>OW028673.1:13910000-16672500 GCA_932294315.1 Epinotia nisella | reverse complement strand
AGCTGTTAAAGGCAAATGTTACGATAAATATTAAGTACTTATAGCGACGCATGATAAAATATTCTAGTTAATTGACGTGTATGTTAAAACATACACGCATACGATAAAGTGCTAAACTCTAATAGGAAGGTCACTGTCGCATTATAACTTGCAAAACTCAAACAAATATGTAAGTATTTTATATACAGGTATCTTTACGTGGGCACAGTTCTAATTAATCTAATTCGCTAAAACCGCACTATAATATAGGGTAAACCCAAACACACGTAACAGTGTGCAGCGTCAAAGGTCAGCCTAATAGGTAATTCGTATCGCCTTTGTAGTTGATAAATCACTTAGGAGATGCGGTTAATAGCACAACATGTCTACAGTTACGAGTAGCAAGACAAATAATAGAAGGAACTACAATAATAACACACAAAAATGTTTCTCTTTTACATATATGTAGAAAAGACTGGCCTCCTTTCGTGAATAATTGTGTCCTAATTTTTTTTTATGATGCCATTCAAACTAGTTTTTGGAGAGGAACAAATGTTTGTATGACAGCAACTACTGTTAAAATGAACCTCCGCCACGAGAAACTTGGCGTAAGAAACTAAGCGAAAAACCAACCAAGCCAAACCAATTTATTTAATTTTCCCATGGAAGTTAACTCCTATGACTTATCATAAATATACGTAATTTGATTTAATTCGATTTCATATTACTCCCAATCATATGCTGGAAATTTGTTACTTCTAATTAGTAGAAGTGTCAATTCGATCCAGCAAAATAAAATCAGCTTCAGTCCATTTCACACAACTTTGTCAATTTTAGTTAAAGGTAACTAAATTTACTAAGTTTTAAGTTACAGTCCCATTATACATATGTAAAAGTAGGTATAAATCATTCCCCTGTAGTTTTTTTAATTATTCCCCTGACATTTTTATCATTCCCTTGTACTTTTTATCATTCCCCTGACATTTTTCTGATTTCCTTGTAGTTTTTATGATTCCCCTGACATTTTTTCTAATTCTCTGGGTAGTTTATATTATTCCCCTGACATTTTTTCCGATTCCCTTGTAGTTTTTATGATTCCCCTGACATTTTTTCCGATTCCCTTGTACTTTTTATGTTTCCCCTGTCATTTTTTCTGATTCCCCTGACATTTTTTTCTGATTCCCCTGACATTTTTTCTGATTCCCCCGACATGTTTTCTGATTCCCTGACAGGTAAACTTCGAATTGGTATATTTCCGTAACTAATTGACCCAAAGTGTTGCCTATTCGATAAATATGTTGATTATTAAATATTTAATTTGATTTTATTGTAACTTAGTAGAAATTTCTTAAACTAAAAAAAACACCGGGGGAATCAGATGAATAATGCAATTCTCAAGAATGATCCGTCTTTCTCTTATTAGAAAACTTAGAAAGAGAGGTATAGTGCGAGAAAAATCGAGAGAGCTCGCGCTCCGTCTTGTGATACCCGTGCAGGACCACCTATACGTGATGCCACAATTAGGAACGGAAAGGCTTCTATGCAGCTAAATTAAGAACTGGTTTTAAAATGGCTGATGGCTTACCATAAACAACCTACTTAATTTGGGCGGGTAGTGGTTTTATTGCCAGAACTTTATACTAAACCAGTTGTGGCAAATAAAAAAATCGGACAAGTGCGAGTTCTTCTCCTTCTGTTATTGCTAAAATTACAAAAACAATCTGAGATGCTTACAACAACCCCTTTCATTTGATATGTCACACAATACAGTTTGCGAAACTTTTTTTTTTAATTTTCCAGTTTACCCCCCCAAAAGTGGCCCCCTTGTTCAGAAATCATTAATTTACTTTACGCGTCCATCTTTGGGTCACCAATTTACATATGTTTGCCAAATTTCAACTCAATCGTACCAGTAGTTTCGGAGCAAATCGGCTGTGACAGACGGACAGACAGACGCACGAGTGATCCAAAAAGGGTTCCGTTTTTTTCCTTTTGAGATACGGAACCCTAAAAAGTGGAACTATGACAAGACAAGGACAAAGAATGATATTTCCGTTTCTGTCACACTTATCGAGATTTGTATGCTGCCATCACGCTCGGACGTGGTAGTATTATTACCATAGCTTGTCCTGAGTTGAGTATCAGGCCATAGGGCAATCTGAGCGGGCACACGCTCGTCTCTACAAAGACGGCGCTAGAATTGTTCTTATTACAGTTTCAAGCTTTTAAAAACTCGTACCTGTCCCCTACTGTTGTAGATTTCTGATATAGGGTGAACATCCAAGAGATTTGCGAAGCAGTGTTTTCGTATTCCTATTTGACACCCAGTTGTCAAGCATGCGAAGTATCATTTATATGAAAATACGTCTTCGCACATATCGAAAAAGAGGATAACGATGCATGCAAAGCAATACAGGTCGCTAATATCAGGAAATTTCCAAAAATAAATAAACGCATGGCCGCCGTGACTGAATGCTTATCGAATAACTACTATAAGGCTACAGTCCGGGCAGTCCAGGGGGCAGCGGAGCGACGAGAGGCAGTTAGTATGAATGCCCGCTCGTCGCCCCGCGGCCGCTGGCGTACAGACTGCAGCCTTTCTGCAAAGTAATTCACAAAGCCACCCGGCATTGGGCTCAAACGATGTGTATGTAACTATGGAGCGATCTGTGCTTCGCGCTGACGGGGGATTTTTAGTGAATAGCTAGCAGGCGCGGACGGGCGTGGATAAAGAAACGTGTTCACGCAACGAGGTCGCGTCGCGGGCTCGCCATCAATCGTGCCTCAGCCACCATCGGTCTACCTCGCCCCAGATCTATCGATACCTCCTTGAACTTATTGGTTAATAAGTAACCAACATTCTAACAGCGGCACTTAATTACTGCGTTTAAGAATAGCGCTTCCATTGGCCATTTGCTGATACAAAGCTGATCTAAGTACCTACGAAAGATACTTGCAATCAATAATACCTATTTATTGTACACTTGTACAGTCATGACATGAGCAAAAGTCGTATGCGAATTAATAGGTAAGCTAAAGATTATGAAATGATGTCTTAATTTGACTAGGATCTCGCGCGCTCTTCCTGGGTAGTACCTATTAGTATATTACCCATTAGAAGACAGTCAAACTTAACTATTAAGTAATTTTAAAGAAACATGCCATTCTATTCTACACTCACTTGTGTCGCGACCACTTTCTACTTGTTTTACACACACATCCACTTTTCATATCTTAGTTTTGAAATGTTTGAATAAAGGCCCAAGATTCAAAATCGCACCTACGCATTAATTTTAGACCCTACAACAGCAGTTCGCAGCAGCGATATCATAACTAAAAATCTATGCGAATAGCAAATTGCGAATCACTCTTGACGGTGAAGATACATAAGTAATATTGGATTCACGGCAAGATTGAGCACAGAGCACGAAATAACTCAACTGAAAAAGTCATTTAAATTAGCGGTTTTTTCAATTGCTCACTGCGCCTGGGATGTCACGACCATTCCGAGTTAGCAATTAATTGGCATTCGCCTATTATCAAATTTCTTACGAGTAATATATAAAAGAAGAAACTGACTCTCTGACTGACATATCAACGCACAGCCCAAACCGCTGGTTATAGAGATTCCAAATGTGATTAGGTTCCTTAAAAGTACACTAAGAAAGGATTTTTCAAAATTCACCCCTTAACGGCGTGAAATGGGGGTCCAAAGTTTGAATGGGGAAACAAGATTAGTTAGACTATTTCATTTGAAACTTCACAGCAGTATTCCTAACGAAAAATGAGTAAACACGTGTTTCAGGTTTTTTGATAATTCAAACCCTAAAATGGGGAAAGTGGTGACAAAGTCTGAAAATAAACATGGGTATTGTTTCTAAGATTCATCGGGTCGCTGATTATAAAAACAACAATCCGCCATGTTGGATTTTAAAATCCAACATGGCGGATGTGAAATACCATCTCCCCTGGAGCCATAGCATGGTTGGCCTTGTCACGCGATAGTTGATAGGATAGAGCGTGCGTCACTGGCTGACACCGTTCGATAGAACGAGACGATGCTCTTTATCTTGTCACTTGTCGCGTGATAAGGCCAACCATGCTACGGCTCCTGTTGGGGTGCGATGGGGTTGACATATCTAAATATCAATATGGGTGTACTTTTATGGTTTGTTGGGATGTTAATTACGAAAATTGCATCGATTTTGAAATTTAATATTGTGGACATGAAAACTCTTGAAAGTATTTGTGCCAAATTGCAATTCAATCGGAACATATTGTCATATTGAGAACCGCCTTTTTGTAGACGCTTAAAAATTACGCTTAGTACGCGGGCGAAGCCGCAGGCAAAAGCTAGTAGAACAATATGAATTAAATTACATTCATATATGGAACCCTGTTAAAAGTAAATTTTGTATAACAAAGCAATAGAAACTGACAAAAATGTAAACAAACTTGTGGTACTTGACACTGGGCTTTCAATCTTAATCCACAACAATAGAGATGAACAATAGGTGTCAATTAGGTATTAACTCACTGCTGGGCACAGGCCTCGTCTCATGTATGAGACGGAACGGGCAGTGCCCACGCTGGCCCAGTGCGGGTTACGGACCACATACACAAAGTTCTGAAAAACTCATAGACACGGGGATTCGAACCCACAACCGCCGTTTGACAGCCCCATGCCTGAACCGCTAGGCTAATACCGAAGCTTTAAATAATGGCATATTGTATTGAGCACGAATACATTAAGTAGGTACCTACTCACGAGTCCAGTCGTAAACGCCGTCGATGTTTGCTCGCTCCTCGGCCCACAGCAGATATAGCGGTAGTAGTCTAGGCAATGAACTGACAACTTGTATGGAAAAAATGACATATTTGGAAATAATTTATAATAGCAATTTTTTTAATGTAACGGATATATTATCAATTAAATTGTTACCTAGAGGCAAAATCCAACAAAAAATCAGACATCAAAAAAATCAATATTTAATTAGCTCCTAAAAAGTCCGGATAAATATTAATATTTTTTTATCTTTATTTAGGTTCATTTACATTTGCTTTAAAATATTCAATATAAATAAAATAAAAAAGACAATGAATGTTTAATTTAAATCTATATAATTACTTCCGGGTGGAAAGTTTGGTGGATTCTTGAATAAAGCATCTTAGAATAATGTTTTAGAATAAAATAAACAAAAAAAACGCTTAATAAATTAATGTTTTTGGAAACCGTATTTTGCCTCGGCTATAGGGCAGCTGGTCGTTGTCGATGAACTCGAACCCCTCCATCGAATACATGAACTACTTACGGCTCCAGTCGTAAACGCCGTCGATGTTGGCTCGCTTCTCGGCCCACAGCTGATAGCGGTAGGGCGGTTGGTCGTTGTTGATGAACTTGTACCCCTCCAACAAATATATACACCATGAAGTACTCACGGCTCCAGTCGTAAATGCTGTCGATATTGGCTCGCTCCTCGGCCCACAGCAGGTAGCGGTAGGGCGGCAGGTCGTTGTCGATGAACTCGAACCCCTCCAACGTTGGTATGCCGTTTCTTGTGAATTCGGTCAGGTGGTTCGCCAACTCGTAGTTGGCCTAAAATTATAACATATATTAATACACTTCATTTAATGTACTGTCGACTACACAAAAAAAAAACCTTATTACAATGCAGTAAAAGTTATTCTTCAATTTAGGCATATTGGGTATATGTCGATAAACTACCACCGGTTCAGAAAGCAAACCTCTGCCACGAGAAGAACCGGTGTAAAAAAACTTGGCGAGTTATCTTTTTTTCAAAACAATATACATATAATTTCAGTATCACAGTAGGTATTATAAAATTACATTTCTACAGTAGAAAACCTATTTATTAAATTTTGGCATATATTATTTTTGTAATCGGCTATACCATAGGGTGGTATTATATTATATATTATATAGGTTTGAGTTTTGCTACTCAAGCTATGCATAGCTATGTTTCGATTCAATCACATGTACCCGACAATACGAGTAGCTTTATAGGTTAGGGTTAGATTGACTGATTCTTTTAAAGACGTAGCTTAGCCTAGCTTAGGCAAAAGCAACCTTAGGCAAAATTTATAAATTATAGTGGCACTACAACAAAGAAATAACCCACTAAGATGCGAACAACTACTAATTCATACCAAAACATATAGTCAGCTAACATTGATTATAATGTAACATGCAAATAGACAAGCAGGATTTGTCAGGTCAGATAAAAAATGCCTTTGCCGTAGGTATTTGAGAATACCGCTAATAGATACTGTGGGAATCTGGAAGTAATGTTACATATCTCGAGACTTGCTCAAATTGTAGTAGATTTAAAAAATGGCGGTTTTATTTCGTAAATGTAGACACATGTTAAACGTTCTATAACATATTTTGCGCTTTGAAAACCTCATAAGGTAAGGTGGGGCAAGACGGGGCAACCAGGTTTAAACCAATCAGGACCCCACTTAATTCTAAAAACTTCCCAGTAAATGAATCAATAATATATTTGGCTTACGGTAGATCCTGTAAAATCATACTATGTCATCACAACTGCATCATTAGTCTGTACTCTGCGTTCACTTGCTAAGCAAGTTTGTACAAAGTGTAAGTATATCTATATATTTAACGTTTTACAGGCTACCACATTACAGTAAGAAGGATTTGTAGGAAGGGCGCGGTCTGACGGCAGCGGGTAGAGCGAGGCTAGGAGCTGTGCAGATTGAACTCTCAGAGCAAATGTATGAATCGCCGCCCGTCGCCCGGCTGCCTGCTGGCGTCCAGACCGCGACCGAAAAGTTACTGTAGTGTAGCATCACGAACTAACTGTGGTCCTAGCGGATCTATTGTGCCTTAGCGTGTCAGTTGATGTTATTATGAATGCAAACAACTGCCTCAACGTTTTATGTGGAAAAGGTAGTTTGTTTAGCCTGGATCTACCTGCCACTATCTCGTAAAAATCTGGTGAATTTGGATTGAACGTGCCATGTTTGTATACTTATAGTATATTTTTAATCAAACCTACTTCATTCGTGCATCTCACATTCGAGTTCGAGGCTGAATGGGGTGGCATTCCCCAGGATAAACACTCTACTTTTAAACTAAACTTAACGCTAAACATTTTCTGAATCAGTCAGATCATATAGAACCCATTTTAAAAGCGTTAGTATTTGGAGCATTTGGGTGGTTACTGATGGATGACTGACTTTAATAGTGTTTGTATATGAACCATTTCCCGGACCACCAGGTTACATTGGAAACATAACGTAAAAAAAGCTTCAAATACCAATAATAACATTATTTCATTATAACACAACATTTTATGGCAGTGTGTAGGTATATTAGATTTCTGCCATTGTTAAACTTTTCAATGACTTCAGAAAACGGTTCTGAAATTGATTGAAAATCGAATAAAAATGTATTCAGAAGTTTTCAAGTAGCAAGAGTAAGGTACCTGATTACTGTATAATTTTTTTAATGCCAAATTATCAACACACTTCAAAAAGCATTAGGTTTCTGCCAATAGGTACCCATTTTTAGGGTTCCTTAGGTACCTCAAAGGCAAAAAACGGAACCCTTATAGGATCACTTTGTCGTCCGTCTGTCTGTCAAGACCCTTTCTCTCGGAAACATGTGGATATATCGAGTAGAAATTAAAACTTTATACTCAAGTCTCTCGACGACCGGTTTGCCCAGTGGGTAGTGACGCTGCCTACGAAGCTGAAGGTTCTGAACCCAGAGGTTCAAATCCCGGTAAGGGCAAATATTTGTGTGATGAACACGAATATTTGTTTCTGAGCCTTGGATGTTTTCTATGTCTATTAAATATATCTTCTAAAGATTTTTGATTAATAATAATCTCTGCACCACCTACTGCATAATCTAGTTTCATCTCTTTCTCCGATACCCAAAGGTTGTCTGGAAGAGATCGCTCTTCAGCGATATGACCGCCTGTTGTCTACCTCTACCTACATGTTATTGTATTGTTTCTCTCTGTAACTGCTTCGTTTGTGTGAGGTGTGCAATAAAGAGTATTTGTATTGTATTGTATCGTCGTCTAGTACTCATAACACAAGCCTATTGAGCTTATTATGGGGCTAGTTCGATTTGTGTAAGATATTAATATTAAAATTTTATTTTAATAAAAAAAATCTACTGTCCCTTGAAGCTGTGAAAAAATCAAACTTCTATTCTAAGTTAATGTAAAAAAACCGGCCAAGTGCGTGTCGGACCACGCACAACGAAGGGTTCCGTGCCTATTAAAAAGGTCGTATCGTCACAGAAAACTTACGGCACTTACGTCCTTTTCTATAGGTCAGGCAGTTTTTCAGCAATACCACGAAAACCTTTGAACGGGTCTTGTTCAAAATAATTTTCAGTGAAAGAATTCGGTTTTGGTTTCGGGCAGTTTCGGCCAAAAAATCATGTTTGGGCCGTAGTTTCGGTTTCGGACAAAAAACGGCCGAACTTTTCGGCCAACCGAAACTTACGTACTCGTGTATCTCCGTCTCTGTCGCACTTGCTAGTTCAAGCGACAGAGACGGAGATACACGAACGAAGTTCGTTTTCGTTTCGCGGTAGCTTCGGGTGCGTTCGGCACATCCGGCAATATGGCGTAGATTGCCCGAGTCCGCCAGCCACCGGCTCAGTGAAGTGACGCTTTGTGTGCTTTTTCCCGGAATTATTATTGTTATAAATGAAAGTTTAGTGAATTTCTTATATAAGATTAATTCTATACCATTTTTTACAAAGTTTTATTGTATGTAAGCGTAGGAATAAATCTAAAAATAAAAAAGTTAAATAATAGGGGGGGGGGGGGGGGGGTTCCATACATTTTTTTTTAATTGCAGCGTTGGAACCGTTACAAGCAGATACTTGAAACTATCCCAATATATGTATTATTATATTTGCTATATAACAGAAATATAAAAATAGAGTTAAGTTTAAAAATAAGTGGTGTCCAAATACAAAAAACTTGTAATACGCGCTAAGAAACAACCGGCCAACGGTGTGTCGTCGGTGGCACGCGGCACCACATAATTATACATAGATCAGAAGTAAATCTACATAAAAGCACTCCCGAGCAACACGGAAACGCAAGAAAAAACATTAAATCTCAATACCTGCCTAGTTTTCTTTACAAAAAGTAATGATATCCCACCAAAAACATAAATGTAAAAAAGGAGAGCCAAGTTCAATACAAACATTATGCTTGGATGTGGGCTTCGCCGCAAAAAGTATGGAGATCTAAATGAGTGCCAAGTTCTATTCGAAATTCAAATACGCATCGCGTACATTATTGCTTAAGATAATTGGCCTAGGACTTTAAGATCTAAATAGCAACTAAACGTTGTCAATTCATAAAAACTATTAAATTAAAAAAAAAAAACAAATGGTTGCAGCTATTTTGGCGCAAAAATTAAGATCTTTAAATCTTCAAATAGTCAGTTTGTTAATTTTAATGCTCCATTAGCCACGGCCGGTACTTAGCTCATAAGGCAAAATAGTAGGTATTAGGAAATGGTCACTTCTGCATTTTTTAATCTTTGAAATAGTGGTCGCCGTTTAGGCCACGTATCTTATAAATTACAGAAAAATTCCTACATTATCAATTATATACAAAACCGGCCAAGTGCGTGTCGGACCACGCAAAATTAAGGGTTCCGTGCCTATAAAAAGGTCGTATCGTCATAGAAATCTTACGGCACTAAGATCCTTTTCTCTATACGGAAGGCAGTTTTTCAGCAATATCTCGAAAACCTTTGAACCGATCTTGTTCAAAATAATTTTCGGTGTAAGAATTTAATAAGCCCATGATTTTTTTCATATTTTTTAAATACACCGTTCAAAAATTAGAGGGAGAGGGACACCATTTTTGTGACTTTCGGGACAATTATCTCCGACTATTCAATAAAAAAATGCTGAGAAACCTTATATTTATTTTGAAAGGCTTATCGATTGATGTGCCGTGCCACACGTGGACTTACAATGATTTTTTTTTTTGACTTGCAGTTTCATGTATGGAGAATTTCACAACATTCTCAAAATTTTATTCAGACACCTTATAGTTTTCGAGTAAAATGCCTGTGACATACAGACAGACAGACAGACGGACAGGACATGATGAAACTATAATAGTTCCATTTTTGCCATTTATGGAGAACATGTCTTTTTATTACAGAACTACGTAGCGGCTAAGAAAATACACTCATTCTCAAAATTTTATTCAAAGACACCTTATAGTTTTCAAGTAAAATGCCTGTGACATACAGACAGACGGACAGACGGACATGACGAAACTATAAGAGTTCCATTTTTGCCATGTATGGAGAACATGTCTTTTTTTTACAGAACTATGTAGCGGCTAACAAAATACACTCATTCTCAAAATTTTATTCAAAGACACCTTATAGTTTTCGAGTAAAATGCCTTTGACATACAGACAGACGGACAGACGGACATGACGAAACTATAAGAGTTCCATTTTTGCCATGTATGGAGAACATGTCTTTTTATTACAGAACTATGTAGCGGCTAACAAAATACCTACACTCATTCTCAAAATTGTATTCAAAGACACCTTATAGTTTTCGAGTAACATGCCTGTGACATACAGACAGACGGACATGACGAAACTATAAGAGTTCCATTTTTGCCATGTATGGAGAACATGTCTTTTTATTACAGAACTATGTAGCGGCTAACAAAATACACTCATTCTCAAAATTGTATTCAAAGACACCTTATAGTTTTCGAGTAACATGCCTGTGACATACAGACAGACGGACATGACGAAACTATAAGAGTTCCATTTTTGCCATTTTGGCTACGGAACCCTAAAAAGTAAGCGACTTTAAGCTTGACTTGTAGTCTCAGTTAAAAGACGTTTGCGCATTAATCGCGAGGTGCGCTTCAGGGCTGATACGCCTTTTACTCTTAACTCTCAACCTATACATTACATATTTAGGGTTCGAAAACCTTATACGGTAAAAACTTATTTGTATGCTCCTATGTGTAAACGCCGCAATAAATAATTTACCAATGTACTTAGTAAAAGAGTTGTTTATTATAGTGCTAACTGCTGGCATCGCATCTGGTTACGTTTATTTGCTCAGGAGATATATGTTATAATGCTTACATGGTTTATAGACTAGACAAGGAGTTTGTAGTGATGGAAAATGAATTATCGATAGGTAGGCTAATAAATATAGTACAAGCTTTGCTTAGTTTGGGACTAGGGCGTTTTGTGTAAGATTGTCCACAAATATTATTAGTAACCATTTATGTACGTGAAATACCTAAGTCGAATAATTGCTTTTCATGCAACATAGAGTTTTCATTGTATTTATAGAAATCTGTTGGTATATATTTTGGGTTAAGCTTTAATCCTGCTAATTAAAGTCATTCACGGTTGCCTCCTTATTCCCATTGTATTTTAAGGACCCTTTGAACCCGACGACAGCCCCTTTTCTCTGTGTTTCTGTGTCCTTTTCTTTCGTTTCGACCAAAACAGTAACAACTTTTTACTCTGGTGTATTATTCTATTCTATTCTATTTTTTTATAGTGGTTTGAGCGTGAAAAGCACAGATAGACAAGGTCGTTTTTGATCATGTAGGTACTTGAACTATTTGTAAATGCAATTTGTACAGCAAATATTGCTTACCTATCTATGCTAGTAATGGATGTCAAGTTAATGAAAGTGGGAGCCCCTGCTTACGTAGGTAGTAAGGTACACAATCGTCGAAGTCATCCATTCAAAAAAAGGCTTGAATAGGGTTCCTCGGGTCTCTTCAGCGAGGTACAGGTATACTGCGTATAATATATCGAAAGCATGCGACCTTTTTGCCATACCGGATTTAGAAGCGACTATTGTATTCGTATTTGGGTACTTGTATCCCTGATAGTGTGGATCTCGTGCGTTCACTCTCTGTTAGGTACCTAATTCCGTCTGGCATTGCCGCCCTGCAGTTATATTGGTTATTTACAGATGGCGACGAAAGTTTCAGCCACAGCTAGGAATATAATATAAGTAGGTACTTGACAATGTATTGTAAGGCCAGTAGGTAGTTGTTCAAAATATTGACTTTTGAAATGCTAATAGGCTTTTAAATAAACCGACAAAAAATCTGAAAAATATATATTTTATTCCTGAATATTCCATTACTAATTTGAACGTTTAAACATTTGATAGGGCCCTTAATAATATATGTTTTAGCATCGTGTTCGTCAGCTAGAGCGCCGTTGGTGGATTGACGAGCTAGACCTCCCAACCCAACATGTACAAGACTTGCGATACCCATTCGTCTCTATTGACTTCAACTACAAAAAAAATGCCTTAAAAACGATGAATATTAACCAGCTAGCGTTTGCGAATTGTCTGTAGCTACATAAAATCTGAAATGACAAACATTGAGCCACTAGTGCCCGGAGTGATGTGAACCTCACCTCTTCCATAGTTAACCTTCTCATGAAATGGCATTTGAATTTGGCATTTCCCACGTCATGTCGTAGATTAATTAGGTACCTTACGTACCCCTATCTATCTAAATATTTTGTCGTAACAAAGCTGTTTATTCTACTTATGGCCGGGGTCACCGAAACCTCGGACCACTGTGTACGAGGGTTATTCTTCTAAGGCCGCGTTTACGTAGGTACAGGCTAATGGATTTCAATAGGATTTCCACTATGCTTCACAAGCGCGCGCATCGGTCTCGCGAAATGACTCCATAACATAAACGAGGCCTCGGGATGGATGTTTCAAGCAATTCGTCATCGTAAATGTTGGGTACGGCCGCTGCAATTAAAGGTGCAAACACAGTGAATTCAGCTCAGCGAATTTTCGAAATTATTGTCTATTGAGAACACGACAAGCGGTGTGTTCGGAATTACACGTTCATATAAACTTTGACGTTTTTATATGGCAAAATGTCACCTGTTCTAATCGCGGTTTGATAATAGTGCGTGCGTCCCCGGTGCGCAGCATGATTATGTTACCGAGAACCACTGTATAGAGATAATATCAGTTCATATAAATCTTTAGAAGTTTCTTCCAAATGAAATCAAGTCAATAAATCCAGTGACTGCACCCTATCCTGCCTTTCTTTTATGCCATGATAACAACCGCCCCAACCCTATTTTCCCTCCGCTACTCCTATAACAAACATCAAACAACCATGCGCTATCGTTTGCCACACTTTATTATTTGTCACTTATTATTATTATTGTTGGTAGTGGGCCTTAACATGCCGCTTAGACCAGCTAGTGATATATTCAGGCAGCCCTTTTAGAGTTCACCGTAATGGCCCGTTGCCTCCAGGAAATTCCAGATTTTTGGGGTGGTAATATGTTGTACCTCTTCTTCACAACGTGCTGCCTTAGGTAGGTACTTCTTTTGTGCATAGTCTGTAGGGTTTACCAAATATCGTTTCTAACCGTGAAAATATCAAGGTAGGTACCTACACCTTATACGGGGTGTTTCCTGTAACAGGAGCAATAAATTAAATGGTAGATTATTAAGCTTGTGATCAATTGTTTCTAAGTGGTTTTAATTGAAAAAAAATATATTTTTTTCGGATTTTTTTTTCTTTAACTAAAGTTTTGGTGTACTTTTTTACTCTTCTGGAGTGATATAAGTATTTTATTATTTTAAAAACACAAAAAAAATTGAAAAAATCACAAAAATATCTTTTGAAAACAAAAATGCAAAAACTATTATGACTCACTACATGATGCTACCTCAAAATCTGCATTGACTACTGTGCTATGATCTCGTGGTGCCAAGATACATTACTCGGAGGTCATAACTTCAGATCAATTTTTCTCCGAGTTAAAAACATTTGAAAAGAAATGGACAAAAGGGGTTACTACAAATGCAGTAAGGAAGCCTCCGTTTAATTTATTGCTCCTGTTACAGGAAACACCCCGTATAAGTAGATAGATTTAGATGGTGAATAATAATATCCGAATAGAGACCTTGTCCATGTCCGGTTGTTTGTTGCTATAATGTATGTTAGGCAGAATTTATACAAATTTCCAACGAACACTGATAGGCCCAAGGCTACCAGAAGCAAAGGGTAACTCAAAATATTTTTTTACAGACTAGTAAAAGCGAAAGTGTCCAAGGCTTTTGACTTTGTATGTCATAAGCGTTTGGTTACCAAATTATTCAGATACGGAGTAAGAGGTCCCACCTTGGATTGGGAAAGATTACTTGGATAATAGGAAGCAATGTGTGGAGATCCTCAGGTACTGTGACAAATCTCAAACTGTAAAATCTTATCGATCGAGGCAGTATTTTAGGACCTTTAATATTTTGGACATACATATCAATGACTTACTGGAGTATTTGCCTTACAAATGTATATTATTTGCAGATGACACGTCAATTATAATAGAATGTAAAGATTTAATGGCATACAATAATGGCATACATTTGACATTAGCTAAAACAATTAATTGATTAGAAATTAACAATCTTAAGGTTAACATTAATAAAACAAACTATATTCAATTCCATACGGAACGCAATAAATCACATAATTTAGATGTAAGCTTTAATAACGATCCTATAGAAGAAGTCCAGCACACAAAGTTCTTAGGAATATTGACTGTAACTGCAAGTGGAAAGCGCATGTGGATAAAGTTTGTTCTAAAGTAAATAGTCTTGAATTTGCTCTGACACGAATAAGGCAGACAGTTTCTTTACAAGCTGCTTTAATGGCATATCATGGGTACGTTAGTTCGACTATAAGATATGGAATAGTAATATGGGAACTGTACAATAATGGACCAACTTTTTATTGCACAGAAACGCTGCATCAGAGCTATTTTTAAAATCAGCCGTAAAGGATCATGTCGCTCTTACTTCTCAGAAAATAACCTTATGACAGTGCCTTGTATATATATATATCGGAGGTCTGCATGTTTGTCTATAAATATAAAAATCAACTCACGGAAACACAAGAGATGTGCTCTCGTAAAGTAAGAGCTCAATATAAATTTAAATTATTTAAACTAGCCGCAAAGCTAACTTTGACATCCAAAAACACTTATGCAATGTGAATTGGGAATGGATGAAAATTTTAGAAATGCCTGATTATTTTTTTGGTGATAGGAATTACTTTCCTTAGCACCTGAAAAAAGTTTCAGATTTTTCAGCTGCGTCAATTTTTTTTGAAAAATATAAACAGTTTCCTCACTTACGTTTTGGGTCAGTTACGGCACCTTCCTCGATCGGTCTCATATTACAAAAAATATACTAAATATGTGTGGTAAACTGACACTGGCAATGATATTGACACTTGCAGAAGCTATATTGGTCATTACCAGTGTCAGTTTACCACAGATATTTAAGATAGTTTTTTGTAATATGAGACAGATCAAGGAAAGTGTCTACTTACCGTTCTTGACCCAAAACGTAAATGAGGAAACTGTTTATATTTTTCAAATATAATTGTCGCAGTTGAAAAATCTGAAACTTTTTTCTGGTGTTAAGGAAGGTTATTTCTATCACCAAAAAAATAATCAGGCATTTCTTAAATTTTCATCCATTCCCCATTACAATTTATAATAAACTACCGGATGTATTCAAAGACAAGAAATTAAATATATTTAAATAAATGATGACGAATTGGTTACAGCGTTAATGAGTTCTTAAATCATTGATGTGTTAAGTAAATAATTCGAAATTAAATTCAACTGAAATTGATATTAGTACGCTAGTTTGTTGGCGTAATGTGGAGATCAGAGATGTAGATGTAGATGTATTCTTTTAAGACCGTTTTGTAAACCCACTATCCATACTTCCATATCCATCCATACTTCCATATCCATACTAATATTATAAATGGGAAAGTGTATGTGTTTGTTTGTTTGTTTGTCCATCTTTCACCGCAAAACGGGGCGACGAATTGACGTGATTTTTTAAGTGGAGATAGCTGAAGGGATGGAGAGTGACATAGGCTACTTTTTGTCTCTTTCTAACCCCCCACTTCCCTAAAATGGGGGGTGGAAGTTTGTATGGAGTATTCCGCAATTTTCAAGGTAGAAAGCTAAAAATTGGTATGCAGACTATTTATTTGTGACTAACAAAAAAATTGTGCATCTTTTTTTTTGGAAATCTGTACCAAACCCCTTAAAAGAGGGGGTGAAATTTTATATGGGACTTTTCGCAGTTTTCAAGGTAGGAAGCTAAAAATCGGTACACAGACTCTGTTACCAACGAAAAATACCTGCCGTTTTTTTGTTAATTTTCCCCCAGCCCCTAAAATAGGGGATGGAATTTTGTGTGAGACTCCGCAAAATTAGTACCTACAGTTCTATGATACAAACGAATAATAAAATAATTTAACATGGGTATGGGCGTTTCTATAGTTTATTTTTCAAATCCAACGTGGCTGACGTAAAATACCATCTACCCTGTTGGGGTGAGCTGGGGTTGAAATGTCTAAATATCAATATGGGTGTCGTTTTTATGGTTTTTGTGTACGTTATTACGAAAATGGCGTCGATTTTGACATTTAATATTGTGGACATCTATCTTAATATGTAGAGTCGATATGTAGAGTCGTTATGTAGAGTCGATATGTAGAGTCGATAATATGTAGAGTTGATATGTAGATTAGATATGTAGAGTCGATATGTAGAGTCGATATGTAGAGTCGATATGTACAGTCGATATGTATAGTCTATATGTAGCCGATATGTAGTCGATATGTAGAGTCGATTTGTAAAGTTGATATGTAGAGTCGTTATCTAGAGTCGATAGGTAGTCGATATGTAGAGTCGATAGGTAGTCAATATGTAGAGTCGGTATGTAGAGTCTATGTAGAGCCGATAATTAAATAAAAGAAGAAACTGGCTGACTGACATATCACCGCACAGCCCAAACCGCAGGATCTAGAGATTCTAAATTTGGCACGTAGGTTCCTTAAGGGTGCACTAAGTAAGGATTTTTCAAAATTCACCCCCTAAGTGGTAGAAATGGGGGTCCAAAGTTTGTACGGGGAAACAAATTAAGTAAGAGTATTTCATTCGAAACTTCACAGGAGTATTCCCAGCGATAAATGAGTAAATATATGTTTTAGGTTTTTTGAGAATTCAACCCCTAAAAGGGGAAAATGTGGTGGCGAATGTCTGAAAATCAATATGGGTATTGTTTCTATGGTTTATCGGGTCACTGGTCGCTGATTACGAAAACAACGATTTAAAAATCCAACGTGGCGGACGTGTAATACCAACTCCCCTGTTGGGGTTGCGATGGGGTTCAAATGTCTAAATATCAATATGGGTGTCGTTTTTATGGTTTTTTGGGACGTTAATTATGAAAATGGCATCGATTTTGAAATTTTACATTGTAGACATTAAAATTCTTGGAAGTATTTGTGCCAAATTGCAATTAAATTGGAACATACGGGTCAAACTGAGATGCACCTTTTTTGTAGACGGTTAAAATTACTTTTAGTACGCGGGCGAAGCCGCGGGCAAAAGCTAGTTAACAAATACAATATTCATTCATTCATTCATTCAAAAAGTCGTTGTTGGGAAATTGTATAAAATTCTACAATAAAATTCCAAAACACATTACCGAATTTACGCGACTCTAAATTCAAATCTGTCGTAAAACAGATACTTATTTCAAATAGTAGATTGTATGACAAATAAGCTATATGGTTATTTTACCACGAGATGGTTATTTTCCCGAGCGAAGTGAGGGAAAATATTTCGAGGCCCATATTTATATGGCTTTTAGACCCGAGTTATAAACTCTACTTTTCACTTCGACTGCGAGAAAATAGTAAAACAAAGATTATCCATCCACAATCAATAACAAATTCCACGGCGCAAAGATTATTCAATTTGGCGGCATCCTTTTTTTAATAAACTGCTTTGACACAGATACAAAATATCAAGTAACATCATTAAAAAGTACTGAAAATAAATTTATAGTCGAAGCATTCCCATAGTATCGAACTTGGCAGCCTTTCACATTTGGGTCGTTCTTCTTTTTTACCGACAATGATCCGAGGTTTTTCTGTTTTTTTGGTTTTTGAACTATCGAAAATTGTGGTTTTGAAGTGCGATTTTAAAAAAATTGCATAGGTTTCTTCATTAGAACTAATTAAAGTTTCCTTTCTGGCCAATATAAATATTTATTTACGGTTGGTTTCTAAAAAAAAACATGTGACAAAGTGGACTCTTTCAGTGGGGACAACATTTTGGTTTACCACTCTGTCACGGCATTCTACGAAAAAATAAAACATTTAAAAAAATGCTAGTCAGAGAAAGTGAAATACTAAACATCACTAATGAATAAAATAATATGGACGTTCATTCGAACATTATAAAACCGTAAACATCATTACTCAAATGAGATGCCGTAATAAGACGAGGGACAGGCTATTGTCGGTCGAAAAGAAGAACGACCCATTTATGTTTTTGATGGAATTTCATTTATTTTTGTTAGGTGTAGGTTCTTTATTATTTTTTTGAAAAGGCAATTGAATGGAACAAACAACTTCCATCGGGAGGCATGGGCATAATTTGGTGTAAAATTACTGATTCGCTAATCTTTAACTCTACTGTATGACCCATTTTTATTTTATACTTAGGTACTTCCTAGCTAGATGGTTATAGATTGGAGTGTTAGGTGTGTATGTGTAGAAAAGAAACCTGTTTACCTATTAACTTGTTACAATTATGAAAGAAGAATGAATAAGAATACAGAAAGCAACGTTTTTAAAAGTTTTATTTAGAAAATGTAACGTTAGTTCTTCATGAAACAACTGATATATTAACGAGACCAAGCTATTGTAATATTATAAATGAAGGCATACATCAATTCAAAGTCCAATCAACCAATTTACAAATAAGTCGCAAATCGCAAACTTATAGGTACGTTTTCGAGACACAACCGGACAGCATCTCGGTTATGCGTTATATTATGATTATGACACAACTATTTAGCCTATCTAAACTATGGCTTCAAACATTATGCAACCCAATATGGACCCTCGAAATACAACAGGCCTGATGTTCAATCCATACATATAGTCGAGGCTCAATCAAATTAAGCTCCAATATAAATACCTACAGTACCCAAATATTGTTTAATACAGAGATGCCCTATAATATGCAGGTAGTGCTATTGAGCTGGCTTCATCAGCAGACCAAAATAGCACAAAGGCAATCCGATATTATCAGAGAAAATTGGTACTAAGCTTCCTACTATATATATTATGTGGTGGAATTTTTGATGGTAACTGATAGGAAAAAAACTCAGTTGTTATCAGCGGCACCAACATGCAGATGGTAACTACTGAACTAAGTACATCCCGCTGACTACGACAACATTCTGTATGTAAGGTATACATTTTAAAGTAATTAATTGTGGTCAAATGCAATGATGGGCGGAATTACCACAATAGCTCTAAATATTATATAACATTCATTCATTCCACTTTAAGTTGATGCTAAACTAAAGTTTTGATAAAACTTGTCTAAATCTACTAAAACAGAGCACGGTGTTAAACACTAAGTAAGTATGAGAGGAGAGGCTCCATGATCATGATACTAAGTAGTGCGTGATCAAGCATTAACAGCACATGCGGGCTAGCGCGCGGCCTATACAGAAACTTGAATTTCGAGCCATGGTAGTCCCTTATTTCCTCCGCCAAATCAAAAGCTATGCAAATCATTTTGGAACATAGATTATCTAAGAGTTCCACTATGTCCCTGTTCTGATTTACTCTCATGTTCTACTTATTTAGACGTCAAAAATGTACAATTTTTTTTAAAAACGGAACAAAAAGACGCTACAACTTTTCTTTAATCAATGTTAGAAAAAATATTTACATAGGACTAAATTTGACGGAGAAAATACTACGGCGCCTCGAAATGCAAATTTCGTATGAGCCGCGCGCCAGCCCGCATCCCCTTGAGTGAGCCGATGGACGCACGCGATAGCGCAGAGGATATGGGGCACTTGGTACGGCATGCAAGACTTACGGGGTCCCCGCGGCCTCCCGTGGGGGAGTGCGAGCCCGACATGCTAGAGCCCGGCCGGCTGGGCCCGCCGCCACCGCTGCCACCGCCGCCAACGCCGCCGCCGCTACTGCCAGAACCGCCGCACCCGCCGCCGGCACCGCTGCCGCGGCTGCTCGACATATTGTCACTCCGCCCTCACATTACCAGGTAATATATAGTAGAAATAGGTCCTATTTCCTTATTTTATTAAAATATCTTTCGCAACTCACTTTTATTTTATTATTTATTAATATGACATCACTTTTATTATTACACTGTTCCGTGGGCATAGACCTGTGCAAAAGAGAAATTTTATTTAAATCATTTTAAAAGGGCTGCGTGTGATTAAAATACATAACTAAAATTCATTAATGTTATGCCCGGTTTGCATTCAGCCGAAGTGAGCAGGGAAGTGGGCAGGACGGGTGTAAAATGCGGTATTACAGCCGTCCTACCCACTTCCCTGCCCACTTCCCTGCTCACTTTGGCTGAATGTAAACCGGACATAGAGGCAATCCGACTTTTCGAGATACTTCTTATATACAGTATAGGTACCTTTAATTAGAATTTAGATTTGAGTGGCACGTTTTCACTATGTGTGGATGTCTCGTACCTCAAACGCGTGGTATTTGGAAACGGGACAGCACGATTAATTGTAAGGAGTATCGCTGAGTGCCTACTGAAATGTATCGGGACATGAGACTAAGGCCAAGACGTATCTCACATATATGTATTTCTTTACTATCGTTACACTACATGATATGAACACGTTACGATGCCTCTTAACCCATTCCCGGCCCGTGACGATACGTATGCGTCCCTACGCCGTAGTCGCATTCCGCTACATACGAGGAAAACCACGGGATCGACTACGAGCGTAGCGCGTAGCGATTCTGGGCACTGAATGTGTTAATGGGCTTTATCATTTATTGGAGTGATGAAATAGATTATTAGACAGCGTTTAGACTTCTTTCTAGCTGACTCAGTGAGCTTTTTCATTTCCTGGTTTTTATATGTGTTAGTTAGGTATGTAAGGCTATCCCAAGGGGAATTCTGAACGAAACGAAATATTTGTTGTGTGACTCACGGAAACGTTAACTTAAGAATTCAGACATTTTTCGGACTCTCAACGCAACTTGCTCAATCCTTCCTCCAGTTCCGCTATCCTTTCATCAGTCCGCAGTGTGCGCGTGTTATATGTTGCCGGAGATTTTTAGCACCCCTGACCCCGCTAGTACCCTGACCGCTACCATAACCAGGGTACCAGGGGTCGCTGGAACCTCGGCGCCATGGCTGTGTTGTACATCTCATGGGGGGTAGATGCCATCATCTCCACGCTTGGCATATGGGTTGGCGATCGCTGTATTTTCCCCCGTCTCTAAGGATGCTGCTGCCCATCCACCGGTGGTCTTGGTCGTAGTTTTAGGATATACCCGGGTCATGTAAGTAATAGAAGGATAAGTAAAGTTCGTGGGCCGAGCTGTAGGGCGTAGCCGCGTACCTTGAAAATACGAGTCCAGTCGAACCAAGTGGAAATTTAAAAATCCTCTAGGTCCTATGGTCGAACTCAGTGGAATATAACATTCCTGATAGTCCGACATGTCGAACAGCAAGGAATCTTAATTTAAGGAAAATGGAGCGTTTTGTGTTTATTCACTGGAGCACTTATTCTAGGTACCGTTCCTACCTAGATCGAAAGTGTAGAACTTATCAATATACGATTCTAAATACTACCTAAACAAGTACGTGATAAAAATAGACTCCAATAATTTTAGAATCGGTGAAAATTATAAAATACGGTACATCTAAGTTTATTATTTCCTTGTATTTTCCTTAAATTGCTGTAAAATAACTGAACTTGTCTACAGGAAAATGGCCAATTGCTGCCATAAACGTAGAACGTAATATTTCCAAATTGAATAGTTTGATTTCCACCAATTTTACTTTAAACGATTGTGTGAAAGCAATCTTATTTTTTTTGAGATGCTATGTTATATTCTGGGTACTTCACAGACCATACAGAACTCAATGTTGGTCAAATTGTTACAATCAGTGACCTTTCCACCATCAATGATTTATGTTTGTTGAGGATTTTCATGTTTTAAAGTATAAAGTTATGGATTTGGACCGAAATGCGAAAGTTTGAAAATATAAAATTGCAAAGGTATTTGAAACTGTAAGTGAAGCTTTAAACAGTCTGGCTGAGTGATTCCTACCACAAAGCCAGAACTGTAGAATTAAATAGTAAGCGAGCTTGCCACGCCAAATAGGTACCTAACCGTAGGCGCTTCATGGGCGAAGGGTCGATTTCAGATATACGTTACGCATGCCAAGTTGACTTTGATTTAATGTAAATACAACCTCGGCCAAAAGTATTGAGCACCCCACGTTGTCCTTTGTAAGTTATGGATAAAGTATTATTTTTCAATTTCATAAATACACGAAGACGTAAAATATAAATAAGTGTTTGAACATGTTCAAATCATTAATATACAGGGTGGAAGTCGATGATGGACGTTTCCGGTAATATTTAATCGTTTAAGTGATATACAGTAGATTTGTAATAGTTAGAATCGTGAATTAAGTAAAAAAAAGAAAACCAAATTCACTACTTTTTCATTGTGTTGATGACCCTATTGCATAGCATCTCCTTGGCGTACAGAGCACGTCACTTCATTAGTTTTGTGGCGATGAAGAGGTTAAGCTTATTACCAAGCGTTGACGTAATCAGCACACTGATGTATGATTGACGCATAAATGTCAAATAAATCAAATAAATGGTAAAATATGAATATAAATGACTTTATTACTTATGGCCATATCTAACACTATATTCAAGGTGTTCAAATGTCCCTCCACGCTTTATAATGCAAGCTACAGCGCCTGCAGCCTGTGCCCGAGTATGTCGGTGCACATGTGATAGTGTCTGCTCTTCAACATTTCTACGCAGACTGACGAAGGCAGCAATCAACCTTTGTCTCATTTCGTTCGCAGTGTCGCATTCAGTTTTGGAAGACCAACGCTGGCATTCGTAACACAACGCTGTGTGTTGTGTTACGAATAAATGTTAGATTCTTGATTCTTTTGTACACTATGTCTTTAACACAGCCCCATAGGAAGAAATCTAAACAAATTAGATCCGGAGACCAGGTTGGCCAGCGGCTAAATATTTAGGTAATGTTTCGTATGTACGTTTTTAATCAAATAAAAATCAAAGACAAGCTCAATGCTTGCTCAACCAGGGCAAAATTTCAATTTACTCGAGCATGATGTTGTAAAAAGAGCTAACATCTTTTTATTAGTCCAGGTAAACACAGAATATTTATAAGGAAAGGAAAGAGGTTACGATATCATCTTTGAGCTTTTTTTTAATATGTGTACTTTTGAGTGGTTGTCAATGTCAGTATTTGAACTATTACTTGTGGTTAGTTTTATTCATTCGAGGAATTAAATTTATTTACTTCATCCAAAAATTAAACAAGTGGAGCCGCAATGAGCACCGCCTCCGTAAATCCTGCAATGTTTCTTACCGTGTTGCAAACACTAAAAATAGATAAACGGCAACAAATTAACATAGTATCCCTTGATGGGTACCCTGCCAAAGGGTCCAAATTTAGATAGTTATTTTTAGTTTTTGGTAGGCTATTTTTAAGTTAATTTTAGTTTTAATTTTAAATCTAGTTTTAATTGTATATTTAATATATTTGCTGTGTTTTGTATATTCTTATTAAATAATTAATTTAAAAAAAATGGCAATGAAAAAATAATATCCTGTCGTGTAACGATTGTTTACTTGTAAGTTCATTGACCCAGTCACCTGTTTAGGGTTGACACAAGTAGTTTTTTCGTGAATATTTAAAAGGCTATAAGTTGAAAACGGCTACACATATTTACATAGTTTGTAATGGGAGAAATATAGTGCTAAGGCTAAAATATCTCCCATTTCCGCAAAGGTCTCTCGTCAACTTCCACGCTGTATATCATTTTGAAATTGCTATTTGCGTGTGAAAACTGAAGCTAGAAAAAGTCGGGTTTTACAATAAAGGTTTGACTCTATTTTTTCGCGGTATTGCCCTTAACGTCAATACATATGACGAATTTTCCCGATAGCTACACACCTTTCTATTACATATATAAATGCACCTTTTAGAGTTTGACTTTTGTATGAAAAACGCATGGGTGCTCAACACTTTTGACCAAGAAGGCTGTACGTTTCACGTCTTTGTATCCACGCGCGCCAAGCTGACGCGTGCAACGAGTGCGCGAAACATACGAAATCAAATTGGAATCGGCAAGATATGTGTTGAATCCACCCCGCCGGATAGACGCGCAGTCACTTGCATTGTGAATTCAAATGACCGGTTCAGTTCAGGGATCCTAAGTAAATATTATGAAGGCTTAACTCAAATAATGTACGTAAACGATTAAAACGGAAATCAAAAATCAGGTGGGGAAAAAAGGCATTTTGTTGGAAAAAAAACTGTTACTATGTCTCCGAATTACTGCAAAAATCACAAGTTGTGGATGGTAGAACCAAACCACAGAGGAAAACAAGAAGGTCCACATCCTCTCCAACCACAATCAAGCTGAAGTCAACACGAACCTGAATGAACCTGGTGAAGAACGTGCCGAACCTAAGAAAGATAGTGAAGTACCTGAGAAAACCGTAAATATGAACTTCAACCAAAAATAAACGCTGAGTGATTGTGGTCATTAAACATTAATTACTTCCAAATATACATATTGCAGATAAACGGGAGCTCCCATACAAACTTCTATGCAGGTCACGTTTTCCTGCAGCTTACTGTACCTATCTACAACTAATACTATTCTACTAACCGAGCAGGCAAATTAAAAAATATTGTATGCCTTTTCCTTTGGTACTATACACAAAAATAGATATAGGTATTCAAAGGGCTTTGTCCCGTTATTCAATAATAATTTTTTACCTTCTTTTCTTTTTTCTAGATTGTGATTGAACTATTACCTAGTCTCACAGACTTTTTTTATGCTTTAATGAAAGCAAATTAAAAGTACCTATACTGCAACTTTATTTCCGATAACATTTCTCATATGACGATCGATTATCCCAATATTTTAAACAAGATGGGAGCAAAACTTAAAATTGCCAATTTTCGGGAAACATTGCTTGGTCCCTAGGGTTTGAATTTGAAGGTTTTTTTTTGGAATTGATTTGGAATTGAGAATTTTCCCGTTACTTTGAATACTCAAATTTCTTATAGGTTTCCCTGTAATCTTTAGACAAAGAACTATTTTCCATATTTTTTTCAGAATTTTAAGCCTAGTAGTTTCGGAGATAAGCCCCCCCCCCTTGGTGTGGTGTGGTGGTGTTGGTGTGTGCGAAAATGGTCAATTTTCGTCTTTTTTCCTAAATTACTCAAAACTGTTTCTGCTAAAATTATTTTTAAAAATCTGAGATGCTTATAACAATCCTTTTTATTTGATATGTCACACAATACAGTTTGCGTTTTTTTTTTAATTTTCCAGTTTACCCCCTTGTTCAGAATTCATTAATTTACTTTACTCGTCCATCTTTGGGTCACCAATTTACATACGTTTACCAAATTTCAACTCAATCGGTCTAGTAGTTTCAGAGCAAATCGGCTGTGACGACGGACAGACAGACGCACGAGTGATCCTATAGGGGTTCCGTTTTTTCCCTATGAGGTACGGAACCCTAAAAACACCCAAAACTTTGCATTTTTCGCGTGCTGAGCAGATAGCACAAGATTTTCGATGTTGCAAATTTGTGTCTACACTACCCTAACTGGTCCATACAACATACCAAAAAAGACCGGTCAAATGCGAGTCTGACTCGCGCACCGAGGGTTCCGTACGAAATATCATACAACACACCCGTCTTGCCCCACCCATCCGAAGTTAACTAAGCGAAAAATTTGAAAATAATAATTATGATTAATATTAGCTAGCGTATTTTTTTTTATTCTTCAAAAATCATGTTAATTTTGTTTGTAATTTAATACTTCTGTGTTTAATTTTTTTCCTTCAAATTCGTATGAAAGTATTCTGAAAGTAGATTCTAGCAAATAAAAAAAACCGGCCAAGTGCGTGTCGGACCACGCAAAACGAAGGGTTCCGTGCCTATTAAAAAGGTCGTATCGTCACAGAAATTGTACGGCACTTACGTCTTTTTCTTTGAAGAAGGCAGTTTTTCAGCAATATCTCGAAAACCTCTGAACCGATCTTGTTCAAAACAATTTTCGGTGAATGAAATTAATAAGCCCTATGTCCATGAATTTTTCCATATTTTTAAAATACACCGTTCAAAAATTAGAGGGGGGGGACAGAATTTTAGTGACTTTCGGGGCGATTATCTCCGACCCTATTCACTTAATCAAAAAAAATGCAAAGAAACCTTATATTTATTTTGAAAGGCCTATCGATTGATGTGCCACACGGGGGGTCACAATGAAAAAAAAAAAATTGACTTTTAGTTTTATGTATGGAGTGCACCCCTAAAAAATTTGTTTTTGTCATTTTAATTACAAAACTATGTAGCGGCTAACAAAATACACCTGTCCTGAAAATTTTATTCAAATACACCTTATAGTTTTCGAGTAAAATGCCTGTGACATACGGACAGACGGACAGACGGACAGACGGACATGACGAAACTATAAGGATTCCGTTTTTGCCATTTTGGCTACGGAACTCTAAAAAAGAATTATCCAAATTAGTTCACTTGATAAATCGCTAAAAAACCAACATACATACCGAGTTCCTTGCTAGCGCAAGTTAGTAACAAAATGCACCGATAAATGGCGCGCTCTTAACTACACTATGCGTTGTTAAGATTTTTCTCGGTATGTCAGACTCGCACTTGACCGGTTTTTTTTTCATGACGCCTGGGATAGATCTTGACGCATTTTGTTGTAAAGTCTACTGTTAGTCCAAAGAACATAAAACACTAAGTATGTGTTATTTACGGACAGCACTTGGTCCGATTTCCATACAAGCCAAGGATGGTCATTCTCCTTTACGATAGGTATCTACTGCCAAACAGGTAAATTTTATAGATGAGTGTAGTGTATTTTGGATGCCGTTTTTTAAACTCCGGAGTACCGCTACGACTCAAACAAGGCACTAGTACCTAATTCAAACAAAACAAATAATAACACACGTGGAGATGGAGAGCTATTTCGATTGTACCGTGTTGTAATGGTGTTATTTGTCCGGTGGAGCTCTCTTGGGTGGGTCATAACTAGGGTAGCCTACTTTAATAGGGTTCATCCCCTATATTTACTTCATACTAGCATTACTAAGGCTTGCTCACGAAAAAAAGTAGCCATCGAAAACCAAGTCTCCACTGTCACCTAAGTAGGTCTAGGCAGTTCAAACTGCTATTAGATAGCCAACTGAGTATTCTTTTTATGTGTATGAATCTAATATTCATCCATTTTTTCTTAAAAGTTGTGAAATCCTACATAATGCCATTTAAGGCTTAAAGCTAAAATTATTGCATAGAAGTGTGTCTACTTCTGGCATGATTTAAAACAATATTTATGACCTGCATATTAAGAGTCTGGAAAGGTATTCGCCGA
The DNA here is from genome assembly GCA_932294315.1 of Epinotia nisella. Lineage (NCBI taxonomy): Eukaryota > Metazoa > Arthropoda > Insecta > Lepidoptera > Tortricidae > Epinotia > Epinotia nisella. The sequence continues at coordinate 16,644,902 of OW028673.1, read as the reverse complement.
ATATTATAGCATCGATAATCTATTTGAGTAAAGGAAAAAAAGAACCTCTATGACACAAACGTGAAAATTCCAAAATCTAAGACAACAATCCAGTGATTTCGAAAGTTAGCCCAAAAATGTATAGCAGCTGATAGAAATATCCATAACGCCACTCAAAACAACAGGTGGAGAAACCTTCTTTTTAATACAATTCTTAAAAAAAAAAACATATTGAAAACCTGAATTATACCACAGTGGCTACTTTTTTTCGTGAACAAAAGCCTATAGTTTGGGGTTTGAACTTACGTTAGCAGATTCGACCTGTTATACCTAATTATGTTTACTACTTTTACTAATAATCCGCAAATAATTAACGAAGTAATGGTTCGCTTCGCTCGATGATAAAGTTGCGCGATTACAAAAAATAATTTTTACAATAAACTTAACTAAATCGTTTTTGGCCCTGTATACCCTATCCTATCGTATGAAACGTTTTCGAGAAATAAATATATAAATATTGCTCGTGCTGTGAAGCAGCAAAAATGTTGTCTAATACTGTCGACTGTTGTGATGTGAATTATATGTTCCTACCTGAATTTGGTCTATAGGGTTGAAATTTTTTAGGCATTATTTAAAACTATAAGTAGTTCTTGTGACGTGGCAATAAACATATCCATAGGCAAGGCGAATTTATTTTCCTACCTAGCTACATACTTATACTATAGCTACATAAGGATAATAAGTTTATGGTTCTTCGTAGATTAAACTAAAGTCTCAACATTTTGTCAAAAATTGTTAATATTTATACAACATTTTATAAAATGGCTCAGTATGAAAAATTGTCTTAGAATAGACAATCGGTGGCAATCGAGTTCTATGGACGGACCACCACTGCTAAGGACATTAAATTATACGTACCTATTGTGTCTGCTGAACAGTGACTGAATCCAAACTGTAGGCAAGTCGCAACTCGTAGACGTGCAAGACGCAACGTAAGTTAACAGACAGTCTAAATTAAGTGTCGAGTTAACGAAACACCTTGCCCTAAATCAATATCAAGGCAGATTTTATCGCGAACACCGCTGGGTAGTAAAGTTCATTCCGTGACGAGCCGGCAAACGCCAAACTTACCCAATAACGAGCCGAGCTGCGGCCACGGCCTTCTGCCCGCCTTCGCCACGGGACTGAAACTTGACTTCTTGCCAGAATCACTCCAAACAATTTCAAACAAAACAACTTTTTCATCTACATACATAACTTACCTCGCAACTATGTAAATCCAATGAGGAAATGTAAATTAAACAAATGAAACTTAAAACATCGTCAATTTTTTGTTGCCGCCAAACTACTGTTGATGAAGTCACTGAACTTATTTCGGAGCTATGTTTCACAGAGATGTTCAAAAAGTTTACAAGTGCAAGTTTATTCGGAGGAAACTTTTGTTAAAACTTTTGATCAGAAGATTCTAGTTTTAGGATCTTTTTAAAGTATTTCGCGGAAAACTGCGTTCTAAAGAGCGTTGAGTTCGGGTCGTTTTTTTGTGGCTTTGAATAATTCGGTATATTCGGTATTAGTCGCGAGGGTCGAGAGGACTCGTTGACGAGGCAGGGCGGGCGGCTCGACCCCACTAGCGGCGGGCGCCCTCGCGGACCTTATATATAACACCTTCAATGCGCGAAACACCTGCGCATTGTGCCGTATTTTACATCTACCTGCACGCCATTTGCATCATAACAGTTTTCTGATCGCAGAATGGAAAATCTTCGTTTTTAACTTGTTGTAACCAATGAAATTGCTATTTACATAATAGCGCTATGAGTACCCAGACATTTTCATACTCTGTGTCTATTAAATTGATAAAGTATCAATTCGTCCAATCAAAACTTTACAAGATAAGGGGAATACAGTTTCGCCGTTATATTTCAGATTGTGTCCTTATTCCAATTTGGTAAAACCGAGCTTTAGAAAGTTTATTTATTTATTTATTATTCGGAGAACCTACAGCTAACAATTGTACAATGGTTATATACAGCCTTGGCCAAAAGTATTGAGCACCCCACGTTTTCCTTTGTAACTTATGAATAAAGTATTATTTTTCAATTTCATAAATACACGAAGACGTAAAATATAATAAGTGTTTGAACATGTGCAAATGATTGATATATATCATTTTGAAATTGCTATTTGCGTGTGAAAACTGAAGCTAGAAAAAGTCGGGTTTTACAATAAAGGTTTATTTGTATATTTTATTCACGGAATTTCCCTTAATGTCAATAAATATGACGAATTTTTCCGATAGATAAACAACTTTCTATTATAAAATATATAAATGCACCTTTTAAGGTTTGACTTTTGCATGAAAACGCATGGGTGCTCAACACTTTTGACCAAGGCTGTATGTAGGTAACAGAAAGCCAAAGGTTCCCACCAGTAGAAACAGATTAACAAAGAATTGGTGGTTAGCACTAAGTTTTACAACATGTTACCTTACCGTTCATATTCTAAATATGAATACTTAATTAAATACAACACAATTATCTCTATATACTAAACGTTTAAATGCAAAAAGTCTCGAAAGTAATTCACCTGTAGCTAACTAATTGAGTGAAAGAATGCTGTAAACTATAATGCAACTCCGTCAAGTTCACGTTTGTCACAATACTCTAGAGGAGCCTAACTTGACGAGAAAAAAAAATGCGTAGTAATTTTCAAGTATTTGAAAAATACGGAAAACACGGAATAAAGCTGAATACGGTATTTTTAATTGCCTATTTCTAGTGACTGTTTGATAACCTTTTTTTGGTTACTTCCGCGCAACGCCCTCTTAGTGCGTGTTGTTAGGAGATTCCGTCGAACAAACACTTCACTTTCGGATTCAAGCGCCAACTTTTAATATAATAAATAAAATATATAAATAAATAATACATATTGTATTATGGGACATTCTTACACAAATCGAACTAGCCCTATAGTAAGCTCAATAAGGCTTGCATTATAGGTACTAGACGACGATATATATATATATATATATATATACAGGGTGGAAAGTTAAAACGGGGCAGTAAAGGCAGCTACTAGATCCCTTGCCGCCACGCAAAAATGGCATTAGGATTTCATTCCTAACTTTTTAAGTTATGGCAATCTACATTCACAGATTTTTGAAAAAAAGTACAGTCAGCGAGAAAATCATCAATTTTGACGATATTTTTTTTTAATGCCATTCGATCCCATTTCTATTAAGGATCAAAATACTCTTTGGGACCGACTAAGGTTTGACTACTAGAACGTCCAGAAATCAAGGAAAACTTTTTCCATACAGTGAGTATGGGAATATTTTTAACTGTGTTTTTAAATCGTGGCTGTATGCCGAAGGGTCTTTGCTCTATAAGCGCTTCACGTCAAATTCAACAAAATGTACGACTGACATTTTGTAGTTTTTATTACGATTAGTAACAGTTTAGTTAAAAATGTATTGGTTTCCTCGCAAATGTGATAAAAACATTGTATTCGACACGTACGGTAAGATTGTTACAAACTCGAGTCATCAAAGCCCTCCGCCTTCGGCGTCGGACTTCTAATAGACTCTCGTTCGTAATTCATATCGTATTGTACTTGTAACACAATGTACTATTAAAAATCATATCAATAGTGGAAATTTTCTTTCGTTCTACTGCGTGCTTGTACATGTATAGAACAAATGACTCAAATGATACCCGATTAACAAATACTGTCAATTTCAATCAAAAAATATATATTATTATACTATCCATGCATTGACTTCTCAGCTAATGAGTCTTGATAACATTGTATATGAATTCTACAATTTGTTACTTTCAACTTTAGTCCACTTTTAATGATCATACGCCTATGTGAGGCCCAGCGACTAAAGCTTTGTAAGCTGTGTAAAAAAAGGCAGTACTAATGTACACTCAACGTCAAATACACTCAAAAGCAAAAGTTTCGGGTACACTTTGTATAGAATTTCAGTACAAACTGTACCCAAAACTTTTGCTCTTGAGTGTACTCTGTAGCAGTCAAAGTGGCCATACTAAATATATGGTGAACCGAACTATATGACTATTTTGCTTGGTTGCTACAAAGTATTTGACGCTGAGTGCACTATTATTCCATTCTAAACAGGTTTTCAAAAATCACTAGAAAATAAGTGGTAAAACGTTTAAATATCGGCAATTGTTTTTTTTTCCTTTTCCGATCAAGCTTGAAGGAACAGCAGAGTGGCACTTTTATTCAATGCAATCATATTAACACGTTGACTGCCAGGAGCCCACCTAATGGGCGCCTACGCCGTGGCCGCTTTCCGCTGCTTAGCGGGAAAAGCACGGGTTCGGCTATGAACGTAGCGCGTAGCGATTCCTGGCAGAGAATGTGGTCATAATGATAGCTACTTCACCCTTTCAGTGCGCATGATGCGCTAGCACTATATTTACGCGATCTGCATGCTACGTGCTCCCCGCGCTACGACGTAGCATGTAGAGTAGCAGGCAGCGGTATGCATGTACAGTTAAGAGCACCAATATGTATGTATACACCACAAAGTCTCAAAAATATGTACACAGACCTTATTTCTGCAACAATAAGGTGTAGTATACATGTTTATGAAACTTGGAGTGGATACATATTGGTGCCTTTGACTGCGCCGTCGATGCGCGTTTGTGTCGAAACACACGTGAATCGATACAAACGTGACAACACGTTTAAAAAACGCGGTGTGCATAGGCCCTAACAGTTATATAGTAGTAACCCTTTATTATTTGGTTGTGGTTGCGGCCGAAAAAATGAGATCGTGGTTCACAGGGTATAAATACAAGGCGTACCCTTTCTGCCGAGGAGTGGTGTGTATGTGTATAAGCTACATTTATTTACAAAAAAAAAGTGCTTTTGATGCCGCTTTCTACACGCTGTTCCGTTCCAGTCACCTTTAATTTTTAAACTTTTTTTATCGCTCGAAAGTAAGACGTTAACGCGGCTTACTTTGACCCAATGGAGGGTTACATTGGTCCACATGAAAACCACATATAGCCATGTCACATAAAAAAGTAACAACGTGTTTTCGAAATTCAATATCGGACTGAATAAATCGAGATCTCGAAAGAGATTTCAGTAGATCCGCAAAGCATAAATATCAATAATTCGTGTCGGACAGTCTTTGGCAAGTACTAAATGCATCAAAAGAAATTATTTTCAAAAAAAGATTGATATGGTGCGCGTGAGTGCACTTTTACGTATGTGTACTTAATTATTGATATTTAATTATGTTTTATCAAGGAAAAATGTTTGTTCAGTATTCCATAGGTGTGATTTATAATTATACAGGTTTTTTTGGGTGGCATCCTAAAAAGATACATAATTTCCCACCGATGGTTCCGTACAAAATTACAAATGTATAGTTTTCAGATTTTTGCCTGTACTTGTAGTATAAGACGATATTACAGTCAGCATCATAAACTTGTATACATTCTATGACCTTATTGCCTAGACTCATAAGGTCGAAAAGTTTATAGGTAGGTACATGTGTATGATGCTGACTGTACTTGCCAAATTTCATAGTTCTAGCTCAACGGAAAGTACTCTATACATTTTGATTCCTTTGAGGCATAAATCGGTACATAATTACAAATGTACAGTCGCCATCAGATACATCGGAGCGGCCAAAGTGCTCACAAATATCTGAACACGTCTCTATTGTCGAGGCATTAGAGACGTGTTCAGATATTTGTGAGCACTTTGGCCGCTCCGACGTATCTGATGGCGACTGTACCTATAGTTTTCTGATTTTTCCTGTACAACTTGTAATATAAGACAATATTACTTGCCAAATTTCATAGTTCTAGATCGACGGAAAGAGGGCGTTTTTCAGAAAAAATGTACATGACCTTTTTTTTTCAGAATTCGTTTTTTTTTGGTTTTTCTTACTCAAAATCCTTGATACTATCGATCCTTATACAAGAAAAAAATTGTCCCAGATTTTACTATCTATACCTAAGTTTTTTCTTCCAGTGCGTTACGATCACGACCATTAGGTACCTATACGTAAATAAAAAAAGACTGCATACAAAAATAGAAGTTTGATTTTTTACAGCTTCAAGGGACTGTAGACCTGAGTATATGGTTTTAATTTCAACTCGATACCTCCACGCGTTCCCGAGATAAAGGGTCTTAACAGACAGACAGACAGACAGACAGACGGACAACAAAGAGATCCTATAAGGGTTCCGTTTCTTCCTTTTGAAGTATGGAACCCTAAAAATCTTAAAAATCGAGGTTTCATGCCCGACTGCTTCCTCCTCCGTAACTTTACCAATTAAATTTTCAAATTTTGGGAAATGAATTAGAAGGAAATATTAAGTGTCGGACTGTTTTTATTTTTGCGCTTCAAATTGTTAATGGATTTGTGTAATTGAGTTATGTTTACGGCCTGTGTAAATGGTCCGTTTTAAGCTTTGTTTGAAATAATCTAGCACTAATAAGACTATCAACAAAAAAAAACAGACATACCGACACAGATATTGATGATATTGATCTTATTGCAAAAAAATCATTAATAAACTCGAAGATTAAAATACTCGAAGGAAACAGTCAAGAACGTTTGTATGGAAAAATTACCAGTGGTCTTTCCTCTTAAAATTCACTTCTTTTCACCTCTTTCCAAGCCTCGCTGGCAGATTCCAAGCCTCGCTGGCAGAAAAGCTTCATAAGTTTCATAAATTTATTCACTTTTTCTTTAAACCGCATATTTCATGCTAAACTTGGTCAGGATTGTATGGCGTCTATCACATGTCGAGTCAGCGCCGATAGGTACAGTCGCCCACACTCCTAAGTGACCATTCGTGAACCTTATGTCACTTGACATAAGGTTCACGAATGGTCACTTAGGAGTGTGGGCGACTGTACGCGTAATGAAACACAATAAGGTTTGGAAGTTTGTACTAATATTGTAAAGAGGCAGTGTTTATGCTTTTGTAAGTTTCTACGTAACTATGAGCAGTTGTAGAGCTTGGCAAGTTCCACAACTGCTCTCCGATTTAAAAAATCCTTTCACCAGAAATATCGGACGTATGGGATTGACAAAGGCTCTATTTTATCTCGTGGCTCCTTTCGTGGCCTGTATTCTTTTTAATACGCTTGCGCTGGCAGCTATTAGTAGGTAATTGAATAATATACATATCACACGGCACAACAGGGATGATTTCACATGTTTAATATAGTAACAGTGTAGTTATAAACACAGAAGAGCAGCAAATTATCATAACAAAGAGGAAATTCAGAATATGAGCAAAACAATTTATGGAAGCAAAACCGACTTCCATTCCATATAGGTAGGACCGGTTTTTGACTTTCGATCGCTCGACTCTTTCACTCGAAAACTATCAAACATTAAGAAATGCTATTTTGAAATAGCGACTTATTCATTTTTTTTGGTTTCTGTCAGAAATTTCATTTTTGGCACAAGATTTTTATAGCCGACTCTATTTTCTGTATACCGTCATCAACTACTTCGTTGAGACGATTCTAACGAGCCCAAACTCAGCGGGGTTGCGTCTGTTGTCCTGAATTCCTATGGCCACTTTCTGTCTCCATCATCAGATCAGCTCGATAGTAGGTACATATATATGAATTGTGTTGTGAATATTGAATTGTCATCCAAACTATACTTAAACCCAAAATTTCAGCTCAATCGGTTGAAGATATCTGCTTCTAAATTGAGTTGCAAGATTCCACCCGAACAAACATAGTAACATAGTGTACATTCATTACAATTTAAGTAACCTATAAATAGAAAGATTGTAAAAAGATTGGTATTGGCCACTCGTATTCAATTCTATCGATAGAAAGTAAGTGCCTGCAATTTAGACACTACAATCGTATTTACATTTGTAACATTTTCGAGCGATCGGAAGTCTAAAATTGGCCCTCAGATACATGCACTTTTCCCACTTTCAACTTCACCACAAACTGCTTTAGGTACGGGAGCGAATACGTTGGTTACCTACTAGAGAATTTACAAAAGATAATACTCAATACGGAATAAGCTACGTTCAGATTTCAGTTACCTAAATGATTACCAATATTTTTGAAAGATCCGCGAAAATAGGTACCTATATCTTGTACCTATTAGTTTTGAAACAGTAGCAAATATGAAAAAAAGATTTTACTCAGTATTTAGTGTCCTGCTAGAAATTCAACCGTTCAGACTAATAGTGAAATATTGAAGCAAAAACTTTTTTTTTCACTGACTTGTTTTAGACTTCATATCCACTCGTATTAAGGTACCTAAGCGTAATACTTACAAAAATCTATGACGAACAAACATTTGTTATTTTCTGACCTTTTCGACGAGAAGATGTATTAGTAGATACGCTGGCGGCAGGTTTTACAATACTAAAACACTTACCTCTGAGTGCTCCGGTATTAAAGGTTTCCTTCTCAAGCTGGAGTCGTATCTCGGTGGCGGCGCCGGGTCCTCCCCAGACACGGCGCGCTGGTAGGAGAGCCGACGGCCCTTGAAGTCCAGCCTCGGCTCATGCAGCGAATTCTCCGGGATACTCGAGAAGTCCTGGTAAGAGTGGGCCGCGTATATCTCTCTGTTCGTCTCGTCTTGAGTCAACCGCCGTAGGTAGTTGGTCAAGCCTTCACTAGCGACCCATGTTACTCTGAAAAGGACAGCCTAGTCAGAAATATGCAACAGTAAGGTACTATTAAATATTAGGGGACAATCTTCTCCACTTATAATAATTAACTAAATTTAAAAAAAAACCGGCCAAGAGCGAGTCGGACTCGCGCACCGAGGGTTCCGTACAAACCTGTACGTATTATAGACCTGATATTTGATATAAATTTCAATTTAACACCTCTACGCGTTCATGAGGAGGAGGGTAGTAACTTTAAAATTATTAAAAATATTTTTATTATATAATACCAGCTTTTGCCCGCGGCTTCGCACGCGTACTAAAAGTAATTTGAACCGTCTACAAAAAAGGTGCATTTCGGTTTGACCCGTAAGTTCTAATTGAATTGCAATTTGGCACAAATACTTTCAAGAATTTTCATGTCCACAATGTTAAATTTCAAAATCGATGCCATTTTCGTAATAAACGTCTCATAAAAACGCCACCCATATTGATATTTAGACATTTCAACCCCATCGCACCCCAACAGGGGCGATGGTATTTCACGTCAGCCACGTTGGATTTGAAAAATAAACCATAGAAACGATACCCATGTATTTTATTATTCGTTTGTATCATAGAACCTGTACTAATTTTGCGGAGTCTCACACAAATTTCCATCCCCTATTTTAGGGGCTGGAGGAAAATTAACAAAAAAAGGGCAGGTATTTTTCGTTGGTAACAGAGTCTGTGTACCAATTTTTAGCTTCCTACCTCAAGGTAAATTTTATATGGGATTTTTCGCAGTTTTCAAAAACTGCGAAAAATCCCATATAACATTTCACCCCCTCTTTTAAGGGGTTGGGTTCAGATTTGCAAAAAAAATGATGCACGATTTTTTTGTTAGTCACAAATAGTCCGCATACCAAATTTTAGCTTTCTACCTTGAAAATTGCGGAATGCTCCATACAAGAAAGAGACAAAAAGTAGCCTATGTCACTCTCTATCCCTTCAACTCTCGACTTAAAAAATAACGTCAATTCGTCGCCCCGTTTTGCCGTGAAAGACGGACAAACAAACACATACACTTTCCCATTTATAATATTAGTATGGATATGGATAACTAAAAATTTACGGTTTTCGCAATTTTTCCTTTATCTGTGCTATAAGACATTAGAGCGTCCCTCAGGATCCGCAGGTATTCGTTTTGAAAGCAATTGCAAATTAAAATGGATGGTGGCGGCTAATATTTATTATTCTTCTAAATTGCTAATGGGTTCATATTCGTAGACCATACTACCGTCGCGTACATTATTTATATAAGATAATTTACCTAGCATTTATTTAGCTTATTTAAACTTAAGATCTAAATAGCAACTAAACGAACCGTTATCAATTATTGATTAAGTATAACTTGACAATCAGACGAAAAAAGTGGCTGTCCAAAAGAACCGCGCGATCGACACGTGCGGCTCTTTTGCGTTTAGTCTGGTTCTGACCTTGAGACTTGACGGTTGTCAAAAATGTTCTGTGAAAAAATGCGTTAATAGCAAATATGGCAAACGAATTTCATGGTTTTGAATAAATCATTTCGTTACTACAAATGACAGATTATCACGGAACAAAAACCTAAGGAGTCAGTACCTATTAGAATTTTTATGGAGTCGTATGGTTACGTAATTTGTGATTTGATAAATTTAAGATTTCCGAGAAATCCTTAGCGACGTGCAAAGTAGGCCGCAGTTATAGCAAAAAATAGGAGACGTCGACGAAGAAGAGTGGTAACGACTTCGTCGTGTGTTTATTTTTCAAGTGTATATAAATCTTGTAAAAATAAATGTTTAATTAATTGATATTCAGCCTTTCGGAACATGATATCCGTTTCTCAAAACACCCGTTCCCATCACTTTTATACGGGTGTCTTCAGAAACTGATGTTTTGGCATACGGATGCTATGAGAACCGGATGTTTTGACATAAGGATGCGATGAGAAACGGGACTTTTGGGCATACGGGTGTCATGAGAGACCGATCTTTTAGTATACGGATGCTATGAGAACCGGGTGTTTTGACATACGGATGCTATGAAAAAAGGGGTCTTCTTGCGTACGGTCATTTAAAGAAACTGTTATTTCGGAACGGGTGTTTTGGGAAAGGGTGTTTTGGGAAACTGATAGCACGTTCCGGAACGATATTCAGATTGAAAGTCATAATTTTGATGACCGGTTAGTGACGGTTCTAGTGGGTAGTGACGCTGCCTACGAAGCTGAAGGTCCTGGGTTCGAATCCCGGTAGCGGCAAATATTTCTGTGATGAGCATGAATATTTGTTTCTGAGTCTTGGATGTTTTCTATGTATTTAAGTATTTATATCTATTATATAATATATCATCGTCTAGTACCTTTAATACAAGCCTTATTGAGCTTACTATTGGCCTTAGTTCGATTTGTGTAAGAATGTCCCCTAATATTTATTATTTATTTATTTATGTGTCGCAACGGGACTAATTAGATACGTCAAGTACACCACGCTAAAATGATCTACTTATGTGTCGCAATGGGACTAATTAGATACTTCCTATAGAAGAATCTTAAAGGAATATTTCAATTCAATGTGACAATACGAGTAGGTACCTATTCAAATTCAGAAACAAAATCGAGAATTTCAATATTACTTGTTAGGTAGATACATAATGAATGATTATTTGAAAGTCTAAGGCATAGTCAACGAATCGAATATACCTATCTAGATTTTCTACAATTGAACAATAAGGTAATTGGTTAACAAGAGTAGTTATTTAATTAACAGTAACAAATGAACATAGTACGGTAAGACATAGTCCATATTTTTCAGCATCTGAAAATCTTTCATGGAGTACCTACCAGTCAACTTATGCATAATAAATATCGATCACGATATGAGGCATTGCACATGGCGAAGGATGCGTGTCTTTCGGGAACCCAACACATTGTGCATCTGAATTAGGTGCATTAAACCTACGTGAATAATCACATGTGACATTAATGTAATCGATCACTAATCAGCCTAAGCTGGGTTATGCGGTTATGCTCACACGTCAGCGCAACCCGCTCGGCTATATGCCAACTGCGATTAGATGAAAGGCCTCGTAACAACTATAAGCAACTATAAATGTTAATTACTAGTTTGTCATAGCGCTCAACACAATAAGTGGCTTCCACATTTTGAATGAGTCCTTAGGTCATATTATAAAATTGTTATCGAGCTCGTCCGAAGATGGGGGATGTATGTCAAACATGAAAATAACGGCCCAGCGTGCGGATAGTAGAAGTGGCAGCCGCTGTCAGCATCGAGGGTTCCCCGGAAGCGGTCTCGACACTGGTCTCACTAAACTGGTACGGTCTGCACTAAAAATGTCCACAAAACTTTGAGCCTAAGTCCCCTGACTTAAATTCTGTAACATATACATATTTATAGACGTGGTAGTCCTACCTGTTTGATCGAGATGTCTTCCGACGTCGCTGCCCAAACGCAGAGTCTAGTCCCGAGCTCATAGAAATTGCTCGAGAATTCAAAAGGGAATCCTGATTATACGCTCTATTACTGCCTGAAAATAAGGTTTTCATTAGTGAATGGCTACACGTGGCTAACAAAGGGTTTGGGGTAACTATTGAAGAAAGTTAAAATAATTAATTAATCCGTATTGTTAGCGCAGCATCGCCTTCGCGTAACGAAGTACAAACAGTATAATTCCGTTTGGTTACAGCGCAAGGGCTGCTGGAGGAGTGTGAGTCAGGAGGAAGATCATGATCTTCCTCCTCGCTACCAGTTAGCACCCTAGGGTTAGGATACAAACGACTCTGTGGAAGAGAGTGCTCTAATTCGGTTTGTAAGATGTTTCCGACAAAGCAGCTAATATACATGCATACTCAAATAAATACACCACCATCTTTGATTGTTTCAGTATGCGCCTATTGAAGTGCCTTGTTTAACTGACATGCAGTTCGCATGTAACGTATACTCGTAGGTGTAATAATCTCTGAATGCAATCTGATTTACATCAAAGACAAATTCCAGGATAGCACAACTTTGATGTTATCTGACCCCCGCTTACGCATACATTAGGGAAAAGTGGTAAGATCAGTCTTTAAGTACGGTTGTGAAGTGATCGTGAATCACCCGCCGGGCCGAGTAAGGAGTCTGCCGAGAGGACAATGCGCCTTCAATATTTAAAAAGCAGAAGACGTGTCTAGGCCCCTACAGAAATTATAGTCAACGAATTCAAGAGCAGTGCATAATCTAATCGGTGTACGATTCATAACATCGCCATTCACCTCTAGTACATCTTTGATCTCGAGTTTTGTAACAACTGCGCATGATGGAGATCAGACTTGTAGCTATTGATTTTCGGAAAATACTAGAACAAATCAGCGTTTGGGCTGATTCACTTTTATACCGACCATAAACTGTGTTAATGTTTTTAACATTGTAACCGTGGCAGTGTTAATCTACCAGTGAGCCATGCAAGATAGGTTCAATTCAATTCAAATCATGTATTCGTTGCATCCATGGTATTTTAAGATTCCACGTTACATATTACAGTGCGACATGGGCCCTGACAAGGCGGAGCAACAGGTACACTGACTATGAGGACTGCCCTGGCAGTGCAGCTCGCTGGGCTGGCTGGAGGAGAGCGCGGGCTGGCTGCCGGCGCCGGCGCTGTCTGGCTCGGACGCGCCCAGCGTCGAGCTCGATGTGATGCTCGCGCCACTGCCGCGCACCTCCTGGATCGAACATTCATTTTGTACAAGGGAACGGGACAAAAGTGACAAAGCGGTCGTGTTAAGTATAGGTAAAAAACTTAAGTAAGGCCCCATTTAGAATACGCAACACAAACAAAACATATTCAAACAATCCACACCACATGCAAGACTGTTACACGCGAGTCGAAGAAATACGTGCGAAATAATTCGGGTTGCGCGTTTTACATTCAGCGTTTTTCATAATTTTAGATAGGCTTGAGCGTGCTCCGCTGTGTTGCGCGGTGCCAAAAAGGTCCGTTTATCCTTCGCATAAATTTAAATTCTTTGAAACACATTACCCATTCCATTAATTTCTAGGTACTTGCTTTCTACTGAGTTTGTATGTTCGGGTTGAAAGTTTGAGACCGATAAATATACCTATGCACGTTCTACCGAAGAGAGCATGTATAAAATGTCCATTTGTTTTAATCATTGGGAATCTATTTTATTCGTCATTAATGTACCTACTACATACAGTCACGATCTTTAACCCTCTGCAACTGAGGTGTGTTCATTGGTTTGGACATTTTTCTGACCTGGAAATATCAGACGGCATTTTTACTGGCGTATATGTTTTCCTGAATCCGACTCGCACTTGACCAAAATTGTAATTGATATTATTTAATAAGCTATAATTTACGACCCGCGGTTTTTATATCGAGTTCTACGCGAACGAAGTCGCGGGCAGAAGCTAGTATATTATATTTGGATGTTTTGATGTTTAGATGTTTGGATGTAACAATACTGAATCACGCTTAAACGGCTCAACCGAATTGGATGAAATTTTGCAAGAAGATAGTTTATAGCCTGTAGGTATTAAAATATAAGATAGTTTTTATCCCAGGCCCATGCAGATTAAGTCGCGGTCAGAAGCTAGTTATCAATAAGTTTCAAAATCAATACAATATTATAGAAGTATGGCTGTATAGGTTTCTGCCATTGCTCATTATTTTTAGTTCTAGGGGCTAAACGTAACTTTGATCTGACTTTGACAATATCGGTTTTTGTTGCTCTGTCGAATTCACCAATAATAAATATTTTATTTAATAATAAAATATTTATTATTGGTGAATTCATAATAAAATATATAATAATACTTTGATACCCTTCTTTTTTGACGTAATAACGTCTTATAAATCGATGAACGCCGGCAGCACGCACGAGAAAGTGTGACTCATTGTCCCGTTCCGAACACCGGCTGCGCGAACAAAATATCCACGCACGGCCCGAATCGCTGGTTCTAGAGATTCCAAATTTGGCACGTAGGTTCCTTATAGGGCCTAGGAAGAAAGGATTTTTCAAAATTCACCCTCTAAGGGGCTGAAATGGGGGTCCAAAGTTTGTATGAGGAAACAAGATTAGATCGAGTATTTTATTCGAAACTATACAGGAGTATTACTAATGATAAATGAGTAAATACGTGTTTCAGGTTTTGTGAAAATTCAACCCCTAAAAGGGCGAAATGTGGTGACAAAGTCTGAAAATCAACATGGGTATTGTTTCTATGTTTTTTCGGGTCGATGATTACGAAAAAAACAACGATTTTAAAATCCACGACGTGTAATACCATCTCCCCTGTTGGGGTGCGATGGGGTTGAAATGTCTAAATAACAAAATTGGTGTCGTTTTTATGGGTTTTTGTGGCATCGATTTTGAAATGTAATGTTGTAGACATGACAATTCTTGAAAGTATTTAGTGTGTACAACATATATCCATACTAATATTATAAATGCGGAAGTGTGTGTCTGTTTGACTGTCGGTCTGTCTGTTACCTCTTCACGCCTAAACCACTGAACCGATTTAGATGAAATTTGGGGTCGGTGACTAAAAACTCCTTCTTTGTATTATACAAAATAATGATAATTCAGTGATAATAATTTAATTCAATTTATAAAAGTATGCAATTTTTCATCAATGTTTTCTTATGACGGTATCGCGTAAAATTATCGTCCGTAAGGCGATTTTACAGACAACCATTTTTTCTTAACGGAAGTCGATAAGTAAGGAATACTTACATAATTTATTTTGTTTTTATATTGATCGACGTGCTCAATTCCATCGCTTGTAATCGCACACTGACAGTGACGTTCATTGCTGCCAATCGTAAGAAAATCCCAAAGAATCCATTTATAAAGCGTATAATTTGAGTTTAACCATGATGTAAACCATTATCAAAGTGAACCCACGAATCGAAATTCCACGGTATCCCTTTTAACCCGCTACTTAAATCAGTGTTTGAGTCACCTATGAGTAGCGACTAGGGCGACGCATAGTGTCTTAAAGGAGGTCACTCCTACTTGAATCTATTTTTAAAGTTATAATCATTTAAGGATTTCAATTTCATAATATAGACATATCGGCAAATTAAGAAAAGCCGGAAGTGGGGAGTCACGGAATATTTAGTCGTAAGTACTAAGAGGGTCGCGCTAAAAACACTGACTTACATATATAACTCTTCACCTTTTGGGCGTCACAGACAGACCTAACCTACCCTACCTATACCTACTGAGGGAGACCGGTATATATATAATACCTTACTAACATAGCTTAAGTGTTATGTACTTTATTATCTAATAATCATAATATTCATAATTATCGATTTTGTCCGAAATAAACAATTTATTTATTTTGCGATGCCTGTTGGACTACCACCACATTGGCAGAGGATTAACTTAAAATTCTGTCCCGTAATTAATTTAGGAGGAAATTAGAGCATTTATTTAATTAAAATTCCTAATTTGGTGTAGTATGTATGTGTGTTTATTTAGAACTTAGAACATTTATAGGGTTCCGGTACCTCAAAAGGAAAAAACGGAACCCTTATAGGATCACTCGGTTGTCTGTCTGTCCGTCTGTCACAGCCGATTTGCTCTGAAACTACTGTACCGATTCCGTTGAAATTTGGTACACATATGTAAATTGGTGACCCAAAGATGGACGCGTGAAGTAAATTAATGAATTCTGAACAAGGGGCCAACTTTTCGGGGGTAAACTGTAAAATTAAAAAAAAAAGTTTCGCAAACTGTATTGTGTTACATATCAAATGAAAGGGGTTGTTGTAAGCATTTCAGATTTTTTTTTATACTTTTAGCATAAATAGATTTGAATTAATTTAGAAAGTAAGACGAAAATTTACCATCCCCTCCACCCCCCTCCCTTATCTCCGAAACTACTAGGCTTAAAATTCTGAAAAAATATGTAAAATAGTTCCTTGCCTAAAGATTACTTACAGGAAAACCTATAAGAAGTTTGAGTATTCAAAGAAACGGGAAAATTCTCAATATTTTTATGTATTTTGTATGGAGCGCCTAATGCTTAGAGAATAGGAATTTACGGAACCCTCACCACGCGAGTTGAACTCGCACTTGTCCGCTTTTTGTTTTTATCAACACCGAAGATGTTAATTGCCAATAATATTGTTTTCACATCTCATGCTCGAAAAGTGTGTCATATTAGGCTTAATAAGCTAAAAATTTAGCCCCTAGGGAAAATATGTATACATATTTATGATTTTTAACACATTTAATTTGACCAATCATAACACTTCACCATATTAATTCCACCAATCACAACTCTTTAAAAAAACATTTATCTTTGCTATCAACCAACCAGAATACCTACAGCTACATATTAAAATCGACCAATCAAACATCAGGTGTTTTTTAGTCCCTAATTCCAAATCATTTAAATCCACCAATCACAACTCTTTCAAAAAATATTTCTCTTTGCTATCAACCAACCAGAATACAGCTACATATTAAAATCGACCAATCAAACATCAGGTGTTTTTAGTCCCTAATTCCAAATCATTAAAAAAGAAAACGCCTCACGGTAAATTGAACAATCTCTTCGCAGTGAAATTTGTTATTGATTGTGGATGGATAATCTTTGTTTTACTATTTTCTCGCAGTCGAAGTGAAAAGTAGAGTGTATAACTCGGGTCTAAAAGCCATATTACCCCTCGAAATATTTTCCATCTCGTGGTAGTATGGCTTATTTTAGCCCCTTGTCATACAATCTACTATTTGATAGCTACAAGTTAAAAGTATGTTGGACAAAGAGAAGCCTTATTCCTTTTTTGAGTTGTAATAGGTTGTAGTGGTAGGAATATCTACCTATATTATGTCACAATTAAACAATTATTTCTAAAAGTCTTACCTGTTGACTATGTGCAGTTATATCGTAGCCGTCTCCTTCCATGGCTACTTTTTCGTTCAAAGATTGTAGGGAAACTGACATAGAACCCCTGCGGGATATAGTTTGAGCCTTGGTCCCTAACGACTGTCTCTTAAATATCTCTGTTGTATTTTTTAAGAAACTGTCCATTTTTTTCCTGAAAAATGATGATTTTCTCTCCAGTGGAGATTTGCCTATTGAATGTAGATCTATTTCAGACCGAGATAAACTTTCTCGAGGGGTTAACATAGTATTGTCCAGAGATAGTTTCCGCTCCCGCATTTTTACAACCAGTGGATATTCGCTGTTTGTTTTAATTTGAGGTGATTCAATTATAGGGGCAGATTCCTCTCTTTTTAAGTTTTCTTGGTTTACTTCGGAGTCTGTTACTCCCTCTTTCACTGGTTTACTACCTGTCATTTTAGTAATATGTGTAAAAATTTCATTTACATGTGCAGATTCTAAGTTTGCCTGATGATGTGTAAGTTGCAGTTCCCCATCATTGACAATTTCATCTTGCAAGTCTATGTTAGATTGTTCGCAACCTTGTAGTAAATTATTGACTAGGTCAGAGTTTTTTGCTTCTCGCAAGTCACTGTTTTCGTTCAATAAATCTTCCTGAACATCGATGAAATCATTATTGTTCATCACAACACTACCTCGTGGAGCTTTGACCCGCATACTACTGTTCATCTTGACAGATCTTAATATTTCTTTTATTTTTAAATTTTCTTTGATAGTTTTTACGTCAGTGTACGAACTTGACTTCTCCTTATCCACGTGTTTCATAGGTTTTTCTTTTTTTGTTTTTTGGCGAAACCTATCCATATTTAGAGTATTTATATATCACTTGTAATCACTAAAACACATTAAATCACTTTTAACTTAGATTTAATTAAGAAATGTCAAACGAGTAAAATTTCGAACCGCTGATATTACACCTGTGCAAATAATTTTAACCAACACCTCAAGGAAGTGTGACGGCAACACTTATCGACAAAGGCGATCACATCGACCTCGCGGTGCCCCGGGACGCTTCATCATTTATTTCAAACACAATCACAACATTTCATTCGACACTTAACTGTTTGCAACACTGCATTAACGAGCATATCGATGTCACAAGAGGTACGACGGTATGTTACTCAACAAATGTAAACACGTTACACAGACGGCTACGTACTCGCGTTATCAGCTGGCAGGTACTTACTAGGTATACATTAATAAGACAGGTATGCTCGTGCAAGAGAGACTAGGTACTTGTTTCACGCGTTTTATTTATTTATTGAGCGGGTAATAAAATAAATGTTTTATAAGAAAGTTTTTTGTTGAATGGGTAGGTGTTCTGAATATCGAAGTGACTTAGTGAACGAAATAATTGGCGTCGTATCGCGAACACTGGGTCAGCCCCGCGTGTTGACGTTGTCACCTGCGAGCACTATCGCACGGCGATATTACACGTCTTAGATTATCATTGATAACAAACTCCTATCATCAATAAATGGCTAACAATTTACAACTATTACGGTCTCGCTTACGCAAAAATGTATTACCTATTTTATTTTCAATTTAAATAAAACAATCTTTGCAATGTATGTTTAGCCCGGCGGTTAATTGATTGAAAATACCGATATTAAGAAAATAGTTATTTGTTATACAAGGGTGCAAAGTTATATTTTAACCGCGAGTGTGGAATTGAAACACGAGCCAGCGAATGGATTCTAGGGTTGAACCACGAGCTAGCGAATGGATCCTATGGTTGAACCAAGAGCGAAGCGAGTGGTTCGAAAATAGAATCCTGAGCGTAGCGCGTGGTTCAAAAATAGAATCCTGAGCAAAGCGAGTGTTGCAATACACGAGACGTCAAAATAACTTGCACCCGTGTGTAACACAAATCTTTTCACCTCACTAAACCGAGGAAAATACTACATAAGAAAAACAACTGAAATATGTATAATCAGCCTTTATTTTAACTAGTAATTACACAAATAACACAATTATTATGCAACGTTAAATCAGATATTGTGGTTTCACATTTTTGTACGGTTATTTATTACAGTTTTAAGTGTTTTGTGGTAAAATCATTTAACAAATTGTTTGCACTATATATTTTTAATTGAATGCAGTTCAATATAAAACTATTTTTGCGTCCACACCTCCTGTTTTGATCAGACAATTTAATCAGATGGCCGAAAATTGTCCTGTCTGGACTGGCCTTAACGTGTTTAATATGTTTAAAAAAGTAAGTAACACGTTTGGATTTCAAATATTCTTTGCATATGTGGATAAAATACAGTTTTGCTATCTGTTTTTAAAGAATAAAAAAGGTCTTTCCGAGCTAGTGAGGTGAAAATATGTTTATTTAGATTTCATTTTAACAATGTTATCAGTTAAATAACATCTTTTGGTATCCAGTATGCTTGATTGATTCTTATTTATTATCAGAACATCCTCGTGTTGGAGTATAACGCTGGCCATCTTTATGAAGACTATAATATTCGTATTTTTGAATTAAGTAAGAGTCTGTCAGCGCTATCTCTGTCAATCGGTTTTTGTATTGAACGATGTCATACAATGTTTTAAAATAATATATTATAATATTTACATTATTCCCACTGCGCCCGTGTTGCTTATTTCTAAAACTCTAATACCTCGTATTTTTGTTTAACACATTTAGATCACGTAAATTATGTTTATCAAAAAAGGCACATTATTTTAACCTGTTAAATGTACCCAATTTGGTGTTTTAAGTATTTGTCAGAGATGTCGAGGACTAGTCATGTTACAATTATACATAAAAACGATATTGAAAAAATATGGCCAAAATGCGAGGCAAGGAACCATACCTCAAAAAGCACGAAAAACAGGTTTTGATACTTTTGATCATGTATTTAAACACTTTAAAAATTACTTATTTTCAGTCAACCACTGCTTTTCACGAATATTACCACTCGGACTTTAGTAAGTAGGTACTAGCTGTACCTGTATTTAATATTGGTATTTTATGTTTCAAATGTATTTTAATTTTAATTGGTGGATTTATAATTTTAGTACTTTTAGTGCTTGACATATTTTATTTTATTATTGACTAGCTTTTTCCCGCGACTAAGTCCGCGCGGAACTCCTTTATATCACAGCTCCATATAAACTTTCGTCACCCCCCCCCCCCCCCTTTTTCACTCCCTTAGGTAATAAAAGCTATCCTCTGTCCTTCACCGGAATTCAAAGTTATCTCTGCACCAAATTTCATCTCAATCGGTTCAGCGGTTTATAAGCGTGAAAAGGTAACAGACAGACAGACAGTTACTTTGTCATTTAAATTAAAAATATCTTTTTTGCCACAAACTTAATCTACACATTCCAGAAAAGATAATATTAGTATGAATTGTTTAAACGAAAAGGGCTTCCTTAATGGCCGAGTTACATGATTTTATAAATAAGCTTACTCCTACTCCGAACGCCTTTTTTACAAACATAGACTCCGCCGCCAACTTGGTGTTTTTCTGTGGCCCACCTCATCATAATAGATGCATGTAGGCATTTTTTCAGTATTATTTTGCATATTTTCTTATTACACACCAAATTAACGGACTTGTAATTTACATATTTATATACTAAAAATATAACTACTTCAACTAATGTTACATCTTATAATTTTCGAAACATCGATAAAAATCGACTTTTTATCCACTTTTACGAAACATTCAATATCTCCGAAACCACCGCCATGGGTACCTTTACGTCACATATGTTCCCATATAGTATATTTTTGCAGAGGCCGGGAAATAGCAATTCGTGGATGAGTTGATTTTGTCGGATGAAGCGAATCTGAATCCGACACTATTGTCGTATCTATATACGAATCCACGAATTGCCATTCCCGCCGAGGCCTCTCACAGACTGGCGCGGCCTGGCCGTGGCGGTCAATTAGTAAACTTGTCATTAGCTGTCAAATTTACTATTGACCGCCACCGCAGGCCGCGCCAGTGTGTTTCAGGCCTTAAGCACACTACAAACGGGTGCAATTTGTCACACCAACTTACAATAGTTGCCATAGTTGGAAAGAGACAGCCATACACTCCTAACCAGTCTAACTATAGCAACTTGTTGTGACAAATTGGTAGGCCTTTAAACGTGAGCACTTGACTGTTTGTCTTAGTCTAGTCGTAGTATTATTTTTAAACTTCAAGGTCCAAATTGACATACGAAATGTTAATCATGAAACTGATTCAATGTTCTCGACTACTGAACTTGTTTTTTTTCTTTTCAGTTTTTTTTTTCTAAAGATAGCTTTATTGCAGTCGGGTTTTTTTTTTCTAAATTATCTTTTTTTATTTAACACTTTTTAGTTAGTATTAAAAGACGGCAAATTTCGCAATCTTGTCATTTCATTGAGGGAGTTAATATCGTGAGGATTATTAAGTAGCTTGCGGTGGTCTAAACTACTGATAATTAATCCATTTAGAGACCTAACGTGGCTCAAAGCTTGACCTTTTGCAAAAATGCGTGAACTTAAATCAACCACAGCTCTGTCTAAAGTCGTTCCCTGTAGCTTATGCACAGTAAAACCCCAGCACAATATCAACGGCAACTCCTTTGCGTCGCGCAGTGCAGTATTAATAGGGGAGGGCGGGGTTCAACGTGCCGATTTTATTAAAACGCAAGATATTACCTACAGTATGTAAATTAGCCATATACGTTGTGAAGTATCTAATGTGAAATTTTATGTAGTTTTTATTAGCACGTGCTGTTTTTAGGTATAGTTTACTAGAATTCATTTATAGACTATTTTATACAAAAAGTCTGAGGGGCACAATCGACCCCGCCAAGGGGCGGGTTGTTCCGATGCTGAGGTAAGTTGTGCCGATAATAATTATTTTTTGTTTAAGTGGTATGATGGGTTCTAAAATAACTAAAATACAGTTTTAATTTGCAATTAGTATATTTGATTGGTAAAGAACTTCACCAGTAGCAACATAACTCAACATATTTTACTAATTTAACAAAATAAACATAAATTATCTTCTTATGACAAACATTTGCTCATATATGTTTCACATATATTATTTATAATGAAATCAACAGGGTTCCCCGTGTGCCTATTTTAATCAAATATTTATATGCTAGGCTAGAACATACCTACAACTCAAAAATATAATAGGTATCTACTTAAACAGAAAAACATTACCTTTCTTAATAATTATAATAATGTTTAACAGTCGTTGGTAGGTAATTAAGCCATAGCCATAACCTGCCTCGCCCAAAGGACATACATGTATATAGTCTGAAATTAGTTTTTACTAGCTAACTAAGTAACATTATTATTCTGAATCTGAATAATCGGAAAAACCGTTTGAGCAGGTATATGTCAGGCAATTTTCATATTGGATGCATTTCGAGTGCGCCCAATTCTTACATATGCTGCGTTGGATCCACTGCTCTCCTAGTTGTGAATTAATACGAGTCGCAGCAAATAATGCAATAGTACTGGTTTTCTTATTCACTTGACTCTTGTAACACTCTTCTTTTCGCAGAATTTTTATTACCTTTACCTCTTCTTGTTCTTACGTTGTTCTTAGTACTTTTCTCCTTTCCTTTTCCTTTCTTGCTTGTAGGCTTTTTCACTTTTTTGTAGTAAATCCCGGGAAGTAGTGCCCTATTCGTCTTCTTTTTGTAAACTCTCATCCTGCAATATAAATAATAATTATAATGATATGGGGTTAGTTGTGCCGCGGCACAATGAACCCCCAGCCATAGGCACTTTTAACCCCGTTAGTAACTTATTAACCTACACTTCGATTTTTAAAAACACGTCTAACACAGTGTTATTTTACAATGTAATAACAATTCATTAATAAATTATTAACACTTTACTGAAACACTAAGATCAATAGCTCACAAAATCAAAAATATAGACCAAAAAGCATAAATACGAAAATATTTACTCACGTGGCACGGGAACAGCACGTGGCAGAGAGCTGCTTCGTCTGCGGCGCTGACGCAACTAAAGTGGCCGCCGACTTTGCGTACGGGTAAAGCATTTCTCGCCGCAGTAACAGAATGCATATATCTCTTTTACTCTCGGAGATATGGTCATCGGCACAATCTACCCGCGGCACTTTGAACCCCGCCTTCCCCTACTGAACAGAATTACTATAACTTTATAACGTTATAGATTTTAAATAGTCACTCTAAATGAAAAACTGTAAGAGAAACCTATAACTGATTTAAAATACCTATTCAGTGATACCCCACTCGACATATTTCGTTAACTTTTTTTTTTTCAATTTTGGCGTCTGGTTGTCGCCATATTGAATTTTGATTAACGTCATGTCTTTAGTGACACTCGCAAGAGTAAGACGGTTCGATTGACGTAAGAATTATCAAAATCGGTTCACGCGTTTGGTCTCTGGAGTGCCACATAGGAACAAACATACATACATACATACATACATGCATACATACATACATATATAGGCTGATAAACACATTACCCTCCTTTGCGTCGCGCAATCGGGTAAAAACAGTCTAGTGACTCTAGTGACCTACAACATAGAATTCAATTTAATTTGGCAAGGTTTTGGAAGAAATTAGTCAAGATATGTCTTTTACGTCGTACACCCTGAAACCATAGTAGAAAGAGTGGGCAGTACGCTATCCCCGGCCCAATCCGCGATATAATTGCCTACCATACTTGCCTTTCTCAGGGTTGTCACTTTTAGCTAAATTTTAATTCAGTGCCTAGAAATTGCCAAGGGTCGGGAAACTCTATTTTTTACTTGTGTTATCTGGGTTCAGGGTTTGTGAGGCCGGTTTTACCTAAACGATGACGAAATCTTTCACGATGAAAGAAAGAGCGACAGGCGATACCTATGTGGTTGCGCGGGGCCAGCAGACGGGCGGCGCGGGGCGGTGATGAGCACGAGTACCTACGGTAGTTTACTGATAGTACTGTCAACCAATTCATTAGTTTAAAGCCCGGCGCTTGCCAAAGATAACACATCTCTGTATAAATAATTCAGTGATCCAATAAAGTTCAACAATAGTTTTCCTAACAAATACAGAAAAGTATTCAAGATTCAAAGCATATTATCACATATTTATCATTCATTTAGCGGTGCCGAAAAGCCGTGACGCGCGAATCTTGTGCGGTGTTAGCCCCGACTGCACTGAGAAACGGGTCGAGATTTTGTTTGAGTATGCGTGCGGCGACGCATAGATACTATGGCGCACACATACAAGCCGCGCGCGGTGCGTTTGTATGAAGACTTTCCATTATTTCTACTATGCTGAAACATTCTAGATGGTCCGGTATCGTTTATAACAGAGGCTATTATCTCGCGGTAACTTATATTTAGCTTGAAGGTAACACGCCAAAGATGGCCCGGCGACCTTAATTTCAAAGCCTTGTAAAATATACCTATAGCCGAGGCAAAATACGGTTTCGAAAAATATTAATTTATAATAGCGTTTTTTTTGTTTATTTCATTCTAAAAGATTATTCTAAGATGCTTTATTCAAGAATCCAACAAACTTTCCACCCGGAAGTAATTATATAGATTTAAATTAAACATTCATTGTCTTTTTTATTTTATTTATATTGAATATTTTAAATGTAAATTAACCTAAATAAAGATAAAAAAAATATTAATATTTATCCGGACTTTTTAGGAGCTAATTAAATATTGATTTTTTTGATGTCTGATTTTTTGTTGGATTTTGCCTCTAGGTAATAATTTAATTGATAATATATCCGTTACATTAAACAAATTAGCTATTATAAATTATTTCCAAATATGTCATTTTTTCCATACAAGTTGTCAGTTCATTGCCTGGACTACTATACAGTATGATTAATGAAGAAAAGATTCATAGGACTGCTAATGATTTATGTACCTAACAAACAAAATAATTAAAAAAAACTTTACTGTTATTTGCGTTAGAACAGAAAAAAACAAAAAAAAAATGATGCTAGTGGGCCATCTTAGGTACCCGGTCGCCTAATAAGGCCCGTTATAAATTAATCAAAACAATCGTTTAATCAATGTTTAAACATTACTACCGTCTAGAACTAGTCGTAAAATACACTTTTTAATTAATATTATTTAATAAAATATTGAATATATTATAAGGATGCCATGGACGTACTTTTTAGGCAAATATTGTGCCGCCGCTCTTTCGTCTAGGTATGTATGTAATTGTTACAAACTCAAACTCTCCTCTTGTGGCAGCAGGCCTCAGCCGTAACGTCTACAGACGTATTGTGTCACAGCACGCGTCATTCCCCTCATGTAAAATTGAGGTGGCCCTTTAAGAGTTTGCTGCGGCACTCGGAAAAATTGTAATGTACCTAAAGCGGCACAACACGTCCGCCTTCATTATAATCCTATGAGAATTTGTCGTCCGTGGACGGAGTGGCAAATTTGTCGTGGAGAAGATCACCGGCCACAGCCGTAGTGTCGTATCACGAGGGTCTCAATTTACGCCTGTGGCCGTACTGTCCGTGAACGTGTTAAGAAAGGGCTCGAAGAAGAAAAATATGAAAAATCGGGTTGTAATGGTATTATGTTTTTGAACTTTTATATTAGTGCGCATTGTAAATACCATAAAGTCTAGTTATATGTATATGTGTTGATTTAGTTTATCGGCGTATGAACTTTAATTTTAAGTACGGGAAATTATGTATTCACGTACCTTTTTCGCTCTTCTTACTATGACAATAAGGCATAAAAAGGTACGTGAATACATTTATTCCCCTTACTGTAATTGTGAAAAAATGACAATTCAGTGTAATAAACCTGCACGATCGTATCGTGTCGGTTGTAAAGGGCTATATCAAATAAAAAATAACTACATACCTAATAAAATACTTCCTTGTTAACTACGGAACCCTAAAAACGACCTACCTACCTCGTTTTCTGCAGGGTATAATTTCTTATTTCTTTATCCTCTAACGACTTACAAGAAAGACAGTCAATGGCAGTGCCAAAAAATCACACAAAGTAAAACTTCTAGGTACTCTACACAGATTTGTTTTTGGCTATATATTAAATAAATGTTTTTGTCATCTGCTCGCGTTCTGTTAATTAACGATAAAACACATAAAACAGTACAGTTGCCGTAAGCAGGGAAGGCATTTGGGCGTGGGTGAAGGATTTTTAACTCCTTTTTTCCTTTTTAGACATTCAGACTTAAGTCATAAAAATGAGGTACAATACATTGAGGAACTGTAGCCTAGACGACATCTATTTTTATTCACCCAGTCTATAATATGGTAAACAAGAAAGTTTTATTTGCCTCTTAAAAAATCTTTGCTAAGTAGTAGATAAGTAGGTATGCATTCGACTAGCCTAACCATCATAAAGAACGTTCCGTAGTCAACAAGGAATAGTTTCGCCTTGTCCGTTTGTCCGTAGGTCCGCCTCTCCGTCTGCGGCTTAGCTCAAGTGACCCTTACTACTAAAAAGCTGTAATTCGGCTTGGGTATATAAATCAATCACGCCGACAAAACGTTACAATAAAATCGCGAAAAAAATTACACGGGTGGCTGAGTAAGCGGCCTGAGCGGCCGTACCATCCGCCCCCCTTAGTCCTTACAACTGACAATGTAGCAAGGAATCATCATCTTAATCCAATCATATTCGACCGACGCCTAAATTCCTGACAAAGTGTGGAACTGTCGAACGTATCCATTTTGCCTAAGGTACGAGTACGGACAAGGACTTAAATTGTTGAGCCATTTAGGTGTCAACTAATTTTGTTTTTTAATAGTTAAGTAATGAAGTGTGCAGTATAAGTGAGCTCTAAATGGCTCAACAATTAAAGTCCGTGTCTATACGTAACCGAACGTACCAATTTTATTTTATATGTCATTGCTGAAATAAAACTACTAGGTAAGTACCCTGGAAACCACATCCTTAAAATGATTTACCCACCGAGTGAACAGAAAATCATATTCAGCAGAAAAAGTGGGTGTATTAACAAAAACATAGAAATAATCTATGTAGCTCTAAGGTGACGTCAAAGCTAAGCCAGATAATTGCGTACTAAGGGCACCAATATGGTCAAGAAAGTCGTTGCTGACGTTACCTTAAGAGCTACACTGACGTCGGTGGGGACGTAGCGGCTCGAGCGCGGCGGCTGTCGTTGTGTTCACTTTTTGGTGTCGACGACATCGAACTCGCTGACTTGCGCCTCCACCAGCTGCTTGCTGCGCAGCTTGATAGTGGCGTGCCCCGGCACGTTGGGGTCTTCCATCTCGAACTCGATCAGTCCTGTATTAACACAAATATTGTACGGTCACTTCTGAATATTAATATATATATATATATATATATATATATATATATATATATATATATATATATATCATTATTACCATACGACATTTTACGCTCGAAGTTGTAGACGAGTATATACCTAGGACAGACTGTCCAGTTAGGTAGGTCCAACTTCGAGAAAGAGGTCAATCGTCGAATCCGACTGGGCTGGGCAGCATTCGGGAAGCTACTGCATCACATATTTTCGTCCAATATTCCGCAGTGTCTCAAGACGAGAGTCTTTGACCAGTGTGTTTCAACTTAGCGAGCTGGCGCTGCCCAATAGGCAGATCTCATGAGTATACTTTAAAGCCCTTGTCTGATGTCTCTTGATGTTGTGGTAGAAGAGGTTGACAGCTTAGCCGCTACCAGCAGCTTACACTATACTGAGAATGACTCCCTACAAGTTAGATGCGGTGGAATGTTTGTCTAACCTCCTTAGGTGACGACCCCGTCCTTGCAGTAGTCGCGCATGAAGCGCGCCAGGATGTCGTGGTAGAAGAGGTTGGCGGCCTGCCGCTCCTCGCGCGACACGCCCGTCTTGGCCAGGGCGGTCACCAGTGCCGTCAAATTCTTACCCGCAATCAGCAGCTTAAACTATCCTGAGAATGTCTCCCTACAAGGTGAGGTGAAAGTTTGGCTGACCTCCTTCGGCGACGACCTCGTCCTTGTAGTTGTCGCGCATGAAGCGCGCCAGGATGTTGTGGTAGAAGAGGTTGGCGGCCTGCCGCTCCTCGCGCGACACGTCCATCTTGGCTACGGCAGTTACCAGCACCGTCAGCTTCTGCTTAGCCGCTACCAGCAGCTTGTCGACTGCGACACGATACAACGGATGCCAATTATAAACGTAGAATTTGTAATTTTCGTTTATATCTATTTTATAGGTAATAATATATGTATCTACCTGCTTGCTACCTAATAACATTCAAGCGTGAACAAGTGACAGACAGATAGATGAGACAGACAGAGCTACTTTCTTATATATTGACTTGGAAAAGTACAAAACCAATGAACCCTTGAATTACTCGCGCCTTCGTATATTGTAGGTGCCAGTTTCAATTTTAAGTTCAGTTCAAGCTCTATTTCAAGCACTCGAAAAACGTCTCGAGTTTTATACATACCTACTGAAAATTACTATCACCAATGTGCAAAAAATCATACAAAGACAATTTCACAATCGATCACTAAATCGCCTCGCAAGAGAACACTGATCATAAAAATGCCCGCATGTTGCTGTAAGCACTTGATATTATAAACGTTCAACGTTCAGTTTCGTGGGTTGAGTCCTTTTCGTTTAACTACGTCCACATAAAAATGTATTATCGGCTCATAAAAAGTAGGCAATTTATGGTCGTAGTTTTAGTACATATCTTACTCAACTTGCTACAGAGAGTACTTGAAGAGGACTAATCTTAACCTTTGAATTAATCAATCTTATCTAGACACGCGGCAGCTTGTCAAGCCAAGTTCAAGCAAAGGAACTGGCTAGCCAGCGCCGAGTGTAATATTACACGAACCACTTGGTGCCACTTTTGACCCTTCTATAACTCAAAACCTCATTAACGTAAACACATAAAACTACGTGTGTTTAATTATATTCATAAGGACATCTAGAAGCCCAAATTTCATGAAGCTAGCTCAAACGGTTATAAAGATATGAAGGTCAAAAAGTCATAAATTTTAGTATTGACTGACATATAGTACCTAAACCTAACCTACTTCCACATGACCTAGAAGAATGAAATTTGGAATCCAGCTCGGTAATTGTGTGTAAGCGTAGGAAAAATTCTAAAAATAAAAAAAAGTTAAAAAATAGGGAGGGTCCCCATACAAAATTTCTTTTTTTTTACTGTAGCGTTGGAACCGTTACAAGCAGATATTTGAAACTATCGCAATATATGTATTATTATATTTGCTATATAACAGAAATATAAAAATAAAGTTAAGTCAAAAAATAAGTGGTGTCCCCATACAAAAAAACTTGTAATACGCGCTAAACAACCGGCCAACGGTGTGTCGTAGCGGCGCGCGGCACGGCACCACATAATTATACACAGAACAGAAGTAAATCTACATAAAAGCGCTCCCAAGCAACACGGAAACGCAAGAAATCTCAATACCTGCCTAGTTTTCTTTACAAAAAGTAATGATAATATATCCCACCAAAAACATAAATGTAAAGCCAAGTTCAATACAAATATTATGCTTGGATGTGGGCTACACCGCAAAAAGAATGGAGATCTAAATGAGTGCCAAGTTATGCAAAATCCAAATATGTATTTATAGGAACAAAATAACATTATGAACAAGTATTAAACTCTATTTCTTTGCTTTATTGGATACCTATAACAACTGCTGTTATTTAAAAATGTGAGATCTTAAAGTAGGTTAGATTTGACTTGGCCAGTTTATATGTGGCCATATTTATACATGTTGAATAACTTTATAAAATGACTGATTTAATGAAAACTGGTCAAGTCAAATTTAACCTAATTTAAGATCTCACATTTTTAAATAACAGCAATTGTTATAGGTATCCAATAAAGCAAAGAAATAGAGTTTAATACTTGTTCATAATGTTATTTTGTTCCTTATTTATTATATAGCTTTTATATGTAATCCGTGACCAAAATGCCATACGATAAATAAATAAATAGTACATATCCGGGTAACGATCGGTAATAGTTGCATAAAAATCGGTAATTATGCATAAAGATCCACAGCCGTTATTATAAGGCGGTAATAGCACAGAATAGTATAATACACGAACCGCCTCCCACCTAGGGTTGCCATACGTCCGGATTCGTCCGGACATGTCAGGATTTTTTACCCTTTGTCCGGATTGCGGCCGGACTTGGCAAGTGTCCGGATTTTTAGGAATGACCTCATAAAAAAACAGTTTACTGGATATATTTATTACAAAGTTGACACAGTTTGAATGAATGAAAGAATACATAAAAGTAGTTAGTAATCAACGAAAACAATAATATTTCTTTCAAAATTATTTAAAACAGGAAAAATTACAGCTAAAGAGATCACCGCAGAGCGCAGCGCGCCGCCGCAAGCTACGCCAAATCTCTGTTACAAGAAATGTCAGGATTTTTAGGGTGATGTCCGGATTTTTGTTAGGACATTTAATTCTTCCATATGGCAACCCTACACCCACCTGATGTCGGCTACCTCACCGATGGGCGTCATTTCCCGGGCACGATGCCGGGCAATCCAGTGCGACGCTCTGTCGTGTGCTGAGAGCTAACGTGCTTTGGAAGGCACGTCAAAAACCATTGATCCCAGTTGTTTACTATGACAATAGCCGTTAATAAGGTCGAACTGCAGTCGTTTCCGAAAATCGAATGGGATTATGTAACCGAACAAACCTCGGGCTTTTTGGGACGCAAACGGTACAACGTAAAGATGAAAAGGATTTATACTAATACAACTAGGTAGTATAATGTACTCACAGTCGGCCTCCAAGTCAGCCACGGGCTGGATGTAGTCGTCGAGTGCGTACTGCGCGGCCGGCGGCGCACCGGAGAAGGGCCGCGGCGCGTTCGGGGCTCCTGCGACCACAACGCACTACACTTAAACTATTGCCATGTGAATGCAGTTCACTCCCCGGTGGGGTGAGGCGAGATGAGCTAGCAATTTCATTTACCGGCGATAAAATACATAGTAATTTATATCATCGCCGATTGTATGCAATTTATATTGAATCCTTGCAGCGATAGAAAAGCTTCTTAACACATTATTAATAGGTAAGGGTCACGCGTGACCATACAGACACGGAATAACAAACGGATGCTATTCCTGTTCCCGGAAATGAAGGACAATGGAGCTTAATTTATCTAGACACACGGCAGTGTGTCCGCCAAGTTCGAGCAAAAAAAAGCGACACACCGGCCGTGGGTTATATTACACCAACCATTTCGGGCCAATTTCGACCACCCTATAACTCAAAACATATTTTATCTGCGCATATGAAATTTCGAGTGTCTGTTGACATTCCCTTAATTGTCTAGAATACAAAATTTCATTATTCTACCTATAGCAGTTCTTGAGATATTGACGTCAGAAAATCGCTATTTTTACTATACACTCACTCACTGACTCATCAAAAACCTAGACCACTTCCAATGGTCGTACTGACTTGAAATTTGGCATGGAGATAGGTCTTAAGGTCAAAGTAAAGGGAAAAATCTGAAAACGGCCAAGTGTGAGTCAGTTTCGAAAACAACGAATGTGTAATTTTGTTCTACTATAAGTAGGTATGGAGTGGAAATAAGATAAGACTTATTTAAATTTAGATACATACCAATTTAAGACAATACATGTTTATCTTAAAGACAAGAACAATAAAATTGTTCACCACTCTGTGTGTGTCTGTTGCGGGAACCGAACCCACGATTTACGAAGTGCAAAGCAGGTCACTAGGTACACTAGGTGCGCTAAATCAGTCAAACAAAAATGAAAAGACTATTTTTTCTCGCATAGTCTAGATCCTAACCAAATTAAGGCTCAAGAAAGTTCTATTATAGAATATAACCGACTACGTACATTATACCGCCCTGACTTGGCAAGTTTATCAGTTAACAGAAAACGTGTAAAAAAAATCCAAGATATTGAATGGGCAATGCGCTCTAGCGTGTCAGCTGTACAAGACAGTATACAAAATGACAAAACGAAAAAGCAGACAGTGCCACGCAAGCGTAGAAAAAAGAATTAGACGCTTCGTATAAAGGGTATACTATAAAGTACATACCTAAGTGGAATGAGACATTTCCTAAAGCAAAAGTGATAAAAAATAATAAAGAACCTACACCTAACAAAAATAAATGAAATCCCATCAAAAACATAAATGTGAAAGGCTGCCAAGTTCGATACTATGGGAATGCTTCGCCTATAAAAGAAGTGAGATCTGAATAAGTACCAAGTTCCATAAAAATACCTCAAATCATAAATAGTTATAGGAATGCACACTTGATTTCCAGCAGTTTTTAAGGTACATTTTGAATAAGTATCACGTTACATAGAAATACTTAAAATTATAATAGTCAGAGAAACGCACACCGGTTTTTTTAGCAGTTTCCTGATAACATTTATTATTTTCAGTACTTGCCAAGTAACATCATTAAAAAGTACTGAAAATAATAAATGTTATCAGGGAACTTCTAAAAAAACCGGTGTGCGTTTCTCTGACTATTATAATTTTTGGTATTTCTATGTAACGTGATACTTATTCAAAATGTACCTTAAAAACTGTTGGAAATCAAGTGTGCATTCCTATAACTATTTATGATTTGAGGTATTTTTATGGAACTTGGTACTTATTCAGATCTCACTTCTTTTATAGGCGAAGCATTCCCATAGTATCGAACTTGGCAGCCTTTCACATTTATGTTTTTGATGGGATTTTATAGTTACGTGAAGTAAGTATACCGATAAAAGATGCAGAGTCTCTATCCCTACCTGTTCTGGCATATTTCAAAAGGTGAAAATATCTTTGTTGGATTCCGTAGCCGAAACGGAATCCTTACAGTTTCATTATGTCCGTCTGTCCGTATGTCACGGGCATTTTATTCGAAAAGTATGAGGTGCATTTGAATAAAATTTTGAGGATAGGTGTATTTTGCTAGCTGCTAAAAAGTTTTTTTTAATGGTTCTTATGTTTGATTAGCCAGTGTCATGTCGATTTCGTACGAACAACAAACTCGAAGCGCGAGATTTGTAACAATATAGTTGCGATTCCTTAAGAAAAGCAGTGTAATATCATAAAAACATAGTTCTCTAATGAAATGACAAAAAAAGAAATATTAGAATAGAAGAAGATCGGTTCCAAGGTTTTCGAGATATTCCTTATAGAAAAGGTCGTAAGTGCCGGAAGAGTGATGATACGACCTTTTTAATAGGTACGGAACCCTTTGTCGTGCATGGTCCGATACGCACATGGCCGGTTTATTTTAAACGTATTTACTCCTATATCCTAAATTACCGGTAATAGGACGGAATAGGATTGAATACCAACAAACATTTTAATTTCAACAAACCAGTGCTAAACTTGGCACATTTTAAACACCGCTCCTTTTTGCGATAAAATCTTGACTTGTCCTAATTTTCACACACTGGTAAATTAAATGTCAAGAAATGTAACTCTCGCAATGATATTTTTGACAAAATGCATATTCTTTCAGTTCAGAAATTAATTTGTAAGGAGAAATGAGAGGAAATAGTGGCCTTGACTAACATTATTTTGGATTATTTGGCGCGACTAATAGTGTAAGTACATAAGTGAAACAATTGTGTGCCGGACTCACCGACGCTAGAGAGCAACTGATTGATCTGCTGAAGCGACGTCTTCATCTTAATGGTGAGCTGTCCTTTCTCGTTTAACGACCGGATAAGCGCAGCCTCCTCGCGCTCTTCTGCTTCCAGCTGGGCCCTCAGCAGATTCTTTTCTTCCACGTACCTGCATAAAGTCAACAATAAAAAACCCGCCCAGTGCATGTCGAACCACGCACAAGAAAGGGTTCCGTGCCTATTAAAAAGGTCGTACCATTACTGAAATCTTATGGCACTTATGTCCTTTCCTTTAAGAAAGGCAGGGATTATTAAATTCTTTCACCGAAAATTATTTTGAACAAAATCGGTTGAAAGGTTTTAGAGATTGCTGAAAACCTGCCTTCCTTAAAGAAAAGGATGTAAGTGACGTAAGATTTCTGTGACGATACGACCTTTTTAATAGGCAAGCAACCCTTCGTTTTGCGTGGTCCAACACACACTTGGCCTGTTTTTAGGGTTCCGATACCTCAAAAGGAAAAAACGGAACCCTTATAGGATCACTCCGTTGTCTGTCTGTCCGTCTGTCACTAAAATCGTAAATTGGTGACCCAAAGATGGACGCGTAAAGTAAATTAGTGAATTCTGAACAAGGGGGCCACTTTTTGGGGGTAAACTCGAAAATTAAAAAAAAAAAGTTTCGCAAACTGTATTGTGTGACATATCAAATGAAAGGGGTTGTTGTAAGCATGTCAGATATATATTTTTTTATAATTTTAGCAAAAACAGATTTGAAGTAATTTAGGAAAAAAGACGAAAATTGACCATCCAGGATTAAAATCCTGAAAAAAATATGGAAAATAGTTCCTTGCCTAAAGATGACAGGATAACCTATAAGAAGTTTGAGTATTCAAAGTAACGGGTAAATTCTCAATATTTTTGTGTATTTTGTATGGAGCGCCTGATGCTTAGAGAATAGGAATTTTACGGAACCCTCGCCACGCGAGTTGAACTCGCACTTGTCCGGTTTTTTTTCTAAGGCGTCATCCCTTTGCCAAAGCCGGCATTTAGTCTCCCACTCCCACACAGTTCCCACACACACGCGGCTGTGAGCGGCCGTCGCGTCTAGGTCTTGCGCCAAAATCACCGTTTGTATGGAGATCTACTTAAGGAAAGCGCTCTCGAATTTAAGCTCTAAATTACCTATAAAATTAAATAAAACGTCTACATGCATTGTTTTGCGTGATATACATTTTTGATTAATGCCTTTAATGGATTATCTATCACAAATTGCATATTGATTGTTAATTTAAGAGATATAAATATCGCTAAAGCGTTCAACTAATGATTCCAACTTTGTGTACTCAGGTAAACAATAGATGATCGGCGTAGTTTTTTCAAATGCTGATATAAATTCTTATCGAAAAGGTACATAAAAGATTTTTGGCTTAAATTAATCGTTACTTAACGGTTGATTTTTGAACCAAATTTGAACGTGACTATCCATTCGCAACACGGTTATTTTGGGGTTTGTTT
Source organism: Epinotia nisella (assembly GCA_932294315.1). NCBI lineage: Eukaryota > Metazoa > Arthropoda > Insecta > Lepidoptera > Tortricidae > Epinotia > Epinotia nisella. The sequence continues at coordinate 16,609,211 of OW028673.1, read as the reverse complement.
TACTATGAAAAGCACCATCGTTCAACAAGAACCTGTGTCTGAAGATGAACGAATAAAATTAGGTCGTTCAACTTTTAGCTTGACAATGACGATATTAATAACAAATATACGTACTCAATATGAAATCATATATATATATTTCGTTCTAATGATAGAGTAATGAAAGAAGAAAGAAAGAAAGAAAAAACAATTATTCGTGACAGATCTACGATAAATAAGTAAAATTAAATGACATATTGTTTTAAAGATTACATAAAGAAAGATAATAAACAACTATATGAACCTAAACGTAGTATTTCGCGACCGAAACAGCAATTTACTTGATTTTCCATATAACGATTAAGTAGTTCAAATAGCAAAGTGTGAAGTCATACTTTAAGTAAATCAGTATGAAGCGTTTCGGCTGCCACCAGCAAGGTCCGTCTTTGACTCCAATTTTTGGGCATTTATAGTATTATATGAGTAAGTCAGGCGCGCCGCCAGTTCGCGGTGATGCTATTTGCCGTAAATCAAATCCCCTGCCAACTTTGTTCCATTACAGCACCCAACTATCCTCTCAGCGACTTATTGGTTTCAATAATTGGGGGCAATTAGGATCATTATGAAATACGTCTTACAGTGTAAGCTGCACGTTATTTATGTCTTGTTCCTTATGAATGTTAGATAAGTTTAAGTTAATCGAACGAGCGAGCGAAGCGAACCAAGTTCTATGCTTCAACTTGGGCCGATAATCGTTAGTATGTCCGGTGTCTGTCGCGCTGTCCGGCTGTTCTCTTCTACAGGTCACATTTCTCAACCGATTCTCGTGAAAGGCTATAGTCGGGTTTCCATAGTAAGTCGACCTATATCAAATGGGCTCGGAAATTCTTCACTATAAGAGGTACTCACAAAAATATTTTTTTTGTGAGTACATCTTATAGTGAAGAATATTTATGCTGAGTATGAACATCCTACTTGTGACAGTTTTTGACTTATGATTTTGTAAAGTTTTTTTTTATGTGTTGTTTTTCTTGATGTATTCAAGTAAATGAGTAGTGAGTGGATTGCAAAAAAAATGTACATAGTTAAGAGCCTTAATCTAATTTACGATTTAACTTTTTACAGTTTCGTGACGGCAATTACCCATATAAAATATATGGGTAATTGCCGTTATGAAACTGTAAAATATTAAATCATAGATTAGATTAAGGCTCTTAACTATGTACAATTTTTTTGCAATCCACTCATATATGAGTAAAATTATAATATGAGTAAACGTATTTATTTTCTTTTTTTATATGATAACTAGTTTAAGTTTTTTGGGCGGTGATGCAATTCTATATAAAGAACATCATTTTAAAATTTGAAGCAAATCGCTTGATTACATCCCGAAAAAACAACACATTAAAAAAACAACATTAAAAAATCATAAGTCAAAAACTGTCACAAGTAGGATGTTCATACTCAGCATAAATATTCTTCAGTACCTATAAGAGGTACCTACTCACAAAAAAAACCCAAGCCCATTTGATATAAGGGTCGTACTATGGAAACCCGACTATAGCTTTTTGTGAGCTGTTTGATATTTGTTAATTATATAGTTTTTAAGTCACCCTAGGCCGTAAGTGGAATTTTCTGCCCGCTACGCGAGGAGAAAATCTCACTTCCTGGTTAAAGCAAGACGTAAAACTTTAGACAGACCACGGACGGTAATTCGTAAAGCCCCAGACCACACCCCCTATATAGGTATGTAATGTATGTTATTCGTTGAGTCACTTTTCCGAAACTAAATGGTACATTGTGTTACAAGTACGGTAAGATATGAATTACAACAATCTTACCGTACGTGTCGCATACAATATTTTTCATCACATTTGTGAGGAAATAAATAACTACAAAAGACAGAAAAATCTATGTTTCAAACAACCGCACCAATCAAAAATTTACGAAATTGAACATCACTTCCAGATCATTGCGAGTGGAGCGCGCAGCTACAATATTTCAACCAATCACAGAGCAGTACAGCGGCTCGTGGCCACCTAGATTTTTTTTAACCAATAACAGAGCGAAATTCTTGTGGCCCACAGCCAACGAGATTTGCTTAAACCAATCAGATCACACCCATTAAAAAACCATTACGCCCTTAGACGTAATAAAGTCCGTAAAAAACAGAGATGTGTACACAATAGTACATTGTTTAACGAGGGCCGTAAGTGGAATATTGCTAACGAGAGTCTATCAGAAGCCCGACGCCGAAGGCGGAGGGCTTTTGATGACTCGAGTTTGCAATATTCTTACGCCCGTGTTATACACAATGTTTTTCATCACATTTGCGAGGAAATAAATAACAACAAAAGACAGAAAAATGTAAGTTTCATACAGCAGCACCAATCAAAAATTGACAACTTCACTTCCAGATCAGTGCTAGTAGAGCGCGCAGTTCAATATTTCAACCAATCACAGAGCAGTATTCTTGCGGGGCGGGGCGTCGTGACCAACTAGATTTTTTTATTCAACCAATCACACAGCAACCAGATTTGCTTAAGCCAATCAGAGGTTTCAAAACCATTACGCCCATGGGCGTAATAAAGGTTATTACTGCTCTGTATGCCTGCGCGTTATGAAGCCCTTTACGAGCAAGTGTGATGAAAAAAATCTATACGAGTCTCGCGTGACACTAACACACCACTAAAAGCTAAACGTATAATTCTTAGATACTGTCATTCACATTCACATATGTATTTCACTCATATTTTCGTGCTATTTAGATACTAAACACAAACGTGTTGCGCTTAAGTAACTATTACGCGTGTCTTGCACACCAAAAACTTGCCGTACTTATTGTTATTTTAATACTGCCTTCTTCACTAATTTCACAATATTTCCTAGTTAGATAGATAATTCATTTATCCTAGTCTCTTTATATTTAAAACTAATATCAATAACGCAAGAGTAAAGAATAATATAGGTACCTAATAAAATCAAATAGTAGATTGTATGACAAGGGGCTAAAATAAGCCATATTAACACGAGATGGATATTTTTCCGAGCGAAGCGAGGGAAAATAATTCGAGGGGTAATATGGCTTTTAGACCCGAGTTATACACTCTACTTTTCACTTCGACTGCGAGAAAATAGTAAAACAAAGATTATCCATCCACAATCAATAACAAATTTCAATGCGAAGAGATTGTTCAATTTAGCGTGAGGCGTTTTCTTTTTTAATGATTTGGAATTAGGGACTAAAAAACACCTGATGTTTGATTGGTCGATTTTAATATGTAGCTGTATTCTGGTTGGTTGATAGCAAAGATAAATGTTTTTTGAAAGAGTTGTGATTCGTGGATTTAAATGATTTGGAATTAGGGACTAAAAAACACCTGATGTTTGATTAGTCGATTTTAATATGTAGCTGTAGGTATTCTGGTTGGTTGATAGCAAAGATAATGTTTTTTGAAAGAGTTGTGATTGGTGGATTTAACATGGTGAAGTGTTTTGATTGGTCAAAATAAATGTGTTAAAAATCATAAATATCTATACATATTATCCCTAGGGGCTAAATGTACTACTTTAGCCCCGCTTATTAAGCCTAATATGACATACTTTTCGAGCATGAGATGTGAAAAACAATTTAACAGCGCGCGATTTTTTTAAAGGGGAGGGGCGCCGGGCGCGCTTTTGGAAACTTCATCCGTTCTTAAAAATTAATATTATTCAAACTAGAATCATTAATTGGTCAGCTTATGAAAATTCAGGTTTACTTATTTAATCAAAACGGACTTTATTCTGAGATGTTTCATGTTTTTTTATCTCAATTTAATTGCTTCTTATCAATATTTTGGTAATTTAAACTTATAAAGTGGTTTCGAACGTGGTACTTGCTTCGCGCTGTTTTGGGGGTCTATTACTATTCCTGTCATATCCTTTTTCGTAATGAAATGAAAGGGACAGAGCTCATCAAGTTCAAGTATTCTGAATTTGTAATAGACCCCACACTATGAAATGTCAGTACTCGGTATAAAAATTAAAAAGCTACTTTGACTCACGGAGTGAGCAAAATCGGATTTTGCTCACGGTTTTCACGCAGAAAAATATGCTTGTTGGAGCTGCTGAGGTGAAAAAAGTATTTGTATTGTATTGTGTTGTATCATCTTAATCAATTATTAGATATGGAGAAAAAACATGTTATCAAAAAGAAAAAAGAAAAGAAAAGAAAAGAAGACATTTATTCACTACACAAAAGACACACAGAGATAAAGGGAGTAGACATACAATACAATTGACACATATTGTGCGTCTTCGCGGCAGTGAAACGGTTATCAGAACATATAGCATCTCAAACTTTTTACTTATTTCGTAATCGAGTAAGTAGTGACAACCTTAACCCTAGGTAATGTTGAAGCAGAAATGTACACTGCTCAAAAGCGTCTAGGGATTAATCGGACTTAAGTCCGTTTTAGAGTATTGCTGGAATTGAGGTTTGTTATAGTAAAATAACTCTCTCTTGCTCTCTCTAATGATATTAATTTAAACTTCCAAATTGACCGTAGTTATGCCAAAAGCGAAAAAAAAAACAATTTCACACAATTATATCAGTTTGAGCTGACTGAAGTTACAAAATTGTCAACACTAGTTGTATCTGCCTTCCAAAAAATAACTACGGTAGGAAGACCGTACCTACTGGAGTTTATAGATTCTTAATGCCTTTCTTGATTATTAGCTAACTTTACGGAGTAGACTCGTGAACACCGACAGCTGTTTAAGTGCCGAGCCTGGGGCTCTTCACGTAAATCTAACGTGAATTGAGTCACACAATCTTGATATCCCATCCGAGAATAAACGTTAAATAAAATAACTTATCTCAGTACCTAAAGCAAACCAAAAAAAAAACCGGGTTAGTGCGAGTCGGACTCACGCACCGAGGGTCCCGTACGAACCTGTAGGTATATAAGTAAATTATTAAAAATATTTTTAATATATGATGTAACTAAAAATTTACGGTTTTCGCAATTTTTCCTTTACTATAAGTTTTCCTTTTTCCTGTGCTATAAGACGTTGCTTCGTACCAAATTTAAAGATTCTGAGTTCACGGGAAGTACCCTGTAGGCTGTAGGTTTTGATTCCCTTGATTGCGAGTTTAGAAAAAAAAAATTCATAGCTCTAAGGGACAGTAGACCTGAGTTATTGATATAAAGTTTAGCTTGATACCTCCATGCGTTCCTGGGAAAAAGGGTCTTGACAGATGGACGGACGGATGACAAAGTGATCCTATAAGACTTCCGTTTTTTTCCTTTCGAGGTAAAGAACCCTAAACACATTAGAATTTACGTTTTTTTGGTGATTATGATATTTTCAAATAAGTATAGGTAGAAATTGTACTTTTCTCTTACTACTCAGTTAGAGATTTTACTTTACACACCAGTGTTTTAATTCTTATACATTTAAAAATTTACCAACGCTTAATTACCCATTTTGAAACAAAGCTCGTAGTATTTAATTAATCGTTATAAGTATAGGTACTACTGGTATTTAAACTCGATAAAAATTCCTTCTCTAGATGCATTCGTTTTCAAATTATATTATGATACTCGGTCTACAGATTTTTCGTCATCCATCACCGTCAACCTCCATACCTCCGTCCCGCAGCACATGGGGGAATGAGAAGTAGTCTCCGCAGCACGGCTATCACAAGACGGCGCGCGAGCTCTCTCGATTTTTCTCGCACTATCCGTCTCTCTCTTATTAGATAACTTAGAAAGAGAGGTATAAGAGAGAGCTCGCGCGCCGTCTTGTGATAGCCGTGCTGAGTCCATTCTCAGGTGTGTGCGGGTCTCCTCACGATATTTTCTTTCGCTGAAAAACTAGTGGTAACTGTTCAATGATATGACCGTAAATAAATTCGCAGAAACTTATTGGCCCGAAACAACATTCAAACCCGTCACCACCATTAGACATAACATAGCTTTACTTGATATGGTGCAATTGAGCTCAATGCAAGGGTCAATCACATAAAGCCACACTACGCCCATCTCAAAACGTAGCTGCGCGGAAAATGTAAAGATGAGTTGTGCCCTGGGACTATAGCTTCAAATTGAATGAAATTTCTCGCACGAAAAGTCCCGGGGTGCTTAAGTGCTCTGCTTTCGACAACAGCTATTCGGGCGTGTATCCCGATCCCGACCCGTGCGCGATTTTAGGATTCCGTACCAGAACGACCGGAGTCTGTTCTTTCCATCTGTTATCTAAAAGTGACGGCTATAACTAGCTTTTATTAAGAATTGTAGAAGTATGTCGCAGATAAGCTCAGTTGGTATACCTAGTTAATCAAAAAAATTGGTAGAAAGTAAAGTTGTCCAACATTCTTGAATCATTCGTGCACCTATTGATTTCATTAGATTGTCAGTAAGTATTAGGTTTTTTTTTATGGAGTCGTAGTTACGTAATTTGTGGTTTTTAATTTAAGGTTCCCGAGAAATCCTCAGCGACGTGCAAAATAGGCCGCAGTTATAGCAGGAGATAGGAGACGTCGACGACGAAGAGTGGTAACGACTTCGTCGTGTGTTTATTTTTCAAGTTCATATAAATCTTGTAAAAATAAATGGTTAATTAAAGATAAATTGATATTCAGGTTGTAAGTAATCATTGAGTCGCTTAACTTCAAACTCGGGTAAATCCAATTCTGACATTTTTAAGATTTTGGTATATTATAAAAGGGTAAATCACTAGTTTTGTTGCAATTTTATCGGTTAAGTATAATTCCGTGTGGTTTTTGAGAAAAATACAGTTAAAATCATAATGTAATATTAAAATCAGATAAATCCATATGCCAGTTTTTTTTTAAATGTAGGTAAGTCCATACAAGTCAATCAGTGAAAGAAGTTTGTTCAAGCTGTGAGTTATCAAATCATTTTTTTTTTCAAATCTAGATAAATGGGTCTGAAATTAGAAAAGCCGCATGTTATTAGAAAAAATAGACAACTGACAAATGTTGAAACAACTCGCCTAGTTTAACATAGTTATTTTCACAGCATTATGTCGTACGTTATTCTGGTTTGGAGTAAAAAGTAGCCATTCGTTCTATAAAGTTGTAATGTCTTTATTTTTACTTAAATACAGGGTGATTACGGGGTCGTGGAGCAAGAAAGAAGCATTTAACTTACTTTCTCCTAAGGATCACGATAGGTTATGACTAACAGTACACCAGCGACTTATTTTAGTCAGCAAAAAAAAACTGCGATAATTCGAGATCATGGTCACCCTACTATGTCCCAAGAAAACTTATGTCAAGTGCATGGACTTAACAATCGTTGCAGTAAGGTTGTTATGACGATATTGAAGGTGTAATTAAAAGTAGGGTGACCACGCATTTTGAGTCAATAATATTTTTTAAATAAAAATACGTAAATAACGAATCATCTTTGTTTCAATTAAAATAAATACAGGTAGCATCGCAATCATTTATTGAGTCAGAAAAAAATGGTTGGGATCACGACCCCGAAATCACCCTGTATATTTTTCTTTAAAAAAGAACGGACAGTTGTAGGTATGTAGAGAGGGGTTAGGGGGCGATGTTGGGTAGAGCGGCCCTGTCATTGAAGCCGAAAAAATGTTTTACAGATCTGAATCTGTGCCGAGTCCCGCGAATGCGCACATACTTGTGGCTCGGATTATGGATATTATGATTTTTGACCTTAACCAGCCCATTATTCGTTCCATATATAACCTGAGAGCACGAGAATCTGTGAGATAACTCTTTATAGAAATAACTGAAACTAGCATTTTAACAGTAGCGTCCCAATTCATTTATGAAAAGATTATTAATGTTATTAAGAACATAGCTTCATTTTGTAAAAGATCTGATATCCATACACGCGAAATAAAAATTAAATATAGCCACTAAAAAGTTTTGTGTTCGTAAAGTATACTTTTTTTTCGGCTCTGTGTGTCTATTTTTTTATTTATTTATTTATTTATTGCGATCATGTTCATTGTCCATACAGTAGATCTTAAGATAGGTTATACAGTAGGTACATGACACCCTGCTAGGGCATTGCAATGGTCTTATATACTAACATGCTAACAACATAAGTTAGTTTTATATAAAGAAAGCCATAGTCGCTATAATTTTTAAAATTGACCTAATTGATTGTTATAAAAACAGATTATTTATTTACGTACTAAAGCTAAAAACTAGAAAATACTACTACAAAATTACACAATTCTAAGATGTCAGCAAGCTAAATTAAGGGTCTGATCGATCATAAATTCATTCAAATGGTAATAGCATTTATTTATAAGCATGTTTTCTATTTTCGCTTTTTATTATCTCCGGTATTTTGTTTTTTTTACAATAAGTTACCAAATTACATTTTGAATCTACCCTTACCAGCTCTTAAAATTACTTGAAAAAAATATTGATGTCAAAAGATGACAGGGACTATCTAACTGACAGAAATGCATGGCCTAAACCAGCTAAATCCTACTAATATATGTTTGGATGTTTGTTACTCAATGACGCTTAAACGGCTCAACCGATTTGGATGACATTTTGCACGAAGTTAGTTCTTAGCCTGGGTTAAAATATAGAATAGTTTTTTTCCGGGTCCACGTATAAGAAATCTCGGGAAGATGTGCTGGGACGGGAAGATGGGCGTTTTCACAAAAAAAGTGTAAAATTATAATTTCAAATAAAATATTGGATTCATGGCATTTAAACGCGCGCGTGGGTGTGTGTGTATGTGTGTGTGTGCGCGTGCATGCGTGCGCGTGTGTGTGTGCGTGCGTGCGCGTGCGTGTGTGCGTGCGCGCGTGCGTGCGTGCGTGTGTGTGCGTGTGCGTGTGCGTGTGCGTGTGCGTATGCACGCGTGTGTGTGTGTGTGTGTGTGTGTGTGTGTGTGTGTGTGTGTGTGTGTGTGTGTGTGTGTGTGTGTGTGTGTGTGTGTGTGTGTGTGTGTGTGTGTGTGTGTGTGTGTGTGTGTGTGTGTGTGTGTGTAGGGGCTCTACTATTCACGAGTAGGTAGACTCTTTCCCTTACATTTTGGTACTCTCCTGGCCGACGTTCTTCAGCATGTCGAGCATGAGCGTGCCGTGCTTGCGGTTCTCGAGCAGTGCGTTACGCTTCATGCTGTTTAGCGTCAGCTGCAGCATCAGCCGCTCCGTCTGGTTGGTTTGCTCCTTCAGTCTGCACGAGAACATGTTATCAACAAACGTTAATAAATGCTGTAAAGTTATGCGATTGCCAAGTCACAAAAATTTATTTAGCAAGCAAATAAAGATTAATAATGCCTGACTTGGCTCGACATTATATCTCACAACTGTTTACGGTGGAAAAGTTTTGTGACTGTTGATGATGTTTTACATGAAATGTTTTTAGGGATCTTCCATCACTTCTTTTAGTAGGTTAATGTGTTATCAATACCTACATACAAATTTACGAATGCAGCTGGAAATAATATTTTTGGATAGACTTTATATGGAAATGTTATTTTACCATCCGCAAAAAAAGTTTTTTTTATAGTTTTTTAGTCCATTGTACACCTAACACAAATCGCATGCAAAATTTAACGTTTGTAGGTCTGCTAGAAGAACCTCAGAATTTTGATAATCGGTCAGTAGGTAGGAATTATGACTTATATCATTCTTAGAATACTGGAATTTAATGTAATTTGGAAATATATCTGCCCTCTTGGTCACTGAAAATTTAGGCTTCTAGTTTCTTCTACAACTAACTTACAGGGAAGTCGAAAATGGCCCGATTGGCTTCGAGAAAAGTATGGTACGGCCGTGCCTTTTACAAAATGTACTAAAGGTAATTAAAATGTATTGAAAACTAATACTTAGTAGGTACGTAATTTAATTTCACTTTGTAAAGGTCAATTTGTAAAGGTCTTTGTCAAGGCTATTACTTTGTGGTACAACTATATAGGTACATACCTCGGAAGGATCTGGTCAAACGACGATACTAGTGTTGCCTTTTGAAGACGTTTGCAGATCCCCATGACTTCTTCAAGTTCCCAGTGGACGGAATGGTGACTCTGGGCGTCTTCATCTTCATACAAGTCATCCAGATTAGTAGCTTCCTGGAACCGCAAGTAAGTGTTTAATGTGTTTATGGGCAGGCGGGTTAGGCGGTTATGTATGACACAGCACTTCATCAAGCACTTTTTTTACTGTCGATTTACTGAACCAATGGCCGTTGGGGCGGAAAGGTTCTCTTGTTTCGACCACGTATCGGATGGAGCAGCGTGGGCGTGGCGCCCCCCACAAGGTGGACTGATGACCTGGTAAAGGCCACGGGAGTCCGCTGAATGCGGGTGGTGCAGGACCTATCACTTTGGCACTCTTTGGGGGAGGCCAGCAGTGGACGTCTTTTGGCTGACATGATGATGATGATGATTTTATGTGTGGGACTGTGGGTGCATTCTATATTACATTTTGCAATAGGTATACATACGTAAGTAAATATGGGCAGTTTCCAAATTTTCAAACCAATAAAAAAATAAGTAGGGAGAGTGGGTAACAGCGGATCACGGGTCACAGTGGATTATTCGCTATATCTCTTAAGTGTTATGCTTTACGCACACAAGCAAACGCGTGGCTACTGCTAGTCCATATCCCCCTCTCACGCGCCAGTCGACGCCGCGCTCTCCGAGCGGGATCACGTGCTGTCATACGCAGGCCAGTCGGTAAGTACGAAAATATTTTTTTACGTAAATTAGAAATTTGTAGTGTTCCCAATTCATTCATAAATATAAATTATAGTTGTATGCTTTGAACTTGTTATTTATTAAATTCGTTGTAGGCAATGTAGTTTTGGCTTGGGTATTAGTAGTTTTTTTTCAATATTTTTTTTTCTGTTATAACGGCCTATGGGTCACAGTGAATAATTTACATTTGGGTCACAGTGGACTGTGATCCAGTGTGACCCAAATGGAAACTACACAGACATCGTGAAACTAAAATTGTTTTGTACTTCTTTGTAGGTAAGAAAAACTAGCATTGGACTGCACACTGAAGAGCAGATGAGTAACGCCTTAGAACTTATATTTAATGGCCAAACAATAAGATCTGTGGCTAAATCTACTGGTATTCCATATACAACGTTATATCAATATCATGTCAAGATTACAAAGAACCCTGAACCTGCAAAACCAGTGAGCCTAACACCTAATTATGCAGTTCATAAGATATTTATTGATGCGCAAAAAAAGGAGATAGTAGAAATATCAGAACATGATAATATTTGTTTTTTTATATTTTTTTGTTAGTGATTACTGAAGAAGTCATTTATTTTTATTTTTGATAGTTGAGTTATCCACAATATTCAAGTGTTTGTTAATGATCACTGAAGAAGTAAATATTTTTATTTTAATAATTGAGTTATCAACAATGTTTCTATTAAAGTGCTGGAAACTAAAAGAGAAAAACTGTTGTTTATTTAAACAAAATGTTGGTTAGTTTAGGATAAAGAGACCAGTGTAATTTTTATCACTTTTGTAATTTTTTTATGAGATTGTTTGTCTATTTGATAAAAGGGTGTCTTAGAATCTAAATAAATAAGTAATTATGCAGAAATTTTGTCTTTTATTGTTTTTTTTTTTAATAGATCCAGTGTACCCCAGGCGATTCACTGTCACCCATGAGAAGATCCAAAGTGACCCATCCCCGGGTCACAGTGGACCATTTCCCATTTTTTTTAAAAGTTGTTATAACTTGTAAGTTTATGCAGTTTTTGCCAATAATTGCACTTGTTTTTTGTAGATTAGGGACCAGTCTTATGATTAATTATCATAGATTATTTATTTAGGCATAAACTTCGGATTTGTGGAGCTTCAAAAAAAAAGTGATCCATTGTTGCCCACTCTCCCCTAGGTAAAGTCCGTATGTTGTGTAAATATACATTTTATAATAAGTGCTCTTTCAGGTTCTCCAAGGTAGTCACTTTGTCATCCCTATCTCACAGTTGATGATGAAATGTCATACAACACGTAATACATACAAAGAGGGCACGCCAACCCTTTGATAAAGGAGCCTGCCGAAGTGATTGGTGTTTCAGCGCCAAAATGCAGACTTGCAGAGTCCGGTATTACGCAAACACTTAAGTACCTCGTCATACTTACCCATACATTTACAAATGCCAGGCTAAAGTCATACATACCCCGTATATGAGCGGACGTGTGGCTATTATTGATATTTTTGATATGATATATTATTATGATTGCAAACAAATGTAAACACAATTTAGTAAACATCAATTTTCTTATGGAAAATAATTGCCTTATCCCAAAATAGCGTTGTAGCTATTTAACCTTGCTATTGCTTGTGACAGAAATAAAGTTCCCTGCTTTTCCGAAATATGTAGTCTTAATTACAATAATAGATACAATATTGTTTTAGAGTTCACGGATAACTTATTATCTGCCCGTGACAGACGGAGAGACGCCGACCAATCGCATAAGTGTTCCGTTGGACCATGTTGGACCGGTTTTGCAATATCTACTATAAAATTAAAATTACTTAGTTATATCTAAGTAGGTATTATGAAGTGCATAAACAAATTTTGCTTTAAAATGGAAATTGAAATTGACGGAATAACACTCTTACCTCCTTTCGTATCAAATTGGGAAAGGAATCAGTCAAATAAGCGACTTCTCGGCGGACCAGCTTGAGAGTTCTCTGCCTCTCCTTCATGTTGGCCTTGATCTCCTTCTCCAGCTTGTTAAACTCGTACTTGCGGTCGTCGAGGTACTCCATGGCGAGCTGGCCCATCTCCGTGGCGCCCATCAGGCACTTGCCCTGCGTGCGGCAGTCCAGTTTCAGTGCTTCCAGCACCACTGTGAAGTATGACGAATCCTGCCGAGTGAGACAAATGACTCGCTTTTATGTAGGTCCGGCCGGCCCAATAATGCGCGGCCGCGTATCTTTCTCTCACTCTCTCTTTATGCATGGTTAAAAAGAGACGGAGATATAGTGGTCGCGGATTTAGGGGGGTGGATTAGGCCGTACAATAATATAGGTATGTGTGTACGATAATGTATGAATCTGTGTGTGATATAATATATGTGGCGTTGCACTTCTAGAACAACTTGTTTGACACAGATACGTGTTTTGTCTGCTATGCTACGTTCGTAACACTACGCTGTAGTCTGTAGCAGCTTAACACATGCACTGCCAAGAATGAAGAATGCGCTAAGCTCGCCCGCTAGGCGGGTTCCTGGCATGAAGTGTTAACGTCCATATATAGCAAAATTGCACGCAGCGCTCTGATGCATGTGTGTCGTAATTCAAGGACCGGAACCGGTTACCCAAATCAGGGTTTTCCATAGGCTTATTTTAGAAGTTTTTTTTAAAACCGTATCCATTATGGTAACTTTATGATAATGTAACCTAACTGATAGGGTAAACCTATTGTTAAGGTAAACATATGCGATGTGGTAACCTTAAGGTAACCATTACAAAACCCTATTCGGTTACCTTATGATTACCACATCCGATATGCTTACCATAAGAATAGGGTTACCCTATAAGTAAGGTTACCTTATCATAAGGTTACCAAATAAATAGGGTTACCAAATCGATAGGCTTAAGCCTGAAAAGAGGCTTTCCGGTCCTTGGTCGTAATTAGCGGTGAATGAACAGCGTTAATTACCTTTTTAAGTATATCTAGGATTTTCTTGTACATGACTTTAATTGCAAGGGCAGCGTTCTTCTTAATGTTTGCACGCTGTACATAATTGGCGACGGCCTGCTCCTTGATCTCCGCGGGCAGCTTCCCGCCCACCTCGTACAACAGGCGATCACGCAGTTCAGCTGACTCGAGCTATGCAAAACATTACTCAAAATTAACGCTTCATGAACCAGAGCCAAGGCTAATTTCAATCAAACCTACCATAAGAATCGCGATGGTAGAACATCAAGATTATCACTCAGGAGCCGTAGCATGGTTGGCCTTGTCACGCGATAGGTGATAGGATAGAGCGTGCGTCACTGGTTGACACCGTTCGATAGAACGAGACGACGCGACGCGCTTATCTTGTCACTTGTCGCGTGATAAGGCCAACCATGCTACGGCTCCTGTTTCTTTGTTTTTTCAGTGGTTGTTAAACTTTCTTACTCTTCCATACGTAAAACAGTGGGTAGGTTTAATTAAATACCTGAGTAAGCCGAAATTTTTCCATTTTCTTCTTCTTAGTATATCTAATTCTGTCAAGTTGCTTCCTCTTGTTAAAATTTTCTTGGTTAATACTCTCGACAACTTTCTGTAATCAAATAATTCATTATTATACCTACCTAGTGACATCCTGTAAATTCGACCGACCATTTAACGATAATTACCTACGTACTTATATCGCTTTATTGGAAGAGATTTCGCTAAATCCGCTACTAATTATGTTCAAGATGCAGATGGTGAAGTGCAACTAACGACGAGAAGGGTAACCAGTGGAATCGTTAAGGAATCTAAGGGACCTTAAGTGCGTTTGCCGCTTGCGCCATTATTACGCCGTCAACCGTCGCATTTCTATAAGTTTTTCCCTGGTGAGTTACTATTACTACGTATACCTATAACTCAATGATTTTACTAGAGAACAACATAATATATAATAGCGATTATGATATATGCATGCATTTATTTGATATTACGCTGTGAATTGAAAATATCCAAGTAGGTATTAGGAGGAAGTGTTTAGTTTAGAATTCACACTTATTTGGAGCCCGATGATTAAAGTGGTATGTTTTCAAATGTGCTATATAAGATCAAGCACGAGTATAATGTAATAGATATATGTGAAACGTGAGTCAATTCAGTCTATCCATTCAGTAAATGTTGTTGTAAGGTAGGCATCTGGGCGGAAATAAGCAATATGTTTATCTAGACCCAGTTGAGACGGTTCTTGCACATTTACTTACTAGATAACTCATTTCATTAGAGGATCCTGAGAGTTTTCTATTGAAGGTTAATTAGCGCATTGCCAAGTGTGTGCAAACGTAATGTACACTGAAATTGAAACGAAAATGACACTGAAATTGAATGGAATTAACTTTAAGTTACAATTTCACAAGTCTAAGGGTGAATATCCACCAGACGAGCGCACTGCCCAGTGCAGCTCACCACTCACCATCACTGACAATAGAAGACGCTCCCAGCCTCAGAGTCATTACTGGTCGCCAAAATTATGGCATACAGGCCTTCCTACCATCGCCGGTTCGTGACCCGCCACAGCAGACGGAGAAAAGCCACTACACCAAGGAACGGTGCTTGAGAAGCTGTCGTTTTTATAACGACGGTGGTGTATCAGTGTGGATGTCCAGTGTTCACGTAGGTGAGTTTCTAAAAACGGCCAACCCAGCACCAAGGAACGATGCTTGTAATTACTACTGCCATCTTTATAAGGCTTAAAGGCTTGATAACACAGCTGCGCGACGCCAGCGGGTCGCGTTGAGTGCGCGATGCGTGTGAGGCGCGCGGTCACACAGAATACGCGCGTATCGCGCAGTCTGTGTGGCATCGCTAATAACTTTTTACCTACATACCTAAGTGTGGCCAAGCCTTAAGACTTACATCAGCCTGGCTGTTCATGTAGGTGAGCTGCAGCCGGCGGTGCTCCTGGAAGGCGTTGCGCAGGAACTGCTTGTCGCCGTACACCGCCACGCCGAGCTCCGTGCGCTTCGTGACGATGTCCTTGCGCATCTGCTGGATGTCACGGCTGTATCGCTTCTTCTGCTGCGCCAGGTCCCCCTCATGGATCTTGCGATCTCGTTCTAAAATAAACAATCGGCAACCGTGATGTTTAATTACTGTGGACGCCCTTGGGCAGGTTTATTTTTTTGTTTTGAAGGATAAGTTTTTTGCTATTACGGGCTATAGGTACTACGCGTTTGGAGTAGCCCCTTCAGTCACCCCCTCCATTTTAATATTAATTCGTCTGGCCGGTTATTTTTAAGGTTAAGGTATTTTTTAAAGATAAAATTACCACCACGATAGTTTTTTGGGCATAAGCCATAGTTGACAACCCTAGAGCGACCGCCGAGCGTAGGTATGAAAAGTGAAGTACATACATGTGATTGACTTCTGTACCTATCTGATTTGTGGTATTACGTACAAAAAGAATACAGTATGGGCAATTAGTACTCTTTCTATCGCCCCCAATTTTTTTGTTTCAACTGTCCCGTCAACCTCTGCGTAAATATTAAATTATGTAGAAAAATATCGAAAGCCTGGGTACGAGTAAAATAAAAGTATAATATCGACTAGAATATCTATATCAACTTGGTACTTCTGCTGGTTTTTAGTAGGTACTTAGTTTTTAAGGTAATGTTTAGTTATGTTTTATATAAATTATTAAACAAATTTAATGAATTTTCACCTACGTAAGCATTTAGTAGAATTAATTTCGTTATTCTGGTACAGTTAGTCTGTAGCTGTCTACTGTCTACTTATTATTCAACTCGACACTCACCATATAATTTTATAAGACCTCTATATTGATTTATTTTATCTTTTATCACCCAGTTGTCATCTTGCATCCCATGAATCCGAACCTTAGCCGCCGACAACATGTTGTATTCCTAGAGTTATTTCGGAATAAATAAAATATATAGTCGATATATTACGTAGCAAAAAGATTGGCAATAATTTACGTTAAATAACAATACAACATTAAATTATGCTTGGAATTATTTACTGTCTTTTTTGACGTTTGTTGCTTTTTTTGCAAATAGGACTTTACTGTACAGCCAGTTAAAAACATAGGTACGGGACTCCCTACGCCCAAGCATGCTGGTGATAGTTATTTTGATCCAGGCTTTTGATTTAAATTGAAGTAGCAGAGACTAGATTAAAGTAACGTATTTACTACATCAATTGGTCACCGACTAGTACAGGTTTCTTCCATAGGTTAATTTTAGAACTTTTTTTTTAAATACTATCCATAATGGTAACCTTATGATAAGATAACCTTACTGATAGAGTAACCCTATTATTATGGTAAGCATATCAGATGTGGTAACCATAAGGTAACCCTAAGTTAACCCTAAAAAAACCCTATCTCAATAGGGTTAACTTATGGTTACCTTTTGGATACCACATCCGATATGCTTACCATAACAATACTTTACTCTATCAGTAAGGTTACCTTATCATAAGGTTACCAAATTGATAGGGTTACCAAATCGATAGGCTTAAGCCTGAAAAGGGGTTGTCCGGTCCTTTCACAGGAATTTTATTCGGAAGCTATACCTACTTAAACATTATTAAACCTTACTTAGGCCTTATTGTCCTTTGATCACCACCATGAGTCTGTACTAGACCTAGGTGACCAAAGACTGAGCCTGATATTGATAGTCTCATATACCTACAGATTTATGCAGATAACGGCCCTCTAGACCTAAATTATGAGCTTACGCTAGCAGTATCGGTTACCAAAGTCAACATCAGTACTCTTAAGTTTGAATTAGGGCATGCTTCCGGGAATTCGCGGTTCTAAGAGTACCGGTGATTTTCAGAAATTAGTCCCAGATAATTATTATTTTATTTATTTATTAATTATAGACAGCAATGCCATTCTGGCGTCTAAGAAGATTGATGTGCTGTTAGCTGTTACAGATTCGTTCGGGTAATTTCAGGGACCGAATGCCGAATAATAAATAATAATAAATAAATAATAAATATTAGGGGACATTCTTACTCAAATCGAACTAGGCCTATAGTAAGCTCAATAAGGCTTGTGTTATAGGTACTAGACGACGATATATATAATAGATATAAATACTTAAATACATAGATAACATCCAAGACTCAGAAACAAATATTCATGCTCATCACACAAATATTTGCCCTTACCGGGATTCGAACCCAGGACCTTCAGCTTCGTAGGCAGCGTCACTACCCACTAGGCTAACCGGTCGTCGAATGAATTTTCATTCGTAAACGGTATTTAATTTCGGCATGAATCTTATCAATAACTTTTTTGTACTTATTATAATACTTAATCAAGTAATCTAATATTTCAGCGTCATAAAATATAAATAAAACGCCTGGGTAAGAGAAATAAGTTCTTGATTAATAAGTGAAGAAGCACTGTTTTTTTTACTTTCCTCAACTGCTTATTAGGTCCACAGTAACAAGCCCTAACACGATGTTTTCATAATGTACCGCTTGGGAGTTTTTTATGACCAACTTCAATTTCCGTGACTAGACTTCTTCTGCAAGTCAGTCAGTGAGTCAAGTGTGAAGAATTTTTACTTTGACTCCACGGTCGTAAAATTTAGACATGCAATACGAGAAAAAGATCACGTTGTATATATTTTCAGTATTTTTTTTATTTCATTATCATAATATTCTCCCGTACGTATATACCTATTACACAAAAAGATCATTTTACAGAATATTACCTAAGCTAGATTAGTAGGTAAAACCATTTTTTTATATAAATATCATGTGTTTTCTACTTGGGTGGTGCTTGGTATTTTTACTTCCTACATTAACTGCTTCATTGCCGAGCCTCTGAGGAATGTGCGAGTTAAATATCGGGGTCATTGTCTACTGTGCACAGCGCCCGGTGCGTGCGGTCGCCGCAGTGCGTGCCCTGCGGACAGCGACTGCACGTCTGCCCAGTCTTGTAAATCGGAAAACCCTCAATATTTCCAGCCGGCCCATAATTACAAAAAGTATAAGCCATAATTTTAGGCTCCTTTTGAAACTTTGCCGTATTCGATTGCACGTTTGTCAACTCTAGAATACCCCGATGTAGTGGGGGTACTTTGGTACTCGACGTCGGAGAAAACTCGTCAAAAGGTAGATTATTCCCCGAGGCTTCCGTCATATACTTTGTTCTGCGCAGGACATTTTCGGCGACAGTTGTTCGTGTAACATTGAATATATCTACATCGTCGAACTGCTGATCTTTAAAATCGTAACGTCGGCGTCTGCGGAAAACTGCACAAGAGCGTGCCCTTAATGTACATAGTGCTTGGGAACAACCGAGCCGCCACGTGGAGGCCCACGCCGCGGCCGAGTACCAGTGGGAGTTGCATCCACCTGGAGCACTACAATTGGTCAATTTAAAAGACCAAACATTTTCTGGAGGTAAAGCCCTAGAACCTGAAAACCAAGCGTCAACTGCATCTGCTAACAATTGTGCTTCTGTCATTTTAGCTACTACAGGACGGACGTCCATGTTTTGAAGTACGTTAAATCTGACAGTATTTCTGCACTCGTCGTGTCGTTTTTGGCACTGCCTCGCCCAGAGTTCGGCCATCTCCTCCAGCTCGTAGTCCCAGTACATCTTGCGCATGTTGGCGGCGGGTGGCTGGCCGGCGTCCAACCCCATGGCCACGTTGTCGCGGTGCCGGTTGTGCAGCAGCAGCAGCTGGTAGCGCATCCACGTGGTCATGCCCGACGCGTACAGCCGTCTGCTCACCTTGTTCGCCGCTACGCACATCGTGTGCTGGTTATCCATTGAACAATCCGGGTGGGAACAGTAATCTATTGCTTCCGTGTAGTTCATTGCCTCGCCAAATACATTCCCTAAAATAAAACACTCCAAAATTAACAACGTAATACGCATTTTGCACATTTTATAATATACAACATAAACAAATCTTCTGCCAGATCACATCCAATGTCAAAAACTGTCACAAAGAGTATAACTGTCATAAATATGTTTGTACAAACAGGATTATTACTTATTTAACAAACAAAAATTATAAACATAGGTATAGGGTATAGGTACATGCATGGGATTAAAACTACTCGAATTAAAAATTAAATCATTAGAAATAAACAATTAAAGAAACGTATCAAAACTTTGCCCTTTATTCTGTACAAAATGTATTCTTTCAGGATTATGGCGGATAAATTCCACCGCTGATTTCGCCCGCCTATCTGTAGCTGATACATTTTTACCCGACTGCCCCAGAAGGTGGATTATGTTCTTCGAGCTTATGTATATATATATATATATATATATATGTGTATATATATATATATACAGGGTGGGCCCTGTAACAGGAACAAAGAATTAAACGATAGATTATTAAGCTAATTGCTCACAGCAATTGTTTTTTTTTGTTTTTTTTTTCTTAACAACAACTTACAACTTTAGTTTACGTGTACTTTTTTACTCTTCTGGAGTGATATAAGTAAATAACTTTTTATTTTAAAACACTAAAAAAATGAAAAAAACTGAAAAAACCACAAAAATATATTCTGAAAACATAAATGCAAACATTATTATGACTCGCTACATGATGTTACCTCAAAATCTGCATTGACTACTGTGCTATGATCTCGTGGTGGCAAGATACATTAATCATAACCTTAGATCAATTGTGACGGTTTTTAGTAAAAGGTCCCACTTTGTCGATTCTAGTTACGGAGTTACGGGTACCTAGTTTAGTGAAATATGGCAAAACTTACCGAAAATCAACTTTCGATGAAAACTGATAGAACATACTGTAATAAACCTATGATTTTGATGACGACGCATAAATCTCCATTTTAAGCACCTTTTTAGGGCCTCAAAGTTTAGTGCCCAGCGACCCACTTTGTCGCATACAGAAAAAATCGTCGATATCATATTTGTACCTGTTATTAGAGAACAATTTTCTAGGTTCTAGGTTCCTAATAAAGTCTAGGGGTGCACTAAGGAAGGATTTTTCAAAATTCAACCCCTAAGGGGGTTAAATGGGGGTCCAAAGTTTGTATGGAGAATCAATATTAGTTGGGCTATTTCTTTCGAAACTTCACAGCAGTATTCCTATCGATAAATGAGTAAACACGTGTTTCAGGTATGTCTAAAAATCAACATAGGTATCGTTTCTATGGTTTATCGGGTCGCTGATTACGAAAACAACAACTATTTTAAAATCCAACATGGCGGACGTGAAATACCATCTCCCCTGTTGGGGTGCGGTGGGGTTGAAATGTCCAAAATATCATCGATTTTGAAATTTAACATTGTCGACATGAAAATTCTTGAGCCGAGCTTACTGCGGACTTTTAATAAAAAAATCGGACCTTAAACTACCAGTGTATCATTCCACTGTCAATTTATCATTCCCCTGTAGTTTTTTTAATCATTCCCCGACATTTTTATCATTCCTTTGTGCTTTTTATCATTCCCCTGATATTTTTTCTGATTTCCTTGTAGTTTGTAAGATACCCCAAAATTTTTTTCTGATTCTCTTGTATTTTTTCTGGTTCCCTGACTTTTTTTTCTGATTCCCCGACATTTTTCTGATTCCCCCGACATTTTTCTGATTCCCCCGACATTTTTTCTGATTCCTTCCACATGTTTTCTGATTCCCCCGACAGCTAAACTTTGAATTGGTATATTTCCGTACCTAATTGACTCAAAGTGATGCCTATTCGATAAATATGTTTATTATTATATATTTAATTTGATTTTATTGTAACTTAGTAGAAATTTCTTAAAATAAAAAACGCCGAGAGAATCAGATGAATAATGCAATTCTCAAGAATGACCCATAACTGAGTATATTTTTAAAATTGATAATTGGCTTTGTCACGTCAGCATGAATTAAACACGAGAAAATTTTCGCTCAATTATTTCTATGATTTTCGGTGTCATTTAAATGTGAAAGAAAGTTATAAGAGCCTTTTTAAAACAGTTTATATAAAAGTTAAGTCGCTAAAACGTCCACATTTTAAGTTTGCTTTTTTCTTACCAAGATTTTTAGCTTGCAACCCAGCAAAATTGCAATTGTATTGTTAATTAAGGCAACATAAGTCTAAAACAACCTTAATTATCTGCCAAAGAAGTTCATTTTGACGTGAAAGCTTTGAAAATCCGTTTGCTACATCTCATAGGTTCAATACGTACACCATTGGTTTGTAATTTTATGTATGTGAATAAGAAAATTCTATTTCACGGGCTACAGTCCAGACGACTTGATGAATTTTGGCATATGAGGTGTCGTTGGATTCCTCATACAAAAAGTACAATATATATACTGTCATCATAAGCTTGGAAGTGGTGACATAGGCTATAAGTAATATTTGAAAAAAATAATAGTTGAGTTTTTTTTTAATCTTTTGATTTCATTTGTGTATAGAGTAGCTGCTGCGGTCGGATTAAACAAAGTCGTTTCGTTTCTAAAAGTGAAAATGACGTGAGGTGACGTGAGATCTATCAAAAAGTGACCGGTAATTATATAATAATTCAGTACAGCACAATACGAATACGAAACATTCATATTAATTATTTAAAATACTTACTGAAAACGTTGTTTGTACCTATTTTATTTTCAGTCAAATACTTGCTCTATAATACTTTCACCTTCAGCAAAGAATAAGTGTATTGTGCACCTGTAGATGGGATGCAATGAAATTTTATATTTTATATTTGGTTCTTCGTTCACTAGCTTTGATAACAATGTTATTAGCATATTTTTATCATTCAGGATCCGTACGGGAGACCTACTTTGTATGTTTCACCTTAACGGCGACGTATGGCACATACGTACTGGTCAGTCTAGGCCTGCTTATCGAAGGGGGACTTTTGATACCCGCTGATAAATTTAATGCGATAATATTGCTTGTTATTGGTCTGTTATTAAATATTATTTGTGTCGTATTTTCATTTAGGACTTATGTGATATTCGATAACGGTTCTGATTTACACAATAACATAGCGAAAGGTTGTGCGGGAATGTTTAGTTTACCGGCTTTCGCTGGGGATTTGATTCTGGTAGCCACACAACGTTATTGAAATAGCATCCGTGGGAATCATAATACCTACGTAACTGCTTACCGAGTATAATTCTGTAAATTAAAAAATGCATCGGGGCATTCATAAATTATTACTAAGCACCTAAATATCTTAGTCTGCGGACCCTTGCAGTGTAAGTAGCTATTTATTCTAGGTAAGTATACTTACGAGTATATTCACGAATTGAAATGTTGCCTGCTACTGACCTCATTATATTATTCATGGGTTAGCCGACCTTATGAGGTGTGAAAACAAGAGTGTACTAGATTCCTAAAGAGACAGGATGATTCATCTTGTCTGTGTTTGTTACTTGATATATGCGACCATAGCTCAGCTTCAGTAACGTAATTAACAAAGTGCACTGCATAGATACCTACCTACCTGTAGGTACCTACAAACTTTATGTAAAGGGAGTCACGTGTCTCCAGCTGACTGTACAATGGCTTTTCGTATGATATGTGTAAAGCTATTGTGATAAATTGATAATACTTATAATGATAGCTGTTATTTCTCTAAATAATATTAAATTAATTAAATAATTATTTACAGATAGTTAAGAGTCCACATATCTACTTATGCTGCAATTTAATTATGTTGAAAAATATATTTCCCAAGATAATGACATCACGACGGTAAGACTAATCTTATTTTTCTTTACTCCTGTTAGGAAAATGAACTTGGTGAATAACTGATGACCTTCCCTTCCGTTAGGGCGGAAAATGTAGACCATGGCAATTGCAATTCCCAGTCCGAATGTAGACTGTATTACCTTCCGCCATCGCGGCAATAGGTATATGTTATGCAAGGCTGCAAACTGATTGTTTGGGTCGAGTGCCCGTATTAAATGGCGAGCTAGCGAAGGATTGTAAGACTGAACCACGAGCAAAGCGAGTTCGTATTGTATATCTATTCATTCATTAATTTAATAATTGTTCATCATCATAGTCCTAGCGTTATTCCCTAGCGTTGTGCCCAAAAGGAGCCCGGGTCCGCTTTGACACCTAATCCCAAGATTTGACATAGGCACTAGTTTTTACGACCATCTGACCTTCCAACCCAGAGGGAAAACTAGACCTTATTGGGATTAGGCCGGTTTCCTCACGATGTTTTCCTTCACCGAAAAGCTAACGGTAAATATTCCGTACCTATATAAGTTTCGAAAAACTCATTGGTACCTACAGTCAAGTCAAGGGCACCAATATTGTATTCACTCAAAGTTTCATAAATATGCTACCTTATGGTTGGAATACAGGGGTTTACGGGGGAGAGAAATCGATCTAGCTAGGTTTCATGTCCGGGAAAAATCGTTTTCTCCGTATTTTCTCTATTTTCACCCGAGCAGAGCTCTATCGCCCAGGGACTTATTGTTATTTCATGTATAATTTGGGTATTATTCAATGAATTATATCAATAAATAATACAAATATAAAAAAAAACTGCGCAATACTTAGTTGGGTCGTTCTTCTTTTTTACCGACAATGAACCGAGGTTTTCCTTTTTTTTGGTTTTTGAACTATCGAAAATTGTGATTTTGAAGTGCGATTTAAAATAAAATGCATTGGTTTCTTCATTAACACTAATTAAAGTTTCCTTTCCGGCCAATATACATATTTGTTTACGGTTGGTTTTTTAAAAAAATATGTGACAAAGTGGTCTCTTTCAGTGGGGACTACATTTTGGTTAACCACCACTCTGTCACGGACTTCTACGATAAAAATACGTTTAAAAAAATGCTAGTTAGAGAAACTAAAATATTAAATAATACTTATTAATAAAATAATATGGACGTTCATATTCGAACATTATAAAACCGTAAAATCATTACTCAAATGAGATGCCGTAGTAAGACGAAGGACAGGCTATTGTCGGTCGAAAAGAAGAACGACCTCAGAACATAAAAAAAGGCAGAAGTGCTACACTACTTCATTTCAACCAAAACCGATGTCCCCAGTTTTCTCCCACCGCAGCGCCCACACACACATTGAACCGTGTAAAAACAAAGACTCGGGCGTTGCCAGTGAATTTACGGCAACATGCGAAGAAGGGCTGTGATTGGCTTAAACGCAACTACACTAGGGGGGCGACCAACGTTGAAATTATGTTTATCGACATTGATATTTCAATTATTTTTCTTTAATACTCGAAATCTTTGGAAAACTGTAACAATAAACCAATATTTCTTCTTCAATCATCACAATTCAAATGAAAGTAAGAAACACACATTTAAAATAAATTATTTGTAATAATATCACATTTAAAGTTGTTCTGGTGCCATTTGCAACTAAATTATATACTTGTATATAACATTTTAATATATGTATTTACCGTTCATACTGCGACTTAGTGAAAATCTTATTAGTAGGAAGGAACCTTTAAGATAGGCACCCAACCAAAACAAGTAATGAAATAAAATAAAACAGCGAAAGTAGTCGAAATAAAATAACTAGTATGATATTGTACTTCTATTTTATCGATTACGCGTAACTGTAACTACATTTTGGCACAGCTCTAGTTCGCGACACCAAGCAGCGGCCGTACCACTACAAAATTCAAGCAGCGTCCATATCGATAGCGGTTTAATACATTGCGCCGTGGTTTAGCGCTGTACAGGTTGCAGATTGTATTGAACGTTCAATGTACAACGCACAGAACAAAAATATGCCTTTTCGTTCGATTTGTTAGTTCGATCCTGAGAAATGATGCGGCGTTGCGTTTATTTGTAAAAATATTTGTTTTTACTGACTTATAAGTGAAAATATTAATACTTACATGTGGTAC
Organism: Epinotia nisella; assembly: GCA_932294315.1. Lineage (NCBI taxonomy): Eukaryota > Metazoa > Arthropoda > Insecta > Lepidoptera > Tortricidae > Epinotia > Epinotia nisella. Next base: position 16,583,724 of record OW028673.1, on the reverse strand, counting down.
GTGACTCCACTATTCTTGTAGTTCTTAGTTTCACTCCTATTTTTACATGTAACCACGCTACAATTCGGCATTTTGAGTAAATGTGGGAGAACATTCCAGGTTCACAGCAAATTGCGACTAACCTGCGGTGGGCAGTGACATGGCCATTTGGCCATTTCGCGGCGACACGCGCCACGCCCCCGTTTCATATCTATTACTTTTTATGATCTGAGAGAACGACCCAGTTACAGAATCAGTGGCAGATACAGGATTTTGATTTGACTTTAAGCCTTTTAGAACCCTTAATCGGTATCTATAAATAATTAAATAAAATAGATCAAAATATTTTATTTTCTGTATTTTTTGAATTCTATGTATTTATGTAAATAATGCTTAACAAAATAGGTTAAAGAAACTTTTTGGTCTATTTTGCAATTCACTGTTGTACTTGATATCGGTACGAAAAAGAACAGTAATTTCAAGATCCCACTGTCATTACATGACATGTTGTTGTGTGCGTGACCTCAACTCTAGTGGAACTACCATACATGACATACTATGTTGATAACGGCGTTTTTCTAACTGACGGCCTTTTCGTCCATTGAATTATGTACAAGCCATCAGAAATATCTCGCTGGAATGCGCTTCCATAGATACAAGATTATTTCCGACGGGTTGTATTCACTAACGACATCTGTGGCCCGTTTCACGAAGTTACAAGTTACAATAAACAGGCAACACAGGTCAAAATGGACGCGCCTAGGCGCGTCCAGACGTCCGAGCGTGACGGGGCGGTGGACGGGTGGAGGATTTTACATTAATGAAATACAATAGGATACTCTAAGTCTATAAATTATAAAAACAATTTAGTTTATCTTAATTGATAATTAAATTAGAAATAATATATGTAATAAGTCACGTCACTAACTAAATACATCTAGTTCTAGCAACAGCAGACCTCTCACAGACTGGCCTGCGGTGGCGCTCCATAGAAAATTTGACAGCTAATGACTAGTTTACATGGACCTATGTTACTCAGGACAGGCTATATGTGATGCCACAATGAGGGACGGAAAGACTTCTATGCAGCTAAATTGAGAACTGGTCTTAAAATGGCTGATCGCTTACCATAAACAACCTACTTAATTTGGGTGGGTAGTGGTTTATTGGTCACAACTTCATTCTAAATCAGTTGTGGCAAACGGAAAAAAAGTGGAACTACGACAAGGACATCGAATGATATTTCCCTTTCTGTCACACTTATCGAGATTTGTATTCTACCACCTCGCTCGGACGTGGTATTATTATTACTTTATAACAATAGCTTGTCCTGAGTATCTTAGGTCCATGCTAGTTTATTATTGTCCACCGCGGCCAGGCCGCGCCAGTCCGTGAGCGGCCTAACACAGTCGAGCGAGCGATAGCCGGTGGATAGCCGACAAGACCACAGAACACTAAATACCATGGACATGGACGTACACTAAGCTCTATTTATTTAGTGTTCTGTGGACAAGACAAGCAATCGTCAAGTGAAATTTTGTTTTGTTTTTTTTCATTTATTTTACTAAATAACACCTTGCTAGCTATAATGAGTTTACATAAAGCTAGGTAATTTCTAAATATTTCTAGTTATATTAAAATATTGACATAAATCAAATTTCTATTGGTTGTTTAGCATTTTTTATCGTGATTTCGGAGGGCGTACTTTAATGCTAACAGCTTAGATTAACTTAATTTGACGGATTAATTAAGTAACTTTAACCTTTAACAATTATTAGCAAAATAAGGAGTGAGGTCGAAAACTTGTCGTGCTCTTCAGTACTGTATGAGTTTGTTTGATAATATTACTTATTTATTATTCTATTTTTACAGGATTAAACTTTTTGAGGATATATTGAAAAAAGATGTGATCGACATTAGCTCTCTTAGAAAGTTGGCTTTTAATGGTACGTATATTTGTATTAATTTATCCTGTACTTTAGAGAACATTTTTAATGCAACAATGTATTATCAAACTGAACTGCAATACTATTGGAATTGTCATTTGAGGTGACAAATTGTAATGCTTGTGTAAAATCTGCAGGATGTGAAACAAAGACAGACTAAATTGTTTCATGTTTCCAGGAATACCAGATGATAAAGGGCTAAGGTCCCTTGTATGGAAAATATTATTGCACTATGTCCCGCAAGAAAAAAACAACCGAGAGGCAACTATAGTGAATATGAGACAGCTATACAGTCAATATATCAGTATGTATGACTTAACAAACATATCTAGATATGTTTACACTTCGCACCTCTTAATTTGCATGTCCTATGTAATAAGGCAAAAAGTATATCTTTGATGTTGACCATACTTTTTCACTTGAGATGTGTTATTCAAAAAAAAATCCATTATAGTTGTATCTGATTAACTTTACTTATTGAGCTTTATTTCCAGATGAGATTATAGTCTCACCGGGGGGTCCTAGTGACCATCCGCTGAACATAAGCCCAGACAGCTCGTGGAGCACCTACTTCCGAGACAATGAAGTCTTGTTACAAATTGATAAAGATGTACGCCGTTTGTGTCCAGATATATCATTCTTCCAGTCTGCAACTGAATTCCCATGTCCTGAGGCAAGTATGCATTGTTCATGTTGAGATAAACTCTAGAATCCACTATTTTAGGTGAAATAATCATACAAGTGAAAATACACAAATATGGCCACAGTTTGGGCGACGGCTTTCTCACACTACATAGTGAAATTATGATTTTCAACGCTGGTAATAGATGTTCTGAGAGTTGTCCTCCAATATTATAGAATGGGGTGCCCTTGAAAAGGGTGTCTGTGATGGTCCCAAGGATGATGAGGACATAAAAAGGGAGCGGGGGTGCTGGAAACCAGAGCCAACATACTGGCACATGGTTTGTACGGTGTACACTACCAGTTAACTTTATTTCGAGCTTCTTGCACAACATTTTATACATGTGCCATGTGGACCAGCTGTTCGCAAAGGGAGCTGATTGCTCTCCGCGTCCAGTATAATAACGCGTTCAGGGCGCTGTTGCGGCTGCCGCGCTGGTGTAGCGAGTCCGGTATGTTCGCGCACGCGCGCTTGGATGCTTTCCCGGCCAGGTCTGCGTGACAGCCGCAACAGCCTCCTGGCCTTTATAACTGATAGGCTGGACAGTCAGCTCTCATACACTGGATTAGAGCAGGGGTCGGCAAACCGCATGCGGCTCTTTGAAGGGTCATTTGCAAATATAGGTTCAAGGAAATGTGAGATAGAACATTGTGTAAATGGCTCTTTACGGTTCCTAGAATATATTTTTTTACTGAAAATGGCTCTTTGGTTTAGTTAGAAAGTTTGCCGACCCCTGGACTAGAGTACACTCGATAGTTACCTCTAACACATGAGTGCCCTGGTATTTGAAATAAAACTAACACTAGAAATTAAACTTAAATAATAATTTTAACATTTATTGACCCCTGATTATCTGAAATAAACGAATTTTATTTTATAGTGTGAGAAAGCCTTTAATAATATCGCGATGAAGAGCACTGGCCAGACTATGGCCATATTTGTGCATTTTCGCTTGTCTTTTAGTTCAGTTCTTTAGTTCACCTAAGACATGCAACACACCGGCGCGGCCTGCGGTGGCGGACAATAGAAAATTTGACAGCTTGTGACAAGTTTACTATTATCCGCCGCGGCCAGGCCGGGCCGGTGTGTGATACGCTTAATTGTGGATTCTATTATAGCTTTAAGGCTGAATATCCACTAGAGAGGTGAGATGTGTCACATATTTGACACCTAGCTTTCAAACAAGTGAGGTATCCTATATAATAATATTATATGAAAACACATCTCTGGGTGCAAGACATATGCACTCCTAAATTATATATAATTACAGATTGTAAACAGCAATGGAGTGAAAAGATTGCATAAGAGAGTTGAACAGTCAATGCTGAGGTATTCTACTCTTGAGAGGAGAGGCCTGGGTGTAGCTAAGGTATGGATTCTTCCCTCTGATATTATAAATGTAAATCTTTGTATATTTAGATGTTGTTGGTTACTCGAATCACCTAAAAAGGCTGAATTTATTTATAAGAAAATATTTAATGACTGGGATTTAAAACAGATTAGAAAAAATCGACAATTACTGGCCACTTTACGACCTTGTTAAATTTTTATGATTATTGTACGTCCTTTAAGTATTTTCCTTGTTATTGTTAGTTCATAAGTAATATGGCGTAGGTAAATACTGAAAATAATTAACAGCAGAACGTAAAATAGAAGCGCTCATTGAATTATGACGAAAAAAATGTTTTTATTTTATTTTGCGTTATATGCATATTGAGTAGGAAATGGGGCAAATGGCCTCCATAGCTTTCTTGGGCCATACACTCGTGTCGAAATTTTGCATATACAAGTTTCAGAATTTCAGATGCAGAGTTAATACTTAATAGGTAGTAGTTACCCCGCTGGATTTTTGTATTGAGTTGTTTGAAGATACGGGTGTATGTTAACAAACCCAAAACCGCTTCTTTAACGAAATCGGAAATTCTATGCAAAACTGTCATTAAAAGTAAAAAAAAACTTGTTTTTAAAAGCACGAACAAATGAAAAAAAACCGGCCAAGTGCGTGTCGGACCACGCAAAACGAAGGGTTCCGTGCCTATTAAAAAGGTCGTATCGTCACAGAAATTTTACGGTCCTTTTCTTTGAGGAAGGCAGTTTTTCAGCAATATCTCGAAAACCTCTGAACCGATCTTGTTCAAAACAATTTTCGGTGAATGAAATTAATAAGCCCTATGTCCATGAATTTTTCCATATTTTTAAAATACACCGTTCAAAAATTAGAGGGGGGGGGACAGAATTTTAGTGACTTTCGGGGCGATTATCTCCGACCCTATTCACTTAATCAAAAAAAAATGCTAAGAAACCTTATATTTATTTTGAAAGGCCTATCGATTGATGTGCCACACGGGGGGTCACAATGAAAAAAAAAATTTTGACTTTTAGTTTTATGTATGGAGTGCACCCCTAAAAAATTTTTTTTTTGTCATTTTTCAATTACAAAATTATGTAGCGGCTAACAAAATACACCTATCCTCAAAATTTTATTCAAATACACCTTATAGTTTTCGAGTAAAATGCCTGTGACATACGGACAGACGGACAGACGGACAGACGGACAGACGGACAGACGGACAGACGGACATGACGAAACTATAAGGGTTCCGTTTTTGCCATTTTGGCTACGGAACCCTAAAAACGGCTTAATAAACACAGAACCCTTCGTTTTGCGTGGTCCGACACGCACTTGGCCGGTTTTTTTATTTATATGGTCGTTACGCACGCGCAAGAAAAAACTTACATAGTGAAATCTGGGACAATTTGCGTATTGGATTCGACACTTCCACGCATTCGCGAGAAAAACGGTCTTGACGGACGGACGGACAAACAGGCGACTACAAAGTGATCCTATAAAGGTTCTTATTTACCTTTTGAGGTTACCTTACGGTTTACTGATATAAAAAGGCATTTTCAAAAATTTGTGTACCCAATTAGCGCCTTTAAACTCAGCGTCAGTTTTGTGACGAAAAGTTATCATACAAATATGATGTGAAAATTAACTTGTTTCACATATAAATAACGTGTTTCATTTATAAAATGAAAAGAAAAAGTTAACTTTTATACAAACTGGATACTTAACTGTCTTCACAAAACTGACACTTAGTTAGTCAATTTTTGTAGGTATAACAACTCATGGTAATTTTGAAAATGCCCAAAGCGTGTATTATTAAAACAATTTATACATTGTATTGTAATTTGTCCAGTTACTGGAGCGTGGCCAGTTATTGTCGGGTTACCCAATTTTTACCCCAAACATCATGCCTTCTCTACTCTTCTTCTTGATTACTTACTTACTTCTTTAAGAATCCCAAAAGCAAAAGCTAGTGTTTCTATGGTATGTTTAAGATTAATTGATAACTCCTTGATATATAGAATTATCAACTTGTACTTTTAGTTGAGTAATGAGATCCGCCGGTCAGACAGTCAGCCTTCCGGCGACTACGAGCCCCTGAACGAGGGCTGCGAGGCGCACTGGGAGGTGGTGGAGAGGATGCTGTTCCTCTATGCCAAGCTCAACCCGGGCCAGGGCTACGTGCAGGGCATGAACGAGATCATAGGACCCATTTACCACACGTTCGCCACTGACCCTGACTCGCAGTACCGGCGTGAGTACTCACTGGATATCAATCAGTAGCGTGGCTACCGGAGGGCTAGACCGTGCCGTGCAGGAATAGGCCCTCGACCCTGACCAGCAAACCTCATATACAACTATATATATAAACAAAAAAAAAAAATATGTATGCATAAATTATAGCGATAAGTTCTCCCACCTGCAGAAGCGAAGTTGACGGCCCCAGTTTGTTTTATAGCACCAGGGCCTTTGGTTACCTAGCTACGCCTCCGATATCAATTGCCTTAGTTTCTTATTTTTATCATTGAATCGGGTGCCTAAACCAAGTCAGCAAAAGGAATTTGCTTGTTTTTTTGTCGTGTGTAGATGGTACTAACTGAAAGTAGGTGAAAATAGACCCGCAAGTTTTTTTTTACGGTTATCTGTTGGCACTGTCTTAGCTGTTTTCTAAAAGTGGCTCTGTACCAATAGCACGATCGCATTTAAATATGTCCGATATAAAGCATTCGTCTTTCTCGCGAATACATACTTTCTACTAACTAATTTTGTTTCAAATGTATTTGTTTCCTCGCAAATGTGATGAAAATCATTGTGTGCGATATTATGGGTAGTAACATTTGTTAACCAACCACATGGCAAAAAAACCGGGCATTGGACAAGTGCGAGTTCAACTCGCGTGGTGAGGGTTCCTTATATAATCTAAATTTCATAAGTGTTTTTGAATACTCAAACTTCTTATAGGTTTTCCTGTAATCTTTAGGCAAGGAACTATTTTCCATGTTTTTTTCAGAATTTTAATCCTCGTAGTTTCGGAGATAAAGGGGGGGGGATGGTCAATTTTCGTCTTTTTTCCTTAATTACTTCAAATCTGTTTGTGCTAAAATTATAAAAAAAATATCTGACATGCTTACAACAACCCCTTTCATTTGATATGTCACACAATACAGTTTGTGAAACTTTTTTTTTAATTTTCCAGTTTACCCCCTAAAAGTAGCCCCCTTGTTCACAATTCATTAATTTACTTTACGCGTCTATCTTTGGGTCAGCAATTTACATATGTGTACCAAATTTCAACTCAATCGGTCCAGTAGTTTCGGAGCAAATCGGCTGTGACAGACGGACAGACAGACAACCGAGTGATCCTATAAGGGTTCCGTTTTTTCCTTTTGAGGTATCGGAACCCTAAAAGTACAAATAATTGCTGACCTGTCGAAATGCTTTACACATGGTAGGTTAACTACAATTTTACTTACTTTTCAGAACATGCAGAGGCAGACTGCTTTTTCTGTTTTACTAATTTAATGTCAGAAATTCGTGATTTTTTCATCCGCACCTTGGACGAGGCCGAAAGTGGCATAAACTACATGATGAACCGGCTCTGCGAATGTGTGAAGAAAAATGGGCCCCAAGTATGGAGCCGAATGGAAGTACAGGAACTTAGACCCCAATATTATAGCTTCAGGTAACCTACTCTTGTGATGCATGCTCTTGATCATTAGGGTGTTTCATATTAGTATGGAAAAAATAAAGGTGATATTTTTCCTGACTTTGCTCACCTTTCGAGTCTCACTAATCATAAAAACATGTATACCAGCTTTCAAAAAGATTAAACAGGGTTTAGAGGTTGCACAAATTGAAAAATTAGAATGAAATCCGCATGTATATATTGTTAAGATTCATTCTTGCAGAATGTTGATATATTTTTGACTGTTAATAGTGTCAGATATTAACGCAGTCTATATGTGATCCGATAATCTGGGGGCACCGTAGTGCCCCCGCCAAGTCGAACAAAACAAAGAGGTACGGCCGTAGCATCCTTTTCTCGAAGCCATTCAGTATAACCCTATTGTCTTTTATTTTTTTAACTTAATATTTTGGATATTTCTAGTTTTATTTTGAAAAGATATTGATGTGATTTTACTCATTGGGTTAACGTACTTTCTATATCAGTTTAAAGTTTTCTGATATCTGTTATATTTACGGAATAATCGCCTGGCTACACATAACGATTAGGCTGCATTTCCACCAGAGACGTGCGAGGTAGCTAAGCGGTGCGAGGCTGTGTAACGAGGTGGTGTAACGGTGTGAATGTTTCCATCAAAGATGTGCGAGGTAGCTGAGCGGTGCGAGGATGCGTAGCGAGGATGTGTAGCGGGCTCTTTTTAAATAAGCGGGCGGGGTGCACATCTCTGGTGGCAACGCAGCCTCAGCCAGACGCCGCCTCGCAACACATCCCTCGCAACACATCCCTCGCAACACATCCCTCGCAACACATTCCTCGCACACATCTTTCCCTTCTTTTGTATGTACAAAAACCTCGCTCCGCTGAGCTGTTTCCACCAGAGCTAAGCTAAGCGAGGATAGGTAAAAGAAGTGTTCCTATTGGTTCATGACAAACACATCCCTCGCAACGCATCCTCGCACATCTATGGTGGAAACGCAGCCTCACACCCTGTATAGCCTAAACTGCACTGCTATCGCAGCCGCCGCCGTTTGGAGTGGTAACCGACACGTATCCGCTTCGCCACCAGCTAGCAGGAGCTATCTAATCTCAACGTCCCGCGTAGCCAGGATACGTTAAAATGACACTCTAAGTACCTCATTTTATTACAGATGGATTACCTTGCTGCTCTCTCAAGAGTTCTCGTTACCAGACGTTGAGAGAATGTGGGATTCCTTGTTTGCAGACCCAATGAGATTTGATTTTCTCATATACATATGCTGTGCCATGATTTTGTAAGTACCTGTTCATTTCGTATATTTAAAATGTGCATGCCTTTAGTCCCACGTGTATAGATTCTCAATCCTACAGGTTTCTAATTCCACAGCTTCCCAATCCTACAGATTCGTAATTCAACAGATTCGCAGCTCTTCGAATTCTACTCACTGTTTTCTCGAAGGTAATGCTACGTTCGTGCTAGTGAGGTGAAAAAGTCTGTCAGTCAGTTTAATTTCTGATAGGAATATGAGCGATTGGAATGAAAAAAAGCGGACGTGTGCGAGTCGGACTCGCCCACCGAGGGTTCCGTACAAAATTACAAATGTATAGTTTTTAGATTTTTCCCTATACTTGTAGTATAAGACGATATTACTTTCCAAATTTCATACTTCTAGGTCAACGGAAAGTACCCTATAAATTTTGATTCCCTAGTAGTGTCGAAATATACGTTTATTGCGGCATAAACGGCCGTATCTTTTTTTTACGTTAACTTGGAAATTTGATTTTTTCACATCTTCAAGGGAACTCGATACCTCCACGCGTTCCCGAGTTAAAGGGTCTTGACAGACGGACAACAAAGTGATCCTATAAGAGTTCCGTTTTTTTTTCCTTTTGAGGTACGGAACCCTAAAAAGACGAACCTCATTACTGACGATTTGAGTTGTGAGAGTGAGGTGCTAACGGGTTTATATGCATCCTAAGTACCTACTCATTTGGCCCCGTTTCTATGAAATAAGTTAATCAGGCTACACCGCTGTTAAAACCAACACGAGCGAATTTGAATCTGTAGAATTGGGAATCTGTAGAAATAGAAATCTGTAGAATTCGGCTACTCACCATTTTTTCTTACTTGTTGCCATGGTTACGCTTCAGGAGGAGTCTTTAAAACTACCTGATACTAACTGATACCTTTTCATCATCATCCTCCTAGCGTTATTCCCGGTTGTGCCCTAAAGGAGCCCGGGGTCCGCTTTGACACCTAATCGCAAGATTTGACATAGGCACTAGTTTTACGAAAGCGACTGCCATCTGACCTTCCAACCCAGAGGGAAAACTAGACCTTATTGGGATTAGACCGGTTTCCTCACAATGTTTTCCTTCACCGAAAAGCTACGGTAAATATTCCGTACATGAGTTCCGAAAAACTCATTGGTACGAGCCGGGATTCGAACCCACGACCGCCGCTTGACAGCCGCATGCCTGAACCACTAGGCTACCATAGCTTTTATAGGGTTTAAATCTGCTCAGGAGTCCCCAGGACGCTCGACACAAGTCGACTCCCCATACAAACTTCTTGTCTCTCTATTTTTTTTTCTGTCATAATTTCTAGCTACTAAAACTAGTTTCCGATCTGGATATGGCGGATCTCATTGTGTATACGAAGTTTCATGTTAGTCCCAATGCTGTTTTTAAATGAGAACAAACTACGTTTGTATGGAGAGTCGAGTCCTGGGACTCTTAACACATGTGTTTGTTATGTGATTGTGACCTTACATTGATTTGTTCGCAGATTGGTGGAGGACAGCTTGCTCAGCGGCGACTTCGCGTCCAACGTGAAACTACTCCAAAACTTCCCGCCGATGGACGTCTCTCTTATACTGAACAAGGCCGTTGAAATATCACAGAGATAATGTACATACCATTAGATATTTTACAATTTTACATGGACAATATAAGTGTAAGTTTCGAGAGTTTATTGAGAGCATTTTTAAATTTTGCGATAATTTAAAGTTTAATTATATAATAAAATATCAATATAACTTTACATACGTAATGTAACCAATAATGGCATGATAGACAATTATGTATATTTTAAGTAGTAATATTGAAAACTAAGCCAAATATGGCCGAGAACTCGCGTAGTTAACATATACGGGCGTGTTCTTTTATTTAGGACGCTTTTCGCATAAATATATTCCTATACAATTTGACAGGATTGTCAACCTCAAGTGGGTAGCATCCGGTGCGGAAATTTGTGTGGGTTTCACCCAGTGGCGGGCCATAGCTGCGCCACTGCATACAACGTAATTATTCACTCAAATTAATAACCTCGACCTTGACGTTGTCTTAACCTAACCCATTCGCCGCCACCGACTTCAATTCAAGTTCGTGACTGTTGCAACCCACATGGCACCGACGTCATACTAAGTCCAAAAACAGATCAATATACCTAGATATTTTTCTAGCAGGAACAACATTTGTTTAGTGCTTGCCACAATAAAAATATCGACAATCCTGTTATCGATAAGTACATACTACTTCAACGACAATACGTACATACAACCACAGACATATATTGGCTATCTACCTAGACGCCGCGTGCACCTATACTGTAACCATATACAGAGACACAGATTTTTTTTGGGACCAAAAATGGGTTTGGGAAAAACTACATGTTGTGACATTCTGCGTTGATTTTAAAGACAATTTCGGTGTGTGTGTGTGTTATAAAGTAAAGTAGGTGATAATTAATTCAGTGACACGAAGAAAGAAAGTTACGAAAGTATTACAAATTGTTTTCTGAAGTATGTAAAATATAAATAAATTGATAGTTTTGTTATTATTATCAATTTTTTAACGCACCCTATATATTTGTATTTATTTACCTCTATGACGTTGAAGTGGTACTTATCGATAACAGGACTGTCGATGTTTTTATTTTGTCAATCACTTACAATAAGTCGTTCGTGCTAGAAAAATATCTAGGTATACAGATCAAACATCAGTAAAAAATAAAACCAGAGAAAATTGTAACAAACATTATAACATACTCTTTCAATAATGTAATATTCTACCCGTGCATAATAGTACATTACATACCTAGGGCGGTGAATTACCGAATTACCGCCCGTGGTTTGTCTAAAGTTTTACGTCTTGCCTTGGCCAGGAAGCGAGATTTTCTCCTCGCGTAGCGGGCAGAAAATCCCACTTACGGCCTACTGACTTAAAAAAAGAAGTTCAAAACAATAAAGGTTTATCAACAACGCGAAAAAAATACAACGAGCCGAGCGCAAACAACTACTACGCAAGAGAACGGCGACCTTATACTCGTACCTAGAATCTACAATAATATATGTTCAAAAAGAAGGTTAAGCTGTATTTGTTAGAAAATTATTTACTCTCATACCCAATTCCTATTTACAATAAGATTTCAATACGTTCAGACAATCTTCAACTCTAGCCTCAAGAACTAGTCCATAATATTTTTTGTAAGATTCTCTTATTTATTAGTTATAATTAATAGAATAGAATATTTACACAGTTAAAGGGTGCTGCTGTTCGCCAACAAACTGTTATGTATGAAGTTTGGAGTAAGATTATTGTAAATTATACTTGTTTTACATCACTATAAAAAAATGACTTAAAACTTGAGTGGCGTGAGGGTGCTACCTCGCACTTTTTTCTGTGGCGGCGAATAATAAGCCTGTTGAAAATAAGGGCAAGACCAACAAATTGACGTCCGTAACATAACCAGTATAGTTGTCGTAAAGGCGCATGGATACGACGGTAGTAGTCCAGTGTTCGTGGAATCGCATCTTAACGTTTACTCTGGGTGTCGAGGAAGCCGACCTAATATAATAAGGGCCTAACAAACTCGAATCGAGTTATCTAGCTCGAATAACATCTGAGACGACTCAACTCGGTTTTACACCGACTCTAACTACACTAACGTAAGCCACACAAACACGAGTCGAGCCGCTCATTTGAAAGCTTCTGGTCGCCGCCTGGTACGAGTCGCCGAGTCTGTCGCGAATCTGCAACCGTGTGATCGACTCAAGTCATACATAAGAATCAATTCAAGATGAATAAAAACTTGACGTCCGGCAAATATTCCTACATTCATGTATCTGTCTTTCAAATCAGAATGACAGAGATATGACATGAAACAAAAGCGATTGCCTATAGGGTAGGCCAGACCTACCTAAGTAATTTATCTTACGACACATTTTATCTATTTTGCGAATTTATTAGATGTATGAACTATCTTTATGTAGTAATAAATATATTAGTTTTAGATACAAACGAACATTTCCAGGAGTAAGTACCTAGGTGTAGAGCAAAATAATAAAGGACTATTATTTTTGTTCATTATGATGTACCTAATAATTATAGTTACCAATTTATTTGTTGTAACGAAATAGCACTTTCTCAACAAGGTTGGCTGGGTGTAGGTACGTACCTACATAAAGAGAACAATAACAGGAAAATTGTTATTGGCGCATTGTTTTTTAAGATCCAAATGATGTACCTACCTACACTGTTCTTCAAAACATGTTACCTTTACGCTGCCGCCAAAAGTTAGTATGTATTCGGTAATTATAACACTGAGTTTACGTTTTTGTCTAGTTCAACTTATTAACCCTTTTCCAGGCCCCGTTAATCCAACGGTTAAAAATTGTATTTATTTATCACTTCGGGCTTATTTTAGACCAAAGAATGTATTTCTAATATCTATTTATAATAAATATTAAATTTTACAAAAAAAACGATGTGGTCATTATATGCCCTATGCCTGTTGGCAGTGTAGGCACAGAATGTGTAGCGATAGTAACTGAAAAAGAGTTAATGGAAACAGTTCCCATATGTTATCACTCCCAGCCAGGCGTAGGGCACTGAGTGACCATATACTTTGAATACTGTTTTTTTGGAAATTGTGAAATCTTTATTTACAAAGTTAAGCTAATAATAAAAGCTACACAAATAAGTAATAAAATAAAGTGGAAGTTAATTCAAAAAATGCTCAACATCTCTAAAAAACGTAATTTTTTCATGTGGTCGATAAAACGTACTACGCCTGGAAAAGTGTTAACTTGAGCTATTTTTGTCAATGTAAATTGAGATATGCGAATAATGCCGGCCAAGTAGGTAGATCAGGGATACAAGGCTGCCCCTTTACCCGCCGAGTGCTTTTCTCAAACATGCAATGAAATACCTAAATGCAAACAAATGTTGCTTATGGTTTCTTTTTTAATGACTAAACTATTGTTCAGCCATTAAAAAAAAAACAAAAAACGTTAACGTTACGTGTTATTAAAACTAAATAATATTGACACAAACCATGCACCCGCGGTTTGTTAGATGTTTTACTCGAAATCGTTATTTCATTGTAGCAAAATATCGGACGCATTTTTCCTCGATCGAAAATTTTGCAGTCGTTTTAATGTTCCGCGAGTTACGTTTTTCTTTAGTTTTTTTTTACCACAGTTTTATTTTAGTATATCGAAATTCCGTGCACTTTTTTTCCCATTGCTTGTATTTTTTATAGAGGCAAGTTTTCTTAGTAGATTACTCTCATTCCTCCACATTCATAAACTTCGTGCGGACAATATCTACATGAAACGATGATGTATTATTGAAATGATTTGTACCTCAGCCTTCTTCATGAACAACGTAAAACTTAACAAATTATTTTTAGAGCTCAATATTATAATATTATAACACGCAAGTGATTAGAGTGAAAATTCAATGAAATGGTTACAGATATTTGGTACCTTTTGTGTACCTCTCTTGAAAATGAGCTTTCTTCAAAAATAGTACATTCGCCATCCTGACGTCAGAATGGCGGATATGTACAAAACTTACATTTTATTTCCCCAAATGTAAGTAATAATTTGTGTACCTTTAAAAAAATCTACACTAGCGCGTAGCGATTCTTGTCAGTGAATGTTAAATATCTTTTTTTAACCCATATTGGTACTAGCTGGGGATCTACACAACCTGAGGGCCTACCGCGAAACGAAATTCGTTTTCGTTCGTGTATCTCCGTCTCTGTCGCTCGAACTTGCAAGTGCGACAGAGACGGAGATACACGAACGAAAACGAAATTCGTTTCGCGGTAAGCCCTCAGTAGATACCGCCGACCAGGGATCGGATACCGGTATTTTCTCCATACAAATTAAACCGGTATTATTTCGTTCTTCGTTTATGATATCATTTTTGATCGGGCAGTCTTACATTAAGAGCCTAAAATAATTCAAAATATTAGACTACTTCGGGGATTTTTGAAAAAAACCGGTTCCGATCTCTGCCGATGCCGCCGACATAAAGTAATGAAAATAACTTGTGTTAAAATGTGGTTAAAATAGTAGCCAAATAATTAAAGCGACTGCAAAATTTACGATTGAGGAAAAATGTGATTTTGCTACAATGAAATAACGATTTCGAGTATAACATCCAATAAACCCCTTCTAAATATCGATTTTTAAATCATTGGATTACCTATACGTTTATTCCAAATTTACAAAAAAAGCATTTCTGTATTATAGGTAGGTACTTAGTCTATTTTTTACTTATATTAATTATATCTAAAGACAATATTATTTTATGTAAAGTATAATTTTAATTATTGTATACGAAAAAACATAATATATTTTCATTGTGATAAATATGATTTTCATTTCCATAATTTCATCGGTGTTGGCTACTTTTAGGCATCTGGGGGTTTCCCCCCTATTTCGATCAAGTTATATCCACGTCCAATTTCTTCGAGATGTCGGACGAGGCTGTCTGCGAGTATCTTTTCCAGTAATTTTCCCACATCGTCCAGCAACACTATCGGTCGGTACCTGGTGGACGGCCTGGTGGTCTTTCGGAATCAGACTGGCCAGTGTGAAAACACTTGTTCATTCTCGAATCCAGACCCAAGACTCAGAGACTTTAGATAGAGTAGCCGAACGGGTACGCCATCGGGCCCTGGTGCGGTCCACCTCTTTCGCAGCTAATTGAAGGCTTTGTTCATTTCGCCCTCTCTGATCGGAGGGAAATTCAAGTCAATTTACATTCGAGCAGAGTCGGGGGCGCCAGGATATGTCCTAGTGAGACCGGAAATAACTCCCCAATTACACTGTCTAGCACCTTCCTAGGAAGGGTCTCGGTCACGGGAGCACCCTGCGCGCGGAGCTTTTTCCGAGCCATTTTGTATGGGCTTCCCTAGTAGGGGTCCCGACTTAGGTCAACCAGGATTACCGTGGACTAGTCACCCACGGCGAAGAGGCACCCAGGGCCAGCCTGTTTGCGCTGCCGGCTGGCCAGATGAGGGCGCTATGGGATGCGTTGGGGAGGGACAGCAGAAGAAGAGGAGTGCCGGTATTGCGGTTATTAGCCGTTCTTCCTATCTTCTGCGGCCGAGGTGGGATCGCAGGGGAAGAGGCGTGTTGGTATAACGGTGCGCCACTCTCCCTACCTCCCGCGAACTTGCCGCAGACCGCAGAGGAAGAGGAATTTCGGTATTACAGTGCGCCGCTTTTCCTATGCTCTGCGGCCGAAACGTGTTCGGTGGCGGAACCACAGACCTGATCCGCCACCTACCTATACTGGCTACTACCTACCGGGTACTGGATTTTCCGGAACCATGATGTGGTAGCGAACTCAGGGAGGTCCGCTACTGAACAGGAAGAGATCGAGGAGTCAGGCGCGCCAAAACATCTGGCGTGCCTCACGTGGAGGGGCCCCGGGAATCGCGAAGGAGCCGCTTTTGGGCGGCTCCCGCCAGCGGGGTGTGCGCAAGCGTTTCCGTAATAGACTATTCTACGATTTTTAGGGTTCCGTACCTCGAAAGGAAAAAACGGAA
Organism: Epinotia nisella; assembly: GCA_932294315.1. Taxonomy (NCBI): domain Eukaryota; kingdom Metazoa; phylum Arthropoda; class Insecta; order Lepidoptera; family Tortricidae; genus Epinotia; species Epinotia nisella. The sequence goes on along the minus strand of OW028673.1, from coordinate 16,567,260 downwards.
CCCTTATAGGATCACTTTGTTGTCCGTCCGTCCGTCTGTCAAGACCCTTTTTCTCAGGAACGCGTGGAGGTATCAAGCTAAAATTTATATCAAATACTCAGGTCTACTGTCGCTTGGAGCTGTGAAAAAATCAAACTTCTAATCCAACGCAATCAAAAGATACAGTCGTTCATGCCGCAAATTACCGCAAATTTTCGAAACTAGCAAGGGAATCAAAACCTACAGGGTACTTCTCGTGAACCCGGAATCTTGAAATTTGGTACGAAGCAACGTCTTGAAATTTGGTACGAAGCACAGATAAAGGACAAATTGCGAAAACCGTAAATTTTAAGTTACATCATATAATAAAAATATTTTTAATAATTTACCTACAGGTTTGTACGAAACCCTCGGTGCGCGAGTCCGATTAGCACTTGGCCGGTTTTTACGGTTGGTACGAAGCAACGTCTTGTAGCCCAGATAAAGGAAAAATTACGAAAACCGTAAATTTTTAGTTACATCATATAATAAAAATATTTTTAATAATTTACCTACATGTTTGTACGGAACCCTCGGTGCGCGAGTCCGACTCGCACTTGGCTGGTTTTTATATCTATATTTTAAAATGTTTGTGTAGATTCGATAGTCAACTGGTATTTTTATTTCCTAAAAATAATATCGTTTTATGCAAATAAATAATGGTTGAAATTTAAACGTTATTATACTTATATTCGCGTCAAAAAGGCAGCCGCCATTATCGTGACGCCATAACTCCAACACCAAACCACAGACTAACTAATACTTGGAGTTGCTTGTTCGCGTTGCATCGTTGCCTCTCTTTCATTTGCCGTAGGAAGAAAAAAGATGCAACACGAATATTTGGGCAAATACCGCCAAGTGTGCCACGATAAGAAGATACTATGTGCAGAAACATATAGAAACGTCAAACATAAATGTGCGTGTCCTTCTTATGTACGCCTGATTTTTGCAATTGGTATTTTGAGGTCACAGAAGACAAACTGGCGGTCGGCGTTTTCGGTCACGTAACATACAGATAATAAAACTACGATTTTAATTTTCGAATTAAAAATAAATCTTATGTTTTTATAACAAAATAATGTTATATTCTAATTTCTTATGGTAAAAACTATATAAAAACAATACTTTGATAATTAAATTCTGATAGATGAATATACCCTATTTTAGTGGGTACACCGTGGGTCTCATTAGCCCTTACAGAAGTCCCACATAACCACTCGGGTCACCCCGTGCGCCCAGGTGGTAGGTATGCGTATTTTGTACGAGCATTCCCACCATAAAAAAAAGGTTATGATGAGTAGAAAGAAATCATCAAATGGGTCGTTCTTCCGAGGATATCTAAAATTGAAAGCATACGAGTTTATTATAAAATCATTTAATCGTACTGAATAATTGTAGCAACAAGCAAACCTGTTGATATTGGATAAATCTATAAGGGCTCTCGGTATGTGGTGTGATGAATTGATGATACATTTTCGAGGAAATATATTGTACATGTAATAATCCAAGAGTAGCGGAGTGTTGACACATAGGTAGGAATAATGTTCTAAACAGCAGCCTAATTGCGAAATGATTCCGACCCTTGTAGATTCCATTCCGATGATGTTTGAGTCATTCACTTTAGTAGGTAGGTACCTATTGAGTAAAACTGACTTACGGCGGTCGGATCTTCCGCTAGTAGGCTGCAGGACTAAGGTGAAATGCCATTAATTCTAAAGGACATCTAATATTATATAACCCGAATAGTGGACTGGTTCGATAAATACATTTTTATGTAATCGATACGTACAGTCAGCATCGTATAGTTCGTAGCAGCCAGAGTAGCCAAATATATCGTAACACGTGCTTACTCTTACAGCAATAAAGACGTGTACCGAAATATGTAACTACCTTTGCTGTTACTAACTATATGATGCTGACTAAGTACATTCTGATTGTAATTGATACGTTACTGTTTAGCAACAATTGCGTCGGCAGGGCTTGCCAAGCAAACTACGCGTATTCAGGTGAGTGACGACTAACACCGTAATATATGACATCAGACTCGGACGCTCGTTGTCAGAGTAGGCGTAGTTAGGTTTATAGGCATGTGAACTTTTTCTGTAAGAGAAAGGTGAAACTACGAGTACAATTTACCCTTACGTCATTACAAAAGCGGTGTCCCAATGCTAACTTCCGTAACACTAACACCGTGTTCTACGAATATTAGACATAGGTACGTTTAAGTAAATAAATAAAAAATAATTACGCCGCGAGAGTATTCTACAATGTTTTTTTTTTAATTGCCTAGCTAATTTATGAAGGCATTTAGGTTCTGCACAGAATTCTCAACGAAAATTACGCAATATTGATGCGATTTATATGTCACTTAAGTTTGTTAACGAATTGAATGGTTATGGGTTATTTCGAACGTATTAAATGTGCAATTCCACAGCAACCATCTAATACGATCATACACGAACAACACAATCAAACGCTATACTTCTTCAACTACCATACCGGTTGCGATAGAATCATTTCGTCAAGTCACTGATAAAAAGAATAATACTTGACATTCATAATTACTTAATTCTTAACTATATGTGATTGCGCCAGTAGTATTCTTCTTTGCTTAAGGTGCGGTTACAAGGCGCTCTGCAGCATGAGTGCCGTGTAGGCGGGACGGTGCTCTGACTACAGCACTAAACTCGAGTCAGTCCAGATATAGTTTGACACGTGCCTCGCCGTCTAAGTCAAAATTCAGTATCGTTCATTACTTATGATATGACAGTATAAATATAATTATATTTAGAACATCTTAATTTCTGTTACATCATTGTTTCATTCGCTTGACTAAAAAAAACAAATATATGGTTTCATTATGATTTTATCATAATATCAATAACTTATTCAAAGTAATCGAATTAAGCAATTATAACAAAAGGCATGAATCCTATTTCTTCAATATCATTACAATAATGTAGCTAGGTCGTGCAAATTATAAATTAACTACATATATTATTTATCTAAACTCGAGAGCAATAGTTACAAAAAGTATAAACCAATCAATTTTCTCGAGAAGTTTCCGAATCGTATTCCGTCCCTCGACGGGTGCGATCTATTCGCCAAACACAAATACCCCTAATTATATCCCTCAAGTAAGCTTTCTAAATTGATATTATATATATACATTTACTTAACAAAATAAAGGCGACTACTTGCATTCGCGGATTAAATGACTTAATTGTAGGTACTATTGCAATTAATGCATCAATAAAAATATATTATTGTATGTAAAATAATAGCCGCCTTTCACGATTCATTTCAACTATTTTCAATAGAAACCCTGCTTCTTGCTGAATATTGATTGCCTGCAATAAATAAATCACTTAGAAATATGCGACCACAAATAGGTAAAAAATACCTAGCGACAAAAGGTGTATCATGAAATGCATCCATTCATTTTATCGTCTGAAAAGTAAGTGTCTTGTACTAAAACAACCAAATATTAAATCAATAACATTTTAGCGCAGATTAGTGCTCAAGTAGCAATGTACAAGTTTCAGAACATTCTCAAACTATCAGGGAAGTTCTTAGAAATTTCCTGAAATTTACATAAGAATTTAAAAATAAGTTTCCTTTAGAAAGATTCTGTTGGGAATGTTTCATGGATGTATCATTACATTAATTACATGTATAATCTATTATTCTTTAAGCAGGCAAATTAAACAGCTGGTAATATATGTATCCAGAGAGTTTTTGACATGTTTTCAGTATTTATAAAATTTTAGTTCTGAGAACTTTCCTTATTAGAATTTTCGCAACTTTGGAAACTTCTCTGCAGTGCATTGCTATGCTCAAGTATAGCCGATTCGTTTAATAGGTCTAGCGCACATATAGTGACAGTCCGCGAGGAATAACGCCTCCCATTTGACGAAGAATACATAGTTGGCTTATACTTGTAAAGTTCTAAACATCTATCGAATGCTAAGAGCTACAATGCGTAAAGTCAAAAGGATGGAGATATTTCCCGTTGACCCTGGACAAGTGTTATTTAATACCACGAAGAGTACGAAGCCGCTTCCACGGAACACACGAGCGACATGATACAGTTCATACAAGTTGGGAGTTTTTGCACCTACACTACAGCAAATATATTATTTTTTACAAAATCTAATCATGGCGTGAAACTTTACTACTTTTGGTACATAATCCGTTGCTCATATCGCTGCCTTAGATCAATACCAAGATATTATGTAAATGACATCAAGTAAAACGCATATCTATTTTTTAAGTTACCTTATATTCTTCTACGAAAACTATTAGGATACCTCGGAATTAAAATTGAGCACCGAAATGCCTCTAATATTATCTTAGAAAATAGGTAAAAACCTAATTCGTGTCACATTATTGTAAAAAGCATTTACGTTTACAAAACACTACTGGACGCAAGCGTAAAATATTTTAGAAGGATACATTTATATTGTAACAACAATCGTAACATTTATTACATTTAGACCATAATTATGCCGAAAAAATATTCCGTTTAGTTAGTGGTCAGGGTCACTTAGCAGTTCGGGTGCGAGACAACCGCCAGCCAGCAGTCGCCGGGACATATATCCAAAATTTGCAAATTTGTGTATGTCTCATAATACTTTTTTAAATAAACATATAAAAAATATACATTAAGATTACGTCTAAATATTATTTAACATATTCAACTCTAAAGTAACAGTTCTAAAATAAATTATATATTCAAAAATCATGACATTTATCGTAAAACAATGATTACATTATAGTTTTTACAGTGAGAAATGAGCCAGTTCACTTGAATTTTCTCCAATAAGCTCGGAAATGCCTGCCTTACTGTGTGCAAAAATATTACGTGAAGTTCTGTCCAGCGCAAATTTCAAAAGTTAATAATTATTATTGGCAAAGTATTCCACTACTGTATTTTTTATTTAATATTTCTCTAAGTCACTGCAAACGGCCAAATGCTTAATTTAAAGATTTCCTTTCTTTAATGTTACTAAACGCTTACTTTTACAAATTATAGAAATGACATTTATGTCTCAAAAATAGATACACTATACAAAACCTTTAACGTTTAAATCTTTAGAGCATATGTACAGTCGAGGAAATTTAATGTTTATCACTTTTGGACCTTAATACCACTACATAGAGTCTAAAAGTGATAAACATTCAATTTCCTCGACCGTACATAACTGGAGTAGCCTTATGTCGTATTTGCGTGTAAAAATGTCTGCCGAATTATGCGGGGGCCCGTTAGGATATTGAAACTTAATTGTATATTGAAAATTTGAAGTGGTTGAACATTTATAATATCAAGTGCTTACAGCAACATGCGGGCATTTTTATGATCAGTGTTCTCTTGCGAGGCGATTTTGTGGATGACCATTAATCGATTGTGAAATTGTCTTTGTACAATTTTCTACAGAGGGGTAAGTTACTAAAAGGCTACTCCAGTTATATATATGTATGCTCTAAGTTTAAATCCCATTAAAAGTTTTATTCATACAAATATATGTAATACATTTCATATTGTGGGCCATTTTCATCTTTTTTTTCGATTCGGACTAGCTTTTGAGTCACGCCGTTTACTTTTAAAAATAGTATGGCAGGGATCGGGTTACTGGGTTTTTCCCGTACACGGTATGTTATGATTAAGCTTATTGACATTATTTCAAATATTATTTCATTTCCTCGCATTATTGGAGAAAAGCATTATATAGGTATGGCTCGGCGGAAATGGTAATTCATGGATCCGTATCTATTGACAAACTCGACCTATCCACGAATTACTTTTTTCCCGGCCTCAGTAATAAGGCTTGTTCACGAAAAAAGTAGCCACTGTTGTATAATACAGGTTTTCAATATAAAATGACATTTTTTTAAGAATTTAATTAAAATAAGGTTCCTTCACATATCGTTTTAAGTGGCGTTATGGATATTTATATCAGCTGCTATCCATTTTAGGGTTAACTTTCGAAAACTGGATTGTAGTCTTAGATTTTACCTACCGCTTTACCGCTTTAGCCTAGTGTTGGTAGTGACCCTGCCTACGAAGCAAGAGGTCCTGGGTTCGAGTCCCGGTAAGGGCATTTATTTGTGTGATGAGCACGAATATTTGTTCCTGAGTCATGGATGTTTTCTATGTATTTATCTATATAAGTGTGTTTATCGTCGTCTAGTACCCATAGTACAAGCTTTGCTTAGTTTGGGACTAGGTCTCTCAACTTACTCAAATAGATTATCGATGCTATAATGTTCCGCGAATATCTTTCCAGACTCTTAATCACCGTATGCAGGTCATAGATTGTTTTAAATCATGCCAGAAGTAGACACATTCTTTCTTACACATGAAGAAGAATACTCAGTTGGCTATCTAATCTAATTGCGGCTAGACCTACTGAGCTGAGTGACAGTGGAGACTCAGTTTTCGATGGCTACTTTTTTTCGTGAATAAGCCTTAGTGTACTATATATCTATACTTGAAACCATATATTCCAAAAAAAAAATACCCTTTGTGTTGCCATTAAAATGAGGTGGGTTGACACCGGTGAATTTACATTTTTCTAAATAATGGACGTAGCTAGTTTCCATCATTTAGAAAAATGTAAATTCACCAGTGTCAACCCACCTCATTTTAATGGCAACACAAATTGTAGTTTTTTTGGAATCTAATTATGATTTTCTCTCGACTGATATTCTCTCTTTTCTTATATACTTTCTCTGAGAAAGTAATAATTCTGAGATTCATTTTATTATAAATCCTCAAAATGAGTGGGCACCAAGAACTGAGAGGAGCGAACCGCGCCGCAGCCGCGGGCTGCGCGGTGCACCGGCCGCCTCAAGACAACGCCGTGACTCTCTCGACTGCCCAGTGCGCTATATCAGTGGCTTTCACTAACAAAATCACCAATATGCTCAATAATAAATCAATAATTTTATTTTTTTAGTGAAACTAGCTAAATGAATAAATACTTTTTTGTACCTTAATTTATGTCATTACATTAATTAACAAATGAAAGTATTACAAAAATGCAACTAAAAATAGAGTCCAAATTTAAAATAAAACGTACACTTGCGAGTCACACTCGCGCGCTTAGGGTTCCGTACCTCATCATAATCGACTTCACTGGTTATAAGTAAACTATGAGTGTCATCCCAAAGTCAGTTATGTTACAATCAATATAGTTTGATTTCATCACTGTTCAGCTAAAACCAAAATGAGAAATAAAACTTACAAACGTGCATTGTCCATTATTGGCCTACAATTATAAATTAAGTATGCAGTTCAAATATGTTAATTACATTTTAGTACTAAACTGAAATTAGCCATTTTTAGTACGGAACCCTAACTAACCGTACATAAGGTGACAGTTTCAGTTGTAAACATGTAATGCAACAGTAAAATATCACAAATAATATATTGATATTCGGGAAATCCGTATTGATAACCTATTAATTTCAATAAAAGGATCTAAATTAATCGCGTTACATTAAAATTGAAATGGATAAAAATGAATTAGCACCGTGTAAACACCAAGGTAAGGTAGGTGGATGATGCGATGATAAATAGAAGCCAAGTATTACCGGTGCGGTGTGGTGCGGTAGGCGCGCGTTACTGGAGCACGCAGCACTTGCACTTGGGTTTCTTCTTGATGGTGACGTGCTCGGGCTGCTGCGGCTCGGGCGGCGGCGCGCGGCGCACCTCCACGGCGCCCGCGCGCGCCTCGCCCGCCGCGCCGTTCTTCGTGCCGTTCATCGCCTTCGCGGCGCCCGCCGGCGCGCCGCTCGGCGCCGTCGTCTGCGGCGAGGAGGGAGCATTCCCCTGTAATATTATACGGATGGTCACACTAAATAAAATCGAAAATGGATTAAAAATATGGTCACATGGAGATAAAAGTAACAAGACAATTAATAATCACAAAGTTTCAAGAGCCTTCCTTCACATGAAACGATTCAATTACAAACAATTACTATGACGTTCGAGGCCCGTGACGTCACGGGTCTCAAGCGTTTTCTCTCTCTTCAAGCAATATTAAAACAGTTGTATCTTCGTAACTTTTTGAGATATTTGAGTAGGGCTTTCATCATTAGTATTTTTTTTGCCTTCTTTCTTTTGGAGTATATATAAGAGAAGATAAACTGAGTCCCGAACTCAGTGTCATTACTTCATCATCATCGATGCTCGTCTACGACCTCGAGCTGTGGCTGCAGCGGTAGCTCTCATACGTGGGAGTTAGGGATTTGAGCGCGGCCTGCCATCGCTGCCGCGACCAGAGGTGGTTACCCCTCGTTGCCTTGCTGATTACCTATATGGTTAGCTTATGCACTGCTGTCGTGCGTCTTCCCTCCATGCAGGAGAGCAAGAAGCATTTTTACAAGCTTGTATTAACTTGCTTTGTGACTCAATTTTGAAGCAGATATCTTTAACCGATTGAGCTGAAATTTTGGGTAAAGATGTAGTTTGGATGACAATTGAATATTATGGTACCATCGAGCTGGTCTGATGATGGAGACAGAAGGCGGCCTAACCGACGTAACAAGAATACGTAGAATCGTCTCAATGAGTATTTTATGACGGTATACAGAAGAGTACAGTTGGCAATAAAAGAAACTCATTATAAAAAAGTGGGTACTAACGCTAAGGTTGTTAGCGTGCTGCTGCTTCTCCTCCTCTTCGCAGACGGCCAGCTGCGGCTGCGCGGTCGGCGTGGGCGTGATGGGCTTGCCACCCTTTATCAGGGACACGATCTCGTCCGCCTCGCGGCTCAGATCGCCGTCGGGTCGGAACGGATTGTCCCATCCACTCTCCGTACTGTAACAATACAACATGTCTAATTTAAAGATAATTCAAGACGCGAAGACGCGGCGTATTCCAACCTACGATATGGACAAAACTAATACTGAAGCCAACGACACAAGGTAATAAATAATGGCATGAGAAAAAAGGAGGAGAGTAGGAGGTGAGGAGAAATACTAATAATGACTTATTAGGCAAGGATAAAGTATATCTCGTTTCGTTGGCTTTGGTTTCGTGGGCACGTAATTAAGAGAAGGGCGCGTTTTTATGGATCGAATTTTCCATAACCACTTGACAGTCCACCCTGTGTGCTCGTTTTTTTTCAGGCTTCCGAGTCTAGAACCATTCCATAGGGTCACCACAATCGAACGCAGGTATCAAGCAATTAGCGAAAGAAGACGCGTAAACCTGGTACTTAAATACTTTCGCGATTATTAGAATATTGTCCTGCCCTGTAATTTAGAGTTACACTTAGTAATGTAAAAATAAATTATTTTTACTGTTGTTATTGTGACATGAAAATTAGAGGCATGAAATTAGTTTACTGAAAAATACTCTGGCAACGAGCAGTAGAATGTATCAGGTGCAGTGCTAGCGCCGGGTACTCATTTTCACTACTTAAACACAGCCCCTAGTCTTGGTTCTTAGTACAGCAACGTCAGTAATAGTAAAGAAAAGTATCCAGTTTGAACTGCAAGATTAGGTACTTACTTAAGAATAATGAAACCGTAATATCCCGTTTACATTACGCCGCTGTAATCAGCAGGGCCGTAATGTAAAATGGGTTATTTTCGTGTACCTACCTGATCTGCCTATTGTAAGCAGCGTGGTCGGCCATGTCAGAGTGCGCCGCGAGCAACGCCGCGTAGAGCTCGTGCGAGTCGGGAGCCGGCGCCGGCGGCGGGGACAGGCACTGCGGACGCGCGCCTTGGTAGAACGACACGCGCACCTTAGCGCGCTCCGAACTGGAAACATTACATCATTGATTACTAATCCAACTCAATTATGGAGAGTTTGCTGACCAGTAACATGCCCACAGGCTAACAAAATCTGCATGGCTCCTAGATCGATTAGTGGATGATTCCATCGCAAAAACCGTAGCAGGGCTACTTTAGCTCTCCAATATTCACATTAGGTTAATATCACTAGAGAGATCCTTCAACCCAAGAAGACGCGTCTCAGTTCTACCTACACCAAAACTTCACTATGAACAAAACACTGGCACCATTGTAAGAAAAAAACTCTTTCTACAGCCATGTTAGGAACTGGCTTCTGTCCGTGATTATTACGTGTATACCTAAATTATAGCATAAACCATATGTTATTCTGAAATACGAGCAGTACACGACATATATTACTGGAATTTTCCATCAAGTTTTTGCATGAAAGAGTAACAAACACCCAAATAAAAATACCCAGAAACATTCGCATTTATAAGAAGGCTAGATATGCTATGCTGTAATGGTAAGTACACCACCCACTGAATGATAAAAAAACTTGACGGATTTTCAAAGAAACCATGGTCAGGTCTTTTATATATCTAATTATCCAGGACTTAGTAAATTCTGAGAGATCTCTAGGACCAAATAAAATCGTAAAAAGTATCCGCGTATTTTTTTTCAAAGTTCATTCTAAGTCTGGCTCCGATATTGGCGTTAAATATGACAAATAAAACTTGATTTGATTAGTTCTTATAAGCAATTGATTCATAGAGGAATACTACTATTTCTTTTTGCGCATGTGAAAAGTACCTAGTCCTTTTCCAGTTAACAATTTTTCCAAGAAGTATTGCCAATTGAGTTTATTTCAGACAAAGAGTATGGTGTACTTAACACAACATTCAAAAATTAGAAATATAACGAGAAAAGCAATAAAATATTTCGCATTGCAGCATTGCATATTAAATTCTGTAAGCATTTGAGCACAAAGGTAGCAAAGTTAAATTTTAATAGTGACGTTTTTGATGAAAAGGACAAACTCTACACCTAAGCAGCACAAAGCCACTGAAAACGGAAAAAAAAAACTCTACACCCACTTGTTTGATACAAGCATAGATATACACTACAAGAGTTTGGCCTTGCATCTGCTTGTTTGAGTATATGTGTGAACAAAAGCGATTCTACTACTGAGATATTATATGACTAGTTACTAACAACATAGTAACATATTACATAGATTAGTTGGGCCAATCAACAATTTTTTTGTTGCTCGTTGGCATGGTTATGTCTCCTGGGACACTCTTTAAGAGTGACCCAGTGAGTTTAATAGTGTTTAAATCCACTAAACACATGTTTTTGTCATATTGGTAAAGCAACGCCATGTTGGGGAATCTCCTAGACATGCTAGGAGTCATATATAGTAATTTTACTTAGAAACTGTTACTGTTGTCTTCTTTTGTCTTACCGGGACCAGGACAGAATAACATAACAGATAGAATACTGCCCCAAAATGTACGTTTTATTTCTAAGAAAACAAATAATTTGTGTGGCCAGATGTCATCATCATCAATCATACAAGAATAGTAAAAACAAAATTAAGGTCATAGGTATATTATCGGCCAGAAGCATATATTGAATACATCATACACAGATAGTAAAATAAATAAATAAAACTTTAATACCTACCCAAAGCATACAACCACTGCCTAATTAGTAGCTTTAGGACCTTTATAGTCACATTAGGAACTTTCTCATTTTAGTGTGCACTATCGAAGCTGTGGATGTCACCACTATCATGTGTAATTTTATGCTTCCTTAGAATTATACTCTTTATTTTGAAAAATGTGTTAATTAATTACTCATTTTAGATACTAAATAAATTAATCATTACTTTAGCATTTTATAACTCCATTCACAGTTAGTGTTCAATGTTCACAAAAATGTGGAGTTCGAGGCAAGTGACCACTTTGTCAGTAGTAAATAAGGGCACAGTTCATTGACACAGAAAATCACTGTTACAACTTTTTTCTTCCAAGCAATTCAAATCAATTGCAGTCTTATTCAATGAGATTTGACATAAATTTAAAGTGCTACTGGAATGCTGTAGTTATTACATCACATGAGCAAAATCAACAAATTGGCCCTCCACCCACACATGACCCATTAGCATGACATGTCCCTGAGTCTGGCTCTACAATGTGAATATCTGACATCATTCTAGCCATTACAAGTCATGATTCAATATCTATTTAAGGTAAAATGGACTGTTGCACAGCTTAATTGTGGCTGCGAGGTCACACCCGGTATTACTGAAACTCACTGAACGCTGAACAACTTCCATATTTTATAATCACGGTTTCTTAACACTGTTTGGTTGTAACCAATTCAAAATAAAAATCTAATTCTATAAATTAATAGTTTGGGTTATGAATTGGTTATTACCACTATTTGTGTAGAAATAAATGTAGACAGGTACTTACTACAAATGTAGAAAGCATAGTGGATGATATTAAGTGTTAATAAAATTAAGTTGTGTATTTGTTTTATGGTGTACTGTATAATACCAGTGTGTTGATGTTGGATGTTGAACGTCAATAGTAATAAATAGTGAATTAGCGGCGGTGTGCAGTACACAGGACGCGGCCGCGACTGCACAGCAAGGTTACGCGCGCCACGGCACACCACGGCAGGGCGGTTCCTCAATTAAGGAAGCTGATCACTGATAGCAACATTATAAATAGAGATTATGATTTCGAAACGTCTGCCAATTCATGTTTACGATATGAACATAACATGTTGAGACTTGACCTTGTGTTCCCGATGGAGAAGGAACGAAAAGTCATTTTATAATGTTTATAAATCAGTCCTCGTGACGTCATGATGACGGAATCTCGTGAAAATCTCTTCAAAATCTATTTAACTTACACCTAATGTTTATATTAACATTAAACCATCCGGTTAGTTACTTGAGTAGAGGTCTAACTGTAGAAACTAGCTTTAAAATACAAACAATCAAAATATCATCGGCGAACACTCGGCGAGTTAACACCCAAGATCGCAAACAATGACGTTAAAATGCTCACTTACCTGAAGAATATCAACAGCTACTATAATCACTGGCCACTTTAAAATGCTATCAATCTGGATTACAGATACCGTCACGGAATTATAAACAAAAGCGCAATATGCGCTTCACGGGGTTTGGCTCGCTAGTAGACTAGACGCTTTTCGCTCGGCCAGTGTTTCCAATTTCAACCAACCCAACCCAACTCAACTACAAACATCGATCTCGGAAGTTGCTAGCTCGCGATGCGAATGGAACGGAGAGGAGCAACGCTATTCGTTCGTTCACTCGGCTAGTGACGTAACGTTGGCGTTCACGGAGTTAACAACGAATCGCACACGAATCGTTAATTAACTCGTTATTTGTATTTTAAAGGAAATTTGAACGTTAAGTGGAACTGAAAATGTTGAAAGTAGTGAGTTGTTTGTTTGTAAATCCAGCGTAAGGAAACAAGAAGTTAAGAGATTTATTTTCGATGTAATCCACGAATTTCCATTCCCGCCGAGGCATACATACAATAAAAAATACTTCGGTATTTTTTCCAACGATGTTGCGAGAAAATCAAAAAATATTTTCAATTAACTGGTTATTTATACGGTTTTTCGACTGAAATTGGTAAGTAACTATTTATTTACCACTCGAAATAACCTTCCGTACCGTTTACTAGCTAACCCACATTAAAAATCTGTATAAGTTAAAAAAAAGTTTTCACTTCTCATGCTCGTAAAGTTCGACTTTATGCTGGGTACTTAATTTCAAATAGTTTTATAGTTTTTGAGTAAAATGCCTGTGGCATACGGACAGACGGACATGACGAAACTGCCGTTTTTGCCATTTTGGCTACGAAACCCTAAAAATAAAAAATAAAACAAAACAAAACTTGATCACTAATTGTAAGCACCCTACTAATATTATAAATTATTTGTTACTCAATCAGGCTTAAACAGCTGAAGCGATTACGATGAAATTTTGCACGAAAATAGTTCATAATCTGGATTAAAGTATAGGATAGTTTTTATTTCGGGTCCACGCAGAAAAAATCTAAATATTATGAAATTTGATAAATGTTTTTATGCGTCGTTTCTACCACTTGTCACGAACGTCAAGCGTTTATTCTATGGCATTCCAGCCTTTCTGCAGTGACTTGTTTTAATCATAACTTGAAACATAATAATAAAAGGGAAAAATAGCACTATAATTGAATTTCATGCACTTTCCCGTTTGCTGCAGTAGACGAACATTTTTGAGCATATTGGAGAAAAGTTATTAATTTCCGACGATGCTTATTGTGTTGTTTATAAGTACCTATTTAATTAATTGTTTGAGCAATATCATCTACCCATCTCGCCCTCACTTATGTTAGTCCAGAGGCGTCTCTAGCCCATGTAGCGCCCGGGTGCAATCATTACCCTAGCGCCCTCTAGTACCCCCCCGCGCGCGCCGCGAGAGGCACCCCGTCAATTGGCGCTCGGGCGCCCCCTAGGACCGTGCGCCCGGGTGCACCGCACCCCCTGCACTATAGGTAGAGCCGCCCCTGTATGTTACTTACTGGTTGTGGTGTGGTGAGTAGTGGGTAGCTATTGTACGGTCGGAAAGAAAATTCTACAATCAAATTGGTACATTTTTTTCTGTGTATTTCATTCCTTTCAGAGTTGTTCGAAACAAATAAAATTCTTAGCACTTTACTAACCACGTCAATAAATTTTCGCCAAACATGTTTGCCCTCATGAAGGCAGGTTGGTCAGCTATGGCTTGCACATCTTCCAACACGTCTATACCCAAGACATAGACATGTGTGACACTTACCTACGCCCGGTCTTGTCATTATAATGCGTTGCCGATGCCAACCTTGCGCAACAACAACATAGCACACTCACACAGTAGTATTGGACAACACACGTTCGTAACTTGTAACAAGTAGTGCACGCCTAAATTATACCTCGTTTTTTTAGATTAGAATAACGTTGCGTTATCCGTAACGCTATTTTAAGACTGCAAAATTTACCTCTTGTTTTTATTATCAAGTAATTATTATAATTAATAACCGAAACAGGTGCATAAAGATTAATATTTCCCACAGTTATGCTAGGTCAACGAAGTAATGCCGTAACATAACAGCGACATATTTAAATAAAATTGTGCCCATTTGAATATCTAGAATGTTCTCGGACGGCCCGCGAGCTGTGTCGCGGCGACATAGACTATCCGTCTCTTTCGAAGCGTTCTAATTAGACCACAGCCTGCGGGCCATCCTGTGATAGCCGTGCAGACAAGAGCTTGTCAGTTGTCAGCATAGGACAATGTGTAATTGCATCGTTAATGTCAATAATTCGTTATTTTGCTCTAGAACGCCACGCGACTTGATAGTTCAAGTTCATATATCTGCGTTTGTATAATATTT
Source organism: Epinotia nisella (assembly GCA_932294315.1). NCBI lineage: Eukaryota > Metazoa > Arthropoda > Insecta > Lepidoptera > Tortricidae > Epinotia > Epinotia nisella. The sequence goes on along the minus strand of OW028673.1, from coordinate 16,552,030 downwards.
TCAAATAATGTTACGTAGTACTTACTCATCTTCCACGGGTGTGTAAGGAAACGCAGTCTCCTGCAACTTGGGCGGAGGACTGCTCTCGGGCTCTTCCTGGAGGGGGCTCTCGTAGACCAGTGTCTCCACCATCGACCCCTTGGAGCTCCCGAACGACACCCTGTATAACAAGAAATCACTGATTTCATATCAAGCAAATGAAGAAAGGCCAAGTGGCATTGTTGATGGTATACATTATAGGTATTAAATTAACAACTAGATGTAGGTACCTTTTATTTTAATTCATTCTAGATAGTCAATTTTTTTTTAGATGTCATTTATATTTAAAAAATATATACGTAAATCCAGTTATAGTGTGATTGATAAGAATAACCAAATTCTTCTTTTAATTATATACCTAATACATTCAAAGAGTCGCAGAGTTTAACATTAATCTTCAAGAAATGAAACGTGCGTTTAGCTCCGCTCGAGGTAGTGTGAAGAATTAATGTTTGTAAAGAGAAGTTCCGGGCACTGAACATGGTTATTGATGCTATCGTGTAAAAAAATGTTTAAGTGTGATAGGAATAACCTAGGAGCCCTAGCTCCTAGGTTATTCCTATCGCGTCTATCAAGTTTCAGCTGCGTCAATTATTTTTGAAAAATATAAATAGTTTCCTCGCTTCAGATTTGGTTCAGGGACGGCACTTTCCGGATCGGTGTTTCTATCCATCCTCGCTCGTTAATGCTGTATTGGATTGTATTTGTCATATTGTTCGTTACAGTATACTGCACAGTTATAAAAACATTGTTTTTTTATATCTATGATAACATTGATAACTTATTGTTATGGTTTTGTGTCGCCTCTCATCAGTACTCTCTCTATGAACCCACGTTCAACCTGCATATCGACGTTATGGCCACTACGCCGCGGTATAGGTTTTGTTGCGGTTCTGTCAGCTTAATTATTCTTGTCAAAAATTATGAAATATTATTTGTTATTTCATAATTTTTGACAGCGTTTGTTATTATTGTGGGTTAGAAAATATAGGCCAGTGCTCTGGGTGGCAGGATACTCTGACCCAGGCGACCCCTCCAGCTCATCTCCAGACTTCTCCTCCGACAACGGCTGCTTCAACTCCACAAATGACTCCATCCGTGGCGCCCTCTGAAAGGTCCCGGTATGAAAAAAGCGACCCTGGACCATACACGGTCCATGTCCAATATGATAGCGAATCCCTTGGGGCCACTCTACACCCCGTCACTTTTGGACAATTTTTGCAAAGCCACCACCGGGAATTTCCAAATGTTATTGACGGGTCTGTAAAAGCCCTAGGGCGCAATAGGGTTACGGTAAACTTTCACTCTTTTCAAGATGCGAACGATTTTCTAGATTCTCAAACTCTTACGAACAAGAAACTGAAGGCCCTCATCCCATCTTTTAATGTGACCAGAGTGGGCATTGTTAAAGGTCTTCCCACTGAATGGTCCCCTGAGGATATTATTAACAACGTAAAAGTTCCTGTGGGTTGTGGACGTGTTACCAAGTCCAGACGACTCAACTTTAAAAAAACCAACAGACAGGACGGTTCTTTCAAATGGCTCCCTTCGGAAACAGTTGTCCTTTCCTTCGACGGTCAGGTCCTCCCGCCAAGAGTGTATGCTTGCTACAACTCATTCAAAGTAGATCTGTATACTTTCCCGACGATCCAATGCTTCCGCTGTTGCAGGTTTGGCCACACCAAGGAGAAATGTAGATCGTCCCCTCGTTGTTTCCGCTGTGGTGGAGACCACTTCGGAGATACTTGTGAGGCTGAGTCTCCAAAATGCGTAAATTGTAAAGGGGAAGGAATCCATTTAGCTACCAGCAAGTCTTGTCCTGAGTTCCTCCGCCAGTCAAATATCAAGCAAACCATGGCAGAGGGAAACATTTCCTATTCCGAGGCTGATAAGCTGCATCCGTCTATTAATAAGTCTTTCGCGAACGCTGTATCCGCCCCACTTCCCCCCAATAAGCTCAATTCATACAAAAAAACTATTTTTAACAACCCACGTCCCCCTCCCCTGCCCCGTTACGGCTATGACAGGAAAGCCCATACGGCGCTCACCAGCGACAATCCACTGTCATCATCAACTGGTACGGCGCTCAATAATCCTCTCGCTTCGGATAACTCCCTTTCCATCGTCCTTAAACTTCTCTCTGCCGTATCGAAATTCTTTTCCTCGCCTCACGCTGAGATAAACCTGTTGTCCCACGTTGCCCCGCTTCTTTCATCTCTCATTTCTTCTCTGGATCATGGCCCAAACAACCCTCCAATGGAACAGTAGGAGCATTAGCAATAAAAAATCAGATTTAATTCATCTAATAAACAAGTTTAAACTTTCGATTTTATCAATATCAGAGCTATGGCTTAAACCGAGTCATAACTTTAGAATCCCTGGCTTTTCGCTCGTTCAAGATGTCAGACTTGATGGTTTTGGTGGTTGCGCCCTATTTATTAAAAAATCTCTTCTATTCTCCTCAATAAGTATTCCTCCTCCCGGTGACTTCAATATTGTAGCAGCCCGAGTTGACAATTGCACTTTTGTTTCGGTATATATTCCCCACCCTTCTAAATTAATCCTATCTCAATTGTCTTCTATTTTACAGTCCCTTCCTTCTCCTCTTCTAATCCTTGGGGATCTTAACTGTCATAGCCCCGTGTGGGGGTGTGGAAAGTCAGACTCTCGGGGAAACGACCTCCTCGAAATACTTGACTCCCTTAATTTATGTATCCTAAACTCCGGCTCTCCTACTAGGCGTACACGCCCCAGTGAGTCGCCTAGTGCAGTAGATATCTCGTTGTGTTCCCCTAACCTAGCCCCTCTTCTCTCGTGGGAAACTCTCAACTCCTCTTTTGGGAGTGACCATTTCCCTATCTTACTTACTTTTCTTCGATCTCCCAATTCCTTTCACTCTCGGTCGCCTAACCTTCCTCTCCTTAAATTTTCCTTAATAAATGCTTACTGGGATGTGTATAAACTTGAACTGGATAATTTTAGTTCAACGTTATCCCCGATTTCAGCCGAATACATTGATAAATGCGCCGAGTCTTTTTCCAGGGGTATTATCCAATGCGCCGAACTTGTATTTCCGGTTAAAAAAATTGTTTCGGACAGAATTCCTTCCCCCCCATGGTGGGATCCCGAATGCACGGCTGCAATAAAACGCAGGAAACTGTGCGAAATTGAATATCACCATAATATCTGCCAGGACAATTTCATTCAACTCAATAAATGCATGGCTGAAACCAAGCTACTTCTACAGTCAAAGAAGAGAGAAGGCTGGGTGTCCTTCTGCTCATCCATTTCCCCTTCTACCCCTGCCCGTTTCCTCTGGGGCAACATCAGGAAATTTAGAGGATGTAAACAGCTGTCTTCCCGTACTCACCCTCCTTCCCGGGAGTGGGCGGATTCTTTTATGGACTTGCTGGCCCCTCAGTATGTCCCATCCTCCGCGGAGTCAAACCCAAACTACTGCCTAAACTCCCTTGATCCCCTTGATGAGCCTTTCTCCCTGGTAGAGCTTAAAATTGTTCTTAGTGGGGTTAAGGACTCCACCCCAGGCCATGATGGTATCCCATATTCTTTCCTCTGTAACGCGTGTGATTCTTTTCTTTCGTATTATCTGGAACTTGTCAATGCTATCTTCGTCTCCGGTATCATCCCTCGGCTTTGGAAATCCCAGTTAATAATTCCCATCCTGAAACCAGATAAAGATCCCGCCGATCCAAGTTCATATCGCCCTATAGCCCTGTCGTCTGTCTTGTTGAAAACAATGGAGCATCTAATAAAGAACCGATTGGAGTGGTTTGTTGAGAGTAATAATATACTCTCCTCTTCCCAATTCGGCTTTAGAAAAGGCAGAAGTACCATAGACAGTTTGGGTATTTTTACGACTGACATCCGCATTGCCTTCTCCAGCGGGAAATCGGTCGTGGCTGCCTTTTTAGATGTTAAGGCTGCTTACGACAATGTGCAATTACCCATCCTCTCGGAAAAACTTCGTCAGTTTAATTGCCCAACGAGACTGAGTAACCTCATTATTAAAATACTTTCTGGTCGATCCATTACTCTCCGAGGTAATGATAGGGATATTGCTCCAAACCGATCGATCTGGAAGGGTTTACCGCAGGGGTCTGTCCTTAGCCCGTTATTATTTAATATTTACACTGCTGACTTGCACTCCGCCTGCGAGCAGTCTAACATTCTGCAATACGCAGATGATATTTTAATATATTCCTCTAACTCTTCCATCGCCAATGCGGCTGAGTACATTACATTGTCTCTAATATCTGTAAATAATTGGCTTTCCCATCATGGATTCGTTTTATCACCCTCCAAAAGTAACATTGTCATTTTCTCCAGGAAAAAAACTCTCCCCCCTATCAATATCTCGCTTAGTGGTCACTATATTCCTGTGAAACCCCACTTCAAGTTTTTAGGTCTGGTTCTAGATAGTAAATTAACAGGTCTAGCCCATTGCGAATACATCGAGGTCAAATGTGAGCGAAATCTCAATATTCTCAGAAGTTTAGCGGGTGTGTGGTGGGGTGCCCACCCCTTTGCCCTAAAGTTATTATATAACGCTATAATTAGAAGTGTCCTAGATTATGGAACGTTCTTATTGGAGCCTGCTAACCAGGCTGCTTTACGCAACCTCGACCGAATTCAGTCCAAGGCCCTCCGCATTGTTTCCGGCGCCATGAGATCAAGCCCACTAAACGCTCTTCGGGTTGAATGCTTAGAACCTCCTCTTGATCTACGTCGGCAGTTTCTTTCAGATCGCTATCTATTCCGTACGTTCCAATTTTCGATCCATCCAATTTTTCCCAAAATTTCTGATCTCAATCTCTTCTTTCGTAGCTCACAGTACTGGTTCAACAAATCCCCTCCTTGCTTAATTACCAGCTTCCAAAGGTTTCAGCTAATCAAGGACCCAACCTTTCACTCCCCAAATCTCCCTATGTTTGAATTTCCCTACCACGTGACCATCCTCCAACCACGAGTCATTTTGAATTTTAATATTTAGACGCTGGAATTCTCGGTGGCATTCCTCAAGTGCAAACAAAGGTGCAAAATTTGCTACGTTACAGCCGGATGTCGGCCGAAAAGTCTGGTTCTCCAAAATTCTGCTAAGCAAAAAAGCTACCTCTTCTATCATCCGCATGAGGCTAGGTCACTGCCACTCTCCTGTCCATCTTGCTCGGCTGAGGATTCGGGACTCCTCCCTTTGTGAATGTGGTCTGGACGAGGGTAGCCTGAACCATCTGTTCCTGAGCTGCCCTCTCCTGAATCACACTAATCTATACTCTGGTCTGATCTTCCAAAAAGTCCCATTCCCCACCCATATGCCCTCGCTTTTGGTCCCCAACCCCGCTATTTTTCGTTTACTCTCAAATTTTTTATCAATCAACAAGTTAAAATTGTGACTCGATCATTCCCGTATTCCTTTTTCCTTTATTTCCTTCTTATTTGGCTTTATCTTAATTTTATTCTTTTCAATTCAATTGACGTGAAGCTGGCAGAAATGTCTTAAGACGATTGCCATAAAAAAAAAAAAAAAAAAATAAAAAAAAAAAATATATATTTTTCACGCCACTGCTCGGAAATGTGGCAAAAGATGGTCAGAATTCAGGCTTCAAAGCTGGGGTTAGTTGGACGTCGCACGAACAGGCCATCTATGACTATTGTTGGACAGTTTGAACAGCGATCGAGCAATCACAGGGCCTCGTGCGCGGTCGCGCCGGCGTGCGCTGCCTGTGCAGCTCCTCCCTCCGCCGGAGCGCGAGGCAAGCGAGCCTGTTTAGTATTATGATCTTCAATTAGATACTTAATTTTGATTTAAAATTATAATTATTTGCAATTTCCTCACAGTAGGCGTGAAAAGCACTGTGTTAAGCCTCGGCCGAAAGTGCAATAGCTGGACTCGTACTTTCGAGGGCCTCCGCTACGCGTCGGCCCTCGAACTAACTCGTCCATCTATTGCTTACTATTGCTTAGCCTCTTTAACAATGTACTATAGTTTTGAGTCAATAGCGTGTGTGTTATTTACGATTTGCTGATCCCACAAATGGTGACCCCTGTGAAAAATTTATAGTTGCAATACGGACTTCTTATTTATTAACCATGTCTAAAAATTTTAAATATATTGATTTACTAATATAAAAAAACCAATTACAAAAATAATAAATGCGACATAAAAATGATAAGTTTATTTCATGAAGTTTTATTGTGTATTTTGTCTGTTGGTATCGTTGCCTTGGTCTTAGAATACGAACGAAACGAAATAAAATAAAGAGTTTTTTCTATGAAGTTAAAGTTTGTTCGTATGTATATAAGGTCTTCGATGAAGATTTTACTTTATGCACTAGAGCATAAAAAGCGATTTTATGTCGCCTACTCACAACATAAAGACGGACTTTTAGAGCATGAGAAGTGAAAATGTAGATTTCAAAGAGTCAGATAGACCTGATCTTGATCTACAATTAACTTGATCGCCTATGGGGGCCATGGGGACCTTAACGAATCTGACGATGCAAGAGGGATCTTGTTAAGGGTGTACGACTTGCCAATGTCGCCGTACAGAATTTAATATGCACCCCTGCCGCGTGCCGTCAGGTGGTCTACACCTCCTACTAAATATGTAGTGAATCGTACTGTGGCTTTTATAAGAAGAGGCTTTGAATCCGGCCTGCCGAGACCTAACAGTACCCAATCGGCTTAAAATGAGCATACGAACCGGCGGGAACAGCTGTTCGGACTTCTTCACTAATATGCGCGGAATAAAAGAAAATTGGCATACCTATTTGCATGACATGATATTAAGTATACAGGGTGTTTGGTCCATCGTTTGCCAAATTAAAACGGCAAGTAGGTTGGGTCATTCGCATTTGCTATCTCTTCCGGCCTCCAAAAATTTTTTGCGCCCACGGTTTTTTTGAGTTTCTACTTGAATTAAAAAAAGGAAGAGGTAATTTTTTTTTTCAATTGTATTGTCAAAGATTTATTGGCAGCTCTAAATATGTATTGGAAACAATTTTAGGTATATAACAACAATGTGTAATGTTTGTACGGCTCTATCAGTCAACATTATTTGCAAGTAACGTCTAGGTACTTATTTTTTATTAACCCTCAAACAAAATTCAAGATGCTATTTCGACAATAGGAAAACAATGTTTTTGTTGCGTTTGAATAGTGAGAGGCAACAACATCATAGATAATATTACTATTGAGTATGTCACAAAAACTTCTCATATCCAGCGATTGTGTCTTTTTTATGTGTTTGTTTATAATTTCTTCTTTTCTGGTAAATATATTTATTAAGATAAAAATGGTATACAATAAATAACAAAAAAAAGAATTAACTACTAAAATTACTAAAACTAACTTAACCTATGGGGCCTACACTATATTTACATATATCCCCTAAATCGATGCCACTTGCTGGTAGGGTGCCCATAAGGCTGGCTGCATTTCCTCGCTGAATGGCAATGCCAATGCGTTGAGCGAGGAACGAGCCAGCCCTATGGTCACCAGTGGCGCGTGTGAGCACTTTGCTTCTTTTCTTGTTTTATTAGATACACATTAATGGGATTTTATTTAGCCATTTTCGAAAGTATAAACTTGACTCTTAGTTTCATTTATTTACACAATATTCTAATGTAGTTAGGTCAGAGCCAACTCACGCTTGACACAACTTTTATCGACACAATACTCGAACGTGTCCGATCACTAGAGACATGTGTCAGCACGGCTATCACAAGACGGCGCGCTACCTTCTCGCACTATCCGTCTCTCTCTCATTAGAAAACTTAGAAAGAGAGGTATAGTGCGAGAAAAATCGAGAGAGCTCGCGCGCCGTCTTGTGTTAGCCGTGCTGGATTGACTTCGTAGCGGTGGGGCACTGTACGTGTGCAATCTAATGCATCATATTCAACTTGTATAAATCAGAGTTAAGAAGTTTACAAGCTCGACATAAGTGTTATTAATCCTTTTTTTCGAAAGCAAAAGTTATATTTTATTTATTTTGTAAATGCCAAAGATTTTGGTCATGACTGTCATTGGTCGAAACCATATCGAAACATTGATTTAGTATAAGTAACTAGATACACAATCAGCCAAAAAAAGTGGCCATCCAAAAGAACCGCGCGATCGACACTTGCGGCTCTTTTCCGTTTAGTGTGGTTTCGACCGTGAGACTTGACGGTTGTCAAAAATGACAAAAATGATCTCTGAAAAAATTCATTAATAGCAAATATAGCAATAGATTTTTTTTTTTAAATGGATTGGATATATATCTTTAACTAAGTTCTATTGATAGCGTAAATAATTTCTTGTAAACTCATTGGCATTTCATAGTTTTGAATAAATAATTTCGTTAGTACAAATGACAGATTATCACGGAACAAAAACCTAAGGAGTCAGTTCCTACTTATTAGATTTTTTTATGGAGTAGTACAGTTACGTATATTTGTGGTTTTCAATTTAAGATTCCCGAGAAATCCTTAGCGATGTGCAAAGTAGGCCGCAGTTATAGGCTTATAGCACGAGATAGGAGACATCAACGACGAAGAGTGGTGACGACTTCGTCGTGTGTTTATTTTTCAAGTTTATATAAATCTTGTAAAAATAAATGTTTAACTAAAGATAAATTGATATTCAGATTGTAAGTCATTATTATATGTCGCAAAGGGACTAATTAGATACGCCAAATATACCACGCTAAAATGATCTACATACCTAGTTCTTATTTCCTTTTCACTGGTCGTGCGTAGAATTTTTAAGGAGTTTGACAGCTGCACTGATAATACGTAATGCCCACCGAACAATGTTTTGTGTATACGTATTTATAAAATAAATTAACGTGTTAATTGTTTAGGTATTGCCTGCTACTAAAAATAAATAATCATGATTTATTTGTGTTTTTCGTCTTCCTGTTTAAATAAATAAAATATTATAGATTTTATTCATTAAAGTGTGACATGTAAAATACTTCCAAACAGCAAAAATCCGCAACGTACTTCGTCAATCATTTACAAATGACTGTAATGTTTATACAATATTATTCAAATAATTTTATAATGCGACTCCATTCATTTGCTATTTAGTTTTGACGTGAGCAATCAAGTCACATTATGATAAAATCTCAATAAACTAAAAAGTTTTTAATCTTTTTGATGCTAATTCGCTAATATGGCCCTTACAGCTTAAAACACTAAGTTCTCTTTTATATGAAGCATATATCTCAACGCAGGTTATAAGTAAACGCGATTGGCATCAACTGAAATATAGCTAGAGTTGTCAAATTGGGGCACATTTCTTCAAATTTTTGTTCGACATTGTGCGTCTATTTACTTTATTATACGTCAATGTATCGAAACCTATTTATATTTGACATTTATAAAGTGACACGGTTTTCTTCTGTGTTTATTTTAAATTCAAAACAACATATTTATTATATTAATATTACATAAACAAATAGGTAAGTGAAATAAATCATTTAACTATTAACTAATAATGCTTTCAAATAAAGATTACTTTCAGTGGTCATGTAAGATCCTATTTCCTGTATTAGTTTTTAGGGTTCCGTATACCTATTATACGATGTATTTGCACGCGGTTAGTGTTAGATGTATTTTCACTAGAAAAGTATGTATACAAATGTTATTTGGGTGTAACGGCAATTACCCATACATTTTATATGGGTAACTTTCGTTACACAATGGAAAAAAGTTACCCACCCACTCATTTGCGGTTGGTAAAAAAACATTTCCATACAAAGTTATTCTCAGCTGTATTCATAAATTTGCATTTATAGATTACACAATAACCTACAAAAAGAAGCGAGATCCCATAAAAACATTACATGTAAAAAATAGGCCAAGTCTCGAAACTCTTCCACAGTTAAAAGTTGTGAGATATTCCGTAGAGCCAAATCGGGCATTCTTATTAATCTTTAATTGCTTACTGAATAAAATTTCATGACTTGGCAACCACACAATACTTCATAGTTTTAGGTATGCAAAAATTGATAAATGCAGTAAAGTTGTGTGATTCCCAAATAAAGATTAAGAAGTATGCCTGACTTGGCTCTACGAAATATCTCACCACTTTTAAAAGTGGGAGTTTCGAGATTGGCCTATTTTTTACATGGAATGTTTTTATGGGATAAATTTTACGGGAAAATATAACGGTATTTTCCATCTAGATTTTTTTTTAAATCATGAAAAATCATTTCTGGATTCATTTTGATCAGATTTACCTATAAGTATGTACCTATTCTTTTTCATCAAATACTTATTGATCATGTATCAAGATCATGTATCAAGACTATTCACATATCTCTTCCATACTTGAAAACCCCTTTTGAAATTGGCTCCTATATTGATAAAGAATAGACTTACGTGACATTTTTTTGGCATTGGAAATCAGACCGCAAGTAATGCAGTTTTGAGTTAGGTACTTTTCGTCCTAAAAATTACAACATTTGGAATCGTAATGGAATTAAAAGCTTTTACCAATTAGAAGCGATTTGCAGTAGTGTTGACATGTACGCATTCAGTTATGAATGTGTTGGGCTGGCTACGCAGGATCCCGTAGTAACTAGCTAACACGCCGCTTCCATCTTATTTAAGTATTCGGCGCTCAGAACTCTCGGTGCGCGAGTTCGACTCGCACTTGGCCGGTTTTTTTTAACCATAGACAATTTGTGATAATACAAGGAAATATCTGTCAACAAAATTTGGATAGCCAAACTATATGCGTTGTAAGGATTTTTCCAGAATGAATAGGCAGCAAAGACGGGTATACCTACTGTACGAAAGTTTGTACGGAACCCTCGGTGCGCGAGTCAAGCTCGCACTTGACCGGTGTTTTATGAATAAATAGTGCCCGTACAACAGATCCCAGAAGTAGTAGTTTATCTATAAGTAGGTATATCTTATCAATTATCATTATTAAAGTAGGTAGTACCTACCTATCACTTATTATTGGCTACTTACATTTAGATAACATACTATTTGCCTACTTTTAATCTTGAATACTAATTAATGGCACGACCTATGTTTCAGCAAAACGTCTTAGCTGCGATACATCTTTATTAGTACTTAGGTAATAGATAATTATAATTACAATAACTAAGCACTTACGTAACGGGGCTATCAGTATTATCGGATAAGAAGCGAAACTATTTGCTGTCTTCAAACACTTTTCCAAGATTGTTTGACAGAATTCAACTATTATAGGCATCTGGAATTTGCTAAGGCAGCTCAAATAAATATTTACCCTTAGCTTTTCGGTGAAGGAAAACATCGTGAAGAAACCAGCATACATCTGCGAAGAAATTCAAAGGTGTATGGGAAGTCCCCAATCCGCACTGGGCCAGCATGGGGACTACTGCCCTTCCCTCTCATCCATGAGGGGCCTGTCCCAGCAGTAGGACGTATATAGGCCGATTTAGTATATATATATATATATATATATATATTTATAGTTTTAATATTTGGTACAGTGCAGGTGACCGATTTTCATTACTTTCTAATCGCCCGATAAAATATCCAGGGCCTTTTAAGGTCGTCACGTATTTTTTAATAGTGCCAGGCTATTTTGTCGTTGCCTGTGATGGGTTAGTGGCCAATGGAAAGCTACTTAACAATGCTATAGTTATGCGCATGACCCACTTTGACGAAGACGCCCGCGCATACAGTTCATAAAATCCTATTTTGACAATTAAAACGAGGATCCATTGTTGTAATCCTCAACTAACGTAGTCGACCGGTCGATTCTGTCGTAACATATAGGTAATATCCACGAACATGTAGGTATGTAGCAATACTAAATAGGAAGTGGGGATCATGCCATGACAAAATCAATTAAAAAGGGAATTCCTTAACTAAAAAATAAATACTAAGTCTTCTCCAGACACCTGCTCGTAACGGCAAACGGCAGCTAGGTACTAAGATTTTCTCACGGGAGTTCAATAACGTTATGCTTAAGCCTTTTCTATAGAATGCTTACACAAAGAACGTGCGAGTAATTCCTATCACTGTTTTAATTTATTTGAGGGAAGTGGATTAGGTTCGAAATGACAGTGTTATCCACATGTTATCCACGGGTATTAAACCATGCGGACTTGGGAACTAGCTCTGGAAAAATGAGTGTATCGTAGAGAAGGTCACACACAACACAACACACAACAATACAGCGAGTCGTCAAATTATGTAAGATCGTCATCGCACTTATATAACTCTGAAGTCGTGCGCGTCTACATATGTATAACCTACGGAATTTTCACTTATGGATGTAAATACCAGTAGGTACCATAGTGTATATCATCATCATCATCATCATATCAGCCGAAAGACGTCCACTGCTGGACATAGGCCTCCCCCAGAGAGTTCCAAATTGACCGGTCCTGCGCCACCCGCATCCAGCGGACTCCCGCGACCTTTACCAGGTCATCAGTCCACCTTGTGGGGGGCCTACCCACGCCGCGCCTTCCGGTACGTGGTCGCCACTCGAGAACCTTTCCGCCCCAACGGCCATCGGTTCTACGTGCAATGTGCCCCGCCCACTGCCACTTAAGTTTAGCAATTCGGAGGGCTATATCGGTTACCTTGGTTCTGCTGCGGATAACCTCATTTCTGATGCGATCACGCAGAGAAACTCCTAACATAGCCCTCTCCATTGCCCTTTGGGTGACTTTGAGCCTTCTTATGAGGCCCATAGTAAGCGACCACGTTTCAGTGCCATATGTCATCACTGGCAACACACACTGGTCAAAGACTCTCGTCTTGAGACACTGCGGGATATTGGACGAAAGGATGTGCCGGAGCTTCCCGAACGCTGCCCAGCCGAGTCGGATTCGACGATTGACCTCTTTCTCGAAGTTGGACCTACCTAACTGGACAGTCTGTCCTAGGTATACATAATCGTCTACAACTTCGAGCGTAAAGTGTCCGATTGTAATGGGAGTTGGTGCTACATGGGCATTTGACATGACCTTCGTCTTATCCATGTTCATTCTTAGACCAACTCGCTCGGAAGCTTTACTGAGGTCATCGAGCATCGTACTTAAGTCCTCCATGGTCTCAGCCAAGACTACTATGTCGTCAGCAAACCGAAGGTGAGTGATGTACTCGCCGTTGATGTTGATGCCTATCCTTCTCCAGTCCAGAGTCTTGAAAACATCCTCCAGTGCAGCGGTGAACAGTTTTGGAGAAATAACATCTCCTTGCCTGACTCCCCGCTGCAGCGGAATAGGTTTCGAGTTCCGGTCCTGGAGTCGAACTGACATAGTGGCGTTCTCGTACAAACACTTCAGCACTTCGATATAGCGGTAGTCGACTTGGCACCGCTGGAGAGACTGTAGTACAGCCCAGGTTTCGACCGAATCGAAGGCTTTCTCGTAGTCCACGAACGCTAAGCAGAGGGGCAGGTTATACTCCTCAGTCTTCTGTATAACCTGACGGAGCGTGTGGATGTGGTCTACGGTACTAAAGCCTTTTCGGAAACCGGCTTGTTCGGGAGGCTGGAAGTCATCTAGCCTGCGTACGAGACGATTTGTAATGACTCTCGAAAACAGCTTATAGACATGGCTCAGAAGTGATATGGGTCGGTAGTTCTTCAGCAGGGTGTTGTCACCCTTTTTGAAGAACAGCACCACCACCCCTCTGTTCCATGCCTTTGGCGTTCTCCCTATAGTGTATATAGACCTTTATTACTTATTACCAAAGTTTTTTGTTTTGAATGATCCTGAATCACTGAAAAGGGTGGTTTCAATGGCCTTTACACCATTTGAAATGCCCTGATACATATTCAAATCAGTATAAATACACATATATCTTTCGAGTATCTATAATTTCAGTTTGCATACGAGTGATTTGTAAGGAGCGTTAAAATGGCGAAAGGGAGCGGCGGCACCCTTAATTTCGACCCCAACACTGAGGCATTCCAAATGCGGGCGCAGTGGAAGAAACAAGACATGTGCCGCAAGCAATGGTTCAAGCGATGGAGTTGGCTGCTCGACGAACGGATGTGAGCACACATATTTATAATATCGTATAGTCAGATATGAGTCCCACTGCCGGGCACAGGCCTCTTCTCATGGCTAGGAGTGGATGGCATGTAGTCCCCACACTGGCCCATTGCGGGTTGGAGATTTTACATACACGGCATACACCTTTGAATTGTATCGCATCAGATATCCGAACTATCCGAAGGTATCAATCGCTTTGGTCAATCTACTTGCACAACTTCGAATAACTTAGGCTGGCCCCGAGCGGGACGCAGTTATACGGTAGAATGAGATGGATATATTGTGCCTATTCCATTTTCTAGATCCACATGCAAAAATCTCGTGCCGAGTTTGTCCGTATCGCTACCACAGATTATATAATAGCTAAGTACCACCTCTTCCCGCCAATACCTAATTTGTTAAACGGGAGTAGGTAAGTTCGGAGTTCAAGCTGTTAATAAAGTTTGGGAAAGAGCAATGAACAAAGTGTATTTAAAAGCGTCGAAGAAAGTTAAAACCGGCCAAGTGCGTGTCGGACCACGCACAACGAAGGGTTCCGTTCCTATTAAAAAGGTCGTATCGTTACTGAAATCTTATGGCACTTACGTCCTTTTCTTTACGGAAGGCAGCTTTTTAGAAGTATCTCGAAAACCTTTGAACCGATCTTATTCAAAACAATTTTCGCTGAAAGAATTTAGTAAGCCCTAAGTCCATGATTTTTTTCATATTTTTAAAATACACGGTTCAAAAATTAGAGGGGGAAACACAATTTTAGTGACTTTTGGGGCGATTATACCTTATATTTATTTTGAAAGTCCTATCGATTGATGTGCCACACGTGGGCTTGCAATGATTTTTTTTTAGTAATTTAATTACAAAACTATATAGCGGCTAACAAAATACACTTATCCTCAAAATTGTATTAAAACACACCTTACAGTTTTCGAGTAAAATGCCTGTGACATACGGACGGACAGACAGACAGACATGACGAATCCATAAGGGTTCCGTTTTTGGCCATTTGGCTGCGGAACCCTAAAAATAGAAAATTATACTTAGGTATTTTATATATACATACCTACATATCCACCTAAATTCGGTTGCGAATACTATTTCGGCGTGGAATTGTTACGCATCTCAATAAAATCCCCTCACAAATGTACTGTTGGAATTATCATCGGCGTATCTAAACTAAAGTATTGGGGCAGAGGGCCTTGAGCGTGGGGGGAGACATTTGGGGTGCGGAAAGTTGACAGGACCAAGCTGGCTTCAATAGGGTAGTTTCCTCGTGTTAAAATTGATAACGTGGTGTTGCTAAATGTTTAGCAAACCATCAAATAGTTGTAATAAAGTATAAATTACGAAATACAGGGTGAAATAGGGGTCGTGGAGCAAGAAGACCAAAAGCGAATAAGATGGTCATACTGAACAACTTTTCCCATGGGGCCGACCATAAAATCACAAAAAAAAATCAGCTGTTCCATACATTAACTCTTAATTAACTCACGGTTAATTCTTAATTGGTTCTTATTTTTTTTACGATTTCGTGGTTGGTCCCATGGGAAAAGTTGTTCAGTATGACCATCTTATTCGCTTTTGGTCTTCTTGCTCCACGACCCCGATTTCACCCTGTATAATTAAAATCATATGCATTTTTTATTCAAAAATATTTTTTAAGCTACCAATAGAGTCCCTACGTTTTTATGGAAACAAAATTGTACAACACTATGGACCTAAAAGCAGTATTTCACGACCAAAACAGTAATTTACTAGATTTTCCATACAACGATTAGTACAAATAGTAAACTGTGACATCATACTTCAATGTCAATTAGTATGAAACGTTTCGGCTGCCGCCAGCGAGATCCGTCTTTAACTCAATTTTTATGTTCTTTAATTGTAGTTGCCCCATAAAAAACTGGTTCGAATGTAATAGAAAAAAAAATTAGGGACACAAGCCTATTACCTATATTCCAACGATAAGTGTAAACTCGACTTGTTCGTCTATAAGACAAACTCTAGACGGGTGAGTTCGTCTTCACTTCAATGCTGTCATACAAAATTATGCGATTTGAATTGACGACGTTTGATAAAAAATAAGGAAGTGTTACATTGTTACAATAGGAAGATACAACAGGCTTTTCTCGTTCAAGTTAATGGTAAAGAACAATAACCATGAAGGTATTGATATATAGGCACTATACAAACGCAGCAACCCCAACGTGTTAGTTAGTGGATAGTAAAGGACAATAAGAATACATAATAAGAGAAAATGCGACGCAGATTAAATAGTAGATTGTTTGACAAGGGGCTAAAATAAGCCATATCACGAGATGGTTATTTTCCCGAGCGAAGTGAGGCAAATTGTTCGAGGCGAGGGGTAATATAGCTTTTAGACCAGAGTTTTACACTTTACTTTTCACTTCGACTGCGAGAAAATAGTAAAAACAAAGATTATCCATCCACAATCAATAATAAATTCCACAGCGAAAAGATTGTTAAATTTGGCGGCATATTTTTTTTAATAAACTGCTTTGACACCGATACAAAATATTGACACTACGAATAAACGCCTCTGACCGTCAATAGCCGGTCAAAGGCATTTTTTTTAAATTGTGAATTAGGGACCAAAAACACCTGCTGTTTAAAATGAATTCTGTTTTCTGATTGATCGATTTTACATAAATTATTTAAATTACAGCTTATATTAAAATCGACCAATCAGAAAAACTATCTACTAACCAGATTAAATCTGGTTAGTACGAGTAAATAGCTAAAACAAATGTTTTTTGAAAGAGTTGTGAGTGATTGGTGAATTTAATACGGTGTAGTGTTTTGATTGGTCAAATTTCTGCAGCTTCCGCCAGAAAGTTAGTATTAGTATTTGTTTACAAGAGAAAGTCTTTCCTGTTCCACTGACGCGGCCTGCGGTGGCGGTCAATAGTAAACTTGACAGTTATTTTCAAATTAATTATCGACCGCCACGCCACCGCAGGCCGCGCCTGTCTGCTAGAGGCTTTAACGGAGTGTTATTAGTCTGCGAATGCCAATGTCTAACGTTAGATCATTCGACTGGCCATATTCCAACTGGATGTCAAGCAAATGTTCATCGACTCTTGATGCGCACACAGTGCACATTCCGGCTCTATGCGAACTGACGTGTAGCGGCATGATCGGAGACTTAAGCGCAAACCCTATTAGAACCATGTGCATAAGTCTTCTTCGCTGGTATTAGCAGGAATAAGATTAGCTTTGTGGATGTTCATTTAAGTAGACACAGTTGCCTAGGTGCATCTATTTATCCGCCTACGCAGCGCCGCGAGGGGGGCACATCTATGTGGGAGTGTTCAGTACGGAAATTAAAATTACTATCATAGACATAACTCGCTATATCATTGTGGCTTCAATGACAATGACGATCTATAAAAATACATTTCATTTCTATGTTATTCTACTTAGGCACATCATTCAAATCAGCTAGACAATCTTTAATAAAGTCTACTAAGATAGATTAGGATTGTACGGAATAAGATATTCGGTATTAAGCCCACTCGAGCGTTTTACGAACGGAAACCTAAATTCAACATAAAAACTAGCGCTCTACCATTCTTTAAATAAGTACCCTAATTTCGAATTGTAACTAGAGTTTGTATGTAACTATAGCCAAACCCAGGCAGAAGTGGAGGCCACAAAGCGGCAAGTGGCGGCCGCGCTGCCCCACGTGGTGTCGAGAGAAGAGGTGATCAAGACACTGAAACCAGTCCCAGTGACCAGCACGGGCACGATCGGTTGGCTCGCCTCCAAGTTCGTCATTATGATTTATTTAGACTATGATATAATTTAAATACTAAGTAATCATTTCGCAATGGGCACTTTAATGCATTACAGTATCGAATACGGTAGTTGATTTGAAGTAGCGCTCTCAAAACATGGCAAGCTTCATGCCTGTCAAAGTAAGACACGCTTTGAAATTTCGCATAAAGGGCGCTTTTGAAAGACTCCTCGCTCGTCCGGCGTGCCTCGGCCGGAGAAACCCATTCCAGCATCTAGGTGCTGAAATACTGACGCCACTAACTCGGGAAAGGACACTTTGCATTCGAGGCTAAGATTACATACGAAATGAGCTCCGTATTGCACCGCTGAATACCCGGTTAGGCGCTGCTGAATTTTCTTACATACGAGAATATAGGACATAATATAGTAGGCATTAGCTTGAGATAGTAAATATGAATTCCCGTAATGAACTCCAAAATTAAGGATAGCATTGAATGCAAACGTTTTTAAGGTTGCTCTATCCATCCATAAATACATTAATGACATTGAGAGATGTTCCTCTGGGAATATTCGTAATAATATATTATAATAAAAAATAGGTAAGTATCTATAGACCACAGAGTAAGGATATACTGTTGTACCTATTACACCAATTACCTAAAAGTTATTTCGGTTTTTCAGACCCGACTGCCAGTTAGAGATTTACACTTCGTGGCTCAGTAAAATTCCGCTCCGTCTCCCCGACGCCTGGGAAGACAAGGATTACCTTGGAACAGTTGTAATGAAAGACCACTAAACATAATTGTTGTAGCTATTACAAATACACTGCCGTTCCATTCGGTAATGTTCCCGTGTTTAAACAGACATCATATTGGGCAATCAATAGGTGCGTTAGCTATTAAGAAAACTTTCGTTTAATTGTTTGATCCACTTTACAGCTCTGCTAACTCGCTGCCATAGCTCTATCTTTCATCCAATTAAACTGCACAGCGATAGCCTTACCGATAACACCGTTTTATTTCTTCCACCAGTACCTACCCACCTACTCGTACTCGTCCGTAGGTACAGTCGGCGTTAAAGACATCTTTACACATTAGCACCTTATTCCACAAATTATTTTACAAATAACGGGTCGATTTCACTTTATGAATAGGCGACCATAAGATTCATAAGTCATAACATAACACATCTCAATCCCTTTTTTATACAATACCTGTACCTACCTATACAAGGTGTAAATTATTATTAAACTGAAAACCTGAAAGTAGTTTGGACAGAATCGGGAGAAGAATCGTTTGCACTATTTTTTAAGGCAGGTAGTTTTTAGGGTTCCGTAGCCAAAATGGCAAAAACGGAACCCTTATAGTTTCGTCATGTCCGTCTGTCCGTCTGTCCATCTGTCCGGCTGTCCGTCTGTCCGTATGTCACAGGCATTTTACTCGAAAACTATAAGGTGTATTTAAATAATATTTTGAGGATAGGTGTATTTTGTTAGCCGCTACATAGTTTTGTAATTAAAATGACAAAAAAAAAATTTTTAGGGTTGCACTCCAACATAAAACTAAGTCAAAAAAAAAAATCATTGTGACCCCCCATGTGGCACATCAATCGATAGGCCTTTCAAAATAAATATAAGGTTTCTTAGCATTTTTTTTGATTAAGCGAATAGAGTCGGAGATAATCGCCCTGAAAGTCACTAAAATTCTGTCCCCCCCCCTCAAATTTTTGAACGGTGTATTTTAAAAATATGGAAAAATCATGGACATAGGGCTTATTAATTTCATTCACCGCAAATTGTTTTGAACAAGATCGGTTCAGAGGTTTTCGAGATATTGCTGAAAAACTGCCTTCCTCAAAGAAAAGGACGTAAGTGCCGTAAAATTTCTGTGACGATACGACCTTTTTAATAGGCACGGAACCCTTCGTTTTGCGTGGTCCGACACGCACTTGACCGGTTTTTTAGAATTATTTTTTTGCCCTTTTCCACTGTGCCCGGTCTAAGTTATAAAACTTATAAATGTAACACACACACATGCAATGCACATACTTAGTATTTTCTTTAGAGGTTGTACAATTAGAATAATGAATACTGGCTGGTTTTTAAGGTTCCGGACCAAAAAGGTAAAAACGGAACCCTGATGGTGCGACTCTGTCCGTCTGTCACAAAGTTAAGTGTCTCAGGAGCTAGGTAGTAATGCTATAAATTTGAGATTAGAAAATAATTTACAGAACTATATAGCGGCAATCAAAATACACTCATCCTCCAAATTGTATTTAAATACACCTTATAGTTTTCGAGTAAAATGCCTGTGACGTACGGACAGGCGGACAGATGGACTTGACGAAATTAAAAGGGTTCCCTTTTTGCCATTTTGTCTACGGAACCCTAAAATACCAATGGAAATGTATCACAACAAGAATCGAGATATTTTCAATTGGCAATTCGATAAAAGTCTAAAATCGATATCTATGCCCAGAGGTAGTGATTGAAAAAAAAATTCTAGTCTCAAATTCAGTTAGAAAGTAATTAACTAATTAATGTACGCAAATACTCGTAACTGCATTAATCTTGAACGAAATGGTTAATTTTGGATACCTACTATAATATATGTATACATGATGAAGAATTACTTACTGTGAGCTTTGTTTCTCCACCATTTGACATAAAAAATGTAGCCCTGCAGTTTAAGCTCGACGCAGTGCTTCGCAAAATTTAAAGTGAGCCTTAAAATCGCTGCTTTTTAAATTTTAATGAAAATAGTTAATAAATTTTGATTAGGTACTTAATCTTTATAGTTAACGAATTATTTTGGGGTAAATAAAACTAAAAAGCAAGGAAAATAAATTAAATATCACCAAATATATTTATATTAAGTAGTAGGTACATTGTGATACAAGTGAGCTAGCTAGTTGATCAATACATTTCGAATCGGAATGGTTCACGCGAGACTAAGATGAAATCTCTAAACAGCCAAAACAAAATAAAATAAATATTTTCGTATTCAATACAAATTCATGTAAAACGTTATCAAAAGTAAATAGTTTTACTAAATCAAACGTTTCTATATCATATCCAAGAAGAAATAATCAATTCACAAGGATTTCATTTCTTTAGTCGAGTAAGAATCCATTTGCCGATAATTAAAAAAAAAACTTTACTATCCGGATAATTTAAGAATGCACCGTGTACATACACCAAGGTGCCAACGTGACTTAATCGGGATATAACCATAAAACACGAGTGCCATAATGTTATAAAACACGCGTGCTTAATACCCCGTATTATGAGCCTAAAATCAACGAAATAAGAGGCACATTACGAGCAAATGTGTTAAAAAATACTTTACAGTACACATGGTGTTACTTTCCCGCACTAGTGCGCAAATGAGCACTTTCCGTGCATATGTTGAAACTTTAAAGAGCCATATGTACTGTAAAACGTTGTACGATACACGTGCGAATAGGTAATTCGCAACTCGTGTCGATTTAAAACACTCCCTTCGGTCGTGTTTTAATTTATCGCCACTCGTTGCGAATTTCCTATTTTCTGCACTTGTATCGTAAATAACTATTACAGTACACATGGTGTTACTTTCCCGCACTAGTGACTATTACGGCACAGACCTTAAGAGAGGTACAGTACAGTCACAGGACTAAACAGTCAGCACAGTCAGATATGATTACAAGTGACTGCACCAATATAAGTGTAGAGAGGTACCTAATTGTGTGTTAGAGCCCGGCTCAGGACTAACGCAAGACTTCACATTACTGCGTAACTTTTAACGACTCGACTCTTCAAGGCTTGGCTGAGCGCTAAATCACAACACTATATAGAGAGATACTCACCGCTTCAAAGAGGTGTGTTTGGTGCCGTTGGCGAGCAGCTTGTGTTTGGGCTTGTCGTGCGCGCCGGTGGGCGTCGAGGACGACAGCGTGAGGTCGCTGGCGAAGGAGCTGGTGGACGAGTCCTTCGAGATGGCGGTCTTGAGCGCGCGGCGCGCCGCCGACTCGGGGCTCCCGGGCGCCGCCGCCAACTCCAGCGCCAGCCGGCCCTTGCCCGGCGCCGGCGGCGGCTTCTGATCCACCGGCACCATGTATGACAGCATAGCTGCCTCTTTACTTATCCCCTAACATTAACGCGTTACACTATAAACAATCCAATCGAATTCTTCATAATTTTATCAGTCTTACTTATCACTTCACACACTAGTGGCTTATTTAGACTCGTATTTTTCCACCCTATCGAGATCTGAAACAATATGAAAACGATGATGATGCACGGCGGCGGCTCAAACGATACATATATTTGAAGTTTGAGCATACGGTTCAATAATCTATCAGACTAGCCTAGCTACACATTTATGTCGGACGTAAAACACTCGATTTTCTCTAGCAAGTGCGTGAGGGACGAATGCCATATGTCGGATGTAAACACACGGTCATGCTTCCAGACTTGCAGGACTGCTTGAAACACTTATAATACGATATTGTTATCGTTAGTATTAAAACGGATAGATATAAATATATCTCAAGGGATACCCAGTCATACTAGGAACAAAATCGTTCCGGTACATTGATTTAGCTAAGATCAAGGTTAACAATGTAATTAAGTATAATATATTATAGGTAGTAGCATAACTTTATAATAACTATACGTACGAGTAACCATGTGCAGACACCGACATACTGCGCGTAAGCAGCGTGATTGGATAGGTATTTACTTACCTTATATTATTATCTCTGACACGTGACTCCGTCAACAAGAACATTTCTCGGTAAGTAATTCACTCGTACCTCTCTCCCGGCCAAACTGAAAAAAACAAAAAAAATGTTGAAGATATATCTTGCATGCTCAGTAGTGGGTATTTTCGCGTGAAGAGAGCCATCATTAAATCATTATGACATTACTCTCATAGCAGATAAAAAAAGAGTTAAAAATGACCCATTTTTTTACCAAAATTAAGAATTATAATACTAATACCTAGTATGACAACTAAAAATGTATCTATTTTCGCGAAAATCTCTCCCCAGACTAGCCAAAAATTGACAGATGATCACCTGAATTTTTGTTGATATTATGCTCAAGCTCTGTGGGAATGATAATATAATAGCATTCCTGAGCCAAGGAAAGGTCAGTCGCCCGCGTTGAACTCACGCGCCGTGTGCTCTAGACACGGTCATGATTGGCAACAAATAATTACGAGTTCAGATTCGTTTCCTACCGGCCAGCTCCCATCGCCGGGTAAATGTATAGGCAGTGCGTTGCGCCGGTCGCGCCTAATTGATGCTCCCAATAATTAATCGATGCACAGCAGAACCGCGGATGCTGAGTGAACTAAGTGAATGTAGGTAGTTAGGTAGATTGAGGTACTCAGCTGTAAATGTCTATCCTTACTAGCATGAATGCATTCAACAATATTTAGATGTAGACACCATCAATTTCGCTATGAAAGCAGACGAATTCAGTGGCGCCATCGCTACTGGTTTAAAAAGTGAAACCAATATCCGGTCGCTCACAGTTGAGGGGTTAAAATAAACAAGGGGCTATTCAGTTATTACGTAAGATAAATTTAACCACGTAGTAGCGTAAGAAAAACTATATGACTTATGATCATTTTTCTTGTAACGTAAGACATGTTCGGACCTCCTCCCCTCCTCCCCAAATCGACTTACGTAATAAATAAATTAATAGAACGACGTTTAGGCGCATCCACAGGCGAGCGTGCGCGTGGTGTACTTCCGAGTCAGCGAATTCGTCTGCTTTCATAGCGAAATTGATGGTGTCAAAATCTAAATAAGGGTCTGCTAGACGGTCGCCAACAAGCCTCTCCGACCGAGCGACCTTGGTCGGCACCGACCGTTGTAGTACGAAATTTTGCTGCAAACAACTGTATACTTGGATTCTCAGCTCTACAATTTTTCGAATTTCCATGTTATCCGGAAGACAATGGTGTCAAATGAAAGCTCATAACATAATACAGCGTGTATTTTTAATATTACCTCAAATTGTAACCAGAAGTAGATGTTAGAGCTATGAACATAATATTGCAAGAAATTCCTCTAACTAGCAACTTTTTTGTCCATATAAAATAATTCAGCACGCAATGGATCACTACTTTGTCTTGCTGACGCGACGTCACAACTGTCACAAGTGACCCGCTTCTTCCATGAGTCAAATGAGTGTACGCAATATTAAAAAGTGTATTTTACGACTAGTTCTAGACGATAGTAATGTTTAAATATTGATCAAATGCTTGTTTTTATAAATTTATTAGGCGACTTATTAGGCGACCGGGTGCCTAATAAGGCACGGCCCACCAGCAACATTTAGGTTTTTTTCTGTTATATAACGCAAATAAAATTAATCGTCCAGGCAATGAACTGTCAACTTGTATGAAAAAAAAAAGTAAAATTTGGAAATAATTTATAATAGCAATTTTTTTTTTAATGTAACGAACGGGATATTATCAATTAAATAGTAACCTAGAGGCAAAATCCAACAAAAAATCAGACATCAAAAAAATGTTTTTTAATTAGCTCCTAAAAAGTCGGATATTTTTTATCTTTATTTAGGTTCATTTACGTTTGCTTTAAAATATTCAATATAAATAAAATAAAAAAGACAATTAATGTTTAATTTAAATCTATATAATTACTTCCGGGTGGAAAGTTTGTTGGATTCTTGAATAAAACATCTTAGAATAACGTTTTTGAATGAAATAAACAAAAAAAACGCTATTATAAATTAATGTTTTTCGAGACCGTATTTTGCCTGGAGTATAAAGTTTTTCGAGCTGGGGATTGAAGCGAACGAAGTTCTTATGCTTCAGCTTGGGCCGAAAATCTGCATGTCCAGATGTCCCGCTTTCCCGATGTTCTCCTCTTCATAGTCGCATTTGTCAACGGATTCTCATGAGATTTTGTTAGGAGATTCGTTAATTATAGTTTTTAGGGTTCCATACCTCAAAAGGAAAATATGGAACCCTAGGATCACTTTGTTGTCCGTCCGTCTTTCTGTCTATGTGTCTGTCAAGATCCCTTTATCTCGGGAATGCGTGGAGTCGAGTTTAAATTAAAACCATATACTCAGGTCTACAGTCCCTTGAAGCTGTGAAAAAATCAAACTTCTAAGTTAACGTATAAAAAGATACGGCCGTTTATTATGCCGCAAAAAACGTATATTTCGACACTCTCAAGGGAATCAAAATTTATAGGGTACTTCCCGTTGACAACTATGAAATTTGGCAAGTAATAGCGTCTTATTATAAAAATCTGAAAGTATACATTTGTAATTATGTACGGGCTTATGCCGCAAAAAACATATTCGATACTCTCACGGGAATCAACATTTATAGGGTACTTTTCGTTGACCTAGAACTATGAAATTTGGCAAGTAATATCGTCTTACGAGTATACTAAACGTACAGGGAAAAATCTGAAAACTTTACTTTTTTCATTTTGTACGGAACCCTCGGTGGGCGAGTACGACTCGCACTTGAAGGGTTTTTTTTTGCCTAGTCACTTTTTGAAATTCAAAATAAAAACCAGCCAAGTGCGTGTCGGACCACGCAAAACGAAGGGTTCCGTGCCTATTAAAAAGGTCGTATCGTCACAGAAATTTTACGGCACTTACGTCCTTTTCTTTGAGGAAGGCAGTTTTTAGCAATATCTCGAAAACCTCTGAACCGATCTTGTTCAAAACAATTTTCGGTGAATGAAATTAATAAGCCCTATGTCCATGAATTTTTCCATATTTTTAAAATACACCGTTCAAAAATTAGAGGGGGGGGGACAGAATTTTAGTGACTTTCGGGGCGATTATCTCCGACCCTATTCACTTAATCAAAAAAAATGCTAAGAAACCTTATATTTATTTTGAAAGGCCTATCAATTGATGTGCCACACGGGGGGTCACAATGAATTTTTTTTTTTTGAGTTTTAGTTTTATGTATGGAGTGCACCCCTAAAAAAAATTTTTTTTGTCATTTTAATTACAAAACTATGTAGCGGCTAACAAAATACACCTATCCTCAAAATTTTATTCAAATACACCTTATAGTTTTCGAGTAAAATGCCTGTGACATACGGACAGACGGACAGACGGACAGACGGACATGACGAAACTATAAGGGTTCCGTTTTTGCCATTTTGGCTACGGAACCCTAAAAATATGTTTTGAAGAATGAAAGGCTCGCGGATTCTAAAGTAATAATTTGTTTGTTAAATAAATAATTAGCAATCATATTATGAACTGGCTTTTCTTTATTAATTATACTGTAATTGTTTTACAAGGCTTTAAAATTAAAGTGGGCCTTATTAGGCGACGGTACATTATACATAAGATAGGTATATCTATGTTTATAGAATGGTAATAATATACTTTTTGGAGCTGAGGTTTAGTGTTTTCTATCCCGACCTGTACGCCAATCAGATTCCCGCGAATGACAATAGAATTAGCCTCACCCAGTGGCCATCAAGCTCAAGCTAGCATTCAAATGTTGTCGGCGATGGTGGAAATGATCCGGCGCGCCCATGCCGTGGGCTGGGCACACTTGTTGGACACCTAATGTTTATTTTGTTTGTCCTCATGACGCAACGGCAAGGGCACAGCGCTGCATCTGTATCGATCTGTATATAGCACATACTATTAATATCCGATGACCATGCATGAATCGGAAAGTGAACCATTGCGCGCCCCGCTCACGGTTGTGGATCGCTGGTAAGTACAGTTAAATGTCATAGAGCCGCAATCCCATTCTATTATGCACAATGCTATGCTGTTCAAGCAACCAAAGCGTGGTAGGCACAAGTTGATTTTGAATTGAAGTTCGTGTCTTCCTTGCTGTTTTGAATTCAACACCGCCGTGAATCTAGTTTGGCTTTTAACTGTGTCTTATTCTTAATGGTATTAATCAGACAAAAAAACATAATTAAATGCCTGGACAATTTGACATAGCCATTCAAGCTGACCTTGTGATAGGTATACAGCGTGTTACTTTCATAAGAACATTTATTTTAAGGGCTGAAAGTATAAGCCCTAATGAACGTAAATTGGTATCTCTAGTTTAAAAAAAAAACGGTATTTTTTTTTTCATACAAATTAATTAGGCCCGCAATGTATTGGTAACAAAGCTAACAACTGACAGTAACTAGCTCTGCCTCTCTGAAACGTCAAGTGAATGTTAGCAGTACATTGCTGCTCGAGAAAATTTAAAAAATTAATAACTCTCCATTAGAAAAGGTAATTTTTATATTTTTTCAATAAAGCGGTTCACAGCACTGAAAGCTATCGTTCCTTAAAATAAATGTTCTTATGGAAGTCACACGCTGTATAAACCTAGATAAAACCCCTTTTAGTCGCCTCGATGATAGGGTTGCTACCGGTCGGTACCTAAGGTATAAGTATGTACTAGAAATGAATTAAATTCTCAATTTTAACCGATATGGTAATTGTTGGTTTTAGCACAGCTGGTGTATAGGTGAGGTTATTTATTTTACCAGCAAACGTGATTAATTAATGGAGCATTCAGTACAAGTTCAAGTAACATAAATGCTACATTCAGTTACAAATATGTCTTCTTTTTTCAGTGAAATAGGGTCTGTGTCATGATATTTTAACCCCCGACACAAAAAGAGGGGTGTTATAAGTTGGACGTGTCTGTGTGTCTGTCTGTGGCATCGTAGCTCCTAAACGAATGGACGATTTTAATGCGTTTTTTTGTCCGAAAGCTGACGTAAGCGAGATGGCTCTTAACTACGTTTCAACAAAATCGGTTCAGCCGTTTTTGAGATATTGAACTTTGTAATTAAAAAATCGGGGGTTTTTCAACTTTTCTAAGTTGTAGTTTTATTTAAACACTTTAGTAGTGGATATTTTTGCAGGTAGGTAGGTACCTAAGTACCAATAATTGTAGGTATTACAAAATGCATTCTAAATAGTTATGTATTAGTATTTAAATGGAATATGTTTAGCGGAATACAGGTTATAAAAAAAAATACATGTGTCTCAAAATAAATGGCCTTCGCGCAACACTTTGATCTGTTAGTTTCCGCCATCGGCATGAGAGAGACGTGACAAGACCCGGCGTCCCGCTACGCGATTCACAACCTGTCAGGATTCACCTCATCGGTCGTTCCTAGTATTAACCTGACCCAAGATACTCAGCAACCTAAGCGTGATCGGAGATTAGACTTATACACCTACTAGGTCGGCTAAGGCGAATTGCTAAGCGTTGCATTGTGATTTGAATACCAGTCCCAGCCGGCCGCGGCGCCACCGCCAGCACCGGTGCCGGTGCCGGCCCCGCGCCGACAGGACGTCCTACGTTTACCGCCCGTCTTCAGCGGCTACCAGAGTAAAATTCGCGCATCCTGCCATCACTCTGACCTAGTAATTGTTTACGACATGACCTCACCTAATGAGATACCTAAAAATAGACCACACCACGCAAACGTCCCGCAAGGAAATATTAACGCGGCATTTTACTTTTTTCGAATAGAAAAATGGTTTACGTAATTTCGTAGTAATGTCATCGATCTCGTTTCAATCTCGTGTTAATTTATCGGTTCGAAAATCGCCACGGCCGCGTCGTGACCTTTAAAGTTTTTTTCGTAAATCGCGTTGCCAGTCACTTTGAAGAAACGACTGACTTGCCGCAACCATACCTATTGAATAAGTTTAGTAATTAGGTTGCTTTTGCTTTATGACCAATAACCAACTACGAGACGAACTTCTAGGATTATTTACGATTGTTGAATAAAGATACCTAGTTAGCTACAACTACAACAATATGAAATCCACGCCTGTACAAATATCGGATGACTCTAGCTAGGTAATAGTGTCATAAAAATAGAGCGCCGATGTCAATATAATTTTGTGTGCGTTACCTATTAGTAGTAGCGTTGATTATCTACATCTGACTGTACCTACACTAATGAATTGGTACATAGGTGTACGGGTGTATACTACTTATGTAGTAAAAAAAATTGCAATGCAGATCCTATACCCACATGCTGCTGTATTTTTTAACGAAAACTTCCGTCCTGCTTTGTTCTTATTCGTTTATTACTAGCTCATGCCGAATCAATTATAACACCTTAATTGATTTATTGCGCAGTTTAAATTCTAGACCGCATTAGTTGTCATTACAAGGAAACCAGTCCGTTTGCACGTCGTCTGGCATGAGACGTGAGTACAGTCACAGGTTAGCTTAAGTAGTAAGGCAGGAGGTAAGATTTCGGTTGCATTTCCGTTGCAAGAGTGCACCAGCGCTCCACCTGCGCGCTCCGCGGCCCAGCGCTGCTGTCACTCTCGCACTCTCACCTCACATCGAACATCAAGCGTATCAATTACACCTTACAATAAGCCCTCCTTTACTTTACCTTACTTCCTCGGTTCAATCTTTCGTTATTCACCTTAACGCGTCAGGATGCATCTAAGAGGCAAACGATACCGCGCAATATGTTAGGTTCATGAAAAATAGACACAAATAGATAGGTAAATAGGTATAAGCAAACGTAATGCATACATACGTAGGTAAACTCCGGCAGGCAGTTGTTTCCAGTAGAAACCTTAACGCATTCAGGACCAGCCGTCCGGATCACTCGTTGTAAGACAATTGTACCAAAAACAAGGAGCGAATGGATGCGGCCGGCTGTTTATAAACATTGGAATAGTCCATCGGGACGGAATGCGATCAATACGACGTCGAGCTTACTCCGAGCGGCCGGGGCCTCGTCGGCCCCAACCTCACCTGCTGCGCGAATGGTAAGCCTATGCACTCTCGCGGGGCAGCGGGTAGCAGACAGCAAATGCAACACGACGCGCAGAGAGCGAGGCGATGCGCACGAACGTACGAAGCTGTCGGCTGGCGGCTGCCGTGTGCGCGCAGCCCTACTTGTTACGTCACACGCTTTGACAGCTGGCGCATCGGGCGGAGGCGCGGGCGGCCGCGCCGCGGCGCCACCGGCGGCGGTCGGGCCGATCAATAGTCGCGCGCGGCGAGCGCGGCGCGGACCGCGGCCCGCGCGCCTTCGCCCGCCGGCCGGCGCCGGGCGCCCTCTGCCCGACCCGACCCACCACAACAACACCACCGCCGTTTCGATAGTTAAGGGGAAATATGTCGTAATACATAAAGTAAGCACCAGTTAAAAACTAAAAAAATGTAAACAAACAATGTATTGAATTTGACATTTAATATGTCAATTTCAATACATTGTTTGTTTACATTTTTTTCGTTTTCAAGTGGTGCTTAAGTACTTTACATACGTCGAGAACAATCCGCGTCAAATACCATAAAGTCGACGTCATTGACATGTTTACACGTTTACACTAAAATTTGAGGGTTGCCCTCAATTTCCCTGGGAACATCAGAACCTGACTTAGTGACAAGAGACCACCTCAGAGGCCCTAGCACAATAGGTTTCATCGTGACGTTTTACGGCGAAAATGTACTGAAACGTCACGTAAAACGTGACTATAAAACCTATCGTGCTGGGCCTCATGAGTATACTCTATCGAATAAAAAAATAATTGAAAATCGGTCCACAATTGACAGAGAAATCGGTGATCATACATAATAGGTAGTTATTTACGATACAAGTGCAGAAAATAGGAAATTCGCAACGAGTGGCGATACATTAAAACACGACCGAAGGGAGTGTTTTAAATCGACACGAGTTTTGAATTACCTATTCGCACGTGTATCGTACAACGTTTTACAGTACATATGGCTCTTTAAAGTTTCAACATATGCACGGAAAGTGTTCATTACCGCACTAGTGCGGAAAAGTAACACCATGTGTACTGTAAAAAAACATACATAGGTACAGTGGAACATAGAACCTCCTTTTTTGAAGTCGGTTAAAAATAAATACCTATTTTAATTTTTATTTGCGTTAAGTACCAGGTTGTTTAAACAATGTAAAAGGTTTTCATGTGTGTTACATGAGAGATCCTTAAAAGACGTTTAGTTTTAACATGAATCAACATCTGTCACCCTAAAATCAATAGGTACCTATAGACCGCGCCATAACTTGTGAGAAGGAGAACGAGAGGAGAACGGTCAGCTGATGCCCTGAAGTTTGTAACGCAGTAGCCCGCGTACTAGGCACTATTTTTTGTCAGTTACTTTCTCCCGTGCCATAACTTGTGAGAAGGTTCAGAATGTTGTATCGTGAAGCCCCGTGTATGTCAGCTGCGGTTCCGTCGATGGGTTAACCAGCAGCAACCTCCCAAAGATGTAAAAAAATATAAAAAATTGCCTATTCCTCCCGATTCATTTTATCATCAAATGATAGTTAATCCAATATTACGACGAAATGAGATCGTCAGCTGACTGTACAGTGGTGGAAAGTCCGTCAGCAGGTCATACGAACATGTAAAAAAAAAAACAGTCATTTCCTCCCAACTGAAATTTGGTCAGATGACAGTTTATATGCTACTATAAATATATCAACGCGTCAGCTGGTGCTATCGCGGTGGAAAACTCGTCAGCTGATGCCCTAAAATTTGTAACGCAGTACCCCGCAGCAGTATAGGTGTTCACGCACATTACACAATTTTTTTTTCCTGAACCTTGCAGTATTTTGTTGTTTGTCTACAACATGACGGTCACAATCTTTCGTATTGCGTGGATATATATCACAAATTACTATGCTTACTTTAGGATTATCTACTGAACTTGGCACCCATTTAGATCTTAATTCTTTTGTCGGCGAAGTTGACAACCACGCATATTCTTAATATTGAACTAGGCTCCCATTTTCACATTTATGTTTTTGGTGATTTTTTTCTATAATAATAGGGCGGTCATACCATGACCTAGCTTATCATCCGTTTTCGTCTTGACGTTGGACTTTGACTTTAGGGACACGTTGTATTGTATAGGGTTAGGGTACTGAATTTGTAAATACCTACTTAGGAATGCCTCACTACGTCGAGACTGAACTGAATCGGGGATTAATCCTTTTTTCAAGTCGGTTAAAACATCAAATTACCCAATAGGCCGGGTGAGATCTTAAGAGACAGCCCAGAATCAGTCAACCTGGACGAGTATGTTACATGATCCCTAGACTAGCCGACCACCGGAGAACCCAAGTTATGAGTAAATAAAGTGAAAGGCTGTTCAACAGTATATTATAGGTACCTACATTCCGCACTAACCGACTTTAAATAATGAGCAAACTAAGTATGGCAGTATCAACTATTTTTTATGTTTTCGTGCCTCAAAAGGAAATAACCAGACAAGTGCGAGTCTGCCTGCCATACAAACTTTCATAATGGTTTGGGGTATTTTCTATATGTTTTTGGGCGAGTGGAGAGTAGTTATGTTCGTGTTTGGACTTAAAAGTCACAATCTAAGAAGTATTTGAGTGGATTGCAAAAAAATTGTACATAGTTAAGAGCCTTAATCTAATTTACGATTTAACTTTTTACAGTTTCGTGACGGCAATTACCCATATAAAATATATGGGTAATTGCCGTTATGAAACTGTAAAAAATTTAATCATAGATTAGATTAAAGCTCTTAACTATGTAATTTTTTTTTGCAATTCACTCATTTATATAAGTGATGCCATTTTTGTGTAATTAGTTAGATACCTATATTGATCAACGCTTGATGAAAGTAATTATTACTGTTTAAAAATGGTGCTGGACTTCAAAAATATGTTGAATACCTATCTTGTTTTATGGAGCGGGTAATTTCAAAAACAAAATTTCGAAGTACTGTAAAAATGGTTCTTATACATTTTCAGTGTAAGGTAGGTACTACTTTCTTATTTACCTACCTATGTTCTAATTTACCCTTTTAAAACATAATTTATTCATGCTGAAGAACATGTTTTTATTTTATATATTTCAATTAATTGATCGAAATTACCCCATGTCATGTAACTCAGGAATATTTTGGGGTTCAAGAGTTTAGCCGAATGTAAGATTTGTCCCCGAAGAACTCGTACTGTGTGTCGAAGGTACTGTTTTGTATTGTACTGATGTTGTAATGGAAATCTGTAGAACTGGGAACAAATCCCCACCTAAGTATACCTGCTAATCCCCAAGGAACGTTAAACTGTTGTGTCTGTTGCCCTCCTAGGCCTCCTACCACTTAGCAAGTTTTAAATATTAAAGAATTTGATTATTACGGCTTTTACGGCTCATGATAACTCTTTGTGCTAAATCGTAGCTTAATTTTACGATAAATAAACGTCAAATAACGTTACTTATGTACACTTATGTTGGGGCGGAAAGGTTCTCGAGTGGCGACTACGTACCGGAAGGCGCGGCGTGGGTACCCCACGGTGGACTGATAACCTGGGTAAAGGTCGCGGGAGTCCGCTTGATGTGGGTGGCGCAGGACCGATCACTTTGGCACTCTTTGGGGGAGGCCTATGTCCAGCAGTGGACGTCTTTCGGCTGATATGATGACGATGATTACCAAATTGAAAATACTGGTAATTTACCGGTTACTTTACACCCTCTTTTCCTGATGGACATTCACCAGGTGCCCCACTTTGCTGTGTGCCCCAAACGCATATGTGAGTTCAACAGACTATTACCAAGCAGGGATCGGATACCGGTATTTTCACCATACAAAAATACCGGTTTTATTTTGTTCGATTTCGTTCTTTGGTTTATAATATAATTTTTGATCAGGCTGTCTAATAATACGAAAATGTTACCTAAATACATGATAGAGTCCTACATTAAGAGCCACAATTAAAAATATTAGACTACTTCGGACCTTTTGAAAAAATATTTATTACACCAAAAAAAACAATATATATTCCAATATTCTAGGATAACTGAATTAAGAAATTCTAACTTATTTATTTTTATTTCTACAATATAATGCATTGGTAATCGCCATCCGTAAGAGATACCGTATTATGATGAAAATATTTGACATAAGTAGAACATTTCAACATTCATGACATGACTCATATACGCCTCGAAGGCATAGGGTGAAAGTCTCTAAATATTATGAACGCGTCTGTGCGTCAAAGGCACAGGGTGAGTTGGGTCGTTCTTCTTTTCGACCGACAATAGCCTGTCCTTCGTCTTATTACGGCATCTCATTTGAGTAATGATGTTTACGGTTTTATAATGTTCAAATGAACGTCCATATTATTTTATTAATTAGTGATATTTAATATTTCACTTTCTCTAACTAGCATTTATTTAAATGTTTTTTTTTTTCGTAGAATGCCGTGACAGAGTGGTAAACCAAAATGTTGTCCCCACTGAAAGAGTCCACTTTGTCACATGTTTTTTTTTACAAACCAACCGTAAATAAATATTTATATTGGCCAGAAAGGAAACTTTAATTAGTTCTAATGAAGAAACCTATGCATTTTTTTTTAAATCGCATTTCAAAACCACAATTTTCGATAGTTCAAAAACCAAAAAAACAGAAAAACCTCGGTTCATTGTCGGTAAAAAAGAAGAACGACCCAGTTACGGTGACGCATATGTGTCGGTGGCAGTGAATGCGTTAACCGGTTTTGTCTCTCTCTCGAGTCGGTATATGTAATTTACCGGTTTCAAAATTTGCCTAGTAATTGCATTCCCTAAAATACCCCAATGCACTTTACGAAATCCTCGCCCATTAATTCTGGAAAAATCTTAACGCATCTTAGGCCTCTCACAGACTGGCGCGGCCTGTCCGCGGCGGACAATAGTAAACTTGTCACTAGTTGTCAAATTTACTATGGACCGCCACCGCAGGCCGCGTCAGTAGGTATGTTGCAGGCTTTAAGAGTGTAGATTACGAATATATCAGTCGTTGGCGTTGAACCTGCGGTGCAGATATATGCGTCGTTGGCGTCGTAAAGATTAACTGTAGGTGGTTAAATAAAACATAATAATTATTTTTACTTTTATTATCTCATAATATGGGTACTTTTAACTTTAAAACAAACAAACAAATAGTAGATCAAGCGCAATCTAGTTCATCCAAATTACAAAATGAAGAAATTGTATTCAAATTTACGTAATACTGCTAAGCTCATCTGTAGTTATAGGCAATTACGATCGGATAATCCTACTGAAGTGGCCTATATTACCATACAAACATTTCTGCAAAAATACGGAAACTGACTCGGTTTTATGTTAGGTGGAGATAGTAACATTTTAAACAATCCAGTTGAAAGGTAGATTGTTATTCTTGGATCGTAATCTCTCGCTATTCAATAAACGAAAACATAAAAACAAACGAGTACCTACGTCTGCATATCTATCATTATCGCCGCTTAAGTCGTACTTAGAACATTAGAATGCTCTTTATGTTCGACTTAAAAGCGATCGTGCTAGAGCTAGGCTAATCATGCATGGGCAGGAACTGAGCACAGGTTATATAATCTATAGCATTCTGATCAACAGTAGTACATCCTACAGGCACCAGAAAAAATATGATTAACATTTACGAAGGCGCGCCCCACTCCTTGTCGTATGTGTTTTTCATATTTCGGTGTTTTCGGTATATGCCTCAATATTTACTACGGCTTAATGATATTCGTAACTTTATTCTTTGTTCACTTCCTGTGTTTTCTTTTTCACCTGCTTTTCACTATTTGCCAGTTTTGCAGTTTTCGTTAGTCACATTCGTTTTTTTTCGGTGTGGGTCGTCTCAGATCATAGAAGGGAACCACATGTAGTTGTGGTGACGCGTGATATGTGTCATCATGAAATGATCACCAAATGTGAATGACACGAATAACGAACAAGGCAAATAGGACGGATGAAAACTGAACGAGAACAGAAAATACAGTGACGAAGAACCCTTCGTATCGAAACGTCCTACAAGCAAATAGTCCTATTAGCATAATGACCTGAAAGCAAATTGTCCCATTAGCACAGTGACCGAAAGCAAAACGTCCTGTTAGTAAAACAACCTAAAAGCAAATCGTCCTATTATCTGGTCGCCCTTTTAGCAAAACGTCCCGAAAGCGAAACGCCATGAAATCTGAATGACCTAAAAGCAAAACGCCCTATACGCAGAACGTCCCATGGTGTACAGACAAGAAAAAAATCGGCCAGGTGCGAATCGCGTCGATTTGGGCAATTAGTAGTAAATTCTACACCTATGTTAATATTAAAAATTCTGCCGCCCCCTATCACAGATAATTAACTTATCCTTTATGGACGGAGTCTTTCCTACTGAATTAAAGCGCTGTATAGTTAAGCCACTCTTCAAAAAGGGGGACAAAACAGATCCAGGTAATTTATAGACCCATAACAATAATCCCAATTTTGTCAAAAATATTTGAGCAGTCTGTATTATGTAGAATTAATGACTTCCTGGATAAATAGGTATGACATCTTATCGTCAAAACAATTTGTGTAACAAGGCAAATCCACGACACTAGCCGGGTTGCACTTAGTTAAGATAGTCACAGAATGTTTAAACAGAAAAACTCCAATCGCGGCTATTTATTTAGACTTGAGTAATAAAGCCTTTGATTTTACCGATCACTCAATCCTTTAAAAAAAATTGAGGTGTATGGGATAAGAGGTAAAGCGCACGACTGGGTACAAAGTTATGTAACGGAAAGAATGCAATATACAGAAATTGAAAAAATTGTTCGCAAAATAATTACACCGTCAACAAAGAAAAGTATAGGTCCGATCTATTAGTGAATAAAACCAGCGTCCCACAAGGAAACGTACTTGGACCATTGCTATTTTTAATAGCAATTAACGATTTTCCAAACTGTCTAAAACAAAAACAGGATTGCATTATTTTCGCTCGATATATCGATCGATTTGTCTTTGCACTCAGACGGCTGAGACAAACGGTATCACTAGATGCAGCTCTAACAGCATACCATGGCTACGTCTCCTCCGTCCTAAACTTTGGAATACTGCTATGGGGAAATTCCGTAGAGTCGGATAGAGCATTTAAACTCCAAAAAAGGTGCATTAGGGCCCTGGACAACGCATGGTTTCTGCAAAGACGGATAATGTTTTGGCTACGATTAGTATATTAAGGATACTATTTGATACGATCGTCGAATGAAGTGTACAGGTGTTTTTATAAAAATTTAGTTAAGTAAATATGACATGAAAAATCTGCATGCAGGTTGAATATGCGTGAACAAATTCAGCTTTAAGACCTTACCCAGTTACCATATTCTGGCAAATAAAGAAAATTTTGATGTTGATTTTGATTTTGAAAAAATAATATCTTTAATATTAGCATAATTTTATGGCGTTTCTCTTTCGGGACGTTTTGCTAAAAGGGCGATCAGAGAAATAGGACGATTTGCTTTTAGGTTGTTTTACTAACAGGACGTTTTGCTTTCGGTCATTGTGCTAATGGGACAATTTGCTTTCAGGTCATTATGCTAATAGGACTATTTGCTTGTAGGACGTTTCGATACGAAGGGACGAAGAACGAACAACACGAGCGAGAAGAGAGGGGCAAGTACCCAGCAACAAGGGGCGAGTACCTCAAGTGGCGGACAACGAATGGGACGAGCGTAAATAAAAAATAAGGTATACAAAAAATGGTAATCGTAAGCAGTCGCGATATTCAGTTATTTAGTTTCAACTAATTTCCTAGTTAGGCGCATAATTGAAATGTAGTTTACATTTGGCGTGACTATACAACGTTGACATTATCTTAACACGTCCCTTGTCCACCGTATCCGAAATATTCTGAAGATTGAGGTGGACTTGAGTATCTACCGACATATATTTTACATCCTATGAGGGACAGGGAACGGGTCCATTTGAAGATGTTGCACGATATCACATCACAGAATCATGAAACTGTAATCTTAATCACTATGACTGATGGCTGTATCTACTTACATATCTGAGAAAAACCTGAGCTTAGCAGTGTCAAACTCGTAAAAGGTATTAAAAACGAAATTGGCATATGAACTTTATCAACAAGCCTTACACACAGAACCATAAAGTAAAAAACGATCAATAAAAATACTAATTTCGGTTTTGACTCGTCCACGCGGTATTTCGGGAATAGAACAAAATCAAACGATTGGAAAATTAATTTGTAAAGAGGTCGATGGTAGACAAACGGTTAGTTCCTGGCAGGTTCATACGATCTGTACAACATCCGGAGCTGGGGCTGCGGCAGGGCGCCGCGCCGCCGAGGAAAGGGCTCAGTAAACCTTCAGCTGGTTCTTGTCGTCGAAGCCGGCGGAGTGGCCCGCGTTGCGCACTATGAACGAATTGCCGTCGAAGTGCATTCGCCTTTCCCCGCGCCTGATGCAAAAACCATTTACAATTGAGGCAAGTTCTAGAAATTGGCGCAGAAAAGCAGCTGTCAAAATGTTAATAACTTTAAATACTTATGAGCAACTAGGGAATGCAATATCTGTTCATATTTCATAACCGATTATGATTTCGGTTATGATGAATGAATAAATAACAAAAAACCGGCCAAGTGCGTGTCGGACCACGCAAAACGAAAGGTTCCGTGCCTATTAAAAAGGTCGTATCGTCACAGAAATTTTACGGCACTTACGTCCTTTTCTTTGAGGAAGGCAGTTTTTCAGCAATATCTCGAAAACCTCAGAACCGATCTTGTTCAAAACAATTTTCGGTGAATGAAATTAATAAGCCTTATGTCCATAAATTTTTCCATATTTTTAAAATACACCGTTCAAAAATTAGAGGGGGGGGACAGAATTTTAGTGACTTTCGGGGCGATTATCTCCGGCTCTATTCACTTAATCAAAAAAAATGCTAAGAAACCTTATATTTATTTTGAAAGGCCTGTCGATTGATGTGCCACACGGGGGGTTACAACGAAAAATTTTTTTTTGACTTTTAGTTTTATGTATGGAGTGCACCCCTAAAAAATTTTTTTTTGTCACTTTAATTACAAAACTATGTAGCGGCTAACAAAATACACCTTCCCTCAAAATTTTATTCAAATACACCTAATACTTTTCGAGTAAAATGCCTGTGACATACGGACAGACGGACAGACGGACAGACGGACAGACGGACATGACGAAACTATAAGGGTTCCGTTTTTGCCATTTTGGCTACGGAACCCTAATAACCTCACCAAACCTAAACTTCATCACAGACAGCGGTATGGTGCTCAGCGGGCTGCCCACATAGGCTACATCCAACAATCCACACACCACACCTTTCCACACACACCTTTTACTACAATAAGATTTTATAATAACTAACAATAACAAATTATCTAGTTCAGCTAAAAATTTCACCGTTTAGTATGATTTTTATAGATCTTTAAGTTATTATGTTGTTGATTTGATTACTTTTTATTAATTCGTACCTACAAATCTCCTTTAATCAATATCTCGAGTTAACTTCTTCGCTACATAATTCTTAAGAGAAAGGTGGCAGTTTAAAAAAAAACGTGGGTATTTGAGACGCAATTTCCCCATAATGTGCAATGCGCTTTTTCGAATCTTCTTCTAAACCTTTAAACTTTTCCTAAATATTGCGTGGCACGTATTCGCAATTTCTTATAGTAGTTATAGTATATTTTTTACTAATGTAAAAATAAGCGTTACAGAATGGGCTGAGATAAAAATTGATATAATTCACTTTAAAAACCGGCCAAGTGCGAGTCGGACTCGCGCACGGAGGGTTCCGTACCATTATCTATAAAAACGGCTAAAAAATCATGTGACATGTCTGTTGTATGGGAGCCCCAGTCGGTTTTTTAGTATTTGTTGTTATAGCGGCAACAGAAATACATAATCTGTGAAAATTTCAACTCTCTAGCTATCACGGTTCTTGAGATACAGCCTGGTGACAGACAGACGGACAGCGAAGTCTTAGGAATGGGGTCCCGTTTTTACCCGTTGGGTACGGAACCCTAACAAAAACAAAGTGTCAATTCAGTACTTCGCCAAGCCACATAGGTACATAAAAATATCCACATTTCCTTTCCAATTTACCCCATGAACTGCTTTCCGAGAGCAAATGTGTTGATTATTACCAGTGATCGGTTATTTGGATTCTCCCTCGCGGGATACGAAGTAGAAAAGTTAATATAGATACGACAGTTTCCCGCGATACCGAACAAACCGTACAAAAATAAAACAATTTAAATTATCTCTAAGGAATTTTTACTCTTACATGGCAACCAGTTGAGACAAAAACTTCTATTCTTTTCCTAATTACACTTTATTTTAAGCAAAATATATTAAAACCTCCAAAACCACAAAGTATTAGCTTATATAAATAAATAAATAAATATAAGGGGACATTCTTACACAAATCGAACTAGCCCTATATATCTGTCATGAACATGATGGAAAAAATACTTCAAAATCTTGACATTGACATTTCATTATTTTCTCTGGATTTCAGTTCTAATTATAGCCGATCTCTGTTGATAACGAATTCATTTATTCAAACAATTAACCCGTAGTAAGCATATATTAGCAGATAGACACGCGTACTTACTCGCTGAACTTTTATCCAAACGGTACACAATGTGCCGCTTTGGAGGCAGCAAACGAGCTGTCAGTGTAAACACTTGTGCTCATTTGTTCGATTTAGACAAAAGAACGGAGAGTAAGTACTCGTCTATCAGCTACTTAGATATTTTAAAGTGTAATAAAAAAAAACACATTGTATTTTTTTGCCTTTTCTAACAACATAAAGCCCGGATTCCCGGGGCATTTCCATACTAACATAATGATTGAGGTCGTTCACCCCATGTCGAATCCAAAAAACCGATCACTGATTATTACATAAAAAATCCAAGTCGCTACTTATATGAGGGCTGATAATATTTGAGGAGTTAAATTCCGTTGATGCCTCAATGATCCCAGAATTGACACTTCATTAGTTGCTACTTAAACGGATTTTTCTAATAAGCGTGCGGTCCCACTATCTGGCCAGGGAGAGACGTAAAAATTGTGTACTCACCACAGGCGGTAGTAAAGAAAGCCTCAGATCGCATATTTATCGCCCTTGCCTCTGGCTCGGACCTCAAATACCTGCGATCTGAGACATACTATGTTGTACCGCCCTAGGTAAGTAATGTACTATTACGTCATACCTCGCCATAAAGTAGCAACTTCCGCACGCTGTTACGCAGTCCCTGGTTCTACACTTCACCAAAATTGCGATTTCCGAGGATATAAATACACGATTTATAATAGAAAATACCGAAATCACTACACGAGTGCCTATAAAATTTGAGGGTTGCCCTCGATTTCCCTGGGATCCCATCATCAGATCCTGACTTGTGCTTACCTGAATAACTTGAAAGAATAAGATTAGAGGTCTATACGTACCTATAAACTTTCAAAAAATATCTCCCAACTCCTAAACGTTGAGGAGTTGTACCTTCCATCATCAGCCCACCAACATGAAGTGATGACTATCAGACGCAAATACCTAAATAGCTTTAGAAAATACATGAAACACGTAATACGTGCTTGTAAAACGTGAGGGTTGCCCTCGATTTCCCTGGGATCCCATCATCAGATCCTGACTTGGTGACAATGGGACCATCTCGTCTTTCCTGTTCCGGCGCCCCACGCTTTTACAATCAAATCGTATAATTAAAAGCAGATAGTTTACACTTCAGCCCGGAAATAGAGACAACTTGAACGATCCATAATTTATTTTTGGTTTTTACGTGCATTTATAAAAGCGTGTTTTTCTAGTGTTTTTTTATTATATCCCGTTTGTTTTATTAGCATTCCCATGGAATGTTGTTATTATCCCAGTGTACATTTATCATTCCATTTTCACTCTATTCTCTCAATAATTATTTAAGAATTCAGCATTATGAGCTGCCCTTTTAGAGGATTCATAATTAGAATATGAAGTGTCAATATACATTTAAAAAAATCACAAAAAAATGCCGAAACACACCAGAATTATGCAAAAATGTGTACTGTTGATATTAACGCACACATGCTTGTGAGCTGGAAAAACAATCTGAGAAAAAGAGTAAAAAATGGAAAATTCTTACTATGACCACAGAATAAGTAATTTGTACCTACACTTTATTGAAATCAAATCACCCACCAAAAACGTACGTTTATGAACCAGAGGGCGTAATTAAGTACCTATATAATCATTCTTTATTTTGCGTCACTCTCTGATATTGGTTTGGCTTGGCTACGTACCGCACGAAGAGGTGCTGGGTCTGCCCCAGAGATGCTGTGCAATGCAAGAACGGGCTGGTAATCGAAGCGGAGCCGTTGGTCGGGCTAGTGCGCAGCTGGTACTTGTGGCTGCAGCGGTGGATCCTGAAGGGAAACGGTTCCAATTCTAGGTACTTAGTGCCTTATATACAAAGGTAAGATTCCTGTTAATGTACTTAGTAGCTGCGTTGGAATAATTTCCGCAAGCCACAAGTGCGGGGTATTTGGTACTTGTTACATTTTTTGTTGATCGGCTTTTTTATTTATTCTCTAATGTCGTTTTCTTCTCTACTCAGCTCAGTGGGATATTTCCTATTCATCCGATCGGTCCACCGGTCCATCGGCCCAATGAGATTTCTTTTAACACCCTTTCCTATTTGTTAGATTAGAATGGTCAAAGATAAATAAGTCACTGGATCGATTGATCGGTCGAACGATCGGCGAACGGGAAACACCCGCTACTGAGCGCGTGTTTCCTACACTGGTAGTGCTTTCGTTTTCTTTTCATTCCCTATTGGTTCTGTCGTTTTGACGTTCCGTCAATGTAAATGTGGGAAAATGTTTAACCTCCTGGAGCCTTAACAAAATTTATGTAAATATAATGCCGGATACTCGTTAACCTCGTGAGAGGTTAACGAGTATCTTAGGAACCCTAGGAATAAAACTACAAAATAACCAAAGTCAAAAACAGGATGAGACTACTAGCGAAAATGTCGGGAAGCCATTTTTATCACGTGCTAAATAGTAGTCTATCGGGACTGGTGGATAAGTATTGTCTATTGTCCACCCATCAGAACTAAGTGCGGTGTGGGCTTGAGGCTCTAGTAGTAGGTCTCTAATTAGTATACATAGAGCGACTTGCCTAACGAGTCCATCGGCAGTCTGGCTGACGCGCACGTTGTTGATGATCCAGTTGTCGATGCCGTCGTCCGTGAGCCAGTACTGCGTGGTCTCCAGCAGCGACAGCGCCTCGTTCACGTAGGACGGGCCGTGCCGCGACTCGCTGGGGACACGGAATACTCTAGTGGCACACTGCACAAACTTCCAGCCAACGGCATTGTTGAGTCTGTCCTGATTAACACTGGCCTAGTTTAAGTAAGCACTTATTCGCATTTTAAGTACGTCTAGGTTTAGATAAAATGAATGTCAACCAGATAAATAACATTTTATGTGAAAACTCGGAGTTCGTAGGATCGATCGGATCAGGAACACGGAGCTGCGTACCAAAACTGGCATCGTAGATGTGGGTGCTAAGTCCGCGAAGCTTAAGTGGGACTGGGCTGGACATGTCTGTCGGATGCACGTGGAGCGATGGGCAAAATTAGCCACCGAATGGACCCCACAAGATGGCTTCCGAGGTAGAGGTAGACCGAAAAGGAGATGGCGGGACGATTTTGATATGTTTTTTACAGATTGGCGAACATTAGCACAGGACCGAGATGAGTGACGGAAAAAAAGGGAGGCCTTTGCCCAGCAGTGGGACACAAAATAGGCTAATGAAAATTTTTAAAAAATAAAAATGTGGAAACTGGGAACATGTCCAATAGCTTTCCATTACTTTTTTACAGTTTTGTGAAAACTATGTTTAATTGTTACTACCAGATACACTGGAATCATCATCATCATATCAGCCGAAAGACGTCAACTACTGGACATAGGCCTTCCCTAAAGAGTGCCTAATTGACCGGTCCTGCTCCACCCGCATCCAGCGGACTCCCGCGACCTTTACCTCATCAATCCACCTTGTGGGGGGCTACTCACGCCGCGCCTTCCGGTACGTGGTCGCCACTCGAGAACCTTTCCGCTCCAACAGCCATCGGTTCTACGTGCAATGTGCCCCGCCCATTGTGCATTAAGTTTAGCGATTCGGAGGGCTATATCGGTTACCTTGGTTCTGCTGCGGATAGCCTCATTTTTGATGCGATCACGCAGAGAAACTCCCAACGTAGCCCTCTCTATTGCCCTTTTGGGTGACTTTGAGCCTTCTTATGAGGCCCATAGTAAGCGATCACGTTTTAGTAAGGACCACGTGGATACCTTACTTAAACGATTTAATAGTATTTATTGTACAACTTTATAAGTAAGTTTAATAAAAGCCCTGGCCATCGCGTAAGCTGTTTTGTTGATAAATTGTATTTCCAAATAAGACAAAGTATACTAGCGCGCACTGCTCCACCGTGAACGACACATCTTACTTGTAGAACGGTTACGATTAAAAAAAAAAAAACGTTGAGAGTGAAGTCCTGGCTCTTGTTGAGGAAGGTGTCGGTGGTGGTGCGCGTGCCAGCCGCGTCCACCAAGTATACTAGCGCGCACTGCTCCCCCGTTAACAACACTTTCTTGTACCACATCTTACTTGTAGAACTCGTTGACAGTGAAGTCCTGGCTCATGTTGAGGAAGGTGTCGGTGGTGGCGCGTGCCAGCCGCGTCTACCAAGTATACTAGCGCGCACTGCTCCGCCGTGAACGACACTTTCTTGTACCACATCTTACTTGTAGAACTCGTTGAGAGTGAAGTCCTGGCTCATGTTGAGGAAGGTGTCGGTGGTGGCGCGTGCCAGCCGCGTCCACCAAGTGTACTAGCGCGCACTGCTCCGCCGTGAACGACACTTTCTTGTACCACATCTTACTTGT
Organism: Epinotia nisella; assembly: GCA_932294315.1. NCBI lineage: Eukaryota > Metazoa > Arthropoda > Insecta > Lepidoptera > Tortricidae > Epinotia > Epinotia nisella. The sequence goes on along the minus strand of OW028673.1, from coordinate 16,507,470 downwards.
AGAACTTGTTGAGAGTGAAGTCCTGGCTCATGTTGAGGAAGGTGTCGGTGGTGGCGCGTGCCAGTCGCGTCCACCAAGTATACTAGCGCGCACTGCTCCGCTGTGAACGACACTTTCTTGTACCACATCTTACTTGTAGAACACGTTGAGGGTGAAGTCCTGGCTCATGTTGAGAAAGGTGTCAGTGGTGGTGCGCGTGCCAGCCGCGTCCACCAAGTATACTAGCGCGCACTGCTCTGCCGTGAACGACACGCCTTTGTACCACATCTTCGCGTATCTGCAAGCCATCACAGGCATTCAACACAGGAACCATAGATTTTATCCAGTTATTAGTCTCTAAACTTGCAAAGAGCCCATCAAAATGTCCCTGAAACCACCCTGAAACACTCCAAAGGATGAGTGCCACGTGGACATATGGAGTTCACAAATAATTATTCTTCTATATCCAATCGAGTCGCACAATATCAAACCCAACGTGGCGGTCCTCCTCGAGAAATATCATGAGCGGGCGGGACAAATGGAGGCAGACTTTATGCAACAGGGTCCACTCTTACAACAACTTAAACTGACTTGTTATTGCCCTGCAGATGACAGGCCTGTATCTCAACGCGAGATCCGTAGTGGTAGACGCGGCCGTTCGGGTGGATGAGCGCCGCCGCCGCGCCCGACCGCGATAGCGCTAGTATGATGTTGTTCTTGGCGTTGGTCACGCGAACCGCACCGTCAATTGTCATGTCCACCCTAAATGGGGTAAGAATAATAGAGCGAAACAATATACGATCGTATTTAAATCGAGTAGCTCGAAAGTCGACCACAATTAAATCTTTTAAATAACTAAACGCGTACATTACGCGTTTCTTAAAATTTCACTCACTTAACTCTATCTCGTAGCCTCAGACAAATGGTGCCGTGGGGCGTCACTGAACCATTGTACCCGGCTCCTCCGACCTCCGACACCTGCCAGTTCAAAACTCCTGTTATTAGGTAAACTAGGTTAACTAAGTACAGGAAAACGTGTAAATAGATATGGTGAATAGACGTAAAACAGGACATAGACATGTAAACAGAGTGGAAGGCAGTACATACCCAGAACGGCCTAGCCATAAGAAACTAGTTTTGTATGTAATGGGTACTGGAACCGGACATTAAGCTTCACGTATGATCACAGATAAAAGGGTACCTCGAGCTCCCGCCAAGTATCCGCGTGGTAGATATCGTCTCCGGGGTAGAAAGGGGCCTTGTTGCGCTGCAGGGGCGCGCGCCACGGGGGCTGCCAGCCTGTGGCTCCGACCAGCTCCGCCGGCCCCAAGCCGCCTTCCAAGAACTTGCTGTAGTCTTGGAAGGCAGACAGGTTCGACTCATCCTACAAAAGTGTACGTATCAAACGTTAATATTTTATATTGACACTAAAAATAATAGCCTAACCATGCTAGAAAATATACGTAATTGTGTGACCTTCTGATTAATGTGGGCGAAGCATTAACGAGTGGTATACTATTAAAATGATACAGACAATCATGTATTCTCTAGTCTCACTCTCCACCCATACTTATGTCACACCGATCAACAATCACCTGTAGCCAATGTAGCCACCTGTTTAGCTGGTTGCTACACTATTAATTGTAGATATCTACTATCAACCGAGCACAAAGCGAAAAAGACTAAACAATCCAACACTCTGACTTTAATCAAAGTCAACCATAACATATCCTCCTTAATAAACTGTTCGGCACAGGAGTACCTTTTCGCGGCGCAGACCTAGACTAGTCAAATCGTATCTCAATAATAGAGTACAATTTGTGGAATTAGATCACCTACTCACTATGATAAAAAGAGCAATACAGGTACTAAAATACATTCACAAAAGAGACAAGTTACTTACATGCTCTATTCCGCAGGGAAGCGTGCTAGGTTGCATCCTATTTTTAATATTATGTACTTATACGACTTAACAAAAATAATAAATTCAGACCAAATTAAATGCAGTTGGAATTCATGTCGATGAAAACCTTTTCAACGCTCTGTTAAAGAGAAAAGTTGTCAACCACACGCCAAATCAACAAGGCTTTTAGTGCGGAGTTAAACCTTATGTCAATGCAAGAAGGTTGCTATCGCGCTGGGCTCCTTGACGCATATATCAGTCGTTGGCGTTGAACCTGCGGTGCGGATATATCCGTCGTTGGCGTCGAAAAGATTAATTGGAAGTCGCATATTGAAAAAATCTGTACATAACTGTCTCGATTTACGTAGGTATGCCTTACGAAATATAAGGAAAGCCACAGATTTTAAAACTGCAGTTAGTGCGTATTATGCGTTTACCCAGACTTGGCTGCAATATGGGATAATTTTATGGGGCAATAGTTACATACCGAACGGATTTATTCGTAGTACAGAAACGGTGCATCAACATTTATACACTCAAGCCAAAGACCGTCACACTTGCATCCTAAACCTAAGACAGAGATAAAATAGCCCTCCCAACAAGTAACTTACAGATGAGTAATAACAGCCCCCATATGAAAACAATACCTACTCATTTACAACAGTCTTCCTGAAGAAATAGCTGATGAGGCTAAATTGTCGAGAAAATGATTTCAAATAAGTGCCTATAAAGTGCGAGTCACCATAAAGTGCACATATGAAATATAGGGTGAATCTAGTCTAGACCCAATTCCCCATGTTCATGTATGTCAACAAGAGAGCAATAAATAATCAGGCACAAGTACTAAAGACGAATAGTAGATACTTTATGTCACTTCTTCTTGGAACTCACTGTTTTAACTGCAAGCCGACAGAGGCCGCGATCTTATAAAATATATCTAGGTACACCATATTGCAAAAAAAATATTCTTTACGTTTCATAATTTTTCTCATACCTGATTGTAAGAGTGTGCCGTATAGACACTCCTGGGGCGAACAGGTACAGTGTTTTCTTTTCTAAATTCTGCATTAGCCATTTTTAAATTTCTTCAACTTAAATCCTTTATTTAAGTAATAAAATACATGAACAACAGTGACAAGCAGCGATGGAAATACTACATAATAAAAACTATACTCCCCGATTGATATATTGGATACGAATAGAAGTCATTTGTCATTTATTTCATCTAACATTCGAAATTTGATTTATTTGTTTCTGTACGGGGTGACATTTCCGGGTTGCCTGGTTTAATACAATTCGAATCAAAGAGGGTTGAAAACTTGAAAGGCATCGCATTACATTTTCGGTTGGCAGCGGGGCGGAGGAAAAATAATTTACTTTTAAAAAACCGGCCAAGTTGGTCGGACCACGCAAAACAAAGGGTTCCGTGCCTATTAAGAAGGTCGTATCGTCACAGAAATCTTACGGCACTTACGTCCTTTTCTTTAAGAAAGGCAGTTTTTCAGCAATATCTCGAAAACCTTTGAACCGATCTTGTTCAAAATAATTGTCTGTGAAAGAATTTAATAAGCCCTGTCTATGATTTTTTTCATATTTTTAAAATACACCGTTCAAAAATTAGAGGGGGGGGCACAATTCTAGCACAGTCTAACTTAACTACATACAGTCTGCAAGCTCGGGGCTGTTCGGCCAACGAGGGGGGTACTCGGGGAAGCGGGAGGCGAGGAAATTCAGCGCAAACCATTGATTTAGTAGGTATAAGTTACTTTATTATACGTCAATGGCGCAAACACATTGAATATTCTGAAGGGGTGTCAAGATTGACTTTATAAAACCGATTTTTAACCGCAAATACGACATAAGGCTACTCCAGTTATGTATGCTCTAAGCATATAGGGCATAATGTGGCTTACAATTCTCAACGGTAACGGCCTGCCACTACTTACTTCCCCTATGAATATATACGAACTTTCAAATTTCTAAGTTTGTAAATGAACGTCTTCTCGGTACATTTCCTATTTCACCCCTTTAGGGGGCAAGATTAAAAAAAATATTTCTGGTTAGATCTACGATCTACATATTATAAAAGAAACCTCCTGCCCTGCTTTCATTTTTCTAGCCACAGTTTATCATTAAATATTTAAATGCGCTAAAAAGAACAAAATAAACTTTTCCTTTAAAACTTTTACTATAAACTTATAACGTTATATGACATCTAGGTACTATAATGTTTTATAAACTAAATATTTTAACATAATGGCGACTCCGTGGATTCTAGAACCACGGCGAGCATCCAAAAGTCCCAAGCCTATTTATAATAAATAAATAAAAAACTCATAAACTAAGTATGCATCATAATAAATATTATATAATGACATTAATGACAAAAGTTGTTAAAAAGGCCTTGAACCTTTCATTAAAAAATAAACAGCACTAAAACTTCAGTTTTTTAAAAAATCCATTCGAAATAGTTTATACCCACCAATTTAGGTAGATACGGGTTTTTACCGGGTGCATTGGGTAAATACATGATAAATAACCGTTATATACCCACCCCTACTACCCATCTCTCCCTGAGGGGCTACCGCGAAACGAAAACGAACTTCGTTCGTGTATCTCCCTCTCTGTCGCACTAGCTAGTAGTAACGTAGTCATTTATTAAGCCTTGGCCTGCATCGCACCGGCGCGGCCTGAGGCCCTACCGCGAAACGAAATTCGTTTTCGTTCGTGTATCTTCGTCTCTGTCGCTCGAACGTGCAAGTGCAACAGAGAGGGAGATACACGAACGAAAACGAATTTCGTTTCGCGGTAGGCCCTCTGAAATAATCTTGAGCCAAAATATATGTATGCATGTATATATAGTTAGTATTGACCGCCACCGCAGGCCGTGTCAGTGTGACTCAGGTCTAAGTGCTTTTTTTTTAACAGATTATGATTATTTATGATTAGGATGTCGTGCTAACAATGCTTAACAAGTTAATTCTGCACAGCAGCCTCCTTACTTATTGATTTTATACTGAACGTTTGTTTACATGTATATTTCACCATCTATACACAAGAATGTATATCTAAACTAAATCTATACGACTCCGGGGTGTAAAAATGATATTTATAATTATAATTTAGAGTTAAATTAATCTGCAGGGCTATCACAAGACGGCGCGCGAGCTCTCTCGATTTTTCTCGCACTATCCGTATTTCTCTTATTAGAAAAATTAGATAAATTAGAAGCGTGCTGCTCATAATATGATACTTGAACTTGGTGTTTATCTGTGGAAATCTAAAGTTACCTTTTACAATGTAGACGCGGCATTACACAACTCATCAGAGAAAGTACTTTTTGAATGTGGAAACACCGGTGGCCCGCCACGTTTCGCCAGTCTTGTTAGTTGTTCACTCGTCAGTAATTTCTTAGCTTCTTATCCGTTTACGTGTGATCAAGAATATAACTTAAAATGAGTGCACCAGCACCAGCTCCTACTCAAAAAATAGGAATAGTGAAGCAGGTAAGTGATTGTCTACATTTTCAATATTGAACACAGTAGCACAGTAGATGCGATGCCTCGTGCCGATTTCATAGTTTGCCTTGTTGGCACACAGGTTCACCTAAAATTCTAGTTAGGCACGGGAACAGAATATGTGTACTTTTATGCAATATATTACCCATGGGCTTTGCATTTTTTCAATGCATTATTTACCTCCCTTGGCAGCTGGCATGTTGCGCGAACCTATTGTCAAGCTGTATGAAAAGAAGCTACCCCACACCGCATTAGAATATGATTTTGTAAATGAGAAAATGCTGTAATTATAGGTATTATCGGGGGACACTATTGTGATAAGAAAGCAGCCGAGAGGTGGGCCTCCTCCAGAGAAAGTGATAGCCCTATCGGGCATCACGGCGCCAAAGCTCGCCCGCCAGCGCACCGCCAACAAGTGAGTACGCGGCATGTGATCTCCCTTTACCCTCACCTCACACACCTTATTTATGGCATGTAATGTAGGTACTTTTCAAAGTAACAAAAGTTCTTCTAAACCAATTTGAGAGCTTCTTATGATTTTCAAAGATAGTGGATTTGATGTAGACAGTATTGAATAATAAACTATTTATACTAGTGCTCTGAGGTATGTCTGTTAGTACACAGACATATTATACATAACATTTAGTCATTCAGCAACATGGAACAAATTGATCCATAAATGTGTCATGTTGATTTAGTAAATAAGCTAAAACAGGGTTTAAGTTTAACTAGATTTCACTTAGTTTTAATTTAATTTAGTAAAAAAAATCTATAACATGTATAAAATTCGTGACAGTTAACATGTCATATTAAAATGATTAAAGAGGTGAGAAAGCTTAAAAACATGGATTCATCTTCAAACCATCGGGAACTGTAAAGTTGTTCGTTTAATTCAACCATACTCAACCATTTTTCTACGAAGGCTGCAAATACATTTTAGTCAAAGAGCCCCGGACCACCAGGTACATATGTATGGTTTTTATATGAGGATTGCATGATAGATGGCGGGCCACTTACAAGAGCTCAGCGGGCTGCAGGTTGAGTATAGCTGGTTCAATTGATACAGTAACTAAAGTAATTTAGCAAATGTCTATTTATTTTGGTATTTAGATGATGGGAACACGGAGTTGAGAGAATTAGGATAAGATTGATTCATAAAAAGTTATGAACCCAAATATATTGTAATCATATCAAATCGGAGTTCAGTAAGCTTAAAATATGTGTTAATATATATTAGTAGTCAGTGGTTAATTGAGTTACCAAGTTACTACAGTCCTATGTATTTACTCATATCAATGGCTAGCTAGCATAAGCTTTTAGCTCTGTTTGGGATTGAGCCAATTAGTATAAGATTGTCATATGATTATCTATAAATAAATCATACAATCTGAAGAATTAGAGGAGAAACTAAAGCAGATCCAATGTTGATATGCACTAAATAAAAATGAGATAGGTATCATTATTATTTACTTTTCTTTATACAGCAGAACCTCAGTAACACTTAGGGATTTCGACTTAGAGACTTCCACTTACAAGGTTTCCTAAAAAAAAACATGTTACAGAGATATCTTTTCTTTTAATTACCATTATGCGCATATACAATGCAATTTACCTCCCAAGCGAGAATCAAAAATTCTACATTGGTAATAATGTATATTAGTACTTGTTATATATTGATATGTGGGTATGCCTGAAGATCTTTGGGTACCCTCAGTTTCGGTTATCGTCGTGGCTGCCAGCACACGTACGTAACAATACTATTAAGTCAAAGCATGTACTATTGTAGATTGCTGTAAGTACTTTGTACAGTACTGCAGAGGGTAAAAATGTCAAAACATATATTTTTGCCATACTGTTATGATTTAATTAATCTCTGCCATCTATTGTGGACAAATAAAAAAGAAACAAAAGCTTAGACCTAAGCTTAATTGAAATCATTGTCAGAACTGAGATATAAATATATATATTAGTGGACAATTACACAAAATCGTACTAGCCCCATAATAAGCTGAAAACGGCGTTATAGATACTAGATATGATGATGGAATACAGCTCGGTCAGCACAAGACGGCGCGCGAGCTGTGTCGCGGCGAGATCTACTATCCATCTCTTTCTAATTAGAACACGTAGAAAAAGACAGATAGTCTATCTCGCCGCGTCACAGGTCACGCGCCGTCTTGTGCTAACCATGCCTAGAATAAATAGTACTCTTCAAAATAACAATTTGGGTAATTTTTGTAAACAACTCATGCATTAGCACTACTAAAGCACCATCTGTGGATCAGTTTGATGATAATTGGTTAGCATACATTTCTAATTTAGCAATTACTATGTACTTTTAACTACGTGAATTCCATGGCATGCAATGAGTTTTGCCAATTACCTAAACTAATTGCACCATTGATTCACATCCCTACATTTCTAATGAAATTTGCTTAGAATTGTTGCCATAACAAAACTTGTTTTGTTTTTAGTCAGTATGCAATACCTCCAATTCAGTTAAAATAAGCATCAAAAGCAGGCCTTAACGCCACCAATTGTACACTAAAATTCAGATTAATTAAGTGACTCATGTGGACAAAATTACTCCTGCAAATGAGACAACAATAAAGTTTAATCTTGTGTTACTTTACTACATTAAATATCTTGCAGGAAATACCTATACAGTAGTTCAATTACATATTTTAACATTATTTACAGTGAGACCGAGACGAAAGATGAGCCTTTTGCGTGGGAGGCGCGCGAGTTCATAAGGAAGAAACTGGTTGGAAAAGAAGTGGTCTTTACGTCTGAGAAACCAAATAACTCTACGACCAGAGAGTATGGCTCTGTGTGGACAGGGAAAGATACTACTAAAGATGAGAACGTGACTGAGGCTTTACTTGCTGAAGGACTGGCAAAGGTCAGAGAGGGTGGAAGGAATATCCCTCAGCTCAAGCGACTTGTGGAAATTGAAGACATCGCCAAATCGCAAGGAAAAGGCATTTGGGGTACCGATATTCAGGTAAGTTTATAAATATTATTTTATCTACTTACATACTATAAACTCGCTAAAATACGTTCAGAAACTGGCAGTAATGACCAGCTTTATATCAATAAGATTTATAAAAATAAATTACTGTCTGGCCGTAGGTAATTTTGTACGTATTTTCATTAAGATATAGTTATTGATAAAGTAATGACTTTCAAATTTCGTAGTGTGCCCCAGAGGTTAGAGCATATCATGACCAGCTCGATTTTGTTTTGGACATCTAGTTGGCCATGGCGGTTATTCTAATGGTTCCCGAACACATCATTGAGGATTTATGATATGTGTGTAGATAAAGCAGTGTAACATGCAACTGTATATCGCTGCAGCTCGTTTCATAAAACCACGATCGTGATTTAAGGCCTCTGATTATGTACAGTCACATAAACTACTAATACATTCCCATTAAGTAGGTACTGTTAGCGTAATGACTTATTTAACTATTTGGGAATGCCATCATGTTATGCAATCTACTAATATAATGTATTTTTAGGGTCACGTCCGCGATATCAAATGGACCATAGACAACCCCAAGCAGTTCGTGAACAAATACAACGGGCAGCCCATCAAAGCCATCATTGAGTATGTGCGCGACGGCTCCACTGTCAGATTATGTTTGCTGCCCGATTTCCATCAGATCACTTTGATGCTGTCTGGAATCAGAGTAAGTTTAAAGTGTACATGCACATATGCTTCATGCCATATAGTTATTAAATGATAGAAAGATTTCATTTGATCACCATCTTCCCTGATAAAACTTCTCATTTAAATAGTGCCTATTCTCTGTTTATGCGACACACAGTTTCCGAGGAAAACTTCTGCTGGAAGAGAATCCCACACCAGCGGCCCTAATTAAAAAACTAGAGCAATAGCATAGTTTTTTTAGGTACTGATATCTTTGTATTTTCATTAGTGTCCTGCAGTTAAACAAGACGGTGATTCAGAGCCATATGCGGAAGAAGCTCGTTTCTTCCTCGAGTCGAGACTCCTGCAGAAAGACGTGGAAGTTATTCTGGAGTCGGTGAACAACAACAACTTCGTCGGCACCATCCTCCACCCACAAGGCAATATCGCTGAAGCTCTCCTGCGTCAAGGTTTTGCGAGATGCGTTGACTGGTCTCTTGCTGTTATGAAATCGGGTATGTATTTATTATAACTACACATTCTAATATTTATTTAATTATATGGCAGATGCAAGTTAAAGACATAAATATTATATATATTGCACCAATATCTAGAATGGAACTTCTGGATGGATGGAGACTAAAGATCTTTCGATCCATGAGAGAGATGTAGCGCCCACTCTTCTATTCATTGCTAATTTATGTATTCTCAATAGTGTAGGAAGAAATGGGACGCTTCTTGGTAGATTAATAGTAGGGTTGAAAGCCACTCATTTAAGTCGAGATCGCCAATAGTTTGAGACTGAAGTGGGTGGCTTTCATCCGAGTTAAACACTCTACTTTTCATTTCGAATAATAGGAATATAAACAACACACAGGAAATACAACATCAAAAAATGTAGAAGTAGTCCAAGATCACATATTGAAATGCGGCTGTATAGGTTTTGCCGTTGCTCAACAAGTGTAGACCAATTTTAAATAGTTTTTGTGTGTGGACCATTTTTTCGCCGCGACGCGCTTAAATAAATTGAATGCATTATATAAATAATGCATTAAATGTATTTATTGTTTTACTAAATGGCTTTAATAACTTTAATTGACATAAATTGCAACTTTTTAGATAACGTTACCGTAATAACTGACAATAAACATCAAAAAACAATTCAGTTCAACGAATTGTGGCTGTTTAGGTTTCTGCCATTTGTCATTGTTTGTTTTTATTACATTTCAGCCCTAGGGGCGACATGCCTCACTTTCAACCCGCTATTCAGATAAACCTACTTTCAGAGTATGAGAAATGAAAAATAAATGATCTGTTTGAAAAGTAATGGCAGAGATTGTATATGATATATGATATATCGTATACAATACGATATATCATCTTGTTTCTGTCGCTAGTTGCTATGGTACAGTCACGGACTTAAATTGTTGAGCCATTTAGAGCTCACTTTATACTGGATATTCATAGCCTAACTATTAAAAAACCAAAATTAGTTGACACCTAAATGGCTCAACAATTAAAGTCCTTGACCGTACATCTCCTGGATCACTTCAAACTTAGATGTTATGGTTGTTGACATTTTTAACCCTGTTCTTTATGGACCATCTTAGTATATATTGTTACCATTTTTCTAAAAAAAATATTTAATGTTGTCTCTTGGTTAACGGGACAGAATATCATGAGAAGAAATTGTTTAACCCAAAACACTCTATTACACACCTCAATACTTACTTAAATCATTTCAAATTTAAATGTATTGCTGCAGCTTTGCTAATATATTTCTTTTGCAATGCGAATGTAACATGTACAGTCACAGACTTTAATCGTTGAGCCATTTAGGTGTCAACTAATTTTGGTTTTTAATAGTTAAGCTTTGAATATCCAGTAAAAGGTGAGCTCTAAATGGCTCAACGATTAAAGTCCGTAACTGTACCAGAATATTACAATGTCTTATAAAACAGCTCAATCAGCAGTGACATCTATTAAAATTAAAATATATTTATCACATGCGCAGATAGCGTCGTGGGTTCGAATCCCGGCTCGTATAGTCAAGGACACCAAATGTATACACCACAAAGTCTCAAAAATATGTACACAGACCTTATTTCTGCAACAATAAGGTTGTAGTATACATATTTATGAAACTTTGAGTGAATACATATTGGTGCCTTTGACTGTACCAATGAGTTTTCGGAACTTATGTACGGATTATTTACCGTTAGCTTTTCGGTGAAGGAAAACAATGTGAGTGAACCAGTCTAATTGCAATAAGCCTCTATATTATATTCTAACACTGCCGTCGCTATACGTATTTGAAATAATTATGTATGTTAGGAAGAATTTATACAACTACCCAACAAACACTGATAGACCCAAGGTTACCAGAAGCGCAGGGAAGCTCGAAACAACTTTTTACAGGCTAGTAAAAGCGAAAAAGTCTTCTTGGGAAATTGTATAAAATGCTACAATAAAATTCCAAAACACATTACCGAACTTACTGACTCTAAATTCAAATCTGTCGTAAAACGGACACTTATTTCAAAAGCATATTATAAGATAAACGACTACATCATGGATATTTGGCAGCGATAAAATCCTGCACTAGAAATCTATGGTAAAATAAATAGGCTTACTACTGTAGCAATGTAATTTTAAAATTTTATAATACTCTGATACTGAAATGATATACTGTTTTGAAAAAATGAAAAAGTTTTTTATGCCGCTTCTTCTTGAGGCAGAGGTTTTCTTTCCGAACCGGTGGTAGTTTATCGACATTCATAGGTGCATCTAATATGCCTAAATTGAAGAATAAATCACTTTGACTTTGAAGGTCAGATGGCAGTCGCTTTCATAAAAACTAGTGCCTATGCCGTATCTTGGGATTAGGTGTCAAAGCAGACCCCGGGCTCCTAAAGGCACAACCGGGAATAACGCTAGGATGATCACATGCGTAGATAAGTGACAATTGAAAGTGTTAATCAGGTGCATCGACCCTGCGAGCCGCCGAGCGCGCCGCTAAGGAGGCGAAGCTGCGTATGTGGACCAACTACGTGAGCAACGCGCCCGTGATCGCCGCGAAGGACAAGGAGTTCACGGCGTGCGTGCTCGAGGTCGTCAACGGGGACGCGCTCGTCGTCAAGCTGCCCAACGGCAACCACAAGAAAATATTCCTGGCCAGCATCAGGCCCCCACGCGAAAAGTAATACCACTATTCACCAACCACTCGCCATTTGCATTCGGAAGATTATCGCATTCGAGAAGCTGTATACTAAATGCCACATATGTTGTGTTTATTTACTATTTCGTTTGACGGAAATTAGAACATAACATACACATCACTTAGTACTAATATTGTAAATGAGAAAGTTAGTGAGGATGCTTGATGTTTGTTACCATTTCATCCAATAGCTACTGAATGGATAATGATGGCACTTTCCAATAACCTATGGAGTTACAAGCAAGCATTCGATTAAACTTTGTGTTTTTTTATTTTAGGAACAGCCCTGATGATGAGGGAAAGCCATCAATCAGGCCGAAGGGTTTCAAGCCTCTTTATGACATCCCATGGATGTTCGAAGCTCGTGAATTTTTGCGAAAGAAACTTATTGGCAAGAAAGTCACCGTCACTGTCGATTATATCCAGCCGCCCAAGGACAACTTCCCTGAAAAAACTTGCTGCACAGTCATGGCCAGTGGAATGTAAGTAGTATTCTTTATGTATAATGTTGTATGTGTCTTTAGAAGTAGGCATGTAATAGTTGTCTAATAATGCTATGTATTTCCAAACAGGAATATTGCAGAAGCGATAGTCAGTAAAGGTTACGCAACAGTAGTGAGGTACAGCAAAGACAACGATCAGAGAAGCTCCCACTACGACAAGCTACTGGAAGCAGAACTCAAGGCTCAGAAGGCAGTAATCGGCATTTACGCAAAAAAAGACATCCCAGCTCATCGCATACAAGACACGAGTGGGGACTCTGCAAAGGCTAAGAAGTTCTTCCCCTTCCTAAAGAGAGCCCAAAAGACAGAAGCCACAGTGGAATTCGTAGCGAGCGGTTCCAGAATGAGAATATACATTCCTAAAGAATCTGTTTTAGTGACATTCCTGCTGGCCGGCATCAGCTGCCCGCGCGGCGCGCGGCCCGCGATCGGCGGCGGCGCCGTGCAGGTGGCCGAGCCGTTCGGCGAGGAGGCGCTGCTCTACACCAAGGAGAAGTGCCTGCAGCACGACGTGGTCGTCACCGTCGAGGAGATGGACAAGGCCGGCAACTTCATCGGCTGGCTGTGGGTGGACAACGAGAACCTGTCCGTGGCGCTGGTCGAGCACGGGCTGGCCTCCATGCACCACACCGCCGAGACCTCCGAGTTCGCGCGCGCCATCAAGACCGCCGAGGAGAACGCCATCAAGAAACGAATCGGCATATGGAAGGATTATGTCGAAGTAGAGAAGGAAGTCGAAAAGGAGAAGAACGCCCCAGTACAGGACAGAACGGTGAAATACGACAAAATAATCATCACCGAAGTTACGCCCGAAGGCCACTTCTATGTGCAAAACATTGATAATGGAGCAAAATTGGAAGCGTTAATGGACAAAATTCACCAAGAATTCAAAGCGAATGCTCCATTACCAGGATCTCTTGTACCAAGAAGAGGCCAACTTTGTGCGGCACTTTTCTCCCTAGACGACCAGTGGTACAGAGCTAAAGTAGAAAAAATAACTGAAGACAAAATGGTTCATATTTTCTACATTGATTATGGAAACCGAGAGGTAAGCTGTAATGATTACATTCAGATTATAATTAATTGTGATAATAGAAACCGAGTAAAGATAACAGACAAATTCAACTGATATTGCTTTTTAAACCATACAAATCTTTAGTGTAATTTTTGATTTTCGTTAACATCGGTATGAAGTACATGATAAAATTGATAGACCTTTAAAAAAATTGTTAGTAGCAAATCTGTTCAAGGTCTGAACGGATTGTTTTTCTTCTCAAACAGGTAAAAGAAATCATACATTCAGCATCAAAAGTAACTACTAGTCAAAAGCTCCCTTATTCCCTTTTAATAAAGACTTTTGACGTCATCGTTTGCGTAGCTACTTTTGATATTATGCTGACTGTACAACAATCTGTATTGCTTACAGTTAATAATTAGAGTAGGCATGTTTCTTAGAATACCTACAGGCTGCTCGAGTTTTTGCTATGACAAAGCAAATGTGTAATACCCGAGTCAGGCCTTTAAATTCCAAGTACAAATACATAATGTTTTCACGCCACTGCTCGGAAATGTGGCAAAAGACGGTCAGAATTCAGGCGTCAAAGCTATATCTAAAAAAAAATCTAGTTGGCCGAGCCGCCCAGCCCCGCAAGAATACTGCTCTGTGATTGGTTGAAATATTGAAGCTGCGCGCTCCACTAGCACTGATCTGGAAGTGAAGTTGTCAATTTTTGATTGGTGCGGCTGTATGAAACTTAGATTTTTCTGTCTTTAGTAGTTATTTATTTCCGCGCAAATGTGATGAAAAACATTGTGTATAACGCGGTTGTAAGAATATTGCAAACTCGAGTCGATAGACTCTCGTTAGCAATATTCCACTTACGCCCCTCGTTAAACAATGTACTATTATTATTATGATATTTTATGCAATTGCCTCGCCATAGGCGTGAAAAGCACTATGTAACGTCTCGGCCAAAAGTGCAATAGATGGACTCGTCTCCTTCGAGGTCCTCCAGTCGTCCATCTATTGCCTACATTCTAGCCTTTACAACAATGTACTATTCCAGGTGGTGAACTACTCTCGTCTGGCCAACCTGCCGGCCGGCACGGAGTCGGAGGCGCCGTACGCGACCGAGTACGTGCTCAGCTGCGTCAAGTTCCCCGCGGACCCCGACGACCGGCTCGAGGCCGTGCGCGCCTTCTCCATGGACACGCTCGACAAGAAGCTGCTGCTCAACGTGGAGGCGCGCGGCGCGCCCGCCGCCGTCACGCTGCTCGACCCCGCCACCAGCCTCGACCTTGGCAAGGTACGCTCGATGCCTTTTTTAACGACAAAAAAAGGAGGTCCTCAATTCGTCGGAGAACTTTTACGTATGTTCCCAAATTACTCGAAGACGCCGTGACCGATTTAGACAATTCTTTTTTATTGAAAGGGTATCCTTCTCAGGTGGCCCCATGGTCATCAGGTCAGGATCTAATGATGGGATCCTGGAGAAATCGAGGGAACTGTTCAAATTTTATAGACGAATTTGAACCAATTTGGTCACTGTTTTAAAGTCGGTTATAACTTTGTTTTTAAAGTAAATTATCATATATAAGTTCCGTATATATCTTGACTGGGATCTTCTAAAAGCTTGACCACGTTTAAGTTAATCATAGATAAGCTGAAAACAGAGCCCGAAAGGAACTTACTTTGTCATAGTGTATCCCTCTATCACTCATTGCGACATTAAAAATATACATATAGTAATTGCATATATTAGAAAGGGGCACACTATTAGACAAAGCGAGTCTCTTTCGGCTCTTGTTTTGAGCCAGAGTAGATCCTTCTCTTATACACAGTATCTCCTAGCGCCATGGATTAAAGTGGGTCATCTATTTGCCCCGACGAGACGATCCAACGTTGTTTAATCGCAGGCTCGCATCGGTAATCCCCTGGCGGGTACATATCTTACAATAGTTCTTACGAACACAACATTCAATACTCGTGGAACATTTGGTCAAATAAAGTAAAATAGTTTAGGGCTGTAGGTCGTTCAAGGGAGAATCTATGTTTATGTATCTTTAGTTATATTTAGAGGGAACAAGACAATTATTTTAGTCAAACGAGCGGTGGGAGTCCACCTTTTAGGATTCCATCTGGTATTCTCGTATAATAGTAAAACCATAGGCAAGTTATAGTATCCTATTGATTGTAAGCTAGACGATAAATAACTACAATATAGAAAAGTCCTGTATTTACCTATGAAAGCAATAAAGATACTGATTACTGAAAGTTGAAAAACCCACAACATTTTCATTTCAAATTTCAATATTTAAAAAACGGCTGAATCGATTTTATTAAAACGTAGTTAAGAACCATCTCGATCACGTCAGCTTTCGTACAAAAAAAAACCGTATTAAAATCGGTCCATTCGTTTCGGAGCTACGACTCCACAGACATACACATAGACATCAAACTTATAACACCCCTCTTTTTGCGTCGGGGGTTAAAACATATTGTCAGTATTATGTTTTAGCTTGTTTAATTGCAGAACCTGATAAAGGAGGGTCTAGTATTGCTGGATGCCGTGCGCGACCGGCGCATGGCCGCGCTGGTGAGCGAGTACCGCGCCGCGCAGGAGCACGCCAAGAGCTCGCGGCTCAACCTGTGGCGCCACGGCGACATCTCCGAGGACGACGCGGTCGAATTCGGCGCGCGCCGCTAGTTCACGCGCCCGGTGCCCCGAACCGACCCCCACGTGCCGATAGCCGACCACGAAACCCACACACCTGTACGCGCGCAAACGATCAACTATCTCGGCCATTCATGGAACTGTAGCACGATCAATTAAAGTTGTGAACCTTAACCTCCTGGGCACGACTGGGTATTTTATAACCTTTATAAACACTATATTATGAAATAGGTCCTGCTGTGTAATTTATTCAACGCGAAATGTAGTCAGAAATGATACATCGTTTTTTTATGAGAAAAAGTGAATCTGTAAATATACAGTATTGATTTAGTTATTTATCCTTTTTTTGTAAACTAAAGAAATTTCATGTATATTTTTATATATACTACATATATATCACAGAAAGGAATTAATGTGTTAAAAATCAAATGTGCAGTCGCATTTTAAGAAAATCAAATCTCTCAGGGGGTTAACTCAGGCGGTAACCCAGAAAAACAAGCACTAGTCGCGCGATGGTGTGCGTCTGCACTGCGCAACCAACATCTCGACCTCGCCCGGCTCTTTTTTCTACAGACATCCTTATAGATTTTAAATCCAATGTTTTCTATATATATATATATTATACATATACATATTTCTGCCAAGCAAGAGTACGACATAATAAATGAAGGTTATGAATTATAATATACTTACGAGTAAATATAATGTCAACTTATTAAGTCATACTCATAATATTATTGTAAATTATAAGTGTTATCCGCAAATCATACGTATTTTATTTACGTCAAAGTTATATTTATTTGAATGCTTATATGCATTGATTTGATAAAAAATGAAGTAATAACAATTTACTCTTCTGATCAAATGAAAAAGAATGAACTTTTTGTTTTGTCGGTGTACGCTCTTAATAATGCCTGTGTTTCAAAGTAAACTTGTGTCAATATGGACCAAACAAACCAATCGAGGGTACTTGCTTGCTACGTCAAATCAGCTGCTCCTTTAGAAATGTTCAATTATTAAGAAACCGAAAAAGAAACGTCCATACTCGATTATTTTGTTGAGTCCTCTATTTGAATTTATTAATCATTAATAATATATTTTGAAGACAGTAGATTAATTATTGCTGAAAATTGTGTATCTTGTCTACAGGCAAGTACCCTAATATGTGCAATAGGCACCCAGATGTAACTCGATCAACAGGTAGTCGTTTCAAAAAGTATACTTTTTACTGTTACTCTTCCTTAATAACGGTAAAATATTGAAATTGATGTCTTTGCATAATAAGTAGTAAATATATAATAAATTAGGTTTGTAGTGATAACGGCGGACTACTGATGTAGCTAGTGCAATGCGGACACTGATCTCCGGCCGCCGGTGCCGGGCCGCGGCCGCCACCGCCACCGATCAACTGGTTGAACGGAACTGAACGGTACATTTTATCGCGCTTAGTACCTTTATTTAAAAAAGATAACTTGTCATTTATTGTTAGATTATGTGTTTATTTGCTATTAAACAAGTTCTCTGAAGTCTGAATTTCTAAGTACCTTTATTTTTTTGCTGAATCATGTTTTTCTTGCATATATGAATTAGTGTTATCTTTGTATTTTACGTACTTACAAATGTATTGTGTGAGACCTACCTATATTCTTGAGATGTTTATAAGGTAGGAAATACTTTGTTTACACATATTTAAGTACCATAAGGTGCGTGGATTGTTAAAAGGACTTTTGGTATATTAAAATAAAATAATTTAGGAAACGAGATGTTTTATTTCCTAGCTGAAGATTAGTGCCTACATAATGGGTCATTAAATTTTACGAAAGCTTGTGCCATTAGATTGAACAAATTACTTATATTATTTTAAGGGTATCACTGTATACAAACAAAGCTTTATGTAGGTAGGTACTCACTCATTTCGTTCACTCGGGCTAACCATGCTCGACACTTTCGTCATTTACCTATATCTAAATAACATAATTAGCCTCTTCAACTCACGACAAAATAAACCAACCTAATGTTATTTTTCAGTTGAAAATTGTACAAAATTGACTTATTAGATTAGCTACCGCAGCAAACAAGTTTTATATATACACGGTGCCCGTGAGCATTGCGAGAGATTTTAACAGGATATTCCTTCCTGACTATATTTTAAGTTAAAAATATTAATTAACGTCGAGTAAATTCGGTTCGGTTTTAGAGATATTTCCATTTTTGTGTAAAAATGTTGTAATGAAATCTCCAGTATGAAACACCTTTATGATTACAGTTACGTATGCTCTAAGGTCTCGAAATTCCAAAATTGACGACATTAGAAACATTATCAATCCTCGAGTAGAAATTATGCGGTCAGTCTGAATAATGTCCATTCTGAAATGAGATATGCCCACCAAAAGTAACAGATTTTTAGGCTTCTTGTGACAAATCTTACGTACGGTCGCGTAATGGAAAAGATCCTTCATTGGCATCAAGTCGAATGTTTCGTATCGAACCGTATTTAGGTATCGTTATTATTTTATCGCGTTATTGCAATGCGCTGTTTTTTGGGTTCCATAGCCAAAATGGCAAAAACGGTAGTTACGTCATGTCCGTCTGTCAATGACATTGACAATGTCACAGGCATTTTACTCGAAAACTACCTAAAGGTGTGTTTGAATACAATTTGGAGGATAGGTGTATTTTGTTAGCCGCTACATAGTTCTGTAATGAAATGACTAAAAAAACCGGTCAAGTGCGAGTCTGACTCGCGCTCCGAGGGTTCCGTACAAAATTTCATACCACATACCCGTCTTGCTCCGCCCATTAATTTTGGAAAAATCTTAACAACGAATAGTGTAGTTAAGTCATGAGTAGGTATACCTATATCGGTGCGCCATTTATCGGTGTATTTTGTTACTAACTTGCTAACGACCAAGGAACTCGGTATGTATGTTGGTTTTTCAGCGATAATTCTTTATCAAGTGAATTAATTTCGATAATTCTTCTTTTATTTGCTAGAAGGTACTTTCAGAATACTTTCGTACGAATTTGAAGGCAAAGAATTAAATACAAACGTAATTCACAAATAATTTTGACTAATAAAAAGAATACGCTAGATATAGCTTTCGTTATACTTTTCCGGTGATATGTACGTTAATATTAAGCATATATATTATTTTAAAAATTTTTGCTTGGGTAACTTCGGAGATAAGGGGGGAGGCGGGTTTTACCACTGTAAGAAAAATAAAAACCGTTTTAGAATGTGCAATTCAAGCCACGATACGATACGCCACTTGGCATACTAACTAGACTTTGAATTTTTGCCCGTTCTTATACGGCCTTTTTTTTAGAAATTAAACTTATTTTTTTTTTCATTTTCCATTCACGTGGATTAGCTTTATTTACAACTATTTCAAATTGATAGCGTTAGTTGTTCCTGAGATATTTAACTTTGTGACTGACAGACAGACGGAGGTTTTTTACCTTTTTGGTTCAGAACCCTAAAAACATATTTTTATAGGTGTTCACTCCATACATGTAACTGCAAGTCAAAAAAAAACATTGTAGTTATATATTAAGTCCATGCGTGGAAAATAAAACGATAGGTCTTTCAAAAAAAAATATGTATAAGGTTTCTTAGCAATTTTTTTGAATGTAGTCGGTGATAGAATATATTAGATATTATTATATACATATTTAACGCTAGGTATATTCAGGTAAATGTCATGTTAATTATTGAATGTATAATATTATGCACATTGCCTATCCCTGCAAGTTTGGCAATACTAATAGGTATGTACCTAATCCCATCTAGTGAATAGTTTGTCTTTAAGTTATGAATCTTTCTGTGCTCACACTGTTTAGAATTACAGTCCAGATCTAGACACTAAGCTTCTTATGTTACTGAATGAATGACTGTAATTTGTTGTGTGAGCCTAATAAATAAATAAAATAGATGATCACCCCCAAATTCACATTTAAAAAAATGGACATACCTAGTGCTTATTAAATTCTTGCACCTAAAAATATTTTGAACAAGATTGATTCAAAGTTTTCGAGATATTGCTGAAAAAAGATAAGGACGTAAGTGCCGTATGATTTCTGTGACGATACGACCTTTATTACACACGGAACCCTTCGTTGTGAGTGGTCCGACACGCACTTGGATCTTTATTTCTGCTATTAACAAAGATGGAAAACAAATACTTTTGTGTAAGTGGTTTAACAATTAACCTGTATAATTAATTAATATTACCTACACTAAATTTTATATTACTAAATTATCCTAACAACGATGAAATTGACGTATTACAAATTTAAGAATCATGGTCTAATCCCCTAGACCCTAGAGCCACGGCAGCGTTTACTGACGACGTGAAGCATTCTCCCCTCGCATTTAGGTTAAGTACAAGACGAGAGTGTGGAATGCGTGGTCCCGAATCTCGATGCTAACCATACCCTGCCCGAGGGTCAGTTGCAGAAAAACCAAAAGCAGGATGCTAATTTGTATGAGACTAGTAAATACTTATGTTGTAAATGGATCTTATGCAAAAAGCACTACCTTGAGTGTAGGTCTTTCTGAAATGACGAGGCGGGACATACCAAATATATGTATAAGTAGTTAGATTCGTCAGACAGGTACAACGGTTTTGATTGTGTTGGTGCCGTGTGAAATAATCTCCTTACGCTTATTTCAATTATTTCTTAGGTAGGTATTATGTTATTTCTTTGCATTCTGATATGATTATATGATAAATAAGAAGCCACCACCAAAGTGTCCGAAGAATACAGTACTATTGTTCTAGCTATGGAGCCATGGCGGGAAGCCATTAGAAAAAATGTGACTGTGTCTGGGAAAAGGGACCACTTTAGCGGTATGGAGTTATTAATATCTCCTAAAACTAGGTAAAATTAGCTATTCATTGAAAAAATAATCATTTTCCTAGGCAAAATGTACGAATTGAAAAAAAAATGATTTTAAAAGTTTATGCTCGTGAAAAATACACTTCTACTAGGAAGTTATGGAATAATTGGTACCAAATTAATCTACTACCATCAAAGATTTATGATATTTAAGGCATTAATAACCGATTAGTAAGAACAACCCATTCTACGTAATTTTCGAATAATTTTTAAAAATGCATATAACTCGGAAACTAAAATCCTCAAAGTGGTCCCTTTTACTAGACACAGTCACAAATAAAACGTTTATGCGGGACTTAATTTCTATGACAGATGTTTTCTTATGACTTTCCTCAAAGGCAGTAAATAAGACACAAAGAAAAAACTTATTTACATCTAGCTTGGAAATATCTGCTGTAGTAGGTAATGAAAAGAATTGATGTGATGAGCCCTCTTAGAATACTTAGATGATAAAATGCAATGACAGGCTCTTGTAAATTATTGCTTTAATATTGCGCGAGTAATTTGTGCTTTCAATTACAATTATTAATAAAAATTGTACAATCTTCCTCAGCATACCCTAAACCCCAAAGGGCTGTAAAGGTACTACTTAGATAGATACATCAATTTCACACTTCGCTAAATTTAATACTTTTACTGCTTGAAACCACCACATAAGCGCGTGTACACGTCCGTACGATATCTAATTATTATTACGATGGGTGATCGGCAGTGAAAGTGCTAATTAATTAACATCTCATGCAATCAAAACAAAATGCTATAAAAATAATTTACATGCCACAAATCCGTTTGCATAATTACGCAAATTGAGGTAAAAGTACTCTTTTATACACAATAAATGTTATCACTCAATCAGCTCACTACACTGTATGCACTAAGTTGTGTCTCGTCACAGTATTATCTTCCTCGTCCAGAAGAGGGCAAAGATTGGTTGGCAGCATTGGAACGTTAACTAGAAACTGCTGTATGGAAGAGTAGTAATCTCGACATGTCCAAGTGTTGTCGTGCCCGCCGCCCGGCATGACCGCGAGCTTCTTGCAAATGGCCCCACATCTCATGTACAGCTGATTGGCCATCTCCGGTGGGACCAGACCATCATTCGAGCCACAAATTACTAATGTTGGTGCTAGTACTTGACCAATTTTGTTCACTGACATGTACTGCAAAAAAAAACAACCTGTTACCACATCAGTTATTTCTTTATTTGAACTTTATGTCACAGTGAAAAATATACAGGCACAACAGGTATACTTAATTTCATATAGCACTCTAGCAGTCAGTTTTAGGGTGTGCAATCGGGACTGAATTTGTATGGCCAGCCCCATCCTGACCTGGGAAATTTAGGAAGTGGCCCACTGGCCATTAATACTAGTCCCGGGTGCATACCCTAGATTTTTAACTTTTACTCGTGATGTGACTTCATTAAAGATGCATCTCTTCTCGCGAAAACACCCAGACACAATTTAGGTACTGGTCATACAATATACCTAACTAAACTAATCGTTCATAACGGTATAGGAGCAAGCAAATGTTGGCTTTCTTTGCTAGAATTAATTTTAAAAGTCATTGTCGACAGAAGACGTTGCATTGACGAAGCGAATTAATAAGCGAACGACGTAAATCGCGAAAGCGTGCGTTCCGTAGCAGCGCGCGGCAATCACTATTAGCCGATATGTTGTATATGAGGACCCGTAGGCGGGTGTACTTGTAGCGGCACAATGAAATCACTGAGTGAGCCTCTCCTGACCATAGCATGGTTTTCCTACCTAGAGGTGACTTTTCATGTTGTAAGTTTTTAAATCTAAAATATAAGCAATCTAACCTTGTTTTTGTAGCAGATCAGTGGTAGTATTTTCAAACACTTCCACTTGAGAATGATATGAGCCATGTCGGGTATGCTTGTGAATGTATTCTCCACAACTAATGCCCAAATTTTGTTTCTGTTTTCCAACCTAGAAGCTAAGTCTATAGCTATGGCTCCACCTGTAAAAAGCAAAATAGATAAATTCTACAGCATTATTATGCTGATGTCATTTTACTTTTTGTATATAATTTTACATTTAATATATGTAAACACACCTAAAGATCTGCCAAATAGAACAATCTTGGAGCGATCAATGTCAGTTCTGTGCATGATGTAGTCTAGGGCAGATTGGGCATCCACATAAAGCCCTCTTTCTGATGGGGTGCCTTCCGACAATCCATAACCTCTGTACTCAACCATCATAATGTTGATTTTCAATTTGTGATAAAATGCCGTAACATTGGATAATCTGTAAAGGAGATTAAATTTGCTATACATTTTTAATGCAATGCAATGCAACTAACCTCAATAACATGGTTCTGCAGGTAACTGCAAATTTGTTGACAGGAGATTATCTGGGACATCAGATATATCAAGGGGTGCACACTGATATCAAGCTTCATGCCTGAGATTAGACAGTATTTTAACATGAAAAGGGATCTATTAATACAGTTGATATAAACAATCGATAGACAGAGCAGAGCGCAAATGTGCGGAAATAACCAATAGAATTCCACTTGTTTCAGGGACCTTAAATTCTATAGGTCAATTCCGCACATCTCCGCTCCGCCTCAGTGGATGCCTGCGCCTTAATATATTTTATAAAAAACTAGATACCTCTGACCCATGTTACCAGCATTCCCATGAAAAAATAGCATTGTTGGTATATGGTTGCTATCGTTGGGTTGTTTAATAAGGTATATGTGTATTTTAAAACCATCCTTATTATTTATCTTTATGTTTTCATGGGGTAATTTAAAGTTGCTAGGTTGGAGAATAAACATTCTGGATTCTGGAGGATCATTTGGATAGTACAACAGCAGGTCTTGAGCGCTGTACAGGACCCCTAAAACACATAAACATTCATGTCACTAAAAGTCAAAACCTGTGATTGTCCGTGTGACTATTTATTTATTCAAACAAATTACACAGTATTACAGTGAGGCACCAAGGCACTGTGAAATGCATACAATGTTATTTAAGTACTAACATAATCTTATAATAACAATAATCTTAACAACTGAAGACGGACGGTCATCCATCGCCTCACATAACATCTTACATTCATCACATATCATCTTCCAACTACCCGCAAAAATATCGCAGTCAGGTGCTGACTTGAGAAGCGCGTTTAGGTAATCTAAAGTGCGAACCAGTGGTGATTTCCTGTAGAACACAGTGCGCGCTTTTGGTACTGCCAGTAAGTCGTTATTTCGTGGTCTAAAATTAAACTTTAACTGAGACAGAGGGGGCACGAAAAGCCATACCAGTTGCGAGACCAGCAGGGGACAGTCTGAATCCCCACGTAATATTCGGAACGCCCCAGTTACTAGTGCATAATTACGCCTTACTTCCAGGGAGTTAAAACCCAGGGTGCCAAGCAGAAACTATCAGGTAGGTATCAAAATATACAAATAGCAAAATGTAAGTAATAATAACAAGTTTCATTAGATTTGGTTATTCTGAGCCTATCACGTTCTAACTGTGGTAAAAAATAAACACAATTAGACAAGTGTATATTTTGTTCCCAGGTCACCATAGGTGCCAATCTGTCTTAGTAGATTTAGTTAATGATCAAAGTTGCTCACCAGACAGGCCTATCATGAAGACAAAGAATGCAATCAAGTATCCATACAGGAAAAACACAAGGATACTTGATATTAATGTTAACGTCGACACATCCCAAAGCCTATATAATATAACCCAAAAAATATGATACATTCTAACACTTAATGGGCAAGACATTGAGATAAGGAAGATATAATATTTTATATAATTTTTGGTTTCTTGTTATAATATCACAACAATGTAACCTAATAGTAGACTATTTTCCTTTAACGTACAAGCTGTAACATTTTACAATAATATATCGCGGCATTTTAAATTTAATAAAGTGATTATATACTTCATCAATTAATAAAACAGGACGCGAGATAGTACCGAAACTAAATCAAAATGTTTTTAATTTTTAGGCAGTGCAGTGGCTAATTGGCTATGGTTAATTTCAATGACAGTTAACTTTTTTTAAATATTTGTTGACAGGCTAAGACCATAGACTATACTGCCACGTTTACAGTAACATCTTAAGCGTAGCAGAATAGCTGATTACTCAAGCGTTCTATACACCTATCAATTTGTCACATGGACCTATGACTCAGGATAAGCTATACGCTTTGAGTATTAAGCCACTGGAGATGCCATGACGTAAACTCTTCGAACAAATTTTTTCACCACTTTTGGCGGGGGGCGAGGTAAAACACGTATAGCACACCACCAAAAGATGAATAACTCAACAGACACAAGTTTTGCTGTTGCGATAGACGCACACTACAAAAAAATTCAACACATCAAAAATTACACGCACACAGACAGAGTTTTCACGTAACTGATGCAGCATACATGCGAACAAGTTAGTGATGGGACACATCGAAGACATCTGAAGAATGAGTCAAATTAGTTTGATGAATGAACTGAATTATCTTATACTATTTATTATTAAATTGTAAAAGTGAAAATTCTGTCCATTGAAGATACTACCCAAAAAAATGTTTGTTTGTATATATGTCTGTCTGTAATTATGTGCCCTAGTGTCCTTAGCTCTCTCGCACAGTTAAACTGTGGAATGAACTCTCGCCCGCGGTTTTTCGGGCTGATACTTATTGATTGGTATTTGCAAGAACCTATGTATATGCAATTATATTTTAATAAGGCTCATCTTTCACCAAATTTATAAAGTTACTTAAAAACATAAATGAGCAAAGGGAAAGCAATAAAATAAATTGTTAATTTTATTAGAATTACCACATATTTATTAATTTAAATTCTCTGGTAGGCATTTTTAAGACCCGCTTAAGACTTATTAATTAGTATTTTTATTGATTTTTAAAATGAATAAGTTTATTGTACACGTGATCATTTTTGTAGCTTTCCGGAGTAAAGTGCTCCGAACAGATAACACGTGTACGTGTAGGTTTCCAAGAATAATTTTCGTAATTACAAATTGTTCTCCATTTCTCCTTTATATAGGGATCTTTTGGAAATCTAAAAGGACATACAATTATATTAAATAAAGTATAATACTATAAATAATAGTACATGAATAACACATACACTCATAGTCCCGCACTAAATGTATTCCTACATACATCTATACCTACTATTTAATTCAATATCTAATAAAAAAACTGACTATTAAACAAACTGCAGTGATTGAATGAATGAATGATTCATTCAAATGTTGAGTCGCCTTTCTTACTTTATCACATCCCTAAAGACCGATTCGAACCCTTACCACTATAATCATGTTTACGTTCTGTCGTTTACGTATCGCTAACGGTATTTTCTTTAAATGGAAATTGTACTTCAATACACATTTAATAGTTAGTAAAAATACTTACCTATGATAGGAAACGTGAACTTGTTGCGAATTTGAGCTGTCAGATCACCTTTTACATGATAATATTGCACAAGTCACCATTTTTCGAGAGAAACGTCACGCGACACGGAACGATACAAAATGACGGTGAAGCGACTTTAAGTAGTTTTATATAACGTGGTTGAACAGTTGACCAATGTACTTTGCCGGAGGGGGTCGCCTGTCTATGACATCTCCAGTGGCTTAATACTCAAAGGTATTGTAAATGTATTGTAATACATTCGCCATAATACACGGTGATTAAATACTGAAATCCTGGTTTATCAGTAGTCCCTGGACGATTGAGCTCTGCTCGACTGAAAATGGAGAAAATACGGAGAAAACGAATTTTCCCAGACACGAGAGCTAGCTAGATCGATTTCTCGCCCCCGTAAACCCCTATATTCCAAATTTCATTAAAATCGTTAGAGCCGTTTCCGAGAACGTGATTGCATATATATATAGACAGGTATATACAAATATTGCTATTATAGTATAGGATTTGTAGCAATACTCAGTATGGAAGCATTATTGAATGGCTCTTTAAACACTAAGTATTTATCGCGTCTACTGACTCACATCACACGATTCTGATTGGTGGATGGTATGAGCGGTACGCAGCTATAAGATAGAGCGAGACGGGGATATGGAGTAAGCAGAACTAGGCTGTCTGCTGTCTGGCCACCCTTTAATACTGACGCGATAAATATTGCCTGCAACACAGTGGCGCGGCTTGCGGTGGCGGTCACAAGTTTACTATTGACCGCCGCAGCCAGGCCAATCACGCAACGCATTGTAAGCGCGTCAGGTAGATCAAAATGTCACTTTTTATATAGAAAAATGACAGTTAAATCTACCTAACGCGCGTAAATGTTACGTGATCGACCCACTGGTCTCTCATTTTCTCACAGACTGCTGTGAGAGGCCTAATTAGTGTTAAAAGGGCCGTTCAATACTGCTTCCATACTGAGTATTGCTGCAAATACTGACGATCCAGGAACATAAGTATTTAATCACTGTGTAATGGCCGTCTTTGAAGTCTCCGAGGATCCTATGAAGAAGATTGAGACAGCACACTGGCAAGTTGCACTTTACATCGATCGATACGTTAGTGTGTAGGCTGAGCGCCCACTAAAGCTGGGCGGGGCGAGCAGCGGAGCGGGGCGTGACAATATATGGGTTGCTTCTTATACTTTTATTCTTACGCAGTAAATAAAAACATCACACCAATTTATGCATTTTATTTACAGAAATGAGATAAAGTCAAACAATTAAAGAAGAAAATATTGCATTTTGAAACTTAATGTAATCATTACAACATAATTATGAATGCATGATTTTTAACACTTAGTAAAACAGTTCGACTGGTCTAATTATTACTCGAACATGATTTTTAAAGAGTATTAGTTTTTTAAATAAATAGTAAATTCAAGACTAATAAATTAATGCAATGCTTGTCTACTTTATTACTGTGAAAGTATCATATACAGTTAACGAGCAACTTAAATGGAGAGCTCGTCGAAAACATTAAGTTAATTGTACTCTGCAAAAGTAAAACTTGAGTAAGAAGAGTATTAAAACGATACAATTGGGAATGGATGAAAATTTTAGAAGTGCCTGATTTTTTTTTTGTGATAGGAATAACCTTCCTTAGCACCAGAAAAAAGTTTCAGATTTTTCAGCTACGTCAATTATTTTTGAAAAATATAAACAGTGTTCTCACTTACGTTTTGGGTCAAGAACGGCATTTTGTCGATCCGACTCATATTACAAAAAAATATTTGAAATCTTTGGTAAACTGACACTGGCAATGATATTGACAGTTGCTATATTTGTTATTACCAGAGGCAGTTTACCACAGATATTTAAGATATTTTTTTGTAATATGAGACGGATCAAGGAAAGTATCTATTGACTGTCCTTGTCCCACAACGTAAGTGAGGAAAAAACTTTATCACCAAAAAAATCAGGAACTTGATATCTTCATCCATTCTCCATTATGTTGGACGGACTAAGTATATATAAAAACTTGTTCTGTTCTTACGAATACGGCTGCCGTGCGCTTTCAATAATTGATTATTTATATCCGTTTAGCATAATTAACACAGATGCCTAGTCATGAATACAATTTAATTGAATAACACTTTTGTCCAACGCTCCAACAACGTAAGTACACATTAAAGCATAAACATATTATTTATACATTACATTTTGCAAATAAACTGCAGGACTTTTAGCAAACATGTTCGCAAATGTTAAGAAATTCTGAATATAAATATAACGTACTCCTAAAGCCAGGATTGGTAGATACTTCGAAGGGTTTAGCACAACAGGTCGCGGGACTACTTGCACGTTGGTTATAAATGAATTCTTCTCTTTCCTACAGTGCATCGCAGCATTCATGGCAAATTTAATCACGCGTCCAGCGTTAATGCCACGTGTTGTGCTAGGCCCCCTGTCAGTGTTTGTAAAGAAAATTGAACCAGTAAGTGGAAGACATACATAACCGTACTACAAATGTTTATATCCTAAGCACACTCACTCCGTTGACGCACATGAAAATAGTATATTCGCATAGCTGACGAAAGTTTTATAGTATATAGGAGGAGATTAGTGATTGACATGGCGTCCCAAACAGTGAATTGTGCAATCAATCTAGGCACGATTTTTCCAGGAGAGGCACTCAATTAGTAGAGTTGCTAGCGTGTGGAGCCGCAATGGCCTTGGATATAATATTTGTTGCAGTACGGAACATTATTTAGTATGTATAATAATGCTTTTAGTTCCTAGTTCATAAGCTGTAGATAAATAAATAAAAAATACAATCGAAGTTAAATGTCTCATTTCTCTTGCAATAATCAATTGATGGGATGTTTACAAAAACAAAATAACTACATTGGTGTCGATTTTACAGGAAGCTAAAAAAAATATTTTTCCTAAAATATTATTTCTTTAAACAATACCTTCCATTTATTATGCAGGCGTATGGCTATGGAGTACCATCTGCATCTTGGATTCCACTAATAGTCGGTTATCTCTTCAAAAATATGAAAAACAACTTCTACACTTATGCTGTTTTTGTAAAATGGTTGGCAGTTATGATATTGTCGTGGAAAAACAATTTACATTCCTATAGTAAAAATAATTATTGAATTTACAAAAACTGTTTTATTACCAAATATATTCCATGTAAATTATACATTAATGTATAAGAGAATGTAATTATTATTGTACTATAAGTTCCGTAGAGCGAAATAATTCTATTTTATATAATACAAAGCGGTAATTTTGGGCAAACGAGATCCAAATTAAATAATGTCTACTGCATAATTGGGTAGTTTCCATATGTTAAAATTGATAGTGTTGCTAAATGGATATTAACCATCAAATAAATGTAATTAAGTATAAATTACGAAATATAATTAAAATCATAAAAAGATATGAACCTCGAAAGTTTAGAAAAATAAGCATTTTTTTATCGTCCAAAAGTAAATTTAAAGCTACCAAATCCTTACACTTTTATAAAAACAAATTTGTATGACAACTATGGTCCTAAACGCAGTATTTCGCGACCGAAACAGTAATTTACTTGATTTTCCATGCAACGATTAGTACAAATATTACACTGTGACACCATGATTCAATGTTAAATCAGTATAATTATATAGTTGGCTGCCGCCAGCGAGGTTCGTCTTTAACTCATTTTTTTTGGGTATTTATGTTCTTTAATTGTAGTTGCTCCCATACAAACATTTGTTCCCTCTCCAAAAACTGGTTCGAATGGCATCGTAAAAAAAATTAGGACACAAGCCTATTGTAGTGTCTTCGCAGACGAACATAATCATACCAATAACTCGATTACGTAAAATATGCCAGTTATGTTGTTTTTGTAACCATCCCTACAATTGTATGTAATTAATAAATGATGGTTAATGCCGAATGAACTGAAATAATAATTCATAGGTACGGTCAAGGACTTTAATTGTTGAGCCATTTAGGTGTCAACTAAATCTTGATTTTTTAGTAGTTAAGCTATGAAGTGTCCAGTATAAAGAGAGCTCTAAATGGCTCAACTATTAAAGTCCGTGACTGTACTATTGAAAAGTGTTAAAACGTATTCGATGCTAACTTAGGATTGAGTTTAAAAACATTTATTGTGGATATGTTTTGGAAGAACCCTTATTTAATTACTTAGACGGATTGATACATAAAGTATTGTATTTTCTGTTATTGACACAGTATTAAAGATAACTTGTGATATATCACGTATATCAACTCCCCTCCCAGCAATAAAATGCAGATAAAAGCAAAATATAAATATTCAAGATTATCATATTTAACCACTGTATAAGATTCTAAGAATGTATCTAAAATAAATTAACCTAGTTTGAATTAATTCGAGTGGAAATTGAATAGCAAATCAGGCTCCACCGCGTAGACAGTATGCTCGACCACGTCGAATCCAAACGGCAATCGTAGGTTGGGATTGAATAAACTTTATAAAAATAGTTGTTCGGTACAAGTAATCAACTTCAACACGCATATAATTACTGTTTGTCCTAAGGTCTGGTCAATATTATCAAACATATAAACAATCTTGTGATTCCACATTACCACATCTGACGACGTTTGTATGATTGGCCCTTAAACATACGTACATTTGTGTCCTTATATAAAATCCTAATATTTTAAAAATTTCCTAAACTACATAATCAATTACAATAACAACAAAAATTGCGATATTTTTTTAGCACGATGAAGAGTGTCAAATACTACTATTTACTTTTTTTGACCCCATTCTTTTGTTTATTATATTCGTTGAAGAGATTTTGAACATCCTGCAAGGATCTTTCTATTTGTTTCACGAAGTTGGTCGAGCTCTGCAAAAGAACAAAACATTAAGTAAAACATCAAGTTTGAAGTTTTTGTGAGATAAATAACTTATTAGATAAATAAATTAAGCATTAATCTTCTTAGTGTGTGTTTTTTGAACCGTGTAACTGACTTTTATCGTGGTAATGTTTAATGTAGTAATATTTGTTTATTTTAGAAAGTACTGTTTTAAAATTTATAAGTAACAGAAAAATATACCAGATCATAAATGACCACATTTTATCGCAGACACATTTTATAATATTTTAAAGCGGACCCCGCGCTTCTTTAGAGCACAATCGGGAAAATCCTACGTACTCCAGGCAAAATACGGTTTCGAAAAACATTAATTTATAATAGCGTTTTTTTTTTGTTTATTTCATTCTAAAACGTTATTCTAAGATGCTTTATTCAAGAATCCAACAAACTTTCCACCCGGAAGTAATTATATAGAATTAAATTAAACATTAATTGTCCGTTTTATTTTATTTATATTGAATTTTAAAGCAAATGTAAATGAACCTAAATAAAGATAAAAAAATATTAATATTTATCCGGCCTTTTTAGGAGCTAATTAAATATTGATTTTTTTGATGTCTGATTTTTTGTTGGATTATGTCTCTAGGTAACTATTTAATTGACAATATATCCTCTACATTAAAAAAATTAGCTATTATATATTATTTCCAAATTTGACATTTTTTCCATACAAGTTGTCAGTTCATTGCCTGGACTAACGAGGATGATGATACTTTACAATTATTTTACAAATCTTCTTTTAATATTGTTTGGTCGATTACGTAACTTATCGTACATAAGCTAAGTAGATTTAATTGTAAGTTTTAGTAAGAGACATAAACAATTAATTAATTAGTTGTCCTAACGCTCGTTAGAAAAGTAACGCAATTTTTGATCTACATAAACAGCACACTTCAAAGTAAAGCCGAACAATGGATTGAATGAAAATTATAATATGATAAGTATAACAAAGTTTTAACAGAAAGTTTCGTTGCCAGAACTATGTAGCGGCTAACAAAATACACCTATCCTCCAAATTTTATTAAAATACACCTTACAGTTTTCGAGTAATATGCCTGTGTGTGACACATACGGACAGACGGTCATACATGACGAAACTATAAGTTCCGTTTTAACTATAAGGGCTACGGAACCCTAAAAAAGTTGTACTCGGTTCATAAATGACGGAGATCTGAAGTAGCACGCAATAAAATACCACCAAACCTCCTCTTTTTTGAAGTAGGTTAATAAGATAGAAGAAATATAATGACTACCTACTTATAAACTCTCCGCACGCGGAGCAGACAGGCAGGAGCGACAGAGAGCGCAACAAGCTGCGTCCTGTTCCCAAATTTTATTGCTCCACGTGCAGCGTATTTGAAATACCACTGTACGTATAAAAAATGTAAGTAAAGCCCCTTTTTTGACGGCCGGTTAGCCTAGTGGGTAGTGACGCTGTCTACGAAGCTGAATCCCGGTAAGGGCAAATATTTGTGTGATGAGTCTTGGATGTTTTCTATGTATTTATTAAATATATCGTCGTCTAGTACCCATAACACAAGCCTCATTGAGCTTACTATGGGACTAGGTCGATTTGTGTAAGATTGTCCTCTAATATTTATTATTTTGTAGGTCGTTGCGACCTGTTCGAATAGTAGTTAGATATTTAAAACTAGCTTCCGCCCGCGACTTCGTCTGCGTGGACCCGGGATGAAAACTATTCTATAATCCAGGCTATAAACTATCTTCGTGCAAAATTGGATCCAAATCGGTTGAGCCGCTTAAGCGTGATTGAGTAACAAACATCCAAACATCTAAACATCCACACTTTCGCATTTATAATATTAGTAGGATTCGAACACTAACAAACGAACAGTCCACAACTATATGCAAGAGGAGTCTCACTTGAGTTACCTACCTACCTATACTCTTCGTCAAGATACCGTCTAGCCATCCAGTAACTATTTGTGGGTATTAGGTGTTGTGTTGCTGGTGGTGAGTAAGCCTGAGCCTTGTTTTACCGACACCTGTTTCGTCGATAGTATGTTTCGTTTCATTTTATAAAAAAAAATATTACATATTATATACAGAATAACAAACATGGGATGCGACAAAATGTTACTCAAGTATGTATTCCATAGGAACTACACAACAAAAGTTCCATTCAGGGCTGAATGGGCCGAAGGTCTAGAACCACCGATGACCGAGGTCTGGTATCGAAGACAGCATATGGTACACGGACGGATCAAAAATGGGATCCGGTACGGGAGCAGGTATTTACGCAAATGACTATAGTAGTAGTGTAAGCATGGGTAGTTTGGCAACCGTCTTCCAGGCGGAGACATACGCCATAATTGTGTGTAATGTGAATATAGACCGGCAAACCAGAGGGCAGACTATCTATATACTCAGTGACAGTCAAGCGGCCCTTAAAGCGCTCACGGCGCCGAAAGTGGATTCTAGACTAGTTTATAGTGGATGGCGTCCAAGCACTGAACAAGCTTGGAAAGCACAATAAGGTGCAATTAAGTTTGGATATCAGGGCACGAGTGCTTCGTCGGCAACCAAAGAGCAGAATGAGCTTACAAGAAGAGGGTCTACAAATCACTTTGTAGGTCCAGAACCATTTGTGGGACTCTCGCAGGGAACCAAGGAACTTTAGTGGTAAAAGATGGGAAAAATTTCCAGCTGTTATCACTAATAACAAATTGTTGGTAACCGGTGGGAATAATCTTTCCTAAAAAGTTAACCGTTTCTGAGTTTTTTTTCGATGAAATGAAAATTCGGCGAAACCATATGCATCAGGTGAAACTTTTTATAGTAAAATAAGGTATTCCGGTGTATAAGGGTGGGCTGCACCAAACAGTCTGTAATCGTAAGCTGTGTTCTGTGTTCGTTAAAATCTCGCTGTAAGGAAAGTTTGACAAGTCTGCATGGGATGACAGCGGCCGGCGCCATATTTAACGTTGATCGGTCTGTAATCGAAAGTTGGTGCAACCCGCCCTAAGTGTTTGATGTTAGACTGACCGTTTTGGGGCAGCTCTTCTTGCTGGAGACGTGGAAGAACAGCAGGTCCTCGCCGGCGATGATGTAGGACACGCCGTAGCCGTCGTCGGCCACGGGCCCGAAGCCGCCGCCCGCGCTGATGCACTTCGGGTTCTTCTTCAGGTCCAACTGGCTGGTTTGACCTGGGCCATACATCCACATTGTTTTAGCTGGTAATGCTGACACTGCTGAGCTACACATAGCCTATTCTACCCGCTCACGGCTAAATCATCGCTAACGCCACGAAATTGCGCGGCGGCGACAGCGGTTTTTCTAATTCATCGCGTGTGATCCCAACTAACCACAGTGCGCAATGACCGCGCAGTGAACAAATAAAACTCTTGCCGCGCCGCAATAGGCTATTCTACTAATTTTTTATATGTTCTAAAATGTCTGTATAGATTCGATGCTCTACTAGTATTTTTATATATTTATGCAAAGAAATAATGGTTAACATTTGAACATTATATATTCGCTTTGGATTTCCAAAGAGGTTGAAAGCCCACGTAACAGATATACTAAAACTAAATAAAAGAAAAAGACAGGGGATATGGGTCGGGGTTATTTAATTTAAATCTTTTTTTGGTAATGTAGGTTGCCAGGGCTCGCAGTATCAGTATAAAGTACGGTTAAAAAAATAGAACATTAATAGAGAACTGGTTAGAAGTAAATGAGGGTACGGCGTAAGGTAGGTAACGGCGCGCAGCCCAGGGCGCGTGGTCGGCAGGCGCGCAGATAGTGCGCTTGGTTGGCAGGCGCACAGCAAAATCGCGTAGTTGGCAGACGCGCAGCTAAGGCGCGTGGTTGGCAGGCGCGCAGCAAAGGCGCGTGGTTGGCAGGCGCGCAGCAAAGGCGCGTGGTTGGCAGGCGCGCAGCAAAGGCGCGTGGTTGGCAGGCGCGCAGCAAAGGCGCGTGGTTGGCAGGCGCGCAGCAAAGGCGCGTGGTTGGCAGGCGCGCAGCAAAGGCGCGTGGTTGGCAGGCGCGCAGCAAAGGCGCGTGGTTGGCAGGCGCGCAGCAAAGGCGCGTGGTTGGCAGGCGCGCAGCAAAGGCGCGTGGTTGGCAAGCGCGCAGCTCAGAGCGCGAGGTAGGCAGACGCGCAGCTAAGGCGCATGGTAGGCAGACCCGCAGCTGATAAGTGTGCGACAACTATAAACCGTGTCAATGTCGTACCCCCTGGGTCCGCCCGTGATGCCGCCCAGGGAGGTTATCTCTGTTGATGGCCACCCTGCAGGCCAAACTGAAAAATATTACACAACAAAAATATTTCGTACCGTGGGGCGTCTGACTGGTGGATAACCTCCAGGGCTCGTTGAACACTTCCTGGAGGAAGGGTGACTCGAGTTCCAGGTATTTGGAGACCACGTAGAGACAGAACAGGTGTCGATCGATGCCGCGCCCGGCCATAGCGTCCTGGTAGCCTAGTTGGTGCCGCTGGCTCGCTTTGCTAAACAGTTCTAACTTCTCTTCAATCTGTCAACAAATTATTTGAGTTCATTGTCTGCTTGTTAGGGACTTTTAAAAGAAGCCAGTTGATTAAACATGTTCTTTATTTACATCTAAAATGTATCAAATAGATTTTGCATCCCACCGGATTCACTATCGTAGGCTCTCTTTAGGTATCTACATTTATTTATACATTTGATTGTAAAATCTGCAAGATGCCTGAGCGTCGTCGTCGCTATGGTCCTATGATACAACAACTCGCTCAATGCACCTCGGTCAAGCTTGACGGTAGAGATTGGTCATAGTAATCGCTCGAGTCGCCGGCTTGATGGCGGACACAAACTACTCAAAGCATGAACAACTCATTTTTCCGTGATTACAATAAGAGAAACCGAGGGACTACAGTATGGTGTTCTTCAAGAAAGGAATGCACAATTAAGGGTATTTAAAAAAATGGTCGGCAACGCGCATTCGAGTCCCTTGGAGTTGAAAGTGTCCATATGCTACGGTAACCGCTTACCATCAGGCGGGCCGTACGCTCTACCACCGACATGGTATAAAAAAAGTTTACGTTAAAATCATTTTTGGTACTCAAGCATATATTGCCGACTGTACTTTTCTGTCCATCGTCCTCAACTACTCGTCGATACGATTCTAACGAGCCCAAACTCAATGGCACCTGTCTCCCAGCTCGATGGTACCGTAATATTGTATTGTCATCCAGACTATACCTTTACACAAAATTTCAGCTCAATCGATTGAAGAGGCGGTTTGATAAGTCACTTGTTTCGGCCACTAATAGATGGCGTTTGCGGTAACTGTCTATTTATTCTTAATTTGATAACTAAATATAATTAATCTGTGGCATCAAGTCATCTCCGGCGGGAATTTTAGATTTGACAGCTGTTGGAAAAAAAGTAATCGAAGTAGATCGCCGAAATGGAGAAAATTGGAATTCGTGGTGTGATTCAATTCTTTTTTTTTGGAAGGTAAAACAGCAAAAGATATTCATGAAAGGATTGGGCGATTCTTGTCCTTCATACGAAACAGTTCGGTTTTGGGTAAATGAGTTTAAGCGTGGCAGGACAAGCATTGAAGATGCACCTCGACCTGGTGCTCCAAAATCAGCGGTTTTACCAGAAGTCATTGATAAAATCCATGATTTCGTTTTAGCTGACAGACGATTAAAAATACGGGAGTTAGCTGAAGTCTCAAACATCTCGACTGAGCGGGTGCATTTTATTTTGCACAATGAATTGCACATGAAAAAGCTTTGTGCAAGATGGGTGCCGCGGTTGCTCACTCCATAACAAAAGCGTATTCGCATGCAAACATCTGCTGGAAACTTGCAGGTGTTTAATAAAAATACAGCAGAGTTCCTTCGACGTTTTGTTACCATGGATGAAACCTGGATTCACCACTATATCCCGGAGACAACACAGCAGTCGAGACAATGGATAAGTCATGGTGAGCCAGCTCCAAAGAAGGCGAAGTGCGTCCCATCAGCTGGAAAAGACATGGCGTCGGTGTTTTGGGATGCGAAAGGTATTATTTTAATTGACTACCTTGAAAAGGGAAAAACTATCACTGGGGCATATTATGCCTCGCTTTTAGACCAGTTAAAGGTAGCGATAGCTGAAAAACGTCCAGGGTTGGCCAAGAAAAAGGTGATGTTTCACCATGACAATGCTCCGGTGCACACATGTCGGCTTGCTGAACAAAACTTGGCGTATTTACGGTATGAAATACGTCCACATCCTGCTTATTCGCCAGATTTAGCTCCTTCAGACTATCACCTATTCCCGAAGCTCAAAATTTTTCTGTCGGGGCGAAAATTTCAGTCTAATGAAGAGGTGATACTGGAAGTAAACGCATATTTTGAAGACCTGGAAGAAACCCATTTCCGTGAAGGCATCGAGAAGTTGCAGACGCGGTGGGATAAGTGCGTTGAACTTCGGGGGGATTACGTAGAAAAATAAAATATATACAACACCTATACAAGTTTTTTATCATATCAAACCAAATTACTTTTCAAACCACCCACGTATTTGCTTCAAAATTGAGTTGCAAGATTCCACCCGAACAAACGTAGTTACATACATTGCACGTTCAATAAAAGCTTGTAAAATCCTTGTAAGGAACAGTGTTACAAACCGTCGCGCGGGGGCTGTCCATAGCGGTGACCCAGGCGGAGCTCTCGGCGGTGCAGGGGCGCAGTGTCTCAGTGCGGCCCTCGCGGAACAGCCGCGTCATGGAGGCCTCGTACGTCAGGCAGAACCGCCCGGCCGTCCGGTAGTACGTCAGCTGCAGGATCAGCTGGATGAACGCGTCCGGCGATACCCGGCACTTCTTCATGAACCCTGGCAAACACGATGCCTACTTTATACAACGTGCCCCAGAAGTCAACGTCACGCCGAAAGCGGGTACGTCATGATAACATACAGTTTTTTCGTGAATAATATGAATAACGGTATACATAGTATAAGATAAGATAAGTTATCTTGTAGTTATCTTTAGAACAGTTATGTGTCTACTGGTGGGAACCTATCTGTTACCTACATATATAACTATTGTACAATTGTTAGCTGTTGGTTCTCCGAATAATAAATAAATAATTAAGTCTATTGATGGACAGCGGCGCAAGCTAATGCATGCTAAAATGTATAAACAGGGCAATGTTAATAGTTTAAGTAATACTCGTACATACCTTTTCCATAGTTCTTGTACATGAGTATCTTAAGATCAACGTCGTTGAGCAGCTTTTGTGCGACGCCGTAGGATATGTCGATGGCCTTAGTGAGGTCCTCGTTCTCGAGGTCCCACTGCAGGCGCGCGGGGGCGGGCGGCGGCGACTCCACCTCGCCGAGAGTGTTGCCGTCGGGACTGTATCTGTTCAGACACCACACCTTATCTATAGACTTGTGACCTAACATTTTTTTACGATGCGATTCGAACCAGTTTTTGGAAAGGAACAAATGTTTGTATGCTGAACCGAATCAGATGAAATTTGGTGTAGAGATAGTTTGAATCCCGGGGAGGACATAGGTTAGGTTTTATCCCGGAAATCACCCCCCAAGGGGGTGAAAGTTTGTATGGCCCTACGATATAAACGAGTTCCACGCGGTCGGAGTCCGGGTAGAAGCTAGTGTTTTATAAATACCAGCTCTCAAGTGCAATCGTGGTTTATTAACTCACCCAATTTCGAATTCGCTCCAAATAACATATTCCCATAGATGTCCCATCACTGGCGCGTCAGCCCTAAAATGATAAATATTAAATAAAATTACTACGTTTCTAAATACTTACGTATTTCAATCGGAATACTTTTGATGCAGCGAGTGTTCCAAAGGACTCGAGCCTTTTTAGCCCGAATTTTAAAACTCCGGTGTTCTTTTTAGAGCTGGCTTGATGGAATAGGTTTCGAAGACCTAGTGATTTTAATAAGGGCGAAGCTTGAAAAAGGTTATTAGCCTTTTTTGAAAGGCTTTAGCCTTTTTAAGGGCTTAAAGCTTTTAAAAAAAAAACGAAACCCTTATAGGATCACTCGTGCGTCTGTCTGTCCGTCTGTCACAGCCGATTTGCTCAGAAACTACTGTACCGATTGAGTTGAAATTTGGTAAACATATGTAAATTGGTGACCCAAAGATGGACGCGTAAAATAAATTAACGAATTCTGAACAAGGGGGCGACTTTTGGGGGGTAAATTGGAATATAAAAAAAAGTTCCGCAAACGGTATTGTGTGACATATCAAATGAAAGGGGTTGTTGTAAGCATCTGAAATATATTTTTTTTATAATTTTAGCAAAAACTGTTTTGAAGTAATTTAGGAAAAAGGACGAAAATTGACCATTCCCACCTTGTCTCCGAAACTACCAAGTTTAAAATTTTGAAAAAAATACGTAAAATAGTTCCTTGCCTAAAGATTACAGGAAAACCTATAAGAAGTTTGAGTATTCAAAGTAACGGGAAAATTCTCAATATTTTTGTGTATTTTGTATGGAGCGCCTGATGCTATTTTAGGACAGCAATTTTACGGAACCCTCACCACGCGAGTTGAACTCGCACTTGTCCGGTTTTTTTAAACCTAAGTCTTATACTTTTTTAACTTTTATGAATGCAGTCGCAGTTCAGATCGGCGGCCTAATTGTGTAAAGTTTTGACAGTCGTGCATCGGAATAAAATGGAACTTCCGAAAGAATTAATTGAAAACTTATGCAAGTTTTTTGTTTGCTATGCTGATAATGAAAGAGTATACCGGGAGATTTGGGGATTATAATAAAATTGATGTAACTACGTAACGTATTGTTATTACTTAAATTAAAATGGTTTAAATTTGTTAATTCAATAAATCTTGAGTTTTTAATTTTATTTAAAACACCACATAAAAAAGCGTCGACAATATAAAAAAAATGAAAAACATTTTAACCACATGAAGCATAATATATATATTTGAGTCTCAATATTTTGACATAGAACTAGAGCTTTATAGGCTTTTAGCCCTCTAGGCGTCAAATGTGGCGGCTAGCCTTAAAAAGAGCTAAAAGGCTCGAGTCCTTTGGAACTCTAGATGCAGCATTTAACTTACCATGTATGTTCCGCATTGAACCCAACCTGTAAAGACAAGAAACACCATTTGAGATCATCAGACTCCAGACATTGTACTTTACTAGTTTGGAGACAGGTCAAGTAGTGTAAGAGCTAAACGAAAAGTAAAGTATCTTTGCTTATTAATCGAATATTAATTGGTTGAATTAAACAATCAATTATTACTCATTGTCATTCATTACCGTAAATAAAAATTACTCTTCTGTTCCAGAAAATCATGAATGCTGAAGTCTACAGCAGTTGTGATTATTTCGTGAACCGTACGTTTATTATTAGTGTGAACAGGATAAAGTTTATCCCTAAACTGTATCTTTAATTTAAATGGACACATTTTTAGACACCTTTTTGCATTTATTTAGAATGATTTTATGTGGTCCACTAAAGCTTGACGAGACGACTCTCGGGCATCTGCCAAGAAAGGACTCTGTTTCTTTGGACATATGTATAATGCGTTCATCTAGACATATAAATCTTGGTTCTGTGGAAGGCAAACGCGCTAAAGGAAGGATTCCAGTGCGCTGGACTGATGCAATTAAGAGGGCTGCAAAATGTAGTCTTTCCCATGCAGTCCACTTGACGAGGAACCAAACAGCACGGAGGGTTGCAGCATGCGGTCGCGATCCTCAGTCATGAGGGATCGACTAAGAAATAAAGATAAAATCATTTATTTGTTGGACACAAGTTACAGGATGTTACAGAATTATGGTCAGTTTCACTATGTGGCTTTACAGCTTACAAATTGTTGAGCATGCATGTCAAAGTCACTATCATTTATAAATTCATTTATGGTATAATAACTTCTATGAGCTAGAACATTTTTTAAAGCTTCTTTGAATTTATGTAGTGAATCTATTGAATTTAAACATTTTGGTAATTTATTAAATATCTTCGGAGCCATTCCGACTACATTTGTTTGGTATAACGTAGCTTTGGGTATACAGAAGAAGAAGAAACTTGACCGCACGATTTTATGCAATGTTTAGGGATAAGGAGGATACTCACATAGCCGTTGGTGCTGAAGCACAGGTTGAAGGACTTGTCGAACCAGCGGTCGCAGCCCTTGCCGTGCAGCAGCACGCGGCCGTAGTGGTCCAGCTGGCTCGGGTCGTTCTCGTCAAAACCGTATTCGACGTCATCTGCGAACAATCAATAACGTCATAGGAACGACATTTAATAAGTAGATGAGTTATACCTAAGCAGACGTTGAAGGCGCGGCGCTCGAGACACGGTTGTGGCCGCTTTGGAACGTGGACCCAATGCGAGCGCTCGCCAGCGATGTCTGTCGCCCAGAGTACACGTTTTACATTTACCTAGGCAGACGTTGAAGGCGGCGCGTTCGATGCAGTGCAGCGAGGTGCGGTTGTGGCCGCGTTGGAACATGGTCTGCCGGATGTGCGCCCAGTGCGAGCGCTCGCCCGCCGTCAATGCAGCCAGCTCAGGCTCGTGCGCTAACGGTAATGACTTGTCGTCCAAAATCTGCTGGATTTGTCTGGAACAATCCAATACGTATGTTATGGAACAATCCATTACGTATATTGATTTGAGTCAACAATCATTTAGCAAAACTACTATGTTGAAATTGACAGTGAAATATTGTTGTAACCAATGATGTAATATAAAAAAAAAGCGGCGAAGTGCGTGTCGCACCACGCACAACGAAGGGTTCCGTGCCTATTAAAAAGGTAGTATCGTTATTGAAATGTTATGGCACTTACGTCCTTTTCTTTAAGGAAGGCAGTTTTTGTAGAAATATCGAAAACCTTTGAAACGATCTTGTTAAAAATAATTTTCGATGAAAGAATTTAATAAGCCCTATGTCCATGATTTTTTTGAAATTTTTAAAATACACGGTTTAAAAATTAGAGGGGGTGTCCCACCACACAATGCCTATTCACTTGATAAAAAAAAATGCTAAGAAGCCTTATATTTATTTCATATATTATTAATCACACGTGGGCTTGCAATGTTTTTTTTTTTACTTTCAGTTTTATGTATGAGTGCACCTCTAAAAATTTTTTGTTGTTGTAATTTTATTACAATACTATGTAGTGGCTAACAAAATACACTCATCCTCAAAATTTTATTCAAATACACCTTATAGTTTTCGAGTAAAATGCCTGTGACATACGGACGGACAGACAGACAGACATGACGAATCCATAAGGGTTCCGTTTTTTGCCATTAGGCTATCCGTAGCCTACCCTACCCTAAAAAGGTAGATATGTTGTCTATACTAAATTCCGTGTTTAAAAATGGCCACTAAATCTGACAGCTAACGTTTTCATTGACGACTCGAATCTCAGGCAA
The DNA here is from genome assembly GCA_932294315.1 of Epinotia nisella. Lineage (NCBI taxonomy): Eukaryota > Metazoa > Arthropoda > Insecta > Lepidoptera > Tortricidae > Epinotia > Epinotia nisella. Next base: position 16,464,396 of record OW028673.1, on the reverse strand, counting down.
GTTGTGCCAATTTACTAAATTTTAGTGTGCCATTTTACGAGTGCGTATAACTTATGTACCTCTTTTTTATATTACATCATTGGTTCTAACACGGTTTCTATGATCAGGGAGTTCACTGTGTTCCATTAAGTTTAAAACGCAGACGTCAAGACGGCAGCAATTTAAAAATTAAAACATTAATAAATATGTGCGGCAACTGACCACAGCCGTAGTCAAGTACGTTTACATAACGCACGACCTTTGCTTGAAATACGTCTAATTCCGTTAATTTAACTGATAATCGCGTCCCGCGACTCTCGTGGACGTCTCACGTGTGCGATAATACTTATAACTTAAATACGAACCCAAGTACATAACTGATATCGTTCTAATCTAATTCTGATATAATAAGAGACTGAGAAAGATGACCGGTTTTCCATTTTTGCATTGGTGCACGAGTCTTCAGGTTTTTGGGATTAGAATTTGAAATGTAGGTAGGTCTGTTATACCATAGTAAAAAGAGTGGGCAGTAGGCTATCCCCGGCCCAATCCGCGATATAATTGCCTACCGTACTTGCCTGTCTCAGGGATGTCACTTTTAGCTAAATTTTAATTCAGTGCCTAGAAATTGGCAAGGGCCGGGAAGTTGTATTTTTTTTACTTGTGTTGTCTAGGTTCAGGGTTTGTGAGGTCGGTTTTACCTAAACGATGATGAAACCTTTCACAATGAAAGAAAGAGCGACAGGCGATACCTATGTGGTTGCGGGGCCATCGGGGGCAGCAGTTGAATTATTTAATTAGACACCCAAACGCGCAGCAATAAGTTCTCATGCGATTATCACACATTTTTCATTCATTTAGCGGTGCCGAAAAGCCGTGACGCGCGAACCTTGTGCGGTGTTAGGCCTGACCAGCGCACTAAGAAACGGGTCGAGATTTTGTTTGAGTGTGTGTGCGGCGACGTATAATAGATACTATGGCGCACACATACAAGCCGCGCGCGGTGCGCTTGGATGAAGGTAATGTACTTTGCACTCTTTCTACTATGGTTATACGACATATTTATGCCACAATGGAAAATCAAAAAGAGGACAATTTAATGGTATTCTACAGCTCTCGCGTCGTCTATAGAAGTTTAACGTATTTTCTGTGGGGTGGATCTGCCCTCAGAGAGCAGTTTATGTGGTAAACGGAAAAATGGGCATGAACCTCTGTAGTATTGTGGTAGTATGCTGAAGTAAAAATGTTGTATGAATTGATCGTTTTTTGTTTTTAATTATTAAAACATACATATTTTGTTGCCTACGCTTATAAAGCCACTATACGGTAGTGTAGCGACGCATTGTCTGAATCTTTGGTTTTAGGTGTAAGTAGAATACTTACATCTAAAACCAAAAAGCCGACGATGAGTCGTCAACAACTATAGTATTAATATAAATACTTAGTTACAAATGTTCAGATAAATAAAACAATATAAAAGATAACGTGAGATACCGTGGGATGGGTGCGTGGGTCGTTAACGGAGAAGATCTCAGTCGGAAACATGCTAGATATAACGATACCTTTGTGCTCGATATGAATAGTTGCTTTCAGCTTTACTATCTTCGAACAAACGCTACACATGTGCATACATAGCATATTATACTCGTACATATGCATATAGGTTGATTGCGAGATTAGGTAAGTAGTAGCTTACTTTCTTGCTACTTAGGCACTACCAGTAAGAATATTGCGCTATATTTTATGTAAAACAAAGAAAGGCAAATATTTTAACCCGTTAACGTACGGTAGTAGTAATAGTAGATTGTACAACAAGTGCATAAAACGCACGATTTTACGCGAGACGTTTATCCAACCGAGCGAGCTTGCGAGTGAGGATGGATATAAAGTCGAGTGTAAAATGGGTTTTATGGACGAGTTTTACACTCTACTTTTCACTTCAATTGCGAGGAAATGAAACAGCAACATGTAAATATTGTAAATGCTAATTTAATTAAAGTAATGTAATGCTAAATTAATTTTCCGCGTGCCGCTCCATTAAAGTGTTAGGTGGTGAGTGTGATTTCCTCTTCGCTTGATGACATTATTTGTCGTTAATCGCAAGACAATTTCAAGTTGTAACACAAATATTACAATGATGAAAAAGTAACGATGGTTCCCGCCAATTAAGTTTTTTTTTCAGTAGGTACCTACGTGACACCTGACTTAGGTCGTTACATACTGCTCATATATAAAAAAAAACATTTTTTCATTTCATTCAACAGTTTTTTTTTTTATTTGTATGGTAAATTATATATACCTATATATATTTATTTACTAATATAAAAAAAAACTTTAAATTTTTTAAATGAGACGAGATAAAAATTATATGTTTATTTCATGGAGTTTTATTGTGTACTTTGGCTGTTGGTATTCTTGCCTTGGTCTTAGAATACTAACGAAACGAAATAAAATAAAGTGGTTATTCTATGAAGTTAAGTGGTTCGTGTGGCTGTTGGACCGATTGCCTTGGTCTTCGACGAAGATTTTACTTTATGCACTAGACAACAATACACTAACAATAGTTTGTAGCTGTGCATAGTGATCCTTCGAACGAGATTTTATAAGTGAAGTCACACGGAAACTACTTTTGTGATAGGAACAGTACTATCGATGTAATCGTCTCGAACACCGAAATATTAATCTGCTATGGGACATATTTATGAGTAAGTTGTATGCACCCATATTTTTCTACGTGTCTGTACCTACTGTATCGGGTGAGAATATTTATCTTCCGTTGTTGTCTTGTGTTCCGTTGTGTTGTGCGTTATTCTGTATAAGTGTTATGACTATTTTGACACAACTGTCATATCATATCATATGAATTGCTGTCATATTTATATAAATTGCTATTATATTTAAGATCCGGGAACATACGATATGCAATATGGATAAAGTCTAAGCCGTTATCGCACCGCTTCCCTGGCAATAGTACTAAACTACGTCGAACCGCTGAACATTCGAAGACGGATGTGTAGCAGACATTATTGTTTCTTATCTATTTGATTATTTATTTTTACCTTAGTATTTTTATCCTGATTGTTTTGTTTTTCATTCAATTTACAATACTACGATGAAGATGATATGTTAAATGTATGTTCCGATATTTTTATTTTCTTGTATAAAAAATATATAATATAAGGGTTCCGTTTTTCAAGTGTGTTCAAAATCAAGTGACTGGAAATAACGGCGATCGGAATTTTTTATACAAGAAAAAGTAATACTGGAAAGAATGGTGTCGGAAAGTTATATCCGACAAAATTAAAATACTGAAAAGAAAGGCGATCGGAATTTATTATCCTCTAATCGCCCAGCACGCAAAAAGAAATAGCGAAATACGAGTCATATTTTAATGGAAATTATTTGAATTTTCAACAACTGACAAGGCCTTTTAAAGGCCTTTGGGCGGCTAGAGGGCAAGAAAATTAAAAATATCGGAAACTACATATAACAATTGTAACAAATCATAAACATACCTTGATGTTAATTACATGATTTGACTGATTTCCATAAGTACAGGAAATTGACTTTACTTTTTAGATGTCAGATATCATATTTTGACGTAACATACTTGGATTTATCTTGGGCCTTTGCTAACTTGTTAGTCTGGAAGGATTTAACAAAAACCATAACACAAAACAAATACAACACACAACACTTGTTCTGTGAAATACAATTTTGAGTTTGCTAGTTTGGCTTGTCTTGGATGTCATACCTCTTATACCAATTACCACGCTGCGTTTGTATAGGTAGGAGGAGGAGATGGGGACTGAGACCCGAAATGATCAATTGGATCTATAAGGCAATCATTCTACCCAGGGTGCTATACGGTGCCGTGGTCTGGTGGCACAGGGCCCGTATAAAAGAATATCAAAAAGAACTGAACAAGGTGCAGAGACTAGCATGTCTGATGGTGACGGGGGCAATGAGAACGACCCCGACGCATGCCATGGAAATATTGCTAGGTATGAAGATAATGCGAATTGAAGTGGAAAAAAGAGCCATGGAACAGTGGTACAGAATGAAAGCATGTAAAGAATGGAGAGGAAGCTGTGTGGATAAAAGACACGCGCTGATACAGGAGGAGGCGCTATCGAAGCTACAGATGCTGATAGCCAACAACGACCTCATAAAGAGGCAGGAGATATTTGACAAAAAGTATAGAGTACATATAGGAGAAAGAGATAACTGGAAAGTAGACATTGAACACCCAATGACGGTCTGCTTCACAGATGGATCAAGAAGAAAATCAACAAAGCTAGCAGGAGCGGGTATAGTTATACCCAAGCTGCATGAAAGAGTATCTATCCCACTGGGGAGGTATGCAAGCGTTTTTCAAGCAGAAGTGTGCGCGATAATGAGGTGTGCACAGATGATAAAGGAGACAACGCAGCAGACTGGAAGAGTAGTGATCTATACGGACAGTCAGGCAGCGCTGAAAGCACTAGGAAAGGCAACGGTAACATCCGCCTTAGTAAGAGAATGCAAGGAAGAGCTCAACAAGATAGGAGTACACCCAGGTGTCACAGTGGCGTGGGTGCCAGGACATCAGGGGATAGCGGGTAACGAGAGCGCGGATGAGCTGGCAAGGGAGGGGGCGGGATGGGAGTTTATAGGCCCAGAACCGGTTCTTCCCTTCTCAGCTCAGGTCACAAAGGGGGTCATAGAAAGGCTAAAAGAACAAGATGTGGAGAGAGAGTGGAGAGAAGAATCTGGGTGCAGACAGAAAAAGATGATGATAGGAGGTATGGATCACAGAAGAACCAGGTATCTGCTGAAACTAGGTAAGAGCAATTTGAGGTTGCTGACTGGTATCGTAACTGGTCACAATACTCTAAATAGACATTTGAAGGTAATAGGTATCAGTAGCGACGCTTCCTGCCCACACTGTGGGGAGGAAGAAACTAGTAAGCATGTAGTAGCGGAATGTATTATGTACGCGGCACCGCGGTTTAATACATTCGGTAAAGATGTGTTAGAGGAGAGGGAATTGAGGGATGTCGACCTTAAAGATGTCCTTCTGTTCTGCAGAAAAACAAGAAGAATGGAAGAATTTGATGTGGGAACGCTGCCGGGACAGTAACCTTAGCGCCAACCTGAGGGAAAGGGGCTGAATGAACGTGACAAGCGATCGACAGCCCGCCTGTTTCCGGCCAGGCGTCCCTTCACAACATCAACATCAACATCAACATAGGTAGGACCTACGTGGTTAAGACGGCGTGGGACCTTAAGGACATAACAAGTATATCGACCCTATTTGTGGCGCTGTGCTACACCGTCAACTACGGAGCTACCATAAATTATAACTTACGTAAAAGATGATGAATAACATCTCATTTATCTGACTCCTTTATTTTAGTAATGTATTGAATAGTAGGTACAGTCAAGGGCATCAATATGTATTCACTCAAAGTTTCATAAATATGTATACTACAACCTTATTGTTGCAGAAATAAGGTCTGTGTACATATTATTGAGAATTTGTGGTGTATACATATTGATGCCTTGACTGTACTCGAAAACTCAGCAAATCATGCGCTTATGCCATTATTAACGATGCGCTAATACAAATGCGACGAACCACGGCGGAATAGTGGCAAGCTCCAACGAAATAACGACAACAAGGTTCCTTTTCCCTGGGAACGACACATTTAGTCGGTACGCTGTGTAGCTGTATGTGTAATCATTCCGCTCAACTCTCCTGCCGATACCTATACCTAGCTTTTGGGCGACTGGATATAAATAAGGCCCGAACCTAAAATTTATAGAAACGTGTAAGGCAAGGATAACATAAGCCGTACAATTTTACGGAGTCAATTAGCCACAAAAGCATATTTAATATTATAATTTTGGTCCGGCACACATTCTATTGTTATTCAGTGTAATAGGTAATAAATTACTCAATTGACAGTTTGTGATATATACTGACAGGTGTCAAATGTAATTATTGACCTTGAAGTATCTTTGTTGTATTGTGACATAAAATGTATGCAGGTAGATTCTTCCCGGCTGTATAGGTAATTTTATGACTGTTGAAACGGGCTTAATTAAAGTGTTTAACATGTTATGCTTAAACCTCGGATATTTGTCAGGTATACATATGTTTAAGTGTAGGTACTCACACTTGTATCTCCGCAGGCTTGAGCAGGCGTCCCCGGGAGTAGATGATGACCTTGAAGTAGCGGCCCTTGTGGTAGACGGTGATGTGGCTGGAGTCCTGGTAGTGCACGATCTTGTCCGTCTCCACGCCGGGCACGCGCACCGTGTTGAAAAGGCGCTCGTACTGCGCCGAACATAGGGGCACCATGCCTTGCAGCATTATCTGTACAAACACCAATATTGTACACCCTTCCGGGGCTTCCGGCCATTATGTACTTTCAAATCCACCACTCTAAAGTCAGTTTAGTACCATGGGACATGGCCTACCTCAGGATAGCGCCAGTACGGTGTCGATGACTACTTGGAAGAATACTCATACTCTACGGATGCGTAAGTGCATTTCCACTCCGTCAAAAGAAAAGGTTGTTTTCTTTTATTTATTTTTTTATTTAAACAACTTAAGTCTATCTTTACAGGCGGTACCTAATGCGATAGACAAGCTACATTGAACACAACATAAAATAAAATAGGTGTAATAGCAAAACAATGACAAATAAAATTAAATTTTGGTACACACTAAACCTAGACGTAACAAAAAATAAACATAGCTAAAAATAAAAACTATCAAGTTGAATTCCTTGACCCCAAATAATTAAAGCTTATCAAAAACTTAAAGCCTAACAAGTACTTAAAAAAAAATTAGTGCTTTTGTCCAGCGTGTCCACATTGACGACAATTTGTTCGAGCACTCTGCCCTACTATACTGTTTGTTTATCTGACAGCTTACCTAATAAGCTATTCAAATTTAAATATAGAAGCTGTTCTTTTTGTATGGCCATCCCGCTAAAACATCAAACATCTACAGTACGTATCTGGACCTGAAATATCTTGCTAAGTTCATTTTTTAAAGACACAACAGTCACGTTTGGAAGTTTTCCAAATACGTTTTTGGGTGTAAAAATAATTTTTAAACGATAAATTTCTAATGCCGCCTAATTATTGCATTGGCATCGGATCTACACATGGTTAAACTAATTTAAAGTCGATGTACGCATTGCAAGTGGGTCAACTAAGGAAGATTTTATTTTGTATGTTGTTTGTGTTATGTATCAAACCTGTAAGTTTTTTTACAGTCGTGAGTCGAAAGTATAAGTGAACTTATTGATGTTATTATTTGAGTTGGCCGAATTGCATCAAAGTAGTCAATTCAAAAAGCAACTTTACCGTCCAAGGTAGAAGATTCCAATTCCAATAATAGTTTTATCAAAAGTCGGCTTAAATAAATAATCCCAACCATATTTCGTAATGCCATTCAACTCACCGGTTCCAGTTCCTGCCGATCGATAAGTCTTCGGAATTGCAGGCAGAGGTATATGACCACTCCAGCGCGAGCCGCTTGGATGTTCGTAGGCTTTATCAGAATAGCGTCAATGCCGTAAAAATTTGAATTGACCATAAGTGGGGATCTTCCTCTCAGGTAGACGTATTCCTCCCACCAATCCGACACGTAGTTGGATGACCACCTACAAAAGGGTTACAAGGTATAGGAAGTAATTCACCTTGATTGATCTTCCGGGAGCGCCGGACTCAGGCGGGGAATGCGCAGTAGTCGCTCTTCGACGCCAATTAGTTATAGCAGTAGCTCTGTATCTTACAGCTTCGCCGTTCACAACTACGCTAATATAAATTCACTCAAATTATAATAGTACCCGTATAATAATAAAGAACAATATAAGGTATTGCCAGTTAACTCGAAATTTCGGTTGTAAACACTAGCGCGCTAGCCCGGAATTTTGACACTATTTAAATATAGAAACTTATGGTTTCGTCAAGTACCTATTCTTTGATATACCTAATAATTATACCGCATTATTAAATTATATTTTCATACATAGAGTGCAGATGAGGTCAGCGAAATGAAGCATTACCATGATTTCAGCACGAGATATCTCTGCAGTTTGACAGCGATTGTTTCTTCGAACTCTTTAGCTAATCTTTCCACTCGGCGATAATTTTCGTCGTCTAACAAAGGCTGAACGCTGTCCAAGTACTGCAAAGGAACGACGAATAAGTAATCTGACAGTTAAATTATGTAGGGGTCATTAGGTTGTGGGAGCGTTGCGCAAGGGGAGCCAAAGGCCACGCCGCCTCGTGGCCGCGAGCTCTCGTTACGCTCATCTATTAACTACGCGGAAACCAGTCCACGAGTATATCAACAACTACTTACTACTAGAAATTGACAAATCGCCGCCCTTCACCCGGCGGCGGATCGTTATAAAATACCACGGTGGGTTGATCCTTACCCTTCTCATGGTGTCTTTGACGCTGGGCAAGGGCAGCCTCGGCAGCGAGCCCTGGAAGCTGTACAGACGGGGCTTGTTCCAGCCGGACAGCACTTTGACGACGCTGGCCCATAACTTAGTTTTCAATGTTATCCTTGACCCGGGTGCACGGGATTCGTACATCCAACCCTATAATAACAAAATAACTATTGATATTACAAAAACACTATGAAATAAAACAACATGAATAAGAACTAATAAATATACCTTGTACATAAGGAGCAGCTTCAGGATATATCTCATAAGAAATATGACAGACAGCCACATGGTGAGGGCGGCCAGTAAACAAGCAATTACTTGCCACATTGTGGTATGGCTAAAACAGACAATAAGAAATGGTATAACCCGATTGAAACTTACATATATACATATTCTAAATGGACCATCACAATGGCCACTGTTTTGAAACCAACAAACAACAAATTATCAAAAAACTTCGTAACTCTAGTATTTAAATACGAAAAAAACCTCTTTGTGAGTTTATTTAACTTTTTACATGGCTTGTATTAATTAACTTCACATGTGACTACACAATGAAATCATGCAAATCGATTTTCACCTTCTTCCAGTAGTTGAGGTAGACACTAAATAAATTTTAAAGGAATAGAGGAAATTATAAGGTATAATAGGGGTGCTGTATGGGAAAGGCACCCAGTATTTGGGTTGGAAGGCTGGTACGAGCCTCCCTGTCAGGGTATAATAGGGGTGCCGTATGGGAAAGGCACCCAGTATTTGGGTTGGAAGGCACCCAGTATTTGGGTTGGAAGGCTGGTACGAGCCTCCCTGTCCTATCTGGTCGGTTGCGTGTTCAGGTTGTCTTCCTCGGATCTTGGTGGAATAAAATGACGGTTGGATTGGAGATTGGTGTATTGTTTAACTTCACAGTAGCAATATAAATCCGTTACACAAACATATTAATTATAGCTCTTTGCAGTAAATAAAAATACAAGTTCACAGGCTTGTGCAGAAGGAAGATTATGTCACAAAAATTAAAAAAAATCTGACAAGTGCGAGTGCGACTCGAATGGTGAGGGTTCCGTAAAATATTAAGAATTTTCCCGTTACTTTGAATACTGGAACTTCTCATAGGTTTTCCTGTAATCTTTAAGCAAGGAACTATTTTCCATATTTTTTTAAGAATTTTCAGGCTAGTAGTTTCGGAGAAAAGGGGGGGCAATGGTAAATTTTCGTCTTTTTTCCTAAATTACTTCAAATCTGTTTTTGCTAAAATTATTTAAAAAAATTATCTGAGATGCTTACAACAACCCTTTTCATTTGATATGTCACACAATACAGTTTGCGAAACTTTTTTTTTAATTTTCCAGTTTATCCCCCAAAAGTGGCCCCCTTGTTCAGAATTTATTAATTTACTTACGTGTCCATGTTTGGGTCACCAATTTACATATGCATACTAAATTTCAACTCAATTGGTCCAGTACTTTCGTAGCAAATCGGCTGTGACAGACGGACAGACAGACGCACGAGTGATCCTATAATTCCGTTTTTGTCCTTTTGAGGTACCCTAAAAATCTAGACATATAATTCACATTTCGAACCAACCTAACCAGTCTGTTGTGCAACAATGTTGCCACAACATCATATGTACAGCTAGCCAAAAAGTGGTCCAGTACTTTTGAACCATAATATGTAAATAATAAAGTCGTAAAATGGCACACCACTTTCTTGACTGACGTACCTTAACAAAGAGTCGGAATAAAAAAGATTCTGATAAAAACCTATTTGAATAATATTGTCATCGATGAGCGATGACATTATTAAGTAATACTAGTACCTAACCAGAGTGGGACGCGCTGTTTCGGAAGTGTTTCGAAAGCGAATGAAAAGGCACTCCGAGGAAATTGAATCTCGTTCTAATGTTGATAATGAACAATGACATTCACTACACACATGAAATCTTTCATCCAGCTCTTCAACGCTCACTCTCATTTAATGTAAATGTAGTAATGAATATATCTTACCCAGGTAACACAGTTAGTGCTTTTTGTACTAAACCAAAAGGTATATTAAAGCCTCCAAAATGCGCTGCCGCGAGTAGAGTCCACAGCACATACAGCGATTGCAAATGACCAGGGTACACTCCATTAAGGACGCTGTTCTGTCAAACGATAACAACGTTACTAATGCAAAACCCCACAAAAAACACCAGGGATAAAACGACAACAACGGAAAACAACTTCAAATTCAGTAAGCTAGTTAATCGGCCCCGTCGCCGCGTCGATTAGTGTAAAGGTCTGAGACACAGGTCTGTGAAATGCCAAATTTAAAGAAAGATTTCGCATTGCCTTTTAAGTACATCCTACTAATATTATAAATGCGAAAGTTTGGATGTTTCGTTACTCGATCACGCTTAAACGGCTCGACCGATTTGGATGAAATTTTGCACAAAGATAGTTTATAGCCTGTATTAAATTATAGATAATTTTTATCCCGGGTCCCCGCAGACGAAGTCGCACGCGGAAGCTAGTACTTAATAATTATGTGATGAAAGGCCTGTTGGAACTAGCACGAACGTTACCTACGTATGCCCCCGTGCATCAGTTGACGGTCAGCGTAAGTTTGAACTCGGCCATGCTTGCAGTGGTGATAGCTATAAAGACCGATCGTAAGAGCTCCGTACGCAATAGTCTGAGTAGGGTGTGGAGTAGGGCCTACAAATCGTGAAGTGATATGTTAATTGTACCAAAACAGGGGTGTGCACCCTTTTAATATAGATAGGTAGCTATAAAAGCTGAATAAGGGACCCGGTCTAGTTTCTTTTATTGCCTTGAAAAATTGATTTACATTAGCAAGGAACTCTGTCTTTAAATAATAATAAGGCTTATTCACGAAATAAGTAGCCATCGAAAACTAGTCTCCACTGTCACCCAGTAGGTCCAGGTAGTTCAAATCGCAATTAGATAGTCAACTAAGTATTCTTTTTTATGTGTAGGAATCTAAAATCCACCCTTTTTTTCCTTAAAAATGTGAAATCCTACATAATGCCAGTTAAGGCTTAAAGCTAAAATGATTGCATAGAAATGTGTCTACTTCTAGCATAATTTAAAACAATTTATGACCTGCATACGGTAATTAAGCATCTGGAAAGATATTCGCGGAACATTCTAGCATCGATAATCTATTTTCTCAAACATGCAATGAAATGTCGTCCTTACGTGCGTTATAACAGACTTCAAAGTATCACGTTTCGGGCGGAACAACTCGAGAGAATTGTAAAGGAATTTCATACAAAATTGAAGGCCTAGGCCGGGAAGTAATTTTTTTTTAATTTTAATGTTAACATGGCGTCTGTGTTCATCAACAGGCTAAACAGCTGATTTATATATTTTTTATTTTTTCTAGTGGCTGAATGGTTATCGGACCAAAAATATCCACGTTAATGCCTATTATAGTTGAAATTTTTTGAACTGAGCCGATCTACTTATCTCAAAACAATAGCATTCAAGTTAAACAACACGATTGTGTGGTCGACGCGTGCCAACAAACAATGAAGGAAGATTTCTTGTTTATACCTGGCTCGCTGTGAGCGGGGTTTTTTTTTTAAATCTTTTAGTCCACTTTGTATCTATTGAATAAGACGATAGAGTTCATTATTCAATGAACATTTTATGTGGCGGTAACCTCTTTTTTGCAAAGTTTGGCACACGCCAACCACACAATCGTATTGTTTAACTTGAATGTTATTGTTTTGAAGATAAGTAAGTAGATCGGCTCAGTTCAAAAAATTTCAACTATACACACGAACCTTTATTAAGAAAACAAATCTGTATGATTCAATGTGTTGTTGAATAAATTAAAATATTATCTATACGTAAGTCACCAGAGACCATAGACAATATTTAGAATCCTCTGCATTTATTTTATTCATTATAGAAATTAACTTTCGTAAAAAAAAACATTAAGTATGGAGGGATTGGAGGGAAAATTAATGTATTGTGAGTGGTGTATTGTTTTATTTCATTGCATATGTTTGAGAAAAGCACTATACATGCCTGGCCGTGAAAAGGGCTTGCCGGCTTCGTATCACTATCCAGCCTCCCTACAGTACGGTCGGCCGTCTATACCTACTCACCCGGCAAGCCCTTCTTTCCCGGCGTCTGCAGTAATGTACTATTGAGTAAAGGAAAAAAAAGAACCTCTGATGACCCAAACGTGAAAATTACAAAATCAAAGACTACAATCCAGAGATTTTGAAAGATAAAAATGGATAGCAGCTAATATAAATATACATAACGCCACTCAAAACGATAGAGACCTTCTTTTTAATTAAATTCTTTAAAAAAATACATTTTATATTGAAAACCTGAATTATACAAAGGTGGTTACTTTTTTTCGTGAACAAGGCTTAGTAGCTCAGATGAAAAAGTGTTCCAAACAAACACCAAGTAGGTACACTATCCAAACATTGCCTATACGAAAATGTTTACAAGACGACAAGTAAAATAATTGGCCATTTCAAATTATAAATGCATAGTTATAATGACCGCAAAGTAAATGCACTTTTGTTAGATGGTAATGAAATGCACATTTGATTAACTGTTTGATGCCCTTGTACGTATAGGTAACAGGTGGAACATTTGCATATTAAAATGATGAAGTAAAACTTGGCATTCCTATTGCTCATTATACTCGTACTTTAGTGATACGATTGTGTGTAACTGAAGTATAATGCTGTCAGCTGGTCCTTATCCTATCTACACTTTGTATGAATAAAAATCTCCAATATATTTAACAACGAATACAATGTAATTAATTTGTCCCTTTGTTCGCTTTTCTCTTTTGCCTACGAGTATACATTCACCTATTTATTTCCGAGCGCCAGACTTTGGTCGCGATGCCGATGTTCCTGTCAAGAGGACACCTTACGGCATCCGCGGCATACAAATAAAGCTAAATTGGACGGCCATCGGCGTCCGCAGAATCCGGATAAAGCTAATATGGACATCATTGTATTAAGGTTAAAAAAGACACCGATGGGCTCCCACGGCATCCGAGATGAAGTCTTAAAAATAAAGTTGGTTTTTTCTGCAACCGACAATGTTGACTGCTTTGCTTGCCCATATGTTGCACATTCCAAAATCTCATGCCTTCCATCCTGAGCACTCCCACCAAGTTTTCGAGGGTCTAGTAAACGTCAACGCATTGCATTTATGGTTTCCACAGCAGCAAACCGGTTCTCCAGATTAGATTTGAAGGTTTTCGATCCCATAACATTGAACATGCCTATGATACCCACCACGAATTATTAGGCTTTATGTTACTGATTTATTTGTAACTAATTAAATACAAATAATTGTGTTGTATAGTGGAGTGTATCTAAAATTACTAAATAAATATTAGGGGAATCCATAGTCCTACTAATCCTATACTAATATTATAACCGTTAAAGTTTGGATGTACGTTTCATACTAATTTTTTTTTTTAACTATTTATTAAAAGTGAATACAAGATTATAATTAACATTAACTAAGATAAATTAAAACTAAGTTAAATCTAAATAAAAAAAAACCGGCCAAGTGCGTGTCGGACCACGCAAAACGAAGGGTTCCGTGCCTATTAAAAAGGTCGTATCGTCACAGAAATTTTACGGCACTTACGTCCTTTTCTTTGAGGAAGGCAGTTTTTCAGCAATATCTCGAAAACCTCTGAACCGATCTTGTTCAAAACAATTTTCGGTGAATGAAATTAATAAGCCCTATGTCCATGAATTTTTCCATATTTTTAAAATACACCGTTCAAAAATTAGAGGGGGGGGGGACAGAATTTTAGTGACTTTCGGGGCAATTATCTCCGACCCTATTCACTTAATCAAAAAAAATGCTAAGAAACCTTATATTTATTTTGAAAGGCCTATCGATTGATGTGCCACACGGGGGGTCACAATGAAATTTTTTTTTTTGACTTTTAGTTTTATGTATGGAGTGCACCCATAAAAATTTTTTTTTTGTCATTTTAATTACAAAACTATGTAGCGGCTAACAAAATACACCTATCCTCAAAATTTTATTCAAATACACCTTATAGTTTTCGAGTAAAATGCCTGTGACATACGGACAGACGGACAGACGGACAGACGGACAGACGGACAGACGGACATGACGAAACTATAAGGGTTCCGTTTTTGCCATTTTGGCTACGGAACCCTAAAAAGGCCCTCGAGGCATTGTACCGAGGATGCTGGCGGCATTTCCTCGCTGAATTGCAATGCTGATGCGTTGCGCAAGAAAGCCGCCAGCTCTTCGGTCACCAGTTACATCGACCAGACGTTTCGCGATTTCTGCAAATAACTTATGCGCTCTGGGACCCCACGGACCGAGGGTCTCGACGCCAAAGGGTACAAAGTCGTACTCTCTGCCGAGGCCTCTATATTTATTACATTTCAGATTTTCGGCGTTTTCCGCCGCTGCACCCGCTTACTAATTGACATCGAAGTAGGTATGACGTCACAGTTTGATATTCGTTTGTACTAATTGTTGTATGGAAAATCAAGTTACGGTCGCGAAATACCGCGTTTAGGTCCATAGTTGTCTTCAATAGAATTATTGGAAGTTTTCATTTACTTTCGGACAATAATATTTTTTCTAAACTTTCAAGGTCCATATATCTTTTTATGATTTTATTTATAATTCGTAATTTATACTTTATTACAATTATTTGATGGTTTAATATCCATTTAGGAACACTAAGTTATCAATTTTAACATGAGGAAACTACCCAATTATAAATTTGTATGTTTTTTTGGTCTGGGCGTTCAGTGTTCGTTAAAGCGTCAGAATAGTACATTGTGTTACAAGTACGGTAAGATATTAATTACGAACGAGAGTCTATTAGAAGCCCAACGCCGAAGGCAGAGGGCTTTGATGACTCGAGTTTGTAACAATCTTACCGTACGTGTCGCATACAATGTTTTTCATCACATTTGCGAGGAAACCAATACATTTTTAACTAAATAAATTGTTACTAATCGTAATAAAAACTACAAAATATCAGTCGTCCATTTTGTTGAATTTGACGTGAGGCCCCTAAAGCCCCTTCTGCATAGTCACGATTTAAAATCACAGTTAAAAATATTTTGCACGGACACTAAATTGCTACATATAAGTTTTAAAATATTTAATTCATTCTGTTAAGTATATTTTATTCGTGTTTTTACGTTTAAATTTATTTATAAATACGTTTTGAAACAACTCTCCTTCGTAATTATTTTTTTACCGTACTTGTAACACAATGTACTATTAAATCAAAACAACATATTACACGATACTAGTGACTACTGCTAATTCGCTTCTTATTGCATATATAACCATTCACTATCTATTTTCTTGATCCTTGACATAATGCACGGCATTGGTGGCCAATCATAACAATTAATACTTCGTGTTAAACTAAATTGCATTAATTTATTGCCGGTAATTGAAAATAGGCCGACAATTTGGATGGTTGTGATTGGTTCCGCGGTGGACACGCTTGAAGACTTTAAGGCCTGATTTCGGATAGAAATTTGTGAGGTGTTTGATTATGATTTCTTTGTTCTTTTCATTGATTGACTTCAATGACCAAACCATATATTACCAATCAAAATTGTATGACTGTTAATGATGTAGTTTTGAGTAATAGTATAATTATATTGTCATCTGTACTTTCATAGCATGTTAGATATGTCTTTACAGATAAATTCATAGGAGATACCAACTTGACTATTTAAATTGTCTGTATTGCCACCTTTATTTAGTAGATAACAAGATTGATAATAATATTACAATTACAAGGCATACATCATAAGAGATTAACATATCCTGCCTGACTAAGTCAATACTGAGTAAAATTCATGATGATCAAAATATTTCTTATTCAATAAAGACTTTTTTGCTTGAAGGCTGTTTGATAATGGCAGTTTTTTTTTATAATAAATAATTAAATATTAGGGGACATTCTTACACAAATTGAACTAGGCCAGTAAGCTCAGTAAGGCTTGTTATAAAATAAAAGTTTAAAATACTTACTCTGAAGCGTGCCAGGCGCTTCTTCCAGGAGCGCAGACCTGACTCCCAGACCAGGTACAGCACCTCCCGGTCAAAGTTAACATCCCAACCATCGTGGGTAATGGCAAATGAGAAAGCAACAGCTGAGTGTGCTTCTGCCATTGTGCCTCTAAAACAAAACATAAATAATTCAAGCTTTTATTTAACTTGCAATGTTCAGGTGTAATCTTGGAACTCAATTTTGAAGCAGATATCTTCAACCGAATGAGCTGAAATTTTGGGTAAAGGCATAGTTTGAATGACAATTTAATATTACGGTACCATCAAGCTAATCTGATGATGGAGATAGGAGGTGGCCATGAGAATTCAGTACTTAGCCGACGTAACCCTGTTGTGTTGGGGCTCGTTAAGATCGACTCAATGAATTGTTGATACAGGAAAGTACAAAGTACAGTGGGCAATAAAATCTTGTACCAAAAATGAAATATAAAAGACGAACGACGAAGATGAGACTTATTTTGATGAAATTTGTGTGTTTATTTCTCATTCAAGTTATCCAATGTCCACCAACAAACAAATTAGGAAATACATATCTTAGATTGCTTGTCTTCCTGGTTAAATATTGATTTAGTTAATTCAAAAACTGTACCTCCACCTCCAATATAATCATTAAAATTATATAATAATGCAGGTTATGTCCATTATGTCTGACCATTTGTGAGTCTTAACAAAAATACAATACAGACAGACAAGCAGGTTGGATTAGATAAGATAAGATAGTCTTTATTTGCTGAGTTATTTTGTTACATTTCATTTACTACATGCATGCTTATTATATAACTTCACTAATTTATTTTCCTAATTAAAATATTTTATTTTTCTATACACATTTGTTTTATTTTCCTAACTTCAGCTTGCCTCCCGGACATAGGCCTCTTCCTAAGCTTTCCATTTTGTCCTGTCTTTAGCCTCCCTTCTCCATATTGTTCCTGCTTTCTTTTTAATATCATCCTCCCATCTCTTTATTGGTCTTCCTCGTTTTCCTTTTCCCTGTCTTGGATACCATTCAGTGATATCCTTTGTCCACTTTTCCATTTTTTCCCTCATCATGTGTCCTGTCCACCGCCATTGTTAAATATTTATAAAATTAAGTTTTGTTTGTAGTTTTTATTTCAACATACAAAATAGTTGGTAAAAATCTTAAAATAAGTCACCTTAATAGAAGGGCGGGAGGGGTGAGGGGTGAGGTCGGGGGGAACCTCTCCTCCAACTTTCCCCCCGCTGAGATGCTTGTTTTCTGAATTATTCATGGTTATAATTTGAGGTTATAACAGTGCCAAAGATTTTAATGCAGAGAGGGGGGGAGAATGAGGTGGACTCCATGGTGGCTCCGGGTTTTTATATTGATACTGTAGTTCACAATCATACTAATTACGGGGAGAAAAGTGGCGTAATTAGGATGATAGTGCACAAATTATAAAGTTACAATTTCACTGACAAAAAAATGTAATTAGTATGACTGTGAACTAGGGTATCGATATACACTCTAGGGTTAGGGACCACAAAGACAACGTGGGGTCGGGGTTGAAAACTTCGGTTCCATGACAAATTTGAACTTTAAAACAGAAAATATGCTCGGCTCAGGATAGTGGAGTGCTCAGATTCGATTTAGGTATGTACTTGTTTCACGTAATATTAAATAAAATCAAAAAAATTAACTTATCTCCGGCGGCTAAAATTGCTTTAAATAATTTAAAAACAACCCAAAATCCCCACAGCATCAGTTATCCTCAAACAAGGTGACTTATTTTAAGATCCAACCCAAATAATTTTCAAAGACTTCTCATTCTTCACCTTTTAATAGAAGTCGCATACGAAGTACATAAAAAATAACTCTCTGCTACCTTGAGCTTCAATTTACATTTTTGATGGAGGTAGATAAATTTTATATTAGCTAACACTAATTGAAGTGTAGAACTACCTGCATAAAGCCAAAACAAGGTTTGATATGAATTTGAGTATAAATGAAGAAACAAATCATAGCCATAAATTAATTGTTACGTGTTACTTATTTATTCTAAAAAAGCCAAAACATTTTCCATTTATATTTAAAATTGAAAGACTACAATTACACTGATAAAGAAATTGTATAACCCAAAGCAGGGGAAATCGTGTAAAACACTAACACATTCGCAAGGAACAGGATATAAATACGCGTTCGCAAATGGCCCACGCACGCACACTACCCATGCTGGTGTCAAAGTCTAATCCGTTCCGACCGCGGCACCGTTTACGTATTCGATGGCTGGACAAATTCTTTTCATTTCAATTAGATCAACAATGACTGGACAACATCAGAACTATTTTAATTGCGCATAAAAGAAACTAACACGTTAGCACTTCAAGTTCAGTTACAAAAAATTGCCGTTTGGACAACAGTTTCAAGTCTGCATATTTTTACTGTAAAGGTTAACAAATAGAGAAAATAATAGGCTAAACTTACTCGTAACACTAGGAGCACTATGCTGAAGTCACACAAAATAATTATGCTGTAGTGGGATTACGCAGGTGAGGTACTGTAACAGTACCTGTTGGAGAAATATTTATACACAATTTTTATGCATACTGTTCGCTTAACTTAACGACTTAAAGTAAAAGTATCTTTTGGGTAACTTGTTTTTTCTATAAACAAAACTTTTAATAGACGATAAATAAATAAAAGTATAAATAACAGAAGACGATCACTGTGTTGTACGGACGCTAGCACGCACTATTTTATTTTAGCAGACAGGCAAAATCCATCCAAAAGTCACACGTAGTACATTGAAAGATCCAGTACCGTACGGAACAAAAAATTGAATGATAAGGTGGTTAATACACCAACCTCTACATTGACGTTAAGGGCTGATACAGACTGAATTCCGCGAGCGAATTCTGACGTCGAACTCCGCTACCACACGTCGCGTCGACGCAGCGCTACCACGTAAATCGAAATACGAGGGTGGTTTGAAAAGTAATTTGGTTTGATATGATAAAAAACTTGTCTAGGTGTTGTATATATTTTATTTTTCTACGTAATCCCCCCGAAATTCAACGCCTCTGCAACTTCTCGATGCCTTCACGGAAATGGGTTTCTTCCAGGTCTTCAAAATATGCGTTTATTTCCAGTATCACCTCTTCATTAGACTGAAATTTTCGCCCCGACAGAAAATTTTTGAGCTTTGGGAATAGGTGATAGTCTGAAGGAACTAAATCTGGCGAATAAGCAGGATGTGGACGTATTTCATACCGTAAATCCGCCAAGTTTTGTTCAAAAGCCGACATGTGTGCACCGGAGCATTGTCATGGTGAAACATCACCTTTTTCTTGGCCAACCCTGGACTTTTTCAGCTATCGCTACCTTTAACTGGTCTAAAAGCGAGGCATAATATAGAAGTGATAGTTTTTCCCTTTTCAAGGTAGTCAATTAAAATAATACCTATCGCATCCCAAAACACCGACGCCATGACTTTTCCAGCTGATGGGACGCACTTCGCCTTTTTTGGAGCTGGCTCACCATGACTCTGCTGGATTTTTATTAAACACCTGCAAGTTTCCATCAGATGTTTGCATGCCAATACGCTTTTGTTCTGGAGTGAGCAACCGCGGCACCCATCTTGCACAAAGCTTTTTCATGTGCAATTCATTGTGCAAAATAAAATGCACCCGCTCAGTCGAGATGTTTGAGACTTCAGCTAACTCCCGTATTTTTAATCGTCTGTCAGCTAAAACTAAATTATGGATTTTATTTGACCGCTGATTTTGGAGCACCAACACGGCTATCACAAGACGGCGCGCGAGCTCTCTCGATCTTTCTCGCACTATCCGTCTCTCTCTTATTAGAAAACTTAGAAAGAGAGGTATAGTGCGAGAAAAATCTAGAGAGCTCGCGCGCCGTCTTGTGATAACCGTGCAGCACTGGTATCACAAGACGGCGCGCGAGCTCTCTCGATTTTTCTCGCGCTATACCTCTCTTTCTAAGTTTTCTAATAAGAGAGAGACGAATAGTGCGAGAAAAATCGAGAGAGCTCGCGCGTCGTCTTGTGATAGCCGTGCAGGTCGAGGTGCATCTTCAATGCTTGTCCTGCCACGCTTAAACTCATTTACCCAAAGCCGAACTGTTTCGTATGAAGGACAAGAATCGCCCAATCCTTTCATGAATTTGTTTTGAAAGAAAGAAATAAAGAAAGAAAAGAAAAAACATGTATTCGTGACAAAACACATAAAAACAAACTGTATAGACACAATACACACAAACACATTTGCCACGAAATGCAATGTTTTGCTGTTTTACCTTCCAAAAAAAAGAATTGAATCACACCACGAATTCCAATTTTCTCCATTTCGCTGATCTACTTCGATTACTTTTTTTCCAACAGCTGTCAAATCTATAATTCCCGCCGGAGATAACTTGATGCCACAGATTGATTATATTTAGTTATCAAACTTTAAGAATAATAAATAGACCGTTACCGCAAACGCCATCTATTAGTGGCCGAAACAAGTTACTTATGAACCGCCCTCGTATGTCCCTGTCTGTCGCTTGACTATGCAAGAGATAGAGGTAGACGAACGAACGAATGAAGTCTATACACACCTAGCAATTTGTCATAACGGTGGCGGTTAATGTACGGCCCGACCATCCGCGTCCATCTATCTTTTTTCTTGATATAGTTAGAACAAGACAGCCATACATACCTTAGGTTTTAACCCTCCATCAGAAACACGTAGGCGTAAAAAACCCATCGCCCCCGAATCTAACTGTAAATCTTTGTTTGCTAAAAGGCAGTATAAAGCACAATCGGCATATATTTACAATAAAGTACAGTCAGCATCATAAACATGTATACATTCTATGACCTTATTACCTAGACATAAGGTTGAAAAGTGTATACATGTTTATGATGCTGACTGTACATAACGTAGTAAAAAATTGCAAGATTGAAATAACGACATGGCTGAAACATCTAAGCTATGATGACACAGAGTCACTGCTGTATCGTGCTAATTATTAACTGAGCCTAAATGTACACACACAAACATATACACACATGGCTACTCTCTCTCTCTCTCTCACACAACCACACACACATACACACACGCACCTACCAGTAATATAGTATTGTATTAGTATTACTTGGATTAGGCTAAAATCCAAATTTAACAATATAAGCTCCTACAACAATTTCTTAAACCTATAGAATAAGATGTATAAATAATATGCATTTCCTACCTACTTACCAGTTATGGAAGAGCGGGGCATCCTAACACAGGTTTACTTACCTAAAAGGAAGTCCCAATCACTGCAACCATTGTACTTTAAATCAAAGGAAAATAATCAATTTTCATTTTCATACATATTTTTTATTCTAACTATAGAAAATTGGTGTGACAAATTGCATCGTTAGTACCTATGCGCATTCCACAGACAGGCGGACGAATTCGGCGGCGGAATTTATCCGCCTGTGGCGCCGGCAGAGGCACAGACAGAAGGCCTACCGCGAAACGAAAATGAACTTCGTTTCGTTCATGTATCGTATCTCAGCCCCTCAGATTACAGATCACAGATTTTGTGTCTGTACTGTTAGTTCAGTTAAGTCCTAAAGTAGTAAATTAATATGTGCCTGACATCAGTATTAAATATCAGTTTACCGAGATGATATCGCGAATGTTCAATAGGTCAAAGGAACGTTTGATTTTACAATTCATTATCCTTTTACTAGTCGTCAGTGTTATCTATTTATACCTGAACCATCTGCAAGAAACTTATAGAACTGTTCAGTGGTCGGGGGAGAGATGTTTGTCAGAGTTAACTTCGGTTAAATACCAATTAAGTGGTAAAATAACCTCACATAAATTTTCTTTAAAACATTTTTTTTTGTTAACCCTAGCGGTGTGTATCTTTAGTCGTACGCGTTATTAATTTGGTCATTATTAATTATCTAATCTACATTTTCAGTGGTCACAGACTACAAGAATCGAATAGATAAAATGCTAACCGAGTCCCAGAAAGCTCATGATGCAGACAAGGAAAAGTTTAAAGACATTATGGAAAACTGCATTGCTATGAAACAGCAAGCCACTCTTTGTCAGGTACTTGGTTTGTTTTAATATGTTGTTTAAAACCAACTACTGAAGCTTCCTCTAATAAACTCCATAGGATCAATAGTTTGGTGAGACAGTCACAGTTGATTCTCCGGAGAATTTGGTGTTCCAATCCCTGTCCTTATTGTTGCAGTAACATGTTGACAACAGACAATGGTTGAAACACTTCTATTATAGGTGTGACTCTGATACAAAAGTTAAAGACAAACTTAATTTCTTAACCCCAACATTTAATGCTCCCATGTCCTATTGATAATGGAAAAGATAAATGAGCAAAATCTGGGTATTGTCCAGATATTCCTATGTATTCCTATATGTCCTGGGTATTGAATTCAATGAAACACCTGATATCAGAGGGCCTACCGCGAAACGAAATTCGTTTTCGTTTGTGTGTCTCTGTCGCATTTGCTAGTTTGAGAGACAGGTTCGCGGTAGGCCCTCAGAGTAAGGCTGGTTGTTGATTCCATTTGAAAAGTTAATTTATTAACCAACTTCAATAAAAAGGAGGTACACAATTTGTCTTCTTATTTAAGTATGTTCAGTGATAATTCTGTACCTTGTTGTCCGAATGTTGATGACTCTTGTGCTCCCATATAAATTTGCTGAAGATCTGATGATGGGATCCATTAGGAATTGAGGGAATTACTCAGATGTGATAAGCACTACTCCTCGATTATGTAGGTACTTACGGATTTCAATGATATTTTGTTGATGGAGCAACAAATGCTAATCAAAATATATATATTTGAAGAGTAAACCGAAAGTAAATATGAGATCCTTTAGGGGTTAATTAAACTCCTCAAATATTATCAGCCCACATATAGCAAACCAGTTCATGTGGGAATGTGGTGAAAAACTAAACTGAAGTTGTTTGGGTAGGTATAAAGAGTTTGTCAAATGAAACATGTCTTATGTCATACATAAACCACTCTATTCATATTTGGCTATTTCCATTAGTCTATATATACTTATGTTTTCAATTCTTCACAGCAGCTACAATAATACATATAACATCTTAATATGCAATTTTATATTCCTTCCAGAGCCAGTTCGAGGACCTGAAATCAGAATGTAAAAAAGTTAGAGAAGATTATGATAAAATTATATCAAAACCTGAAAATTTTTAAAGTTATTAGATAAACATTGCAAGTTTTCTTTTTGCGGTAAATTATATGAAAGAAAAATCTACCTGTATATTCAAATATGTAATTCCCAAGCAAATTCCCGTAGTCACTATATAGTCAATAATGTACTACTGTCATTAATTCATTATGTTGCAATTAAATATCATCCCTATCGACAACTAACAAGGTAACAAGGTGATAGTTTGGCATGCCGTGCGTGCAAATGTTTTCTTTATGTCAACAAATTGCAGCCGTGAAAAGTCTTTTCTCAAACATGCAATGAAATGTCGTCCTTACGTGCGTTATAACAGGCTTCAAAGTATCACGTTTCGGGCGGAACTACTCGAGAGAACTGGTAAGCAATTTCATACAAAATTGAAGGCCTAGGCCGGGAAGTAATTTTTTTTTAATTTTAATGTTAAAATGGCCTCTGTGTTCATCTACAGGCTAAACAGCTGAATTATTATTTTTTATTTTTTCTAGTGGCAAAATGGTTATCGGACCAAAAATATCCGCGTTAATGCCTATTACACACGAACCTTTATTAAGAATACAAACCTGTATGATTCAATGTCTTGATGAATAAATTTAAAATATTATCTGTGTACGTAAGTCACCAGAGACCATAGACAATACTTAAAATCCTCTTTATTTTATTAATTATAGAAGGTTATGTATAATGGCCCTAATAGGGTCTATTCGAACTCTACACACGCGAAATACGGACGCCTTTCGTAAAAAAAAACAATAAGTATTGAGGATTGGAGGGAAAATTAATGTACTATTTTGAGTGGTGTATTGTTTTATTTCATTGCATATGTTTGAGAAAAGCACTGCATGCCTGGCCGTGAAAAGGGCTTGCCGGCTTCGTATCACTATCCGGCCTCCCTACGGTCGGCCGTCTATGCTTACTCACCCAGCAAGCCCTTCCTTCCCCAGCAAGCCCTTCCTTCCCGGCGTCTGCAGTAATGTACTATATCTCAAACCTGCTCGGAAATTAGGACCTTATATATATATATATATATATATATTTTTTTTTTTGAACCTGACTGTTGCTATAATAGGACGAACCCAATATAGCTGTCGAACTGCATGGTTGGAGAGTATCCTGGGGAAAATCCAGGGGGAACTCTCCGGCACGACCACGCGGGGGATATAACACTGGAATACTCTAAGCCCTTATATTCGCGATACTATTACCTTATATACTATTGGCAGAGTGCAAAGCGGGTAGAGGGGGTAGCCTCAGATCACAGCGCTCGCTCCGGCTAAAATTCATTCATTTTTGTCGCTGACTTGAGCTGTCAAATCCATATTGCAGTAAACATTTTCTAATCGTTTTTGAGATAAAAATATGGTCCTGGTAAGATGTGTTGTTGTGAATTGTAATAACACCAAGAAGAGTAGCGACTGTAAATTTTTAATTAAATTTCATTAATATTTTTCACAATATTTACTTACTTCTTGTTTGATAGCGGTGACAATATTGTCCATAATGGCCGCCTGTCACGTGGCGCTGTCGTCGCGCTCGGTCTCAATTTCACCTTACCAGCTCGGAAAGGCTCTGCGCCCAAAAGTTCATTATTGTCGCGGCGAAATAGACTATCTCTAACTATCGTTTCTTCCTAATTAGAACACTTAGAAAGAGACTGTGATAGATAGAGTCGCCGCGACACAGCTCGCGCGCCATCTTTTGCTAACTGCTGGCCGATAAAGCCGATCGTCTATTTCGTCTAGACGTCGGGACCCGGAACTGTGTCACTCCGTCCTGATATGATATCGGTATAAAAAACATATTATTTCTTGGTACAATACGTAGGTACGAGTATCTTATCAATCGCCTTGACTGCATTAATCTTGATGTCGAATGCTCACTTACCTACGGAGGTAGGTACACGCGTAATACTCGCCATTTAGATATTTAAAAGCTATGCTGTGCGGCAAAGTTATCTCAGAAAACATGCACAAATAGTAAGGCAATTAGACATAGGTAGGTACCTGCTGTACATATAAGGTGCACGGTGCACACCTAGGATAAAGATCAATCCCTGATAAAATGTTCGACACAGCGCGATTTTTCAACCGACGAAAAAAACGGAGGAGGTCCTCAAGTCGACGCGTATATATATAAGTATATATACTAGCTTTTGCCCGCGACTTCGTCCGCGTAGAATTCGTTTCACTACACACATTGTTGTTATTTTACCCCCCCCTAGAGATTATTTTCTTTTTCACGCTATTTATAATTAAAACTAAAAAAAATACTTTGCTTACCTAGTATATTGTCAGACAATAAAGCACCTAAGCGAAAAGCTTACAAAAATATACTGAAACTAATAAAAAAATAAGTTGGCAGCTTCGCCGCTGCTACTTATTCCAATATACTTCTATAAACTATATTGTATGATTTATTTCGTTCTGCTAAAACACGTAGATTTTTAGATTTAGACACACGTGAGCATACTACATACAACTGCCCGTGGGAAAAACATCATCATCATCATCATCATCATATCAGCCGAAAGATGTCCACTGCTGGACATAGGCCTCCCCCAGAGAGTTCCAAATTGACCGGTCCTGCGCCACCCGCATCCAGCGGACTCCCGCGACCTTTACCAGGTCACGTACCGGAAGGCGCGGCGTGGGTAGGCAAAAACATGGCGTGCCTAAATGTAATCCCGCTACTTTTAAGGTTTGACCCTGCGATTTGTTAATTGTCATCGAAAACGCTACTTTTAAAGGGAACTGTAGTCGTTTAAAGTTAAATGGCAAGTTATTAGGTAAGTAGATATAATTGGAATACGGGGTATGAGTAGGTATATCTTCTCCTTTCGCTTCGCCAGTTAAGATTGTGCCCTTTACTATGTATTTTCCCAATTCAGTGACCCGTAATCTTGTTCCATTGCACAATTTTGGTGCATCTAAGTTGCGCATTAACATTACGGGTACGCCTACTTTTAATTCGAGTTTGTGGGAAGGTACACCGGATAGCTCCAGAGAGTTTAAGAACTAAACCGGGTAACTGGTGCTGTCGTCGGATGTCATTACTGTATCTATGGAGTTGTACACTGTTGTTTCGGTTGATATTTTTTCCAAGATTTTTTTATTTATTTTTGATACTGTCTCATTTTTTGGTGCCAGTATGGTTCTTTCACACAACCAAATTTCATCCAGAATATTTTGTTGCAGATTCGGAAAAACTTGAGCAATAAGCTCGTCTTCCGAATCCACAACATGACAAAATTGGTTGGTGAATAGAACCATACCTGACTTCATCATCAGTTTTTAATCATCACCTAGGAGGATTTACTCCGCGCAGCACACACCGACGAGGGAAAATCCCCCGCGCTACCGCGAGCGCTCGCTAGCGCAGCCCCGGCAGCCGGCGCACCTGGGAGCACTTCGGCGCATACCGGTGGATAACGCGGCGGTATCCTCTCCCCGCGGCGTTGAAGAGCGCCGACGATACTGCGGCGGCATGCCGCGGCGGTATGCAGCGGCATCCCCCGGTATGCGCCGAAGTGCGCCGGGCCTACGAATCACCGATCATAGGATGCCGTGCCGTGGGATCCCGCGGGATGCCGCGGCATTGTGGAGGTTCTTGCGGTATCAAAATTTGTTTTCTCCCCGTCATCCGCCGAGTTGCGTCGAGCCTTCCCCTCCCGCAGCCCCGCTACCCTGGCGCACTCGGGAGGCCTCGGTGCATAGCGGGGGATGCCGCGGGATGCCGCCGCCTACCGCCGCGGTATCCTCTAACATGCTCCTCGATGCCGCAGAGTAGAAATCCCCCGTGATGCTCCGAGGTCGGTTTCAAGCATTCACTTTATACCTTAATGTAATTAAAATAGAAAAGAATATACATTGATGAATTTAAAGTGATGTGTGCTGCGATCCGCCGGTTTGCGCAGGCCTTTATACGATTATTCTGTAACATTTGACCTCTTTGATAAGCAACCTGCATCTCCATATTAAAATAAATCTTGCCCACGTCACATCGCTTGATTGTCAAAGTAATTTTCGTGCCGTGTTACTAAAATGGTTGATAAAAATATTTTCCGTTTTATTCCTTACCATTATGCTTACATACAATGTATACAGCGTGTATTTTTAATATTGCCTCAAATTGTAACCAGAAGTAAATGTTAGAGCTATGAACATAATATTGCAAGAAATTTCTCTTAACTACCAACTTTTTTTGTCCATATAAAATAATTCGGCACGCAATGGATCACTACTTTGTCTTACGACGCGACGTCACAACTGTCACAAGTGGCCCGCTTCTTCCATGCGTCAAATGAGTGTACGCAATACATTGCTGCAAGATGAATTTTCAAAAATTAATTACGCTTCGGTAGTTAAGATTAAATTAAATTTTCTTGCAATATCGGTTCACAGCGCTAACACCTACCTCTGGTTACAATTTGAGGTAATATTAAAAATACACGCAGTATATCCAAAAGCCTGATTTCATTACTTTGACGACGTGTAATTAAGTGACATTTATTTATCGATAGTCGATAAAACACTTTGGTCATACCCTCTGACAGTTTGATTTTTGCTATGAAGAATTCCGATCCTTGGTGACAACACTACAAGTGTCGACTAGACGTGGACGTTCCGGTAGTATTGTTTACTTTTTTGACACACTGGTGGACGTTGATGGAGACAATTCGTTAACAGCCGTACTGCCGTAAAATACCGTACCTACTATCTGTCTTATTCTAACTCATCTTGGCTGAATATAAAAAGTCAAAGAGAACTATATGAAATATCGTCTGACTTAATACTGCCGGTATGGAAGCGAGATCCGTCTTTAACAAATTTTTTTGGGTATTTATATTCTTTAATTGTAGTTGCTCCTATACAAACATTTGCTGCTCTCCAAAAACCGGTTAGAATGGTATCGTAAAAAAAGTTTGGACACATGCCTATCAGAATTAAGAAGAGTGGGGATACGAAGCTGGCAATAGGTAGGCAGGGATCGGATACCGGTATTTTCACCATACAAAAATACCGGTATTATTTCGTTCTTTGGTTTATAATATCATTTTCATCACACTTGCTCGTCAATGGCGTTATTACTTGCGAGCGTGCAGAGCAGTTATAGCCGTTTTACCTCCCACGGGCTGTTACGTTTAGTTTTTAAATAATAGAACCCTCTGATTGGCTTAAGCAAATCTGGTTGCTGTGTGATTGGTTGAATAAAAAAATCTAGTTGGTCAAGACGCCCCGCCCCGCAAGAATACTGCTCTGTGATTGGTTGAAATATTGAACTGCGCGCTCTACTAGCACTGATCTGGAAGTGAAGTTGTCAATTTTTGATTGGTGCTGCTGTATGAAACTTACATTTTTCTGTCTTTTGTTGTTATTTATTTCCTCGCAAATGTGATGAAAAACATTGTGTATAACACGTTACGGGCGTAAGAATATTGCAAACTCGAGTCATCAAAAGCCCTCCGCCTTCGGCGTCGGGCTTCTGATAGACTCTCGTTAGCAATATTCCACTTACGCCCCTCGTTAAACAATGTACTATTTTGATTAGGCAGTCTAATAATACGAAAATGTTACCTAAATACATGATAGAGTCCTACATTAAGAGCCTAAAATAATTCAAAATATTAGACTACTTGGGGGACTTTTGAAAAAAAAACCCGTTCCGATCCCTGTAGGTAGGTACCTACCTACGACCCGCCTGGCGCTTGATGCGAGCAGACAAGCGCGCTGCCGCCCCTTGGAAGATTCGTTATGTTGACAGCTACAGACAATAGCGTATCAAAATAAATGATCAAAGTATTTTTTTATACAGTTTTTAACATAAAAAAATATATAACACTTTTTTTGTTATAAAAACATAGGATTTAATTTTAATTTGAAAATTTAAATCGTAGTTTTATTTTCTGTATGTTACGTTAACGAAAACGCCGACCGCTATATATTTGTCTTCTGTGAGTTACGTCAGAATAGCAAATTCAAAAACAAGTTTTCTTTGTAAACAATAGACGTTTCTATGTTTCTGCACATAGTCTTCTTAGTAGTCTGTGGTTTGGTGTTGCAGTTATGACGTCACGATAATGGCGGCTGCCTTTTTGGCACGTTATATGTAACGTTCAAATTTCAACGATTAATCATTTGCATAAAGCGAATCTATACGAACATTTTGAAAATATATTAAAAATAATAATTTAATAATAATAGCCTATTACAGATCCCACACTCTTAAAAGGACTTCGATATAATATGTATATACATATATAATAGGCTTGTATACATTTAAAGCCTGGGCCTGGAGGTCAATTCACAGGCCGATCCAGATTATGTCTGAGAGACATATCTCGCAAAAAAATGGGGGATGTCCAGCGAACGAAAAAACCATAAAAGGCGAACTCCGTACAAATTTCTACCCAAACACGTGCCCGAAACCCAGTATGCGCATGTGTGTGCATGTTCGAACAAAACGGCTACTTTTGGCATCCTTTTGACACCTCGCCCCCACGTCCGCATAATGGCAATGTGCAAATATCCTTTTTGTGTTTAGTTAGACTTCTATGGTTTTTTTCGTTCGTTGGGTGTAGTACCTTCGTCTTGACTATGACGATGTATGTACGTATGTCACTGGCTCAGATTACACCCACAGCACGCAAGTACACGTCCAGCCTCCACCACCACTATCCGTAGACTGACAGCTGACAATTACCTCGTCACGTGTACATGAGACAATGTACCTATATAGGATACACAAACACTACCTACACTTGGGGATGTCGGACGAAAACCAATTTCCGTACAAAATCTCACACTCGATATAAGTATGTCTACTCCCAGCGATCGAGATGCAACGTGTGGTCGGTAGCGATCGAGATGGTAGTATCACTGATTTTCTTTACCATTAGATCTTTCAGTGGAGTAATGGCGGAAAATATTGACAGCTTACAAATACTGACAGTAGTCTTTAATATAACGAATACCTTAATAGGTACATTTGATGAGTAAAATCACTGTAATTACATAATTACAGTGATACATATCACACTTCCGTAAATTAATAACATTATTGTCCCTCTTTAATGAACCAATTATTTTATTAAATATTTTTGATTCGTTTAACGTGGAAATTACCACGATCAGATTTTAAACGATATGAATACAGAGAACAAATATATTAGAAAAATAAACCATCGTCGTCTGAAGCCCATGACAACCCTATTACCTACACACACCATTGTTCTTGATATTTAATTCAGTAGAAATACTTGAAAAATATTTAAGGTAAACGTCCGAGTGCTCGACGCTGCGCTGTACTAGTATATGGCATGGGCACTCTATATCAAAGCAATATGGGTTAAATTCGAACTAAGAGGATTTTGCTTAATTCGAATTTAAGCCATGTCACTTTGACATAGAGTGCCCATGCCATATATCTACTAGTACAGCGTCGAGCACTCGGACGTTTACCTTAATCATTTTACAATCGATTGTAAGCAAACATAATCCTATACGAAACGCGTGTTGCAATAGACAGAGACATTGAGATCGTCGTTCGACATGGTCTCTATCATGCCATTCATGCCCCAGAATAAGACATTTCGCTGTTTATGACATATTAATATTAGTGAGATTTTTCCACAGATTACAGGATTTTTCAATAGATATGACGTCAATAGAAATCAATGAGATCATCTCTATAAGGCCTGAATCACACCGGCGCGGCCTGCGGTGGCGGTCAATAGTAAATGCCGTATTTAATTTTTCACTGGTCGTTGGAGCTGCTGACGATGGAGTCGGAATACGACGAAAGAATCTCAACTGGGAATGGATGAAAATTTTAGAAATGCTTGATTATTTTTTTGGTGATAGGAATAACCTTCCTTAGCACCAGAAAAATTTTCAGCTGCGTCAATTATTTTTGAAAAATATAAACAGTTTCCTCACTTACGTTTTGGGTTTAGGACGGCGAATAAGAAACTTTCCTTGATTTGTCTCATATTACAAAAAAATATCTTAAATATCCGTGGTAAACTGACACTGGCAATGACATGCATTGACAGCTGCAGCAGCTATATTTGTCATTGCCAGGGTCAGATATAAAAAAAAAATGTAATATGAGACGGATCAAGGAAAGTGTTTTATTCGCCGTCCTAAACCCAAAACGTAAGTGAGCAAACTGATATTTATAAAAAAAAAATGACGCAGTTGAAAAGATTGCAACTTTTTTCTGGTGCTAAGGAAGGTCATTCCTATCACCAAAAAAATAATCAGGCATTTCCAAAATTTTCATCCATTCCCCATTGTTACTAAAGTATACATAAGGCACTGAATAATATAATACCTTTAGGTAGGTACAGGTACTTAGGATAGGAGCACCGTTCCATCGCAATAAAATGCTGATGCTCGGCGATCTATGTATAGTATAGCGGAAGAGTCGCTGTTTTTTACAGCGCCGACAAAGTGATCCCGGTCATCCCCTTTTTTGTTTACATAGCTAAACAAATTTCGCTCCGCACATTTGCCTGAGTCAACAGACGACGGTTACGACTTCCGATGTGTGATAATTACTTGACTTGATGAATGACCTTCAACATTTTACATAACTACAGTATGTAGGTATAGGTATTAGAGGCACGTACCTAATTTGCTTTTTAAATCGAATATATGAAATTTTAAAATAGGTCGCCCAACCTACCGTATTAAAGCCATTAAGTCATGCCTGAACGTCAACAATGAAAGCATAGGATAAACTATACAAAATTATGTTTATTTATTTCAAGCTGCAATACCTAATAATATCTAATAGAACGCAATTCTTCTTCGCCGTAATAAAACCACTAAATGTTATTAAAAACTTTAGCAATAGCGCTACCCAGTAGCGGTAGGAACCTACCTGAATATTCATACGTTGTGTGTATTTTTATCTATGTACCTAGTACCCGACAATTAACGTTAACGTAGGTACCTACCTACGTGCATGTGCTTGCATCCGTTTGGCGATTTCACGGATGTTAGGCAGTTGATATTATAATGTATCAGGAATAGAGTACGTTTTCGCAATGGTGCGCTCGGGGTCTGAGTGCATTGAAGCAGCTTAACACACACAGTCCGTGTGGAATAATTGACGGTTGTGCGGGGACAATGCGTATTATATGGTGAAGTGTTTTGGGGGAAGTTTTATCTGAAGAATGGGCGCCGCCCTCGGCGGGCTAGGCGTGCAGCACCCCGCCTCGCAGAGGCCGCGCGGTGCGAGCGAGACGTCGGCGGCTCCGTGCTTACATTAGACAGAGAGGGCGGGTTTGAAGGCGGAGCGAGCCACCGTAGCATCCGCGGGTGTCGCCCCTGATCCCGCTCATTCGCCTCTCGTTTAGCGTCTGCTATGTAAACGTGCCTTGTTGTGAATCTAAACAAAATCAGTCAGTCGTCGTTTTGTTGTCGAGAGAGTAGCGCGTCGAGGGTTCCGCGTCCGTGGGTTTAGCATGGTGTGCCAGTGATCGTGGTTCGACACGATGCACGCGTTGTTCGGTGAACAGAGCCCGTACGCGTACCGTGGAGGTGCCGCCGGCGGCTACTCGGCCAGTGTCACCCCCTATGCCTACGAACAATACCGATACGGATATGGTGCTCCCTACCTCCATCCTCACCAGCAGCATGTCGGCGCCCCTAAAGACATGGTCAAACCGCCTTATTCCTACATAGCACTTATTGCAATGGCAATACAAAATGCGCCGGATCGTCGCATTACTCTTAATGGCATATATCAGTTTATAATGGAGCGGTTTCCATATTACCGTGAAAACAAACAAGGATGGCAAAATTCAATAAGACACAATTTGAGCCTCAATGAGTGCTTCGTGAAAGTGGCTCGTGATGACAAAAAGCCAGGCAAAGGTAGTTACTGGACCTTAGACCCTGACTCGTACAACATGTTCGATAACGGATCATATTTAAGACGGCGGCGTCGTTTTAAGAAGAAAGATGCCTTGAAAGAGAAGGAGGAAGCCCTGAAGCGGCAGCAACAGTTGCACCAGGCGCAGGAGGCGTTGGCCGCACAGGAGGCGCTGAGCGTATCCGACGTGGCGGGGCAGACGCGCGACGTGAAGCCCGATGTGAAGCCGCGCCTCTTCGAATGCCGGCCCAAGCGCGAGCCTGGCGCGGACTGCGCGCGCTACGACAAGCCGTCGGACTCCCTGGATGACTACAGTGAGCCACGGTTACCGCCCTCCGCCGTGTACTGCTCTCCGCAGCCGTACGCGCTGGCGGCGGACGAGTTCCGGGCGGCCGCGTCGGGCTGGTACGCGGCGCCGGAACCGCCCGCCGAGCAGTTGCCGCCGGCGTTCCGCGACCTGTTCGAGCCC
Organism: Epinotia nisella; assembly: GCA_932294315.1. NCBI lineage: Eukaryota > Metazoa > Arthropoda > Insecta > Lepidoptera > Tortricidae > Epinotia > Epinotia nisella. Next base: position 16,430,326 of record OW028673.1, on the reverse strand, counting down.
CCGAGCTGCCAGCTGGCGGGCTTCCGCGGCTCGCCTCCGCCCGACGCTTATCGCGCCTCGCCACCGCCGCATCATCACTACCGCGCGCCGGCGCCCTCCTACTACCATCACCAAGCGTGCGTGGCAGCCGCACCCGCACCAGCTCACAAGTCTTACTGAGACATCGCTTCCAGGTGGGTTATATTTTGTATTTGCGCCCCGCGATTTTTCGTAATGAACAGTTTTGGCGAACGCGAATTGGCTGTGCGAGTTGCGATGGTTTCACCTCCGCTGACCGGCGGCCGGGGTCGGTGGGGCACGATGGGACAACTCCGTGACGTGGTTGTGGTTGCAGGAGGCCGGCATCACACGGCGCCGAACGAATTTAGCTGCGCGTCAGTTCCAGAACGGATAAATATAGCGCAGTAGCCGGAGATGCCGCGGAGGCAAGTGGCGGCGCGCCGATAACCACTGTTTACACGTCAGCGGCCGGCCCTGCCGCCTCCCGCTCCGTTTACACCTATAGGTACGTAGACAAGGAACTGATCGATGTAGGAACTAGCTGTAACAATCTGTGTGCGTACACGAAGAGACGCATGTGAGCGACTCTCGTCTGGCATGTGGCATACCGCAGTTCGAGACGGGCGTTTCGAATTGTTCAAGACATAGTCATCCATGGGATACGTTAGCTACTGTATGTCCTTTAAAGTGTTAGTCAGGGTGGTGCTCCGCATTATTTCCAAACTGTGAATCTCTATCTCCTAATGTGGGGCATAGTACTCGTAGGTGTACCTATATGAAACTATTAAGTATGACAATGTTAACTTTTGCAAAGTTATATTCCAAATTCCAATAAGTTGGTACATAGGTACCTACTTGTCCCTTTTGATTACCTATACTTAATTTAATTCCTCCCATGCACTTACCTGAGCGTTTTTCAAAAAAAGTGTAAGTACATGAACTTTTTTTTTCAGAATTAGTTTTTTTGGGTTTTTCTTACTTAGAATCGTTGACACTATCGATCCTCATACAAGAAAAAAGGTGTCCAAAATATTCCATTCCAGATCGTCGCATTTTTGTAGGTGCAGTAGGTATTTTTAGGGTTCCGTAGCCAAAATGGCAAAAACGGAACCCTTATAGTTTCATCATGTCCGTCTATCCGTCTGTCCGTCTGTCCGTCTGTCCGTCTGTCCGTCTGTCCGTCTGTCCGTATGTCACAGGCATTTTACTCGAAAACTATAAGGTGTATTTGAATAAAATTTTAAGGATATGTGTATTTTGTTAGCCGCTACATAGTTTTGTAAATAAAATGACAAAAAAAAATTTTTTTAGGGGTGCACTCCATACATAAAACTAAAAGTCAAAAAAAAAAAATCATTGTGACCCCCCGTGTGGCACATCAATCGATAGGCCTTTCAAAATAAATATAAGGTTTCTTAGCATTTTTTTTTGATTAAGTGAATAGGGTCGGAGATAATCGCCCTTAAAGTCACTAAAATTCTGTCCCCCCCGTCTAATTTTTGAACGGTGTATTTTAAAAATATGGGAAAATTCATGGACATAGGGCTTATTAATTTCATTCACCGAAAATTGTTTTGAACAAGATCGGTTCAGAGGTTTTCGAGATATTGCTGAAAAACTGCCTTCCTCAAAGAAAAGGACGTAAGTGCCGTAAAATTTCTGTGACGATACGACCTTTTTAATAGGCACGGAACCCTTCGTTTTGCGTGGTCCGACACGCACTTGGCCGGTTTTTTTATTTATTTATATGGCCGTGATGCACTGGAAGAAAAAACTTACATAAGTAGTAAAATCTGGGTCAATTTTTTTCTTTTATAAGGATCGATAGTATCAACGATTCTGAGTAAAATCAACCCTTAAAAATTGAATTCTGAAAAAAAAGGTCAGGTACCTACACTTTTTTTTTTAAACGTCCACCTACTACTACCTGCAAGTACTTAGGTACCTACTCGTGCGATAGACAAACGTCTTGTAGGAACCAACTAGGAAACTTCAGATTAGAATCAAAGCCAGACCTGTCAGAATTTGCTGTACAAAAAATAATTCAATTCAATTCAATTCTTTATTTCGGACATTAATAGGTAAGTATGTTGGAATGTATAACGCAAAAACTCATACATGCTCATACATTTTGATGTGATTGTATTTTTATTTTATAGAATGTTTTTTATGGGTTATTAAAAAAAAACCGGTCAAGTGCGAGTCTGACTCGCGCACCGAGGGTTCCGTACGAAATATCATATACAACACACCCGTCTTGCCCCACCCATTAATTTTGGAAAAATCTTAACAACGCATAGTGCAGTTAAGTCATGAGTACCTACAGCGCCATTTATCGGTGCATTTTGTTACTAACTTGCGCGACCAAGGAACTCGGTATGTGTATGCATGTTGGTTTTTCAGCGATAATTCTTTATCAAGTGAATTCATTTCGATAATTCTTTTTTAATTTGCTAGAAGGTACTTTCAGAACACTTTCATACGAATTTAAAGGAAAAAATTTAAACACAGAAGTATTAAATTACAAACAAAATTAACATATGATTTTTGAAGAATAAAAAAAATTACGCTAGATAGAGGTCTCGTTATACTTTTCCGGTAATATTCACGTTAATATTAATCATATATATTATTTTCAAATTTTTCGCTTGGTTAACTTCGGAGATAAGGGGGGGATTGTATTTTTTTCATCATTTTTCTTTCTAAATCAAAATTTTACCTTGTAGAAAAAAAAGAAAAACTGTTTTAGAATGTACAATTCAAGCCCTTTCATATGATACCCCACTTGGCCTACTAACTAGACTTGGAATTTTTGCGCCCCCTCTTATCCGCCCTTTTTTATACATATTAAAAGTACATATTAAATTTTTTCATTTTCCATACACTAGGATTATCTTTGTTTACAACTATTCCAAATTTCAAATCGATAGCATTAGTAGTTCCTGAGATATTTGACTTTGTGACAGACGGACAGACGGACGGAGTCGCACCATAAGGGTTCCGTTTTTACCTTTTTGGTCTGGAACCCTAAAAAGTGCTGTTTCTTAATAAGCAGTTGGTAGAAAAATATACTAGATCAGGTGGCCCGGATTTTACATTACAGACTTTATGCGCGGTTTACGCTGGGTGCCAAGCGGACGGAAGCAAACACAGTCTCTAAAACAGCCAGTACAAAATTGTAAACAAAAATAAATAACTGCAAAATGAAACGTTTAGGTATTAAGTTTAAGTTTAGGTTATTGTGGTGTATGCAATAATGAAAGGCACGCGACTGTTCTGGAAGCGGTTTATTAATAGACTGACAGCCCGCTGGAGCTGTCATTATACATATACATATCAGTACTCTCTTTCTTAAAAACTAAACACATTTACTTTTCAAGATTAGAAGTATCTAGGTATCATATTCAAGAAGGTATAGGTCGTTTTTAATTCATATAAAGATTTTAATATATTTAACAGTATACCTATGCCGAAATAGGAATAAAAATTTACTACAAATTTACAACCAGTACAATTAAAAAAAAAACACCGATTTTATGCACACGCCTTGCTGCTAGGTTCCAACGTATCTTAATCGGGATATGAAAATATAAAGTAACACTAGGTACCTATTTGTAATATTGTAAAACACGCGTGTGTTTAATATCCTGGCATTTCTGGCTCATATACATATCTAAGATTAAACGCAATTATTTGTAGGGTTGTCTCTTGTCAATAGCTAATATACATTCTCTAATCTCTATATACCTACAGTACCTTTACAACACCTACCTAACACGAATCTAATTCTAAATAAAACGTAATTAGAGTTAACATTATATTCAATAGCATCATTTATAATAATATCGACATTTCGACGCCAAAAAACAAGTCCTTAGTCTTTACTAAATTTATTTAGGTATTTATCGTACCTTTATTGCTTACAAAAGTCTCTATCCAATAATGTATAAATTTATTGAAATAATACCAGTATATCGACTGTCGGACTTAACGCGCAAATATTAAAAAACTGACCAAGTGCGTGTCGGACCACGCACAACGAAGGGTTCCGTGCCTATTAAAAAGGTCGTATCGTCACAGAAATCTTACGGCACTTACTATATTAGGTACGGCCTTTACTATAGGGAAGGCAGTTTTTCAGCAATATCTCGAAAACCTTTGAACATTTATTTATTTAAGCTTTATTGCACAAATATACAAATATAAGTACAATTGGCGGTTTTAATGCCATCAGGCATTCTCTACCAGTCGACCATTGGGCTAAACAGAAAGTTTAGTGGTGCAGGATCCTAAATACTGAGACTCGAACATCTATCTTGTTCATAATAATTTTCGGTGAAAGAATTGAATAAATATCCATGAATTTTTTATTTTTTTTTAAATACACCGTTCAAAATTAGAGGGTAGAGGGACATAATTTTTGTGACATTCGCGGCGATTATCTAACTCTATTCACTTAAAAAAAAAAACTGAGAAACCTTAAATTTATTTTGAAAGGCCTATCGATTGATGTGGACTTACAATGTTTTTTTTTGACTTGCAGTTACATGTATGGAGTGCACCCCTAAAAAAATATTGTTTTAGTCATTTCATTACTATACAGAACTATGTAGCGGCTAACAAAATAACCTATCCTTAAAATTTTATTCAAATACACCTTATAGTTTTCGAGTAAAATGCCTGTGACATACGGACAGGCGGACATGACGATACTATAAGGGTTCCGTTTTTGCCATTTTGGCTACGGAACCTTAAAAATCACAGAATGGAGTTTATAACGAAATAAAAAGTAGAGTACATTTAATTTCTTACCGTATTTAAGCACACAATAAGGGCATTGTCGGAAGTGCACTTTTTCAATAACCTCAATCTATATTTTTATACTAATTACTAGCTGCCCGCGCGGCTTCGCCCGCGTAAAACAGCCGGCAAACTTCTTGAGCATTATAGATGACGTGGTGGGGAAAAGTTCGCGCACCCTACATTTACGATCAAAAAATGGACCCCACTTTTATGGAATTACATTTCGTTGTGTAATAATATTTGTCATTTTTAACTAATTAGGTACTATTAGTAAAGTATTCCTATAACGGAGAGTGATCGCATTAAAAATGAGGCTATCCGCAGCAGAACCAAGGTAACCGATATAGCCCTCCGAATCGTTAAACTTAAGTGGCAGTGGGCGGGGGGCACATTGCACGTAGAACCGATGGCCTTTGGGGCGGAGAGGTTCTCGAGTGGCGACACTGGCGACCACGTACCGTAAGGCGCGGGATGGGATAGGCCCCCCACAAGGTGGACTGATGACCTGGTAAAGGTCGCTGGAGTCCGCTGGATGCGGGTGGCGCAGGACCGGTTATTGTGGCACTCTTTGAGGGAGGCCTATGTTCAGCAGTGGACGTCTTTTCGGCTGATATGATGATGATGATGACTAAATATTTGCTTTAGAATGTAATAAAAAGAAAAAATAAACATCGTAGACCATTTTTCTTGCCTGTATTTTAACAACTAGGTACCTACGTTACTTTGTGGTGGCCTCAGACCAAGTTTTTTTTCTTGGTCTGAGGTGGTGGCATAGGTATCTTTCTTTTCGTAATAAAACTCAACAAACAATTTACAAATTTAGCAGACTACAATACCTCAATAAATAACTCTGACAAAAAACGGGGTGCAAACGTCAACCGATGCCCCCGCTGTCGCACCTCACCGCCCCCTCCCACGGACACCTAAAATTCGCTTCTGCGCAGCCAAGGCAGGTCATTTGCTAAAGTTGTTTGCCCTCTACTGTATTGCAAAGAACGCAGGCAAACCCGCGGGATTCAATATAGCCTATAACAGGGGTGGCCAACAGGTCGATCGCGATCGACCGGTCGATCGCGACTGTTAGTCCAGTCGATCGTGGCAAGGCAAAAAATATAAATACGTAGACAAGACTGCCCAACGTAATTTCTAGAAGTATGTAATTGGTAGATCGCACCGGGTCTCGTTAGTGAACAAGAGATCTTGGGTCCAATCAAGTTGGCCACCCCTGGCCTATAACCATTCATGAAAGTCCATTCTACAAGCAAGTGAAAGAATTTTTGAAATCGGTACAATCCGCGATTTCAGACTTTAGAATAGAGTATAGTTAAAAGTCCGATTTCATTAATTCTTTCACCAGTGTATAGAATGGACATTCGAGCTGGACATAGGCTGAGTATATTATGTCCCGCGGGCTTCGCTTGCGTTCTGTGTAAAGCCCGCATCACACTGGCGCGACCTGGCCGCGGCGGTCAATAGTAAACTTATCATTAGCTGTCAAATTTTCTATTGACCGCCACCGCAGGCCGCGCCAGTCTGCGAGAGGCGTAATATGGGAGGAGCCGCGCGGGTGTTAGCGAACAAATGAAATTCACAATAGTACATTGTTTAACGAGGGCCGTAAGTGGAATATTGCTAACGAGAGTGTATCAGAAGCCCGACGCCGAAGGCGGAGGGCTTTTGATGACTCGAGTTTGCAATATTCTTACGCCCGTGTTATACACAATGTTTTTCATCACATTTGCGAGGAAATAAATAACAACAAAAGACAGAAAAATGTAAGTTTCATACAGCAGCACCAATCAAAAATTGACAACTTCACTTCCAGATCAGTGCTAGTAGAGCGCGCAGTTCAATATTTCAACCAATCACAGAGCAGTATTCTTGCGGGGCGGGGCGTCGTGACCAACTAGATTTTTTTATTCAACCAATCACACAGCAACCAGATTTGCTTAAGCCAATCAGAGGGTTCTATTATTTAAAAAAAAAACCATAACGCCCATGGGCGTAATATAGCCCATTACAGCTCAGTACGCTTGCGTATAATAACACCATTTTCGAGCAAGTGTGATGAAAACCTATAAAAGTTTACTTCTTTAAAAAACTGTACAATTCATTCTGAACGAGCTAACGTATTCCAAGATCTGTCCCACTAATTAGATATCCAACACACAACAGATACATTGTCGGGGTAGAATTTATTGTTTACAAATGTGAAATCTTGGAAGTGATAAAAACTTTGTATAGACAGTAGGTAGAACCCGTTGTTAGTTGGTCGTGGCAGCTTAGTTAAACAACGGAGCGGGACTGACCATATGGTGACCAAATGACGGGAACGGCCCTTGCGATACGTTTTTTGTTTGCTCACAGATAACTAACTTAGATTTATTTTTAAAGTTTCGAAATATAGCACAACTGGGAGAAGTCTCAAAAGGATTAGATGAAATTCTATTATTAAAGGTTTAATAAATTATCTCGACATTGCGACGTAATTGCAATTATTATTATTCCTATCTTGACAACTTTTATACGAGTAGGTAGAGATCAAATATAGAGTGATTTGTTCAAAAGTGTAATGAAGTGGCTTGTTTGGACAACTTGGAGACGGTAATGCAGTGGTACCTAACTCGAGTACAATTTACTATTTTAAAAGAATGAATATTTAGTAAATCCATTAATAAGAGAAGCTGGTAAACAAGGCATCTTACCATTTCAGACTATTGGAATGTTTAATTTTGAATTCACATGCCACCTTTGTTCCTCATATAGAGCTATAGATACCTTGTCCGTGAATGTCCGCAGCAATTTATTAGACAGCACATTCTAACTAATGATATTACGAATTGAAGGTTCCTAGATAGTACTGCCCAACTAACATTTTGGTGTCAGCTAAGGGTTTTATTATAACCTTAACCTTTATAAGTGAGTTATAATTATGTCAGTTGGAATTAATAGTGTTATAGAGGAGTTAAGAAAAAAAACTCCAAAGGTGTTACTAGAGTATTATTAAACGCTGCTAAACAGGTATTAGAGTTATAAGAGTGTTACTCAAAGCAAGTACAATTAAGATGTTAAAGCTTTAACCTGTTTGTTACTTAAACCTTTACAAGAGTGCTCGCTGACGCTCGTTAACTCTTATTGCTTTTTAGTTGTTGCCGTAGTGTCTTATAAAGCTTAAGGTGTTATATCTACTATAAGGTGCAGGCAGAGACTTTATTACAGAGTTAACTCACTTGTAAGTATCGAAACTTTTTCTAACGCTTAAGATGTTATTTGAGTGTATTATAACAACGTTATGAAGGCAAAGCCTGCACAATATTCTTGACTAAAGGTGTTGTAACTCAATAAGCGTTATAGTTGACTTAACTGACGCCTAAAGGTTTAATGTAAGTTCGCCATTGTTATTCAATATTTGACATCAAAATACTTCATTATTTATGTTACTCTTGTCATTCTATGGATCCCACATAATTGAACATGCCACTGGTCAAGAAACAAGAATAGAAAATGATAAAAACTTTAGATGTCTATTTTATGCTTCATAAGTTTTATTGGAAATCTTTAATAACTCCTGGGTGCGTTAAAATTGAGATGGGAAACACGGTATACATTTACCGTAAAATCACAAGGGCAGATTGTTCTCACTTAATGTCACAAACACTTCCAATTTAATTCACTTTCAATTAGTACGACTCCATCGCTGTCAAATATACCTACTAACTATCTTCGCCATTTTGTCGGTAGACTATATTTGTCTCATAATTTTATAGTAAAGAAAAGAGTAAGATGCTCACTTGAAACTGCGTGAGCGCAAGAATGTTATAACACTCTCAGCTAACACCTTAACCGTTACTACGGTGTTTGTAGAGCGTTGGACAACACTATAGGTGTCAGATAACACTGCTCTATAGGCTTTCTAACACCTTTACCTGTAATAGGTACGTGACGTGGGCCTCTTTCGAGGTTATAAGAGCATCTATATAAAGAGCATGCTATAATACCTTTTTTACAGGCATTCTTAACACTTTAACACTTGGCTGGAACCGATATAAGAATGATATACCTAAGGGTTATTTTAACGCTAGTGTGCTAGCTGGGTGGTGACTCACAAAGGTATAGTATTCACTAGGTATTAGTACCTAAGGTAGCAGTACTACTCGGTTTTAAACGTGTTTTGTGCGAATGCAAGAGTCGGTTGTAAAGGGCCGCTAAGACTTTTTTTTACGAATGAGAGTCTTTTAGAAGGAAATAAATACATTTTAAGCAGAATTAATAATAATTGCTATAAAATTACAAAATGTTAACCGTCCATTTTGTTGTCGATATGATATCTGACGTGAGGCAACGACACTTCGGCATAACCATGATCTAAAACCAATGCTAAAAATATTTTCTTCTCAAACATTCAATGAAATATCGACGTTGTGTTCCTTATAATAGTTATAATAAACTTATAGTAACAGGCTGCGAATTAACGTTTTAGATGCGGCGAGACGAGAGGCCAAAAATGAAACTTCATATAAAATTGGAGTCACAACATCATGGCGTTAAGCCATTTAAAAAAAATCTTAAGGTTTTTATTTTATTGCATATTTGAGAAAAACTAGGGATCGCCAGCCTCCTATTATCCTTATCCGGCCTCGCTACGCTCGACCGTCTATATAAAGACTAAATGAATAAAAATTGTAATTTTGAATTGTGTCTTTCACTCATACGTCAGTCGTGGGTGGTAAAAGGACGTTTTAATTCAAATACGCTGTTAGTCAGTAAACATATTTTTAAATAAATCTAATGAAATAACACTAATACATTACATTACTGCAGAGGCCGGGAAAATATATTATATAGGGATTGCCGGCCAAGTACCTAGATATTGAAGTCCAATGAATTCCAAGTGTGATTCAAATGCTATGAGCTGAAGCAAGTTACAATTTGATTGCCAATTGATTCAGAATACCATTTTAAATAGAGACTATTATTTAACGTGAAATTAACATTATAAGTAAGTAGGTAGACCTAATTTTCCTGGCTTTAGATTTATAAAAATAAATTTTAAGGCAGGCCTGTTAAACGATTTTTAAGATGACATAATCTTCGATTATCCTATAATCCGTTTTGTCTCTTGTTTGATCTGGGGCTCAGGATATTTTGGTTCTTGGTTTTGTAGTGATAATTTATGGCAAGCCGGACGTTGAAGCATTTTCAAATACCTACATATAAGTATTTATCTATTGCACGAAAGAGAAACTTATCGTACACGAAACATACTTAAGATCATAACGCATTCTCTACCAGGCAACCACAGGCGAAACAGATGAATTGTGGGAGCACTCACTTTTGTGTAAATGGCTGTTTTCACTTTTTTTTTTAGTTTGTGTAATGTTTACGCAGAATCACGAGTACGTACGTAGGTAGTAGGTACTTAGTACTTAAGATAGTAGATAACATACCTATATGTACTATGGATTTTGATAGCAAAAAAAAGGTTTCAAATTTTTTTCGTATTATGATTGGTCACGGGAACCTAATTATCACAACCTCATTTTCAAAAATTTCATTTGTCCGATTGCATTTTTTTCTGGAACCGTTGACAATAAAATTGTATGCTTTTGAAAATTGTAACATATAGAGAACCCATTAGGTTAGGTTAGGTTTGTTTTATATAAATACTGAAAAACTAAGGGTGTGAAAAAATCCATTCAGCCAAATTAAACTTTGTTAAATTACAAATTCGGAGAAACAATTTTTCTTTGTCATGATAGGTAACATTGGTCACATAGTGGAATTCTGTAAAACGTATGACACTTTTTTATCTAAAAATAAATAATTTAATATACTCGTACCTACCCAACCGAGATTCTTAGGAGAAAAGGTTATCTGCAATTTCTGACCAAAATCATATTTTTTCTAAATACTATCGAATTGGAGATTTATTATAGAACACAATAATCGCATCAAGTGACATACACTAAACTGTATGTCTAGTAGGGCGATAGCACCAAAAAATGAACGCCCTCCAATATTAAACGTATTGATCAAAAATTCAAATAAAAAACGGGACAAGTGCTAGTTCAACTCGTGTGGTGAGGGTTCCGTAAAATATTGAGAATTTTCCCGTTACTCAAACTTCTTATAGGATTTCCTGTAATCTTTAGGAAAGGAACTATTTTCCATATTTTTTTCAGAATTTTAAGCCCAGTAGTTTCGGAGATAAGGGGTGAATGGTCAATTTTCGTCTTTTTTCCTAAAGTACTGCAAATCAGTTTTTGGTAAAATTATAAAAAAAAAACTGAGTTGCTTACAACAATCCCTTTCATTTGATATGTAACACTATACAGTTTGCGATTTTTTTTTTTATTTTTTTTTAGTTTACCTCCCAAAAGTGGCCCCCTTGTTCAGAATTAATTAATTTACTTTACGCGTCACTCTTTGGGTCACCAATTTACATATGTGTACCAAATTTCAACTCAATCGGTCCAGTAGTTTCGGAGCAAATCGGCTGTGACAGACGGACAGACAGACGCACGAGTGATCCTATAAGGGTTCCGTTTTTTCCTTTTGAGGTACGAAACCCTAAAAAACCAACAATGTTTACACGCACTCGAAATATTTTTTTCGTAACGTGGCATCCCTTTGCTGAAGCTGGTATATAAGTACTAGGATAGGTCACAGGGCGTTACGCCACGCAGGCGGCTGTGAGAGGTCGGCGCGTCCACGATTCGCGCCAAAAACTGCATTTGTGTCATCTACTTCTACTTAAAGCGCTCCCAAAGCTCTAGGTACTACAAAATACTATTATAAAATAGAATACGAGTAAAACGTCTACTTGCATAGTTTTGCGTGATAAAGATTCCTCAATTAATTATAGGTAAGTAGATAATGAATTGCACATTTACTGACAATTAAAGAAATATTTGCTGTTTAAGTAATGGTTCCAACTTTGTGTACATGAGCCAAGGCACCATTGTTTATTAAAAAAACCTGTACCCATGAACGAATAAAATTAACCCGTTCAACTTTTGGCTTCGATTCCAAAGTGAACGATATGTTGATTTTCGTTCGTTCATTTCATAGCAATCGTGTCCAAAACTTGATCTAAGAAAATGTTGTCGTTCAAGTTTTATAACAAAGATACGCTCTACCGTGAATTCAGGCATACATACAGGGTTATTGGTAATTCAATGTATTTCTGTTAAGGGGTTATAGGAGAGGTACCTAGATTGCAACTTTTTGGACCACATAATGCATTTTGCAAAAGGCAACCATTTTCGAGATAGTTCACTTTTAATATTTCTTTGAAAATGGCGGCTCGAAGTTCATAAAAATAAAGCTAATGGTTGTAATCTTATTTTTTCTTTACTTTAAATAACGATTTTAAAACCACATCTATGTAATCGTATGCGAAAAAAGTACGGCTCAAAATTAGTTTGAATATGACTTTTTGATCAACTAGGTTTAAAAAGAGGTCTTAATAAAGTTATAAAAATTCAATGAACAAAACGCTAAAATGTAGGTACACATACTAATTGTCTCTAAAAGTTACCAAACAGCAATAACTATTATTAAAAATTGCATAATTTACACTTAAATACTAAATATCACCCAAAAATTTATCTTTTTCATTTGAATGATACATCAACAATGACGTATTGTTTATAGTTATTAATATGTACCCACTGGTGCCGCAGGACCGGTGATTGCGATGATACGTTTTTCTTCGCTTAAGTATTGGTGTCAAAACGTTCAGAATTATCCACAATATATCAAATGGTATAAATAAAGCACAAACTGAGTTAAGTACATCTCCCCGAAAAAAATTTGAAATGGTGGGATGTCGCTTAAACGTTCGTCTTTTGGTGCCTCGACCATATAATAATTACAGATTAGTTTCTAATGTAACTAAAACGGTTATGAACATTATAATCAAACTGCGTTATGTTTCTTATCACTCATTTAAAATTTCTTGTCGCAGGTTTAACGGATTACGAAGACGGGAGGCAAGCAGCAGGGAGAAACGATACATTAGTGAAAGATTTAGTGTGATGAACTGAAATGTGCTATCTTTCAGTGGACCTCATAAACTGACCAGTGAGACAGGTAGTTCCGTTTGAGTGAACTACGTAGTATAAAATTAATATTGTGAAATCTCTGGTTGTCTAGAGAGCGTTCATAGTGCAAGGAGTTAGTATGTAGGTATGTATATTCGTACAAAAGTGACTTTTATGTAAGGTAGAAAAGGCGAAAAGTGAATTTATTTGTATTTAGACAATCACATTTCCTACAAGGTAATTTGTTTTGCGTAATAGGTAGTGTAAATAGATAGGTAAAAGTACACATGTATTCTACACCTATCTAACCTATTTTAGCAAGGTCTTCTGATACTTGTTCTAGTCTGCTGATTCGTATTTTCTGTGTAATGTTAGAATCATTGTTTCTATACATACTCACTTTTAGAAATAACTATTCAAAGATCTTTGACATGCACACCCTATTTAGTAAGTAAGTATAGGTAAAATTTATTCTGGCTTTAATATTTGAAATATGTTTTATTTATATTTTAAATTATGGACATATATGTTATGCATGAAAAAAATACCTGTAAAACCAACAGCGTTTCTTGTGACAAGCGGCGCGTATTAATTATGATCAGTGTGGTATCACAGGGTTTTCAGCTATCGATGTTTTATTCCGTTCAGAAAATTCCTTCGCCTCGACGGTGGAAAACCACCCTTTACCCGCACCATGTGGGACACCAGATTCAGCTTTGTGAGTGATATATTTGTTTTTCAGATGTCATGTTACACGTTTTTAGGGTTCCGTAGTCAACAAAGAACCCTTATAGTTTCGCCATGCCCGTCTTTCCGTCTGTGGATTAGCTCAGTGATCCTTACTACTAGAAAGCTGTAATTCAGCATGGGTCATCAATCACGCCGACAAAACGGTACATAAAATCATGAAAAAATTTTTTTTTTCAGTACCTCCCCTACACGTAGTGGGATGTAATTTTTTTTCTCTTTAAACCCATGGCGTGGGGTATCGTTGGATAGCTTGTTCACAAAAAATATATAATGGGTTTCTAAAAGCCATTTTTCAACTCAGTGATCTGTTTGCGTGATATTGGCCAGTAGGTAATAGTCGACCAACTTAATGTGTACTTCGAAAGGCCAACTTTCCTATAAATTCGGCCGACACAACCGCACCATTTGGTTGGCACGCGCGTGTCGAAGGAACAGGCAACTACGGAACCCTACACTGCGCGTGGCCCGACACGCACTTGGCCGGTTTTTCTCTATTTGTATTACCAATGTGTAAAACTAAGCTAACTGCGGAAGTATGTGTGCCATAACCATAATATTTTATAAAAAAAAACAACTGATTGTTTATAATATTATTATTAGTAGAAAATAATTAAATAAATGCTACAGTGGGTACATTTATTGCAAACGCGTAGTACAGTCAGCATCAAAAGTAACTACGCAATCGAAGACATCAAAAGCTCTTATTCCCTTTTAATAAAGACTTTTGACGTCTTCCTTTGCGAGCAGCTTTTGATGCTGGCTGTACAACACATTAATTAGTCGAAAGTGGCAGAATTAAGTAGGCAGTTTCCAAGAAATAGGTAACGATAAGTAAGTGACACCATAATACCTACCTGTAATCATATATTAATAAATACATTTCATTTAGTCAAATAGTTTAAGTACTTATAGTTGAATAGATCTAAGACATCAATAAATAAAAGCCTGAAACAAGAAATAGTGCTGTTATCCCTCTCCCACAAGTTTGTAGCAGAGAATACGTATATGCTCAATAATTTTTAGACTATCATTTCAGTTTTCTTTTTAACTGTACCTACTTTGGTTTATTTACAAAGAAAGTAATACGTATAGGTACCTACCTACTTACATGGCCAGCGCTTTAATAGTAGATTGTATGACAAGGGGCTAAAATAAGCTTTTAGACCCGAGTTATACACTATACTTTTCACTTCGACTGCGAGAAAATAGTAAAACAAAGATTATCCATCCACAATCAATAACAAATTTTACGGCGAAGCTTTGGCGAATAGATTGTTCAATTTAGCGGCATGTTTTTTTTTTTACTAAACTGCTATGACACAGAAACAAAATGTGACGGTTTTAGTAAAAGGGCCCACTTTGTCGATTCTAGTTACGGAGTTACGGGCAGTTTAGTGAAATATGGCAAAACTTACCGAAAATCAACTTTCGATGAAAACTGATAGAACATACTGTAATAAACCTATGATTTTGATGACGACGCATAAATCTCCATTTTAAGCACCTTTTTAGGGCCTCAAAGTTTAGTGCCCAGCGACCCACTTTGTCGCATACAGAAAAAATCGTCGATATCATATTTGTGACGGTTTTTGGGAAAACGTCCCACTTCGTCGATATGGAGTTAAGAGTAGTTCCTAATACTACAGATCATACGCTATCTTTTGGTGAAAGATTCATGTCTCTAGGTGCTATAGTTATTTTTTAAAAATTCTGCAAAGTTGCAAAAGTGAAAAAGCGACAATTGAAAAAACGTTGGTTAAAGTTTGGGATGGCAGAAAACACACTTCTACTTTGAAGTTATGGAGTGGTTGGTATTAAATGAATAGGCATACTTTAGGGATTTCAAATTAGTTAAAATCATGTATGTAACCTTAGTATTTTGAATGTTATGGAGGCTTGAACATAAAAACGGGACGAAAATATGTAAATCCTGAATATGGGTTTATTTCTATATTCTATTATACGGCACGCAGATTTATCATTAAAGTTGTATTTATAAATGGTTTCCCATGCTAAAAAAGACAGAAATAATTCTGTGGATCCTTTTATTTAGTAATTATGTCAAAAAGTTAATAACAAATGATTTGAAGAGTGCCATGCATAAAAATTAAAATACACGTGTCTCTTAATATATAACATGAGATTACTTAAAAAAATATACTTATCAAGCATAGAAAGTATGTAAAATATCAAATTATAAGTACTTTTTGTGTGTATAAAGTTTAGTGATTTTATATAGGTAGGGAGCGTCCCACTTGGTCGGTTTACTAAACTTTAGTGTTTCTTCATTGAAAGTGTTTGTGTTTGGTATATTTTTCAGTTTTATGTATGAGATAATGGTTTGTTATTGTTAATATAAGAGTCTTTGATACTAACGTCGTTTGTTTAAACTTTTTTAACGTAATTGAACGAAATTTCTTTTCGACTCAAGTTTAGTGACCCACTTTGACGGTTTGGTGGATCATACGCTAAAAAATTACTACAAGTATAAAATCATAATTTATAAACATAGGTGTAATTTGCTGAACCAAAAACAGTATAATCATCTATTTGTTACCAAGATTTTCAAAGCTTTCACGTCAAAATGAACTTCTTTGGCAGATAATTAAGGTTGTTTTAGACTTATGTTGCCTTAATTAACAATAAAATTGCAATTTTGCTGGGTTGCAAGCTAAAAATCTTGGTAAGAAAAAAGGAAACTTAAAATGTGGACGTTTTAGTGACTTAACTTTTAAATAAACTGTTTTAAAAATGCTCTTATAACTTTCTTTCACATTTAAATGACACCGAAAATCATAGAAATCATTGAGCGAAAATTTTCTCGTGTTTAATTCATGCTGACGTGACAAAGCCTACACAAAGCACTTAGCGGTGACCGTGCCTTTGAAGTCGCCGATGAGGCGGCGCGGCGACTTATATAAACGTTGCGATGAGTTCGATCCGTTTGCTACATCTCATAGGTTCAATACGTACACCATTTTTGGTTTGTAATTATACTGTTTTTGGTTCAGCAAATTACACCTATGTTTATAAATTATGATTTTATACTTGTAGTAATTTTTTAGCGTATGATCCACCAAACCGTCAAAGTGGGTCACTAAACTTGAGTCGAAAAGAAATTTCGTTCAATTACGTTAAAAAAGTTTAAACAAACGACGTTAGTATCAAAGACTCTTAGATTAACAATAACAAACCATTATCTCACACATAAAACTGAAAAATATACTAAACACAAACACTTTCAATGAAGAAGCACTAAACTTTATACACACAAAAAGTACTTATAATTTGATATTTTACATACTTTCTATGCTTGATAAGTATGTTTTTTAAGTAATCTCATGTTATATATTAAGAGACACATGTATTTTAATTTTTATGCATGGCACTCTTCAAATCATTTGTTATTAACTTTTTGACATAATTACTAAATAAAAGGATCCACAGAATTATTTCTGTCTTTTTTACCATGGGAAACCATTTATAAATACAACTTTAATGATAAATCTGCGTGCCGTATAATAGAATATAGAAATAAACCCATATTCAGGATTTACATATTTTCGTCCCGTTTTTATGTTCAACTCTCCATAACATTCAAAATACTAAGGTTACATACATGATTTTAACTAATTTGAAATCCCTAAAGTATGCCTATTCATTTAATACCAACCACTCCATAACTTCAAAGTAGAAGTGTGTTTTCTGCCATCCCAAACTTTAACCAACGTTTTCTCAATTGTCGCTTTTTCACTTCTTTGCAGATTTAAAAAAAAATAACTATAGCACCTAGAGACATGAATCTTTCACCAAAAGATAGCGTATGATCTGTAGTATTAGGAACTACTCTTAACTCCATATCGACAAAGTGGGACCTTTTCCCAAAAACCGTCACAAATATTGACTCGATGAATAAACGCATCTACAGGCGCATCCAAACGGCCGCGCGGCGGACAGCGTACGGGCACAAGATAACAATCTCATAGCTTACGCCGCCATGCAGTCAACCACGCTTGAACGTTTGGACGCGCGGTCAGAGACGTTTTCTTTTTTATGATTTGGAATTAGGGACTAAAAAACACCTGATGTTTGATTGGTCGATTTTAATATGTAGCTGTATTCTGGTTGGTTGATAGCAAAGAGAAATGTTTTTTGAAAGAGTTGTGATTGGTGGATTTAAATGATTTGGAATTAGGGACTAAAAACACCTGATGTTTGATTGGGCGATTTTAGTTTGTAATTGATTTAATATGGTGAAGTGATTTGATTGGTCAAATAAAATGTGTATAAATCATAAATATGTATACATATTTTCCCTAGGGGCTAAATGTACTACTTTAGCCCCGCTTATTAAGCCTAATATGACACACTTTTCAAGCATAATAAGAAGAGAAAAAACAGTAAAATTTAAAAAAAAATATGCTATCGGTAGGCAAACATACAATTCTGTAGTGTAATGCAGACACAGAAAAACCGAAGTTATTTCTCTTGTTGCCGTGAGTTAAGGACTTATGGTAAAGCTTATTTTCTGGTTGTGGAATACATTATCAGCATCCCTGGATCACTTCGTTTTGGCCTGTAGGAGTCAAAATTGTGAGTGTACAGGTATCTAAATCTCACGTTTTCTAGTGATTCACTGCCTACCTATCGGAAACCGGAAAGATAAATCTTTGTATGAGTCATTACATTATGTAGCTAAAGAAGTTACGTCTATCATCTAAATCACTATAGTTGCTATTTTTTTAGCGATCAATGAGTGCATTAAACCAGGGAAAACGGACTCCACCATTCAAAACGCCCAATTTTATTGAATGAAAGTGGATTGCATCATCTTTGTACATAATCAACAGGTGGGATCACCGTAGATATATAGCCTAAGTAGTAAAACATCGGACTTGACTCACTCACACGCGTCGCTACGATAAACTTGAGTGGGCTTCGGCAGATTCGGCGGTGCATCAGTCACGTGAGCCGCGGATGTCCTGCGTAGAAATGGAGAAGAAAGTCTTAAGATACTCTAGTTGAGTACTGCTTCAGTTAATATATATTTGTTGTTCTCAAACATTTATTTAGAGTAAGGTTATGTGCTGTACCTACCTTCTACGCAAGTCCGGCCCGCACTATTCCGGAAATTAAAGAATTAATTGTCTTCGGTCCGTTACGTTATGTGCTGGTGTTTGTGTGCGTGTCGTGAGAAAGGCAACGAAACATTACAAATGGGGGTTTTGTCATACCTATGTATGTACAAATGGGACGTAGCCTTATTATTTACCTACTCGTCAATTTTGCATACCTACGTTCTGAGCTGTGTACTTGTGGAACATGTACGAGTACAAATACTGCAAGATCTCAATAAGTAAATAGCTACCGTTTGTTTACACATTTTTATAATGTCTCTAGTTTTCTTCAATCTTTGTACCTACGTACTTGTACGTACATTAAAAATGTAATTACACAGTTAATAACTAATTCATAAGGAATAATAATTGTTCCTTAACTATTTAGTATTTAGGACTACCTACTTACGTTGGCTTTTGACTTTGTGATAATTATCGTAAATGTGTGTACATAAATGTATTTAAACAATAAATGTTTATTTGTATTTAATATGATCTCGATTATTTCAAACTTTTACCTTGTATTATTTAGGTACTATTTCATCATCATCATTAGGTAACTGCCTTAGAGCATACATAACTGGAGTAGACTTTCAGTAACTCACCCCTCTATAAAAAACCTTGCACAATGTGCAAAAAATCATACAAAGACAATTTCACAATCGATCACAAAATCGCCACGCAAGAGAACAATGATCATAAAAATGCCCGCATGTTGCAGTAAGCACTTGATATTATAAACGTTCAACCACTTCAAGCTTTTAATATATAATTGAGTTTTAATAACCTATTAAGATGCTCCCCCCGCCCTCGCTAAATTCGGCAGACTTTTTTGTATGCAAATACGACATAAGACTACTCCAGTTATGTATGCTCTAAGGTAACTGCCTACTTTATTCTTCTATTCAAGGATGCGGTGTCAAAACAAGTGTGTCAAAATTTTACTTTTTTCTCAGAATTTGGAAATGTTTCATACTATCCTTCTCTAACATCATTTCTGATAAAGAGCAAACTATAGGCACATACTCATTAGTTATATTACGTGATGTTTTCATGCATTTTGTTTGGTCTGTAACGTAATGGAAACCGGGACTATACTTTTTTTAAATGTATTAGGATAAAGGGAACATTTTAGTGTACTTTTCATGTAAAAGTTTCAAACAAATAATATAAAAATACTTCATATATACCTATTTACAAAAATATCCCTGATAATAGTTTGTAAGGAAAGTGAAACTTAATGTTTGTAGAAGTAAAAAATATTGAAACAACAACAATATATACGAATCCACGAATTGCCATTTCCGCCGAGGCAGATAAAGTGGTTTTCTCTTGGTTTTCTCCAAAAATGCGAGGAAATCAAATAATATATTAAAATAAAAAAAACTTAACCCGTTAAGTAAAAACGCCTAAACGCAAAGACAAAACTAAAATTAATTCAAACAAAGGTACAGGGAATGAAAACATTTGTCTCTTACTTCCTTTATTTTTATGATGTTAATAAGTTCCAAAAGTGACGAACCTTTTCATTCCGCGACTGTACACCAGACTGCGACTGAACATTGACATTTAGCTCTACCCTGATCAGCAGCGGGCGCAGCATGGTTGCTGTTTTATCACTTATCACTGTGGAGAAAACTTCCGTCACGTAAGTCACGTTCTGACCAGTAGGAGAAGTGACGGCTGTCTTACTTATCCACAACGATAAGTGATAAAATGGCAACCATCTTAGGCCTACAGCCCTTCTAGCATAACTTGACTATCGACTCTACTCGCGCGCGAGATAGACTGTCCGTCTCTTTCTGATTAATGCTGTCAAAAAGTGACAGATAATCTATCCCGCGCGCGAGTAGAGTAGAGTCAAGTTATGCTAGCAGGGCAGGTCGATCAAGTAACGCATTGTACGTACGTCTGCACGGCTATCACAAGACGGCGCGCGAGCTCTCTCGATTTTTCTCGCACTATCCGTCTCTCTCTTATTAGAAAACTTAGAAAGAGAGGTATAGTGCGAGAAAAATCGAGAGAGCTCGCGCGTCGTCTTGTGATAGCCGTGCAGGTAGATCTAAATGTCACTTTTTGTATCAGAAAATGACAGTTGAGTTGTCCTAACGTGCGTTACGTGCGTTCGAAAAGTTACGTTATCACCCCTCTTAGACTATAAAGAGTTGCGAGGCGTATCTACGATATAGGACCTATTTATATACGCTTTTATTTAACTTCCGCTGTTCGTATGTAAGTAAACATGTAAGTTGTGCTTCAAATTCCTAAACAATTTTTCAGCCACTTGACGGTATCCGATTGAGCTGTAATTTGGCATACTTGTGTAGGTTCATTGGCAACACAATATTATGGCAGCACCGGTCTGATCTGATGGTGGAGACATAAGGTGGCTATATATATGTTAAACTACTTAGGTACATGAGACAAACCCGTCGCCGTCGAGTTTGGGCTCATTGGGGCTCTCCACGAGCAGTTGTGATGTGATGACTGTGCAAGAAACTAGTCGGAAATAAAAGCTTACCAAACCAAACATAACCAAATAACCCACATTTACTTCTTTTACAA
Organism: Epinotia nisella; assembly: GCA_932294315.1. Taxonomy (NCBI): domain Eukaryota; kingdom Metazoa; phylum Arthropoda; class Insecta; order Lepidoptera; family Tortricidae; genus Epinotia; species Epinotia nisella. The sequence continues at coordinate 16,409,046 of OW028673.1, read as the reverse complement.
CAGTAAACAGTATAGGGCTTTGTGAGTATAATTTGGGGTCATTTTTTTGTATCCAGGCGACACAAAGGAAAGACGCTTTGTAAGTTTCAAACACTTGTTCAGTTCCTAAGCAAAATACATTTTTTTTGGAAATAATTCAATATAAGGCTAATTATTTGTACACGGCTTTTTTATTTTTATTGAAAGTAAATACAAGATTATGATTAACATTAACGAAGATGAATTAAAACTTATATAATTATAATTTAAATCACTAAATCTATGGACCGGAAGTTAGGAAAAAAAATGAACTCGCAAGCAAAAATGGTATCAGTATTTTTATGATGAAAAAGGGTTTTTCATTAACAAAAATAAGTGGATTATGCGCGTATCCCAAACAACGTATATAGAAGTAGTATATTATGAAGTAAAGAAAGTTTATACCTTTTTTGCCTGATTTTTACGGAATATATATAGATTACTTTTCATTATTTTTTCCGTCGTCGCGGTATCAAATGTAGGTGGATTATTCAAGAATACTGTTTAGTCCAATTGCAATACCAAATTTTTGATGTAAAAAAATGCTGATGTCTATATTATGTTGTTTTTTTTCATATAATTATAGCGCGACCGTATTTTTCTTAGGCTAACCAGAGTTTCACATCAGATAGAGCAACCTATCCAGATTGTGTTTTTTTCAGTTATTCTTTCTTAATTTTACGAGAATCTTGGAATGCAATGTCTGGTAGAACACTACGAGTACAAGTATTGTATCTACAACTATCTATTCAAAACTCGTGTGGTAGGTAGTTACTTGTTACTGAAAATCACACTGTGATTGTTCGTGACATCGACAAGTGGCACTCATAGCTTGATTTGGACCTCGCATTCCAAGGTTAACAAAAAACTGAAGAGTTCATTCAAGGAGCACGATAGATTGATCACAACAGTGCATGAGACGTGTCAACCAACGGCGTGGCTCTCTGAATCCGGCTTATTTCGTATCACTACTGCGGCAATAATGCGTGGTCACGGCTCTGCAGGCCTGGTTAAAGGTATCCAAGTGTTGACAACTTCAGATGACGTTCCGCCACCCGCGCGATGCCCGTACGTAATATTTAACATTTCATTTGACCGCGACCCACAGCCCACTAAAGACTGTATCTACACGATAAAATCTGGACACACCTGATCTAGTATATTTTTCTACCAACTGCTTATTAAGAAACAGCACTTTTTTTGAATAACCCATAGATATAATACCATAAAATAAAAATATGTACAATCATATCAAAATATATGAGTATGTATGAGTTTTTGCGTTATACATTCCAACATACTTATAATTTTTTGTCCATCATTATTTGACAATGGTCATTCACTTTCTACTACAATACCATTACCGTATTTACATTATAACAAGGTGTTTTACACTTTTTAGAATATCATTTCACCAAAAGTTACATTAGTTGACTAGTTTCTACTTGGGGTAGCCAGCAAGACTGTCCACTTCAAGCACTGAAAGTAGTTTTTATATGGAAGGCAATTATTTAACAAATATCAGCCAAAACGAAAATAGACTGATGTGTTAAATATCTCCTAACTTCCCCAAACAGAAATCAATTAAAAAAAAATAGTTATTGTGAAAAGACAATTTAATAAAGCATAGAATAGTACGTTGAACACTTACAAAAACCTAATATATCAATAATTTAGAGGCAGAACCTACCAAAAGACACTCAGAATTTGCTGGATAAAAAATAATAAGTATGTTGGAATATATAACGGAAAACCTCACACATGCTCAAATATTTTAATATGATAGTACTTTTATTTTATAGTGTCATATATATGGATTATTAAAAAAAAGTGCTGTTTCTTAATAAGCAGTTGATAGGAAAATATACTAGATCAGGTTTGCCCAGATTTTATCGTGTACAGTCTTTAGTCCCACAACCACATTTATAGATATCTTGCTACTTAAATTTTATGTGGTTCCCAAGCTTTTAGAAGCCAAGGATTTATAGCAATTTATAATGGTGATGACCGAAATGAAATTACACTAGCACGTGAAACTAAGTCCAACTGTAAGCAAAGCGTAAGTATAAAGTGCGCGCTCAGGTAAAAAGGAAGGCCCAAACGAAGTCGCCAGCAGCCAACAGAAAATAACGTAAACCGAACATTATCGTATAAATTGTTAAACAAAACATAACATCATTGAAAATTAGATGTTTACTGTTCTGTGTTAATCTATGCTAATATTATACATAAAGAGGCTATTCTGTGATTTCGTAAGTTTGTAAGGATGTAAGTTTGTGTGTAGGGGGTAATATCAGGAACTACTCATCTCATTTCAAAACTTCTTTCACAAATATATGAATGGTCCTCCTGGATAGACATAGGATATATTTTATCGTAGCTTCGCGGGCACTTCGTTTATTATACATACATATTTTTGAAATTAACTATGGTTTAGGTACTATACTCACACAAATATTTAGTAGTTTTAGCCACGAAGGTAACTATTTGCTATGATTTAAATTATTTATACAACACGGTTCATTTTTTGAATGATACGTTATTGAAAACAGTATTCCAAGAAAGTAGTCTATTATCCTATCACTTTGTGGATTGGAATATACATACGCCTTGCTATGATATACAAACTTAAATTAATCGGGATATAATCTATATATATACCTATATAAAACTCTTGCGTTACTTGTCAATTGACAGACAGCGCACAGCCTGAACCGCTGAAGATATCGGCATGAAATTTCGAACATAAATGTTCTTTTCTCAAACATGCAATGAAATGTCCTTACGTGCGTTATAACAGGCTTCAAAGTACCTATCACGTTTCGGGCGGAACAACTCGAGAGAACTGTAAAGGAATTTCATACAATATTGAAGGCCTAGGCCGGGAAGTAATTTTTTTTTTAATTTTAATGTTAACATGGCGTCTGTGTTCATCTACAGGCTAAACAGCTGAATTTTTATTTTTTTATTTTTTCTAGTGGCAGAATGGTTATTGGACCAAAAATATCCGCGTTAATGCCTATTACACACGAACTTTTATTAAGAATACAGACCTGTATGATTCAATGTCTTGATGAATAAATTTAAAATATTATCTATGTACGTAAGTCACCAGAGACCATAGACAATATTTAAAATCCTCTTTATTTTATTCATTATAGAAATTCAGATTCTTTATAGAATATCAGGTTATGTACAATGGCCTTAATAGGGTCTATTCGAACTCTACACACGCGAAATACGGTCGCCTTTCGTAAAAAAAAAACAATAAGTATGGAGGGATTGGAGGGAAAATTTATGTACTATTTTGAGTGGTGTATTGTTTTATTTCATTGCATATGTTTGAGAAAAGCACTATACATGCCTGGCCGTGAAAAGGGCTTGCCGGCTTCGTATCACTATCCGGCCTCCCTACGGTCGGCCGTCTATACCTACTCACCCGGCAAGCCTTTCTTTCCCGGCGTCTGCAGTAATGTACTATTTCTCAAAAAATGCGAGGAAATCAAATAATATTTTCGATAATCTTAAAACAGCAAGTAAGTATGTCAATAATCTATCAAGTTCCCACGCAACTTTTTTTAAAGTATGTACACTGGTACACACACGGCATGACTCATAGGTACATAGTGCCAGTTTCAATTGACATATATAAAAAAATCAAAACATTAGAATTTATTATAAAATTATAATTTTAAATGTTTTATGTAATTAAAATTATCCCACCAAAAACATAAATGTAAAAAAGGAGAGCCAAGTTCAATACAAAAAATATGCTTGGCTGTGGGCTTCGCCGCAAAAAGAATGGAGATCTAAATGAGTGCCAAGTTATGCAAAATCCAAATATATATTTATAGGATCAAAATAACATTAAAAATGTGAGATCTTAAAGTAGGTTAGATTTGACTTGACCAGTTTTCATTACATCAATCATTTTATAAAGTTATTTAACATATATATATATATATATATATATATATATATATATAAATATATATATATTTTAATTCTGATAAAAACTGGCCAAGTCAAATCTAACCTACTTTAAGATCTCACATTTTTAAACAACAGCATAATTTTTGTATTGAACTTGGCTCTCCTTTTTTACATTTATGTTTTTGATGGGATATCATTACTTTTTGTAAAGAAAACTAGGCAGGTATTGAGATTTAATGTTTTTTCTTGCGTTTCCGTGTTGCTCGGGAGCGCTTTTATGTAGATTTACTTCTGTTCTGTGTATAATTATGTGGTGCCGCGTGCCGCCGACGACACACCGTTGGCCGGTTGTTTAGCGCGTATTACAAGTTTTTTGTAAGGGGACACCACTTATTTTTTGGCTTAACTTTTATATTTCTGTTCTAGCAAATACATATATTGGGATAGTTTCAAATATCTGCTTGTAACGGTTCCAACGCTACAATAAAATAAAATAAATTGTATGGGGACCCCCCTATTTTTTAACTTTTTTTTATTTTTAGATCGTTTCCTACGCTTACACACAATTTCCGAGCTGGATTCGAAATTTCATCCATCTAGGTCTTCTGGAAGTATGTTAGGTTTATAATATGTCAGTCAATACTAAAATGTACGACTTTTTGACCTTCATATCTTTATAACCGTTTGAGCTAGCTTCATGAAATTTGGGCTTCTACATGTCCTAACGATATAATTAAACACACGTAGTTTTATGTGTTTACGTTAAAGAGGTTTTGAGTTATAGAAGGGTCAAAAGTGGCACCAAGTGGTTCGTGTAATATTACACTCGGCGCTGGCTAGCCAGTTCCTTTGCTTGATCTTGGCTTGACACGCTGCCGCGTGCCCTGATTAAAGATTAAAAGGGATTGAAATCTTCACGCATTTTAGTTCTTATGAATTTTATTTAAAAAAAAAAAGAAAAAAAAGAAAAGAAGACATTTATTCACTACACAAAAGACACACAGAGACAAAGGAGTAGACATACAATACAAAATAAATTATAAATAAATATTAATATTTCGATAAATTGTTTTATTTATTCATTTAAAACTATATACTTATTTGAGATATTTTTAAAAACGTAACTTCGATCACTTACAAAATTAAGCGTTTTGTCTATGACAATAAAAAAAAGAAAACTCGGAAAATCTTCTCACAGACTGTCACGGCCTGGCCGCGGCGGTCAATAGTAAACTTGTCATTAGCTATCAAATTTACTATGGACCTCCAACGCAGGTGTAATTCAAAGCTTAAGCCTGCATCAGGCTTGCGGTGGCGATGGCGGACCATAGTAAATTTGACAGCTAATGACAAGTTTATTATTGTCCGCCGCGGCCAGGCCGTGACAGTCTGTGAGAGGCCTAAAGCACACTAAACGGGCGCAATGTGTCACACCAACTTGCAATAGTGGAAAGAGACAGCCATACACTCCTAACCAGTGGAACTATAGCAAGTTGTTGTGACACATTGCTAGGCCCTTAAACGTACGAGCACTTAGATGTTTGTAGTAATTTGTCTTAGTCAAAACTTATGGTTAAAAGGTACAGTATAGTAATGACGCATACATCTGGGTTTTCGGTACGGAAATGATTTGAGAAAGAGTGGAGATAAACAGATAGGTGAGTTTGAAAAAATATCATAATATGCCTAATGAATAACTAGGTACCTCTCTGCGAATTCTATACACACTATGATACAATTTTATTTTAACTCAAGCTTTACTACCAAGCCTAAAAACACTGAACCTTGAACCTCTATGTCTGCATTATTTTCTGCTCATGAATGCATGAACTCGTAATGGGCTATTTTTCTTGGAGGCATGTTTGTATTGACTTTAAAATGCAATTGCATATACGTAAATTACTAATGGGTGGCCGACGGATGCAAATTACGTAATATGGATATGACTACAATTGATTTAAAAAAAGAGAAGACAAATACAGGGAAAATTACCTCTCTCATCTCTCATCTACAGTAGTAAGAGATGCGTATTCGTAAAGTGATACTTCACCATTATCTGGAACTTTATCACCATTACTCAAATTTCTTATAAAATCATAATCATAAATATTACTTGAATAAAAGTCTTATCCGTCGTATGCTTTCGTCACCATATTGCATCCATCGGCCGCCCATTAATAATTAAAACGACACGGTATCGCAATAAATGTCAAATATCAATCTTGTCGTCCGATATCTGTATGAACTATTTGCTTAAAAATTTGTAGGGACTTAACTGAAGAGGTTGACTGATCATTTCATTTATAAAATATTATTTTTTCAAGTGTTTTTTCAATTAATTTTTCATTTGGTAGAAACCTGCTAGAGTATTGTTTATTAAGTCAATGCCTACACGGCTAATGTCAAACATTCCCGCACCAAAAACCCCGATGTATGGAATGACTTTTCAATTTTCGCTCGTCGGTAACGAGGAACTTCACGTACTATTTTCGAGCATATTGGAGAAAAACAATTTACTACCTACTGTTATATAAAAACAGAGAACCTTCTATCCGACTCTACATGACATGGCTCGTCGTCAAATATAACTACCAGCAGAATGAATCAAGCTAATAAGTAAGTATGTTTTATCTTCAAATTGCTTATTTTGGCAGTCTACACCACACACCACGCGATACTTTGGCTGGTATCGGTCGCTGAACCAGCTCTGTTTATTGTTTTTCTACTATACCCATGTCGTTTTTGGCACAAAGCGTATTTGTTTTACATAGCGAGTCTTGCATTCAGGTGCTAAGGTTATGTAATATAACGGAGTGGCCTTGGCATACATCCTATACTATTAAACGAGCAATATTTGTATGTATGTATATATATATACCTATATACATATTATTTGCAATCACGTTCTCGCAAACGGCTCTAACGATTTCGATGAAATTTGCAATATAGCGGGTTTCGGGGGCGAGAAATCGATCTATCTAGGTCTCATATCTGGGAAAATTAGTTTTCTCCGTATTTTCTATTTTCACCCGAGTAGAGCTGTTCATTAATAAGTAATAACGAAGGTGAGTTAGTAAAATAGTAGGTAGGCCTTCATGATTATAATTGATTTTGTACAATAACATTGTTTTCAAATATGCTACATATTTGTATTTTTGGATTTTACCTAGGAGGATGCATTTATGGGTTGTATGTGCTCGTATCTGAACCGATCGGAAATTCGGAAGAACCAAAATGATCTCTCTCTTGTCTCTGTTGTCGGTCAACGCAAGGACGCGTTCACGCGCACGCGTAAACGCGCGCGCTTGGCAGAATGTATGGACATCCATAGCGTTTGATAAGTGCGCGTGCGAAATTACTCCTGTGCTTCAACGCCCCCTTAGAACTAAAACTGAAACAGCGGGATATAATAATGACTCGATTAAAATTACGTCAGTAATATAATGATATCGGCATAATACGCTTCCGACGTAGCTTTGACCTGAACCATGGCGGTAAATCTAACACTCGAGAATTAGGAAATACCAATTAGCATTTAAGACTCTATATGACTTACGGCTCTGCTGCATCTTGTTTGAAAGGAAAGATATGCAGCACGAATAAATAGGTAAGTACTTAATGTAATGACCGTATTATGCGTAATCGTCGGCATCAAATATAAGTAGTAGGTACTGCAGTAGACAGAACTGAATGATTAGCACATACATATAGCACTACGCACGGTGATTAATCCTACATGAAATCACTGACGCGTATCTACCTAAGTTCTGCTTGCAATTATGATTTCTTTATAGTGTACACATGATCAGTACGATGTAGATAATCTCGTGTTTATTCAACGCCCCTAATGGCCTCGTTGGTTGGCGCCGTCAGCATCCGAGCGCAGTCGTGTATCATACACATAAGAAAATAATCCGTCTTGAGTTACGATCCGGGCCATCCATACGCTTCAGCGTTTCAGGGAAGTCTGTATTAAAGTATAAATTTATAGCCTTTAAAAGTTTAGTGGTAATAACAACGTTGAATAAAAGTTAATCCCGTAGGGCTGACTTGACTATCTAACTATTTATATGTTGGATAGTATCCGCCCTTCCTTACACATACAGTACCTACCTATACAGTACACCAAGGTATTTAGAATAGAAACCACATTACCTACAGTTCGAGTCCGACCGTTCCTTTCAGTGTTAATAGAATAGATTACAAACTTATATCGGTTGCCGAATAGGTACTATTCTTTTAATGATTATGCGTATAATAAAGTAATACGTAGCTAGAGCTAGGCGCATAAAATCAATCGACTTTGAAGTCAACGGGCATCAGGCAGAACGGTGATAAGAAAGCATCGTACCGTTCCCTTGTCAGGCGGTGCGCCCCTTTTTAAGCTGACGGGGGCCCCTCTCCTTCCCCCGATTACTAACGTATTGCAATGTAGGTCTGTCTACCTACAGTATGCGTAAAAATATTTTTTTAATACAGTTGCTCAAAAAGTGCTACTTTACGTAGCTGTTTAGCGTGCGGAAAGTTGGTTTTTGCGCACTAGTGCTTTTTCCTTTTCCTTGTACAAATTGTACCATTAATTGTTATGTGATTAAAAAATAATAAATAAAGAACTGTATTAAACTGTATATAAACTGTATTAAACTTCATTTTTTTTCAACCGTATTAAAATGATGTTACAGAATGAATAATATAAAAGTTTCGAATTCCTTACTTGTTGTTTTTCTTATTTTTTCGCAACTGTATTAAAAAACGTCGTTCGATACACGTGCGGAAATGTCATTCTTCACGCGTCCCGAGTCTTGCCACTCGCCTACGGCTCGTGGCACGATATCTCGGTACTCGTGACGTAATGACATACTTTCCGCACTAGCATCGAAATGTACTATTCTTTAACATAAATCTTTAATCTATTACTGTTCAATGGTAGTTACCATTGAACAGTAATATGGCTGTGAGCTTTGCAAATGCGTTAGTATATATTCAACCCGGGTCAGATAATTTTGCACACATACAAGTGGAATTTCACAAAATTAAATGAGCACCTACGTAAGTACCTAGTCAGGCATTTGCCACCGGAAGTGTACGCGACAGACGCAAATCAGCAATATTGCAGACACATGGCAAGGGCATGTACGAGTATGTATATTCGATATGTAAGTATTTGAAGGTAAATTATTTATAAGGTGTGTTTAGAAATGCCTGAGTGTTACCAAATCGCGATTAGAATGGGTTTGGAGTTGATAGTGTTGCCATACAAATACATCAAAGCATAAAATATGAACTTACAGCCAGGTATACCCATTCCCAAACTCATCGCGGTTGAATAATTGGCACCCATTATATTTATTATTGAAGTACTGGAATAGTTATTTACGATACAAATGCAGAAAATAAGAAATTTGCAACGAGTGGTGATAAATTATCAAATAATCAACACGAGTTGCGAATTACCTATTCACACGTGTATCGTACAACGTTTTACAGTACATATGGCTCTTTAAAGTTTCAACATATGCACGGAAAGTGCTCATTTCCGCACTCGTGCGGGAAAGTAACACCATGTGTACTGTAAGATAATTTTAAGAATGGTTAAGTTTCATAATTAATTAGGACCACAATGAGGAAAAAAAAAATGAAAATTGTATGACCGTGTAGGTTGGCTACAGTCGTCACATGCCTACTAGGGTCTCCCTATTTATTTATGATATACTCATTTATTTATATAAGTGTATCGATCGCGTGAAATTAACAATTCATTTCTGACCATAGCTGTATATCTAACACAACAGCGAGTGGCTGAAGGGGCCGGTCTCCCCTCGCACTCGAAGCCTAAGCCATCATGGCGTCCCGCCCTTTGCCGTTCCCCAGCGGAACGCCTGCCTGTCAGCTGTCATCTAACATTTATTAAAGACTTGATGGCACTGTCGACATTGTCGATAATTGAACCCCGACATCAGTTTCATTAGAACGCCTAATTTAACTATTGATCCAAATGGTCTTATTTATAGTTCGATACCTAAAAGTAAAAATCAGTTTGTCAAAAGTATTTGATAAGAGAAGTCTATATTATTTTTAATTAAGAACTTCCTGGATACATATACCATCTTAACGTCAAAACAATTTGTGTATCGCAAAGGCAAATCCACTACACTAGCCGGGTTGCACTTAGTAAATATACAATATACCTAGTCACAGAATGTTTAAACAGAAAAACTCCAATCGCGGCTATTTATTTAGACTTGAGTTATTTGATTTTATCGACCATTCAACCCTTTTGAAAAAATTAGAGGTGTATGGAATAAGAGATAAGGCGCAAACCTGGGTACAAAGTTATCTAACGAAAAGAATGCAATATAGAGAAATTGAAAAAAAATGTTCGCAAAAATAATAACACCACCGGCATCAAAGAATAAAGAAGTTTTGATTTGATTGATTTGATTTTGAAGAAAAGTATAGAACCGATCCATTCGTGAATAAAACCAGCGTCCCACAAGGAAGCATACTTGGACCATTGGTATTTTTAATAGCAATAACGATTTTCCAAACTGTGTAAAACAAAAATAGGATTGCATTATTTTCGCCGATGACACTAAACTTATTATACAAAATGATTGAAATTATCACGCTAGTTTTGAAGCAAAAGTTAACATTACATTAGCAGAAGCGATTAAATGGTTTAAAAGTTACAAATTGAAAATTAAGATAACAAAAACTAAAGCTATGCAATTCTGTTCATAACTCAAATCCACGGCATATACAGATAATTATGACAACTTAAATGTAGAAATAGTTGACATTGTAAAAAATTTGGGATTTAATATAGACATCAATTTAAATTGGAAACTTCATGTCGACAGTGTTTGCAAAAAACTCGATCGATTTGTTTTTGCACTCAGAAGAGTGATACAAACGATATCACTAGATGCAGCTCTAACTTCGTACCATGGCTACGTCTCCCCCAGGACAACGCATGGTTTCTGCAAAGCCGTAAACCCCTATTAAAAAAAACATGTACTCCCGCTTCCAAGCCTCTATTTATTTATTATTTTATTTATTTATTTATTAAAAACATGTTATTTATATAGAGCATGTCTCTTTATTTAGGACAACCCTAGTCACTTCACAAATCGATGCGATGCCAGTTCTAGACACACATCACAAGAGCTCAACGAAATCTGTTATACCAGCCTTTCTGCCAAACCGTTATTTATAAAAAAAACTACAACATGTGCATAGTCCTTTATAACACTTTACCTGATGACCTTAAATTAGAAAATAAGAACTAGTTTAAAAGGAAATTGACGAAATGGCTGCAGGATAGGTAAATGTTTTTATAGTACTAACGAATATTTGGCAATTGACATGTAATTAATGAATTATTTGTCATATTTATAAATACAGGGAATTATAATTATAGGATAAGGAAATGACATGTTATAAATTGACGACACGGATAATGTTTTAACTACGATTAGTATTAATGATCCTAATTGATACAGGTCATCGAATGAAAGGTGTGTTCTAGTACAGGTGTTTTTATAAAAATTTAGTTAAGTATGACATGAAAAATTTGCACACCTGCATGCAGGTTGAATATGCATAAACAAATTCAGCTTGAAGACCTCACCCTGTTACTATATTCTGGCAAATAAAGACATTTTGATTTTTGATTTTGTAAAATGAATGCACCTTCGATAACTCCCAGGTCCGCAATTTTTTTATTGACATTTAGAATATAATATTATAAAAATGATGTTTGTTACCTCAGCGGGCGTAGTATGGTTGAGGGAACTCTTTAATTATATTAAGCACCCATTAAGTGATTTCGCTACTATCTATAGTCTATATAAGTCTTAAATTTCTATATAGGTAATAAGACGTGTATTCCCAGAACAGAGACAACATAATTATTTCGTGGAGTGGAACTGATAAAGAAGGTCACAGACTTATGGAAGTCCTCAATGATGTAGGTAGGGAGATACTTAAGTCACAAAGGTTCTGATAAGATTCCGTTGAAGTAGTAAGTAATGAAGTACACAAGGTAATTCTGAGATCCTTGAGGCATCGACGGTACTCGTCAAATATTGTCAGCCCACACATAGTAGGTAATTTGGGTATTTTTTGTAATAGCCAACACATTTGCCGCACGTCAGTTTTTAGGGTTCCGTAGACAAAATGGCAAAAACTGAACCCTTATAGTTTCGTCATGTCCGTCGGTCCGTCTGTCCGTATGTCACAGGCATTTTACTCGAAAACTAGTAAGTAAGTAAGTAATAATTTATTTGCAGAAGAAGGGTAAGTTACTATAAGGTGTATTTGAATAAAATTTTGAGGATAGGTGTATTTTGTTAGCCGCTACATAGTTTTGTAATTAAAATGAGTAAAAAAAAAATTTTTTAGGGGTGCAATCCATACATAAAACTGAAAGTCAAAAAAAAATTTTCTTTTTAAGTCCACGTGTGGCACGGCAAGTCAATCGATAGGAATTTCAAATTAAAAATAAGGTTTGTTCAGCAATTTTTTTGATTAAGTGAATATATATGAGATAATCACTCCGAAAGTCACTAAAATTCTGTCCCCCCCCCCTAATTTTTAAACGGTGTATTTTAAAAATATGATCATGGACATAGGACTTATTAAATTCTTTCACCGAAAATTATTTTGAACAAGATCGGTTCAAAGGTTTTCGAGATATTGCTGAAAAACTGCCTTCCTTAAAGAAAAGGACGTAAGTGCCGTAAGATTTCTGTGACAATACGACCTTTTTAATAGGCACGGAACCCTTCGTTTTGCGTGGTCCGACACTCACTTGGCCGGTTTTTATAGACATTAAGAATATATTAAATGTTTCATTTTCCATACACATAGACTTTGTTTACAACTATTCCCAATTTCAAATTGATAGCATAAGTAATTCCTGAGATATTTGACTTTGTGACGGACAGACAGACAGACAGACGGACGAAGTCGGCACCATAGTGGTTCCGTTTTTACCTTTTTGGCCCGGAACCCTAAAAATAGACTAGAAAGAAATCTGTAATGTGTGTGTGGATGTGGATACATATCTGGAAAATATATAATATCTTCCTAATTAAATCAACAGTTTTATTGGTTGTGTTCTGACACAAAATGAGACTAAATGTTATGTGGGGACAAAATATTTACATGAAAAATACCGTGTGCCCTTTTCCAAAACTGCAAAACTTTTAATGAATGTTTTTATAAACACATCCAGTGCTCGGTGTGCCACTGCGATAACTAAATCTCATCTTAGAAATAGTTTAAAAGCTGGATATTCGAGCCGCGGCAGGCCGCCACCCGCAGTCTGGTCGCAAGCTATTTGATTTGACGGTTATCCTCACCTCCTACGTTTATATTGAAACTTAGATAAATATTTACTTTATCGAGTCTAATTTGGCACGGACTTGCCACCGCGCCGCTAGATTTGAATGTTGTATTTTTCATTGATTTAGAGTTGTATTTTAATTTAATCTCTTGTTTGAATACCTAATTAGGTAAATCTAATCTAGTGCGTGACGCGTGGATGTAGAGTGTAAATAACAATAAAAAAAATGCAGTGTAGGTATTTATTTTTACTTTTTACATTTGAGTAAATCCACTTTCTTAATTTTATTTAATAACAACTAAATGATTAGTACTTAAACATTTTGAAGTGTTTAAAGTACCTACTCGTATTGTGCATTTTGAAAAGTGTTTAAAACCTTTTCAGAACCTACTTGTCCTACTATTACTCCTGAATGACGTCGTTCCAGCCTGTCCCCGTCATAGTCCAGGCAATAAACTGTCAACTTGTATGGAAAAAATGACAAATTTGGAAATAATTTATAATAGCTATTTTTTTTAATGTAACGGATATATTATCAATTAAATAGTAACCTAGAGGCAAAATCCAACAAAAAATCAGACATCAAAAAAAATTTTTTTAATTAGGTCCTAAAAAGTGCGGATAAATATTAATATATTTTTTTATTTATTTAGGTTCATTTACATTTGCTTTAAAATATTCAATATAAATAAAATAAAAAAGACAATGAATGTTTAATTTAAATCTATACAATAACTTCCGGGTGGAAAGTTTGTTGGATTCTTGAATAAAGCATCTTAGAATAACGTTTTAGAATGAAATAAACAAAAAAAAAACGCTATTATAAATTAATGTTTTTCGAAACCGTATTTTGCCTGGAGTATCATTTCAGATGGTCATTAAGGTGACGCTATATAGCTCCCCGGCGCTTCTTACTTTTCGATCCGCCAATCAAAGTGATAAGTTTTAGCATATTACATTTTTTTATCAACGCATTACGAGTACATTAACGTGGAACTTTGTATACCTACCTAATACGAGGCAATCACAAATTAATTTTACACGAAACAGATATAATCTCACCAGAAAGATGTACCTAAGATTAAAATAGATTAATCATATAAACCCTTTTTGAAATGGGAACTAATACAGGGTGAAATAGGGGTCGTGGAGCAAGAAGACCAAAAGCGAATAAGATGGTCATACTGAACAACTTTTCCCATGGGACCAACCACGAAATCGCAAAAAAATAAGAGCCAATTAAGAGTTAACTGTGAGTTAATTGAGAGTTAATGTATGGAACAGCAGATTTTTTTTTGCGATTTCGGGCTCGGTCCCATAGGAAAAGTTGTTCAGTATGACCATCTTATTCTCTTTTGGTCTTCTTGCTCCACGACCCCGATTTTACCCTGTATACTCCGCTACGTAAGGAGATTTGAACATTTTGAAACCTTATTATCTTATTAAACAAGGAACTAATTAGTCATGCGACGAGTTTGATCGTTATTTCCCTTTCGTGGGAGTTATGTGGCCATAAGTTTTAATTAGCTAACAGGCAACAATATCAGAGAATGTTTTACGTTTGAAATGTTTATGTTGGGTGTGGATGTACTGAAGAACAGAGTAAGCTAGAGGCAGTCAGCTAGGAGGCCTCCGATGCGACGCGGAGCGCCGCCGCCGGCCGCGCGGACGGCGGGTTTACGTTCCGATCACAAACCACTTGCTAAGTAAATAAATATACCGGGTTTAAAATAAACTTCCCTAATAATGCTTAACCGGGAGTGTGATTTTAAATTAAACGTTGATAAGGAATGTAATTTAACAATACAATTAGCATATTCAATAGATAGCGTACCATACTGGCCTTCATTAAACTCTTTAACATAATTTTGTTTGTAATAATTCAACATAACCCGTACAGTTTCGGACACTAACCCATTAAAAATATACTTAAATATCTCATCCCGTAGATGAATATTTGAAAAATATTATTAGTTTAGTGAGCGAGTATTTTGTATGACAGTGAAAGAAATGAAAATAACGCGATGTGTGGCACAGCACTCGAGTCCATATGGCCCGTGTCTCGGACTACCCTTTCTGAGACCACTATTTTTGTAATGACAGTTTGCAGGCGGTGGAGCCGCGCCCGAGTGCCGAGCCGACGCCGAGCCGAAGGCCGGGCGGAGAGAGAATACGATGCGAGCTTGGCTCAACGAGAGCGCGGAACGCTGAGTCTTGCAGATACTCTTGCAATGCAAGTTGGACGCTCTTCAATGCCCAATTGTAGTATTAAATTGATCGGTGTTTTTATTTTACAACCAAAACAGCAATTGCAGTGATGATGTTAGTAAAAAGAATTGCAGTCACTGTTTATTTTTATTTCATTAAAATGAGTAATTACGTTAGATTCTGACATTGACATGAAGCTGAAGGTCCAGGTTTCGAATCCCGGTAAGGGCAAATATTTGCGTGATGAGCATGATTATTTGCTTCTGAGTCTTGGATGTTTTTTATGTAGTATTTATACATACCTACATATATCTATTAAATACATATATCGTCGTCTAGTGCCCATAGCACAAGCCTTACGTATTGAGCTTACGCGTTATCGCTAAAAATGTAAAATAAACAGTTCAAAACTTTACAACGGGACTAGTTCGTTTTGTGTAAGATTGTCATTTAATATTTATTTATTTATTTTTATGCACCGTTTTATACTAATTTGAATTCCTTGTAGACTATTTAATACAAGGTAAAAAAAAAAACTTGAAGAAAGTGAGTCTTGTTTGAAATTTACTATCTACTGCTTCTAATCATCAAGTGGTAACTATTATAACGGTGCATTTGAAAAAATATTGGTAATTCACTTATCTAAAAACTGAAATGAAATATCGAAATAATCCATGCGCGGGCGAAGAGCACAGCATATCGAGCTAACATTAGCGAGCAAGGGAGACAACATTTTCGGGGCTAAAGTCGCCTTAAATGTGATCTGTCCTGTGGTATATCACTACTTGTGACATTGCACGTTACGTATATGTGCCTATACATAATTAGATTGTGCCCGCAAAATAGCGTGAAATCGCCAAGCGAAGCGCAAGGGCAGGCACTACTTATCTACCTTTTCTCGAAGCGCGTCGTCGTTTTTTGAACCCTCATAACTTGTGTTTGGATTATACATAGATAGGTACCAGATAAACAAAATTCTCGGGATATGATATCAATAGTTTACTTATTATAACGTATAAAGTTTCAATTGCATAGCTCTTATACTTAAGATGTTATTGTTATCTAAAAAAAACGCTGATTTCGTCACTGACTCACTCTCTCAATCACGTTGATCATCAAAACCCTGGGGGTACTTCCTGTAGTCCTAAAAAGCTGAAATTTGGTATATATGCTAGTATTAGTACAAAAACCACAAAAAAACTAAAAATTAAACTTTTACACTCCAAAACCCCTTAAACTAGGGGATGGAATTTTGTATGAGACTTCCGCAAATTTTGATTCTGGTGGTCTGAAAATTGATATAGGGAATGTTACAAAAAATAAAATACATATTTCAGGATTTTTAGTGAGCCCTCACCATTTAAATTAGGGGATGGAAGTTTGTATGGGTTATCCCATACAGTTCTTGAGATATTACCTTACAAAAAGAAATAAGATCCCACTAAACACATTACTTAGATGTAAAGTGATTGCCAAGACTCCCTTAGCTCATATTAGCTTTCAACGATAAAAATATATAATCGCAAGTAGCGCCAAGCTTCCTACTCCACACGGCTTAACTCTACCAGCCAGCTCTACAAATAAGTATAGACCATCATAAGTTCATACCGCATGCATGTGCGAAAGTCTATGCGGCAACCGGGATATGCTCAACAAAGCTACACTTTTTAGCCAAGATGTAGAATTTGTAGGATGTGGCTGCTAGAGTTAAGCCGTCTGGAGTAAGTAGGAAGCTTCGCGCTACTTGCGATCTGATATCTTTTTAACGCTGAAAGCTACATCAGCTAGGGAGTCTTGACAATCACTTTAAATGTACTCGTAATATTTTTAGTGGGTACATGTTACACGATACGGAACACAGTGGCAGTATTGAGAAAATGTTTCCTGGTCAACAAATCTCAAAAACGGTCATGTTGGTTGACCCTCAAGGTCACCAAATTTGAGATCATTCGACTTTTTCTACCATACATGGAGCCTATATGGAGCTATTGTGTGGTACGTACGTGTCGGAACGTACGTCTTGCTTGATATAGTGAAAAACCTAGAAAACTCAAAACAGAATATTCGCGCCACAGTAAGTAAACTATCGCCTGAAATGCGTAAAAACATTGAAATAACTGTGAAAAGGACCTGCATTTCAATCGCAGCAAGGTGGTTTGGGAGAAGTTTACACTCAAGTTGATTTCCATACAAAATTGTAGACTCAGGAATTTTTGGTGCTTATTCATGTCCTATTTTTTAAATTATTTTGATTTAAAGGTAACCTCACATATGCCCACCCAGCGGGCGCTGCACGCTGCTGTAATACCTACAGAGTAATCAAAATGACAAAAATGTCCCACAAGATTGTATATAAACGTAATACACCCAGTCAAGATCGCGTAGTAAACTTTCTCCCAATTGTTACTATTTTTACAGTAAAAATAGTTGGTCTAATTATAAAAGTTTTACTTGAACTGAACACAAATTAGACATCCGTGACAAATAGATGCGCCCAAAATAGCTGCGCTGACAGTCGAACACACGTCGATCTGTTCACATAATGGTGAGCATTCCATTTTTCATGTTAAAACTAAAAATAGTATTACGGGTTTAAGCTCGGCTACAGGAACGTTCCAACCATTGTTTCAAATTATTTAATTAGCGATTGTAGCGTGGGTATCTAAGTATATTAAAACATATACTTTTTATATTATGAGGGTTTATCGGAACCTTCATTTTGTATTACAGTTTGATTTCAATATTTTTACGCGCTCTTTTTTATACGTTATATCTAAGTACTAACGGTAATCACATCACGTAACGTTTTGAACGCGCGTTAGTTAGATCAACTGTCATTTTTCTATATAAAAATTGACTGCTTGCTTTTGTTTAGTATTTAATAAGGAACTATAGACCTAATATACTACTAGGTACTGATAAGCAGTGATCGGCGACTAAAGCAATTTTAGCAATTTTTCGACAAAAGAATAACATGTATGTGATTCTATTAAAATTTCGCGCACAATTTATACATTAAAAATGTAGGTACGAGTATGCAGTTTTATTATTGAGGTTCATAATTGTCTATCCAACGAATGTATTTACGTCAACTCATGTCTTGCACTTATCTCATTTACGTTCCTAACATTATTTTACAAATCAATAGGCATGATGATTTTTTCACGATGCCATTCGAACCAGTTTTTGGAGAGGAACAAATGTTTGTGTGGGTGCAACTACAATTAAAGAACATAAATACCCAAAAAATTGTGACAAAGATTGACCTCGCTGGTGGCATCCCAAACGCTTCATACTAATTGATTGAAAAATATGATGTCACGCATGTCACAATGCTATGGGTAGGTACTAACCGTTGTATCTACGGAAAATCAAATAAATTGTTGCTAGTTTTTAACAAAAATGTTTTGTTTTTAACAACACAGACTTATCCATATTAGTCACGTATGTGTAGGTAACATTTGACGTTAAAATGACATAAAATGCTACCGCTCGTCGATCACTGCTTATATGTAAACTTATCTTCTCCCTAATCCATAAAACTTAAACCAACCTTTGATAACTAAAATGTATTATGTCCCTTTCTCACAAACGTTAAATGGAAGATAAAGACAAACGGTTTTTTGCTAAAATGGGTTTAAGTAACGTTTATGATTATTGGATTATGAGTAACATCATTGGTATTTATATACAATATATACATCGCAACATAATATTAAGTACTTATCCTCCCACTACAAAAACTTAAACATCAATAGCGCTTTATGTAGACAAAACGTCGGTATATTATTTCAATGGATTACTGACGTAAAAACCATACGGCATACCTAGTTAGTTATTCAAATATTAATCTGTGAAATGGATTCCTAATTGTTTATCTGGAAACCTATATTTTCGGACCGGGACCCAATTGTTCCGATGTCTCTACAGGTTCTTTAAACTAAGTTCCAATAAATCGAATTAGAAAATATTTGTCAAAGGGCGGGCTCGGGTATTTAAAGAACAATTAGTCGGCGGCTTCTCAGCCCTCAGGGCAAATATTTGCCCATTCCCGCCAACCCTTGTTTGGGCCAATGCCGCCCTGGGCGTTGTCGTCACAGCGGTGGAAACGGTTAATAGATGAATGTTTGCTCGCTCTTCCCCATATACTTACTTATCAGGCTACGACTTTTCCCTTACCGCCAATTTGGTTTGGGTGTGGGCGAAGGGCGCATTGTTTGATATGTATTTGGCAACTTCACTCACGTCAACCGTGACGGCTTTTTGCTTCGTAGATATAACTCCCTAACTTATCTATTATTCGGAAAATGATCAACTGATCACTGATAACTATATGTACTTACCTACCTATTTATGTACGATATCAAAAACACTTATTCTTACTGAAAAATTATAGGGACTTTCTAGAAATTATCATACCTAGTTTTCATGCTGAATTACACAGTTATATTGATGATCGGTTATCCTAATGGGTAGTGACGCTGCCTACGAAGCTGAAAGTCCTGTGTTCGAATCCCGGTAAGGGCAAATATTAGTGTGATGAGCATGAATATTTGTTTCTGAGCCTTGGATGTTTTCTATGTATTTATATCTATTAAATATATCGTCGTCTAGTACTCATAACACCAGCCTTATTGAGCTTACTATTGGGACTAGTTCGATTTGTGTAAGATTGTCCCCTTATATTTATTTATTATTTATCTGACAGTGTTTTGATTTCATTCCAAATATTACCCTAACGATTTTGATATTAGTTCAATCAAAGAAAAGAAAAAAAAGAAAAGAAGACATTTATCAAACGGTATATGTAGTATGTAAGCAGTGGATATGTTTACGAATAATATATGTATTGAAATCTAAAATTGTATATCTATTGTGAACATGTTTTTTAGGAAATCAACTCTATTAGTAAACGCCATCGGTTAGACGCCTAGCGAGAATGTTCACGTAGTCAGCGTTTCCAAATTCATCGATTAGTTAAAACGCGTGTCTATCGAAAGGTGGCCACCGCAGAGCTCGTCGCCGGCGGTCTCGCCGTACTTACAAAAATACCAGAATGTAATTAAATGTGGATAACTTGCGCTTTATAGACGGGTGCGCGCGCGCTGTTCGTGTTTGTTTAGTTAGTTATAGACGTGTTTTTACGCAATCTGGAAGTCGTAAATCGTTTCACCAAATTATGTCGTTCCCGAGAGTGAAGGTGCAGACGTGCCTCTAGAAGGATTAGCCCCATAAGTATGCATTTGTTTTAAACAGATTTAAGCTAACTGGGACCCATTTCTACAAATGGAAGCCTCTTCTCTAAAAGAGATTTCCGCTTGCATTACAAGTTATAATAAGCTTTTAATAAACGGGCCCCAGGTATCTAGTTTTACATACTCGTTTTCTTATTAATGTCTGATGGGATTCGAAACTTAAGACGCCGCCAAATGTCTGCCGACCAACGTCATAATTTGACCTAAACATAAAATTCGCAACTTCTCGGTATAGTAATCATAATCGTAAAAAGAGCAGTGTAACAGAAGTCTAACATCAGCGTAGCTGTCGTGAATCTTGAGAATTAGTAAAGTGGTGCAGTTTTACCAATATAATTGTTATTACGTTGGTGAGTACCTAACTAAAGCAACAGGGCTTTCAAAGTTTGTTTTTTTATTAAGCTTTAAAAGATTAGGGTTTAAAATTACAATGGATATAAAATGTCAACTGCAATAATTATGTTTCATTGACAAGCACTAGACAAGTCTCGCATGTCATTTGATCTCAAACGACGTGAGTGTGTATAGTGGTTGAATTTTAAAGGCATAGGCCCAAACTTGGAAACGCTGCACTGTTTTATTGCAATATTCCTATGGTCACGTTCCATCTGCATCATCCATGACATAAATATAAAAAGTACTCTTACACGTGATTTGAATGATTACACGATTTACACGTAAGCAAAATTTCAGCTCAAAATTATTTCGATATTTTTTACTACAGACATCGCGACAGGTGAAAACAAATGAAAGCTTGTAAAAATGCTTGACGCAGATACCTAAATAGTGAAGAGAGTTGAATATATGACTCGCATTCGGTCGGATAGGTACTTTATTCGCAAGCAGCAGCGATCTTCGTAATACTGTTTTTTAAACAAACATTTTAAAACACAAATGTACGGTCACGGATCAATTTAGCTACTTGCACAATGGAAGCTTATAAAGATACAATAAGTGAGCAACGATTGACAGCGCGGGCGCAGAGCCGGCGGCGCGGGAGTGGCGGGTAATGCGGCGAGTAATCCTGCGCGCGCCGGCCCACAATACCCGGATCACTATAATCCGCAAAAAATAACAAAAAATGCATTACCAACTTACAGCTCTCACTTTCAAACACAAAATAGACTAATGTACCCCTTAAGGCCTCGCATTACAAACGAATAGCGCTTAAGTGACGGTAAAAATTTAATGGTGACTTTTTTACGGAAAGGTTGTGTTTGCAATTTAAAAAGTAACATTCTGCGCATGCTATTTAATTCAATTTGTTCACAATGAATCAAGTATTTTATTTTATATTGTTGTAGGTGGTCCTGGGCCTGCAGGTAGATGTGGCTGATCAGCCTTAGGGCTGGTTTTTTTATCTACATTACACGCTGAATTTGTCGTTTTATTCTAGTCGCAGAAGCAAACAATTTCATACACAATTTAAGAATAAAGCGCTACTTAAGTATATAGTTTTTTTTATTTGCTTTAAAATATCCTACTAATATTATAAATGTGAGAGTTTGGATGTTTCGATGTTTTTTACTCAATCAAGCAGAACGGATTTAGATTAAATTTGTCATAGAGGTTGTTTATAACCTGGATATAAAATATGAAATACTAGCTTCTGCCCGCGACTTCGTCCGCGTGGAACTCGTTTATATCGTAACTACATACAACCTTTCGCCCCCCATTTCGCCCCCCTAGGTGATGATTCCCGGGATAAAAGGTATTCTATATGTTAGTCCAGGTTATACACTATATGTATACCAAAATTCATCTTAATCCGTTCAGCCGTTTTCGCGTGATTGAGTAACAAACATCTAAATATCCAAACATCCAAATATCTAAACATTCGCATTTATAATATTAGTAGGATACATATACATATAAAATATGACATATTTTATCCCAAAAATTAACCTCCAAATGGATAAATAGATACAAAGTCGATAAAGGAGTTCTTGCGGGCGAATTCGCGGGCAAATGCTAGTAATACCTAATCCATAAAAAGATCAAAAGTTAATATGCAAGATTTCTTACTAATGTACCCAAATGTAATTACGCGTCGTATTACTTATACACCTGATTCCATATCTATACATACATATTATAAAAATCTTGCGTTACTGACCGATTGACAGACAGCGCACAGCCTAAACCGCTAAACCGCGTCGTAGCAGGGTCTACGGTCTACGGCTAGCTGTTCCGTCGGTGAGCGGTCTAAGGCGGTCATCACACTCATCACACTGCCGCCGCATCCCGCTACATGCAGCGTGCGGAGCGACGGTTCGCAACGTTGTATGCCCGTACCTCAGTTTGTATATAAATTCCGCATAGTACTTACTTCACACTGCACCGCACTTCCGTCCGCCGAAATTTGTATGCGGCTTCGCACGCCGCAGCGGGTGGCGGCGGCAGTGTGTGAACTGTGAAGCTCCTAAAGTATTGAAGTGACATTTTGCATGTAAATAGGTTATACACATATATAGGTCCTAATTTGAATTTCATGTGAATACACTTCAAAGACTAAAAATAGGATCAAGTGTCCTTAACATACAGAAACAGAGAAATAAATTTTTCAGTCTGTCTTTATCTCCAAATCATTAATTGGCTACTTTCCTATGTTTTTACGATGTCATTCGAACTAGTTTTCTAAAAGGATCAAATGTTTGAATGGAACCAACTATGATTAGAGCAAATTTATAAAAATACAATAATGAGAGTCAAAGACGGTCCTCGCTGGGAAAGCCGAAACGGCTCACACTAAATGACATTATATTGTGAAGTAACATTAAACTATTCGTACTAATACTGTATGGAAAATCGTGGCGTTTAGGTCCATAGTTTTGTTGTGATAATTTTTTTATGGAAGCCTAACTATCTTGTGTTAGCATTAAATTTGCTCTTGGAAGAGAAAAAAAAAACATACTTATATTTTTAAACTTTCAAGTCTCATACCTTTTTATGAGTGTAATTTTATTTTGTGAAGTGTTCCATTAATAATTTGATGGGTGTTATTATCAACTAGCTACCGCCCTTCATCTGCGTGGACCCGGGACAAAAACTATCCTATACTTTAATCCAGGCTATAAACTATATTCGTGCATATTTCATCCAAATCGGTTGAGCCGTTTAAGCGTGATTGAGTAACAAAAATCCAAACATCTAAACATCCAAACATCCAAACATGTAAACATCCAAACATCTATACATCCAAGCGCCTAAACATCCAAACTTTCGCATTTATAATATTAGTAGGATACAGCATACACATTTTAACATGAGGAAAGTACCATTGTGGCTATCTCACGTGAATGTAACTCAATTAAAACTGAATGATGGTATTTTCTTGCCCAGTCTACAACAAATCTATAATTTGCCTCATTTAACACTTAAACGACATGTGAGCGTCAATAATGTATTGAAAAAAAAACTGCAAAAAATTAAATGACACGTCATTTTGACAACATTCATCCCGTTCCGGACCTCCGGACCCGTGTTTTTTGTCCTTATTTGACGTTAAGCTACCAAGTTATAAAAATAGCGGTGTATGGTCATAAGTCATCAACAATAAGGCTACATTTTGAATGGCATCCAGCGACGTTCACTTTGTGCGTCTACTCGCCAACATGAAAGATTTTTCTCAGCAATATTTCTTAATGAATCCCTTACGCCACCATTCATGTCATCCGTTAAGTAAACAAGGACCTTCGTCAAATACACGGCTTCAATTTCGCTCCAATTCGATTTTTTCGAGCTTTGCAGTGGAAGAACGTGAATAAACTACAAATTATAGGTAGAAGAGTTTATACATGTCCTCCTCGTGTACCTTTCCTAAATATATTTGCAATTGTCAGTCAAATCGGATGTAAAACCATATACAGTAAGGGAAATGTATTCACGTACACAATAGAATAAGGTATATAAAGGTACGTGCATACATTTCCCTTACTGACTTAGGTATAAATAAGCACGTTCTGGTATTGTTTATTCTATGATCCTGATGATTATCAGCCAAAGTTGGTGTCTGTTATAAATTTCAATTAAAGGTGGCGCGGCGTGACAGACAATGCAGGGATTAGTGCAGGTTTGTTCACATTGTTCACTTGCACTCTCATGCAACTGCGGAATTGCAGATCGACCGACGCGTGGGGCGCGGGCGCGCTATCGCGCCGCGACACGACCCGCCACCCCTTTCAGCTCCATTCTAACGCCGTTCCAATTCCACACCGCAAACGGATCAGCATATTTTACACGCCTTTGTGAAGTCGTTAAATTGAGACCGGTATCTGTAAATTAACTAGGGACGAAGACCGCTATTGAGATACTAACTTTTAATTTATCGCAGCGAAACAAATAAACATAAAGATAGATGACGACGGTTTCTGGAACTGCTAGTAAATCGTGTTGAATTGTTAAAAACAGCATGGAACATATTGACACCTTCATGACACATAGATACATCACACACTTTTGATTGAGGTGTTACATAGTTATTCAGAGGCGGATCCAGGATTTAGGTTTGCGGTTGGCATCTTTTGGGGGGGCTTGACCCTACTATAAATTAGATTTACTTAAGCTGAATGTAAGATTTTTTCGGTAAGGCTCAGATGGTTGGGGGGGGGGGAGGCCCTAGTCAATTATTGCATTAGCCTTGTGGAGGGTAGCGAGGCGAAAACTTGCGACGGACGTGTGCAGAAAATTAGAAATAGGTACGCGCGTCAGTGTGCAAAAATTCTACGTTACATGCCCAAATTCTACCAGGCAATACACGATTTTTCTAATGTTATCTGGACTAGGGTAATAGACTCTTTAAATTTTTCGATAAAAGTATTTTAAATAGGTACCTATCGTGATATTTGAAATAATATTATGAAGCGCGGATGTTGGTTTGCGCAAGATGTCTCATAAATTCCTTAACCGGAAACCGGATTTTGATTTCTGTGGCTCCTGCGCATCAATCTGTTGACGCTTTCCTGGATCAAAAGATTATCGCGAATATTAAACTCGGTCACTGGAAACGGTGACTATTTATTCAATATGGCAGCAAGATGACGCCGTCATCAAAGCGATACAATAATTTTAACATGCCTATTCCCGATTATTTGATTCTAGGTACCTACAGCGTCCGGATCCAAGAAGTGTGCCTATTTGTAGATTAAACAAGTACGTAGCCAAGGTAATTTTTCACACGGCGATGGAAGCAAGGATAGGTATGAGCATATAAATGCGGATGGATATTAAAATATCTATATAGCATGTTACTGAAATCCGCATTATAAGTTCGAGCAATGCGTGTGAGCACGTTATTCTTGGCGTAATTGGTACCACGTCTTGGCATGTGTATATAACATTGGGGTCTGACGAGAGCGACGAAGAGGAGCACTAAACATTATTTGAGAGACCAATTCGGGACGGTCCAAGCGATAGTTGAATCCATTTGACTTTGCGTCTATTGACTAGCGACAGCAGATTGTTTGCGACAGCTATCCTCATAGGATGACGGAGGTAGGTGTAGACGATAGTTAAGGTGGTTAATGTTTTTTTTTGAATAGGTAATCTCAAGTTGATGAATGAAGGAGTATGTACTTAATATAATTTGGAGACCAAATATAGGCCCGGCATATTCGGGCGTACTGCGAACATACGCAAGATACGTATAGCAGTTTGATTATTTTTGTTTTAGAAAACTTTATACAAGACCGTAAGATAGATCCCAGATTTCTAGAACCCTTATTGCTAATAGTCAACATGCTCTGAGAGCATTTATTTTCTGTCGAACATAACACCTAAAGCGCGAACTACATGAACTTTACCTTCAAAGTTGTTTGAAAAGCAGAGAGGATGTTTTTTACATGTGTATTAATACTTACATACATATTTTGACATGCAGTAATTCTATTTTTAGTATAGTAGTTCTGACTCTTGTACGATGTTTTAAAACGTATTTATAAATAAATCTAAACGTAAAACACTAATACAACATGTTTAACTAAATTTAAAAATCTAAATATAGTATTTTTTTTTTGTGTCTCACAGCCAATTCATTAAAAAGTACGATTGTCATTTTGTATTTTTTATTGCGATTAGTACCTATTAATTTTGTTTGAAATGTAGGTATTCTTTTCCTCGCAAATGTGATAAAAAACCACGGATGGTAAGATTTTTTTTACAAACTCGAGCCATCAAAGCCCTTCGGCCTTCGGCGTCGGGCTTCAGTAGACTCTCATTCCTAAAAAATCACTTACTAATCTCGTGGCACAATCTACTATTGTGTATTCCTATAAACAAGTGAAGTGGCTTGGCTAACATCTAGGCCAACCCGCTTGAAGGCCGCAAGGTCTCATTTATTTTTGAATGAATGAAGGAAGGATTGTCCTCAACTTAAGTATATGATTCCGATTAAGTTTCTCTCACCTTACGCAATAGTTACCTAATGGTTTCAATAGTCAAGATAAATATTCAATAGACGGATTACATTAACATCTAAGTATAAAAGATAACCAACGTCAAGTCCGTTAGATAGTCAACACGTTTGTAGAACTTGTAAGTAAAGTGTACGTCTATACTGCGTCTATTAAAACCGACTAAGGCAAATAAGAATTAACAGATGACCGGTGATGAAAAGTCGTGTCTCGTTTCATCATTGGCTCTATGTGTTTTGATGGAATCGTGAAAGAACGGTGACATGACGAGTATGCGACTCCATTCCTTTTGTGCAGCACATCATATTACACGACTGCAAAGAGACGTAAGTGTACTTATACTTAAATAATTTTATGCCCTTTTAAACACGTACGGCATTGTAACGCACTTCAAAGGAGGTGCGGTTAATTGAGCAACGCGATGGAAATAAAAACACTAGCTGGTGTTCCTCTCCAGTCTCCATGCTGTGATTGACGTCATCGCGCACAATTTATTGTGACACATTACTTTTTGCTTCTGTTCATGCCACGGTTTCTGCTAAATTAAATTTTGCCAAAATTAAACTGAGTAGTCATTTGTGACATTTGACATTTGAATAAAGCAGGTATGATCAATTACTAAATCTTTATCAACGATCACTTATAATTTATTGATCGAAGACAAAATATTTGATGTGTTGCGTTGCCTCCGCCCGTCGGCTCGAGAGCTAACAGCTGCAATTTGGATTTAGCCTCCACGCCTAATTTCGGTGGGTAGACTTATTTTAACATTAAATACACACACAAATATCCCTTGTATAAACACATCGCCCCATAATACAAGCGTAGCCGAAAGAAAAGCTTTACTCGCTGACACGCCAAATGCACCGCTATTGGGAGTACCCAAGCGTTCTGTTTGCCGTAACATTTAGCTTAAAGGATAATTGTATTGTTTTCCTAGCACACAATTTGTTATAGAACATCAGGCTGCAAGTTTTTATTAGTGCGGCTATAGATAAGCGAGTGCCCTTTCAGGCGGTTAACCGTCGATGTGCTGCGGCTTCCCTCGTGTTTACAACACTCGAGTAGATACTTATTAATTACTTTATAATAATCGCTAGCTGCCCGTGCGGCTCCTCGTGCCGCGGGATACTATATAGCCTATGTCCATCCTGAAGGTACATTCTATACACGGGTGGAGTAACTTTTGAAATCGGGGGAGTTGTTCCGGATATTACCCCGCACACCAATTTACAAAAGCTGCAAACTCAAGAAGCTACAAACTTTACCTCGTTATAGTTGAGTCATAATCCGGTGCTGAACAAATAAATAAATAAATATTAGGGGACATTCTTACACAAATCGAACTAGGCCTATAGTAAGCTCAATAAGGCTTGTGTTATAGGTACTAGACGACGATAATTATATATAATAAATACATATAAATACCTAAATACATAGAAAACATACAAAGGCTCAGTAAACAACACAAATATTTGCCCTTACCAGGATTCGAACCCAGGACCTTCAGTTTCGTAGGCAGCGTCACTACCCACTCGGCTAACCGGTCGTCATAACTCTTTGCATAATATTAGTATTGATAATTACTTGTGTATCAGATCTTAGATAATGCGGGTCAACCCTGCGACATATGCCATTGAGCACACTAATTTATTTTTTCTGATATCTAACAGCCACAACCAAGATCGACTCGAAAGCGAGTTTCAACTGAATAAAATATACTTTGCTTAACAGGTTTCATAGATCAATAAGACCTAAATCTGGGTTATAACTCTTACACAGAAAAAATACATGCCTGGTTCAAGATATTGGCGGTCTTCCCAATTTATTTCTCATTTTTTTTTACTGCTTAGTTAATTTCAGTTTGGACATACCCCATACATGGGATGCACATGGAATGTGACGCTAAACATTAAATACGTTATAAAAAGTGAGGATACACGTTGTCCGAGTTCGGTTTTGCCTCCGATCGGTCGGGTTACCACGTAGCCTGTGTGTTCAATGTGGCAAGCACATGGGCTGAGCTGTCGTTTACCAAGCCGTTTAGTGAGCCCTCACCCGCTCTGCTAACCGTTTCCGCACGATTACAATATAATCATGCCGCTTAATGCATACCCCTCTTTAAGCAAAACTACAATTATTTTGTCAACTTTAAATTAAGTATTGTTCTAATATATGGATCGGCACAATTATGGAATATTAAGTTTTATTTTACTGTTTCTGAAGTTCTAAAGGAAACTTCTGAGGAAAAAACGGAATCACTGTACCAACTCATCTCCGGGAAAACGCCGAGCAGAGCTTGGTCTCCCATATACTTTTAATATTAAACGAACACCATTTGTATACCAAATTTATTTATTTATTGTTTTGTAAAACGGCTCTACTTTTTTGATGATATTTACGTTACAAGGAGGTGCACGGGGGTGAAAAATCGATCGAGCTTTGTTTCCTTTCCGGGATAATTTGTTTCCTCCTTGTTTTCCCAGAGTAGCTGGGTCTCCCAGATAATGCAAATAATTTACCTCAGCCACGTTACACTACAATAGCAATCTTTGTTTTATTATTAGCCTGTGGTTTAGAATTAGGCAGACATCATATCTAGACAGTCTTTTTTTGGCGGCGGAATCCTTTTGAATTACTTATAGGTAATATAACAGAGTCCCAAGACAGTTTACCAAGCAGCGTGTGGTTTCATATCTGTTCTAGAAGCAAAAATTGTTTTATTTATTAGATTATTTATTTATTTATTTCACAACATAAATAGGCATAACAGTAAAGATTACCAAATCGCTTACAAACTAGATACAATTTCAAATTCCTTAAAATACAATTCATTATCAATGTCATGTTTTCCGAGGTTGCCCGTTCTAAGATTATTTTACCCGCGTTGATTTCGCGAAGAAGCATAAGGCTCCGCTTAACACTTTAAGTAGATGATATCGATTAAAGTGGTAGACATCTGGAACTCGGATACCTTAAAATATAAACCAAACAGATCGGTGTCAGCCCGGCACTCTCAGGGCTCCACTCGTGTTTATTTGTCCACATCTTTTCGATAAATAAAGCAATATTTATTTTATGTGTCATCTAAGTCGCATCCTATATTAGGTGAAGCGTTTCACAGAAAATCCGCATGTTGGATTAGGGCAATGAGTAGATAATATTTTGAAAGGGGTAGAGAACTGGAAGAACATTTTAAGTGGCTTTAGAGTAGGTAAATTGATAAAAAGAGCCCCGCTTCCATAGATATAGTTTTAAGCAGTAGAGTAAGATATTATGTAAAACCCAAACTGTATCTACCTAATTATTTAACGTTACGGAAACTCTTAGGTTTACGTACTAAGTCTAGGTCAGTTATACGTTATTTTATTAGTAGCGATAAAAAAAAAATATATATAGCAAGGCGTATGTAATAAAATTCATCACTGGCAACGTGAAGTGGCGAAGTAAGCCGCGGTTAAACTTAGTGCCGTTTGTTTGCATAAGGCAGAAGCATTGGCGCTCGCGCCGCCCCCGTCCTCGAGCGGGAGCGACGCTGACATTATTCTAATTATTGAACGCTTTCCCAACACACAATAACAATTAAATTTGGTGTTTTTAAAGGCGAACTAGATATTATTAAAATGCAATTCTTTAAAGTACTTTATACTATCCAAGTTTAACGTAGGTAATTCAGCGTCTGTTGACTCGCCCTCAAAATGGTACCTAAATGTAAATTTAAGTACCTATACGTAAACTTTAC
Source organism: Epinotia nisella (assembly GCA_932294315.1). Lineage (NCBI taxonomy): Eukaryota > Metazoa > Arthropoda > Insecta > Lepidoptera > Tortricidae > Epinotia > Epinotia nisella. Next base: position 16,378,131 of record OW028673.1, on the reverse strand, counting down.
AATTTTTTTAATGTACAAAATACCAACTTTATAGATTTTAATCCTATTAACTGTGTAACTTGCAATGAAATACAGGATTAAAGAGATATAATTATGTTTATTACATGTAGGTTACATGTAGAACATTATTTGTCTCTCCCCTAACCCTGATTGTATTTTTGGCTGACTGTTTATGTATCATTATATTTGTGTTTGTGTTATTTGTATATATGTATGATTGTGTGTGTATGTTTATATATAGAGGTATTTATGTACGTTTATTTTTATAATTTCTTGATTTTTGATTGATAATAATCTCTGCACCACCTACTGCATAATCTAGTTTTATCTCTTTCTCCGATACCCAAAGGTTGTCTGGAAGAGATCACTCTTCAGCGATAAGACCGCCTGTTGTCTACCTCTACCTACATGTTATTGTATTGTTTCTCTATGTAACTGCTTTGTTTGTGTGAGGTGTGCAATAAAGAGTATTTGTATTGTATTGTATTGTAGGTAGGTCGCGAGATTCTGGAGCATTTTGAGAGAGTCGCAGTTATTATAAACAGCCAGTAGGTCGCCAAAAAATGTCATATCCTAAGAAGTTGCCATTAACACGTTCACGGACACAGCACCATTTTGAAAATTGTGTTATATGGCACATAAAAAAATTATACATTTTTTGTACTGCCATGGACGTACTGCCACATCACTGTTTAGGAAAATATTGTGCCACCGCTGTTTCGTCTAGGTATGTATGTAATTTGTTACAAACTCAAACTCTCCTCTTGTGGCAGCACGGCCACAGCCGTAACGTCTACAGGCATATAGTGTCACACCACGCGTCATTCCCATGATGTAAAATTGAGGTGGCCCTTTAAGCTTTTGCTGCGGCACTAGGAAAAATTGTAATGTACCTAAAGCGGCACAACATGTCCGCCTTTATTATAATCCTATGAGAATTTGTCGCCCGTGGACGGAGTTGCAGATTTGTCGCGGAGAAGATCACCGGCCACAACGTAGTGTCGTATCACGCGAGGGTCTCAATTTACGCCTGTGGCCGTACTGTCCGTGAACGTGTTAAATATTCTGTTCTGTTCATCGTGTTCAGTAGTTGATATGATGCACTATAAACGCATATGAGTATTTTATTTCATATGAAGTGATTTCTACAGCTTGGTCAGTTTTTTGTTGGTCAGGAACTCAGGAGCAATAGGGTATTTTCATCAATCAAAATTTAGTTATCTAAGCAATTTTTAGTATAGTTTTTACCATAAGAAATATAATTTGTCACTATTTTGTTATAAAAACATAAGATTTATTTTTAATTTGAAAATTAAAATCGTAGTTTTCTTATCTGTATGTCACGTAACCGAAAACACCGACTGCCATTTTTTTCTCGTGAGGGACGTCGGTATAGCTATCCACGGTAGCCTAGTTCAGACATGCGGCTGTCAAGCGGCGGCCGTGGGTTCGAATCCCGGCTCGTACCAATGAGTTTTTCGGAACTTATGTACGGAATAGCTATTTACCGTTAGCTTTTCGGTGCAGGAAAACATCGTGAGGAAACCGGACTAATCTCAATAAGGTCTATTTAGTAAGTATTCCCTCTGGGTTGGAAAGTCAGATGGCAGTCGCATTCGTAAAACTAGTGCCTATGCCAAATCTTGGAATAAGGAGTCAATGCGGATCCCGGGCTCATTTAGGGCACAACCGGGAATAACGCTAGGAGGATGATGTGATGACGATGAGTGACGTCAGTACCTATAGCAACAAGTTTTCGTTGTAAAGGGCATGCACATTTGACTGAAATGGCAACTGCCTTTTTGGCGCGATTATTATAATTATAATGTTCAAATTTTAACAATTTTTTCTTTGCATAAAGCGAAAATATTTTCAGGAAATAAAAATACTAGTGGACTATCAAATCTATAAGAACATTTTAAAATATACCTACTTATTTAATAAAATTGTATGGAGATGCAACAGTGATACAAACTTGTCTCTTGATTTCATTAACCAGTTGCAAGTCTACTCCACATGATCGGCACGGCATGACAGGGTTGGATCAAATTAGGAAACGTAGGATTGAAACTTACGGTATCTAATAAAGGTGCGCGATAATAATTTTAATTAGGTTACGAATATCATTTTTCTGCCCCAAAACCCATCATACATTGGCCAATGATATAAGATTGAGGTGTCGTTAGCCGCTGGCAGCCATCACTTGGAGCACGCGCGCGCAGTATAAATCAGCAATTAGCCGCGACGACACTGCAACAACACGGCCACGTGCGCCGGCGCGGCGCCGCCAACCCTGGGGCTAAACGTCCCTCCCAGTCTTACACCTCTCAGCATTACCTCGACTTGTTTATGAGTCGTCGTGGAAACAGATCCTTCTGTTCAGGAAGAAGCGTCCCACGCTTGCCTACGCTATGGACAAAACACAAACCAGTAAGCAACGGAGTAGTGGCGAGCTTCCTTGTGGATAACATGTTGCCAATGTACTCTTCTGATTGTATCAAATTGGTTTGTGATTTATCGTGCGCGCTAGGTTCCATAACGGTGTATTTAATTACTATATATGGTTGAAATTATTTACTGTGGCCGACTTTTCATAAAACTGTCATTGGAATTGGAATCTTCTACCATAGACCGAAGAGTTGCTTTTTGAATGGACTACTTTGATGCAATTCGGCCAACTCAAATAATCTCAAGTATACATTAGTATGAGTAAGTAGAAACTTATAATATTATATAATAAAATAACAATAATTATACAAGTTCTCTTAACTTGGATGTGGTTGATTTATCCTAGTCATCACTCTTAAAATAAGTAAAGAGAGCTACAGTGTAAAGAAAGGTACGCCTCGGTTATGAGCTGGATTTAACACTCGTAAATCAACCAAATAAATGATGGGATTTATATTCGTATTCGTAAGCAAACCGAACTCCCTATTTTAATCCACTAAAAACCGGCCAAGTGCGTGTCGGACCACGCAAAACGAAGGGTTCCGTGCCTATTAAAAAGGTCGTATCGTCACAGAAATTTTACGGCACTTACGTCCTTTTCTTTGAGGAAGGCAGTTTTTCAGCAATATCTCGAAACCCTCGGAACCGATCTTGTTCAAAACAATTTTCGGTGAATGAAATTAATAAGCCCTATGTCCATGAATTTTTCCATATTTTTAAAATACACCGTTTAAAAATTAGAGGGGGGGGGACAGAATTTTAGTGACTTTCGGGGCGATTATCTCCGGCTCTATTCACTTAATCAAAAAAAATGCTTAGAAACTTTATATTTATTTTGAAAGGCCTATCGATTGATGTGCCACACGGGGGGTCACAATGAAAAAAAAAATTTTGACTTTTAGTTTTATGTATGGAGTGCACCCCTAAAAAATTTTTTTTTTGTGATTTTAATTACAAAACTATGTAGCGGCTAACAAAATACACCTTTCCTCAAAATTTTATTCAAATACACCTTATAGTTTTCGAGTAAAATGCCTGTGACATACGGACAGACGGACAGACGGACAGACGGACAGACGGACAGACGGACATGACGAAACTATAAGGGTTCCGTTTTTGCCATTTTGGCTACGGAACCCTAAAAATGAAAGAACAAGACGTGCAGAGCAAACAAAACATTAATTTTGTTTTTTATAGCGAAGCAGAGTTCCGTCCGCAGCGTTCGTTGTATGGAAAATCCTTTATTGTCTAAACATGATAGCGCTGCGTGCGAGTAATATTAAGTATGCATATGAAAACGTGACTGCGTCAACAACGCCTCGCGGGATGGTCGCGCTGCCGCCACACGACCTTTCAGAACACAATGTCACCGGCCATAGCAAGCATTTGTACCAAATGTGGCGACCCTTCAGGGGTCTATTTACGTAATGACGAAAAGGAAAATGATGGCCGCCGGTACCAATGACAATAGCATGACAATAGCACTGGTACCAGCGGCTCAATCGCATGGGCGTAAATCGAACGTGTCGTATTAATTAAGAAAGTCGAACGATATGTCACACAAAAAATCTTGTATTTGCCGATATTCGATGAAAAAAGAAGTAGGCGGTAGCGTAATGCCATACTTCTCCTAGCCATACCGACGAGAACACGTTAATTATAAAAAATCCAATTCATACATTTGTACCAGGCTAATTTTTGCACAGCTAATCATCGTTGAGCAGCCACACGATTGGGCAGCCGGTGCCAGGGCTATGACCATCATTTTCCTTTTCGTCATTACGTAATTAGACCCCTGACGGATCGCCATACTTGGTACGAATGACCGGAAAAATTGTGTGAACATCTCCCGGTCTATTACATTATAAAGAGAAAAAGTCTGCAAGATTCGTCTTGTAAGTTTGTATGTTTCGGGTAATACTTACCCGAAACCGTTTACTTATCCGATTTCAAAAATTCTTTCACCTGCGTGTAGATTGGAGTTTCTGGATGGTTATAGGCTTTACGAATTTGTAATTCAATATACGGCTCTTAAGTTACCATCTAACGATTTAATGTTTAAAACTTGTTTAATTCGTATAAATAGTTATTTAAAAGTTCCCTAATTAATGAATCCTGACATCACGATATCGATGAAGCTTGTCAATCATGATTCATGAATATTTTTGACGTGGTATGTACTGGTATGTACAATAGTACACCGACCACTACTTTTATACATATAGCCTCTAGTCGCCTACAGGCTTATTGAAAGGCATCCTCCTCTTAAATGGAATTTATACCATTCTAAATTGGAACAGAGTTGCATTTGTTTTGCTTCAATCGATTTTAACAAACTCTACTCTTTTTCCTATTGTTGGTGAGTCAATAGTAGATTGTATTACTAGGGAGCAACATAGTATATTGAAGCGAGGGTGACTGATTGAATCCAGAACGAAGGGAAGGATTCCAGAATAGATTCTAACGTGGAATCCTGAGCGTAGTGAAGGATTCAACGTCGCCCGACATATAATTAATTTTGCTACCGCGTAATACACTATTCTTACATATTTCACTCCTTCCATGATGATTAACAAGTGAAGTCAAAAGAATTTTGACAAATATTATAGCCTATGTCACTCCCAAGATTAAGAAGAATCCAACGACACCTCATACATCAAAATTCATCAAGCCATTTAGGCTACAGGAGGCCACAAAGAAACAGACATACATACATACACTCGAAAAACATTACCCTCCTCCTTCGACAGTCGGGTAAAAACACGATAAGTACAGTAAATATTTAATTAAAATAAGTTTCTGTCAAAAATGATATTTTTGGTACAAGCTTTTATTGCCGACTCTACTTTTCTGTATACCGTCATCAACTACTTAATGAGACGATTCTAACGAGCCCAAACTCAACGGGGTTACGTCGGTTAAGAACTGAATTCCCATATGGCCACCTTCTGTCTCCATCATCAGATCAGCTTGATGGTACCATGATATTAAATTTTCATCCAAACTATACTTAAACCTAAAATTTCAGCTCAATCGGATTACGGCAAGCGACTGAAAAATGGATTGCAAAAATTTGTTAACAGTAAAACGTTTAAAAATGTCTTTCAGTCATAAGCCAAGAACATAATTTATGTAAAATAATAAACATTTAAAAAGTTATTACATATTTCACTTGTCCTTATACTTTTCGATAGAGTCTTTAGGCGCCGAAGGAGTGAAAAATTAATTGCCAGTTTTATTGTGTGGTGGTTGGCTAGAGGTTAAATGTATTAGATTGTGTATAAATAAGTATATTAGTCCCTGGGCGACCGAGCTCTGCTCGGGTGAAAATACGGAGAAAACTAATTTTCCCAGACATGAGACCCAGAGCTATATCGATTTCACGCCTCCGTAAATCCCTATATTCCAAACCTTAACTTAGAAATTTACTTTGGGAATTTAGTATACGAAATCTATAATAGGTAGTTAATTTACTTTTATTTAAAAGTCTAATATCGTTAATAAAAAAGTAAATAGACAATATACAATTGTAACGTTATAGGACGCGTTGACGGCCACAATAAGAGCCTTCAACAAATTTGTGAATGGAGGCGTGCTTAATTTTTAGAGCCGGCGATTATCCGCCTGAACAATCCGATGTGCAAACACTGTCATCCCGCATTCCCGCCGTCCACGTAGGTGTCGAGGAGCCCACACCAATTTCTATGGACCCCGAACAATGCGTGTCACTTGTCTCCTACCAAATCTGGTCAGTTTTGACATGTTGTCATGTTTTTACTAACGCCCGCTGTCAATGGCTCAACGATTTCACGGCTCAGGGCCGCGCCTATGCCCAAGACCAATTTGCGACAACAGGCCACACTTCTAATTCCCATTGTGCCGATTACGAGTCTATGTTATTGTGGCGCGCCTTACAATGCGGATTAGTCATTATTTCCCAAATGACTTCAGTGCTCTGGAGTTGGGAAAAGATATTTGCTCACCTGTTCCGTTCCGACATCCCTGTTCATTGTGTAAACGCCGCTGGATGGGCCAGAGGCGCTAATGTATGCATTTTAATTTATAATGGATACATTGCATGACTCGGTGAAGCTATGCTCGGTAGCTTCTGTGAACTTATTATTAAATCGCTTAAAAATATCTGCCACGTTCTAAGGGCTCGATAAATAGAGTCGTGTCAGACATTTTAGTGCACTTTGTTGCACTATTGAAAAATAACGGGTATTAGGCGCATAGATTAATCCTAAATTAATAAGAATTGACCATGGTAACCTCTAACCTACACAGAACGTGACATCTAAACAAATGCCACCAAGGTTCAACTAACCAGTCGATCGAAAGGGTAACTTTAAATTTGAAATGTTTACACAGTCAATAGTTGGGGACGAGATGATTGTGCTTTCCACGACTGTTTCGAATTTACAAAACAGCCAATAAAGATCGTCATTGTTGCCTTATAAAAATAAAAATAAAGTTGGAGTGTCTACGCCGACGTGTTCAGCTATCTGCAGACGAGATAATATTCACTATACCCTTATTAATAGGATTTAAATTGGGATAGTCGCAGGAGAGGACGGGCCGTGTGAAGGTAGCTATTGTAATGGTGAATTTTATTTTGAATGAAGATGGGGTGAGTTTTGTTGCGGTCAGACCCCCCGGGCTGCGAGGCTGATTATGAAGTTGCTCAAACAGATCGCATTATTTGACGAATATAAAAAAAAAAACATTATACTTAGTAAAAGTTTGACAGTAAAATTGCGTGTACTAAATGATAAATTTGTCGTCTTCTGCTTCTTTGTGACTTTCGTACATCATTCTACTACGCAGTACGTAAACGTATTAAGTACTAAGTTAATGACGCTTTTTGCTTGTTTATTATGACTAAGTTATCGCAGGCCACCTTAGAACCTGTGGTAGGGTCTCCGTCAAAGATTATGTTTACACCTTTGAATGAAAATTACAGATCTTTTTACGTGTACTTTACTAAACTTGAGACAGAATTGAGAATTTTCGTATTACCTGCACACTTTACCACATTTAAAGAGTCATTTTAGCTCCAATGATAACTAATCTTAAGAAGCACCATACTTTATGTACAAATATACTTGTATATATATACATTACGAAATAAAGACAAATGGTTCATTTATGGCAAACACGTACTGTATGTACACAAAATGTACTAAAACAAAATATCCAGTAATCCCTAACATTTTGCTACCCTACCGGGACTTCACCAACCAATGGTGCTACGACAAGCCGTGACGCTGAATTTCAGGCGTGCCATATACGTTGAGTTTGTTAATTTCACTATTAAGAAATGGGTACCTACTCGTAGCATTCAATTAAAAGTCATCAAATCGAATACAATTTATAGGATATGGTAGTAATTGGATGTGTTTACTGCGTCGTAATGAGTGGTGTCGGAGGTAAGTTTGCGCGGGCAGGTGCGCGACAGGTCGATGGCTGCGCGCATGCGTGTTGCGTCACCCGATATTGAACCATCTTCTGGTTTCCTTTAACATTCTACTTAAGTAGCTCCACAGTATTTAATGCACAATATGAGCCACAACACAAGTATAATGTATTATGTAGGTACTTACTTACAACATATTGCGCACGCTCTAAGCCTCACCTAATAGGAATTCGATTTAAATTTTATTAACTTATTACAAATCCAAACCTAAACTGGAAATATCCACTTGTAATTAATTTTGCCTTAATATTTCACGTATACCTAGCAAGTTTAAGCTAAGAATAACTAAATTAATGTTACTATCCTCAAGCTATTTGTAAGCGTGTTTCTGAAACGCCTTAAAATTACTGAACGTTTCTTGCACCATTGTTGGCCTAAGATGTGGGTACCTAGCTGAAAAATCCATTGAAATTTCATCATTGTCCAACGAAAAAAAGTTAAGTGCGTACTTCCTCTCTAACCCATTTTAGATAACGTCTTGTATGGCATACATAGTGCCTCATAATATCTTTAATTTATAAATTGTGAGGACGACACCACCCCTGGGTAGTTAAAATAACAGAGCCTTTGAGGAAGATGCATTGTCATGGACAGAACTCGAGCGCTGCCTCCACCCGTCATGGACGTAAAAGAGAACCTAAATGTAAAGTAAATACTCGACATTTATTGTCGATTTGATCCGTGACATTCGTAGTGGAGTGCTTCGGGAACTACCAGCGCTACTACAAACAAGAATCAGTCCACGGGTGGCTACGATTAGAGTCGAATTCACAGTAGCACACACTGAATTAATAAAGGCATATTGTCTCCTCGTCACCGGAATACGGCCCACGCTGCCCTTTAATAATTTTTGTACTCTTCAATGTTAACGTCGCCATGCGATCAGCGAACGAAAAAACCGTTGCATGCGATATACCATCGATTTTTCGTATATACCAGGATAACTTTGAACCTACCTATATCATGTTTATGTTTTAACCTTAATGTGTATAATAAAGTGCTTACATACATACATAACTTTAGATTACTCCTGTACCGTTATATCTGGCGTTTTATATAGGCACTAACTCAAATACAATGACACCGATAATAAAGCCGTCGAAAACACTATGCTCTGTGGCCCAAAACGCACTATTTTGTCGATTTTTAGGGTTCCGTAGCCAAAATGGCAAAAACGGAACCCTTATAGTTTCGTCTTGTCCGTCTGTCCGTCTGTCCGTCTGTCCGTCTGTCCGTCTGTCCGTCTGTCCGTCTGTCCGTATGTCACAGGCATTTTACTCGAAAACTATAAGGTGTATTTGAATAAAATTTTGAGGATAGGTGTATTTTGTTAGCCGCTACAAAGTTTTGTAATTAAAATTACTAAAAAAAATTTTTTTAGGGGTGTACTCCATACATAAAACTAAAAGTCAAAAAAAATTTTTTCACCGTGAGCCCACGTGTGGCACATGAATCGATAGGCCTTTAAAAATAAATATAAGGTTTCTCAGGATTTTTTTTGATTAAGTGAATACAGTCAGAGATAATCGCCCCGAAAGTCACTAAAATTCTGTCCCCCCCCCTCTAATTTTTGAACGGTGTATTTTAAAAATATGAAAAAATTCATGGACACAGCGCTTATTAAGTTCATTCACCGAAAATTGTTTTGAACAAGATCGGATGAAAGGTTTCCGAGATATTGCTGAAAAACTGCCTTCCTCAAAGAAAAGGACGTAAGTGCCGTAAGATTTCTATGACGATACGACCTTTTTAATAGGCACGGAACCCTTCGTTTTGCGTGGTCCGACACGCACTTGGCCGGTTTTTTTTTATTTAAAGCACTGTGCACCGCGATGTACAACTCTAACAACATCTAACTTTAAAGCCTGCAACACACTGGCGCGGCCTGCGGTGACGGGTCAATAGTAAATTTGACACCTTATGACAAGTTTACTATTGACAGCAGCTCCAGTATATGAGAGGCCTGAAGCCTTATAAACTAGCTTCCGCCCTCGACTTTGTCTGCTGGCAAGGCACTAACTCAAATACAATGACACGACCGATATTAAATCGTCGAAAACTCCTTGCTCTATGGCCCATGAAAGCACTGTTTAGCGTGCTGTTATGGATCATAAATTTTTCATAACGGCACTGTTTTACCACGATGTAAACATCAAACTTTTAAAAGAAATCGGTCCTTATATTGCAGTGATACCAACTTCTCAGACAAATATTTTTAAATAAAAAGTTTTTATGAAACATTCGTATGTACAATAAATTGATTATTTACTAAAATAAAAATAATTTATCTAGATTGTGCATTGTGTGTTCACACATGTTTTATCAATTCTTGGTATTATTTATAAATAAATATAGGTAGATCTGATTCGGTTCGGATAGTATTTCGATTGAACGGGGAGGATCATATTTCTGATTTGCCACCATAATTCCAGTTCAAAATGAAAAGATGAAAGATGAATCCTACTAATATTATAAACGTGAAAGTTTGGATGTATGGATGGATGTATGTACGTTCCACTTAATCTCAAAAACTACTGGACAAATGTATATGAAACTTTCCAGTTATGTACCTACCTTATTTATATCAGAATAGTACATAGGCAATAATTTATGTCAAATATCATCCCTTTTAGTGAAGAAAAAGGGGATGAAACTTTGTATGGAGACCAAATAATTTTGCTCGTTACCTTCATCAGGCGCTGGGTCTCAAAATATATGGGAAAACTAAAATCCAACTCGCGCTTGACAAAAAATCTAATTGATATAATTTAATATGATATAATTTATGTCATCCCTTTTAGGATAGTTTTTATCCCGGGTCCACGCAGACGAAGTCGCGGGCGGACGCTAGTTGTTAAATATTATAACTGTTAGGTATTATTGTTAATTAAGATTTTATTCGTGTTTGTGAAGAAAAGAGTGTACACGCACATAATACACGTACAGTGTTACTTTTAAAACGTTTGAAGAAGAAAATAACTGCACTCCTGAAGAAATTGCGTAAGTAGTAAAACAACTAATGGAAAACTTACTGCTTGAAGTCTAAAAAATGCTAATAATATAAATTATATCGTAGAAAAAGTATTGTACATGCAACAGTGTATAACTTTGGTCTTAAAACGCTTGTGGCGTCCATAATTCCGATGCTATAAGGCTCGCATAGCAACCCACGACACTCGCGTTTTAAGACCCTTCTTATATAACGGTTGCATAAAATACTATTATTTAAAATGTCCGATGTATCCAAAAGTGATTTTCTGATGTGTTTTATTTAACATAATTTGCGAAGGAATACTTAACAAGCCGGTATGAAACAAAAAGAGTACACCACAGGCCGTCTTTATTTCACAACTGCATGCAGTCCGCCCGCCGCACTAAAAACGGAACGTGAGGATATACATTGATTTACTTTTGGTGAAGAATTTGTTATTGTATGCCATATGGGCTCGGGGCTGTGCAAGCGGTGGGGTTTTTTCTCTTACGACGACTACAGCGATCGTTAAACAATGGGACACATGCGTGCCTCGGTGCTTGCATCTGTGACCTGCTTGTGGGCTCCGGCCCACTTATCTACTTGCAGTGCAGACTGTTCAGTCCTACACCGCTCAGTTGCGAGTGCCAGTTAATGTCGTGAAATACTACGTTTAGGCAAATAGTTGTTTCACAGTTGATTTTTTGTTAAACCCTATGAATTAGTGTCTGACCGAAAACTCATTTTCAGCCGAAACCGAATTTCCGCTTTTGTTTCTGTTTCGGCCGGAACCTAACCTTTTACAAATTTGTTCAAGTGGTAATTCTTAGTCTAATTTTATGGAACTTGCTAACAATTTCTCACGCGAAAGTAAAAAAATACATAGGAACCTACAAACCCAGAGTCGGTTTCGTCGTTGCTTCTATGTTTTTAATATCTAGATGGTCGTCGTAGCTTATGGACGCTGCAACTTTTTCTTGATGAACCACATGTATGTAGGTATCTCTCAGGATGGTGAGATAAGATGTGTGTACTAAGCGCATTGTATACGCGCGACATATTGACTGAGAGGTTTTCTGCGCCCCACATTGAGAGCTACTATGAGATAGTCAAGCAGTGCACAAGAAGAGTGAGAAATCGTTTTGCCTCGATATTATGGGTGCCTAATGCCTACAACCAAAATAAATACTTTTAAATAAAAATTACTAAAATCAATTATTTTTTATAATTCACAATTTTTTAACGATTGAATATACCTACACAATGACTTACCTACAACTAAAATATGTACATGTATTTACAAATTTCCTATAATGTCCCCTAGGTCGGCGCTCTGCGGTAGGGAGCCCATAAGGCTGGGTACGTTATTTTTTTTAGGGTTCCGTACCTCAAAAGGAAAAAAAACGGAACCCTTACAGGATCACTCATGTGTCTGTCTGTCCGTCTGTCACAGCTGATTTGCTCCGAAACTACTGGACCGATCGAGTTGAAATTTGGTAAACATATGTAAATTGGTGACCCAAAGATGGACGCGTAAAGTAATGAATTCTGAACTAAGGGACCACTTTTGGGCGGTAAACTGGAAAATTTAAAAAAAAGTTTCGCAAACTGTATTGTGTGACAGTTTGAGTATTCAAAGTAACGGGAAAATTCTCAATATTTTTGTGTATTTTGTATGGAGCGCCTGATGCGTAGAGCATAACAATTTTACGGAACCCTCACCACGCGAGTTGAACTCGCACTTGTCCACGGCCACACGGTTTTTATTGTTCAACTTGTTATTTTTTGCCGCGGCCAACATAAATCATATATGTCCAATACAAAGCTCTTTAATATAGCTACATATTATATATAAATGCAACTACAAAATATCACCAAAATTATTGTTTTTATTTGTATTGCGAGCAGAACGCTATATGAAAGAACGAGGTCATTAGTTTCATTCAGCAAGGCCGAATTAAGTTTCGGTTGTAAGTAATTTGACCGAAACCAAAATCTTGGCCGAACCCAAGATCGAAACTTGCTGACAACGATATTTTTTTTATGTACTTATCGTTTTTTTCAAAGCATCTATTGTTTATAAGTCTTGTTGTTTTTTTAAATTTATAACTTCTGTGATAATTTGATGCCTACTACCCTTGCAGCGACATATAGGTATTACCAGGTATTACCTACATATTAACATACATATTTTTCACTTCTCATGCTCGAAAAGTGTGTCATATTAGGCTTAACAAGCGGGGCTAAAGTAGTACATGTAGCCCCTAGGGAAAATATGTATAAATATTTATGATTTGTAAAACATTTAAATTGACCAATCAAAACACTTCGCTGTATTAAATCCACCAATCATCACTCTTTGAAAAACATTTGTATTTGCTATCAAATAACCAGATTACAGCTAATATTAAAAACAACCAATCAGAAACCAGCATTAATTTCAAATATCAGGTGTTTTTTAGTCCCTAACTCACAATAATTATTAAAACAAAAAACGCCTCTGGCCGTCAACGACGCGCCTGTAGACGGTCAGGCGGGCCAATACACGGTGATTAAATACTGATGATCCACCATAGTTGTCTCTTTCTATAAATGCAATGAGAAAGAGACAGCGCGTGGATCGATAATAATAACCGTGTATTGGACGCCTCAGAGGCGTTTATTTGTGGTATCAATATTTTGTATCTGTGTCAAAGCAGTTTATTAAAAAAGTATGCCGCCAAATCGAATAATCTTTGCGCCGTGGAATTTATTATTGATTGTGGATGGATAATCTTTATTTTACTATTTTCTCGCAGTCGAAGTGAAAAGTAGAGTGTATAACTCGGGTCTAAAAGCCATATTACCCCTCGAAATATTTTCCCTCGCTTCACTCGGGAAAATATCTATCTCGTGGTAATATGGCTTGTTTTAGCCCCTTGTCATACAATCTACTATTTTTTACTAGCAGCTATCTATATTGTGCTAAATCATGGCACAATTGCAAGGCGAGCTCGCTTCTCTTTTGAAAATGACTAATTAACATAAATCATTATGGATTGCTTTATCATTACCCGAAAAAAAATTGAGCCAGCTTCCGCCAAACCTACCTACAAAATACCTATCTTCATCTTTATTAGATCATCAGTTGCCCAGAGTCACGGTCGGAAGCCCGCGGAGTTAATCGACTTGGAGCAACCGAGTATAATCCTTAACAGAGCTGGTAATATCACAAGTTCACCGGACGTTTAATGAATATCGCATTATCAATATTCCGAAGAAACTTGGAGACGAGTCAGCCCCGGGCTCGCCGACGGCTCAGTTTGGCACGCCTCACAGAATCCACTTAACTTCAATCGATACCTTATTTAGGTACCCAATATATCTGTAGCTACGAACCTATTCCTTCTGCGGGTAGCGTTCTGCAGGGCTACCGCGAAACGGAAACGAACTTCGTTCGTGTATCTCCGTCTCTGTCGCTCTAACTAGCAAGTGCGACAGAGACGATAGCATATACAAGTGCGAAAATCATCGTTTCTCAAAAATAATATGAAATGTTCCCATAACATCTGCGAAGATAGTAATCGAAAGTGACTCATCCTAGACAATTAATAGAAGTGTCCAGGAAAACGCAAAACTGTCCAGGAAGTAAGTATGCAAATCCCATTAACATAATATATTTAAATGTAGAACTATTTTTTTATCAAAGATAAGCTAAGGAGGTACCTTTAAAAAAACCGGTCAAGTGTGAGTCTGTCTCGCGCACCGAGGGTTACGTAGGTACAAACTTTCGTATACTTACCTAAAAATCTTAGCAACACTGTCCCGAGTCCAGTATACCGACATTGCCGACTCACACACAGACGCAGGAGTGATCATCAGAAACACGAACAACCGCAGGTCGATAGTTGAGGGTTAGGCCCCGAGAGTCCCACCCCCACACTCCCACAAATGAAAGCGCTAAGGCCTCTCACAGACTGGCGCGACCTGGCCGCGGCGGTCAATAGTAATCTTGTCAGTAGCTGTCAAATTTACTATTGACCCCAACCGCAGGCCGCTCCAGTGTGTTGCAGGCATTAAGGATGCACACTATCCTTCTTATAATAATATCTAACATGTATAATATCTAATATATAACATGTTTTGGCAATCAAAACAAAACCCTATTTGTTTGCCGAAACTGACGGATAACATGTTAGATGTTTAAAAACACAGAAAACATTGGTGCAGCGGACCCGGCTTTAGGCGTCG
The DNA here is from genome assembly GCA_932294315.1 of Epinotia nisella. Lineage (NCBI taxonomy): Eukaryota > Metazoa > Arthropoda > Insecta > Lepidoptera > Tortricidae > Epinotia > Epinotia nisella. The sequence continues at coordinate 16,363,006 of OW028673.1, read as the reverse complement.
TCCTAATTGGCAGCGATCGTACGATGGCGTCGTCGTGTGCGATGAGTTCAACTCTTTGAAAATTGTTTGAAGTTGAACTCATCGCACACGACGGCCATCGTACGATTGCTGCCAATTAGGACGACGCCTTATAGTTTCTACGTCTAACAAGCGTTAGCGCGATCTACTTATCCGTCCTTTTTTTTATAGAAATTAGTAGTAGTTTTGCATTAGTGTTAACATGTACGCATTCGGTTATGATTGTGTTAGACTGGCTACGTGGTCCCCGAAGTAACTCGCTAGGACGCCCCGCTTCCATCTTTTTTATGTTCCGTGATACAAACTTTTGCCCCCCCTTTTGGTGATGAATTTTGGGATAGCAACTAATCCCTTGACCTCCCCCGGAATTTAAAGTAGATATCTCTGCACCAAATTTCATCGGCAATCGGTTCAGAGGTTTAAGCGTGAAAAGGTAACAGACAGACAGAGTTACTTTCGCATTTATAATAATTATTAATATGGATTGTTATTGCAGATGAATTACATTTTATAGATAGCTTACTCCGAACGCCTTTTTTTACAAACTCCGCCGCCAACTTGGTTTTTCTGTGGACCACCTCACCATAATAGCACAGTCTAACTACATACAGTCTGCAAGCTCGGGGCTGTTTGGGCCAACGATGGGGAGTACGCGGGAAAGCGGGAGGCGAGGAAATCGGACCGTATTTAAAGATTTTCAAGATGGCGACAACTTTTTGAGAATCCAACCTCGGATTCGTATTAAGAGGCCCCTTGGCCCTTAAGTTATCAATTTTGAACGAAATCGGACCGTATTTAAAGATTTTCAAGATGGCGGACCTTTTTATAAATCCAAGCTATTAGTGTTACGAGGCCCCTAGGATCCTTAGATATCGATTTTGAACTAAATCGGACTGTATTTAAAGAATTTCAAGAAAGCGGCCACTTTTTGATAATCCAACCTCGGATTTCAGTATTAAAAAGCCCCTCGGATCCTTAGATAACGATTTTGAAATCGAAAAAAATGGTCGCAGTTTCTAAACTTATATTTCTATTTAAAGATCTGAGTGAGTGAGTGTTTATAAAATAACTACATACCTACTTATGAAATGCATGAAAATTAAACAAGTAATAATAATAAATTAATATCCTCCAATCATATGTCATCCCTGATTCTTGAACGGTTACGCTGATCGGGTGCGTAAATTCTAAAGATGAATGAAGCTTGCCTACTGATTGCAGTTTTTTATACTGTGATAATAGATGCATGTAGGCTTGCTTCACTATTATTTTGCAAATTTCACACGACTGTAGGGACCTTTTCTACTAAACCGTAGGATCAAATTAACGGACTTGAAATTTACATAAATACTAAAAACAAAACTGCGTCAACTAACAACAAATTTTACATCTTATAGTTTTCGGAACATCGATAAAAAATCGTCTTTTTATCCACTTTTACAAAACATTATATATCTCCGAAACCAGCGCCATATAGGGTACCTTTACGTCACATATGTTCCCATTAATATAATATTATACCTACTCTTTGCTGTCAATCCGTACAGTTCCTTTTCCTGTATCTATTCCTTCACTCCTGTATACAAATGACTCATCCTTGTATATAAGGCTTTATATGATTTTTTGTCTTTAAATAATATCAAACTTTAATATATATTATACTACTCTTTCCTGGTCTTTTGCTTGTCTTCGAAATTTTCGATCTAGTATTTTCTTTTATTTTAATCCCGTTCTTCGTACTTTGGCTAAATGCACCAAGACAAATTTGTGTTACTTATATTGTTCGAATTTGTTGATACAATTATTGAAATTACGCCTGAATACAAAATTTGCGCACATGAGTTCTCATATCAGAATCGATTCTTTTTTTATGCTTTATCTTTTAGTATGTGTTTCGTGAAAGTCTATCGTAGACCGAATCTAAATTATTAATAGGTAAAAGACAAAGCAATTCCAAAGGGGGGAGGACACATGATTGGACAAAAATTAGGGTTTTAAATCCCATTATCTCGCAAACGCATAACTAAGTTGAAAAATAGTTTCAGTAAACCCATAATATTGTTGAACAAGCTATCTAACGATACCCCACACTGTGGATTTAGCGAGAAAAAAATACATCGCCAATTTACATATAGGGGAGGTACCCTAAAAAATTTTTTTTTCAGAATTTTATTCTACTGTTTTGTGGGCGTGATTGGTTTATATACCCACTCCGAATTGCAGTTTTCTAGTTGTAAGGGTTACTGAGCTAAGCCGAAGACGGACAGACAGACAGACAGACGGACGGACGGACATGGCGAAACTATAAGGGTTCCTTGTTGACTACGGAACCCTAAAAAGGTAGATAGGTTATACGCGCTCGAAAAATGGCACACTAAAATTGAGTCAATTGGCTCAACTTGCCTCAGTTTCGAGTCGTCAATGGAAACGTTATCTGTCAGATTTGATGGCCATTTTTAAACACGGAATTTCGTATAGACAACATATCTACCTCTTTGTAGGGTTCCGGTACCTCAAAAGGAAAAAACGGAACCCTTATAGGATCACTCGGTTGTCTGTCTGTCCGTCTGTCACAGCCGATTTGCTCTGAAACCACTGGACCGATTGAGTTGAAATTTGGTACACATATGTAAATTGGTGACCCAAAGATGGACGCGTAAAGTAAATTAATGAATTCTGAACAAGGGGGCCACTTTTGGGGGCTAAACTGGAATATTAAAAAAAAAAGTTTCGCAAACTGTATTGTGTGACATATCAAATGAAATTGGGTTACTGTAAGCATCTCAGATATTTTTTTTTAATAATTTTAGCAAAAATAGATTTGAAGTAATTTAGGAAATAAGACGAAAATTGACCACCCCCCCCCCTATCTCCGAAACTACTAGGCTTAAAATTCTGACAAAAATATGGAAAATAGTTCCTTGCCTAAAGATATCGGAAAACCTATAAGAAGTTTGAGTATTCAAAGTAACGGGAAAATTCTCAATATTTTTGTGTATTTTGTATGGAGCGCCTAATGGTTAGAGAATAGGAATTTTACGGAACCCTCACCACGCGAGGTGAACTCGCACTTGTCCGGTTTTTTTTAATATTACATCATTGATTACAGTCAGGCTCGGCTCGCTTTTCTAGTAATTCCGACTCTCGTGTAATAACCTACGTAGCACACTTGATCACAGTTTACTATTAAAAATAACGTGAGGATTTTTTTCCTTATCTAAATATTTATGGCATTAACATAAGAATTAATTTCACCTGGCCTATGGAATAGGTTTTTTCCAGTTTGGTCGAATCGGCTCTTATTGGAATCATAAACTAGGTATTATTTAAAACATGTTTCATAATATCATATCGACATTATATAATATCGTTATATAAAATCAGGTGCAAAATCCATAAAATCAGTATACTGGTTTTGACTTCCGGGTCTTCTGGTAGGTTTTAGTTGAACCGATTGACTGATCTCTTTTCCAACATGCTCTGACCGTGTTAATGTTTTATTCTGCAGGTAGATTTTCACAATGCGTTCTCTTCTATCGTCGACGATTCGCCTGCGATACTTATCTAAGATTGACTCTGGTACAAACATCGTACCGGCCGCTTGGCAGTTCTCACCCGGATTAAGTCTCGATATGTTTCTTATTTTGTCCTTAGACATTATTTCATCGTCGTACTTTTCCAACTCTTCTATGAAAAGATACACTTGCTGCCCCATTCTTTGCAAATTTGTTAAATTCCGTACCATCTATAAAAGCCGAAATATTATCTTTAATTAATTTTAGCTTTATGTAGTCAACAAGGAACCCTTATAAAGTAGTTTCGCTATGTCCGTCTCTCTCACGTCAAAAAAGTGGTAAAATAAAATCTTATAAATCATATTTTTTAGGGTAGGGGTCGGTAACAGTGGCTCGGGTTTTTTCGGATGCTCAAATAATAAAGAAAAAGTCGTGGTAGCGAGCTAAAATTCACATTCAACGTGCTTTGATTATTAAATTTTCTCCCTGCATTATCAGTTTTTCAGTCAAAACAATAATAGAGTAGTCAGGCAATGTTTAAAAAAAAGGGAAATGAGCCACTGTGTACGGGTACTTACTTACTGGGGTACTTAGACTCGACCCTGTAGTACACACCTCACAGTACACAGTGGTTCAAGTTTATAATATTCAACTAAAACTATAATTTATATTCAGTCTCATTTATTTGATTGAGTAGATCCTACTAATATCATAAATGTGAAAGTATGGATGGATGGATCGATGAAAGTACGATAATTCCACTTAATCTCTAATACTACTGGACGAATTTATTTGAAACTTTATGTCAAATTTCATCTCTTTTAGGGACTAAAAAGGGGACGAACATTTGTATGGAGACTAAATGATTTTGCTCGTTGACTTCATCAGGCGCTGAGTCTAAAAATATATAGGAAACCTAAAATCCGAATCGCATTTGACCAAAATTCGAATTGAATTATGATTATTGAATACGTGAGACTATTTTTTTTTAATTAACAGGTACGTACGCAGACGAAGTCGCGGGCAGAAGCTAGTATACTAGAAGCCATCTATCAATATCAGTCGCATAAAAGTTATAAAATCAAATCACTTAGGATATTTGAGTGCCAACACTCCCCGCTGGCCAAGCGCTAGTTGAGGACATCCATTACTTACACAGTTGATGTTCAAGTGTTCAACCTAAATCAGTTTTTAGGGTTCCGGACCAAAAAGGTAAAAACACTGGTGCGACTCCGTCCGTCTGTCGGTCTGTCACAAAGTAAAATATCTCAGGAACTACTAATGCTATCGATTTGAAATTTGGAATAGTTGTAAACAAAGCTAATTCTCGTGTACCTATGGAAAATGAAAATTTTTTATATATACTTTTAATTTGTATAGAAAAGGGCACATAAGGGGGGGGGGGGGGGGCAAAAATTCAAAGTCTAGTTAGTAGGCCAAATGGGGTATCATATGAAAGGGCTTGAATTGTACATTCTAAAACAGTTTTTTTTTCTACAATGGAAAAATTTTGATTTATAAAGAAAAATGTTGATAAAAATACCATTTCCCCCCCCCCCCGCTTATCTCCGAAGTTAACCAATCGAAAAATTTGAAAATAATATAGATGATTAATATTAACATGAATATTACCGGAAAAGTATAACGAGACCTCTATCTAGCGTAATTTTTTTTTATTCTTCAAAATTCATATGTTAATTTTGTTTGTAATTTAATACTTCTGTGTTTAATTTTTTTCCTTCAAATTCGTATGAAAGTGTTCTGAAAGTACCTTCTAGCAAATAAAAAAAGAATTATCGAAATTAACTCACTTGATAAAGAATTATCGCCTAACCTAACCAACATACTCGTACAGTAAGGGAAATGTATTGACGTACCTACCACCGTAAAACCCTATCGCAGTAAGGTGACATACCACTCGAGTTTGAGTGACGGCGGCCTGTCAATTGCGACAGGGTTCTACGGTGGTACGTGAATACATTTCTCTTACTGTAGTACATACCGAGTTCCTTGGTCGCGCAAGTTAGTAACAAAATGCACCGATAAATGGCGCTGTAGGTACCTACTCATGACTTAACTACACTATGCGTTGTTAAGATTTTTCCAAAAAAATGGGTGAGGCAAGACGGGTGTGTTGTATGATATTTCGTACGGAACCCTCGGTGCGCGAGTCAGACTCGCACTTGACCGGTTTTTTTATTGTGTCCGAGATTCAGAACTTACGAGTAAATGTAATTTCACTGTAATTTGCTCTTATATTGCTGCTTCCACCTCGATCTCTTGATCAGACCATACTTACCTGCGTGACGGTCCAAGATCTAAATTTTGCATTAGTTCGTATATACGTTCGCATCATTTCTGCCAGTTGCGTACGTATAAGATATACTTTTTCTGCTATTGCATAAGTTTTGTATACTGCGAAGTTATTCTTCAAATTCCACATTGGTTCAGCCTTGCGCGCGAGATCGATAACTAAGGTATAACTAAGATCCATGAGCAGTCGCTTATCTTTAGATGCTTCCCTCCACGCCTTGCGGCCATCCAGCAAGACTGCAAGCACAAATAACGTAGGTAGGTGTGTTCAGTAAAACATGCTCATCACGACACTGAACGCACCTACGCACTTCACCAACCAGAACCAATGGTAATTTCTTGTTACCTTGATCACGCAAACTATTATTTTTTTACGTTCATGAAGCTGCAATGTCCTCCTAAGTATTACCTACCTATAATTACTTAAGTAATACCTACACCTACAGTGTGAGTCTCCTTAAAGTGCACATATGAAATAGGGTGATTTTAGACCCAATTCTATCGAAGTGTTTTTTTTTGGGTTTACTAATTTTAATATATTTACAATTGTTATGCTTTTTGCAACAGGCTGATTGGCAACATAATTATTTAGTCTAAAATTAAAATATACACAAGCATACGATCGATTTCGTTTCTTAGCCTACTAATCCTACTAATATTATAAATGCGAAAGTTGGATGTTTGGATGTTCCGATTTGGATGAAATTTTGCACCAAGATAGTTTATAGCCAGGATTAAGTCGCGGGCGGAAGCTCTTATCTTATTATAATCGCTTATTACGAGAATCGATTTAAGCTAGCCACAACTCTAAATAGGTACGTCACTGTGACACTCAAAAATCAAATCTTAGGATGCGCGAGTCACTACAGTAGTGAGCCTTTTTTGTTAATTAGAATCACGGTTGGGAGAATAAATAAGCAAAAGTTTCCAAATTATAAATAAAGAAAAAAGTAAAAGGCACACTTTCTATTAAAACGGCACATCATCTAAAACTATTTTTGCAAAGAATATAAGTATTCAAAAACACAGAGTATTGTACGTACTTTTACGTATAGACTTATATTATTTTTTGGCCCTTTTCACTTTAACATTATCCACTAATTTATATCGCTAATAAATACGTACGTAAGAAAAACAAAACTAGAATGAAGAATCGAGCGCTCGTAATAGCAGTCAACATGGTTCGAGTGAGATTAATATGAAGAACATTTTTATGCACAGCATCTATCATAATAATTTTTTCAATAATTTAAGTGTTTCCGCCTACATCATAAAATCTAAATAGGTAATAATGTTCGCGATTACCTATAACTGATAAGAAACTATACTTAACGACCCTTGTCGAGAAATTTGTTACTTATTTACCTATTGCTAATAGTTCATAAGGAATAAAGAAATTTTATTCAGTTTTGATTTGATACCCCACACGTGTATGTAGGGCAGGGGTTCCAAAGCTTTTAAGCTAACGTAACACCCACAAAATACCTTTTATTTTATGGAACCACATATCAAACGATTATCAATTAAAGACTCTGTAAGAAATTAAATAGGTATGGAGACCATCAAATAAAATAATCAATAATGTTTAATTTTCTCGAAAAAGGATTAAAAATATAGTCATATGGAGAAATATGTAACACAAGACAATTAATTCTATCATTTGTTAGACAAGTGCCTACGGAGACGCACTTGACGAAGTAAAATTCGCGCAAACTTGCGATAATCGCGTAGTCCTCGAATACGATCCCGTATGCTGCGCATATCTGGCGTAGCATTTAATCTCGACCAATTTATTCGCAACAACGCGCTGAAAGAGACTCATCAAGACAAATGTGCCCTATCCCACTCATTTACATATTCAAATAATAAAAATATACGTAGGCATATTTATAGACATCTTTTCATCACACTTGCTCGTATAGGGCTTCATAATACCTACGCGCCTGCGTACAAAGCTACAATAGCCTATATTACGCCCACGGGCGTACCTAATCGTTTTTTTGTTAAATTGTTTCTGTCACTTATTTTTCGAACAAAAAATACAAAGTTATTACCAAACTGACAGGTGATAATTTACTTTAAAAACAAAGTTTTAACCGATTTCAATATAGTTAGTAGCCAAGCCAAATGAACATTTCCTTCCAATAATTAGCACTTTTACCCCCTAACCCCTTAACTAGGGGATGACATTTTGTATAACACTTCCGCAAATTTTGATGCTAGAGGTCTGAAAATTGATATACCTAAGGACTCCTTGCTATAAATAATAAAATACATATTTCAGGATTTTTAGTAAATCTCCCCCCACCCTTAAAATTAGGGGATGGAAGTTTGTCTGGGTTTTCCCATACATTTCGTTAGACCTTACAAAAATGAATGAGATCCCACTAAAAACATTACATGTAAAGTGATGCCAAAACTCCCTAGCTCATATAGCTTTCAGCGTCATAAAGATATGAGATTGCAAGTAGCGCCAAGATTCCTACTCCACACGGCTTACATCTACCAGCCACGCCCTACAAATTCTATATCGTGCGTGGCTAAAAAATGTAGAAATCCATGCCTTATTAATACCATCATAAATTCATACCTTTTGCACGCGGGAGAGTCTATGCGGCGACCGGGATGTGCCGAACCAAGCTAATGTTTAAATGAATTGTTTAAAGTTCAAAATTTAAAAGGAGGTAATTTAGTGTCTCTGTAAAATATCTTTCACATGATTTTAAATCGTGGCTGTATGCCGTAGGGCCCGTAGGGTTTTTGCCTTACGCGCCTTACGTTGCCACATTGAATGAATACTGATGATGATGAGACATTCAATGAATAAAACAAACAGATAAGCAAAAATAGTTTATTAATAAATTAACTATCCATAACATCAGGCGCGAGATTAACAAGATCCGCATTCACATCCCGGTTTTGAGGTCTCGATAAAGTTGTATATTTAAAATTAAGTGATCGATTAACTTCTGCACCAATATCGATTGGAGGTATTTTTTTCTTTGGGTGGTACGTTTGTTTGATGAACTTTCTTCTGGCGTCGATGAGTTTGAGAGCTTCGTCCGTGGCGCCCAAGGTCCTCCGGTATCCCGGTCTTACGGGGTACATACTGCATGGCGGGCCGGCTACCTGGCAGTTGGGCTCAAAAAATCTCGCCACGTTATACGGATTGGCTTCAGTACTTATCTTTCGATCAAACTCTAACAACTCGTCGTTCAAGATGTATATTCCCTGCGTCCTTTTTTGTAGTAATAATGCATTGCGCACCAGCTAAAGCAGATGTGCTAATTATTATATTTTAATATATCATAAGTAATTTTAAGGCGAGAGAGGTGAGGCGCATTATAGAGCGTTCCGAAAAACAGCCATGAGACCACCAAGCAAGACAAGTAAAGGCATTAAGGTGTGCTTCATTCACCTAATGATGAGGATGGTGACGGCGGGAATAAAATCAACATGATTTTATTCTTGCGAATTGTTATTCAAATAATGATTTTATTCTTGAATGAACTCTGGTACAGTCAGCAATATAAACATGTAGTGTATACATTTTCGACCTTGTTTCTAAGTAATAGGTCATAGAATGTATACATGTTTATGATGCTGACTATACACTTCTTAGTATAATATGACGTCACATGGAATTTTAACGGGCTATATATTCATATTGTTTTGTTTGATTGACAAAATAAAAAAAATACGTGTCCAATATTTTAAGATAATCTTACTGACGGACTAGATATAATTATATTTTTTCACCTCTCCTGTTCTGAAAGTTGACTTTTCATGGGTATATAAGCCGGGTGGAAAATTGCGTTTTCTGCCCTAGGGTGGAAAGTATTTTTTTTATTGTTACGACTAGCCACGGAGTCGAAGATAATTGAGTTGACGTCATATTATTAAAATAAAAGCTTTACATATATCTAAACTCAGCTATACAATAAACGAAGGGTTTATTTTATTACGATCTTAGATTGATAATAAAATCCTTTTACAGTTGGTCTATTTTTTTCGTAATTACAGAAAATTTACATTCAAAATCGTTCCTGTAAATGTTGGTAGCCCGCCATAATGCCACACTGTCTTTTTTCACGTTTCAGCATGGCCCTCTTGATTAGTCGCGTCGCGGCCTACTCGATTACAATCTGGTAGGCCGGCCGTGGCAAGTGGCGCATGCGATATAGGTTTAATTAATTAATTTTGGTATATCTAAAAATTAATTAATTTCATATTCATAATATGTATAATTCTGTACATTTATTTACAGAATTACCTATATAGAAACAAAAAATAAAATTGAAACTATTAGATACGTTTTTAAAAAATTCTAAAGTTGGCAGTAGGTTTATTTTAACTGATTACTCTTAACTCTTAATAGACGTGTTTTATAAAATGTACGTTATAAAATGTTGTTTTATAAAACGTACCTTTCCTCATAGTCGATATGAAAAGTAGAGTGTTGAACTCGAGCGAAATTACCCAATTTCACCCTCGAACTATTGGCGCTCTCACTTCGTTCGAGCGCAAGAAATATCTCTGGTGAAATGGGCCACTCCTCAACCCTACTATTTTTATCCAGGAAAGTACCTACCCGATTGAGGGAGAAATTTAACATTGCCGTTGGAAAACTGTTGTCCCTATCACTATCTAGGTCGCACTCAGTTTTGTAAATAAGTAAATCGCAAACAAATGATAGAAAGATACAACGATAAATATATAGGTATTATTGTCCGGTACTATATTGTCATTAGGAACGCGTTAATGCGCCTCACCTCCTCACCCGTCACGCCTAACGAAAATAGACCTCTACCTACGCTAAGTTACTACGAATCGCGGCGTCAAGATATATTTGTCGGTGAACGGTGAAGCAAGGTTAAAACAAGTTACAGAATAGCGGGGCTGCACGTATATAGCTGTTGTACTCACTTGGGCCACGTCGTAATATCTACGGTACATATGGTTGCGTAAATATGCTCGCAACATGGCCGCATATCTTGCCCGTATAAGATATACTCTCTCCCCGATAGCGAAGCTTACATATTGAGCGAACACTTTCCTGTAAATCCACACTGCCTCTCCTTTTCTAGAAAGATCGACGACTAGATCATTGCACAGATCCATTAACAGTTTTTTATCCTTCTCTAGACCTCTGAATGCACGGCATGTATCGAGCATCACTGTAAAAACTTGAACACATATGTATTTATATACATATTTATTTACATACATACATGTATAATATATATATATATATATTACTAGCTGCCCGCGCGGCTTCGCCAGCGAATTGCAAAGAACGCAGGCGAATCCGAGGGATAAAACATAGCCTATGTCCATTCAGGAAGTCCATTCTATACACAGGTGAAATAATATTTGAAATCGGTCCATTGGTTCCGGAGATTACCCATTACATAGAAACTTACAAAGCTGTAGGTACAATCTCACATACTGTTCCTCTTTTTAATATTAGTATAGATATGTATTAATTACCAGCGCCAGCGCATTCATGAGCTAGTAAGGAGAACAATATTTTTCATCTCTCATACTCTGAAAGTAGGTCATTGTTTATCTGAATAGCGGGTTGAAAGTGAGGCATGTCGCCCCTAGGGTTGAAAAGTAATAAAAAAACAATGACCAATGGCAAAAACCTAAACTTCGTAAAACTGAATTGTTTTTTTTATGTTTATTGTTAGTTATTACGGTATCGTTATCTAAGAAGTTGTAATTTAAGTCAATTAAAGTAATTTAGAAGAGTAATAAGTACATTTAATGCATTGTTTATATAATGCATTCAATTTATTTAAGCGCGGCGCGGGTCAAAATGGTCCACACACAAACACTATTTAAAGTTGGTCTACACTTGTTGAGCAACGGCAAAATATATACAGCCGCATTTCAATATGTGATCTTGGACTACTTATAATTTTTTAATAATATTTTTTTTGATGTTGTATTTCCTGTGTGTTGTTTATATTCCTATTATTCGAAATGAAAAGTAGAGTGTTTAACTCGGATGAAAGCCACCCATTTGAGTCTCGAACTAACTAAAATATCTCGACTGAAATGGGTGGCTTTCAACCCTTGGTTAACAATCTACTAATACAAATATATAACCAACTAGTTTTGCCCGCCCCGTTGTCCGCGTGGAAGTCGTTTATATCGTATCTCCATAAACCACTGCCGGGCACCCATTTCAACACCTTATGGGATGAAGTTCGGGATTAAAACTACCTATCCTACGACCTTCCCCGGGACTCAAACAATGACATCCCAAATTTCATCTTAATTTCAGCGTGAAAGGTTTCAAGGATCAAGGTTTTTTTCGAGCTGGGGCAGTGAACGTTTATATAGCCTAATTATTAGTAATTTGACGCCCTGTTTCTGAAATAAACAATGAATATTGACGATTGGTTTATAAATGACAGATTAATAAACTTAATCATAAGAAATATAGACTAATTAGGATTTATCAAAACATTTACGGTGCTTCTCAGGTGGTCCGTGGACGGTTGACTATCCACGAGCGTTTCAAAATACATATATCAGAAATAAGGATTTAGTACAAACAATTTTTTCGTGTGCCTTGGTTATTCGGTGTTTGGAAATGTGTTTTTGTTTGCATGTTTTCTTTCAGTTACTGATATATTTGTTTGTTCAGATACCTGTGTTTTAAATATTACATCAGTTTTTTCAACCACTTCTACTTCATTGATCCTCATGATTTTTTTATTTTGATAGTTTCAACTTTGGATCCTTGAATCCTGATGATGCAGAGGTACTTTTGACAAAATTTATCTACTTTCGACACTGGATACCATAGTCTAAAGGAACGGTTAAGTGTATATCAGTTGTAGGCAGCCTTATGCAGTTCCAGGCGGCCATCTTGCTACAAAATCAGTTTCGCTAAAATATTGGAAGGAGTAGGGTTTTTTTTTAATTTATTTTGCTATCTTATTGAGAACGATATGTGTTGGTTGTGGTATCATTAAAAAGGTGAAATAGTATATTTTTCTGATATGTTATAAAAAATGGGGTTATCGCTAATATTTCCTGTAATTAGTCGTCAAATAAAAATCTTTTAGCAATTTTTACTTACTTTATAAAGTTTAACCTTGATTATAGTCACTAATCATGTTTATTTTTATTATATATAAGTTGAAGACAAAATGGTCTAGCGGGCTGGACTGTCAATTGGTTATTTATACAGTCGTGCCTAGATTAGATTAAAAACAAGATTTTTTTCCCCATACTACTGCTTACAAATTAAATAATGATTTAAACTATGCTTAGCCAATTTTATTTTTGATTATTATATGGAGGTATCTGTGTATAAGATTAAATTTAATTAATATAGAGCTTCCGTAAAAGTTGTGCTTAAAAAAAGTTCATACTGTAATAAAAAGTGTTGCCTGTATTTTTTAAAGTCTAAATTTTACAGAAGCTGTGTGTGCACTATATTAAATACACCTTTACATCCGTCCATCCTAGGTTACATCCGTATAATCAGCAACAAAATTAATCAAACACATTATAAATTATCATCAAATTTGAAAGTCATAACTGTACGCAACTGTACAGAAAAAAAATTGTGTTCTTAATTATCTGGCCACGACAGTATATACTATTAAACGAGCAATATTTGTATATTGCTCGTTTAATAGTATATATTTGCAATGACGTTCTCGGAAACGGCTCTAACGATTTCGATTAACGTCGGAATATAGGGGTTTAAGGGGTGAAAAATCGATCTAGCTAGGTCTCATATCTGGGAAAATTAGTTTTCTCCGTATTTTCACTCGAGATGAGCTCGGTCGCCCAGGGACTATACTTATAGGTATATATAATCAGTAGTTAAGGAATAGCTCATAAAAATGTTATTATGATGTTAAGGAATATTTTAATGATTAATCCAATTTAAGAAGTAATATTAAGTAATGTATTTAGTTGTAAGTCATGTCATGACATGTATGTACCTACGCCTGAAAAGGTAGGGCTTGGTCATGATCAAAAAAGTGCTAGTGTAACTGCAAAAGTAACCCATTCCCACATGCAATAAACATTCATTCATTCATTCATCACGTTCTAGAAAACGACGATTTCAATGAGGTTTAGAATAGGTATAGGGAGGTATAGGGGCGAAAAATCGATCTAGCAGGTTCTCATGTCTGGGAAAATTCGTTATCTCCGTATTATCTCTATTTTAAACGGACGCCCAGTGACTAGAAATAAAGTAATATACATAGGTAATAAATAAATATTACAGGCAATCTTTCACAATCATAACTAGCCCCACAGTCATAATATCAATAAGATTTGTATTATGGGTACTATGTAGACGACGATATCTTTAATAGATATTAAATACTGAAATATATAAAACAACCGGACATGTGCGAGTCGGACTCGCCCACCGAATCTGCCGTACAAAATAACAAATGTATAGATTTCTGATTTTTCCCTGTACTAAACGAATACGATATTTCATAGTTCTAGGTCAACGGCAAGTACCCTATAAATATTGATTCCCTTGAGAGTGTCGAAGTATACGGTGTTTGCGACACAAACGGCCGTATCTTTTTTTTTCGTTAGCTTAGAAGTTTGATTTTTTCACAGCTTCAAGAGTCTATAGAATTAAGTATATGGTTTTAATTTTAAATCGATACCTCCACGCGTTCCCGACATAAAGGGTCTTGACAGCCAGACAGACAGAACGACAGACAGACGGACAATAAAGTGATTACGGAACCCTAAAAATATCCAAGTCTCAGAAACAAATAATTATGCACATCACATCAGCTCATCACACAAATATTGTTCCTACTGGGAATGGAATCCAGGTCCGCCAGCTTCGCAGGCTGGGCCACTACCCACTAGGCTAAGCCAGACGTCAATTATTTTACTTTATGTATTTAATTATAATTTACAACTTACATAGTAAAAGCAAAACTAGAGAGACATGTCGAGCGTAAGCAGCCGACATGGTTGCAATAATAGAAAATTTCACAATTTAGGTACAATTACCTACATTTCATTGTATTTAATTGTTTTTACCTTATCGTATGTAATAAAAATCTAATAAGCAGACATAGGAACCCAGGGGGCAAAATTTTATGACAGGTAAAGAGTTCCTATATCGATAAACTCAATTATCGATGCTTTTTCCGTATACTAGTGATCGGTATTGTTCTGAAGACGAGTATGATATGAAGTTCCCACATAGCATATTTTAAATGATCGCTAGGGTGTAACGTTGCACTATGAAATAGTTAATATTATCACTTTATCAAACTTCTTTAGATAATTAGATACAAGTAGCTTACCTACTTAGACACTCACTATGAAACAATACTTGTCAATGTCGTCGGACAGTGTCATTTGAAAAGACGTGCTATTCAATATTTTATATTTAAGAGTGAAAATAGAAAATGACTCCTAAAAAAATAGAAGACTTGCTTCAATAACATCCTGAAATAAAGAAACGTGGGTCTAAGCTATACTGTAACAAATGTCAAGTCACCTTTCATCGCAAAAAATGGCATATAGCATTATAAAGACACAATTATTCGAGAAGATAAATATCAATTTTACAAAGACCTTACTATGTTTATGGTGGATTGAAATATATCGTGGTATCAATTAGAAAATCCAATTTTTTACGGTTTTATTTAAAATTGCATTTGGTCATTTTTTGTGCCTTCACAATCTCACATCAGGAAAAAAATTATTCCTAACACATCAACAAAGAAGGACTGAGATTGGAAATAATTATATCTACGTGTCTGTAGCTGAGACTACAAATGCGAACGCTGACCAAATAGCCAATGTTATCGTTGGCAAACTAGTTCACAATACACCAAGTCGGCCGCATATTATTGCAAGTAAATGTTTACAGCAGACAAATAATGAAACAATTACAAATTTGATTATAACGTACCTATCAAATCTATGGAGGTGTGATTCTAGCGATAAATACAACAAAGTGCTATTGTTAGTGACAGACGTAGCACCTTATGTGATAAAAGTGCGTAAAAAAGTAGATTCAGTTTTTAAAAATATGACTCACGTAACGTGTGCAGCTCATGGATTGAATAGGGTTGCTGAGAAAGTGAGATATCATCAGTCAAAAAAGTATTTTTGAAGTTTTCCCGGACAATAAATGTATTCAAAAATATGTTACCGAATATAACTCTACCGCCACAACCAACTATTATGCTGCGATGGGGCACATGGTTACAAGCAGAAAACTATTATGCTAAATATTTTTATCATATACGACTGAATACATTTTTTGCTTCAGATGGTATACCAGTATCAGAAAAGCCAGGGCTGCACTAAATAAATCAACTCTTTAGCGTGAACTTAAGTTTATTGCCGAAAATCTGAATAAAGCCAAAGTCATAAATAATTTTATTTCAATTAGACTCAAAGAGTGCTTGAGAAACGTCACAAAGATATAAAGGGTGAAAAGATAAGTCGGGCCCTGGAGGGAAACTACCTTAAATCCTTAAGCTGGCTCATTTTACTTAAAGGAGACATTTCTTTATTTTTTAAAAGAAAGGAAACTGCATTCAAAGATTTTCTAAAACTCGCTTGCCTCGCACGGGACTCGAACCAAACAAAATTAAAAAAACAAACACTCCCTATTTTATTATACTAATCGGTAGTATTATTATTCAGGATAAAATTTTAATGCCTGTACAGGTACAAACGGGACGATTAGATGGCCTGCAAGAAGATGTTATTTATGAAACTTGCAATGAAACCGTTCAAGAGCTAAGGGTTGCGGTAGAAAATGTTATTAGGGGCATACACCACAACACTTTGCTGAAGGCTACAAGAAATGAATTTCAACGGCGACTAATTTTGTGTAGCCGGAACGAATAATTAAAAGTGTAACAAATTGATAGTAAAATAAAGTTAATCATTTTTATTTTTAAGACCAAATGTTTATTAGAGAAATTTTATCCTGAATATTAATACTATCGGTTAGTATAATAAAATTGGGAGTGTTTGTTTTTTTTTTAATTTTAGTTGGTTCGAGTCCCGGGCGAGGCAAGCGAGTTTTAGAGAAATCTTTGAATGCAGTTTAGTTTCTTTTTAAAAATAAAGGAATGTCTCGTTTAAGTAAAATGAGCCAGCTTAAGGATTTAAGGTGGTTTCCCTCCAGGGCCCGACTTATCTTTCCACCATGTATATAATTAGGCAACGCAACAAAAGAAAGTTAAAATTCACTACACGGAAAACATTACAATAGGATACAGAAGTGATAATCGTCCCAAATTTAAAAATACACATTAAAATTTAACAGCTGACAGTACACACAAAATTATAGAATACAAACAGTTCACATTAAAATGAATAAGGCCTAATAAATAAAATGTCTCTTAAAATCAATAAATATAAAAAAGTAGAATAAAATAGAATGTCACCAAGCAATGACTTATTGGCTTAAAAGAAGTTATTGTCTTCTAAAAATTACTTAACATTATATTATAGGCCTTACATATTAAGCGGTTTTTTACAGTTTTTTAAGCGATAGAAAAATAAAATCAAGATTCTATAAAAAAATACAATCACCATGTCTGTCGTTAGATTCTAGTGTTCGAATGGTAAAGAAAGTACAGACTAAATTATTAAAAATATATTTACACAAAAAGGGGAAAATTAATAATTACAATAAATTAAAAAATGTTTTTGACGAAAACACCGGGTATTGAAAAATAAAAACGCTAAAAAAAGATGAAGAAGTTACTTTACAACCGAATAATAGAGAAATTTAAATAAATTTATAAACATGTTTTCAAACATTTTGTTTGAGTTAAAACACAAAGTGACAGATACAATTTAAGAAAAAAACCATTACGCCCATGGGCGTAATAAAGGTTATTACAGCTCTGTATGACTGCGTGTTATGAAGTCCTTTACGAGCAAGTGTGATGAAAAATAATTTATACAACAATTTATAGGTATATTATTATTATTATTACTTATTCGTTGCAGTTTTGCAAATGCTAAATATTATTTCACTTGAAAATACTAACTCTTTATAGGCATTAGTAATCTCCTTAAGACTTTTGAAAATTCTTTATCAAGCTAATTTGCAAATAGGAGATGGCATTGTCTAAGGTTATTAAAACGCAGAAAACTGTAAATGGGTACCTATCTATATCTATAGCATACGTACGTATACTTACTGTTACCGACAGCAAAAGTAGGAAAGCACTAAACATTAAGTATATGAACACCAACCATTTTTCTTACATCACCCCTGTGCTGGTCGGCTTTAGGGTTGGTACGGGGTAGGCATAGGGCGGAGTAACCGCGCCCCTATTTCGTGTCGTCTCTGTTACACGTTTAGGTATTGATTGAACCTCCGTGATGCCTCCGCAGGTTTGACAGTAACTTAACAAAAATTACCTATTGATGAGTAGGTATTACGTGACAGTAAATCGTTGACTTGTAAAAGTAATCTGACTAGTAACTATTCTATAGAAAATGAAGTCTGGGAAATGTGACTGGACATCAGTAGATTAGCATAGGTATGTGGAAAAACATCGAAACGAAATTTATTCAATAACTAGCTTCTGCCCGCGACTCCGTCCGCGTGGAACTCGTTTATATCGTAGCTCCATACAAATTTTCACCCCCATTTCACCCCCTTAGGGATGATTTCTGGGATAAAAACTATCCTATGTCCTTCCCCGAAACTCAAATTATCTCTATACCAAATTTCAACTAAATCGGTCGGTAATTTTGTAGCTCAAAAAAGAGCTTCCCTCATACAAACTTTGCACCGCTATTTAACCCGCTTAGGGATGGGTTTTTCCAAAACCCTAAAATTACTTTTTTGTATTGTAATGAGGAGTCCATACACAAAGTTTCAAGTCTCTCACTTAAAATTTGACTCCATTCCCATACTAACATTCAACCTTCTTTTTACCCCCTTCAGGGTAGAATTTTTAAAAATCCCTTCTTAGTGAGTATTAACGTTGTATAAACTACTCATTGTGAAAAAATCAGCTTTCTAGATTCAATGGTTTGGGCTGGGCGTTGATTTAAGTGAGTGAGTCAGTCAGTCAGTCAGTCAGGACTTTTACGTTTATATATTTAGATTAATTTATGATAAAATTATGTTTGGAGCAGGAACGGTCACTGTGGCACTCTTTGGAGGTCCAGCAGTGGACGTCTTTCGGCTGAAATGATGATGTTTAAACAAAATACGGTTCAGTTAGTTTTATTTGGTCAAATAATGCTTTTTGAGAATAGAGTTTGCCCAACAGCGTACCTACTTTATACCCATAGAAAATAACCAAAACAGCCACAATACGCGTGTTAACCACCACATTCGACGCGTAGATACGATTCCTCATTCGTTATTAGATCTGGGATGTTCTAGACCAAATTACCTGAAGTTTTGAAACCGGGCAACATGCTAAAATTATTGCTTCATTTTACTTCAAGCGATTTAGAAGTCGCCACATTCAGTGCCCAGAATCGCTACGCGCTACGTAGTGGTTTTCCTCGTATGTACCGGAAAGCGACTACGGCGTAGGGACGCACATGTGTCGTCACGGGCCGAGAATGGGTTAGTAACCTACGAGCACGAGAAGTGAAAAAGTATTTATTTATCTATATAAGTATGTTTATCGTCGTCTAATACCCATAGTACAAGCTTTGCTTAGTTTGGGACTAGGTCGATTTGTGTAAGATTGTCCACAAATATTAAATACTACTACTCATACAGACTTTCATTTCGTATTTCATATCCTTAAAATGTGAGTTTAGGTATAAGAACTATCTTTCTTTCTCGAACGTTCATCCTCATAAATCGATATAGCCAATATAGCCATTTAGGCGAGAAAACGGGACACGTAGATAGACATAGTTTTTCATTTACAAAATGTTATTAAATACCTAGTATCAATTAGAATTTTGGTCAAGTGCGAGTCGGATTTTAGTTTTCTCATACATTTTGAGACCCAGCGCCTGATGAGATGAAGTAAACGAGCAAAATCATTTGGTCTCCATACAAAGTTCCATCCACTGAAATGTGACATAAATTATAGCCTATGTCCTATTCTGATATATAAGGTACATAACTGGAAAGTTTCATATAACTTCGTCCAGTAGTTTTTGAGATTAAGCGGAACGTACATCCATCCATCCAAACTTTCACGTTTATAATATTAGTAGGAATAGTAGGATAGGATTATTATTTTATACTTGACTTCGTGCTCTGCACGTAATAATAGCGCAGGACGGCATAATTAGGCGATCTTAATTTTTATTGACGCTAGCACTTACTCGGACGAACTTCGTGAGCGACTGCACGGCGGTGACGTTGGCGCGTAAGCAAGTGAGACAAGGCACTGGGGTTTGAATTTGTGAGCCGTGCCTATTTTAGTCTGGTACTTGGTAAGTCCTGTTCATTTCTTTGATCAGCGCTCTAAGTTACCTACTTAATGTTTAACGTGATACTGAATTTACTTCAATGTAGATACCATACTGTCAATTGACTGATCGCTTGATGTGACACGGACTTGAGGAATTCAATCACATGAGGATATCTTGAGATGTAAGCTATAGACGTGTGCTATGGTTCGGGCAGTGAACCCTGAAGGTCACATTGTTAAATAGCTACCGCTCTAGACTAATATAGACTGTAATAGTGAGAATGCTAGTCCCGATACTCGAGATTCTTGACCGGAGTACGGGTGGGTAGGTTGGGGCTTTGTGCTCCCTTGATAACGGCGCCGCTCGCCTCGGTTCGCCATTTACATTTAAATTGAACCCTGAGGGGCTGCACCGGATAATTTCCAAATGGATTAACCGTGTTCCGGACGCGCCGCCTACCCGCTTCCCACTTAATCGCACGTACAGATAAAAGTGTTTTCAAAAGAAAATTGAAAAGGCTAGTACCTACCCCATACCCATAATATTAGTGGATTACCGTAGTAGTAGTAGCCAACCAACATCTAGCTAATCGAGGGATGAATCTCATTCAGGGTGTGGCCCGTAACAGCGGCAAATAATTTGATAATCAGTAAATAGAACGATATTGTTTTGATATTCGGTATAGCAAAAGAATGGAATTCCGCAAAGTAACGCCTGATTGAATCAATTACCTACTTGATAATCAGAAGGTACCTACCTATTTAGGCGAATCATTTCCAAGTGGTTTATAGTACATTGTTTAACGAGGGGCGTAAGTGGAATATTGCTAACGAGAGTCTATCAGAAGCCCGACGCCGAAGGCGGAGGGCTTTTGATGACTCGAGTTTGCAATATTCTTACGCCCGTGTTATACACAATGTTTTTCATCACATTTGCGAGGAAATAAATAACAACAAAAGACAGAAAAATGTAAGTTTCATACAGCAGCACCAATCAAAATTTGACAACTTCACTTCCAGATCAGTGCTAGTAGAGCGCGCAGTTCAATATTTCAACCAATCACAGAGCAGTATTCTTGCGGGGCGGGGCGTCGTGACCAACTAGATTTTTTTATTCAACCAATCACACAGCAACCAGATTTGCTTAAGCCAATCAGAGGGTTCTATTATTTTAAAACTAAACTTAACAGCCCGTGGGAGGTAAAACGGCTATAACTGCTCTGTACGCTCGCAAGTAATAACGCCATTGACGAGCAAGTGTGATGAAAAATAATAAAACGGCTTGCGATCTCTTTTTGTAAGTATGCGATGTGTGTAGCAAATAAAAATATTCTCTACGATGCGACTGATTATTGAGTTATGTTGGTACCTACTATTGTTTGTAGAGCTTTGTACCAACAGCACAGACTAGGTATCAAACCACCACTACAGAATGCAACACAACCACGTTGACTGTATTTTGTAGCAAACTTGGGCATATGAAGGGCTATTGATTTTTTTACTTTTCTCTTTCTACAATCTGCTACTCCTGCTTAGTACTCGTACTTACACTGCTTACACATTTCAAAATATTTGGTCCTTAAGAATTATCTATTGTAAACATATAGGTTGTCCGGTCGCGGTTCATCTTTTGATTGCGTTAATATAAATTGTCTACCTTGACGGATAAACGAACAATTAAGCAATCTTATAAGGTCTTGTAAGGTATGTAGATCTAAACGTCTTATTATATGGAAAAATTACAGTTTAAATGTCCTAACTCGCGTTCGAAACGGTAGGTACGTTGATTACCTACCCCTCATTAGGTTACTTAAGGTTTGTTTCTGAAAAGGTATATCTCTACCTAACTGCAAACCTTCTAGTTCACAGGTCAACGCATATGGAATTCCTCAAATTGGTCTTCGGACCTAAAAAAATACGAGTACGAAATATCTACAGCAGATTTTACCTTTCGCATCCGGCATACGGCGACAGGCAGTCTGCCGGCATCCATGGAAAAAAGTCAAAAACATTAAGCTTTTTCTACTTTCAAAGCGAACTAGTAATATTGTCATCTTAAAACAAACATCGTTGAATGCAAGATCGACAGAAGAAATTTAACTTTATTTCAGTGGATTTAGGAGCACCCCGAACGCATCAAAAGTTTGGTTGAGATTTAATTTATGACTATAAGACACGCCGGGGCGGACGGTAGCGCTTCGAATGTCACACGTCATTAATTTGGCCCTTCAACGGGATTTCGTGAAGACAAATGTTTTACTGATGTTTCAAACGGCCAGTTCCAGCCCAAATTCTACGATTTGAGATTATCAATTTATCAATGGTTCTATTATCGTTAGGACCAAATTACGTACAATCGGTACGATGTGCAATGTCAAATTTAAAAAACCGGCCAAGTGCGAGTCGAACTCGCGCACGAAGGGTTCCGTAACATTATCTTTATAGATAATGTTACGCGTGCGCGAGTTCGAACGAGCAAAAAAATCACGTATGTTGTATGGGAGCCCCCTTGAATATTTATTTTATTATGTTATTATAGCGGCAACATAAAATCTGTGAAAATTTCAACAGTCTATATCACGGTTCATGAAGTACAGCCTGGTGATAGCCGGACAGACAGACAGACGGACGGACAGCAAAATCTTAGGGTAGGTATAGGGTCCCGTTTTTAACCTTTGGGTACGGAACCCTAAGAAATGTATATACCTACATTACCTACCCATTTGTTTTTTTAAATATATTTTTATGAATTGATCGGTAAGTAAGTACCTAAAGGTAGTCGCGGAGATCTTTTTTCGAAGGTAGGTATAGGTACTACCGTGAAAATACCGCTTGTGGTTTAGAACCAGTAGGTAGGTACAAGTAGCGAGCTTTAATATTATAAAGATTTTTAGAGTTAGTGGTCGTGGTTTTTAGGCTCAAAGGAAAAAACGGAACCCTTATTTAGGGTTCCGTAGCCCCAATGGCAATAACGGAACCCTTATAGTTTCCTCATGTCCGTCTGTCCGTATGTCAGTCAGTCGCTACATATATTTGTAACTAAAATTTTTTAAAAAATTTTTAGGGGTGCACACCATACACCTACATAAAACTGTACGTCTAGCACAACTTGCTGCTCAGTCGCTTCTCGCGCGACTAAGCGTCCCCTATCTCACTCGCACCGTACAAATTAGAAAAAGGGGGGTAGAGCTTTCTCGACTCGCGTCGCGGTGCGCGTCAGTTGCGCTAGCCCCGCTGGAAGTCTAAAAAATTTTTTTCATTGTAAGTCCACGTGTGGCACATCAATCGATAGGGCTTTTGAAATAAATATAAGGTTTCTCAGCATTTTTTTTATTAAGTGAATAGAGTCGGAGGTCGGAGATAATCGCCCCGAAAGTGACTAAAATTGTGTTTCTAATTTTTAAAACCGTGTATTTTAAAAATATGAAAAAATCATGGACTTAGGGCTTATGAAATTCTTTCACCCAAAATTATTTTCAACAAGATCGGTTCAAAGATTTTCGAGATTTTGCTGAAAAACTGCCTTTCCTATAGAAAAGGACGTAAGTGCCGTAAGATTTCTGTGACGATACGACCTTTTTTAATAGGCACGGAAAGCTTCGTTTTGCCAATAGATTTGATAGCGCAATGTTTAAGCATTGGGTGGGGCTTATTAAAGGGATAGCCCTAAACGGTCCCAACTGAAAAAAAATGTATTTTACTTTGTATTTAATTTAATTTTAGTCACTTGTATTTTTTAATTTATTCACTAACTTAGTTTTAATATTTTGTCGTTCATGTAAATTTACTAACAACTATGGAGTCATGTGTTCCGAAATAAAGATTTTATTATTATTTGCGTGGTCCGACACGCACTTGGCCGGTATTTTTTTTAAAGTTTTTATTAGTGCTGTACCTACTAGAAATTTAAACGTTCTGATTATTAAAAAATATCAGAGGATGACATTTTATTTTTATATACAAGCTCATCTCATCAGCCAGCCTCAGTTTTTCAAAAACGATCCTCTGGCGTAGCTACTCACCTAGTCCTACCTATCTAGTCCCGCCGACTGTAGCAAGATAAACGACTTACCTGCGGTCATCTGCGGTGAACGCGTATATCCGTGCAAATATCATGTCTTGTGCTATTTTCCACTTTCCACCAATATCGTTCCCAATGCTACGGGAAACGCAGTCGTTGGATGATCGCCGTGAGACATAGACCTGCTGAATTGTATGAAGTTTAATAGTAGGTATAATAACATTCAATTTTCGTAGCTATGTAATGTGTTCTTCATGCAAGCTATTTTTCAGCCACTTGGCGATTTGGCATACTTATGTAAGTGAGGAGACAAACGCAATATTATGGCAGGACGGGATTGATCTGATGCTTGACAGAAGCGATAGCAACTCCTAAAGTACACAAGAAAGACTCGTCGTCTTTGGGCTCATTGAAATCCTCTCAACGAGTGATGAATATGCAAAAAAGTACCTACAGTCGGCAATAAAAGCTTGTAAGTACCAAAAAAAACTTGTTTTGCTTAAAAATATAATAGTTTTAGGTACCTACTTAATAATTTTCCCAAAATCCATTTCTTCTTCTGGATGAATACATAATTTACATTAAAAACAAAGTTTAAAGCGACTTTAATTCAGTACCTACTTCGCCAAGCCATATAGATACATGAAAATTTCCACATTTCCTTTCCAATTTACCACATGAACTGCTTTCCGAGAGCAAATGCGTTGATTATTATAGAAAAATACAAGTCGGTATATGTGGGCTTTGAAGGAGTTCCGTCGATTTCATTAGTTGCTACTTCAACGGAATCATGTCTGAATCTTTGACGTACTTTACATTTTATTTTTTTCCAAAAATAGTACATAGCATCTATCTATCTATCTATCTATATATATATTACGCGAGGGCGATCTTTGTACATGCCATCAGATCTACAGTTATGGTCCGATTTTGAAAAATGATAATTATGTCATTCGATTCGTATCATGCTGGAGATTTGCAATAAGGTCTTCGTTTTTTAATTTTTTATCGAAAAAGTACTAAAATTTTAATTTAAAGAAACTACTGTGCGCTGACCACGTGACTTTGGCTGTGTGACGTCACGTGACATTACTTCTGTTTATTCACTACCCAAAAGTCACACAGAGATAAAGGGAGTAGACATACAATATAATTAACACATATTGTGTGTGTCTTCGCGGCTTTTACTAACTCAGACTAAAAACGATTTGATCCTAAAATACTGTTTTCATTATTTCTGAGTTATGGATTAATTTTAATTGCATAAAACATAAAATTGTAAGGGTTATTAACTGTAACAATAAAAATTATATGTTTTGACTTGAGATGACAATGTAAAATAAATAAACAAGAATTGAACTCAAACCTGTAGTAAGTTCTTCAGCATAAGAAATTATAAATGTTGAGTCGGCCACATATGGATACAACACTAAGAAAATTAAGAAAATAGAAAATAAACGATCTTTTACAATGTTTACAAAAACGAACAGACGTATTGTGTCAACTGTGGATTTTTTTTTAGTGACATAGAGTTGTCAATATTATTTGCCATGTTTATATAATTACTTCAAAAAGTTTATATACCAACTTATTTTCCCATATTCGAGATGTTGGGAGAAGAATGAGGTTTAAACCCATTAATTGTCGTGGACCCCATATAGGCTTTATATACGTTACTTAGCACAATGCCGTAGGCGCCGATAGGCTTCAAATTTGAAGTAAAGATGTAGAAAACGAATCTCGATTAAGTACAAAAATTTCTTTTCGGATACCGGGGACTCCCATTGGCGACTTTATTCACCTGACTTGAATACCATCCAAATTATTTCAGATTCAGATAATTATATTTCGATTACAGGTAGGTATAAATTGTAATTTGTCAAACCGATATGACTTACCTAATACTGGAAAACATAAACCAGTATTAAACTATTTAGCGGTATAAATAGTCAAATGCAACTATAACCGCGGTAAAATATTATTTTAAACCATTAACGGTCTCCGATACAGTATTCTTTGATCTGTGCTGATACTAAAAATAAACATGTGTAATGTCTGTGAAATGTAAGTTGTATGTTGGGGATAGTCTCAGAAACTATACCCATATTCTAAAAATCCTTTCTTCAGTACCTATGTTATATATGTAGAATGGACCTCGGAGCCGCGCGGGCAGCTAGTTATACATAAACATAATAGGTATATCAAATTACCCGCCAAACTGCCAGGACAGTTTGTTGGCGAGACTGCGCTCAATTTATTTTTATACAAACATTTATCTGTGCTATGCCTATATAATTACATTATTGACTATTCTAGCCACATGCAAACAAGTGTTACTAATTACTAAAGATAAAGAACTACTTACTACTGATATGCTATCTGTTTGTTTACATAATTAAATTAATATATTTGATACAATGTATTTAATACTAACTTACTTAACTTATAGTTACTTACTGCTGTTGTTTTATGGAGTTATCAAATTTATCGAATAATATTTGTTTATTTTTTTTTAAGCTACCTATTTTAAATTTAGTCTCAATAAACATTTTGGGGATCAAGTATTCTTGAGTTCTTCGTACATAATAATTTTTGGGTACAGGTTGTTTTAATTGTACTATTTTAGAGGATCGAGTTACACGATTATTTTTCTTTTGTACTTTAAAGTCATCTCTGTAATACGTATTAATTACATTTAAGTAAGTAACTTTACAATGTACTGGAAGAATTTTACAAATTGAGAACAGTGAATCATACTGGTGTTTATACATATTCCTCGTGTTTCTTCCACCTAAATATTTCATTAACCTAATTTGCAGTTGCTTTATTTGATCCAAATATGTTTTGAAGGTACGTCCATAGCAACTAAGTCCATAACTCAATAATGAGTCAGCAAGTGCATGGTAAACAATGTGTAGGGTGCGTTTATTGACTATTCTGCTTAAGTGATATAATTGACCCAATACCAATCTTAATCTATTAGATACTTGATTAATGTGCAATTTTCTATTAAAATGTTTATCAATGAATAATTCCAACTATCTGAAGCTGTCAATTATACTTTACTACATGAGCAATTATGTTTATTCCCGTGCAGGCATTCTTAAGTATGTCCTGTAATGCTATTGTCGCTCGATGCTATTTGATTTGCTTTTTTATTATACGGTGAATAGATCCTCATTCATTTAAGTAGTTTTGCTGATATTCAATATTATTCCATTATCATGCGCCATCCTTGAGCAGTTCCATAAGTCCACTTCACCAAAATTGCGATTTCCGAGGGTAAATACACGAGTTATATTAGAAAATATCGAAGTCACTACACGCGTGCCTTTAAAATCCTGACTTGACTTGGAGACAATGGGACCGTCTCAGAAGTATAGTTTCGAATACATTTTTTTTTTTATCGGTCAACAATTGACGGTGAAATCGTTGAACATACATAAAAAACTGGCCAAGTGCGTGTCGGACCAAGCAAAACAAAGGGTTCCGTGCCTATTAAAAAGGTCGTATCGTCACAGAAATCTTACGGCACTTACGTCCTTTTCTTTAAAGAAGGCAGTTTTTCAGCAATATCTCGTAAACCTTTGAACCGATCTTGTTCAAAATAATTTTCAGTGAAAGAATTTAATGAGCCCTATGTCCAAGATTTTTTCCATATTTTTAAAATACACCGTTCAAAAATTAGAGGGGGGGGACACAATTTTAGTGACTTCCGGGGCGATTATCTCCGCTCCTATTCACTTAATCAAAAAAAATGCTAAGAAACCTTATTCATTTTGAAAGGTCTATCGATTGATGTGTGCCACACGTGGGCATTCAATGGAAAAAAAAATTACTTGCAGTTTTATGTAGTATGGAGAGCACCCCTAAAAAAATTTTTTAGTCATTAAACTACAAAACTATGTAGCGGCTAACAAAATACACCTACATACTCAAAATTTTATTAAAATACACCGTATAGTTTTCGAGTAAA
The DNA here is from genome assembly GCA_932294315.1 of Epinotia nisella. Taxonomy (NCBI): domain Eukaryota; kingdom Metazoa; phylum Arthropoda; class Insecta; order Lepidoptera; family Tortricidae; genus Epinotia; species Epinotia nisella. The sequence goes on along the minus strand of OW028673.1, from coordinate 16,334,770 downwards.
ATGCCTGTGACATACGGACAGACGGACAGACGGACATGACGAAACTATAAGGGTTCCGTTTTGACCATTTTGGCTACGGAGCCCTAAAAATCTCTTTTTTGAAGTCGGTCAAAACTATAATACCTACATATTATTTTTTCTAAAATCCAACTCTTTGTTTCTGGGTGGATTTTTAACAGGCTATGGACATAACACAGACAGACACCTTGTATGTAGGCTTTAATTGTTAGCGCCTTTCAAACGGAGGTTGTAGGTTTGAATTCTGGCTTGTATCAATGAGTTTTTGGGAATGGGGAATAGATGAAAATTTTAGAAATGCCTGATTATTTTTTTGGTGATAGGAATAACCTTCCTTAGCACCATAAAAAAGTTGCAGATTTTTCAGCTGCGACAATTATTTTTGAAAAATATAAACAGTTTCCTCATTTACGTTTTGGGTCAAGAACGGTAAATAGACACTTTCCTTGATCTGTCTCATATTACAAAAAACTATCTTAAATATCTGTGGTAAACTGACACTGGTAATGACCAATATAGCTGCTGCAAGTGTCAATATTATTGCCAGTGTCAGTTTACCACACATATTTAATATATTTTTTTGTAATATGAGACCGATCGAGGAAGGTGCCGTAACTGACCCAAAACGTAAGTGAGGAAACTGTTTATATTTTTCAAAAAAAAATGACGCAGCTGAAAAATCTGAAACTTTTTTCTGGTGCTAAGGAAGGTTATTCCTATCACCAAAAAAATAATCAGGCATTTCTAAAATTTTCATCCATTCCCAATTATGCATGTAATTTTGAGAGAGATGGAAAAACCTTCTCAGATCATTTTATGTAGGTACTTGAGCCCCTTGATGAGGGATAAGAAGGACACCAGTCCTCACGATGGTTTCCTCACTAAATTATGAAATTTAGTGGGGAAACCATCGTGAGGAAGATGTATGTCAAGTCGCCAACCCGCACGGGCAAGCCTGGTCAGCATGGCCCATTCTCTCTCATCCATGAGAGGACAAGCCCATTGCTCAACAGTGAGAGGTATAGGGTCGTTCTTCTTTTCGACCGACAATAGCCTGTCCTTCGTCTTATTACGGCATCTCATTTGAGTAATGATGTTTACGGTTTTATATTGTTCGAATGAACGTCCATATTATTTTATAAATTAGTGATATTTAATATTTCACTTTCTCTAACTAGCATTTTTTTAAATGTTTTTTTTTTCGTAGAATGCCGTGACAGAGTGGTAAACCAAAATGTGGTCCCCACTGAAAGAGTCCACTTTGTCACATGTTTTTTTTTAGAAACCAACCGTAAATAAATATTTATATTGGCCAGAAAGGAAACTTTAATTAGTTCTAATGAAGAAACCTATGCATTTTTTTAAAAATCGCACTTCAAAACCACAATTTTCGATACCTAGTTCAAAAACCAAAAAAACAGAAAAACCTCGGTTCATTGTCGGTAAAAAAGAAGAACGACCCATATTTAATCCGTTATACCTACATATCCGTATTATTTTTAAATACTTAAGCAGAAAGTTGTCTGTAAATTTGCTGAGGTGTATGAAGCTACCAACTTGGTTTTATGACTTTTATGAAGTGCATACGACGCTTTATCGATAAATGAAATTACCCTTTTTATGAGCGTTAAATAAATACTTCATCATCATCATCATCATATCAGCTGGAAAACGTCCACTGCTGGACATAGGCCTCCCCCAAAGAATGGCAAAGTGACCGATCCTGCGCCACCCGCATCTAGCGGACTCCCGCGACCTTCACCAGGTCATCAGTCCACCTTGTGGGGGGCCTACCCACGCCGCGCCTTCCGGTACGTGGTCGCCACTCGAGAACCTTTCCGCCCCAACGGCCATCGGTTCTACGTGCAATGTGCCCCGCCCACTGCCACTTAAGTTTAGCGGTTACCTTGGTTCTGCTGCGGATACGCAGAGAAACTCCCACCATAGCTTTCTTTCCTTTTGGGTGACTTTAAGCCTTCTTATGAGGCCCATAGTAATTAGCGACCACGTTTCAGTGCCATATGTCATCCATCACTGGCAACACACACTGGTCAAAGACTCTCGTTAAGCTCTTAGCTTTTTGCAAATAAATAAGGAATTGACGCGCTTGTAGGTATCACGTCTGAATATCAAACGTCCATAGGGTTCGGTGTCTTGTTACAATCTGATAGGCCGTCATGGTTGGTTGCCGCCGTGGTGGTATTACAAACACTGTCAATCTTGATATGTATGACCAATCTCCTGGAGTTCAATAGAGTTGAAATTTCGTACATATGAAACATGATAAACGTCTTTACTTGACGACTTGAAGAGTCAGTGATAAAAAAAAAGTTGGTAAAGTAGGTTTTTTACAGTACCTATACTACGCATACTTACTTACTACGCTTGTAAACTTCTTATCACAAGATGGTCATAAAATACTTCATAGGTGATTATTTAACTTTATCTAGCGTAAATGTGCCGAATCGAAGTTTATTAGAAACGACGTGATTAGTGACATCTATAACTTTCCGCAGTCGGAAATCAAACGGCCAAGCGGCATAAGACTGTTAGAGTATCAGCTGTAACAGCGACATCTAGTAGGTTTCAATTTACCTTGGTACTATTATCCTCGTCGTCAAGGTTTCCTGCTTCTTGTTTATGGTTTAACGCCATCTACCTTGACCCTACGGAAACTCTTTTCAAATATGATATCACATAACGAATTTTTGTTTTAGATTATGGCTATGCATATGCTTTATAAGTTATAAGCTAAGAAAAACTTCTGTGAAACCTCTGAACTATTAACAAATTCCGCGAAAAGATAATTAGAAAACAATCACAATAACGCTTACTGTCATCTTGGCGGAAAAAAAGAAAGAGCGAAAGGAGAAGAGATAGTATCTGTCATTGTCAAAGCCAATTGACAGTTATTTTAGTCCTAAACGTAGATTAAGCATAAATACGATGTTCTTCAGCAGCTGCAATAAATTTAAAAGCAAATAGAATTTACTGTACAACTAGACCGTAAACTTAATAAAAATACTAAAATATAGATATGTAACATTAAAAAGTCTCCTAAACTATTGATTATTTTATTTGAAGCCTCTTTAGTTTTCAATACTTAACATATATGTTGTCATATTAGTACAATACGGACCACAACGGTAAGATCGTGAGCGCATCGAAATACAATGAAATGCGTAGCGTAATGGTGGTACCACACTCGGCAGTATGTGCCCAAATATTCGTGTTGCATCTTTTTCCTTCCTACGGCAAATGAAAGAGAAGCAACAACGCAACACGAACACCTCAACCCCAAGTGTGGTTCTACCATAACTAGCGTACGCTTTGTTTACATTTTCAGTAGAATCCGTTGTCAACCAAATTATTACTGAAAATTTCATCAGAATGTATTTATATTGTTATTTCTTCTAGAGTTTTCGGTTTCTACAGCAACAGAAATAATTAAAAATGAGGACGGTTCCGAAATGGGTTAATAAAATCCACGAAGCCGACAAAATAGAATTTTCGAGGTACATATTATATATTTTTTAATAATATGTTTGTAGTTCTTTATTAATAGCTATTGAAATTGTACATAATAACTGTTCATCTTGCAGTGTCTATACAATATGCTTCAGTCCAGATGGTACTCAACTGGTGATTGGTGCGGGGGAAAAAGTGATGGTTTACGATCCTAGGGACGGCTCCTTGGTCCAACTGCTGCAGGCCCACAAAGGCGCGGTGCACGCCGTCGCATACTGCGGCGACGGGAAAAAATTTGCTAGTGGCAGTGCTGATAAAAATGTTATCATATGGACATCTAAAATGGAAGGGGTCCTCAAGTATTCGTGCGTATTTTTTAATTGACTTAATTATGAATTGTGTGTTACAATATATTTGTGATATTTCTCATTTTATAAGCTACTAGCTGCCCGCGCGGCTCTGTCCCCATAATGCAAAGTATGGTTCCAAAGGGTGGCACATTTAGATCGGTCAGTATGGGAAAGTCTGAAACTCAGACTCACATACAAAGATCTCTTCTTAGGAACCATGTCATCGATTTTAGTAACAAGAAAAACTGCATTACATACATTAAAAAAACGAGTTGAATGTTGTATTGGAAAAAATGGTGGTCATATCGAAAACTTACTAAAATAAATTAAAGCACATGGAAACAATGCATTTTATTCATTTAATACATCATGTATCATAGTAACATTTACTGCATAACACCTACACAATCGATGTCTAAATAGAAATAGTGTTAGATTTATTTTTGAAAACATCCGGGTTCGATTCTTGAGCTGAGTACAATTTTTTTTCAAATGTATGAATGTAGTTTTTCTTTTTACTTAAATCGATCACATGGTTCCTAAGAAGAGATCTTCGTATGTCTTATAGTTACAGACTTTCCCATACTGACCAATCTAAATGTGCCACCCTGTATATTATCCGACCGCAATTTGAATGGGATTGGAGTTGACAGTTTTTTGCCGTATAAATACATTTATATAAAGTGACAGCTATTCCATTCCCAAACTCATTGCTTATTATATGCTTATTATTATATATTCAATATTGAGTAATACTCATACAAACTTAGAAAGCTACAATCTCACAGACTTTTCCTCTTTATTATTAAGTACAGAGTATGGACTAGAGGCCCCCATCAAACCATGTTTGGTGTCAGGTAAGGCAGCTCATGCTCAGCTCTCAACATGCTCATGCTCAGGAATATATTAGCAGCCCTTGGCACTTAGATGGGGCCCAGGTTGTAGTATACTTAGCAAGAGATAGGATGCTCCATCAGTTGCGAGCACAGACATATATTTAAGTTGACATCACATGTACCATGATTTGACCACCTCTGAGTGAATATCATGATGTCACTGAAGTATTTTAGTTATGAACATAGAAACTTTAGTATCACATTTTTTTTATTTGAGTACTGAATTATGAAAGAAATGAAAACACACACAGAATTACTTGAAGAGCATCTAAAACAATTGTTCAATCATAGTTGTTTTTTTTTTTTTGGATCGACTGAAAAGTTATGAACTAGGTATATTTGTAAATGATTGTTGGCATATGAAATAGCCTAGTAGTAGCCCTATATCCAACAGTGGTCATTTTTCCGCTCATATGATCATATGAAGTTGGAGCATGCAGAGAAAGGTGGCCCAGAAAATGCCTTGTATCAGCATGAATTATGCATTGAATAGATCTCATAAGTACTGTTAATTCTTTTCAAACACAGACATGGTGAAGCCATCCAATGCCTAGCATATAATCCAGTCACGTATCACCTGGCATCCTGTGCTCTTTCGGACTTTGCATTCTGGTCCATGGAAGTAAAGGCAGTGCAGAAATATCGAGTGACCGGACGCATCACAAGCTGTGCATGGTCTCCCAATGGACAGTACTTAGCCGTAGGGCTAGCTATTGGCGCTGTTTCTATAAGAGATAAAGTAAGAGGTTACTAACCCATTTACAGACTAGCTTTTTATAGTATGTTTATTTTGCTTTGTAATAAATAGTGGCTATGAGCAGATAACCTATCTAGAAGGTTCTTGGCAGCGAAAAATTAAACTTTTCATTAAATACATTGCTACACAGTTTATGGAGTGTGTGGATTTATTAAGTATTAATTATTACTTATTGTTACTTTATAGGCTGGTGATGAAATAAAAAAAATAATACGAGAAGCAGCAGTATGGGCAGTAAATTTTTCCAAAACAAATCTTCTTATCTCAGATTGGAATGAAACATTGTCCTTCTATAATGTGCAGGGACAACAAATACTTAAAGAAAGAAATATAGGTAAATCTTTTGCTTTATTTGTGTATTTTATACCATTTTAATTCCGAATATCATGTGAACAAGTTTGAAATAGAAACAGCAGAATATGTGCCTGTGCAGAAAAAAATTGTCAAACAATATGATCTGCCCAGATCTGAATAGAAGTGGTTGCAGATTTTAAGCAATTAGTTCACATAGATACTTCTGCTGTTAACTATTTAACATCCTAAAGGAAATTACTGCAAACGAAAAATATATGATGCCTACTATTAATGTTTGGGGTTCCATCCAGGAACAAGTACCCTACTATTTCTCATTGCTTAGCTTGTTTGTGTTTAGCCTCTTTTGCCCACACCATGAATGGGAGTGGGATGCTTCTTTGCAGATTAAATGTATGTATGTAACATTTGTTATATGTATAAGTTATATTGTATAACGTAATTACCTACTAAAGCCCACTCATAGGACTTATTCTCATAAAGGAATCAAATACAGCCTTGGCCAAAATATTGAGCACCCCACGTTTTCCTTTGTAACTTATGGATAAAGTATTATTTTTCAATTTCATAAATACACGAAGACGTAAAATATAATAAGTGTTTAAACATGTGCAAATTATTAATATATATCATTTTTATTACATTGCTATTTGCGTGTGAAAACTGAAGCTAGAAAAAGTTGGGGATTACAATAAAGGTTTAATTGTATATTTTTTTCAAGGCATTTCCCTTAACGCCAATAAATATGACCAATTTTTTCGATAGATACACAACTTTCTATTATAAAATATGTATTTGCACCTTTTAAAGTTTCGCTTTTGTATGAAAAACGCATGGGAGCACCCAACACTTTTGGCCAAGGCTGTATGTACGAGTACATATTTAGTTGGAATTAGCATTTGTTTTTTTTCGGTTGATTTTTAAAAGAGAAGAAATTCAACTCTAAATGATTCAAATTTCAATGCCAATTTGTTATTTATGATGGACCTTAGGAGTATAAAGTGTGCGAAAGTCCAGGAGTGTGTGATGAGACGATGGACTATTCCTGCCTAACACTTCATGTACTTATTGATGATCAAATTGTTTGCAGGTATAGCGGCTCTCTCATTGTCAATGCTTGGCGAGTTGATACTGGTCGGTGGTGTTGGGGGTTGGGCAGTGCTGACGTCAGAAGGGGTGCCCATAATCAACACGCCGCAGGAGTGGGTGTGGTCCATCACACCTTCGTCGTCACTTGCCACCATTGTAAGTACTATATCTTAGCTAACAAGGTGCCCACAAGTACAATTTCCTCGCAGTAGGCATGAAAAGCACTATGTAATGTCTCGGCCAAAAGTGCAATAGATGGACGAGTGGGTTCGAGCTCCGAGCCGCGGATAAGGCTCACACCGCTCGGAAAATAAATGAGTGTCTAGAAGGTGAAAAAGTCGAATTAAATACTGGACGATCCCAGGGGCAGCTCTACCTATAGTGCAGGGGGTGCGGTGCACCCGGGCGTACGGTCCTAGGGGGCGCCCGAGCTGGGTGCCTGAGGGTGCTAGGGTAATGCTTGCGCCCGGGCGCTACATGGGCTAGAGACGCCTCTGGACCATCTTCCATACAGCCCAGACTTAAGTCCCAACAACTTTTTCACATTCTCCAAAATCAAGGATAAGTTGCGTGCGCAAGGAAGTCAGCGGTTTCAGACACCGGCAGAAGCAATATAGAGGCTTTTAAAATTGCCATTTTGTCGACCCCGATTTTGGCATTCAATAAGTGTTTTAACAAATTGAACGCATAGAAAAGTGCATAAAATATAAAGGAGAATACTCTGAAAAACAATCTAAATACTTTTTCATCTCTCCTGTTCTGAAAGTTGACTTTTCATGGGTATATAGCCGGGTGGAAAATAGCGTTTTCTATCCTATAGTGGAAAGTTTTCTTTTTTAATTGTTACGATTAGCCACGTATTTAAAGATAATTGAGTTACGTCACATTATTAAAATAAAAGCTTTACATATATCTAAGCTCAGTTAAATGACGGGTTTATTACAATCTATAGGTTAATATTCAAATCCTTTTACAGTTTTTTTTTTTTTTCGTACTTACAGAAAATCAACATTCAAAGTAATTCCTGTAAAATTCGGTATGGCCTTGGACCTAAGATACTCAGGACAAGCTATGGTAATAATAATACCACGTCCGAGTGAGATGGTAGCATACAAATCTCGATAAGTGTGACAGAAAGATAAATATAATTCATTGTCCTTGTCATAGTTCCACTTTTTTTCTGTTTGCCACAACTGATTTAGTATGAAGTTGTGACCAATAAACCACTACCCACCCAAATTAAGTAGGTTGTTTATGGTAAGCGATCGGCCATTTTAAGACCAGTTCTTAATTTAGCTGCATGCATGCCTTTCCGTCCCTTATTGTGGCATCACGTATAGCCTGTCCTGAGTATCATAGGTCCATGGGTCCCTCTAGATTAGTTGCGTCGCGGCCTACTCGATTACAATTTAGTAGACCATGGCAAGTGGCCAGTGCAAAAAGGTTGGAGGTTGGGTATAGGTGTAATTATTTTATTTAGGTATATCTAATAAATAATTAATTTCATATTCATGATACATATAATTCTGTACATTTATTTATATAATTATACATATACAAAAAATCTAATTAAATATAAAATTTACGTGTAGTACTTTACTTTCCTCACAGTCAAAATGAAAAGTATAGTGTTTAACTCGGGTGAAATTACCCTTTTTACCCTCGATCCATTGGCGCTCGAACGAAGTGAGAAAAATATCTCTGGTGAGCTTTCACTTTCAACCCTCGGTTAAAAATCTACTATTTCACTTCTCATGCTCGAAAAGTGTGTCATATTAGGCTTAGCAAGCGGTGCTAAAGTAGTACATGACTCTATTGTCATGGCCTTACAGTGCATGTTCAGGTATTACGGAACACCCTGAAGTGTACAGATGAATTTGGTGGCGACCGTACAATGTTGCTATTGACTAGGCTACATTTTAGTTAAGTTCCCATATTTCTCGGCTAATACCCACTCATTAGTGATCTATGATCTTACGCTAGCGTCATCAAGCATGAATATTATATTAGGTATCATACATTGAAATAATAATTAGATATCCATTGAATTGGTTTACATTCCGAATATTATGAATTTTTAATCCCTTTGTTTTCACTAAAGGGACGCACTGATTTAGTTGGGGATCAGTCTATCGTCGTCACGTCGGATCGGTGGGCCATTGATCCTTACTACTTTTCACAAACTTTCAATTAACATGTGGTCCCATTGATTTTTCCTAAAGACCATGCATCTTGAAAATTGTGATATAATTATCCATTCAATACTCAATTTTTCATTAATTGCCCTTCAGTCATTCCTGAGGCATAAACTGGTTGGATCCAAAAAAATCCCATTGTGTTTAGGCAGTAGGCTGCCAGGACGGCACGCTGTGGTGCTACCAGACCGTGTTCAGCACGGTGCACGGCCTGTACCGCGAGCGGTACGCGTACCGGGAGAACATGACCGACGTCATCATACAGCACCTCACCACAGGCACCAAAGTGCGCATCAAGTGCCACGACAGGGTGCAGAAGATCGCTATATACAAACATCGACTAGCGGTGAGTACTTTGGGTTTTTCCACTGGTAGTAACTAGTGAAGGTTAGTGTTGTGTTATATATTTTGTTAACTTATCTGATGGCGGATGAAGATGCAAAGTCAGTTGGTTATCCTAATAATATTATAGATGAAATTTTGCACGAAGATAGTTTTTATTTGTTTTTTGATTCAATATCGCAATACGCAGGTGCAACTGCCCGAGCGCGTAGTGGTGTACGAACAAGGCGACTCCGAGGGCATGCTGTACCGGGTGAAGGAGAAGTTACCGCAGAAGATCGAGTGCTCGCTGCTGGTGGCCACCAGTGACGCGCTGTTGCTCTGTCAGGTACGTAGTGGTGTACGAACAAGGCGACTCCGAGGGCATGCTGTACCGGGTGAAGGAGAAGTTACCGCAGAAGATCGAGTGCTCGCTGCTGGTGGCCACCAGTGACGCGCTGTTGCTCTGTCAGGTACGTAGTGGTGTACGAACAAGGCGACTCCGAGGGCATGCTGTACCGGGTGAAGGAGTAGTTACTGCAGAAGATCGAGTGCTCGCTGCTGGTGGCCACCAGTGACGCGCTGTTGCTCTGTCAGGTACGTAGTGGTGTACGAACAAGGCGACTCCGAGGGCATGCTGTACCGGGTGAAGGAGTAGTTACTGCAGAAGATCGAGTGCTCGCTGCTGGTGGCCACCAGTGACGCGCTGTTGCTCTGTCAGGGACGTAGTGGTGTACGAACAAGGCGACTCCGAGGGCATACTGTACCGGGTGAAGGAGAAGTTACCGCAGAAGATCGAGTGCTCGGTATTATTTTGAAGAAATAAAAATTCTTGTTGACTATCAAATCTATACGAACATTTTAATAGTACATTACTTATCTAGGGCGATAAAACAAAAAATATTTCAGATCGCAGGTATTTGACGCCCCAGCCGAAGGCAAGGTCGATAAATATGCGGCCTGAGGCTTTCTTTATTACCGCCCGTGGTGAGTACAAAATGTTACGCCTCTCCCTAGCCAGGCGTTCGGTAATTCCTACTTTATGGCCAGGTATGACGTAAAATATATTAAAAAAATTGTAGAATAGCCTATTGCCGCCAAAGATCGGGCGCTCGCTGTCAGGTACGCTGTTATTCATATTTATACCATTCCGAATCATTATCACACGGTAATCATACCACGTGATTAACTTAGTTACTGCTATCTTACTCTAATAAATATGTTTATATTATAATTTCATTTTTCTAGTTTAATTTCGAAACCTGGCATACACAAAAACTTCCCAAGGGGCGTATTTTATTACAAAATAACTGATTTGACTAATTGTGCAAGCATATCATTGTTACGTAAACTGTATTAATTTGTGACGTGTAATGTCTACAGGATACCAAACTATCAATTATTGGAAGGCGGATACCAAAGACATGGATAGTACCATCACCGATTCGTTACGTCAAAGTCACAACCCTTTATTTTGAAGAAGTCTTATTGCTAGGCCTGCTAAACGGACAAGTAAGTTTTTGGTGTATACAATGTATTGCGCTTGTTGAAACTTTAATCAATATAACATGGCTGTGTGATCAATCTTCATGCTTTTTATTAAAATATTTAAAAAAAAAGTGGTTAAATAGTAGCCAACAACAGAATATTATACAGTGTAGACATAAGCTAAAGCCACACTTACGCGCACACTCCAGCGTCCGCGATGAGCCGGTATAAAAAATAAAATGAGAAGGATTGAGCCGGATTCATATTTGCCTGAGATTTGACGTGTATGATATCGGTTTCATACACTTATAGCGGTTATATTCTCATTCATCTGAATGCGCTCTTACGTGACGGCTGTACTGAGGGCCTACCGCGAAGCGATTTTCGTCTTCGTTCGTGTATCTCCGTCTCTGTCGCTCGAACTAGCAAGTGCGACAGAGACGGAGATACACGAACGAAAACGAAAATCGTTTCGCGGTAGGCCCTCTGTACTGTTGTGTCAGGCGACAGATCGCATCTGAGAGTGGCAATTCGGCTTTAAAGGTTCCGGCGTGCAATAGGTACAAGGTATCCCTGCTCATCGCAGGCGCACGTGCCCCCGTGTTTGAGGTAACCAGATGTCATTAGGTCCTGGCATGGACCTATGATACTCAGGACAAGCTATGGTAATAATAATACCACGTCCGAGCGAGATGGTAGCATACAAATACTAATAAGTGTGACAGAAAGGGAAATATCATTCGTTGTCCTTGTCATAGTTCTACTTTTTAGGGTTCCGTACCTCAAATGGAAAAAAACGGAACCCTTATAGGATCAGTCGTGCGTCTGTCTGTCCGTCTGTCACAGGTGATTTGCTCCGAAACGACTACTGGACCGATTGAGTTGAAATTTGGTATACATATGTAAATTGGTGACCTAAAGATAGATGCGTAAAGTAAATTAATGAATTCTGAACAAGAGGGCCACTTTTGGGGGTAAACTGAAAAATTAAAAAAAAAATCGCAAACTGTATTGTGTGACATATCAAATTAAAGGGGTTGTTGTAAGCATCTCAGATATATATTTTTTATAATTTTAGCAAAAACAGATTTGAAGTAATTTAGGAAAAAAGACGAAAGTTGACCATTCCCCCCGTATCTCCGAAACTACTAGGCTTAAAATTCTGAAAAAAATATGGAAAATAGTTCCTTGCCTAAAGATTACAGGAAAACCTATAAGAAGTTTGAGTATTCAAAGTAACGGGAAAATTCTCAATATTTTTGAGTATTATACATATACGGAACCCTCACCATGCGAGTTGAACTCGCATTTGTCAGATTTTTTTTTATTTGCCACAACTGATTTAGTATGGAGTTGTGCAAAAAAAAACGATTACCCGCTCAAATTAAGTAGGTTGTTTATGGTAAGCCATTTTAAGACCAGTTCTTAATTTAGCTGCATAGAAGCCTCCGTTCGTCATTGTGGCATCACGTATAGCTTGTCCTGAGTATCATAGGTCCATGGGTCCTGGGCCGTGTTACATGTACATTCCCGCGTAGATATGGCAAGTGGAGCCCCGCGGCGGCGGGTGCAAGCGGGTGCTGTCGACGCCGTCCAGCGTGCGGTGCCTGGACGTGAGCGCGGCGCGCGGCCGGCTCGCGGTCGTCGACGACGCGTCCGTGGCGCGCGTCTACAGCCTGCCCACCGAGGAGCTGTTATACACGGTCAGTAGCTCTTTTTTAAACCGATGTAAAAAAAAGAACGTTCTATGTTCCCCTGTTGTATTTTTTTTATGTATCATGTTCACCGATTTCTCTGTCAATTGAGGACCGATTTTAAAAACCCTTTTTTTATTCGAAAGAGTATTCTTCTGAGGTCAGGATCTGATGATGGGATTCCAGAGAAACGGAAGGCAACCCTCAAATGTTATAGGAATGCGTGTAGTGATTTCGGTATTTTGTATTATAACTCGTGTGTTTACCCTCGGAAATCGCAATTGTGGTGAAGTGGAACTGATGATGAAGAACACAGATGACTTTAACTCCTCCAAAATGACGTCCAAAGATTCTGACATGTTTCCGTTGAAGTTGCAACTATTTTGTTTAATAATTTATTTAGAAAAAAGTATGGTACGATTTACATTTTGTTTCATTTTCGCCAAACATTACGTTTATTGGCGAATAGTACACTCACTTCCATTTATGTACCAGAACGGGTTGACTATGCAACGCTCTGTACGCGCGCCAATCAGATCTAACTATAATTTTTAGTCATGGAAAGTTATATATAAATCCCACCTACGCACGGCCGAAAACGTTACACAGTCAACCCATAGCTTATCTCTTCTTATCTATTTTTTATTGTGTATTTAATTGATCTTACGTTGAGGTGTTCAATAGCAACTTTTTGAGTTTGATGTTAAAGATATATTGCTGCTACACGCGTTCAAAATTAATAGTGTTAAATATTCGCGGTGTTAAGTAGCTGCGTGTCCTTTCACCATAGTAATTGTTAGCCGTACGTTCCGCATATTTACGTCGTTATAACCCTCTTTGCGGTCGCGTGTAGATTCGGGGCGTTCTGAATTCATCACTTTTAAATTGTTCGGTTGCTATTAATCACGCGTGTGCGTTATCATGCACTGGCAAAACGTTCAGTAGTTTGAATAGCGCCGTATAATCATTACAACAGGTCTCTTTAGTTTTTTTTTATCTATAACACGTTTTAATAATCTCAATTGAAATTTTAATATATTATCTAAATAGGTTTTAAATGTACGCCCGAAGCTATTAGTCTATATCCAATCACAGCGTCTGCCGAAACTTCTGTATATTTTTAGCGTGTAGTGTCTTTATCCCATGAAAAAAAAAACAGTGCTTGACTTAATGATTATAAGCCATTCGTGTATGTATTTCTGAGTGAATTGAAGACAGTGCTATGCATTTGCAAAATTTGTTCGTAATAATGCTGGCGAATGCGTTTTAAATATAATATGTCAAAATATATTATTTAATTGAATTAACAAGAACATATAGTATGTTATTTGACAGCTTTGGCTACATTTTTCAAACAAGGTGATATTGCGACGTTCTGCCATGGAACCCTGCCCGCCTTGCGATAGCAATATCTGGCCATAATGATCCTGCTTTGCGATTTATTTTGTCATCTATTTAATCTACTACAACTATTTGACATACCTTTGATTATTCACACTCGCATTTTAATGTAATATTAAAAATAGAGTAACTATAAGCTACGGTAGCCTAGTGGTTTAGGCATGCGGCTGTCAAGCGGCGGTCGTGGGTTCGAATCCCGGCTCGTACCAATGAGTTTTTCGGAACTTACGAGTATATACGGAATATGTACCGTTAGCTTTTCAGTGAAGGAAAACATCGTGAGGAAACCGGTCTAATCCCAATAAGATCTAGTTTTCCCTGTGGGTTGGAAGGTCAGATGGCAGTCGCTTTCGTAAAATTGGTATTAGGTGTCAAAGCGTGCCCCAGGCTCTTTAGGACACAACCGGGAATAACGCTGGCAGGATGATTAAATTTAGAGTAACTAGCTGATTTTCCGCGCTGTATGATATTGACTGCTCCCATTGTTTTATCCTTCAGCGAAACAGAGGGCTGTTAAAATAAGTTTAACATGTGTGTCTTCGTATTCGTGTGTCTGTCTGTGGCATCATATACGGATGAACAGATTTGACTGTGTTTTTTTACAATCAAAAGTGTTATATGTCGAGCTGGTTCTTAGCTACGAGTATGTTCGTTGTGTCGGGAGTGTTTTTATATTTACATTTAGTACCTACATTGTGATATCAAACCCTGTTACTTAAAGCCAAGTACCTAAGGGATCGATCACACGAAAGCTTAAACGCGCTGAGTGTGCGCGGAAGTAAAAAGTGTGTACATTAACAAGATAGAGGTCAATAGAATGACCCAACAATGTAAACACTTTTACAATATTAATCCATGTTATGTACTTTTGAAGATCAAAAGGTACAGGTGGTGTACTTGGCATGCCAAGTATTATGGATCACTTTTTAAAACTGATGGTATGGGTTTTAATATTATTATGTTGCCGTTGCGGTTACCTATGTTAACATTGTTACCCCTTTCCTATAGTCTATCTTCTAAGTATGTTAGAAGTCCCTGTTGTTACATTTTCCTAAGAAACTTTGTCATGTTCTCTGCTGGCTAACGGGACAGAACAACAATAAGAAATAGTCGACCGTCCCATTTAGCAAAATGCACGTTTGAGGTTATATTATAATAGTACAAATTAGTTTACATTGTTGACGTCTGGCTTTATAAGACTCGTTACTGGGTTTATTACGCGACCGAATGGGATAGCTTGCAATTCATGCCCATTTTGACGTAATTATATACTACACAGTCACTTCCATTCCCAAACTTATCGCCGCACTTTGAGCCACAGTGGCGCCACAAGCAGCGGACGAGTTCTTTCATATATTTTGTACAGCCGTGGCCGCGTCCGAGCCACATGCTGCGGAAGTGGCTCGTGGAGCTGCCGTGTGGTCGTTTTACTAGTGTTGTTGTGCAGGAGGAGAACGTGTCGTCGGTGTCGTGGAACTCGTGGTGCGACGAGCTGCTCGCGCTGTCGGGCGGCGGGCTGCTCGCGGTGAAGGCGGCGCACTTCCCGCCCGCCACGCAGCCGCTGCACGGCTCCGTCGTCGGGTTTCAAGTACGTCGAGTATACCTGTTGATCAATTGGGTTGCGCCCTAAATTTTTTTACGATGCCATTCGAACCAGTTTTTGGAGAGGAACAAGTGTTTGTATGGGAGCAACTACAATTAAAAACCATAAATACCCAAAAAATTGAGTTAAAGACGGACCTCGCTGGCGGCAGCCGAAAACGTTTCATACTGATTAACATTGAATCGTGACGTCACAGTGTAATATTTGTACTAATCGTTGTATTGAAAATCAAGTAAATTGCTCTTTCAGTCGTGAAATACTGCGTTTAGGATCATAGTTGTTATACAATTTTGTTTCTATAAAAGCGTAAGGATTCTATTGGTAGCTTTATATTTACTTTTGACAATAAAAAAAAAACATATTTTTTCTAAACTTTTTATGATTTTAATTATATTTCTTAATTTATACTTAATTACATATATTTGATTCAATTTAGCAACACTGCGTTATAAATTTTAACATGTGGAAACTACCCTATTGCTCAGTAAACGTGGCGCAAGCAACTGAGATCGAAACACGCCGGCAATTTTTTCCTATATAAATCCCATTACTGACTTGTAAATTCGTGACGCCCAAAACGCGTCTATTGTCGCGAATATAAGGTCTACATTTCCGAGCAGGTTTGAGATAAAGATATTGTTCTACTAACTTTACACCTTAAGTATAAACAGCCTTGTTTATATGGATCAAGCCGCCTCTTAGGAACCCAGTCCTGTCAAGCTAGTCTGAGTTGACAAAACAGGTGTGCTCTATCCTCCTAAGGCCCACCATACAAAACAAAATGTTATTGAAATTTGAATCAACTAGTGTAGGAAATAGAATTGAATGTCTTTGTTTCAAAAACAAAACAAATGCAACTCTGTTTGTACCATGGGCCTTACTTTTATATAATTAAGAGAAAATATTCCAAGAAAGATCCACAAAAGAAGGATAATAGCTGTGTTTATAGACAGGCGAGACGTAGCGCGTGATGCGTACAAACATGGACGCTTGTAAACACTTCTCTATATGTTTGTATTTGCGTTAGCCGTGTCGTCCTTTGTTTTGCACCGGGCAACAAAGCGCTCAAAAATATCCGGCTAATCTCTATCGCTAGAGGGGCATTCCATGCCAAACGGACAGGTAAAAAATGTTGATGTTTCAGATTTCAGTAATATTTTAGTATGTTATACCTATACAGGTCCTCAACCTACACAATCAATATTTTTACACTGTGATATATAGTTAGCGATTTAGAGGTTAATATAGTTTTGACTCTACAGCAGGAATGCATTATTTGTAGTCCCAAAAAGCAAGTTTTAAAATATAAAAACAAAAAAATTAATATTTGAATTTTATACTTCATTTAATGAGCCTCCTTACGACATTTTTAAAAAGTGTAAAATATTATTTTTTTTCGAAAAAAAAAATTTTTTATATTTTAAACTCGATTTTCTCAAACTTGGACCACTTTAATTTTTTTCATTTTTTTACCAAAAATTGCTCATAGTATATCAATAATCCTTGCCAAGTTTTATAATGGGCCCGCGAGTCGTTTAGGAGCTAGATCAGTTACAAAGCCGGACCGCAGCAGCAAGCGCCTGGCCGCCGTTAGTAACAGTTTGTAAAACTGATCTAGCTCCTAAACGACTCCCGGGCCCATTATGAAACTTGGCAAGGATTATTTATATACTATGAGCAATTTTTGGTAAAAAAATGAAAAAAATTAAAGTGGTCCAAGTTTGAGAAAATCGAGTTTAAAATATAAAATCATTTTTTTTTATCGAAAAAAAAAATATTTTACAATTTCTAAAAATGTAGTAAGGAAGCTCATTAAATGAAGTATAAAATTCATATATTCATTTTTTTGTTTTTATATTTTAAAACTTGCTTTTTGGGACTACAAATAGTGCATTCCTGCTGTAGAGTCAAAACTCTATTAACCTCTAAATCGCTAACTATATATCACAGTGTAAAAATATTGATTGTGTAGGTTGAGGACCTGTATAGGTATAACATACTAAAATATTACTGAAATCTGAAACATCAACATTTTTTTACCTGTCCGTTTGGCATGGAATGTCCCTAGAGCTAAATTTTTGTGTCCTTTGACTAGTCATACTACGTCAATAGCTAGTCGCGAAGTGGACCAATTTGTAAGTTCCATTCTAGGTTCATTAAGTAACACATTTCACTCGTAGCCGGGATTACGCGAGAAATCGTATGTAGAGGAAAGCGCCTACGAGTAAAGCGCCCTCCCAGCGGGTTCCTGGCATTGAAAGTGTTTGTCAAAACAACCTTACACTTGCAACGGTTGTACGATACCACAGCCGCCTGGATGGCTGTTCAAGACATGGCGCACGCAGCCCATCGTTTCTATCCATTCGCTCTGGAATTATTTAGACGATTGTTCCTTGTAGGCATTCAATAGTTAAAATGATATAAAACTTCGCATAATAAAGCATCTTATCTATTTCTTTCAGGGTGGACGAGTGTTCTGTCTCCAATCCAACTCGATGCTAACCATAAACGTGCCATTGTCGCACGCTGTTCATCAATACGTGCAGCAGAAAATGTTCAAGTGAGAATCATTGTTTGCTTATTTTTAGGTTAGTTGTTGACACCATATATACTCACTCATGTACAGTCAGCATCATAAACATGTATACACTTTTCGACCTTATGTCTTAAGTAATAAGTTCATAGAATGTATATATGTTTATGATGCTGACTGTACGATGGCATGTTATAGTCTGACTCCTGGGACTGAGTATGCAAATCTGACAACCAGGGCTTGTTCCGTTTATCAAAAGCTTGTAACTTGTAATACAAGCGGAAGTCTCTTTCTTATAAAAGGAGTTGAAAAGAATCTTCCACTTGTATTACAAATTACAAGCTTGTGATAAACGGAACAAGCCCTGGCCCCGTAGCATGGTTGGCCTTGTCACGCGATAGGTGATAGGATAGAGCGTGCGTCACTGGCTGACACCGTTCGATAGAACGAGACGACGCTCTTATCTTGTCACTTGTCACGATAAGGCCAACCATGCTACGGTTCCTGGTTGTCTGATTTGCATACTCAAAAAGTACTCGGAACACCTACCAGTATCCAAGTATTCTGAAAGTACCTACTAGCAAATAAAAAAATAATTATCGAAATTAATTCACTTGATAAAGAATTATCGCTGAAAAACCAACATACATACCGAGTTCCTTGGTCGCGCAAGTTAGTAACAAAATGGACCGATAACTTAACTATACTATGTTCAGATTTTTCCATAATTAATAGGCGGGGCAAGACGGATGTTGTATGAAATTTTGTACGGAACCCTCGGTGCGCGAGTCAGACTCGCACTTGACCGGTTTTTTATGATTGATTGGCAGTGAGGCGTACGCGGCGGCGTGCCTGGGCGTGACGCCGCTGGACTGGGAGCGGCTCGGCGAGGCGGCGCTCTCGGAGCTCTCGTTCGAGGTCGCGCGGAAAGCGTTCCAGCGTAGCGAGAACCTCGTCTTCCTCTCGCTCATTGACCACTTGCAGGTACCGGTTCTATTATTTTTTAGCGACCAGAAAACCCCGCGTTCGGACCTGGAGAACCTTTGACGTTGCACTTCTTGCTCACGATTGAGGAACAATTTAATTTGTAAAATTTACTCAAGTCACATGTTGATCATCAACATCAAAATCAGCTCATGCCCGAAGAGGTATCAACTGTAGTTTTAATGCTTCCCCGGTACGTTTCGTTTATACCATAGATTTTTTTCGTAGGTATGAATGTATCCAAATTTCCTTTCACTTAAAAGCAAATAGTTGATACAGATTGATGTATTCGTTATGCACGGATAATTCTGTCAAATTCATTAGGACAAGCCAAGTTTTGAACAACAAAACCTGACAAGTCCATCAATACATAAGTTTCTGTCAAAACTTTAATTTTTTGGTACAAGCTTTTGTTGCCAACTGTACTTATCTGTAAACCGTCATCAACTACTTGTTGAGACGATTTTAACGAGCCCAAACTCAACGGGGTTACGGCCTTAAGTACTGAATTCCCATGGCCACCTTCTGTCTTCATCAGATCAGCTCGATGTTACCATAATATTAATTTGTCATCCAAACTATTCCCATACCCAAAATTTCAGCTCAATCGGTCACCGGAAAGTGGGTCAAAAACTTGCAAATGAAAGCTTGTTAAAACCTTGCGGTAGATTGTGACCTCGCAGCCTATGCGATATACTAAATTCTTTTAACATAAAATGTGTCAGTTGTACATTTCAACTGTTAGTTTCATGAGATTCAGTCTAGTCTGTTGTTATTTTATCATCAAACTTGCTCGTGACGGGCTTCATAACGCGCAGGCATACAGAGCTACAATAGCTTTTATTACGCCCACGAGCGTAACGGTTTTTTTCTTAAATTGTATCTGCTATCATGCGTCAGTTATAAATCAAGGAGGTTTTACCTCATATGCGATATTTCAAAACGTATTTATAAATAAATCTAAACATAAAAAAACACAATTAAAACATGATTAACTAATAGTTATTTATGCTACACGTGTGGAAAGTAGTAGTGATTTCCGACGGGGTGTCATTTTTATACATGAGCGAGTGAAACGAGCGAAAGTATAATTGGACACGAGTTGGAAATCATCTTTACGCGCGTGTACCATATAATGTATGCATTGGGCGAGAAAATAACAAAATTAAATATAGAAATATCAGTTTAAAATAGATAGGTTAAAATTGATTTTACCTAGGTTGTCAGGTATTTATTATCTAGAGCATGCATCTGCAACTATACACGAGTACTTAGAATATTAGGCGCTTAAAGTTCAAATAATGACCAGTGCCCTTGTTCATATACGCCCATCAAACCAATTTTAGATGAAATGCCGTTAATGATTGAATGAATGAAAACGTTTAATTCAGAACCAGGTCCATATTGGTTAGTAAATAATATCTTAATATAATGTTAATTAATTCACTAAAACAAGTTTCCATCATTTAGATTTTTCAAGTCAAAAACAATACACTTCAATCAAAATTAATAATTACAAACATGTCAAAGAAGGATAAATAGCCTAAATAAAATGAAATTTGAATAAAAATTAAATGTAAATTTTTAGTTCAATTTAAAATAATAGAAAAATTGAATAAAATCTTACAAATTAGTCTAATTACATAAATATTATAATTTTAAAATTTATAGATGTCTAAATATTTATAACTTAGGTATACATGTCAATGTGCTGGCTGGGGTCTTAAATGGAGTTTATGAAGCAATTTAGTAAGTGGACAGTCCAACCTATTCGCCAATGCGCTCAGGATGCCGTTCGCGCTGGCCCGCGCTCTGCTCGCCAGCGAGGCGACGCGCTTGCGCACTAATGGCGTGGAAGCCGTCCGCACGCCTCCGCAAACATGCCCGAAGCACTGCAGTGGCGCGGCAGCCCCAGCAGCATCCTGAACGCATCGACATGTTAGAACGGACCGCCAACGACCTACCCTCCCTTTCCACGTCGACGTCATCTGACAGGCTCTCTGTGACCCAATGGCCCAGGTACTTAAACTTCGATACTCGAGGTTAGTAGGTTAGTTCCGCCGTACCATATCGTCAGCGTAACTGATGTTATTGAAACAAATCCCGTCAATAGAACACCCGGTTTTGGCACTGCTGAGCTCAACAATCAACGCGTTGATATATAAGTTAAACAATTTTGATGACGTCAACCCCCCCCCCCTGCCTCACACCACATTTAAGGCGATACAAATCAGAGCACGAGTCAGCCCACCGCACGTATTTAGTTTGGTTATTGTATCTGTAGATCTGTCTCGCACTCTAACTTGCTCCATAGGACGTCATAAGCCACCAGATCGAACGCCTTGGAGAGATCTAGGAAGCACGCATACACAGGGGTCTTCCTATACCTCATCCACGGAGACGAGTTAATATAGCGTCCTCTTTGTTGCACTTTTGTATGAAAATGAAAGGGACAAAGGAAGGCCGTTGGGCGTATACAATTTCATCTTGATGCCGGAACAGGCTTACATGCCGTCATTCAGAATCCTACTATTAAACGTATTTATATATTTGTTAGTGCATTCTGTTTCCAAAGAAAACAATAGGCTTAATTTGGACAATTTTCATACGTATAAACCATGTTAAAGGTTATGTATTTCAACTATACAATAAATTAAATACATTACAAAAATCATAAAATGAAATGAAAATACTAAGTAATCCAATACTATTTCCTATTACTGGATGGTTTAAGTATTTATCTTTAAATGAATTGATATAAAAGGTTTGGATAATGGCAGTGAATAAGACAATGTATGTTCGTAAAATATTGCCTCGGTCTTTTATTTGGTAAATTATTCAGTAAATCAGTCCAGTACACAAGCCGAGTCTCATATTAAGTAGGAAACAGTCCTATAAACAAGCCGAATCACAGAAAATGCAATAAAAACAATCCAGTATACAAGCCAGGTAAACGTTGACAATAGCTAATTCCAAAGAAGGATAACGCGTCCGCACCGCACCGTACGAAAGACAGATGTTGACTGAACTTTGACCGCCATGTAAACCTCTCTGATGCGTATTTATTACCCTTATCGCTGACCAATCGCATGCTCGCTTACTTTTCTAGTACTAACTCGTCTCCGCGGATGAGGTATAGTCGTGTAGTACTGAACAGTTTGCGTTAAAGGGGAGCTTCATTCAAAGTAGTAGGTTAAGGTTAACCGGTCGTGATGCGACGCAGGAGCGGTTCTCGGCCGGCGAGAAGCGCGCCGTGGTCCTGGGCGAGGTGCTGGCGCACCGCGGGCGGCACGCGGAGGCGGCGCGCGCGTTCCGCGGCGCGGGCCGCGACGACCGCGCGCTGGACCTCTACGTCGACCTGCGCATGTTCAACAAGGCCCAGGTAACCTAGCCCGACTTTCTTCTTTATATTCCAGATAAACGGGCTGCGAGATCCTGTATTTGCCTTTATCTACACACATACCATAAACCCGCTAAAATGCGTTCAGAAACTGCCAGTAATGATCAGCATTATATCAATAACATTTATAAAAATAATTAACTTATCTCTGGCCGTAGGTTATTTTGTACGTAGGGTCGCACTCTTTAATATAGGACCCTTTTCGCAAAAATAATCTTTGTATTCCCATAAAATTTGACAGGATTGTCAACCTTAGGTGGGTCCCAAATTAAGGTATTAGTGTTGTATTTTCATTAAGATATCGATATTGATAAAGTAATGACATACAAATTTCAAAGTGTGGCCCAGAGGTCAGAGCTTCGATATTGTTATGGAAATCTAGTTGGTCATGATTTGAAATCTAGTCGGCCATGGCGGTGCAATGGCGGTTATTCTAATGGTTCTCTAACACATCATTGAGGATTTATCATATGTGTGTAGATAAAGTAGTGTATGCAACTGTACATAATTAGGCCTTAAAACACCCGTGTGATCCTATTAACCATACTCGTGTTTTAAGGCCTCTTATGTATGTAATCTCTAATAATAATCTCTGCACCACCTACTGCATAATCTAGTTTTATCTCTTTCTCCGATACCCAAAGGTTGTCTGGAAGAGATCGCTTTTCAGCGATAAGACCGCCTGTTGTCTACCTCTACCTACATGTTATTGTATTGTTGTGTTGTGTGACGTGTGCAATAAAGAGTATTTGTATTGTTGTATTGTATTGTTTCTGTTGCATAAACTACTATTTTTGTTAAAATTCATGTTGGTAATAAGTTGTCTCCTAAAAATAAATAAATAATAAAAAACAAGATCGCCCGTACATTAAAGCCACTAGTGGCTGGCACTAAACGCGACCACTCTGCCGCACATTACGCAGCCACTAGCAGCGAGCGCGAGCCACTCCCGCAGCTTGTGGCTCGGAAGCGGCCACTTAACGCTCGGTGTGCGCCGATGCTACACAAATTTTATGAAAGAACTCGTCCGCAATTTGTATCGGCCAGTAGTGGCTCAATCTTAGGCGGCTCGAAAACATGTTAGCACATTTACCGTCATGCATCAAACAGAATTGGCTTGTGTCCTAAGATTTTTTACGATGCCATTCGAAATAGTTTTTGGAGATGAACAAATGTTTGTATGGGATCAACTACAATTAAAGAACATAAATCTAAATATAAAAACAAAACCGGCCAAGTGCGTGTCGGACCACGCAAAACGAAGGGTTCCGTGCCTATTAAAAAGGTCGTATCGTCACAGAAATTTTACGGCACTTACGTCCTTTTCTTTGAGGAAGGCAGTTTTTCAGCAATATCTCGAAAACCTCTGAACCGATCTTGTTCAAAACAATTTTCGGTGAATGAAATTAATAAGCCCTATGTCCATGAATTTTTCCATATTTTTAAAATACACCGTTCAAAAATTAGAGGGGGGGGGACAGAATTTTAGTGACTTTCGGGGCGATTATCTCCGACCCTATTCACTTAATCAAAAAAAATGCTAAGAAACCTTATATTTATTTTGAAAGGCCTATCGATTGATGTGCCACACGGGGGGTCACAATGAAAAAAACTTTTTTGACTTTTAGTTTTATGTATGGAGTGCACCCCTAAAAATTTTTTTTTTGTCATTTTAATTACAAAACTATGTAGCGGCTAACAAAATACACCTTTCCTCAAAATTTTATCCAAATACACCTTATAGTTTTCGAGTAAAATGCCTGTGACATACGGACAGACGGACAGACGGACAGACGGACAGACGGACAGACGGACAGACGGACAGACGGACATGACGAAACTATAAGGGTTCCGTTTTTGCCATTTTGGCTACGGAACCCTAAAAATGATAAAGACGGACCTCGCTGGCGACAGCCGAAACGTTTCATACTAATTGACATTGAAGTATGACGTCACAGTTTGCTAAGTACTAATCGTTGTACGGAAAATTAAGTAAATTGCCACGAAATTCTGCATTTAGGTCCATAGGTGTCATACAATTTAGTTTCTATAAAAGCATAATCTACGTTTCTATAAATTCTATTGGTAGCTTTAAACTTACTTTTGGACAGTAAAAAAAAACATTTTTTCTACATGTTCAAGGTCCATATCTTTTTATGATTTTAATTATATTTAGTACAGTCAGCAGCAGAAGTAGCTAAGCACTTTAACATGCTCAGAATGATCTGCACAGAACCTTATTCTGTTGACATTAGAGTCCGTGTGCAGATCAATTTGAGCACTAGGCCCGCTTAGCTACTTCTGCTGCTGACTGTACTATCCATTTAGAAACACTACATTATCAATTTTAACATGAGGAAATATTACCCTATTGCGATTCGAAATCAAATGTGTAGTTGGAAATGAAACTTATAACGGATTAGTGATGCGTATTTATGTGTCTTGTGCAGGAGTTCGTGGACGAGGCCGAGGGCGGCGCGGCACTAGCGCGGCGGCGCGCGGAGTGGGCGCGTCACGTGAACGAGCCGCGCGCCGCCGCCGAGATGTACCTCGCGGCCGGCGACGTGCGCCGCGCCGCGCAGCTCATGGCCGAGAGCGGCCGCAGGGACATGTACGTAATACGCGCCACAAGGCACACACTCGTCGAGTGACGTGGGAAATAGCGGGGAAATGAGGCAGAGACATAGTGTGGCTACGTTACTCGTCATGCCGCTCGTCCCACGTGCCCACCGCTCCCTGTTTTGCCGGTTTTTTGGGCGCGAGTCAAAGGAGCGGCAATAAGGGCAGGTGACCTAGTGCGGAGCGTCGCGATTAAAGGGCTCCGCGCGCTTATTGACGAGTTTTAGTTTAGAGGCTTAGAGACAAAATTATAGATATATTTATGGCACACACGTTTGCCGGTTCTTCAATCCTTTACCCACATTTGCACAAAGATAATTAAGAAAAAAAAAAATTGTTCTTACATGGCCCAAAAAAGCTCTGTTTACCATGTTAGTATGTTGTAAAATATTTTAAACTATGATTTTCAATCGTGGCTGTATGCAGAACGGCCTTTACCTTACGCGGCTTACGTGAAATACTTAATCAACAAAATCGACGATTGACATTTTGTATTTTCTATTATTATTGCGATATAGGTATTCTGATTATTACCGTTTTGTTCGGTCCAGGTTGATAGAGTTGGCCCGCAAGTTGGACAAGGGATCGAGCGAGTCGCTGCGCTACGTGGCCGAAGCGCTGGCGACCGCCGGCGAGCCCGCCGCCGCCGCCGACGTCTACCAGCGGCTTGGCGATTATAAGTATGCTGATTATTACCGTATTGTTTGGTCCAGGTTGATAGAGTTGGCCCACAAGTTGGACAAAGGGTCGACCGAGTCGATGCGCTACAAAGCGGTACAACCTGCATCAGCGTTGAGATGTATAGCGCACGCCGCTAGGGGCGCAGCGATGTGCATCATATATTCACCTACTGCGTGGCCGAACGCTTTTCGTGTCGCCTCAAAGCTCGACCACGTCGGAGCAAGACGCCGCTCTCCGGTTTAGCTCCAACGCATTGCGCGCCGATGCCGTTGCTGCTGCCGCTTGAAGTCGTAGCCGATTGGCCAGTGTGGCATTGACTATAGCGATTACAGATGGCGACTTTATGCAGCTATTCATGACTGTCACGCGGCACTAGCCATAGATCACCTGTCAAAATCATCTGTATCGATTCTGTATAGCATTTGTAGCGCTGCAAAAAGTGTAACCGCTGCAAACGTCTGTGTTTGTGGTTTTAGGAAAGTGGCACAACTGGCGGTGACGGCGGGCGAGTGGGCTCGTGCGTTCTCGCTCGCTCGCGAGCACGCCGAGTGCCGGCGCGACGTGTACCTGCCGCACGCGCATCGCATGGCGCGCGAGAACAAGTTTGTCGAAGCGCAGAAAGGTAAACCTATACTTATTTCAAATTACGAGTATTGAAAATGGGTTATGGGAGGAAACTAGCAGACGCCTGCCCTGATAATCAATCTGATTTTTTTTACATACATACATTATGATTATATGTATGTATGTAGAAAAATCAGACTGATTATCAGGGCAGGCGTCTGCTAGTTTCCTCCCATAACCCATTTTCCAGACCACGCACCATTCAACCCAATAACGCATGACCTTAACGCCGATTAGTCGGCCCATCTCTATTAGAGATGTAAGTACGGACTAGTGGGCCGACTTAGCGCCGATTAAGCAGCTAGTCGGTCAAATCCATATTCTATCTCTAAAATACAGCATGCACGTTAACTATTGCTAAACAATTTTAGATAGGTCAGTAATCGGTCCGTCTGACATTGTTTTCCCGTCTTGCCAGGGGTTTCCCTTTGTGACGCTTGCCTTTAACTGTCTTAAAAGCAAAGTAGTCCGACAGTCATTAGCAGAGCCCGGATTTTTCACGGCAAAACAAAACACTATCGTAATATAGCCAGTGGTAGAAACATTATTTTATCGATATCGATAATTGTGTAGTATAAGAAAAAACGTCACCAAATAAAATAAATATTCAATAAATAAATTACGTGTATCAAACACGTCGGTTTCAAAGCTTTATAAGAAATAAATAATATCTATACGCAATTTATGTTTTATACGTAATGTAATGACATTTAAAGTCTTATGGAGTAATGAGTGTCTATTATTGACTGTATTGTCTATTATTTTCAATGAGGTGGTATAGTCATTATCGCGACTTTTTAGTTGGCTCAAATACCTTACGGCGTTTTCGGAAGAAAAATACACTTCTAGTTTTTTTATTAAAAATATAAAAAGGATGTTTTGCACACTATAAATTGTCAATAATGTAAAAATATATCGGCATGTTATTTTTATACTTATATACCTAATAATACTCGATATCGATAAAATAATGTTTCTATCACTGGCTAGATTACGATAGTGTTATGTTTTGCCGTGAAAAATCCGAGCTCTGGTCATTAGTCGGTAGCTGGCCTTTAAAGTCACAAAACAATTGTATTTTGAAACAGCGTACCACATGGGCGGCGAAACGGACACTGCGCGTCGAGTGTTCTCTATCCTGGTGAACAACGCGGTGGCGGAGGAGCGCTTCAGCGACGCGGGCTACCTGCACCACCTGCTCGCCACGCAGTGCCTCGAGATCGCCGCCGCCGCGCACTCGAGGTTACCCGCACTTATTTATTTAGGTACTAGCATTTGCCCGCGGCTTCGCCCTCGTACTAAGCATAATTTTTAACCGTCTACAAAAAGGAGCGTATCAGTTAGACCCGTATATTCCTATTGAACTGCAATTTGGAACTATTTCAAGAATTTTTTGTCTACAATATTACATTTTAAAATCGATGTCATTTTCGTAACATCCCAAAAGCCCATAAAAACGATACCCATATTGATATTTAGACATTTCAACCCCATTGTATCCCAACAGGGGTGATCCGTCATATAGCTGATCAGATCGATTACACACGGCGACTTTTTGCAGCGATACAATCCGCTCTAAGAGTATGTTTTCTTTGCCACTCGATTGATGGTCAGACTAAACTGAAGTCACACCCTAAGTCACGTGATCCAATGAATTGGGTACTTTCCTGGGTATAAAATATATAATTCTATTTAGTCCGACAGTTAAATTATCAAAAAATATTGGATACATAATATTTTTGTTTATCAATTAAACGAAAAATGATGAGGATGTAGTCAGTTAAAGTTCCGCGTGACGTTACATTATGCTAAAAAGTGTACCATAATGTGACGTCTTCGTCAGCTTTTGTTTAATTGACAAAGAAAAAAATACGTGTCCAATATATTTTGATAATCTAACTGACGGACTAGATAACTTCTTTTAGGAAAGTAGCCAATTATGTAGTTATATGTCCGCAGGGATCGCGAGAGGAGCATGCGCTCGCACGCCGCCAACGGCCGCCTGGCGCGGGTGTACCACGCGTACGAGGCGGTGCACCGCTGCGTGCACGAGCCGTTCTCGCTGAGCCAGCCCGACGCGCTGCTCAACGCGGCGCGGTACGTGCTCGCGCTCGTCGGGGACCGCCCGCCGCCCGGCGTCTCCATGTTGTATCCGATACTAAAGCACCAACTTACGATACGGACCGATCAACGTTACAGCCCGTTCACACAGTCTCCGTATTTACGGTACCCGTTTTAACGGATACAACAACAACAATTTACTGTATACTGAATACTGTGTCATATGTGAAGTCGCTCATACGACTCCATACGCCATCAATGAAAAAAAAACGTATACGATAAAACGGAACAGTCAAACGGAGACCCTGTGTGAACGGGCTCTTACATGTAGCGCCGGCGACTGCCATTCCGTTGTAACTTTAAAACTATTCAATTCTGCACATGATCTATCAACTGTCAAACTTTCCATACATTCACATTTTAACGCACACGGGTTACAATTACTGACGGTTTGGTGCAATCCACATTAAATCACATTCAGAGCGGCTATAAAACGCCAACTTCGTTCGTTCGTCTATCATTATCTCTGCACTTGCATATTCAAAGACTCGATCGAATGCATGAACCGCGGCCGCCGCCCGCCGGTGTCCAGACCGCGGGTCTATTCATTCACTGCACTTGACTTGCAGTGAACTTAAAGCCGCGTCCAGACGAGTGTAACGTGTAATGTAACATTACGTGTAATTTAGCGTCAACAGTGTGGACGGCACGGCGAGCGCCTTTGTGTTCGCGAGAAAAACCGACAGCCGATGGATCAACACCGACCGTTACATGTAATGCTCGTAGTGACGTCCACACGTAGAATTCGTGTTACATTACACGTTACACTCGTCTGCACCCGGCTTTACATCTTCCTGCCCCGAGAGTATCTTCTCGAGACCAGGGATCGGATACCGGTATTTTCTCCATACAAATTAAACCGGTATTATTTCGTTATTTGGTTATTATATCATTTTTGATCGGGCAATCTAATAATAAAAATATGTTACCTAAATACACGATAGAGACCTACATTAAGAGCCTAAAATAATTCAAAATATTAGACTACTTCGGGGATTTTTGACAAAACCGGTTCCGATCCCTGCTTGAGACACGGCAGCATACATGAAAATACAATTGAAAATGAATCGTGCTATTCAGATAATAGTTTTGAATTTTATTTCTTCTGAAATCATAAGAAATGCTACTCTGACTTTAAGATTTGTCATTTTACCGCATGCTCGCAAAATTCAAGCTATATTGACACTGTCATTTGTTTTTAACCCCCGACGCAAAGAGTTTAACTGTGTATCTGTCTGTGGTATCGTAGCTCCCAAACGGATGGACCGATTTGAATGCGGTTTTTTTGTGACATAGATAATTTTAACCCGAGTGTTCTTAGCCATGTTTCATCAAAATAGGTTCAGCCGCAGCTTTTTAATAATGAGTTTTTGATAATTTTCCTTAATAAAGGCAGTTGTTTGTATTTGTGTCTCGCTAAGCAAGCGAAGACTCTCAACGCCCACTCGCTGGCTCGACAAATGCTGGACAAGATCTTAGCCCTGCAAATACCACAAAAGTTCCAGGTAAGTGTGCTTTTATACTGTCTATGTGTGCAACTCTGTGTTTGCAAACC
The DNA here is from genome assembly GCA_932294315.1 of Epinotia nisella. Taxonomy (NCBI): domain Eukaryota; kingdom Metazoa; phylum Arthropoda; class Insecta; order Lepidoptera; family Tortricidae; genus Epinotia; species Epinotia nisella. The sequence continues at coordinate 16,304,661 of OW028673.1, read as the reverse complement.
CTTTGACCAGTATTATCTTTTGACAGTGACAAAATAAGTACTTACAGTCAAGTGCAAAAATATGTATCGATTTAATCCGCTCATAAATATGTCCCACAAGCTTAATCCGCTGACATAAGAGCGATGGGACATATTTATGAGTAAGTTGTATGCACCTATATATTTGCACTTGACTGTACGTACAGAATATCTTATGTTATGTGTAACAAATCCTATGTTCGCCAACTATTACAAGGACTCAAACTTTGGCATCCCATTCTACCATATAGTACTCACTTTCGTCTATTTAGAATCAAGATTTAGGCAGGCTTTTATTATTTAAATGCAATATGATTATTAATATTTTGAGGCCATATACGTACATGTAAACGCTTCAATCGCGCATAACTCTCGATCATGCACGGCGCCGTCTGTCGAGATTATGATACTACAAGATCAAAAATTTTTATACCACGATTGACGTTGGTTTTGTCAGTGACAATTGTAAATACAAGTCACATTTTTCTTCAATAGAGTATCGTATTTAACTTTCGTCAAGTGATAAAGTCAATATAATAAATATCCCATAAAAAAACATTCCAAGTCTCGAAACTCTTCCACAGTAAAAAGTTCTGAGATATTTCGTAGAGCCAAGTCAGGCATTCTTATTAATCTTTATTTGCTTGCTAAATAAAATTCTGCAACTTGAGAATCACACAACTTTACTGTATTTATTATTTTTTATATATCTAAAATGTTTTATTAAATGATAGGCTAATAACTAATCATGTTTAAAAGTTGTAGATTGTGGGTCTGCTAGAACTACCTTAGCATTATGTTGATCAGTCGATAAGTGAGTGAGTATGACAGTGGCAATAGTTCTTAAACTAAAAGTTCAAATTGAATGTTCTTAAGAATATATCTAAGCTATATTATATGCCCTATATGTTACTGAAAATTCAGGGTTCTGGCTTTAGCCAGCACAAAATTACAAGAAATGGCCTGAATGGCTTCGAGAAAAGGATGGTAACTGTGTATCTTTGTTTTGATCGACTTGGCGGGGGCATTGCCGTGCCCTAAGATAATAAAACTAAATAACTTGTCCATTGTTTTGTTTTCCGATCTGATAATTAACAAAAAATTATTTGGTCGTCCGATTTGGCTTTCACGTGTTTGCTTTGGTAGTGAATATAATATTATGTATTTACTTCTCCCATTTTCGTAACTTTTTTAACGCGCGTTTGTACATAGTTATGTCAAAATTGCACGATTACTCTTCAGTATTGATAGAGACTGCCGTGCCCCCAGATAAAACTAGTAAAAAAAAATTTCCTCCAACAGATTATACCTACGAGTGGGTTTTGGTTACTGAATTGTATTAACAACTATCAAAGGGAACCACAGTTTGAAAAGTATGAGATTTCTTAATGTTTAGAAGAACACTTTAAAAAAACAATAGAAAAAAAAAACTATTTATAAATCTGTTAGATATGAAAACTGCCATTTGTTTTTATAGTTTATTAGCCACTAGTCACTTGAATACACTTTAAGGAGATTTATTATACATTATGTATATTGTATAGATATTGGCAGTTTTTATAATTTACTAGTTTCTGGTGAAGACTAAACGAAAGAGTGCACAATTGTTGCTTGAGAGTTTCCTATATGCCTTACGTCACCGCGAGACTGTCGCCGCGAGAGGTCTTTTTGACAGCTTTTAAAATCCACCAATCAATTAGACCTCTCGCCACAGTGCTGGCAGCACAGGACTGCACTGCACGTCACCACGTGGTGACATAACACATTCCGGACACCCTCGTTCAATAGAACTGTCGGTTGTTTAGGAGAGTGTGGAGCTGCTAATCCTGAAGTCGCGCGCGGGCGGCGCGGAGGACGCGCGTGACGACGTGTCCCCGCTGTGCTGGCGCTGCCGGCGCCACGCCGCGCCCGCGCCCGCGCCGCGCTGTCTCCACTGCAGACATACCCCCGCCTACTCGCTGCCCTCACACGGTGAATACACACCACTTGTTACCAGAGATCATACATTTTGTAGCATATACGGCGGCAGCGGTGCGCCAATACGTGGGTTAACAAAACCTATAGTCTGTTGCACCTGTCCCACCGCCGGCAGTCGTCGGCACCAGCGAGATACGAGTTTATAAATCTAGTAAATTATACAGAAAGGATAGAATAGAGGGACTCACATACACAGACTCACATGACTGACAAACATGTATACGAGGTGCGGTCCAAAACTTTCCGGCCTAATAAAGAAAAGAAGTATATAAATATATTTTATTCTGTCCCTCAGCGCATATAGGCTTTTTTTGTTTGTCACCAGCTGTCAAAAATACTACTGAAACTGACGTCACGCTTAAAAAAACGACTGGAGTATATAGGACATGAGATGACAGTAGTCTTCGAATACTTCTTAATTTAGTCGGGTTAATTTACCTCCATTCCTTAAATCAATAAATGGATAATCTCTTTCCAGACGTCCTTCCTTTAGTGCAGTTCGTGCCTGAGGAAGGCATATCGAACGAAGAAGCGTCCGAGCTGATAGAACGGACTACTCTCCCGGATTCAGAGTCGCAGGAGGACGCGGGCGGTGCCGAAGTGCTCCGGATAGACCACGAGGTCGACGCCTCCGACCCGTTCCTAGATAAATTTGATGAGGTCTGGTTTATTTATATCCGGAACGCGTTATGGTGGTATTCCACTTGTCCTGTTTCTAGTTCCAATTTTAGATAAAGTTTTTTTGACGGAGGCCCATTCCACTTGTCCAATATCTTTGTCCAAGTATTTGCGTAACCATTTTGGTTGGTTTTGTAATACTATTTTAATAACTTTATTAAGACCTCTTTGTAAAACAAGTGGATGAAAAAAAAAACTAATTTTAGGCCGTACGTTTTTATGCGTACGAGTAAATCTCGTTTTAAAATCGTTCATTAATTGTTTTTTCTTGTTAGTGAGTCAATAGAAAAAATTAATTATCAAGGGTTGTTTTGTAACTTTTTAAGTGATCGAGCCGACATTTTGAATGTTTTTTTTAGGTGTATCTCGAAAATGTTTTTTTTTTTGCATAACGCTTGATGTGGCCCAAAAAGTTGCAATCAACCTCCACTATAATCTTTAGGAATACGTTGAATGACCAATAACCCTGTATATTGATTGTGTGTTAGGAAGAAGAAGGCGGGCCGGTAGTGTGCTCGCGCGGCGCCCTCTTGCGGCTCAGCCCCGCGAGCGTGGTGGTGGTGCGGTGCGGCGCGGCGCCGCTCTTCTATCGCAACATGCTGCCCGAGCTACCGGTCATAGCCTGCCCTCACTGCGGCTCGGTGAGGACCCCTCAACACTTGTACATTCTTATTCATTAAACTCAACACACCTTTGTTACTTAAAAAGGCTTTTGTCTCTTTGACACAAATACACTATTAAGGACACGTAATGTGCTGTTTAGTACCTATGTATGTAGGTACTACAAAACCTTCGAGTCGTCTTGCCCAAAGTGCCAATTACACCACCAAGTTTTCAAGTAAGGTTTATATTCGGTTTCTTGTAGTAAAAGAGTTTGGCGTGTGAATCACTTTTATGTATGTACGATTACGTCGCTAATGACATTTTTGAAATCCGCATGATGTATACATATTATACATATATTGGAATAAGCGTGAAAAATAATTCGAGACGGACGGAGTTTTCATTTAAGCGCAACGTACGCCTTACATGGACTCACCGCGGACGCAGGACGCGCCGCGTAGGGGTGATCCACCGTTAGCGTTAGTGTGAGCGACGGAAACAAGAACCAATAGGAAGCGATGCGTGAGTGCAGCCGGTCACGCTATTGGTAGGTTTTTTTCCTGGCTCTCCGCCTCGCAGCCTCGCACGGCGGCCTAAATGCGACATAGGCTTGACTGCAAGTTTGTTTGCACAGTTGTTCTACCTGGAAGACTACGAGGTGCTACTGGTGACGAAGGGCCAATGTCCGTTCTGCCGGCAGACTGCGCGGGGTTCCGACTCGTCGCCCTCCACGCCGCCCAGCGACGCCCCACCGCTCGACTCCTGGCGATAACACCTACGCTTCTCGGTTGCTACGCAAACTTTACGTAGCACACAGGTATCGCCTATTTATCCCACCTTAGACTCACCTGGCCACTATAACCGCAATGCGTATTGCTTGATCGTTAGCTTTTATATAAGGTTTTTTGGCCAATAGGATGAAGAAAATATTTTCGGAATTTAATGTTTCTTTGACGTAGCCCGCACCTGAAGACTCAATAGGTTACGTATGACTATGTCGTTAGGATTCTCGCTAAACACAATCACTCTGCCGCACATTACTGGCACTAAACGCAGCCGCTAGTAGTGAGCTGGGGGCCTCCCGTAGCTTGTGGCTCGCCGCTCGCTCGCTCGGGGGCACGCCCGGTTTGCGCCGACGCCATACAATACATCCATACAAAATGTATCAAAAAATTCGCCAGCATTCTGAATGAATGAATGGTTTATTCATAATGAATACATGGTTACATAAGATCTTAAATATCTATACATAGTTCGTCCCATAATATATTCAGCCAGGTCAGGCATATGAAACCTTAGATCAGTGATTTAATCACTCAGTCTATTCCAGTCATTAAGTAATTATAGCATAATAGTGATCTAATAGTAAATATTAAACATTATTTTATCGCACACTAAATTAAATTGATTTATATAAATAACGTTGATAGAATTCTAATTAAATTAAATAATAATAACAGTCAAATATCATTTATCATTATATGTCACATGCATCGTCAAATCTGTACGCAGCGCAGCTCGCAGGTGAGATTTTTTAATTATTCCATGACTGCATGTGACACGCAGCGACCCTTATATAATTTCGTCAATAACGCGCGTACAAATACTGACTATCACAACTGACACTAATTCAGTAAAACTGTCCAGGCTTTTATGATAACGGACCATTGTGTTTGTGACTCATGGACGAGTTTCTGTACTCCTCGGAAGCCGACAACCAGCGTCTATTTCACAACTCTGGAGATCAAGTTATTATTGTTATGGGACGATTGGAAACTAATTTGTGAATCACTTAGCAGTTTAATAATGATCGCAGGTAAAGCATGATTTTAGTTGTGTGCAATAATAAGTAAATAAAAGGATGACTGTAAAATAAAAAGCCGAACCGAAACATCAATAAGCGGAATATTTACTTTCAACGAATAAGAAATGCCTATGTCCAGCAGTGGACGTCTTTCGGCTGATATGATGATGATGATGATGATGAATAAGAAATGTAGTTTTATTGCTTTTTAATTAGCTAATTATACAGTTTAGTTTTTCAAATGTATTGTAATGTTTCTAATTTAATATAAACCGATGATGCAAGAACCTACTTACGTTTTACTTGTAGTGCATTATTTTGTTCCTGAGCTGTTATTTTAACTTGTTGCAATTGGCTAATGCCATGCCAATGTTTAATAATTTTTAAATGTAAAATATACCATATAGAAGAACCGGTAACTTTTTAGAAGTATTGATCGGCTGTGTAATGATTTGCAAAATGTATAAAGGTGTAGTTGATCATCGCCAGAAAATTCGTTAGCTTTTCGTTTCTGTGACTCAATCCTCCGTCCTCACCGACATTTTGGTACCTAAGTTTTATCTATTTGTAAGGCATTTTTATCGACATCTTCATGTGGTTAATATTTTACACTTACCCTCGTTTATTTGTACACTTTCCGAATTTACACGTGAAATCACACGCATTCACTCATTAAGTATGTGTGTGTGAGTGTGTGTAATTTCATTTAATCCATTCACGTCAACTTATTATACTTAGATTCACATCAGTATTCATAGCAAGACCTCTATTGGCTCTATTAGTAAATAACCTCGAAGGAAAGAAGCTTATATAGAGTGGCTTTAGATAATAAAGTAGATTGTGAGCCGGCAGTGAAGTTCGCACGTCATTTTATAGCAAATGCTGTATTCTGGTGTGTTTCTGGACTATCGTTACAACAGTGGCTGGTGAGTGCTGTTCAGTTGGGGAGGCGGGTTGAAAACTAACAATGTAATATAATAGGTACTATTCTATAAAAGTGTTTTTCTACTCCAGCACTGTAATTTGACAATTAAAAGGCTAACATCAATATTAAAAATATACACTTTTCGTGATTCCACTTAAATCTATGATCTATGAATTACATTATAATGCTCCGACGGATATTATAATAAATTATAAGCCAACTGGTATTTTTTTTAATTTGCGTTAAAGTGGCCAGCGCCTACAGACCATGTGCCAGCGCGAAAGTGTTTTATTTAAATTTATGTTTCAATGACCGCATCCATGACAAAAGTTTATGTAAATGAACTTATTATTACTGTAACTGCCATATTTACAATAAAGACTCGTTTATTATTACGTAAATTACAGATATGAAATAAGAATATTATTTTTCCAAAAGATTTTTATGTTTGAAAAATACATCTACTTAAACAGTATTGTTGTCTATGGTAATAAAAAAACATAAAGCGCGGGAATTTAATTATTTTCAATTGTCAGTTAGGTTCATTGGTAACGCAATTTATTTAACTTTTGAGGTTGTAACTGAATTTGATCCATCTCCAATGCCAACCGCTCCGGACTTTCTACAAAATGAAATAAATATGTCCCAGATCTTAAAACAAAACAACGCGCCAATAATCATAACAAAAAACACCATTCAAAGCCTTCATATTCATTACCATAAATAAAATGTTTGTTTTTACATGTCTGTATTTTTATTTATTTATAACTAAAAGTATAAGTTGGTTCTAGCTGTCGTAGAAAAAGTACTGTATGCAACGTTATATAATTAGGTCTTAAAATTCTCGAGTCTTTATTAACAAAACTCGCTAAAGCTCGTTTTGTTACAGCGACTCTCGAATTTTAAGAACCCATATTATATAACTGTTGCATAAAATACTATTTTAAGTACCTACGAGGTGCGGTCCAAAAGTTTCCGGCCTAACAAAGAAAAGAAGTATATATTTACTAAACTTTTTTTTTATTTTTCGAAATAGTCTCCCTCTATTACAATGTACTTTTCAGATCTCTTAATAAGCATTTCTATCCCCTTATAAAAATACTCAGAAGTTTTGTCCTCAAAATGGGCGTAAACCGCACGGGTCACTTCATCATCTGAAGAAAATCTTCTCCGAAGAAGAAAAAGCCGAACACGTGTGCTAAGTTTTCCACGACGCTTCTGCTTAATCGCCTCTCGTAACTGCTCAATAAGGGTGGCGTAGTATACCGTGGTGTTCCTTTCTTTTATGTCAATCAGTAGTATTCCGTGACAATCCCAGAATACCGTAGCCATTATCTTTTTGGGGGATTAAGTGTTACCTTGGCCTTCCTAGGCGGCTTTTCACTAGGACGACTTTAGGCGGCGCCCATACAACAAACGTCAATTTTTGCTCGTTTTTATAGATAATGGTACGGAACCCTTCGTGCGCGAGTCCGACTCGCACTTAGCCGGTTTTTTATATCCTTTGTCACGAACTTGATCACGGAACGATATTCCAACTTAAACATTTCGAAAACTTTCAGACTTCTTATTGTTCTAAACGCCGTCAAATCAAAACCGCAACCAACAGAAATTTCATAACTTTTTACTCAAGCAGTATAAATGACAATCACAATGACACATTTTATTTTTAAAAGCTTTATATAAATTTGACCTGTTCGTATGTAAGTATGTAAGAAGTAAGTTGTCCGTCAAAATTTGCAATCCATTTTTCAGTCACTTGTCGTTATCCGATTGAGCTGAAATTTTGGATAATGGTATAGTTTTGACGACAATTGAATAATATGGTACCATCGAGCTGATCTGACGATGGAGACAGAAGGTGGCCATGAGAATTCAGTATTTAACCGACGTATCCCCGTTGAGTTTGGGCTCGTTAGAATCATCTCAATAAGTAGATGATGATGGTATACAGAAAAGTACAGTCGGCAATAAAAGATTGTACCAAAAATGATTTTTTTGACAGAAACTTATTATTTTTAAACCGCCATATTTCTCCAGGCAGAAACTTTTGGACCGCACCTCGTATTAACTAGTAAAATAAAGTGGACCAGATTAGGAATCTAACAGCGTTTTCAGAAAAAACCTTTCAACACGACCTCGATTACTTCCGAATTTTTCCTGGTTTCTTGTAGGATTTTCACCTTAGAATTATATGAGAATCTCGAATACGAATTCGTATTCTACTGCACTTCTTTACACCGAGACGTTATTGTTGTATTGAATCAACTGTTGATTTTAATGTTATTAACAATTAAGTAGTGTGAATGAGTAATAAGTTCGAATAAATTATGTCTCAGCACAAGAGGAAAGACGCGACAAAGAAACATTTTAGCACGTGCGCCCTTACTCTCTTGTCGCACCGGTCTTTTGCTACCCATGTATTGTAATATGTAATGTTAGCACTAGTTAGTAGTCAGCAGCAAGTGGCGTTTAGATGGTCAGAAGACTGATATGGTTCTGGTGACCTAGATAAAGTATTGAGAATGGTCTGCTGGAGTTCTTATTATTTTGGCGAGAGAGTAGCGAGTATATCAATTTGAACATTCTATTTGAGTGGCTATTCTTGCTGCTGACTACTCTCACGTTCATATCCTATTCGAATTTAATTGAACTTGTTAGATTTGTGCGTCATACATGAGCTTAACCGGCAGGGTAGTTGCGTTACTTTTAAAATGCGCGAGGTCATATCATGATAGCCCGGAGGCTCAGCAGGTGTACAGCGCAAATTAAAGTAACACTCTTTGGAACGTACTCGCTGTAAGCCTGTAGCCTGTGGACGAGGTACACGCAGCGTGCTAATGCCCATGCGTGTGTAATATAACGACGGCTTCAGGGTATTGTTGCGCCACTTGGGGCTGGCGCGATATTGTAGCGCGTCGGGCATGTTCGCCGACGCGCAAGGGACGGATTCCACGCCACGCTGCGCAAGCGCTGCGCCGCGACGCTCCGCAGGGTGCGCGCTAGCCGCCCTCCAGTCTCCTGGCCGTCGTGCCAGAGATGGGACAGCGCCCTAATCAGGCACTGGACCTCTCAGCACTTAAGTTTAGGTACTAACGTAGTTATTTGAGTTTAATTGTAATACTAACATTTATGGATTACAAGTTTTTTTTTATATCAACTGTCATTTTCTGAAGCAGAGAAAGACAGTCGCCAATTGACATGACCTAACGCTCGTTCGAAAAGGTACGCAGCTAGCTAGCCTGCATGAGAGAAATTAACATATGAACAAACAATAAACGTGATCTAAAATCGGGATGAGACTCCCACGAGACTGTAAACTACAGACAGACGTATAGTCTACTATTAGCATGCTCTTTGGTACAGTCGACTACAAAGAAACGTATTCACCTTTTCACCTTATTGCATTGTAATGGGGTCCAGAAATGGATACATCTCTTTGTAGTCGACTGTACATTAAAAAAAATGTATTTGATAATATATTGTAGCAGCAGGCACATAAAACAACTTGTCTATTTTCTTCGCGGGCAATGTCAGTTGAGAATATAGATACGTAGGTAGGTACAGTCAGCATCAAAAGCTCTTATTCCCGTTATTAAAGACTTGACGTCTTCTTTTGCGTAGCCACATTTGATGCTGACTGTACGAAGTTACTTTCCAGCCGTCGCCTCTTATTTTAATAAAGGTAACGGTTTAAAAAAATTAAGGATAAATAAAAAAAAACAATGAAATTCATTTTCTAGTTTTTCTAGTAGTAGTTTTCTAGTATTTTCTAGTAGTAGACAAACAGTCTAAAACCGAAGTTACAAATCTCATACTTTAAAAATGTCTTGCTCTCTACACAAACTTTAAACCCCTTTTAACACTCTTAGGGATGAATCTGAAAAAACTCTAAAATTAGTTTTGAATTCTTAATTGCTTGCTCTCCATATAAACTTTGAACCCCCTTTTAACCCCCTTAGGGGTTGAATTTTTAAACATTCTTGCTCTCCATATAAACTTTGAACCCCCTTTTAACCCCCTTAGGGGTTAAATTTTTCTAAACGCTGAAAGCAATAGTCATCATAATAATCATTCTACTTTATTTGTAATCTAATAAGTAATCTTTCTACAAAATTTTAAGTCTCTGGCTCAAAACAAAAAGTTTCCTCCATACAAAGTGTGCACCCCTTTTTAACCCCTTAGGGGCGCAATTTTCCAAAACGCTGAAAGGACTTTATTTGTATTCTAATAAGTAATCTTTCTACAAAGTTTTAAGTCTCTAGCTCAAAACAAAAAGTTTCCTCCATACAAACTTTGCACCCCTCTTTAACCCCTTAGGGGCAGAATTTTCCAAAACGCTGAAAGTACTTTATTTGTATTTTAATAAGTAATTTTTCTACAACATATTAAGTATCTAGCTTCAAACTTTGCACACCTATTTAACCCCTTTAGGAGTGGAATTTCGTAAAATCCCTTCTTATCCGTCGCCTACGTTATAAAAGGTAGTTTGGGTGTAAATTTCAAGTTTCTAGTCCCAGTAGTTTCGGCTGTGCGTGTATGAATCAGTCAGGAAGTCTTCTTTTATATATATATATATATATATATATATATATATATATAGATTTATATATATATATATATAGATTATAGTAACGTAGCCATTTTAATGTAGAGACCTGATGTTTAATTACACGTATTCTTAAAAGTATGTTTTATATATGTAATGTGATTTTGAATCCGTCCGAAATGTTTTTTTTTTTGCTCTATATTTACAAATGACTTGAGATTAAAGTTGAATAGAATCTTCAATGTATTTTAATATAGCAAGTATAACTTAGTGCTAGATTAGTGCTTTCTAATTTTTTAAGTTGCTGTCCTTATGAGAAGTGCCTGTGTATATGTCAAAGAGTTGAGTTTTGTTAGTATTTTAAACTTTGTATAGGTTTAACCAGTAATAGAGGTCAATAATTAGCTAGTTCTTTAGGATACCTAATGGACGTTTAGTTCTTGAATCTGGAACTCAAAGTGCCTATTCAAAAATGTACCTGGGTCGTTCTTCTTTTCGACCGACAATAGCCTGTCCCTCGTCTTATTACGGCATCTCATTTGAGTAATGATGTTTACGGTTTTATAATGTTCGAATGAACGTCCATATTATTTTATTCATTAGTGATGTTTAATATTTCACTTTCTCTAACTAGCATTTTTTTTAATGTTTTTTTTTTTCGTAGAATGCCGTGACAGAGTGGTAAACCAAAATGTTGTCCCCACTGAAAGAGTCCACTTTGTCACATGTTTTTTTTTAGAAACCAACCGTAAATAAATATTTATATTGGCCAGAAAGGAAACTTTAATTAGTTCTAATGAAGAAACCTATGCAATTTTTTTTAAATCGCACATCAAAACCACAATTTTTGATAGTTCAAAAACCAAAAAAACAGAAAAACCTCGGATCATTGTCGGTAAAAAAGAAGAACGACCCACCTACTTGTCAATATGTAGTATACAAATATATACATAAAGTAAACTGTACATATACCGTATTTGAGCATTTCTTTAAAAAAAATCCACTATGTTTTTTATGAGATTTCTTGCTACTTGTATGTTATTTCTACTCAGAATCACGATCTCTTTTCATACTATTACGAGAAAAAAAGTGTAGCAAAATGTCCATACATTTTTTATCTTTCCTATTGTGTTTACCGCCATATAAAGTGTATGGGAAATGGTAACAAAATAGGGAAAAAATCTTTGGGTCATTTTTTGGTCCTATTAGGATCAGTGGAAATAACATAAAACTCCTAGAAAATGTTACAATTCATATTAGTGGCATTTTTTTTTGAGAAATGCTCATTTAAGGATTTTGTTGTGATCCAATGATCTCTATTCTTAAGTTATGAATATCTGAACAAAATAAACGAATGTCTACATACGTCGAAGACACTGCACACAATACTTTTAGTGATAATAAAACCACCGTCCCTACGGGAATGCATACAATAAATGTTATAATCAAGTTTGATGATTTTTATTTGGTTTGTTCGATCTGTTTTGCACCTGTCCCGGCGATTATAATGATGCGAGGTCCAACTGGACCCGGCCCCGCGGCGGCGGCGCGCGGCGCGGTCGGTCCTGCCTGCGACAGGCAGGGCTCGGCTTCCGCGTGGCCTTGGCGGGCTGCTGCCATCTAGTTTTGGTTTTTATTTTGCAACGCGTGCCACCTGTTGTTGCTTACGGCCACAATTTAGTAAGCATAATTTGCAGAAATTGTATACGTAATTATAAAGACACTCGGAGCAAAATAACGCGCGGATGAGGTGAAACTTCTTGAGTCACTTTTCATACAAAAGTTGGTCAGACAATTTTATATTACCTATTCCTAACTGCCCGCGCGGCTTCGCCCGCGTATTGCAGAGAACGCAGGCAAACCCGCAGGATAAAAATAGCCTATGACTATTCAGAACGTCGATATTCTACGGGTACGTAGGTACACAAATGAAAGATTTTTTGAAATCGAATAAGTGGTTCCGAATAAGTTACTCTATAATATTATCGTAGATTATTAATCAGACTAAATTTTGAGTTTATTGACAGCTAGGAATATTGCTAGAAATCCAAAAACCGCAGGATTTAACGAAATGAGGGAGATCATATGAGTAGGTAGTGGAACCTTTTATAATAGGTAATATTAATCCGTTATATACCTAATTAATTGTATATGGTTGAGAGTGTTGAGAGACGCGGACAAGATAAAAGGTTATGGTTTCCTGTCCGCACTCACAGATCGAGCTGTCTCGAATCCATACAAACTCCCCCAAACTCGCATTTTTGTTTAGGTATATCGTTTTGCATTAAAATATTAAATCAATAACGTATAAGTACATCCTATTACCTAGTACACACATAAACGACAAAACAAAACAATAGTTATTCAAATCATGAAAATATTTAGCGTCTACGAAAATATACCCGAACTTAGTGCCTATAATGATCGTAGAGAAAGTCACTATAGAACTTAACGTTTCTCCTTATTTAATCTCCAACTTACCGATAATTATGGCAACTTTTACAAATAATTGGCTCCGAAAAAACTTTGGAAGCCGCGAACTTTGTAATGTTACCATTGCGATGTTAAACTGCCCCTTTAGCATATTTTTGATGCGGTCTGTAGGTATGTGGTTTCTTACTAAAGACATCTGTGTATTAAATTGGGGCAAGCGCGAGTCTGATCCGAACCGAATCTTAATACGTGCTTTGTGATATAGGGAAAGTAATCGTGAAGGGCGAATATGAGAGTGTCAAATATACGAGGGTGAATTGAAAAGTTTTGAGCCTAACCTTTAAAATAAAGACTTGAGTTTTTATAACAATTTTATTTCTCTACATAGTCTCCAAAACGATCTATACACTTTTGCCATCTTGCTTCTAGCTTCATTATTCCCTGTAAAAAAAAAAAGAATCTTCAAGGTCATCGAAATATTCAGTCACAGCTTCTTGTATCTCAATATCCGTCGAAAATTTCCGTCCTGCCAAGTGTTTTTTTAAGTTCGGGAAAAGGTGATAATCAGAAGGGGCCAAGTCCGGCGAATAAGGTGGATGCGGCAACAATTCAATCCCACAGCTATGTATTTGTGCGATAGATTTCGCTGCAGTATGGACAGGAGCATTGTCTTGGTGGAACAACACTTTTTTAGATATCATACCAGGTCTTTTTGTTTTAATTTCTTCGTGCAGACGTTGTAAAAGGGTGCAATAGTAATCAGCATTTATAGTTTTACCCTTTTCAAGATAATCAACCATGATAACCCCTTTGCAATCCCAAAAAACTGAAGCCATTACCTTTTCGCTGATAAAATGGCCTTAACTTTTTTAGGATGTGGAGACCCTGACCTTTTCCATTGTTTGGATTGCACTTTTGACTCCGGTGTATTGTGGTGGACCCAGGTCTCGTCCATAGTTTTGAAACGACCAAGAAAATCTTATGGATCGCATTGAAACAGATCCAAACAATCTTGTGACACAGTATGGCGGGTGCGTTTATTTTCAGCTGAAAGCAGCCTAGGTACCAACCTAGCAGAAACCTTAGAAAATCCAAGATCCTTGGTGATTATGTTTTGTACTCGCTCATAGGAAATGCCAATTGTCTCCGCTATCTCTGCAACTTTCAACCGCCTGTTATTCATAATCATATCTAGTATTTTATTAACATTTTCATCTGTAGAAGCCATTATTGGTCTACCACACCTAGGTTCATCTTCAACTGCTTCTCTGCCGCGTTTAAAATCTGCTACCCATCGTTATACAGTGGCATATGATGGAGCGGATTCTCCTAAAGTCTGGCACATGTCTTCAAAAATTTGCTTTGGCGTTAAGCCCTTTTTTTGTAAGTACTTTATGACAGAACGGTGCTCAATTTTATCCATTCTAAAGGAAATCGCGAACCTCCTTTAGTTATTCGATCACAAAATTTGCAATTGTCACTGAAGAAAAACAAAAGATAGTGCATTATGATAAAAAAATATGTAAGTCTTACGTTCCAGTATTATTTTTTCTTTTTAATTTCATTAACAACCTCAGGCTCAAAACTTTTCAATTCACCCTCGTAGGTAATAGTAAATTATTGTCGAGGCGCGGAAAGAAAGGACTTGCCTGGCGAGGTGGTTGGCAAGCTGAGGCTAGCCGAGGCCGGCCAAGAGACGAGTCAGGCAATCCCGGTTTCTGCCAAGAAAAATATAGTGCTTTAAATTAATACAAAGACATTACAAAAAACATATTGTGACATACCTAATAACGCGGTGATACTTTTATATTTTGATTTCGCTGAAACCCCTTTCATTCCGCGCCTCGACAACAATGTACTATTTCACGCCACTGCTCGGAAATGTGGCAAAAGATGGTCAGAATTCAGGCTTCAAAGCTGGGGATAGTTGGACGTCGCACGAACAGGCCATCTATGACTTCAAACTGGCCAACAATGATTTTGTTGGACAGTTTGAACAGCAATCGACCAATCACAGGGCACCGCGCGCGGTCGGTCGCGGCCGGCGTGCGTGCGCCCGTTCCCCCTCCCCCGCGCCGGGCGCGAGGCAAGCGAGCCTGTTTAGTATTTTGATCTTCAATTAGATACTTAATTTTGATTTTAAAATATAATTATTTGCAATTTCCTCGCAGTAGGCGTGAAAAGCACTATGTTAAGCCTCGGCCGAAAGGGCAATAGCTGGACTCGTACTTTCGAGGGCCTCCGCTACGCGTCGGCCCTCGAACTAACTCGTCCATCTATTGCTTACTTTCTAGCCGCTTCAACAATGTACTATTTCTTCTGACCATAAACAATAAAGAGAAAAAATAATCACCACGAAAACCGCGCGGTTCGCGGGCGTGTTTTCTTGGCTGAATGTGATTTTTCCTTAGTCGTCTCGATTTAATACGGCGCTGTCAGGATTTTCAGAAGTCTAACGTAGCGGAAAATAATGGGATTTGTATGGATTGGTATACTCTATATAGGGCAGAGTTTTAACTTTTTAAATTTTGGCGTATGAAAACTAGGCACTGTTCGTCTTTCTTTCCAAGTTGTTGTTTCGCTTTCCGAGCATGTTTGAGAATTGTTAACACCTCTGGCACTCACCCTAAGGATTCCGTTTTATTTTTCAGGTAGAAGTGTCATAGAATAATATAAGTACTAAGATTAGTTTAAGGACCGAATTTTCTTCGATTTATTTCGATTTTTGAAAACACAACGAGAGGTAGGTAGCTATGTTTTGTTCGTCGCTACAAATCCCATGTCACTGGGTAATTTGAACCCGTTTCGCTAGCTCGCTTTCACACACGCCGTGCTTACGTGTCAGAAAAGAAAACAGAATGAGCAAGCGAAGCTTAAATTGTTAATTAATTGATTAAAATGTGATTGGGATGCGAAAGAGATGAATTTGAATCGCAGCCCCAGGTGATGCAATTTAAATGTGCTGGCAGTGAGGAGAGTGAGCGAATAGACGAACAGTATTTTTGAACATACCTAATAAACTTGTCAAAAGTATGCAAAATATATTATGTTAGAAAATTACCCCCGTGCAATACCTACCGACAAACAACAGCAATACCACCAATATTATTATTAACAGTATATACCTGCTTTAGATCTGCAAAATTGATTTACAACTCTACTTGGAGATAGCATTCAAACAATAAATAGTGTGGTGTGTATGGGTTAAATTGCACAGCGGAATGTCATGTCGCTCATATTTGGTGCAACCCAACTGGGGAAGCACCGAAGTACCTTCACCTTACAGAAAACCCCAGCCATAATAAGTAACACCGCTACTGGCTATGTGAGTATTATGTGTTGTGTTTCTGGTGGTGAGTAAGGCCGCCAGAGCTCCCGAGGTTGCGCTGTGTTGAGAGAGACAAAAGATCACATAATGCCCTTCACTACCACTATACCAGGAGCTCACTAACCCACCTGCAACCAGACTCAAGTCTCGGCGCCCGGCCTACGCAGCGGCAGCGTCACTCAGTCAAAACACATGACATACAGCAGCTATGGAAACAAGATTGGATGAAGCAAGCTGACGGAACCTCAGCTGCAATTCTCGACCCAACGGTTAAATGGAATATAAAGGGACCGACTTCCTCAGGAAACAATGGTGCCGCTTAAATCGCCTAAGAACTGGACATTGGCGATGCAATTATTTCCGACATAAGTGGGGATGGAGTGATTCTGCGCTGCGACTGACTATGGCACCGAAGACCAAACAATGGAATACATTTTACAAAGGTGTCCACTCCGTGCCTACCCAGGAAGCCCAGACAACCTTATAGACCTGACACCCAACGCTGTGCAATGGATGCAAAGCCTGGATGTTGTCTTATAAATCTTATAATGATAATGTTATATGATTTTTCCCTGTTGTAGACTATCGCCATACGATTAAATAAACAGAACGAAGCCTCAAATCTTGCGCTTGTGATTCTTTCTGAAGTTGCAAAAACAGGCAGGCCGTACAACTGTTTGCCGCCGTCCTGCCTCGTATTAAAAAAAAAAAAACTTGTTTGTCGTCAAATAAAACCAAACTACACCAATACCAACATCCAGCTCCAGATTGAATATGTATTATAATTATATACGTCCGTCACCGATAAACAGTCGAGTGTCGGGAAGGCAGGTGATCGATTCGACTCTTGCTTTTACGAATCCGAAGACAGCTGAAACTTTAAAAAAAATATAATTTTGGAAACACATGTTTCTACAACCCACTTAAAAAATTACTTTTTAATTAGCATCACGAGGAAAGTTTCCAGCGTGGCGCAATTTGTCCTTATGAATATTAAATTCAGTCGCTTGCTATACCTATGAACGTACATATATGTATTTCTTAGATACTTATAGATACCTATGTCAAATTTCAAAATGCTGAGTAGGCATTAGTCTGGCAAAACGCAAATTGCACTGTTGTTCAAAATGTATGCATACGAGTATGACGTTTAGTTCCGATTAAACTTGCGTTTGCCAGAGCCTACCTTCTATTTTTAAATTCTGGTTTTAGGGCGTTTTGAATGTGGATATACGATTACATAATTACATATACCTGAAGGAATGGACTGCGGTAGCACTTTAGGGACCAGTAAAACTATTAAATTCCTATTACCCATTAATCACTTTCCTCGTACCTACATCGTATAAAACACATTAATAATATTGGAATAGCGGCCTTGCCGCATATTATATTTAGAAACCAATAAACTACATTTTGATACGTTTCCAATTAAAAACCTGCAGTGTAGGTCCCGTCGACCTAGAATCGTGAAATTTGGCAAGAAGCAAGACCTTACAGTCACTACCAAATAGGCGAAGTGGTCGTCATTGTCACTATGAAACCCTGAAAATTTCTTCCTAGCGTAGTTAGACTTAGGCTGTCATGGTTTAAGTGCAAGAAGAGTAAGTAGTTTGAGTATCTACTTAAAATAAGTAAGGCCAGCCCGACTCATCCAGCCAGGTGTCCTGTATGATCGACATGCAAGTTAAATCCCTGTATAGAGCTAGATTTGTGTGGAGTAGTAGGTATCGATAAACAGGAGTATCGATGAGGGGCAGGTGAGGCGCGCGAGTGTTCGTTTTTGGCGAATCAGGGGCGGCAGGTGCGCGCGCAGGTGTCCTCCGTGATCTCGGCCGATATCGATTATACAGCGTGTGCTTGATCGCTCCTTTATTCACGTTTTCTATCTCATTTTACTCCGATTATAAAGAGGAAAAGTCTGAGTGATTGTGGCTTTGTAAGTTTGTATGTAGGTACTAGGGTGTTGCTTAAAAACCGAAAGTTTTAAATTTCAGTGAGACACCCTATTGTATTGTTCTAATACGTAAAAAAATAACATCTGTTTTTTATTTTTATTTTTGGATAAGATTTAGGGGTCGCTACCGAATTTTGAAATTCTTTAATGTTTGCATTCGCCATAGTAAGGTTTTTTTATATATTTAACATTTTACTTTTTTAATGAGCTACATTTAATGATAGGAAATGAATAATCTGGAAACATCAAAAAAAATCACTAAATTTCAGTCAGTAATTCAAAAATGAATTTTATTGTGCTAAATATGCTAAAAACGGACTTTGGCGATGATTTTAAGACTTTATATTTGATTTCAAATAAGCGTCGAACATTTCGTGAACCAAAATCGTATTTTCTCGATTGTTTATTCCTTCTTTATCAAATGTAGCTCAATAAACTAGAAAAATGTTAAAATATAAAAAAAAACTTACTATGGAGAAACGCAACCTTAAGGAGTTTCAAAATTCGGTAGCGACCCCTAAATATTATCCAAAAATAAAAATAAAAAACAGACGTAATTTTTTCACGTATTAGACCAATATAATAGGGTGGCTCACTTAAATTTCAAATTTTCGGTTTTTAAGCAACACCCTAGTAGGTACTACTTTAATGGTTAATCTCCGGAACTGCTAAACCGATTTCAAAAATTGTTTTTCCTTCGTTTAGAATGGATTTATAAGCGATGGATAGATGCTTATATCTATACCTAATTTGGCATTAGTAACAGTTGATCATTAAGTACCTAGTTCAAAAGCTTAAGCAACTTACAAATTGCTGTAAAAAAATCGCACTATCTTTTATTGTGGACTGTCCTTTTTTGCACAGTCATCAAATACTTACTCGTTGAGAGAGTTTCAACTTTCAATGAATCACCGAACTTTCAGCTCAATACTTACTCGTTGAGAAAAATGGAAAATAGAGACGCACAGCCCTAACAACTAGAAAACTGCAATTCGGCGTGGGTATATAAACCAATCACGCCGACAAAACAGTAGAATAAAATCCTGAAAAAAAAATTTTTAACCTCCTCTGCATGTAAATTGGTGATGTATTTTTTTTTGTCGTTAAACCTATAGTGTGGGATATCGTTGGATAGCTTGTTCATGATATTATGGGTTAACTAAAACAACTTTTCAACTTAGTTATGCGTTTGCGAGATAATGGGATTTAAAGCCCTAATTTTTGTTCGAGTCATGTGTCCCCCCGGCCGGCTAAACTACTGGGGACGGGAAAAAATTCGTGGCAGTAGTACATATAATGAATTTAAAGGAAAATTATCACAGTTAAGTAGACATAACTAGTTGACGAGTAGTAGACATAACTAGTTAACTAGTAAGAAATGCACTTAATTTCGGGTGCATATACATTGTCATTGGAATTTGAAAGAATGAAGTCAAAAGACCTGCCCTGCGACATGCCCCACCACCCTTGGCAATGCTAAAACTTAGGCGGACTTACGGCACGGTACTTCTTGCGCGCGGCGTGCGGCTAGTTGTGATGTGCGGCTTGATGCTGTTCGGAGATTTTCGTAATTATTTTACGTAAATAACCTGTTGCTGCTAAAAGTTTGCGATCTGCGGTTCGATTACTTTATGTAGTATCTAATATTTACGATTATTTACGAGGGTAAGCTATAATAAAAACCCCAAAAGCCCCTTTTAAGTCCGCATTCTGTGATAGACGGGCAACTACGGAACCCTACCCTGCGCGTGGCCCGACACGCACGCTTTTTCCATATAAAAAATTACATTTAGATCTACCCGACGCGCGTACAATGCGTTACGTGAGCGACCAACTGATCTAGTCCGAACGGCGTTTCAAAGACCACGATGTTTTCCAATGTATCTCTAAATAGTAACATAAACACTGTTCCAAAAATGGAAGCAGCCTGTAAGTGCGCTGGAGTAGGCTGGCAATAGTGGCAATACTTTGTAACGCGCGCGAGATCGGACAGATGCGCGCAGGCCGCGCGGCACATGCAATACGAACATCCCTCTACTACCGTACTTACTACCCTACCACTACCACATATGTAATGCGTGCTTTTCACTCACCAAAAGTAGGAAAGGTTAGGTATATTCCTATCCCTAACATCCTATCTAGAAACTTTTGTACGTGCCCCAGTAGGTAGGGGAACCTGGGGATGATTGATCCCCATTTTGATTTCGGACTCTATTTTTTTTTTTTTTTACAGTATTGGAAATCTTTTTAAACCAAAAGATTCAACATTTATCTATTCATTGATAATTTGAATGAAAACAAGATTGTGCTACAATTTAACTCAATATTTAATGAAACACATTATTGTAGACTTTTAACATGTGTCCCCATGTAAGGGAGATTTGTTGACCCCTGATTGGGAGCCTTGATTCCAGGGGGATCACATTTCCCAGGTATGTGGGACACTTGGTAAACTGATTTTTACCATGTCTCCCCATACTTGATTCCCATCGAATAAATTACTTGATTCGCAGTATACAATGCATTTAGAAGTAGGAAAAGTCTATACGTATACATATTTACCGTATCATCCATAAATAGAAGTTTGATTCCCACCAATCAGATGACTTTATCCGCAGGAAACAAATCTCCCATTGTTAGGGAGACATGGTAAACAGATTTTCAGCGCGAATGTCAAATTCAGAGGGTTGATTCCACCTTTATTTATTAACTTGAGTCACAGGAATAGAATTAATCTAGAAGTTAAAACCATAGTGGTTCATATTTCTATAGTTTTACATAAGAACCTGTTTTATTTTCCAAATAAAACACAAAACTGATAATCATAATTTTTTACTACAAAACAGTAAGGAATTTGGAAAAAAAAGTTTAAACAAAGTTTCTTCTAAAAATTAGACTTATAATCATCTCAAAAAAAAACTTTCAATCGGTTGTATTATTGCCTTATCATTATCACGTCTTCTTCATCAGTCAATATCTGTGCTTTCTTGTAGTTAGGTTCATACTCTATTTCTTCATTTGAGTCTTTTTGGTGTCTTGCGTATCTTTTTAATGTCATAACAGGTACGCCATATTCTTTAGAAGTGCCTTATAATGTGTTTCCGGCTAATACAGCAGCTACCGCGAGTTTTTATTTTTCTTTATCTGCCGGTACTCTTTTTTTTGCACCTTCTCTTGGCTTGTACTTCCGCGGCATGGTTTTCTTAAGGAAAAACAAAAAGTTTAAAACTTTAACCTAACTACGAAAACCTATTTCTATTTTTATATTTTTGCTCTTAAAATTTTCCCCTCTTTCATAAGACATATCACTCGATGTGATAGCAAAAAAAAAATTTTGGCGCGACCTGTCATGTTATTTTTTTTGGACCTTAATAACGAATCGGTGTCAATTAGAACTTCTAATTCCGGTATTTTTGTACAAAAAATCTCGGGATTGGAAGCCTTTGTGTCAATACAACTTGTTCATGGAAATTCGTTCAGTAGTTTTCCCCTACGGTGGAACACATACATACATAGACTGCTAATATCATAACCCTTCCTTTTGACTTTATCGTAGTCGGGCGTAAAATAATATATCATCGACAGCTCTATGAATCTTAGCGTAGATAAGACTTGATCCCTCACGGGGATACAAGATGCCGTCATCATGTCACCCCCAAAAAAAAGTTCGAAGTCTCCCTATACATAGTGTTGTTATAAAACATGCGCTACTCAAAACTATTTATCACGTATTTGAACGTAATCAATGACAATCTTCGCTTAAATAAACGACTAAAACAATAAACACACTAAACCAATAGCATTTCCTTCATTTTTCATTAAATAAATCCAGTTGAAAATTACCGAAAATTAAGTTCGACACGACACAAATATTTCACCGTCCACCATTTGTAAAATACTGACGTGAATCTCATCGCGCCACGATAGAACGTGACGTCAGGTATAAATGAATGAGTGTTGCTAGAGTAAGAAAACGTATAGCGTTTGGTAGAATTTAAAATTAAGTTTAACAAGTCTCCCAAGGGATCTACTCTCCTCAGGTTCCCCTAGTAAGTTTCTTTACTCAATTTGGGTTATAAATAGAATAAAAACATTTTCCCAAATACCTTATATATCCATGTAAGAGTATGCCTACTTAGCTGGTGAGTTGTTGTATGTAACTATCAACTAACTGAATACGTGGAATTGGTAATTCGCCTAAACAAACAAGATATACTTTACAAGTAAATTGACTAAACAGGTCGCTTACGTAAATATTTAATGGACGATAAGATCAAGAGTGCAATGATAGCGGGCGATAAGTATAAAGTAATAGGTACATTTAGAATCCATTTCACCATCGTAATTCAAGGAATGGTTAAAAATTAACCAAGAACTTTAAAAAAAGGGCAGGTAGATATTTTTTATGTTAAGTTTTGAGAAGCAGATTGCAGCTGCCTGTGGTACAATGTGCTGGGCCGAGGCCCGAATGGAAATGGACACGGGTTTGCCTGTGGCACGCGCGACGGCTGCCTTGCTCGTGACCGCGTCCCACCCTTCTAAATCACATTGCATTCAATCGGATAAACAGTCCAATTCGCATGCTCTTTATTTAAGCGCAATCTCGAATGTTGGCCGCAACACTTTCTCAGATAACTTCGGGAACTTCGGCACTGCATACTTATTTGAGGTTGACTAGTATTATTGAGCCACTCTGAAACTTATAACAAGCCAATACCGGCTGCCATCATTCTTGATAACTTCATTGTTAGTCAGTCTAAGTCAGACAAGTTGTACCTAAATTTTGCAATTATACGTACTAGGTGCCAATAAGGTACTTAGGTACTATTTCCTTCCTATATTTGATTAACCTACATTTAAACTTACTTACTATCTTTCAATTACCTCTAATATATTCATGTTATAGTTATATGACAATGTTCAGTAGCCCAATTATAATTTACTTTAAAAATAAAGTTTTAACCGACTTCAATTTAGCACTCCGCCAAGCCACATGAACATTTCCTTTCCAATTTACCACATGGACTGCTTTCCGAGAGTAAATACGTTGATTATTACAGATGACAACCATATCATAGCTTGAATATCACTGTATGTGGGCCGATAATATTTGAGGAGTTTCCTCGATTTGGCACATTTGACATTTAGGACCTCATTAGTTCCTATTTCAACGGAACCATATCAAAATCAGTAACGTACTTTTACAGTTTTAAGTACGAGTTCCATAAGTCATCTGTGGTTTTCATCATCAGTTCCACTTTACAAAATTTGTGATTTCCGGGTGTAAATACATTAGTTAAAATAGAAAATACCGAGATTATTACATGCGTGCCTTCTATATTTGTGTCAGTGCATCTGGAAAGGTACCTAGTCACGACATCTAGTTACCGAGTTACATGAGTTTTTGTGGAAGCTGGTGAAAAAGTGCCAAAATGGGTTTGTGTTATAATTGGGTTATTTACATCCTAAGGAACACGTGTGTACAAGAATATCAGTAAAATTATGTTTTTTTAGTATATTTCTCCGACTATAAAGTTTAGTAGTCAGGGTACCTTGTCACGCCATGTCTTAAAAGCCTTTAAATTTTGAATAATTTTGTCAATATTTCCTAAGATACCTCTAGATTATACCTCTTTCTAAGATAAGGTATAGGATCGGTCTATAGCATGTCTCGAATTTAGTCAATGAAAAATTGAGCTATGATTTTAGTTGTTTGGCGTATATAATTAGTAATATTGATTGAAAGACTGATTAATCATAAATTAGGTGCAGTTATGTACACAATTGAGTAATTTTTTCTAGTTACTCCATTTATGTAAGATAATGACTTAGCGTGACAAGGTACCCAGTTTAGTAAAATGCTAAACTTGATGTCTTACACGACTAAAACAGAAGTTTTTATAAATAAGAATACATTGATTTCCGCTATAATTATCCTAAATAACATTTTGTTACAGATATTTCTTGCATTATAGGTACTAAAATAGTGATCTTCGAGTTTAAGTTACTAAAGTTTAGTAAATGTCGTGACAAGGTACCCTAGTTACGTTTCCATACAAAAGTTTCGACCGAGTCACTAAACTTTATTGTTAAAAAAACTGCTTTAACACCATTTCTATTATACCATTGTGGTACACCACGCTAAATACCATTTGATCTTGTGATATAGCATGAATATACAAATTATTTTGTTGGTTTTTAATATTATAAGTGATCTTTTTTGTAACTGTTAAAAATGCGGTAATTATTAAATTTCTTTATGATTATGGAGTTTTCTTTCATTCAATTGTCCCAAAATGCCATAGAATATGTAACTATGGGGGCATTCCATGCCAAACGGACAGGTAAAAAAATGTTGATGTTTCAGATTTCAGTAATATTTTAGTATGTTATACCTATACAGGTCCTCAATCTACACAATCAATATTTTTACACTGTGATATATAGTTAGCAATTTAGAGGTTAATATAGTTTTGACTCTACAGCAGGAATGCACTATTTGTAGTCCCAAAAAGCAAGTTTTAAAATATGAAAACAAAAAAATGAATATATGAATTTTATACTTCATTTAATGAGCTTCCTTACTATATTTTTAGAAATTGTAAAAAAAAATGTTTTTCGAAAAAAAATAATGTTTTTATATTCAAAACTCGATTTTCTCAAACTTGGACCACTTTAATTTTTTTCATTTTTTTACCAAAAATTGCTCATAGTATATCAATAATCCTTGCCAAGTTTTATAATGGGCCCGCGAGTCGTTTAGGAGCTAGATTAGTTACAAAGCCGGACCGCAGCAGCAAGCGCCTGGCCGCGGTTAGTAACAGTTTGTAAAACTGATCTAGCTCCTAAACGACTCGCGGGCCCATTATAAAACTTGGCAAGGATTATTGATATAATATGAGCAATTTTTGGTAAAAAAATGAAAAAAATTAAAGTGGTCCAAGTTTGAGAAAATCGAGTTTTGAATATAAAAACATTATTTTTTTTCGAAAAACATTTTTTTTTACAATTTCTAAAAATATAGTAAGGAAGCTCATTAAATGAAGTATAAAATTCATATATTCATTTTTTTGTTTTCATATTTTAAAACTTGCTTTTTGGGACTACAAATAGTGCATTCCTGCTGTAGAGTCAAAACTATATTAACCTCTAAATCGCTAACTATATATCACAGTGTAAAAATATTGATTGTGTAGGTTGAGGACCTGTATAGGTATAACATACTAAAATATTACTGAAATCTGAAACATCAACATTTTTTTATCTGTCCGTTTGGCATGGAATGCCCCTATGATGAGAAACTATCAGTTTTAATCTCGTTATTTTATGAATTGGGTATAATTAACACTTTCATGTTTCTTCCACTCTGGCATGTTCAACCTAAGAAATCAGAATAATTAACATGTATTATTAGACAATTCACCTTTATTATAATTCTTTAACATTTAAAGATTATGATTATACCCTTCACTATGTAACTTCGAAGTAGAAGTGTGTTTTTTGCCACTATAAACTTTAAATGCAATTTTCTCAACTTGTGCATTTCGGAAGTCGAAAATTCAAAAATTTATATAAAAATAGTGGTTCCACCTACAGTCATTATTCTTTTTTGTATTGATAGCAAATTTAATCTACTTTTTGGAACTATGCATAACTCAATACCTGAAACAAGGTACCTTTCCAGATGCACTGACACATTTGAGGAGTTCCCTCAATTCCTCATGGTTTCCATCATCCAACTGAAGTTTTGATAACAATGGGACCAATCTGGAAGCATATAATCCCTATACACAGATAACCTTATATTATCTGTGGTACTATACTAATGCGGTTCGAAGGTTTTTCATTTCCAATGCTTGTATTTTCTAAGACTTTTTATGTTTCCCCTGTAATTTTATCAGGTGCCGGCGTTATGAAATATAGTATTTCTCTCTCATCTTGACAATTGACAATGCTTCATGTTCTAACAGTCGCTCGAGATCTCGAGATTCATCTCGGACGAGAAACAAAAGGCTATAGCGACATGTGCATCGCTAAGGTTAAGTATGCATACAATACACACCAACACACGCGAAACTCATCTGGAGAGTGCTGCAAAATCGGCTGCTCATTCTTCAACTCGTAGGTACTTACCTTACTCAATTTTACTTCTACGAAAACAACCTTGATTCGTACTGCACAAAGTTCACAATCTAACCGAGGTTAAAAAAGTATAAGCAGTCGAAACATAACATAAGGCATTGCATTGTTATTGTTTATCTTAATGAACGGCGTAGCATTTTGAGCCAGTGACCAGCATCCTGGGGTGGGCATTAGACCGTTCTGGGGTCCCTATATACACCATGGTTGTAGTACATTGTTTGTTGGTATTAATAAGAAATAATCATATTCATAGATAGAGACGAGAGTTCGAAGGGTGGATGTAGGTATATCAGAAATGTGTTTTCTTACTTGACTTTTATATTAATTATCCTTCTAATTTTGCTTTTCTATTTTTATTGTGCTGTAAAATAAACCGAATATTTACGTAGTTAGGTAGGTTATAAGTACACCGTGTAAACCTTGTTGAGCTTGTACCGCGCTCAGGTCGACACCGCAGCGGCGGCATATAGGTACTCGACTAAATAAGTAGTGTTCGTTAAAATCACATAAATATTACGTCGCTTAGGGCGGGTTGCACCAACTTAGGAAGGAGGAATGTATTTGAATTAGTTGACCGTGACACCCTTACCCGATAGGCAAGCAGCCATCTGGCAAATTCAACACTGCAAACATTTGCGTGAAACTACATCCCGAAAGTTCTAATTGTTCTCTTCTCAATAAAAAAGTGATTCAAAATTAGTTCCATTGTCCATCAATTAAAACTGTTAATATTTGGAGCGCGACAAATTTTGCAGCGGATTTTAGGTACACTCGTGGACTTTAGATGACGCAGTGACGTAGCTGCCCATGCCCGTGTGCCATTCCTGATGCCAAGTGAACCGATCAGAAGCATTCGCGTGATTGGCTAGTGTAACGAGATCACACGTGAAATTGGTAAAATAATTACGCAAAGTTGGGCTCCTGCGTTTCTTTTGTCATGGGAAAGGCTTCATCACCAGATTGTTTAAGCAGGTCGTAAGTGGGCCGTCTTTATTGATTTAATTATGATATAATATAGCGGTTGGTTTTTCGTTTGTTTGCATCCATCGAATCCTAATTATTTTCAATCTATGAACAAAGAAATCTTTTTGAGTAGGTACTTACTTGAGTGTAGAGATTAAATTATGCATTTTTAATAAGTACCATTTATCTATTTTTTTTAACTAATAAATGTAAACCCGTAAACCATACTTCACAAAAATTCCTCAGTAACATTCGTAGTTACCTACTTACATCTACACTAATATTATAAATTTGAAACTGTCCACCTGTTACCTCTTCACGCTTAAACCGCTGGACCAGGATAGAGATAGTTTGAGTCCCGAGGAAGGACATAAGAAGGATCGTGAAGCCCCGTGTACGTCAGCTGACGATTGTTTTTCGTCATAATATTGGATTAACTATCATTTGATGATAAAATTAATCGGGAGGAAAAGGCAAAAAAAATTTTTTTTTTACATCTTTGGGAGGCTGCTGCTAGTCAACCCACCAACGGAGCCGCAGCTGACGTCCACGGGGCTTCATGATACAAAATTCTTAACCTTCTCACAAGTTATGGCACGGGAGTAAGTGACTGACAAAAAAACCGGTCAAGTGCGAGTCTGACTCGCGCACCGAGGGTTCCATACGAAATATCATACAACACACCCGTCTTGCCCCACCCATTAATTTTGGAAAAATCTTAACAACGCATACTGTAATTAAGTCATGAGTACCTACAGTGCCATTTATCGGTGCATTTTGTTACTAACTTGCGCGACCAAGGAAGGAACTCGGTATGTACAGTAAGGGAAATGTATTCACGTACCACCGTAGAACCCTGTCGCAATTGACAGGCCGCCGTCACTCAAACTCGAGTGGTATGTCACCTTATTGCGATAGGGTTCTACGGTGGTACGTTAATACATTTCCCTTACTGTATGTTGGTTTTTCAGCGATAATTCTTTATCAAGTGAATTAATTTCGATAATTCTTTTTTTTATTTGCTAGAAGGTACTTTCAGAACACTTTCATACGAATTTGAAGGAAAAAAATTAAACACAGAAGTATTAAATTACAAACAAAAAAAAATTGATTTTTCAAGAATAAAAAAAAATTACGCTAGATAGAGGTCTCGTTATACTTTTCCGGTACCTAATATTCACGTTAATATAAATCATATATATTATTTTCAAATTTTTCGCTTGGTTAACTTCGGATATAAGGGGGAGGGGGGATGGTATTTTTTTCTACATTTTTCTTTATAAATCAAAATTTTACCATTGTAGAAAAAAAAAGAAAAACTGTTTTAGAATGTACACTTCAAGCCCTTTCATATGATACCTACCCCACTTGGCCTACTAACTTTGAATTTTTGCCCCCCTCTTATCCGCCCTTTTTTTACACAAATCAAAAGTATATATTCATTTTTTTAAGTTTCCATACACGAGAATTAGCTTTGTTTACAACTATTCCAAATTTCAAATCGATAGCATTAGTAGTTCCTGAGATATTTGACTTTGTGACAGACAGACAGACGGACGGAGTCGCACCATAAGGGTTCCGTTTTTACCTTTTTGGTCCGGAACCCTAAAAAAAGCATGTAGCTCGCGGTCTGTAGGTATTGTTAGATATACGAGTATGACCGAATACTTGGATCATAGATATGATTCTGCGTATTTGCGAATGTCCGAATTGTATATGACCTCAGCTGGAGCCGAAATAGGAATCGGTTAAATAGTTAGTGCCTCGCAAATTCATCCTTTTCAAAGGTATCCGCACTTGTGGGCTGTATTCTTCCGTGGTTTCACTCCACATAAATAATTATTTGTTATACAAAGGTGCAAAGTTGTATTTTAGCCGCGAGTGTGGAATTGAAACACGAGTTAGCAAATGGATTATATGGTTCGAAAATAGAATCCTGAGCGATTAGAGCAATTCTAAAATAGTCTGTACATAAATTTACGTGATAAATAATTTTTTAAGCTTATTTTTTTTCTATTTTGTTATCATATTTAGGGCTCCGTAGCCAAAATGGCAAAAACGGAACCCTTATAGTTTCGTCATGTCCATCTGTCCGTATGTCACAGGCATTTTACTCGAAAACTATAAAGAGTGTTTGAATAAAATTTTGAGGATGGATGTATTTTCTTAGCCACTATATAGTTCTGTAATGAGATGACTTACCTACCTATATAAGAAAATATTTTTTTAGGGGTGCAAGCACTCCATACCTACATATATCTCCAAGTCAAAAAAAAAAATCATTGTAAGTCCACCAGTGGCAGATCAATCGATAGGCTCAGGATTTTTTTTGATCAAGTGAATATGTCGGAGATAATCGCCCCCGAAGTCACAAAAATGTGTCTAATTTTCAAACAATGTATTTAAAACATTTAAAAAAGTCATGCCTCATGACCCTTGCTTATTAAATTCTTTCACCAAAATTTTTTTGAACAAGATCGGTTCAAAGGTTTTCGAGATATTGCTGAAAAACTGCCTTCCCAATAGAAATAGTGCTGTAAGAACTCTGTGACGATATGACCTTTTTAATAGGTACGAAATCCTTCGTTGTGCGTTGTGCGTGATCCGACACGCACTTGGACGTTTTTTTTTGTCATTCCAGCCTATGAAGGTTCTCTCAACTTTATTACAAAAAACTATCGTAACATAAAATTAAAACGTAAACATAAATGGGAAACGTTTAGGCATGCCTCAATTTAGATACAAGATACAATACAGGGATTAATTTCAATAAATCCCTTCTTAGTGCTACTCTACATCCCATGAACGTTTTGTTGTATAGGTACGTTTATTTTGCAATTACACGATTGAAGACCTACTTAGTTGGGAATTTGTTTCAAGCGTCATTAACACTGAGCCAACTGAGCGCATGTTTGATAGCATGAAAAAAACATTAGACTTATGGGCTACAAAACAACTGTTGAACGCATCTGCTCCACGCACCCTGCACTGCAAGGTTTATTTAAGGGGGTTGCGGCGGGCCGCGGCTCACTCTCGCGCCAACCTCGCGCCGCGCCGTTCGCTACGTCGCTCCCTTACCCGCGCTACCCTACCAAGTTACGATGGTGAAAATGAAGTGCTTACCGATACGTGCAGCCTTGACTTTAATATGTTGTATAATAGTTGTGGATGCAGCTGAATTTAACATGAGAGAAGAAATAAAGGCGATGGCGGAACAGATCGAGATTTTGAAAACTTTACATCTAACTGATGTTACGCGACTCAAGAGGGAAATTGAAGAGCTGAAGTAAGTTCTTTTCCATTTCCAAATTTTATCTTATAACAAAATATTATAAGGAATTATAAAAAATGTTTTAGATACTTACCAACATTGATACTATAAAGCTTTTCGTGATGGTAGGTAGGTACTTCTAATGTACCTACTTCTGTTTTGACCCAGAGCCCAGCAATTGCGAAATATACCTATTTCACGTGGAAAAAAGCTTTGCGAATTCGACGTAGGTAAATAAATTAAAAAGTTTAGGGTCGGTAATTAGGTAAGTTGCATCATTAATTTGATCTGTGTAATTTTAGAAATTTGTGAACAACACTCGTACTTATTATGTTTCATTTTTTAGGGTTCCGTAGTCAACAAGGAACCCTTATAGTTTCGCCATGTCCGACCGTCTGTCTGTCTGTCCGTCTTCGGCTTAGCTCAGTAACCCATACAACTAGAAAACTGTAATTCGGCGTGGGTATATAAACCAATCACGCCGTCAACACAACAACAGTAGAATAAAATCCTGAAAAATTTTTTTTTAGGGTAGGTAGGTACCCCCTACATTAAAATTGGTGATGTATTTTTTTTCTCGTTAAATATATAGTGTGGGGTATCGTTGGATAGCTTGTTCAATAATATTATGGGTTTACTAAAACTATTTTTCAACTTAGTTATGCGTTTGCGAGATAATGGGATTTAAAGCCTTAATTTTTGTTCGAGTCATATGTCGTCGTCGTCGTCCCCCTGCCGGCTAAATGGCGACTACTGGGGACGTGAAAAAATTCGTGGCACTAGTACAGTACATTATAATGAATTTAAAAGGAAAACTATCACAGTTAAGTAGACATAACTAGTTAACGAGTAGTAGAAATAACTAGTTAACTGGTAAGAAATGCACTTAATAACGGGATTGTCATTGAAATTTGAACCTTTTACCGTGGACAGTAGAGTTGCTTTTTTACGATACGGTGCTTCTTGCCCGCGGCGAGCGCGCAAACGAGGGTAAGCTTTAATAAAAACCCTGGCAGACGGGCAACTACGGAACCATACCTTGCGCGTGGCCCGACACGCACTTGGCCGCTTTTTTTTTGTTCGTCCTACCTATCGCCCAAAATTACCTGCCATACCTGAATTCATCACTTATATTCGGAGAACTAATATAGCACGTCTGATATTGTGGCACGCTTTCTCGTGTCAGCTATCAAAAATCATTAAATCAATCATAGATAAAAATGAAAAAGGTAGTTTAACCTATTTATTAATTTATTTATTCAAACAATTATTACACAGTATTAAATAAAGTACAAAACTAATGCACTGTGAATGTGTATTTAATCCTGTATTTAAAGATGCACTGCCAAGTTCAAAGTTAAATGAGTGATAAGACTATTCTATTATCATCAGCCGATGCTCCAGAGTGGAAATGATGACGTGTGATACCCGACTGGATTAGTTTAATCCGAAAAATAACTGACGGTTGATCAGGCT
Source organism: Epinotia nisella (assembly GCA_932294315.1). NCBI lineage: Eukaryota > Metazoa > Arthropoda > Insecta > Lepidoptera > Tortricidae > Epinotia > Epinotia nisella. The sequence continues at coordinate 16,272,537 of OW028673.1, read as the reverse complement.
GCCCTATTTGGCATAAGTTATATAAATGCTGCCAAATAAACCGCTCGTATTTTATAACATACCTACTATAGCTTCCGCCCGCGACTTCGTCTGCATGGTTCCGGGATAAAAACTATCCTATATTTTTATCCAGTCTATAAACTATCATCGTGCAAGATTTTATCCAAATCGGATGAGCCGTTTAAGCGTGATTGAGTAAAAAACATCCAAACATCTAAACATCCAAACTTTCGTATTTATAATATTAGTAGGATAGGATAAACAATTGAGCTGGAAAGTGCGCAGACTGTGTATTTAAATAATATGTCAAAGAGGCGAACAGCGAATATTTTAAGCATTCTTTATGGCTCATCGTTCTTGTAACTCGATAACTGAATCTAGCGTAGCGGCTACGGTGCGTCTTCGCTACGCTCTGCTATTCACAACTTATTTCACCTCACCTCACCACTCACCCCTATTTTATCTTGACACCGGGATTAATATTAAATCAACGTACAATCGGAGGTCAGACGTACACTGGTTCACCTGAGGTGAGGGTCAATAATAACGTACAGCCCTAGAACCGGCACCGCACCGCGCCGCACACCCCCAATTCCGCTGTCGACTTTCGTGCATTATTCTTTCATCTACGCGTAACAGCGTTTATTACCTTACTTCCTTTGTGCAAAGTGAGATTAAAGCTCCATATTTTTTTTAATATTTGGTGGGCGTTAAGAAAAGAGAGTCTACCTTTTTGGTATAGGGTGTAATCGCGCATTAATCTCAATGAACGACTAAGTAAGTATATCTTAGTGCTTTTTTAATATTCTATGTTTGGGGTAAAGCACATGAAATGCTAAGTAGAGCACATGAAACTTATTTTTCAGTGCCCTTTCTAGCAACAGTACGTTTAAAAATGGAGAAAATATGGTATCGTAATGATATTTTGCCACAGATCTCTATGTAATCTGATGAAGGTTTTAGTTATAAAAAGCGCGAAAGAAAACTGCTTGGCGATGTTTCGCTTCGAGTGAGCTGTGAGGGTTCGCCAGACGGGCCGCGAATCGCGATGCAAGTCGTAAAGTGGCGGTCGAGAGCACCGAGGGCCAGTGAGCCAGGGCATCTGATCGCCGCTGCTAATATTTTACCACTTCGGTGACCTACTGTTGAAAGTTATATTTTTTTGCTTCAAAGTATATATTTTTTCGGGTTAAATTGGAAATAAGTATGTGTAAGTTTTTGTGTGGAAGGGACGATTCGTTTTCTACCTACTCTACAAAGTTACGGCTGCATGTCTGCCAGTTATCTCATCGAAGCTCTCCATTTTAGTTTCTTTAGTAAAGTAAGTAGTTAAAGTTGACGTTTGATATGTATACATTTGAGCCTTATTACAAATGAATGAGGAGCAAAAGTGTGATAATATCTTTGACGTTGACCGTACAAAAGCACGCAGAGATTAGTAGATGTGAATCTAGTTATACACAGGTGTGCTCGTGGGCTCTGCTTGTCTTACAGAAGCTGCCGTCTCGGTGCAATTAAGTACCTACATTTTCGAACAGATGGACTAAATGATTGCGACCAGCTGCATGATAGCAATTATTATTATTGCCACAACACCCACAGGCCGGCGCAATAATAGCTGTTATTTACAACACGTCACCTCGCATCAAACGAACCAGTGTAGACCTCCGATTAGGCGTTGTTATTACGAATCGCGGCGTCAACATACATATTCTAGGGGAGACACGTGACGTGAAGTGAAACAAGATGTGAATCGCAAAGCTGATCGCGATCCCGACGGAATCTTGCGCGCCGTCAAGAACACAGCTTTTAGTAAATGCAATTTTAAATCAGCGCGCTTCTAAATTCAGATTTCATTTGAAAATTGACCTATAAACGCTGTGTCTGACAGCAATAATTTTGGAACTCGATGAGCCAGGTGATTGTGTGGCGTCTAGAAATTTGAGTTTCATAATTTATGTTTATAGTTAATACCTTTTTTAGGTTCGATCTCATTAAATTGTCACAGAAAAAATATACATAATATATGCACTAATATTGAAAAAAAAATATATCGATTATTTCAATGTCCGTTCATTTGTATATAAAGTATGTCAATTATAAGCGCGCATAAATATCTGACACGACTCTATTTCTATGGTCGTAAGGATGTGCCAGATGTTCATGAATGCGCGCTTTGTTGTGGCAGATATTCGTGCTGGGTGATACTTAAATTCAGCTATTAGTTGGTTTTCACGTCCAAAATATTTCGTCATTTCCGCCAGTTTCCTTCAGTGGGGAAACTATTCTGGCATGAGGCTAATAAGGCTAGACAAGTAACCTAAAAGCTTCTGTCCGAGCTCGGGTGTCCAGCTCGCTTCCGCGTGGGGAGCGCCCTAATAGCGGCATGTATTTACCTACTCGTAGTTACCTAACCCGTGATGAACTGCAAGTCGTCGTTAATGACTCCAATAGGGGCAAACATCTGGCCTTAATGTTTATTTATATCCCGACCGGAAGTGATGGTCTCGAGCCCACATCCGGTAGTCAGCGAAATATGGCGTCTGTGTACCGCGTGCGCACCGAATTTTGAATCACGAAAAAAAAACCAGTTTCTTGCCTATATATTTTATTGTTAACATGTTGTTCTTTCCTTCATGTTCTGTCTTATCACATTGTTTTATTAGTTAAACTTGGGTTGAGGACAAACTTTTTTTTTAGAAGAGGAAAAATGCTTTGCGCATTCTACCCGGGTGTGGCAACGGACCCGGGTGGATATGTGGGACTCCTCGTAGTGGACTAATGAGGCCCCGAGCCTACCCACGTCTCTGTGCCTTAGTGGTTGGCTGAAGGAACGCTTGCGCTTTACTTCTTCAGCAGGGTTGAGGACAACCTGACCAATAGTTAGGTAGGTAGGTACTTTCGGTGGGTTATAGATTTCTAGGCATCATAAAAGCGAAAAGTTCTTCAGCACAGTTGTAATTTCTTCTTACTCACAATTCTTCGCAAATGGCATTCTTTACCTACTGCAGCTTCTAAAAATTGGGGACTAGCCAATTGAATATGTGTGATGAGGAAAGGAATAGGTGTGATGAATTTACGATGCCATCTAACCAGTTTTTGGAGAGGAACACAAATTTGTATGGGAGCAACTACAATTAAAGAGCATAAATACCCAAAAAAATAATTAAAGACGCACCTCGCTGGCGGTAGCCGAAACGTTTCATACTAATTGACATTGAAGTATGACGTCACAGTTTGATATTAGTACTAATCGTTATATGACAAAACAAGTAAATTGTTGTCATACAATTTTGTTTCTATAATAAAGCGTAAGGATTATATTGGTAGCTGTAAATTAACTTTTGGACGGTAATAAAATGCATACTTTTTCTAAACTTTCAAGGTCCATTATCTTTTTATGATTTTAATTATATTTCGTAATTTATACTCAAATAACTATTTAGCAACACTACGTTATCAATTTTAACATGATGAAACTAAGTATCCTATTGTACTGCACCGCGAATTGAAAGAAACGCTTTTGAGTAGGTAAGTTAAACTCGGGCTGAGGACAAACTGATGAATAGTTAGGTGTAAAAAACACCACACCTTAAATCGGTTCATCCGTTCGGGAGCTACGATGCCACAGACAGACACACAGATACATATGTTAAACCTATAACACCCTTCTTTTTGTGTCGGGGGTTAAATAAGTGTCTGTTATAACCATAACAAATATTTTTGTACAAGCTCTTATTGCCGACTGTACTTTTCTTTATACCATCATCAACTACTCATTGAGACGATTCTAACGAGCCCAAACACAAGAGGTTATGTCGGTTAACTACTGAATTCCCATGGCCACCATCTGTCTCCATCATCAGATCTGCTCGATGGTACCACAATATTAAATTGTCATCCAAACTATACTACTACTCAAAATTTCAGCTCAATCGGATAACGGCAAGTGATTGAAAAATGAATCGCAAATTTTGACAGACATTTTAGGTACACACTTACTTACATATTTACATACGAACAGATCAAGTTAATATAAGGCTTGTAAAAAAGGACTGAAAATATTGTGATGATTTGTTGTAGGTACCTTATTGCGTTTGTGCAGAATTACGAATAGCATAAAACGTTTCGGTTAGGTTAGGTTAGGGACTATGTAAGTAGCACCTGCCGAATATGGATGTACCTAAATATATAGAATAAAAAACCGGACAAGTGCGACTTGCACTCGCGCACGATGGTTCCGTGATTTGTAGCTAATTAAAACATATTTTGGGGCATGTTTATTAGTGTTACGTACGCTCCCGTCACGAAGAGTTTACCGACGTCCCTTTTGTTGTCACTTTTACACTTGTTACATTGAAACAGTCCTTTTATGCGATATAATGTACCTACTTGGTAAAAAATCACTGCTCTCGGAATTATACCTACTAATAATGGAATATTTACCTTTCTTCTTGCTAAATTTCACGATGATGATGTCAACAGAAACTATACCTAGTTATTATCTACTCTTTATGTTTTGGTATTAAATTCTATAGAGAACATCCCGTTGGGATAGAATACGCAACGCATACCTATATTGGCAGATGTATATTGCGTTAATTTATGCGTTTGATTTATTCACAACTCCAACGAAGGGCTGCACGCGTGGAGGTATCGAGTTGAAATTAATACCTAAGTATCTAATACTCATATTAGATAGGTATTCATTTCAACTCGATACCTCCACGCGTGTTCTCGAGAAAAAGCGTCTTTACTGACAGATGGACAACGTAGTGATCTACAAGGGTTCTTTTTTTCGTTTGAGGTACGGGACCCTGGCAATAATAAGTACCCACCTACTACAAATTATGACCATGTGCAACATTCTGAGACAGTTTATTCCACACCATATTACCAAACAAAGAATTTTATAGGATTGTAATTTATAACCCGTTTCTAAAACAAAATGGCATATCATTGTGACCCAAAAGAGGCCTTATTAATGACGATAAGGTGCACCTCGGTGCACTTTTCTAACGGCCGCTTAACACATGGCGCGTTCGCACCTGGTGTTGAAAAAAGTTTTAAAAGCCCCGAAATATGCTCAAAAGGGTCAGTTTACTTATAGAAGTTCTATTTAAACTGGCACGCGGCGCTTTAGGAGTGTGCTCGGGGATTAATCGAAGGTAACGCCGCCTCCGGCCGGCTGTGCAACGCATCTGTTCATTCATTGCCTTTTTAATACAAAACAATTTGAATAGAGACATAAATCACTGGAAAACACGTGATATTATTAAATTATTACAATCTCTTACGAATTTTATTCGCTATCATAGTACATTTAAAATTAAAGTGAGTAGGCTACCTATATGAAAATTATTAAGTAATGTTGTTATATCATTCTCAGGAGGCATTTCGATCTACATCGAATCGTTGACTTCTCAACGTCAGAATCGTCGTAAAAGTAACTCGAAAGTTCGCTCTTAATTTTTAATTTTAATAATGCTACTGAAATCAATGTCGCTCCCTTCTCGACTGTACATGATTACTTCAATAAAACAGGCTAGGCACTGCTGCGAATGCTCCGCTCCTATTACGGTGGAAAACGAACATCTTTTATATTTATTTATACTTAATCCAATTTACAGACAATTAGGATATTCTTACTCGGAAATAATTATTTTCAGGGAACAATATTAGATGAAGTTTTAAGTTACTAAGGCGACGTACATTTTCGTAGTGATGCTGGAGCAAACATACTACCTCTTTTAAATGTTATATGCTTTGGTAATCGGATATCTATATGTATTGATCAAATTAGTGAATATATTAGTTTTAAGTATATTAACGTTAATAAATAATTTAGCGCAACTCGCCGCGCGAGGTGTCAGGCGATTATGGCCAGCGGTGGCAGAGGCGGGAAACGCATTATAGTCACCTGACAGATCGCGTACGCGTGGCATTTCGAGCGGCATTGTGCCTGTGGTTAAACGCGGCCTTAAAAAAATATTATTAAAGTTGTGAATATTATTGATAGAGAGATAAAAATAATTTAATTTCAAAGAATATTTTTAAATGAACACAATATTTAAATTTTTCAATAAATCGCCACATGTTAATTTCAAAGAATAGTTTAGTAAGTTCCTAGTTGTAGCGAAAGTAGTTCCTCGTTACATAGATCATGTAGTTTGAATAACAGCATACATAGAACAGAAAACGATCACTTCACGATTCATATAACATTTATTACTCCTTATAGCCTCAGGAATTCGTGATTAAAATCTCTCGCAATGCTCACGGGCACCGTGTATAATCCATAAAATTCATATGCAATAAAATCATTTCCAAAAAAAACTTTTATTTTTTTAGGATTTGGTTTAAAATCCTGAATGTAGGTGATTATTATTTGATTTCTCATATTTTCACCGCCTTCGGTCCAACTCAACTCTAAGGCAGGTCGGTGTAGGTACGACAACAAGCGAAGCGAGGAGGAGTGTTAGGTAAATCGGCGATCCTACAGCGCGCGAGCCGAGCGAGCGAAGCGAGCGTGCCGCGGTAGTAGCTGCCGCCGAAGCGCCAGAACCGAACATTCGCAACATTCGAACTGCTCTCAGAAATGTTGTTTTCTATGGCAAATGAAAATTCTGTAAGTAAGTGTACTGTATTGTATGTCTACTTCCTTTATCTTTGTGTGTCTTTTGTGTAGTGAATAAATATCTTCATTAATTCATAAAATTATTGCATATAAAATTATGGCAAATAAAGTTTATGGCATATGAATGATTCGGACATACAACATTATGGAAAATAATAATATGTCAAATGAATATAATCCAAAATAAAATGTTATGGAATATAAAATTATGGCAAATGAAATTTGGACAAATGAAATTATGGAAAATGAAATTCGGGCAAACGATAGACAACCATTCTAAACTATGCATTTCACATCCTAAGTATAAAGTTATTGACAGAAAACTTAACACATGTTCACACGGCTGATATCCTAACCCTATGGTTTTTTCAAAATATTATTTTACTCCTAAAGGTTGTACACAAATATCTTATTTGGATTAGTTAAGGATGAAAACAAGCTCCGTCGCTTGTTTGGATTTTCAATAAAACTCAAGTATTTCCAAAAATATTGGTCTCTTTCTCAGCTCAACGACCCCTTAATGAGTAGGTATTATGGAAGAGGGTGAAAGTGGTAATGAGTTCGGTCGGCGTTACGCTCTTTCCCGAGTACTAACGGACCATTTCTGGTCACAAAAATTCAATAGTTGTCACAATTTCCTAGAAGTAGTCGCTTCCACCACATACAAAACGTATGAATATTTGTGCAACAATCGAGCATCGTTTTTACTGTGAGTGCTGATTTTTAGTCCCGACCAAGCAAATGATTGAAATTAAATCATACAGAATTTAATCACATGAGTAGCGTGGGCTCTCTCGTATTTTACTAGCTAGTTACAAACATTTCTAAACTTTATATGTACAGTAAGGGAAATGTATTCACGTACCTTTTTATGCCTTATTGTCAAAGTAAGAAGAGCGGAAACTGTAACCAAACTACGGAAAAGGAGCGAAAAAAAATATTTTCATGCAACTGTAGCCTGTGTCACTTGGAGCATAAGTAATTTCAAATCGATTGACATCTCATTTATCAAACTCGGTTCATTATCTTAAACGCTACGATATCCTTACACTCACTTCAGTATCTTACACACGTACGTAAATATAAACATATTTAGACTGCTAAAAACATATTCCTTCCTTTCGAATCTGCCGTAGTCAGTCAATAAGTAACATCATAATTACAATATGCTTTCTTATTTCATAACCATTGCTGTTAAGTGGTCACTGTTTAGAAACGCCGTAAATAAATATAAACGTAGGTATTGACATGTTTAGCGGAAATACTTGATAAAATTCACATGCGTTTGAACAATGATAACAGTTTTTAGGTCGATACTTTATTATAAGTATAACATTTCAGGTGAGTTAAGGATTCCTGTATCTTATCATGATACCCGTTCGTTCGATAACTTCTTTGAAATATTATTATTGTTGATCATACTCTCAATTAGGAGCTAGTTACATGTGTGAATGTTTGAATCCTGAATTCCTAATAGTTTATCCTAATGGTTGTGAATTAAGATTGAAAGTTTCCAGTGGGCCACTCGATTGTCGAGTGCTGGGACTTTTACCTTATGCCCAGGTCATGGTAAATTAAAATGATAATAATGCGTGCAACGGAAACGGAAGTTGGTCGCAGGAGACACGCCGGTGCGCGTGCGATGTTGCGGAACTGTCCATGCACCAACCATTCGGCTTATTCCTTTGCTCACTTAGATACAACTCAATTAACGACATGAAAAGCGCAAATTGTATTTTTCTTGATATTATTAGGAACTGAGCGGAGAGCAGTTAACAATTAAATAATTTACTTTAAAAACAAGGTTTTAACCGACTTCAATTTAGTACTCCGCCAAGCCAAATAAACATTTTCACATTTCCTCTCCACTTTACAACATGGACTGCTTTCCGAGAGTAAATGCGTTGATTATTATAGTATAGACGAAGAAAACCATATCACTGTATGTGGGCCGATAATATTTGAGGAGTTCCGTCGATTTGGCACACTTGACATTTAGGACATCATTAGTTACTATTTCAACGGAATCATGTCAGAATCAGTAACGTACTTTTACAGTTTTAAGTACCAGTTCCATAAGTCATCTGTGGTCTTCATCATCAGTTCCACTTCACCAAATTTGCGATTTCCGGGTGTAAATACACTAGTTATAATAGAAAATATCGAAATTACTACATGCGTGCCTTCTATACTTGAAGAGTTCCCTCAATTCCTCATAGTTTCCGTCATCCAACTGAAGTTTTGATTACAATAGGACCAACCTGAAAGCATATACTTTCAAATAAAAAAAAATGTGTGAATCGGTTCGTAAATGACGGAGTTCTGAGGTACCAAACATAAAAAAAATACAACCGAATTGAACCTCCTCTATTTTTTTGAAGTCGACGTGGACAAGAATAATTATATTTCGCGGGATACAGTCCAAACGGCTTGATGAATTTTGACATAATGAGGTGAATGTAGCATTCCCCTTAATCTTAGGAGTGAAATAGGCTATAATATTGGAATAAAAGCAGTGGGATTTCGTGAACAAAATATTATAGGCGCGTCCAAACATCCGAGCGCGGTGGACTTCATACGGGGGCATAAGCAATAAGATAAAGCGAGAGAGAGAACAGAATGCCTCACTCGATTTATAGTCCGCGGCGCTTAACGGGAGCGTATACATACATAATTCTGGTCTAAGAACCATATTACCCCTCGAACACGTCTCTTGGTAATATCCTGTTTTAGACCCTAGTTATACAATCTACTATAATTTCGCATTTCGTAACGTACCTACATCTAAAGCAGTTTGATTGTAGGTAAAAGTTAAAATTCACTTATTAGGTAAGCGCATCAGTAACCGATGATTATGAGATGTAGTAATAAATGAGTATTTGCAGGGAATCATCGTCGGCCGTCAAGACGAGTAACCAGTTGCGCAACGAGCAAACGACGCTGCAGTGGGCGCGCTCCTCGCTGCAGGAGCTGCGCGGGCAGCTGCGCGAGCTGCGCGCCGGCCTCGACAGCTCCGCGCTCCTGCGCCAACTGCACGTCATGCGCAATGAGGCAAGCACTTTCCATTGTTTGTTTTTAAAAGTTGCTACTACGGTGGCAAACAATCACGCAGTCAGCCTGATGGTAAGCAGAATCTATCTCTAGAAGAATCACAAGCGCGCTGCCGACCCTTTATTGATTTGAGGATTCGTTGTGTTGATAGCTAGAGACGTATGCGGGTCCCTCACCCTCAACTCCCAACACGACACGTCCTCGGGTGTTCGGGCATTAGTATTCTTCTCTTGTGCACTTTCACTTTCATCATCATATCTTCCGAAAGACATCCACTGCTGCAGATAGGCCTCCCCCAAAGAGAGCCACAATGACCGCTCCTACGCCTGCGTCCAGCGGACTCCCGCGACCTTTATCAGGTATCAGTCCACCTTGTCCACTTTATACAAATGAACAGAAGTGAAGTGCGCTAGTGAAGAACCTGCAGGCAAGGGCGTATGAGCTGCACGTAAGGCAGGCAAAAAAGAAACCCTTCGGTTCAGGATCACTCTACAATCGGAGTTCTTCCTCTTCACTCCCTTATCCTCCTAGTGTGGGGCCTCTTCTGCCTATACCTGGTTAGGTTCTTGCCTGAACGATAACCTTGAAGGCTGATGGCGCCGCTTAGCTGCACTTCGTGTTCTACGTGTCAGTATTCTATTCTCCAATACTGTAAAAACAGTAGTCCGCTGAGTTCTCGCTGAGTGAGTTGCGTGCTTGAACCATTTTTTCCTGTAGCAAAATTCAAAATACTTCATAAGTAGTAGGTACCCATTCCAGTACTATAAAATCTCAACGACAAACCCGTTAAAATAGTTTGGGACGTGATACTTTGGGAAAAGTTTTTTGCCCATACATTAGTAATCCGAAGTTTATTCTAGGAAAGGGGGAATTTCGCTCAAATGTGAAGCCAATGTATGAAAGTTTATTACATAAGTTTCTTAAAATATCACGCCGTTAGCCTGCCAATGTCGAATAACGTTTTGTATGGAAATCGAACCACCTGGGTCATACACATTTTTGAGTATTAGTTAGTGTTCGTTCAGTCTTTCCTGTGGATACGACTATAATACCTATAATAAATTGTTAAGACCTTATAGTTAGGGCCTGCTTTTGGCTCTGGACCCACACAGATATCTAAAGCACCTTTGCTACTTATGACTTGTATAGTCGGTACATAATCTAAATACTAAGCCGTCTAAAAAAATATTACATTGTCTGCAGGAAAGTCGCTTGGTACTTGTCCCTTATTTGACCCAAACCACCGCCGGTTTCAAAAATTCTTTCATTAGTATATGAATTGGAAATTCGGGATATATATTATATATATGTATTTTATCATGAAGCTGCGCCTATTTTTTTTTTGGACACACACACACACACACGCGATTCTAAGTTAGAATCCTGAGCGTAACGAACGCCCACGACGAAAATAATTTTGCTCCTGAGTGACACATACAATTTTTCACACTGACTATGAGGAAAATATAACAGTCATCGATAGTTTTAATTTCAGTAAAACTTATAATTTATTTCAATTTTTTTTATATTACTAAAAATTTATACATTTTCATATAAAATTAAAACTTAAAATATGTTCGTTTTTAATCGATTACGATGAAATTACAATCGATTATTTTATTAAGATCTGTGTTCAATTGGTACATTGCGTAAATGCTACATGCGAATGAATGAATAAAAAAGTAGCTTGAAGAGAAAAGTAGCATTTTGATCCCTCCCGTCGTGGAGCAAAACTTACTTTTCCGAATGAATAAGTTCTAATTAAATTAATAACCTATCTTATTGTACCGGCCAAGGAATGTTAAATCGAGGTTACTTATCATTTCCACATTGACTGACCGGGATGATGAGAAAACGAGTTTAGTACTTGTAAGCTGCAGACGGCGAATCACACGAGTGCCACCGCCAATCATTTCATCAGGAATGCAAACCAGAGTTATACTTATTTAAATTATTAGGTAGGTACTTATATTTATGCTAAATAGTTTTCGAATCGAATAACATAAGTAGGTACATATCAAAGCTTATAGTAAGTAGTAGGCCTAGTTTGATTTGTGTAAGAATGGAGCCTGTGACGGGGCAGGCGCAAGCGGGGAGACGTCAAAGAATAGCCCTAAAGCCCTAACACGCTCATTTAAACGAAAAAACTGCATGCAAACCGGCACGTTAAAAACTCGAACCGCAATAAACAAACAAGCCGTTTTTATAAGCAAGAGTATTGAATTAAATATGTAACGTTGGTTGTTTGTTTTAGTTGAAGCAGGCGCTGGTGGAGACGTCGGACTTGACGCAGCTGGCGCGCACGCAGGAGGCGCGGCTGGATAAGCTGGACGGCGCAGTGGGCCGCTTACAGTATGAGGCGCGGCAGGCGCGCGACGCCGCCGCCGACCAGCGCGCGCGCCTTGCCGCCCTGGCCAGAGAGGTGAGCTCACTGACCACACCGCTCCCCTACACACTTGTAGTTAAAGCAGACGCAGCTGGCGCGTCCGCCTGGCCAGGGAGATAAGACCACACACTAGCCCCAGAATAGTCATATATCTTCACTGATTGGTAGCTGGATAGGCTGCATACGCAAATACAGCGTTGGACCAGGCTATTCTAGAGAATATATGTGAGCATTGCATGCTTGTCTAGAGACTATAGGCTACAAATTTGACGAAAACAGTTGATATAAGTAGGTACGAGTAATCCGTCTAGTTAGGTACATGCATTTATCGTTTTCTGCCCACATCATTTATAAACGATTTATTAGAACCGCAAAGGCCTAATGCTGACCCTTTCTTAAGTATATTCTCTAAAGATGAGCCGTAGCTCGCACGTAAAGGATATTCACAAAAATACTACCCATTGAACCCTCATCATCCCCCAATAGGAAAGCGCATCTTATGAAGCGGAAATCGTTGACCTTAATTTGATTTTTAAGGGGTATTTATTTATGTAAATACTATAAATAAACTATACATATTAATAAACATTATAGCTGCAAAACTCGCGAGGCTGGGGACCGATTTTTGACTTTCGAGCGCTCGAAAATTAAATAAAAGTATTCATATTCATTTATTCACAATAATTCATATTGCATTATTCTTTGTAGATTACTTATCATTTCCACATATAGTAAATACGATTGTAGTGTCAAAATAGCAGGCACTTACTTTCTACCGATATAATCGTGTAGTGGTCAATACGACTCGTTTTTAAATTTTCTATCGCTATTTCAAAATATCATTTGATCATTTTTGACCATTTTCGAGTGAAAGAGTCGAGCGCTCGTCAAAAATCGGTCCCGAGGACCACTAACGGTTAATCAATTGCTTACTATGGGGCTAGTTCGTTTGTGTAAGATGACAATCCCAAATATTTATTTTATTTTATTATTTATTATTGCTGAATGTTCAGGACTTACGAAGAAAACATTTGCAAAAACTGCACAGATAAGCGTAATAATTGTAATAAACCACATTTTTAGGGTTCCGTAGTCAACAAGGAACCCTTATAGTGTCGCCATGTCCGTCCGTCTGTCTGTCTGTCCGTCTTAGCTCAGTAACCCTTACAACTAGAAAACAGCAATTCGGCGTGGGTATATAAACCAATCACGCCGACAAAACAGTAGAATAAAATCCTGAAAAAAATGTTTTTCTCGTTAAACATATAGTGTGGGGTATCGCTGGATAGCTTGTTCAAAAATATTATAGGTTTACTAAAACTATTTTTCAACTTAGTTATGCGTTTGCGAGATAATGGGATTTAAAGCCCTAATCTTTGTTCGAGTCATGTGTCCCCCCGCCCCCACCCCCGGCGGCGGACTTACGGCACGGTGCTTCTGCTGTTCTCTGGTGCACGTGCTGTTCGGAGATTTTCATAATTATTTTACGTAAATATCCTGTTGCTGCTAAAAGTTTGCGATCTGCGGTTCGATTAGTTTATGTAGTAGGTATCTAATATTTACGATTATTTACGAGGGTAAGCTATAATAAAAAAAACCGGCCAAGTGCGTGTCGGACCACGCAAAACGAAGGGTTCCGTGCCTATTAAAAAGGTCGTATCGTCATAGAAATCTTACGGCACTTACGTCCTTTTCTTTGAGGAAGGCAGTTTTTCAGCAATATCTCGGAAACCTTTCATCCGATCTTGTTCAAAACAATTTTCGGTGAATGAACTTAATAAGCGCTGTGTCCATGAATTTTTTCATATTTTTAAAATACACCGTTCAAAAATTAGAGGGGGGGGGACATAATTTTAGTGACTTTCGGGGCGATTATCTCTGACTGTATTCACTTAATCAAAAAAAATCCCGAGAAACCTTATATTTATTTTGAAAGGCCTATCGATTCATGTGCCACACGTGGGCTCACGAGGAAAAAAAAAATTTTGACTTTTAGTTTTATGTATGGAGTACACCCCAAAAAATTTTTTTTTTAGTAATTTTAATTACAAAACTTTGTAGTGGCTAACAAAATACACCTATCCTCAAAATTTTATTCAAATACACCTTATAGTTTTTGAGTAAAATGCCTGTGACATACGGACAGACGGACAGACGGACAGACGGACAGACGGACAGACGGACATGACGAAACTATAAGGGTTCCGTTTTTGCCATTTTGGCTACGGAACCCTAAAAACCCCATAAGCCCCTTTGAAGTCCGCATTCTGTGACAGACGGGCAACTACGGAACCCTACCCTGCGCGTGGCCCGACACGCACTTGGCCGCTTTTATTTTTATCAGAATGTTTGTGAAGATGGATTTTACCCGGGTGTAGCCTGGGCGGGTGGCTGTATAATATTCTAATCTAATCTAGATGAGTAAAACCAGTGCTGGAAAGTTCATCAAAATCCATTAGTTTTTCTTGAAAGAATAATAAACATTCTGACTCAAGTTTCGTTTTTAATATTGGGTGGATTCAATGTTTCGTATAGTTACTCGAACAAAAGTTTATAGGAAACGACAAGAACCACGAACCTTAAAAAGGCAAAAACTGATGACGGACAAAAAGAGCAAAGCAAAATGGGAACAGCCGGCATAGGATAGGTACTATAGATAGAATATGTAGGTACATTCAGTACATATACGAGAATAAATGTTTATGTATATCAGGCCTACTCCGCCCACTGCTTTCAATAGGATAGGTAAATTGGATTGACTCTAGTGTAGTTTGGCGAAAATATGAAACGTTATCTAATAAAATAACGAAAATGTAAAATCGAGCGATAGGTAAGCTCTCGCCAGGTCGACGGGAGCTTTTTCTATCCTTCGATATTCAAAAAATATATATTCAATTCAGTTGGCTCTGCTGAGAACGTAGAGACATTCGGAACGGAAGAGGATGAAATAAAATTCTAATGAATGACCCATGACCATGACGTTAGAATTTTGAAAAATACTTATAAATTAGTGGTAGGTTAGTAGTAGTTTTTTATAGCTTTTTGACTAGGTATTAAAATGAAACAGATGAATAGGTAGTATTATGAACTCAGCTCTTCACATCGTCCAACTATTTGATTTACTATTAAAAATAATTACACAGTGTTTTAGTTTTTATTAAGAGTGCGTTCGTTTAGATTCGTCAGGAATAAACGGCAAAAAAGGATTTTATACGTTGTCTTTATAAGAAAGAGGAAGGTTTTTCTAGATTCTGATTACTTATTTGCATAGGTCAACTCCTTATATTGTTTCTGATGGCCAGAAATTTAAGAAGAACTGAATATTTTAACCTAATACGCCCGATTACCGACAGTAGTTTTCGGAAGAGAGCGCAGTCATAAGTATGAGCCCTTAATACTATATGAAAACCCGATTTTTTTTCTCTTTTCAGTATCGTAATATGTTATTATTATTCCCAGTGGCCTCGAATTTTCCTTATTTTGCACATATGTATATTGTATGTAAATCGTTCTCAATTACACCATATTTTTCAACAAAATTGTATTGAAAACACAAGGATTTTCTTATTATTGTTGAATTATTAAGTATATTGAATCTTACGTAACATCAACGTTCATACTTTTACCAACACAATCCAGTAAAAAAATAAAACTACTCTAAATTAATATTTTAAAATAATTATTCAAAATTAGTATAAATTCACCTCCGCGCGGGAACACTTCTAGTTTTAAGTATCGTCCAGGGGCTGGAAACTTAGAAATGAGGCCGCACACCGAAAAATAAAACGCTATAGAATGACGTTTTTGTATTATTGATTTGAATTACCTTTATTATATCATATATGTTTTTAGTAGTAGGTACTATCGAGCTGATCCAGAAGGTGGTTTAGCCCATCCACATAATGTTAGTGTAAGTAGAAATCGAAAAAAAATCTAAATTAGAATTTTCAACACTTTGTTTAGAACTAAATCATTTCAAAAAATATCCTAATTTTATCTAAATCAATTTGCATAGTAACCCCACTGCACACAGCCGCCACGCCGTTAAAATCTGTTACATCGCACGATAGAAAAAAAAACCCCATTTCACTTAAGTTAAGACTTATCTTTCAAATTATATTTTATAATAACAGTTAAATGGTCTATATTACAGTATTTTTTTAATTACAAATAAACGCTATAGTACCTACGATCGTGACATGTAAAATAACAAACTTTTTAGGGTTCCGTAGCCAAAATGGCAAAATGGAACCCTTATAGTTTCGTCATGTCCGTCTGTCCGTATATCACAGACATTTTACTCGAAAACTATAAGGTGTATTTGAATAAAATTTTGAGGATAGGTGTATTTTGTTAGCCGCTACATAGTTGTGTAATTAAAATGACTAAAAAAATTTTTTTTAGGGATGCACTCCGTAGTCCGTACATATAACTGAAAGTCAAATTTTTTTTCTTCATTGTAAGCCCACGTGTGGCACATCAATCGATAGGCCTTTCAAAATAAATATAAGGTCTCTCAGCAATTTTTTTGATTAAGTGAATAGAGTCGGAGATAATAGCCCCGAAAGTCACTAAAATTCTGTCCCCCCCCTCTAATTTTTGAACGGTGTATTTTAAAAATATGAAAAAAATCATGGACATAGCTTATTAAATTCTTTCACCGAAAATTATTTTGAACAAGATCGGCTCAAAAGTTTTCGAGATATTGCTGAAAAACTGCCTTCCTTACAGAAAAGGACGTAAGTGCCGTAAGATTTCTGCGACGAAACGACCTTTTTAATAGGCACGGAACCCTTCGTTTTGCGTGGTCCGACACGCACTTGGCCGGTTTTTTATAATAATTTTCTAAATTTGTATTTTTTTCAGAATTTTTGTATAAACAGGTGCAAAGATAAATCCATAAATGAATGCGTCATCCCTAAATTATACGAATATGATACCAAACTTGACCTAGTATCTATGGGTAGGCAGAAATATAGCAGAGACCGGACCTCGGGAGGTGGCCCTTTCTCCCCCTCTTTTTGGGTACTAGCCAGAGGTTGATCGCGTGGCTAGGACGCTAAACCAGCTCAGTTTGACCCAAGGAACAATCGTGCCAAGCGGCGTGGCCTGAGTGGTTCTGACCGAATGAGCAACCTTGGAGCCACCCCGCTTAGTTCCTATCATTGTTTTATTAAAATATGGTACATACATTATGAGTAGGGGTTTGTTTGATTATGCCCTTTGTGTTACGAACTTTATTTTTCTGTATCGTGTTTATAGAGTCTATTATTGTTTGCCGACGAGTTTTAATAACAGGTGTTATCCCTCTTCACGGTCCGTTGCTGTAACCGTTGGCGACCGTTGAGTTCGTAATTGAGGACCTGTTATAACTTGTCCGGAGTTTTGAAATCAAATTTGCTATAATGGAATCGACAATTAGGCGAACTAAACTGACAGGTGAAAATGCACAAATAGGTAGGGTACAGATGTAGTGCATAATTGTTTTCCATCGTATTTTCTCGGAAACCTCAGTACGTTTTGTACTGTGACAGACTGAAATAGCAAGACACGTTCGTACGTTTCCGTGAATATACGATGGAAACCAATTATGCACTACCTACATCTGTACGTAGTGTGAGAAAGCCTTTAATAATATCGATATGAACAGCACTAACATGGCTATATTTGTGCATTTTCACCTGTCAGTTTAGTTCGCCTATAGTAGGTCGCCCTGCGAACTCGGAAGCTGCCGACAATGAAGATCAATTTGATTGATAAAGTGGTTACTGGATGCTATTACTGAAGCTATTTGAAATTGAGTGATAGAGTCAGAAACAGTGTGATAAGAGATAACTGTGGAATGGATAGAGATATAGTCACGAAAATTGAGAAGGGTATGTTCAAGTGGTTTGGGCATGTAGAGAGGATGGATGAAAGAAGATTAACGAAGAGAGTGTATGTAAAAAGAGTGGAAGGGCAAGTTGGAAGGGGAAGACCTAGGCGAACTTTCTCGTATCAAATTGGAGAAATCTTACAAAAAGGCCAGGTCAAAAGTACCCTAAACCGACGAATGCGAAATGTTATGAAGGTGACTGAAGCGAAAGTGGTTTGTCAGGATCGTAGCAAATGGAGATCCGTGATCTCTGCCTACCCCTCTGGGAAAGAGGCGTGATTATATGTATGTATGTAAAATTATACTATCCGTTACATTAAAGAGTCTGTCTAATGAAAGCTGAACCCACTAGCTTTAATTACACGGCAACACTAAACGTCATATGCATACATTTTGACTAAATGTGTTGCCGCGTGATTGAATCTAGACACTCTACAAAGCAATGGTATATCAAACCAAAATAGATTAATTGAAATTATATAAAATATCGCGCACCGGTCCTCCCAATCAACATTATTTTTACCATTGAAAAATGAGTCTGTTTTGGAACAGCTGATGAAGGCTTAAGGCATTCCTTTGAACCGAATAATTCGGCCGACTATTAGGTTCGGCAAAATCTGGACGGAACATTCGGCCGAATATTCGTATTCGGCAAAACCCATATTCGGCGCACCTCTAAAAATTACCTTATGTGCTTATGTAATAGGTAGGATAAATTCAATGCTTAATTTGAAACTCTAAACTTTTTAGTACCTACCTACATAATTTACGAAGCGGAATAACTTTCGAATATGATTAAATATCTCGCTTTCTTGGTTTGTTTATGAAGATAAAGGTAAATCCACTCCACTTTAATCCCATTAATGTTCTTGCAAGAAAGCATTAGACATTATCGTAATATTATTTAACTGGTTTCTCGGTAAATTAAATAGAAACCAATGAAAAGTGTGTTAGACGGATGTCATTGTTGCCATTTATCCTGTCAGTCACTTCTAAAGATACTCATCGCGCATCCCCTATTTAAAAACATAGTGTGTACTACCTACGTATGCAAGTATAGCTCCGAGCTCCTCGGAAAAGGAGCCTTGCTTGAGAAAAAAGACAATAATTACCTAATTTTTTTCTCCAGAAATTAGACCTCGTATTTCCGCCCTTGTAAACCAATTGTACGTATTATATCTATTGTATATTTGATCTAAATGGGTCCGTTATCGAGAAGCCATTTAAACAACGATTTTTTTGTAGTTTAGGAAAGTCAACTAATAACTCCTTAGTTGCATTTCAAACCAAACAGAAACTTTCAATATTGGCAAATTCGCCGAAAAACAAAAAAATGGGTAACTAGTCCTCTGGAGTGCAATTCTCTAAAACAATTAATTATATATTTCGAAACGGCGTCGTAAGTCAACTCACTGGTCAGGCTCAAACCGTTCCTAGGATTCGCATAGGTACGCAATACGCATCCACCACTCAGCTAAAGCTAAACATTTATCAAATAATACCTAAGTATATTATGATTATTGTTGGTCTGAGTACACGCCATTAATCCTGTGATTGAGCGCACATAAAGAGCACACAGGTGGACAGCTCCATTCACAGAATGCTATTGAAGCATCGCCAGAGAGCGAACAATCGAAAAATAGGGTCAGCGAACCAGCAGCCCCCCGAATCCATCAAGTACCGACTCGATGCCATTTTTAACACGCTTTTATTAGGTCGTAGTGTAACTTAACTATGTAATGGTAACTAATTTAACCATCTTCCAAGGATTGTAGCGTCATGAAAATTGGCAACTGAATGTAGTTCTGATGACAATACAATAATATGGTACTGTCGTACTGATCTGATGATGAAGCCGGAAAATATGAACTGGAACTTCATGATGGAATATCGTATCATAGCTGTGTTTGGACTTGTTAGTAAAGTCTTGTAATGAACTTGGACCACGATTAGGTTTCAAGGTCTGATGATGAAGCCGGAAGATAGGCACTGGCATTCCATGATGGAAAATCGTATCATAGCCGTGTTTGGACTTGTTAGAAAGGTCATGTAATGAACTTTGACCACGATTAAGTGGAATATCGTATCATAGTCGTGTTTGCACTTGTAAGAAAGGTCACGTAATGGACTTAAATAAAATAAAATAAACTTAAATCACTTAGTGGTCTCCAGATTGAGGAGCTAGATTGTTCTAAGCTGACAGGTAAAACACCATGCAATACAGACGCACTGGCGAAATAGAGACAAGTTGAACGATCGGAAATTTATTTTTGGTTTTTACGTGCATTTATAAAAGCGTGTTGTTCTAGTGTTTTTTAAACTATTAATTTATTAGTTCTGTAAGCGTTTTTATCTAAAAACACAGGTACCTATCTATAAGTTATCATTTTTAAGCAAACTTAAATATTTATTAGGCTTAGTGATTATACCTATACGTTTTTTGCCTTATTACAATGAATAAATTGCAAAAGTGTGAACATAATATATTTGGCGTCGACTGTGCCTGTAGCGAAGGTGATATTTGTATGGTACCTACTTATAATAGCTATGGCCAATTTAATTAGAATATAATTACATATCTGTCAAACCGGGGTCCTATTCGCATTTTGGCGCCAAATGATACCAATCTAGTAGCCTCCTAAAGGTCAGGCGGTTCAATAGAAATTAGTGAATATACTTCAGTTTTAGGGTTCCGTAGCCAAAATGGTAAAAATTCGTCATGCCCGTCTGTTCGTCTGTCCGTGTGTCCGTATGTCACAGGCGTTTTACTCGAAAACTATTACGTGTATTTGAATAAAATTTTGACGATAGGTGTATTTTGTTAGTCGCTACATAGTTTTGTAATTAAAATGATAAAAAAATATTTAGGTGTGCACTATTTTTTTTTATTGTAAGCCCACATCAATCGGTAGGCCTTTCAAAATAAATATACGGTTTCTCAGTATTTTTTTTTGATTAAGTGAATAGAGTCGGAGATAATCGTTCCGAAAGCCACTAAAATTCAACCCTCTAATTTTTGAACGGTGTATTTTAAAATTATGAAAAAAATCATGGACATATGGCTTATTAAATTCTTTCACCGAAAATTATTTTAAACAATATCGAATATCGTTTTCGAGATATTGCTGAAAAACTGCCTTCCTTAAAGAAAAGGACGTAAGTGCCATAAGATTTCTGTGACGATACGACCTTTTTAATAGGCACGGAACCCTTCGTTGTATTTGGTCCGACACGCACTTGGCCGGTTTTCTTTCATTCCATGTCCACACGGCATAAGTAAGTATTTCAATTTGGCTAAAATTGGCGCAAGTTATAAAATAATTGATGTAGGTATATTAACTTTTTTACTTTAAGCAGCCAACAATTTTCTGAGATTTAGATGGATACTAAGTACCTACTTTTAATAATACGCAAGAACTAATTCTCTTCTATTCAATATCTTTGGATGTTTATTTGATCATCCGACAACCGCCGCCCTCTCTCACTCTTGAATTGTGTATGATGTAAATTTGGTCATTTAAAGGAGTGGACCTCAGTAGAAACTAAGCATTCCTGATTCTGAGGTTTACCTCGAACTAACTGACGGGTGCGATCTACTTTTATAATATGTGTAGGTTAATTTTAAACACGAGAAATTGGAGCGTGAGAACTCCTGCCGAACGGGACTGACTTTACTTTATAAGCGCATCTCGGGTATTGTCGGTAAAAACGGCCCGCACACGGGGCGCCGGCTGCCTTGTCACTTAACAGTTGGCCGAGTTGGTTCAAACCACCCGCGGTCGGCGGTTACTTACAATACAATACAACCCATCCCATATCAAGAAAACACGGACAAGCACGACTCAGACACGCGCAGCGAGGGTTCCGCGCAAACTTGTATGTAGATGATTCGTTCGTTTTATATTTCCAGTAGCAAATATAAGTTTGTAGGTTGTAACGGTTTGATATACCTACCTACTTATAATATTATTTATTACTTCTCTGATGGAATAGCTTGCAGATGTGACTAATTATAATAAATAAATAAAACATGTGATTGAAATATGAACGAAACTCTATTTCAACGTCTCGTCGTTTATAACGCGTGGGGGGGCTCAGATGTTAAATAAGATTTGAATGTCCTTCTTTCATTCTTTTCGTGTCAAAAACATACACCTATACGCAAAGCATAATACCTATTAAATAACTAGTGACTATGTGAGCTGTAGGACGCGCCAGTCGGTTTTTTTTAATTTTTTTTAATTTCGACAAAGTGAATCTACAAAAAATTCATTAACGAACCTGCTCACAAAATTTCACGAGAATCGGTTGAGAAATGCGACCTGTACCTAGAGGAGAACAGCCGGACATTGGGACATCCGGAAATTGGAATTTTGGCCCAAGCGCCAAGATTTTGGCATGGAACTTCTTTCGCTTCGGTCGCTCTTTTGCGGTAATTTTTTGACGGAATGTTCTTTTTCATTCCAAACATCGTCCTAATCGGTCTCTAGAGCACGCCAAGACAAGATTATACGGACGAGAGCACAAAGTTCCCGCGTAACACGTTTAGCTTAACGAAGTGAACTTTACTCTTGGTCTCACTTAACGTAGGTACCAGTCGTCTTATCTACCACGACATATTATGCAGTCCCACTGCAGGCCCATTTCTGGACCAATGGGAATTCCAATTACTTAATCCAATGTAATCTTTCGTAGGTAGGTACAATATCATCGCCAAAAAATATTTTTATCTGGACAATGTTACGCACTCACAAACTTTCCCTCTTTATAATATTAGTACCTACCTAGTCCGTGGGCGACCGAGCTCTGCTCGGGTGAAAATAGAGAAAATATGGAGAAAAAGAAATTTCCCAGACATGAGACCCAGCTAGATTGATTTCTCGCCCCCGTAAACCCCTATATTCCAAATTTCATCGAAATCGTTAGAGCCGTTTCCGAGAACGTGATTGCAAATATATTTATATATATACAAATATTGCTCATATAATAGTATAGGATACCTAAGTACTTAGATATATACCTCTTTTTATTTTATTGCAACCAACTAATTATATAATTTGATGTTGAATTAATTATTTCATTATTTAGTTCGAATTGTAGTGAATTTAGGTAATTTAGGCAAGTTTGAACTACGGCACGTAGACTGCGACAGAGGCTAAAATCGAATGCGAGCCACATTACCATTAATGACAACATTCTAACATAAAACAATATGAAGACATAAACATAAGTAAGGTAAAGAAATTGTATGTTTAACTGGCCATTCGTTTTAGTTGCTCAGTTGCTCTAGCTTTCATGGCCACGGTGTCCACCTGCGCTTATGCAGACGTCTGCCAACGTACCCGGCCAGAAATAACAAGCACATATAGGCAGAGAATACAAGTTATGTAGGTACCTATACATCGATGCAATATGTTCCTGCTTGCTAGTGGAATGCCCACTCGCTGAACACCTGGCCGAGTCATACGCTCACCGTGTATTAAAAAAGATAAAATGTAATATTCAATGAGCTGTCGAGCCACTGCCAGATGAGTTTTAATGCGCGAAGATATAAGATTGGAATTGGAAGTTATTTTGTCCAACGTTAAAGCGTTTCGTTTGAAGGACAAGGACACGTTCATACTTCTTTCTCTTTGTAGTTGACTGTACATAAGTACCTTAGGTATATGGACAACTGAGATAGTTTCCATTTTCCATCGTCATAAGTATTATTTATTGGAATTATTCGCGTGGACGACCGTTGAAGGGCTTTGTGTACCTATGTTGCGTAAGCAATACAATGTGCTGAACTCGACGTCAATAGGTTATTGTCTCTAGATATTCTGTTAAACGGGCACTTGTGCACTGTATATTCAAAAATATAGATTTTCTTTATATACTTAAAACAATAAGGATTAGTTACACTTACGCCATTTAAAACTCAGGACCGACTAGACCCATTTTTAGGATGTTGCATTTGTTGGATATCTACTTCGCTCCGAATAGCAGAATAACTAATTAAAACATGGAAAAAATGCTAATTCAATTATGGTGAGATGAAGTTCGGGGGGCCAGCTAGTTATCTATACAAAACAAAATTCAAAAATATTGATACATACATTACAATAGGCACTATTTATGATAAAAGACGTATACAGATATTTTTGTTCTGTAAATAGTTACACTGTGTACTTAATTTAGAAAAAAAACATAAGTAGAAGTAGGTATACGAAGTCATACCTAATCGTAACAAACACAGTACGTCGTACCGTCTCAAAACTAGCAAAACCAACTTAAATCGGAATTTTACTCAGGAATCAAAATCGTCACTAGGGTAGATTTCATTTACAAGTAGAAATATGAACCTTTTGCTCGAACCATGATTGGCTAAGAAATTCGTAGGTAGGCTGTCAAATTATTTAAGAAAAGTTTCCAGATTGTAGTAAAGTGATCGTCACCAAAAGTCAATATGTTTTCGTAAGTATTACAAGCAGTATTGGGTAAATGATCAGAAGTGGTGGGGACAATGTGAGTGCAGTGGAGCCGCGCCGACATTACTCCAGCCTCCTGCCTCTTGGGTGAAACCCGTTCTCGTCGGCTCTAATTGCCGCACCGGCGATTTAGGGCAGGTGGTCAGCTGGTAACGAGCCGCATTTGATAATATAATGGCTCCGTAAAATACTAAAAAACAATTTAGCTGATCAGAAAAGTGCCTATAGAAGAATTCTGGAACGCCTATTTCATCAAATCCTTATGTGAATAGTTTTGGTTTAATGCGCACAGTCAATGATTGTCCGGCTCCGATTTGATTTATTTTATATATGTTATAGAGTAGTCTAAAATAACAGACACGTATTTTCTTTTAGGTGCCAAAACTAAACCTGATGGGAGAAATTGTCCTTCAAAGTACTGAAAAGTGACCAAACCCTGTAGATTTAGTAAGTTCTGTAGATAAAGTTTCATACTTTCATCGTTTCACTCACTTCTCTTTGGTTATTTTTTTTAGCATGAAAACTTCACGGTCCATGATCTCTTGGTTCATGGTCTCGAAAAGTATGAAACTTTGACGCATCTTGTGTTGTATAAAATATGAGTGAGGTGAAATAACAAAACCCGTGTCCATTATTTTTTCATGTTCTCCAACATATAATGAAACCAGTCATTAATTATCAATTTGCTCGAACAAATCTCTCTACAGCAGTTAGAGGTTTTGGTCACTTTTCAGTACTTTGAAGGACAATTTCTCCTAACAGGTTGAGTTTCGGAAATTAATCAACTGTCGCAGCCGGATAAAAACTATCCTAAGCGGAAGCCAGAATAATAATGTACCTATAAAAAATGTTTCTAGTTTTTACGTTCATGGGAAGCTGAGATCATTCGTGACCAAATAACGTCTGGAATGATACTGGCTGATTCTTTTTTAATTCAGAGATTTATTATAAGTAAAGATGACAGCTACAAATTTGATTTTTTTAAGTGACCATGTAAATACAATACGTTACCTACTTTTATGCTAATAAGTCTATATTTTGTTAAAGGTGTATTTTCCCCTTGTTTATGTCAGTAGTGTCGTACCGATTCCTAATTGTTACGAATATTCGCATTCGCATATTTTAAACATTCGCATTCGCATCAGAATATGTCGAGTGGCACGGATTCGTATTCGTATTCGTGTTCTAAAGGTTTGCATTCGCATTTGCGAATGTGATAAATCTGGCATTCGTTACATCCCTAATTGTGATTACAATAGGTTTCTATCAAAAAAAAATTGTACAAGCCTTTGTTGCCAATTTTATCTATTCACTTATTTTGCAGTCTTCAAACTACTCGTTGAGAGCAATGAGCCCAAACGCGACGGGTTTATCTTGTGCAAGTGGTTTTGGAGTTGCTATGATCAACTGACCCTGTCTCCATCATCAGGGCAGCTCGGTGGTGAAATAATATTGCGTTGTCGCCGAACTTACATGAATAAGTACCTATCTGAGACAAATTTCAACTTTATCGGATACCGGCAAGTTGCTGAAAAATACATATGAACAATGCAAGTATATAAGAAAAAATATATATATATATATATAAAATATACAAAATATATAAAATAAATAAAATAAAATAGCCTTCTTGACTTTTGATTTTAACTTAAAAATTATATGCTGACATCGGTGATGTGATCGATTTGCCTCTCGGCATAGGCCTCCCCTAAAATCCTCCATTTATTCCTATCGGTTGCAGTCCGTCTCCAAGTCGGTCCTGCAACTGCCTTTATGGCATCTTCCCATCTGCGCAATGGTCTGCCCCTCTTCCTTTTCTCATCTCTTGGATACCATTCCGTGACTAGTTTAGACCGTTTCTCTTTCTTATTTCTTATCATGTGCCCCGTCCATCTCCACTTAAGATTGTTTATAACATACAATAACATATAACACACAATATAGAAAGAAGTATACTGAACATTAAAAGGAAAGACGGAGAAAAACTATAAGGAAAACAACTAATGTTTTTCCTTCTTCACTTCTAGTTTTTGCCTGTCTTTCTGTGTGAGTGCCCATGTTTGGCGGCCATAGGTCATACTGGGGAGTATGTAGGTGTTAATTAAATAGTTTGCTTATGCATTTTAGTGGGATATCTGGATTTTTCATTACTTATTTCCATTACCAATATTTTTTCCAAGCAATACACACTGTTGTCTGTCTCTTTATTCTGGTTTTCTGGGGAGATAATTTGACCTAGGTATGTATATTCCGTGACATATTGTAACTGGTTATTGTTTACAGTCATTGGTATTCTTTGTTTGTCATAAGTTTCGTTTTTTTCTGTGTTCAGTTCCAGACCCACTTTCAAGCTCTCCTTGGTGAGTTGGTGTAGCATTATTTGCAGACGAAATCATACTTATCTCTAAAAACCCAACGGACTTGCAAATATAATATATAAACAATCAAAATAGCTTTCATAAGGATCATGAGTACTAATGGCTCCGTGAGCTGTAAAACTCGGGAGACTGTGTTTTTTTTTTAAATTTTGTGATAGTGGTTCGACAAAAAAATCTTTATACCTACTAATCAACGAACCTGCTAACAAAATTTCACGAGAATCGGTTGAGAAATGCGACCTGTAGAGGAGAACAGCCGTACAGCGCAACAGCGGGACAGACACCGGACATACCAACGATTTTCGGCCCAAGCTGAAGCTTCTATGCTTCGTTCGCTTCGCTTGCTGGTTCGATTAATAATTTTTACTGGCAGAGGCATTTCTTTTGCTTCAATAAATAGCAGCGGAGAAAACGGTACATCACTGGATTGTGAAATTCCTAACATATTTGATTAATAATAGGTCCATTTGATACGAGGAATTTTTGCTTTGTCCCCGGTAGTTTGTTGGCATTTTTTGCATGCCATGTAACCACGTATAGGTAGGTACATATGGATTTACCGGAATCTGATTATTCTATTCAGTCTTCCACCGGTATCTGGTATAAGTTTATCGGAATCATTTAGCAAATTCATTAACATATTCATTACTGAGAAAACTTTTATTGTTACTATACTTTTTTGTCTGTGGGTAATCCGCCGACTTTTGATAGGGTTCCGTAGTCAACAAAGAACTCTTACAGTTGCGGCATGTCTGTAATGTCGGTCTTTTTATTTTTATTTGTTTATTGCCAATCAAGTACAAGACACCCTATAATAATATATTTTCCTGCAAAACTGTTTTAACAGATTGCCTGCAGGTACAAGTCTCTGTGAAAAACTAACTTTTACATCTTTCAGTATTAAATTAATATAATATACAGTGTGATATGTGATTCTAACTATTCCTTAAAAGGGGCCATACTAGAGTTAATTTGCAAAAAAATTGGTCTTAACTAAATGGTTCTCGAGAAATTACATTTCTAAGATTTTGTAAAAATAATACGCCTCACCATCTACAATTATTAATAGTGAATAAAATACTGAAATTAGAACACTAAAAAGCAATTTCCTAAAAGCTTTATAATCAAATTCTTGCCAAAAATAGACGTAAATAGCTGCCAAACCAGTATATAGAATATACTTACTAATTTCGTTTAAATCGAAGACAACATTAATTTGCTCAACTCCTCTCGTTCCCAAAAAGTACTACAAATATTAAATTCGAAAAGTCGTAGACCACTTTCTGGGTTAACTGGACCTCCCCTACACGGAAAGTGGGGGTGTTTTTCTTCAACTTCCCTGTACCCGAAGCATGCATTTGAAAGACACACAATGCTGAAAATTTGTTCGCGGAAATGAAAAGTGGAGCCATGGCGGGGATGCATAGTCATTTCCTTGACGATTACGTTCGCACACCCCTGTGGCATGCATATTCCCTTGTTGTGTCGCAGTCGCGGAATTGAAGTTGCCCCCAGTGTTTGCATTTTAATGGCCGATTATTTTTGTAAAACAGTTTTCTATTTCGTTTGCAACAATCAATTCTAATCAGGAACTTTTTTGATCATGAATAATTACTTGCTTTATTCCATCACTAGACCTAGTATATAAGGGTAAGATACCTACAATGTAATGTGTACTGTAACTGTATGTTTTTGTTAAACGTAATGTAATGTTACTACGTACTTACTTAGCATTAATATCGATCGCTATCTTGAAGATGATTGGTGGTTATTTTAGGAACTAGGTACTTAGTTCAGTTAATTTATATTTTCTGCGCTTAAGTTCTGAGTAAGTACCATAATGTTTCATAGTCATTTGCATAAGTAGGTGCCGCGAGAAGAAAGGCCCATGATGAAATCTCACATACAATTGGAGTCCTAGGCCTGCAAAGTGTTTCATCTTCAATTGGTGACACAACATCACGGCGTTAGGGCGTTTAAAAAATCTGAAGGTTTTTTTTTAAATTCATTTGCATGTTTGAGACAAGCACTAGGTACCTTGACCAGAACTAGGGATTGCTACGCTGTTCGTCTATAACTGCTTGGCCGGCAATTCCTATTTTCCGGCCTCTGCAGTAATGTTCTATTATTTATAAGTACCTACATATCCACTTAAGAGGGCCAATATTGTGGCAATTAACACCCTCAGCCTCTCTTTTATTACATTTAGGGAATCAAGTACCTAATACCTAAAAGTTAGTTTGCTAGTAGTTGCAGCAGTATAATTAGTAGGACCTAGATAAGTTTGGATTATTTATTTTCTGTTAGTATTAGTACCAACGCTTTATTCGGACATGGTTTAAAATAAATTTGATCCTCTGAAGCTCCAATCATTCAAGTCTGGGAGTCAGTTTTTTTAACACTGACGAAACTGAGATAAAGATAAAACTACGATATAGGTACTTATTGGATAAGATTAGTCTGTTCAAATTCTGTCCTTTATGTACTCACAAACTTTGTTTTGTTCAAAAATCTTTTGCGAGTATTCCAACATTTTGCTTCGGGGCGAGGTATAGCTGGCGAGGCAGACTGAGTGTGCATTATTCAACCATAAACAGCTATATACCATAAACGCTCGTCGCCCCCCGAAGTATAGGCATGGCGGCGCGGCATCCTGTGCAAACTTTTGTAATGAACAGCTCTTTGTACTAACCTCCTCTAACTACGGGGGCGGAGGCGGTACTTATTGGCGTAAAATGCTTTTGAGTTTAAAGAATGCGCGGCGATGATGATCATTTTTTTAAAATTCCGCTCGTGTAACTGAACAACCTTATCATAGGTACTTACATACATAATATATAACGCAGCTATCACTTAGATTAATTTTAAGGTTATGTACATGATAACATACATACATAATATATATCGCAACTATCACTTAGATTGATTTTAAAGTTATGTACATGATATTATTAAAAAAAAAACATAAGATACAATTTGTCTGTAATCTAAGGCGATGGACTCCCGGTTCACCCGGTAGGCAAAAAAAAAGCCTGTGTTGGATGGCGCCGCTCTTCGTATAGGTATAATTTTGTACTATGCTAGTTTATAGTAGTTAGTAACTACTGATTTTTCACGGCAAAACAAAACACTATCGTAATCTAGCCAGTGGTAGAGACATTATTTTATCGATATCGATAATTGTGAATTAGACGAAAAAACGTCACCAAATAAAATATATTTGATAAAAAAATTACGTGAAGTTTGTATGAAATTATGTATTAGAAACAGATGCAATTTCTTCTTCGTAATCCACGTCAGAACACACAGCAGCACATGGCATTTT
Organism: Epinotia nisella; assembly: GCA_932294315.1. Classification (NCBI taxonomy): domain Eukaryota; kingdom Metazoa; phylum Arthropoda; class Insecta; order Lepidoptera; family Tortricidae; genus Epinotia; species Epinotia nisella. The sequence continues at coordinate 16,242,415 of OW028673.1, read as the reverse complement.
ATTTGTGTAATAGTGATAGGAGTAGATAATCATTAGTTTTTCAACATTCTCTGGGAGTAAACAGTTTCGTTTATTACTATAAATAAAGTCATTTATGTACAGAGCCCGGATTTTTCACGGCAAAACAAAACACTAGGTATCGTAATCTAGCCAGTGGTAGAAACATTATTTTATCGATATCGATAATTGTAGTAGAAGAAAAAACGTCACCAAATAAAATAAATATTTAATAAAAACATTACGTATATCAAACACGTCGGTTTTAAAGCGTTATAAGAAATAAATAATATCTATACGCAATTTATGTTTTATACGTAATGAAATGACATTTAAAGTCTTATGGAGTAATAAGTGTCTATTATTGACTGTATTGTCTATTATTTTCAATGGGTTGGTATAGTCATTATTAGAGTTGGGATGTTTGGTGGCATTGGGATGAACAAAGAGCAATGGAGTCGTTATATATTTTTTGATTGAATTAATGAATAAATGATTGATAAACTAATAACTGATCATTAAATTTATTGGTTTCATACAAGTAAATTGATTTTGAAAAATTCAATAAAAACATAATCGATATCGATAAAATAATGTTTCTATCACTGGCTAGATTACGATATTGTTTTGTTTTGCCGTGAACATCTGGGCTCTGTTTATGTATACTAAATGTAGGTACGTTCAACTTCACTTGACGTCAAGGGAGCAAAATTTATAAAATTAATTTTCAGTTTGGGTAATATTATTTTTATATTATATACCTAATAATACTCGATATCGATAAAATAATGTTTCTATCACTGGCTATATTACGATATTTTTTTGTTTTGCCGTGAAAAATCCGGGCTCTGGTATTTCTTTACATTCTGTTCTGTTCTATTCCATTTTATTCTATTCTGTGGCTAAAACTCTAACCACTTACATGGTTAAGATTACAAAACTAAAATGTTATGTTTCATTTAATTTAAATAAAATATAACATGGAGTTCATGAAACCAAGCGTGTGTTAAAATATAAATATTAGAAATCTATGCATGAAAGAAATATGATGTAAAATATAACTTAAATTATGTGGATTCGTGTCAGTAAGAGTGCATTTTATTTGTTATCAGGTCAAAACAAAGCAATTGGAGGAACTGAGCACTGCGAGCTACAACGACGTGTACGAGACTCACGAGGCGAAGGAAGAGGACAAACCGGCGCACAGCCACAAGTACCGGCACAACAAGATGGTGCATGCGCAGATCTCGCGGCTCGCGCGCAGCCAGGACCAGCTCGACACCTTCCAGCAGAGCCTGCAGACGCAGCTGCTCGACGCGCAGCGCCGCCTCGACCGCTTTGAGGAGCCCAACTGGAACCTACTCTCGGCCAAAGTCGATTTCCTCGAATTGGACACCAAAAATCTTAGAGACGAATTAAAGAACCTCACTCATAGCATGTCCGATTTCGACAAAGTACACGCTTCAATGTTAGAATTGCGCGAAGATGTCGAAAGTATCGAGAATAAGGCTGATAAAACCATTCCGGAATTTAGGAAGGAGATTTCCAAACTGGACATTAATTTTGCACAGGTAAGGCAGATCAATTTAAATCATATATGTTTTCAAGAATAACTTTGGGCGGATTATGATTGTGTTTTATTATTGCGTAGCTCACTGCCCAATCGTCGTACCTGAAAGAAGACCAGGAGAACCTGCGGCAGTCGGTGAAGGCGATTGCCGTGAGCGTGAGCAACGCAGTGGACCGCGCCGAGCTCGACCGCCTGCTGGTCAAGCAGATCAACGACTCTGTCTCCGACCTCGCCATCAGGTCCAAGGAACACTTCTACAGACTCAACGACCATATCCTTAAGGTTAGTGAACTTTACACATCAATTTCAAAAATTCATAATACAAATCACCCGTTCGATAAATTTTGTTTTTACTATGAAAGCCTTCATTGTCTTTTTAATTTATGGCTGGTTTTGCGGTCTATATCACAATTATCGCTGCTTCAATGATTAATTTTACTTTTATTGTTATAGAGTGAAGCCAGCCATGATATTAACATGACTGACCCCATTCCATTGCCTGAACTGATGGGGGAGGTCAAAGAGCTGCAGCCCGTTCAACGGGAATACGAAGAGTTAGTGAGCCAACTGCCAAGGGATTGCTCGAGTATATCTGGTCCACCAGGCACCTACCTTATCCGGCCGGGCAGCACACCGCTAGACACCTGGTGTGTTAATGGGAGTACTTTACTGCAGCGACGATACAACGGCTCAATTGAATTCAACAGAAAATTTGCTCAATACGCCCACGGTTTTGGGGATCCGTCTTCAGAGTATTGGCTCGGACTACAGTCCATGCACCAGCTGACGGCAGACAACTGTTCTTCTATGAGGATCGACATGACCGATATCTATGGAGGGATCTGGTACGCCCAGTATGAGCATTTCTCCGTGGGAAGCGCCGACACCGGCTACGTGCTGGAAGTGGGCGGGTTCAAGGGCAACGCCAGTGACGCCTTCGAGTACCAGAACCACATGGAGTTCTCGGCCATAGACCGCGACCGCGACATCTCCAATACGCACTGCGCCGCCAACTACGAGGGCGGCTGGTGGTTCTCGCACTGCCAGCACGTCAACATCAACGGCAAGTACACGCTGGGGCTCACGTGGTTCGACTCCTCGCGCAACGAGTGGATCGCCGTCGCCTCCAGCGAGATGCGGATGTACCGCCGATCCGGGTGCACTTAAACACGCCGTACGCCTACATCACACATTATATTATTATTCTAAGATTAGTCAAAGAGAACCGCATAGGATTGATATTGTTTATAATAATTTAAATGTTTGAATGATACCAAAGATAGCACTAGTAGGAAAACAATGGCACTAGCTTGACATTTTTTTATATTTGTAATTTTGTTCGCCTTTTTGTCAGTAAGCAGGCGAATACACTTAATAATATAACACTTCGTCTTGTATACATCTGTTTACGCATTTTCCCCACGCCTGATGTCAAACTTAATTTAAGTAAGGTACTACGTGTCTTCGGATGATGAAGGATACTCGAGCGATATTGTTAAGAATATGAAAATATTCTATAAATAAAATATTAGAACGATACTTAGGTAGCAAATATACCTAGCAATCATTTTTATATATTTACAGTCAACATCACGCAATAAGGCTGATAAAATCATCATAAATTGTTTGAATTGTCTTCAAAACTATTTAGTATTACTAATCAATACGTAAGGTCTGATATACTTTCATACACAATTGCGTATGTTGTGTTTATCTGTTTTTGTTGTTCGGTGAATAAATTAGCGTTGGTATCTCAGATAATCGAGGCATATAACGGCTCCACACTCTAAGCCCGTAGTCAGGAGTGCGCCGAAGGAAGCTAACGCGGATTCTCATATTGACCACGCTCTGTTAAGTTTATCCTTTGTGACGTGAGCTAAACGGTAGGTTTTATTTTCTCGGAGAATCAGACCGACCGTTCTAGAGCAAAGTGCACATGTTATCTGAATTTAGACGATTAGCATTAAAAAAATAGAACTTAAATGTCTTGCGACTGTCATTTTTACATTGTCTGTCTTATTACGTAGGTACATCAAAAAAAGCTTATTTACTTATAGATATTTCCGACGTGTATAGCTCCTGCATGTAATTTACTCACTACCGCTACCCACTCTGTTGTACGCTGTGTTAAAGACTGTTCGTTTCAGTAGGTAAGTAATGATATGTTTAAGTAACTACATGACCGGAGCCCGGTTAGATTTATTTGAAGATTGGTAGGTGGCCACATTGAAGGCCTCTTTTTGTTTTATGTATGTAAGTAATTTATTTTTAAAACAATTAATTGTGAAGTGGATATTAGTTATTACGTTACAATAAATAATAACGCTGTTATTCCTTATTATATAGGTACTCTTGTAAAGCATTCCATTAGTTAATTGTTTGTCACTAGCTGAAGATAGCTCTTGATATAAGCCCAAAGACAATTATTTGTATAATTACATTTTGAAATGGAAACAATTTCTGTAGAAATAAATGAAGGTAACATGAAGTTGCCTATTATTGATTGACTTACTTGATTGTATCAAGACAAGCGTGAGACTGCACGACAAACTCAATCAGAGAATATAATAGACGGGTGGGCTGCACCAAACCGTCTGTATTCGTATCGTAAGCGGGTGTTCGTGACAATCTGAATGTATGGAACGTTTGACAAGTTTGTATGGGGTGACAGCGGCCGGCGCCATATTTAACATTGACCGGTCTGTAATTACTTATTTTGTGTCGTAAGTTGGTGCAACTCACCCTGCAATGAAATATCGTATTCTCTGTTTGTCCTATTTAGAAAAATACGCACATGCCTACTACGGTTGGTTATTTTTTTACGAATTTAATTAAAACGACTGTAGGTATTATCTAACCACGATTACAATGGGATTGGAGCTGACAGTTTTGCCACATATTCACCTCAAACTGTATAAGAATATGAATTGACAGCTATCCCATTCTCAAACTAATTGTGGTCGAATAATATTCGCGATGTTTCAGCTTTGTTTGTATTAAACTAACTAGGTAGCTGCACCAGAAGGTGCCTCTATAAAACAGACACTTGGACCCCATCGCATCTATAGCCGTACCGTCTTGTAGGTATGTACGTTTGTACGGTCGAGAAAAATGAATGTTTAGCCTTTTGGACTCTATTTGAATGGCGTTAAGGTCCAAAAGTGCTAAACATTCCATTTTATCGACTGCATAATAATTAGGTATTTAGATATATATAAATGATAATATGAATAGTAGAACTTCTTCAAAACATTTCAAATCCAGATAAAATAATCAAAACTGATTCGTCTTTTATTTGTCATTATTATGTTTGTGTGAAGTGTTGTAATTAATAACCCGACCATACAAGTTCTTATCGAGGAATGGATTCGATGGTTCCTTTTTTGACAATAATTCAGCAGATATTTCTCCATAAAGCTTTTTTTTTAGAGATTGCGATCTTTGACTTCTATATAATTCTACCTTTTGGTCACTAAATACTCCTCCATAGGCGTAATTTCTAAAATCGGTAATATTTCCTGACAATTCGATGAGGTGATCGTCGATGTCTGCAACCCTGAGCTGCAGCTCTTGGTGCGGGATCTCCGCCGGCCGCTGCGAGCTGGTCAGCAGCAGCCACTCTTGCATGACGTAAGCCTTCGTAGCAATGTACAACTCCGATACTTCATCAGGATTGAGATCATCCAATATTTTCAAATTGTGTGTTATCCAGCTGAAAAAATATATACTGTTCAGTAGCCATAAAACGAATAAATAAATAAACTAGTAAAAAGCCATCAAATTACATCAAAAAATATAGAGGATAGAGTATGCTAGCGCACAGCAATACTTTAGAAACTGAGGATAGCTTGTAGCATATATACCTGGAATAGATACGCAGATCGGTGTATATGAGCGGCAGGTCGTGCGAGTAGCCGCAGCCGAAGCCCCATGACAGCAGGCCCACGAGCGTGCCCTTCACGGTGAGCGGCGCGCCCGGCGCCGCCAGGCACGGCGCCAGCGGCTCCAGCTCGCGCGCCGGCCCCACGCACAGCACGCCTTGCACGTCGTCCAGCCGGATCTTGTGCTGCAATCAGGTCCAGTTAATGTACGGACAAATAATCCACGCTAATGCACTATATCTCTGTCTCTTTTTAACACATGCAAAAGGCGAGAGAGAAAGATAAGTACGAGTAAGTCAACTGCCCATCAGAATCCTAATCACAACACTACTCTTCCTGGAAAATGGCAGGCCACACACTTTTTTCAGCACTGATGAGTACGGACTAATGTTTTTTTTAGTTGTAATTACTTAAGACCTGATGTATGTCAACATGATAGCAATAAAGTATTCTTTTATATTATATTCTATTCTTAATCAGAATGACTTATGTTTGCAAACTACTGGTAATTATTGTCCTAACTGTTAGCATTACGGGCAACGAAAAAAAACTTCTGCTGAGCAGTTTGCACTACGACTGTGATCAAAGTGTTGTTTACAAGTAGAAATGCATTACTGCGGAACGTTATCATGGCTGTCCTTTTTGACATCAGCTGGTCGATCACGTAACGCGTTGCACGAGCGTCAGCTAGATCTAAATGTCAATTTTTGTACAGGAAAATGACAGTTGAATTGCCCTAAAGTACGTTCGAAAAGTTACGTGATCATCCCTCTGGGTGTACATCAGCAATTTTAATTTAATATCCAACATAATGGACCGACGTTGAGAGTGCATCGCAACCAGGCTGCTATTTGTAGACAGAACAAGGTACGGTCGACGCCAAAAATACGTTTACACTATTCGCCTTATTGCAGTGGAATAAGGTGCAAAAGTGTAAACGTAATTTTGGCGTCGACTGTTCAAGACAATTTACATACCAATTTTAAAAATACTTAATATTGGCTTAAATCCATACTAATCCATACTAATATTATAAATGCGCAAGTATGACTGTCCGTCTGTTACCTCTTGATGAAATTAGGTAGGTATGCAAATGCATAGTCTGAATCCTGGGGAAGGACATAGAATAGTTTTTATCGCGGAAATCATCCCCTAAGGTGGTGAAATGGGGGGGTGAAAGCTTGTATGGAGCTACGATATAAACGATTTTCACGCGGAAGGAGTCGCGGGGAGAAGCTAGTTTTATATAAGACTATAAAATTACCAAACCTAGCTGTTACTCGTACAGTCACGGACTTTAATTGTTGAGCCATTTAGAGCTCACTTTATACTGGACACGTCATAGCTTAACTATAAAAAATAAACAAAATTAAGTAGTTGACACCTAAATGGCTCAACAATTAAGTCCTTGACCGTACCTAAGTACGAACGAAATCTAGACAAGTGTATATTACACGAACCACTTGGTGCCACTTTTGACCCTTCTATAACTCAAAACCTCTTTAACGTAAACACATAAAACTACGTGTGTTTAATTATATCCATAGTATAAGTAGGTTAGATTTGACTAGGCCAGTTTTTATCAGAATTAAAATATATAGGTATATATTATGTTGAATAACTTTATAAAACGACTGATGTAATGAAAACTGGTCAAGTCAAATCTAACCTACTTTAAGATCTCACATTTTTAAATAACAGCAATTGATATAGGTATCCAATAAAGCAAAGAAATAGAGTTTAATACTTGTTCATAATGTTATTTTGTTCCTATGAATACATATTTGGATTTTGCATAACTTGGCACTCGTTTAGATCTCCATTCTTTTTGCGGCGAAGCCCACAGCCAAGCATAATTTTTGTATTGAACTTGGCTCTCCTTTTTTACATTTATGTTTTTGGTGGGATCATTAATACAGGAACAAATTACAACTTCACCAATGCTACGAAACATTCCGCTCTATCTCGTCTCGCTTTACCGATGGAATAGGTAACACTTTTACTTCCTTTCTACTCATCGGGGTAGAGATACATCGCCCGTGGCGCAGTGCCACTGATGCTGCCGAGAGTTTAACTTTTACGTCCTTTCGCTCATCGGGGTAGAGATACATCGGCGCAGTGCTACTGCTGCCGCCGAGAGTTTAACTTTTACGTCCTTTCTACTCATCGGGGTAGAGATACATCGGCGCAGTGCTACTGCTGCCGCCGAGAGTTTAACTTTTACGTCCTTTCTACTCATCGGGGTAGAGATACATCGGCCCCAGCTAGCAATTTTACGTCGTAATGACGTCATATTAAAGTTATTTCTGACGTAATGACGTCCTAAAAGCGAAGTACCTGCGACGTCGCAAATGACGTCGTGATGTCGCGACTTCTGACGTCATTTCCTGACGTCGCACAGACGTTATCTCAAGACGACATGTTACCGACGTCACTAGGACGTATCTTCAAGTCGTCAGGAAGCTGATTGTTCTCACGTAGCCAAGACGTCATTAAGACGGCCAAATTTGGACGTGGCCCAGGCTTCGTCGTCAGGACGATCCATTAAGACGTTACGAGGCTGATAGTTTCAGACGTAGCCAAGACGTCATTAGGACTGCCAAATTTGGACGTCTTGATTTGACGTCGTCAGGACGTGCCATTAAAACGTCACGATGCTCATAATTTGAGACGTAGCCAAGACGTCATTAGGACTACCAAATTTGTACGTCTTGATTTGACGTCGTCAGGACGTGCCATTAAAACGTCACGATGCTCATAATTTGAGACGTAGCCAAGACGTCAAACACTAACGTCTCCGAGACGGCCAAATTTCGACGTCGCGAAGACGTATTGTTATGTCGTCGGCAGTACGTGCCATCGAGACGTCACTTACACGTTACATACTTACGTCTTGAGACTGTCGTCGTCAAGACGTCACGAGGTATAGTAGTTTTGACGTAGCCAAGACGTCATATACTGTAACGTCTTGAGACGGTCAAATATGGACGTAGCTCAGACGTCTTGGCAGGTCTGCTTGTGACGTCCTGAGAACGTCTAATACCGACGTCGCGCTTATTACAACCAAAATAGAGCAGCTACACCAGCTCGAAATCAGAGCGAACACCTTTTTGAGCGCGTGAAAGGGATACGCACCGCAGTTTCGGTTCGCGTTCACTCCGCTTCCGCGCTGGTATGTGCTGTGCCAAACGGAGAACGATCGATATATTAGACAAGTTACTCAAAAAGTCACAAATAATGACGGTTCAATCAAACATATCAAAATTTAGTACAAAAGTTATATTCATAAAATAGAGTGTCACAAGCATCGTTATTCAATAATCATAATGATCACATAATGGGAATGTTTCAAATTACAATACGACAATTACGACCTAGTCATATAGAATCAAACAGTGATTTAAATAGGTAAAAGTACAAAAGTTACATTCATAAAGTTGTGCTACAAACATCGTTATTCAATAATCATAATGGGAATGTTTCAAATTATACTCGTAATACTACAATTACGACCTTTATAAGCATCAATCAGTGACTGATCAAAGTTTAAGACAAAAGAGGGGCAACTACATAAGTCGTTTAAACAGTCAATAGCAAGTATATATGCTTCATAAATCTAAGGCATGGCACGTGCTTCAAAAGGCATAATATAAACGACGACGGATCATTGAGTGTGGTCGACTGGTCGATAAGAAGCATGCGGCGAAAAGCACGCGCCAATTAAGGTTAAACAGTACCTACGTGGCTCCCTCATCGGTTTTTAATTAATTGCAACAAAGCTACAGAAGATATAAGTATGGTAACTTTTTAACGACAACCTATGCAAATACATTGTTTTAGGAGTTTTCACTTTCTCTATAAAGATTTTGTGGTACTTAACTTACGTATGTCGTTTTTTGTTAAAAGTGACCACTTTTTTTAGAAATGATATACATAACTACCACACAATCTTTTCATAGAAAGTAAAAACTCCTAAAACACCGTATTAATGTATAGTTGTGGTTTAAAATTACCATAGTCATATCTTCTGTAGCTTTGTTGCAATTAATTAAAAACCGATGAGGGACCCACGTGAGGGTACTGTTTATCCTTAACTCCCAAAACGACCGTACGACTAATGTAAACGGATTAAGCATGCGGCCTGGAAAGCATGCGGTCTAGAAAACACGCGGGCCAGAACGACCCTCATGCACGTACTTTTGCAAACGACCAATGTAAATGCGCCTTTATATTCATTAAGTTGAGTACGACAAACATGTTTCAAATCAAAATACTACAATTACGACCTTCATAAGAATCTCAATAATACAGATAGGTAAAGTACAAAAGTTGTGCTACAGACATCCTCCAGGTCTATTTTGTAACGAACCTATTAGATCTATATATTTTGTGTGACTGTGTTTTCAATAAATAAAATAAAACAGTCTTAGTTGCATCCATTACGCGCATAGCACACAGGTAAGTCGCGGCGGAGGCGCGTCGGGGTCTCGATTGAAGAGTCGCGGCAGAGGCGCCGGGAAGCCCGTCGACAACATTCAGTATTGAGGGGTCTCTGTTGGCAAAAAAACATTAAGTTAATTATGTATTATATTTTCACACCCACAACAACTCTACGAGTTATAATAACACAATGCACGTTTAGGCTGACTTGCCCAGTCCAGAGTTAAACAAATAAATCGCCAACCCGGGGTTATGTTTGACATTTTCATGTATTTTGACATGGCTTTGGCCTCTAGACCCCACTTTATCTACATCTACATAAATACCAGTATCGCTTGAAAAGCTCGCGCTGCCGAACGCAGTGACGCGAGCGAACTCCCATCGCGCGTCGCCGCGGGCAGCCCCGGGTAGAACCGCCGACAAGACGCGCGTGGCCGCGAGGCCGCTCGCGTCACCGCGGCCCCGGAACTCTGTGACTGCGGCCAACCGCGCGAGCTTTTCAAGCGATACTGGTCTTTATGTACATGTAAATAAACTGTGAAACGTAACCCCGGGTTAGCGATTTATTAGTTTAACTCGGGACTGGGCAAGTCAGCCTTAGTAATACATTATAATTACAGTGTTCCACAAAAATGACTATTCACATTTCAGCAGTTAATCAGGTATGTCAGCCAGCCTGAACAATCTATTTTTTTATGTCAAAGGTTACCTTACCTGCACGGCTATCACAAGACGGCGCGCGAGCTCTCGATTTTTCTCGCACTATCCGTCTCTCTCTTATTAGAAAACTTAGAAAGAGAGTTATAGTGCGAGAAAAATCGAGAGAGCTCGCGCGCCGTCTTGTGATAGCCGTGCTGATCACTTTCTAAAATGCGATGCATTTTTATAAGCCGTACTCAAACCTAATCTTTAACAGGTTCATTATAATTTACTTACTTTCTGGTGTTGAAGGGGATTCTTGTCTATCTTTTGGCTGAGCTTGATGGGTATCTGCACAAAACAACATATTATTTTTGACATTACTTTGGAATTTCATACTTACCTACCTACAATTACATGTAAAAAAAACCGGCCAAGTGCGTGTCGGACCTCGCAAAACGAAGCCTATTAAAAAGGTCGTATCGTCACAGAAATCTTACGGCACTTACGTCCTTTTCTATAGGGAAGGCAGTTTTTCAGCAATATCTCGAAAACCTTTGAACCAATCTTGTTCAAAATAATTTTCGGTGAAAGAATTTAATAAGCCCTATGTTCATGACGTTCAAAAATTAGAGGGGGGGGGGGGGGGGGACACACACACACCATTTTAGTGCCTTTCGGGGAGATTATCTAGTAGTTTCGGAGATAAGGGGGGAATGGTCAATATTCGACTTTTTTTCCTAAATTACTTGAAATCTGTATTTGCTAAAAATAAAAAGATCTGAGATACTTGTTCAGAATTCATTAATTTACTTTACGCGTCCATCTTTGGGTTACCAATTAACATATGTTTACCAAATTTCAACTCAATCGGTCTAGTAGTTTCGGAGTAAATCGGCTGTGACAGACGGGCAGACTATATAACACCCCTCTTCTTGTGTCGGGGGTTAAAAAGTTTAAGTTTGACAACAAAACAAACTTCTATAAAACAGTGTCAAGCAGTTAGGTACAGCTAGCTATATTGACCAAAATAAGTTTTTGTTAACTTTTTTTGCTGACTGTACTTTTTGTTGACTGTACTTGTACTGTCAGAAAGTACCCAAAACCACAAAACAAATGAGCCAAAACTCAACCGTCTCAACACTTTTAATAATTTGGTATATTCCAGTATCTCCATCCCGGCTCTATCATCACATCAGCTTGATGGTACCTACCACAATATTACATTGTCACCGAGTTTAATTAAGTATGAAAAATTTGAGTGCAATCTAACACCAGGAAGTGGGTAAAATTTAATGCATAGCAAGATTTGTCCCACACTAACAAACAGGTCAAGTTAATTAAAAACTTGTAATAAATAGGTACTTTCCGTATTCTTTGTATATCATATTTGCAAGGGAACCATGGGACAAAACTACATTATAAAATTCAAACAGAGCTCTAATGAACTTGCTGAAAGTTCTTTGAATATGAGAATGCGGCAAATATGTCAATGAACTAAAAATAACAACAGATAATGGCTGTTATTGAAGTAAATCCTGACACTTTGCACAACAATGAAGTTGCTAAACTGAATATTGGCAATATAAACCTTAGGAAAAAATGCTATGCTTACTATTCTGACACATGCAACAAGTACAGCATTTTTTCCCATTGTTCACATTTTCAATATTCAGAAACTTCATACTTCATAACGGCCATTGACTATAAAGTAATAATAATACTGACCTTCATAGGTATCAACTAAGCATGCATTGCTAGTAGCTTGAAATTTTTGCAATGTGTTTAATGTCTTTTTCTTTAAGAGTGGTGGTCTTATGTGATTGTCATCTTCGTCTTCATCGCTGCTAGTAAAATGTCTTTTTGCCCCTTTATGTTTCTGACTGGGCTCCGCTTCTGCTTCAGTCTGCAAGTCCGATGACTCCTCAGCCAGTTTTAGTTTTTTTTTTTGCTTTCTCTATATCATAAAAAAAATACACACAATATGCAAAATAATAAATGAACACAACATGCATCCCTCAGTGAATTAAATCAAGGTTATTAGTAAAGGATGAAGTTGCATTAATAGGAACACCTGAAATTGTATGGTCAACCAATTTGACTAGTAAGCCACTTTGAACCTTTTGACAATGAATGTTGTAATGTGATGACATGCCAGCATGCCTGCTAAAAGTAATTAATTAATTTATTGTGCAATTTATAGTGAAAAGGTTAAAATAGCCTACTAATCAAATTAGTTGACTGTACAGTCAGCATCATAAACATGTATACGTTCTATGACATTATTACTCAGACATAAGGTCGAAAAGTGTATACATGTTTATGATGCTGACTGTGTATTTATGTGTCATATATATATATATATGTCATCATCATCATCATCATCATCATCATCATCATATCAGCCAAAAGACGTCCACTGCTGGACATAGGCCTCCCCCAAAGAGTGCAAAAAGTGACCGGTCCTGGGCCACCCGCATCCAGCGGACTCCCGCGACCAGGCCATCACCAGCCTACCCATATATATATATATATAAATATATGTATTACCTATGTTGTAATCTTGGCCTTCCCTCAGTAAATCTAAACAAAATTGAAATTTTAATATTTGCATGCAAATACAAATTTGCCCCCCGAGGTTAGCACACCATAGCACAGAATAGATAATAGTACAAAACCATCCAGTTTCCAAGAAAAAGAAAGTCCAAGCAGTTTCTAAAATTATCCATCTTAGGTAACTAGTAGTCAATGCAAGAGACAATATATTTTATATGCTGCCAGCCTGTGACAAATGCAAGTCAATGCATGATATGGTTAACTTCATGGTTAGTAACTTCACAGTCAATTATCATTTACTTGGACACCAGAGATGTAAGTACAGAGACTATGCAAGGTAAAATTATCCCAAAAATGCTGGACACCCGTCTAATAGTTTCGTTAGGTACAAATAGGCAAACACAAGAGCTTAGTAAAAAAATATATATATACGTACCAGTCTCACAAAAAACTCTTTGCACGCTATATAGTTTCCATTTCCACTTCTCGTTTGGTGTCTGAGCATCAGCCAAAATCCTTTCAAAGGCTTTAGTCCCTTTGACCGGTGGCCAAAAAACTTCACACTTCCTTGGCGTAAACCACTGATTGTTTATTATGGACACGGTTCCGCCGTCTTTTTCACCGAATTGGATCACTGAGTACATGTTAGTTCTATTATATTATTATAATGAAATTAAGGAAAGCACAGCACAATCACGGACGCGACACTCACACCGGGCAAACGAAAAAGGAGACATAATCAAATCAAAATGTCACAATTTCGTTCCGTTCCAACTTTTGATGTTTTAAAAATCACATTTTTAAGCTTGTCTTGATGTTATTCATTATAAACCTGTAATGAATTACTTTATAGTAACTTTGGAGTTACCTAAAAAGACGAAAATGTTTTTTTAAGTACTTAATAAATATTTTACAACACAAGATTGACAAATTGATATCAAGAAACGAAACGCATTATTTTTGAAGACGGATACTTAATAACGACTATGTTCAAAATTTCTATGCATAAGTACGTACCGGCTATACAAAAAACCTTGTTATAATGTATTAGTAATTTGTCCTTAGTATTCGTTATGATGGTAGACTTCACTCATGGAATTATGTCGGTCAGATGCATTCCTATATCGTTCTTTACCTCTTCCTTCGGGACCAGATACGTCATGCAACAGACGTCAACCGGAGACTGTAAAATGACGTCGCTAGGAGGTACCATTTATGACCTATACAGTAAGTACAGTACAGTAGGTACTAGTAGTACGTAAGTATGACGTACAATAATGCGTCCACTGGATGAATTTGGTACGTCTTGATACTGACCCAAAATTGAAGTCATACATCCACTTTGGGACGAACTTGCTACGTCCAGTCCAGATACTGACCTTAAATAGACGTCAATAAAACGTCCACTTTGGGATAAATTTGGTACGTCCAGATACCGACTCTAAATAGACATCAATAAAACATCCTCTTGACGGCGTATATTATCCGGCGTATAGTACGTCCAGTTAATTGCCATGCGATAGAAACGTGGTAGTTGGTTGCAAAAGGTAGAAATTATTTCATACAAGTTGTCAATTATTATACTAAATCTAAGCTTAACTTATTAATAAGATTTAAGTTCATACTAAATTAAATAGTATTTTGTAACTTAAATATTTTTTAAACCTGTCATTACCATGGACTTATTATTACTAATAGGACTGAGTACTCGCAGCCTAAAAGCGAGCTGAGCAGGATGTCTAATACAGCACGGCTATCACAAGACAGCGCGCGAGCTCTCTCGATTTTTCTCGCACTATGCCTCTCTTTCTAAGTGTTCTAATAAGAGAGAGACGGATAGTGCGACAATAATCGAGAGAGCTCGCGCGCCGTCTTGTGATAGCCGTGCTGAGGCACTGTGTCCCTTTCTGATAGGGTGACCACAATTTTTTTGTTACGTGGGACAATATTTATATTAAAGCCGCAAAACATTGGGTAACTTTCCTCAATAAATATTTTTTTACATAATAGATGGTACAAATGATAGTAGGATAATATTATTAAGTAAAGTTAATTTCAATAAGATACGCAACTTTCTAATCTCAAAAGTAGGAAATTTTTCCTTTAGCGCACAAATTAGTATTATTAGTATAGTTTCCTAGTAATTTGAATAAAAAAAAAAAACATTTATTTCAGACATTTTGAGTCCATAACAGTGTTAGTATTACAAATTAACTTAAATAACTATATTAGTACCTAAACTTAAGTGTTGGGTGGCCCAGTGCCTGATTAGGGCACTGTCCCATCTCCCCGCTACAACGGCCAGGAGACTGTGGCGGCTGGCGCGCACCCTAAACATCATTACTAAATATCCTAGACAGTTCTATCCTTTCAGCCAGGGATCGGAACCGGTTTTTTCAAAAATCCCCGTAGTAGTCTAATATTTTGAATGATTTTAGGCTCTTGTAGGACTCTATCGTGTATTTAGGTAACATATTCGTATTATTTAGACTGCCCGATCAAAAATGATATTATAACATATTTTTACACCTAGAACCAACACAAGGCACCCTCGTCTTTTTAATGTGCCCCTCAGTGCGCACACACCACATACACGCATAATAATAGTAATATTATGAAAAATATAGTTATAAGAAGCATTTCCGTTAATGTTTTTCTATACTTTAGGGAGATCTGTTATTGGCTAAATAGTTGTATCTAAATTATAAGAATATCATTATTCTAAATAAAATAAAAATAAAATAACCAAAGAACGAAATAATACCGGTTAAATTTGTATAGAGAAAATACCGGTATCCGATCCCTGCTTTTAGCAAATAAAATATTTATATTTCAGGTTATTATAAAGTTTTTTAGTTTTTGTGCGTATAACTTTTTAAGCATAATTCTACTAAACAATTGTTATCGCACGTCAGCAAAATCCTGCCCACTCGCAGGAGTTGCATTCGGAATTTTATATCAAACTTCATGTCGTAGGTATAATACGGTCGTTTAATTCGCTGATGGCATGTCTAAACCGCGTGGTCACCCTGTATTGTTACAAATCTAACACTCCCTATGACACATTCAAATGGTTGCCAGTGTAGTAAATAATAATATTCCCACCTAGGTAAGTAGTTTTAAGTAATGACAGGTTAAAAAAGATGTAAGTTACAAAATACTGTCTAATCAAATATGAACTTAATTCATATTTACAAGTTAAGCTTAGATTTAGTATAATAATTTACTAATTGTCTGAATAATAAGTCCACGGTCATTACAAAAAAACCCATGCTTAAAGACAACCCAGGACAGGTGGTCCTGGCGCCTAAGTACGAGGAGAGCCGACCCCAAATGAAGGGATAAGGCAAGGAAGAAGAAGACTAAAGCAAGTTTTTTTACGAAACTTAATGATCATTTTTTTCCGCCGCATCCGGTTCAATGTAATAATGAGGAACCACACGAGGTACAGTTAGTGAAGGCGTTAGCTAATTAAAGAATATTCCATCATGCAAAATCTCTTTCCTTGAGAAAATTAGGCAGTAAGATTGGCCTCCGACAAAAATTGCACAAAACAATTTTGTTTAGCCATGTTTCATAATTATAAAAATAAATGATATTAACATGTACAGGTTCTTTTATTTTTGTCATAATTTCATGAAACTACTAATCAATCGCGATCGCGAATTAATCGACCGTACTATACCTACGACATGAAGTTTGACCAGGGATCGGAACCGGTTTTTTCAAAAGTCCCCGAAGTAGTCTAATATTTTGAATTATTTTAGGCTCTTAATGTACGACTCTATCATGTATTTAGGTAACATTTTCGTATTATTAGACAGCCTGATCAAAAATGATATTATAAACCAAAGAACGAAATTGAACGAAATAAAACCGGTATTCTTGTATGGTGAAAATACCGGTATCCGATCCCTGAGTTTGACATAGAATTCCGAATGCAACTCCGGCGAGTGAGCAGGATTTTACTGACGTGCGATAATAATTGTTTAGTAGAATTATGTTTACCTAAAAAGTTATACGTACAAAAACTTTATAATAACTTGAATTATTTTTTATAATAAGCTGGAATAACATACCTCCACCTCTCAAAATTATAAATAGCCTGAATACTTTCAAATTACGATTAAAGCAGCACATCCTCCATTTACAAAAATATCTACCTCCGGGTGGCCGAGTCTTGCCCTCGTATCTTTGAAGCCAATAAATACTATATATATATGTCATTTTATTTTTATGTTTTTGTATTTCATTCTTTTATTATTTATAACAATTATATATATTTGTCACCTAACATATATATTTGCCCATAAGTAAAACCAAACCACGGTCAAAGTATAATAAATTTTAAAATAGGTACATACATACAACATTACTCACACTTAAAATACATTTTTACTACGTTCCGACATAATAATACTATGATTAAAGCTATATGAAAGGGTCTAACTGAAAACCAGCGTTGCAGTGTAGGTATACCTATACCTACTCACTGCAACATTATGCTGAGTCTAGCCCCTTTTTAGCATCACACATTGTTATGCCTCGTATGTACGGTACTGTATAGGTTTTAAGTCTAATCTTAAGTCTACTTTGTAAACTATATGTTTAACATGTGATGTTAAATAAAGATTTTCTATGTCTATCTATGTCTAAATAATAAATATTTAGTAAATATAATTCAAATTACTAGGAAACTATACTAATAATACAAATTCGTGCGCTAAGGGTAAAATTTCATACTTGTTTAGAAAGTTACGTATCTTATTGAAATGAACTTTATATATAATATATCCTACTATCATTGTGCCATCTATAATGCAAAAAAAAAATATTTAAGAAAGTTACTCAATATAGTTGTCCCACGTAACAAAAACATTGTGGTCACCCTATTAGAAAGGGACACAGTGCCTCTGTATTAGACATCCTGCTCCGCTCGCTTTTAGGCTGCGAGTACTCAGTCCTGTTAGTAATAATAAGTCCTTTTTTTTAACCTGACTGTTGCTATAATAGGACGGACCCAATATAGCTGTCGAACTGCATGGTTGGAGAGTAGCCTGGGGAAAATCCAGGGGAACTCTCCGGCACGACCACGCGAGGGGGTAATAATAAGCCCATGATGACGCTTTTCCATAGACATAATAGATACAACTAGACCTTAATCGTTGTAAGCGAAAATAAGTATGATCAACTAATTCAATCGAAATAAGGTTGACTTTTGTTCAGCATAAGCGGATAGTGCTGGAGCCCACATACAGGAAATTTGTCACCGAGCCTACCGATTGGCTCCCATTTACAGTATTTTTCACGTGATGACTTCTGTGACACTTCAAAATTTTCCGACCTATGCATACTATGTTTTGTTTGTGGTGGTTAAAGCTGACGCCGTGGTGACGCACAGCAGTTGGCAAAAGTGAGACGTCAGCCAGGCAACGTCTGTGAGACGTGAGGTGGACGTCGAACTTTGGGCGTCGATTGGGTGACTAAAAATTGACGTCGTGGAGACGTACAGCAGCTGCTCTAAGACAGAAGTCAGGCACTTCAAGTCAGTGTGACGTAAAAGTGACGAGAATATATGGACGTCACTTGGATAACTTTAGAATGACGTCGCAAAGACATACTGCGGTTGCCATAAAAATGACGTGACTTTGTCAGAGTCCTGGGACGTGATACGGACGTTGAATCTCGGACGTCAATTTGTAGTGGTTAAAGCTGACGCCGTGATGACGCACAGCAGTTGGCAAAAGTGTGACGTCAGCCAGGCAACGTCTGTGAGACGTGAGGTGGATGTCGAACTTTGGGCGTCGATTGGGTGACTAAAAATTGACGTCGTGGAGACGTACAGCAGCTGCTCTAAGACAGACGTCAGAAACTTCAAGTCAGTGTGACGTAAAAGCGACGTGAATATATGGACGTCACTTGGATAACTTTAGAATGACGTCGCAAAGACATACTGCGGTTGCCATAAAAATGACGTGACTTAGTTAGAGTCCTGGGACGTGATACGGACGTTGAATCTCGGACGTCAATTTGTGGTGGTTAAAGCTGACGCCGTGGTGACGCACAGCAGTTGGCAAAAGTGTGACGTCAGCCAGGCAACGTCTGTGAGACGTGAGGTGGATGTCGAACTTTGGGCGTCGATTGGGTGACTAAAAATTGACGTCGTGGAGACGTACAGCAGCTGCTCTAAGACAGACGTCAGAAACTTCAAGTCAGTGTGACGTAAAAGCGACGTGAATATATGGACGTCACTTGGATAACTTTAGAATGACGTCGCAAAGACATACTGCGGTTGCCATAAAAATGACGTGACTTAGTTAGAGTCTTGGGACGTGATACGGACGTCGAACCTCGGACGTCAATTTGGTGACTTAAAACAGACACCGTGGTGACGTACTGCAGTTGGCAAAAGTGAGACGTCAGCCAGGCAACGTCTGTGAGACGTGAGGTGGACGTCGAACTTTGGGCGTCGATTGGGTGACTAAAAATTGACGTCGTGGAGACGTACAGCAGCTGCTCTAAGACAGACGTCAGAAACTTCAAGTCAGTGTGACGTAAAAGCGACGTGAATATATGGACGTCACTTGGATAACTTTAGAATGACGTCGCAAAGACATACTGCGGTTGCCATAAAAATGACGTGACTTTGTCAGATTCCTGAGACGTGATACGGACGTTGAATCTCGGACGTCAAATTGTGGTGGTTAAAGCTGACGCCGTGGTGACACACAGCAGTTGGCAAAAGTGTGACGTCAGCCAGGCAACGTCTGTGAGACGTGAGGTGGATGTCGAACTTTGGGCGTCGATTGGGTGACTAAAAATTGACGTCGTGGAGACGTACAGCAGCTGCTCTAAGACAGACGTCAGAACCTTCAAGTCAGTGTGACGTAAAAGCGACGTGAATATATGGACGTCACTTGGATAACTTTAGAATGACGTCGCAAAGACATACTGCGGTTGCCATAAAAATGACGTGACTTAGTTAGAGTCTTGGGACGTGATACGGACGTCGAACCTCGGACGTCAATTTGGTGACTTAAAACAGACACCGTGGTGACGTACTGCAGTTGGCAAAAGTGAGACGTCAGCCAGGCAACGTCTGTGAGACGTGAGGTGGACGTCGAACTTTGGGCGTCGATTGGGTGACGTGAAATTGACGTCGAAAAGACCGACTGATGTATCACGTTAATTGAATGACCTACAAATGACGTCTTGGTTTCGTCAGTGACGTCACATTGCTACCTGGCTACTGCTGCCGCCGAGAGTTTAACTTTTACGTCCTTTCTACTCATCGGGGTAGAGATACATCGGCGCAGTGCTACTGCTACCGCCGAGAGTTTAACTTTTACGTCCTTTCTACTCATCGGGGTAGAGATACATCGGCGCAGTGCTACTGCTGCCGCCGAGAGTTTAACTTTTACTTCCTTTCTACTCATCGGGGTAGAGATACATCGGCGCAGTGCCACTGATGCTGCCGAGAGTTTAACTTTTACGTCCTTTCGCTCATCGGGGTAGAGATACATCGGCGCAGTGCTACTGCTGCCGCCGAGAGTTTAACTTTTACGTCCTTTCTACTCATCGGGGTAGAGATACATCGGCGCAGTGCCACTGATGCTGCCGAGAGTTTAACTTTTACGTCCTTTCGCTCATCGGGGTAGAGATACATCGGCGCAGTGCTACTGCTGCCGCCGAGAGTTTAACTTTTACGTCCTTTCTACTCATCGGGGTAGAGATACATCGGCGCAGTGTCACTGATGCTGCCGAGAGTTTAACTTTTACGTCCTTTCGCTCATCGGGGTAGAGATACATCGGCGCAGTGCTACTGCTACTACAGACTGAGGAATATAACCTGCCCCTCTGCTTAGCGTTCGTGGACTACGAGAAAGCCTTCGATTCGGTCGAAACCTGGGCTGTACTACAGTCTCTCCAGCGGTGCCAAGTTGACTACCGCTATATCGAAGTGCTGAAGTGTTTGTACGAGAACGCCACTATGTCAGTTCGACTCCAGGACCGGAACTCGAAACCTATTCCGCTGCAGCGGGGAGTCAGGCAAGGAGATGTTATTTCTCCAAAACTGTTCACCGCTGCACTGGAGGATGTTTTCAAGACTCTGGACTGGAGAAGGCTAGGCATCAACATCAACGGCGAGTACATCACTCACCTTCGGTTTGCTGACGACATAGTAGTCTTGGCTGAGACCATGGAGGACTTAAGTACGATGCTCGATGACCTCAGTAAAGCTTCCGAGCGAGTTGGTCTAAGAATGAACATGGATAAGACGAAGGTCATGTCAAATGCCCATGTAGTACCAACTCCCATTACAATCGGACACTTTACGCTCGAAGTTGTAGACGATTATGTATACCTAGGACAGACTGTCCAGTTAGGTAGGTCCAACTTCGAGAAAGAGGTCAATCGTCGAATCCGACTCGGCTGGGCAGCGTTCGGGAAGCTCCGGCACATCCTTTCGTCCAATATCCCGCAGTGTCTCAAGACGAGAGTCTTTGACCAGTGTGTGTTGCCAGTGATGACATATGGCACTGAAACTTGGTCGCTTACTATGGGCCACATAAGAAGGCTCAAAGTCACCCAAAGGGCAATGGAGAGGGCTATATTAGGAGTTTCTCTGCGTGATCGCATCAGAAATGAGGTTATCCGCAGCAGAACCAAGGTAACCGATATAGCCCTCCGAATTGCTAAACTTAAGTGGCAGTGGGCGGGGCACATTGCACGTAGAACCGATGGCCGTTGGGGCGGAAGGGTTCTCGAGTGGCGACCGCGTGCCGGAGGGCGCGGCGAGGGTAGGCCCCCCACAAGGTGGACTGATGACCTGGTAAAGGTCGCGGGAGTCCGCTGGATGCGGGTGGCGCAGGACCGGTCAATTTGGAACTCTCTGGGGGAGGCCTATGTCCAGCAGTGGACGTCTTTCGGCTGATATGATGATGATGTGCTACTGCTGCCGCCGAGAGTTTAACTTTTACGTCCTTTCTACTCATCGGGGTAGAGATACATCGGCGCAGTGTCACTGATGCTGCCGAGAGTTTAACTTTTACGTCCTTTCTACTCATCGGGGTAGAGATACATCGGCGCAGTGCTACTGCTGCCCCCGAGAGTTTAACTTTTACGTCCTTTCTACTCATCGGGGTAGAGATACATCGGCGCAGTGTCACTGATGCTGCCGAGAGTTCTTTTACGTCCTTTCGCTCATCGGGGTAGAGATACATCGGCGCAGTGCTACTGCTGCCGCCGAGAGTTTAACTTTTACGTCATTTCTACTCATCGGGGTAGAGATACATCGGCGCAGTGCTACTGCTGCCGCCGAGAGTTTAACTTTTACTTCCTTTCTACTCATCGGGGTAGAGATACATCGGCGCAGTGCCACTGATGCTGCCGAGAGTTTAACTTTTACGTCCTTTCGCTCATCGGGGTAGAGATACATCGGCGCAGTGCTACTGCTGCCGCCGAGAGTTTAACTTTTACGTCCTTTCTACTCATCGGGGTAGAGATACATCGGCGCAGTGCCACTGATGCTGCCGAGAGTTTAACTTTTACGTCCTTTTGCTCATCGGGGTAGAGATACATCGGCGCAGTGCTACTGCTGCCGCCGAGAGTTTAACTTTTACGTCCTTTCTACTCATCGGGGTAGAGATACATCGGCGCAGTGTCACTGATGCTGCCGAGAGTTTAACTTTTACGTCCTTTCGCTCATCGGGGTAGAGATACATCGGCGCAGTGCTACTGCTGCCGCCGAGAGTTTAACTTTTACGTCCTTTCTACTCATCGGGGTAGAGATACATCGGCGCAGTGTCACTGATGCTGCCGAGAGTTTAACTTTTACGTCCTTTCTACTCATCGGGGTAGAGATACATCGGCGCAGTGCTACTGCTGCCGCCGAGAGTTTAACTTTTACGTCCTTTCTACTCATCGGGGTAGAGATACATCGGCGCAGTGTCACTGATGCTGCCGAGAGTTCTTTTACGTCCTTTCGCTCATCGGGGTAGAGATACATCGGCGCAGTGCTACTGCTGCCGCCGAGAGTTTAACTTTTACGTCCTTTCTACTCATCGGGGTAGAGATACATCGGCGCAGTGCCACTGATGCCGCCGAGAGTTTAACTTTTACGTCCTTTCTACTCATCGGGGTAGAGATACATCGGCGCAGTGCTACTGCTGCCGCCGAGAGTTTAACTTTTACGTCCTTTCTACTCATCGGGGTAGAGATACATAGGCGCAGCGCCACTTCCGCCGCCGAGTTTATATTCACGCCAACCAAGCTCAATTAAATCAAACTCAACTTTTAAAAGTAGCCTGTTCAGCAGCCAGTTTTTTGTGCGCTCTACAGGCCTGGCATAGCATGATAGGTTGTATCGTTATGTTTTACGAGACGTTTCAGAACATTTAGGCCGTAACATGTGACGATAAAACCTATCGTGCTAGCTGGGCAGCAACATTATTTACTACTTCAACAATTTCTACAAGCAAATGATATTACTTTCTGCTCGGAAAAAGATTATGGATAATATACTTACTCTTTCATACCCCACACAATAGTTACTTGGAATAAGGTTCGAGTGATTGAACGAGATTGTTCGCAGTATCGGATCTAGAATCTCGTCCGGGAAGAATATAGAAGATCGCGGCAAGCACAGCTCATTGCCCTGCACGTATACAAATATGGTGGACGTTAAAACATTTCAAAGTTATAACTATAAAATCGGATAAAATTATGCGCAATCCTTTCAATCATTCAAAATGTGTTTGTTCATGATTCCTTTCCTTTGTATGGGCAGACTTAGAAATAATAAATAAATCAAGTAATTGAGTTATAATATAGTACGTATTAGGTATACACCACCTAGCAGCAGCTGGCAGTCATCACCTAGCATAAGTTAGAGCATATCACCTACTCTAGTGGGAGCACCTTTGCATCGTCTGTGGCGGCGCTAGTTACCTACCTAATATCTACCAGTGGCGGAGCGCCATACCTTACAAGCCGATTGCCACCGACAATCCTATAGTTATATACTCTAAACAAATGAAAGATCATGAGTTTTTTGTTTCGGGTTTCCCATCGAAAATTTTCACGCGCCGGCACTGCTACCCACTGACATTCCAAGATGGCGGCCTGACGGAAGACGCTTAGAGCATACACACAGCATACATAACTGTTATGTCGTATTTGCGTACAAAAATGTCCGCCGAATTTTGCGGGACGGGGGGAGCATCTTAATAGGATATTGAAACACAATTGTATATTGAAAGCTTCAAGTGGTTGTACGTTTATAATATCAAGTGCTTACAGCAACATGCTTGCATTTTTATGATCAGTGTTCTCTTGCGAGGCGATTTTGTGAATGGCCATTAGTCGATTGTGAAATTGTCTTTGTATGATTTATTGCACATTGTGCAAGTTTTTCTACAGAGGGGTAAGTTACTGAAAGGCTACTCCAGTTATGTATGCTCTAAGCGGAAGACGTCAGGAAAAATGTTGTTTGTTTCTAGTTGGTAAGACTATACGTAGTAGGTAATAGTAAGTCAATGTATCAAGTTATAATAAGGTACGTTCACAATTCTATTCATTATTTCCTAGTCAATTGTTTTCTTTTTGGGACTCTCCTGCGCACTGAAGATTAATGATACAAGGAAAAATCCCTAATTGCTAGGGTCGCCGACATCGTAATCTATTTATATATGTATACATAAAAAATGTTCTTCATCATATAGTTAATAACAGCTTAAAGTAAATTTCAAAAGTAGAATAACTTACAGTCCAGTCACATCGCCCCCAGCCTGTGACAAAAGCTTTTTGAGGTTGTTTTCCGTTGTGCTTCTTGCCGTTAAATTGGAATGTAGTAAAACGGGCAATCGGCTTTTGAGTGGGCCTATAATAGTACATTGTGTTACAAGTACGGTAAGATATGAATTATGAACGAGAGTCTATTCGGCCTTCGGCGGCGTCGGGCTTTGATGACTCGAGTTTGTAACAATCTTACCGTACGTGTCGCATGCAATGTTTTTCATCACATTTGCGAGGAAACCAATACATTTTTAACTAAATTGTTACTAATCGTAATGAAAACTACAAAATGCCAGTCGTCCATTTTGTTGAATTTGCCGTGAGGCGCTTAGAGCAAAGACCCTTCTGCATGTATACAGCCACGATTTAAAATCACAGTTAAAAATATTTTACACGGACAATAAATTGCTACATTTAAGTTTTTAAATCTTTAAATAATTGTGTTAATCATATTTTATTCGTGTTTTTACGTTTAATTTTATTTATAAATACGTTTTCAAACATCGTGTTTGAGTTAAAACTTCCTTGATTTATAACTGACGTAAGAGTGACATACCTACAATTTGAGAAAAAAACCAAAACGCCCAAGGCGTAATCTTCAACAAAAGGTCTTTTAGTCGAATCCTAGACCAAAATTGAGGTTGGCGGTCTTGAAAGCGACACATCTGAGTCCAAGTCTGCGGAGTCACAATCAATGGCCCGTTTCACGAAGCTACAAGTTACAATTTTACAAGTGCAAACCGGCAACACTGGTCAAATGGCCGATCGTTATTGGTCGAGCTCCTCAGTGTTGCCAGTTTGAACTATACCTACTTGGGAAATATCGCCTCGTATACTCTAAGCATCGCCAGGTCGCCACGTAGAGTATAGGGGTCGAAGTCCTCTTGAGTGAGAATCAGCAGCACCGTCATGTAGGCAGCGCCGCGGTCGTTGTATGTCTCGCCTGCCACCACGCCCAGCTCCGTCGGCGACACACTACCAAATACAACAGCCACCATAGAGTGACAATTACATTCTACCAAATACAAGGGACTATTCAATTCAAATTCAAAATATTTATTTCGGACAACTTGATCCATATTTTGTTAGTAATTACAGTATTAATATAAGCCTAGCTAGGGTTAGTATTTATAAAATAAAACAAAATAAAATAAAATAATTTAAAAACGGCGCGTTGGAGCGGCGACAGGCGCGTGCAGCTGCGCATGCCGCCGCACCAGCGGCGAATCCCAGCGCTGGGCTAACGTGCTTAAAGACGCCGTTTGAGCTGCCGCGGCTGGGGTTGAGGA
Organism: Epinotia nisella; assembly: GCA_932294315.1. Classification (NCBI taxonomy): domain Eukaryota; kingdom Metazoa; phylum Arthropoda; class Insecta; order Lepidoptera; family Tortricidae; genus Epinotia; species Epinotia nisella. The sequence goes on along the minus strand of OW028673.1, from coordinate 16,216,247 downwards.
GCAATGATGTAATATAAAAAAACTGTTAAAGTGCGAGTCTGACTCGCGCACCGAGGGTTCCGTACACAATTGCATAACCATTCCCGCCTTGCTCCGCCCATTAATTTTGGAAAAATCTTAACAACGCATAGTTATAGTAAGTCTTAGTCATGAGTACCTACGAGCGCCGTCGAGCGTGGGTGCATTTTGTTACTAACTTGCGTGACCGAGGAACTCTGTATGTAAGTATGTTGGTTTTTCAGCGGTAATTCTTTATCAAGTGAATTAATTTCGAAGAGTTTTTAAAGTTCCGATCAGTAGGTACCTACTGCAAAAACTACATTTGCAAAACGCTTCAAACTATTTGCCTTACCTCGTGTTTTATTCATAATCACATTATGAAAGTCTGTGACGTAAAACTCTGCCGACTCGCCGCGGCTAAGACATTATTTCGGGAGCTGGTTGGACTAATGAACAGCCTGAAGAAGCCTTGAAGTAAAGAGCTATTTGCACCTCTCCACCTCCTATCCTGTATATAGACTACCTACACACACTCTCCTACAATCATTCACTCAATAATACTACAAATTCAACAAATTGCATGTTATAAAAAGCGGCCAAGTGCGTGTCGGGCCACGCGCAGGGTAGGGTTCCGTAGTTGCCCGTCTGTCACAGAATGCGGACTTAAAAGGGTCTTTTGGGGTTTTTATTATAGCTTACCCTCGTTTGCGCACTCGCCGCGGGCAAGAAGCACCGTGCCGTGAAAAAGCAACTCTACCGTCCACGGTAAAAGGTTCAAATTCCAATGACAATGTATATGCACCCGAAATGAAGTGCATTTCTTGCCAGTTAACTAGTTATGTCTACTACTCGTTAACTAGTTATGTCTACTTAACTGTGATAACTGATAGTTTTCCTTTTAAATTCATTATATGTACTACTGCCACGAATTTTTTTATGTTCCCAGTAATAGCCATTTAGCCGGCAGAGGGGAGGGGGGCGGGGGGGGGGGGGGGACACATGACTCGAACAAAAATTAGGGCTTTAAATCCCATTATCTCGCAAACGCATAACTAAGTTGAATGATAGCTTTTGTAAACCCATAATATTATATAGCCTCGATCACGCATCTCTTTCTAAATATTGGTGGATATACCACCGCATTTGATATAAGTAACTACACAATGGAAAGTTTAGATAGCAGAACCAGAAAGCTGACAATAGGGATGTTGAGTAGACTAAGTTTTTTTACGATGCCATTCGGACCAGTTTTTGGAGAGAAACAAATGTTTGTATGGGAGCAACTACAATTAAAAACATAAATACTTAAAAACATAAGTAGGGGAGATAGGGGAGCATTGGGCAGTCGGGAGGTTCGGGCACCTCCTTGTAAGTCGGGTCGTATGAAAGGTACTTAAATTTGTATACTGTGGTAGTTTAGCTTACTAACTGGCAACACCGCTCAGGCTAATGTCATCTGCCATTTTGATTAGTTGTCAGTGTCACATGGTGTCGACCGTTTCGTGCGTGCAAAAGTAAATATTTTGATGTGATTTCGAAGGAAATAACAACGTGATCTGCGTAAAGCCGTAAGTTTCTGTATTGTCATCTAGTTATGTGTTTACGAAAGCTAATATTAACGTATAAATTAAGGTAAAACATTAGACTACAAAAAACATATTTGAATTTATTTGTGAAATGAAGGGGTGGGGAGCATTGAGCACTAATTTTAAAGGGAGGTTTGGGCATGCCCAATGCTCCCGCCACTATTGTTTGTTTCGGCAATCGCTGTAAAAAGTAAGTTCTGTTAAAAGAAAATTATTTCGACGGGTTTAAATTGCGTGTAAATATTCAATTTGAATACTAAATACTTTTGATGTTTTATTATTGTTTGTGTTATATTATTTTTTCTAGAAAAATGCCGTTTGAATTTAAAAAGAAAAATAAGCGACGCGAAATCCCTAAAGAAATATATTACTATGATGTTTCGGTAGCGAAATAAAGCGTGAGGATTCTATCGGTAGCTTTAAATTTACTCTTGGACAATAAAAAAATGCATATTTTCTCTAAATGTAACACTTTATTACAATAATTTGACAGTTTACTATCCACGTGGCAACATGAGTCTACACTGCTATTGCCAAAGCTGACATTCCGTACATAAGTTTCGAAAAACTCATTGGTCTGATCTAGATTCCAACCCACGACCTCCTGTTGTAAGGAGCAAACTGCGCAAGGAAATCTACATCTACGAAGAAGTTTATAAGATGTAGGTATTTGAAATTCCTAACCCGTAATGAACCAACGTGGTAACTGTTTCCGATTATTGGAGGAGGCCAAGTAGATACGTATAGTATACCTACTATTACTTATTCTGTGCCAAGGCCCAGCAGTGGGTCGTATACAGTGTGTCTTATTCAAACGGGGTAGTGAAGGAAAATCCGAAACTACAAGAGACACGTAGATTCGCTCTTAGGAGTCACGAGACCGGTTTAAGAAAAAATAAAAACTGCATTCATAGATTTTCAAAAAACGCACACAGCCGGGGAATTGAACCCGGTCAAATCTGTCTAAAATCAGAGTAATTTTTTTGCGTTAATTAATAGTACTGGCCTTAAGGAACAATTATCACTATAAAATCCTGCATCTACATAGGTATATACAATCACAGGAAAATGCCGTATTTCATAGTACTGTTTGCAGCCCATTCCATGACAATATCCTATGCAAGTATAAGTAATCCTACCTACTTTTGCAACAGTTGCAGCATAGGTATAAGCTGGCATGGCATGTCAAATAGCATCTGATTCTCCTTATGAGCATAGATCAGAATTAAGTAAGGGGCGGGCAGTCACGAAATTTGAATACAGTCATCATAAGAGACGCTACTTACACAATCGTGTTACATCTGCCTGAGATACCCCAGTGCGGTAGGTGGGCTGTTAGAAACGGAACGATAAAATGTATGTATAAAACCGTAACAAAAACTTACCTACGTAACTTGACTTATTGAACGGGTGTCCGTACAAATAACTGTTTGCTTTAAAAGGGGGTTTTGAAGTTGGAAAAGTTAGTTGTTGCTCTTACAGAAACTTTGCGTGGCGCCGCACCGTACTAAGTATTTTCCTAGAAATGTAGCTTGGTAGAGATAAGAAATGTTACTTTTCACCATCATTAAAATTAAAAAGAACTTTTACCGCGGCGCCCTTTTCTGGAACTGATCCTCGTGAGGCTAAGTAGAATTAACCTTAGTCAGGCCTGCCCCTCTTGCCGGTCGGCTATCCTCGACTCTCGCACACCTCCGAGGTGTCGATACGCCTGATCGCGCTAGGAATAAGAACTGAGCTATGCGGCGCACGCGTGCGAGCGGGTTGCCATGTTTTGCAGACGAGGGGTATAGACACGATTTCTAGCTGGTAACCATCGGTTTTGGCAGACAGAGGGCCTTCTGATTGACTGTACATAATGAGAGGCCTTAAATCACGAGTGTGGTCAGTGTGGGAGTTTCATAATAGGATCACACGAGTATTTTTAAGGCTAAGTATGTACACTACTTTATCTACACATATCAAAATCCTCAATTACGTGTTCGGTAACCATTAGAATAACCGCCATTGCACCGCCATGGCCGACTAGATTTCAAATCATGACCAACTAGATTTACATCGAACAGTATCGAAGGCTCTAACCTCTGGGCCACGCTTCGAAATTTAAAAGTCATTACTATCAATATTGATATCTTAATGAAAATACGTACAAAATAACCTACGACCAGAGACAAGTTAATAATTTTTTCTACTCCTGTACTTTTATCTGTCATTTACATAGTCACGAACACTAATATAAAGACATACAAAATAAGTTTGCAGAAAAGTCTATACTCTATTCCCCATAACAGTACGGCACAGCCGTGCTGTTATGTCGCCAAAACGATACGCTTAGCAGCCATACGCTTCTAAACCTATACATTAGGTACTACCAACTTAACAAACCACTGAATGTTTTTACTTTTTAGAAATTTTTGAACTAAAGGCATTGCTGCTAACTTATTCTTAATATGGCAGCACTGGCAAGTTGACATCAATTAAAAACAAAGTTAACCATAGACACCCATTTGTCTCATTTTCATGTTTCCCGAATTCCCGGTTATTTTATAAATTGTTGTTTGAGTTTGCGGCCGTTGTGTTTGCTACAAAATAGTTGGTGTTTCTCAAAAGTAATAAAAATGGATGACGATGAAAATATTGCTTCTACACCAGAAGAAATACACCGGCAGCCCACAAGCAGTGACCGAAAATTTGTTGCCTACTAAATCTCGGCACCTATACGACTAAGTTTAAGAAAAATTTATTCTTTGTTTAATTTTGCATTTTATTCCATAGTAGCTAGTCGTAGAAAAAGTATTGTATGCAACGTTGTATAACTAAGTCAAAAAACGCTCGTGGCGTCTTTCTTTACAATGTTCGCCTTCGGCTCACATTGTAACCCACGCCACTCGCCTTTTTTGACCTCTCTTATACAACTGTTGCATAAAATACTATTTCACATCTCATGCTCGAAAAGTGTGTCATATTAGGCTTAATAAGCGGGGCTAAAGTAGTACATGTAGCCCCTAGGGAAAATATGTATACATATTTATTTTATTATTATTATTATTTATTTATTCAAAGACCAACTCGGATCATTCTTGTTAGTAAATGCTTACAACTAATGTTAGTAGGTAGGTACATTATCATGTCATAATTACGAGATAAAATAAACAAACATTGAACAATCTCCTCGCAGTGAAATTTGTTATTGATTGTGGATGGATAATTTTTGTTTTACAATTTTCTCGCAGTCGAAGTGAAAAGTAGAGTGTATAACTCGGGTCTAAAAGCCATATTACCCCTCGAATTATTTTCCCTCGCTTCGCTCGGGAAAATATCTATCTCGTGGTAATGTGGCTTATTTTAGCCCCTTGTCATACAATCTACTATTTATAAATCTTATTGATATAATGCTGGTCATTACTGCCAGTTTCTGAACGCATTTTAGCGGGTTTATTTTATAGTATGTATGTAGATAAAAACTTTTATTTATTTTGTGCCTTGTTAGGAAAAAAATGTTTTTTCGAAATATACAAATGTAAAAATGTTAAGTAATGTACATGTTGCAGGTAAACGACTAACTTGTAGATGGGGTGTGCCACGGTGACCACCACGTGCATGCTGAGGATGGCGCCGGTGAGGTAGTGCGCGTGCAGCCGGCGGATGCTCACCACGTAGGGGTGCTCGTTGATCGCCACTCGGGTCCCCCGGAACACCTAGCCAAGTATCATATGAGCCGAAAAACGTCCAATCCCGGACATCGCGGTCGCGGTCTCGGGGAGTCCACATCCAGCGGGCTCTCCCCGGGACCGCGACCAGACCATCAGTCCACCTTGTGTCTACACATGCTGCGACTTCCAGTGTTAGTCGCCACTCTTTAAAACTAAACTTAACAGCCCGTGGGAGGTAAAACAGCTATAACTGCTCTGTACGCTCGCAAGTAATAACGCCATTGACGAGCAAGTGTGATGAAAAATAAATAAATAGCAGTAGAAGATGTGTACCGAAATATTTGACTACTTAGGCTGCTACTAACTGACTGATGCTGACTGTATCAGGGCGCTGATGACACAACCCTTGCCTAAGATATTATTTTGAGCTCTCTAGAGATACAATATGTTGGATTTGCTGGCCAATGACCACAGTTGTATGTTGTATGCCATATTATATCCATATTAGTTTTATTATTGAACAATTTGCTTTCAGTTTATTGGTTAAAGATGTATAACACTGCCATTTCTCTACCTATATCAGATGAAGTAGCTTTAAAATCTAGAAGGGTAATCTAGTTTCTCTTTTTTTGTAGATATTTTGTTGCCCTTATGTGGAGGCATGTTTCGCTTGGCGACAAGCCCCTTGTCATCAATAAATTAAAAAAAAACAATGACATTTGCACTTATAAGATAAGAAAGAGACGTATCCAATTTAACTTACAGTTTTAGGGATAGAAAAGACCTGCGCAAACCAGCGGAGCGCAGCGCCTTCGCAGCGCAGATCATTTAAATTCATCAATGTATATTCTTTTCTATTTTAGTTACATTAAGGTATAAATTTGAATGCTTGAAACCGACCTCGGAGCATCACTGGGGATTTCTACTCTGCGGCATCGAGGAGCATGTTAGAGGATACCGCGGCGGTAGGCGGCGGCATCCCGCGGCATCCTCCGCTATGCGCCGAGGCCTCGCGAGTGCGCCGGGGTAGCGGGGCTGCGGGAGGGGAAGGCTCGACGCAACTCGGTGGATGACGGGGGAGAAAACGAATTTTGATACCGCAAACACCTCCACAATGCCGCGCCGCCGATGGGATCCCACGGCATCCCAAGATCGGTGATTCGTAGGCCCAGCGCACTTCGGCGCATACCGGGGGATGCCGCTGTATACCGCCGCGGCATGCCGCCGCAGTATCGTCGGCGCTCTTCAACGCCGCGGGGAGAGGTTACCGCCGCGGCATCCACCGGTATGCGCTGAAGTGCTCCCAGGTGCGGTCCGGCGCTGCGCTGGCAAGCGCTCGCGGTATCGCGAGGGATTTTCACTCGTCGGTGTGCGCTGCGCGGAGTAAATCCTCCTAGGTGATTTGCGCGGCGCTCCGCCGGTTTGCGCAGGCCTTAAGGCGCCAACTTTATATCCCAATGCCAAAATGTAAATTACTCTATTGTAGGTTTTTAAGGCAACGTGAATTGGAGCGCGGAAGTGAATACTGCCGGGGAGGGGATGAAATAATTATTTAGGTTAGAATCGCCGTGCGTACATCATCGTCATACTCGTAATACAACACTATACTACAACGACACTATTTATTTCAAGTTAGCATACTAACCTTGCGGTTTAATACGGGGATGTCACCGGGATTTGGATACGCTCTCCGACTAAACACCGCCGCCTGGATGTCGTCGAACTTCCTGTCCGGGGCCGATGAATCCTGGCCCGAGCACGGCGCGACCACAACTGCTTCAACATCATTCAACTTTTAATGGAAACTCCAGCAACCAATGTTTCAGTCAAGTGCGTTCAAAAGGAAAAGGCAATGCCAACACATTTCCTTCCCACTGCTTACTCGCGTTGTGTATGATTATTATTGATTAGGTAGACTAGACCTCTACCTACGCTTAGTTACTATACTACGCACCGCAGTGTCAAGATATATTTGTGGGTGAGCGTTGAGGTGAGCTTAAAGCAAGTTACAGAATAGGGGGGCTGAACTCCACCTCCTCCCATCACCTGCGACCCTCAGGCTGACGGTCTACGCAGTAGTCGCAGTGGAATAGTAATAGCCGGGATGCAGTTATGTATCCCCAGGGACATAGCTATAAACGAGAAATAGTTATATGAAACCGACTCATAACTATTTAATTTACGAGGGATATGGCTAGGTACCTATATCAAGAGTACACTAGTGAAATAGGCGGGAGTGTGAAAGGGCTCTTTTATATGATTTAATCCTGGGTTAATACTGAAGTACAGGTACAGTTAGTTCACTGAAAAGTTAAATACTATAGGTATATTTACTGACCGGTAACACATATAATAAATAGAATTTTGTTCACCATTCTCAACCGTAGACTGACTGACAATACTAGAATCTAGTTGGTTTTGCTTTACGAGTACGTCGTCGTTTAACCTTTTGACAGCGAGGGTGCAAAATAAAACGGTGCCCAACTGTGGCTAGAACAAAAACAATAGCCAGACAAAATATGAATAAAATGAAACTTCTGATAAATATTGTCATGTCAAAATTGATGTACGTATCATAAACTATTAAAAAAATGGGTCAAGTTACTTGTAATGCTTTTTATTACATAAAATTAACGAAAAAGCGCAAAGCGCACGCGCGACTGTGGCCGTCCGTGGCTTCAGTGGCACGAGTTTTCGTCCGCGTCCACAGCCGTCTTTAGCTCTCAAAAGGTTAAATTACAATTATGCACGGTGTTTCTGGGAACTTCCGTTAAATTTGGCATATTACAGAATACATTCACAGAAACAAATTAGCTTTTTTTTCGATTTTTATACTAAATTATTTAACGTAAGCATTAACGGTTATTGTCTTATTGTACCTACAAAGGTCTTGATGCCTAATATCGAACGAACTCACTTCGTAAACCTTCTTGTATAGTGTATAGTTATGAACTGAAACCTTAAAAAAGTCATTACACTGGTTAAAGCTGCAAAACTGATTAAATCAAAATATTGAATATCTTGATAACAGTACTTTATTTGATCTAAACTGGGCATAGTTTAGATCAAATAAAGTTAATTTCTCCAAGACTTGTTTCAAGAAACCAGTACCAGCTACAACAACTGTCACAGGCTGCATAAGCCTCCGCTGCGAGTCTACTGGTGTGATGAAGATCAATTTAATATTTTGTGAATTTATTATTAAATGTTTTTGTTCTATCTTGGGGGGGGGGGGGGAGAAGTTTCAGGACCCAATGACCTTGGCAGAACAGCTCTCCTCGATGCTCGATGATGAGATGACAGTTGTTGTAGCTGGTTTCTTGAAATGGGTAGGATCAGGGTGTGTTTGTAAACTTCCCCATGAGTAGGGTAAGTTTTTTATACTGTTGTTTGTTGTTGGAATCCTACATTTTCCAGTCCGGGAAGGAGGGAGAATGTAGAGGTTCTATGCGTACCCTGAGTTAGCATGACCCTCCTATAGTACCGTAAAATACTACAACTTTGCCAACCAGGTGCAACATTGCCTTTTTAAAAACTTCGAAACTCTCAAACTACCATTTATTTCTCAGTTGGAAGAATGGTAGCAAAAGCCCATTTCAATATATGTTTTTGTGGCAACACTAACCGTTTTCCAACCAGTCTCGAACAAACCGTGCAAGGTGTTTTTGTGATGTCATCAAAGCTTTTGATTTTATATTGATATTATTCGAAATTAGCGCTTTGTTAGTGTTTGTATAGCAATTAAATATATTAGTTGCTCCATTGTTTTAAGTGTGTTGTCTTCAAGATGTGTTGTTACTTGGCAAGACAGACGCAAACCAGACGCAAACCAGAGTCGCAAAGGTTTTTCCAAACATTTCTACTACATCATTGCCTAGGGGCACTACTTACTCTATTATGAAATAAAAAAAGGTTTGAGATGCTATTAGTACCCACTGATAACATTTTTTTTCTCCCTATCTAATAACTAATTAAGATGTTATAAGTAATTTGCGGTTTTTATTTCGTCTGTAGTCTTCCTAAATAGATACTCAGATTGAAACAAACATACTACTATAGAAAGAAATATAAATTATTGGTTTTATTTTTGGCACAACCCTGACTATACTTAAAAAGTTGTATAGGAAAAAATGGATTTGCTATAGACCTGCACCCTGCACAACTTTGCCTACCTGCGAGAAAAAAATATAGGTGGCTTATTAGCGTCTTAAATTGACATTCCGATATTGACAGAACTATTGTAGATTTAAAATGCAGATCCGTTATGAAATAGCTCAAAGGAGTTTCCTTAAATTGGTCTAGGCAATGTTGCAGTTTTTGGGTTCAACTTTACCTACAAATTTGATGGCTTCTAGAAGCCAATTAAAGGGCTTTAAGGCATTAAACACCGCAACACTTCTGGAGTTAGGTTCATAATTTGGGTATCATTACATATGTATAACGGCATACTCGGCACATACAACGTATCCTTTAAGAAATATTCCTAAAAAAAACCTAAACTTCCGAGCCAAGTTGCAGCATTTTACGATACTCAAGAAAATGGTTTAGAATTTATTTCATTGAAGTTTTCTATAAACGTACACCGCTGCGGGTAAAAAATATCCAGCTGATTTCGCCGCAGTCTGATATGTAGAAAAAGTTTTGATTTGCTTTTTTCATAAGTATATTTTAAAAGCGACACGCATATTCTAGCTCTACTCTGGGTGTTGTGCTTTCGAATCGGCGGTGACAGAGCATGCCTGATCAAAATTCTAAGCGGTTAGAGTTAAATCATGGCGACACACACAATCACCCCTTGTAGGCAGGGTTAAATTGATGGTTGGGTAAAAGGTATCTACGGCTTAATCATCCGCTTGAATAAACTAGTTATAATTGGGCATTTTCGCGAGAAGAGATGCATCGTTAGTGACGTCACCGAGTAAAAGTTAATAATATTATGAGCCGTTATTTTGAGAACGATGCCGTTTGGCCCTGGGATGAATCTAGGTTTCCCGTCTATCAGCCGTCATTGTGAGGATGATGGCAATCTCAGGCGAAGCGGCTGGATACTAAAACGACTTGCGCCGACGATCGTGCGACACTAAAATCAATTGACAGCGAGGGTGCAAAACAAAACAATGAATAAAATGAGACTTCTGATATATATTTATAAATATTGTCATGTCAAAATTAATGTACGTATCATGAACTATTAAAAAAAATTGGTCAAGTTACTTGTAAAGCTTTTTATTACATAAAATTAACGAAAATGCGCAAAGCGCACGCGCGGCTGTGGCCGTCTTTAGCTGTCAAAAGGTTAATCCTTAGCCAGGGTGGTGGCGGGCGCGTCGCTGTCCGTCGGCGTGCCGACGTGCACGCGCGCGCGCTGCGGCCACGCGCCCGGCGGCGCCCGCTCCATGCGGCCCAGGCACGATGCCGCGCTCGACGCTCCCGTGAATGCCCGCGTACTGGACGAGGCCATAGAGTGCACGGATATCACCTGACAACAAAATATGTCTTACCAATGATTCTTGACACTGAAGCGAAACATGCGCAACACAGAAGGTAAGAGGTTCTCGTTCGTCTTTATGGTTTTTAACATTGAGAATGTTTATTCGCTCGGTCTGGTATATGGGCCCCTTGTTCAGCCATAGTGGCATACACTGTTTATATAGGTTAGTTTCATGTTTTTTTTTTATTTGGTTGAGTTAATTTTCAATGTAACTCGTAGGTCGTGTAAAGCACGAGGTCAATGTTTTTTTCATGTTCAGCGATAATTCTTTATTACGTTGTCTTATTATGACAATTAATTATTTACTCGAAAGCAGGTGTCTGTAGGGTGGGTGGTTTAAATTTAGTGACGTTCTGATGATACCTTGAGGGAACTACTTCTTTGATTTGTATTTGGTAGAAAATTTAAGACATGCTGGTGAGTGCTAAGGTGAGTCATGTAAGCAAGAGGTCATGAATATGTAACTACATGAATAGCATAGCCGCAACGTGGCTAGGCGCTGATGCTGTTTTCAAAAATACTTGGTAACCTATACCTATTTTTATATAGCGCTCTGCATTGCTAGTGATTGCATTGCAGGTAGGTATTATACTGTATTTACATTCACAAATACATGCAATACCAAACGAAATCAATATCAATTACAGCAGCACAATAGGTAGAGTCTGGTCAGGGAAAGATGAGCCTAGAAAAGAGCGGCAAAATAAAATAAAAACAGGGTGTTGCAACACTGTGTGTGTGTATAACGCGATAAAATAACAATGATACTTGAACAATTATTATTTTTCTTCAATTCACACGATGCAATTGATCAAGCAGAAGGAAGTAAAATTATATGAAATAAAACTCTTTAACTTTATTCTACTTTATATTTATGAAGAATAATCCAAATCACTCTCCCAAATTTCAATTTTTACGAGACATAATAATTGAATTTTTTATGATAATCTTCAATGTGAACAATATTAGCAGTAGGTATTACCCTCAAATTCTCTTAAAAAGCAAAAACAGTCCAATTTATTATGGAACAGTTACTTTCTTAAGTAACCATATCAAGTATCAAGCTTAGGACATCATACTATTTAAGACATTTGATAATGATATCTTTGTTGCCCTATAAAAAGTTGCCATATAAAAAAAGGGTTTATCTTTCCGTGGCCAGACTCTATAGGTACTATATTGCAACTTGCATTCATACGATTTTTCTAACCAAACAAGATGTACTTCAGACTATAAATGGATGTGAATGCGCTAGTATCTCGAACCTTGGATAGTTCATATAACAATGGGACGCTCTCCTCCGAGAAGTCATCGTCGTCAAGGCTGCGGGGCTGGTAACCTCGCGCCATTTTGAGAAACAGCAGCATAGCAATCACCAGGACCGTGGCGTATACGAAGAACTCCGTTGCCTGTAGAATAGTACAGGATCATAACGAACATATCAGCAGTCTAGTAGCGCGACGTCGAATGCGAAGCACTTTTGTGAATGAGTTTATAGAAGCGCACATTATTTATCATCGCATTATTTGAGAGTGAACAGCGAGTGTGTCTCAAGAAAGCAAAATTATGTATTTACGGTGAGGGCGGGAAAGGTTCTCTGCAATAGAATCCTAAGCGTAGCTAGGGATCCTAAACTAGAATCATGAGCGTAACTCAGGTGTTTACGCCCAAGACGGAAATAATTTTGCGCGATTGTATCTATACCTACAGTTTTTCATACCTTCTATTAGGAAAATTGATTACCCTCATTTGACGGCAACAATGGCTCTTTTCTGAATAGCAGTACCAGGGACGAAGAGTAACAACTTTGATCCCTCAGTTGAGGATAACAATGACTCTTTTCTAAATAGCATTTGTAAAATTTAGTACATTACTGCAGAAGGCCGTTAGGGATTGCTGGCTAAGTAGATATATACGGCCGAGCGTATATAGCGAGGCAGATTACGGTTACGAGGCTGCCAATCCCTTTTCACGCCGAGGTATCCTACAAACAGTGCTTTTCTCAAACACGCCCAAAAAATAAATTATTAATGGCTATTTTATTAATGGCGTTTAGCCATTAATAATTAATTTATTAATGGCGTTTAGCCATTAATAATTAATTTATTAATAGCTGAACGCCATGACGTCTAGTCACGAGTCGATATTGAAACGAAAGAAGGTCCGTTTGCAGGGTTAGACCTCCAATTTTGCATGAAATTCCATTATGGATCTCTTGACTCACCGCGCCCGAAACGTGATACTTTGCAGCCTATTATATATAACACAATACGTCAATATTTTATTACATGTTTTCAGAAAATACATTTTTCTCAAACATGCAATGAAATGTCGTCCTTACGTGCGTTATAACAGGCTTCAAAGTATCACGTTTCGGGCGGAACAACTCGAGAGAACTGTAAAGGAATTTCATACAAAATTGAAGGTCTAGGCCGGGAAGTATTTTTTTTTTAAATTTTAATGTTAACATGGCGTCTGTGTTCATCAACAGGCTAAACAGCTGATTTATATTTTTTATTTTTTCTAGTGGCTGAATGGTTACCGGACCAAAAATATCCGCGTTAATGCCTATTAGGTACACACACGAACCTTTATTAAGAAAACAAATCTGTATGATTCAATGTGTTGATGAATAAATTAAAATGTTATCTATACGTAAGTCACCAGAGACCATAGAAATTATAAAAATAAAAAAATAATAAAAAAATTGAGCTGTTTATTTCATTAAAAAAATACAAAACACATACATTACACACATTAAAACACACATACATTTAAAATCCTCTACATTTATTTTATTCATTATGGATATTAAGATTCTTATTATCAGGTTATGTATAATGCCCCTAATAGGGTCTATTCAAACACTACACACGCGAAATACGGACGACTTTCGTAAAAAAAAACATTAAGTATGGAGGGATTGGAGGGAAAATTAATGTACTATTGTGAGTGGTGTATTGTTTTATTTCATTGAATATGTTTGAGAAAAGCACTATACATGCCTGGCCGTGAAAAGGCTTGCCGGCTTCGTATCACTATCCGGCTTCCTACGGTCGGCCGTCTATTCCTACTCACCCGACAAGCCCTTCTTTCCCGGCGTCTGCAGTAATGTACTATTACACGACTGCTACCCAAGAAGGTTTAAATTTAGGCGGTTATCACACTGCCGCCGCGTCCCGCTGCGGTGCGGCGACGGTTGTCTCGTTATATGTGTTTGTGTGTATTGTGTCTACAGTTTGTTTTTATGTGTTTTGTCACGAATAAATGTTTTTCCTTTCTTTCTTTCTTTCTTGTATGCAAGTATAGCTCAGTTTGTATATACATTCCGCTCGGTACTTCACACTGCACCGCACCTCAGTCCGGCGAAATTTGTACGCAGCTATGCACACCGCAGCGGTATACGGCGGCAGTGTGATAACCGCCTTATTTACGGACGAGCTGCCCAAGCGACACCGCTCGCGTATTTTTACAAACAACCCGTTCGGAGCCTAAAATGTAGTCCATTTCCATCAGGAAAGTACATTCTATTTGTATATAATTGAGTTTTTTTTATCGGATGTGTAGGTAGGTAGGTTTTCCAGAGATTACCCTCTTACCTCTTTGCAATATTATTATAGATTTACGAGATTACTTATCTGTAAAGGTAACTATAGTACCTACTTAGATGTATAGTATGGACTCTACCGCAATTATAACGGCATATTAAGAGAATATCAGATCTCGATACATGCATTCCGTTCATTGCAAATTATATGGAAATAATTAAGAATTACTTATTTCCATATAACTTGCTATTGCAAATTTCAACGAATCTACTTACCTAAGACCAACAATCTAGACACGCGGCAGCGTGTCCAGCCAAGTTCAAATCCAATAGAACTTACACTACAACACATACCTATATTCCCAAGTCCATTGAAGGTACCCATAGATAGATATTTATTAATACCAAGTGACAGACATCAGGTACTATGTCTAGATAATAGCAATAGAGTAGAGTTGATATCAAATGAGGATTTTCCATGTTCGCGTACATTCGACTAAAATAACACTTCTGCTAAGTTCAACGCGCTACTCGAAAAGAAAGATCGTGAATGTCAACATTCAACGTACCACACACCAACGCCACGGCGTGAATCACAACGGCTCCACTTGGCTTGGCGCCGTGGCGAGGCACCAATGTTGAAGAATGTTGACATTCACAATTTTTCTTTTTGAGTAGCGCGTTGGCGCCTCGCACTACCTTACCATCCATTAGATTAGGATATCCAACGGGCCGCGCCAACTATTTTAAAACGCTGCAGATTTAACATTCACTGGCTGATTTTGGCGCGGCTCAAACTCTATGCTGAATTGGTCAACTGAGCCCGCGGGATAAGTGGTCTGTGGGCTGATACTGATAGGATTGGGCTCAGTGGACCCCGAAGGGCATATAAGAAATATGAAGATTGCGAAAATAAAAAAATATTAAAATCTTACCCTGGATTCAAAAAACTTGGCCTGCGTCACAAGTATCACGATAAAATTACCCACTGCCACAGACATGTACCACGCCGCTATGGTAATCGTTTTCATACTCTTCGGCGCCTGCATTTAATCAAACAACAACAGGGATATTTAGGTAAGTAATATAGGGTAAATCGTTAGTAGCGGGCCACCATTCAATAACATCATCAGATCCTGTCAAATATTTTTTTTTTTTTTAAATCGGTCCATAATAAAATTGACAGAGAAATCGACTAACATGCATAAAAAAATACAGTGGAACATATAACCTTCTCCTTTTTTGAAGTCGGTTATCGAATAGAGTTCATTTTTAGTATGAGGGCGCCTACTGGCGATTTACTCTTCCTACTTTATTTATATCATATCCCAAACAAAGTAGGTACCTACCTACTCTACCTAGTAGGTAACTATACAAAGATGTCATAATCAAACGTAAAAGTATACGTCTGACAGTAAATTGTCTTATTTTGTTTAAAATTACATCTTATTTTATTATGTTAAGAGACTATGCTAGGGGATGTCTGCTCTCTATTACCTATATAAATCAAAAGCAAAGCAGATAGTTGCGCACCTGTGT
This sequence comes from Epinotia nisella, assembly GCA_932294315.1. Taxonomy (NCBI): domain Eukaryota; kingdom Metazoa; phylum Arthropoda; class Insecta; order Lepidoptera; family Tortricidae; genus Epinotia; species Epinotia nisella. The sequence continues at coordinate 16,200,431 of OW028673.1, read as the reverse complement.
GAAAGAGAACTCCAATCCGGAAATCGCGAACATGATCTCGGCGCATGAGATGAGGAGGTACTGGGGCAGCAGCCACGCTAGGTGCAGTTCGTTGGGCGGGTTGGGCGCGTGCAGCTGAACCGCGTCGAGCTGGCCGCGGCGCGCGCGCACGCTCAGCACGTAGACGCCGCCGGCGCGCAGCCAGCCGCTGCCCGCACCCAGCTGCCCGCCCGCGTGCGCCGCGCGCCACCAGTACCTTACACGACATGTAATACTTGTTGTACCTACCGGTACATTGCTAGGATCACTGCATACCCCGCGTGCATGTGTGCCGCCGCGGGGAATGTGCGCCTATCATACAAAATATCGAAATCTACAAAAACTAAAACATCATTCATCTTCATAATAATATCAGCCGATAGACGTCCACTGCTGGATGTAGGCCTTCCCCAAAGAGTGCCACAATGACCGGTCCTGCGCCACCCGCATCCAACGAATTCCCGCGACCTTTACCAGGGCATCAGTCCACCTTGTGGGGGATCTGTGCCTGCCGATACGTGGTCGCCACTCGAGAACCTTTCCGCCTGAAAGGCCATCGGTTCTACTTCAACGTGCAATGTGCCCCGCCCACTGCCACTTAAGTTTAACGATTCGGATAATATCATTCATCCATGTAATACACATGTTTTAGTTTGTTGCATCACTTGCATGGCTGTAAGATGTCGTTAGTTGTGAAATATCTGTAGATTTCGTCAATTTTGGTAAAAGGCAGTTGCTCCGGTGGCGCACTAACCTTTACAACTTCGTCAATTTATGATGGGTCTTACGATCCCTTGAAAGACTCGGCAGTGATATAACCTTGTTATGAATTGTCTGAAGCCGGATTCATTATTTGTCTGACTTGACGTGTGGTGACGCGAGAATGATATCTATCAGTTTCTTCCGATCGTTATGATTATATTCGTTTATTCATCTGATGTGCCATGCGTCAGAGGGAACAGAAAGCATCGCGACAGATAAGTCTGAATCCGGCTTCAGCAACGCAGCAGTTAACGTCGTCGTGATAGTCGATTTGACAGCGACGTCATAATCATAACAATATTTTATAGGGTATACTGAGCAAAACGGGTTAAAAAAAATCCGAGTCCATTGAGTACATTGAAAGCTCATTGAGGGGTTCTCTATTCGGCAGGGTACTATCCGAGTATTTAATTCATACCAACCGTATTATCTACCTTCATTATAGCCTACCTTTATAATAGATAGCGACACTTGCCTAACTAGCATGATAGCGTTTATGTCGCATATTATAAAGCATTCGTCCCTCCCGCACTTACATAATTGCTACCTAAAGGGATGAAAACGTGAAATAAAGGCGCATACTTGCCCGGCGCCAAGTGCATGTAAGCGGACTCCCCGATGCCGTTGATGGGTGCTTCGGACACGTAGTAGGTGTCCAGCAGCTGCTTTTCTGTCTCGATCGTGACGGACACGTTCTTATTCTGCCCCGCTTCACCCACGTAAACAACTCTACGAACAAAATTAGTCTAAACCAGAGGCTAAATATAGCGATAAAACTCGTGTTTCTGAGCCTAAGTTCATGTTGAGTCACTGAGACAGTGTATCTAATTAAATTCCTGAAAAAAAAATTGTGTCTTATGGTGTCTTTGTAGGACATGTCCCAAAATGACGAATAAAAGTTCAGTTTAATTAAGTAGGTAGGTACAGTCAGGTGTAAAAATAACGTGAAACCCTTACTACTTAACAAGGCGTACTACTCAATAGATGATTTTTTTAAAGATCGATCATTAAAGGAATGTTTCTAGCCTAATACTTAACACACATATTTTTAATAACTAATTATCTTTTGTTCCGTTTGTAATGATGTATCTAACTCTAATGATATTCCTATTGAAATAAAAATAATTTTTTAAGTTATTTGTGCAACAAGAGAGCAAACTTTATTTTTCCTACGAGTCCTGATTTTGAGTCCCGAGGAAGTGAAGAATTCTAAAATTTAATCACAAGCATAGCGAGTGATTCAAAGTTAGAATCTTTAGCGCAGCGAGGGACTCAAAAGCACGAGACACAAATACTTTGCTCTCGAGTAACACCTACAACTTTTCACCTCAGCAGTGGGAATATTAAAATAAAAACTATAAGGAACCATAGGCTTTTACGTACGTGTTCGTCTTGTGATTATTCATGATGAAAACTTGATTCAGCGTTCGTTACTGCTTGTTCTAACTCCTCAGCGCACCTAGTAGGTACTAAAAGCACGCGAGAGCGCGGGGCGAAACAAGGCGCGACAGACCAAAGCACATTCTAATACCTACATAAAAAAATATACGAGTCTCGCGTGACACTAATACTCCAGGCAAAATACGGTTTCAAAAACATTAATTTATAATAGCGTTTTTTTTGTTTATTTCATTCTAAAACGTTATTCTAAGATGCTTTATTCAAGAATCCAACAAACTTTCCACCCGGAAGTAATTATATAGATTTAAATTAAACATTCATTGTCTTTTTTATTTTATTTATATTGAATATTTTAAAGCAAATGTAAATGAACCTAAATAAAGATAAAAAAAAATATTTATCCGGACTTTTTAGGAGCTAATTAAATATTGGTTTTTTTGATGTCTGATTTTTTGTTGGATTTTGCCTCTAGGTAACTATTTAATTGATAATATATCCGTTACATTAAAAAAAATTGCTAATATAAATTATTTCCAAGTTTGAATTTTTTTCCATACAAGTTGTCAGTTCATTGCCTGGACTATAACTCAACACTAAAAGCTAACCGTATTATTGTTAAGATACTCATATTCTCATATTTCACTCATAGTTATTTTCGAGCTTTTTAGAAATATTCAACACTAACGTATGTTGCGCTTATTATGCGTGTCTACTAGCCGTATTGTTATTTTAATACTGCCTTCTTCACTAATTTCAATTTTTTCCTGGTGAGATAGATAATCCATTGATCCTAGTCACTTTATATCTAATATCAATAGCGCAAGAGTGAAGAATAATATGCCTAATAAAGTAAAATCAAATAGTAGATTGTATGACAAGGGGCTAAAATAAGCCATATTACCACGAGATGGATATTTTCCCGAGTGAAGCGAGGGAAAATAATTCGAGGGGTAATATGGCTTTTAGACCCGAGTTATACACTCTACTTTTCACTTCGACTGCGAGAAAATAGTAAAAAAAAGATTATCCATCCACAATCAATAACAAATTTCACTGCGGAGATTGTTCAATTTAGCGTGAGGCGTTTTCTTTTTTAATGATTTGGAATTAGGGACTATAAAACACCTGATGTTTGATTGGTCGATTTTAATATGTAGCTGTATTCTGGTTGGTTGATAGCAAAGAGAATAGTACATTGTTTCACGAGGGGCGTAAGTGGAATATTGCTAACGAGAGTTTATCAGAAGCCCGACGCCGAAGGCGGAGGGCTTTTGATGACTCGAGTTTGCAATATTCTTACGCCCGTGTTATACACAATGTTTTTCATCACATTTGCGAGGAAATAAATAACAACTAAAGACAGAAAAATGTAAGTTTCATACAGCAGCACCAATCAAAAATTGACAACTTCACTTCCAGATCAGTGCTAGTAGAGCGCGCAGTTCAATATTTCAACCAATCACAGAGCAGTATTCTTGCGGGGCGGGGCGTCGTGACCAACTAGATTTTTTTATTCAACCAATCACACAGCAACCAGATTCGCTTAAGCCAATCAGAGGGTTCTATTATTTTAAAACTAAACTTAACAGCCCGTGGGAGGTAAAACGGCTATAACTGCTCTGCACGCTCGCAAGTAATAACGCCATTGACGAGCAAGTGTGATGAAAATGTTTTTTGAAAGAATAGTGATTGGTGGATTTAAAAGATTTGGAATTAGGGACTAAAAAACACCTGATGTTTGATTGGTCGATTTCAATATGTAGCTGTAGGTATTGTGGTTGGTTGATAGCAAAGATAAATGTTTTTTGAAAGAGTTGTGATTGGTGGATTTAATATGGTGAAGTGTTATGATTGGTCAAATTAAATGTGTTAAAAATCATAAATATGTATACATATTTTCCCTAGGGGCTAGATGTACTACTTTAGCCCCGCTTATTAAGCCTAATATGACACACTTTTCGAGCATGAGATGTGAAAAACCATTTAACAGCGCGCGATTTCTTTAAAGGGGCGGGGCGCCGGGCGTGCCTTCGGAAACGCATCAGTGGTATACGTTCTTAAAAATTATGATTATTAACACTAAAATCATTAATTGGTCAGCGTATGAAAATTCATGTTCACCTATTTAATCAAAACGGACTTTATTCTGAGATGTTTCATGTTTTTTTTTTCTTCAATTTAAAACATTCCTTCTTATCAATTTTTTGGTAAATTAAACTTATAGGTAAAGTGTGTTTTCGAATGTGGTACCTACTTGCTTCTTGCTGTTTTGGGGATCTTCTTTGAAATTCGAATGTCGGAGTATGAATCGACGACCTATTCCTGTCATATTCCTTTTTCGTAATGAAATGAAAGCCCAACTAGCACACTGGCGTTAAAATAACCCTTTATATCATTCTTATATCAGTTATATCAGTTCCAGCCAAGTGTTAAGGTGTTAATAATGTCTGTAAAAAAGTTGTTATAGCATGCTCTAACACCCTTATAACCACGAAAGAGGCCCACGTATTATAGGTAAAGGTGTTAGAAAGCCAGTAAAGCAGTGTTATCTGAACCTGTAGTGTTGACCAACGCTCTACAAACACCGTAGTAACGGTTAAGGTGTTAGCTGAGAGTGTTATAACACTCTTGCGCTCACCCAGTTTCAAGCAGGGATCGGATACCGGTATTATCGGTATTTTCTCCATACAAATTAAACCGGTATTATTTCGTTCTTTGGTTATTATATCATTTTTGATCGAGCAATCTAATAATACGAATATGTTACCTAAATACTCGTACACGATAGAGTCCTACATTAAGAGCCTACAATAATTCAAAATATTAGACTACTTCGGGGATTTTTGAAAAAACCGGTTCCGTACCCTGGTTTCAAGTGAGCATCTTACTCTTTTCTTTACTATAAAATTATGAGACAAATATAGACAAACATCTAATCTTGTTTCTTGGCCAGTGGCATGTTAAATTAGGTGGCATCCATAGAATGAAAAGAGTAACATAAATAATGAAGTATTTTGATGTCAAATATTGAATAACCTAATCAATTCGTAGGTTAGAGTTCACCAAAACAATGGCGAACTTACATTAAAGCTTTAGGCGTCAATTCTTAACGCCTCTTTAACACTATTAGTTCCAACTGAGATAATTATAAAGGTTCAGTGGCGGATTTACAGGCAGGCTGAGTAGGCTGCAGCCTAGGGCGGTAGATTTTAGAAGCGGCAAATTTATTATTGTTAACTAGAGTATCGAATTGCAGAGGTCAGTAGGGGCGGCAAAATTTGAACAGCCTACTGGCGGCAAATGTGTAAATCCGCCACTGTTAAGGTTATAATAAAACCCTTAGCTGACACCAAAATGTTCGTGCGTTCAATCAAGTGTACCTAAAAATATGGTAGCATACCTCTACAACTTACTCATAAAATATGTCTCATACGCTCTTATGAAAGCAGATTAAGGTTTCGGTACATACTTATGAGAGGATTAAATCGGTACATATCTTTGTACATACACTGTTGGTGACTGTAGGTACACCAGTCACCAACTGACAGTTAAGTTTCTGTCAAAAATTTAATTTTTGGTGCAATTTTTAGCCGATTTATCTGTTTTGCACAAACATGATGGGTTTATCTTGTGTAGTCCAGGAATTGATATTGCCTTCTATTTTCATCATTGAAACAGGTCTATGGTATGGTACCATAATATTGCATTATCATCTGACTTACACAAGTGTACCTACCTACAAAAAATTCAACTCGATTGGACTTCAGGAAGTAAACGAACTAACTTACACTGCAAGTTATGCTGGGTTTATACGGACTTAGTACTTGCCACTACTTGTCACATGTGTGATAACATATTGTACCTATAAGTGTTGAGTATTAGTGCAACTGCAAGTGCAAGTGATTAGAATCGAGGTCTTGCAACTATTAATACTAATACAATTCTTAAACACCAATGTGTAGACGGCTACTTTGCCACTTGTCACTCTGCAGATAAGTCCCTACCCTAATCACTTACACAAATACTAAGCTCATGTAAACCCAGCATTAAACAAAAGCTTGTAAGTACACTAAGTACACAATCGGTCTTTGTATTTTAGAAGACTCTTTCAAACTTACACATTCACATTACTAATACCTACACAGCTGTTATCAGCACTCACTTAAGTTTAGGTTTCCCTGTTAAAGATTTGGAGAAAGCGTTCGGATCCATAAAATGGAATGTCATCTCATCGCTCGAATCTTGTCCAATGACAATTGGTGTGAACTGTAAAAATTGTTATTTTATTAAAGCTGGAAGAAAACCTTAGTAGAAAGAATACACAAGGAACTAAAAGCGGATTTAAGGAAGTTATACCTAAGTACTAGGTAGCAGTATAGCGGAGCGCCCATACAAACCGATTCCCACCGGCTTGCCTAATTTATTTTTTTAGTTAAGCCTATAGTTCATACCTCTACGCTCCAGCAATAGACTTCAAGAAACTTAAGGGTAAGAAACTTAAACTACTTTGAATTAATGAAAAACTCTTAAAAAAATATATCTAGGTAAGTATTACGATCAACGGCAATTCGGGGTAGAAGAAAATAGTTCCTGATCATTGTTTTAACAAGTGGAGCCCGAAAAAGGCAGATGCTTAGCTGTCTTTAAGCTACCATCAGGCCTATAATATTTGACGCCGCGGTTATGAGCAGGCCCCGTAGCATGGTTGGCCTTGTCACGCGATAGGTGATAGGATAGAGCGTGCGTCACTGGCTGACACCGTTCGATAGAACGAGACGACGCCCCTATCTTGTCACTTGTCGCGTGATAAGGCCAACCATGCTACGGCTCCTGGACGATGTTCGCCAAGGGTGCATGGAATCGCATAATTATTATTAAGTAGGAACGCGTGCTCGACTTTCGCACGGATTGCAAAATTGAAGTATAGCATCCTTACGCACTAATACTTTGAAGTGAACTGCTTCAACTCCTTATATCTCGCTGAATTCAGGAACGTAAAAAGCTTTTTAACCGACTTCAAAAAAGGAGGAGGTTATATGTTTCACCGATTTTTTTTTTTTTTATGTATGTTCGCCGATTTCTCCGTCAATTGTGGACCGATTTTAAAAATTCTTTTTTTATTCGAAAATGTATACTCCTGAGATGGTCCCATTTTCTCCAAGTTAGGATCCGGTGATGGGATCCTAGAGAAATCGAGGGCAACCCTCAAATTTTACAGGCACGTACTACATGTTAAATGCATTTTCTAAAGCTATTCAGGTATTTGCGTCTGGAAGTCATCACTTCATGTTTGTGAGCTGATGATGGAAGGTACAACTCCTCAACGGTTAGGAGTTGGAGGATATTTTTTGAAATTTTATAAGTACGTATAGACCTTTAACCGTATTCTTTCAAGTTATTTGGGTGAGCACAAGTCAGGATCTGATGACGGGATTCCAGGGGAATTGAGGGCAACCCTCAAATTTTATAGGCACGCGTGTAGTGATTTCGGTATTTTCTATTATAACTCGTGTATTTACCCTCGGAAATCGCAATTTTGGTGAAGTGGAACTGATGATGAAGACCACAGATGACTTATGGAACTCCTCAAGGAAGTAAAGTACCTACGTCAAAGATTCTGACATGATTCCTTTGAAGTAGCAAATAATGAGTCGTCAATTCTGAGATCCTTGAGGAATCAACGGAACTCCTCAAATATTGTCAGCCCACATATAGCGACTTGGTTTTTCCTGTATTAATCAACGCATTTGCTCTCGGAAAGCAGTTCATGTGGTAAATTGGAAAGGAAATGTGGAATTTTTTAAGTACCTACGTGGCTTGGCGGAGTACTGAATTGAAGTCGGTTTAAACTTTGTTTTTAAAGTAATTATTAAGTTGTATGAAGTGAGAGTATCTACTTCCTGGATTCCTAGCTCCAGATGTTATTTAGTTAGGCATGAACGGAAGGAAGATCAACTGTGTAAATTACAAGCCCGGCAACAGTCTTGACGCTGGCGTTGACCGCGTGCCGGCGCATGCGTCGGTCGGCGCAGGAGCGCGCGCAGACTGCACGCAACGCGAGCTCGGTGTGCGGCAGCGGCGCCAGCAGCGCGCAGCCTCGTGCCGGCAGCAGCGCGCCCGCCGCTCCGCGCACACCCACCTCCACCGGGCACGCGAGCGTGCTCAGCACCATCAGCCCGGCCTGGTGCCGTCCCGGAGGCTGGAGCGTCGACCGCTGACAAACAAAGCCACTTACTGATCTGGTTACTAGGTACTTAACTTCAAAGCACAAAGAAAAAAAACTAACAGAACAGACTGGGAATCGAAGCTGTCGTTGGTCTTAAAAGTGAACGAAAGTGTCAACTATTCTACCTACCCCTCTAACGATAATGGAGATGTCCAATTTATCTATGTGCTCCTTAGGTATCAGGTTACCTAAGTATATCGTATCAACCGTTGTTTCTCGTATCATCCACCTATAAAAGGCTTTGCTTTGTGCCGCAAATGACTATTCAATATTCCAGAATATTGAAAAATCCTACATTTATAAAATACAGATACCGATAGCGTTGATTACCAACGTTGTCCTATTCGGCAGGTACATACTCGTACTTACTAAATGTCGTTGGTATTAAAGATCAATCAGAAGTAGGTACTTACTTAGGATATGACCGCTATTTGTTATGTCTGGGCCATTCCGAGAGTGCTCATTAGATATTATCATTTCATTTTTATTTCATTACTAGCTTTTCCCCGCGGCTTCGCCCGCGTACTAAGCGGAATTTATAACCATCTACAAAAAAGGAAGTCTCAGTTTGACCCGTATGTTACGATTGTATTGTAATTTGGCATGGAAATATTTTCAAGCATTTTCACGTCCCAAAAAACTGTAAAAACGACACCCATATTGATATTTAGACATTTCAACCCCATCGCACCCCAACAGGGGAGATGGTAATTCACGTCCGCCACGTCGGATACGAGAAAAAAGTTCACTATCCGTCCATTATTATATTAATTGTCTAGCTAGGGCACGACACACAACACAAGCACAGATCCGAAGTTACCTCCCGAGATTTCAGTTTCTGAATTCGCCGATAAATTGAAACCATCTTCCCGATTGAAATTCTTCGGGTGTTTCTTGACTTCAATTGTCTCTCGTACCATCCGCGGATAATAGTGGTAATAATTTAAATATGTGTACACCTACAAAGCGCGAGAGTTTTAAACTGTTATACCCTGTTTCAGTCACATTTATGTACCGAAACGAGTATACTGTTATGTACGAGTTTTGAACAAGGAGGGACAAAGAAGATTGCGTGTAAGTCACAAAACTGCGTTCGTATGCGAACATCTGCCAGAAGGATTATGCTTTATGTAACCATATACGTAGCTTACCGTTGTTGATGCTTAAACTGACTTACGTAAATCACAACCTGTCCATATCTATCCCTAGTAAAACATGACCCTTATATTCGTATATACACGTAACGCATTGTAGGTGTATTACCCCTCTGTTCGCTTCATGAGGTTTGTCGTAAAGCGTGAATGGAAGTCGGGGTGCCAGCTGCAGAGTCGACATCAAAGACATGTTTAAACTTGTGTACCTTATTCCATTACTACAAGCGCGATACAGTATCGATACAGGTGATTTTGACATGTATTCTAAATATGGCTAACGACGTGCGACAGTCGCGCCCTCGTGAAACGCGCGTTTGTTGCTGCAATAAGGCGCTGTGTGTAACCGCTCTAAGGCGAAAAATGTGTAAGTAGGACATATATTGGACGTAGACTGTACCTCTATGCCTAGTTGGAGTATGCCGGCCGCATAAAAGGCCAGGGAAGTCAGCATTCCGCCGATGAACATCTTGTTGAGCGGCGCGATGTCCGGCAGCAGCGGACAGGCGCCGCCGGGGCACACGGGGATCATCAGCAGTACCAGCGCCGGGTTCAACACCTGCAGCTGGTCCGGCATGAGCGTGATCCCGAACATCTCGTTGCGAAGTCTGGAGGCTTGAAACGTCCAACGTGAACCCTGGAGTAGACATCGAAATTGACGGACCTGGATCAACTTTGACTGCCCCGAACCACACAAGTGACACAGCCATCAGAAAGAACCATATACATAATCGGCCTTAAAGTTAAAAGTACTTAATTCTGTTTTAAACGTATATATTTACCTGTTGATCAAATAGAGACCAAAAAATAGGCACCGGCAGATACAAATACAGTATGGAGAAGACGACCTTCATATCAGAGACGAGCTTGTTGCCATACTTGTCGATAGAATAGTCCAGCCAGTGCGCGGGCGCCCTTTCACACGAGGAGCGCTGCCGAAGTCGCATCTTTGCGGCATACTGGAAAGTAACATCATTCATAATTGTCTTTCAGAGCCGCAAAAGACGGCTGAGACTGGACTTTGTAGTGCTGTTGCGTCGACATTGATGTAGTCGAGTCCGACAAGACCGATCTACCGGCGTGGCGGTTTGAAACAACTGGCGTCTAGTGGCGAGTAGAGGTGTCTCAACCATCGAATCGCTTGGAGGATCTCATGCATGACTTGTTTATGCGTAAGATACTGAAATAATAATAATATTTTAATAATATTGTGGACACTTACACAAATTAAGCAAAGCTTGTACTATGGGTAGTTGGGTACTAAATGACGATAAACATACTTATATAGATAAATAAATAGTTAAATACATACAAAACATCCATGACTCAGGAACATATATTGTGCTCATCACACAAATAAATGCCCTTACCAGGATTTGAACCCAGGCTAGGCTAAAGCGGTCGTCAAAACTCAATAACTTAATCTAATACCTTCTATTCTACCTAGGTAAACAAACTTGAGAACGTGGGACTTCCATTTTCTTCTGAGGGAACTAAGCTATGGATGGTAGAGAAAAGTTCTTGTAAACTCTGTATTCTATCATACGAATACATTTATTATACAGTAAAATCAGTGAAATGTGTCGCTTCCATAGAGCTAGTCAAACAGGACATATTCATGAACTCTTGGCTATTTATAATTTATAAAATTCACTGATACCTAACACCTATCCCAATACAGGACTACCGGACTCACCCACGCACAAGAGACAAATTTCAATGTTACGTTTTCGCATGGTTGCTGTATCTTGTAAAATGGTCTCCCCGCGGCAAAGATCACTGAAAGGAAAGTGGAAGATTTAATTAAATAGGTACGCAATATGGAAAACAGCAACTTACCTATATGCGCGGTGAGTTGCGACCAGTGCGAGCCGCAAACGATAAAATTCAAACATGCCACGTGTGGTACAAGTAACTTAAAAGTGTATCCTCTCACACGGGTCCATCCATAGCTAAGTAAGGCCTTTATATACCTACTGACCTATTGCATATTTCAAAACGTACCTACATGCCTTCTAAAATGGAATTTGTCATTTTGGAACTAGGTACAGTCAAGGGCACCAATATGTATACATCACAAAGTCTCAAAAATATGTACATTACTGCAATAATAAGGTTGTAGTATACATATTATTTATGAAACTTTGAGTGACTACATATTGGTGCCCTTGACTGTACCTACCTAATACTTCCCTAAGTACATGGTTTTAACGCCAACAATCCTGCTCATTTTCTTTATGTACCTATCTATGTACCTATTTATTTTGTTAGGAAACACCGAGTTTCTCTACCTTAAACCTGCTTAGACCTACCATACCTAATTCTGGTAACGAACTGACATAAAATACTGCCCTCATAAGCCACAAATAGCGGTACCTCAAAATTATTTGTCATTGTAAGTTATGTCATTTGTACAGAATGTACATTCAAAGTGGAGGTAAGTCAGGTAAGTAGGTACGGCAGGTATTAGGTACCTACACAATAAGCAACTTTAGAATCGTCATTAATTTGCATTCATTGTTCAAATTGAGTCGTTGAAAATTATTTACTTAGGTATCAAATAAAGGATCGTCTTTGACGTTTATTTAATCATTTAATTAGCCGCCCGGCGGGTCGCCCCAATTAAATCTTTTCATCAATCAAAACTTCTGTAGCAAGAGCTCGATTACCTTCTGTTCGAACCTGTTACATATTTAATAAACTCGGATTTTTGGCCTGTTTAAAAAAATGCCTGTCTCAATAAAATTGAGATTAATTTAAAGGCACTATAATAAGTAGTCGATGAAGTTAACAATAGAGCTATTAATTATTAGTCACAAAGTTATTATTATACCTATAATAATACCCGCGGGGGCAGCTTGTGGCGAGCTGACGGTGAGTGGCGACACCGCGGACCCCTAACCTCCAGAGGGCCCGAGTGATCTGGCCCTCGCCTCTGTGCTTGCCTTAACCGGCCGGTCAGAGTGGAGACTGGAGTCGCAAGAGCGAAACCTATGCTCTAGGTTGGAAGTGTAAAATGTCGTAACGCCGGCGGCCCTTGGACGGAACACCGGGATCTGGCTACCGCAGGCCTCTCAACAACCTCGCAGCCGCTTAGACGTGTTGTTACCCACTTAACGAGTTGGCGAGTCACCGCCTGCCTTTTTAAAATTTTGAGACTGATTGTCACGACAGGTGTCCGCAAGTCTCCTCCCATAACCCAGTTCACCGTGCAGTAGAACGTCAAAAAGCAACTGGTTACCAATGGACAGGAGCACGAGCATGGTGAGGAAACCGAAGCCGAGCGCGTAGCAGGTGTCGTCCCCGAAGCACATGACGCCGCGCCGCAGCGCCGGCGTCAACACCATGCCCAACAACCCACCCAGGTTCACCGTGCAGTAGAACGTCGAAAAGAACCGCTGCAGCTGTCTCTCTTCGTCCCGCAATCGGAACTGCCAACAGAATACATATTTTAATCGGCTATTTTCTCGATTTCGCGAGTGCCAAGCAAGGATAGCTGTGTCACACAATAGGCTGACCGAACTACACACCTACTATGTTTCTTTTCACTCTCTCTTTACTACTAGTACTACAAGATACTTGTCCCAACTTCGTTACCTATATAGTGCATAAAACCCTCTCTCTCTGGTTACGACGAGTACATTACTACAAAGGTATATCTAGTAGACAGTAAAACCAAGGGCAGAAAACCACCCATTTCAGATGTAATATTTTGTCGCTCGAACAAAGTGAAAGCACCAATACCTAGTTGTACTTAGGCTGAAATTGGTGGTGGTTTCATCTAAGCTAAACACTATTTTCATTTCAATAACGCGAGATACAAAACTATGTAAACCAAAACAAACCCCCAAAACATGACTTATTGTGATCTAATTTCAATTGAGTGCATTCTCTCTGCATACCGTTACTTGCAAGAAGTATTCTATTTTCATTTCTAAAAAAGGTAAAGTAATACTTATTATGTGGGTTGGGTACCTGTTCTCCACCAAAAGCAGCGACACAGGGTTTGATGCCGCCCGTGCCCGTGGCGATGAGCGCGAGCCCCACCATGGACGTAATGCTGCCAGTAAAATTACAAGTAGGCATTACAACAAACGAGATGGCTCGGGTCATCCAATCCAATGTCCGATGAATGATATACAAAAAAAAAAAAAGAAAAGAAGACATTTATTCACTACACAAAAGACACACAGAGACAAAGGAGTAGACATACATGACAATTGACACATATTGCGTGTCTTCGCGGCAGTGAAACGGTCGCTGTCTCAGCACCTACCTACCTACTTAACACTTTCAGTGCCAAGAACCCGCTAGGTGGGGGTGGGCGCTTTCCTCTACAAACAGTTTTTGACTTGTTATCGGCTGCGAGCGTCGCTATTACGAACCCCTTGGCACTGAATGTGTTATGTTTGATTCCCATCTAACGGACCGGGCCGGAGCATGCCTGAGCGCATTTTACAACTTGCCAAAGGAATTTAAAGCATCAATATTACGTTCATATTTGAATGGATTTGCGACCCGGTCGGCTCCTCGTGGACGTGGATCGCTCTGCTCGGCTCTTGACGCATCTGATTGGCTCCGTTCGGCTATTGCCTACTGCACTCTAATAAGACGCGGTCTGTGGCTGCATCGGTTCGATGCGGCGGCAGACGACGCGGCCCGGTCGGTGGGAATCGTAGGTACATACATTAAGACACAAAATTAGTAGGAGGGTTGAATAATTGTCGCTTGAACCTAAACATAAAAGTGGTTGATTTTTTAAACCACGGCGGTGGTAAAGAAGCTTACGGTCAGTCTGGCGGTAAGGCTTAAGCCTATGGTCACTTGCGACTCCAGAAGAATCACCAGCGCGTTGCCGACCTTTTTTTTAATTTGAAGATCTATTGCTGTTATAAACACTTATGTCACAAATGGCGGCACGTAAGGGAATAGGTACCTACAACCCCCTTAATGTCTTTCAGACGATGAATTAATATTTTTTATTTTTGTAAATACTATCTCTCCGTTCTGTTAGATCAGCTATACTCAAGATGCGGCCTGCCGCGCTTTTGCGAGTGGCCCGCGGATCCACCATGCGATCCTAGTATAAAAACCATAAATATGTACCTACCTTGTGGCCCGGGGCTCTTGGCTAAAATGTCTTTGCGGCCCTTGTAGAAAAAAGGTTGAGTAACTATGGCTGTGTTAGATACTTACGTTGGCGGTAGCTTGAGCTGAGGTATAGCTGAAAAACATGTCAGTACGGTTCCGAAGAAATGTATGATTGAAAAATATAATATTACTCTGAAACAGGAAAACAAATGTTAAAAAACTATCTCTAATTACTTAGGGTTGAACTATGGAACGCTAAATAGTAGATTGTTAACCAAGGGTTGAAAGCCACCCATTTCAGTCGAGATATTTTGGAAATTGAAATGGTGGGTGGCTTTCATCCGAGTTAAACACTCTATTTTTCATTTCGAATAATAGGAATATAAACAACACACAGGAAATACAACATTAAAAAAAATTATAAGTAGTCCAAGATCACATATTGAAATGCGGCTGTACTGTATCTATAGGTTTTGCCGTTGCTCAACGAGTGCTGTAGACCAACTTGAAATAGTGTTTGTGTGGGGACCATTTTTGCGCCGCGCCGCGCTTAAATAAATTGAATGTATTATATAAATAATGCATTAAACGTATTCATTAGTTTTATAAATGGCTTTTAATAACTTTAATGGACTTAAATTACAACTTTTTAGATACCTAACGTTACCGTAATAACTTACAATAAACATTTGTGTTTAGGTTTCTGCCATTTGGTCATTACTTTTTTTTATTGCTTTTCAGCCATAATGGCGACATGCCTCACTTTTAACCCGCTATTCAGATAAACAATGACCTACTTTCAGAGTATGAGAGATGAAAAAATCTAGGCGGAGCGACGGGATAAATAATAATAAATAAATATTAGAAGACAATCTTACACACCTAGTCCCATAATAAGCTCAATAAGGCTTGTGTTATGGGTACTAGACGACGATATATTTAATAGATACAAATACTTAAATACCTACATAGAAAACATCCAAGACTGGAACAAATGTTCATGCTCATCACACAAATATTTGCCCTTACCGGGATTCGAACCCAGGACCTTCAGACATAACCATAAGCTATAACCATATATACCTAGTATAGGTAGTAATCTACTACAAATCGGAAAACCATCTTTTAGTTAAACTCATCTAAGTGGTCGTAAATTTGGTGGTCAGGTCACTAATCGACGCAATGACCCTACTTAATATGTTGTTCTGAACAATTTGCACTGATTGTACCTATTAAATGTAGTGACTTAGTGAGACACTATTCTAAGTAACGTCTAATATTTGTGGTCTAAAAGGTAACGTCTAAAAGGGGTTGGGACACACGCATTTCGGTTTTTTTAGAGATGTAGGGCGTACTCGGTAAATCACCACGCGCATACCTATAGGTATAATATTGGAGCAGTCCCACTGAGTACCTCTACCTTACAAGCACTGCGGGGTCGGGAGTGCATGTTTCTCTACTGGTTTCTCTACTTGTCACAACGATTTTTTAAATCAATAAAGGGTCGGTGACGCGCTTGTGACTACTCAGGAGCCTCCAGCGTCCGCTACGGTGTCAGCTAACCATCAGGCAGTTCATATGCTTGTTTGACAGCATCGTCGTAAAAAGAAACTTCCGATATTCATAAATAGCTAGTAGAAAACACTGGCAAATTAAAAATAAAACAGCGTGTTGCAATACCGTGTATAAGGCCTGAATCACACTGGCGCGCCCTGCGGTGGCGCTCAATCGGTCAATAGTAAATTTGACAGCTAATGACAAGTTTACTATTAGTATATATCATTGCGTCGGTCAGTGACCTGACTACCAAATTTAGTAAGCCGGTCGGCGACTACTTAGATGAGTTGGTGAACTAAAAGATAGTTTTCTGGTTTTGTAGTACCTACTTAGATTGGTACTTATACTAGGTATATATTATATGATACCAAAATACTCACTTGTATCGTCCTAAAACGTTATCCGCTAGTATGGCTCCCACTAAGGGCATAGTGTAGCACACCATTATAAATATGTGATATACTACAGTGGAGGCGTTCTCGTGCAGGCACAGAACATTCCTTAGGTAGAGGGAAAGAATAGCTGAAACAAAAAATTGTCAAATGCGAGTCTGACTCTGACGAGGGTTCCGTACAAACTTTCATTTCATACAATATACCCACCATCACGACCCCGCTTTATTTTGAAAAAATCTTAACAATACTGTCCGAGTCCAGAATGCCAACTCACAGACACAGGAGTGATCATCCGAAACACGAACCACCGTTCCATAGTTGAGGGTTTGTAGTTTGGGTATTTATGTTCTTCAATTGTACTTGCTCCCACACAAACATTTATTACTCTCCAAAAACTGGTTCGAATGGCATCGTAAAAAAATCTTAGGACACCAGCCTGTTCCCTCAGAGAGCAGCCGTTCCTATAATCTACAATACTATTCGGTCATTCTCCAGATTAGCGTCTGCGTCTAATTGCCACGACTCCGTATAAAATGTACTAGGTAATTAAATTAGACACAAACGCAGACGCAAAATTTACGAATTACCTTATTATAAAGAGTAAAGTCTGTGATATTGTATTAGCTTCATGAAGCTACAAACTCATGAGTTTGTATTCAAAAGATAATTTCCGGAACCACTAATGCGATGTCAAGAATTCTTTGACCCGCGTATGGAATTAATTTTCTGGATGTAGACTAGTAGACTGTAGACTGTATTTTATCCCGCGAGTTTGTCTGCGTTCTTTGCAATACGCGGGCGAAGTCGCGCCTAAAGACGATTTGATACCTACTACACTTTCTCCTACTATTGAAATCAGTGGGTAATAGGATATCCTTGCCTATATCGTCAGATATTTAAATCATTCAAATGGATGGAATATTATTCAAGAAATCCAGGAACATACAACCATCAGACGTAGATGAAGATGGGCATAGATGGTACTTTGGTTACATTTTCGTTTTGATCACTTGCTCGTCTGTATGTTACCAGTACGTGCTAGTACCAGCTAATAGATTAATTTAGGAAAATTTGTGTTCTGCATGTAGGTACCTACCTAGCTACTATATAGAGTACATTACATACCTAGGGCGGTAAATTCGTGAATGCATCGCATATTTATGGCCCTCACCTTCGGTTCGGGCCACAAAGACCTGCGATCTGGGGCTTTACGAATTACCGCCCGTGGGTTGTCTAAAGTTTTACGTCTTGCCTTGGCCAGGAAGTGAGATTTTCTCCTCGCGTAGCGGGCAGAAAATCCCACTTACGGTCTGGGGTGACGTAAAATATAAAGCGCATTCAAACGATAAATAAGTAAAGGTTCAACTTACTTCGTAAGCCACAAAATGAAAACCTTTCGCAAAATTCCGTTGCGATAATACAGAAAATTGCTGTGGAGTGGCCAGGAAACATTTTGATTCCCTAAATATAAACCAAGTATAGGTAAGTACTTAACTTCTCTAGCCTAAATATTTATCTTATCAATCCTTGTCAAGTATCTTTGACAAACTTTTGACATCACTTTTATGACAAGTGCCGTGGACAATAAAAAAGTCTAGAACAACAAATACTGTGTACGAAAATCATTGCAGCCATAAAACCTCATCCAGTTCCTTTCTACGCTTCCTGAAAGACCGCTGTTGGCCTATAAGCGCTTGTGTCTGCTCAATAGGGCCACTTTGAATGGTTACTACCCGACTAGTTAAACCGTTTGTCCCGGTTAGCATGTGATAGCAATTCGTTGAGCCAAATAAGACCTTCAAGCGGCTTAAGAACTTCTAACAATGAAATCGCAACACATATTTCCAAACCCCAGTGGGTCCCTTTCGCAAAAAATAATGCCTGCCGCAACTCTTGTGATTAGATCACCGGGTTATTCCATGCGCCGAAGTAGTAGCTGATGGTGGAACCAGAAAGGCGCGCATATTTGCATTTAACTTACTAATGGGCTGATAAGATTCCGAATAATTATAACAATATGCATATATAGTCCAGGCAATGAACTGACAACTTGTATGGAAAAAATTACAGATTTGGAAATAAATTATAATAGCAATTTTTTTTTAATGTAACGGATATATTATCAATGAAATAGTTACCTATAGGCAAAATCCAACAAAAAATCAGACATCAAAAAAATTAATATTTAATTAGCTCCTAAAAAGTCCGGATAAATATTAATATTTTTTTTTATCTTTATTTAGGTTCATTTACATTTGCTTTAAAATATTCAATATAAATAAAATATAAAAGACAATGAATGTTTAATTTAAATCTATATAATTACTTCCGGGTGGAAAGTTTGTTGGATTCTTTAATAAAGCATCTTAGAATAACGTTTTAGAATGAAATAAACAAAAAAAACGCTATTATAAATTAATGTTTTTCGAAACAGTATTTTGCCTGGAGTAATATGTCAAATACTATATGCGTTTATGTATGAACATTGTAAATATCTAGAACAGTAATTTAGCCTACTTCCAATAATAAAAGGCCAGATACTTGCAGAGATTTATTATAATAATAAACAATCCATCATCAACATCAATTTACACAACAATAATTATGCATAAGTACAGTCAGCAAGGTAGTTAATAAAACGTTTCTATGCAGGGGTGCGCACTGCGCAGCTAATTGCGTTGTTCACTGTAAGTAACGATATTTATTTAGGTTTATTAAAAAGCATTGGGCAGGATTTCAAAGTCTATGTAGTTGATTTATGCGTTCTACATGCATCTAGATCAGAGGACTTGTGGTTATGGCTGCCGCTGCATGTAATTACTAATTACCGCCGAACATTCGTAATTTCACTTACGTGACGTGACGTATTCTTATTGACGGCGATAAAAGTTAACGAGACCGCCACTTTCGTGCAAGAAACAGGTAGGTATAAAATCAATAAGATCAAAAATTCATTCGATTTGGTCCTGGAATCGTTTTCTGTGCAGGGGACGACAATTTGACTGTCTAGTCTCGTAGTACAATACATATGGGATAATATAATATTAAATTAAATTATACACCAAATCTCATATTCGACCCGCGAATGTATTTGCGTTAATTTATTTATTTTTAACTACTTAGATTTAGGTCGGACGAGCAATTTATTACTAAACACGTAATTATAGTAAAATAAAAGTTTGGATAGGAAACCATTCGTAGTAATTTGTAGTCTCCGGCATTAATTGGGCCAATCAACTAATTTTAGTTGCTCGTTGCCATGGTTACGTCCTCTGGGTCACTCTTTAAAACTATGACTTTATGGGTCTTAAATTCACTAAACACGTATTTTTGTTATATTGGTAAACCCATTCCATGGTGGGCCAACTCCTTACCATAATAGGAGCCCAATTTATAGTGTTGTTTACTAAGAAACTCTGTCACTGTTGTCTCTTGGCTTACCGGGACAGAATAACAACAAGAAAAAGTTGATTGACCCAGTTGATAATCTGCCATAACAGAGCCTGCAAAAATATCTGACACGACTCTATTCTATGGCCGTTAGGATGCGCTTTGTATGGCAGGTATGCCAGTGAGTGCACCAAATTTAATTCGATTATGGTAATTAATTCTTACACGACTAGTTAAGAATCCCCAGGCCTAGTAGCACGACAAGTTTTATCGTTATGTTTTACATGACGTGTCAGTTCATTTTCGCCGTAAAACCTATCGTGCTAGCCGGCTAGGAAGCTCAACCAAAGTCGTCTCCCCACACATTAGAGAGAAAAGAAGTTTAGTATGAAAAACTTCTTTCCTTGCATATTTTGAAACTTTAAAGAGCCATATGTACTGTAAAACGTTGTACGATACACGTGCGAATAGGTAATTCGCCACTCGTTGCGAATTTCCTATTTTCTGCACTTGTATCGTAAATAACTATTGTCTCTATGTTTTTTTCTATCGTAATTTCTGGCAACGGAAACTAGTGTCCGACCTAGATATTGCGCATGCCCTTGTGTATATAAAATATCATGTTACTCCAACATGCCGTTTTAAAATGAGAACCGAACAACGTTTTTACGGAAAGTTCAGCTTCCTGGGTTTTGAGCTTACAATCATATTATGCCGATTATGAGGAAATGATTAATTGCGTACGGCCAAGTTTTGTGGCCCATTATCCCTATATATTTATACATATATTTTAATTTGCTATTGCGGAGGCGCTCATTGGTCGCGCTGTGACGTTTTTACAGTATCGGATATCTAAGGAAAAAACTTTGTGGTGACAAAAAAAATGTGTTTTGGACAAATTTTTATGATATTATTGTTTCAATTAGTCACTCACGTTACCTAATGTTCGCCAATATAAAAAAAATATAAGCATTTTTGTATAAAGGTTACCAATATTTTCTATTCAACTTGTATGATCATTATAAAAAAACCACAAATACAATATTGCACTAAGGTGCCTTTTTCTCAGACAACAATATGTTTGCGGTAACTGGACATGTGATTAGACTAAGTAAAAAAATAATAACATGAAATACTTTTCTAGTCACACAAATGAAATTATATTAGTGTTGAATGTGAACCGTAACATTCACCCTTATTATACCTTAAACGAGGCCTTATTTTAGGCACCGCGCGGATTTAAATTTTGTATCACGATGTAGGTAATCCGCCTAGACCGGACATACGCGCGACCACGCGGAGCCGCGGCGGCGCGCATCGGGGAGCCGCGCCTACCGCTCGGAACCAACTGGCGGTCTATCTGGCTGTCTACCACTCGTACTCGCGATGCCACACGCCGTCCTCGTCCACCCACTCCCACACGCGGCGCTCCTCGTCCTCCGAGTCAGACTCGGGTCATTCCCACCTGTAACAACGGTACAAATCGTTATAGCATTTTTTGGCAACCACAATTGCCACAATCAGTTTAGTGGTGTGCGAAATTGGCAGCTGTGGTTGTCGTCACAAACAAGTGAGTAGATAACATGAAAATTTGTATAAACAATGGGATCCGCCATTATCTAGGTCGGAAATTAGTTAGTATGAAAAACTTCTTGTCTGTATTTTTTTTTCTATATATTTTCTAGCAACAGAAACTAATTTACGACTTAGATATGGCGGATCCCATTGTGTTTACAAAGTGTCATGTTATTCCAGCATGCCGTTTTAAAATGACAACCAAACTACGCCTGTATGGAGAGTCGCGCGTCCTGGCGACTCTTAAGGGGACGTTACTAGCGCCACTGGTAAATAATTGTGATTATTTAATTTAACGATAGATATTTATAAAAGGAGGCCACTACTCCCTGTATTTTGTATTTAAGTACCCTGTGAATACAACAAACTAGTTGCGTCCAAAGTTAAAACGGCCGTTTTTCTTTTGCATAGATCGACGAATCCAGCAGCATTAAAACTAGTTTGATGTATTCACAGGGTACATAAATACAACATACAGCGAGTAGTGGCCTCATTTTTTAAATATCTATCGTTAAATTTAAATAATCACAATTATTTACCAGTGGCGCTAGTGAGCACTGTAACGCCCTCTTAATCCTTTCGGGGCCCTGAACCGCATGGTGGGCGCGTTGCTCATAGCCACTTTCCTGTACTAACACGCTCACAGCAGGAAATTATTAACTTGAAGTTAACCACACGTGTTATAAGGCCGTGGGCAAGTATTAGGCTCCGAGCGTAGCGCTACGAAATCTTTGGTACTGAATGTCCTTAGCACATGTGTCACACAAATAAACGAAAATATGATATTATACTTAAAATGAATGACAATGAGTTCTTGGATTTAAAATGTAACTTCATAAAATGTAGGCCAGTACAAAATATATGTATGAAATAAGTTACGATAATGTGGACAGTATTGTGAAAATGACAATTTCGTAAGCAAATGAATGCTTGGTTAAAATATTGCTTATATTTTAATTTCATCTTATATATATTAAATTGTTCCACTACCGTTGTTACTTTAAAAATAAGCAATAGCTAAGAATTACTTGATTCATGAGATGACAAATTGGCGTATCAGACATTATATTACTAATTAAAACAAGATTATTTTGGAGTAACGGGGAATTATGTATAAAAGTTCAGGACGTAAAATTGCGTATTTCATATCAAGCGAGAGTTACGACAAAATATTTCAGAGGAGAGATTTCTCTCTAATATTGAGTTTCTGCGCAATATTTTTCTTGGGCGTAATGGACATTTTTCTCAAGCTATTGGGATGTTATCTACGAGGTGCGGTCTAAAAGTTTCTAGCTGGAGAAATATGGCAGTTTAAAAATAAAAAGTGTCATTTATTCTGCTTGTTCGTGTATAGTTTTGAGGTTTCTGTTAGTTTCTGTCATATAGAACAATAGGAAGTATGAACGTTTTCGAAATGTTTAAGTTGGAATATCGTTCCGTGACAAAGGAAGGGGTCAGCTCGACCGATATAAAAAAAGGTTAGATGTGTACGGGGATACCTCTCCTTCGTTTAATTATGTATACCATTCGACGGAGAAATAAAAACTGAGCAGGACTGCATTCATAACAAGTTTTCGACATTTTGTCCCATACGCCCATGAGTCTACGGTAGTCGATATCATTATAAAGTTGACCTTTACATTTCGATCATAAGGCGCCTTACATGATCTAAGCAAACTGAGGTATGTTCCATGTCCGCCAAGTGCGGTGCCGCCTACGAAATAACCACAGAACACTAAATACTATAGAAGGGGTATCCAGCGAAGGGGTTTCTATCGGGATCGGTGTCGCCACCTCATCCCCTCAACGTCGCCTACAACTTCGTGAGCGACTGCACGGCGATCAGGTGACGTTGGCGCATGAGCGCATGCTCAAAGTAGTGACGCGCGTGCCACGCCCACATCACCTTTCTATGGTATTTAGTGTTCTGTGGAAATGGCCGTTTCGCACTCACTCCGGACGAGGCGGCACGAAGTCCGCATACGTGGGCAGCATCGCGGAGAAGAGCAGCCGCAGGTCCGAGGGGCGCGGCGTGGTGGCGGCGGAGCTGGACGTGTACCCGTAGCGGTTGACGCCGTGCAGCGGCGGCGACGGGTCCGCGGACATCAGGGTCGTCACGTGCGGTACCGCCTACCAAATAAAACAATCGTTTCTTATAAGTTACTAGCTTACGCCCGCCCGCCCGCAGAGGTTTACTTTCCGAACCGGTGGTAGTTTATCGACATTCATAGGTCCATGTAATATGCCTAAATTGAAGAATAAATCACTTTGACTTTTGACTTTGACTTCGTCTGCGTGGACCCGGGATAAAAACTATCCTCTATTTGAATCCATGCTATAAACTATCTTCGTGCAAAATTTCATTCAAATCGTTTGAGAAGTTTGAGCGTGATTGAGTAACAAACATCTAAACATTCAAACATCTAAACATTCAAACATCTAAACATCCAAACTTTCGCATTTATAATACATATTAGTAGGATAATAGTAAGTGGGTCCAATCCGTCTGTAATCATAAGCGGTGTTCTTTAAAATCGGATGACATGTGCTGGCGTCTTAAAGCATTTCAGTAACTTACACCTCTATAAAAAACCTTGCACAATGTGCAAAAAATAAAATACAAAGACCAAAGACAATTTCACAATCGATTAATGGTCATTCACAAAATCATAAAAATGCCCGCATGTTGCTGTAAGCACTTGATATTATAAACGTTCAACCACTCCAAGCTTTCAATGTACAATTGGGTTTCGATTTCCTATTAATATGCCCCCCCCCCCCCCCGCGCAAAATTCGGCCGACATTTTACGCTAATACGTCATATGGCTACTCCACTTATGTATGCTCTAAGGCTGGCGTCGACCTTGATCGGCCTGTAATCGTAAGTTGGTGCAACCCGCTCTAAAACTCACATATCTGAAGCGTGAACTCCATGAGTATCGCGTGACAAAGTCCAATAGGCAATTCTACTTTTTTAATATATATTTTTAAATGATCAGTACAGATTCGATAGTCGACTGGTATTTTTAGTTGAAATTTGAATATATTCGCACCAAAAGGCAACTGCCTTTATCGTGACGTCATAACTGCAACACCAAACCACAGACTACTAAGATACTATTGCGCAGAAACATAGACACGTCAAATGTTGTTTTTCAGCACAAACTTGTTTTTGCATTTGCTATTCTGACGTCACTCACAGCAGACAAAATGGCGGTCGGCGTTTTCGATCACGTAAAATACAGATAATAAAACTACGATTTTAATTTTCAAATTAAAAATAAATCTTATGTTTTATAACAAAATAGTGTTGTATTTCTTATGGTAAAAACTGGATAAAAAATTATAATTTTGATACATGAAAATACTTTATTTTCTCACCCCATCAACCAGGAGGTTTGCCATAGGCTTGATGACGCAAAGGTGGCGGATAACCTCGTCCGGCCAACTGCGGAACAGGTTTAGCTGCTCGTTCACCAGCGCCTTCGACCGTTCCTGCCAACAAAACATACACTTCACTCAAAGTCTAATCATCAGAATCAGAATTCATACAATACTTTCGTAGTTCATTCCAGGGTAATTACGTAACTACAGACCAGCGTTAGGATAGCTCTACACACGACATATAGATCTACCGAAAGAAACGCTCTACGAAACTTTACGTCAGTGATAGACCAGCAGACAGCATTATTTTAGACTCTCCGGTATCAGATTGAGCTGAGGCATACTTATGTAAGTTCCGTGACAACGTAATAAAGTGACACCACCGAGCCGATTTGATGATGGAGGCAGAAGATGGCATAGCAACTCCGTAACTGCACAACATAAACCCATCGTGTTTCGGCTCATTGGCACCCTCTTAAAGAACTAGTTTTTAATGTGCAAAACAATACAATCACAAATAAAAGCTTGTACCAACTTTTTTTAACTTTGAATGTCTGGATTTATCGTTGACTTTTACAATACATTACATTGTACTCAGTATAACTTCTCGTTTAGCTCGTTGGCGTTGCGCTGCAGCCAGTCCAATACTGCCGGCTCGCGCCACTTCGACCACGCCAGCTTCGCGTACAAGCATATCCACTCGTGTTCTTAATAGTAGGGCAGTGCTCGAACAAATTGTCGTAAATGGGGACACGCTGCACAAACGCACCAATTTTTTTTTTCAGGTACTTGTTAGGTCCATAGCTTTAAGTTTTTGATAGGAACCAATGCCTCCGTCGACCAATTTTTTTTAATGGCAGTCATTTTGAATTATAGGTATATTATTAATATCTTGAGTTCTAAATCACTTTGAATCACCAACTTGGTGTCTAAATATACATATTTGGGGTCAGGGAATACAGCTTGCGCAAACTGTATTGTGTGACATATCAAATGAAAGAGGTTGTTGTAAGCATCTCAGATATATATTTTTTATAATTTTAGCAAAAACAGATTTAAAGTAATTTAAGAAAAAAAGACGAATTTAGACCACCCCCCCCCCCCCCCCCCCCCGCCCTTATCACCGAAACTACTGAGCTTAAAATTCGGAAAAAAATATGGAAAATAGTTCCTTGCCTAAAGATTACAGGAAAACCTATACGGAACCCTCACCACGCGAGTTGAACTCGCACTTGTCCGGTGTTATTATAGCAGCTATAGTAATACATCATTTGCGGAAATTTCAAGTGTGTACCTAATCCGTTTTAGAGATAGACCGATTGTAATGGGCGAGCAAAAACACGCTATAAAATAAGTTACGTTACGTTTCATTTAAGTATGAGAGCACTGTTTAATTTTTAATTTATTTTAATTTTTCGAATGTATGTTAAATCAGCAATAGAAATACAACTTCTGTGAAAATTTTAACAGTCTAGCTATTGCTAATACGCAGACAGCCGAATGTACAGCGGAAGTTTAGGAACAGGGTTTCATTTGATATCCTTTGGAAAATCGACTCTAAACATATCTAGTTGAATTCCTTGACCCCAAATATGTATATTTAGACACTAAGTTTGTGATTCTAAGTGATTTAGAACTCGAGATATTATTAATTAACTATAATTCGAAATGGCCGTCATAAAATTAAAGATGGGCGACGGAGTAGTTGGTTCCTATCAAAAACTTAAATCTATGGACCTAACAAGTACATGAAAAAAAATTGGTGCTTTTGTCCAGCGTGTACGCATTATCACCTGAAACTGCCCTACTATAATGATAGCGAGGAAAGAAAGCACCAAGTCACCGTCAGTTCATATAAACTTGGACGTATTTATATGGCAAAGTTGTCTCCAGTCCCATTCTAATTGAGGTTTGATTGTACCTGAGTAGCCGTATCCTGGCCGTACTTTTCCGCGAGCTCATTGGCGTTGCGCTGCAGCCACTCGAATACTGCCGGCTCGCGCCACTTCGACCACGCCAGCTTCGCGTACAAGTATATTAGCTCCTTTAGGTTCTTCGTGATTCTGAAACAAAACAATCATGAGGCTGAGGATCACTCTAACAAAATTCACGGCTTCATACATCAATGTCGGAGAGGTTCGGATATAAAAATATATGTCTATAGGACCTTCAGGTCTTAGGGCCGGTTGTCCTCAACCAGAATTCTCCTAATCAAAATGTTCAGAAAGACATTGTGTGTCTAGTTTAAGTGCACATCAAAAGGGGGACAGCGGTAAGGGAGTAAAATTGACGGACGCGCACTTCAGCAGCCGCACCACCACCGCCGGGACCGCAGCGTGGCCGCCTGCAGCGAGTCCTCTGATATGTAGGGTACCGGGTCTCACTTGGTCTCGGCTATGGAGGTGAAGAGCGCGCAGGCCTCGAGGCGCGCGCCGCGCGGCACGGACGCGCACTCCAGCAGCCGCACCACCACCGCCGGGACCGCAGCGTGGCCGCCTGCAGCGAGTCCTCTGATGTGTAGGGTACCGGGTCTCACTTGGTCTCGGCTATGGAGGTGAAGAGCGCGCAGGCCTCGAGGCGCGCGCCGCGCGGCACGGACGCGCACTCCAGCAGCCGCACCACCACCGCCGGGACCGCAGCGTGGCCGCCTGCAGCGAGTCCTCTGATATGTAGGGTACCGGGTCTCACTTGGTCTCGGCTATGGAGGTGAAGAGCGCGCAGGCCTCGAGGCGCGCGCCGCGCGGCACGGACGCGCACTCCAGCAGCCGCACCACCACCGCCGGGACCGCAGCGTGGCCGCCTGCAGCGAGTCCTCTGATATGTAGGGTACCGGGTCTCACTTGGTCTCGGCTATGGAGGTGAAGAGCGCGCAGGCCTCGAGGCGCGCGCCGCGCGGCACGGACGCGCACTCCAGCAGCCGCACCACCACCGCCGGGACCGCAGCGTGGCCGCCTGCAGCGAGTCCTCTGATATGTAGGGTACCGGGTCTCACTTGGTCTCGGCTATGGAGGTGAAGAGCGCGCAGGCCTCGAGGCGCGCGCCGCGCGGCACGGACGCGCACTCCAGCAGCCGCACCACCACCGCCGGGACCGCAGCGTGGCCGCCTGCAGCGAGTCCTCTGATGTGTAGGGTACCGGGTCTCACTTGGTCTCGGCTATGGAGGTGAAGAGCGCGCAGGCCTCGAGGCGCGCGCCGCGCGGCACGGACGCGCACTCCAGCAGCCGCACCACCACCGCCGGGACCGCAGCGTGGCCGCCTGCAGCGAGTCCTCTGATATGTAGGGTACCGGGTCTCACTTGGTCTCGGCTATGGAGGTGAAGAGCGCGCAGGCCTCGAGGCGCGCGCCGCGCGGCACGGACGCGCACTCCAGCAGCCGCACCACCACCGCCGGGACCGCAGCGTGGCCGCCTGCAGCGAGTCCTCTGATGTGTAGGGTACCGGGTCTCACTTGGTCTCGGCTATGGAGGTGAAGAGCGCGCAGGCCTCGAGGCGCGCGCCGCGCGGCACGGACGCGCACTCCAGCAGCCGCACCACCACCGCCGGGACCGCAGCGTGGCCGCCTGCAGCGAGTCCTCTGATGTGTAGGGTACCGGGTCTCACTTGGTCTCGGCTATGGAGGTGAAGAGCGCGCAGGCCTCGAGGCGCGCGCCGCGCGGCACGGACGCGCACTCCAGCAGCCGCACCACCACCGCCGGGACCGCAGCGTGGCCGCCTGCAGCGAGTCCTCTGATGTGTAGGGTACCGGGTCTCACTTGGTCTCGGCTATGGAGGTGAAGAGCGCGCAGGCCTCGAGGCGCGCGCCGCGCGGCACGGACGCGCACTCCAGCAGCCGCACCACCACCGCCGGGAACCGCAGCATTGCCTCCTGCAGTAGCGAGTCCGCCGCGCTCAGGTCCGCTGCAAGTTAAAAGAAAACATTCCGAAACCTGTTTTTTTAAAGAACGATCTATTCGAAATACTTCGTGTAGTCTAACGGGTGATAGCAAAAAAATGAGAATTCATCGAGAGATGTAAAAAAATACTCGTGAAACTTTATCACCTTAGTTATTATTAGAGGGAATACACACGTGATAAATATTTACAAAAGCATTAATGCACGTTAGAATAAGGCCCGAGGTCAGCTGTTCGTCGCAGTTTAGATTATAATAGTCCAACAAGAGCGTTGGACGGCATTCTTGTCCATTTTCCGCACACGTTTTGATCCTTTTTATCAGTTGGGCACAATTTTCAGCTCTCCGATTATTTTTATACACTAAACTGCTCAAATAACCGAACAAAATCTTCACTCGGCCGACATTGTGAAAGGTTTGTGGGTTTTCGGATTTTCGGTACGGTAATTAGTGTCCAGGAATGCCAATGTGTTTTTGGCGTAATGCGACGATGCTTTATCCGGCCAAAACACATGTTCGCCGTCAGAGCGATGTTTTCGAATAAATGGTATTAGTATTTTTTTCAAACATAGATTTTTTGGTTGACCGCAAAACTAGGTTTGAAATACAGTTTAGAAATACCTCTTTCTTTTAATAGAATAAAGCATAACTTTCTGCTCAAACTTGTGCTTATACTTATGTTTTATATTGTCGGGAGTTGCAGAACTATTGCTGGTGTAGTATCGGTCGTTTCCAGGTATGTGTGCTTAGAGGAAAATAACTTTCATCATCCAAAACCATCCAGCGACACTGTGACATAATAGTGGATTTTTGCTGATTGGTGTATACCGGGGCTTTTACCTTTTTGCGGCATTCCAAACCTATGCTCTTTAATGATCGACAAATATACGATTGGGAACACTTTAATTTTTTCGCGGCATCTGGTTGGCTCATAGAGCTTATTATTATCGAGTGTTGCCCATGTTTTCCGAAAATCAGTTCTTCTTGGTATCTTTTATTCCAGTCCCATATTTTTTTGATGTAATTTTTTCCCAATGCTTAATTTTTATTAGTAATAAAGTTTATTATTGTATTTTTTTCTATTCTCTTAATTATCTAGGAGCATTTATGTCTGTGATTATATTTTACTAATGCTAGTTAATCCTGTTGTTTTTAGGGTTCCGGTACCTCAAAAGGAAAAAAACGGAACCCTTATAGGATCACTCGGTTGTCTGTGTTCGTCTGTCACAGCCGATTTGCTCCGAAACTACTGGACCGATTATCTCCGAAACTACTAGGTTTATAATTCTGAAAAAATATGGAAAATAGTTCCTTGCCTAAAGATTACAGGAAAACTTATAAGAAGTTTGAGTATTCAAAGTAACGGGAAAATTCTCAATATTTTTGTGTATTTTGTATGGAGCGCCTAATGCTTAGAGAATAGGAATTTTACGGAACCCTCACCACGCAAGTTGAACTCGCACTTGTCCGGTTTTTTTTCATATTTTCATATTCTTGCACGAAACTAACTATTGTACTTATATAATATGTAAGTATTAGGTAGTAAAAAAGTGTTCGGTTCTGGCGCTTCGCCGGCCGGTGCCGCGGCACGCTCGCTTCGCTCGCTCGGCTCGCGCGCTGTAGGATCGCGGTTCTACCTAACACTCCTCCTCGCTTCGCTCGTCGCCGTACCTACACTGACCTGCCTTAGAGTCCCTCTAAAACTATTTTGAACTAGTATACAAATAGTATAGGTACTTCGCGAAATAATGAGATAGGAGAAATGTGGAAAAACGGAAAACAAATACTCAGAAAATATGTATCTGTAGGTTATATGCATTGGTATTTAAAAACATTGAGAAAATATGTCAATGGAGACAAAAAATATTATGAAAAAATCCGAAAGGAACATAAAGCATTGGGAAAAAATGACACCAGAAAAATATGGGACTGGAATAAAAGATACCAAGAAAAACTGATTTTTAGTAAATATGGGCCCACTCCGTTCTCGGAAACGGCTCTATCGATTTCGATGAAATTTGGAATATAGGGGTTTACGGGGGCGAGAAATCGATGTAGCTAGGTCTCATGTCTGGAAAAATTAGTTTTCTCCGTATTTTCATCCGAGCAGAGCTCGGTCGCCCAGGGACTTATTATAAAAGAGAAATGGCAGTCTCGAGGGCCTTTGCCAGAGTCAGTAAGCGTATAAATTAACTACTAAATAACAAATTAAACCATTTATAAAAACAAATAAAACGTGACCCTCGCCAAGATGGCGAAAATCCCAATATTACGCAGAGCTTCTTGTTTCGACACCATTTTGACAAATAGGTACCAGAGCGTGAAAAAATAAAACAAATGAAAATCAAGAACCTCAAAAGGGGTAGCAACAACTTTATGTACAACCTTTTATGTTATTTATTTGTTAAGTCTGCAGAAAATAATTCTCATTTTTTTATCACCATTTTTATGAGTATAAAAAAATATTTTTCGTACATTACAGTTAAAAAATATATGATAACGACTTTATTGTCAAGGATAAGGTTGGTCGGATATTTTTGAACCTTTGGGAACGTGAATATTATGCTTTTAGTTATTATCCTTTTAGACAAACATAATGTTTTTGGACTTTTTGGCAAATGTATTTAGGGATTCGACTGCACAGACGATACCTTCAATAGCATGCGAAAAGGTCAAACGTTTCTACGTGGAGGTTTTGTCAGCCTATAGTCTCCTGGACGATATATATAGCCGCATTTTATTATTTTAATTAAAATCCTAATTTATACGAATAATATAGAGACCGTAACACAATACCCTTGTTATTTAGGGCCCGGAATGTTGCGTGCGGCTTTCGAAAAGTCTTAGGGAGAGAACACCAATGTTTATCGATGATATAGATAAATCGAGAGTTTTTTATTTGTGTCCTTATAAAATAATGAATACCTAGTGATAACTACGTACTCTTTACAATTTACTTTAATCCGTTTCATTTGCTTATTTATTACGCGCCATTTCAAAATAAACTATATGCACGAGAAGTCACACACTATCTGGGTCGTTCTTCTTTTCGACCGACAATAGCCTGTCCTTCGTCTTATTACGGCATCTCATTTGAGTAATGATTTTTACGGTTTTATAAGGTTCGAATGAACGTCCATATTATTTTATTAATTAGTGATATCTAATATTTCACTTTCTCTAACTAGCATTTTTTTAAATGTTTTTTTTTTTCGTAGAATGCCGTGACAGAGTGGTAAACCAAAATGTTGTCCCCACTGAAAGAGTCCACTTTGTCACATGATTTTTTTTAGAAACCAACCGTAAAAAAATATTTATATTGGCCAGAAAGGAAACTTTAATTAGTTCTAATGAAGAAACCTATGCATTTTTTTTTAAAACGCACTTCAAAACCACAATTTTCGATAGTTCAAAAACCAAAAAAACAGAAAAACCTCGGTTCATTGTCGGTAAAAAAGAAGAACGACCCATCTGTCAATATGACGTATACACGGACTTATACCTAATCTGGACCGAGTACTGCGATAAAAAGTGTGACCGACAGAGAAGCCATACTAGATAATTCCATCTAGTTTTAATTAGGGTGACCAAGTACTTACATATGCGGAATTTAAAAAAATGTATAAATGTGTCAATTCATGTTTAATGAGTGATGACCTGGTAAAGATCGCGGGAGTTCGCCGGATGCGGAAGGCGCAGGACCGGTTACTTTGGCACTCTTTGGGGGAAGCCTAGTCCAGCAGTGGACGTCTTTCGGCTAAGTAGTAGATAGTAAGAAATAATCAAAATTGGGTATTCTACTATAATCAAAATAAATTATTCTTGCATGGTCTAGGCGGGGCATGTTCATATACATGGTTATGGAGGCTGTAAAAGTATGAATTTTGGGGTCATGACGCTTCACACTTTTTTTTATTTAATACCTTGTGGTATCTGCCCCGTTGGCGACGCCTATATGTATGATTATATTACAATTAAAGCTCACGAATAACCTCGTAAAACATGCTCCTACATATTTTTGCTATTTCAAATATTTTATTCCCTACAAATTTCATACTAACGGAGCGTGTTTGACGTTTCATTAAAAGTTGCTGATATGATTATCAGTAGAATACCATACCTATTGCTAAATGAAATAAGAATATTTATTATAGAAATATTTATTCATTACTAATTATTGGATTATGTATTAATGTTGTTGTTAATGATGATTTATAATTTGATGCTATATATTTTATTTTTTCACCACAATGTACACAGTTCTGACAATAAAGATTATCGTATCTTATCTTATGCGCAGCCGCAACTCCTTTCTGGGCAAACACAATATGTGCTCGGAGGAGATCAAATTTCTTGAGGTCAACAGAGTCCTGCAATTCTTTGAGTTCGCAGGACTTGACCAAGAATAGTAGTAAGTGGCGATCACAATAGATCAGCGATGGTCGCAGTGATATAAGGGCTCTAAGTACTCTTGAGGTATAAATCCATGCATACGAGTATATATTTTGAAATGAAATATTTGTTAACAAAACGTTAAGTACTGAGAATGTGTATTGTGTGTTACATAAGTGCTCTGCCGACTAAACTTATCTACGAAATTGCATTCGCAGGTACACATACTTACTCACACCAGCCTAAATCATAGTCACCCTAATAAGTTTGGCATAATGGTTTTGTCGTTTTTTCGTAAAATAGATCAAAATATTCCTTACCTGTGAAATGATATTCCCCAATTAGTAAAGCTTTCGCTTTTACAGCCCTTTACACAACATATTTTTACCTTATTTCATGCTTATTTCATTCAGTCGACAATGCAACCAGAGACAATTACACCATTTGACAAATAGATGTCAACGTTGGGGATATTGTCAATATTTACAATTACCACAATATTTAATGCATTACCGTGTTTTATAATAAATAAATAAGTCAGTAAATAGTGTTGAAATCTTAAACATTTACAAATTGTAAAAGGCGACATCTCTTATATAAATGTGAGCTAGTAAGTATAAGCAGGTAATTTTTTTCAGTATTGTTTAATACCGGTATGTCATTATTATTTTTACATTGGCAACTTGTGCGAGTGGGACACAATCCTCTGGTTGGTTGCTCTCGCTCGAACCGCATTCTCTAGTAGTCTTTATAGTAGAATTGTTAACTGTCTTGCTCGGTAATAAGGTTCAATTTTGATTGACTAATAAAACTTAGTACTCAGTCCAGCTTAGGTATTACGTCCATGGACGTAGAAATGAAATACCAACTGATTGAAGTTTGAATACTCATATGCCAGTGTCAATACATATTAGATATGAAAAAAAAAATGAAAAATGATTTATTGGGTAACACTAGGTCTATGTAACAGATAAATAGGTTGGTATCTCTTTTTAAGTACCGGGGTACCTGTGTCAAGAGACACCGGCTCTTCACATGAAGGTAATTTTGAATAGCAAACAAGAGGTTTAAGCTTAAACTATACATGTAAGGAGGAGTGAACAGAAGCTACTTAATTAGGTTTGTTTTAATATTAACAGTGCTACTGCTTGTTCACTCCAGCCAGAAGAAACTAAAATTAAAGTAAGATAAAATAAAAGTAGGTGTGAGGGTGCATGAGCGAGTGTATACTTATGTGTGTGTGTGTGTGTGTGTGTGTGTGTGTGTGTGTGTGTGTGTGTGTGTGTGTGTGTGTGTGTGTGTGTGTGTGTGAGTGTGTGTGTTTGTGTTTGTGTTACCTGTATGTTAGTTGAATTAGACATAAGTCTAGACAATACCTAACAATAACTTTTCTACTTCAATGTAGCTTTTTGTTTTGATCCAGTTTATTATTTTAGTTTTGCATTCTTTATAGCTGCAGGGGAAAATGCTAATCTGTTTATTAACTATATTGTATAACTTGGCTGACTGCGCAGCATACTGTCTATTTGCAAATGCGGATTTAGTTACCGGGGTGGGGATTACATTAGGTTTCCTTCTTTTTGTTGTTGTCTCAGGTTGGTACGTAGATGTTTTATGTCTCCTCAAGATTACTTGTAGTACGTATAGCTTTCTTACCGACAGCAGGTCACACATTTCATAAAGTTTGTTTGTAGGAAATCTGTACGGCTTACAGTGCATTACCTTAATAACAGCCCTTTGAGCTCTTTCCAACTCCAGAAATTTGGTTATATAAATATCTATAAAGAGTTGATAACCTATGTAGGTATTTGCTTGCAAGTGTTATTTAATTTAGATAAATCAACCTCAATGTTAGAGTGAATGACTGGTATATCGATAAAAAGCTATAGTCCCTATGTGTCAGTAGTCGCACGCAAAATTCCGGGCTCTAGTTATTATTTTTAGACAGACAATGTTTTTGGTATATGTATCGTAATAATTAACTTCGTAGAGAAAATTACTTCGCCTTAGCCTTCAGAAGTATTTCTATATAATTAGGGACACTACCGGCTCCCAATAATAATAATATGTTAACCCTAAACTTGGCAAAAACCAAAAAAAACTTGCATTCAAGCCTCGGCTGCGCTGTGTAGAGCACGGAAAATCGTTCCAGAAAAAAAAAACAAAAAGTGACTAAAAAGTATGAGCCTTCAAAGATACACTGCCAAGTTTAGGGATCGGAAACCATTTTGCCATCGCTTTACACTTGGACACCAATACCCTACCTTTGTTTTTAGTAGCAACATGGAAATGCGCCATCGCATACGAGTACTGTATGCTGAAGAGGAAGCCGGCGTCCCTCTCCAAGGACCAGTGGTCGACGGCGTCGATCAGCCACTGGTGCTCTCGCGCACGCAACGCCAACGTGTCCACGACAAGCAGGATAGCCAGCGGGTCGGACGGATCCAGATTCAACAACATCTTAGCCAACTCCAAGGCGGTGCGGTGGCAAGCCCGATTCGTTAACAAGTGGATATATTTCAGGACTGCGACGTGGAATGTTCTGTTCTCCATGTATACGTATGGTAGTCGCGTTCGGGGCTGAAAAGTTACCAAAGTTAAGGTACCTCTTTTGATTATATGTTAATTAAGGTTGACTGAATTTGAACTCACATCGGTAAGCTGAAACGAGGGGTGAGCCACATACTGCATGTAGGCAATAGCCCGCTCTACCAGCGTGTTGGCAGCAGTATACTCTTCTATTTGGAATAACATGTCTGCATTCTGTAAAAAATGTTTATTTAACTTTACCAATTAATTTAAAATTCAGTTATTAAAATGCTTCTAGTTCGCTGCTCTGAGCCAGCAGCGCGTAAGTGAGTCAAGCCCGGTTATATAAAGATCCGTTAGATTGGCTTATGTCGGTAAGTAATGAATGTCATTTGACTGAACCACATACGTCATACGAAACGAACTCACCAAGAGAATTATATTTAAGCATGGCTTAGGTCGACTTATTGTAGTGGGTTCAACCCCCTGGGGGTCGCGTAGCCTCTAGCTATTTGTATTTTTAAAGTTACTGTGATGTGGATTAGATATTTTGTTACATAATAAATATATCACAACAAGATGAGAAGAACAAACGAAGAATAAATAAATAACGAAGAGTAAATTTCATAGGAGAAAGGAGATGTCTACTAAAAACTTTTGAAAATAGAAGGAGAAATATGTTACGGCACCTGATTCATGACTATACCTAGATATTTTTCTAGCAGGAACATTTGTTTAGTGCTTGCCACAATAAAAATATCGACAATCCTGTTATCGATAAGTACATACTACTTCAACGCCAATACGTACATACAACCACAGACATATATTGGCTATCTACCTAGACGCCGCGTGCACCTA
Organism: Epinotia nisella; assembly: GCA_932294315.1. Taxonomy (NCBI): domain Eukaryota; kingdom Metazoa; phylum Arthropoda; class Insecta; order Lepidoptera; family Tortricidae; genus Epinotia; species Epinotia nisella. Next base: position 16,163,809 of record OW028673.1, on the reverse strand, counting down.
CACTGTAACCATATACAGAGACACAGATTTTTTTTGGGACCAAAAATGGGTTTGGGAAAAACTACATGTTGTGACATTCTGCGTCGATTTTAAAGACAATTTCGGTGTGTGTGTGTGTTATAAAGTAAAGTAGGTGATAATTAATTCAGTGACACGAAGAAATAAAGTTACGAAAGTATTGCAAATTGTTTTCTGAAGTATGTAAAATATAAATAAATTGATAGTTTTGTTATTATTATCAATTTTTTAACGCACCCTATTACCATGTATATATTTGTATTTATTTACCTCTATGACGTTGAAGTGGTACTTATCGATAACAGGACTGTCGATGTTTTTATTTGGTCAATCACTTACAATAAGCCGTTCGTGCTAGAAAAATATCTAGGTATATTCATGACAATTACATAAAAACTATATTTGAAGGAAAGATAAGACTTATGTAGCGCTGCAACCGTGATACAGTATGGATACAGGGTTATCTACGCCTAGTGTCGCGCTTTCGTGAAACGCACGTTTGTATCGGTACAATAAAACGCCGTGTGTAATCTCTCAAATAGTTTATAGTACATTGATTAACGAGGGGCGTAAGTTGAATATTTCGTACAAGAGTCTATCAGAAGTGTTATACAACAATGTTTTTCATCACATTTGCGAGGAAATAAATAACTACACAAGACAGAAGAATCTAAGTTTCATACAACCGCACCAATCAAAAATTTACGAAATTGACAACTTCACTTCCAGATCAGTGCTAGTGGAGCGCGCAGCTTCGATATTTCAACGAATCACAAGCTGCGTACGAATTTGAGCGGCTCAGCCTGAGGCATGCTCGCCCCGCGCGGCGAGCTGCTCGCGCGCCAAATAGTTCCACATAAACATGCGCGGGCGAGGCAGCGTGCTCGCGCGAGCTGACATTCAAAACGGCGTCGACACGATGACAGGTGATTGATTTCGGAACCCACAACACCTTTTGCTTTTCATGTATTTGTATCAATAATTGTTCCAAATTTACAAATGATTACAAACGCACGGCTCAGCCACTTGCTCAAATTCGTACGCGTCTAGTGCACAAACAAGTTCGATCTTGTCGCTCTGTCCGCGGCATGCTCAGATACACGTCCAAGTGACGCGAGGCACGCACACTGAGGCTCCTTTGAGCACGGTCAAAAGACCGCCTCTGCGCGGCTCACCGCGCGCTGCTGACGAGCTGCTCGCGCACAGCGCGTGAGCGCGTACGAATTAGAGCAAAATAGGCGAGCCGTGCGTGCCTCAACCCGAGGCTGCTCTAATTCGTACGCACCTACAGAGCAGAGCAGATTTGATTAAACCAATCAGATCACACACGAGCTCATTGCTACCTAGGGACTACAAACTCTGCATGACTCTCGCGGGAACAATTTAGGCCATTGTCTTTCTATACAGGGTGGCTCATTCAAATCGGTCAGTATGGGAATGTCTGAAACTATAAGACATACGAAGATTTGTTCTTAGGAACCATGTCACCGATTTTGATAAAAAGAAAAACTGCATTCATACATTTGAAAAAAAACTGTACCCAGCTCGGGAATCGAACCCGGTTGTTTTGAAAAAATAAACTTACACTTTTTCTATTTAAATATCGATTGTGTAGGTCTTAAGCTGTAAATGTCTCTAAGAAACATGATGTCTAAAATGAATAAAATGCATTGTTTTGACATACTTTAATTTATCATAGCAGCGGCGCTAGCGCAACTGACGCCGCACCGCGACGCGAGTCGAGAAAGCTCTACCCCCCTTTTTCTAATTTGTCCGGTGCGAGTGAGATAGGGGACGCTTAGTCGCGCGAGAAGCGACTAAGCAGCAAGTTGTGCTAGACGTGCTAGTGTTCCAAGTGACCACCGTTAATACACAATATTCAACAAGTTCAGGCATGTAAAATTGTCTCTATGGCTGTTTTTATGTACCTCTCTACTTGTTACATACACCTTATCATGTGGCATTAGCATTGCATTAAATCGATATTTAAATAGAAAAAGTGTAAGTTTATTTTTTCAAAACAACCGGGTTCGATTCCCGAGCTGGCTACAGTTTTTTTCAAATGTATGAATGCAGTTTTTCTTTTTATCAAAATCGGTGACATGGTTCCTAAGAACAAATCTTCGTATGTCTTATAGTTTCAGACATTCCCATACTGACCGATTTGAATGAGCCACCCTGTATGTAGGCATGGAATAACACCATTTACGAGCAAGTGTGATGAGAAAAAACATAGTATTTTAGCGTCGAATGTAGTCCACTCACCTCAAGCATGGACTCAACGTGCATTTGGCGCTGCGCCTCCTCGATGACGAGCTGCGGCCAGCCCTGCCGGCGGCCCGCCGACGCCAGGTGCAGCAGCCGCTGGTGCAGGGTCCGGTACTCCTGGCTGTGGTCGAAGGTGAACTGCGCGCACCCGCTCTCGTCGCGCGACATCGACATCGATAGCCCTGACGTGCCAGTACATTCATTAATGCTACAACTAAACAATCTTAAAAAAATTATAATTATAACTTGTAGTTTCTATGTTAAAATCGGATATAACACCAAAACTCACAACCTCATAATAACTTACCAAATTTCTTGAAATCAACCGTATACTCGATCGACGGCACAATGAGAGATTTCTTTTGAATTCGGAGCCGAGCCTGCCGGTTGCCCCTGTGAATATCCCAGTTATTAGACATATAGATTTATCAATTTATTCATGCATGGTTAGCACAAGACGGCCGCGATATATTCTCGAGCTCTCTCGCACTATCCGTCTCTTTCTAAGTGGTCTAATAAGAGCGAGAGAGCTCGAGAATATATCGCGGCCGTCTTGTGCTAACCGTGATGAAGTTTCCTAGCGATTCAATACAAACCTTTTAGTTCGCTCTTCATCGGGCTCAGCACCGAGCATTTTTTTCATTTCGTTGGCTACATTTAAGTGTTTTTGTTGCACGAGAAGGACATCTGGTATGAGACTCTGCTTCGGCACCTCGGATGAGCTCGGGGCCGCGGGCGGCGGCGCGCCCATTAACGCGTTGATTTCTTTAAGAGACTTGTCTATTTCGTCCTAAAAATAATACCAATTACCTATTATCTTCCATAGATGCTTATTGTAAAGGCGTTTTAACAATAATTGACCCTGGAGGAACTAAAAGTTGACTAATAGCGTCTGTGACTTGTAAAAAGAGGGCTAGTACAATTGGCTACTTTCCCAAAAAAAAATATTTAGTCCGTCAGTTAGATTATCAAAAACTATTGGACACGTATTTTTTTGTGACGTCACGCGGAACTTTAACGGACTATAATCTTCATAATTTTCTGTTTAATTAGCAAAGAAAAAAATACGTGTCCAATATTTTTAGATAATCTAACTGACGGACTAAATAGCTTTATTTATTTTTTACCCAGGAAAGTCAATTGGCTACCAAATCGCGCGACTTGCCAACTCCCGTCTTTCTCGCGTTGTGCTAACTACAAGAATGATATCGAGTTATTTCGCCCCGTCAGTTTTTCAAATTGATGTAATGAGATTAAAATGAAAATAGGTTATTGCTTTATAAATCACGTTATTGCTGAGTATCATTGTAGGTATTCCTAATAAAATTATATTAATAACAGTTTGTTAATGATAGGCAACTAGCTCAACAGTGTGCTTGATTCAAACATTCTTTCAACTTTTTATAGATACAGACCTCTTCATCTTCTTTTATTGACTCTTTGGCTTTCTTTTGTTTTTTCTTTCTTCGTTTATTCTTCTTGGTACTTGTCTCTGGTTGGGGTTCCACATCTTCAGCTGATTCTGGTTCTGAGGGCTCTTGTTCTTGCTCAGAGTGGGAACTCAACTCAAGCTGCCAAATAGTAAACTTCAAATTTATTCATTGGCATCTTCTTAACATAGTATAGCAAAAACAACTGTTCATTCACAAAACTATACCTATCCTTATGGTGTAATTTTAAATTAGCTTTAGCCAACCAGAAATGCAGCAGTACACCAGCAGTGGTACCAGCTGGCCTAAGATGGCTGCCATTTTATCACTTATGGCTGTGAATAAGCCATCTGTCACTCTCGCAATTGCATACTTGTCAGAATGTGATGGACGTCTTATCCACACTGATAAATTATTATTTCATTTTAATATTGAATAATGCAATATAATAGTGACCAATTTATGAATTGTGAATTCAGAATAATTAATGTAAAGGTGTATAATGGATAACAAAAGTAATTGAAGAAAAAGAATGGTTTGCACTCATTAAATCTGTTGGACCTGACAAAGGGTACTGGACTGACTTAATATTCAGGACATAAATAGGTATACTCCAGTAGGTGTCATAGTATCATAGGCCTTTGCTTAGCATTTATTATTATGATTAATGACTGAAATCATTGCATGTGCTTAGTGTTGGATGTTTATAAGCACATCTGTAGTGTATGTAGTAAAATTCGCAAAGGCAGACGCATTGCTTGCAACATTAACACATTTTTGAGTTGTACTGCCTAAACCTCCTATTATATTTAGGCAAGTTTTATTCAAAAGGAAATAATAATGTTGTAGATGAAACCTATTACATTACTGTAGGGTCGCAGTTTACCCTAACACTCCTCATACCTACACCAACCTGCCTTAGGGTCAATTTTGATTTTTCAAAAAAGGCACTATTACAAAACATGCTTATTTTATCACATTCTTTAATATAAGATCATAAAAAATCAGTCACATATTAAAAAGAATATATCACTAAAATTTTCTATTTAAATCCTGGACCCCCTTTCCTTTAAATAGTTAGTCCATCCCATTACTCTAATATTATTAAAGGCAACAGCAGTGGCAGATCTAGGATTTTGGTTTGGCAGCTTGACTCCGTTTGGGGTGCCCCACTAAAATTAGAGTTTAGCTTAATGTAAGTTTTGTACTGGAAGACCTCAGATGCTTTTGGGGAAGCTTGAGCCAGGTCAAAGATACAATAAAAAAAATAAGTACTCACCCCTTCATAGGTGAACTTAGATGCTGAATTCTTAGCATAGAGAGGTTCGTAGTCATCGTCAGAATCACCACAGGGCTCGGGCAGGCGGTTATCGCCCAATACTTTACGGACGTTTCTACTTGACATCTTTGTGTACGGCTACAATTCTGTAATTTAGTGATTTGCTTATTGTACAGGCTTAAGAATGATTTATAAATTTTACCCACAAACTAAACTAGCACTTCATATTGCTTTCGTATTAAAAAAATTGATTGAAACGTTCGACATGGAAAATATAACGTAGCAAATACGTTGTAGTACCTACATTCCGAACTGGTAAAAGTCGTCAAAGACATCACAGGTGGTGCAGTTTTGTAGTATTTACTTATGACAAAAATTTATATCGTACTGATTTCAAACCCGTACTTAATTTTTTTCTTACCTTATGCATATACACGCAAAATTCAGCACACTAAAACAAAAATATTAATTTTTAATGTAATGGCAAAAGCAAAGTCAAAACATGTGAAATGATTCAGTGAATGAATAAGTACGTAGTATCTCTTTTTAGTCTGTGGAATAAGTAATGAATTACAGAATGAATGAATCAATGATTCTGAATCATGAACCTAGGATACTCTGGACAGGCTATACGTGATGCCACAATGAGGGACGGCAACAAAGTAGATGATACCCGTGGGGTGGCCATGTAACTAAAAATTACCCCATCACGTCCATATGTTTATTTTAAATAATGCGCTTTTATTGTAAGTGGTTTTTACTGAAGCTTTACACATTCATTGCCTAGCAGGCGCTGTTCGCAGGCACTAGTAATATTCAGTTTAATAACATGAAATATGATTCTAGTAACAGAACAAGTAGGTAATTAATAGTCCTTGTGCAAGCGGCTTATCTGTGTTTCTTATCAGCACCACAAACTGTATAGAGTGATCAGCACAGTTATCACATGACGGCCCGCGAGCTGTGTTGCGGCAAGGTAGACTGTCCGTATCTTACCTTTCTAAGCGTTCTTACTAGAAAGAGACGGACAGTCTACCTCGCCGCGACACAGCTCGCGGGTCATTCTGATCTACTTAATTAATTATTATAAAGCCTGAATCACACAGATAGTGTCAAGTTTACTATTGACCGCCACCGCAGGCCGCGCCTGTCTGTGAGAGGCTTTATTTAAGTCTCTCATAGACTGGCGCGGCCTGGCCGCGGCGGTCAGTGGTAAACTTGTCATTAGGCTTAAGGCGGATAAAATAATGATACTAAGGACCGAAATGAGACACAGCCATATTAAAAATAATTTATTTATATAAGGTTATCTCTATTTAAGTTAGGTAGGGGTCGCTTACTGGCCTTTAAATAATATTAATTTTGTATACATATTTCACAATCCAAATACTCCGCGTACGCACATCCTCAGTTAGTGGAAACCTAGAAAATAAAACATATTATTTAACATTCAATTTTCAAAGCATAGGGCTTATAGAAAATTATGAATCATTCTATACCGTCGATCATCTTTACTAATCTATATCTATCTGTCTTACTAGCTGTCCACGCGTCTCCACCCGCGTATTAGAAAGAACCCGAGCGGAGGCGCAGATGCAGGATTTTTTGTTGTGGGATGAATAGTTCGGGAGATTACTCGCTACATAAAAGCTTTGCTTCTTTTTTATGAGTATAGCGTAAATATAAGTATACAAAAATAGATCCCACCCATTTTATACGAATGTTATGTAATAACAAGTACGAGAATTTTGTTAAAGTATAAATTACCCGAGAAATGGGGTATTTTTAAGTTGTATTGGCTGATATCCCTAAAATGATTGCAAAGAAGCTAAATCGAGAAGACATTCTTATACCTGTCGCAGCTTACCATAAACAACCTACGTAATTTGGGCGGATAATTTGTCAACGAATATTTTCTTGAACAATGTAAACAATGATGTTATTTCTATTATAATCATCTAATTTAACAAGATTTTGAGCGTAATGTAATTTTACGATGCCATTTTTACGTATTGCGTATAAAGAAAAGTGAAAATTGTTCTACTTACGTGTGAAAGGTTATATTTTCATCAGAGTGTTCCGACCGGCTTTTACAGCCGAGAACACAGCAATAAACCCATTTTTTTGGCACAGTCGGAACACAGGCACCTTATTGTGAGTAAAATAACTTTAAGCGCGTCGATTTAAGTCACATTAGCATTAAATAATTTAGGTTATTCCAGCTGGTATGCAGCCCCACGCGCGCTTTGTTGGGCACAACCGTTGTGCCCAACAGAAAAAAAGTGGAACTATGACAAGGACAACGAATGATATATCTCTTTCTGTCACACTTATTGCGTTTCGTATAGCACCGTCGCGCTCACTCGTGGTATTATTATTACCATAGCCTGTCCATAGTATCCTAGGTTCATGTTCTGAATGGTACGATCACAGATTACTAATATGTAGCTAGGTACGATACATGGACCATGGACCTATGATACTCAGGACAAGCTATGGTGATAATAATACCACATCCGAGCGAGATGGTAGCATACAAATCTTGATAAGTGTGACAGAAAGAGAAATACCATTCGTTGTCCTTGTCATAGTTCCATTTTTAGGGTTCCGTAGCCCAAATGGCAAAAACGGAACCCTTATAGTTTCGTCATGTCCGTCTGTCACAGGCATTTTACTCGAAAACTATAAGGTGTATTTGAATAAAATTTTGAGGATAGGTGTAATTTGTTAGCCGCTACATAGTTTTGTAATTAAAATGACAAAAAAAATTTTTTTAGGGGTGCACTCCATACAAAACTATAAGTCAAAATTTTTTTTTTCATTATGACCCCCCGTGTGGCACATCAATCAATAGGCCTTTCAAAATAAATATAAGGTTTCTTAGCATTTTTTTTTATTAAGTGAATAGAGTCGGAGATAATCGCCCCGAAAGTCACTAAAATTCTGCGCCCCCCCTCCCCCCCCCCCCCCCCCCCCTCTAATTTTTGAACGGTGTATTTTAAAAATATGGAAAAATTCATGGACATAGGGCTTATTAATTTCATCCACCGAAAATTGTTTTGAACAAGATCGGTTCAGAGGTTTTCGAGATATTGCTGAAAAACTGCCTTCCTCAAAGAAAAGGGCGTAAGTGCCGTAAAATTTCTGTGACGATACGACCTTTTTAATAGGCACGGAACCCTTCGTTTTGCGTGGTCCGACACACACTTGGCCGGTTTTTTTTATTTGCTACTACAGAGGGCCTACCGCGAAAGGCATTCGAAGTTTTCCCTCTCTGTCAGTCTTGCGAGTTCGTACGTAAGTGCAACAGAGAGGGAAAACGTCGAATGCCGTTGGCGGTAGGCCCCCTTATTTAGTATGAAGTTGTGGCAAATGGGGCCCGTATATCAAAAGCTTGTAACTTGTAATACAAGCGGAAGCCTCTTTTCAACTCCTTTACAAATTAAGTAAGTTGTTTATGGTAAACCATCAGCCATCAGCCATTTTAAGACGAGGGCCTACCGCGAAACGAAATTCGTTTTCGTTCGTTATCTCCGTCTCTGCCGCACTTGCAAGTTCGAGCGACAGAGACGGAGATACACGAACGAAAACGAATATCGTTTCGCGGTAGGCCCTCAGATGATCCACCATAGCTTTCTTTCTCTGTATAACACGCAATGAGATAAAGGCCACAGTATTTTATCACCGTTTATGGGCCGCCGTGGACGCAACTATGCATTTGGGGGGAGAAAGACATACTTTCATCGCATTCCAACACATGACCGCGCCCCTTCCGCGCCCTGTCGCGGCCATGAATGGCCCATTGTGTAGAGGAACCTTAACTCTAGCAATTTGTTTTGACAATGTGCCAGTGTGCAATGACTTTAACTTATCAACTTTTGTCTGGCGCGTCCAGACGTCCGAGCGTTGCCGACGGTATAAGCGGTTGGAAGTTATAAGATAGAGCGAGATAGAAATATAGTTTTACCAGCCCGGCTAGCGCAATACGTTTTATAGTTATGTTTTACGTACATTCTCGCCGTAAAACGTGACGATAAAATCTATCGTGCTAGGGCCTCAGCTGTCCACACGGGCTGAAATCACACGGTGGACTGCATGCCGTCCGCCGCGGTTGGACGTCTGGACCGCCTTATGTCAATGTCAGCATTGGCATTGTCAGAGCCTTTGGTGAGCAGTTTGACGTAATCAAACCAAGCGCTTAATAAAAAAAAGGGCGAAACGAAACTTGGCGAATTGATCACCGAAGGCGATGAACATTTTCCTGTACCTAACTCGAACCATGACGTATTAAATTTGCACAGATGAAGCCTATGAAATAGGATATTTCATTTACAATAAGTTTAGTTGCTCGTCGGCTCTCTTCGGTAACTTTTGTCGGACAATTATGACATGATTATTTATTGACTTAGTAGTGGAAATATAGGAAGTCAAAATGAACACCAGGCAATTGATTATCGTATGTTTCGCGATTTTCGCAAGTTTAGTGAGTGGTGCGGTTATTAGTGACGACGGCGATGTGGAAGAGCAGGGCCTGTATCGTAAGTCGGATAAAGTTGTCATACTAACTCAACGTAACTTCGAGAGGAAAGTGTACGCCCAAAACCGACCACTGATTGTGCAGTTCTATAATAGTTATTGTGGCCATTGTAGAGCTTTTTCACCAAAGTACAAAAGTTTAGCTGCTGAAATACAACCCTGGGAACATATAATTAAATTAGCAGCTGTAGATTGTTCTGAAGAGGAAAACAATGAAATATGCAGGCAATTTGAAGTCATGGCGTATCCATCCCTTCGATATATTCATGAAAATTATATTAAAGCAAACGCTAATGTTGGTGAACAGTTGAGTGCCATTGATACATCTGAAAAGCTTAAAGCCCAAATCATACACAAAATGCAACAAGAGCAAACAATGGGACGTTTAAATTTTGCACCCTCTCTCAATATAGCGTCTTACCCCAGTTTTACTGCAGTTCTTGCTGATGTGCCAAATTCTATTATGTACACTTTCCTAATATTTGAGTCTGAGAACAGTACTGTGGGGTCTGAACTTGCTTTGGATACAAATGAGTACAGTAGCATCAGAGTGAAACGAGTGTATGACACTAGTGAACTTGTTCACTTGGCTGGCGTTACTCACTTCCCAGGTCTTGTTGCAGTGAGACCTACATTAGAGGCTACCCCTCTAACACCCAAAAACCCTTCCAAAGCTAATTTATTGAAGGCTGTCAATACATTTTTACTGTCTAAGAATTATGTGTTCCCTATTCGTAACACACAACACACAGAGAATGAGCCTGGCCAAAATGCTGACAGGACTACACATTTAAATTCAGGTTCTGTCTACTACAGTGACTTAGAGAAAACTATCAAATTGTCTTTACACACAGAAGTAACAAGACACAAGGTTTTAACAGGAGAGCCTTTACAAGCCCTGCTGAATTATTTAGATGTGTTGCTTAGTTCATTCCCCTTCAGAGGCAATCTTCAGGAATATATCCAAGACTTGAGGAACAAAATTGCAACTAGAACTGAATGGAGTGGTGCAGACTTATTTGCAATAGTCAAGCAGTTAGAGACGGTCCATGCACCTATATATGTTACTAACATGGAATATGTCAGCTGCCAAGGAAGTCAACCGAAGTACCGTGGCTATACTTGTGGGCTGTGGACCTTGTTCCACACACTCACTGTAAATGCTGCCCTCAGACCTGGTCAGGAGGGTCCTAAAGTACTCCATGCCCTTCACGGTTATGTGAAACATTTCTTTGGCTGCACAGAGTGCGCTCAACATTTTCAGGCCATGGCAGCCAGAAATAAATTGTTTGATGTAAAAGAAAATGAAAAAGCTGTTTTGTGGTTGTGGATCTCTCATAATGAAGTGAACTTGAGACTGGCAGGTGATATCACTGAGGACCCTGAGCATCCTAAGTTACAGTTCCCGAGTGTAAGCAAGTGTCGCGAGTGTCGACTGGCGCGCGGCGCCTGGAACCTGCCGGCCGTGTACCAGTATCTTCAGATGATGTACAGCTCCGCCAACATCAGGGATGTTGCCAGGAAGTCGGCCTTGGCTGCACCGAGCCCCTTCTCCAACCTGGACCTTGGGATGCTAAGCCTCCTGTACATATTATCTTTTATTCTTCTTATACTGGTAGTTAAATTTTTCCTTACAAAACATTTTTATAGAAAACGTGCATACAGGCACGGACGGGGTAAAGTTTACATTATAACACAATGACTAGGTGTTATATTAGTTACTTGTTTTTTGATAATGTTGTTATCAAGTTAGTGAATGACTTGCAATTGGTTGTTTGTCTTGCGATGCGTGGGATTTCCCACATGGGTGTATGTTGGTTTCTTAATTTGACACCATCTAACATCTCACAAGGCATGTTACATTAAGTCACATGTTTTTTGTTGGGCTACTTAGGTACCACTAAATTATTTATTACTGTTTCAGCTATAATCACATTTAAATACATGCAGACCATTTATTGTCCTGAGTAATACTGCAGTAAGTCACCACCACTAACTTCGCTAAATATTCTTATTTAATATTTTACGTTTAGCGCCTGAAGCTGTCAATTTCCACACCTTTAACCGGTTTTTATTAATCATTGATTAGTTAGGATGATGGCAATTTTTTAAGTTATACCTATTTTTTTTTATAAAAGTTAATTTTTAAGCCCCAAATCCCGTTTAAGCTGTTGCCGATCAATAACGTTATTTTGTCGATCATAATAACACCAAATAACTAGGAATAGAAGGAGAGCCGACTGCAAAATTTCGTACTGACTTGATACCGCGATGAAATGCACAATGGTTTCCCATAAAAGTGATGCTTAGTCCGAATTTGATAGTCTGTCACGGCGGAATTTGCCGAAAGTAATAAAAGAAAGTCATTTCCATTGTGAAAAAGGGGGTGTTACTTTACCCATCTGATACTGAAATAATAGCTATAGCATCAATTATAAATTTACTGTAGATACAGAAAAGCGATCGAATTACTATTATTTCAGTATCAGATGGGTAAAGTAACGCCCCCTTTTTCGCACCGGAAATTACTTTTCTTTTTACTTTCGGCAAGTTCCGCGGTGACAGACTGTCAAATCGGACTTTTATACGAAACCAATGTGCATTTCATCTCGGTATCAAGTCGGTACGAAATTTTGCAGTTTCGATTCGGCAGAAATAGCCTTGGCAGACTTATATACTCCTGAAATGAAGGTTCATACCTACCGAATGGAATTGGTTTCATGCTGGTATCAGATGGGTATATTTGTTAGGGGTCCCGATAGTCACCTTTGAGAGCGTCTGCCACGCACTTCCGGCAAAAAAATACTGACAGATTTTGCTTTTCTGTATCTACCAGTAAATTTGAAACTGATGCCATAACTATTATTTCAGTATCAGATGGGTAAAGTGACGCCCCCTTCGTGAGAAAGAAGATAGAATGTTATGTAATTGTAAGGGAAGAATTATTCATTTTGATAAATAGTTTAGTAGATGATGAATGGATAACCGCAAGCATGCAGACAGGAAATGTCTCTATTTTTAGAACAATCTAACCTTCCTTACATCCTGTATAATCTAATCACACTGTTAAATTCGGATAAGTATCAAGCTTTTTGAAAATCCGAAACATAACCGTCTTTCTACAGACATAATTTCTGAAATCGTTTTTGATTTAGCAGTTAATGAAGAATAGGTATAAACTTTTGCCCATCCTTGCTAATTTATTTTATACGAGTAAGGGTAGTATTCCACTTGTTTAAGATCTTTGTCCAATGGTCATTGCGTCTCACGTTTTTTAAAGCAAAATGTGAGAGGCATATGCATTGGACAAAGATCCGTCCAATGTACGTGCAAACACCACAAACACATTAGTTTTCCATCCAGTACATTAATTATCATTCCGTAGTTTTTGTTTGCTTGACATTAAACAGCTCTTATCATTAGAAAAGCCATCCTAAGTAGAGATGGGTTGGGGTACCCCTACCCATCTCTAATCCTATGACATGCCTAAAGTGATTGAATGTCAATTATTTAGAATTTTATAACTTATCATAACAATATACGTAGGACTAGCCAAGGTCTTCCCGTTCATTAATTCATATAGGTAGGTATCCAATCCATATACGACTGACTAGTCTGACTACCATGTGGCGCGCAGATCATAGATCACATTTAATACGGGTGATGGATTTTTGTAGTTGTATCTGAATTGGCATGCATGTATCGTAGATAGAGGATTTAATAGATGGCGTCCTAGAGTATGCCCGAAAGGGACGATGGAAAATTAACTTGACTAAATTTAATAAAAAGCAACTACAATTAAAGAACATAAAACATAAATACCCAAAAATGAGTCAAAGACGGCCCTCGCTGGCAGTAGCCGAAACGCTTCATACTAATTGACATAAAAGTATGTTGTCACAATTTGCTATTTGGACTAACCGTTGAACCGTTGTATGGAAAACCAAGTAAATAGCTGTTTGGGTCACGAAATACTGCGATTAGGTCCATAGTTATGATACAATTTTGTTTCTATAAAAGCATAGGTAAGGATTCTATTGGTAGCTTTAAATTTACTCTTGGACAATAAAAAAATGCACATTGTTTCTAAACTCTCAAGGTTCATATCTTTTTATGATTTTAATTATATTTTGTAATTTATACTTTATTACAATAATTTGAGGGTATACTATACTATCCATTTAGCTACACTACATTATCAATTTTAACATGAGGTCACTACCGCCATTCTGTAACATTCTTTAAGCTCACCTCAACGCTCACCCACAAATATAACTTGGCACTGCGGTGCGTAGTAACTAAGCGAAGGAAGCGGTCTAGTTTCGTTAGGCGTGACGCGTGGGGTGAGGCGCATGAGCGCGTAGCGAATAACAGCGCTGTGCTTACATTGCAGCCTTGTCACTCATGTCCAATGATCGGATTTCCCGGTGCAACACGGAGTGAATGACCCCAAATATTATGTTAATATGGATATGCTCCGGGATTCCGGGACTTACTAGTTACTTACATTTGTTTTTGGAGGACAATGATTCCGATTATATTACATGAAATAAAATTAAATAACATTTTAACAATTGATATAAATTAATTTCACTATACATAAAAGTTTGCGAAATAAATCTGTTTAAAACTGATCTGCCAAATAGCCTAAGCGGCCTAATTAGAAATATAATTCAAAATTCAAAATGGCGGCCACCAGACGCCATACTGTAAAAGATAAAAAAATAAGTCTACGAACTATGTCATGTGGGGTATCGTTGAATAGGTATTTCCAAATCATTCTTAGATTTCTTTAATCAGTTTTTAGTTGAAATAACCATTTTTTAAACTAGACTTCGGGATTTTAGTCATGTCTATATTCATTTTTCTACTCGATATCCCGCCGTGTTGCACCGTAAAATCCGATCACTGTCATGTCTGTATGACTGTGTGAGTCCCTCCAGTCTATTCTTACTCTAGGCGTGTATGGATGACAAAAAAATACAGGCCAAGGATTAGAACTGTCGATTTCTCCAATATCTATACAGACAACCGTTCGAAAATATCTATAGGTACACTACACAGTCTTTATTGTTACTGTCATATGACGCAGGTGTAGATATTTTTAAAAGGCTGTCTGGATATTGGAGAAATCGACTGTACCAATAGGAGCAAAAGTAATCATGCAATGGTCGGAACAACCTTTGGCAATTGACTGATACTTATTCCAGCATTCAACAAACAAAAAAACCAGGCAATTTTATAATGATTTATGACGGCATTTATTAATGGAAATAGCATTTAAAAAGAGACCAGTGACTATGTTAGTGCTTTGTAGATTGGCGTAGGCTGGAGTAGGTTGCGAATTATGAATACAAAATTCGTATATCCCATCAGCTCCCGGTTAATTTAATAAAATATTTTATGAATTTAGATACTGACACAGTAATTAAGAGCCAATTTGATTGTAACAAAAAAAGAAAAAGAGGCATTCTTTAAACAAAGTAATAATGTATTTTATGACTTCTATACCTAACTATGTTTTTAGTTCTGCTACATCAGCGTCACTAACATATCGAATAGGTAAATTTACATTTGTATCCATGACTTTCAAGTAATGAAAAATATCCATTACTTATATTAATAAGTTGAAGTACCTAGTTGTAACACGAAATTAAAAAAAAAAAACCGGCCAAGTGCGTGTCGGACCACGCAAAACGAAGGGTTCCGTGCCTATTAAAAAGGTCGTATCGTCACAGAAATCTTACGGCGCTTACGTCCTTTTCTTTAAGGAAGCCAGTTTTTCAGCAATATCTCGAAAACCTTTGAACCGATCTTGTTCAAAACAATTTTCGCTGAAAGAATTTAATAAGCCCTACGTCCATGATTTTTTTCATATTTTTACAATGCACGGTTCAAAAATTAGAGGGGGGGGGACAGAATTTTAGTGACTTTCGGGACGATTATCTCCGACTCTATTCACTTAATCAAAAAAATTGCTGAGAAACCTTATATTTATTTTGAAAGGCCTATCGATTGATGTGCCACACGGGGGGTCACAATGAAAAAAAAAATTTTGACTTTTAGTTTTATGTATGGAGTGCACCACTAAAAAAATTTTTTTTCGTCATTTTAATTACAAAACTATGTAGCGGCTAACAAAATACACCTATCCTCAAAATTTTATTCAAATACACCTTATAGTTTTCGAGTAAAATGCCTGTGACATACGGACAGACGGACAGACGGACAGACGGACAGACGGACATGACGAAACTATAAGGGTTCCGTTTTTGCCATTTTGGCTACGGAACCCTAAAAAACCGTCATGTTCTAGAACGTTGTTCAAATCGTCTCTCTCACCACACAGTACGCTTTTTTCTTGCAAATCTATAATTCGTTTTAGTATAACATATTTATTTTCAAACAATATACATGATTATGGACCTTATTTGCCTATAAGCCTTAGTTGGCTTACTTATGTCCACAATTTAATTCATTCCATTGTGTAACAAGAATTTATACACTGTACCTATTTGAGTTTGTATAGGTAAGTTTCGCTATTCATTACGCTCTAAATTTAAAAAAAAAATCCTTTCTTAACTTATTTTTACCCAAGTAGTTTTTTCACCGAAGTAATGACGTCGATTATTATACATATATCGAGTCATTTACGTCACGTCTACGTTAGGGAGTGTAGTACCTACAATCAGCTGCAGGGAAGAGAAGGTAACACTCTTGCACACAAACTTTTATACAAAGATGCATACCTATGTCATATAAAAAAGGAAATCATAACTTATTATTCGTTATCAACCGATTTCAAAAAGAGGAGGACGTTTGAATCGATTCGTACAATACTTTTTGTATTTGAAAGTGTATGCTTCCAGGTTGGTTCCATTGTTATCAAATCTCCAGTTGGATGATGGAAACCAGGAGGAATTGAGGGAACTCCTCAAATATATTTAGGTACGCATGTAGTAATTTCGGTTTTTTAGGGTTCCGTAGCCAAAAATGGCAATTAGTTTCGTCATATCCGTCTGTCCGTATGTCACAGGCCTTTTACTCGAAAACTATAAGGTGTATTTAAATAAAGTTTTGAGGATAGGTGTATTTTGTTAACCGCTACATAGTTTTGTAATTAAATGCTTAAAAAAAATTTAGGGGTGCACTCCATACACAAAACTATGAGTCATATTTTTTTTTCATTGTAATCCCACGTGTGGCAAACAATCGATAGGCCTTTCAAAATCAATATAAGGTTTCTCAGCATTTTTTTTGATTAAGTGAATAGAGTCGGAGATCATCGCCCCGAAAGTCACTAAAATTGAGTCCCCCCCCTCCCCCTCAAATTTTGGAACGGTGTATTTTTAAAATATGAAATAAATCATGGACATAAGGGCTTATTATATTCTTTCACCAAAAATTATTTTGAACAAGATCGGTTCAAAGGTTTTCGAGATATTGCTGAAATACTGCCTTTCTTAAAGAAAAGGACGTAAGTTCCGTAAGATTTCTGTGACGATACGACCTTTTTAATAGGCATGGAACCCTACGTTCTGCATGGTCCGACACGCACTTGGCCGGTTTTTTTTTTTCTATTATAACTCTTGTACATATTTACACCCGGAAATCACAAATGTGGTGAAGTGGAACTGATGATGAAGACCACAGATGACTTCTGGAACTCCTCAATGCTGCACTTAAAATTAAAAGCGAGGTACGGGCAGAGGGGCAGCTGCCCCCCCTCCGCCCCATAGTAGATGCAGTCCCATTGCTCATGCAGCGTTTACCTTAGATATATTCTTGGTTTGTCTACGCCTCCCCCCTTAACAAAATCCTAGCTACGCCCTTGGTAAAAGTACCTCACATATTCTGGTATACGGTTCCGTTGAAATCTCAGATCATAAAAAGGAATAGATATGAAACGGGGGCGTGGCGCGTGTCGCCGCGAAATGGTCAAATGACCATGTCACTGCCCGCCGCAGGTTAGTCGCAATTTACCGTGAACCTGGAATGTTCTCCCACGTTTACTCAAAATGCAGAATTGTAGCGTGGTTACATGTAAAAATAGGAGTGAAACTAAGAACTACAAGAATAGTGGAGTCCCGTACCACATGTAAGGATTAGTATTTTCACTTATAAGTCAGTAAAAACAAATATTTTTACAAATAAACGCAACGCCGTATCATTTCTCGTGATCGCACTAACATATCGAACGAAAAAGCGTATTTTTGTTTTGTGCGTTGTACATTGAACGTTCAATACAATATGCAACCTGTACAGCGCTAAACCACGGCGCAATGTATTAAACCACTATCGATATGGACGCTGCTTGAATTTTGTAGTGGTACGGCCGCTGCTTGGTGTCGCGAACTAGAGCGGTGCCAAAATGTAGTTACAGTTACGCGTAATCGATAAAATAATATCATACTAGTGATTTTATGTCGATTACTTTCGCTGTTTTATTTTATTTCATTACTTGTTTTGGTTGGGTGCCTATCTTAAAGGTTCCTACTAATAAGATTTTCACTAAGTCGGAGTATGAACGGTAAATACACATATTAAAATGTTATATACAAGTATATAATTTAGTTGCAAATTGCTCTAGAACAACTTTAAATGTGATATTATTACAAAAACAATGTTTTAAATGTGTGTTTCTTACTTTCATTTGAATTGTGATGATTGAAGAAGAAATATTGGTTTCTTGTTACAGTTTTCCAAAGATTTCGAGTATTAAAGAAAAATACCACCACAAAAACTTACCATTTTGTTACCCATCAATATCTTAACATAATGGTTTAAATATCAATGTCGATAAAACATAATTTTAACGTTGGTCGCCCCCCTAGTGTAGTGCGTTTAAGCCAATCACAGCCCTTGTTTGCAAGTTGCCGTAGATTCACTGGCAACGCCCGAGTCTTTGTTTTTACACGGTTCAATGTGTGTGTGGGCGCTGCGGTGGGAGAAAACTGGGGACATCGGTTTTGGTTGAAATGAAGTAGTACGGCACTTCTCCCTTTTTTTATGTTCTGAGGTTGAAATAGCAAAGAATGAAGTGCCAAAGGTGATTCTTAGATCCTTGATGAACTGCTCAGATATTATCGGCCCACAAACATCTCATGATATTAAATATGAATAAAACTTCAAAGCCATTCTCGAAGAGTGTTAAGGCCTCCACACACCGAATGCGGGCCAGCGTTGCTACCGCGGCGGTAAGTTACAACTCGGGCAGCGCGGCCTTGGGTCTGGGTGGAACTTGTTGTCCCTGATTTTGATATTTTCTCCGCGTAGTTAGGTATAACGTTAAAGTGAGCAATACTTTAATGGATTTAATTTACAAATGAAATGAGTTTTGAATAGATGTACCGCTTTATTTACAGATATCTGCTGTCATTTAGTCATTTCTCTTACGAGAAGTAGGTATATTGTTTTTCTTGACCCTGCAGGTGTTTATGATCAAATAAATTACGACACTATTGTTCAACCGTGGGCGTCCATTCTATTATCTCAGATGACGTCAGCCGTGCTTTTCTCTAAAATAAACTCTACTCAGCGTTGTATGCGTCGACCGCCGACGCAAAATTGGCTTCATCCCCGATCAGGGGATTCAATCTTAAATCACGAATATCTAAGGTTAAAAACAAAGTCGAATTAAAGTATATCCCCCTTTTATAACTTTAACTTACTATATATAACTTCATGTAATGACGAAACACATGAAGTACATTTTGCTTATCTATTTATTGCCGTGCTGTTTTACCATCTCCAGGGTGTTAGGTGTTAGCGCCTTTTAAAAAAGCGGTCAAGTTCGTGTCTGACTCCCGCACCTGAAGGTTAGGTTAGGTTACAGTTTTCCATATTTAACATTAACATACTTAATGGTATATACCGGTGGATGGTATTTAGCAAAAAATGCATAAAACTGCTCTAAACACGGAAAAGATGAAGGTATTATCATATTTGTGGATGAAGAAAATTTTTTTTAAACCATAGGGTATACAAAATATCTTATGGGTAAATGGGTATAGACGTCTTTATTGTTTGTACCTATTTCCTTTCCACCAGGCAGGATTTTTCCAATTATTTGGCATTTTATACTTTAAAATTGTAAGTGATGAGAGGATTTATATAAAAGAAATAATAATAATATAATAGAATTTTTATCTTTTGATGATTGTTACTAATTGTTGGATTAAAAAAAAACAATACATCGTTGAAGGCTTAGTTTCGTTAACAACGTAATTGATTCAGTAGTATTACAAACATTAGTCATACAATATATTGAATTTGAATTTATGTGTGTAAGTTTCGTTACACAATAGAAAGAATTAAATAGTAGGAGATACGATTTGCATTGCACCCATCTACTGTTTAATGGTTGAAAAGTATTTTATATCGAATTTACCACATAAAAAAAATGCTAAAATAAAAAATTAATAAAATCCTGGCAAGAAAAAAAACAAAAGTTCCTTTTTAGGGTTCCGGTACCTCAAAAGGAAAAAACGGAACCCTTATAGGATCACTCGGTTGTCTGTCTGTCCGTCTGTCACAGCCGATTTGCTCCGAAACTACTGGACCGATTGAGTTGAAATTTGGTACACATATGTAAATTGGTGACCCAAAGATGGACGCGTAAGGGGGCCATTTTTGGGGGGTAAACTGGAAAATTAAAAAAAAGTAACGCAAACTGTATCGTGTGATATACTCGTATCAAATGAAAGGGTTGTTGTAAGCATCTCAGATATATATATATATATATATATATATATATATATATTATAATTTTAGCAAAAATATATTTGAAGTAATTTAGGAAATAAGACGAAAATTGACTATCCCCCCCCCCCCATTATCTCCGATACTACTAGGCTTAAAATAAACCTATAACTCAATAGTTTAACGTTCAAATTTCACTAATCGAAGGTATGAAGCCTATTAAATATATAAACAAATATATTTAGTAAACATGCAGTGTACCTACATTACTAGTTTCGACGTACCAGTTTATAAATAAGTAAGGAAAAAAATAGGCATCTCAGCGTTAGTATATTGAATATACTATATTCTATAGGCTTCATAGTTTCGATTAGTATAAAATTTGTTCATTAAATTATAAAAAAAAAATTATGTTCAATAAAAATACTTTTCATCCATTAAACAGATGGGTGCAAATTTTGCCTCTATTCGTACGAGTAGCTTAGGCTAAAATTGTTAACAACATTAAGTCATTAACTAAGTTTTTTTTACCATCGTAATATGTACAAGTATTGTTATTAAATGAGACATATCAATTTAAATGTAGGCTAGCGCATAGTTTAAGATATGAATTGTCATAATATATTCGTACAGTATAGTATAATAATTACATGAAAAAACTGTTCATAAATTAAAATGCGGATCGTTTGGCAGGCATTTGTTACCAAGGGGTCGGTTTGGAAGTAAGTTAGTGTGTCTGAGCAGTGTTTATAATTCTGATTTTCTAATATGTACTATGTTACGGTGCAAGAAATCCACAAAATAACTGCATAGAGTTACATACCCCATAACTTGAAAATAAGCAAAAAATTACATGTCTTTTTTCTGCAAAAATATTACGTGAAGAGTATGAATTAATAGGTATTATTAATTAATTAAAGATAAAATCAAGTATTTTAAACTTGGTTATTTGTTAACACTGCATGTCGACCGATCGAGAAGGTATACCTAATTATTAAACAGTGGTCCATTAGTATACGTTGTTTCAATTGTTTAGAAATAAAAACTCCCTGTATTTAAATAAGTAATTCTATTTTTTGTATACAGCATGATTGTTCGAGTGTTGGTGGAAAGGGGACTGATAAGCTAGCGCAAAAGGTCAGTTTAATGAAAAGTTATATGTGTAACGTGGTGGCGGTTGATGGTGGTGGTATTCACTAAACTTAAAGTCACTCTTAAGAGGGCGCTACAGAGCTCACTAGCGCCACTGGTAAATACTTGTGAATATTTAAATTTAAAGATAAATATTTAAAAAAGGAGGTACTACACCCTCTATTTTGTATTTAAGTTCCTTATGAATACATCAAACTAGTTTTTATGTTGCTGGATTCGTCGATCTATGAAATAAAAAGAAGAACGGCCGTTTTAACTTTGGACGCATTCATTGACGAATCCAGCAACATAAAAACTAGTTTGATGTAGTCAAAAGGTACTTAAATACAAAATACAGGTTGTAGTGGCCTCTTTTTTAAAATATCTATCTTTGAATTTAAATAATCACAATTATTTACCAGAGGCGCTAGTGCCCTCTTAAACTCAATTTCATAACCTGCTTGTATTGGAAAGTAAAAATGCAGAACAGATTCAATTATTATCACGTTCTAAACCGGGAGCAGGGGAAACAGAGCCACAGAGGGTTCCGTACAAACTTTCATAGTTTTTATACACACGCTTAAAATAATAATATAAATTCTAGAAAAATCTTAAAAGCGCATCGTACGCAGGAGTTACCGTCATTAGTATATTTCTTTTTATTTTGAACTGATAATTAATAGTTGATTATGATGACCAGTCGGACCGATTTCGATATTAAAAAATAATACAAAGGTAATTAAATTAAATTACACACTTAAATAGGTACCTACGCTAGATAGAGGTAAATATAAATTTATTCTGTAATTGATATATTCAAAAAATTCGCTTTATAAACGTTTGTTTTCGATTTGTAACAGTAAGGGGGCGGGAATGGTCTTTTATACAACATGTTCCTTCTTAAATCGGAATTTAAGAAGGAAAACGGCCTCGTGTGGAAAAATGTTAATTACATTTATACATCCAAACTATTCTACGGACATACACATGTGGGGCATCAAATGAAAACTGAATAAATTCTATTCCAATATTCAATTCATAAATAGCATAAATAGTCCAAAAATATATTTACGTTGTGACTGACGGACAATCACACCATAAGGGTTCCCTAAAAACATAACTAGTTAAGAATATTATTTCGTCAATAATCTATTTAATTGATCCCATTGCGTAACAAAAGTTACCTACGTATAATAAATAAACGTGACTTAATTTCGTTACACAAATTTATTAGTTACTTAGTTTCTTTTCGTAAGTATATCCTGAACTAGCTTTATATAAGTAGGTATATAATTATACGTACTTAACACAATCATTCTTGATACTTAAATTCATTTATACGTGATCTATGCACTAATACTCTAATAGGAACTTTATATTTACCCGTCTTAATATATATTTTATCATGACTAAATAGACTAATGGTAAGTTGCTATTAAACCGTTTACTACTGTGACTACTAATCCATTCAGAATATTTTGCTGGATTGAGTAACAAACGCATAATCATAAACTTTCCTATTTATAACATGTTTTGAATGTAATTAGAAGGAAGACGATGTGTGAATTATATAAATTTCTCATACGTAATGGACCGGTTCATCCCTAAAGGCCTATTTACATGGTGCAACAACTCGTATGCGATTTTCATTACATTGCAGGGTTTGGTTGAATTCATCGTATTTCGCTAGCCCGCATAGCCCCGCAATGTAATGAAAATCGCATACGAGTGGTTGCACCGTGTAAATGCTGCTTTAGTCACGCGAATCTACATTTGGCTTAACATGGTGGCATACAAATTCTAAGCTGATGCACATTTTTAACCGACTTCAAAAAAGGAGGAGGTTCTCAACTGGTCGGATTCTTTTATTTTTTATAGGTAGGTAGGTATATGTTCCCCAATTACTCGAAGACTTCTGGACCGATTTGGAAAAAAACTTTGTTTCCCAGGTGGCCCCATGGTCATCAGGTCAGGATCTGATGATGGGATCTTAGAGAAATCGAAGGGACTTTTTAAATATTATAGGCACGTTTGAAAAATTTGGGTAGGTACTGATTTGAAGTCGGTTAAAAATTAGTTTTCTTCAGTAAATTATTTAGTCTACAGAGTGTTTTTTTTAAATGGGACAGTATGGGGAAATCCGAATCTAAAGGAGATAGAGGAAAAGTGTCCAAGGAGACATTAGGTGTTTTTTTATGTAAAAAAATTTGGCTCATTAAAATTTTTGGCCAAGCGTGAGTTGTTCTTAAAAAATGATAAAGTTGGTCAATTTTTTTTTTGACGCGGGTCGACTCTGTTTCATGTAAGGATTATTTCATTGTATGGAAAGAAAAAAATCTGAACAGCAGAAGTTGGTCAAATTTAATGAAAACTAATCTTCATACAGTTGGTTTATTACTTGAGAAAATGTTCGATGTGGCCGCCGTCTTGTCTTATGCAGGTACGAGCACGCTTCAAGACACTTCTAGTTGCATTTAACAGAGACTTATGGTGAATTGTGTTTAAAGTGTTGTAAACAGCATCTTTTAATTCTTGTACGGAGTTGTATCGGGATTCATAAATTCGACCCTTAAGGTAACCCCATAAGAAAAAATCTAATGGCGTTAAGTCGGGCGATCGTGGGGGCCACTCGTTCCAAATTTGAATTCTTTTTTTTATAATTTCAAGACTATCGCGTGCCATGATGTTTACGAAGATTAAAAAAAATGTTCTTCTCTTGAATCATCTGGAGCTCTTATGGATTATCGAAATTTTAAAATGAAATAATTTTAAATATTTTTTTACACGCCTAGGCACTTGTAGCAATATTAAAAGGCGAATACTGCAGCACAATTGTATGAAGATTAGTTTTCATTAAATTTGACCAACTTCTGCTGTTCAGATTTTTTTCTTTCCATAGAATGAAATAATCCTTACATGAAACAGAGTCGACCCGCGTCAAAAAAAAAATTGACCAACTTTATCATTTTTTAAGAACAACTCACGCTTGACCAAAAATTTTAATGAGCCAAATTTGTTTACATAAAAAAACACCTAATGTCTCCTTGGACACTTTTCCTCTATCTCCTTTAGATTCGGATTTCCCCATACTGTCCCATTTAAAAAAAACACTCTGTATACTTTGAAATTTATAGCACGCGTCAATTCGATGAACTGCGAGGACCATAATAAATAAATAAACGACTGGTACTTTTCTCAACATTTGATCTTGGCATTCTACTAACTACTGGGAATATTATTTCCCAACTGTAATGTAATCGTTTATTTGCAACCTTATGTAAGTACTTATTTCTAAGATACAAAGGACCCAGGAAGGGCGTAGCAACGTGGTTCTTTTAAATTGCATTAAAGCTAGGTACATAAACAATTTATAACTGTTAATAACAATTATAATAACTGTCTAACTATTCGTGTATTACGTATTAAAGGAGAAGAAGCCAAGCCACGCAGTCTCCTAGTTTCTAATGTACAGATGGCATTTCACTATGATCTTTGCTGAAAGTAAAGTGTTATCTAATACATTTTCAATCATTTTAAAGCAAGGTAAAAAATTAAACGTTTTATTATAGGTGACAACCCTGCCGCTATAAAGTTACTATTTTCATTTGCACATGACATGACACATTCACTATCAACTTGCTAGGGTTGAAACAGGCAGATTTGGCACTAAAGTTTAACAAGCTTTATCTCGTAAACAGTAATAGTAGATTGTTTAACGAGGGGCGTAAGTGGAATATTGTTAACGAGAGTCTATCAGAAGCCCGACGCCGAAGGCGGAGGGCTTTGGATGACTCGAGTTTGCAATATTCTTACGCCCGTGTTTGTTTTTCATCACATTTGCGAGGAAATACATAACTACAAAAGACTAAAATCTAAGTTTCATACAGCCGCACCAATCAAAAATTGACAACTTCACTTCCATATCAGTGCTAGTGGAGCGCGCAGCTTGAATATTTCAACCAATCACACAGTATTCTTGCGGAGCGGGGCGTCTTGGCCAACTAGATTTTTTTTCTACCAATCACAGAGCAACCAGATTTGCCTAAGCCAATCAGATGCTTCTATATTTTAAAACTAAACTTAACAGCCCGTGGGAAGTAAAACGGCTATAACTGATCTGTACGCTCGCAAGTAATAACGACATTGACGAGCAAGTGTGATGAAATAGTACATTACTCACGTAGGGCGGTAAAATAAAATAATGTCTCAGATCGTAGATAATATGCTATCTTTGGCTTTCTTTATTACCCCCCGTAAGTGCACAGTTCTACGTGTCCACCTATAATATAGGCAGGAAGTTAGATTTTGCGCACGTGTAGCGGTAGTACGGTAATTACCACTTTATGGGGAGGTGTGACGTAGAGTAGGTATATTACTTAATTTACTTAGTTCAACAAAAGGTGTGCTCTAATGTCATTCCTATAATTTAATTATTTCTGACGCATCAATTCTTACTAACGTAATTGAGTACTGCCGACCGCAACGATATATTTGGATATTTACATTACTCCAACGAGTAAGTTAAATGAGGGGAACATATATTTGACTTTGACTATAAAATATTGTTAAACCGAATAAAGCAAGTGCACTCGTTCATAGGTGCGTCCTTCCTTGCCTCGATACAGTCGGGAACTAACTTCACTCACAGGGATACCTTGACTCTGTCAAGTACCTACCACGCCCAGACGTGACACCCACCACGTTAAGTTGAACCTCGAATACTGCTACAGCCGACATACATATACTTCTATGTCTTAGTTACAAACTGGGAAACTAAATCACGGTCATTATTACGCTATTTCGCAATTTAATTAATTGCTATTTTATCGACATTACTTTATTAAAGTCCAGTAATAATATTAATCGGACTAATGTAATTAATAACATCAGCAATTATCCTTCATCAATATTTCTGAAACCTGTTGACGCTGACGAAGTTTACAAAATTATAATGTCCCTTACCAACAGCAAGGCTTGCGGTTACGATAATCCCACCAAAAACATAAATGTAACTTCTGGACAGCACTTGGGCCAAACCTTGTCATTCTTCTGTGACATATTTGGTATAAAAAATCCCACCAAAAACATAAATGTAAAAAAGGAGAGCCAAGTTCAATACAAAAATGATGCTTGGCTGTGGGCTTCGCCGCAAAAAGAATGGAGATCTAAATGAGTGCCAAGTTATGCAAAATCCAAATATGTATTTATAGGAACAAAATTTTCATTACATCAGTCATTTTATAAAGTTATTCAACATATATATTATATATATTAATTCTGATAAAAACTGGCCAAGTCAAATCTAACCTACTTTAAGATCTCACATTTTTTAATAACAGCAATTGTTATAGGTATCCAATAAAGCTAAGAAATAGAGTTTAATACTTGTTCATAATGTTATTTTGTTCCTATAAATACATATTTGGATTTTGCATAACTTGGCACTCATTTAGATCTCCATTCTTTTTGCGGCGAAGCCCACAGCCAAGCATAATATTTGTATTGAACTTGGCTCTCCTTTTTTACATTTATGTTTTTGGTGGGATATCATTACTTTTTTTAAAGAAAACTAGGCAGGTATTGAGATTTAATGATTTTCTTGCGTTTCCGTGTTGCTCGGGAGCGCTTTTAAGTAGGTAGATTTACTTCTGTTCTGTGTATAATTATGTGGTGCCGCGTGCCGCCGACGACACACCGTTGGCCGATTGATTAACGCGTATTACAAGTTTTTTGTATGGGACCACTTATTTTTTGACTTAACTTTATTTTCATATTTCTGTTATATAGCAAATATAATAATACATATATTGGGATGGTTACAACGCTACAATTATAAAAAAAAATTGTATGGATATACAATTTTTATTAATTTTTTTTTTTAGATTTTTTCCTACGCTTACACACAATTACCGAGCTGGATTCCAAATTTCATCCTTCTAGGTCATCTGGAAGTAGGTTAGGTTTAGGTACTATATGTCAGTCAATACTAAAATTTACGACTTTTTGACCTTCATATCTTTATAACCGTTTGAGCTAGCTTCATGAAATTTGGGCTTCTAGGTGACCTTATGGATATAATTAAACACACGTAGTTTTATGTGTTTACGTTAAAGAGGTTTTGAGTTATTGAAGGGTCAAAAGTGGCACCAAGTGGTTCGTGTAATGATACACTTGGCGCTGGCTAGCCAGTTCCTTTGCTTGAACTTGGCTTGACACGCTGCCGCGTGTCTAGATATACAAACAGGTATTCTTAAAGTATGTGCCATTTAGTTATGTCCGGCTCAAGGCTCACATTATTAATTTGTCCTTTACGCAAGGATTTTAGGGTACCAGTTAAAGTTATCACTAATCAAGCCCCTGTTAAAGAAAGGAGACCGCAGAGATCCTAACAACTATGTACCAAACACTTGTTCCTGTTATTTCAAAAATAGTGGAGAAAAATTGTGTAACAGCTAACGGGATTTTTAGGAAAAAAAACTGCTAATTGCGATCGGAGCAATATGGTTTTAGAAAAGGTCACCCAACTGAATTGGCTGATTTTAACCTTGTTAAGTACGTTTCAGAATGTTTACATGACAAGGTACCGTTATCATCGATATTCTTAGATTTAAGTAAAGCCTTTGATAGTGTTGATCACATTAAACTTGTCACAACGCTTGAGTGTTTTGGGATTAGAGGACCACCAATAGATTGGATAAAGA
Source organism: Epinotia nisella (assembly GCA_932294315.1). Taxonomy (NCBI): domain Eukaryota; kingdom Metazoa; phylum Arthropoda; class Insecta; order Lepidoptera; family Tortricidae; genus Epinotia; species Epinotia nisella. The sequence goes on along the minus strand of OW028673.1, from coordinate 16,135,745 downwards.
GCTATTTGACAGATAGGAAACAGTGAAAATAGAAAAAGTTTGTAAAAAGGAAATAGGTCCGATTTACGAGTGATTAAGTCTGGAGTTCCCCAAGGTCCTTGGACCTCTACTATTTTTGGTATACATCAATGATCTGATCTCCGCTAGCTACCACTTATGAGTACGATACAACATTGTTAGCAAAGGGGCCGCCCTAATAATAGTAATGATTCACAGGAAAGTAGTATAAATGATGCTTTAATGGACATATAATAATAATTTAAATATAAATATGACAAAGATATTATACATTCAATTTAATTCATATAATAATAATACAATTCCATTAAATATCAATTATAATAATTTGACTACTGAAATGGGAAAATATTAAGTTTTTAGGAGTTGTGTATTGATCAGCATCTAAATTGGAAGGAACATATAAATTACATTTGCGCTAGGCTAGATAGGTTTGTATATTCGTTGAGGAGACTCAGAAACACCATTAACATGGAAGCAGCGATCACAGTCTATCACGGTTATGTATCGTCGGTTCTAAATTATGGATTGTTACTGTGGGAAAATTCTACGGACATTGATAGGGCATTTTTATTCCAAAAAATGTATCCGAGCCATAACTAAGGCGTGGGTAACGGATAGTTGACGACCACTCTTTAAAAAGTTACGAATTCTGACGTTGGCATGCATGTATATAAGAAAGGTCTGCTTACTCGTAAAAGACCGCCCCGATTTATTCAAAATTTCATCGGAAGTTCACAAATTAAAACAAAGAGCGCAATATCAAAATCTATTATATCAGCCTCGATGTCAATCAGCTATTTATAAAAGAGGTTCTTACAATATGTGCGTAATTTTATGTAATTGTTTATCTAATAATATTAAAGTAATGACATCAACTGATTTTAGGAGGAATTTAAATACGTATCTATTGGATAATTATTTTTATAGCGTCAAGGACTTCGCAGAAAAAAACAAACACTATGGACATTTATTTAAAAGCAAAATTGTGGAGGAAAATTATATTAAAAGTTTAATTTACTTACGCGTAGCAAGTGCATGCGATTGCTACGATTTATTATAATATAGTATTTGCATTGTCGTTTAATTACGATAGAATACTGTACCACTATTCACAAGAACACCCTGTAACTAGAAATAAGTATTCTAGCAAATAAACATTTCAAGCCTACCTATTTATTAAGCGGGGAAGAGCTAATGTAATGGTTGTGGTGTTATACAAGAATCAATAAGTGATGTTATATAAAAATAAAATTGGTATTCACTGAAATGTTAGTGTACCTATCGAAAAATAACAAAACAATGTCATGCCGTCATAAGCATAACTTATTCAACTGATTTTTGATTTTGAACTGACGTTTCTTTCTTACCTACACACACATATTATGTTTTTTCTCGCTCTCACTGATTGGTTTAGCTTGTTTGTTTGTGTTAACGTGACTTTTCTATAATAATGGTGCGACAATGTCCTTGCTTCCTACATTGGTACGAGTATCTACTTTTAATATGCAATTTAGTAAAAATACATTATCATATGTTATCTGAAGAGGTATGTACTTAACTTTGTTCGTTTTGAACTAATGCTCATCTATTAGAGTGCTAATGCTACCTCGAAGCTATGAAGTCATCTAGGTATGTATAAATAAACGTGAGTTATATATATAAGTGACACTAATTGCATATTGTGCTTTGACATGTAAATAATTAACTACTACCTCTGTACAGCTATTCTTACCACAAGGTTATGGAAAAGTCACTGTCTGGATTCCAAAGGGTTTTGGGTAATTTAATACTTAATAGGTAAATACTTTTTGCGAAATGTGTGGACTTTTTAAATTGACGCCTACATTTTTTTTTTGCCTGTGGTAGGTACTTCTGGAAATGCTTTGTTGCATAGTAATCTCAAGTAATTGTAATGTGCATGTACAAGTTTTAATTAAAAAAATAGCCGCCTTGAAGTGTTTTTGAACACTATACCTATCTACTCTGATAATAATTTGCAGATAGTAAGGAATAAATTGCGCCAACAATTTAATTGTTCCCACTGTGTAACGATAACTAGTCATTAAATTAATTTTGAAGTTATATAGGTAACTTTTGTTACACATTGGGCACAATGAATCGTGTACAAAATGAAGCCCTCAATTCTGTAGTTTTTGCGCCCAACACAATTATTAATCTTAAGTCTTCGTTAAGTATGTAAATATTTTATCATCCACGATTAAAAACGGAGGAGTTTATTTAATATTCAAATAAAGTATCTACTTATCTCGGAATGATGACATTCAACAGAACTCCAATTTCAGAAATGATCTAACTAAAAAATTTGATAAATTATTTGTTAATATATATAATAATTAAATTACTTAAGATTCTGATATTTAGCGATTTAACTGTAGGGGTAAAACGCTTAAAGGATGAATTGAAAAAAATAACTTTAGATACCCAGATTGGACTTAATTTCTACATAAGTAAGTAATGTACCTAAATGATTCCATTGTATAACGAAAGTAAGTAAACTATACGTTTACAACTTTCGTTGCATACTGGAATAAATAAGATTGTAGATGAGAGAAATTAGATTATTTAAGTAGGTAGGTACTTATGTTTTTTCTTGAATGCCCTAAGATCTAGCTTGATTACAGATATCTGAAGTAGGTGTGGAATCTGCCCAGTTTTTATTCAGTATGGCTAGTGGTATAAATTGTTAATTTTGTACCGTTTCATTTACAGGTACTTGCCATAGTAACTGGGACCTCGAGGACGATGTAGGAGCATCGCTACGCCCAAATTTAATCTCATTCGAATAGAATAACATAATTTATGTATAAGCATATACTTAGGTACTTAGTTAATTATTACCTACTCAATTGAAACAAACATGAATTTGGTCGTGTCTTAAGATAAGTACCCAACGTTACCTAATTAACGCGGCCTCACTGATAGGCTAAATATATGATCGCGCTTTTAATATTTACATTCCAGTTCAATTAAAACTAGGTCTATAAATTTAATCCCTTATTCATAAAACTTAACAGACTTTTTATACTCGTCGACTTTAATGTTTGAATTAAGACTTCGTACACTAAACTAAAACCACATTTTTTTATGGAGCTCCCAACTCAATTATAATAATTATAAGACAACGCTTTAGACAACTAAAATAAATTCGACCAATCACGTGGCGCCTTTACTGAACTATAATGAATTTGACCAATAGGACGTCGCGTTGATTCTAATACAAAAGACATCAACGAGCCGGCGCACCTCTGACTTGCACTTCGTTTCAGCAGGGCTTAGATATTTTTACTCGTAGACTTTTTAGACTCGTATAAAAAGTATTGTATACAATAGTTACACAATTAGCTCTTAAATTGTCGAACCTTACTTAGGCTACTCGACAAGCCTCGTGGCTTAACACGGTACTCGACTTTAAGAGCCCTTATTGTGTAACGATTATATAAAATACTATTTTGTATTAACTAAAATGAGTTGTCCCTTTCTCACAACCACAAATGTCTGAGTGACAGATAACTTTAATTATAACGGTATTTTCGCTCAATTTGTTTGATGGGCGTTTATGAATAATGACCTTAAGTAGTAAGTAAGAGTGCTGGAAGGCAAGCTGTGTATTATCTTGGCACGCCAGTGATTTATTTCTAAATCGTTCTAATAGCGTAACCATGTCGATTAATAAATGTATATTATAAATAAACCGCCTACATTTTTATTATTCATTATTGTAAAGAATTTTACACTTAACAATATTTTAGTTCGTTGTTTTTTCAAGACGAAATAGGTTCAGCCTCTCAGCGGCGGAGCCGGAAGGACCAATGCTGCAAATAATTGATGAAACTAGTTGGAATTTTTCTTCCCATCTTTACATTAAAATCCCAACTAGTTCTATTAATAGAGCAGATAATAGAATTACATAGTGGGAATATATCAATCAATCAATTATTTATTGCGATAGCACAGTTAGGTACATAAGATAACAGAATAAATACTGTGTTGCTTATGTTCTACCAGAAAAGGCATACAAATTAACTATTTTACAATAATCAAAAAATTCAAATCTTTTTAGGGTTCCGTATCAAAAAGGTAAAGGTAAGGGCAGCGCTGCAAAGATATCTAATCTTCAATTGACAGTATAATTTTATGACGATACATAGCCGGTAAAAATATGTGATGATTTACAGCCGGCATAAAAATCTTTTTATCACCAAAACTAACGAAGCAATGTTCCCTTATATGTGTAAAATTGTAACTTGTAGCTTTTTCAAAGAAAATAAAGAAAGAATGAAAATAAGTTTATTCATGACGTTTTAAAACTTAGGCTAATACATAAGAGAAGTAACAGTACGTAGTGAGAATTTTAAATCGTCATTGAAATAGCCTCCACTCAGCTTTATGTCAAAGTACCTTATGAGTAATTTGAAGCGGTCTTCCGTCTTCAAATGAGCCACTATCATTTAGCTAGTCGCTATCCCAGTAAAGAGGTTGTAAATTGTATTACGCTGACGGCTTTTGCTTTACCTAAATCTTTAAAAGCACGATGGAGACTACTAGAACGAAACATTTAAGAATTTTCGAATAGAGAGAAAAGAAGTTTAGTATAAAAAACTGCTTATCTCAATTGTTTCTCCGTTATAATTTCTAGCAAAAGGAACTAGTTTCCGATCTAGATATGGCGGGTCCCATGGTGTATACAAAAAAATCATGCTATTCGCTGGAATAATATATACAACGTGTAATTGTTACCTAAGTGTAGCCAGGCAATTATTCCGTAAATATAACAGATAACTTTAAACTGATATAGAAAGTACGTTACCCAACGAGTAAAATCACTTCAATAACTGTTTGAAAATAAAACTAGAAATATCCAAAATATTAAGTTTAAACGTTCCAATACATTTAGTACGACGTTCGTTGAGAGGCTGTCATTTCCCTACTGTAAAAGATACACAAATTTAAGATTCACTATCTATGTGATTTTCCTCGTTGGGTAACGTACTTTCGATATCAGGAGCCGTAGCATGGTTGTCCTTGTCACGCGATAGGTGATAGGATAGAGCATGCGTCACTGGCTGACACCGTTCGATAGAACGAGACGACGCTCTTATCTTGTCACTTGTCGCGTGATCAGGCCAACCATGCTACGGCTCCAGTTCAAAGTTTTCTGATATGTTATATATGGAATAATGGCCTGGCTACACTTAACCATTACACCATGTATATGGCATGCTGATGCCGTTTTTAAAATGAGAACCAAATACGTTTCTTTGGAGAGTCGAGCGTCCTGGGCACTCTTAATCCACAAAAATACAGCATCTTTCACAAAAAAAATGAGTTCGGCCGGTTATCTTAACTCTGATTCTACCTTCTAATACCACGTGAAGGAAATGGCGGGTTGAAGCTGGTAAATAAAACAAAGGTTTGATCTGCAATTTTTACTGAATATACACGAATAAAAACCACTTTACACGTACTTAGTTCTTGACATTTTTGATCCACACCAAACATAATTCAAGTTTTATTGTGCCATTGCCACTCAGTGCCTCCACTTCATGTACGAAATATTTAAATATTGCTAAGTAACTTTCTAGCATACATTATCTTGTTATATCACACTGGCTAAATAACTAATATCGTTAAATAAATTGAGTAAATGCACAAAAAATACAATGGTAGAGAAAACTACCCCTTTTATGGAATCTATTTCCTTGTGCCTATATATGAATATTATGCTTGAAATATTACAATTAGGCGCAATCGTAAAGCCATGAAAAAAGCGGCCAAGTACATGTGGGACCACGCACAATGAAAGGGTTCCGTGCCTATTAAAAAGATCGTATCGTTAATGAAATCGTATGGCACTTACGTTATTTTCTTTAAGGAAGGCCGTTTTTTAGACACATCTCGAAAACTTTGGAACCGATCTTGTTCAAAACAATTTTCGCTGAAAGAATTTAATAAGACCTTTGTCTATGATTTTTTTTCATATTTTTAAAATACACGGTTCAAAAATTAGAGGGGGGGACACAATTTTAGTGACTTTCGGGGCAATTATCTCCGACTCTATTTACTTAATCAAAAAAATTGCTGATAAACCTTATATTTATTTTGAAAGGCCTATCGATTGATGTGCCACACGTGGGCTTGCTATGAAAAAAAAGTTTTTTTTGACTTACAGTTTTATGTATGGAGTGCACCCCTAAGAATTTTTTTTTAGTAATTTAAGTACAAAACTATGTAGCGACTAACAAAATACACCTATCCTCAAAATTTTATTCAAATACTTCTTAGTTTTCGAGTAAAATGCCTGTGACATACGGACGAACAGACAGACATGACGAATCCATAAGGGTTCCGTTTTTTGTCATTTGGCTACGGAACCCTAATTAAAAATGAACACAATGTAATTCATACATCGGATACATACCAGTTACCAGTGTGATGAATATTTTAACATTCAATGTTTATACGTAAAATGTTACAACATAATATATATGAAGATAAAAAATATCTAAAATGTATTTGTGCCTTAGTAAAGTTTTCCAACGCTTTAAACAATTTATAACGCAACATCGAAGTCTGTGCACCCCTAAGAATTTTTTTTTAGTAATTTAAGTACAAAACTATGTAGCGACTAACAAAATACACCTATCCTCAAAATTTTATTCAAATACTTCTTAGTTTTCGAGTAAAATGCCTGTGACATACGGACGAACAGACAGACATGACGAATCCATAAGGGTTCCGTTTTTTGTCATTTGGCTACGGAACCCTAATTAAAAATGAACACAATGTAATTCATACATCGGATACATACCAGTTACCAGTGTGATGAATATTTTAACATTCAATGTTTATACGTAAAATGTTACAACATAATATATATGAAGATAAAAAATATCTAAAATGTATTTGTGCCTTAGTAAAGTTTTCCAACGCTTTAAACAATTTATAACGCAACATCGAAGTCTCTCCATATCAATATTAATATTTAGAATTATGTCACGCTTAAAATCTAAATAAGACTTAAAGCATTTTTAAAATTAAAAACAATACAAAAAATATGGCACCGGCATCGAACAAAGTTCGAAAACCAGCTTCGAGGTAAATAAAACATTCTTAAAGAAAATATTGTACAATTATAAAGTCAAGATGTGAACCTAACCACACAGTTGCGACATCTACCTATATATACCTAAAAAGATCTCAATAGAAGTATTTCGATTATCTGTCCCCGAGAATGATTGCAAGACTATACTTGCCCTCAGCCAAAGTGACGACTGAGGCCATAAAGAAAGAATGCAAGAGATAACGCGAGTCTATGGTTTTATGGCCTCAGTCGTCACTTTGGTTGAGGGCAATTATAGTGCTCACTGCACTAGTCTTACAATTTTCGGTGCTGCGGACACACCCACAGTCGGGTCACAGTCATAACAACTATTCGTAGGGTGGACAAAATATTTATTTTAATCTGTGTCACATTATTTGAAAAGTATTATTAACCCGCTAAATGGTGTTGTATTTGACAGTAACATGAACTTAAGATTTCAACATTACATTTTTGTTCCTGACCATTTATTTAAGTTTCAGTGTCATATATATACCTACCTACACGTTTTGCACACGCAAATTAAAAAGTAGAAGATAAAGGTGATGCATAGCGCTTATTTATACATAACGATACACAATTGTAATATTAGGTGAGGCCGAATCAGGAAGGTATATTGCGTTGAGGCAAATTAATATAATATGAATTCCAGCAGAACATAATTTAGGCTGCCTTTTGGATTACTGTATAGACAATATTGATTATATCAAAAAAGTACACCAATATCTACGAATGTAATAAATTACATCTAGGACTTCTAAACTCCACTTTGTTGAACACCAAATAGTTTATATACCTTAACGACAGTTTTAGCTAAATAAAAAAATATAGGTTTAGTTTTTTTTGTATATAACAATCATTATCATGTAATTTTCTACTTTGGGAAAAATTTAGGCGATTGGTCAAAAATTGTAAAGTTACGCTAGGACAAACAGTTCGTAGAGCTTCCTCTAGAAGCAAAGCTGTTCGACATCCACCTAGCCCCGCCGACCACGGCACGACCAATTTCAGATCGACCATTTATCTATACTGACAATATAAACATACATTTAACTACATCTCTCACTTGGGATCAAAGTTCTCTAGATATTACGAATTTGTTTTATATTACAATGTTTTATGCTACTGTCATTATAGATAACAATAGAACATTGTATACCAGAATAGAAGAACACATACCCATTATTTAGAAGCACTTTACTTTAGTGCCCATGCCTATTGTAATATAGCCTCATCTTTAAATAAAAACGGTAACCGATGAGTTACCAGAATATAAAAAAAGATAGTGGCACTTGGGTGTCATATATTCTCTGACTCTTGAGTAGTAATAAAATACAAAATAATTATAAACAAATAGAATACATTAAACATTTATGAATGCCAAAATGACTAATGCCTGCTGTTGCCTTGCCGCGACCCTTGCGCCTTTACATAGCGCGCACACCCTGCGAACAACAATAAAATTACACTTTCAGTTAATCTGCTACCTTTGTACCTTATAGTTTAAACTCATTCGACAAACAATATGCTCTCTTCACACCGAACTACGCAGTTGCCGAGTTGCAGGTTAGATACCAGGTCAAAATTATTGTCATTGTAAGGAGATGAGATGTCACGTGGTATTTCTAGCATGCGAATGTATTATAACAATGAGGAACTTTAAAAGATGACACAATAGTTTAAAGAAGCATACGACATTTACACTTCGTAGGTAATAAACAAAAATATAAAAATGTTATTCAAGAGTTTAGCTTTGACTGAAAATAATTTTGATCCAACATATATTATGTTAAACAAATATGGCTTTAACGCACGTAAACGCATTACGTAGTTGATTACTGTACCTTATCAACTTTTATCATAACGACCATGAAATGAAAGCCAACGAATGACGTGGTACTTACATAATTAAAAGTAATTAACTAATAAAACATGTAATGCTTAATACCTACTTCGTATCGTTCCAGACTTTCAGTGTAATGTAACAGATTAATTACGTTATTATTACATTTTTTTTACAAGTTTGCATTGTTAGTAAGTAAATTTTCCTGGAATCGCCTGCTATCTGTCAGGTTAATCTTTTTTTCTCATAACTTGTTTTTATTGACAGTATCGCAAACAGTCAAGGTTCATCGACTTCGAGTTATACAATAATATTAGGTATCGTAGAAAAGCAATTAAATGGTAATATGTCATACAGTCAATTAGTACTAACGAAAGTTTAATACATCTGTAGTCACATCATCATTGTAGTGATGATGATGATAAGTTTGGAATTGATAGTTTTACAGCAGTTGGTTCTCCTGAAAATAAATATCTACACTTAAACGTCATAAGTTAAGAGTTGTGTTCAGATATTTGTGAGCACCTTCTTCGCTCTGTTTTCTCTGTAGACAGAGCTCTTTAAATCCGTGTCGTTCATTATTATCATCTACCGTCGAAGAACACTTTTTCTCTGAAACCTTTGTTTCGTTTTTTTATATTTGTATATTTACCAAAAAAAGGTTTACTGCGTTTGATCTAAAGCGTTTTACTATGTAGTTTTTACGTTACTCCAGTCCATCCACCATTTCTACGTAGGTAGATGAATTTTTGGTTAACGCTAATGCATCGATGTGACACTGATATACCTACCTTTGTAACGAAGACAAATGGCTAATCAATTTACTTGATACATGTCATTGTCCACATTTTTATTTAATAATTGTGTATATTCTAGTAGTAACATCATTATCATATCATATTTTTACAAAACAATACCTCGATAATCCTGCATAGTTTAAGAAAGAGGCTAAGAATCATGCATGAGCGAAATATGAGTTCCAATCAAAATCCAATACAAACAGAGGGGCTACCGCGAAAGGAAAACGAACTTCGTTCGTATATCTTCCTCTCTGTCGCACTTGCTAATTCGAGTAACAGAGACGGAGATAAACGAACGAAGTTCGTTTTTGTTTCGCGGTAGCCCCTCTGGATTCTAGTTTCAATTTATTTCTACAACTACAAGACATGCACGGTAAGCTGGCTTAGTGAGAATACAGAACAACAAGCGGCAAAGCGTTCATATAATCTGAGTCCTTCCACCCATTAGAGCAAAATAAACGTAATCTGGGCCATATTATACCACGACACTTAAAATAAACAAGTCGACAAAATATTGTACAACGTAGTCTACACACTGTAGTAAGATTGTCTAACTTGCGAATTGTTACTGTTAGTATCGTGAGATAAAGCCCTTGATTTTATATTAAGACAATATAAAACGCCTTGCCACTGGACGTATGGGAATGCGAGGGTATGACATGGCTTACCTCGATGAGCATACAAAGGTTGCGTTTTGAGTGTCAGTTATCGTGCTTTCCGCGCGGAGTCGCCGCGCTGCGACGGGGTCGGCGTGGGCGCCGTCGGCGGCTCGGCGACCGCCTAGCGCCACCCAACAGCCGGGTTAGTGACGGAAGCGACAGTTACCAGTGCTCGCGGCATTCATCTCGAGCATACAGGCATAAGTATCCGACTTACAGAAAACTTACCAATGGTTAATGGTGCGTCTTTACATTGGGATGAGCACACCACTGTGCACTACTTTTGAGTACTATTGGTAAATGGTAATACCTAATTGGTATTCTTTGTCAATGCGTTAGCCAAGGTATAGTCGCACCGTAACACGATTGCCATTGCTCATATGTAGTCTGTAGAGTGGTAACTATAATGTACAGCGAGCACTTAAGTGAATAGAAAAGGTATGGAAACATAGCAAGTGGGAAATTCTTAAATCACAAGCATTTAAATCATCGATACGCCAAAAACTTTTATATGACTTTTGAAATAGAGGTATTACTATATAAATATATACATATACATGAAGCAAAGCAATATCTTTAAATATTGCTTTGCTTCATGTATAATAGGCAGAAACATAGTTAACAAGCAGACGAAGAAAAGTTAAACTCTTGGAACCTTAGAGTATAAAAGAGTATAGATTTATATTTTCTACAGAGGTATGGTAATAATAATACCACGACCGAGCGAGACGGTATAATCTATTTCATATTGGAAGAGTTCGGTGACAGATGTCATCTCAGTACAGTTTATGTTATCAAACGTCAAAGATGACATAAACTGTACTGAGATGACATCTGTCACCGAACTCTTCCAATCTGAAATAGATTATAGTATACAAATTTCAATAAGTGTAACAGAAAGTTGTCTTTGTCACACTTTTTAATTTTTTATTTGTGCAATTGAGTTATTATGAGGTTGCGGCAAATAAACCATTACCCGCCCACATTAAAAAGTATGTGGTTTATGGTAAGCAGTCAGCCATTTTAAGACCAGTTCTTAATTTAGTTGCATAAAAGCCTTTCCGTCCCTTATGGTGGCAACCGTATAGCTCTTCTGTAGATATCTATACTCTGAGCTTGGAACGAATTTTAAATAAATCTGCTGGCCAGTGGTAATTGGCTCGTGACAACATAAACGCGTGTACTAAGCACGTGCAATGGTTAACGTCATATTATCGACGCTATTGAATTTGGCCTTCGCGTGGGGTAAACAAATATAAACATCTCACAGACTTAGCCATCACTAGATATTGTTTCCAAACCTTTACACAAATAGGACAAGCAACGCAGGGGCACGAAACCATAAGACGAACCATATCCCATGATTCCCAATATGAAAGTGTCGGCGATGAGCCCAGCGGCCACCTACGTTAGTACTTATTGTAAGTAACGGCGACGGCGGTGCACACAAACAACCAAAACCATGTGTTAAGATTGTGAACAACATATTAGTTATTTGGTACGAATATAATATTTGGAGGTTATAGTATGATATTTGTCAACTAATATCATTCTCTATTTTTTCTTAATCTATCAAGCAGTTAAGATAAAAATGTAGGCTGCAGTACATTTCTATGCAAATTGTAAAACAATGGTACTAGATCGAATAAAGCTTTGTTTAAGTATAATAAACTAAACGTAAATTGTGAGGAAAAGAACGTTCACAAGAACATACACGGTAAGGCTACCGGTTCACTACAACCACATATTATAATACCATGTCCCTACTACGTCGCAATGTCAAAACAGATTAGTTTCAAAATGTCCAATACTTGAAACGACTTACGCCTACTTCTTAAAATACTGTACTCTTGATATGACTGTAACCCAAATTGACTTTGTGGCGACAGCGGTTTACAACCTCTACAGATGTTGGCCGCTGATCGCACGTGCTGTCGTGGAGTTTGACAGTGTCTTGTCAAGTAATGGGGAATGGATGAAAATTTTAGAAATGCCTGATTATTTTTATGGTGATAGGAATAACCTTCCTTAGCACCAGAAAAAAGTTTCAGATTTTTCAGCTGCGACAATTATTTTTGAAAAATATAAACAGTTTCCTCATTTACGTTTTGGGTCAAGAACGGTAAATAGACGCTTTCCTTGATCTGTCTCATATTACAAAAAACTATCTTAAATATCTGTGGTAAACTGACACTGGTAATGATCAATATAGCTGCTGCAAGTGTCAATATCATTGCCCGTGTCAGTTTACCACACATATTTAATATATTTTTTTGTAATATGAGACCGATCGAGGAAGGTGCCGTAACTGACCCAAAACGTAAGAGAGGAAACTGTTTATATTTTAAAAAAAAAATTGACGCAGCTGAAAAATCTGAAACTTTTTTCTGGTGCTAAGGAAGGTTATTCCTATCACCAAAAAATTAATCAGGCATTTCTAAAATTTTCATCCATTCCCCATTACTTGACAAGACACTGTCAAACTCCACGACAGCATGTGTTTGAAAACTCGAAACCAAAATGTTTAAAACTCAAATTAACATAATACAAAAGTGACTCAAGCAAGATTAAAACGTCAAATTCTCAAAATACCGAAAAATACCGTACCTATGGAAAAATGTCACCTTTTCAAAATGACAGATTTTTGTTATTTTGTTTCGTGGAAAGAAACTGCTTATATTTAATGTACAGTCAGCATCATATAGTCAGTAGCAGCCAAGGTACCCAAATATATCGTAACACAGCCTTAAACTTACGGTAATAAAGACGTGTTGCGATATATTTGGCTGCATTGGCTGCTACAAACTATATGATGCTGACTGTACCTACCCAGTCAACATTTTAGGTTGCTTTAGACAGAGCCATTTGCCATTTGATCTTTGTTAACCAAAGGTATTTTTGAATTTTGGTTATAATGAAACTAATGCATTTTCACCTTCAGTCTTAATAATAATTCGGTATTTGAAGGAATTGTTCTTTTTACCAACTATACATTTTAGATAATGGATGTAATGTGTGAACGTAATTATGAAATTACGTCATTTTGAAAGTAATACAATTTGAGATTCAGTCAAAATATGTAATAGGGTATTTTGATATTTGGTTGTAGTGAACCGGTAGAAATATAAGTATTAAAGGGCGTCCATCTAGTAGCATAATGATTATTGTCATAATTTCGATTGTTATACAACTTTACGCATAAAGTTCATGCTCATAAAAGTTTTTTGGCATTAATGATACTGCGCATAATACTTTCAATGTCATATTTTTTAAACCATTATGTTGAATATCATACAATTTTTAGTCATTATATTGAATATCATAATTATTTTTAGTCATACGAATTTCAATGCATAAATTAGGTCTGTTATTTTATTATGATTGCTTCGCAAAAAAACAACCTTTTAAATTGGCTAACCAGCGTTTAATTTATGACTTTTGTTGGTTCACAACTAGTTATGAATATCAAAACTATGGCTTCAAACATTATGCAACCCAATATGGACCCGGTATTAAATTAACGCTAAGTGATAAGGAATATGATGCAACGAAGTGAAAACATGTAAAAGAGGTATATGATTTGCATAATAAAGAGGTCAACTTTTGTTTTCGTTTGCATAACAACCGGTGGTAGTTTATCGACATTCATAGGTGCATGTAATATGCCTAAATTGAAGAATAAATCACTTTGACTTTGACTTTTGACTTTGACAACACACAGGTCCAAGAGTGTATCTTGCTACTTGATTTAACTATATTAATCACGAACATGGTTGGCCAGTCTGTCGAATACTTATCTATATGTACATTAAAAAGTAGACTGGCCTAGTTATGTGATCGAAAAAGTTATTACTTTATTTGACGTGGGTAATGCCACTATAATCTATATTATGATTTCGTGTAATACCTACGCTGATTAATTGTCATAGAAAATTAATTAAGCACAGTTTACATCGAACGCGTTTTAAGCGTTTGTTGCCGTATGATGCAGCAACGCGATAATGAGTGGCAGGGCCTTGCACGGTCGTAAAGTGCGAGTGAAAAAAACCGATAAGAGAAAATGAAGACAACAACCTTAGTCGTAAAACGGTTTATATTACGCTAGCTGCCCGCACGGCTTCGCAAGCGTATTGCAAAGAACACAGGCAAACCCGCGGGATAAAACATAGCCTATATCCATCCAGAAAGTTCATTCTATAAACGGGTGAAAGAATTTTTGAAATCAGTCGAGTGGTCCCATGTACAGTCGAGTTCTCCAATATCTGTACAGACAACCTTTCAAAAATATCTATACATGTGTCTTATGTCAGTAATAATAAAGCCTGTGTACAGATATTTTTGAAAGGTTGTCTGTATAGATATTGGAGAACTCGACTGTACCCATTACATACCAACTTATAAACTTACAAAGCTACAATCGCACTTTGTAATATTAGTCTAGATTTATAAGGTATCACGGTAGAAGGCAATCAAAGGCAAGTTAAAGTTGGTCATGGCTTGACAATTGGAGACGTCTGTCACAAATTTGATTTTAAGTTGACGTGACATGTTTTATGCCGTAGTAAAAAGGGAATTGTAATCTCATCGGCTTCAGCGACTATTTACCAGAATTCAAATTCCATTAAACCCATTAGCCGCCACAAAAAAAATTGCCACGCTCGTTTTGTCTATTGATTTTGACTTCGTATGACGTCGGTGGCAGGTGGGTTGCAACCGAACTTGAGTTCAAAAAAGGTACTTAAATTTAAATAATCACAGTTATTTAACAGTGGCGCTAGTGAGCACTGTTACGCCCTCTTAACTTGCAACTGTGTTTCTTCAGGAGGAATCTTGCAACTCAATTTTGAAGCAAATATCTACAACCGATTGTGCCGAAATTTTGGGTTTAAACATACGTACGTGACTTCCATGAGAACATATATTTTAAGGGCTGAAAGTATAAGCCCTAATGAACGTAAATTTGTATCTCTAGATAAAAAACAGTTTTTTTTTTCATACAAATTAATTCGGCACGCAAAGCATCGGTAACAAAGCTAACAACTGACAGTACCCTTTGAAACTAGCTCTGCCTCTCTGAAACGTTAAATTAATGTTAGCAGTACATTGCTGTGCACGGTTCACAGGACTTAAAGCTATCGTTACTTAAAATTTATGTTCTAATGGATGTCACACGCTGTAGTTTGGGTGACAATTCGTGACAGAATTTTTGACAGAATAGTACACTGTTGTCGAGGCTAGAAAGTAAGCAATAGATGGACGAGTTGGTTCCAGTACGAGTCCAGCTATTGCACTTTCGGCCGAGGCTTAACACAGTGCTTTTCACGCCTACTGCGATGGAATCGCAAATAATTATAAATATAAATAAAAATTAAGTACCCAATTAAACATCATAATACTAAACAGGCGAGCGCGGCCCCCCGCACCGGCGCGGCGGGGAGGAAAGGCGCACGACCGCGCGGGGCCCTGTGATTGGTTGAATCGCTGTTCATTGGTTGAACCAGTGTAAAAAAATATTGTTGGATAGTTAGATATCATATATGGCCTGTTTGTGCGACCTCCAACTAACCCCGTTAAGCTTTGAAGCCTGAATTCTGACCATCATTTGCCACATTTCCGAGAAAACTATTTTAGACATGGAGCTACTTTCCCGCACGAGTGTGGAAATGAGCACTTTACGTGCTCTTTAAAGTTACGACATATTAACTTTAAAGAGCCATATGTACTGTAAAACGTTGTACGATACACGTGCGAATAGGTAATCCGCAACTCGTGTTTTAATTTATCAGCACTCGTTGCGAATTACCTATTTTCTGCACTTG
Source organism: Epinotia nisella (assembly GCA_932294315.1). Classification (NCBI taxonomy): domain Eukaryota; kingdom Metazoa; phylum Arthropoda; class Insecta; order Lepidoptera; family Tortricidae; genus Epinotia; species Epinotia nisella. The sequence continues at coordinate 16,119,483 of OW028673.1, read as the reverse complement.
TATCGTAAGTAACTATTTTTTGTTTAGCTGGGATGACGTTAGTTGACTGACCTTGGAGATGTCGACGCCGGTGATGCGGTGCACGAGCTCGGGGATGCCCTGCACGATGCTGAGCACCTCGCCGGTGAGCTTGGCGGCGCCCACCTCGCCGCCGCCGCACGACACCATCGTCACCTTGCGGGCCTGCGACAGCGGCGCGGCCACCTCTGCTGCCACCTAAGTGCACATATTTATTTTATTCAAACATGCAATGAAATGTCGTCCTTACGTGCGTTATAACAGGCTTCAAAGTATCATGTTTCGGGCGGAACAACTCGAGATAACTGTAAAGGAATTTCATACAAAATTGAAGGCCTAGGCCGGGAAGTAATTTTTTTTTAATTTTAATGTTACCATGGCGTCTGTGTTCATCAACAGGCTAAACAGCTGATTTATTTATTTTTTGTTTTTTCTAGTGGCTGAATGGTTATTGGACCAAAAATATCCGCGTTAATGCCTATTACACACGAACCTTTATTAAGAAAACAAATCTGTATAATTCAATGTGTTGATGAATAAATTAAAATGTTATCTATACGTAAGTCACCAGAGACCATAGACAATATTTAAAATCCTCTGCATTTATTTTATTCATTATGGAAATTAAGATTCTTAGTATCAGGTTATGTATAATGGCCCTAATAGGGTCAATTCAAACACTACACACGCGAAATACGGACGACTTTCGTAAAAAAAAACATTAAGTATGGAGGGATTGGAGGGAAAATATAATGTACTAATTGTGAGTGGTGTATTGTTTTATTTCATTGCATATGTTTGAGAAAAGCACTATACATGCCTGGCCGTGAAAAGGCTTGCCGGCTTCGTATCACTATCCGGCCTCCCTACGGTCGGCCGTCTATACCTACTCACCCGGCTAGCCCTTCTTTCCCGGCGTCTGAAGTAATGTACTATATCTACTCATGTACTGTAAACCCGCTAAAATGCGTTCAGAAACTGCCAGTAATGACCAGCATTACGCATTACGCGCTAAAATGCGTTCAGAAACTGCCAGTAATGACCAGCGTTATATCAATAAGATTTATAAAAATAAATTACTTGTCTATGGCCGTGGGTAATTTTGTACGTATTTTCATTAAGATATCGATATTGTTAAAGTAATAACATTCAAATTTCGAAGTGTGGCACATCTAGTTGGTTACTATTTCGGACATCTAGTTGGTTACGATTTGAAATTTAGTCGGCCATGGCGGTGCAATGGCGGTTATTTTAATGGTTCCCGAACACATCATTGAGGATTTATTATAAGTGTGTAGATTAATTAGTGTATGCAACTGTACATAATTAGGCCTTAAACACTTATGTGATCCTATTATGAAACTCGCTATTTCATCACACTTACTCGTAAAGGGCTTCATAACGCGCAGACATACAGAGCTACATTAGCCTCTATTATGCCTATGGGCATAATGGTGTTTTTCTTCAATTGTATCTGTCAATTATGCGTCAGTTATAAAGCAAGGAGATTTTAACTTAAATACGAGGTTTGAAAACGTATTTATAAATGAATCTAAATATAAAAACACAAATAAAACATATTGAAAGAAATTATTTTAAGATTTAAAAATTTAATATTTTTAACAGCCATTTTAAATCGTGACTGCATGCCGACGGGTCTTTTCCTCACGCGCCTCATCTCAGTATTTTTTTTCGCTATTACATTAGTATTAATTGGGTTTCAAATGCATTTATTTTCTCGTAAATGTGATGATAAACTTTTTCTGCCACACGGATAGTAAGATTTACATTAGTATTAATTTAGTTTCAAATGTATTTATTTTCTCGAAAATGTGATGAAAAACTTAATGTGCCACACTGATGGTAAGATTTTTTACAAACTCGAGTCATCAAAGCCCTCCGCTATCGGCATCGAGCTTCTGATAGATTCTTGTTCGTAAAAACCGACTTACCAACCTCGTAGCACAATGTATTATTACAGACAGCCGTCGTAGAACAGAAGCCGTGTTAGAGCGGTTAAACACGGCGACTTTTTGCAGCGCTAAAATCGCGATACAGTATCTATACATATGATTTTGACGCGCGTTTGTATTGCTGCAAGTCGTCGTGTGTTTTTTCACTACTTGATAGAAAGCAGCGAAGGAAAGAGCCGAATACGTCCTCTGGTAATTGTTATGCGATAAAAATAACCAGGTATGTGGGTGTGTATGTAAACAAGTCTATCTTCTTTGAATCGTGTAAAACCGGCTCTTTTGAATCGCTAAGATAAGCGAGTTACAGATGTAGTGCATAATTGTTTTCCATCGTATTTTTTCAGAAACGTTCGTATTTGTCATGCTATTTCAGTCAACCTCAGTACTTTTTGTACTGTGACCGACACAAATAGCAAGATACGTTCGTACGTTTCCGTGAGAATACGATGGAAAATAATTATGCACTACATCTGTACGTTCGTTTGCAGTGCGAAAAAAAATCCAGTAGTTCAAGAGAAAATGGGGTGCGGGCTAGTGGGAACGGTTCACAATAACGTAATGGGGAAGACAAACCGCCGAACCCGCAATAATGCTATAGCTGCTCTCTAAAAACAAAAGAGAACTTACAGATCTCAACATACAACGCTCATTTGTTCAGTCTAAGCTCACATTAAGGTGACTGAACCATTTGTTAGCACTTGCCACTGAAATAGCTTTACCTCAATCTCTCCTCTGAATGGTAAAGCTTACCTTGGGCAACGTCTCGAGCATCATGTCGACCATGGCGGCCGACCCGTACTCCTTCCACGCCTCCGCTTTCTTCGCCATCTGCTCCGCGTCCGCCGCGGCCTTCGCTTTGATGGCGTATGCCTCAGCCTACAAACAAGCATAAAAAGTTTAAATAAAACCGGTCAAGTGCGAGTCTGACTCGCGCACCGAGGGCTCCATACAAAATTTCATACAAGATACCAGTCTTGCCCCGCCCATTCATTTTGGAAAAATCTTAACAACGCATAGTGTAGGTAATGAGTACCTACAGCGCCATGTATCGGTGTATTTTGTTACTAACTTGCGCGACCAAGGAACTCAGTATGTATGTGGGTTTTTCAGGGATAATTCTTTATCAAGTGAATTAATTTCGATATTTCTTTTATTATTTGCTAGATGGTACTTTCAGAATACTTTCCTAGGAATGTGAAGAAAAAAAAATACAGAAGTATTAAATTACAAACAAAATTAACAAATGATTTTTGAAGAATAAAAAAAATGTTCAATGGAGATCTCGTTGTACTTTTCCGGTAAGTAAGGGGAATGGTATATTTTTCAACATTTTTCTTTATGAAAAACTGTTTAAAAATGTGCAATTCAAGCCCTCGCATATTTATGACTTAGCCTATTAATTAGACTTTGAATTTTTGCCCCCCCCCTCTTATCCATCCTTTTTTATAGAAATTAAAAATATATAATTACATTTTTCATTTCCCATACACGTGGATTAGCTTTCTTTCTAGTCGGGCAAAAATTTACTGCACGGAAACTCTGCTAAAACAAATGCTTATATAAACAACAGACTAATAAGTCTAAAGCTAAGTCCTTGTTTAAATATATGAATGAACTAGCTTTCCGCCCGCGACTTCATCCGCGTATAATACGGTTCCTCATCCAGACTTTCATTTCCTATTGCATCTCCTTAAAATGGGAGTTTGGTACCTATAAGAACTATCTTACGTACATCCTCATAAATCGATATAGCCATTTATCTACTTATATATCATTAACCCGCTAAAATTCAGAAACTGACAGTAATGACCAGCATTACGTCAATAAGATTTATAAAAATAATGAACTTGTCTCTGGCCGTAGGTAATTTTGTACGTATTTTCATTAAGATATCGATATCGATAAAGTAATGACTTTCAAATGTCGAATACCTTCGTGTAGGACAAGGAACTTTGATTCAATATTAGAAGTCATATTAGTTTGTCTATGTTTTTAAAAAAAATGCGCATGCGTGATAACGGGTGCTTAGAATGTACGCCCGTGAAATGCGTGCGCATATATCGTTGCCTCTCTCTTTACGCATAGCTTAAAAAGAGCCGACTGTATATTTCCCGATCGCCTATCACGCATGCGATGCCTTGTGTGTGCCTGTGTCCTTTCCAGGCTGGCAGTTGAAAAATGACATTCGAATGTCGGTCTTATTTATTGACATTAAGATACATGTTTGACAGGTTGTATGTGGTCGATATAACGCCTGTGCCTGGAAAAGGGTTAACTAAAATGGCGTTAAAATTCATTTGTCACTTTGACATTTGTGTTGGTAAGAAAGGGACAAAGCACATTTTATTTAGCAGAGGCATTTTATGATTTTTATGAATAAGGGGGTAAGTATTCCATATCTGCAGACTCTAGATGCTCTACTGGCGGTTTAGTACGTTGGTTCGCTGGTATGGCTCGACAGGGGATGACCCGCCTCCTAAGTAAAGGTAATGTGGAACAGTGGCACGGACCTCTCCTCGCACTTTGACGGCCTCCGCGGCCGCCTCCGCTTCGAGCACGGTTTTCAGCTTGTGAGCCTCTGCCAGTTTCTCCAACTTGAACTTTTCTGCTTCGGCGGGCCTAAAACAAACAAACTCGTTATGTACCCTTTTCTGGAGTTTAATGGCCATCGTATATTAATCTGCTAAAAACAGAACATGACACTTCAAGATATCGTCGCTGCGCGTGCAATACTGCGCGCGCGCGCGGTATTAATAAAGTGCTCTTCCGCGGTATTGCACGCGCAGCGACGATATCATGTTTATATACTGCGAGCTTTATTAAAATTGCACATATTAATATGGATGCATATAGAAAACATCGTTAATTTCCTATATATATAACTCTCCACACTTTCCAGAAGGCCTGAACTTGACCACAAACATATGTTCGAGTAGTGTTCGATAAACTTCGAAATACTTCGGATTTCTAACAAAATTAAAAACGTTACTAGGTCAATTTATTTGACAAGTAAGAAATTTACGACCAACTTAATCATTTTAATGTGTCATATACCTGTCGAATGCTAATACGCTAATACGCGGGCAAAAGCCGCTCGAGCAACTTGTCGATTTTATAATCGACAAGTTGCTAGACTTTCTAAATGGTTATAGGCAATATCTTGTCCCGTGGGTTTGCCCGCGTTCTTTTCAATACGCGGGCAAAAGCCGCGCGAGCAGCTTGTCGATTATAATCATAATATGTCCGCAAAAACTATTATAATTTTATTTTAATAAAAAAATAATTTTATTTTATTTATTATTATTTTGCGGACATATTATGATTATAATCGACAAGCTGCTCGCGCGGCTTTTGCCCGCGTATTGAAAAGAACGCGGGCAAACCCACGGGACAAAATATTGCCTATAACCATTTAGAAAGTCAAGTGAAACACAAGTGAAAGAATTTTTGAAAACGGATAAGCAGTTCCGGGGATTACTCATTACATACAAACTTATAAACTTACAAAGCTACAATCTCACACATTTTTCCTCTTTATAATCGAACAAGGGAGCGAAGCGAACGAAGTTGTATGCTGCAGCATGGGCTGAAAATCGTTTGTATGACCAGTTGTCCGGATGATCCGCTTTCCCGCTGTTCTCCTTTACAGGTCGCATTTCTGTGTCTGCAAGTCTCGTGAAATTTTGTGAGCAGGTTCGTTAATTATACAGTTTTATTTCGAGCCGCTATTTCGACATTAAAAAAAAACTTTTTGAAGTAACAAAAACCCTGTCGCGAATTCTACAGCTCACAGAGCCACTAGTTGTGCCCACTGTGTACTCGGGTCTTCGTAAATAAGATCGGCTACGTGAGCCACACCAGAGCACATGTACGACATCAGCGCCAGAGTTGAAGCAGTCGCCGTGCCCGAAACCGGTCAGGAGAGTATATAGTGTTGTCCATGCCCAGGCGCTACTAAATAAATTTAATTCTTATGCACCGAATTGCGACCTGTTTGCCTGTAAATGGAGCAAACTTCGCCCGACTATTTTACAGTTTTTTGAAAACTATTTTTAATTGTTACTACCTTATTGTTGTTACCTTTATGATTTATCTTTATTCATTGTACGATGTGTATGTAATCACTAAGTTACTTTAAGTTTACCAACGCCATGGCGTAAGCTGTTATGTTGATAAATTGTATTTACAATTAAATAAATAAATAAATAGTATTAGTATAGGTAAGGTGTCCGACCTGCGGACGGTGGCTTCCAGCTCTTTCTCGCGCCTCTGCACCTCCCACTTCTGCACAGCAATCTCCTGAGTACGCTCCACGACCGCGATTTGCATTTGTTCTTCTTTGATTCGCTGCTTAGTTTTAGCCGCTTGTAGTTCGTAGGCCATTTCCGCTTCGGCCTGGAACAAATGATCGCCTTAGCACTAGTTTGAGCCCTGGAATCTGATGCTCGCAATATCGGCACCGTTTGGTGAAAAATTACGATGGCACTTACTTACATCCAAGGGGTCTGCTTACATTATTTGCTTTATTCAAAAAGGAGGATTGCGATGAAGTTTTTCAATGAGAGGAAGAAATTCGTCGGTTGGGAGGACTGATAGCTTACCTATATCTAAGCTTCTAAATATCCCGGGCTGCCCCTATCTGGCTACACCCTTGAGTACATTAAGACCACAAATTATAACTCACACCGGCAATCTGCGTTCGCGCAGATGAGTGCTGACAATGCCGAATGTAAGCACCATTCAATAAACATCTTATTGCAAATCGCGTATGATACAATATGCAATGTCAATCGAACACATGCTTTTTCGCTCATGGCATCTAGATAAAATGGCGGTCACCAACGTCGCCTCAAATGATTATGGGCCTTTCTGCGCAGGTATGTATATAGTTGTAAGTTACATAAGTGTATCAGCTCTAATTCGTTACCTTTTTGGTGTGAACCTCTACGTCGTAAGCGGCCTTTTTGAGTTCAAAGTCGCGCTGCGCCTTTGCGATCTCGGTATCGTTGAGGAACCGCGCAGCCATGCGCTGTTCCTCGGCCATGGCCTCCTTGATCTTGGCTTCGGCCTGCGCTTCCGCCTCGCCGATGCGCGCGTCCCGCTTCACCTCCGCCGTGCGCGCCATACCCAACGCTTTCAAGTAGCCCTGGTCATAATACACTCATTCTTTAACAACCGTTGTGTTGCATGAACTAATAGTACATTACTGCAGAGGCCGGGAAATAGCAATTCGTGGATGAGTTGATTTTGCCGGATGAAGCGAAGCTGTATCCGACTATAGAGACGAATTCACGAATTACCATTCCCGCCGAGGCAGATATAGTGCTTTTCTCCATAAATGCTAGGAAATCAAATAATATTTTCAATATTCTTAAAACAGCGAGTAGAGTATGTCAATAAATATTATGTTCGCGCCCAACTTATTTTTTTAAAGTATGTACACGGCATGACTCATGGTGCCAGTTTCAATTGACACACATAAAAAAATTAAAAACATTAGAATCGATTACAATTTTATGTTTTATGTAATTAATAAAGGTTAAACGGGATTGAAATCTAAACGCAATTTAGTTCGTTTTGAATATTATTTCGTAAATATTTTAATTTCTTCAGTTAATACTATTTGAGACATTTTTTAAAACGTCACTTCGATCTCTTGCAAAAGTAATCGTTTTGTCTATGACATTTAAAAAAAGCTTGGGAAAACTTTAAACTTTTGACAGCGAGGGTACAAAACAAAACGGTGACCAACTGTGGCCAAACAAAACAATAGCCAGACAAAATATGAATAAAATGAAACTTCTGATAAATATTGTCATGTCAAAATTATTATGTCAAATAAATTCTACTTTACGCTGTTGAGACAAGCCTAAGAATAACTGATAAAGTTATATAATAGAAAGGCTAGAAAGCATCAGAATATTGTTTGCTCGTGATCATTGAGTAAATGTAACCAATGCACTGTCTACACACACTGTGTATGCTGGGTTTTTATCGGTGCAGCACTCTACAATCAAAACCTGGTATTAATTTAAGCTTGTCTCAGGACAAAAAATCATTGACTGTGGATTTTGTAACTGAGGCATGCTTTATACATATAGGTACAGATATTAAGGGCAGGTTGCACCAACTTACGATTACAGACCGATCAACGTTGAATATGGCGCCGGGCGCTGACAATCCATACAAACTTGTCAAACTCTTCATTAATTGTAATTTTAACGAACACCGCTTACGATTACAGATGGTTTGGTACAACCCACCCTAAATAATGTTACACAGCCATGCTAACCAGCCTTTAGAACGACTTCCAGTTCGATAATTTCACTCCTTTAAGGCATAAATATATATAAATACAATAAAATACATATTTAATTACTCATTACATATCTAGAAGCGTATTTGCAAATTATTTGACAATAAGTAAAAAGGCCAAACATATATATTTAGGTGTATATCCTCTTCCATTGGTTGGCCAGACTAGGGACACTGGCCGTTGTTGATTTTAGGGCTCAATATTTTGGAAACGAAGAATGATATTAAAATTTTGAGAAAAACTCCTCTGGACAATTTAGTCAGCTACAATTTGAGCCTAAAACAAAGACGATCGGGTGAAGGGTTTGCACTGTAGCCTAACCTTTTTGAAAAAAGTCGAAAAGTCAGAACGATATTTTTCACATGGCATTTATGACTTCAAGTTTCGCAGAGTTCGTTATCGGTGTTTGTTGTGAATTATCGGGGTTATGAGGGTATCCTGTTTGAGACGGGCGTAGATAAAAATGAAATATGTATACGTATGCGCCACGGCGACAATTATTCAAACTTCAATACGCGTGTGAAAATTTTGCGATTTGTTTATTTACAGGCGTTATGTCGAAGATACTTATGTTAATCTAAGAATAAAATAATTATCATTCAACGTTGTAGTTTTTTTTTGTAATACGATTTTCTCGTCGCTCATCGACAATATTTTTTTCTAATTCCGTAGATTCATTTCCAATGTGCTTGATAAGTCGTGTGAGGCACGAAATCAGTGTTTTTTTAATACACTGTTCCTAACGTTGTCGTACTTAATTATTGTTGCGAGTGATTGCTATTATTTATTTCTATCGCCAATAATAATAACAGTTCCAAATCTCATGGAGTCTTCCAGAAATTGATTTTCATTTTCATTCCATCAAGAGCGCCTGATGTTCGTTTCGAGCAAACAAATTGAAATCATTGTATTTCATATTTTTGTATATAAAATAACAACAGAAGAGATCAACTACCAGAAATTAAATTCGCGGTCAGACACTCTAAAATAAGGAGGCACCAGGCCCAGACAAAATCAAAGCGAATGCCCTCAAACTCGGAGGTGACCCCTTTCTTATGCGGTACAAAGTGATAAATAACTTCAATTACTGACAGGCTACTATCCCAACAGATGGAAAATCGGAGAGTGCATCTTCCTACATAAAGCAGACAAGAATCACCGTGACGCCAAATCGTACCGACCCATCAACCTCCTAAACATCATGGGTAAACTACATGAACGTTTAGTCATATTGCGCTTGCGACTGGCGGCAGACAGACTCCAACCGCCGGTCCAACATGGCTTTACCAAGCAAAGAGAAACAGGCACGCAAATCCTTCGCACTAGCAAGTTTATAACAGACGCGCTTGTCGCATAGGAGAGCGTGGCCATGGTGTCGACGGATCTCTCGAAGGCGTTTGATTCCATAAACCACGAAGGCCCGACAAAGAAGCTTCAAACAGACGACGTCCCGAACAATATCATCAAACTAATAGAGAACTGCCTGAGCGATCGCAAAACTTATGGACATTTCAGAAAAACCAACGGCGACGCTAAATCGGTGCCACACAGAGTCCCCCAGGGGTCCACCTTGGGCCCGGTCATTTTTAACTTGTATGTACAGTAAGGGAAATGTATTAATCTACCTTTTTCGCTCTTCTTACTATGACATGTCGCTTGGGACCAACGGGACCGCATCCGCGGACTAAAGCTCTCCCAATATGCTGATGACCTGTGCGTCCGTCCTCAATAGATCTCCCGACCCGAACTCTGCGACATACCGCTCGCGTTGGGATGTCGACACTATCATCGATTACTACGGTCGCCGGGGGCTTACATGCAATGTAGAAAAAACGGAGTGTGCCATGTTCACTCACAAAAGAAATTACCGCAGAACTATTTGCATCAAAGACGATGTAATCGAATACAAAAACGGCATAAAATATCTGAACGTACACCTAGACAGAACCATGACCATGGGTAAACAGACGGACAACGTCGTGCAGAAGGCGCGACGAGCTCGCGGCGCGCTAGCCTCTATCATATGATGGCACGCCATGACGGATCTGACTGTGAAACTTGCCGCCGTTCAGGCCTGCCTACTTCTTATATTGGATTACGGCATGGTACAACTATTCTCACGTTACAGTCTTCTTAAATTTAAGAACTAGGCTCTTGTCGGTGGAGCAATTTCCATGAATCTCTTTCTAGGTCTAAACTAGGTCTTTCTAACTCTTTCTTTTCAAAAACGATCGAGTGCTTCACGTTGACCCTGAATTATGGAATTTGGGTAAAACCATGTCTTTAGCAAAAGTAAAGGAATAAAATCCGTAGTAACATAACAAAAAAATATTATTTGCAATTAGAAATTTGTTGCAGTAAGGAACCAGTTTTTTAACGGCAACTCGCTTCCTGCGATGCCTACACGAACAATTTTTAGAGGTGATGCATTTGTGTCAGTTGCACATTATAGAATTGGTACATTTGCTTGATTTGCTGGTCTCCAACTGAGCTGAAATTCGGCAAATTTATGTATGCACAACACAGTTCAGTGACAATGATACTTTACAGACACTTATTATTTATGTTATTTATTTGCGAACCGATTTAGAAAATTATTCTTCAAACCCATGTTTTGTGTACTTATGTTATCTATGTTATCATTATGGCTTTTATCAATTTATCATTATAATTTAGCGCCAGGACTAGACCCATTCCTTACGGATGCATATAATTAGTGCAGATCTGTATTAATCATTTTAAGCCCTACGAGGCCCTAAGAAGAAGAAACACTATATATCCAACTCGTGATATTTTTTTTTTATGGAGCTCCCAACTCAACTATAATAATTATAAAACAACGCTTTAGACAACTAAAATAAATTCGACCAATCACGTTGCGCCTTTACTGAGCTATAATGAATTTGACCAATAGGACGTCGCGTTGATTCTAATACAAAAGACATCAACGAGCTTAGATATTTTTCATTAGATACCAAGTCTGTTTAATTATTTCTGTTGACTCGTATAAAAAGTATTGTATACAATAGTTACACAATTAGCTCTTACTCGTACCTTACTTTTTGCCACTCGGCAAATGCCAAATGCTATACATAATATTTCCCTGACATTTTCATCATAATAGAGCTCGAGGTAGTTCTTAATCCACTTATTAAATAATCGTTTTTATTTTCACCATATTAAAACATTTCGAAATAACCATAAGTAAATAATTTTATTAATTTAAATTGTCACCACAAAACTGTTTCAAGAATGCCACTTTGACAAACCAACTAAAAGGTCAAATGTTAAATTACGATAATATCCACTTTAGATAATCAGAATCTTAAGAATCGACTCTATAGTCTTGTTCTATTTCCATATCTGTTTTTGCGATGACCTGTCCCAGCTGTGCTAATTATATTATTTCAGGTCTACATGCAGATAGAAGTACATATATACCTACTGCCAAATATTTGACTTGACTCAAGTGCCTTATTTTATCTTTAAAATGTGTGTACGTTCGGTACATACGAACGAGGGATTATTTATTATTATTCTGCTTTTCAAGTACGTTACAATTCTTTGTAATGCGAGTCCAGATTTTATAATGTGATAAGTATAAACTTTTGAGTGAGAAAGACATTTTGGTTGTAGGTATGCAACTAACCTAAATAACAGGCCAAATCCGCTTTAAAACTCAGATTACCCATTGTATTAAAAATACGTACGCGATAGATATTTATAGAAGCTGTTTAGCATATATGTATCATAAATAGGCAAGTAATTATATCATAGATATCCAAAACTATACGCCAATATCACTCGCAAGTCGACATACCTTAGCTTCCTTTAGCCACGATGAAATAAAAAAACATGCTACTCAATTGTGTTCTATGTGTTACTAATTTTAAAAGGCCGATAGTGCTGATCAGGGAATGCGACTAATACAAAGATATCGCAAATGTAAACTCAGTCTGCTTCGGAGATACACCACAGTAATGTGCGTGGGGCCGCCGATCGGCCATCAGCCAGCGTGGCCTCTATTGAGCGATACAGAATAGTTTTCGATACCAAGTGCTGTTTGAAGGGCACTTTACACTAAGGTTCCACCAGTAACTAACCCCATAATGTTTACTGTAATCAATTCAATTTCTGTATCATCATAACATAAATAAATAAATTACAAACATGATGACTTGTGGCCCTACAAGAAGCTTGTTTATCAAAATTAACTCAAATATTGCATGTTATCTTATAACATACCTCTTCGTCTCGTATGTCTTTAAGGGTGTACGAAACGACTGTGATGCCCATGTTGATCAAATCACTGGAAGCAACCTCGAATACCTGGAATTAATTTAAGTAGTATTTGAATGGCAATGTATTTAATTTCTTAAGGCACTGACGAGTGAAAACAATGCGAAAATTCCAAGTGGTGTATTAAATTCCAGACTCAAACGTCAGGCATATTTTAAATATATGATTAAACATGTTTTCTTATAGTGACTTTTATGAGCCTCAGTATCGGCAGTTTAAGTAATACAAAGTTGCAATAACCTTTTTGGAGAACATTTTTCTGTCCTTATAGATCTCCTCCACTGTCATGGAGCCCATAATAGCACGCTGATGACCTTCTAGGGTCACAAGGGCTATATGTTGAATTTCTTGCTCAGATTTCCCAAGGAACTGCTCGCATGCTGACAACAGCATCTCGGCGTTCTGGCCTTGTATTTTCACCTAGAATAATTATAAATATCACAGTTAAAGTATGAACAATGGTCATTAAAATATGAGAAACAAAAGAAGCGGAACATAAATATAGGTATATTCAGCTAATCCTAAAAATAGTTATTACTAAATGTATTTTTCTCTTGAACAGACAGTTGATCTTATCTCAACTCTGAATGAATCATAAACTGTTTCATTGCAACATTACACTTTTAGCAGATATCAATCCTACTTCCCATTAATAATGCGAAAGTTTGGATGTTTAGATGTTTGGATGTTTGTTACTCAATCACGCTTAAACGGCTCAACCGATTTGGATGAAATTTTGCACAAAGATAGTTTATAGCTTGGATTAAAATATAGGATAGTTTTTATCTCTAGTCCACGCAGACGAAGTCGCGGGCGGAAGCTAGTAATTTAATAAACTACGATTACTATGCATAAAACCATAAGCACAGTGAAGTGTAAAAATATGGGTGCATAGAACTTACTCATAAATATGTCGTCACGAGAGGATTCAATCGATACTGTACCTCCAGGCCGGACACGCCTGCTTGCTACGTCCCCTCTTAGGCACTCTCGTTACTTAACAACATCCAGTTCAGCGACAACAAATTGACATTTTTTTAACGACGAAAACTAAATTCCTCATATCTTGTTTTTCAGAGATGTTCGAAATTTGAATGAAATAATATTATCGAAATTGAAGTTATTTGTTCTAACCAAACAGTATAATGTGCTATTCTTGAACGCATCATGGAGGGTTTATGATATTTGGAAAGATAAATAAATAAATATTTTTACACTTGACTGTAGCTGTCTCTCTTCATCTGCATAATTGTACAGTCACACTTAATAACACAATAAAGCCTGAATAATATTTATCGGACGTGACACAGCAGGAGCCGTAACGTTCGAGTGTATAAGATGAATGTGAATATAACCATAAAAAACCGCCCAAGTGCGAGTCAGACTCCTGCACCGAGGGTTCCGTACAAACCTGTACGTATATAAGTAAATTATTAAAAATAATTTTATTATATGATGTAACTAAAAATTTACGGTTTTCGCAATTTTTCCTTTATCTGTGCTATAAGACGTTGCTTCGTACCAAATTTCAAGATTCTGAGTTCACGGGAAGTACCCTGTAGGTTTTGATTCCTTGTCGAGTTTCGAAAATTTGCGGCATAAACGGCTGTATCTTTTGATTGCATTGGCTTAGAAGTTTGATTTTTTCACAGCTCCAAGGGACAGTAGACCTGAATATTTGATATAAATTTTAGCTTGATACCTCCACGCGTTCCTGAGAAAAAAGGTCTTGACAGACGGACGGACGGACAACAAAGTGACCCTATAAGGGTTCGGTTTTTTCCTTTCGAGGTACGGAACCCTAAAAATGGAAACCATCGACACAACAAGAAGAATTAATGAAACCAACATCTTTATGTCCCTTCCCGACACGTCACGTAAGACAAACGCAAATCCGACTTAAGTACTCGTTTGGAAGTAATAAGGTAAAAATGACCTGCGCAATTCCAGTGACAGATATTGGCACGCCCTGGCTTGTATAGACTGTAGGCGATTCCACCTGGAGGGTCATGGTGTTGAGTGATATCCGCTGCACGCGCTGAATGGAGGGCCACACGAACGCTCGGCCTCCCGGCACCAGGAGGGGCTTCGAGTAGCAGCATCCTGTGGATAACCGACACAGTTCGTGAATTCAACAGGCTCAACATAACTCAACATAAAGTCCTTATCCTTAACAATTGCCGTAAAAATTCTACTTGTATTGCTAATTAATCTTTAGACATACCATTTAGTATACCTACTTATTTTTACACGACTGCCCAACAAAAAGAAGTGTATTTTTTTTGTAATGGTTGAAAAACGTTTGATATTTCTAATTTACGTTCGCATTCCGCTTACTGCCTTCTTCAACTTGTTCACGACAGGGGCTCTTAATAGCCTAATTTATCTGTTGAAATAGTTGTTATGTACCTACTTCAGACATTGAAAAATATGGTATTTTTAGGGTTCCGTAGCCAAAATGGCAAAAACGGAACCCTTATAGTTTCGTCATGTCCGTCTGTCCGTCTGTCCGTATGTCACAGGCATTTTACTCGAAAACTATAAGGTGTATTTGAATAAAATTTTGAGGATAGGTGTATTTTGTTAGCCGCTACATAGTTTTGTAATTAAAATGACAAAAAAAATTGTTTTTAGAGGTGCACTCCATACATAAAACTAAAAGTCAAAATTTTTTTTTTCATTGTGACCCCCCGTGTGACACATCAATCGATAGGCCTTTTAAAATTAATATAAGGTTTCTTAGCATTTTTTTTGATTAAGTGAATAGGGTCGGAGATAATCGCCCCGAAAGTCACTAAAATTCTGTCCCCCCCCTCTAATTTTTGAACGGTGTATTTTAAAAATATGGAAAAATTCATGGACATAGGGCTTATTAATTTCATTCACCGAAAATTGTTTTGAACAAGATCGGTTCAGAGGTTTTCGAGATATTGCTGAAAAACTGCCTTCCTCAAAGAAAAGGACGTAAGTGCCGTAAAATTTCTGTGACGATACGACCTTTTTAATAGGCACGGAACCCTTCGTTTTGCGTGGTCCGACACGCACTTGGCCGGTTTTTTAACGATAGGATGATTTTGATTACTGATGCCTACGAGTGTGGTCTACCATAAAAGTTACTCAAATAAGTTCTAGGGAGTGTTGTTTTTACCTTTTCATAATGTCATAGAAAAGTGTGGGAGAATGGAATTTGCAGAGTTCATCCAGCAGCTGTAATTCGTTATTCGGCATTTAGGTCAATTACGTCAATTTGGCGCGGCAAACTAGAGCCATCACCGTTTATTGAGTGCTGACCTCGAACGCCTGTCCCGCACTTATTAACAAACCCTGTTGCACGTGGATCCGCTTAATACTATGTCAGCTTAGCAAAAAGGTGACGGTAGATAACTATGATTGTAACAATGACATGACCTACCTCTCTCACACTACTAATTTCACAATATTTGTACTGACTTTACGTAAGTAACTTACAGGTGTCCTTACACATATCGCATAAAGATTGTTTCAATGTAAAATAGAACATTTTTTTAACATTTCAATGTAATAAGAGTTCTAATTAGAAAGAGACGGATAGTCTATCTCATCGCGACTCAGGTCGCGGGCCGCCCTGTGATTGTGTTGTGGCCGCGTTGATGACGTCATTATTAAGGATCCAAGTACCTACTCGTACCAAAGTAATTCCAGCAATGTTGGATAGAGGTACTTAACATAACAATACAGTAGAATTAGGGGTTTTCCAGCATTTTTTAAACTTTTTAACAATATTATATGTGTGGTGGTACCGCACCAGCCTTTAAAAGCAGAAATTAATATTATAATAATACTTAACTGTATTTTATATTTCAACGTGATGAGCATGAATATTTGTTTCCGAGTCTTGGATGTTTTGTATGTATTTAAGTATTTATATACACAAGCCTTATTGAGCTTACTATAGGGCTAGTTCGATTTGTTTAAGAATGTCCCCTTATATTTATTAATTAAGGTTTTCATCATCATATCAGCCGAAAGACATCCACTGCTGCAAGTAGCAAAGTGATAGGTCCTGCACGACCCCCATCCAGCAGACTTAACAACGGAAAAGTTTGTTCAACAGTCATGGTCTGTTTTTAATTAGAGGGCCAATAAACATGTTCTTGTTGTTATACTGTCCCGGTGAGCCAGGAGACAACAGTGACAGAGACTCTTAGAAGTAATTCTATAAATTGGACTCCAATCATGCTAAGGAGATACCTCACCATGAAACGGGTTTACCAATATAATAAAAACATGTGTTTAGTGGATTTAAAGAGAGGAGATGTAACCATGGCAATGAGCAACAATAAATAGTTGATTTGTCCAAAGACTAAAATTATGTTCCATATGTATTGCTTCAGTGGCGTATCTAGGGTTTTTGTTTGGGGGGGAGGGGCCTTCAAAGCTTTTGGGAGGGGAAGGGGGGGGGGGGGGGGGGGGGGGGGCTTGACCATACTAAAATTAGATTTTTGCTGAATGTAATATTTGTCCCGGAAGGATTCAAATGGCTTGATCCGCTACTGCATTGCCTGTAGTAGAGATGAAAACTTATAAAACCTTATAAAAAATTGTAGATGTCTCGAAATATTTTCCTAGTAGTGTTACGTTACTTCTCAACGGGGCCTCATTGTTTATTATGAATTTTCCCACCATCCTGTGTTTTTTATTACAAAGAAGTCACATTCGGTACTTAAATTACCACTGCGTTACCAGTCCCCATGACCCCTCAAAAATAATGTCCACAGCATTACCAAACATTTATTTTATTTTATTTTGAGCCCAAATATTTCGATAATGGTCATCATTTGGGTATGCATATGTCATTGTGAATTAGAAAATGATAGTTTATTGAAGATTATCCGAATAAGCAAAAAATTATGGGTTAAAATGTACAAGGGACGTTTTTATAGGCATCTAAAAGAATTTACAGTACACATGGTGTTACTTTTCCGCACTAGTGCGGAAATGAGCACTTTCCGTGCATATGTTGAAACTTTAAAGAGCCATATGTACTGTAAAACGTTGTACAATACACGTGCGAATAGGTAATTCGCAACTCGTGTCGATTAAAAACACTCCCTTCGGTTGTGTTTTAATTTATCGCCACTCGTTGCGAATTTCCTATTTTCTGCACTTGTATCGTAAATAACTATTTTTCCCAAATACCTACTAGTAAAGACTGAACTTGTGAGACTACTTATTGTTTTTACCATTCCATATGGTCAAGCCCCTATCAAAAGCATCTGAGTCCACCAAATTCTAATCACGGCGGGGACAAGCCCGCCAAACCAAAATCCTAGATCCGCCACTGCTTACGGTTTGTTCAATACAAAATTAAACCAATAATTTCACCAATTGGACTGGGCATTTCTCGTATTAAGAAAACAATGTAACTGCAATATTTGTGCAGAATATCTCAATGTGACAACAGCAGCTGCAAGCGAGATGAGTTAAACGATTTGTGTTTGAATTCCTTAAAGCTATTAAATAATAGTTTTGTTTAAATAAGAGCAATTCTATAGACCTATTCAGTGTCATAGCAACAGTTTACCAGGAGATACCTAATAATCTATGCCACATTCTAATATAATAAAAATGTAGAGCTATTTTGCACTAGAAAACGCATTCAAATACATGTGAATAGTACAAAAATACGTTCGCTGTGCCGATTTGTCAAGTGACGCAAAAATAATATGGCTTAAATTAAAGCTCAGTAGCAGGTAGTATTCAATTAGCAGGGCAAAATAAAGAAATCTCAAGTAGGTACCTAAAGGATAGTATAGTGATTCACGGAAATATATAAGAAATATCAAACAGGAAAACTATAGCGTGTGTATATAAGTAGGTACTTACCAGACACTACGAGAGCCTCGTTCGGGCCACAAGTGACGAAGCCCCAGGTCATTTTTGGTTTTCTTTTAGCTGACTACAGTCAAACAAAAACGTAACAACTATATC
Organism: Epinotia nisella; assembly: GCA_932294315.1. Classification (NCBI taxonomy): domain Eukaryota; kingdom Metazoa; phylum Arthropoda; class Insecta; order Lepidoptera; family Tortricidae; genus Epinotia; species Epinotia nisella. The sequence continues at coordinate 16,100,907 of OW028673.1, read as the reverse complement.
TGCTTTTGTAAAGTGCAAAGTGCGTGCGTTTTATCAAATTTAAAAATACAATAATAGCTTCCTAATAAAGCCAGAGACGGCCGCTAATCCGAAACGACATTTATGTTTGTGTTGCCAGTCTTCTTTTCTGCAAGCGACCACAGATAACAAATTATATTTGATGACAGTCGTCAGGGTTGCTCAATGCGTTTGATATATAATGCGTACTCAGCACACACTATGCATAAGGGCGCTTACTCATTGATTAGTGATTAGTGCGAGTCCTATAAAAGCTATTCGCACTTGCAGCAAATGTATGAACTCGCATTAATCACTAATCAAAGTGTAAACAGCCCATAATTTTATCGCGGCCAAAATATCTACACTGAGGGCCTACCGCGAAACGATTTTCGTTTTCGTTCGTGTATCTCCCTCTTTGTCACTCGAACTAGCAAGTGCGACAGAGATGGAGATACACGAACGAAAACGAATATCGTTTCGCGGTAGGCCCTCTGAGGGCCTACCGCGGAAAAAAATTCGTTTTCGTTCGTGTATCTCCGTCTCTGTCGCTCGAACTAGCAAGTGCGACAGAGACGGAGATACACAAACCCCCCCTCACAATACACAAAGCCCCTCTGGTATGCAATAACTCGAGAGCGCTGTCATGAGTACACGCTTATTATAATTATATATTTTTAACAGCCGCTATTTGACAGCCGTCATCTCGGTACAATAGAGGTCAATGATGACAATACAAAGTCAATGATGAATGACATCTATTGTACTGGAATGACAGCTGTCAAATATTGGATGTAAGGGCATTTTCACTGTAATACAAGGCCAGTCCGAAAGAGACTACAGATTTTTACTTTTCTAGTTTACGAAATGACAGCCATCTTACGGGCGGCGACCCTTACATCTAAGCCACAGCTCTAAGCGTAAATAACAGAATAACGTACGTGCCGACAGATGTCACTAAAAGCGTTGCAAGCGGGCCGCGGGCTATTTTGCGATACAAGATACTGACAGCAAGATGGCGTTGCGTTATGCTCGATTTACACATATTAAGTTGTTATAAGTAATAAATTAAACTAAAGTTTAACTTATTCATGTTATATGCCGCTTCGGTACGTAAGGGCGTTAGTTAAAATCTGAATGTATAGGTATGGAAAATTTGACAAGCTACTATGGAATACCAGGGGACCATGCATGAATATGAGATTCTGGTTGTGAACATGGAAAAAAGTTTTGTTTCATAATCTGTTGCTCAAATCCTTATTCATAACCAGGTATGGATGTGGACGAAGGGCCCGGCGCCATATTTAACGTTGATCGGTCTGTAAAAAGCGGCCTTTAGACAGACAGCGACAAGCGACAGATGTTGATTAAGGTCGGGTTGCACCGCGGCCTTTAGACCTGTCTAAATGCAGTGCACTAACAGGGGGAGGAGAGATGAACCATCTCGCTCTAATCAGTGAGTGCGAGTGCTGTTAGTGCACTGCTTTAGCCAGGTCTAAAGACCGCGGTGCAACCCGACCTTAATCAACATCTGTCGCTAGGTAGTTCCCATGGGTTATTACTTCTCCTGTGTCACTTTTTATTAAAACCTCAGACTTCAATTTACACCCAAGTCCAACAATTGTCTAAACAGAAAAATCTTCTCTTCAAATTAGTTGGTACACTTTGAAAAAAAAAATGCCTACTTAATAAAAAAAACCGGTCAAGTGCGAGTCTGACTCGCGCACCGAGGGTTCCGTACGAAATATCATACAACACACCCGTCTTGCCCCACCTCATGAGTACCTACAGCGCCATTTATCGGTGCATTTTGTTACTAACTTGCGCGACCAAGGAACTCGGTATGTACAGTAAGGGACATGTATTCACGTACCACCGTAGAACCTTGTCGCAATTGACAGGCCGCCGTCACTCAAACTCGAGTGGTATGTCACCTTATTGCGATAGGGTTCTACGGTGGTGCGTTAATACATTTCCCTTACGGTATGTTGGTTTTTTTGCGATAATTCTTTATCAAGTGAATTCATTTCGATAATTCTTTTTTTATTTGCTAGAAGGTACTTTTAGAACACTTTCATACGAATTTGAAGGAAAAAAAATAAACACAGAAGTATTAAATTACAAACAAAATTAGCATATGATTTTTGAAGAATATAAAAAAATTACGCTAGATAGAGGTCTCGTTATACTTTTCCGGTAATATTCACGTTAATAATAATCATATATATTATTTTCAAATTTTTCGCTTGGTTAACTTCGGATATAAGGGGGGGGGGGGGGATGGTATTTTTTTCAACATTTTTCTTTATAAATCAAAATTTTACCATTGTAGAAAAAAAAAGAAAAACTGTTTTAGAATGTACAATTCAAGCCCTTTCATATGATACCCCACTTGGCCTACTAACTAGACTTTGAATTTTTGCCCCCCCTTTTATCCGCACTTTTTTATACAAATTAAAAGTATATATTAAAATTTTTCATTTTCCATACACGAGGATTAACTTTGTTTACAACTATTCCAAATTTCAAATCGATAGCATAAGTAGTTCCTGAGATATTTGACTTTGTGACAGACAGACAGACAGACGGAGTCGCACCATAAAGGTTCCGTTTTTACCTTTTTGGTACGGAACCCTAAAAACCCCGAATCGAGTGCACCAAGTCATATATGTTTTGTTCGAGTAGGCTACAATATAATGGAATGTCAAACCAAAGTCCTTACACACTAACAAGGTACCTACGATATCATAAAATATAAGTATTGCAGTATCGTATCTTATCTGCAGCGATTGTAACAAGCTTCAAATTCTTCACAACGAACCAACTCGCATTGTTTTGTTAGATTTTTTCTCCAATTAGGGATTAGGGAAACAGTTACGGCACTGCACAATGCCTCTCTCAAATTTAGAGCAGTCCGATTGGCGAGAGACCAAACCAGTGTTTTGCGACCCCCAAATAAAAATCACTTTTGATTCGTGAGAAAAAATACTTAGATTATGTTTTGTATTTTACAAATATGAAATCCCTACATGTTTTAACTTACAAAATTCAAGTAGCCGCGGCCCCCTTTAAGAACCTCCGCGACCCCACAGGTTGAAAAACACTCGACTAAACAATCTAGGGAAACTGATAAAAATTCAAAGTCTAGTTAGTGGGCCAAGTGGGGTATCATATGAAAGGGCTTGAATTGCACATTCTTAAACATTTTTTTTTCTATAGTGGTAAAATTTTGATTTATAAAGAAAAATGTTGCGAAAAAACACCATTCCCTCCGCCTTATCTCCGAAGTTAACCAAGCGCAAAATTTGAAAATAATATATGATTAATATTAACGTGAATCTTACCGGAAAAGTTTAACGAGACCTCTATCTAGCGTATATTTTTTTTATTCTTCATAATCATTTGATTCTACTTCTCAATGCTCGAAAAGTGTGTCACTGTCATATTAGGCTTAGCAAGCGGGGCTAAAGTAGTACATTTAGCCCCTAGGCAAAATACACGCGTACATACTTATGATTCTTAAAACATTTAATTTGACCAATCAAAACACTTCACTGTATTGAGTCGATTCACAATAATTAAAACAAAAAACGCCTCTGGCCGTCAACGACGCGCCTGTAGACGGTCAGGCGGCCAATACACGGTGATTAATTACTGATGATCCACCATAGCTGTCTCTATCTATAACATGCAATGAGAGACAGCGCGTGGATCGCGTGATAATACTTCACCGTGTATTGGACGCCTCAGAGGCGTTTATTCGTGGTGTCAATATTTTGTATCTGTGTCAAAGCAGTTTATTAAAAAAAAATATGCCGCCAAATTGAATAATCTTTTCGCCGTGGAATTTATTATTGGTTGTGGATGGATAATCTTTGTTTTTAGGCTTCCGTACCCAACAGGTAAAAACGGGACCCTATTACTAAGACTTCACTGTCCGTCCGTCCGTCCATCTGTCTGTCACCAGGCTGTATCTCAAGAACCTTGTTAGCTAGAGAGTTGAAATTTTCACAGATTATGTATTTCTGTTGCCGCTATAACAACAAATACTAAAAAACCGGGCAAGTGCGAGTCGGACTGGGGCTCCCATACGCATACAACAGACATGATTTTTTTGCCGTTTTTATAGATGCCGAGTCCGACTCGCACTTGGCCGGTTTTTACTATTTTCTCGCAGGCAAAGTGAAAAGTAGAGTGTATAACTCTGGTCTAAAAGCCATATTACCCCTCGAACTATTTTTCCTCACTTCGCTCGGGAAAATAACCGTCTCGTGGTAATATGGCCTATTTTAGCCCCTTGTCATAAAATCTACTATAATAATTTAATACTTGTGTGTTTAATTTTTTTCCTTAAAATTCGGATGAAAGTATTCTGAATGTACCTTCTAGCAAATAAAAAAGAAGTATCGAACTTAATTCACTTGATAAAGAATTATTGCTGAAAAACCAACTTACATACATACCGAGTTCCTTTATCGCGCAAGTTATTAGTAACAAAATGCACCGATAAATGGCGCTGTAGGTACTCATGACTTACACTAACTACACTGATGCGTTGTTAAGATTTTTCCAAAATTAATGGGCGGGGCAAGACGGGTGTGTTGTATGAAATTTCGTACGGAACACTCGGTGCGCGAGTCAGACTCACACTTGACCGGTTTTTATTTTATTTTATACTTTCTTACAATATTTTGATGGTTTACTATCCATTTAGCAACACTACTACGTTATCAATTTTTACATCAGTGTACATCCCTATTGCTTTATATTTGACAAGCTGCCAGCGTGGCTCCATTCCACCCGCGTAGGTAAGTATTACAAAAACCCAAGTGGAGCCACGGGATAAGATATAGCCGGTTTATTTCAAAGGTCCACTCTATTATACTGGTGAAATATTTTTAAATGGGATAAATAGTTTCGGAGATTACCTACCCCTACATACAAACTTAAAAAGCTACATACTTACATTTCACACATATTGACTCTTTATTATTAGTCAAAGTTAGTTCCTATTGTGACTGATTAACCCATTCCAGGCCCTTGACCACACGTATGCGTCCCTACGCCGTAGTCGCTTTCCGCTACATACGAGGAAAATTACGGGATCGGCTACGAGCGTAGCGCGTAGCGATTCTGGGCACTGAACGTGTATTAAGTAAGTAGGCACCGGTCCAGAAAGTCGATTTAACTCTTATTTTGTTATGATATTTGTTGCGCACACCCCTTCGGCGAGGCTAGCACAAGTAGCACAATAGCCGAGGCAAAATACGGTTTCGAAAAACATTAATTTATAATAGCGTTTTTTTTGTTTATTTCATTTTAAAACATTATTCTGAGAAACTTTATTCAAGAATCCACCAAACTTTCCACCCGGAAGTAATTATATAGATATAAATTAAACATTCATTGTCTTTTTTATTTTATTTATATTGAATATTGTAAAGCAAATGTAAATGAACCTAAATAAAGATAAAAAAAATATTAATATTTATCCGGACTTTTTAGGAGCTAATTGAATATTGATTTTTTTGATGTCTGATTTTTTGGTGGATTTTGCCTCTAGGTAACAATTTAATTGATAATATATCCGTTACATTAAAAAAATTAGCTATTATAAATTATTTCCAAATATGTCATTTTTAGGGTTCCGTAGCCAAAATGGCAAAAACGGAACCCTTATAGTTTCGTCATGTCCGTCTGTCCGTCTGTCCGTCTGTCCGTCTGTCCGTCTGTCCGTCTGTCCGTCTGTCCGTCTGTCCGTATGTCACAGGCATTTTACTCGAAAACTATAAGATGTATTTGAATAAAATTTTGAGGATAGGTGTATTTTGTTAGCCGCTACATAGTTTTGTAATTAAAATGACAAAAAAAAATTTTTTTAGGGGTGCACTCCATACATAAAACTAAAAGTCAAAATTTTTTTTTTCATTGTGACCCCCCGTGTGGCACATCAATCGATAGGCCTTTCAAAATAAATATAAGGTTTCTTAGCAACTTTTTTGATTAAGTGAATAGGGTCGGAGATAATCGCCCCGAAAGTCACTAAAATTCTGTCCCTCTATTTTTTGAACGGTGTATTTTAAAAATATGGAAAAATTCATGGACATAGGGCTTATTAATTTCATTCACCGAAAATTGTTTTGAACAAGATCGGTTCAGAGGTTTTCGAGATATTGCTGAAAAACTGCCTTCCTCAAAGAAAAGGACGTAAGTGCCGTAAAATTTCTGTGTCGATACGACCTTTTTAATAGGCACGGAACCCTTCGTTTTGCGTGGTCCGACACGCACTTGGCCGGTTTTTTTCCATACAAGTTGTCAGTTCATTGCCTGGACTACAACTGACGCCGCGACGCCTAGATCTCGTGAGAGCACAAAACCAGTCGATATTTCGGAGATCTGCGTTGAGCGTTTTTCACTGAAAACTTTTGCAAGTGCAAAATACTAAGAATGGATTTTTAATGATTTTCAACATGTAATATAAAAATAAAATAATAGTATCTAGGTTTAAATTTGTCAGTCAGATGAAACTTTTGTCATGCCGTGATATTTAGATAGTTCAATTTCGATTTCGCGAGATCTCGCCGAAAATTGTATGAGACTCAGTCTCGTAAAATGTGGACGAGATCTCGCGAGATTGAGGTTGCATTCCCTACCAGGAACCCGCTAGTTGGACTCTCTTCCCGTTGGCGCTTTCCTCTACAATACAGAGTTCCCCGATTGGCTACGAGCGTAGCGCGCCACAATCTTGGCGATGTGTTAGGGTTAGGGCGTTTTCACTTTTAACTGTAACCTTAGTTTGAAAAGTGTTTTTATTTCAAAATGTTCTTACTTTGCCTTTATTTTTATTACAAAGTGAAGATTATATTTTGTACTTTGTGAAAAATAACTGGGAACGCGAAAGTATTCCTCAATTTATTTAGCTTGAATTTGGTCAGAAATTCACAATGTGACACGATACCTATGGCGATGTTTAAGACTAAAAAAAAAAACTATGCCAAAGTGCATGAAAGGTTTAAGTAAAATTAAGTAACTTGCTTATCGTTAACCCAACAAAAAAAAAAACAAATTTAGCATAGTTATAACTACTAATATCTTTTTCATCTCTCATACTTTGAAACTATCTGAATAGTGGGTTGAAAACGGTAACGTAATTTAAAAAGTTGTAATTTAAGTCAATTAAAGTTATTAAAGCCATTTAGAAAAGTAATAAATACATTTTTAGTAATAAATTATTTTTATGTTGTATTTCCTGTGTGTTGTTTATATTCTTATTATTCGAAATGAAAAGAGTGTTTAACTCGGATGAAAGCCACCCATTTCAGTCTGAAATGGGCGGCTTTCATCTTGGTTAACAATCTACTATTTCACAAAAAAATTGAAAATATTTTATATATATGATTAATATTACCGTGAATATTACCGGGAAAGTATAACGAGACCTCTATCTAGCGTATTTTTTATATTCTTCAAAAATCATTTGTTAATTTTGTTTTCACTTCTTATGCTCGAAAAGTGTGTCATATTAGGCGTAGCAAGCGATGCTAAATTAGTACATTTAGCCCCTAGGGAAAATATGTATACATATTTATGATTTATAAAACATTTAAATCCACCAATCACAACTCTTTCAAAAAACATTTGTATTTGCTATCAACTAACCAGATTACAGCTAATATTAAAATCGATGAATCAGTTCAAACATCAGGTGTTTTTTAAGTCACAATAATTTAAAAAAATAAAATCTGACTGTCAATAGGTTCAAACTTTTTCGTAGGCAGGTAGCAATGATGTAATATAAAAAAGAGGTAGATAGGTTATACGCGCTCGAAAAATGGCACACTAAAATTGAGTCAATTGGCACAGTTTGTCTCAGTTTCGAGACGTCAATGGAAATGTCAGCTGTCAGATTTGGTGGCCATTTTTAAACACGGAATTTCGTATAGACAACATATCTACCTCTTTTTTATATTACATCATTGGTAGGTAGTGTCAATATTTTGTATCGGTGTCAAAGCAGTGTGTTAAAAAAAAAACATGCCGCCAAATTTAACAATCTTTTCGCTGTGTAATTTATTATTGATTGTGGATGGATAATCTTTGTTTTACTATTTTCTCACAGTGGAAGTAAAAAGTAGAGTGTATAACTCTGGTCTTAAAAGCTATATTACCTACCCCTCGAAAAAATTTCCCTCACTTCGCTCGAAAAAATAGCCATCTCATGGTAATATGACTTATTTCAGCCCCTTGTCATACAATCTACTATTTTAAATTTCGGATAATGTCTTTCCACGATGTGACGACTAGGGACCAAAACACTCATATTTTGAATAATTTTGAAGGACGACTGTGTTTATTCTTTAGTTAGATTATGCAAACTGTTTAAATGAAAAAATACGAAAAAACTTAGTCATTGTAAAGACACAATAAAACGAAAAAGTTGCAGTAACGTTAAGGGGACAAATACACTTGATAAGGCCTCATTCAAATTTAGGGCTTGCATTCCGGAATTCCGGAATTTCGAAATTCCGGAATTTCGGACCTTTTTTCCGATATTACAATTCCGGAATTGAGATACACTCAATATCGGAAATTCCGGAATTGAAACAAATATAGTTTGTCGTCTAGTTGAAAGCTAATTATGGGTGGTTCTCTGGAATTCGGTTACTTTTTTGACTAATATTGACCGAGGTGGTTTTAAATGCTAGTTACAAAACTTTACGCTTTGCACGGCAGGTAAGATACCTATTATGATGGAATTGATGTAGGTATCCAAAAGAGCCATTCACTTTAACCGATATTTAAAGATAAATTTATGACTTTTTGAATTTATGTCCTAGGGACTGACGCCGCCTATAGTTTTTTCAAAATAATCACACCACATCAATGTCAAATCACATTTTTATTCCAAAACAAAAAATAAAAGTTCGCTTATCCAAAACGGCCAGTCAAATAAGCGCATATTTAGGGAGAAATTTGCTCTTTTGAATTCAGTGTGCCATGGACTGACGCCGAACATAGTTTCCTCAATAAAATCGTGTAAGTACTGTAAAGTAGTGTATGTAAAATTGCACTTTATTGCAAAACAAAAATGACAGCGCTAGATGGTGTTAGTTTTAGACTGTTTTGTAAGAGTCAAGATCTGCGCAAATTATTTCTTAAGTGTGGTTACGAGCTGCCCAAATCAGGTAATACTGTTGCTAAAATAGTGTTTAATCATGCCGAAAGTACCAAAGAGGAGTTAAAGAAAAACATCGTCAACATGAAGAAAGAGGGAATCAGGTTTACAGTGAGACGCTAGATGAATGGACATCCCAGCGAAGCAGGAGATATATGAATATAAATATTCATTCCAGATAATTTGGTGGCTTTCAATTTCAAAACCTCGGGCTGGTGAGAATAACTAGTTCCATGCCAGCTCATGTTGCATTAGAAATACTGGGGAACCACTTATTAAAGTTCCATCATGTGTCTATCGAATTACCTTTTGTCCATTTTACCCACCAGTGTCGAAAGCGAGAGAATATTTTCGTCAGCGGGCTACTTCTGCAATAAAATCCGAAGTTCGCTATCCGATAGAATGATAGATTCCTTATCATTTTTTAAAAACCGTTTTCCAAGAGAAGCTTTCAGTTCAAGATAATCAAGAAACATTATTTGTTTTTTGTCAACATCAACATCAACGACGAGTACATCACTCACCTTCGGTTTGCTGACGATATAGTAGTCTTGGCTGAGACCATGGAGGACTTAAGTACGATGCTCGATGACCTCAGTAAAGCTTCCGAGCGAGTTGGTCTAAGAATGAACATGGATAAGACGAAGGTCATGTCAAATGACCATGTAGTAAAAACTCCCATTACAATCGGACACTTTACGCTCGAAGTTGTTGACGATTATGTATACCTAGGACAGACCGTCCAGTTAGGTAGGTCCAACTTCGAGAAAGAGGTCAATCGTCGAATCCGACTCAGCTGGGCAGCGTTCGGGAAACTCAGGCACATATTTTCGTCCAATATTCCGCAGTGTCTCAAGACGAGAATCTTTGACCAGTGTGTGTTGCCAGTGATGACATATGGCACTGAAACTTGATCGTTTACTATGGGCCTCATAAGAAGGCTCAAAGACACCCAAAGGGCAATGGAGAGGGCTATGTTAGGAGTTTCTCTGCGTGATCGCATCAGAAATGAGGCTATCCGCAGCAGAACCAAGGTAACCGATATAGCCCTCCGAATTGCTAAACTTAGTGGCAGTGGGCCACATTGCACGAAGAACCGATGGCCGTTGGGGCGGAAAGGTTCTCGAGTGGCGACCACGTACCGGAAGGCGCGGCGTGGGTAGGTCCCCCATAAGGTGAACTGATGACCTGGTAAAGGTCGCGGGAGTCCGCTGGATGCGGGTGGCGCAGCACAGGTTAATTTGGCACTCTTTAGGGGAGGCCTATGTACAGCAGTGGACATCTTTCGGCTGATATGATGATGATGATGATGAAGTAATTTCGTATTATGTAGTATTCTTACTTTTGAAGTTTTTATAACAATGATTACCTCTGTAGTGTGATAACATTCGTGTGTTCTTTAAAAAAAGGCCACTGAATAATTATTTACGTTTGTTGATTATTAATTAATAAATATTGACTACTATTTACTCAAAATCCAACCACAACAACATAAAGGAATAAAATCCTTAATTCCGGAACCAGTTCCGGAATTCCGGAATTGAAGGTCAATCTCGAAAATCAGTTCCGGAATTGAAAACCGTCCGATATTGCATCCCCTATTCACATTGGCAATGATTAACGGCAAGTCTTACTACCATCTTACTACACATGCACAGGTCAAGTCCATCGGATATTTCAAATTTTAAACTGTTATTATTATTTCATACTCGTCGACTTTAATGTTTGAATTAAGACTGCGTACACAAAACTATAATCACATACTTTTTTTTATGGAGCTCCCAACTCAACTGAAATAGTATTTCATATTTATAATCGTTACACAATAAGGGCTCTTAATTTAAGAGCTAATTGTGTAACTACAATACTGTTTATAGAACTGCGGGTCAAAAATATTGTTTTGACCTCTAGTATGCGTGTGCCAAATGGCTAAACTGTACATCGATTTGCAGTTTTTCTTTGAAATTGGGCTTGTACGGCTACCACTATATAACGCACTGACGTGAATAACATTGTGCGGGGCTTGTCTCGTGCCGCGAGGCTCGCTCTTCTGCACGGCTATCACAAGACGGCGCGCGAGCTCTCTCGATTTTTCTCACACTATCCGTCTCTCTCTTATTAGAAAACTTAGAAATAGAGGTCTAGTGCGAGAAAAATCGAGAGAGCTCGCGCGCCGTCTTGTGATAGCCGTGCTGATCCACTGAGCTATTTATCGATCCGCCAACGGTTTGACAGCCTCCCTGTTCCTAATAAAAATAACGAAGGCTATACTAAAGTCAGGTTTGTATACGTATTTCTACAGATCATCTTATTTGTATATTTAGAAGGTTCTATTTAACTCTATGTTTGTATGTACAGCCAAGTGTAAAAATATGGGTGTATACAACTTACTCATGTCCCATCGCTCTTATGGAATGTATGGATGTCTCTTTCCAACTATCGCAAGTTGGTGTGACAAATTGCGCCCGTTTGTAGTGTGCCACACTACCGCGGCCTGCGGTGGCGGTCAATAGTAAATTTGACAGCTAATGACAAGTTTACTATTGACCGCCGCGGCCAGGCAGCACCATTCTGTGAGAGGCTTAATGCCTGCTACACACTGGCGCGGCCTGCGGTGGCGGTCAATAGTAAATTTGACAGCTAATGACAAGTTTACTATTGACCACCGAGGCCAGGCCACAGAAACACCAAGTTGGCGGCGGAGTCTACGTTTGTAAAAAAGTCAAGTGCGAGTCTGATTCCTTCTTGCCCCACCCATTAATTTTGGAAAAATCTTAACGACGCATAGTGTAGTTAAGTCATGAGTACCTACAGCGCTACTTATCGGTGCATTTTGTTACTAACTTGCGCGACCAAGGAACTCGGTATGTATGTTGGTTTTCAGCGATAAATCTCTATCAAGTGCGATTTTCTTTTTGTATTTGCTAGAAGGTACTTTCAGAATACTTTCATACGAATGTGAAGGAAAAATATGAAACACCTAATTAACAAATAATTTTTGAAGAATAAAAAAAATACGCTAGATCTTAGAGGTGTTGTTATACTGATTGTATTATGCCTAACCTGATTGAGATGAAATTTGGTGCAGAGATACCTTGAATTCCGGGGAAAGACAAAGGATAGTTTTTATCCCAAAATTAATTACATAAGGGAGTGAAAAGGGGGGGCGAAAGTTTGTATGGAGCTACGATGTAAACGAGTTACGCGCGGACGAAGTCGCGGGCAAAAGCTAGTGAAGAATAAAATACGTTTTCTAACGTGTTCGAGTTAAAGATACAATTTAAGATAAAAACCATTACGTCCATGGGCGTAATAAAGGCTATTGCAGCTCTGTTTCCTGCGCGTTATAAAACCCTTTACGAGCAAGTGTGATGAAAATTTTACTTGCTATGACTAAGAGGGCGGTGTACACGTACTTAGCCGGAAACAAAAAAATATCGTAAATAAAATTGTTTTTATTGTTTTTTATAGGATACTATTTGGTCTCCTGCGGGGCTAGTCACTTTTATGAGAGACTCAAGAAGGAATGGAAAAAGACAAACAAAGTAAGAAAAGTTGACGATAGAATAGAAAAGATGATGAATGATGATGATTAAGTAAATAAAGCCTGCACAACAGTGCTACCGGTACACTGAAGGTTCCGTACCTGCATTAGAAAAATTCTTAAAAATAAAGGCCCTTATGGTATGTAAATTAATCTAAAAAAACATAATTTTATCGATAAAACGGCATCCATTTCTCTCCCTCTGGGGCAGTCTAATAAAAACAAGTGAGGCGCCGAGGACGGAACCCTAATAAAGGCATTTTAGGACACGGATCAGGGCGACATGTGAGAAGAATCTTCATGAGTGTAATGAAATGATAAACTTTAGCGACTAACGCCTAATAATCAAGAGCGCGAATCGATGTGAGTTGTCGCGGGGGGTTCGAAGACGGGCAGGGGGCGGTCGCGGGGGACGGGGGACGCCGTAAGCACGGCGCAAGTCGCCGCCCGTATCGACCGGCCCGGATGTGCATTGCAATGCCGAAGGAGAGATCAGACTCGACAAGCGCGCAACATGCCACGGATTGAGATCGACCGTTTAGATCGAATGCAATCCTCAACTGTTTCGACCCGCAACGCGATCTTTACTGCTTCCTCTATGTTTTTACGCTTTCCTTTACTGACTTTACATGACTTTATATGAACAACTGTCGGGTCTTGTGCTTAACCTCCCTAGCTTTTATATCTATTTACTCCTTACTATATTTACTGAATTTACTTAAAAAATAATGAATTAGTACTTACACTAGTACTTACACACCAATAAAAAAAATGGTTGTTTAAGAAAATCATTGCCAATGTATCCAATAATCATATAAATAATTGATGGGATTCACTGTTACATATTTATTTTCTATTACTCGATCTAAAATATATCGTCTTAGTTAGATAAAGCACGAAATGCCTAATTTTCATCCACCAAAATTTAGAAAGTTTGTTTGTTTGTTTGAGTATATAATAAATAATCCATACAAAGCCCAATATTTCCCGCTGCGTTAAACTTTTATCAAATCCTGATAGCGCTGCCATACTAAATCGAGACGACTAAGGTAAAATCACATTCAGCCTAAGAAAACCACCCGCGAACCTCGCGGTGTTTATGGTGATATTTTTTAGGATTCCGTAGCCGGAACGGAACCCATATAGTTTCGTCGTGTCCGTCTTTCCGTCTGTCCGTATGCCACAGGCATTTTACTCGGAAATTACGAGGGTTGCACTGAAAGTGTTGGGAATCTAATACTTACTAGCTTATTTTTGACACAAATTATACCTTTTTGTAACCTCTGAAGTTTTATCATCTTAACACACTGGCCACATAGAAAAGGAAAACAGTGGTTCGGTTTCAATTCTTTTTTGAAGTCGTTGAGTCGCTACGCTACTGAAGATGGAATTGTCCCGTGAAAATTTAAGAGCTATGATTTATTATTACGACTTTAAAAATGGATTAACACAAAAACAATGTGGAGACCGGATGATTGCTGCTTTTAATAATGAAGCATCTTCAAAGACTACAATACATATAGGTACAGTTAGTATTCAGAATTTCAACTTGGCCGAGTATCCCTAACGGAGGCAGGACGTCGCGCGTGGAGGTCGACCAAAATCGGTAGTAACGCAAGAAAACGTCCACCTTGTGCGTCAGCTGACAAAAGAAGACCGATGTGACATATCGGTAAAGTCAGGAGTCCTTGGGGCTTGGAATTAGTCAGATACAAATTACTTTATAGGAAGAGTTACGAAAGTTGCGAAAGTTGTTTTCCCGTTGGATCCCTCATTTATGAAAATGACTCGAGTCAATCGATGCTGCAAATCATTGAATATTCAACGGAGGAAGCTCAAATTCAGTTTTTATTGTCGTATCAGGTGACGAGTCGTGGATATACGCAAATGAGCCTGAAACTAAAAACCAATCTCGAGTATCTATGGGTTTACGAAGCTCAAGCCGACAAAAGTTATTCGCTCTCGCAGCACGGCCTAGAAGATGGTGGCTGCGTTTATCTCATAATCGGGACACGCACGTGGCTACTATTCCTCTTGAAGATCGTAGAACGGTCAATGCCGATTGGTATACAACTATTTGTTTGCCGAGTGTCTTTGCTGAACTCAGAATAAAAATCCTAGTCGCCGCATCATCCTTCACCACGACAGTGCCAGCCCTCACACAGCTCGGAAAACAAACGAGTATCTGGAAGGTAAAAAGTCGAACTACTGGACCATCCTCCATACAGCCCAGACTTAAGTCTAAACGGCTTTCTGACATTCCCCAAAATCGAGGATAAGTTGCGTGGACAGCGGTTTCAGACACCGGCAGTAGAGACTTTTAAAATGGCCATTTGGTCGACCCCTATTTCGATGTTCAATAAATGTTTAACGACTGGTTTGAACGCATGGAAAAGTGCATAAAATATAAAGGAGAATAAGTACTTTGAAAAACAATACATATACTTTTATTCAATTTAACTGCGTATTTATATTCCCGAAACTTTACTTATCTGAATGAAATTCGGAGTAATGAAATAACTATTATTCTTTTACAAGGGCACTCCATACTTGTAACTGCAATGCAAGTCAAAAAAAACACCGGTTACATGTATGGATGAATTAGCGAGAGCTTGGAATTGCATAGTGGTTTTATTGTAGGTACTGTTCGAATGAAAAGGAGAATAACTTAACATTTCTCTTAATTTTATAAAATTATATACCCTTCTCTTATTAACAAGTAAAATAATACTCAGTCCTTTTTTGTTTTCATTCGCTATCATTTAATTCTTGCCATTTTATCACTTGTGGATGAAACATTCTTCACTCTTGCACTCTCATACTTCTCAGAACGTGACATTACGTCTTATCGTCATCGATAAGTGATAAAATGTCAACCGTGCTACGCCCGCTGAGCTGTCACAAGTATTATTAATAATATAATATTATGATCTGTTATTCGATCCATTTCCCCTTCTTGACATTTATATTTAATTTCTCCAATATGCTCGGAAATGTGCGCCTTACTGTAGCAAAAACAGTACGTGAAGTTCCTCATTACTGACAAACTCCTCAAAAATGATCGGCCCACACAAAACGATTTGGGCTTTTTCTGTAATTAGGTACTAATAACCAACGGATTTGCCCTTGGAAAAAACTTCATGTGGTTAAATAGAAAGGAAACGTGGCAATGTATGTGGCTTGGCGAAGTACTGAATTGAGGTCGGTTTTTTTAAAGTAAATTATTACTACAGAACAGATGACTGTCATATTATACAGGGTGTTCCAAAAGTAAACGTTAAGTCGCAAACGGGTGATAGTCATAAGTCATAACAATTATAAAGAAAAAACTTTTTTAAAAATTAATTAAAAAAAAACCATAAGCTGGCTACTCACACATTGACACTGCTTGCCTATACACATCCAATTAAGCAGGCAATTAAGGGTTCAATTCCAATATGGCCGCTGCAGCAGGTGTGTGATTAGCCAGCTTTAGTCGATGGAAATTGAGCTTTGAATTTCCTATGCTGTATTATACACAAATCCACAAGTATCTCACGCTCCTTTAAAAAGAACAAGTTTTTCCTTAAATGTCAGCTATTCCAAACAAAAATTTTTTTTTTTGAACAAGTAATTCGACAAAAAAAACTACATACCTACTTAATTAACGAACCTGCTCACATAATTTCACGAGAAGCGGTTGATAAATGCGACCTGTAGAGGAGAACAGACGGACATCTGGACTGGACAGACACCGGACACCGATTTTCGGCCCAAGCTGAAGCATAGAACTTCGTTCGCTTCGCTCCCTCGTTCTATACAGAATTTATGCAGTGAGGAGTTCCGTCGGACGGAACTGTAGGAGGGGGTGTTTATTTCCGGCTAAGTACGGTCAATGACACCGTCCGGAACCATAGCTGAGCGATTAGGTGGGGTGAAGCATTTTACAATTGGCACTATCTTCTCGCAGCCGCGGAATGCGGACTAGACGCGGGCGGGACACTAGACCTATATCTACGTATCATATATTGCGATTGCCCATTTACGGTTAAGCATAACATGAAAATAACAACAAAAACACATAGTTTTAGTTATTTAGACCTAGTGCTACACAACTTCCCTGGTACATTTGGGGTTAATACCTTCTTTTCAAAATGGACTCAACCAGCCCCCCTATTCTGTAACTTGTGTTAAGCTCACCTCAACGCTCACTTACAAACATATCTTGACGCCGCGATTCGTAGTAACTAAGCATAGGTAGAGGTCTAGTTTCGTTAGGTGTGACGCATGGGGTGAGGCCACATACCGTGGATGAGGCGCATGAGCGCGTAGCGAATAACAGCCCAATACGGCGCCCGCGCCGCGCCGGCACGGGTATGCGCACTGGCACCCGCACTTTATTGTAATAAGAATTTGGCGCGTAAAAACTCCTCACTCTTCCCAGAAAACGGTCGACTTCACACGATTTCTCAGAAAGGGCGATGGGCGCCGTGGCCGCCGTGTATAAAGTTTTTTTCTTTCTTGCCACTTACTTTTAATGACCTGCAGTTCCATATTCCGCATTCGATTTTTATAAATTTTATAGTCCACTATTCCGATTGTATAGGCAGATGTGCAACTTGAAAATTGCTATTTACTTACGTATAGTGACTGTATCAGGTTTTTTGAAATTCATTGGCATTCGGATAATGGTATTACTTGTCTGATTTATTAACGGCATGTTTACTATTGTATAACACTAAATCATCTAAGTATTAAGGCTTGGAATGTACATAGTTGTACATTGTTGCCGTCTTTTTAGATTGCTGTAGTATCCTTATATATTCACATGTGTGCAGTGTAACACACGAGTACACGATCGAAGATATAGTAACTTAAAAGTCATTGAGATGCGACCAGGTATGCGCCATGGGTATCGTATCCGGACACGGATATGGCGGGCAGCGGAGGTCGCATGGTGGCAACCTGGGCTGATATTCACCCGCACACCCAAAACTCGCCTCGGTAGAACCAGTGTAACTAAGACTTACGATTACTCAAAGTTAGTACGAATCTCAACTTCTCAAGCTCAAGTTATACGAGGGCGACTGGAGAGGCGTGTGAGACAGGCGGTGAATCGTACGCAGCCCCGCTATTCTGTCACTGTTCGCCTATTACAAAAATGCCTTGACGCCGCGATTCATAGTATCTAAGCGTAATCAGAGGTCTAATTTCGTTAGGCGTGGCGGGTGAGATGAGGTGCATTAGCACGTTCCGACTAACAGCTTGGTAGAGCACAGGTTCAGCCTCGCTATTCTGTAATTTGTTTTAAGCTCAGCTCAACGCTCACCACAGAATATATTTTGACGTAAAAACTAATTCCAAACATTGTTTGTTTACATAGTTAGCAAGTTCCATTGACGGCGACTTTAAGCGTGATCAGTTTCGTTAGGCGTAATGGATGAGGTGATGGGTATGAACGCATTCTGAATAACCGCCCTGGTAAGTAAGGCACAGGTTCTGGTCGCAGAGAGGGCGGATGCACCGCTCGTCCGACGTGGCCGTAGCCGTACTTAAACCGTTGTTAGTAGTCGAGGCTCGCGCGCGACGGCGCGGGCGTTTCTTTTTTGTCCCCCGCGGATTCCATTGCCCCATGTCCAACCTGTAAGTCCGGCAGTTTGCCGAGCGTTGACCGCGCTTTGCCGCGAAGCGCGGAGCCGTTGGACAACTTCGCGGCGGCCCTTTCGATTACTTCGTAACGATTTCAGATTCTCCTTGATGACAAATTTAAATCCTAGGTTGTATTTGCCGAAATGTCTATAAAATTAATTCATTTTAAATAAAGTTAACTTTACTTAATACCCACTTTTTAAAATGCTTCCAACTCAAATTATGACAATCCTATACATAATTCCAAGAAACTGATTTAAGGATAAGATAATTAATTCCATTTAAGTTTAAACGCAAGTAGTTAGTAACGAAGCAATTCTTTTACTTTTATTGAGTGTAGTAGGTACAGTACATACAATTGGAAAAATAAACATTCTTAGCTGTTTTTTTTTATTTAGAGTCATGTTGGAAACCAAAAGTACTTATTGCTCAGTGAAAAATCGCAAATACATGCAAAACTCAGGCCACAACCCACTACATTCCTGTATCTAGCTAGACACTCGGCAGCGTGTCCAGCCAAGTTCAAAGCCAAAAGGAACTGGCGACGCAGCAGCCGTGTGTTATATTATATTACACGAACCATTTGGAGCCAGTTTTTCCTTAATAACTCAAAATCTATTTAAAAATGAATATTGAAAAAAAAAAAAAAGTTTATTTCGTTAAACAAATTAGGTTAAATACACAAATGTTGGGATCTCCTAATAAGTATACATATCATATAACTGTGACAGGAGATCCCGCTCTTCCATATCATATGCTTAGTTAACAAAAATAACAATGTTCTTATTATCAAACATGTGAAACATAATGTCAGTCATAATGCAAACTATGTCCATGTTAACCAAATTTCTAAAGCCGCGGAGTTCCCCAGGCCCTGATAACTTTCCGGCTTACATTGTAAAAGGCGGCAAGGAGTGGTTCATTGCGCCGCTGGTGCATATATTATCTTCAACATACCTCTAAGTACTGGGGAGTATCCACACCAATGGAAAGTCACACGAGTAAGACCCATTCCCAAAATGAATAATACTTCCCTCGTTGAAGACTGTCGGCCTATAGCTATACTGTCGTCGATAGCCAAGCTGATTTCAGATCATTTAGACAAAGGCATACAAGTTGACGTGCTGCAAAAGCATTTGACCGCTTGGATAACGATGTGCTCTTTGGCAAGTTATGTGACATCGGATTTTGCCCTCAGCTCCTCCGGTTATTCGCCAGCTATTTGCCTGGTAGGTAGCAGTATGTGCAGCAAGGATGCTTCGTCTCTGAAGCCTTTCAAACCCGTTCCGGTGTCAGCCAGGGCTCAATTCTGGGACCGATGCTCTTCAGTATTATGCTAGACGATCTGGCAGCGGTCCTCAGCTCGGCTAGATGTTTGCTTTACGCTGATGATCTAAAAAAAAATACGGCGTGCACGAAGGTCTGACTGCGTAACTCTCCAGGAGGACGTAAAGTGCACCAGTGGAGTATCAAGAATAGACTAACTTTTAATGCCGCAAAATGGTTTTTAGCAGAGCCCGCAATCCGCTCTACTGCGAATACTTCCTAGGTTCGGATAAAATTGCTCGTGTAAACTCTATTCGAGATCTAGGCGTGAATCTGGACACCCACCTCAATTTCCACGATCATATAAACTTATTAACACGCGATTGCTATAAGCGACTAGGGTTTGTTGTTAGAAATGCAAGGGATTTTCGGGACATCGGAACCATAAAGCTCTAGTGAGAAGCAAGCTAGAGTTTGCTTCCGTTGTTTGGAATCCATATGAAGCTACAAATGAATAGAATAGAATAGAATCGTTTATTGCATATCACATTACAGACATGGATGGATTTATAGATAAGTAGGTATACATGTGACACCCTGCAAGGGCACAGCAATATCAGAGGGCTCACTAAACCATTTTTAAGTAAATTTATACAAAGCAACATTTTTTATTTGCCACCATTAAAATATTCCTCTAAACTATAAAAACATCTGCTTATTAAAAACAATCTCAATTGTTTGTTGAACTGTTTTGGATTTTCTAGATTTTTTATAGCATTAGGAAGGTGATTATACATTTTAATAGTCATATAATGAGGGCTACTGGTGACGAGTTTTAATTTCGAAAAGGGCAGTTCAAGTTGGTTAAGGTTACGTTCGTGTCTTTTAATTTGAGTTGTTGCAATCGGTGAATATAAATTGAAGTGTTTCCTAACAAATTTACAACATTCAAATATATACATGGAAGTAACGGTTAGTACTTGATGTTTGATGAAGTAGGGTTTGCATGACTCCATTTGGTCTATATTAACTAAAATTCTGATGCACTTCTTTTGCAAAACAAATATTTTATCAATGTCACTACTATTTCCCCAAAGGACTAGGCCATATGATATTCGCGAGTAAGCATATGAATAATATGCCGTAAGGGCTGTCTTTAGGTCAGTTACTCGCTTTAAATGTTGGAGGGCATAGATAAAAGACGACATTTTTTTTGTTAATTTTTGGATATGGCATTTCCAGCTCATATTTGAGTCTAATTCTATACCTAATAAGGTGGCAGAACTCACAGTCTCTAATTTTGAATTTTTATATATATAATCTATTGGCAATGCTGCTTTTTGGTATGGTTTAAATTGGATTATTTTTGTTTTTTTTAAGTTAAGCTGCAGATTGTTCGATTGCAACCAGTTTGTAATTTTATTTAACGTTGAATTTAACTTATTTTGAATTTCTAACGTACTAGAGCAAGGAAGCAATGCAGATATGTCATCTGCGAAAAGCGTACTATGTTCATCTAATATGTTAGGAAGATCGTTTATATAAATGAGGAACAGAACACACCCTAATACGCTACCTTAGGGGATAGAGCCCTTCACGGGGACTCTATCAGATCTAATGTGTTGTATTATAGCTGTGTCAAAGTCTGTGTGTTCTATTTCTACATATTGAAAGCGATCATTTAGATAAGACTTAAACCACTCCAGGGCAATACCTCTAACACCCGTATTATATAGTTTGTCTAAAAGGGTTTCATAACGGACTCTATCATAGGCCTTACTCATGTCGAGTAAGAGACCTACAGCATATTTTTTATTGTTAATAACGTTGAAGATTTCCTGGACATATTTATAAATTGCTAGGGTGGTGGAATAATTCTTCCTAAATCCATTTTGGTTTTTATGAAAAATGTTATACCTACTTTTCGCAAAAACCATAGAGGCGCTTTACCATCGCGGTTTCGAATATTTTAGCTGATGTTGGTAATAGAGCGATTGGGCGGAAGTTATTTACATCTGAAGTTTCTCCCTTTTTGTGGATAGGTTTTATTATTGAAATTTTCAGTGCATCCGGGAAGATGCCTTGTGAAAAGGATTGATTTATAAGTAGCGTATATAGTATATAATATGTCTTGCTTCTTGAAAGAACAGTTCATTTTATTTTAGGATTATCTACTGAACTTGGCACCCATTTAGATCTCAATTCTTTTATCGGCGAAGTTGATAATGAATTGAACTTGGCTTCCATTTTCACATTTGTTTTTGGTGGGATAAGGTAATACAAGAAGCAAATGATGATTGATGAGACAGTATGTCATCAGATCAGGGTCAGGGTCAGGATGATGGGGTCCTGGAGAAATTGAGGGAATTCTTCAAATATTATAAGCACACCTGTAGGGGTTTGGGTAATTTGTAGAGTAGGTAACTCGTGTCTCGTGTAATTAATGCTCTTGAGAAATACAATATTTGGTGAAGTAGATCTGATGATACTCAAGATTTGACTTAGCAAATTTTTACATACAAGATAATATATCTGATATTATTATAAGTTATACGTAAGTAACTGTTTATATATTGTAAGGTAATAATTATCTTACTCTTCGGAAAATTTGGCTTCAAGTCTTGAGCATCAATTTATCCTAAATTATCTGCTTAGTGTAAATAATTTCAGTGTTTTATATAGCAAATATTCTTGTTATAGAAAAAAAATATTGTATGTTCTTAACAATCTTCTATCTATTCTATCTATCTATCTATCTATATATCTATCTATCTATCTATCTATCTATATATCTATCTATCTATCTATCTATCTACATATATATTACGCGAGGGCGATTTTTGTACATGCCATCAGATCTACAGTTATGGTGATTTTGATAAATGATATGTCATTATATCATCATATTTGCAATAAGGTCTTCGTTTTTAGGGTTCCGTAGCCAAAATGGCAAAAACGGAACCCTTATAGTTTCGTCATGTCCGTCAGTCCGTCTGTCCGTCTGTCCGTCTGTCCGTCTGTCCGTCTGTCCGTCTGTCCGTATGTCACAGGCATTTTACTCGAAAACTATAAGGTGTATTTGAATAAAATTTTGAGGATAGGTGTATTTTGTTAGCCGCTACATAGTTTTGTAATTAAAATGACAAAAAAAAAATTTTTAGGGGTGCACTCCATACATAAAACTAAAAGTCAAAATTTTTTTTTTGATTGTGACGCCCCGTGTGGCACATCAATCGATAGGCCTTTCAAAATAAATATAAGGTTTCTTAGCCTTTTTTTTGATTAAGTGAATAGGGTCTGAGATAATCGCCCCGAAAGTCACTAAAATTCTGTCCCCCCCCCCTCTAATTTTTGAACGGTGTATTTTAAAAATATGGAAAAATTCATGGACATAGGGGCTTATTAATTTCATTCACCGAAAATTGTTTTGAACAAGATCGGTTCAGAGGTTTTCGAGATATTGCTGAAAAACTGCCTTCCTCAAAGAAAAGGACGTAAGTGCCGTACAATTTCTGTGACGATACGACCTTTTTAATAGGCACGCAACCCTTCTTTTTGCGTGGTCCGACACGCACTTGGCCGGTTTTTTTTATTTTTTATCGAAAAAGTACTAAAATTTAAATTTAAAGAAACTACTGTGCGCTGACCACATGACTTTGGCTGCGTGACGTCACGTGACATTACTCCTGTTTTGACTTGAGATGACAATGTAAAATAAATAAACAAGAATTGAACTCAAACCTGTAGTACGTTCTTCAGCATATAAGAAATTATAAATGTTGAGTCACATATGGATACATTCACTAAGAAAATTAAGAAAATAGAAAATAAACGATCTTTTACAATGTTTACAAAAACTGACAGACGTATTGTGTCAACTGTGGATAATTTTTTTTAGTGACAGAGTTGTCAATATTATTTGCCATGTTTATATTTACTTCAAAAAGTTTATATACTAACTAATTTTCCCATATTCGAGATGTTGGGAGAAGAATTAGGTTGTGTTTAAATCCATTGAATGTCGTGGACCCCATATAGACGGCTTTATTTACCTTACTTAGCACAATGCCGCGCCGATAGCCTTCAAATTTGAAGTAAAAAGATGTAGAAATCGAAACTCGATTAAGTACTAAAATTTCTTTGGATACTGGGGACTCCCATTGGCGACTTTATTGACCTGACTTGAATACCATCCAAATTATTTCAGGTTCAGATAATTATATTTCGATTACAGGTACGAGTAGGTATAAATTGTAATTTGTCAAACCGATATGATTTAATACTGGAAAACATAAACCAGTATTAAACTATTTAGCGGTATAAATAGTCAAATGCAACTATAACCGGTAAAATATTATTTTAAACCATTAACGGTCCCCGATAGAGTATTTTTTGATCTGTGCTGATACTAATAATAAACAGATGAAATGTCTGTGAAATGTAAGTTTGTATTTTGGGGATAGTCCCAGAAACTATACCCATCCTATTCTAAAAATCCTTTCTTCAGTATCTATGTTACTCGTATATATGTAGAAAGGACCTACGGGATTATGGGCTGTAATATTTTATCCCGTCGCACCGCCTAGTTACTTTGTATACACGGCGGAGCCGCGCGGGCAGCTAGTACATTTTATTTTAGGATTATCTACTGAACTTGGCACCCATTTAGATCTCAATTCTTTTATCGGCGAAGTTGATAACCACGCATATTCATAATATTGAACTTGGCTTCCATTTTCACATTTCTTTTTGGTGGGATTAAGGTAATACAAGAAGCAAATGTTCAATCTCTTTACGACGATTATTTCTGATAGGCTTCAAGACTAGCAGATACGATAATTTAATGAACATATTTCACGACGGGTTAAATAACAACCGCCGGGAAGTTCCGAAAGTTTCCAATAGGGTAGTTTTCTCATATTAAAATTGATAACGTAGTGTTGCCAAATGCATAGTTAACCATGAAATAATTGTAATAAAGTATAAATTATGGAATATAATTATAAAATCATAAAAAGATATGGACCTTGAAAATTTAGAAAAAATATGCATTTTTTTAGTGTCTAAAAGTAAATTTAAACTACCAATAGAATCCTTACGCTTTTATAGACACAAAATTATATGACAACTATGGACC
This sequence comes from Epinotia nisella, assembly GCA_932294315.1. Classification (NCBI taxonomy): domain Eukaryota; kingdom Metazoa; phylum Arthropoda; class Insecta; order Lepidoptera; family Tortricidae; genus Epinotia; species Epinotia nisella. The sequence goes on along the minus strand of OW028673.1, from coordinate 16,076,160 downwards.
TAAACGCAGTATTTTGCGACCGAAACAGCAATTTACTTAAAACGATTCGTACAAATATCAAACTGTGACGTCATACTTCAATGTCAATAAGTATGAAACGTTTCGGCTGCCGCCAGCGAGGTCCGTTTTTAATTCAGTTTTTTAGGCATTTATGTTCTTTAATTGTAGTTGCTCCCATACAAAAATTAGTTCGTCTCCAACACTGTTTCAAATCGCATCGTAAAAAAATTAGGACACAAACATAAGCCATCATGCGGTCTCGATCAGCAATCTAATGCAACAGACATCACTTTTATTGACACGTCTGAGAGGCAATCAAATTTGGGTGACGTGTTGAATTATATAATTTGTATGAATAATATCTAAATCTTAATAAAGTTATATATCTTATATTTTTTAAACTACTTAGTTATATAAAATTATGTTCATATTCAGCCCTTAAAATATATGTTCGTAAAACACACACTGTACAGTCATGTTTATTGCAGACGATGTACCTCTAAACGGTTTTATTCCATCGGAAAAACTGATTGCATGGATGTGCTTTTTTAGTTTCATTCTTTCCCTGACCAAAAGGTATTCGGGATACCATTTCATAATTTTCTCGTCGCACAATGCGCAGTTGTGTCGTGGAGTTCGCTCTCCGACATGCTGCAACTAAAAGTTGGTGCCGCGCCGGGCAGTTGAATGGCGCTGGGTAATAGTTTGTAGCTTGTTATTTACTTATTGTGACTCAACAGTTAGTGCCTGGACCATTTTTTAGGGTTCCGTACCTCAAAAGGAAATAAAAACTTATAGGATCACTCGTGCGTCTGTCTGTCCGTCTGTCACAGCCGATTTGCTCCGAAACTACTAGACCGATTGAGTTGAAATTTGGTAAACATATGTAAATTGGTGGCCCAAAGATGAACGCGTAAAGTAAATTAATGAATTCTGAACAAGGGGGCCACTTTTGGGGGGTAAAATGGAAAATTAATAAAAAATGTTTCGCATACCGTATTGGTGACATATCAAATGAAAGGGGTTGTTATAAGCATCTCGGATTTTTTTTTAAATAATTTTAGCAAAAACAGATTTGAAGTAATTTAGGAAAATTGACGAAAATTGATAATTCCCCCTTATCTCCGAAACTACTAGGCTTAAAATTCTGAAAAAATATGGATCCTTGCCTTAAGATTACAGGAAAACCTATAAGAAGTTAGAGTATTCAAAGTAACGAGAAAATTCTCAATATTTTTGTGTCTTTTGTATGGAGCGCCTCATGCTTAGAGCATATTTTTTATATAGCATTTTTTTAGTTACCACAAACTACTTTGGGTCAGGTCATCAGTCCACCTTGTGGGGGGCCTACCCACGCCGCGCCTTCCGGGGTCGCGGGAGTCCGCTGGATGCGGGTGGCGCAGGACCGGTCAATTTGGAACTCTCTGGGGGAGGCCTATGTCCAGCAGTGGACGTCTTTCGGCTGATATGATGATGATGATGATGACTTTGGGTCCGATAAAAAAAAAAACACTTATGAAAATTAGATTATATACGGAACCCTCACCACACGAGTTGAACTCGCACTTGTCCCGGTTTTGATAACTCCAAGTGAGAGGCCTTTTGTTCTTATATGAGAAAATTGGTGTATATAAGCCCTGTCATAGCTACTAAATCTAATATAAATTCAAATAGAGTTAATAACGCATCCACGGCTACGATTTATTATAATTACTTCACGGGTATATCAATATTCTGTATTATTTATATCATAATTTTTATAAGTCGCTATATCCTGGGCTAGTAGGTACCCATAACACAAGCCCTATTGAGCTTAGGTATTATGGGATCGATTTGTGTAAATCATCCTCTTATATTTTTTATTTATTTGTAAGCGTACAAAAATGTAGGCTCTACCATACAATAGTTTACGAGTACTACTCATGAACAAGATAGTAGACATAATACATATATATATATATATAACATAATTGAACAAGTGTACTTAGGTAAGCTCTCTTGAAATTCTGCAGGAAACAAGCCGAGCAAGAGGTGATAACTGGAAGGTAATCGAGTAATATGGAAGCTATTCAACGCTGTCTAGATTTGATAGTTTTTTTATTAAAACTGTATTAATTTTTGTTCTAACTATTCATATTTTTAACTTCTCATGCTCAAAAAGTGTGTCACATTAGGCCAGGGGTCGGCAAACCGCGGCTCGCGAACCGCATGCGGCTCTTTGAAGGGTCATTTGCGGCTCTTCGAGGACCCCTCATAAAGATTAGTTTAAGGAAATGTGGGATCGAACATTGTGTAAATGGCTCTTTACGGATCTTAAAATATTAGTACATTACTATAGAGGCCGGGAAACGAAGAGTTGCAGGCCAAGTAGATATAGATATGGATAGGGATACGCGGCAGGCAACCCCGTTTCTCGACGAGATTTGTATAGTGCTTTTCTCAAACTTGTAATGAAATAAAAATAAAAAAGTAGTCAATTTGTTTTATTTGTAGGTTAACACAAGTTACGAATTTGTAGGTTAAGACAACTAAATAATACGTTTCTGAACAAAACATTATCAATGACAACAAGTGTCAATCAAGCAGGAAGGTCAATAACAATATTAACTTAGTAGAGAGAGGTAGGTCATAGCGGAACATCACTTCATTAACCGACTTCAAAAAAGGAGGTTATAATTTCCACTGTGCGAGTATACCTATATATATATATTTTTTATGAATGTTCGCCGATTCCTCCGTCAATTGTGGACCGATTTTAAAATTCTGAGACGATCCTATTGTCACCAAGTCAGGATCCGATTATGGTATCCCAGGGAAATCGAGGGCAACCCTCAAATTTTATAGGCTCGCGTGCAGTGATTTCGGTATTTTCTATAATACTCGTGTATTAACCCTTGGAAATCACAATTTTGGCGAAGTGGAACTGGTGATGAAGACCACAGATGACTTATGGAACTCCTCAAGGATGTAAAGTACGTCAAAGATTCTGACATGATTCCGTTGAAGTAGCAACTAATGAAGTGTCAATTCTGAGATCCTTGAGGAATCAAAGGAACTCCTCAAATACAGCCCACATATAGCAACTTGGATTTTTCTATAATAGGTACCTAATCAACGCATTTGCTCTCGAAAAGCAGTTCATGTGGTAAGCTGGAAAGGAAATGTGGATTTTTTTATGTACCTATGCTATGTGGCTTGGCGAAATACTGAATTGAAGTCGGTTTAAACTTTGTTTTTAAAGTATTATTTTGTTTAATTTGTTAACCGATCTAATAATTTTTTCGCCCTACTTAATATACGTAAAAGGTTTTTTCAACACGCAGGAACGAGGGCTTTAGTGTAGGCTTATTTTTCAGTTTTTAATAAGTAGTATTTTATAACTTATTTAATGAAAATGTAACATCTAAAAGGTACCAATTACGTATGGAAACTGGTAACTGATATACTTACTTACGTATTTAAATTTCTAAATAAATATAGGTAAATTACTTTCGAGACGTTTTTGCATTTGTAGTAGTATTTGTATATTTACAGGGACACACGTACCTACACGTTGACGTACACAGCCACACGTATGTGTGTGTGTGAGGCTGGCTACAGAGATCACAACTACAAATGCAAAAACGTCTCGAAAGTAATTTACCTGTACTAGTGTATCTGTTAAAAATAGTATAATATTGTCATGACTTAAGTCTTGGCCTTCAGATTCGCGCCAAAAATGGAGAATGTAGATTCAACATTTTTTTGTGATAAATAATATAATAGCTGCGCAGTAGCGCGTATTATATAGTTACTCATGCATAGATGAAATTTATCCAGATACTAGCAGCACACAAGCAAGAAGGCAAAGAGGATAAAGTGCATCCTCTGGTGCAGAAAGGAGACAGCGCGATTGGACGTGGCAGTTGCTCTCGCGCAGTTCATTGATGCGCAGTCGCGTTCGCGGGACGGGGGGAGGGGGGAAGAATGCGGCCGATGCGAGCAATGACCCCGCCAGGGTCGCTTCCTTTACGAGAAGCGCGGCCGTCGTACTACAGCCAATATCCCCTCCCCCGCTCGACCTTACTACATGACCAACATGCCCTCTCGACTTGGGCGCGCTTTTCGGCCCGCAGTCCGTTACGAAAATGAAATGCGCCGCATTCCGCGACCATTTCGTCGTTTCTGTCGCACCCGAGCGTGCGCCGCGCTGCGCGTGCTCGCTCTCCGTCTTGCGGCGGAGTGTACTCGATTCCTCGGCTTCTCCTATAAGGATGCAAGGCGCAAACAAAACATGCGCCCTGCGCATGAGGGGCCATTTACTGCGTCGTTTGTTGCGGTGCTGATGACAATATTGTCTCTTTTGTTTACTCTATGTCTATGTTAAGGTTATGTTACGCTACTTAGGTAGTTTTGCATGCAAGAACGATACATGATCTGGAAAGCTTTCTTTAAATTTCCATACAAAATTCTACCAAGGTTCTACAACACTTTGGGAGCTCAAATACCTGCCGCGAGCCACTGGTTGCCTCTTGGATACTGCAACTTCGCGTCATTGCTCTGAATAAAATAGATACAATGAAATGAGACCCGAATGATTGGACATAGCATAGGACTGTGTTTTAGGGTTCCGTTCCAAAAAGTCAAAAAAGGAACCTTTATGGTGAGACTCTGTCCGTCTGTCAGGCCGTCACAATTTTAAATATTTCAGGCACTACTTATGCTGTCAATTTGAAATTTGTAACAAGTAGTTGTAAACGAAACTAACCCACATATATGAAAAATTTAAAAATTAAACGTACTTTTTTTTTGTTTGAACATATACTGATATTAAGGCATGGTTGAAATTCAAAGTGTAGTTATTAGGTCAAGTGGGGGGGTATCAAATGAAAGGGCTTAACCCTTTTCCAGGCAGAGGCGTTATATCGACCACATACGGACTGTCAAACGTGTATCTTATTATCAATGAATGAGACTGACATTTGGTTGACATTATTTAATTGCCGGCCTGGAAAAGGGTTAAGGTTGCACATTTATGAAGGAAAATGTTGAAAAACAGATGGCTCGGACTTTCCAAACAGACATTATGGTATATATAATATCCCGCGCCTACGCCTGGATTCTCTCCTGTCAGCTCGCTTGGCTCGCGCGCTGTACGGTCGCAGTTTACCCTAACACTCATCCTCGCTTCGCTCGTTGTCGTACCTAAACCGACCTACCTTAGAGTAGAATAGGTAGGCAATCCGATATGGATAGAGGTGAGTAGACTTAAAGCGTATGTAATTTGCATAATAATTTAAATTTATTATACCAGTACACAGTATCGAACATAGTTATATCACATATACCTACGTTATATCATATTACTGTTAGATTCATAGTTGTTATATTGTAAGTTTATACATTATACCTGATGATAGTTAGATCCTATCAGAATATACCAAATGTTGATATACAAGAGGTGCATTATATCCCCTAACCGTTATATCGACTAAAAATATGTATATCAAAAGTTGTTATATCGACCGTAACGCACCCCGAGTATCTTATTCTTTAAAACAATTTTACTTTGTGCGCTAGAGCATAAAAGTGGCATTTTGTGCAACACACATCCAGTACAAAGACGAACTTTGCAAGCTTGAGAAGTGAAAACGTAATTTATGGGACTTCGCTCCAACACTCCAACACTGTGGAACCAGCTTTAGTTAAATCTGGCTTACTTTTCTTTTCATAAAAGTTAAAGCCCGGTATCGCTGCTCATTGTTTACACTTGTACATTAATTTGTAGTTTACATTAATAAGATCATTACATTACATTATATATTTTTTTTTATATTCAAAAAATTCCTTAATACTATAAATACATGCTCAGTAAGCCATTTTTTTATTTAGATTTAAAGGACGGAAGACTCTTAGCTTCCGTGATGCTGTCTGGTAGCTAATATCCATCTTATCGTTCAGGTGCCAGAAGCTATTTCCAGCTGTTGCAAAATGTTGAGGTAAATAATGGAGTGCCGAGTGCTCTGCTGACCTAATTATACCTACTACTTACTAGCTGTGAGTGCATCACTTACCTAGGTCGTTATATCCGTGTTTGGTTCGGTTTGTGCTAAATAATTATTGGTGCTCTAGTGAGCAAGATAATGTTTACAGGTATACCTTGCATAAAACGGATAGGAATATATTAGGAGAAGAATAAAGGAGGATCAAGCGGCGGAGGAAGATACAAATAAGGAAATGTACAACTCTAAATATAGGTTAGGGCTCAGAACCCTGGAAATACTGAGTTTTTTTGAACTTATGCGTGGTATACTGATCCTTTGATATTTACCTTATCAATGGGCGTCATAGCCTAGCGGTATACCCGCACAATCACACCGATTCTCAGACTAAGCAATGTTACTTAGTCGCTTTGATTGACTAACATTGCTTAGTCTGCTGACTATGTTAAGCCGTTCATCCCGGCTGTTCTCAATAGTAGATTGTATGTGCAATAGAGGTTTAGCGATTCAGAGCGAGGAGGAGGAGGAGAGCGACCTTGGTTCTGCTGAGGATAGCCTCATTTCTGATGCGATCACGCAGATAAACTCCCAACATATTAGCCCTCTTAATTGCCCTTTGGGTGACTTTGAGCCTTCTTATGGGGCACATAGTAACCAAGTTTCAGTGCCATATGTCATCACTGGCAACAACACACACGAGAGCGTCTTAAGACACTGCGAAATATTGGACGAAAAGGTGCGCCGTAGCCGTAGCTTCCCGAACGCTGCCCAGCCGAGTCGGATTCAACTGTTGACCTCTGTAACTGGACAGTCTGTCCGATTGTTTTGGGAGTTGGTACATACTACATGGGCATTTGACATGATCTTATACATGTTCATTCTTAGACCAACTCGCTCGGAAGCCTTACTGTGGTCATAGAGCATCGTATTTAAGTCTCAGCCAAGACTACTTATTTAGGTAATTTACTTAGGTACATAACTAAAAGTTGGACTGAACCCTCGGTGCGCGAGTTTGACCCACACTTTACCGGTATTTTTAAATTAAAGGGTTGTATTCTCTAAATTCATACGGAATATTTAGTACCTATAAGCTACGACCTACGTCTCTTATTTATAAGATTTTTTGCGGAAAGAGATCCGTTATGTCAATCTTAACTCTGTCCGAAGTATTATCAAAACTTTCGATTTTGTTATTACCAAGAGTCCATTGACATCAAACGTAACCTATACCTATACTTATCCAGGAATGGACTATGTGGTCACAAAACGGACACCGTTCATAAAATCTAAATATAAACCAGATTACAGCTAATATTAAAATCAGAAACCAGAATTAATTTCAAAGCAGGTGTTTTTAGTCCCTAACTCACAATATTTTTAAAACAAAAACGCCTCTGGCCGTCAACGACGCGCCTGTAGACGGTCAGGCGGCCAATACACGGTGATTAAATACTGATGATCCACCACAGTTGTCTCTTTCTATAATATGCAATGAGAAAGAGACAGCGCGTGGATCGACTGATAATACTTCACCGTGTATTGGACGCCTCAGAGGCGTTTATTTGTGGTGTCAATATTTTGTATCTGTGTCAAAGCAGTTTATTAAAAAAAGTATGCCGCCAAATCGAATAATCTATGCGCCGTGGAATTTATTATTGATTGTGGATGGATAATCTTTGTTTTACTATTTTCTCGCAGTCGAAGTGAAAAGTACGTGGTAATATGGCTTATTTTAGCCCCTTGTCATACAATCTACTATTTATGCTTGATCGTTTGGTATGCGTTTCGTGACTGTCTATAGTAGTTCAGATCTAAAACACAAAGCTATTCTACCATTTTGACGTTACTGACAGATTACAGATGTGGCAGCGATATATACAAGGTGAGCAATCCAAATGGGTCAGTATGGCGGTTTTGGAAACCATAACAGATAGCGAAATCTTGGCTTAGGAACCATGACGTTGATTTTAGTAAAAAGAAAAACTGCATTCATATACTTACAAAAATACGTGTACTCGGCCCAGGAATCGAACCTAAACTTTTTGAAAAATTAAATTTCGTTATTTAAAAACAATGCATTTTATTAGTTTTAGATATCATGTTTCTTAGTAACATTTACTATTTAAGAGCTACATAACCGATATTCAAAGGAAAATAACGAAATTTAATTTTTCAAAAAGTCCAGGTTCGATTCCTGGGCCGAGTACCTACACGTATTTTTGTAAGTATATGAATGCAGTTTTTCTTTTTACTAAAATCAACGTCATGGTTCCTAAGCCAAGATTTCGCTATCTGTTATGGTTTCCAAAACCGCCATACTGACCCATTTGGATTGCTCACCCTGTATATTAGAAAAAGAAATGAAAAATTTAAAGTGGTCAAATATTTCTGAAAATTAATTAATTGTTGCAGTCGCATAAAAACTATCCTAAGCGGAAGCCTCAATAATACATAATGTACCAATAAAAATGTTTCATGTTTTACCGTTCATGGGAAGCTGAGATCATTCGTGACAGAATAAAGTCTGAAATGATACTGGCTGATTTTTTTTTAATTTAGAGATTTATTATAAGTGGGGATGTTAAGCGTAACCCCTCCTTGCCCGTGGTCCACCTAATCTGTTCACCTGGGTGGACCACGGGAAGTTTTTTCTACCCGTGGTCCACCTAGAAGGATTAAGGTAAAAACTTATTGGTGGTGGTTCACCTCGGTAAACTTTTCCAGTAAATTAGTATATAGTATACATACAGTAGTACTTTTTGCTTTAAATAAGTACCTGGCCAGATGTATTTATACCATTACTTAAATTCAATGGCGTTGGTTGTCAATTAGTGTGACAGCCGTCAAGACGATCATAATTTTATCTCATATAAATACCTGGTGAACTTACTATGGAAATGGAAAACGCAGATCCGTTAAGACGAGCTGTTGCAAATGAAAATAATGGATGCCTGTTTAACGGATGCTTCAATCCAATTCTACACAAGCCTTCAATTTTCCACAAGGCGATGTTGCAAAGTAAATATAAATTATATTTACCTCCAAATACTAGACTGTGCACCAATCACATGGATACAGAAGAGTGGGGTGCTGTAATTGCTACCGAAGCAATTACTACCGAAGATCATTTTGACAAAGAAGATACGGAAGATATTGTTTCTATTTTCACAAACGTACTGCAATATGTCCAGCTAACGGTTTCATCAGCATTAGAGTAAAATATTTTGATATGCATTAAATACATAATTAAAATGCGATTTCATTCCTCATTTTATAAAATATAATCTATACCACAGAACAAGTAAATAATATAGAAACGGTAATGGGCGGGGTGCGCGTAGCCGGTGTTATGATTAGACGTCCATGAAACTGTCAAACGCTGTCAAAACGCAGATCAGATGTTATTTGACCGTGGGTGACGATTTTTGCCGTATTAAAAATAAAAACATGGTGTGTTGTGCAATTTTGTCGTGCCGACAGGCAAGCAGGGACCCAAAGGTTCCTCCGGGAGCGATTTCCTATCACCGGTAAGTACTGAAATAAGTGTTTTTTGAATAAATATGCAATCGATTATGACATTCGCCATTACTCCGTTGGTAAGATAGAAACGATATGCATGCTTTACATTGCTCGCTAGCTAAAGCCGCACATTAAGGAACTACCGTAATGTCACAGCAATGTATCGTGTTATAAAATAAAAAATAATTATACAGATCCGGCTGTCCATGCTACACTGGACTGAAAAGTAGTTGAAATTTCAAGAATTGATTGAAGTCGTTGTCAGTGTCAATTAGATGATTTTAAGATAATGCAAGTGAAGTGCTAATACATGAAAGAAGGTCTTTTAGCAAAGTTTACATAGGTGTACCATGGGTAAAAAAAATGCCCATGGTTCACCTTAGTCCACCTAGGTGGACCACGGGTAGAAAAAACTTCCCGTGGTCCAACCAGGTGAACAGATTAGGTGGACCACGGGCAAGGAGGGAGCGTAACATAAATATTACAGGAATTGAACGGTTTTCTTTTAGTTTAGGATAACAGAGTCTATCATTATAGGATACTAGCTTTTGCCCGCGGCTTCGCCCGCGTACTAAAAGTAATTTTAACCGTCTACAAAAAAGGTTCATCTCAGTTTGACCCCTATGTTCCAATTGAATTACAATTTGGCACAAATACTTTCAAGAATTTTTATGTCTACAATGTTAAATTTCAAAATCGATGCCATTTTCATAATTAACGTCCCAAAAAACCATAAAAACGACACCCATATTGAAATTAAGACATTTCAACCCCATCGCACCCCAACAGGGGAGATGGTATTACACGTCCGCCACGTTGGATTTTAAAATCGTTGTTTTCGTAATCAGCGACCATCGACCCGATAAACCATAGAAACAATACCCATGTTGATTTTCAGACATTGACACCACATTTTCCCCTTTTAGGGGTTGAATTCTCAAAAAACCTGAAACATATATTTACTCATTTATCGCTGGGAATACTCCTGTGAAGTTTCGAATGAAATACTCTTACTTAATTTGTTTCCCCATACAAACTTTGGACCCCCATTTCACCCACTTAGGGAGTGAATTTTGAAAAATCCTTTCTTAGTGCACCCTTAAGGAACCTACGTGCCAAATTTGGAATCTCTAGATCCAGCGGTTTGGGCTGTGCGGTGATATGTCAGTCAGTCAGTCAGCCAGTTTCTTCTTTTATTTAATTATCGGCTCTACATAGACCCTACATATCGACTACCTATCGACTCTAGATAACGACTCTACATATCAACTTTACAAATCGACTCTACATGTCGACTCTACATATCGACTACATATAGGCTCTACATATCGACTCTACATATCGACTCTACATATTAAGATAGATGTCCACAATATTAAGTTTCAAAATCGACGCCATTTTCGTAATAACGTCCATAAAAACCATAAAACGACTCCCATATTGATATTTAGACATTTCAACCCCAGCTCACCCCAACAGGGGAGATGGTATTTTACGTCAGCCATGTTGGATTTGAAAAATAAACCATAGAAACGATACCCATGTTAAATTATTTTATTATTCGTTTGTATCATAGAACCTATAGGTACTAATTTTGCGGAGTCTCACACCAATTTTCATCCCCTATTTTAGAGGCTGGGGGAAAATTAACAAAATAAAGGCAGGTATTTTTCGTTGGTAACAGAGTCTGTGTACCGATTTTTAGCTTCCTACCTTGAAAACTGCGAAAAGTCCCATATAAAATTTCACCCCCTCTTTTAAGAGGTTGGGTACAGATTTCCAAAAAAAAAATGATGCACGATTTTTTTGTTAGTCACAAATATTCCGCATACCAATTTTTAACTTTCTACCTTGAAAATTGCGGAATGCTCCATACAAACTTCCATCCCCTATTTTAGGGGCTGGGGGAAAATTAACAAAAAAAAGATAGGTATTTTTTGTTGGTAACAGAGTCTGTGTACCGATTTTTAGCTTCCTACCTTGAAAACTGCGAAAAGTCCCATGTAAAATTTCACCCCCTCTTTTAAGGGGTTGGGTACAGATTTACAAAAAAATAATGATGCACGATTTTTTTGTTAGTCACAAATATTTTAGTTTCTAATCATTTCAATTTTTTTAGTTTTTTTTTATATTAGTAAATAAATATATTTAAACCATAACAATAATTTATCATAGATATAAAAAAACAAAATGTTTAACTGAGCAGTATGTAACGACCTAAGCAGGTGTCACGTAACAGGTAGGTTCACTACTGAAGAAAAAAGAAAAAGTTAATTGGCGGGAACCATCGTTACGTTTTCATCATTGTAATATTTGTGTTACAACTTGAAATTGTTTTACGATTATCGAAAAATAATAGGTATCGTCAAGCGAAGAGGAAATCACACTCACACCTAACATTTAATGGAAAATTAATTTAGCATTACATTACTTTAATTAAATTAGAAGTTACAATATTTACATGTTGCTGTTTCATTTCCTCGCATATTGAAGTGAAAAGTAAAGTGTACAACTCGTCCATAAATAAAACCCATTTTATGCACTTGTTGTACAATCTACTATTTATTTAGTAGATCCCTATTAACAAATTTAAACTTAAGTAAAATAAAAGATTTCGAAAATAGACTCATTATTAAAACATGCATGGATGCGCCTTGTCCGAATAAGTCGTCGGCGTCTCACAATGGCGATAGGCCGCAGTTCAATGGCATCGATGTCAGTTGTTCGGATGGCGACGCGCCTTAACCGGACACGGCAGGGCCGGAGCGGGCGTCCTGCATACTCGAGCCGTCCCAGTCCCACTATAAGTAGATGCGTTTACGTATGGGTATGTAGGTTGTTTGTGTCCCGGCTCGGTGCAACGCGCGGCCGTGACGTGCCCGCGACCGACGGCGACGCGCGACGTAAACACCAAGCAAGGTCAACCGCCTCGCGATCATGTTATCCTAGTACATCGTTGCATTTTATGTGACACCGAGAGCCCCTGCCGGTGGTGGTCAGCGCCGGCATTAACAACTAAAAATAGAGAAAATAAGGCGATACAAAAGCAAAGTTTTGTGTTGAGTTGACCACACCTTATAAAATATACTTGCCATGATAAATACATTATTGTGTTAAGTAGCCTAAGTAGGTATGGCAAAGAAACTTCTAGAGCTACTAGAGTGAGCGATTATAAGCCCTCCCGACGCTGAAGGCGGAGCTTTGATGAGAGGACACATAATTTTCCTAACGTTAATCCTATGTGCAATGTTCTTCATCTTAATATCATTCACGACCAAATGATAGATAAGTAGGTAGGTACCTAGTAGGAGTGTCCTGCTCGGCTATCACAAGACGGCGCGCGAGCTCTCTCGCTCTATCCGTCTCTCTCTTATTAGAAAACTTAGAAAGAGAAGTATAGTTCGAGAAAAATCGAGTGAGCTCGCGCGCCGTCTTGTGATAGCCGTGCAGAGCGACAAAAAGTTATGTCTCAGCCCTGCTAGCATAACTTGATTCTCTACTCTACTCGCGCGCGTGATAGACCATCTGTCACTTTTTGACAGCATTAATCAGAAGGTGACGGACAATCTATCTCGCGCGCGGCTAGAGTCGAAAGTCAAGTTATGCTAGCAGGGCAGGTCGTCATGGCAGACAGTAGGCTTCCGTCGAAAATGTTTATTCTTGGAGCAAGATTTTATTGCCCACTGTGCGTAATTGTTATGCACAGTCATTAAACTACACATCAAGATGATTCTAATGAGCCCTAAAATGACGCTCTAATCATGTTTGGGTTGGGTTTAGGATACCATGATACGTTTCCATAATCAGATAGCTTGATAGTACAGTCAGCAGCTCCATTTCAATTGACTAAATTTCATGAGGCAGAAATGAAGAGAAACTTTCATACACTTTCACTGTACATTAGAAGCTTGTGACCGAAGTTTTAAACGTCTAACTTTAAAAACGACATGTTTCCCATACAAACTTTTAACTATTTTTAACCCCCTTAGGGGATGAATTTTTATAATAACGCTAAATTATTTGCTTTGCTGTTTAGTAAGGAACCTTAATACAAAGATTCAAGTCTATAACTTTCCAAATGAACGATTTCCATACAACTTCATGGTTGAATTTCGAAAAATCCTTTCTTAATACACGTCCACCCATGGGCGTAGCGAGGTACGGGCCCTAGAAGACGCAGTCCCATTGCTCATGCAGCATTTACCTTAGATATATTCTTGGATTCTTGGTTTGTCTAATACGCCTGCCCCGTCTAACAAAATCCTACCTACGCCCTTGCGTCCACCTATTGTAAATAATATATGCTCCAAAGGGTATAGCCGTGTTTGTATGGGGCATCGACCCCAGAAGCCCAATCGATTGCAGTTTTGCTAATTTATTAGTGCAGATGTAAGATGATATTTTATAAAAAAAACATCCTGAAATGCTGCAGGTTTTTGAGAAAATTACAAAAAACGAAAATTGGTTTTCATTTTCTTTTATCTAAATTACTCAAGGGTTTTTTTGAAACTTAAGCACATTATGTAAGTAATAAAGATATATTATTAAAAGAAATGGATTTTCAAATATCCTTCTAAGTAGCGAAATTATCACTTTTAAGTTTTATTTTTTTTATTTTTTTAGATAGTGACACCCACCAATTTTAGCTATATTATGTATAAACTAATATTCTATAACATATTTTTTTTTCCAAAACATTAACCTCCAAAATAAAACAAACTTATACCATACATTTATTGGCCAGTTAGATGTGTTTTTTTTTCAAAGCTCAAAGTTCAAATTCAAAGTATTTTTTTGTTAAAACACAGGTTATACAGATGTTAAAAAAATGCAGCTTAGTATCGCTATGTCTTACCTGAAGGTGTAACAAAATAAAGGCTTCAAATAATGTTAAGTATAAGCTTTCATTGCAGCGTACTTTTTTAAATACATAATAACATACCTAGTGTGAGTTAAAAATTATCTTTTATATATGCGTCAATTGAATAGTATGCCTTTTCCACTAGAAGAGCAAACGGTTTCTTTTTAAACAGCATCAAATTTTCAGCTTTTAAATGTTTCTTCACAACTTGTTGAAAATTCTTGAATCCATCTCAAGAACACTTTTTGAGAGCATGGCCGTTTTACATGAAAGGGTGCAGATCTTACCCCGTTGACGCAAACTGTTAAAACTAGGGAAATTATTTTGATTAAATTTAACATAACAATCAATTTCATAGATATATAAGCATCCTGGCAGAGTCAATATACTTAGTCTAATGAAATGTGGCTTACATGATTCCGTTGGGGGGGAGTACCACATATGGCGCGAATACATTTTTTCTGACTTTTGAAAACTATCTCACGATCAGTGCAATAACCCCAAAACATAATTCCGTATCGTAAAGTCGAAGTCACATATGCATGATATGCTACAAGAACCGCTGATTGATTTACTAATTTTCTTAAGTTATACAGAGATTTTGACGATGCTCTTGTGTTATTTTTATTAGATTCTTGTATATATTAAGTTCAATAAATGGAGGTGTTTATCCAAGTTAATGTTTTTGAAAAAAATATATGTTATAGAATATTAGTTTATACATAATATAGCTAAAATTGGTGGGTGTCACTATATCGGAAACAAAAAAAAAAAAAAACTTAAAAGTTATACTTTTGCTACTTATATATATATATATATCTGGAAATCCATTTCTTGTTAAATAATAAATCTTTATTACTTATATAATGTGTATAAGTTTCAAAAAAATCCGTTGAGTAGGTAGTTTAGATAAAGCAAAATGTAAACCAATTTTCTTTTTTTTTAATTTTCTCAAAAAAACTGCAGAATTGCAGGATGTTTTTTTTTGTAAAATATCATCTTACATATGGACTAATAAATTAGCAAAACGGCAATCGATTTGGCTTCTGGGGCCGATGCCCCATACAAACACGGCTATACCCTTTCATGCTTATATCTTTAGCGGTTTAGGATGTGCACTATCTGTCAATCGGTCAGTAACGCAAGAGTTTTATAATAGTATAGAATAGATTATTATTCTGGCTTCCGCTTAGGATAACTTTTATTCAACAACGACAGTTAATATTTTTTTTCGAAACATTTGACACCATGGAATTTTAATTTATTTTTCTTGAGGAAAAGCGCCGTCATAACTGTCAGCTGTCATTGACGTCAAATTGGCGGTTTTGTCTTAAAGTCTCTCACAGACTGGCTCGGCCTCGTGTATCTCCCTCTTTGTCACTCGAACTAGCAAGTGCGACAGAGACAGAGATACACGAACGAAAACGAATATCGTTTCGCGGTAGGCCCTCTGGCCACGGCGGTCAATAGTAAACTTGTCATTAGTTGTCAAATTTACTATTGAACGCCACTGCAGGCCGCGCCGTGTGATGCAGGCCCAAATAATTTCGATCATAGATCTTCACGAAACGCATACCTAATAATAAGTAAAGCATAAAAAAAGAATTGATTCTGATATCAGAACTTGTATATACATACACATATATGTATATATATATATATATATATATATATATATACAGGGTGAATTCTAAATCGTGAATCGTAATATTTTTTTTGAAGTCTATACATAGTTAACAATAACTTACAATGCTTTTAAACCTAAATTAAGTACGTTTTTATTTTGTCCACTTTTAATTTGATTTATCCTAATTTTTAAAATCTCGTGGTCACCCTACATTTATGTTTCGCACTTGTCATGAAATTTTCAACATTAGATATCCAACCTCCTAATATTGAAGTTGGCTGGATAGAATTTTGGCATGTATTGTCAATAATGTCAACATCGTCGACTTAGGTAAACATTGCGTTGCAAGTCACGTGACTCGTGTAGGGTGACCAAGGCGGATGACAAGTGGGGACGCACTTTCTGGTTTTGTTCATAATTAATTAAGCGGGTCCTTAATTGTAATTAACACTAGTGCTCTGTAATAGTCTTAAGTAGCTTTACCGGTAAACGTGGTTACTATTCACGATTTAGAATTCACCCTGTATATATATGCGCATATTTCGTATTAAGGCATCATTTCAATAAATGTGTCAAAAAATTCGAATAACATAAGCAACACGAATTTGTCTTTTTATTTAAAATGGCATCGCGCTCTTGGCGTATTCAGCCAAAGTACGAGGAAAGGGATAAGAAAATACGGATAGATCGAAAATTTGGAAAAACAGGATATTGTTATCGCTATGTTGGAAACTATAAGATGTAGAT
The DNA here is from genome assembly GCA_932294315.1 of Epinotia nisella. Classification (NCBI taxonomy): domain Eukaryota; kingdom Metazoa; phylum Arthropoda; class Insecta; order Lepidoptera; family Tortricidae; genus Epinotia; species Epinotia nisella. The sequence continues at coordinate 16,059,425 of OW028673.1, read as the reverse complement.
AACATTTGTTGACGTAGTTTTATGTTTTAGTAAATGTAAATTACAAGACCGTTAATTTGGTCCTAAGGTTTAGTAGAAAAGGTACCTTACAGCTGCGTGATACGAAAATATGCAAATTAGTACAAAAACTCTAATATGCATTTATTTTGGTGAGGTGGGTCACAGAAACACCAAGTTCGAGGCGGAATCTATTTTTGTAAAAAAAGGTGTACGGACGGAGTAAGCTAATCTATACAGTCATGTAACTCAGCCGGACCCTTTTCGTTTCATACAATCCGTACTAGTTAATATTATAAATGCGAAAGTATCTGTCTGTCTGTTGCCTTCTCACGCTTAAACCGCGAACCGATTGAGACGGAATTTGGTATAAAGATTTAAGTACCTTGAATTCCGGGGAAGGACAAAGGATAATTCTTATCTCAAAATTTACATACTTTTATATAAGTATATATATATATACATATATATAAAATATGTATGTATATGTATATATGGCGCGGTTCGCGGGCGCGAGTTATCTCAAGTTTAGAATGGCGCTGTCAGGATTTTAAATAGCTGAACGCAGCGGGAAATAATATTTTTTTGGTAAGATTATTATACTCAGGTAGAGAAGTCTTTTAACTTTTCTAAATTTGGGCGGATGAAAATTAGGCACGGTTAGTTTTTTAAATAAAACGCGCCGCTTTCCGAGCGTGTTTGACAAAAGTTTATTTATTTGCGCTATGTTTATTAATAGCAATTGCAAACTGGAAATATTAAAAATTAGTCACAGATCTGGGACACGCTTTCATTTATTAGTCTTTAGATCTGTATGAAAAACTTCAATCTATTGGGACCGAGCGCGACGACAGCGCCACGTGACAGGCGGCCATTATGGACAATATTGTCACCGCTGTCAAACAAGAAGTAAGTAAATATTGTGCAAAATATTAATGAAATCTTGTGTTATTACAATTCACAACAACACATCTTACCAGGACCATATTTTTATTTCAAAAACGATTAGAAAATGTTTACTGCAAATACTGCAATATGGATTTGACAGCTCAAGTCAGCGACAAAAATGACAATTTTAGCCGTAGCGAGCGCTGTGATCGTTTAGGCTACCCCCTCCACCCGCTTTGCACTCTGCCAACCATTACAATTTTTTTACAATTCAGGCAATGTCATCGACCGAGAAACGATTACTGTGCTTGAATTACAGAGAGCCTCTCCGTTACTTTATGCCAAAATGATGCATCTGCAGCCGCCAACCTCCAAGGCAATAGCCGGGTGATATTTTCAAGCTCAGAACTTTTTAATAAAACATTACGAGTATGTCCTGTTTTTACTGGCGATCGGCGCGCCGACGCACCGGCCTGCCGCGGTCGCCGGGCCTGTCATCTCGAGCTGCGTAAATAACATATTAACTTACTTGCCTACCGAAAACTACTAGATTTTAACTGCGTAGTAACATAAAGCCTGAGCAGAAATATATGATCATTGTCAAGAGGGCGCTATTATTCTCATTTATATGGCAACAGTTCAGTATAGTCTGCTGAACAATGTGAATTAGCACCTCGTTATTTTGACTTACTTTTATTCACCGTAATCAAAATCAGAATCCAAATATTCGGTTTCCATAGGACAAGTGGCTTCAAATTCAGACCCAGAAAGTGACTTATTACTGGAATCACTTGAAGCCAACTTCAATCTCGAACTTCTCCACGTAAATATCAATTATATGCTCTGATTTCCTATAGTAATTTTCTATTTTGATCACATGATCGTAACAGCTCTTCCAAGTATCGGCAGTTATTTCCTGAAAATAAAAACCGTTTCTTCCATAACATAATTGTGACTTAGAATGTATTATCATTTGTCCTGATTTAACGTAAATAGGTACCTACCTACGAGAGCGTAAAATATGGTGGTACAATTAGTGCGTTGGAGCAAGCCATAAGTACAAGGAGACACAATTGGGACACGTCTAAAAAGGCAGTAGATCATAAAAAGATAAACTGGGCACTTTCAACATTTCATACCTACAAAGCCCCGGGGCCAGATGGAATCTACCCCATTCTACAGTAGAATGGGGTAACTACAGGAAGACGCTAATGTACTAAACCCACATCTTAGCAGATTGTACAGGGCGTGCTTAACCTTCGCACACGTTCGGAGGATGGTAAAAGGAACCTATCTACCCAAACCAGGTAAGAAGGCGCATTACAGTGAAGCCAAATCGTATAGGCCGATAAGTCTATCATCCTTTTTCCTCAAAACATTGGAGAAATTGGTAGATAGACACATAAGGGATGGCCCATTAAGGAGACATCCGATGCACGAACTACAATGTGCATATCAGCCAGGGAAGTCAACGGAAACGGCACTTCATCTGGTAACAACTAGGACTGAACAGGCTATAGAGAATAAAGAACTATACCTTGCAGCTTTCTTAGACGTGGAGGGAGCGTTCGATCGTACCACGTATAAAGCTATTAGCGAAGCAGCTGCAAAACATGGCATAACCATATGTAAATGGATAGGCAATATGCTAAATGGCAGACTAATAAAGTCATCTTTCTTGGGAGTTGAAGTAATGGCCACGGCCACAAAGGAATGTCCACAAGGTGGGATACTTTCACCAACTCTATGGAGTTTGGTGGTGAACTCACTCTTGGTAGTACTCAATAAAGGTCCCATCCACACGGTAGAATATGCTGATGATTTAGTGATACTTGTTAACGGGAGGGTATTTGGAATGTGTAGATCAGCGTATGGCAAAACATTGGCACTGACCCCAAAGGTACTGAAGTGGATCTACACCATGATGGTGAGACCCATAATACTGTACGGTAGCCAGGTATTTTAAGGATGACCAAGGACTTTTATGAGCACATGCAGAGATGCCCTGATGAAGGTGCAGAGAACTGTATGCATGGCTATAACAGGGGCGTACCGATTAAGAACTCTTGGACTGTGGAGTGATAGCAAGCCGAAGACAAAGCAACCAAACTGACGATTTCTTAGACAGAATAACAAACATGGGATGCGACAAAACTCTACCCAAGTATGTATTCCACAGGAACTTCACAACAAAAGTCCCATCCATGTAAAATGGAATAAATAAATGTGTAAATAAATAAATAAATCCAGGGCTGAATGGGCCGAAGGTCTAGAACCACCAAAGTCTGGTATCGAAGACAATATATGGTACACGCACGGATCAAAAATGGGATCCATTATGGGAGCAGGCATTTATGCAAATGACTATAGTAAGCATGGGTAGTTTGGCAACCGTCTTCCAGGCGGAGACATATGCCATAATTGCTTGTGTACAGGAGAATATAGACAGGCAAACCAGAGGGCAGACTATCTATATACTCAGTGACAGTCAAGCAGCCCTTAAAGCGCTCAAGGCCCCGAGAGTGGAGTCTAGACTAGTTTATAATGGCGTCCAAGCACTGAACAAGCTTGGAAAGCACAATAAGGTGCAACTAGTTTGGATACCAGGGCACAAGGGCTTCATCGGCAACGAAAGAGCCGATGATGAGCTTGCAAGAAGGGGGTCTACATATCACCAGAACCGTTTGTGGGACTCTCGCAGGGAACCATAATATCGGCCTTGAAATCCTACGCCAAAACCAAATACCAACTCGAGTGGCGGAATAAGGCGGGTTTAAGGCACTTAAAGCTCTTCATAGAAGAATTGGACTCGGGCTGGCTGGACCAAAAAGCTCTGGAAATCCAGCAGGAAGCAACTCAGAATTCTCTCAAGGATCTCTTGGCCAAGATGAGACTATCGGACAGTGTAGACTGTAGCATGTGAGGCGAGGAGGATGAGACTATGGAACACTTACTGTGTGACTGTCATGCCCTTGCCAGACAAATAATGAATCACTTTGGTAACGGCTACCCGCAACCAAAGGAATTCAAGGTGCTCCCAATAAGCTGCATCATTCGTTTTGTTCCTGCGAATGTTCATCATCGGAAAGAGCTTGGGAGTAGCTATAAAGGGGAGGGCAAATGCACAAAAGATCCCACTGGGTCAAAGTGTATGCGAAAGGGCCCTCAACTAGATAATATAAGATATTACCTCAAAACTATTTTGCACTAAATTCAAAAAACCATCTCTTCCGTGTGCAACATGTTTCGATGCCACTTTGATTTCTACTATACATTTCATTAAAATAGGATTAAAATCGCAATGATATGGCGGTAGACGGAGTACTGTGTGCTGCATGTGTGTCCATGATCTTTCAATATTTCATCGATTTCATATTTTGGTAATGGTTTATTTTTATTTGCGATAGTCATTAAAGTTGCATTGGTTCTTTGGCTGGATAAATATTTACTGTTGTCATCAAGCCACTTTTGTAAGTATTTGGTGCCTTGTTGGTTTGGTAAGAATGGAATCTTGCGTTGTACGTAACCACAGAGGAATTTTCATTTAGGTTGGGTAAGAAGCTTTTCGGTGACCCACTTTTTGAAGTTATCCTTATTTATAGAGTCACTAGCTTTTGCCCGCGACTTCGTCCGCGCGTAACTCGTTTACATCGTAGCTCCATACAAACTTTCGCCCACCCTTTTCACTCCCTTAGGTAATTAATTATGGGATAAAAACTATCCTTTGTCTTTCCCCGGAATTCAAAGTATCTCTGCATCAAATTTCATCTCAATCAGGTTATGCATAATACAATCAGTATAACAAAACCTCTAAGATCTAGCGTATTTTTTTATTCTTCAAAAATAATTTGTTAATTAGGTGTTTAATATTTTTCCTTCACATTCGTATGAAAGTATTCTGAAAGTACCTTCTAGCAAATGCAAAAAGAATAATCGCACTTGATAGAGATTTATCGCTGAAAACCAACATACATACCGATTTCCTTGGTCGCGCAAGTTAGTAACAAAATGCACCGATAAGTAGCGCTGTGGGTACTCATGACTTAACTATACTATGCGTCGTTAAGATTTTTCCAAAATTACCCTGGCTTTTAAAAAACCCTGGGCGCGCGAATCAGACTCGCCCTTGACCGGTTTTTTTACAAACGTAGACTCCGCCGCCAACTTGGTGTTTCTGTGGCCTGGCCTCGGCGGTCAATAGTAAACTTGTCATTAGCTGTCAAATTTACTATTGACCGCCACCGCAGGCCGCGCCAGTGTGTAGCAGGCATTAAGCCTCTCACAGAATGGTGCGGCCTGGCCACGGCGGTCAATAGTAAACTTGTTATTAGCTGTCAAATTTACTATACTATTGACCGCCACCGCAGGCCGCGCCAGTGTGGCCTTAAGCTTCTCACAGACTGGCGCGGCCTGGCCGCGGCAGTCAAATAGTAAGCTTGTCATTAGCTGTCAAATTTACTATTGACCACCACCGCAGGCCGCGCCAGTGTGGCACACTACAAACGGCCGCAATTTGTCACACCAACTTGCGATAGTTGGAAAGAGACATCCATACATTCCTAACCAGTCTAACTATAGTAAGTTGTTGTGACAAGTTGCTAGGCGATTAAACGTGAGCACTTGGCTGTTTGTAGTAATTTGTCTTAGTCAAAACATATGGTTCAAAGGTAAAAAAGTATGACTCATCCTTGTATAGGAATATTTATTTTAAAGCCTTATATAATCTTTGTTTTTTAAATAATATGAAACTTTAATATACATAATATATACATACTCTTTCCTGGTCTTTCGCCTGTCTTCTACATTTCCGATCTATCCGTATTTTCTTTTAATCCCATTCCTCATACATTGGCTGAACGCGCCAAGAGCGCCCGCCATGCCATTAAAAAAAACATATTCGTGTTACTTATATTGTTCAAATTTGTTGATACATTTATTGAAATTACGTCTGAATACGAAATTTGCGCATATAAGTTCTCATATTAGAATGTATTTATTTTTTATGCTTGATCGTTTGGTATGCGTTTCGTGAATGTCTATCGTAGTCCGGATCTAAATTATTAATACGTAAAAGTCAAAGCAATACCGCCATTTTGACATTACTGACAGCTTACAGATGTGGCGGCGATGTATATATTAGAAAAAGAAATGAAAAATTTAAAGAGGTCAAATATTTCGGAAAATTAATTAATAGTCGCAGTCGCATAAAAACTATTCTAAGCGGAAGCCAGAATAATAATGTACCTATAAAAAATGTTTCACGTTTTTCCGTTCATGTAAAGCTGAGAACATTCGTGACAGAACAATGTCTGAAATGATACTGGCTGATTCTTTTTTTAATTTAGAGATTTATTATAAGTGGAGATGATAGTCACTTTTTTTTTCTTTATCGTTGTGTAAAAGCAAAGCATTTGGTATACAAATCCAGTAGCTCCACCTGCGTGTACCATTATCCATACCAGTCCTAACTGGGCCACATTCACAAACATGTGGACGTCTTAGGAATGTGGTATGGAATGGACGATATAGTGATATGGATACATTAATTAAGGTAATTCTGTTTTGCTTGATTGTGATACATTCGCCGATTTTGATGAGATTTTCACAACGTAAATAGTATAGGAAGATATCTTTCTGACTGTCGTGTAATTCGTTCGAAATAGCAGACTAGGTTACTAGATAAAAAAAAGGTAGAGACACGAGAGAGGTAGGTACGAGTACTTATTATAACAAGTCAGAACTACGCTTATCCTAAAAGAAACAACAACCAAGGTTGCTCATTCGAATAAATACCACAATTAAATCATATCAGCGAATTAAATATGTATTTTTAGAGGTAGATGTATAGTTATGCGGTCTACGCGGTTCATGGTCTTTTACCGCCCGCCCCATGCAGCCATGACGAACAACGTATAACTACCTAATTCACCTCTGACAAAAATAATAAGCACAGTTAATTGTGATGATCTGTAAAACAATGTGTGATAAAATTGATAAAGAATGCTTCATTTGTTTTCATTGATTATCCATAAAGCATGGACCCTAAAGATACGGAACGAGCATTGTTTTAGCGAGCATTTTAAAAGTCATGACAGCGTAGATGAAGCAACTGCTTTTTACACGGGACTTGTCCGGACCGCCTCAGGCTCGCGTGCACGGCGGCGGGCGTGTTCCCACGCTTGCAAGCTCCACCACATTTAAAACGTTGCAATGTCTAAATTGGTCGAGTCTCGAAACTCTTCACTGTAAAAACTTGCGTGATCTCGTGTAGAGACAAGTCAGCCTTACTTTGTATTTTAGTCGCTACTAAAACGCCAGTTTCCAGAATATGTCCTAGGTATAAGTAGGTAGGTATCTACATCTACATTAGTACGTGTGTATTTTTTGTTAGCTTATATGAGTGTCCCACAGCGGGGGACGAGACCTTTTCCCCTGATAACCGCGGCTCCCGTGTTTGCTACAGAATGCAAACAGGGTAACCGAAAAGCCGTGTACCTACTCCAAAATGAGTTAAAAGGAGTTCTTAGTTTCAACACTTTCGACTCAGTTTTTTATATACCCGAATTGTAATATCAACAAATAAAATAGTACCTTCTAAATTTCCATTTCCACCTACTTGATTTTGAGCACGTTTTACATTCCGCGTAAGCTCCTGTAATTCCATCGAGATTGGTTGTTTGTACTGCTCTCTTATTGGGTTTTCGATGCATATAGGGTATACAGGGTGTATAATCCAAATGAAGCTGTGAGAAAGATCTGAATCAATAATAGACACTGAAACAAAATGTCTGTCGAAGATTTGATCCTGATCCTACATGGATTCAGGCGAGTAGATGACTTGGATCACCTTTCAGTAGTATTGGCTACTATTTTGAAAACATATAACCAAATCACGGAGCCTTATTTGTTAAAATAATGGGTTCTTGTTATTTAAAATATTTATTTGATTCGCATTTCCCTGCGTCGGATGTATAATATTTTTTCCTGTACATAACTACGATTATTCAGGAGGCGCGCAAGGAGATTCATTCTCTACCTTGTGCCTGTTCGTTATCTCCACCTGTCCCACTTACTCTGTCGGAGAAACAACTCAATTTAATGTAGGTGCAATATGTTGAGGAAATCTATCGGCCTTATTTTAAAGCTTCGCCAGGAACTAGTAGGCTTTAAAGGAAAATACTAAACTTTACGGAACCGAAAGAGAGATAATTACATTTTCAACCGGCTTCCAAACGGGGAGAATTAATATTTTTGACTGTGTTTTTACAAGCTTTTATTTAACTTGTTATTGATGATTGTGCAAAAAAAAGGACCGCCGACAATAAAACTTGTAGGTACCTACCAAAAAATTTTTTTTTGAGAAATATGTATGTTTATCTCAGAACCGAACGAACGTTCGAGTGGAGTCGAAGGTTCTCTTTAGCAATATATAGCAAATAGGATTTTACTTCAATTCCAGATTAGATCAGGTCGGTAGGAATTTGTTGCTATACCTATACAGGGTGGAAAGTTGCGATGGGGCAGTAAGGGCAGCTACTAGATCCCTTGCTGCTACGCGAAAATGCTCTGAGGAGACCTTTACTAACTTTTTAAATGATGACAATTGACATCCACAGATTTTTGATAAAATGTACAGTGAGCGAAAAAATCGACAGATTTGAGTTTTTTTTATCCAATCGTTCCCATTTCGATCAAGCATTAAAATACTCTTTGAGTCCAACTAAGGTTAGAGTACTAATTAGAACACCCACAAATGAAAGAAAACTTTTTCCATACAGTTCGTAGGGTAATTGCAAAGTGAAACTTTCGCATACTGTAATTTTTTCGCTTAAGAGTCCTTTATGCTTAAAGAAAATTAAACAATATATATAGTCAACTAAAGACCACTCTTACCAAAAATTAAATACTGGGTTAGTAAACGTCAGATTCATACGAAAATTGTCATTTTAACTCAAGTTATTACATTTTTGGTGCAAGTCCGCCTAAAAGAATGAAGATATCATTCTTGAGCAATGTTGCTTTAACGAATCTGTAGCATGTAATAATAAAAAAAACGTAGTACCTATGCCTGAATTTCATAAGCCATAATGTGCTCATTTGCAGGAAAGTCTTATTTTTATGTAACCGTAAACTTTAAAGATCATCGCAGAAGATTGGTTTATTACAATCGTGATATGTTTACAGTTCCCGGAAAAAACGCCTTTATGATAAATGATTATTATGATGGCATATGAAATTCTGGCAAAATTAGATCAACCAATAAAACACAACGTCAACATTAGTACATTACTGCAGACGCCGGGCAAGCCCTTTTCACGGCCAGGCATGTATAGTGCTTTTCTGAAACATATGCAATGAAATAAAGCAATACACCACTCACAATAGTACATTAATTTTCCCTCCAATCCCTCCATACTTAATGTTTTTTTTACGAAAGTCCGTATTTCGCGTGTGTATTGTTTGAATAGACCCTATTAGGGCCATTATACATAACCTGATAATAAGAATCTTAATTTCTATAATGAATAAAATAAATGCAGAGGATTCTAAATATTGTCTATGGTCTCTGGTGACTTACGTATATAGATAATATTTTAATTTATTCATCAACACATTGAATCATACAGATTTGTTTTCTTAATAAAGGTTCGTGTGTAATAGGCATTAATGCGGATATTTTTGGTCCGATAACCATTCAGCCACTAGAAAAAATAAAAAATATATTAATCAGCTGTTTAGCCTGTTGATGAACACAGACGCCATGTTAACATTAAAATTTAAAAAAAAATTACTTCCCGGCCTAGGCCTTCAATTTTGTATGAAATTCCTTTACAGTTCTTAGTTGTTCCGCCCGAAACGTGATACTTTGAAGCCTGTTATAACGCACGTAAGGACGACATTTCATTGCATGTTTGAGAAAATTATCTTATTTAAAATAATGCTTTAACTAAAAAGAAAGATAACAAATTGCGTCCACCTTGATGACCTCTTATGTATAGTATCTCCATTCTTTTTAATTATTATCATGTTACATCTATGACGGCCATCTTTATCTGTGTAGCAAAATATACCTACGTATTTAGAGTTCTCTTTCCGCTCGGACTCTACTTGTTTTTTTACAATAATACCGATTTTTCTCATTTCTTATATCCAATTGTAGTTGTCTCCATACAATTTAATCATATTTAAGCAAAAGAAAATTTCACTTTGTAATTAATTACCCTACGAACTGTATGGAAAAAAATCTTTTCACCTCACTAGCTCGGAAAGACCTTTTTTATTCATTAAAAACAGATAGCAAAACTGCATTTTATCCACATGTGTGCAAAGAATATTTGAAATCCGAACGTGTTATTAGTTACTTTTTTAAACATAATAAACACGTAAAGGCCAGTCCAGACAGGACAATTTTCGGCCATCTGATTAAATTGTCTGATCAAAACAGGAGGTGTGGACGCAAGTTTTAAATTGAATTGCATTCAATTAAAACATATAGTGCAAACAATTTTATTATATGATTTTACCTTAAAACACTTAAAACTGTTAAAAAAAAACCGTACAAAAATGTGAAAGCACAATATCTGATTTATCGTTGCATGTTATTTGTGTAATTACTAGTTAAGATAAAGGCTGATTATACATATTTCAGTTTTTTTTCTTATGTAGTATTTTTCTCGGTTTAGTGAGGTGAAAAGATTTGTGTTACACACGGGTGCAAGTTATTTTGACGTCTCGTGTGTTGCAACACTCGCTTTGCTCAGGATTCTATTTTTGAACCACTCGCTACGCTCAGGATTCTATTTTCGAACCACTCGCTTCGCTCGTGGTTCAACCATAGAATCCATTCGCTAGCTCGTGGTTCAACCCTAGAATCCATTCGCTGGCTCGTGTTTCAATTCCACACTCGCGGTTAAAATATAACTTTGCACCCTTGTATAACAAATAACTATTGATTTGTGGGTGTTCTAGTACTCTTACCTTAGTTGGTCTCAAAGAGTATTTAATCCTTGATAGAAATGGATCCGATTGGCATTAAAAAATACTCAAATCTGTCGATTTTCTCGCTGACTGTACATTTTATCCCAAATATGTGGATGTCGATTGTCATAACTTAAAAAGTTAGTAAAGGTCTCCTGGACCACGTACCGGAAGGCGCGGCGTGGGTAGGCCCCCCCCCCACAAGGTGGACTGATGACCTGGTAAAGGTCGCGGGAATCCGCTGGATGCGGGTGGTGCTGGACCGGTTACTTTGGCACTCTTTTGGGGAGGCCTATGTCCAGCAGTGGACGTCTTTCGGCTGATATGATGATGATGATGAAAGGTCTCCTAAGACTCCTAAGAGTATTTTTGCGTAGCAGCATGGAATCTAGTAGAAGTAAAAATCCTTTCAAATCAATCAACAACAAAAAATCCAGATAATTACAGTTCTATGTTCTAACAAAACCGGACGGAGGCCATAACATGAAGCTGTCTCGTCGCCAGCCTCTCCTGCAACGCGCAAGTGCCTCACTAACCGCCTCGGTTAAACGGTAAGTCGGTATTGGGTTGTTATGAGAGTTGGTTGATAATGGAACGAGTCGTTCGGTGGGCCGCCGGGAATGCCGTGGGACCAGTCGCCGCGCGGTGCAAATATTCACAGGCCGTTCCCTCAGCTGCTTGCCTGCATTCGTGGCATTCCTACCTACCTACTCACTAGCTTCTTAGTATTTTTAATACCTTTATGATATTAATGGAAGATATTGTATACTTAATTTAAAAATCAAGAATTCTAATGGAATTATTTAATGCGTGATATTATAATATTAATGGATTTTATGTTTTTTTTTAATTTTCCAAAACGAACAACAGAACCCAAAGGGTTGCTGCGGAAAACAAGGTGCCGAATTTACGGTAAGGATGCGCTGTTTTGAAAGTGAGAGACCTAAATGTATTATCTTTAGCTGTCAACACACCGAATATTGAAGTCAACTTAATAACCCTTTCGGTTACGTGCTTGTGATCGTGACTCCTCTTTGGCTCTGCTTACCATCAGGGTAGTAGGCTTGTACACCGACTTCGTTGTATTTGAAATAAAAGAAAACCTAACAAATCTGTCAGTATCTTCGTACTGATTCGGCCTTGAGGTATTACCGACTATAAGTATAATTTCTTGTATTTACCTATTAATATTTTAGATAACATAGGATGAATAAATAAGCCCATTAAATAACTACTGTGCTCCGTTACCTATTGGTTTCTTTTATTCGAAGGCCCAGACCGTTATCAATCGGTGAACTTCGAGGAGTGATCGTCGCGATGTGGACGTAAAATTAATATGTGTCTGCCGTACCGATTAGCATAACATTAGTATGTACTGAGTGTACCTCGGGGTATGTTTGCCGAGCACTAGCGTCAAGAAATATTTGACTAACGGAATCGCGGCGATTGGAATGGACATGGACACGTCGCTCTTTGCCGTATACTGAGGCCCATAAATAATATAATAATGTGTCGACATTATTACAAAAGTGGTCCAAAACGTAAAAAGTATTACTCCAGTACAAAGAAGAAGCTGCCATCGGTTCACGTGCCACAATCATAACACGATCTAATTTAATTATGTTGAGGTTGCGAATGTGATGGTAAATCTAATTTTAATTCAAAATATAGTCTCCTCTTCAATACAAAAACCACCACCGGTTCGGAAAGATAACGTCTGCGAAGAGAAGGACCGGCGTAAAAAACTCAGCGAGGTATCATTTTATCAAAACTTTTTATAATTGCTTTTGTAATACAATGTAATGTTGCTTTTGTAATGTTTGTTATACAACAGATTTCGACCGGTTAGCCTTCGTGGGTAGTGACGTTGTCTACGAAGCTGAAGGTCCTGGGTTCGAATCCCGGTAAGGGCAAATATAAGTGTGATGAGCATGAATATTTGTTTCTGAGTCTGTGGATGGGTCGTTCTTCTTTTTTACCGACAATGAACCGAGGTTTTTCTGTTTTTTTGGTTTTTGAACTATCGAAAATTGTGGTTTTGAAGTGCGATTAAAAAAAAAATGCATAGGTTTCTTCATTAGAACTAATTAAAGTTTCCTTTCTGGCCAATATAAATATTTATTTACGGTTGGTTTCTAAAAAAAAAAAGTGACAAAGTGGACTCTTTCAGTGGGGACAACATTTTGGTTTACCACTCTGTCACGGCATTCTACGCAAAAAAAAAACATTAAAACAATTGCTAGTTAAAGAAAGTGAAATATTAAATATCACTAATTAATAAAATAATATGGACGTTCATTCGAACATTATAAAACCGTAAACATCATTACTCAAATGAGATGCCGTAATAAGACGAAGGACAGGCTATTGTCGGTCGAAAAGAAGAACGACCCGGATGTTTTCTATGTATTTGAATATTTATATCTATTATATATATCGTCGTCTAATACCGATAACACAAGCATTATTGAGCTTACTATAGGGCTAGTTCGATTTGTGTAAGAATGTCCCCTCATATTTATTTATTATTATTAGATTTAAATTTAGAGTCAGTAAGTTCGATAATGTGTTCAGGAATTTTATACAATTTCCCAAAAACGACTATTTTGCTTTTAGGTGCTAGTCTGTAAAAAGTTGTTTTGAGCTTCCCTGTGCTTCTGGTAACCTTGGGGTGATAATGTTCGTTAGAAAGTTGTATAAATTCTCCCTAACATACAGTCATTATTATATGATATGATTTGACGAGATCTGATGCATGTCCTCTAAAGCCATACAATTTAAGTTTACAAATAAAATGCTATCATCTGCACAATCAAAAGCCTTGGAAAGGTCACAGAAGACTCCAACGGCGTCCTGCGACTCTTCCCAAGACTGCAAAATGAATTTAATCAAACTTGCACTAGCATCAGTAGTTGACTTAACTTTTGTGAAGCCTGTGCGTGCAAAATCTTCTTAGAATTAAAGTGAGAAATCAATTGCGTTATCATATTATTTCCAAATATTTAATAAACGCAGTTGGGATGGGAACTGGACGATAATCTGAAGGATTATTTCTATGGCCTGATTTAAAAATAGGAACTAGGTACGTTACTATAATTCATTAAATCTGGAAAAATGCCAATAGTATATTATCTAGAGGAGAAACATGAAGAAAATTAAAAATACATATTACACTTCTCTAACTAAAGGAAATGGAGGAATTGCGTTTATTTTTCTGGTCATTCTGTGTTTATTATTTTAAAGACTGCCCTGGTTTTTTAATCGGAGGACTTTTTTGTTTTTAATGTGCACTGCTGTAGCTTTCGTGCGCACTATTTTAAACAATTTGGAATAATCCCTAACATACTGATGATGGAAACGTTCAATCGTCAGTGGTGTAAGATCTCCTCTCATAAAGTTGGTATAAAGTTATCTCTACTTTTTCGGATTCCGGCAGTTCCACTAGAATAGTAAACTTGTTATTACCTGTCAAGTTTACTATTGAACGCCACCGCAGGCCGCGCCAGTGTGATTCAGGCCTAAGGCCTTTTCCACCAATTTCTTATTACCAAAATTGCAGTTCCAAATTAAGACGAAATATTATAACTATTAGTTATTAGACTTATTAGTTACCTATTAAGATTTTATTCGTGTTTGTGGAGTGTAGTGTGTACGTTCCTTTTAAAATGGACTAAGAAGAAAATAACTGCACTCCTGAAGAAATTGCGTGAGTATAGCAAAAAAACTAACTTTTTTGCGATTGCGAGAAAATAATTAATATATATGCAAAATTTGATAAAATAATAGATCACTCCCACCACTTAACTTTTTAAAGATTTTATATTTAATTCCGACACGTGATTATTAGACATAGGTATACTTCATACTGCCAAGTAATTTGATGTTTCTATACGTATTAAGATGTAATTGACATCTATTTTATCCAGTTTTATTAATTTAGTAACTAGATAATAGAAAACTCGAAAGTAAAATTGGTTAAAACAAATGAAATAAAATAACAAGTTTATTACACGAAGGTTTATTGTGGCCCGATTATCTTGTCTTTAAAAATATTTTACTTTGTGCACTAGATCATAAACCCTTCTGACCCACCGTACCACCATCCATGGTATGGGCGGTGGTACGGTGGGTCAGAAGGGGATCATAAAGGTGGCATTTTGTGCAGCTTACATCCAGCACAAAGGCGAACTTTGCAAGTAGGATAAGTGAAAAAGCTTTTTATCTAGATAAAATTTTAAACCAATTGGGCCAAAAAAATCGCTATATCGATAGTGGTTGGTTGAGCAAGAAATTTCACTCATCATCGTTTCCCCAGTTATGCATATCCTAAGGGCCTGGTCTGGGTGGATGAGCACGCGCAGCGCGCACGCCTGCGGGAGCCCGCTCTATGCATCCGCCGCGGGTTAGTTAGCGCTGCTCGTACTTTTTTTCAATAGGCGTCCACCCTCTCCGTGCAATCCGCGTCAGCTAGCGTAGGCCCTAAAGGAGCACCTAATCGACTTGGCGTAGTTTTGCGAAAGCGACTGCCATATCTGACCTTCCAACTTTGCATTATAGTACTGGCATTAAAATAATAATAAATAACTCTCACTCTCGCGCGTTATGCACATTAAAAAAAGAATATATTTATTTGTCTAATATATAGCGATATTCATTTACCTTATTTCCATCGCAGCGACGTGTGTTTCAGAGTACGCTTTACCTGCGACCACCTCCGGTGAAACTCGCGTTGAAACCCTGGAGATAAAGTTAAATAAATAACGTGGTTAAATACGTTACTAAAATTCTTTTAAACACGGTCATTTGTTTTATCATCGATAGTATGTAAGTTCGATCCAGTCCTTGTCACAAAGTATACATCCTCGTCTCGCCTCGTCGCGGCACGCCGCCGGAGTGGGCCAGAGGGAATGCTGAATGGAATAATATACAAATTTTCAGTTGTGATGTGTGTGTGTGTGTGTGTGTGTGTGTGTGTGTGTGTGTGTGTGTGCGTGTGTGTGTGTGTGTCTGTGTGTGTGTGTGTGTGCGTGTGTGTGTGCTACTTTCATTCTTCAAGCATTCTTACCGGTATATTCAACATTAACCGTATCCACGCCTAACCGTAAGAGTATAAGACACATTGAAGTTAGGTACCAATATCAAATAACACTACCAATGTTTATTAACTTATATCGATAAGAAAATAATAATGAGTTTATTTTTTCTCTACGAATTTTGTTTATCAAACAGGCAGACACCTTCAATACCTATTGCTGTTTGCCTTATATGAAGAGAAGGCTTGATTGCATATTGATGGCAATAAACTTCAGGGTTCCATCATAAAACATTTATAAAAAGTGTACATCTTTTAACCAACTTCAAAATAGGAGGAGGTTAATATATATGTTCCACTGAAAAAGGGTTTTTTTTACGTATGTTCGCCGATTTCTCCGTCAATTGTAAACCGATAAAAAAAAAACGAAAATGTAAACTCCTGAGATGGGCCCATTGTCACCAAGTCATGATCTGATAATGGAATCCCAGGGAAATCGAGGCCAACCCTCAAATTTTACAAGCACGTATTACGTGTTTCATGTATTTTCTAAAGCTATTCAGGTATTGTTGTTGTTGTACCTATACTTCATGTTGGTGGGCTGATGATGGAAGTTACAAGTCCTCAACGGTTAGGAGTTGGAGGATATTTGATGAAATTTTATAGGTACCTATAGACCTTTAATCGTATTCTTTCAAGTTATTCATGTCTTGTGCTCACAAGTCAGGATCTGATAGTGGGATCCCAGGGAAATCGAGGGCAACCCTCAAATTTTACAAGCACGTATTACGAGTTTCATGTATTTTCTAAAGCTATTCAGGTATTGTTGTTGTTGTATACTTCATGTTGGTGGGCTGATGATGGAAGTTACAACTCCTCAACGGTTAGGAGTTGGAGGATATTTGATGAAATTTTATAGGTACCTATAGACCTTTAATCGTATTCTTTCAAGTTATTCATGTCTTGTGCTCACAAGTCAGGATCTGATAGTGGGATCCCAGGGAAATCGAGGGCAACCCTCAAATTTTATAGGCACGCGTGTAGTGTTATTTTGTTCCTATAAATACATATTTGGATTTTTCATAACTTGGCACCCACTTAGATCTCCATTGCGGCGAAGCCCACAGCCAAGCATAATTTTTGTATTCAATTCTTTTAATTCATTTTTATTCATAGACCAACATGGATCATTATTTTTAGTAAAACTTAGCCTAATGTTAGTATATAATCACAAAGTTCATAATAGGTCACATACGTACATTTAAAGAAATAATAATAATAATATCATTTAGGCCAGTTTGAAATTTACATTAAGGGTACACAGTCAATTTTAATAAATAAAATAATAATTTACATTAAATAATCAAATTAAAAATTCATAAGATGTTAAATTAAAAAAATCATTTAAATTTCAAAAATGTCAAATGTTTGTGTGCATCATACAGCAGTGGTTTAGATACACACAGTCCATCCGTTCAGCGATCATTTTCAGGAATGATCTTGAACTTGGCTCTCCTCTTTTACATTTATGTTTTTGGTGGGATATCATTACTTTTTGTAAAGAATAACTAGGCAGGTATTGAGATTTAATGTTTTTTCTTGCGTTTCCGTGTTGCTCGGGAGCGCTTTTATGTAGATTTACTTCTGTTTTGAGTTTAGTTATGTGGTGCCACGCGCCGCCGACGACACACCGTTGGCCGGTTGTTTAGCGCGTATTACAAGTTTTTTGTATGGGGACACGACTTTCTTTTGACTTAACTTTATTTTTATATTTCTGTTATATAGCAAATATAATAATACATATATTGGGATAGTTTCAAATATCTGCTTGTAACGGTTCCAACGCTACAATTTAAAAAAAAATGTATGGGGCCCCCCTCTATTTTTTTACTTTTTTTATTTTTAGATTTTTTCCTACGCTTACACACAATTACCGAGCTGGATTCCAAATTTCATCCTTCTAGGTCATCTGGAAGTAGGTTCGGTTTAGGTACTATATGTCAGTCAATACTAAAATTTACGACTTTTTGACCTTCATATCTTTATAACCGTTTGAGCTAGCTTCATGAAATTTGGGCTTCTAAATGTCCTTATGGATATAATTAAACACATGTATTTTTATGTGTTTACGTTAAAGAGGTTTTGAGTTATAGAAGGGTCAAAAGTGGCACCAAGTGGTTCGTGTAATATTACACTCGGCGCTGGCTAGCCAGTTCCTTTGCTTGTACTTGGCTTGACACGCTGCCGCGTGTCTAGATAACTCGTGTATTTACCCTTGGAAATCGCAATTTTGGTGAAGTGGAACTGGTGATGAAGACCACAGATGACTTATGGAACTGCTCAAGGATGTAAAGTACCTAGGTAAGTCAAAGATTCTGACATGATTCCGTTGAAGTAACAACTAATGACGTGTCAATTCTGAGATCATTGAAGAATCAACGGTACTCCTCATATATTATCAGCCCACATATAGCGACTTGGATTTTTCTATAATAATCAACGCATGTGCTCTCGGAAAGTAGTTCATGTGGTAAATTGGAAAGGATATATGGAAATGTTCATGTGGCTATGTGGCTTGGCGAAGTACTGAATTGAAGTATGTTTAAACTTTGTTTTTATAGTAAATTATTATTCGTGTTTTGAGTGCACAATATAGCTTTGTTACAATCATTTTAGCATTAAATATTCTTTTGGTAGGTAGTACATAATTTAAAAACCTCAGAGAGAATATTGGAATGTAAGAAGAGATGATAACTATTTACGGAGTAGATAGACGCCCGACGCGCCGGTGGTTTGTAGGTACAGTCAGCATCAAAAGTAACTACGCAAACGAAAACGTCAAAAGTCTTTATTAAAAGGGAATAAGAGCTTTTGACGTTTTCGATTGCGTAGTTACTTTTGATGCTGACTGTACCTACTCTATCGTGCAAAGCTAACGAATTTCGAGTCGGGCGCTATTAAGATTTCCATATAAATGTGTTGCATGAGCTGAGTGAGACCGGTCTTTGTTTATTGAATTTTTATTCCAAATTATACGCTGATCCGGGGATACTAACTTGTGCGAAATGCAACGAATCTTGGCTCGCATGGGGGCGGTACAAATGGAAAAGCCTTAATAAGTATATACTTAATTCATATAAGTACCCCTATTTTCATGGTAAACGAAGACAAAACAAAAGTAATGACAAACAGACAGTCTATACAGATCATGCTAGATTCTTCACCGCTAGAGTATGTCGAAAACTACATTTATTTAGGTCACTTAATTTCCTTCAAATCAAGTACTGAAAAAGAAGTTGAAAGAAGAATAAAACTCACATGGAGTATTGGTCTCTGAAGGCTGAAGAAAATTTTCAAAAGTAAAATGCCTACTAAATTAATAACTAAACCCATGAACACCTGCCTACTCCCATGTCTCACTTATGCATGCCAATACTAGCCCCTAACCAAAAAAATGCTGTACAAACTGAAGGTATGTCAGAGAGGGATGGAGAGAAACTATCTGGGATTGAAACTTAGAGATAGAGTAAAAAACAAGTCATTCAGAAAAATAACCAAAGCCACAAATGTAGTCAAACAAGCGTTGCGACTCAATGGAAATGGACAGGGCATACACTAAGAGTTAAAGAAGAAAGGTGGTCAAAGATAGCAACAGAATGGTACCCCATGGGCAGCACACGAAGAAAACTAAGACCACTCTCAAGATGGAGTAATGATATCAAAAAGGTAGCGGGATGCTATTGGGGAAGAAAAGCTAAAGACAGGGAAACCTGCTGGTCGATCACGTAACGCATTGTACGCGCGTCAGGTAGATCTAAACATCAATTTTTATATGGAAAAATGACAGTTGGATCTACCTATCGCGCGTTCAAAACGTTACGTGATTACCCCTCTGGAAAGCTTTGGAGGAGGTTTTCACCGCTCTAGGCGGTCCTTATGCGGAAGAAGAAGAATATTTTCAGAATAGTGAATACACTTGGGACTCTTGGGAGCAAAGAAATCGAGCCACCCTTTCATGTTTGTTCGTTTTATGCAAAATCTGACCATGAAAAAAGAAAAATTAGGATTTCGTTAGAAAGGTAATTTATTCAGCTATTAAATAAAGTAAAAATAATTTCATGATTAGGAACAGCGTCGTTACGTATTTATGGGTGATAATGTTGCCCTATTATTAATGAGCCAATTAATGCACGTGTGGTTTGTGCCGTTTGGGATGGTATAAAATGAAAAATTATCAGTAATTGCCCATCAATTGTGAATTGAATCTCTACCTGTGACATTGCTCTCTATGAAATTTACCGGAAACTTCATAAAAAATGGATACTACCTCTGCTGAAGCCGCCCAAGCCATAGCTCTGCTCTAAACCGGACTTGGTCAGCGTCAAGGGGCCCGTTTCTTTAGTTTAATTCTACTTCATATTTAAGAAGATTATTCAAAACCACTTTCCAAAATTTAAATTTTGACGAGACATGATAATTGAACTTTTTATGATATTCTTCAATGTTAATAATATTAGCAGTAGGTAACCCTTTAATTCTGTTAAAAAGCAAACACAGTCCAATTTATTGTGGAACAGTTACGTTCTTAGTTCCCGTATCAAGATTAGGACATCATACTTACTAATTTAAAGCGTTTGACACATTTGACAATCATATTACTGTTGCCATATAAAAAGTTCCATAAAAAACTCATTCTCATCTTTCATTTGCCAGACTCTACTTGCCAAATTTCATAGTTCTAGGTCAACGGAAAGTACCCAATACATTTTGATTCCCTCGAGAGTATCGAAATATACGTTTTTTGTGGCATAAACGGCGTATCTTTTTTCACGTTAACTCTGAAGTTAGATTTTTTCACAGCTTCTAGGGAGTAGAACTGAGTATATGGGTTAAATTTTTAACTCGATACCTCCACGCGCTCCCGAGATAAAGGGTCTTGACAGGCAGACAGAAAGATAGACAGACAGACAGACAGACGGACACAAAGTGATCCTATGAAGGTTCCGTTTTTTCCTTTTGAAGTACGGAACCCTAAAAAGTTTAAGACAAACTGAGAACCTCTTTCTCTCTATTAAACTCGGTTAAAGCAATTTTTGAATAAAAACGAAGGGTAGGTACGCATACTTCACCATATTGTCTGTTTTATACTATAGCTATTCTACTGGAAGGAGTTAAGCGTTGTGATAGACACAAGTACAGTAAAATCCTTACTGTACGTGTCGTGTTGCACAGAATGGTTTTCATCACATTTGCGAGAAAACAAATACATTTTAAACGAATATTAATCGCATTAACGCCTTAACCACACTGGCGCGGCCTGCGGTGGCTACACAAGTTTACTATTGCGGCGGTCAATAGTAAACTTGTGTAGCTGTCAAGTTTACTATTGACCGCCGCGGCCAGACCGCGCCCGTCTGTGAGAGGCCTACAAACTAGAAAAATCATGGGTCGCGTTTGAACGCTTTCCGAGATTCAACAGTGCCATTAGCCATAGGTAAGAACTTTATCATAACGTGGCGGTCATATCAACTGGACACAATTCACCAATCAACTTCACCAATCGATTTGACTATGTGACATGACCAGATAATATCACTGTTGTATTCCGGTAGGTATCCCAAACCCATAAGCCATCATATGTTGACCAAACTATAATTGTACGATTTTGTGTCACATGATATTTGCGATGATAATTTGATATTCGCGAAAGCTGTCGCAGTCGGGGATACCGAGTCCATTGTCTGTGCTGAGTCACAGGCGAGGCGGCGCGCGCAGCTATTTCTGTTGGTCATGCGTAGGCGTCACATGCCGTCCCTACCGTCTCGACCGGCTCAGGAACATTGGCTGGCTATGCCGTATGATTGACATCGCATACTTAGACATCATATCATTCGTAAACGATTCCGTCTAGGTCTACTTCTAACTGACTGGTTGGTGCACTTCACGCCACGCGTTAGGACAATTCAACTCTCTTACGTATTAGGTATGCGTTACGTATTCGACCAGCAGAGGGATGATCACGTAACTTTTCAAACATACGTTAGGTCCATTCAACTGTATTCTTTTCATACAAAAGTGACATTTAGATCTACCTGACGCACGTACAATGAGTTAAACGAATATGTTAATTAGATTTTACAGTCGAACCTCCCGTATTTCTAAAGGGGGTAATACCTTAGTACGTATGAGCTATGAATACGTGGAATACATTAATTTAATACCATCATGGTGTATTGTTTGCCACGTATCGAACCGATATTGCATGACTCACGCAGCTCTTACGACGCGAAATGTATTTTTTTTAAAGAAACTTATGTTCAACAAACTTTCATAAATTGGCTTTCCATTTGCGCGAAATTCCCCGTTTCCTAGAATAAATTTGTATAAACTAGAATAGTTTGAGAAAAATAGTTTTCGCGAAGTATCACGTCCCAAACTAAATTCTCAAATTATTCTAGTTTATTAAATACAAGTTTATTCTAGGAAAGGGTTTATTTTATGAGAGCGTGTTACGTAAGTTTCTTAAACTATCACGCCGTTAGCCTGCGAATGTCAAATGACTTTTTGTATGTAAAGCGAACCACTTTAACCGATTACGACGCTTTGAAATTTACCAATTTTGAAGTCACCATTTTGAAAAGGAAACATCACTCTCCCAGTTTTCCTGGGGAGTTCTACAATATTTGCTCAAGCACGTACGTCTTATCATTTTCGCATGCTGGTGAAGTACTTCTGGGTTTTATCATATAGCCCCATGGCAGATTTACCTGGGGTGTGCGTCAGCACCCTCTACACTTCTTTCACACCACGTTACATAATTGGATGTTAATATTACCGTTCCATTATCAATTTATCATTCCTCTAGCCTTATTCCGCTTGTTTTACATGGGATTTGTTTGCTAGTTAACCCCTAAGTGTTGATAAAGGCGGTAGGTGGTTTGTTGAAAGGTCAGGGGTTCAGGAGGAACTATAATATATGCAAGTTGCCGTTGTTACAACCACTTTTTACGTATATATATCAGTAAGTCATATTTGAGCCTGGCGACAAGCCCCTTTTTTCAATAAAAAACCGGCCAAGTGCGTGTCGGACCACGCAAAACGAAGGGTTCCGTGCCTATTAAAAAGGTCGTATATCGTCACAGAAATTTTGCGGCACTTACGTCATTTTCTTTGAGAAAGGCAGTTTTTCAGCAATATCTCGAAAACCTTTAAATCGATCTTGTTCAAAACAATTTTCGGTGAATAAAATGACTAAGCCTGTGTCTATGAATTATTCCATATTTTCAAAATACAGCATTTAAAAATTAGAGGGGGGGGGGGGGACAGAATTTTAGTGACTTTCGGGGCGATTATCTCCGACTCTATTCACTTAATCAAAAAAAAATGCTAAGAAACCTTATATTTATTTTGAAAGGCCTATCGATTGATGTGCCACACGGGGGGTCACAATGTTTTTTTTTTTGACTTTTAGTTTTATGTATGGAGTGCACCCCTAAATCAATTTTTTTTTGTCATTTTAATTACAAACCTATGTAGCGGCTAACAAAATACACCTATCCTCAAAATTTTATTCAATTACACCTTTTAGTTTTCGAGTAAAATGCCTGTGACATACGGACAGACGGACAGACGGACAGACCGACAGACGGACATGACGAAACTATAAGGGTTCCGTTTTTGCCATTTTGGCTACGGAACCCTAAAAAAGACATATTTGAGAGTCAAGTGTTGACATTTATGCTGATCTGCTTACCATTGGCAATTGCAGCTTGGTCATCTTGAACTAAGCCCTACAACTGCCGATGCCTTGGCGATATCCTTTGGCTCTTTGCAGTTTGCTAAAAAACATGTAGGTAATATCTGGAAAAGGGTACCTAGGGTATCACCAAATATCACTAAATAACACCAAGCAATCGAAGGAATGTCAAAAATTAATGATTTCTGGTTTCCTACGTTGACAGAGACTAGCTATCAAAATCTAAGTATGAGTACTCGTACCTACGACTTGAATCCACGCGTGTACGAGTATATACACTACGGCTTTCCAGGATTTGGAGTGAATATCTAAACGAAACTGTGTTTTCACTCGTATTTGACACCTAGCTGTCTATAATAAGGTGTCAATTGGGTGTCAAGTTCAAGTTGTCAAATATAAATATTTTAAATCATTTGACGGATTGGTTTGTAGTTAACGCAATTTTGTACGAAAAACTTTTGTGTGGGAAGTAACCCTAAGCTTTCCACCAAAAATGACTGACTCCATGGGACAGAGATCTGCAAAAAGTGCAAGTCCACGGTGCTCATAATCGCTATATTAGCTTTTCGGATGAGCGTCTAAACTGTACTTGAAAAGATGTTCCGGTCGAAGATAAAAAAAGGTAATCATCTGGGGGCACTTTTGATTTCGACCGGGTCTAGTGCACCGGCAATCTGCTCCAAATGTCTGTCTGTTGATGGGCCACAATCGCACGTTTCGGTTTTATTCGTGGGCCTACTTACTCAAGCGTCGACCAGTAAAAAACAAGTTCATTGAATAGTGTACAAAAAGCGACGCTACAACTTAAGTAGGTGTAATTCATTGGATGCGGCATTTAGTACGTCACGACCACGTCACGATCTCGAAAAGATAATATAACAACTAAAGTTTCATTCATGACCATGACTATGACTTGCTGGTAATTGTATGCACCCGGTACTTAATTTTATTGAAATTGGTAGGTAGTCGCTGTAGATGAATTTGTATGGGAGGACATTATCGTCTGATTTTGTAAAATTGGTTATTACTCGAAACTGCTAATCGTTGATAAAACTGTCAATTTGGTTCATATGCAAATAGCTTTTTACGGGAGTTTGATCGTAACGCGTTTTGGTTTTGTTCGGCATATCTTTCGGTCCGGCTTCGGATGAATGTACCTATCTGATGAATCCAATATTTAGCTGGCTGACATGCCTCATCCGCCCGAAGCAGCTTCGCGGGCAACGTGGCCGCGTGGCGTGCTCGCCGCGCCGCGCCGGCCCGTTAGCGTAAGCGCTTCCCGACCACTGCCCGCTCGCTCTACTATTTATCTAATGCTCCACTTGCACGTTTTTTCGTCACCTCGTAAAACATACATACACCTCCAATTTACAGTAATTTCAGTTGTTACTAATTTACCATACCTTCCTGTCTCACTCACGAGACTCAAACGTAACCATGACTTTTTACATAGAGCTATTGTAGTGTCCCCTCGGACCGTGCGAAATGTTTCCGTTAGCAGGAGAGTCACCTGTCGAGGTTGCGCATCGGCGTTAGATGTGTATGGACGGGGAAATGGGACATGTATGATGAGGGCGCGGAAGCGGGTGGCGGGCGGTGCCCCAATGGGCGCGGGCGGCCAGCACGGCGGGAACGCGTCGTTTTGCGGTACAGTGAGAGTGGTGTGGAAGCAGTGGCATGGTGCGGCGAGGGCGAGTGCGGTCGATGAGCCCGACGCAGAGGGCAGCACGGAGCCGCCGCGGGGGGCGCCGCCGGCTCCCCCGCGCCCGTTCCATCGCCCCGTCTGCCTGCGCACTCGGCTCGGCCGCGCCGCGCGCTCACTAATGCGTCATACCGCCATCGAGACTGACGCGGCTATACCGCCGCGTCGATGCTACAGTTCGCGCCATGTGAACTTCAGTGTTGACTTATATGTAGAGCTTCTGGCTCCACCGCCCGTATTGAATACTCGTAATAGGTCGTTGCTTTAACGTTAACAATTATGGACAGTGACTTTGGTGCCTGTGGGCAGAGGCAGAGTGGTGCATCGAACCAGCAGCGCACGTGCTCGGGACTCGTCGGCATATCTGAGTAAGTTCAGAGTTTATTTTAAAGTGTGACTACATGACCGGCAACAGCAAGGGGTGCGAGGAAGAGGCGCGTTATTTTGGCAGCATGCGGCGGCGGGCCGCGGCGCCGGCCGCCCGGAATGCGGCCTCCGCCCCGCCGCGGGCGAGCGTTGCCGGCGCCGAGCGCGCCGCGCGTAGCGTAATAAATAAAGGCGGGGCGCGGCTGCGTGCGCGCGCACCCTCCCGCGCCCTCCTCGCCCTCGGGTCATTGACTCGGGCCCGACCGCCCGCCGCCGCTTCCAACGCTGCCGAAGACAACAATATTCTTAGAAACGGCACCGCGCTCTTGGCCCCTGAGCGTTCTGGCGGCCCGCGCGCCACATCAATGTCAATGCCGATAGCAGGCGGAAGCGTAAAGCGTGCGTGTGACACTGAGCCGAGACATTGCGGCATATATTTACTTTGCTGCTGCGGATGTTGACCCCTGTTTCCGCACCTGGCCTCGTATGCCATCCAACCCCTTGCTAATTTGTTACAATGCACAGCGGGTTTGGGAAACCCGTCCTTTTGTCTGTGCATCCCATGTTTTAAAAGTAGAGCCATTTCAACGCTTTCTTTCCTGTCGGCTGTTACGTCAATATTTGAATAAAATATCGCACAGTGTGGCTTCCTGATCCCTTTTGGTAAATTTAACACGAAACGAAATGTTAGAATAATATCAACGTCAGTTATCTTATCGCTCGCCGGCAAACAATACACAAAACTTGCGTGGAGAGCATTTGGCCATAGGTACCTAGTTGTTTGCTGGAGGTGTGTAGTGGTACGATACTGATAACACCAGCGAATAAGTAGAGTCTAGAGCAGCAAAATATATCGATAGTTATTCTTCTACGCGGCTGCGATATTTTTAAACGTAACCGACTTTTCAATAAAATATACGAGTTAGGCTTTAGAGGCGCCACCTGTAACTTTTTCACTTATGAGATATTTATTATATTTATATACGTATGAGAATAAAGCATGATACTTTGTAAGCTAAAAATAAAAGGCGAACTTCCCGGTTGAATGGCGTCGTTCGGTGCGCACAGCGCGGGGAGTGGCAGGCAGGGCAGCCATTGCCCTCGGCCGGTTTGTTTACAAGACGGGCGCGCAGCGGCACTCGGTTGTGCGCCCTGGGCGCAGCGCGCAGGGCGCACAGTTGCACCCCCGTCCGCGCGTACGACCCCTGCGCTCGCGCCATCTGCGCGCGTACGATAAAAATAAACCGCCGCCGACTTGTACCTACCTACCTAGCTAACACAAAAACTAGCGTCGGTCGGCGCGGCCTGTCGCCAGGCCAGGTGCAATGCGACCCCTACTTCGGAGATGCGTCTCTAGTGCTAGGTCAGTTATCGTCGCGAGATGACGCGGCCAAATACCCCGCGCTCGTGCCAATGACCAGCCGCCTCGACGGGCCTCTTTACTCGCGAAAACAGCTGATTTCGCGTGTTACCTAATACAATCTCTTTTTTTTCATTATAATTGTCTACCTATTCATGTTACTGAGCGAAGCTGAGGCACTCATCTTATCTCCTTCTTATGGTGGCACCACACTTGGCGGTATTTGCCCAAATATTCGTGCTGCATCTTTTTCCTTCCTACGACAAATGAAAGAGAGGCAACGATGCTACGCGAACACGCATTCCCAAGTGTGGTGCCAATGCCACCATTATATTAACACTGTTGCCCAAAAGAAAGGCTTGAGCTTGTGTTTTCAGCATCTCCGCCATTGAAAAGATTCTTCTTATATCTTATTTTATTGTCTCTACCAAAATTTTACCAATTCTTGTATGATTTCGTCATAAATAGCAGAGATAAAAACGATCCCTCCTCTATCATGGTTTGGCCACGTGTTGTAAAAGTATAATAGATCGATGTATCAACAATATAGGTAATACACATAGCTATCAGTAGATCATGCTGTCAATATAATTAACATGTTAGTAATACGTATCTCATAAAATATTTCTATTCTAAGACCATAAACAAAACATCATTAACCCATATTTCATGAATGAAATAGATCTGATCTACTTAAAGAATAATAGAATAGACACAATTTTCAATGGAACAGTCAACTGATAGCGTGTTATGTGTGCACAATACACCGCCATTGACAGCGAAGACCGACCGCGAGACGTAACCTGTCGCGCGATATGCCTCAAAGCAAAATGTCTACACGTATTGTGCTACTTGCTGATTATACTACACACTATTATCTTTTTTACTTTATTACCTCATGAAATAGTAGGTAGGTATAAACAAATACAATATACCTATGTTATCTTCGCATTCCTAAACAATACCTTTTTTTGAATATAACCGGATTTTTTGTTGGTCATCGACTCTTTGCCTAAAAGCTGCTCACCCGCTGGTCACACAACATTTTCTGAGAAACACAGTGGTGAAAGCGTGGAATATGTACCTATATATATATATATATATATATATATTTATAATACAACGGTGGTGGCAAACAAGGGTACGGAAGTTCTCAAGTGTCTTTAATGCTTTATAAGGGCTCGCCGTGTACTGTACGTGTGTCGTCGTCAATATGTCATCCTTGAAATCTTTTGCGACCTTATTTAGAGTTACTCGGTTGTAATCTTTTGTGAGGAGTTTTAGTTCACTAGTAGGTAGGGCTTTAAAAAAAACTGAAATTAATGGAACATAATGCAAATAATTTACCTTTGAAAGTTAAGAAACACATTTATTAGGTACGAGTTTGCATTAAAAGAAACCGATTTTTTTAAATTATGTTATAGAACTTATAGAGTATAATCATTCTTTTTCTTTTTTTTTGTTATCTCCAATTATAATAAATCTCTGAATTTATTTCTTTTTCTAATGTATCGCCGCCACTTCTGCATGCTGTCAGTAACGTCAAAGTGGCGGAATTACTTTGTCTTTTACCTATTAATAATTTAGATCCGGTTTACGATGGCCTTTCACGAAACGCCTACCAGAAGGTAAAGCATAAAAAATAATCGATGCTGATATGAGAAATTATATGCGCAAATTTCATATTCAGGCGTAATTTCAATAAATGTATCATCCAATTTGAACAATATAAGTAACACGAATTTGTTTTTTTAATGTCATGGTGCTCTTGGCGCATTCAGCCAAAGTACGAGGAACGGGATTAAATGAAAATACTGATAGATCGAAAATTTGCAAGACAAGCGAAAGACCAGGAAAGAGTAGTATAATATATTAAAGTTTGATATTATTTAAAGACAAAAAAAATATATAAGGCTTTGAATATTCCTATACAAGATGAGTCATTTATATGTATACAGGAGTGAAGGAATAGAATAGATACAGGAAAAGGAACTGTACGGATTGTGTAGAGAGTATATCATATATTTATGGGAACATATGTGACGTAAAGGTACCCTATGGCGGTGGTTTCGAAGATGATATTGAATGTTTCGTAAAAGTGGATAAAAAAACGATTTTTATCGATGTTTCGAAAACTATAAGATGTAACATTTGATGACGCAGTTTAATTTTAGTATATGTAAATTACAAGTCCGTTAATATGGTCCTACGGTTTAGTGTAAAAGGTACCTTACGGCCGTATGAAAATATGCAAAATAATACTGAAAAAAGCCTACATCCATCTATTATGGTGAGGTGGGCCACAGCAACACCAAGTTGGCAGCGGAGTGTAGGTTTGTAAAAAAAAACCGGTCAAGTGCGAGTCTGACTCGCGCACCGAGGGTTCCGTACGACCAAGGAACTCGGTATATACAGTAAGGGAAATGTATGCACGTACCACTATAGAACCCTGTCGCATTTGACAGGCCGCCGTCACTCAAACTCGAGTGGTATGTCACCTTATTGCGATAGAGTTCTACGGTGGTACGTTAATACATTTCCTTTACTGTATGTTGGTTTTTCAGCGATAATTCTTTATCAAGTGAATTAATTTCGATAATTCTTTTTTTATTTGCTAGAAGGTACTTTCAGAACATTTTCATATGAATTTGAAGGAAAAAAATGAAACACAGCAGTATTAATTTACAAACAAAATTAACATATGATTTTTGATGAATAAAAAAAAATACACTAGATAGAGGTCTCGTTATACTTTTCCGGTAATATTCACGTTAATATTAATCATATATATTATTTTCAAATTTTTCGCTTGGTTAACTTAGGAGATAAGGGGGGGGGAATGGTATTTTTTTCAACATTTTTATTTATAAATCAAAATTTTACCATGGTAGAAAAAAAAAGAAAAACTGTTTTAGAATGTACAATTCAAGCCCTTTCATATGATACCCCACTTGGCCTACTAACTAGACTTTGAATTTTTGTCCCCCCTCTTATCCGCCCTTTTTTATACAAATTAAAAGTATATATTAAAAATTTTCATTTTCCATACACGAAGATTAGCTTTGTATACAACTATTCCAAATTTCAAATCGATAGCATTAGTAGTTCCTGAGATATTTGACTTTGTGACAGACAGACAGACGGACGGAGTCGCACCATAAGGGTTCCGTTTTTACCTTTTTGGTCCGGAACCCTAAAAAGGCGTTTGGAGTAAGCTTATCTATACAATGATGTAACTCAACTCAGCCATAAGGAAGCCCTTTTCGTTTCAAACAATCCATAGGTACTAATATTGTAAATGCGAAAGTATCTCTGTCTGTCTGCTACTTCATAGATGAAATTTGGTGCAGAGATATTTTGAATTCTGCGGAAGGACAAAGGAAGGTTTTTACCCCAAAATTCATCACCTAAGGGGGTGAAAAGTGGTGGGAGAGGGGTGCAAATTTATATTGAGCTACGATATAGACGAGCTCCGCGCGGACGAATTCGCGGGCAAAATCTAGTATTACATAAATGTCCTTATGGGCGCGTGCGTGGTAAGCATGCTGGTGGTTTGTTAGTGTGTGTGCAACCGAAATATTTTATTTCTAATGAAATACAATAGGTACCTAAGTAGATTAAAAATGATGTAACATCAAGTCTGTAGGTATCTGCAAAAGTTGTGACTCTTCTACATATGTAAAATGGTCAGCTAATAAGAAGCAGTCTACAAATAAGAAGTTGGCAGGACAGATAGTAAATAAGATTAATATAAAGGTGAGACGAGCATCGTACCAAGATTGCCTTTGTTTAACGTAAGTTGTGATTGTGACATTAAATACCTCGCTGCGCTACACATAATACAGCATCAACAAGTGCCGACATGCCGCGCAGCCGGGGGCTGCGCGCGCAGCGCCCCCTCGGGCAGATATTTGTCTCTCATATTCAGCAAAGAAAACCCGATACAGCCCCTTTATCTAACAAAACTGCGCGCCCCTCATCTCTTCGACTTCTCGAAAGTCGTAGCGTAGTTTCGTCACGTGGCCGCGACACATCGATCTCGGCAACTGGGCCCTTCCAGCCGTCTTCCTACGCACCTGATGTTTGATCAATAATAGCGACGCCACCGTACTCTACGCTTCTGCTGAATTGAATCATTCTGTCCAATGCGTACAATGTAGCTGTTCATGCATTCATCCTGTACTCGTCAATATGCAATCATTTTTTGCGTTGAATTTTAAAGTCTCATTAGGTGTGCGATCGCAGGCCTCGTGAGAAGTGGGGTGTAACGGAGCCTACTCCGACGCGTACTTCCACACGCAATTTGCGGTATGCGAAGAAAGCCCGACTCTATCTAGCTCTACCGCATCTCGTCTGCGTGCCATGTCCGGATACATTTGTCTTAAAATTTTGCTACTTCCTACTTCCATGAGATTTTATAGCGTAAACCCAATTAGGTATTTATTAGCAACATAAAGTCTCGTGAAAAACCCAAAGGAATAGTTTATTTTCCATTCATCTTTAGCGTTTCACTGACTGTATGTACATGCGAGGATTCTGAGTATGTAATGAGCTACTAAATCGCACAAACAATTAGGTTAACGCGTAGAATATTCGATTACCCTGGTCGCTCGGTCATTAAAAGAGGGAGGCGGCCAATATTTGAGAGCGAAAGCATTAGAGGATATGATATCATTGCTTCGTTTGTTTTATCTGTGTACTCGTATGTCATTTAAACTAGGATCGCCTTAGAACATTCTAGCGAGGCATAACTGGATATTTGCAGACCGGAGTGAAACTCTCACACTACAGTGTCCGTCGGACACCGCCGGTATGCTCGTACATATACCTAGATGGTGTATCATTAGGATTGCAGGCCTGAGACTGTGCGCAGGTAACGAAGTGTCGAGGACGTGACTTGGGTGTCTATGACAGAATCTGAATGAGAAACTTTGCATTCGTGCCCGGTCTTCCGGTGGATCATTGTCGCTTCTAATTTGCAACCGTTTACAAGTGCGCACTTGTGACTTCTTTGCTATTCTAACTAAATTGTTCTCAGCACATAGCATATTATATTCATGCATTCATCGTATATTTATTCAAAAGCTATTTAATAGCTTACCTAGCTGAACAGTCGGTTTCATTGGTCTAAAAATATATTAGTTGCATATAAAACTCCCAGTATTATCAGATGATATTTTTTTACGAGACAAGCCCCTCAAGAGTAATATTTTGACTTTACGTTTTGTTTACTTACATTATTTACTATTCTACTTGTATCTAGTGGTCACGATTAGTTCGAGTCGTGTTAATTAACACCTATCTGGTTCGTCTAGAGAGGTTCACAATCCTCACACGACCGTGTCAAGAATTATGATCATGTTTAGCATATTATTCGGTTAAATGGGTAAAATATGAGATGCGCTTTCCTTACCTACCTCATATAGGTAGTCGATCGCCGATCGTGGATTTGTTATGTTATGACGTAGCTGTCATATCGACTACTTAATTACGAAATACCTCAACTACCGAATTGTACCAAACCTTAATGGCATATTTTATCGGCCCCAATGAATAATATTTAGGTACTCGTATTTTTTTCTGACTCATCAATGAATTGAAAGGTGCCGAGATCGTAATCGTGAAGTCAGACTTAGAATGGTAGGACCTCTGGTAATCACGGCGCTTTCTGGAAAAACTTAGTATTGTCTGACCTCCGACCACACATAGTTGTTGCGAGGTTCGGGGTCAAGACGATACTAGGGGTGAGTGGTGAATTGAGTGTTAACCAGTTGTGAATCGCATAGCAGTGGAGCGCGCGCCGTGGTGGCCACGCCGCGTTCCGCTACGGCAAGTAGAGCGACGCCGCACGCCACCCGCTATTAGCATTAGCATCGCTAACTTGGCCGCGTGGCCGCGAATCTACCGTGCAACGGAACGGTAATACACTGTTCTCAATGAATATCTAAGCATTAATTGTGCTAAGTAGAGGCAGCTTTTTGAAACCGTCGTCGAAGAGTAACTAAACTAACAGTGTGACCAGCAGCGCCAAGAAGGGCTTTATTAGGCTCGCATGTTCATTTGCTACGCTACGCAATTTACAACTATTTTTCTTTTCATCTCATCACTCGCTTCTAGTATAACTGGTTCCGGGGATCGTGATAACTATGCGTAGTCGAAAGTCAGACTTAATATTGGTTGGGTTCACCTGGGGCGAGTTCTCGGTAGGCTTGGTGAATACTTAGCAAGGGACACGCAAGCCTTTCAAGTCCTTATTGCCGCATTAACAATCCACGTGAAATGTGTTTGGAGACAAACACTTACGCCACGTGTGGCGTCGGGTTAGAATAGCACACCCCCTTTTTGCCCGTGGGGGTTGTAAAAGTCGACTATATAATATATATCGATAGATTCATTTATTTCACAATATACACCTGCACCTAAAATTACACATGTCAATTTTTAGGAGTCTATGTTGTGATCTTTGGTTTTTAAACAAAATCAAATATGTAAAATTTAAATTATCATCCTATGATTAAGGAAATATTTACAGGTATATGTTTACAAGTTACAAAAATAACATGTCAATAAATTTAAAAATTAAGGCCGCCTTTATACGGCTTTATAGGAATAGGATGGGAGTATGTAGTAGCAACTGATTGGCTAGCAACCTATCACTGCTACATCACATTTTGTCCTTGTGCAAGAAGTGGCCCAGATTGGGTACCTTATATCGCAGCGAACATGTTAAGCCCGGTTGTTTTAAGCTGTAAATTTACTCGTATAAGGTTTTGTCACAATTCAAATTCCTTGTTCACGCGCTCGTCCTCGTGGGTCACTGATAATTAATAATTAGAGTGAGTAATTAAAAGAATTAAGTAATTGTTTCAATTGCGTCCACGGCTTCGTGCACAGCGGCATCCGGTCTGACCACCGACTCTAGTACCTACCTGCCAGCTAAAACGTAACGGCTTCAAATAGTAAATTCGGACTTTTTGCTAGTGATGCAACAAAACAAATGATTTAATACGAATTGTACGAATTTGCGCGTCTGCTCAATGAGTGAGTGCGCTTTAAATCAGTATGTTAGCAATGAAGTAAACACTGAGAAATAAAAATATTTGAAATCCACGTCCTATACGAGGATCAAACTAGAAAACTTGGAAATAACAGGACATAAAGCCATGTAAGTATTTCCTGACATTCGTTAGATTATACAGTGTAAAAAAATAAGGAATAACAAAATTATAATAACTAATTTAAGGAAAATAAATGTATGAAATAGGTATGTAAAGTGGGACGACGTCCATATATAATTCTAAAATCTAGGTTGGTGGGCTTGGTTGGCTGGTGGCTTTAATTTATGTATGTATATTATTATTTATTTCATGCACATTTATATGTATTGGCATTTAAGTATTTACTTACGCGCGTAAAAATTACAATACTTCGAATACGAATGTTCGACGCAGAATAGGTTCTTGCGTCACTAGTATTTATTGCATAGCACAATTTTCATTTATTGACGGTGTGATCCTGCGTTGTTCCGAAAATGAATGCCTCAGTTATACTGTTCTTTAGAAGTAACGTTATGGCTTTGAAGGGTGAAGAGATCGGTTTAATTGGTTTTCGTTGGCAGGACTGGCAGGTAAAAGTGGCTCAGGTAGTGGTGTGAAAAAACTGCAGGACAAAAAGCAGCCGATATTGTGCAAGCGACACCCCTCGGAACACGGAACGCACAGAAAAAATTGCCGGTGCCAAAGTTATTGGATTGTTAGGGAACTAATTCTCGCATTTTCATTTCGTTGTTTGAATTTATTCGGCATTGTTATTGAGGCAGTCGTGCACTGCGATGTATGTAACCAGGAGGTCAGTAAGCCTGGCAGAGAACATTTACAGGATAAGCATTGCTCCACCGACAGGAGCGTTTCTCAAGACCTAAGTGTAATGGAAAAAACTATTAGTAGTCGTGGTCACTTCGCCTTCATTTTAGATACGCCTAAACCTAGGCGGCGGGCCTAGGTTTGCCCGTAATATTTTCAAAACACTAAAATAAATAGTTTCCATGGAATCTAATATGTACTTTAATTCTAAATTAAAAGCAGCGTATACGTACGAGTATGCCTATAATTATTCCGACAACGGACGATTAAGACAGTTACCCACTTCCCTATCAGTTCATTTCAGGCAAAGCCTAGTATCCATAGTTCAAGCTTTGCTTAGTATGGGACTAGGTTGATTTGTGTAGCATTGTTGCCAAATATTTATATATTTATTAAAGCAATGTCATACCTCGATCCACAAACGGGTTAAGAGCTCCGTATTAATATATAAACAGTTACATAATTACTTAATTAGGTACTTACAGAGTAAAAGTAGAAAGTTGTATAATAAGTTTATTATAGCTTTTAAAGGGAGGCAGCAGCTGCAGTGCACAAATGATCTCATTCAAGTCCACTTAAGCCCCGCGCTCCAGACTGCCGTTAATTCAATCATGCCTGCCTACTCCGCGCTATGCGATGCGAGGTTAGATCGGCTGCGCCACGCATTTGTCCTGCTGACACGACGCCGCCGCCGTGTAAACCGGAAGCCAGAGACCATTGATAAAACGATTCAATGTGCATGACTGGCACAAGGGTAAAATTTTAAAGAAAATATCAATTCATTCATTAAGCAACTTGTATCTATTATGTTACTAATTTTACTTCATTGCAATTCCTTTCTAGTTTTGCTAGTGTAATCTTTGAATGTCTAAGAAGACTATCCTTGTACGTTCATAGCTGCACTCGTGAGAAAAAATAACGGGTGGGTCGTTCTTCTTTTTTACCGACAATGATCCGAGGTTTTTCTGTTTTTTTGGTTTTTGAACTATCGAAAATTGTGGTTTGGAAGTGCGATTTTAAAAAAAATGCATAGGTTTCTTCATTAGAACTAATTAAAGTTTCCTTTCTGGCCAATATGAATATTTATTTACGGTTGGTTTCTAAAAAAAAACATGTGACAAAGTGGACTCTTTCAGTGGGGACAACATTTTGGTTTACCACTCTGTCACGGCATTCTACGAAAAAAAAAAACATTTAAAAAAAATGCTAGTTAGAGAAAGTGAAATATTAAACATCACTAATTAATAAAATAATATGGACGTTCCTTCGAACATTATAAAACCGTGAACATCATTACTCAAATGAGATGCCGTAATAAGACGAGGGACAGGCTATTGTCGGTCGAAAAGAAGAACGACCCGGGTACACTTATGTATTGAATATCCGTAGTAAGTGTAGGTACCATCGTCAACACAGTTAGCTGACCATCCGTGCACTTTATGTGCAATGTAATAAGGTTCTATATAAAAACAGGATGGTCAGTTAACTGTGTTGGCGTTTGTACCCGTATGTTACTCTTGAGCGTAAATTAAAGATTATAGATTTGTTCTAAATTTCATCAAAATCTTTTCCTGGACATTCACCAGGTGCCGCACTTTGCTGCGTGCCCCAAACGCATATGCGAGTTCAAGAGACTATTACCCAGTGCCTCCGACGCACAAGTGAGTTCATACTAATTTGACATTGGTTTGTTCGCATTGGAACTAGGTATTTTATATATATTTTATATTCTTTAATCACATTGAAAATTTAATATCGATTCTAATTGTGCTTCATATACAACTAAAATTTTAACTAAACCGAATACAACTAAATCGACTAACAAAACACCATTGAAATTGGAATACTTACACCAAAAAAAAAACAATTGTATATTCCAATATTCTAGGATAACTGAATAAAAAAACCAGACAAGTGCGAGTTCAACTCGCGTGGTGAGGGTTCCGTATGTTATCTAAATTTCAGAAGTGTTTTTGAATACTCAAACTTCTTATAGGTTTTCCTATAATCTTTAGGCAAGGAACTATTTTCCATTTTTTTTTTCAGAAATTTAATCCTTGTAGTTTCGGAGATAAGGGGGAGAGGATGGTCAATTTTCGTCTTTTTTCCTAAATTACTTCAAATCTGAGTTTGCTAAAATTATTTAAAAAAAAATATCTGACATGCTTACAACAACCTCATTTGATATGTCACACAATACAGTTTGCGAAACTTTTTTTTTTAATTTTCCAGTTTAACCCCCCAAAAGTGGCCCCTTTGTTCAGAATTCATTAATTTACTTTCCGCGTCCATCTTTGGGGCACCAATTTACATATGTGTACTAAATTTCAACTCAATCGTTCCAGTAGTTTCGGAGCAAATCGGCTGTGACAGACGGACAGACAGACAACCGAGTGATCCTATAAGGGTTCCGTTTTTTCCTTTTGAGGTATTGGAACCCTAAAAATTCTAACTTATTTTTTTTTATTTCTACAAAATAATTCATTGGTACATAACTGATGAAAATATTAGACATAACAGTTCAACATTCATATTCATATACGCATAGAAGGCACAGGGTGAAAGTCACGGTGACGCATATATGCGTCGGTGGCAGTGAATGCGTTAATAAATAGGTAGACCAAAAGCAGTAATTTTTTTGTCGTATTGTTTTCAATTAACTAAGACAAATTTTATCGAATTGTAACCACCATACCGAGGTTACTTTTAACATAATTAACACGGTAAACTCAAATTTCTTGACGAACGATAAGAGGTTAAATGACATCCAAAACATACCCATCTGTATTAATTGTCTTTATTATACCTACTTCCTATTCATAGCGAAATAATGAATCTATGCTGCCGGCTCTGGCTCTTACAATAATCTGAAAAGGGTCTAATTACAGTATTTATCTTGTACACAGAACTGGCTACACCTGACACGCAAGACGGAACGACAGCATCATGACGGAACCACGGTCTCCGGGTGAGTGCGCGTGATGCTTAGGTATTTAGAACTAGCAGGCTTGAGAGCTCGATCTTCTGCTTCCAGACAGGTTGAGTGAGACGTGACGAAAAATGCCGACCAGAACCTACATTTCGATTCTTCCTCGGGCTTCCTCCCCACCTTATTGGGAAATTATTTACTCATATGTTAAATCAGTCTTTTACATTATTAGTGACACTGTATAGGTTGACACGGTTATAACCTATCGGACCTATTGGCCTACCTACGAACGTTAGTGCAGTGACAGACAAGCGGGTTGATTGGGTATACCTACTTATGTTATGCTGTCTACAACATTGGGCGGGAAGGTCCTCGGTTCGGTAGGTTATTATACTTATTATTGAACGTTGAACTCTATATTTGAATATTAGCGCCTGGTTATTTAGGTCGTGAAGAATGGAAGACTAGAACTGAAGTTTAACGGCCTTATTTTGAGTTAGGTCGGAGATTTCTGGACTCATGTCATCTAGACACGCGGCAGCCAAGTTCAAGCAAAGGAACTGGCTAGCCAGAGCCGAGTGTAATATTACACGAACCACTTGGTGCCACTTTTGACTCGAACTACCTAAATAGCTGCTTTTGCTATACTTATAATAAATAATTATTCCCCTTGTATAAAGTAATATAATTTATTTTTAATATTATTGACATTGGATATTGGTACACTTGATTTTAGAATACTGTAAACCCGCTAAAATGCGCTCAGAAACTGGCAGTAATGAATGACCAGCATTATATCAATAACATTTATAAAAATAAATTACTTGTCTTTGGCCGTAGGTAATTTTGTAGGTACGTATTTTCATTAAGATATCGATATTGATAAAGTAATGACTTTCAAATTTCGAAACGTGGCCAAAGGTCAGAGCAAAGTATGTCCAACTAGATTTTGTTATGGATACCTAGTTGGTCACGATATGAAATCTAGTCGGCCATGGCGGTGCAATGGCGGTTATTCTAATGGTTCCCGAACACATCATTGAGGATTTATTATATGTGTGTAGATAAAGTAGTGTAAGCAACTGTACATAATTAGGCCTTAAAACACTAGTGTGATCCTATTATGAAACTCGCTAACGCTCGTTTCATAAAACCACACTCGTGATTTAAGGCCTCTCATTATGTACAGTCACATAAACTACTATTACAATATAAATATAGATAAGGTCAGCAGTGCACCGTGATATTGTTTACTTAATAGATTGTAATTCAATTGAGGAGGTATTAGAGTATTTTGGGGTCAAGAGCACGCACTTTATTTTCTCGGGTCACAAAAACGTATCAACATTGCTATTTCCAAACTGATAGTTTATAAAATACGTAATATTTAGGTAAGTTTATATTTAAAGTTGATTCGTTTCTTCCCTACGAAAGTGGAATCTTCCCCACGCGTACTCTTTACCCTACATGTGGGTAAAATTACGCAAACCGTTGGGTAAAAGTACGCGAGTGGGTTACCCCACGCATTATAACACTATAAGATAACACGCTTTCATGTAATTGAAAGGTTATTATCAATACAATTCAGATTTAAAGTATAACAACATTATTATACATAGGGATCAATAGTCCTAACCTAACCTAAGCATGTGAAATATTTAACATTTTTAAAATCATTAATTTTGAACAGTGTAAAAGTACGCAACGTGGGTAAAATTACGCGTGCGCACTTTTGATCACGTACTCTTTTCCCAAACAAACAAAAAAAATTACATTCGGTCATCATAAGTCGCGTATTTATTGTTATAACGGAAATCTTTAATTTAATGTAAATAGTAGATTCTAGTAGTTATAAATTTACTGTCTTAACTACAACAACCCATCTATCACTTTTGCCCAGTTCATATAATGAAAAACCGGACAACTGCGTGTTCCACTCGCGTGGTGAGGGTTCCGTAAAATATTGAGAATTTTCCCGTTACTCTGAATACTCAAACTTGTTATACTCGTAGGTTTCCCTGTAATCTTTAGGCAAGGAACTATTTCCCATATTTTTTTCAGAATTTTAAGCCCAGTAGTTGATGGTCAAAATTCGCAAAATCGGCGGTGACAGACGGACAGACAGACGCACGAGTGATCCCATAAGGGTTCCGTTTTTTTCCTTTTGAGGTACGGAACTAAAAACAGTCGGCGGTTTAATTATTTGACGACCTGTCCCTGTTGTCTCGGCTTGCACTCATTTCGCGTTTGTGCACGGTGTGGCTCCGTACTGGCGGCATAAGCGACACTGGATTTTACAAAGACGCGAAGAACGGGGCACTGCGAACTTATACCCACAGCGTGCTTCTACTCCGATTGACTCTACCTGTATTATACATATGGATATAGTTTATTGAGCATAAAAATGATAACGCAAGACCTGAAAATAGTTAGCCTACAATCACCATTTCGTCCATTATTTCAAAAGCCAGTTGTTTTTTTTTATGTCGAATCTAAAATGCAACGGTTAACGGCTAAGCAAGCGTCTACGAGGTTCAATACATTGATGAGATGAGACACACTGCTGACAAATAACGTTAGTGTGTTAGAGTTATGAATGGGCTAAACTTATTAAAAAACTAAAACATATGAGAAATGATGATTTGAGTTGCAATGAAGAAGGCCTTAAGGCATGTTCGCGAAAAAAAGTATAATAGCCACTGTTGTATAATTCAGGTTTTCAATATGAAAAGACAGTTTTTTAAGAATTTAATTAAAAAAGAAGATCTCTTCACCTATCGTTTTGAGTGGCGTTATGGATATTTATATCAGCTGCTATCCATTTGAATCGGGCTAACTTTCGAAATCTCCGGATTCTAGGTAGTCTTAGATTTTGTAATTTTCATGTTCGGGTCATAGAGGTTCTTTTTTTTCCTTTACTCAAATAGATTATCGAAGCTATAATGTTCCGCGAACATTTTTTCAGACTCTTAATTATCGTATGCAGGTAATATATTGTTTTAAATCATGCCAGAAGTAAACACATTTCTATGCAATCATTTTAGATTTAAGCCTTAACTGGCATTATGTAGGATTTCACAACTTTTAAGGAAAAATGGATAGATTTTAGATTCTTACACATAAAAAAGAATACTCAGTTGGCTATCTGATTGCGGTTTAAATGTACTGGGTGACAGTGGAGACTTAGTTTTCAATAGCTATATTCAATTCATAGGTAATGAATTTTTATAATTTAAAATTTATACCTATTACAATACAAAAGAAATTACAAATAAAACCAAATATAAAAAATGCCCCAGTTCGCTGCCAGTTTATTTCAGATGATAATCAAATCATTCGTTCAAATATCGACTTTACAGTTGGAGTTCTTATTGTAAATACATACTTTGTGAGTTTATGTAAAAACATGTAGTTTATTCACTGTTCCATTTTTTTTCAGTAGAATATTCGGATTTAGTGGGTCATTTCAATTGACATTCAAGCCGTTCAAGGTAGCTAAATAGAAACAAGGCTAAATGGAAAGCAGTTCAGGACTTCATTCTCTGCCCCCCTCGCCAACTCGTTCGAAATACATTTCTATCGTTATTTTATGCTAGCGTGAAATTGAAATGTGACATCAATTCAATATTGACCGAGATGTAAATATCCGTACTAAACGAAACATCGGCCACATTTTAAAACTGATGCACTATTTCACCGATTGCGCCGTACATTTCTGGGCCGGCAAGTAACGATGGTACCTACCAGCGACCATCTTTACTTGTAAACACAGCATGTATATACCTACGACGAATTGTCATAGTCAGGTGGAAATTGTCAAGTTGCTGAAATAGGAGCCAGATGCGCTGCAAGTATATGCCAACATACTTTCTGGAATATGAGAGACAAGTTTTGTTTTTCAGTGTCTGTATTTAGGATTTTAAAACACGGGTTCGTTTATCATTCAATAGTAGATTGTTAACCAAGGGTTGAAAACCACCCATTTCAGTCGAGATATTTTTCTTTTTCTCACTTCGTTCGAGCACCAGTTCGGGACTTGAATGGGTGGTTTTCTTCCGAGTTAAACACTCTACTTTTCATTTCGAATAATAGTTATACAACACACAGTAAATACAATATCAAAAAAAATATTACAAAAAATTACATATGTTACAATTATGTATTAGGGTTAATTCACATAAAATAACAAAAAATTAAAAACTTAATATACATACTTAATGTCAAATGAATGAAATGAAATGAATAGAATAATATAAAATAAAATAATAATACCCATTATGTATTTCTTACTTTTCTAAATGGCTTTAATAACTCTAATTGACTTAAATTACAACTTTTTAGATAACGTTACCGTAATAACTAACAATAACCATCAAAAAAACATTCAGATTAACGAAGTGTGGCTGTTTAGGCTTCTGCTGTTGGTCATTGTTTTTTTTAATTACTTTTCAGCCCTAGGG
This sequence comes from Epinotia nisella, assembly GCA_932294315.1. NCBI lineage: Eukaryota > Metazoa > Arthropoda > Insecta > Lepidoptera > Tortricidae > Epinotia > Epinotia nisella. The sequence goes on along the minus strand of OW028673.1, from coordinate 16,017,095 downwards.
GCGACATGCCTCACTTTCAACCCGCTGTTCAGATAAACAATGACCTACTTTCAGAGTATGAGAGATGAAAAATTATTTTCACTTCTCATGCTCGAAAAGTGTGCCATGTTAGGCTTAACAAGCGGGGCTAAGGTAGTACATGTAGCCCCTAGGGAAAATATGTATAAATATTTATGATTTTTAAAACGTTTAATTTGACCAATCATAACACTTCGCTGTATTAAATCCACCAATCATCACTCTTTAAAAAACATTTGTATTTGCTATCAACTAACCAGATTACAGCTAATATTAAATAAAAAAAAACCAATCAGAAAACAGAATTAATTTCAAATATCAGGTGTTTTTTAGTCAAAAACAAAAAACGCCTCTGGCCGTCAACGACGCGCCTGTAGACGGTCATTTAATACTGATGATCCACCATAGTTGTCTCTTTCTATAACATGCAATGAGAAAGAGACAGCGCGTGGATCGACTGATAATACTTCACCGTGTGTTGGACGCCTCAGAGGCGTTTATTTGTGGTGTCAATATTTTGTATGTGTCAAAGCAGTTTATTAAAAAAAGTATGCCGCCAAATCGAATAATCTTTGCGCCGTGGAATTTATTATTGATTGTGGATGGATAATCTTTGTTTTACTATTTTCTCGCAGTCGAAGTGAAAAGTAGAGTGTATAACTCGGGTCTAAAAGCCATATTACCCCTCGAAAATAACCATCGCTCGGGAAAATAACCATCTCTTGGTAATATGGCTTATTTTAGCCCTTTGTCATACAGTCTACTATTATCCTAATTTCTCTTAAAGTTAAATCCTAAGTTTATCGTACTTTGTCCTTGTCATAGTATTATGTGCAAATAACGTAGAATGCAAGTAGGGGCACGATGAAGAGAACAATAGCACCAGAGTCGTATATCTCACCTGCTTACTTAGTTAGCCGTTAAAAAACAAACCCGCCATTGTTGACACATTCCGATAATGTAGGTATTATAGACGTTCTTCCGCGCTTTACTCGCCGGGCGAAGCTGTATGCGTCAGCTAATTAGCTTCAAGTGTATTCTCAACATATTTACTTTTCTATCTAATGAGACGCCTTTTTCCCTTGTTTTAATAGTACCTACACTGTAGCATAGCCTTGGTACAGTTGGTACATGCAAGGATTCACATGCCTATTTTAGCCTTAAGGCTGTTTTATACTTTGTTAAGTAACAAGTGCAGGTTAGAAATGATTTGTTAACATGTTTTTACGATAAGAGTTAAGTGTTACCAAATCTTTTACACATTGCTTAGTTGTGATTTGTTTTGCAGAATATTTCGAAAAAATGTAAAAAGGATAGTAGCGGTCAATGTTTCGGATATTTTAAACTTTTCTTAACTCTTGTGAGTATGTCGATTTTAAACTTCTTATTTTTAAATATACCTCCTTAGGCCCAAAATCTATGATTTTCAGAGATTTACAAATTTGTAACAAAGCCATTTGTTTATTTCTATATTCAGCACAATTTATGTTACAGAAGCACTCGTAATTTATGTATTCCTTTACGAAATCAACGTTTGCTCTTCCAATCCACCTCATTTTTTTACCGTTCGCGCGCGTCCATACTATGCACAAGCAAATACTGTGTTTAGTTAGGACAAAACTGCGAGTGCGGGGAGTACGTGGATGTGCGGGGGCAACTATATACCTACTTAACAGGCAAAAATAGACCGAGCGTCTATTCACTTTACTTCGCACTCGCACTTCGCACACGCACTTGTCACTTAACAACGTGACCGTTTACACGTTGTCTTTACACCTACACTTGCTACTTATCAAAGTGTAAACCAAGCTTTACACTGCATGTTGTAGTAATATGAGACGATGCTCTGTTGGAGGTATTCATAGATTGTAATGGCAAACGCGTCTTACACAATTACAAACAGGAAAACTGCGCCGTGAGATCTATAATAGGTACTTTCCATGAACTCTCGTTCATAATCTACAAAGGCCTAAGGTTAACCTTTACTTATATTATACTTACTCTGTCTTTGTACTGATATTTATCCGCCACAAAAAAAGTTTATTTTTTATAAATGAGTGGTGCATTTGTTTGCTATCGTGAATTTCTTACGAGTATACTCTCCGTGTCTGCCACGTTACCCATTCTATTATTAAATATTCACTTCCGTTTCAAGCAAATGACGTAAGTGTCATTTCATTAATATAACAGTGGATCGGTATTCGATTTAACCACGGTTAAAAATATAGTTTTCGGGCAAGTTCTGTTCGCGGACGGCAGTGGGAACTATATTGGCGTCAATCTCCACGATGTTGGAAGCCAGCCAAACGAGTCCATGCAATAACAGTCAGATATCCGTGTGCTCTGGACCTTCTAGTTAAAATGATTGTACGCAATAGTCGCTCCGGAGTAAATTACCGGCAGATAATACGACGTTGGATTGAAATATTCTAGAAACTTATGTTAGGAATACACTTATTTTACTGTCTGGATATTTCTTAAAAGTCAGTAATCAAAAGAAATTAAAGCCAATTTCCAGTCAGGAAGTTCGTCATATAAAATGTTCTAAATTAACCAAGAACTTGCACATGGGCATACTTATGTTTCGATCTACAAATGCCATCAATGCCAATCGGTCAACGAAATTGTTAACCACTTTAGTATATCGTCATAGTAAATTTCAAAATTGACACTAAACGCATTCACCGAAGTGAACTATTTCATTAGAAATGACTTAGTATATATCTCAACACTTTACTGACTATATTACTGGGCCCATAGGTTTGTGAATAATGATTTGAAAGAAGCGAGTCCGGTGTGAACCAAGCTAGCATCAAATCGCATTGTGCATTGGATACTTTTATCGACGCACCAATCAAATAAAAACAGCGAGTGCGTCAGTAGTTAAAGGCAGTGACGTCTCCAGTGCGTTTGATACGGCGCAGTTTCATAACATTCATAACAAGCTGGTTATCGGCCGCGGCCGTGCACTCATCCCGTATAAATACCTAAAAACAACTTATTTTCTTAATAGTGCAAATATTATGTATTTGAAAGATTTTTATGGTTTATAAATAACACACTTTAAACCGTTAAAATGACTGAACTTCTGATTACCATTCACGCATTGACCATAGTTGGGACATAGGATCGTAGTTATGTGAGTTTACGGTATTACGGTACCTATATGTATTTATTTACTGTAGGTATTCTGGCAAAATAAAGGTGGTCCTAAGGTGAATAACCAGATATGTGCGAATTTGTGTTTTCATATATTTGTCAGCTAGGCTACGGGGCAGTGTAGAGTAGATGGCACATCCAAGCACGGCCACGGTTCATTCGAGTTCTACTGCTCACTCAATAAAGTTAGAAGTGCTCGCAAGGTCGATCTGAGTTATGCCGATAGTAAACTCAGTTGGGTGGTCAACTTGCCATTGAACCACCCAGTTCGCGTTATTAGTCGTGCTGGAATAATCGCAGGACGCAATGTAAACAACCTTATCTCATAAAAGCTGGAGATAACAAATGCAGTGAATGAACGCGCCCCTCCCAATTGCCTTGATAAGGCCAAAGTCAAGCTGTACATAACATACGAGTATACTATGAATTTGAAAGCTTGTAAGTTTATTATATTTAAACTCTGTGACACTCTCCACACTCGCCGGAAGATCAGCGCCGGCTCTCGAGTCGGCATTACGCTGACGCGGGACCTTTTCGTGACATTTTTGTGAATTTGGTTTTACTTTACTTTATTTTATTATACGAACGGTTAGCCTTGTGGGTAGTGACGCTGCCTACGAAGCTGAAGGTCCTGGGTTCGAATCCCGGTAAGGGCAAATATTGGTGTGATGAACATGAACATTTGTTTCCGAGTCTTAGATGTTTTTTTATGTATTTAAGAATTTGTATCAATTAAATATATCGTCGTCTAGTACCCATAACACAAGTCTTATTGAGCTTACTATGGGACTAGGTCGACTTGTGTAAGATTGTCCTCTAATATTTATTATTATAAGGTTTTGTAATTTTGTCACGAATAAATGTTTTGGCTTTCTTTCTTCTTTCTATCACTTTTGCTAAACTTACTTATACAATCTATGAACGTTTTCGTGATTAATTTGCCTATCTACGTTATTTATACTTCATTATAGGTACCTTCTTATGATATAAAAATATACTGTTTCTAGCTTTGTGACTTTGTAGCTTTTTTAAGTTAGTATGTAATTATATAGGGGGTATCTCCGGAACTACTAATCCGACTCCACTTTCACCAGTATAGTACGCAAACTAGTGGGAACCGAGTTCTATGGACGCGTAGGTGACTACTTGTCTTAATAGGTGCATTGACCATCGACCAATGTGCTCACAAATATATGAACTGTCGTGAAGCTGCTAGTGTGCATTTATGAGTTCACTGAATGTAATTGCCTCACTTTCCTTCACGACATTATTTAAAGATAATACGTAAGTACATACTTCATTGCCGCAGAACCTTTTGTTAGAGGCGTGTCAATGGTAAATCGGCCACAAACGACGCGGCACATATATGTGCCGCGTCGTTTGTGGCTGACGTTCGCCGTATATATGTATACGCTGCGCTGCATACAGCCGACAGATGGGCTTGAATGACGGCGGTTGTAAAAGTTGGCGAAAAAGCGAGTGGCATTGAACCCGACACGACACGGCGAATGCACCGGGCTTCGGTCCGTTAGCTTTACCCGAGGTCAGGGTATCGTAATGAGCTTAAAGGATATGCGTAGTTACTCAGTTTCTTCGCGAAATTTCAAGATTACCGTTCGGATTTATCGAAGACCTAGATACCCGTTTATGTTATTGTCATTGTACATATTGTAATCCAAAGAGTGATCAGACGTGGGTCTAAGTATGAGTATAAGTACATAGGTATTATATGACGATACGAGACGGTTATCGTAATGGAGAGGAAATGCGCAGCGTCAGTCAGGCACTCGACGAACAGCCGCCCGTTACGATCATTCATAATACTCGTACTCGTCAATAATAGGTAGAATAAAACTAAACTTAATTATGATCGATTGATAGCCCACTAATATATATTGAAAATGTGCGATGGAAAATATTAATTGTAACAATTTAGAAATCATATTATCAGTGAAGATATTTTATGGCAACACTTCACAAAGTGTATGCAGTTCTAAAGTTATGCAAGATTTTTTTTCTGACATGGGTCGTTCTTCTTTTTTACCGACAATGAACCGAGGTTTTTCTGTTTTTTTGGTTTTTGAACTATCGAAAATTGTGGTTTTGAAGTGCTATTTAAAAAAAAATGCATAGGTTTCTTCATTAGAACTAATTAAAGTTTCCTTTCTGGCCAATATAAATATTTATTTACGGTTGGGTTCTAAAAAAAACATGTGACAAAGTGGACTCTTTCAGTGGGGACAACATTTTATTTTACCACTCTGTCACGGCATTCTACGAAAAAAAAACATTTAAAAAAAATGCTAGATAGAGAAACTAAAATATTAAATTAATACTAATTAATAAAATAATATGGACGTTCATTTTCGAACATTATAAAACCGTAAAATCATTACTCAAATGAGATGCCGTAGTAAGACGAAGGACAGGCTATTGTCGGTCGAAAAGAAGAACGACCCACATACCTATTGTACTATGACGATTTGTGGAGGGGCGTTCGTTTAAGATTGGTTTTACTCTATAGTCTACACACCTACCTTAATTACTTGTACCTGTTGTACCTTGTCTGATGCATTGCGTTTGTGTTTATTACGACGGGACTCTTGTGTCCTCTAGCTAGTGCAATTAAGTAGTAGGTAGAGGTAGTCGTAGTAGTAGCAATAGTAGATAGTAGGTGGTAGTAGTACCTAGTTAGCGCTTTATGCACAAAAATATATCATAAGTGAATAAAAAAAAATATAAAGACGAACTTATCCCTTTAAGGGATCTCTTCCAGGTAGCCTTTGAGCAGCTGAGTGAAAAAGTGACATGGTAGACATACTGTACATATTAAGTATTTGTATTGTTTTGCGTTTAAGTAACTATATAGGTTTGCCGTTTGTGACGAATGTTATAGTTGAACTCGTTTATTTTTATTGAGTTTACTCGCTTATATACTTGCATCTACACTAACTAACACGGTAAAACTTACTCGACGTACGCATCAAGCTCTGCGCTGCCCCCCTATTCTGTTACTTGTTTTAAGCTCACCTCAACGCTCACCCACAATTATATCTTGACGCCACAATTCGTAGTAACTTAAGCGTAGGTAGAGGTCTAGTTTCGTTAGGCGCGATGGGTGGGGTGAGACGCTACGGTAGTTCCTACGCACGCGGTGTCAAGGTATGATTGTGGGTGAGCGTTGAGGTGAGCTTAAAACAAGTTACAGAATAGGGGAGCTGAAGTGTCAGAATGAGGGGCGGAGAGCGAGCGCCACATTAATACAATTGGTATGCGATATGTTAAATCAGATTGAACCCCAATGTCACTCATCTCACCACACTTTTTCATAATATGTATATACACTCCATGTCGACACTTAGTTACACTTTATAATTTTATCATTTTTACTAGCACTTTATTTATTTAGCCAATATTATTTGCAATTCTTTTAATAATTCACCTGTTCGTGACCAGGAGCCGTAGCATGGTTGGCCTTATCACGCGACAAGTGACAAGAAAAGAGCGTCGTCTCGTTCTATCGAACGGAGTCAGCCAGTGACGCACGCTCTATCCTATCACCTATCGCGTGACAAGGCCAACCATGCTACGAGGTAGTAGCAGAATATCAGTAATCACGCGAGCAAAGCAAAACTGAGCTAGTACCTTTTTGGCATTGTTGCAACGCACAGTATGTCTTTAACTAAATATATATTCAATCTTTTTCGTAACACAATTGTTTTTACTTGTTCTTTTACCTTTTTCTCCCTTTACTTCTTTTTTTGTGTACTTACTTTTTGTTTTTGTTTGTTGAATGTTGCAAAATGCCAAATAAATGATTTATCTATCTATCTATCAATGTTATTCACTTAAGGGTTGCGGTTGCACTCACATGACTGTGTAAGTTTAGTAGAAACAAAAAAAATACTAGGGGACAGTCTTACTTCTTCTCTCTGAGAGAAGACTCTCAGTCTTAAAGAATGTATGCCTATATACAAATAGGCGACAACTTTAATTGAGACCTAAACTCTGATGCGAACCGCAAACAAAAACAAACATTATTGAATACTTGACTCGGAATGACGTGAATTGTTATTCACTTTTTATGATACCTAATAAAATAAATAAATACATCAATCAATTGGTAATTAATGGTCTCACGCTTTCTTGAAGAAATTGTGTATGTGTGTCTCTGTCTCATTTACACAATGAAACCGTTTTTTGTATGTTTTACATTATTTATACGATACATAGGTGGACACGCATAAACTGAATGGATCAACACATTTAACTATTTTACCGACGCTTTGATTTAGGACACTCGTGGGTGGAATGAATCCGGTTCTCCAAAAGCGTAATAGATTTTTTGGCATGTTAATACTAAATGGCTATACAGAGTAACACTACGCGAATTTACAATAGGTACCTGAGCAGTTCTAGAATAGTTGTAGTCAATTAAGACTGATTTTTAACTTTCCTTGTTTGATACCGGTTTCTTTAAATGATAATATAGAAACTTTATTACTATTTTTGACAATTAAGTTATACTTGTAGATATGTCGTAATTCCAAAGAATTTCAAAACATTGTATTAGAAATTATTTAAAAAATTGGCAATTTTTTTTTATTAAAAATCGGGTATTTTTATCGTGCTTTTATACAAACTTTTCTAGAATTGCTCATCTACGATATCTTGGACTTATAACTAAACATAATTTGGAGTGACGCAAAACTTGATTCCAGAATTCAGTTACCTAATTAATTGTCAACTTGAAAGTTTGACTCTGAATGTTTATAAAGAGCAAATATCAAAGTGTGAAAAGGTGCCATTGTGTCATGTAGTTCTGCACCATTATTTACAGTTTCTCACCGACTGTTACGTATTTATTGTACCTACCTTAGTCCCATCCCATAGCGGTACGTTAATCCGTGCTCCCTTCGTTCTCTCACGCTGTGTTCTTTGATCGGGCCAACCCAATTACGGTTCACGTAATTGATTCCGAGGCAAATACTCGTAACATTCCGTCGTAGAAGTCCAATACACTTCATGGAATACATCCTGCCCCCCTATTCTGTAACTTGTTTTAAGCTCACCTCAACGCTCACCCACAAATATATCTTGACGCCGCAATTCGTAGTAACTAAGCGTAGGTAGAGGTCTAGTTTCGTTAGGCGTAATGCGTGGGGTGAGGCGCATGAGCGCGTAGCGAATAACAACCCTGGAAACTACTAAGTCGAGGAAGAGAAAAAAAAACATTATTGGGGTAGCTTAAAATCCACAGAACACTAAATACTATAGAAGGGGTATCAAGCGCGGTTTCTATCGGGACCGGTGTCGCCACCACATCTCCTCCACGTCGCCTACAACTTTGTGAGCGACTGCACGGCGATAAGGTGACTTTGGCGCGAAGGCTTTGAGCACATGCTCAAAGTAGTGGCGCGCGTGCCACGCCCACATCGCCTTCCTTTAATATTTAGTGTTCTGTGTTAAAATCTCTAGAAAACGTTCTGCAATCTAGTTTTTCCAATGTTGAGTGGCACATTTATGTCATAATCATAAATTCTAAAAGCGAAGGGTTAGGATAAAAGCAAGTTCATGTAGACAATAGGATAGTTAACTGTTTAGTTACTTACATATAAACTATTTCAAATTCAATTTCTAAATATTTAATTCGGACAACGTGATCCATAGTTTGTTAGTAATTAATTACAGTATAATTTAAGACTAGGGTTAGTATTTATGAAATAAAATAAAACAATTTAAAAACAATAAAAAAAAACCGGCCAAGTGCGTGTCGGACCACGCAAAACGAAGGGTTCCGTGCCTATTAAAAAGGTCGTATCGTCACAGAAATTTTACGGCACTTACGTCCTTTTCTTTGAGGAAGGCAGTTTTTCAGCAATATCTCGAAAACCTCTGAACCGATCTTGTTCAAAACAATTTTCGGTGAATGAAATTAATAAGCCCTATGTCCATGAATTTTCCATATTTTTTAAATATACCGTTCAAAAATTAGAGGGCGGGGGGACAGAATTTTAGTCACTTTCGGGGCGATTATTACTCTATTCACTTAATCAAAAAAAAAATGCTGAGAAATCTATATTTATTTCAAAAGGCCTATCGAGTGATGTGCCACACGTGGGCTTACAATGAAAACAAAATACTTTTAGTTTTATTTATGGAGTGCACCCCTAAAAATTTTTTTTAGCCATTTTAATTACCAAACTTTGTAGCGGCTAACAAAATACACCTATTCTCAAAATTTTATTCAAATACACCTTATAGTTTTCGAGTAAAATGCCTGTGACATACGGACAGACGAACATGACGAAACTATAAGGGTTCCATTAAAAAAAATACATATGATAATATATTATTATTTAAATTAAATAAAGTTGTTTTGCTTGTGGCATTTTCCTCGCTACAGTCAGGTGAAAAGTTGTGTGTTACACACGGGTGCAAATATATATGTTACTTCTCGTGCGTTGAAACACTCGCTACGCTCAGGATTCTATTTTAGGACTACTCACTTCGCTCGTGGTTCAACTAAAGGATCCTTTCACTTGCTCGTATTTCAATTCCACACACGCGGGTAAAATATTTCAACTCCAATTTTTTTCTCTTCTATTTGATTCCCCAACACGCATTTACTGTCATGCGGCACAAATGAAAATCGTCGACACGAAAATACCACTTTGAAATTGGACCAAAAGTAATACTATCAAAAGTGAAAAAGGTAAATTTTTTATTGAGTCTATATTTTTTATGGCCAACTTTTTCTTGTTCAAAATTAATCTTGGCCAAATGGGATTTGTCCAGAATGAAATAGGTTCATATTTAAGTACGTGCAATGTGAATGTTGCCTAATTTAAGTTACTGTCAAATTTTAATATGAAAATCGACTATTTTGTAAATAATTCATATCATATACGACGTATTTCCGATTGGTCATATTTCTGGAATGTACGTAATTCCATGTGGACGTATTTTTTTATCTATATCAAGTATGTCAATTTTACTTTTAGGGCGTACTGAAATTTTAGCATTATTCAGGCTGGACAAAACTTCCATGTGGAGAATTATCAAATTGAAATTATTCAAATTCTATAATTAATTTCGAGTTGTCAATTTTCCATTCGTGCTGAATGACAGTAATAAATCGCTATGATAGCAAAATATTATTTTCAAAGTCTGTGTCTTATTTGTATGTGACAGCCATCATATTTTTCTTTTTCATACAAAAGGTAGCCTATGTGTATCGATTGACACCCCATTTATCAAAATCGGTTCTGTATTTTAAACGCTACAGTGGAACATACAATGATGTAATATAAAAAAGAGTATAATAATATGTTGTCTATACGAAATTCCGTATTTAAAAATGGTCACCAAATCTGACCACTTATGCCACCACACTTGGCGGTATTTGCCCAAATATTCGTGCTGCATCTTTTTCCTTCTTACGGCAAATGAAAGAGAGGCAATGATGCTACGCATTCCCAACTGTGGTGCCACCATAAGACACGTTTCCATTGACGACTCGAAACTGAGGCAAGTTGATGCAATTGACTCATTTTTAGTGTGCCATTTTTGGAGCGCTTATAACCTATCTACCTTTTTTATATTACACTAGCCGTTGCCCGCGGTTTCGTACGCGTAGACCCGGGATAAAAACTATCCTATATGTTTATTCAGGCTATAAACCATCTTCGCGTAAAATTTCACCCAAATCGGTTCAGCCGCAAGCGTGATTGAGTAACAAACATCCAAACATTCAAACATCCAAACATCGAAACTTTCGCTATTATAATATTAGGAGGATCATTGGGAACATACGTAAATACAAACATAGACTGCTAAAAACATATCCCTTCCTTTCGTCTCTGCCGTAGTTGGGCAAAAAGCGACTTTCTCTTATTTCATTATCCTGGGATCGCGGCCCTTTACCGCTATTAACCGCGTTACTAAAATCACAGTCAGTTAGTCATCAGTTCATATGTAGCAGTGGGTGTTCATGTTCATTCATCTCATCTCTCGTTGGGTGCCTCTACGCAGAGTAGAGCGATGGCGGTGGCATAGTCGCGGCGGCATCGGCAGGCAGCCGTCGGCAATATGGCAAACGCTTCAAGTAACCTCATTGCGGGGATAACGCCGCTGTCGCTTACAAGCGCGCGTGCGCGATGCGATCGATCTTCAAAAACCGCAGGCTTTTCCAATACTCCCCAAAACTTGGATAGAAAACTTTTAGGTATTGCTTATAAATGTACTTGTAAGTGTAGCGGCCTACTTTGTCTTATAAAGATTTCTTTCATTTGAAAACACATAAAAATACCTACTTACATGATATCACGTGTCCAGGGAAGGTGGTTTGAAATTCGGATTGATTTTGTACATTATATGTAGATACAATCAAAAATTATGCTATTATATTATGTTACTCGCTATTACTTCGCATGAAATATACTGAGTAGATAGAAATAATAGGTTCTTAAATAACAATTTTATTTTGGAAATCACGATTGCTAATGAGCTAAATTCCTTGGAATCCCACTCCCCCTCCAACGGAAGTCTTGATTGAAGTTTTATTAAACCCTTGTATTTTTGAATAACAAAAATGTTAAGTTTGCATATACATACTCTATCAAATGGAACCTAATGGCCTGGCGCGTGACGACGGAAAGAGGCCCGACGGACTCACCCTCGTGCCGTGGCAACGGGGACGGCCATTAATCTGGGACGCTACATGCGTGGACACCCTAGCGCCGTCCCACCTCGGCACGACGTCGTTGAAGGCGGGCAGTGCGGCCGCTGCTGCTGAAGCTGCAAAGCGCCGCAAATACGCATCTTTAGGTGACAGTTACGTATTTGCGGCGTTTGCCGTAGAGACTTTGGGTCCATGGGGACCGGAGGCCCTAAAATTGTTTAATACAATATCCAAAATGCTCACACGCGCCACTGGTGACCATAGGGCTGGCTCGTTCCTCGCTCAACGCATTGGCATTGCCATTCAGCGAGGAAATGCAGCCAGCCTTATGGGCACCCTACCAGCAAGTGGCATCGATTTAGGGGATATATGTAAATATAGTGTAGGCCCCATAGGTTAAGTTAGTTTTAGTAATTTTAGTAGTTAATTCTTTTTTTTTGTTATTTATTGTATACCATTTTTATCTTAATAAATAGTATATATACCCATCAAATATACATGTTGTCAAACCGTTCAAGAACAAGAATATTGACGGTTGCTATGATACCTAATGCGGAAAAAACTGTCGTGTCAAAAAGTGTCTTATCCTTTTAAATTGCTTTAAGAATATAAATAAAGTGATAAATAGTGTGCACACAAAACAAACATAGACCTTCTCAAATAATAAAAGTTTAAAACTTCCTTATAAGTAGGTACCTCCGATTCCACTGCTGTCTGGTAAGTTTTAACTTCATTAGGTTATGGGCCCAGCACGCTTCCAAGCTCAGTCAAGACAAAGTGACATGTGAAGGCTGTATTTACGGAAATCGATATCGATAATGAATTTTTCAACGTTTTCAGCTGTTAATACTTTCGATTTTTTACTCTGATGACCTACATATTGTCTCTTTAAAAATGCACTCAATTTTGTATAGTTCTTGATATTGATGTCGTTTTTTGTTTTCATTGTCGCTAGCCTTCGCACGTACCTATGCCTGGTGGTGTTAAATCCATTTATAATTCCTCTAATTCACTGATTTTACAATAAAACAGCCTAGATCTTGAAAACTTCTGATAAATACAATTTAGTTGCAAGTCAAAAGTGAACATTTTATGAAAAGGGCGGGACTTTGGTTTTTAAACTGGCTCGCTTTTACTAACAAACAGGACGCAATCATTTCACTATTCAGCACTAAAATGAATGAGCACTAAATAAGATAATTTAACAAAATAAATAATAATTAATACTTTTTTTATATATTTGCGTAATTAATATGGGTATTGGAATATGTTAGGAACATTAAAGCAAAAACGCTTATTTCCAAATAAACTTCATGCTTACAGTTAGCAAAAACGCCTCTGTTTACTGAGGCGTTTTTGGTAGCTTAAATTAGCTTGTGAGCATTGAGTCAAATCAACCCATGGACTTATACCTAATCTGGACTGAGCACTGCGATAAAAAAGTATGACCGACAGAGAAGCCATACTAGAGAATTGCATCTCGTTTTAATTAGGGCGACCAGTACATATGCGGATATCAGGATTTTAAGGAAGGCGTTGGGGCGGAAAGGTTCCCGAGTGGCGATCACATACCGGAAAGCGCGGCGACAAGAAGGACTGATGACCTAGTAAAGGTCGCGGGAGTCCGCTGGGTGCGGGTGGCGCAGGACCGGTCACTTTGGCACTCTTTGGGGGAGGCCTATGTCCAGCAGTGAAAGTCTTTTGGCTGATACGATGATGAAGATAATGATGTTTAGTAAGAAACCAATTAGATAAAACTCACGAATAACCTCGTAACACATTATGCTCCTACATATTTTTGCTATTTTTAATATTTTATTCTCTACAAATTTCATACTAACGGAGTATTTGACGTTTCATTAAAAGTTGCTGATTTGATTATCAGTAGAATATCGTATTGCTAAATGAAATAAGAATATTTGTTATAGAAATATTTATTCATTGTTAATTATTGCATTATGTATCATATGTTGTTAAACAATATAGTCTTATGTAGTTTTTGCCTAAATCCTACTTTATTACCCAAATCTCTCAATAATGTAGTTTTCCCGTGATGAGCCATGCGTAAATTAAAAAAACACGAGGCAATATTTGTAATTGAACTTAGTACTATACCTAAACAGTTTATGTTCATGACGCAAACGTTTTCTGTCTGATTAGTACTACTAAGTACTCTTTAGTGTAACCATGTAACATAAGTGCTCTGCCGACTTATCTACGAAATTGAATTCTTATACATACATACTCACACCGGCTTACATCATACTCACCCTAATAAGTTTGGCATAATGGTTTTGTCGTTTTATCGTAAAATAGACCAAAATCTTCCTTACCTGTGAAATGATATTCCACAATTAGTAAAGCTTTTGCTTTTACAGCCCTTTACACAACATATTTTTACTACCTTTACCTTATTTCATTTAGTTGCATTTAGTCGACAACGCATCCAGAGCTCAACAACAACATTTGACAAATAGATGTCAACGTCGGGGATACCTCTCAATATTTACAATTACCGCAATATTTAATGCATTACCGTATTTTATAATAAATAAATCAGTAAATAGTGTTGAAATCTTAAACATTGACAAATTAGGTAAAATGCATCGTCATTTATATAAATGTGAGCTATTAAGTATAAGCAGGTAATTTTTTTCAGTATTCTTTAATACCACTATGTCATTATTATTTTTATATTGGCAACATGGGACACAATCCTCCTCTGGTTGGTTGCTCTCGTTCGGACCGCATTCTCTAGTCGTCTTTTATCGTACAATTGTTAACTGTCTTGCTTACTCAGTCCAGATTAGGTATAAGTCCATGAATCAACCACTATTTTGGGAAGCTATTTAATGTCACATCACATGCTAACTCATTTTCATTTATACTTGAAAAATCAATAGATATTGTTTAATTATTTATATTTGATTTATTTTCAAATACATGTTTATTTTTTTGTGTCAAAAGCAAGCGGTCATACATCCCGCGCCGCGGTCTAGCATAATACTCTTTCAACCGGCGGTCTCGAATAATTCTCATATCCTGTCATTAGTACCTATACTCAATCAACCAACTTTATCAAATCCGTCAGGGAGTTTTTATATTAAATAACCCTTTTTTTGTCAAATATGCAATTTTATTTTTTAAAATTTATAAGAGGTCAATTTTTAATTCTAAATGACGTAATCAAAAAAACATATAAAGTAATTGAATATACAAATTTTTGCTGGGACGTCTGGCTTGGAACATCGGTAAATTAAAAAAAAAAATGGAAAAGTAAAAAGCCCTAGAGCGAGGAATACAACTTTCCGCACGATATGTAGCTACAAAAAGTAGGTACCACTTTTTGAGCAACTGTATTAAAAAAACTATTATTTTATCATAATGAATCAAACAAGCACACAACATTTAGTATCAATAAATATGGCCTTAAATATCACAAAACTAAACAATGTTTATAAATGTTGTGCATTTTAAGTTTTCATCCGACCTTGGGGACCTTTTTTGATTTAATTTTTATTATCTTAATTTTAGGTTAATAGACTAAACTATTTAAGTTTTTTCTTCTTTAAATATTTAATAAGTTCCTATTGAATAAATAAATTTGTTTATGAAAAAAAAAGTGAATAAATAACATTCGTAATAAATAAAAACGAATGTAAATAAAGTTTTCAGCTGAACATTAGTTTTTAGAATTTTGTAGGTACATTTATTGGTTTTTTGACTTAGGTCAACTTAACGTTAACTTGATGTTCCGAATATAGAACTTCTAGTAAGTAATATGCTACCGTTCGCGCAGATGTCGGTTCTCATAGAAAAGAGATGACATTATCAGTCTTTTTTTACAAAAGGACATTTAAAAAGTACGAATAAAAATATACGACACTTTTTCTCTAAAATACATTTTTTGTAATTGTAGCATCTTATTGTTTCTATGTTATAATTCGGACATCATAAAAATTCGCGAGGGTAGGTAGATAAAATGCTGATAACGGTGCCGTGCGCGCTTCCGTTTCCTTTCAACCGTCTCTTATATAACCACGCTCCTCACCTGTCTCGCCCATTCGTCTGGGAGCAGCAAATCTAACAACACGCGCGGTCACTTGTTGAAACAAAGCGGTTGGTGACGTCCATGCGGTCTCGCCCAATTCTAATAATTAGGTTTCTTTTCAATTTGATTCAGTTGCTTTAACGATTATTTTCTGTCTGTCAACAGGTATGGATCTGCTGATATGAAAAATTGACTATTACGACATATTTCTAAACCAATTCCAGCTTGTGGGTAAGTTTTAATGCATTGTGTTTGTAGAATATTAATTGTAGTTTAGTTGTAAGTTGTACAATATTATAATATACCTGCCTAATGCGAATTGTCACAGGTTATAATTTTGTGTTTCCGCCTATGCTCAGCTCAGCCCTTGCGTTTGCAATGCGTTTAATGTGCAAATAACCGTTACAGTTAAAATAAGTAGTGTGAAAGACAGGTGTGTAAAGGTTCTACTTTCGCTTGTTCCAGATTGAATCCAGGTCCTGTCGGCCAGACGCGCACGTGGTGTAGGCGGCGGCGCCCCGCTACGTCAGCATGCCCGACCGTCGACCATACAGGTAATATTACATACTCATTATTATTATCTAATTCCTTAATTTATAAACACTTAGACAAGTAATTGACTAGACATTAAGATTACATTTTATGATTTCTGTACTATTGGGCGAATTATTTCTTTATTTTTGCTGATGCGATTAATTATTCTGTGATTGCGATATTTAGTTACGACAGACCATTGTTTAAAATACCTTACTTCGGCAATAACCACCAAAAACCAAAGATATTTTTTTTAATTTACTAACTTTCTGGTGTATATGATATTTCAACCTCAAGAGTAATGAAAGTAACAAAAATAGCATTTGTTAAGAATTATTTAAAGCTAATCATATAAAAACTATTTCGCATGGTTTATAATATGTTAGGAGTTATCGAGTGATAAACGACTAAGTATTTAGATCCACATATTGCACAACCGTCACTCTTTTGTGTGGTGTCTGAAAGTGACACGTGGTTCATCTTGTCGTTTGTCGCCCGATAAACGAGTCCATCATAGGCCCGCTGCAGCGACTGTGTTGAATCTAGATATAAAACCGACGTAATCCAGACCGAAACATGTTATTTGAATGGGTTTTGTAATGAATTTCGACAGCGGGTGAGGCGAGGAGCCACGGGCGACGCGGCGGCGCGCGCCGGCCGGCCGCTTGCTCAGGTAGGTCCTTCCTGCCACCCGTAAAGATATCAATGGCTCGCGATCCGCGCCCTCGACGAATAACTCTAACACCTCCACACGCAGGTATGGTGCTACATTCAGAACTGACATCAAAGTGTCACAGCAGCCTCGTCATGCCCAACTGTACTTACTTACATTAAATATTCACTTGAATTTTAATTTAATTTGAAAATTGCCTCAACGGTTGCCCTTTTGAAAGACAACTGGCAAGACGAAGTAGATTTGTAAACATTATCGGAAAATCCTAGGTCATTAATCGCTTATCACTACTATTTTGGAGGTCAATCTAACCGGACATATACCGTCCACCACACCGACCGAACTATGTCAAACGCGCATAACATGTCATGTTTTATGAAATATATTTTGAGTCAGATTGATGTGTTAATTTAGATGTTTGCGTTTTTCGTCAGTTATTGTTGTTACTTTTAGGTTTTTGTTTTATTATTTATTTCTTAATCGGTTGTGTTTTCGTTTTTACATATATATGCTGTTAAGCGATTTTCTATTGTAGTTTGTGTTAAATGTTGCTAACACACTCTTCACTGAACATTTCTTTACCTGAAACTAAATAGTTCACATACGCAGTAAATATTTTAGCATTATATGTTGGTCCGAAATATGGATATTTGTGAAACTAGTCAAATTACTTAAATTTAAGGTTTTTAGTCTGTGCCCCAGATATAGTATTAAATTTATTTACATTCAATTTAGCTTTATAATACCTAATGAACTTACTTGATATAATTAGGTGCAACCATGTGCACTTTTAGAATTATATGCTACTTGTAATAACTAATTTAATTCTTTTTGTGTAGTTACCTACAGTGTATCTCTGAATAGGTTTTTTTAAATACTTTTGACTACATTATTCTAAATACCGCCAAAGCAACCTGTACACTGTGAATTTTAATAGATCATCAGGAACCAATTTTCCTAGTTCATTAATCGATGACAATCAGAGTACATTTAGAGCATAGTTTCCAAAACTCTCTTTTACGCGAATAAATTTTAGTTGAAAATTAACTTCATAGATATTTTAATATCTGTGGTTTATAATACAATAAATAATTAATAACTGTGAACCTAAAACCTTCTCAATAAAACAGGTTTATGGATAATAAACTGCATGGGCACATGTTACACAATAGTTTATTGACGTTTTAAGATCGCTTCCTTCCACGATCAACGCATTTGATTTTTTATCTACTTTTATCTCGAGGAAATGTAGGATGAACATACGTTTAGTGGATAATTATATTCGCGATAATATATTTTTGAAGTGGATACTTCTTTGCTCGCGTTCTTGTATAGGGGTACAGTTCAAAATGTATCACGTGACTTCCGGAATAACTTTTTGTAGAGAAGCCTAATCTGATTTCAAATAATTGTTTGTTACATGTTTTAATCCTTCTTTATTTGCCATTAGTTGTTAATCACAAAATGTTATTTAGTTTATGTGGCGGACATGTAAATAATGCTGAAATGACCGCCATTTTCAATGTATCGTGAGTCAAATGAGCTACGTCAATCAATGTTGCCATATATACCGATTTATCTGTACTTTACAGATTTTAGTGAATTAATTCAGATATATATTTTACGGGTTCACCATAATAGAAGATTCCTTTAAATAATCAAACCACTTTGAATTTAACAATTCATTGAAAATGCTTATCTAAGTAGTTTTTCCCTATAGATTGAAATCAATCGCAAATCCATAGGATACAATTTAGGACAGGGACAGTTATTATTATATATATTATGAGCACTTGGCTGGTTTTTTTTATTAGGGTTCCATAGCCAACAAAGAAGTATCCACTTAAACTTAATTAACGGTCCGACTCCGACACAACCTTCTTCTTTTTTTGTAAAATAAAAAAAAGCTTGTGAGAAAAGTAAAAAATGATTTGTGAATAGATTTATTTCGCCACTGAGCCATGATCAGAAGTTCTTGATAGGACTATGGCGTTAGCGATCACTTTATTACCTGCATCGGGTTGTGGGTCCCAGCTCGTAATTTAACGTGATAAAACCCTGTCATGACTTGTGTGTCATACCGTTTGGACAGGTTAACTGGTTAATTAAGCAAAAGCAGTCGACGTGACAGCAATCTTACGACATGGTTATATCACTGTCAAATATCCCAAAGTGTTCCAAAGCCACGGTCTCTTAGATGAGGTGGTGAATTCATTAATTGTTTTTTTTTGTTAGTTCCTCATAATGAACTATGTACTAATAAAACGCTCACGGCTCACGTTTTATAGCTTTTTCTAGGATCTGTAAAAATGTTATTAATCCTTAATCGAACGAACCTTCTTCTTCAGGTGGTTTTGGAAGTGGATGAGTCGTTGCGGAGTAGGCAATGTAATCTCGCGAGATCTCGCCATGTTTTACGAGACTCAGTCTCGAATTTAAACTTTCGTGAGACAAGACTAAAATACTACTAATTCATCCCCGGTTAAACTCACGTATTTAATGTCACGACAGGCGACAGGTTTCGAACTCTTCGGGAGCTCTTCTTCTCTCTGCGTGCGTGCGTGCTGGCGTGCGCGTGCGCGTGTGTAGTGTGTGTGTGGTGGGTGTGTGTGTGTGTGTGTGAGAATCATGTCGCCTGTCGTGACATTTAATACGTGAGTTTAACCGTGGATTTATAAGTAGTATTTTAAACTGAGTCTCGTACAATTTTCGTACGTTTTTGTTGACAAATGTCCATTCTCGCGAGATCTCGTAAATCTCGAAGTGATCTGAAATATCGCAGCTAGGTCTGACATCTCGCGTGATTGCATTTTCTATTCCGGAGATTACACCATGCACACAAACTTGCATCCTCACAAGTTCATTAGATTATACCTACCTACCTACATATATATAAATATCGAATTAAGAGTAATTTATTAAAGAAAAACACAAGAGTAGATGTTACCGTAACTACGCAGAGTGCAGATTTATGTTTAATCCATTTAGTCGAGTACATTGAAACTCCATCACCAGGGGATATGAGGTGGACATATTGACGCATATAGGTAACGTTAATGCTCCCAGCGCCAGTTACTCGCCTCAATAGAATGTAACAACGCAGGACCGTGAAATGCGGGCGAATAACGGGCAACCAATATATTTGAGACCTCCGAACTCGAACTAGTTGTTTGAAATGACAGGTTTACACTTATTGGAAAGTGCCATCGCTGGCTACCTGCTTCGATATCTGACGCACAGATGTCACGTCGCGAATGTATTTGCAACGCTTACCCACAACTTCAATCAGGATAACCAATATACTTATTGTCTGACTCCTGTTTACTTGTTACGAACCTCTGGGTCAAATAATAATCGGTCAGGCGAGTTGGGTCAGTTCGTGAGTCGCACAGCAAGTCGGGGGTAGTGTTCCAAAGGACTCGAGCCTTTTTAGCCCCAATTTTAAACCTCCGGAGTTCTTTTTAGAGCTGGCTTGAAATAATAGGTTTCGAAGAGCTAGTGATTTTAATAAGGGCCAAGTCTTAAAAAAGGCTACAGCCTTTTTTGAAAGGCTTTTTTTTAGGGTTCCGTAGTCGACTAGGAACCCTTATAGTTTCGCTTTGTCTGTCCGTCCGTCCGCGGATAATCTCAGTAACCGTTAGCACTCGAAAGCTGAAATTTGGTACTAATATGTATAGCAATCACGCCGACAAAGTGGTAAAATAAAAAGTGTTTTTTTTATTAGGGTACCTCCCTATATGTAACGTGGGGAGTGTTTTTATTTTCATTTCAACCCTAACGTTTGATATATTGTTGGATAGGCAATTAAAAATGAATAGGGGTTTGCTAAAATCATTTTTTGATAATGTTAATATTTTCGGAGATAATCGCTCCAGAAGTAAAAAAAACTGTGTCCCCCCCTCTAACTTTTGAACCATAAGTTTTAAAAATATGAAAAAAATCTCAAACAAGAACTTTATAAAAACTTTCTAGAAAAATTATTTTGAACTTGATAGGTTGAATAGTTTTTGAAAAAAATTACAAAATAATTTCTGAACTAAGTTTGTAATTTAACCGTATAAGCAGGTGTTTATTGTACCTGTAATTTCTACAAAATCACAATGAAATGACGTGCTTTCAAATAAAGTAAATAAAAAACGGTGAAAATCGGTTCACGCAATAAAGAATTATCCCATAAAAATCATCTTCCATACTTTAAGCTCGCGCGCAATAGTTTACTTAATTTGCCGATAGATGTCAAATCAATGTAACAAATAGCCCATTTTTATTTTAACGCTTAAGTGAGGACACTTACTGTGACGGACGAAAAACTACGGAACCCTACACTGAGCGTGGCCCGACACGCTCTTGGCCGGTTTTTTAAACCTGAGCCTTAGGGCTCGTCCAGAAATCATGTGATAATATTTGGTCTACTTTTGACTCACCTCCCTCACCCTTGGTGATATTTGGTGATTATTATAACGCTACCTCCTCCCCCCCATTCAAGATCAATGTATTTTTGGAACTAAGTATGGATTAAGTTAATTAAACAAGTGGAATTATAAGAGTTCTCAAAAAACCCAACTGCTTTTTTGGCGATTATTATATATAGCCTATGTCACTCCCACGATTAAGAGGAATCTAACGACACGTCATATGTCGAAATCCATCAAACGGTTTAGGCTGCAGGTCGTGCCAAAGAATAAGACATACACACATATATACATACATACATACATACAAACGCTCGAAAAACATAATCCTCCCTTCCTTCGGCAATCGGGTAAAAAACAGCAATAACTTTATAAAACTTGTTTTAATTTAAGCCATGTCACGCTATGTGAAGTTGGTACGGTACAATTAATAATTATTATTTCGATAAACACGCATCAGAGTGGATTAATATGAGAAAATTATTGAGTAATTTCGTAATTTTTTGACTTTCCTGCTGTAAAAAAAAGATTACACGTGACGTCTTCTCGGACCCGCCCGTCCCCCATCGTGATCATTTGTGATATTTTTCTGACCCCCACCCCTCCATAAACGATCACGTGATTTCTGGACGAGCCCTTATAAACTTTTATGAATGCAGCAGCAGTTCAGATCGGCGGCCTAATTGTGTAATGTTTTGACAATCTTGCATCGGAATAAAATGGAACTTCCGAAAGAAGTAAATTGAAGACCTATGCAAGTGTTTTGTATGCTATGCTGATAATGAAATAGTATACCGTGATATTTGGAGATTATAATAAAATGATGTAAGTACTACTACTACGTAAGTATTCTTATTACTTAAATTAAAATGGTTTAAATTAATTAATTCAATAAATCTTAAGTCTTTAATTTTATTTAAAAGACCACATAAAAAAAGCGTCAAATATATTAACTCAAAAATATTTTAGCATCCAAGCTTCATGGGGCAAAATAAATTCGAGTCTCAATATTTTGACAAGGACTTTTAGCCTTTAAATATATAGCTTTTTAAAAAGGTCCGAGAGTCTAGGCTCTTGAATAGAAATAGGCTTGGGGGCAAAAGAGCTTTATAGGCTTTTAGCCCTCTACGCGTCAAATGTCGAGGCGAGCCTTAAATAAGTGCTAAAAGTCTCGAATATTTTGGAACACTAGTCGGGGGTCAATAAGTCGAGACCAATTTGTACATCACAAAGCTGTTAAGCTTTACTCACTCACATAGAAAAACATTATTCACCATCACATGTTAAACATACAGTGTACAAATTATACTTAAGATTAAACTTAAAACCTATACAGTACAGTACATACGAGGCATAACAATGTGTGATGCTAAAAAGGGGCTAGACTCAGCATAATGTTGCAGTGAGTAGGTATAGGTATACCTACACCGCATACCTGGTTTTCAGTTAGACCCTTACATATAATAAGCTTTAATCATAGTACGAGTATGTAATCCGATAGCTCTTGACTGTTGGATGGATTATGTTGCGTTCCGAGTACCTAGTGTAAATTAATATAGCACCTATCTAGTTCGGAGAAAGCCAATGAGGTGGAATGCAGCTGAAAGGATTTTGTTGTGGCATGCAGGTATAACTAACGTATTTGGCCATGCCTGGTGACATCGATGAATGCGGAATTAAATGGCTTTTTTCGGAGACCACTTAAATGTTCAATATTTGGCTTTTTCGACTTTTTGGTAGCGGTTTTAGTACTAGATCCTTATCAGGTGAAACCAACATTCTCTCTCTTTAAAATGCCAACACGAATTGCTATAATTTCATTGGAGACCTGTTTTTATTATTATTGAAAGTACCTACCTATATCCACCTTAGCGGTTTAATGTCGTGTATTCAGTTTCAAAAATAATTTAGGTACTTATTTTATTTACCAGTAGGTACAGTCAGCATCATAAACATGTATACATTCTATAACCTTAATTCTTAGATATAAGGTCGAAAAGTGTTTATATGTGTATGATGCTGACTGTACATTTTCTAATGAGTAACATTCACATACAGCGTCCAGGTCATTATGGCAAAAGCCAAAAAACTTTTAGTACAAATAATCGAAGTTAATCAGACATTGACTTACAAACTACCTACTAAACTAACTACCGCGACATTCCAGTTTTCTTGCAAATTTGAAATTACGTATACAATACAATTGAATTTATAACACAAACGTGTCTCATGTTGATACTTTCTCGATTGGATATTGTCAAAGTTTTAAAACTCAAATTATTTGTCACTTAAAATCTAGGTTATAGTTACAACCACACCAAAACTCTCTGTATTAGTATTTGTCGTTTTAGTTTTATAAGCCCTTCGAAATTGACTGCATTTAAATGAAACGTGTAGTGTCCCCGTGCGCGCACAAAATATACACGCGTGTGAACACATGAACCAACACATTAACTTTTCCGTCTGTAACAAAATTTAGCCAAAAATGCACTCGATTTGCGAATAGTTTTCGCTTCTTACCGCTCCTACACTAAGCGAAATTAAGTTAAAATGTTTATGTACTTTTAGGATATTGAGAAGGTCTTTTATTTACCATATTATATAAAATGTAATTTCTGTATTTGACTGTTTGTTGCCTAAAAAAAGACAAGTACTTAACACAAGTCTACCGGGGTGTGTAGTCGGGCGCGCGTGCGTGGTTAGAGTTGCGGGCCGCGGCCGCAGGCGGAATGCATTCGCAATGGTGCACTCCCGGCTGGCCGGCGCGGCGTCTCGGACGGCCCGCCGTTAACTTTCACTGCCAGGAACCGACGAGGTGAGCGCTCCGCTCTTCATGTGTCGGTACGAAATAGGTTGGTAGTGAAGTACGTAGAACCGATCAGTTCGCACCGCGCACCGCGCCGCTGCCGCACCACGTGTCTACTGCCTTACAATGGACCTACGCGGTGAAATAACTTCCAGATACACTGGTGAGCGACTTGCATGCAGTGTCTTAATGTTGTGATACTTACCTATCCGTTTATCAAATAAAACATATTGGGAATAGGTCTTATAGTGAAGGAAGATTTGTTTTAGGTGCATTTTCGTAAATTGATGATTTTAGCTAGGCCCTGTATATAACGAAAAAGATTAGAACAGTGTATAAAAAAATGATCAAACAACAAAAATAGATATATGTCATTCAGCACTTGCTGGATATTAATTACGTAGACGGACGGACGGATTGGACTATATTCTGGCCAGGGAAAGATGAGCCTTTTTATATGGCAACGCAACAGTAACATTATGTCAAATGTGTCAAACGTTTTAAATTAGTATGACCTCCTAATCTTGATACTTGATATGGTAAGTAAGAAAGCAACTGCTCGATAGTAAATTGGACTGTGTTTGCTTTTTAAGAGAATTAAAGGGCGGCTTACTGCTAATATTATTCACATTGAAGAATACCATAAAAATATAAATTTTCATCACACTTACTCGTCAATGGCGTTATTACTTGCGAGCGTACAGAGCAGTTATAGCCGTTTTACCTCCCACGGGCTGTTAAGTTTAGTTTTAAAATATAGAACCCTCTGATTGGCTTAAGCAAATCTGGTTGCTCTGTGATTGGTTAAAAAAAAATCTAGTTGGCCAAGCCGCCCCGCTCGCAAGAATACTGCTCTGTGATTGGTTGAAATATTGAAGCTGCGCGCTCCACTAGCACTGATCTGGAAGTGAAGTTGTCAATTTTTGATTGGTGCAGCTGTATGAAACTTAAATTTTTCTGTCTTTTGTAGTTATTTATTTCCTCGCAAATGTGATGAAAAACATTTTGTATAACACGGGCGTAAGAATATTGCAAACTCGAGTCATCAAAAGCCCTCCGCCTTCGGCGTCGGGCTTCTGATAGACTCTCGTTTGCAATAATCCACTAACTCCCCTCGTTAAACAATGTACCTACTATATTACGTCTCGTCAAAATTGAAATTTTGGAAAGTGGTTTAGATTATTCTTCTTAAATATAAAGTAGAATGCAGTTAAAGAGAATTCCATATAACTTTATTTCCTTCTGCTTTCAAATTAGTTGCATTGTGTTAATTGAAAAAAAAAATTGTTCAAGTATCATTATTATTTTTCACATCTCATGCTCGAAAAGTGTGTCATATTAGGCTTAATAAGCGGGGCTAAAGTAGTACATTTAGCCCCTAGGGAAAATATGTATACATATTTATGATTTTTAACACAATGAATTTGACCAATCAAAACACTTCACCATATTAAATCTACCAATCACAACTCTTTCAAAAACATTTATCTTTGCTATCAACCAACCAGAATACCTACAGCTACATATTAAAATCGACCAATCAAACATCAGGTGTTTTTTAGTCCCTCCAAATCATTTAAATCCACCAATCACAACTCTATCAAAAAACATTTCTCTTTGCTATCAACCAACCAGAATACAGCTACATATTAAAATCGACCAATCAAAACATCAGGTATTTTTTAGTCCCTAATTCCAAATTATTAAAAAAGAAAACGCCTCACGCTAAATTGAACAATCTTTTCGCAGTGAAATTTGTTATTGATTGTGGATGGATAATCTTTGTTTTACTATTTTCTCGCAGTCGAAGTGAAAAGTAGAGTGTATAACTCGGGTCTAAAAGCCATATTACCCCTCGAATTATTTTCCCTCGCTTCGCTCAGGAAAATATCCATCTCGTGGTAATATGGCTTATTTTAGCCCCTTGTCATACAATCTACTATTATAGCGTTTATACACATTGTTCAAAACGCTGTTTTTTTTTAAATTTGTCGCTCTTTTCTAGGCTCATCTTTCTCTGGCCAAACTAATAACCGGGTCAACAAATAATACAAACATTATTCAACTAATAGATATACATATATTTATTCAACCAATACCTATTTAGAATTATTATTTACCTATAAATGATTATGATTTCCCCCCTTAATATTTTTTCAATATTTTCCTTCAAAAATCGAAATTTATTTGCTATAAAAAAACTGTTTTGAATCTGCACCTAAAGCCCTTTCTTCATTTGACACCCCACTTGAACTAATTACTAGATTTTGAATGTTAACATTGTCCATACATGTGCTTTAGGCTCGTTTACAATTATTCCAATTTTCAAATCGATAGCATAAGTAGATCCTGAGATATTTAACGTTGTGACAGACAGACGGACATAGTCGCATCACCTTTTTTACCTTTTTGGTTTGGAACCCTAAACAACGTGTAGCTGCCCCCTATTAGGCACAGTAAAGGCCTCTCACATACAAGTGGGAATAGGAGACGAAAGTGTGACTAAAGTAATTAGAGAATTACCATGCTAAGCTTGACCAAAATAACGGGTGCTCTTAATATTGTATTTCCTTACAAAGTGTATCCCTACCCATTGGATTTCCCGTATAATTATTCACAAATCTTCCCAGTGTGGTGTGTTTTGGTCCATCGTGATATCTTTGAATATACTTCAATATGAGTGGACACTGGCAATTAATTGAGACCAAATCGAGCAACGGCGTTATTAATGGCTAATTTACAAAATTTTAAATTCTTGATTTATGAGTTATGACTTTATAAACATGTAATACCAATATTTTTGCATCGCGATTTTATTTATAACGCGGTATTTCGCTTTTTGGGCCGGCATAAGAATGACTGGATAATGGGGAATGGATGAAAATTTTAGAAATGCCTGATTTTTTTTGGTGATAGGAATAACCTTCCTTAGCACCAGAAAAAAGTTTCACATTTTTCAGCTGCGACAATTATTTTTGAAAAATATAAACAGTTTCCTCATTTACGTTTTGGGTCAAGAACGGTAAATAGACACTTTCCTTGATCTGTCTCATATTACAAAAAACTATCTTAAATATCTGTGGTTAACTGACACTGGTAATGACCAATATAGCTGCTGCAAGTGTCAATATCATTGCCAGTGTCAGTTTACCACACATATTTAATATATTTTTTTGTAACATGAGACCGATCGAGGAAGGTGCCGTAACTGACCCAAACCGTATTTGAGGTAACTGTTTATATTTTTCAAAAAAAATTGACGCAGCTGAAAAATCTGAAACTTTTTTCTGGTGCTAAGGAAGGTTATTCCTATCATCGAAAAAATAATCAGGCATTTCTAAAATTTTCATCCATTCCCAATTATTGACAGGTTTCCAGATGTCATATTA
Organism: Epinotia nisella; assembly: GCA_932294315.1. NCBI lineage: Eukaryota > Metazoa > Arthropoda > Insecta > Lepidoptera > Tortricidae > Epinotia > Epinotia nisella. Next base: position 15,989,370 of record OW028673.1, on the reverse strand, counting down.
ATTTATTGTTTGTTAAATATATTTGGAAGTGATAAAATCCTGCACTAGAAATTTATTGCAAAATAAATATGTTTTCTTCTGTAGCAATGTAATTTAAAATACTGAAATGATACATTGTATACTGTTTTGAAAAAAATTATACCTCGCCGAGTTTTTTACGCCGGTTCTTCTCGCGAGGCTGAGATTTTCTTTCCGAACCGGTGGTCATCGACATTCATAGGAGCATGTAATATGCCTAAATTGAAGAATAAATCACTTTGGCTTTATGGACCTAGTATTTTGTTAGGATAGGTAGGTAATAATGAATGGACCTTGTTAATGATACTGTCCGGATCTTGTACTTCGCTTTCCTGATAATTAGGGTTCCGTACCATAAGTGTGATGAGAGAGAAAAGTCACTGTTAACGTTTTGGAATAGTTGTATAATGGATAGATTGGATTGTAAAATGATGTTAATTCATGTGCCCGAAAAGAGAATTTTTCAAGCTGTCAAATCGTGCGGAAGGTGAAACTTTTCCGCACTAGTGCTTTAGTTTATTTTATTTTAACTCCGTCGGTAGCCCAATGCAAAGAGTTTATATTACTTTCAATTACACATTTTTTTCATAATAAAAGGTACGTTAAATACTATTAATTTATAAAACCTTTTATTAATCATTTAAAATTTTGAATTTGATTAACAAATAAATACTTACAATAATAATGTGTTTGGCTGAACGCATATTTTGCTTATGCCTTTTTTCGATACGACATGTCGGCTATTTGCATATGCGCAGTAGTCCATTTATTGAGCGCGCTAGCGCGCATGTATTTAAAACAAAAACCGGCCAAGTGCGTGTCAGACCACGCAAAACGAAGGGTTCCGTGCCTATTAAAAAGGTCGTATCGTCACAGAAAATTTTCGGCAGTTACGTCCTTTTCTTTGAGGAAGGCAGTTTTTCAGCAATATCTCGAAAACCTCTGAACCGATCTTGTTCAAAACAATTTTTGGTGAATGAAATTATTAAGACCTATGTCCATGAATTTTTCCATATTTTTAAAATACACCGTTCAAAAATTAGAGGGGGGGGGGGGACAGAATTTTAGTGACTTTCGGGGCGATTATCACCGACTCTATTCACTTAATGAAAAAAAAAATGCTAAAAACCTTATATTTATTTTGAAAGACCTATCGATTGATGTGCCACACGGGGGGTCACAATGATTTTTTTTTTGTCTTTTAGTTTTATGTATGGAGTGCACCCCTAAAAAATTTTTTTTGTCATTTTTATTACAAAACTATGTAGCGGCTAACAAAATACACCTATCCTCAAAATTTTATTCAAATACACCTTATAGTTTTCGAGTAAAATGCCTGTGACATACGGACAGACGGACAGACGGACATGACGAAACTATAAGGGTTCCGTTTTTGCCATTTTGGCTACGGAACCCTAAAAAGCCCGCCATTGTTGTTTACTTTGGAGTTGTTCAGTGTCCATTTGTTAAAAATGTAGAGTGAAAGTGACTATCCATGATAACAATATAATAATAATTAATTATTGTGTTGCAATAGTTTCAGTTTGTTTCTAGAACTATGACGGTACGTACAGTGTGTTTTTGTTGTGATCATAATAAGTTACTCAAAATTAAATGCGTTCCAAAATCATAAAACAATGGTTTTAAGTGAATAAGCTTGACAGCAAAAGGTGTGGAGAAATTGTTAAATGCAGCTCAAGATAATAAGTACCTGGCAACCGTGGTAAATTCAATTGTAAACTGACATTTCAATATTTATTTTATTTTCTCGCACAAGGCATATTAAAACGTTGTATGATACACGCGCGTAAATATGATTTCCGACACATGTTTGAATTAAGACTTCGTACACCAAACTAAAACCACATACTTTTAGTTTATGGAGCTCCCAACCCAACTGAAATAATTATTATAATACGCTTTAGACAACTAAAATAAATTCGACCAATCACGTGGCGCCTTTACTGAACTAAAATAAATTTGACCAATGGCACGTCACGTTGGCTACAGTACAAAAGACGACGGCCGACGTCGACGACGTTGAGCCGGCACCTCTCTGACTTGCACATCGTTTCAGCATGGCTTACATTTTCATTAGATACCAAGTTTGTTTAATTATTTCTATTGACTCGTATAAAAAGTATTATATACAATAGTTACACAATTAGCTCTTAAATTCTCGTACCTTACTTAAACACGGTACTCGACTAAGAGCCCTTACTCAAACTCAAACTCAAAATGATCTTTATTCAAGTAGGCCTAGTAACAAGCACTTTCAAATCGTCAGTTAATTTTTTAGAGTAATTTTTAAACATAAAGAATAAAATATATATTATATAAAAATTGTATAAAAAATAGTAGTAGAATATTTCTAGAAAAACAATCTAATGTCAAAAACAAAATATTACGAAAATAATAGATTAAAAATTCAGTTGTATAACGATTATATAAAATACTATTATGCGCTGTGAAGATTTTTCCTGAATTAATGGGGTCGACACGGATAATACGGTTATGGTGTATGAAAGTTTGTACGGAACCCTCGGTGCTCGAATCAGTCCCGCACTTGACCTATGTTTTTTAATGGCGTAGTTTTGTGTTCCCCTCTAAACTTTGTTGTCAGTAGGTATTATCATATAGCGGTAACTTTCGCAAACCTAATGCCTACGCCAATATCGGGGAATAGGTAGCCGTCGTCTCCCATTGAAATAAAAGGTATTTTAACGAAACTTAACAAAGCCAAAACCTGTTGTCTAAATATTATTTTACTAGGAGTCTGCTAGCACCCGTCTTCAGGAGGGAATACATAAGAGAACCATTGCCAGGTATAAACTTGCCTACTTTAGCGCGACTCTTTTGCAGTACCTGACTACAATTGGTTGCACTAGCAGTTTTCACTCAATTAATACTGCTTAGTTACATACATAACATAACACTAAATTACGTGTCTCCCGATTTTTACTCTTTCCATCACAAAATAGAGGGGAATAAGATTGTGTATCACATTGCTGTCAGCTAAAACCACTTAAAGAACTTGAACAAATTACGAAAATATTTAGCATTATTAGTATTGTTACAACGCTTTCTATACAAACCACGTGGTGAACAAACTCCTTGCTGCTTGAATCGTGACGACGGTGTTGTCGACCCGTAGACGCGTTCGCTTCAGACAACTTCGCGCTCTTCTCCTCTTCATTTTTACTTTGGTTTGATTAATTTACCTTGTAAATATAAAACGCATTGGCACTGCATATCAATTACATACAAATGTAGCGCTTGGTATTATGTTATTAAAAAACTTCAGCATGATCACTTTCCTTATGTATCATATATCTGTCGAACCGGATCTTGTACTTCACTTTCCTGGCCATTTCTTATTATCCTGGCGAAGAGAATTATCTATTTTGAAGAGTACCTATAGATTACACCTCACTTAATTATACATTTAATACATAGGTACCTAAAAACATATTAAAATTATTATGTTACTAGAACACAAATCAATTATTGTACATACCTACCCCTAAATGTGAGTATTGTTGATGACGTAAAAAAAGTCAAAATAAAATACTTATGAATTGTTTTGTTTTTATATTTTCTTTTTCTTGACTACTACCTATGTTTATACGTTTGAATCTCCCTTAATTTATATATTTGCTGAAATAAATTTTGTCTAACCCGTATAACTTTAGTTTATTCAGGTCTTTAAAATCTTGACCTCTGGGCTACTATGCATAGGTACGTACTAAACCTGCCATTTTAATCACCCATAATGAGAAATACCCACCTCTAGGTGAACTACTACGATACTGTACACGTTTACTTATCTCCAGGTAAATTAATGACGGATTACGGGTGATTCTTCAGCGTTTTTACTATTGCGATTTTTCCATTTGATTTAAACTATAATAAATTAGAAATGATACCTATAACTCCAGGCAAAATACGGTTTCGAAAAACATTAATTTATAATAGCGTTTTTTTGTTTATTTCATTCTAAAACGTTATTCTAAGATGCTTTATTCAAGAATCCAACAAACTTTCCACCCGGAAGTAATTATATAGATTTAAATTAGACATTCATTGTCTTTTTTATTTTATTTATATTGAATTTTTAAAGCAAATGTAAATGAACCTAAATAAAGATAAAATAATATATTAATATTTATCCGGACATTTTAAGAACTAATTTTTTTTTTTGATGTCTGATTTTTTGTTGGATTTTGCCTCTAGGTACCTAACTATATAATTGATAATATATCCGTTATATTAAAAAAATAGCTATTATAAATTATTTCCAAATTTGTCATTTTTTCCATACAAGTTGTCAGTTCATTGCCTGGACTAGTGAAAAGTAGAAATAAGAATGAAAATAATTTACCTCAAGCTGCCTTTGCGAAGCCTGTGCTACATAAAGACGATCTTGGGATTTTTGGCAGAATCTCAAGAGCACGTTAAAGAAAACCCATTTTTGAAATTTGGTCGTCGTCTCTTTGAGTATTGAGTAATACGAGTTGGAATAAATCACCACTTTGCATTATATGTAATATTGCAAAGTGGTGATTTATTCCAAAGTAGCCGTCCACGAGGCTCCGCCAGCGTATTACCCAGATTAAGAACCCAGGCTGAGTCACCAGTTGTTGACTACGGAACCCTAAAAATGATATGATACGGATAACTTCTGTTTTTAATGCCGATTATCAAAACTTTTGAATCACCCCTCGTATGTTCACGAAAAAAATATCATTTTTAATTTTTTTTAATTTATATTAGAGAATTTGTTCTTAAATACGTACTTCAATATATCTTTTTCAAAATTTCTCTGATAAATACTGGTGCTCTTTGTAAACGATTTTCGATGAAATAATAATTAACTTTATTTTGTTGTTCTTGATATAACGCTCTTCGTAACGAAAGTATTTGTTCAATAAAATTATAATTATATTTATTTATTTAATTCATTCGCCTAATTTCATCATCATCGTTGGCCTTATACATCTATGAAAAGCCGATTTAAACTATAACAGCGATTTCCGCTACAAAGCGAAAAAATGCTGCTACGCGCTACGGCGTAGCACTCGTAGCGTTGCTTGGCCCCGAATGTGTTAATACATTCCCTGCCAAGAATTGCTACGCGCTACGCCCGTAGCCGATCCCGCTAAGTAGCGGAAAGCGCCTACAGCGTAGGCGTAACCTGCGGGGCTAGCGCAACTGACGCCGCACCGCGACGCGAGTCGAGAAATCTCTACCCCCCTTTTTCTAATTTGTACGGTGCGAGTGAGATAGGGGACGCTTAGTCGCGCGAGAAGCGACTGAGCAGCAAGTTGTGCTAGACGTGCTGGTAGTGAATGTGTTAAGCAGCGTCCATATTAGAGCCATTAGAGGTGCATTGCAGGTGACAGTTTATCCGTATAAATACGTCAGCTTTTAATGAACTGACAGCTATAGATAGAATACGTAAGTGACGTACAGTCAAAGGCAAAAATATGTATCGATTTAATCCTCTCATAAATATGTACCGAAACGTTAACACATGCGAGGTCACACATCGCTACGTGTGCTGCGCCGTAGCGCGTAGCAGCGTTTTTCCGCTCTGTAGCGGCACGACTCATAATATGTTCAGTCACTGGCCTTGAATGGGTAATCCGCTGACATAAGGGAGATGGGACATATTTATGAGTAAGTTGTAAGTAACGTGACCGACTTTTAAACTGTCATTGGAATTTAAATGTTTTTCCTTCGACGGTAGAGTTGCTTTTTGAATTGACTTTTTGATGCAATTACATAATCTTATATAAATCGAACCTAATTTATGCATGCTTGTATATAAATTTACACTATTATTATCTATTTATTACATATATAAAATAGGACTAGGTAATATAAGGTAATAAGGCTACTAAATGGATTAATGTCAAGAAGTTACCGAGAAAACCTCACGTGATTTATTGTTGGGCCCTTACCTACATATATATATCAGTCGCATTCGCATCTTAAGAATTGATTTTTGTCGGTATACCTTCGTTTGCCAGAATTTCATTTAAAATTATATCATTTGCCATAAATCATAATACATCGTCAAAGACTATAATTTTGTTTACCATAATTTCATATCATATCTGTTATTTACCATAATATTCTTAAGACAGAATTGTTGTTTTTGACGACAGGTTAGCCTAGTGGGTAGAGTGACACTGCCTACGAAGCTGAAGGTCCTGGGTTCGAATCCCGGTAAAGGGAAATATTAGTGTGATAAGCATGAATATTTGTTTCTGAGTCTTGGGTGTTTTCTATGTATTTAAGTATTTATATCTACTTATTAAATATATCGTCGTCAACACAAGCCTTATTGAGCTTACTATGGGTAGCCCGATTTGTGTACGATTGACCGCTAATATGTATTTATTTATTATTTGCCATAATATCACATTTTATAATATAATTTACCATAATCGGTATAATCCATAGAAGTCATATGCAACAAAATCATTTGCTATACCTAGCTTTCAAAAGCCATATAAAATATGAAATCACAAAGCACTTTTGTGTAATCGACCCCATGAAGATGTATTATTTCTTCCCCTTATTTCCATTTAAAGAGGTAAAAAATGGACTCATCTCTTTGTAAACTGCACGTATTATACGTATACGTTTTGTAATTGGCGCATCACTAGTATTGTAAATGGCGTAGGCCTATTTTTTGACTTACATAATTTCTCTTATAGTTTGAATCTCTCACAGAAATGTAAGTGTGGTTAGGTTAATAGGTTTAAGATCATTTAATTTCATAAAGAATTGTACAATTCACTTATGTACATTAAATAAAAACAAAAAAAATCGTTATGAGCGCACAAAGACACTTAACTATAAGGTAAAAAAGGGTACTTGTACAAATAAGTATCGAGTGCCGCTCGCACTGCATGCAGCGAGCGACAATAACAGCAAAACAAGTAATGCACGGAATCATTACAACTTAATGGCGCGCCCACGCATTAGGTTATAGGTCTAGGCCTTTTTTATATATATAGTGCTCCGCGAGTACTATCATTTAGAATCGGTTTCATTTGAGTAAATCGGTATAAATTAATAATCATAAGTGAAACAAGGTAAAAAATTATGCATGAGGTTTTTAAGCTGCTCGGCAACAGAATGATTTACTTTCAAATAAAATGTGTACATTTACAATCGATTTAGCCTAGTTGGTAGTGACACTGCCTACGAAGCTGAAGGTCCTGGGTTGGAATCCCGGTAGGGGCATTTATTTGTGTGATGGACACGAATGTTAGTTTCTGATTCTGAGTCATGGATGTTTTTAAGTAGCTATTTATTTAATCTACATAAGTATGTTTATCGTCGTCTAGTACCCTTAGTTTTTTTAGTAGGTACCTAGTCAGCTTTGCTTAGTTTAGGACTAGGTCGATTTATGTAAGATTGTCCGCAAACATTTATTTATTATTTCTTTTCTTAGCCATGATCAATCATACATAATCGTCTATTACGACAATCGTCTGTAGGTACTAAAGTACACCTAAATAGAGTATAGCTGTCAAATTCTGTGTAAGCCTCACTTCCTAACACGCTTATAGTTGTTACGAATATATAGTTGTAACGAATGAATCGCATAGCTGTCAGTTTAAAACGAAAAAGGAGGTGAACATTGAATATCGATCAATGAGAAGTGCGTATACGTTCCACTGCTGGGCACATACCTCCTCTCATAGGTGGGAGGGAACGGGCAGTAGTCCCCACGCTGGCCCAGTGCGGGTTAGAGACTTCACCTACACCTTTGAATAGATGTATGCAGGTTTCCTCACGATGTTTTTCCTTCACCGAAAAGCTAACCGTAAATATCAAATTATATTCCGTACAGAAGTTCGGAAAAACTCATTGGTACGCGCCGGGATTCGAACCCACGACCGCCGTTTGACAGCCGCATGCCTGAACCAGAAGTGATGTAATAGTAGTAGGTATTACATATTTTTTTCCTTATAATAACATGTCAATTCGTGCATTCATACATTCATTGACGGACCGGATTTATTGCTCTTTCTCTCTTAAAATGTTACTGATGTAAGCCCTAATTTGTAAATGTGTTGTTTTATATACTTACAAGCTTCTTCGCTAAAAGCAGCTAGCTCTAAGTACTTAAATCAATTGTATTTATACGTTTTTTTGTAAATCCTTAAGAGTAAGGTCAGCCTGGTTATAAGATCTTAGTATTTTCATTTAAAATTACCGTTTGTACCGTCACTCAAGAAGGACATCGATTATATTTACAAGTTGATTTCGAGAGGGTTTTGTGAAAGTATAAGTATCCACGCGTATTGATTTCTTGGCATTTTATACTAGCTATAAGGTAACACTGTGCTCAGTTACTTATGAGTTCGACTGCACCTAATGAGATGCTCGGCTACTACGCTCAGGTCTAATTAAGATGCTTTTGTCAAAAATTTGACTTATCAACTCGTACCGTGAAGACACCGAACGCTGCTGTCTAGATAGGTGTACGGTGTACATAAGTTCCAGTTTTTGGTCTATAGACTTAAGCTACGGTCATTCACAGTCCAGTAGCGGCGTCACCACCGCCTGCATCGCTGGTTCCTGCTCCAAGACACCTGCTCTTTACTGCGTGAAAGACATGGGTAGTGAGATGTCCCTGACATCACAAATTCTCACTACCTTGTCTTTCATGTGGACCGAGCAATTTGCGACGCACGGAGAAATAAGAACGACGAAGTGCCAACAACAGGATGGATCATTATGCTGTTCTATAAATAAGTTTAATTATTACGTATTATGTGTGCCGCATCATGTATGATATACCCACGAATGTTATTATGTTCGTATATTATATATGTATTTATTCATTATGACGGTTCAACTATTTGAAATATTTGACAATAACATCTTCCAATTATTAAATCAGCACAATCTGTATTCTGTAGGTACACTACTTGGTAGCCAGAGCAGTTTCGAGCGCGTATTACAAATAAGTAATTACCTACATTAGGAATATTAGTAGTATAGATTAGCATTTTAAATCACACACTGTAGCGTGCAATCCTTTATTTCAGTTCCGTAATTAATGTACTTAGAAATTATGGACTGTTTTTCCGTCAGATATGTGCTTATACAGATTATTTGGAAGCTGTCACTTTAAGAAATGGCAGTTTCTATATTATCATGATTTTTGGAAAATTTTGACCACTCTGACTATCGTGTAGTTTGTACCTTTAGCATCCCTCACGGTCTTTCGAACCCCGTATGTATGTATCATCACCATCAGACTATATATACGGTTTAAAAATAGGTTTCCTGTCATGGGTGAGATTCTTTGTATAATTCCATCACAATTACACATTAGCTATTTCGTACACATACCCAGACTTGTGTGTAGAATACGTACTAATTATGCAGAATTAAATTGATTCTAATATAAAAAATCGCAATTGTCGACCGTCAAAAGTATCGAATGAACAATCCGACTTACGTTCATCTTTAGACATACAGTGTAAGAATCTCCCAACCTTTCATAACATACCTACTCTGTTTGATTCGCTAATAATAGGAAATCCTAAAATTGGCCAACATAACTACCTCGTATAGACGGGTAGTTCTGCCGTACGATGACGGGACATGCATACAGCTAAACTACGGAATTCTAGTTTCCGAAGAGGTATATTTCCCACCCCAATCACAAGGAATACAAATCACAAGAAATACATACTCGTATATCCGGCTTGGGGACGAAGCACGAATCAAGTTTCTATTTTAAACTTGCAACTGAGTTTGGTCTATTATAATATATGTATACTATCATATTGAATTTTAACATTGTAATAACACTTCGATGAAAAAAGTCATCATGGTGGTCGAAAATTTAGGAATGACATATAACTATTATATTTATGAAGATAACGGTTTAAGTTGGCGCGAGTGCTTGTATTAAAAGCTGGGCGTGGTGAAGGTTTCAAGCCAATGACACGCATTTAATGTACTTTACTGTCGAGCGAAACACATTAAACAAATTTGCTTCATTGATCTAACCTCATTCGTATTTTGCAAGTATCTTTGACCTTTCCATGTGAACGAATCTATGGTTGTTTTTGACAACTTAATAAAAAGACAATAGAAAATCCCATAAATACGTAAACGTTTTAATTGATTGCGACCACTGTGAGTGGTTTTTTGGACAGAAAAATATCTACCTCTTCTAGCTTAGCAATTTTAGTTTCTTGTAAGAGAGACGAGGTTATGCGAAAAATGTAATAGGTACTATCGGTGATGAAATCGAAATTAATCACCAATAGAAAATTCCTTGCATCGCCTTACCCCACCTCACTGGTGGAAACCCTTCAACCCCCACGTTAATGCTCTCGTTCGGGCTGCTTTCTCTGGTTATTTATTTAGTAATTTTTTGGCTAATAGAGTTTAATTGTGTGTAGAACAGTTAACAAGTACAAGTTCCTGTTAGTATTGTGATCGGTTAGACATTCAGTGCGCCTTACAGTTTACGTTATAAAATGTACCTATCTAGAAACTTAGTTCGTCCAACGTTTAGTTTAATCTGCACACATGTTTACGCTAGCGTTAGTTTCACGACTCCTATTTTGTTACGGCAGACGAAGTATAGTGGTGTCTGCACTGCACCCTCTGTTTTTGTGGCACTAGCGCAGCTGCACCTCTGCTTGCCGCGGCAGATGCGCTTCACAATGACGCATTCGCTTATTCCCCGCTAACGTAAATCACAATAATAGCGGTCTGTTTCTAACAATTCTAACAAATGTGTTCTATTCCTAGCTAAACTTCTACCAAAATACCTTGAAGGTTGCTAAATTACGTTCTAAATGGTCACGTCACCGTGATTTCTCAATCACTTAGATTTCTTGGTTACGATTGAGAGCTTATTACCTATATAATCGCAATCTATTAAAAGTAAACACAATTTACGTTAATAATTCTGTAGGTCATAGGTACGACGATAAATTTAACATTCAGGCACGATAAGATCAGACTTATATAAGTTACTAGCTTCCGCCCGCGACTTCGTCTGCGTGGACCCGGGATAAGAACTATCATATATATTTCATCCAAATCGGTTGAGCCGTTTAAACGTGATTGAGTAACAAACATCTAAACAACCAAACATCCAAAATTTCGCATAATATTATAGGGTGGTATAGTGGGGAACCCTCTTATATTGGTCTAATGCGTGAAAAAATAACGTCTTAGAACAATATAACAGGGTGCCTCATTTTTATAAATGCGAAAGCAACTCTGTCTGCTTCTCTGTAACCTTTTCACGCTTAAACCGTTAAACCGATTAAGATTAAATTTGGTACGAAGATAGTTTGTATCCAGGGGAAGACAATAGAATAGTTTTTTATCCCGGAAATCATCCCCTTAGGGGATAAAACGGGGGTGAAAGTTTGTATAGAGTTACGATACTAAACGTGTTCTTCGCGGACGAATTCGCGGCCAGAAGCTAGTTCTTAATAAAAATAATAAATGAATACCTACATACGTACGTAGGTACCTAGTTCACTCCATTAAAATAATGAACGTCACAATGAACGGAGACCTAAACGTACTTTGGGTTGAACTAGCTTTGGGTATAAGGCTGCTCATGCACGAGATATATGCCAAGCGCTGCCCATGCGCGGTTGCACAGCATAAATACGTAGCAATTGGATGGGCATGCATACGCCCAATGTTAAAATCTTAATCGACATATTCATTCGCTATCAGTTTCCTAACGGTCCTGCACTCGTGTCCAAATAATCATTAGGTACTTTCATTTACATGATTCTAGCTTTATCAGACACACATGAGATATTAATTTAACTTAGTATTATCATTAATAACATCTAAACATTCACCGCGCAATCAATCAATCAATCGGAATGAAGTTGATGATATATTTTATTTTGGCAGCGTATATTACAAAAATATGATATAGTAACCTATGTGTTTTGCTAAGTAAGAACATAGTTTCGGGGTAGATTAAACAGTATATGTATTAACAATCCATAGAACCTAAAAGCGTAGATTCAAAATGACAACGTCAACCTACGCAGAGATACACTGTCCACCTATCGTAGCGTACCTACGAGGTTTAGTAATTTATATATTTTTCAGTCTATAAAGTGTTTGAATATCAAATAATGCTTTTTCAGTGTCTATTTCAGGTATTCAATGTGGCCCTGCCATCAAAGTCGGTTTGTTATAGGTCACGACGCAGCTATCACAGCCAGCTTTGATGAGCATGGCCTCATTCGTAACAACCCTCTTGAGTCGAACTAGCAACTACTTATCGATGGAACTGTATCAATTTTCTCGGGCCTAGCCTGTCAAAGCGGCGGTGAAATGTCTACCCGTCTTCATATCACAGCCACTTTGATGTGGTCGGTTTACGGAGACTAGTTCGTCGCAGCCACCGACCGCGCGTTGAAGCCAGACCGTGGCCCATTCGTCAAAATGGTTGTGTCGTGTAGTAATTTCATATCACAGCCATTTTTGACGAGTTGGGCTGTGGGTAGGTGCTACGGGTACGACGAATGCTGAAGCGGCTGGGCGACTTAGTGCTCACAAAGTGGCTGTAAGTATGCGTTTACCTGCCATATCACAGCCAGCTTTGATGAGCGGTGAGTCGTACCCTCACTCCAGTCCGGCGGAGACATCACCATTTGAGGAAGAAAGAAACAAAGCAGAAGGCGCATCAGTAGCCAGCAATGTGGTTGTGACATGGTTTTTCCAAGCACATATCACAGCCAGCTTTGTTGACTACTATGTCGTCAAAATCTCAACAAACGGTAGCATCGCTTTTATATATATATATACCTACCCACTTGTTTAGTGTTTCTTGTTTTTTAAGTAAATTGTTCCCGTGTAAGTATACCTACGTCTTCTGTGTTCATTTAGACAACTTGGTAGTGTAGGCATTAATCAACTTGTTTGTGTGTTTATACCTAGACTTTTGTCCCGACGTCCCGCTATTTAGCCGAATTTCGTAACCTGCTACAAAGTGGAAAATATTTTTAGTATTGGGAAACCTGGGAAATATTTGTTTCATTCCTTAACTTGCTGGTACCCAGACACATAGTTTGGATTAGGTATGCAAGTGTTGAACTAAGGTCCTCTACTAATATCTACCTATTGTTGTAGGACTTTGTGTGTATTCCTTTTTAGGATTCCCTGCCTATTCTTCGTTTTGACTTGCGATCGAGTACCTAGATGCGGGATTTAGACGAGTGACAAACTGTGGACTAGAGATCATATAGAAACACTGACTAGATAAAAGATAACCAATGTAATATTTATAGACGAATTAGAGTTGAAGACATTGCCAAAATAAGAATATTATGGTGCAAGTACTCGGAAGTTTTCCTGAACTAATCGCTGATCGCCTCGCCGCACTCCTTCAAGCCCATCTCGTAAAGACTGTACACGATAAAATCTGGCCATGCCTGATCTGGTATATTTTTTCTATCAACTGCTTTCGAAACAGCCATAGATGTAACACTATAAAATAAAAGTACAATATATTCCAACATAGTAAAATAATAATAAAAAATAATAAAAATATTTCGACCACAATTGTTACAAATTTTAAAATAACAGTTGTCCTGAACGGACAGTTGTGTTCGGGCACTGCTTTTCTTTAATCAGTAGGTACAATACAATTGTAAATAATAATAACTGAGAGAATAAGACATAAAATCAAGAGATCAAATGAACAGCTCAATTAGTATAACGATCTTTGACGTTTTCTGTTTCAATTTAACATAGAACTAACCTATAATAATTAAGTATAAATAAGATACTAAAATTAAAACAAGGCATGTGTTTTAATGTTGGAAAGTATGAGTTTGTGTACATTTTACTTTAAAAACTTATTATTTTTTGTACAGTAAATTCTGACAATCGTTGGTAGGTTTCTGCCTCTAAATTATTGACATTAGGTTTTTGTAAGTGTTCTACGAACTATGCTTTATTAAATTGTTATTTCACAATAACTGACATTTTTTTGGGGCAGTTAGGGGATATTTACCACCTTAGTCCATTTTCTTTTTGGCTGGTATTTATTAAATAATTGCCTTCCATACAAAGACTACTGTCAGAGCTTGAAGTGGACAGTCTTGCTGGCTACCTCAAATAGAAACCAGCCAACTAATGTAACTTTTTGGTCAGACGATATTCTAAAAAGAGTAAAACACCGTGCTATAATAATATAATGTAAATTTATACGATAATGGGATTGTAGTAAAAAGTGAATGACCATTGTCGAATAATGTTGAACAAAAAATTATAAGTATGGAATGTATAACGCAAAAACTCATACATCATCATCATCATCATCATCATATCAGCCGAAAGACGTCCACTACTGGATATAAGCCTCTCCCAAGAGTGCCAAAGTTACCGGTCCTGCACCACCCGCATCCAGCGGACTCCCGCAGCCTTTACCAGGTCATCAGTCCACCTTGTGGGGGGCCTACCCACGCCGCGCCTTCCGGTACATGGTCGCCACTCGCGAACCTTTCCGCCCCAACGGCGGAAAAACTCATACATGCTCGTACAATTTGATACTGTATTTATTTTTATTTTATAGTATTAAATCTATGGATTATTTAAAAAAGTGCTGTTTCGTAATAAGTGTGTAGGTATATTCCATATTTTCATTTCAATCATAATTTATGAATACTTGCAAAATGGGTATTAGTATTCATCACAACATAGCATCTACACCTGAACATAAAGATTTTCTACTGAAATATATAGATTTTTGTCACGCCGCCGCGTTATTTTTTTAGGTGCGCCGCCGACGACATAATTTTACGGCGCACATGTCTAATATATAATATGTCCCCGGTGTTATGAAGCATATTTTCTCAATGAGACATTCAACTAGTCAACACAACAGTGATCCGACGGCGACACTGTATATTTCTCAATATCTCGCATTTACGGTACCTATCTCTATAAGCAGGCTTTTGTCCCTTACGACATTTGAAATTTCCACCGTCGATATTCACTATATCTCGAGTCAATACGACAAGTAAGACTAATACTGGTAGTGGACCCGGTTTATAACTATAACTTTGTTGTAAGATTAATAAATAAAGTAATAATAATAAAAAAATAAGAAACCTTTTAAAATGTACTTTTTCAATTTACAGGTCGGAGGTGCCACCATCAAAGGAAATTATCTGACGTTTTCATCAATCAAGACTAAATAAATGTTCCTAATTGTGATGAATGTTCACATACCTACCTAGTATATAAATATAATTTAATTTAAATTACTTTCTTATTCTTACACTCCTTCTTTGCAAAAGTGACTATTGTAGCTGTCATGTAGCTACACGATCCAAAAAAATGTACATTCTTAAAATAAAATGTGTTTTACGCTATTCTTATTTCTTTTATTTTCAATTGTATAGTACCTACCTAATATTAATAGGGTTGCTTCTTTTAAGTTACTGCTAGAATGATATTTTTTAAAGAGCGTAGCTGTGTTTTCATGGAAAAGTGGCCCTTCCACCAAATGTTTACTGTATTTTTTTTATTAAGAGCCCTCATGATAAGTATTATTTCCTACAAGTTTCAGCTTCCTATCTTTGGTATTTTCTGACATAATAATTTGTTTTAACTGCTCATCAAAATTTAAAAAAATTGCCACACTGGCTAATGCTATTTACGTAAACTTTTTGTACAGTAATCTATATATAGAGAATCACGTATACTTTAAATAATATTTTATTTTCCCATAAAGAAACTTGGATAAATGTAGGAAATAAAACTTCAGGTTTTTTTTCTTGCATTCTAGAAGAGCGACACCAACAGTTCTGCATTAGGTAATTGCTTATATAAAGGTCTGCAATATATATTTTTTTCAAAATAATCCAGTTGGTACTTCATACTAGAAAATAGAAAAGTAAAGGATAAGGTATACCCATACGATATAATTTAGTCGCAAAAGAGATAATGCATATTTCAACCTCTTTATCATTAACTTTATAGATACTGGCAGATAGCATTCTTAAACTTGACATTGTCATAATTATATAAATATTATTACCCTTAAGAATGAGGCCGGTGTTGGTCTATGAATCTGCCAGTAGGTATATCATCAATGATAAACCAACTGGATTATTTAAAAAAAATATATATATTGCAGACTTTTATATAAGCAATTACCTAATGCAGAACTGTTGGTGTCGCTCTTCTAGAATGCAAGAAAAAAAACCTGAAGTTTTATTTCCTACATTTATCCAAGTTTCTTTATAGAAAAATAAAATATTATTTAAAGTATACGTGAGTCTCTATATGTATATAGATTACTGTACAAAAAGTTTACGTAAATAGCATTAGCCAGTGTGCCAATTTTTTTTAATTTTGATGAACAGTTAAAAAAAGCATATGTCAGAAAATACCAAAGATAGGAAGCTGAAAATTACAGGAAATAATACTTGTGGAAGGGCCACTTTTCTATGAAAACACGGCTACGCTCTTTATAAAAAATCCCTATATATTTTTTGTGGAAACTTATATCCAACCTATCTAATCGGGTCAGTTAATGTACGGCCCAATAATCCGAGTCCACTATATCTGTCTCTTTTTAACCCATGCATAAAGAGAGAGAGAGAGGAAGATAAGTGAATGGGCCGTACATTAACCGGACCCAGTACCAGTATAAGTAAATCCACCCAGGATTGCAAAAAAATTGTACATAGTTAAGAGCCTTAGTCTAATCTACGATTTAACTTTCTACAGGTGCGTAACGGCAATTACCGATATAAAATGTATCCTACTACCGCTATCGATATACAACATGGTAGTAAGTAAAAATCGTTGTGGTTATATTTTCTTTCACCGCACTCGGTATGACGGAGTTATTCTACTTTGAGAGCGATAGACAACGAATGATAGCCGCATTATCATTTTGCATAATACATGATCACTGGTTAATGTGAAAAGTTTTGGTAGTTGCTGACTGTGCAAAAAGTAGGCTGCTAATAATGTACCTACTTATTTTGAGAAGATAACAGCGGGTTTAGCGTGTGTAATTAAGTAATTGAGGAGTACCTAAGGCCGCCTGCATCACACCGGCTTGGTGGTATCATAATAGGTATCTATTGAATTGTCATCACATTTTCTTATTGCAAAACTTCAGTCCAGCAAGTAGTCAAATCCCGTTACCCAGTAGTAAATTGTGATATACCTACGTTGCCGACTCTTTATTGATTTCGTCAGGTGACAACCAAAACTCGGTAAGCTGAAAAATAATGAAGAAAAAGTCAACTGTGTTGAATTACGTGTACTTAGTGAGTTTTGGTTGCCACCCGCGGACTTGAGCATTTGCTACGATGATGGTTAGACAAATGCCTCCCTTACTCAACGTCTTCGCTTCCCGGGGAGCTGGCACATGGCGACCTTGCTCACTGCTAGACTACACAACACCACAGGGCAAGTAGTTATCTGAATGTATTTAGGAAATAACAATGAGTGAAACAGGCCCCGTAGCATGGTTGGCCTTGTCACGCGATAGGTGATAGGATAGAGCGTGCGTCACTGGCTGACACCGTTCGATAGAACGAGACGACGCTCTTATCTTGTCACTTGTCGCGTGATAAGGCCAACCATGCTACGGCTCCAGGATCCCAAAGACGTTGCAATTATTTTCTTAGTTCAGCTGGTCGATCACGTAACACATTGTACGCGCGTCAGGTAGATCTAAACGTCAATTTTTATATGAAAAAATCACAGTTAGATCTATCTTCAAAACGTTACGTGATTACCCCTCAGGATTAGGTATGCCTTATCGAGAACTCGTGCTATAGAACCCGTCATAAAAAGAATACGGCATAAGAAAGCTTAAGAGCCAGGGTACGAATAAAATGGAATAAAAAACATAGATAATTATAACTTTTTTATAATTTGCGTAATAAAATAATCTTAAAATCCAAATCAAATCTAAATCTTTAAGTATAAATGAAAGTGGCGAGTACAATAAGTCCAAAGCAATGAAAACAGGCAGGAACCTCTAGCGCAGAACTTTAATGAGTACAGGTATTATGAGTTTCCATTGCTCGTGGGTTAAATTAGAATAAAAGAAGGTACGTGATCATTTAAGTATACCTTGTCAGTTATCTCTAGCTTAAGTATTACGAAGTCGGACTGTCCATTGCCCTAGGTTAGGTTTTTATAATCATTTTATGTTTTGTATGTAGATAGCCTGCTGATGACCTGGTAAAGGTCGCTGGAGTCCGCTGGATGCGGGTGGCGCATGACCGGTCATTGTGGCACTCTTTGGGGGAGGCCTATGTCCAGCAGTGCATGTCTTTCGGCTGATATGATGATGATGATGTAGACGGGTATAGTTTTATATTTTACTTTTTATATTGTTATTGTAATCACCTAACCTGAGAGAAATATTGAATAAAGGAGATGATACAGCAGTATTTATTGTTAGGATATATTTCATAAATGGACACATTAAAGAAGCTAATACGTCTATGACTTAATTAATTTAATTGAGTCGTGGATGTCACTGCCGTGAATACACATTTCTAATGTTTCGAAATATACGCGAATGTTACTATAGATACTTTTTATAGATATAAAAATGGGCTTTTTTCTTATTATCAGAAAGTTTTCGTCCACGGTAGTAACATCCACAGTCGTGCCCATGTGCAGTTCGGTCAAAATAGGAACGGCCCAAGTAACGGTTACCCGTATAACTTGTATTAATTGCGTTACACACTGGAATTCATTAAGTTATGGCCGAAAATAGTTCTTAACTATGTGCTTTTTTTAATCCGTCCATTACGTTCATGTTAAACTAAAATGACCACTAAAATTAACGTGGACTATACAAACAAATCGCAGTGTTTTAAATTCGGTACGAATAGCACGGTTTTGTATTTTTTTATCAAATTCGTTATATTTTAATCAATAATCATTTCTGGGTGAGTTTTTGTTTAGGTCATCACAGGTGACCATCGCACCGGTGCGAAATCGAAGAGAGAGCACTGAGGCAGAATACCAAATATTTACTTTAAAAATAAAGTCGAAGTTTGTAAATCAAACTCTATACACTGCAAAAAATAATGGTGCTGCTTTTAAATACATTTTTTCATTCTTCCTACAAGATTTTCATATTATAAATATCTATTAGTGCGAATAATAACTCCTCATAAAACTGAAAAACAGATCTGCAGTTCGATCACGTAACGCATTGTACACGCGTCAGTTTTTATATGGAAAAATGACAGTTAAATTGTCCTAACGCGCGTTCAAAACGTTACGTGATTACCCCTCGGGTCACATAAAATAAATATTATTCGGAAAAATTCTGATGATTCTTACAGAGATGTGAAGCCGATATACATATTGACAGGCCAATATGAATTATTCACAAGCCATCGTAAGAATCATAATGATCGAAACAATATGGCTGTGCAATAGCACCATCACCGCGTCTTATAAATAGATATCGATGACAATAGGAACCGGAAAGCATTTCCGGTTTCAACTTTATCGATATCTAAAATGTACATGTTCTAATAAAATTGTTTTCAAACCAATATGACAAATAATTATACGACAAAATAGTATATGGTTGCAATTGTGCATAACACACACCACGAGTTCTTACCTTTCGCTTTAATGTGGGGACAAAGTTCAGTCGAAGACGTAAGTAGCTGAACACCTAAAACCGTTTTCACTCGTTTGACAACTACATATGGCAGATTAACATTTCATGTACTTTTTGAAAGTATGAAGTTACAAGGGGCTGGGTCGGTTTAGTTACAAATACTAATGAAAGATACATATCTTATCCTGTGTCGTATACTACCGTAAGCTACATACAGAAAAATCCTTTTTGAAATATTCGTTCAACAGCCTATACTTACTATTTTCCATTATGATTAGACCTATTACAATTACTTACCTATTAAAATATCAAAATTAGTTGACACCTAAATGGCTCAACAATTAAAGTCCTTGACCGTACCTACACAGTAAGCTAGTTTTCAACAATATCTGATAAGACCCGCAGTACAACGCATTAACCAGATATACTTAGCCGATGGCTGTACCCATCTCGCAGCTGTCACCACCGTGTAGCACAGAAAATAATTCTCGCTCTAAATACAGTAACTAATTGTGTTACGCACATATGGAATCAGAAGCTCCATTCACAAATTAGATCTATTTACTGTAGCCTCATTGGTAGAGGGAGGCTTTGAAATTACTGGAAAAAATTAAGGAAAACGCCCAATAAGCTCGCCCCTTCATAGACCAATATCTTTCTTAACTATGGAGCATATTTTTTTTCAACGTCGCCACACTTTAAATTTGTTAATCTATCTAAATTTCCAACGCTTTTCACGACTACCTACTTAAACTTCTACAAGATAGAATTGATATTTCATAGATAATTTATCTTGAAGGCCTCGTATTAAAGCAAAAAGGGAATACATATATATCTTACTTAAAGATCGGATTGTGCTCGCCTCCCCGGAGGCGCTGAAAATCGTTTCCGCATGAGCACATTAGTTATATTTTTATTATATATTTTACTTGTTTGTTTCATAATTTGGCTTCGTTGATCTTCTAGACACATAATTAACTCTTTGAATGATAGTTTCCCAGTAGTAAATTTTAATGAACTGTGAATGTAGCAAAAATAGCATGTTCTTTATAATATACATTTTTGTATGCTATTCATATACGAATTGGATTAAGGAATAACAACTACCTTGATTTATTCACATATTTTCTTCATTAGAGCATACATAGATTTAGCCTCCTAAGAGCTGATTTTGCATTGAATTTGTTCTAAAACAGACGAAACAAAACATACTCAACGCTGTTGCTTTAAAATGTGAATTCCATTTAACAAATTTGATTCTTTGTATATAATGCAGAAACTCAGGAGCCTAGAGTAAATAATGTATGATTTGCAAAAGAAGAAAGGTCCAAACTTAACAACTAACACAGATATATTCGTGCGTGGGAGCCTGTAATAGGCAGCTCATTAGCTTGACACAATCTGCATTAAGAATGGTCATGTTATATTTCAGTCAGTGTCAACACGTGGACAGGTCACTGAAATTCGGACGGCTAGATAGACGGATATTATCTATACAATAACCTCGTAAACCAAACTCTACTTAAAAAAAGTCAGTCGTAACATTCAGGTAATTATTATGACTTCCACAACTAAAACATAAGACTTAATAATCAACTACTTATATGCTTTAACAGTCCCAGTGTGACGCGCTGGGCTAGTCTTTAGGCCTGCTTCAGCACCAACATTTCGTGTTCTTTCCATACAAACATTTATCGGGCAACTTAGTTACATTATCGTTTCATTTAATCAATCACCTAATTCCCGCAATATTAAAAAAGAACATAAAATTCTAACGGATAATTCTTTATTTAATAAATTTATATTCTCATTAAATACAAAAATAGTAGGTAGGTATATATATAAATTTTATCTTAAACATAACTTTTTAATCGCGGGAATCAAATATAGCAATATGAATACAAAAAAGTTTTACGATTCAGATATGTTGTCCGGAAAAGTTTGTATGTGAAGCATTTATTTTAGGCTTCCGCACTTAACATTAAGCCACCTTTAAAAATAAGAAATGTAGCATTCTTGTGACTATTTTTTATGCGCCTAAATGTGCGCGACTTATATTTTTACTACATTAAAACGGAAAAAATTGTCAACATTAAATATATCACCCGTTAACAACAACGCAACCACAGCGTTCTCCCTTAATACGCGACGGCCAAAGTGCACACAAATATTTGAACACGTTTCTATCGTCGAGGCATTAGATACGTGTTCAGATATTTGTGAGCACTTTGGCCGCTCAGATATATCTGACGGCGACTGTATCATTAAATAGAATTTGCCTTAAATTTGGCACAAACGTCTACATTTCGAAAACCGCGCTACGAAGAAAACTACTTATAAGTAGGTGACAGACGTGCGAGTAAGTTCGCGTACTTACGGCTCGACGACTTCACTCGCCTGTGTGTCAGTCTAAGTACGCGTACTTTAAAATTGCCGAGTAAGTTTGTCGAAGATCCAACACGTTTGAATTTGTGTAAGTTGGCGTCTTTTAAACTGACGATTTTATAGCTCGTACGTCCGTCACCCAGTACCTATAGAGTGTTGAGGAACGCTAGTGGATGTGGTAGTTGAGACGGGTGATGAGATCGTGAGCGAAGAGCTGGTCGTCGTGGAGGGCGGGCGAGGCGCGGCGCGGCGCCGGGGACTCGTCGCGGGTGACGTCGGGGCTGGCCCCGCTGCGCTGCGGTCATGTCTCCTCGCGGCGCACGGACACGATGCCCGCGCGGCACATCGGGCACTCCTTCAGCTGCGACGTGCACACCGAGCAGAACCCTCTGCACAACAAACAAAACTATCGCTTACCTACTGACACACATTTATTCGTGCGCTTTTATAGGGTTGGGGACTCTTATTTTATTATTACCTCAAGCTTGAGACCCTTGACGTTTCTCGAACGTCACAGTAAATGACAAGCGTTTCATATGAAGGTGCGTTTTGTGGAAAAGGGACAAAGTATACCCCCCTTAAAACTTTGGACACTTATAACTTTGTGATTATTGATTGTCTTGTGTTGCTTTTTGTTCATTTTTTATCCTTTTTCGAGAATATTCAACATTATATATTATTTTATTTGGTGTCACCATCCCTATTATAACAATGAAGCTTGTTCAGGCATTTTTGAAGCGATTTATCAGTGGTCAACTTTGAATTTACGCTGAACTTAAAATTCAGTACATATATGTTAATCCAATTAAACCCAGTCAATTCAACCTTTTACGTAAACGTACACAGGGCTTCTGTGTTAAAAGGAATTGCACAGCAGACAATTGCACAAAATAGTCTACACTCAAGAGCAAAAGTTTCGGGTACAGTTTGTACTGAAATTCTATACAAAGTGTACCCGAAACTTTTGCTCTTGAGTGTAGTTATCTTATAAGAAATTACATCATTGAGCACTTGAATGATTTCCTACAATACTCGTAAGACAGGGCTCGATTTCATCATGCATTTCCACACACACCGTCATTCGTGATTAAATCTACTCATCCTCCAACTTCGTATATTCAGGCACGGATCCGTGCTAGGCATTTGAACATGTTTTAAATCTCAAGGTCACTTTTTGATTTACTAACACACATACATATGGGGGACGGGACATATATGGTTAAGGGCGAGTGTGTCATGTGACATGAAATTAAAATCATCATCATTATAATAATATCAATCCCTCCCCGAAGAGTGCCATGACCGCTCCTTCCGGACTTCCGCGACCTTTACCAAGTCATCAGCTGTTATTAGTGTTACTTTAATTTTGTGTTCAGCGAAATAACTAAATAAATCAGAATGTATCAACTTTTACCGTTCAAATTAAATTGTAAGAAACTACATATGGAAGAGCGGTGTTCTCTTAAACAAGTATCTAGTATACTTAATAACTACAACTTAGAAAAGTTAAAAAAAAACCCCGATTTTTAACATTTCAAAGTTCAATATCTCAAAAACAGCTGAACCGATTTTGTTTAAACGTAGCTAAAATAACCATCTCGATCACGTCAGCTTTCGGACGAAAAAACCGCAATAAAATCGGTCCTTTCGTTTAGGAGCGACGATGCCACAGACAGACACACAGACACGTCCAATCTATAACACCCCTCTTTTTGCGTCGGGGGTTAAAAAGAGGCACCAGCGCTAAGTGATGCACAATAAATAATTTTTAATTTAATTTTTTTAATCAGTCCACCTCGTGGGGGGCTGCGCCTTCCGGTAAGTGATCGCCACGCGAGAACCTCTCGGTTCTACTCGTACGTGCAATCCCCGCCCACTCCCACTTAAGTGTAACGATTCGGAGGGCTATATGGGAAAATTCAAGTGCATGTCTTTTGTTTGAGTTTGGTATATATGTATGTCAGTAATAAAGTGAGTGCTACAATACCTGTGTCCGCAAGGCTCGAGCACGCAGCAGGCGGTGTCGTCGAAGCAGAGCGTGCAGGAGTCCTCTTTCACACTCGAGCAGCGCAACTGTTCCAGGTATATCCTTCGAGGTACCACCTGTAAAGAATTCGATGATCAATGCGCGGCTTCCCTTTTTTCTGCCGGCGAAACGGTTGATTTGAAATTTTGTACGATCGGCCTTGACACAAATGACTAATTACCTAATTTTATTCCAATCCTTCCTGCGCCGGTGGAAGCACCTTGTGTGTATATGAGAAAATTCTAAAATTTAAACGTTTCGTAATTACTAAACATTATGAACTACTTTTGGATTCGGTGCCGATTACCACATATCATTTTCTATTGATGATAATAATAATAACGAACGATCTAATAGCGAAGAGTCTCGACCAACACCTCAAGAGACACACGCTAGATGGCTGGATCAAGGGTCAGATACAGCGCGGCGGTACTCCTGGACACTGCGCGGATAGTCAGGAGGTTCCTATCTCTGTCGCCCTGACAACCGGTAGCTTAGGCTCCGCCTCGCTGCCAGCGGCATCCTCCTGGGTTAGGTTTTTATAATGATTATATGTTTTGTATGTATAGTTTTATATTTTACTTATTATATATAAATTATTATTGTAGAAACCTAGCCTAAGAATAAATATGAATAAAGAGATCAGTAATTATTATAATATACATCAGGTCTCAATTATCACAGTGTAATGTTGAGTTACGAACCCAATATAGTGATCGGAACACGCGGTGGGAGAATAGCCTGGGGAAATAACGAATTCAGATCTGTGTGCTTATTTTTTATCTGTTCTGTCGCGATCTTTAATTGTATTTATCTGTTTTATCACAATCGCGCAGGAATGTATGATACATGTTCATGAGTCCAGACGCATATTTGAGGTTATCAGGAAAACTGTTCGGGCCACGTGGCAGTGTATGGAGCGGGCGGCTCGACGCATGCGCGCTTACAACGACGCGCTAAAACTGGGTTACTCGTATTAGGTCTGATTGATCTTAATACTGCGAAACAGTGCCAGATTCATAATCTGGCCCCATTTGAAGTTTTATATTTAGCTCCCATGCGCCATGGCAGCTCATAATCTGAAATATGAGGCTGTTTACACCTTTATAATATTAGTATCCATAGATAACTTTTCCGGGAAAGTAGCCGCGGTGCCGGCGTGACGTCACGGCTGAACCGACGCAGCCTCCAGCCCGCGTCGCTATGACGCGCGCGCCCACGACCGCCCACACATTTAAACCCCGAAAAGCTAACGGTAATTATTTCGTACATAAGTTCCGAAAAACTCATTGGTACGAGCCGGGATTCGAAGCCACGACCGCCGCTTGACAGCCGCATGCCTGAACCACTAGGCTACCGTAGCTTGAGCTGATGAACTGATATATAATGAGAGGCCTTAAAACCGGAGTGTGGTTTTATGAACCGAGCGTTAGCGAGTAAAAAAAATAGAAAAATGATTGCAAGTCATGATTAAATTACTTGCCAAATTGCATAGTTCTGAAATGTATGTTTTTTGAGGCATAAACGCGGGAGGAGATGTTAGTTTTTTTTTTCTCTTTTTTTGTTTATTTCATGTGTCTAACATAGTATTTTAAGGCAATTGTTACTAACAAAATATGGAACCAACTTTCTGAATTAAATTATTTTTATTTTTTATTATAAACTGCCGTATCTTTTATTTAAGAGTTTGATATTTTCACAGTTTCAAGGGACTGTAGACCTGAGTATATGATTTTAATTTCAACTCGATAACTCCACAGGTTTCTGATATAAAGCGTCTTCACAGACAGACGGACAACAAAGTGATCCTATAAGCGTTCTGTTTTCTCCTTTTGAGGTACGGCGCCCTAAAAATGATACGATACGAATAACTTCTGTTTGTAATGCCGATACCGATAACGTATTGAACGACTCTCGAAGTACAAAAGATTTAAAAAAAAACAGATGTCTGACTATTTTGATACCTAAGCAATTCTAATCATAGCATCACACTCGCATGCACTCACCGCATGGTACTGTCTCGTTTCCAGCGCGTGTACTCGTATAGACACCACGGAGGTATACGAGAACAGAGTTTAGCCGAAGCGAAATGATGAACAGGTAAACGTTCCGATTTAAATTGTGCAAAAACACTCCTTCGATCGTTACATCCTTTTCCTGATATAATCTTGAGGGAGCCTGGGATCTTAAACACACACACCATGTGCTCTTCCAAATTACTTAGACCATAAATGGGATTGGGTTTTTTGACAAGTGAGTGTTGCCCTTACAGAAATTCTCAAGCCTCCACAGCTTCTAACTCAGTTTAACTACTGTTGTCGCAGACAACAACCGTGATCAACGGCTTAACGGGCTTTCCGACTTCCACTAAATCCATCTCCCATTCACGAATCGTAATCGCACGAAACATCGCTTGACTACGGCGGCGCTACCACGAAAATCGAAACACGATATTCGTGTATCTGCAATACCTTGTCGCTCGAGTACTATAGAAGTGTGTAAGAAATAAATGATAGAAGGATGTTTGTAGATACCCGACCATTTCAGTGAGGGCTACCGCGAGTGAATTCGCCGCTAGAGGCACTAGTAGCGCGTCGGGGCTTCAAAATGTCAAATGCCATACTTTGTGTGTGGATTTTGTGGGTTTTTTCATAATTTCTAATAATGTTGTGAATATTTTGCATAGCCTAGATTAATTATGGCAAATATGTGTTACGGGTCAATAAATTTCGTTGCTTTAAAAGCAAATCTAAGAAAAATTCGTGCAAAAATAAATTGGAGGTAATAAATAATAATAAGTATTATTATTTTAAATTATTGATTTACTCTTTTAAGCATGATTTGAATGTAAATTTTGTTTTACGCCAGTAATAACAAACTTTAATAGACATATTCCGGACCCGACCCGCCAGTGGCGCCAACTGGTGGTGAGCGCAAAAACGGTTGCCCTCATTTGGATGTCTGTGGTTATAGGCTCAGGTGTCATGTCACCGATGCGCGAGGACCGCGCCACCAAGCCAATAACGCTTCGCTTCATGCAGTTTGATCCAAATCTACCATCTTATAAAACTATAGTAAAAATGCCCTTACATCCAATATTTGACCGCTGTCATTCCAGTACAATTTATGTCATCATTGACGTTTATTGTACCGGGATTACGGCTGTCAAATGTCGGCCGTTAAAAAAATCTAATTACAGTCACCTTTTTTTCCTCATCAGTTAAGGAGCCGTGCTGGTTGAAGTGTGAGAAGGGCCGGTCGGTGGGCGGGTATTTGAACGGTTCGTGCCCGAAGTTGAAGCGGCACTGCTGGAACGCCATGAAGCTTGCAGCGGCGAAGAAGCCTTGCCTTTAAACAGTAACAATATCTCAGTACCAAAACTCATGGTGTGTAAAAAAGTAGAGCATTTTTCTTTTTATTCATCGACCACAATGGTGGTCACAATGGTGGCTGGTTAATGAACCAGCGTTTTTGTTAGGCTGAAATAGTAGGTAGATTGTACGGTCAAGGGCACCAATATGTATACACCACAAAGTCTCAAAAATGTGTACACAGACCTTATTTCTGCAACAATAAGGTTGTAGTATACATATTGTGAAACTTTGAGTGAATACATATTGGTGCCCTTGACTGTAGAACAAATGCATAAAACGAGCCATTTTACCCGAGACGGCGAACCCAAAAGAAAAACGGCCGTTTTAACATAGAAACTAGTTTGATGTATACACAAGGTACTTAAATACAAAATACAGGGTGTAGTTCCTTTTTTAATGATCTATCGTTAAATTTAAATAATCGCAATCATTTACCAGTGGCGCTAGTTAGCACGTTAACGCCCTCTTAAATTACATTGAGAGTCAGTCAAGCTTTTGCCCTGCCGAATAATCTTACCTCGTAGTTCACTGCCACTCCGGGACATCTGTGACGGGCTTCGGGCGCACCTTGTATTGAAGTCTTCAACGTGTGTTTTTAGGGTTCCGATACCTCAAAAGGAAAAAACGGAACCCTTATAGGATCACTCGGTTGTCTGTCTGTCCGTCTGTCACAGCCGATTTGCTCCGAAACTACTGGACCGATTGAGTTGAAATTTGGTACACATATGTAAATTGGTGACCCAAAGATGAACGTGTAAAGTAAATTAATGAATTCTGAACAAGGGGGCCACTTTTGGGGGGTAAACTGGAATTTTTTTTAAAAAAGTTTCGCAAATTGTATTGTGTGACATATCAAATGAAAGGGGTTGTTGTAAGCATCTCAGATGTATTTTTTTTATAATTTTAGCTAAAACAGATTTGAAGTAATTTAGGAAAATAGACGAAAATTGACCATTCCCCCCCTTATCTCCGAAACTACTAGGACTAAAATTCTGAAAAAAATATGGAAAACAGTTCCTTGCCTAAAGATTACAGGAAAACCTATAAGAAGTTGGAGTATGCAAAAACACTTATGAAATTTAGATTATATACGGAACCCTCACCACGCGAGTTGAACTCGCACTTGTCCGGTTTTTTTATCATTTGATAAGCCTATTGAATAATCTTACCTCGTAGTTTTTTTTTTTTTTAAATCTTTATTGAGAAAAAGAAAACAAGGCCTTCATCGCAGAGCGATGATGCCGGCCTCACCTCGTAGTTTCAAATATCTCCCTGCAAGGCGGCAACCGGTGTCCATTGAGCGAGAATATGACTTCTTTGGTGTTCATGTCAATGAGCGCGCCTAGTACGTCCCCGGGCCTCCACTCCGGGACTTCTGTGACGGGCTCCGGGCGCGCCTTGTACCATATCAGCTTCCTGCATCCGTCGTATGATAGCGAGTATACGTCGTCACCGATGCCATAACCATCCTGAAAGTGTTAGCCATTTAAGGCGATGCCTTGATTCGAGTCGAATCGTGAAAACCATGCCTCCTTGACAGATACACGTTTATGCCTTCCGCGCACGAGAAAAAGAGATGCAACACTCTTCGGGAATGGCTTTTTTTGACAAATTTCGTAAAATATCTAAGTGAAGTTTTATTCATATTTCATTAAGAGAGATTTTTGAAGAGATAAAATACTCTAAATAATGTATTGTTTGAGTAGACTGAGTAATAAAAGGAAAATAAAGATCCAACTTAGGATTTTTTTTTCCATCGAGGGAATTTTAGACAATCATGTATCGATTAAATCAGATAAGCAATCATATAGTCAATAATCATATATCTGAAAATCAGGCCTAATTGTTTCCTAATCCAGTCAGAACAGCGTTCCAAAGAACGTGATAATTTCCAATGTACCCCCTTAAACATCTGAAATAGAGCGCGTGCGAACGCTACAAAACAAATTAAACTTAATTCCTTTTTCCTTTATTAGCCAATACTTTATTGCCATTTAAGCTGCAATCGAATGCAGTGGATGTTTTCATAACACTGGTGGTCACTAGCTTGTTTTTAATGGTTGGGTGGAACTCGTAACTTAAGGGGATGAACACTTGTATCACGTCGTTGTAAGGTCATATTTAATATGCCACACAACATTGTCAAAGCAACAACATACCCAAATATTCACCCACTGTACAGTCGCCATCAGATATTTGTGAGCGCTTTCGCCGCTCTGATATATCTGATGGCGACTGTACATGGAGTTACTTATTTACATGGGTAAACTGTCACTTTCACTCCCATTCTAATCGCGGTTTGATAAGATTAATATGCAGTGCAGGTCATTATCAGAGGTCGGAACTTTCGCGGCAAAACAGAAAACTGTCGCAATCAAGCTAGTGTTAGAAACATTTTTTATCGATATCGATAGTTGTGTAATAGAAGACAAACAAGGTTCACCAAATAAATTAAAATATTTAATACAATTTTTTACGTGAGGTTTGTATAAAATTGTATAGAGACAGATGCAATGTCCTATTGAGGAGGTACTCATTTTCTGAAGTGTCTATTATTTTCAATGAGGTGGTATAGTCACTTCATTAAAAGTTTTACCTCTTCGATACCCGACTACGACAAAGCCAAAAGAAAGGGTTGTTAGTTAATAAGGTTTAGGTGGAATAACACATATAAAACAATTCCGTATCTTACCACTTCTTTTGCATATTTTAAATTAACAGTCGCGAATGATTATAAAAAAATATATAGGCATGTTTTTTTAATATAACAATACTCGATTTCGATAAAAGACACGTTTCTAACACTAGCTAGATTGCGACAGTGTTTTGTTTTGCCGCGAAAATTCCGATCTCTGGTCATTATAGAAAACCAATAAAAAAAAAAACATAAGATTTTTCGAAAAACCTTACTGCTTTTTTACAAATATATCGAATTGCTTATGTCACTCCTACGATTAAGAGGAATCCAGCGACAGCTCATAATGTGTCGAAATCCGTCAAACGGTTTTGGCTGCAGGGCGTGCCAAAGAATAAGGCATAAACACATATATACAAATTTACATACATACGCTAGAAAAACACTGCCACGCAAGGACTAATGTCGAGTTGGCAACTTACGAATACAGCGACCAACGTTAAATATGGCGCCGGCCGCTGTCATTCCATAGGTACTTGTCAAACTTTCCATACAAGGGTCCATCAACTATTTCTTGTTGTTATTCTGGCCAAGAGACAATTTGGCAGAGTTTCTTAGAAAAATATTTACAATATTGGACTTCTAACATGCTTAGAAGATGGTACATACAGTCAAAATGTTCAAAATGACCTGCACACGACTTTATTCTTAAGAAATTAAGAGCGTGTGTAGGTTATTTTGAACACCCGGCCCGCTTAGCTACTTCTGCTGCTGACTGTACAACAATGGGTCGAAGATGACAAGAAATTTGGTGAATTTAAACCCGTAAAATTGTAGTTTTAAAAAGTGACCCAGGAGGCGTAATTATGGTAACTAGTGACAGAAAAAAGTTGATTCACCCACATTCACACCAACAAGGCTTACGATTACAGGCGGTTTGGTGCAACCCGCCTAAAGAGACTAGACATTCGACGGCTTACATGATTGAGGAAGTGACTGTTCTTGGTCGCCCACCCGATCTGCATGACTCCCGGCGTGACCACCATGGACTCGTAGTACCAGCAGCCCTCGTCTACCTGGAAGTGGAGTCATGGTTCGTATCGAGACGAATAAGCAACCTTTTAAAAGATAATCGACAATTGTCGATTACCTTTTAAAAGATAATTGGCGTAATTACAATGAGATCTGCAAAGTTCTTAAGATTCAACATTACTCTATTGGTAATGCTGTGGCGGTTGTGAAAAAGTGGCTTGTCTCTCTATCATATAATGACACGGAGGCCCTACTTCTTATTAAATAAAACTCAATCCTGCACACTAACTAACGCACATATGCACACACACACACGCACGCACATACACACCCAAACACACACACACACGCGCACACACTCAGACACACAGTTTGCGCATGCGCTCTTAAATGTATAATGCTTTTTATTACTTTCTTCTTTTGAGTTCATTCTGATTCCTTGAATAACTTCATATTGCTTTACGAATTGCACTCCAGGGTCCCAAGATTCAGGCTCAGCCTAGTTTGGGGTCCGCCTGGCATCTCATTTTATGTCAACATGTGTATTGTTAAGCAAATAAACGATTTTTGATTTGATTTGATTTTGATATTTGAAAATGGGTCATTTAATCATTGGACCCTACCAACAAGTGGCATTGATTTAGGGGATATATATGTAAATATAGTGTAGGCCCCATAGGTTAAGTTAATATTAGTAATTTTTTTTAGTAGGTTAATATTTGTAAATATTTGTTATTTTCTTGTATATTTTTATCTTATTAAAAATGTCACTCTTAACATCATAGGTGAATCGAATGTTCTCGACAGAAAAAAACATGGCTAATCGTTTATTATTATTATAGCACTAAGGTGGCAAAGCGGCGTATGGCCCGCTTGGTGTTAAGCGTCGCGAATGGATGCTTGCAACACTTTAAAAACTTGATCACTCTTTTTTGAAAACCTCATAAACATAACCTCGCCGGAGCGCCTCCACCCCGTCGCAAGATATTGAAGAAAGAAAAATAAAGAAATTGTGAGGAGACTTTCTATCTGTTTGATTTCACTGCTGCGTCACGTCCCCTATAAGCCAATTTGTTTGAACGTGATCATTGGTGTTATCTGAGCGTTGGCGACACTGAACCTCTTAACACACCCACTGCCAATCATTTCGTAGCGCTACGCTCGTAGCCGATATAATTTACTTCAAAAATAAAGATTTTACAGACTTCAAATCGGTACCCAAATCGCTTCAAGTGTGCCTATAAGATTTGAAGAGTTCCCTCGATTTCTCCAGGATCCCGTCATCAGATCCTGACCTGATGACCATACGTACCTGGGAAGGATACTCTTACTAACAAAAAAAGAATTCTCCACGCGTTTTCTAGTAATCGGGGAACATACATAAAAAGACTCCGACGATTAGACAACCGCTCCTTTTTTGAAGTCGGTTAAAAACGGGTATGTAGAGGAAACCGCCTGCAAGCAGCGGGCGGCCATTTGTAATTTCGTAAAAGGGGCCACAGAGCGCCCGCCTAGCGGGCTCCTGACACTTAAAGTCTTAACTCTCTTATATGCTAAATAATAGTACATTGTGTCGCAAATACGGTAAGATATGATTTACGAACGAGAGTCTATTAGAAGCCCGACGCCGAAGGGCTTTGATGATTCGAGTTTGTAACATTCTTACCGTACGTGTCGCAACAAATTATTTGTACAAACTCGAATCATCAAGCCTTTCGGCGTCGGGCTTCTAATAGACTCTCGTTCGTAAATTGCAATACGGCCACATCCCAAAGGTATTTTACTTTTGAAATGTGACCGTATTGCAGTGTGCAATAGAGCCACAACTCGATCGTGTTTTAATTTTGAGATGTGGCCGTATATAGGCGTCAGTGTTGTTCATCACATTTGCGAGGAAACAAATACATTTTAAACGAAATTGTTACTAATCGTAACACAACCTACAAAATGTGAGTCGCGTACATCTTGTTAAATTTGACGCGAGGCGCGTGATGCAAAGACCCTTCGGCATACAGCCACGAATTAAAATCACTGTTAAAAATATGTTACACAGAGACTAAAGTGATACATTTTAATTTTTAAATCTTTAAATAATTCTGTTAATCGATACCTAGGAGTGTCGACACCAAATAAAATAACCAATAACGATGATTTTTCACGAAAAAGGAAAAAAGCAAAAAATTGTCTATGGAAGAAAAAAGTATAGAGGGGATTAGATAATCACAAAGTTATAATATAAGTGGCCAAAGTTTTAAGAGGGAGAAACAACCCTCTAACAAGCAATATTAAAACGGTTGTAGCTTCGTAATTTTTTGAGATATATGAATGGGATTTTCGTCACTAGGCATATTTTTTTTTGCTTTCTTTCTTTTGGAGTAATAATAAATTTGAAGTCTAGGTACACCCCTATTTAAGAAAAAACCATTATCCCCGTGGGCGCGTTATGGTGTCCTGTAGGAGTAAATGTAATGAAAACATATTTTCTTTCTTTCTAACTGTACCTGGAATGTGCACCGGACGCTCTCGAACGAGTAGGAGTCGCATCGCGCCTCCAGCCCATCGCAGGAGATTTTCAGGTACTCGCTCACGTCCTGGGAATTCAGGATCACGTTGATGGCGGACATGTCCACTACCTCGTATGACAGTTTCCGCCCCTCGACTAAGACTGCGGACAATGACATTGATTAGTATACTGAACTCTGTATTACGTTTGGGGTAGGATTAAGTGCGGCTGCGAGACAGTCTTATCTTTAGTTTACTATAAAACTTCTACTGTCTATAAAAAAAAAACTATTATAATTTGTAGCAACAGAAGCTAGTTTCCGGCCTAGATATGTAGGAGCCCATTGTGTATACAATGTTTATTGTTATTCCCGCATGCTGTTTTAAAATGGGAACCAAACTAACTTTTGTAATCATAATCATTCCTTTATTTGTCTAAAAGTAGGTGATGTTAAAAACAGGTGTTACAGGCATTGCCTTACTTAAAGTACTCCACTTTTTGCCATATAAGACATACAAATATCTAGCCTATTTCAGCGGCTTAAGTTAAACAGTCTGAAGTAGAAACGGAGGTTATGTACATAACAAGCTTTTTATGTAGAGTCGAGCGTCCTGAGGCCTCTTAAATAGGTGGCGACTTACAGCTCGGAGTGACATCAGACCGTGGTCCGCAGGAATGTTGTCCCGCATCCAGGCACTTGTTGATCGTCAACTGTTCTCGGTCGTGAGTACACTGAGCAGACGGCATGTCCTAGTCACTTACACAGGTTGTCGAGCGCCCACTGCGCGCAGAAGCCGACCTGCCTCCACACCGAGTCCGCGTTCCCCGCCAGCTTCTCAAGCTCCAGCAGCGGGTTCTCGTGCTCTCGCTCCAGGCACTTGTTGATCGTCAACTGTTCTCGGTCGTGAGTACACTGAGCAGACGGCATGTCCTAGTCACTTACACAGGTTGTCGAGCGCCCACTGCGCGCAGAAGCCGACCTGCCTCCACACCGAGTCCGCGTTCCCCGCCAGCTTCTCAAGCTCCAGCAGCGGGTTCTCGCGCTCTCGCTCCAGGCACTTGTTGATCGTCAACTGTTCTCGGTCGTGAGTACACTGAGCAGACGGCATGTCCTAGTCACTTACACAGGTTGTCGAGCGCCCACTGCGCGCAGAAGCCGACCTGCCTCCACACCGAGTCCGCGTTCCCCGCCAGCTTCTCAAGCTCCAGCAGCGGGTTCTCGCGCTCTCGCTCCAGGCACTTGTTGATCGTCAACTGTTCTCGGTCGTGAGTACACTGAGCAGACGGCATGTCCTAGTCACTTACACAGGTTGTCGAGCGCCCACTGCGCGCAGAAGCCGACCTGCCTCCACACCGAGTCCGCGTTCCCCGCCAGCTTCTCAAGCTCCAGCAGCGGGTTCTCGCGCTCTCGCTCCAGGCACTTGTTGATCGTCAACTTGTTCTCGGTCGTGTGGGCGAACTTCTCTAACGCTAGCAATGCGAATAACACCACGCACGCTTCGCGACGCTTTACCTGCGAAATAAACATTTAAATGTTTTACAAAGAGACACTCTCTCGCCTTGAGCGTATATACCTTCTCTGATCCGTCGTGGGTAAAAATTAAAAAAAAGACCAATCTATTTATGACGGACTACAAACAAGAGATAGAACGAGACCCAATTATTAAGCTTACACCATCCGTCAGATTGTCTGATCGATGAAGTTTTAGGATTGTTCGTTTTCATGTTCAGATCCTGGTTATTACATAATCTCGTTTTACATGTAGTTCACCAATGCCAATTCAGTAATGTGTTCAAACACTTCAGCAAAATCTTGAGGTTCAAACCATAAAGTGGCAATTACCGTAAGCTACGCATGCTACATATCCCACTTCCTTGCCAGGAGAGACGTAAAACTTTGTACTCACCACTAAAAGAAAGCCTCCGATCGCATATTCATCGTCCTTGCCTTCGGCTCGGACGCCAAATGCCTACGACCTGGGACGGTCTTGGTTTACCGCCTTAAGGCTGGTTTCCACTTATACACAGCCGACTAATCACTTGCACTAATCAGTCGCTGTCCACACCTAGTCACTAATCACCTGCACTAATAACCTGCACTCCCACTAACCACCTGCACTCCAACTAACCACCTGCACTCCCACTAACCACCTGCACTCGCAGTGAATTGGACACTACCTACTCGCACTACATACCTGCACACGCACTAATCAAAGTGGAAACCAACCTTGAGCGCGAGTTGCACTAACTTACGAATACAGCCCGACCAACGTTAAATATGGCGCCGGCAGCTGTCATTCCATTCAAATTTCAACGAACACCGCTTTCGATTACAGACTGTTTGGTGACTAAAGTACTCTATTAAGAATCTCTATAACTCATCACCTTACCAGAAACACGACGGGATAGTCAAGCGTGTTCTCAATGAGCACGGCCACACTGTTCGGGCCCGCCAGCTTCTCGGCCAGGCAGTCCAGCATCTGCTTCACCTGGCATTGTCAAACTGACTTACCATAGTCAATCTGTATCCATCTCCTTACCAGAAACGCGACGCGATTAGTCGAGTGTGTTCTCAGTGAGACCCAGCATCTGTATCACCTGGCGCTATCAAACTGACTAATGTACTGTATAATCCATCTCCTTACCAGAAACGCGATGAGATAGTCGAGCGTGTTCTCAGTGAGCACGGCCACACTGTTCGGGCCGGCCAGCTTCTCGGCCAGGCAGCCCAGCACCACGCAAATGTTGCGCTCTACGCGAACGTTCATGTCGCCGAGCGCGGCCCTTTGTGCTGACAGACCCAGCATCCGTGTCACCTGGCATTGACAAACCCATTAGAGCTGGTTCACATTGCAAGCCTACAAGTTAACACTTTCAGTTCCAGGGACCTGCTAGGTGGGCACTCTGTGGCCCGTTCCACGTAGCTACAAGTTACAATTTCACAAGTCTAAACTGGCAACACTGGTGAGTGAGTAATTGTGTCACAACGACAGACATAGACAAATAATAATTTAAACTTTTATGTTTATTTGGTCCGTCCACCGCCATGTGGTAGTCCATGGCGCAAAGATGAAACCTAAACGTCATAAAAACACTAGCTGAATATACCTTATTTACCTAAAAAAATATCATTTGATATTTACCGTTAGCTTTTGCGAAAACGTGAGGAAACCTGCATACATCTGAGATGAAATTCAAAGAGGTATGTGAAGTCCCCAATCCGCACTGGGCCAGCGTGGGGACTACTGCCCGTTCCGTCTCATTCATGTGCCCAACAGTGGGACGTATATAGGATGATGATAATGACCTAGTAAAAAGGGGGAGCGCAGCGCAGACGATTTGAAAAATATCAAAGAAAAGCATAGTATTGAAATAAGATATTATACATATTTCTATGCTCTGTGGATTTATACCTTACTAGCTGCCCTGCGCGGGTTTTTGTATTTGTATTATTCTTATGCGTGTTGATAAATACTAGTTGTGCTGTTAGTTTCTAATGCATCTAACCTTAAAATCTAAGTATTAACCTTCATACTCGTAGTCGTAGTATTGTGTAAACGAATACAAGCATGTAAACAAACACTTCTGCTTTGGCACGCAATATGCTTCCAGGTTGGTCCCATTGTTATCAAAACTTCAGTTGGATGATGGGAACCATGAGGAATTGAGGGAACTCCTCAAATATATAAGGCACGCATGTAGTAATTTCGTTATTTTCTATTGTATCTAGTGTATTTACACGGAAATCACAAATTTGGTGAAGTGGAACTGATGATGAAGACCACAGATGACTT
The DNA here is from genome assembly GCA_932294315.1 of Epinotia nisella. Taxonomy (NCBI): domain Eukaryota; kingdom Metazoa; phylum Arthropoda; class Insecta; order Lepidoptera; family Tortricidae; genus Epinotia; species Epinotia nisella. The sequence continues at coordinate 15,951,943 of OW028673.1, read as the reverse complement.
ATGGAACTCGTACTTAAAACTGTAAAAGTACGTTGAAATAGCAACTAATAAAGTGTGAATGTCAAGTGTTCCGAATCGACGGTGTTGTGCGACATCGATATCAAGAACTATACAAAATGTACAGTATTTAAGGAGACAATATGTAGGTCATCCGTGAAAAAATCGAATGTATTAACAGCTGAAAATGTTGAAAAAATCATTAATGATTCTCCAGATCAGCAACACTTTGCTACTAAGGTAGGTATCTCTTACTTATTGTTAATCTTTGTTATCCAGGCTGTTTGGCCCATTGTTTGCCAAATGTATGTTGGGTCATTTACAAAAGACGGCATGTATGTTGGGTCATTTGCTATATCTTCCGGTCTCCAACAAATTTCGTGCCGACGGATATTTTTGTTTTTTTAAATTAACTTATGGAAAATTCTAAGGACTGTGGTAGGGCCTAATTTCTTTTTTTAGTTGTAATGTGTAAGGATGTACGGCTTTATCAAAGTCAAATATATTTGCAAGTAACGTCTACTTATTTTTTATTGACCCTCAAAAATTGTTCAAGATGCAAGAATGTCGTCATTGAATTGCAATTTTTAAAAACGTAAAAAATAAATCTTAAAAAAAAGTTCTCTATTCTATTCTTTTTCTAATGTTTGCAATAATGCCAAAAAACTCTTAAGGAACTTTATCAATTTGCCAATTTTGTTCTTTGTTTTTATTATCATTTTCTCGCAAATGTATTAAAAACGTCGTTTGATAAACGCGCGAAAATTTCATTTCGGTTCGCGGCAAGTTCGTGAAGTAATGACATATTTTCCGCACTTGCATCAAAATGTACTATTAGGCGTCAGTGGGTTTTCCCCCACCCCTTCCGAACCTTCCAAAAGCCACCAAGGATAAGAAACAAAATAATATTTAACCTATTAGAATAGCCTGTCAATCCTGGGCGTTTTCAGTAAATTCTCTGTGAAAGCGATTACTTTTTGTGATCAGCATGAGCAAATTTTATTCCTGAGTTTTCTATTCATATGCATACTTATTTTCCATTTCAAACCATCCATTATGTCAAACCGACTTACAAGGGAAGGTTTAAATTGGACTGTATTTTTGAATATTTTTATGTCAGTACTCCCTGTCTTTTCTTATGGTAATTATTTCTCGTAACGCAAGCGAGGATAAAACGATAATATGTACATATGTAGTTTCTCCAAAAATAATAATAATATGATCTTCTAATTAACATGCCTAAGATATTTACAAGCCTTAAAAATGGGTTAGGAATTGTAATTGACACTTATATTTCGATGGTATACCCTACTAAACCACCATTATTAAAACCTTTATTATTAAAAAAAGAGGAGAACCTTTGCCAAGAACTACAAAAAAAGTAGACTGCTGAAGACAATATTGCACAATGTATTCCACAGGGGACCGATTTTTGACTTTCGAGCGCTGACTATTTTACTCGAAAACGGTCAAAAATTATGAAAAGCTGTTTTGAAATAGCGATAGACGAATTAAAAACGAGTGGTATTGACCGTTCGACAGTACAACTTACTAAGTTCGTATAAATTTACCTTTACAACTGAATCTTTGGAGGGCAGCGGACAGTCGTCCAGCAGGATCGTGATGACGGAGGGGCCGAACGGGTCCTCGAGGGGGATCACTCTGACCATGGACCTGACCACCTGTATCCATCCCTCCTCGTTGTCCGCTATCATGTGCAACTTCACCAGGGAAACGGGTGATTCTTCGTCGCTGTAACACAAATTTAGATAATAAATTGGTATATTATTTATCCTTGTATAGTATACTGAATAATACACAGTAGAATTTGTTTTTATCACCGTTTTTTGTCAAGGCTACACTTTTATTTCAGAACTTTCTTTTTTGCACAGTTGTAAACCAATTGCAAAGCGTTGGACAATGACAAAATACATATTGGTGATATTAATATTGGGAACAATTTTAAAACGGCAGTTGGTACAGTTTCATGTAATTGGGTCAATCAACTATTTTTTGTTTTTGTTCTGTCCTGTTAGGCAGGAGACAACATGCGGAATTTCTTAGAAAAAGTGTTACTACATAAACTTCCAATAAGTGTAGAAGATTCCGTAGATTATACATACAACATAACAACTTAACTTACAGTACAGACTCAAAGTTTTCGTCTTTATACTAGTATAAGTATAGATAGATCTAGTTTTCGATTAGATACAAGGGCAAGTTGACAGGCAAATATATTTAATTTCGCTTCTGCAATTGAATATACACATGTAGCAGGAGTTATTTTCGCTAGTGCTAGTGTGAGTAAAATGGGTTAACTCCTTCTTAGTGCCCACACTTCAAAGTTTATACAGATTGCAAAAATGTTGGATACTAAGACTGACATCTCCAACCCACAGCTGGCCAACGTGCGCCCTTTTTATTTCATCCATGAAAGGCCTGTGCCCCTCACTACACGTATGTATATAGACTTCTGATTATACATAAACCCACACACATTATATAGGGCAAAATGTTCTCATATTCTGTGGAATCATCATAAATCGTAAATAAGTTCATTTGAAGTCAATTTCGCATTTTACGCCAAACCTAATTGTAATTACAAGCACGCAGCATTATGGCTATGAATGCATAATGAATCGGTGGCATTGCAAGCATCGACGTATAAATGATTTTGTGTTCTGTTTCTTAATTATAACACATGCTATCAGTTTAACATTTTTTTTAAATTTTCAGTTAGATAGGGACACATACACTATTTACCATCCCATGCATGGGCAATGGTCGTCCTAGCTAGCAAGATCGCGTTTACGTCAGACATAAAGCATTCCTCCTTATCGCGTACTTGGTACCAGGCATCATGTGTTAGAAATACATTCAGAACAACAATTTAAACAAGATTCTGTGCAAAAATCTATATTTTTAGGGTTCCGTTCTTCAAAAGGAAAAAAAAGGAACGCTTATAGGATCACTCGTGCGTGTCTGTCTGTCCATCTGTCACAGCCGATTTGCTCCGAAACTACTGGACCGATGGAGTTGAAATTTGGTAAACATATGTAAATTGGTGAGGCAAAGATGGACGCGTGAAGTAACCAAAAGTAAAAGAATGAAACAAACTTTAATAATTATAAGAAAGTGCCAAATAATGGTCCCAACTCAGCATTGTGCCGACCTAACTTGCCAGGACTGATCTTTCAGAACAATAATGGGGTTAAATTGTTTTATTACACTTACAGAGGCCCTAGGACTCTAGACTCAATCATCAGGCCAGCTCTTTGACACCATAACATTGCATTTTCCAACTATTAAATTCGCTATGCAAAATACTCATGATTCTTTCAACAGTTTCAATACACTAGGGACAGTCTCCTCAAATTCAATGGGCTTGTAAAGGATAAAATACAAAGTGAGGCCTAGGCATTCATTTGGACCTCTCACTCGCACGAATACACGCATGACACACTTCTAATAAGAGCGTGAGAGAGAGGGATAAAGAGCGATTGCGAGCGAGAGGTTTGATATAATAGCCCTTAGCCAGGCAGTTTACATACATACATACATACATATAATCACGCCTCTTTCCCAGAGGGGTAGGCAGAGATCACGGATCTCCATTTGCTACGATCCTGACAAACCACTTTCGCTTCACTCACCTTCATAACATTTCTCATACATGCTCGTCGGTTTAGGGTACTTTTGACCTGGCCTTTTTGTAAGATTTCTCCAATTTGATCGGAGAAAGTTCGCCTAGGTCTTCCCCTTCCAACTTGCCCTTCCACTCTTTTTACATACACTCTCTTCGTTAATCTTCTTTCATCCATCCTCTCTACAGGCAGTTTACAGTCAGCATCATTATAGTTAGTAGCAGCCAAAGTAACCAAATATTTCGGTACACGTTGTAAGAGTAAGGACGTGTTACGATATATTTGGCTACTTTGGCTGCTACTAATTATACGATGCCGGCTGCACTAACGACATGGTTTTGAACTGTACCTCTCTATATTAAGGTCAGGAAAAAATAAGGCACCCACGGCCATGCAAAGGTTTAATTCATAACCCCACCAACACTTGGCTATAGCTGCTTTCAGCAGACATTGAAATAGTCCGCAATAAACTTACTTGTCGACCATGGATGCTATGAGGCTGAGCATTTCCAGCACAAGCAGGTCTACAAGCCTGGACTCCACGGCCTTGGTGATGCGGAGCCGCTCCGACACAGCCGGGGATGCGGACGCGGGCTCGGGGCTCAGCGCGTACACGTCGCCTTCTTCTGGACCCTTGTCTTTACACCAACACACACCCATTACCTGAAAAGGAAAACAATATGGTTCAAAATGACTGTCCTTTGAGGTTGCTCAACTTGGCAACACTAAGCTGAAAAAAAAACATGCAATATTGAATCGTAAAGGGCTTAATAACGCGCAGGCATACAGAGCTACGATGAACTAAATTTTTTTCTAAAATTGTATCTGTCGTCTATTGTAGCTTGTGTGTGATCTGATTGGTTTAAGTGTCAAAAACAAAAATCATCATCATCTCAAACATTATTCCCGGTTGTGCCCTAAAGGAGCCTGGGGTCCGATTTGACATCTACATCTCATCATATCAGCCTAAAGACGTCCACTGCTGGACATGGGCCTCCCCCAAAGAGTGACAAACTGACCAATCCTGCGCCGCCAGAATCCAGCGGATTAATATTGAGATAGTCCCAAAATACTAAGGGAAAGTAGAATATACATTCTTATCTTGTTAATATCTTAAAAAGTTGCACATTTTATACTTAAATGTTGGTGTTTTGTTAAAATATACAATAATACTTCATTATTACAGAGGCCGGGAAGTAAGGGGTTGCCGGCCAAGTACATATAGACATGAGGCTAGCAACCCCTTTTCACGCCGAAATATGTAGTAGAATTAAGGATTTTTATTATCTTTTGACTCCAAAATAATTTAAAAAACACATGTTGTTTACACTACATGTTTGAATAGACATTTTTACCCCTAATATTTAAATGATATATTTTAAATGTGAATTTGTGTAGTTAAATTTGCAATTTAAAATAATTAGAATTTATTAATAGTCACGTCGATTTTATACATATAAATAAAACTGCAAAATGTATGTTAAATAAATATATATAGATTTTTATGAATAACACATGAGGGTAGTTGACCCAAAAGTTACTTAGTATTTATTCTATTTAACAGCATCGGTCCAGGATTTCACTAGGCAACCCATGTGTGATTTATCAACCTATATATTATCTAACATGTAATATTAGTCATTATCAAATAACAGATTAGCGTATATATATATATATATGTATTCAACATATCTCTGCCTATAAATATTCTAGGCTTATTATTAGGAAAATGTTCTGTGACTTTCTAAAAAAAATAACCTATCATAAATAGTAACCAAATATGGTACATTATTCACATATTGATAGTAGTTTCCTTAATCCTATGCAATTAAGAGTTCTACTTGCTAATATATCAAATAATGATAGCAATAATGATTCCAGAATAACTGCAAATATATTAGTGTCATTACCTCATTATAAACAATGTTAAAATAGTAAATTAACGCCGCCAATTAAAGACCATATTTGAATACCAGTAATGGATGAACCTAAGAAGTGGTAAAAGAGCAAGAAGTTGCCAAGTCAAGAGGTGGGAAGATAAACTAAAACTAACTGCAAGCCTCTACTAGCCAAGAGTGAAGAGATATAGGAAACATTGGAAGGAGTTGGAGGAGGCCTTTGCCAATACTGAAATTCTTTACAGAATACATATTTCAAATTGAATAAGAAGGCCAAGTCGTTTATTAGACCTTCAAGGCAGTCTAAAGGGAGAACGATTAGCAAAGCACTATATTGATTCCACTATTAGCATTCTATAAAATATTGATATTCCTGAAATATACCCCTCTGTGGTAGCAGGTGAATAATAAATAACATAACATCTACAAACCATAAGTTACTTACTGCTATTTGATCTCGGGTTTCATTGCATTATTGCGTATACGTTAGGGCAGCAATTTTCGTAACCTGTTTTAACGGAGCTCATGTGTTATAAATATTGTTTGAAGGTACCCAGAATAATCAGGTTCAGGTTATAAGATCTAAAACAATTTAATTTATTAGCCCACTCAACTCAACCGATGCACATCTGTCACGTCACAGACTTCACCTTCACGGAGCACACAGATAAGAAAATTGTTTAGTTGTTTCTGGGTCCCAGGAGGGTGATTGGTCACAATCGCAATAATACAAGGCTGACTTCAGCGAGTATTTTTTCAAACAGCCAGACTTTTGTACAATGTCATTAAAATGTTGTCCTAGTGTCCTAGTATAATAATCTTTTTTTTAGATTTAACTTAGTTTTAATTTATCTTAGTTAATGTTAATTATAATCTTATAATATTGATAGTTGCTCATTTAGTTAATTTGCTTGTTTATGAAGTTAGAAGAAGCAGTGATGATCAGAGATCGGAATTGTTACGGCAAAACATGGTACATACTGCTGCTATCTAGCTAGGGTTAGAAATATTTTTTTTTACGATACCTATTAACAGTTGAATTAGAAGAAACAGTTTTTCAAAATGAAAAAATATATTTAATACAAAATCTTAGTTGAGGGGTCTTAGAACATTTACAACCCGATTACTATAAGTTATGACGGTCCATAGACGCCAGGTCTAAGCTTATAGTAGACGGGTTGTATATAAAATTATATACAAAAAAGGTTCAATTCTTCTTCGAAGTCCAAATCAGAGGCCCTACCGCGAAAGGCATTCGAAGTTTTCCCTCTCTGTCAGACTTGCAAGTTCGTACGTAAGTGCAACAGAGAAGGAAAACTTCGAATGCCGTTGGCGGTAGGCCCCCAGAGGGCCTACCGCGAAACGAAATTAGTTTTCGTTCGTGTATCTCCGTCTCTGTCGCACTTGCTAGTTCCCGCGACAGAGACGGAGATACATACATACATACATATAATCACGGCTCTTTCCCAGAGGGGTAGGCAGAGATCATGGATCTCCATTTACTACGATCCTGACAAACCACTTTCGCTTCACTCACCTTCATAAAATTTCTCATACATGCTCGTCGGTTTAGGGTACTTTTGACCTGGCCTTTTTGTAAGATTTCTCCAATTTGATCGGAGAAAGTTCGCCTAGGTCTTCCCCTTCCAACTTGCCCTTCCACTCTTTTTATATACACTCTCTTCGTTAATCTTCTTTCATCCATCCTCTCTACATGCCCAAACCACCTTAACATACCCTTCTCAATTTTCGTGACTATAACTCCATCCATTTCACACTTATCTCTAATCACACTGTTTCTGACTCTATCACTCAATTTCACTCCACACATACTTCTCAACGCTCTCATTTCTACTGCATTCACTTGACTTTGATGTCTTTTCTGCCACACCCAACTTTCACTACCATACATAAGTGTGGGCACCAACACTCCTCTATGCACAGCCACGCGTGCTTTTTGTGATATTTTCTGGCTGCCCATAAAGGCGTTCAGTGCCCCATTCACTCTCCTGTCAATATCTTTCTCATGCTTTCCGTCTCCAGTAAATAATGTCCCCAAATACACAAACTCTTTTGCTTGTTCCAAGCTTTCTTCACCAATCATTATTTCGTATTCTGTCATAATTTCATCTTTTTCAAATACCATCACTTTCGTCTTACTTACATTCATGTTCATCCCTTTCCATTCAAAAGATTCATTAATCTTCATTACCATCATTTGTAACACCATCATTTGTAACGGAGATACACGAACGAAAACAAATTTCGTTTCGCGGTAGGGCCTCCGCTCAGTACCTACACATAGTACGTGAAATTTTAGAAATTTTATCCGTTTTATGATAGGAGTAAATATAACATTAATTTCTCAATATGATAATGATCAATTTACGTCTTTTTTCCTAAATTACATAAAATCTGTTTTTGCTAAAACTATAAAATTTTTTTATCCGAGATGCTTACAACAACCCCTTTCGTTTGATATGTCACACAATACATTTGCGAAACTTTTTTTTTTAATTTTCCAGTTTTCCCCCCAAAAGTGGCCCCCTTGTTCAGAATTCATTAATTTACTTTGCGTGTCCATCTTTGGGTCACCAATTTTCACCAAATTTCAACTCGATCGGTCCAGTAGTTTCGGTGCAAATTGGCTGTGAAAGACGGACAGACAGACGCACGACTGATCCTATAAGGGTTCCTTTTTTTCCTTTTCAAATCCCCTTATCTCCGAAACTACTAGTCTGTCTAATGAAAGTTGAACCTAGTAGTTATTTGATTGGCAACACTTTGTCTCTATGTGTGTCTATCTGAGGTGTCATGTCGTATGTCAAATTTAAATTTCTCTGAGAAAGTTGCGGTTGCGTGAGTGACCCAGAGGGCCTACCGCGAAACAATGTTCGTTTTTGTTTCGCGGTAGTCCCTCTGGGGGCCTACCGCCAACGGCATTCGAAGTTTTCCCTCTCTGTTGCACTTACGTACGAACTCGTAAGTCTGACAGAGAAGGAAAACTTCGAATGCCTTTCGCGGTAGGCCCTGTGTTACGCTGTCATGATTTTTTAAATTTGCCGTTATTTTTCAGGTTCAGCTTTCATTAGCCAGACTCTAGGCTTAAAATTCTAAAACAAATATGGAAAATAGTTCCTTGCCTAAAGTTACAGGAAAACCTATAAGAAGTTTGAGTATTTAAAGTAACGGGAAATACTCAATATTTTTATGAAATTTAGTTTATATACGGAACCCTCACCACGCGAGTTGAACTCGCACTTTTCCGGTTTTTCATTATAAAGCCATTTATGTACTTATATTATTATATGTGTCTATTATTTTCAATTAAGTGGTATACTTAGTTATTTCAAGAAAAGATTTACATATTCGTTATGGGAAAGTGAAAATAACAACACAAATAAATAAAAAAAATCTATTCAAATACATAATCAAGATATATATATATATATATATATATATATATATATTAAATAATTTGACTTGAAGACAGTTACGGGAAGGATAGGAATAAAATCTAATAAAAGCTTTATCTTAGGGATAAATAAAGGAAAAGCTAGAATGTAGAATGATGATGGAAAAAATATATGATTAAATAAAAGGTGCTGTTACAGTTTTTTGTGTTTTGTTTTTTCCCTCCTTCCATTCGAATACACGCATTTTGAACCACGTAGTCAAATGATTGATTCAAAATTATGAAGTATTCTAGGTTCATGTTCAAAATACTTGCCGGTTAAGTATAAAATATGAAAACTGTCAAAGTTATGAATACTCGTAAACAAAGTGTTGCCCGCTCTAGATTTAACTTTGCCGCGTTTTTGTGTTTAATTAAGGCCATTATACACCTAGCAATTTGTCACAACAACTAGCTATAGTTGCAATGAGACAGCAATTTTATTCATGCCTTATGGTGGCACCACACTTGGCGGTATTTGCCGAAATATCCGTGCTGCATCTTTTCCCTTCCTACGCCAAATGAAAGAGAGGCAACGATGCTACGCGAACACGCATTCCCAAGTGTGGTGCCACCATGAGATGCCACCATGTCCTGACTTCCGAGTGCGGCAGACTGCAAACGGGACATAAGTTATAAAATAGTGCGAGATAGAGAAAAGAATATTGCAGGATGCGCCTTATGATCTAGACACGCGGCAGCGTGTCAAGCCAAGTTATAAATATATGAAGGTCAAAAAGTCGTAAATTTTAGTACTGACTGACATATAGTACCTAAATCTAACCTACTTCCAGATGACCTAGAAGGAAGAAATTTGGAATCCAGCTCGTTAATTGTGTGGAAGGAAAAGATGTAAAAATAAAAAAAAGTTAAAAAATAGAGGGGGTCCCCATACGTTTTTTTGAAATTGTAGCGTTGGAACCGTTACAAGTAGATATTTGAAACTATCCCAATATATGTATTATTATATTTACTATATAACAGAAATATAAAAATAAAGTTAAGTCAAAAAATAAGTGTTGTCCCCATACAAAAAACTTGTAATACGCGCTAAACAACCGGCCAACGGTGTGTCGTGGGCGGCGCGCGGCACCACATACTCGTCGGATTCTCATAAGGCTGTCAGTGTCAATAGTTAGCTGACTCGCTGCTTGTTAGCTAGTCTATCTAAATAGGTAAATTGATAGTTATAGTATAGTGACTCGTAAAGCTACATATTAGTAATCTGTGACTCATAAGCGTAGCGCATATACACACGTCGATTTGTTTGTGACCTCGTCGGCCAGCGACAAATCCGGCGGATTGGTGCGCGTGTGAATGGCGTTGGTCTATCCTATCGTACCTACTCACAATGACAGTTATATTTCAATATTTTCATTTTCAATTCTAAGTGCAAACTCGGGTGAATTAAAATATGAATGTTTTAAAGAGTGCCATGAATATATATTTCTTTGCCTGCTGTTTGTTTTATAGAAGGTACTATATTGTTATAATATTAAAAATAATACATTAAACTTGACCCAGTATACCTATTTGTATAATGTAAAATGGGAATTCCTTTTCGTTTGCAGAGTCGGAAATGTAATTTGGCTGAATCTTGACCGTGCTAGCGTGCTGCGAAAACTTGTATCCTATACTATTACCTAAACGAGCAATATTTGTATACCTACCTATATATATTTGCAATCACATTGTCGAAAACGGCTCTAACGATTTCGATGAAATTTAAAATATAGGGGTTTACCGGGGCGAGAAATCGATTTATCTGGGTCTTATGTCTGAAAATAATCATTTTCATCGTATTTTCTCTATTTCACCCAAGGATCGGAACCGGTTTTTTCAAAAACCCCCGAAGTAGTCTAATATTTTGAATTATTTTAGGCTCTTAATGTAGGACTCTATCGTGTATTTAGGTAACATATTCGTATTATTAGACTGCCCGATCAAAAATGATATTACAATCGAAGAAAGAAATAATACCGGTTTAATTTGTATAGAGAAAATACCGGTATCCGATCCCTGATTTCACCCCAGCAGAGCTCGGTCGCCCAGGAACTTATCTTATCTAGTTGAGGGCCCTTTCGGATACACTTCGACCCAGTGGGATCTTTTGTGCATTTGCCCTCCCCTTATAGCTACTCCCAAGCTCGCTCCATCATTTCCACAAAGCGGATGATGCAGCTCAGTGGGAGCACCCTGAATTCCTTTGGTTGCGGGTAGCCGTTACCAAAGAGATTCATTCTTTGTCTGGCAAGGGCATGACATTCACACAGTAAGTGTAAGCCGAGGGACTACTTAGTAATAATAAGAAATCCTTTGTTTTCTCTCGAATTGTTGGTTGCCTATGTTCGTCCATTGTATAATTTCTTAGTCATACCTATAATAAAACATTGTGAAACAGGTTAGTTGAGCAAAGTAAGTATCTATACTAGCATAGCATTACTATTACTTAGGGGTGCAGTTTTTGGCATTCGTGTAACTTTTTCCAAGTCTAAAGTAGTCGGTCCGCTTATGGTCGTCATATAGTCACAGCCAATTTATGAACCGCGGAGCCCACGAATGCTACTACCTAGTAGCGATTGAAATGTGAAGTTTTGCCATACCTTATTTTATTTATCTAGATGAGGGCTCTTTCGGATACACTTCGGCCCAGCGGGATCTTTTGTTCATTTGCCCTCTCCTTTATGCCTACTCCCAAACCTATTGCGGTTGAATAAATACAACACCAACATCTTTTTTGCGGTTATCTCCTCGCATAGGCACGTGCGTCTATAATTGAGCCCACAAGTAGGCTAAGTTCAGATGAACGCGCGACGACGCGCGGCTGGCTCGGCGCGCGGTTTGAGATTGTAACAAATCAATGTTGTTGTGTACATGACCGCGCGTCCGCGCACCGCCATGCATCGTGCGCAAGATCTCGCGGTGACGCGCGGTGACGCGCGGTTTAAGTTCTACACTCCTGTATCAACCTGTTCAGTGTTCGCGCGGTGTCGCGCGGTTTAAGGATCTACAATCCTGTATAGAGCTGTTCAGTTAACCCGCGCGGTTTGACGCGGACGAAGCCGCCGCCATCTGAACAGCTGAATCGCGCGACAGCGCGCGTCGCCGCGCGGTCATCTGAACTTAGCCTAAGGTAAATGCCGCGTTTACGCACAGGCGTAACGTCGCGCGACACGCCGTCGATCTGTCAGCTCGCGCTCGCGCGGCTAGTCGCCTGACATTGCGCCTATGCGTAAACGTAGGTATACCTACGTGCGCCTGTTGGAAGTCTAATGAAGTTTGATAGCATATTTTCTATTAGGCTCTTTCAGGGATAGTATAATTTTAATTAACGAGCATCTGCGGGCGTAGTCGTGGGTAAAAGCTAATTTTAATATAAATGTGACTAGACCTGCTAGTTGTGGAAGACCAAGATCCGAACAAGAGCCAGAGCTAGCCCCCATTGATTAGTCAGAACCGGCCTGAGGTCATTTTTATATTCCCACTGTACCAGAACTACTATTTTTACTCTATAGAATTTCAAAAAAAGAGTTGTTTTAAAACCTTTACCCTGGTGAAAGCCGGGTGAAATCTACGTATAGAAGAATGTATTCTTTATTGATGCAGCTCAATATTAAATAAAAGGTTTTTTTTTCTTACTAACTGACATCCAAAAAGCATTGTCCTTATCTTATCAGCTATCTACGAGTACGCTCTATTATTTCCTTGGATCTATTTTGGAATTAGGGGTACCATCTAGAAGGCTAGACAGATTACTTGGAAATTAGAGGAAGTAAATCATCCGGCTGTGTTATTTCAAATGCGACGCTGGTTTGTGTTTATTTAATTTTGTCTCAGAGGTTTAATACTGAAAAAAAATTTGGAGAGCCAATACCAATCAGTTGCTTACTCGTATTTATTAATATGAGTACCCAAGAGAGCAGTTTCAATGGCGCTACGTTATGTCTTACAACAATACTATAATTTCGCTTAGGTCAGTAATCAGTCATGAGAAGGTAAGGTACCGAAAATAATGATTGGAGTAGTGTGATTTTCATATTGGATTGTCAAATTATAAAGGGGTTTTGCGAACGCTTGAGTTTCGTGTAAAGATCGTCGCCGAGTTCCATACAGTTGTAAGTGAGAGGACCGTGAGAGGCGGGCGAAAGCGATCGATAGGACGAGCGGCGCGGCGCTGCAGTCGGCGAACCGCCCGCCTGGTGATGCCGTCGCGGTCGACTCGCTAAGCGTAGAGCCGAGCGCCCGAGCCACGCCGAGCGAGCGCCGCGCGCCGTGCGTCGCGTCCGCTGCCGCCGCCACCGCACCGTCTCGCCTCGGCGGCACTTCAGCAGCGCCTCTCCGGCACTCCGGCGAGCACCCGCGTCGCGATTCGACGCGTGACGCGACCATGCGCGGCGATCGCGCCGCCCGCGACAACCGTCACAACAAGGATCACGACAATCTAAAATCTTCTCTCAAAAAAGGCAGTAAATCAAAAAAGCACAGGGTGGTTTTTGACGAGAGCGCGAATGAATTTTTCGAAGCGGATTACATTATTGTCGTACGCGATGAGTGCGGGTATTCGGATGAAGGCGAGACCGACGAGTGCTCTGGCTGCGGGGCTTGCGAGCAGCGCTACCAGGAGCCGGAGCCGGGGGCGCTCAGCCCGCCGGAGGGGTACAAAGACATGGGGCTGTTCAACAGGGACGGCACGCTGCGGGAGCAGGCGTGGTGGGAGACGGGCGACGTGCTGCTGGTGGGCGAGCGCTCGGGCACGGTGTTCACGCCGCAGCACCTGCAGCTGCTGCGACGGCTGCAGCGCGAGCGGATGCTGCGCTCCACCATCTGCGCCGACTGCGACGCACACGCCGCGCTCCACCAGCCGCTAGGTGAGTCACCTCTATCTCAGCGAAGGACGAACGCCCTTCGGGCAGACGTCCTGCCTTCGCCCCCTACGATGCCAACGAACCGTTTACTTTTCTGAACACATCTTCAACCATATACCTACCTAATATGCCGAGAATTTCCCTCGATCATGTCGATTCTTGACAGAATCACTATACAAGTACTAGTGAAACCTTATATGAGTACCTATCCACCACTAACAGCAGTTATCATTGTTTAGAAAATTATCGTTGCCTTTGAACTGTGTTGTTTGATATTTCCTTCATTAAAAAAGAGAATAAAAGCGTTAAATTTGGTATACCTAGTAGGCGTAGCTGTTTTCATATTCATATTCATATTGTCTAACCTACTGTTGTCTTTGTTTTTAATAAATTTCTTTACATTTGGCAAGGCGAATGTTCTTTGTTGTTTTGATATATGCTACAGAATTATTTACTCCTACACATTTAATGATTAGATATCATTGTTGTGGTATCAATATTTATGAAAGCATATGCGAATTACTAATCTAGATGTACTTAGGTATTTTCTTACGGTCCATAAATATGTTTAATGTAACAATGATGAAGTGACGTAAGTAGGGACGGTGTCATGTTTCTAAGCTAAACAAACTGAATCTCATCGCCTATCGTCCCAGTCTTAGCATTTTACAATCTTATGAGACCCACAGAATAACAGCTTACCTGCAGTTAGAAACCGAAAAACAAAACATTAACGCGCCTTTCGTCCAAAATCTATTATGCCCACACTTACACGAATCATATAGGTACATAGTCTGTCGACAATAGTCGTGCGACCGAATTTAAAACTGTCACTCCACACACTGAGTTTCGAACGTTGATCGTCAGGCGGCCTGCCAGCGAACTTATGGCCGATTTGACCGCAAGGTGACGGAACCGTCAGGCCGAGATCTGGCTATACCTACAGATCTGTAGCACCGGGCACAGTCATGCAGATCGAATAAATCAGCCGTTCTAAACATGACGTGAAACTGCTATGGTTCTTTCTTAAGCCTCTCACAGACTGGCGCGGCCTGGCCGCGGTGGACAATAGTAAACTTGTCATTAGCTGTCAAATTTACTATGGACCGCTACCGCTGGCCGCGCCAGTGTGATGCGGGCGTTACAATTAACTGACAGGAGTGTAGCGCCGGCGAACTGTTAATCTGTGGGATCGTGGTGGGATCCCTTAGTTTATTTTTTTGTTTTGATAAATGGTTGAGTGGAGTCTTAAAAATTTGCAATTATTATTTCCCAACAGTTCCTAAGTTGCGTTTAATAAATTTTCAAGTTTTTTTGGCGGGTATTTCCATGTTTGTATACGTTACCTATGTATAGGCCTACGCCTAAGATACTTTGGTATTTAAGGTACAGTCACCAGCATTAATATCTGCCATAGCAAGGCGAGCAAAGACATGACACGTCCTAAAGGCCTTGAAATAGAGCCCCGTGACAGATATTTATTTATTTATTTTTTGGTATTATTTATTTATTTGTGGTTGTGGCATATTATACTGATGGTGTTCTAGAGTTACCTTTTCTAAACGAAAATGATTTAATTTCTGTTAATAGTTTACTATAATTTTTGATTCTTATTTATTTCCAAGCTTGATTAATTTGCCCCGTTAGTTCGTTGATTCGTTCCTTCGCTAACATGTGCTGGTCAAATTTTGCAAGTAAAATTTGACCGACTTTTCGCGTAGTGCAATCGAGTTGTGTAAATCGGCCTATATAGGTCCGTTCCAATGCTAGGCACAGGCCTCCTCTCATGGATGAGAGAGAACGGGTAATAGTCCCCACGCTGGCCCGGTGCTGGTTGGGGACTTCACAAATACCTTTGAATTTCTGCGCATATGTATGCCTTTTCCTCACAATGTGTTTTCTTCACCTTTAGCTTTTCAACGGTAAATATGAAATGATACTTTCATATTACGTACATAAGTTCCGAAAAACTCATTTATACGAGCCGGGATTCGCACCCACGACCGCCGTTTGGCAGCCGCACTTTTGAACCACTAGGCTACCGTAGCTTTTTTTTAATGCAATATTATGGTACGAAAAAGCTGGTCTGATGATAGAGACGGAAGGTGGCCATAGCATCTCATCAATTACACAAAATAAACCAACGAGTACATGATGACTGAACAAAAAAACGTTCTGTTGGCAATAAAAGCTTGTACTAAAAATGAAATTTTGACAGAAACTTATTCGTTATGTGTGATTGCATCTTGACAACATTGAATCGGTTTTTGACAGCAACCGGAAAAAACTATTAGATACTAGTTATTCTCAAATGAGATAATGTTTTTTGTAAGGGACAAGAGACGACGATATAGTAGTCTTGGCTGAGACCATGGAGGACTATGCTCGATGATCTCAGTAAAGCTTCCGAGCGAGTTGGTCTAAGAATGAACATGGATAAAACGAAGGTCATTTCAAATGCCCATGTAGTACCACCAACTCCCATTACAATCGGACACTTTATGCTCGAAGTTGTAGACGATTATATATACCTAGGACATAACACTGTCGAGTTAGGTAGGTCCAACTTCGAGAAAGAGGTCAATCGTCGAATCCGACTCGGATGGGCAGCGTTCGGGAAGCTCCGGCACATCTTTTCGTCCAATATTCCGCAGTGTCTCAAGACGAGAGTCTTTGACCAGGTGGTTGCCAGTGATTACATATGGCACTGAAACTTGGTCGCTTACTATGGGCCTCATAAGAAGGCTCGAAGTCACCCAAAGGGCAATGCAGAGGGCTATGTCAGGAGTTTCTCTGCGTGATCGCATCAGAAATGAGGCTATCCGCAGCAGAACTAAGGTAACCGATATAGCCCTCCGAATTGCTAAACTTAAGTGGCAGTGGGCGGGGCACATTGCACGTAGAACCGATGGCCGTTGGGGTCGGGTGGCGACCACGTACCGGAAGGCGCGGCGTGGGTAGGCCCCCCACAAGGTGGACTGATGATCTGGTAAAGGTCACGGGAGTCCGCTGGATGTGGGTGGCGCAGGACCGGTCAATTTGGCACTATTTAGGGGAGGCCTATGTCCAGCAGTGGACGTCTTTCGGCTGATATGATGATGATGATGATGACAGAACGTCGTCCCAACCTCTCTGCACAGCAAGACTTTTAGGCCGTTCATCCCCCTGAGTAACGGTAGATCATTTAGAGAGTGCCTCGGCGATAAATGGGACCTGGATATTGCCACCATCAATTGGTAAAATACGAGTGACAAGATCCAAAGTCCCATGCGCCGAGGCAAGGAAGGCCACCACACCCACATCCTGACAGCGACGTACTCCCAACCCACCGTGACGGACCGGAAGAGCTGCCTGACACCACTGCGCTTCCTCCAGATGCACATTCAATAGGGACGATAGCTCTGGAAGCTAACTTGAGTGTTGCGTCCACACTCGCCACATCGTCCTTTCTCTCTCTCAAAATTCTCAAATTGATTTAGAATTATATGCACAGATTTAGTGGTCAATAAATTCCTGGCAAAAAAAAATTGTACAAGCTTTTATTACCAACTGTACTTTTTACAGCGTGTGACTTTCATAAGAACATTTATTTTAAGGAACGATAGCTTTCAGTGCTGTGAACCGTTTTATCGAAAAAATATAACAATTACCTTTTCTAATGGAGAGTTATTAATTTTTTAAATTTTCTCGAGCAGCAATGTACTGCTAACATTCACTTGACGTTTCAGAGAGGCAGAGCTAGTTACTGTCAGTTGTTAGCTTTGTTACCAATACATTGCTGGCCGAATTAATTTGTATGAAAAAAAATATAGTTTTTTTTAAACTAGAGATACCAATTTACGTTCATTAGGGCTTATACTTTCAGTCCTTAAAATAAATGTTCTTATGAAAGTCACACGCTGTATAAAGTAATCAACTACTCGTTGAGTCGATTCTAACGAGCCCAAACTCAATGGGATTAAGTCTCCATCATCAGAACAGCTCAATGGTACCATAATATTGAATTGTCATCCAAACTATACTTACACCCAAAGTTCAGCTCAATCGGTTCAAGATATCTGCTTCAAAATTGTGTTGCAAGATTCCACCCGAACAAACATAGTTACATTGCAAGTCAAATAAAAGCTTGTAAAATAAAGAGGCTCAGTAGGTAGTACCTATCCACTTAAAATGAACGGTTGTATATCAGATTCAACGCGCTGCTTTTTTTGCTATCATTTACTCGACGACTACTTAACTTGACGACTAAGATTATTTCGCGATTCATTTTCTCACTCCTTTAAGGCCAACAAAAAGGATGCTTTTAAAAATTCAGAGGCGCTTTCAACGCAGAAAGGCTATTTAAACCGTTGCACCATGATGGAAAAACAAAGAAAAAGCTACAGCTAGTCCGTTTCAAATAGCTATTCTGCAGTGAAGCCTTGCGGATAAGTTGTTCGTAAAATACCGAATTTATTAACAGAGGATAATACACTTTATACCAGGAGGATAGGTAGTTAGTATTCTCTTATTTAAACAATAATCATATTTCGCTATTGTCGACTTCGCTTCGCTATTGATGCACTAGAACAGCCATACTCAACCTTTTTTCTACGAGGGCCGCAAGGTAAGTACTATCGGCCCAAGCCAGAGTGGACCAGTTTCAAAACAGTATCGCTTGCAATACTATCCGCTGCAACCAAAATGCGCCTTTTAGACTCTGGCTTGGGCCGATGGTACATTTATGGGGTTTTTATACTGCGATCGCATTGTGGATGGTGGTGGACCACTAGCAAAAGCTCGGCGGGCCGCAGGGTTGGGTATAGCTGCACTAGAACTATTCGTCCTTAATATTATTTTATAACGTTCCTTCTTTGTCCACGATGCCTATCATATTCTTATCTAGCTTAATAATAACAGTAGAATCCGAATATTCATCCACAAATACTACATGTAAAACAGTGTATTATATAGTTAGATGTTATTTTTAACCAACTTCAAAAAAGGAGGAGATTTTATGTTCCACTGTTATGTTCAACAATTTCTCGGTCAATTGTCGACTGATTTCCAAAATTTCCATTTTATTTGAAAGAGTATACTCCTGGAGGTGGTCCATTGTCACCAAGTCAGGATCTGATGATGGGTTCCCAGGGTAATTCAGGTCAACCCTCAAATATTATAGGCACGCGTGTAGTGAGATCGGTATTTTTTCTATTATAACTGAAGTAGAACATCAATGATGAAGACCACAGATGACTTATGGACCTCCAAAAATATGTAAAGTACGTCAAAGATTTCAACATGATTCCGTTGAAGTAGCAACTAATGAAGTGTGTTTAATTCTGAGATCCTTGAGGAATCGACGGAACTCCTCAAATATTATCAGCCCGCATATAGCGACTTGGGTTTTTACCCGACTGCCACAGGAGGAGGGTAATGTTTTTTCTATAATACCTAATCAACGCGTTTGCTCTCGGGAAGCAGTTTATGTGGTAAATTGGAAAGGAAATGTGGAAATTTTTATGTAGGAACCCATGTAGGTACTCGTAAACTTTGTTTTGAAAGTAAATGATATTCATTCATGTTATTTAGATTCATTCTTTTATTAAAAAATATTTCAACGTTTATCACGTATAGTACGATTTAAAATTACAGTATGTCATCATCATCACAAATGTATCAAGACTCTTCTCTATGTAGCTCTCTTATCAGTTATCAGCAGTAGGTTCCCAATCCAATCACTTTCTGCACCGCGGTTTAGGACTCAGTAGCCTGCGCTTCAATTTCTAGCCAAAAGTTCTGCCGGAAGTCTCGTCTTCAACTTTGCCAATACTGTTAGGTACTGCCCAGCATTCGCCCATACAACCATTTCTGGTCGCAAAAATTCAACAGTGGTCACGATTTTCTAGACGTAGTCGCACATTACTAATAACGGTACCAACACATACAAACAGTGTGAATCTGTTTACAATATGTGGTAATGTTGTGAACACATTCCGAAGTACCTACCAAGATTTTGGTTATTTTGTTACGGCACAGTTTCTGAACGTTGCGACTTAATATCATAGGGAAATTTTTGGGAGTGTCGAGTTTGTGACTGTGTGCACTTGACATGTACATGTTCCGGAACTAAATGTGCACAATGTTACTGGTAACCACTATTTGTTCCCAAAGTTACGTAACTGTTCCGGAAATATGTTGACACAGGGGATCAAACGAAGCATCATAATTTCATAATTGTGTCAGTGGTTCTCAAAGTGTGGTGCGGTATGTTTCAGACTTAGAGTTAATTATTAATAGTAAAAAATGAGTCGGAAAACAAAACCCTTTTGCCATTGACCACCGCTTTAGCCTAGTTGGTAGTGAGTGACCCTGCCTACGAAGCAAGAGGTGCTGGGTTCGAATCCCGGTATGGGCATTTATTTGTGTGATGAGCACGAATATTTGTTCCTTTTTACTGGCTGCATTTATTCGCCATATCACACGGTTGTCTTTGGATCTTAGTAGCTTTATCTAGATATTTATTCCCCCATAGCTTTCCATTACATCCTGGTAACTCTGTCGCTGCTTAGTTGGGGACTCCTTATTTAACATATTCAGAGCTATAGCCATCATATTTGATGGCTATTCCAATATCCACTATTTGTGGATTCACTGGTTCAGTCCTACCAATATGTCATACGAGTATAAAGTGAAATGTAAAGAAAATGCAATATTTAAATAAACGCAAAATACTTACCCCAGTATAGCGAATGATCGTAAACTTGGTTTGTTCATTCTTTCATTTGTCTTTTTGAATTTCCAACGAAATTCATATTTAGAGCCAGTTTGGAACTCTTGTCATAATATAGGTAATTTCACGAGAGTTGAGGCCACGCACACAACAACACTGTCATGTAATGGCAGCGAAGTTTTGACATTACTGTTCTATTATTGTACCGATAGCAAGTTCAACAGTGAATGGCAAGAAAGACCAAAAAGTTCCTATAAACTATTTTGTTAAGTATTAATATATTTCTACCAATTCATCGACTTTATACAAAACAGAAAGCATTTTAATTAATTTTATTTACACCAATTCAAATAAAGGTCACATATGCGTAGGTATATACATGAATATATATAATATTAATCGTAGAAACGAAAGAGAATAAGTAGGTAACAAATTGCATTGTCTTTATTTATTTAGCTATTAAAATTGTATTCACATATATGTTCATTACTTTGTTATCTCGTTATCAAACCTCTTTAAAGATGATTGAAGTAACTGGCACTCGTTACATCGTTGTCATACTTATTGACAACCAGATTTTCCAAGAGACAAGAAAACCTACAGGTTTTTATTCTACGGAAACATGGCTGAAACAATAGGTCGTGGGAAAACTTTAAATAGACAAAGTCGGGAAATTATATTTAACGTGTTCTGTCGTTTTAGACAGAACTTAAGAAATGGCGGTCAACATTTACCTGCGACAGAACAGTTCACATTCAATAGCGTCATGAGGAAATTAAACGAAGAAATTAAAGCACTTGACAAAGAGACGTTTCAGAATATTTTCAGAAAAACCCAAGAAAATGAAGAAAGATACAGAATAAAGGAACCTAAGATTGATGAACTAACCGAAAACCATAAACTTGTAGGTAATAATCAATCTTGACGATTCAGATATGCTAAGTGACGATACTTTATAAAAATATTTTTTTTTACTGTTGGTTATACCTATTCTTATTAAAATATATGTATATGAATATATATGAGCGTTTTTTATTTACATTCACTCACTCATTTCATTCATTAACTTTTTTTGCAATCATTACTTTATGTAGCTGTGTGTGTAATCATTCACCTCAACTCTCGTGAAATTACCTATAACAACGATTATAATCACGATTCACGAAGTTCAATTTAGTTTACCGTAATCTGTAATTCTTAATGTGACAGGGTTCCGTGTTAGCTCAACAATTTAAATGGTTGATCGTACAATGCGACACGAAGACTGCTCTCAGGTTGTGGTTTGCCGGTGAGTGGATAACCAAGTTCGTATTACGTTGTATGCACTAATTCTGTTAATCAATGTAAGTCTCAGTTGCGTTCAGTCACAAGTAAGTCGTAACATTGTGAGCACTTGCTTGAGAGCTTTAAAATTTTCGAATGTTCCTTCATCTCTTTTCAATTTTATAGTACAGCCTGCAGCCCGTGCCTGTGATTGCCGATAACCCTTCGACTGTGTACGATCCTATAACTCTTTCAACGAAAAGTTTCGAAAGCAATGGTCAATCTTCGCATAATTTATTCAGGTGTGTCGTTTCGTTTACGATTTTGGCTAAATAAATACCAAGCCTTCACGACGCCCTACAATTCGTTTTTGTTTGCGGACATCTATGTATTTTCAGGTAATTCCGCGTCTATTACAGTCATTTAACGATCTAAAACTATTCTAATCTTGCGGGTAAAAAAAACCGGCCAAGTGCGAGTCGGACTCGCGCACGAAGGGTTCCGTACCATTATCTATAAAAACGGCAAAAAAATCATGTCCGTTGTATGGGAGCCCCAGTCCGACTCGCACTTGGCCAGTTTTTTAGTATTTGTTGTTATAGCGGCAACAGAAATACATAATCTGTGAAAATTTCAACTCTCTAGCTATCACGGTTCTTGAGATACAGCCTGGTGACAGACAGAGGGACGGACGGATGGACAGCGAAGTTTTAGTAATAGGGTCCCGTTTTTACCCGTTGGGTACGGAACCCTAAAAACTACCTGTGTGCAATTTGTAACATTGGTTTCTAAATTTGAAAAGCAAGTATAACACGAAAATGCTCACATTCGAATTCCACGTCGTGAAAAAAATATGCGACGTGTTGTAGCAAAAGGACTAGAAAAATATTCTTTTTAGCCGACTGCGCGACAGCAAAACCTGGGTTATCTTTTTGATGTGTAATTTAATAATCTCTGTAGTACTTATTACGTACACTTTATTCCCATACGAATGTTCTCAACTATTGAATGGAATTCGATGTTGAATTGTGACGACTATCGATTGGTCAGGTGTACGACTTTAGAAATGGCCACCAAATCTGACAGCTAACGTTTCCATAATTGACTCCATTTTAGTGTGCCACTTTTGGAGCGCTTATATGTATAACGTATAACCTATCTACCTCTTTTTATATTACATCATTGCCGCGAGGTATGTACCTATTCCACTTCCAAAATGTGACGTGCCCTCGGTAGGTCCCGTATTTCATGTCTCTTTCTTTTGTAATAAATAAGAGATATGAGCCACGGGAAACCCGGCGGTCTGATCACAACGGACTGATTGAAGAATAGTATAAATTATACATATAGGTACCTACAATAATTGAGAGAGTATTATTAAAACATACGTCTGGATATTTCGTTACAAACCGTACATGAAAGAAACAGGTCCGTCTGACTCATCAACGTGTTATGAAAACAGCTTAATACGGTAACTTGAGATGTCCAATTGTGTGCTCAGAGAAGTGCGCGTTTGTGTGCATTGTAGATGGTAGGTATGCATAGTGACAACCCAAAAATATACCATAGAGACGGTTATTTCACTTGTTTTGTTATTCAGAAACTTAATTTAACCGTAGAACTCGGTAAACACACAGTTATAAATACCTACTTCCATCTAGTCAGTACGGGGCTCAACGTTGTCACGTGACAATTTTTAAAGAAAGGAAATATTTATTGTCACACAAACAGATACACACGCAAAATACACATAGAGATAAAAAAACAAGATTATTTATGTAACAAAAGGAATGAGCTCAGCATGTGCTGTGACAGTCATTGCGGCTGCACAGCGCCGCTTACCTGTCCATCAGTATGCCGTTATCAGCTGCAGCCAGCAAAATGGCAAAAGCGGAACCTTTATAGTATCGTCATGTCCGTCTCTCCGTCTGTCCGTATATCACAGGAATTTTACTCGAGAAAAATTTTGAGAATATGTAGTTATATTTTGTTAGCCTCTACATAGTTCTGTAATAAAATGACTAAAAAATTTTATTAAGGTGTGCACTCCATACATGTACCTAACTGCAAGGCCTTTCAAAATAAGTATAAGGTTTCTCAGGTTCAAATTTTGACCCCCCTCTTTTTTTTGAACGGTATTTAAAAATATGAAAAAAAACCATGGCTTATTAAATTCTTTCACCGAAAATAATTTTGAACAAGATCGGTTCAAAGGTTTTCGATATATTGCTGAAAAACGGCCTTCCCTATAGAAAAGGACATAAGTGCCGAAAGATTTCTGTGACGATATGACCTTTTTAATAGGCATGGAACCCTTCGTTTTGCGTGATCTAACACGCACTTGGCAGGTTTTTTGTCTTTTTACGTGTTCTAATTGTAGTTAGTTCCATACAAGGCATTTATGATTTAACTCTCTATAAAAACTGGTTCGAATGGCATCGTCTACAAAATAGAGTCACAGTACCTGCACTACCTACAGGACTGATATGATAAATAATTGGTGATAAGGTCATACTTATTACTATCTTTTTGACATATTAAAAATCTAGAAAAATCGAAATACCTACTGTGCAAAACGCGTTTTTTTCCGCCATCTTGAATAGTACATTGCATGGGGTCTAAAATAAGCTGTAATTTTCACTTTGACTGCGAGAAAATAGTAAAAACAAAGATTATCCATCCACAATCAATAATAAATTCCTAGGCGAAATGATTGTTTTTGGCGGCATGTTTTTTTTTAATAAACACAGGTACAAAATAATTCCATTACAGGCTGTAGGAAACTAGCCTATATTATAGCATCCTTAGAAGTCCAATAAATTTTAAGTCTACTACAGCGACAGTGGCTCGAACACTTCCAACGTAATCCCTACTCCGCGATAGATAGATACTTAAACGAAACTATCTTCAGAGCTTTTTAACAAACTTCTGAGTCTTTTACGCACAAGTTAGGGAGTGCTTTGTTAAAAGATACGGTTCATGTAGGTACTCTTTCTAACGTAATTTTTAGTTTTTTTAACAATGGTTAATGTTTGTGGTATATTTTGTGATTATTAAGCGTTTTAAAAAACATCGAAAAACTTTCGGATGAAACAAAAGGCTGGGGTTAGTTAAAACATCTAACAATAATGTACCTATTTATTAAATGTGTATATAACCACTTACATAATTGATTTCCTTAAAAAAATAGATTATTTTTTAATCGATTTTAATTTAGAGCAAAATAATCGATGATTGAATAATCGATTTTTTTTAAGGCGGAAGTCACATTCCTATTATACATAAAATCATATCCCCAAAAATTCTTACTCCATGTGGTGAAAAAGCAATATAGGCTCATAAAAAAATCAAATGTGTTCAATGCCCCGAAACTTATGGTTCACAAGTCCCGACACTAAAGCCGATCATTTCTGTCCTCGATACCCCCAATAGTCTAGGAGTTATGAAGCTTGTTTCAAATGACCCCACTGGCCCCATTGACCCCAGTCTTCCCTACTTTGAGATGGTTGTATGTACCCAATATGAGCCGATCTCTTTCTGGCTAAGACTTGAGCTAAGAAAATAATACTAAAGGTTGCACAATTTATGATGTTGTTGTGTTGTAGTGCATGTTGTTACGGGAAATACTTCACTTTCGGATACCAGCGCCATTGCATCTTTTAGTATGTTAAAAGGCATGTCTCCTGGACCCGAAAACTGCCGGGAGACAATCTCTAAGGAGTTGGTCACCCCAGTAATGACGTCATAAAAATTACCGTGGCCGTGTTTGTAAATTTTTCAATAACATCCAAACTATGCAACGTACGTACATACCTACTTACATACATGTATGGGATATCAAATGAAAGTTGAATAAATTTTCTGTGGTTTATCGATACATTATATTTTGATACATACCCAAGTTTAAGGACTATCAGCAAGAGTAAAAAAAAGTAAAGAAAAATCCATGGATTATCAGCTTTTGTGGCAAAACTAGAAAAGATACATGAAAATAATGTATAACAGAAAAGGTACCTAGTATTTACTTTACATTCCAATTTATTATTTCAAGATAAGAGGAAAATTGAAAAAAAAAATGCTCAAAAAACCGACGAAGTGCGTGTCGGACCACGCTAAACGAAGGGTTCCGTGCCTATTAAAAAAGTTGTATCGTCACAGAAATCTTACGGCACTTACGTCCTTTTTTTAAGGAAGGCAGTTTTTCAGCAATATCTCGAAAATAATTTTCGGTAAAAGAATTTAATAAGCCATGATTTTTTTTCATATTTTTAAAATACACCGTTCAAAAATTAGAGGGGGGGACAGAATTTTAGTGACTTGGGGCGATTATCTCTGACTCTATTCACTAAATCAAAAAAAATGCTGAGAAATCTTATATTTATTTTGAAAGGCCTATCGATAGATGTGCCAGACGTGGGCTAACAATGAAAAAAAATGTTTGGACTCTCAATTTTATGTATGGAGTGCACCCCTAAAAACATGTTTTTTTGTCATTTTAATTACAAAACTACATATGTAGCGGCTAACAAAATACACCTATCCTCAAAATTTTATTCAAATACACCTTATAGTTCTCGAGTAAAATGCCTGTGACATACGGACAGACGAACAGACGGACATGACGAAACTATAAAGGTTCCGTTTTTGCCATTTTGGCTACGGAACCCTAAAAACCAACAACGCAAAGCGGCTTTTCCCTACAAGATTAAAAATTATCAAAATTTATATTTTCCAACATTACTTTTCATCTTTCCTGTTCTGAAAATGGACTTTTCGTGGGTACGTATATAGCCGGGTGGAAAATAGCGTTTTCTACCCTAGAGTTGGAAGTTTTTTTTTATTGTTACTATTAGCCACGAAGTCGAAGAGAATTGAGTTACGTCATATTATTACTTAAAATGAAAGCCCAGCTTTATTTATTTAAACTTTATTGCACAAAATACAAGAATTTACAAATGGCGACCTTAATGCCACATGGCATTCTTTACCACCTAACCATTGGGCTAAACAGAGAATGACGTGGCTTTACATACACCTAAACTCAGCTATACTTTAAACGATGGGTTTATTACGATGTATAGGTTGATATTAAAACACTTTTACATTGAGTGACAGTTGGACTGTCCTAACTCGCGTTCGAAACGTTACGTGATCACCCCCCCCCCCCCAGAACTCGTACCTATGTATATTTAAATATTATACTCTGTTGTTAGAGTCAAGTCAACCAAACAATAAGAGTTTATTCTAATATTAGTCCACACAATTTCGAGGTTTTAATTTCAGATTAAGTCCTTGTTTCTATCCGGTCTTAGTCTGTGAAACTGACTCGACTTGATGTCTTGTTTCCAGTTCCAGGTAGTCCTAATTGTACCGGCCTAAATTACCTACTGTTGGAGTAGACTAACCCGCCCACCATTTTTTGATCGCACTTTGTTACATTTTTGATCGCAAGTAGGGTTGCATCTCTATATTCATTTGGTAAAGCTGTTGTACTAAAGCGGCTACACACCATCAGTTTTAACTGTACAGCCGAACTGTTCAGTTAAAACGTATATATATGCTGTGTACGCAAAACTAGGAACTGTGCAGTTGAACTGTTTTTGCTACACACATACGTTTTAACTGAACAGTTCGACTGTACAGTAAAACTGATGGTGTGTAACAAGCTTTAAACATACTGGTGTCTGGTAACCTTCAGCGGTACTGCGGGAGCGTTATCCCCGCGATCCGGTCACCTTACCGGGGGTTAAGGACACAGCAAGTCTGCCCTGTGCCATCGCCATGCCACTCGATGTCGGCTTGTGCCGCAAACCCTCTAACTTTCCTGGATCACTTTATCAGAATAGTACCTACATTGTGCCACGAGGTTTCATCACATTTGTGAGGAAACATTTGAAACAAAATGAATATAATCGCAAAAAAAAAATATTCTACAAAATGTCAATAGTCCATTTTTTTTGACGGGCAAGGCAAAGACCCTTCGGCATACAGCCAAGATATAAAATCACTGTTAAAAATATTTTACACAGACACAACATTACAAAATTTTAATTTGTAAATCATAAAATAATTGGGAATGGATGAAAATTTTAGAAATGCCTGATTCTTTTTTTGGTGATAGGAATAACCTTCCTTAGCACCAGAAAAAAGTTTCAGATTTTTCAGCTGCGTCTATTATTTTTGTAAAATATAAACAGTTTCCTCACTTACGTTTTGGGTCAGTTACGGCACCTTCCTCGATCGGTCTCGTATAACAAAAAAACATATTAAATATGGTAAACTGACACTGGCAATGATATTGACACTTGCAGCAGCTATATTGGTCATTACCAGTGTCAGTTTACCACAGATATTTAAGATTTTTTTGTAATATTATGAGACAGATCAAGGAAAGTGTCTATTTACCGTTCTTGACCCATAACGTAAATGAGAAAACTATTTATATTTTTCAAAAATAATTGTCGCAGCTGAAAAATCTGAATTTTTTTCTGGTGCTAAGGAAGGTTATTCCATCACCAAAAAATTAATCAGGCATTTCTAAAATTTTCATTTATTCCCCATTGGCTGGTCGATCACGTAAACTGTAAAGCATTGTACTCGCGTCAGGTAGATCTAAATGTAACTTTTTGTGTGAGAAAATGAGTGGAGTGGAGATGTCTTCATGTGCATTCGAAATGTTACGTGATCAGTGATCACCCCTCTGCGCTGGGCTTGACATGTAGGTATCAAAATACTGCTGATCGATCACGTAACGTATTGTACGCGCGCCACTTTTTATATATGGGAAAATGACAGTTGAGTTGTCCTAACGTGCGTTCGAAATTTGTTTATCTGGATAGAAGCGAGGAGGCAAGCGCCGACTGTGGCGTAGTCGACCTTGAGACGTATTTAGGGTTAATCGTGCCACTTAACATTTTTCTAGGGTTGCCCATAGCTGATTTAGTATGTATTCTGCTGCTCATAACAAGTGCCGTTCGAATTGTAGTTGACACAATAAAATAAAAGATCAATTATCAATCAAAACACATTACTTACATCATAATCTGGTAGTTTTAATTCCAGGCGATCTTGTCAACTTAACTCGAAGCACATTAGTTGGCTTGATAACGTGGTTGTCAGCGCGGTTGATGCTATGCATTTCTTTAAAAAATTGCCACTTAATTTCTTACGAGTTTTTCTGTAACTTTTATGTTATTTCTACTCAGAATCAGAATCACGATCTCTTTCCTTCCCAATAGGAGAAAAAAGTGCCCCAAAATTTCCATACATTTTTGAACTGAATATTACGAAAAAATCATTGGGACATTTTTTTGTCCCATTAACATCGAAAGGGCTCGTGATTCTCAGTGGAAATAACATAAAACTTCTAGGAAATGTTATAATTAATAATACTCCAGGCAAAATACTGTTTCGAAAAACATTAATTTATAATAGCGTTTTTTTTGTTTATTTCATTCTAAAACGTTATTCTAAGATGCTTTATTCAAGAATCCAACAAACTTTCCACCCGGAAGTAATTATATAGACTTAAATTAAACATTAATTGTCTGTTATATTTTATTTATATTGAATATCTTAAAGCAAATGTAAATGAACCTAAATAAAGATAAAAAAATATATTCATATTTATCCGAACTTTTTAGGAGCTAATTAAATATTTATTTTTTTGATGTCTGATTTTTTGTTGGATTTTGCCTCTAGGTAACTATTTAATTGATAATATATCCATTACATTAAAAAAATTAGCTATTATAAATTATTTCCAAATCTGTCATTTTTTCCATACAAGTTGTCAGTTCATTGCCTGGACTATAATAGTGGTATTTTTTTGAGACACACTCAAATATGCTTTTTTTTATCCATTTGAGATTACTCCTAATTAGGTAGGTATCGAAACGAATACAAAGCTGTGTGACTTTGTCGACAGAATCGTGCTTAAGAAGAACAAAACAGCTCTACTAGGGCTTCCAATCCCGGGATACCGGGATTCAATACCGGTATTTACAACTACAATACCGGGATCCTGGTATTCTTCTAAAGTAGCGAATTATGCTAAATAAGCTTAATATCATCCATCAAAACCACTAATTTTGGCTGCTCTCTAGAATATATAATATGATAAAGTCTGTCTAGAATATCTAGATAGACTTTTCCCTTTTGTGAATAAGCCAGCAATTGTATTTCTAAGTCAACAGCTAGACGTAGCAATGCACCGACGAGAAGTTCTAAAATTTGCGAAACATTCTTTTTGAGAACTTTTCGGTAACTTCTGAGAATGTTCTCGAGAAAGAGAACTTATCTGAATACTTCATATACCAGTAAATTATATCATCGAGACTAATGGTAGCTTAATTGTAGTCATTATTATATCTTCAGTTCTATTATCGACACTGCACTTTACTAATGAGTTCAAAGGTTTTTCATATTTAGTCGTATTTGTCAATAGGAAGTAAGTTTGCGTAGTTATAACAGTCATTATTGTGGTGGTAAGTATAAGGTAATGGTATGAGATTTTGTGGAAAAAATTGGAAGACAGTACTCCGAGGGGGGTTGTTGACATGTTCCGATACTGGTATGCAAACCAGACTAATCAAGTGAGATGGGCAGGCTCGCACTCAGACGTGTACAGGTTGACATGTGGAGTGAGACAAGGTGGTCTCAGTACGCCTAGGTTGTTCAATCTTTACATGGATGAGCTGATCGCTAGGCTTAGCAACACGGGTATTGGATGCTCAGTGGGTGGCACAACTGTAAATAATATTAGTTATGCAGACGATATGGTGCTGCTGTGCCCAGCGATCAGTGCTCTTGTCCGGCTCTTGAAGATATGTGAGGAGTATGCGATGACCCATGGCCTGAAGTACAATACCAAAAAGAGTGAACTGTTGGTTTTTAAGGCGGGAAACAAGGCTCTTACCTCTATCCCTGAGATCCAACTGTGTGGGGCTCGTCTTATCAGAGAGTGGCGCGGATTAAGTACCTCGGGCACTGGGTCACCGATAACCTCCAGGATGACGCGGATATCGAGAGGGAACGCAGGGATTTGGCGGTTAGATGTAACATGCTATCACGTAGGTTTGCACGCTGTAATGGAAATGTTAAAAAGACTCTTTTCAAGGCTTTTTGTCAGTCCTTTTACACGTGGAGCCCTGATTACGCGGTATGGAGACACTGGAACGCCCTACATTAAAAAAAAAACTTGCATAAATTTTCATTTGTCATTAGTTTGTTTAATTTGGATACAGCAACATCACTAAGTTCATCAACATCATGCTATCGTTTTGATGAATAGATTGTCAACTAAATGTGCAAAGAAACTAAAAGGCTTGTTTTAAAACTAAATATTTAATGAAAGTCCGATCCCGGGATCCAGGGATTGATGAGAACAGTTTCGGTATTAATACCGGCTTTGCTATAGAGGTCCGGTATTTGGAAGCCTTGATCTCTACATTGACACACGTATTGCCTTTGACGAATACGAGGAACTGTTTACATTGGAAATATTATTGCTCGATTGGTATCCCTAAAGAAGCGCTGTCACTTACAATTAACAGTCAGCGGTCGCTATTTTAATTGCCTCGGCTATTTGTTCTACTTTGGCGTTTGAAATTTGCCATCACCACGTTTTCATGTTGTCAACGTCCCCAGCCCTTTGCTAAAAAGCTAGTTTACTGTCGTAATGTAAAACTGTGACAGTAGATAGGTACCTTTTGAGTCGTCGAAGCACTAACTAACCTACCTAGTTATACTAGCTACCAATAGGTAAGGGCAAAGCATATATCTATCCTAACCAACTGCGACCAGTTTGTTTCAGTTAGAGTCGCAGTTCTAATTAAACTGAATTTGCTTTATTGGAGGCAGTGTATTTTTATTTTGCTCTGCCTGACACAATCTAACCTATGTATTTCCTTCGAAACCACTAATTTTTACTACAGTTGTAGTAGTTTAACCATAATCTGACCTTTGATTCAATTTCGCTTTAGCCTTGGTCTATCCGTGTACATGTATTGCATGTTGTTACGCCAGACAAAGAATGAATCACTTTGGTAACGGCTACCCGCAACCAAAGGAATTCAAGGAGCTCCCACTAAGCTGCATCATTCGTTTTGTGGAAATGATGGAGCGAGCTTGGGAGTAGCTATAAAGGGGAGGGCAAATGCACAAAAGATCCCACTGGGTCGAAGTGTATCCGAAAGGGCCCTCAACTATATAAGATAAGATGTTGTTACGAGAAAATACTCCAGAAAGAGGAGATAACTCCTGGGCCCCGAAACTAACGGGAGACAATATCCAAAGAGTCGATCTCTTGAGTAACCAAATCGCCGCGGCTGCGTTTGGAAAAATAACAATTAACAACATTTTATTTTTCTGACTCCTTCGTTTTGTTTAGGCATTTAATAGTATTTGAAAAGTTATGAGACACGTACTTTTCATTTTATTTTAAGTTAAACGTTTGGGTGTTTTAAACTACCACGTTCGAAAAGGGCATAAGTACATTTAAGGAATGAATAAGATTAGTACTGTGGTCAATTTATTGAATTAAAAAATTATAGCATGCTGTGTCTGTGACCATGGCATTTGAAATTGACAATGACAAGATAGAAGGAGTCAAATAACTGTGAATGTCACAACATTTTTTTTCTTACAAGATGCATAACAACAGCTATGGAATATCCGTATTTAGCCTTTAAATGGCTTCTTCAAAGTAATTTCCAGTTTTCTCAAGAACTAGCGAATATAAAAATGCATTATTTTTTAAATTTACTCAGAAAGCCCAAACTATGCAGCGTACAGTAAGGGAAATGTATTCACGTACCTTTTTATACCTTATTGTCATAGTAAGAAGAGCGCAAAAGGTACGTGAATACATTTCCCTTACTGTACATACACGTGTGGGATACATTATATTTCAATAAACGCGCAAATTAAAGAACGATTAGTAAAAGTATATGTAAGAAAAAGTTAAATAAAAATTTTATTCAGACATGAATTACTGAAGAAAGCGATTCCGCTTTACCTACTACCTTTCAACATTTAGACCTTACAAAGCCCCGGGGCCAGATGGAATCTACCCGATTTTGAGACCTATAATACTGTACGGTAGCCTGGTATGTTGGCCATGGACTTTGATGAGCACATGCAGAGAGGTCCTGATGAAGGTGCAGAGAACGGCATGCACGGCGTTCCGAACCACGCCTACAGCGGCGCTAGAAATCTGGAGTGGAGGAGAACCACTGGAGGGTTAATAGCCAATGCAATGAATCACCACCCGCGAGCGGCAATCATAGAAACCTTTAATGCACCAACATTTATTTCCAAATGTAAGCTTGTAACGTGAAAGGATTATTGGATTTATTGGTGACACCAATAATGAAAGGTTTATTCATAACACCTATAAAGCTTTCACGTTTCCGATTGACATTCTATAAAGCGCTTTGATTGGTATTCCACAATGCGTCATAGTTTTCAGGCGTAGTTTTATTTGCCGAGATTATTTTCCCTAGTTTAATTTCTACCTTGTTCATTTCATCCTTTTTATTCGCGCCCGAGACAAAAATGGTTTATTGAGCTAAAGTTAAGCTTTTATTTTTACGTATGTGGTCTAAACTCGATAATTTCGTCTCTTTAAAAAAACCGGACAAGTGCGAGTTCAACTCGCGTGGTGCGGGTTCCGTAAAATATTGAGAATTTTCCCGTTACTTTGAATACTCAAACTTCTCATAGGTTTTCTTTTAATCTTTAGGCAAGGGACTATTTTCCATATTTTTTTCAGAATTTTAAGCCTAGTAGTTTGGGAGATAAAAACATTAATATTATCATCTGTCATATACGTCCACTGCTGGACAAAGGCCTCCCCCAAAGAGCGCCACAATGACCGGTCCTGCGCCACCCGCATTTAGCGGACTCACGAGACTCTCAGTAATATTATGTCTCATAAAAAAGCTTGCAAAAATTGTTAACAACGTTTTAGGTACTGTGCGACACACAATCTCAAAAGTAATAACTTAAACTCATAGTAATTACAACTTACAATTGACATATTTATTAGCATAGCTTATAGCAAAACATACAAAATACGAAACTTAAAAAACTGAAACAGTAGCCAATAACAGATGACCACAAAAATACAATTAATAAAGCCATCTTTGGTAAAATAAACAATAATTTACATGCACAAGTGTATATGAGATGAAATGCGTGGTAAGCTACACTTATATTAAATCTCTGAATTTAAAAAAATCAGCCAGTATCATTTCATACATTGTTCTGTCATGAACTTAGAGAATACATAACTGGAGTAGCTTCCTATTTGTACAAGTGTTGGAAACTAAAAAAAAGATACCTTAAAAATCGAGCAAAAATGGAAAGCCTAATTTGCATAATATCTTTGGACAATGGGCTCTAATTGAGTTTCGTAAAATATTCAGCCTCTACGATGCCTACGAAGGTAACTTTTCATTTCTGGGCGAAGCGTTCTACGAGAACTCTTGTGAGCACAGTGGGATGTTTGTGGCCTTTCTAAGAGCAAATAAATGTATAGGTATACTCTGTGGATGAGTTTATGTGGGCCAAGGACTAGTGACCCGACTACAGTAAACTCATAAGTATTTGGGTTTAGATCTTTATTAGAATTCATTCATTTTTAGGGTTCCGATACCTCAAAAGGAAAAAACGGAACCCTTATAGGATCACTCGGTTGTCTATCTGTCCGTCTGTCACAGCCGATTTGCTCCGAAACTACTGGACCGATTGATCTTGAAATTTGGTACACATATGTAAATTGGTGACACAAAGATGGACGCGTAAAGTAAATTAATGAATTTTGAACAAGCGGGCCACTTTTGGAGGGTAAACTGGAAAAATTAAAAAAAAGTGAAAGGGGTTGTTGTAAGCATGAAAATTGACCACCCCCCCCCCCCCATTATCTCCGAAGCTACTAGGATTACAATTCTGCAAAAAATATGGAAAATAGTTCCTTGCCTAAAGATTACAGAAAAACCTATAAGAAGTTTGATTATTCAAAAACACTTCTGAAATTTAGATTATATACGGAACCCTCACCACGCGAGTTGAACTCGCGCTTGTCCGGTTTTTTTAATTATCTTCTCACCAGGTTTAATATATTCACAGGTTTATATACATACATACATATAATCACGCCTCTTTCCCAGAGGGGTAGGCAGAGATCATGGATCTCCATTTGCTACGATCCTGACAAACCACTTTCGCTTCACTCACCTTCATAACATTTCTCATACATGCTCGTCGGTTTAGGGTACTTTTGACCTGGCCTTTTTGTAAGATTTCTCCAATTTGATCGGAGAAAGTTCGCCTAGGTCTTCCCCTTCCAACTTGCCCTTCCACTCTTTTTACATACACTCTCTTCGTTAATCTTCTTTCATCCATCCTCTCTACATGCCCAAACCACCTTAACATACCCTTCTCAATTTTCGTGACTATATCTCCACTATCCCGCTTTTTATTAAATAAAGGTTTTCCGTCCTCGTAGGTATTAAACAGATGGCGTCGAAGAGACGTTCGTTATATATTTATACCTACCTATCAAATTGTCACTTGTAAAAATGCACAACTTAATTTCATTTAAGGAAATCTTGATGTTCTACTATAGTAATCGTAATATGTGTTCAAGTGGAATACTCGTACTCCACTATTCCGATGAATTAGGATTGAGAGCTGTGCTAAGTAATGTGAGTAGGGCGCTGAGACGAGACGTTTACCTTAATACTAGATGGCTCGTCCTTGCCACGTCCAATCTAAACACGCTGTGCTTCGCAAGAGACGCATCGCTTGAGACGCATTGCATGAACCAAGACAGCCAATACGTAAAGTGGTACATAGAAAAAAATATTACATGATTGATAAGACCCCCAATATCTTGAATGAAACCGATACCAGTTATTACCTCGAACTAAGATGATTCTCTCGAACCAAGAGAAAAACTTGGTGGCTCAAGATAATTTCGCTTTATTCGAGATTATTTAACATCTTCCTTATTCATGCCTTGGTTTAAGAATATTCTCCTCGAATCAAGTACTTGAAAGGGCAGGACGCATACTCGTGGACGGAGTAGTAAGTATTTTTCGGTATGGACCTCGCATTAATGTGACCCACGAGAGGTCTACGCGTGTAATCGCTGGTTCGCACGGCCGCATCGATTTTCGACAATTCAGTCAACCTCGGTCGCCCCGCCTCGCCGCCAGCTACACAAATGAATGCAATCTCACACCTCCGTCTATCTAGTTGCGAGATGTTACTCACGTTCTCACCGCCCGGGTATATCATGAAATCTGAGAGATAGTGTTATGCCTATGTTACTCTGCAAATTCAA
Source organism: Epinotia nisella (assembly GCA_932294315.1). Classification (NCBI taxonomy): domain Eukaryota; kingdom Metazoa; phylum Arthropoda; class Insecta; order Lepidoptera; family Tortricidae; genus Epinotia; species Epinotia nisella. Next base: position 15,915,760 of record OW028673.1, on the reverse strand, counting down.
CGGGCCTTGTTTTCTTCTTTGCTAGCGTCAAAAAAGGAAAACGATTTCAATTTTGGTACAAGTCTTTAATGTACTTTTTAGGATTCCGTAGCCAAAATGGCAAATTCAATGAAATTTGGAATATAGGGGTTTGCGGGGCGAGAAATCGTTCTAGCTAGGTCTCAATGTGTGGGAAAATTAGTTTCCACCCGAGCTGAGCTCGGTCGCCCAGGGACTACACATTTAATCATTTCATTTCAATATTTTTGAGCACGATTTAATGTGAGTCAGTTTTATTACATGCTTTATGAATGTATTGAGTTAAATGCGAAGATGTATCATAATTTACTTTAAAAACAAAGTTTTAACTGACTTCAAGTCAGTACCCGTTTATCGCTTCAAGTGTGCCTATAAAATTTGAACAGTTCCCTCGATTTCTTCCATCCCATCCCTCCCATCATCATAACCTGACCTGACGAAATAATTTTCCGAATGGGTTCATGGGAAAAGAATAAAAATCCGACGGATTGAGAAACTTTTTAGGGTTCCGTAGTCAATCACGCAGACAAAGTGGTAAAATAAAAAGTGATTTATTTTATTTTATTAGGGTACCTCCCCTATACGTAACGTGGGGAGTGTTTTTTTTTTATTTCAACTCTAATGTGTGATATATTGTTGGATAGGTATTTAAAAATGAATAGGGGTTTGCAAAAATCATTTTTTGATAATGTTAATATTCTCGGAGATAATCGCTCCAGAAGTAAAAAAAATGTGTCCCCCCCCCTCTAACTTTTGAACCATAAGTTTTAAAAATATGAAAAAAAATTCAAAAGTAGAACTTTATAAAAACTTTCTAGGAAAATTATTTTAAACTTGATAGGTTGAATAGTTTTTGAAAAAAATACAAAATAATTTCTGAACTAAGTTTGTAATTTAACCGTATAAGCAGGTGTTTATTGTACCTGTAATTTCTACAAAATCACAATAAAATGACGTGCTTTCAAACAAAGTAAATAAAAAACGGTGAAAATCGGTTCACGCAATAAAGAATTATCCCATAAAAATCATCTTATACTTTAAGCTCGCGCGCAATAGTTTAATTAATTTGCAGATAGATGTCGCTGTACGCGGAACGCTCACATTGTCCTTGGCGCTGTTAAGATTTTTTAACGCTTAAGTGGGGACACTTACTGTGACGGACGAAAAACTACGGAACCCTACACTGAGCGTGGCCCGACACGCTCTTGCACTTGGCCGGTTTTTTAAGTCAGTTAAATATCAAGTGGAATATATTTACTTTAAAAATATCATTATGCGTAGTTTGTACAAGTTGCTTTGTCTAATTTGAATGACTCTAATTATATTATTCGTGCGATCACTCAGAAAGAAAGTCGTTGAGTCTGAAAGTCCACAAAGGAACAACGTTGAGGTCGATGACCACTGAGGGCAATGAGACGAAAAATATCTCCGTGGCTACCGAGCGCTACGGAGCGTAGCTTGTACCGCTGCTACGCATATCAAGTTGTCGCTGCTACGAACTGTGGATTGTCTGGTGTCTGCATTTTATCTGAGACTTAGGTACATTTCGCATTCCAATTTGAATTCAATCGGATTCTCGCGCTTGCTTCTACCCATGTAGAGCTAACCAGTAACACGGGTTATAGAAACACACTCTAATCAAAGTAGAATTCAATATTTAATGTATCAAGTACACTCCTTGCGTCAATTTCACGCGGATACAACTATATTTTATACAGCCGATTACGGGTAAATTCGTGACTTTAGAGACTATTGTCCTACCGAAAAATGTTTTTTTACCTAAACCGAACCTTTTATAAAACGTGATTAGAACGTTCTAGTGTCAAGCCAAGTTCAAGCAAAGGAACTGGCTAGCCAGCGCCGAGTGTAATATTACACAAACCACTTGGTGCCACTTTTGACCCTTCTATAACTCAAAACCTCTTTAACCTAAACACATAAAACTACATGTGTTTAATTATATCCATAGGGACATCTAGAAGCCCAAATTTCATGAAGCTGGCTCAAACGGTTATAAACATTGACGTATAATAAAGTAAATAGACGCACAATGTCGAACAAAAATTTCAAGAAATGTGCCCCAAAATGACAACTCTAGCTATATTTCAGTTGATGCCAATAGCGTTTACTTATAACCTGCGTTGAGATATATGCTTCATATAAAAGAGAACTTAGTGTTTTAAGCTGTAAGGGCCATATTAGCGAATAGCAACAAACAGATTAAAAACTTTTTAGTTTATTGAGATTTTATCATAATGTGACTTGATTGCTCACGTCAAAACTAAATAGCGAATGAATGGAGTCGCATTATAAAATTATTTTAATAATATTGTATAAATAATACAGTCATTTGTAAATGATTGACGAAGTATGTTGCGGATTTTTGCTGTTTGGAAGTATTTTACATGTCACAACAGGAAGACGAAAAACACAAATAAATCATGATTATTTATTTTTACAAGCAGGCAATACCTAAACAATTAACACTTTCATTTTTTTTATAAATACATATACATAAAACATTGTTCGGTGGGCATTACGTATTATCAGTGCAGCTGTCAAACTCCTTCAAAATTCTACGCACGACTAGTGAAAAGGGAATAAGAACTAGGTATGTAGATCATTTTAGCGTGGTATATTTGACGTATCTAATTAGTCCCTTTGCGACATATAATTACAATCTGAATATCAATTTATCTTTAGTTAAACATTTATTTTTACAAGATTTATATAAACTTAAAAATTAACACACGACGAAGTCGTCACCACTCTTCGTCGTTGATGTCTCCTATCTCGTGCTATAAGCCTATGACTGCGGCCTACTTTGCACATCGCTAAGGATTTCTCGGGAATCTTAAATTGAAACCCACAAATAACGTAACTGTACTACTCTATAAAAAAATCTAATAAGTAGGTACTGACTCCTTAGGTTTTTGTTCCGTGATAATCTGTCATTTGTACTAACGAAATTATTTATTCAAAACCATGAAATGCCCATGAGTTTACATGAAATTCTTTACGCTATCAATAGAACTTAGTTAAAGAAATATATCCAATCCTTTTTTATTTTTTTTCTATTGCTATATTTGCTATTAACGAATTTTTTCACAGATCATTTTTGTCATTTTTGACAACCGTCAAGTCTCACGGTCGAAACCAGACTAAACGCAAAAGAGCCGCAAGTGTCGATCGCGCGGTTCTTTTGGACGGCCACTTTTTTCGGCTGATTGTGTATCTAGTTACTTATACTAAATCAATGGTTATAAAGATATGAAGGTCAAAAAGTCGTAAATTTTAGTATTGACTGACATATAGTACCTAAACCTAACCTACTTCCAGATGACCTAGAAGGATGAAATTTGGAATCCAGCTCGCTAATTGTGTGTAAGCGTAGGAATAAATCTAAAAATGAAAAAATAAAAAAATAGGGGGGTCTCCATATTTTTTTTTAAATTGTAGCGTTGGAACCGTTACAAGCGGATATTGGAAACTATCCCAATATATGTATTATTATATTTGCTATATAACAGAAATATAAAAATAAGTTAAGTCAAAAAATAAGTGGTGTCCCCATACAAAAAACTTGTAATACGCATTAAACAATCGGCCAACGGTGTGTCGTCGGCGGCGCGCGGCACCACATAATTATTTATACACAGAACAGAAGTAAATCTACTTAAAAGCGCTCCCGAGCAACACGGAAACGCCAGAAAAAACATTAAATCTCAATACCTGCCTAGTTTTCTTTACAAAAAGTAATGGTATCCCACCAAAAACATAAATGTAAAAAAGGAGAGCCAAGTTCAATACAAAAATTATGCTTGGCTGTGGGCTTCGCCGCAAAAAGAATGGAGATCTAAATGAGTGCCAAGTTATGCAAAATCCAAATATGTATTTATAGGAACAAAATAACATTGTGAACAAGTATTAAACACTATTTCTTTGCTTTATTGGATACCTATAACTATAACAATGGCTGTTATTTAAAAATGTGAGATCTTAAAGTAGGTTAGATTTGACTTACAAAGAACGCGGGATAAAATACAGCCTATGTCCATCTCGAAGGTCCATTCCATTAACGCGAAAATAGTAGATTGTTAACCAAGGGTTGAAAGCCACCCATTTCAGTGGAGATATTTTGGCGCTCGAACGAAGTGAGATCGCCAATAGTTCGAGACTGAAATGGGTGGTTTTCTTCCGAGTTAAACACTCTACTTTTCATTTCGAATAATAGGAATATAAACAACACACAGAAAATACAATATCAAAAAAAATATTACGAAAAAATTACATTTGTTACAATTATGTATTTATTACTTTTCTAAATGGCTTTAATAACTTTAATTGACTTAAATTACAACTTTTTAGGTTACGTTACCGTAATAACTAACAATAAACATTAAAAAAAACAATTCAGATTAACGAAGTGTGGCTGTTTAGGCTCCTACATTGGTCATTGTTTTTTTTTATTACTTTTCAGCCCTAGGGGCGACATGCCTCACTTTCAACCCGCTGTTCAGATAAACAATGACTTACTTTCAGAGTATGAGAGATGAAAATGAATATATCATCGCCAATCAATTGTCAATTACGAATTCGTGTGATTAACGTGAACATTCCGTGAACAGGTTGAACGCACAAAGCTTATTGTGTATTTGAACACGCCTGCACAATGCCTAGGCGACATGATTGGACTAGTAACCTTGCCAATATAGTTTATGGCACAACGGGCACGCGTGTATCAATGCAGGCATATGTGCAATTTGTTAATTTAGTTTAGAACGATGTCTGATATAGAGCTGGGACGATTAAAACTAGTTTTATTCAGTGTCAGGTTTTCCGCTTTGCAACTGATAATTCATCATATTTTAATCCATATTATTGGTTCATAGCATTCATATCATCGTATTATAGCATACTGGAATGAAAATCATAACATATCGTTATAATGTTAGGAAAAACCGGCCAAGTGCGTGTCGGACCACGCAAAACGAAGGGTTCCGTGCCTATTAAAAAGGTCGTATCGTCACAGAAATGTTACGGCACTTACGTCCTTTTCTTTGAGGAAGGCAGTTTTTCAGCAATATCTCGAAAACCTCTGAACCGATCTTGTTCAAAACAATTTTCGGTGAATGAAATTAATAAGCCCTAATAAGCCGTCCATGAATTTTTCCATATTTTTAAAATACACCGTTCAAAAATTAGAGGGGGGGGGACAGAATTTTAGTGACTTTCGGGGCGATTATCTCCGACCCTATTCACTTAATCAAAAAAAATGCTAAGAAACCTTATATTTATTTTGAAAGGCCTATCGATTGATGTGCCACACGGGGGGTCACAATGAAAAAAATTTTTTTGACTTTTAGTTTTATGTATGGAGTGCACACCTAAAAAAATTTTTTTTTGTCATTTTAATTACAAAACTATGTAGCGGCTAACAAAATACACCTATCCTCAAAATTTTATTCAAATACACCTTATAGTTTTCGAGTAAAATGCTTGTGACATACGGACAGACGGACAGACGGACAGACGGACATGACAAAACTATAAGGGTTCCGTTTTTGCCATTTTGGCTACGGAACCCTAAAAAAAGACTGGCGAATTATGCAGAGTCCCTAGCCCTATTTTAGCATCACACATTGTTATGCCTCGCATCGTACGGTACTGTATAAGTTTAAAATCTAATCTTAAGTCTAATTTGTACACTTTTTGTTTAATATGTGATGTTGAATAAAGTTTTTCTATGTCTATGTGAACAACAATTAGTATCAAACAGCGGGCAGCGGGCGGCAATACCTGTGCCATGGCCATGAGCTGCACGCAGGAGCGAGTTAAGTACATTGAGTTGAATGTAAGAAAAACTAGACCAGCCGCCCGCGCGCCGACAACTGTTTACTACAAAGAACGCAACCAAAGCCGCGGGATAAAATATAGCCTAAGATTATCCCGTAGGATTAGAACCATTCTATACAACGTTGAAAGATTTTTCGAAATCAGATGAGTAGTTATTGAGAATACCTCCCTACTTACAAACTTTCAAAGCTCACGAAATTTTCTTCTTTATAATATTAGTATTATATATAGATATTTGAGGTACCAATAACTTCACATATAACTTCGTATATTTCTTAGCAAATTATCGATTATATCGGTTTTTATTAGGGTTCCGTACCTCAAAAGGAAAAAAGCGGAACCCTTATAGGATCACTCGTGAGTCTGTCTGTCCGTCTGTCACAGCCGATTTCCTCCGAAACTACTGGACCGATTAAGTTGAAATTTGATGAACATATGTAAATTGGTGACCCAAAGATGGACGCGTAAAGTAAATTAATGAATTCTGAACATGGGGGCCACTTTTGGGGGGTAAACTGGAAAATTAAAAAAAAAGTTTCGCAAACTGTATTGTGTGACATATCAAATGAAAGGGGTTGTTGTAAGCATCTCAGTTTTTAGGGTTCCGTAGCCAAAATGGCAAAAACGGAACCCTTATAGTTTCGTCATGTCCGTCTGTCCGTCTGTCCGTCTGTCCGTCTGTCCGTCTGTCCGTATGTCACAGGCATTTTACTCGAAAACTAAAGGGTGTATTTGAATAAAAATTTGAGGATAGGTGTATTTTGTTAGCCGCTTCATAGTTTTGTAATTAAAATGACAAAAAAAATTTTTTTTATGCGTGCACTCCATACATAAAACTAAAAGTCAAAAAATTTTTTTTCGTTGTGACCCCCCGTGTGGCACATCAATCGATAGGCCTTTCAAAATTAATATAAGGTTTCTTAGCATTTTTTTTGATTAAGTGAATAGGGTCGGAGATAATCGCCCCGAAAGTCACTAAAATTCTGTCCCCCCCCCTCTAATTTTTGAACCGTGTATTTTAAAAATATGGAAAAATTCATGGACATAGGCCTTATTAATTTCATTCACCGAAAATTGTTTTGAACAAGATCGGTTCAGAGGTTTTCGAGATATTGCTGAAAAACTACCTTCCTCAAAGAAAAGGACGTAAGTGCCGTAAAATTCCTGTGACGATACGACCTTTTTAATAGGCACGGAACCCTTCGTTTTGCGTGGTCCGACACGCACTTGGCCGGTTTTTTTTTTATAATTTTAGCAAAAACTGATTTGAAGTAATTTAGGAAAAAATACGAAAATTGACCATCCCCCCCTTATCTCCAAAACTACTAGGAATAAAATTCTGAAAAAAATATGCAAAATAGTTCCTTGCCTAAAAATTACAGTAAAACCTATAAGAATTTGAGTATTCAAAGTAACGGGAAAATTCTCAATATTTTACGGAACCCTCACCCCGCGCGTTGAACTCGCACTTGTCCGGTTTTTTGTTTGTAGAAGGCTTAAAAATAGAGTTGGGTTAAGGCTAAAGTTCAAAGGAAAATGATCTTTGTGTAACGATACTCTTGTAGGGTAACGTTAAACAAAACGTTTTGTCGCACGTTTACTCGCGCCTCTCGCGTTTCATGCTAGCAGCACTGCTTGTTGTGTTTGGAAGGTAAAATGGTGTTGGCACTATTGCAGTGGAATAGAACAATTGTATTTTCGATAAATGCTTGCTATTTTAGGCATTCCTGAAAACGTAACCTGTTAAGCTACACCGGGTAAAACTTGTCTCTCAGTATTTCAACTCTTGTAATGTGTACAGAAACTTTGCCTCTCAAGGCTCTCCGTTCACGTTCATTATAACTTCCTATGAGTAAGTTCATAATTATAACATAATATATAATATTAGTTAGTTGTAAGTTAAGTCTAATATTTGATGCTACGCTGTGGTTCGTAACAGTTGCTACAGCGATACTGTGCTACGAAGCGAGCAACAACTCAAAATAACGCACCTAGGTGTGTGTAGAGATTTTTGCCTAGTTCATAAAGCCCTGCCTGAAATATAGAATATACTATAAAAAGTAGTTCAGCGTGAATGGTCCGAAAAAAAACAACCAAGTAGGTAATTCTCACTTAAATCAATGTGCTCATTTTTTGTAGTGATTGGTGTGTGTACCTTAATATGAGTACCTTAGTAACTCGCGCTTTGAGCTCATAAAAATATTTACCTACACAGGTAGGTATGTCATTCGGAACTCAGGTATCGCGGATCAGTTTAGAATGTCATCTGTTTCACAGAAATGGAGTACGAGTATGAGGAGGAGGAGGCGAGCGACGCTGACAAGGAGCTGCGGCCCGCCGTCCGGCGCACCGCGAAGCACATCGCCGCCGGTGAGGAGCGCCCCCGGATTAACTCCAGCCAGCAGACCACGCCTACTGAAGGTCAGTTTGTCTATTGTACGTTTCCCACCGACCGGACTGCGTTGGGTCGCCTGCCACCGCATCGCAACGGATGCGCGGCACCCGGTGGTATCCGACCGCGTTTTAAAAGAGCGCTGTAGCCAGTAGCCGAACGAAGCCGGTCAGATGCGATGACCACCTAGCACAGCCGTCCACGTTCGCGAGGCGTAGACCAGAGAGTTGAGGGTTGATCTCGTAACTTTTCCAACGCACGTTAAGACAACTCAACTGTCATTTTCCGATACAAAAAGTGACATTTAGACACCTGACAATGCGTTACGTGATCGACCTGCGGTCGCATGTTCATTCAAATGTTAAATGCAACGCCTGTCTTGACTTTAAATTTCTTTGGCATGTGCAAGATACGCTCCGGCCCGGCTCTGTAGGTGAGAATCGTACATATGTATTTCAGCCAAGCGATGGTATACAGAAACTATTTATTTACCTACGGCCTTATCATAAACGTGCACTATACCTATTATAGCAAAAATACCGTTAAAGTTGGCTCGTTTTTATTACCTACTAGCTTTCCGCCCGCGACTTCGTCCGCGTATAATACGGTTCCTCATACACTTTAATTCCCTATTTCATCTCCTTAAAATGTGAGTTTTGGTATGAGAACTATCTTACGTTTATCCTCATAAATCGATATAGCCACTTAGGCGAGAAAACGGGACACGTAGACATACATAGTTTTTCATTTACTAAGTGTTATTAAATACCTAATATAAATTAGAATTTTGGTCAAGTGCGAGTCGGATTTTAGTTTTCCCATACATTTTGAGACCCAGCGCCTGATGAAGTCAACGAGCAAAATCATTTGGCCTCCATACAAAGTTTCATCCCCTTTTTCGTCCCTAAAACACCACAATTATCATTTATCAACCTCTTTATTAAACGATATCGCCACTTGAAATGAGTAAGTTACGTTTTTGACTGACACATTGTCAATCAGATGAACAATAAATTGGCTTCGTTATTGTTTAGCTATTGTATCTTCATGATTATATATAGCTAAAATTTATATTTACTAATGTATAAAAAAACGCTGTAAAATGTCATCTTTACTCGAGTATTGTGGCAATTTTCCGTTTTTGGAGATAAGTGACAAACACGTATACTGCTCTTGCTGTAATCAAGATATACCAACGAAAGTAAGCAATATAAAAAGATTTGTCATAATTAATTTCAAATAATCGTACCTTGGTAACAAGTTTCGTAAAATTTTATTTACTGAATTCCATTGATTTGTTTACGATTATTTTGTTACTTCATTAAGGGTGGGCTGCACCAAACCGTCTGTACTCGTAAGCGGTGTTCGTTAAAATCTGAATGTATGGATAGTTTGAAAAATACATATCACTTCAATACACATTTTCCCATCTATATAAAATGTATTTAAAAAATCCAACAGCTACGAACGTGATTATTATACACATGTAATTCTAACTGTTCATATCCATATAAGCTGAGATTAATGTTTTAATATTAATTATGTTGTATAATAATACTAATAATTCCACAGTTAAACTCGCGTAAAAATGTCACTACGGGCGACATGTTACGTTAGCATGTGCATGTGTGTGTGTGTGTTGTATTATGTTTGTATTATAAGTATTATTTCAACATGTCTCAGAAAAAAAAACGATTATGTTGTATCTTGTTTACGTACCGTGAAATGCGTATCCTTCTTTAACCCAGTACGGCTGTGACCCGTAACTTTAAATAGAATAAGGTCGGCTCGGCTCGAGCCCCGGCAAGCTAGATTTGTCTCCGCACCCTAGTTTAAAAATTAGCACAAACTTGATTCAAATCTGTGAGAAGCAATCCATTCTCTTCTAATATACTTTTCAACTTTACAAACATATTATGTACCTAACATGTTATATGTGGTATGTGTAATTGTATAGCCGGCGCCGGCCGAATTTAGAACTGCGATACTCAAATACCAGCGCAATGCAGTATTTTTCGAGCGAGTGCAAAGTCGAACTACCAAAAAATCTGTGAATCGTATGTTAACAAAGAATTTATATGAGTAATTTAATTTATCCTACAAGGAACGTCAACACTCGTTTGATTTGACATGTTTTCGTTTTGCTTTGCATTCCGTTTATGCTAAATGGAAACCTCGCCTGCAGAGTTTGAGAGCTATGATTGTGAACTGTGTTACTTAATAAGCGGGAGGCTGCCGGACCTGTTAACAAGGTTACCTACGTTGATTGAAAGTTGCCCTCTCGCCTATATGCCGACAGCCTAACGTAGTTATAGCGGCCACAATTACTATCACCCCCCTTGTCATGCATTAGTGACATTTTATTTTCAGCCTTGCGAAACCAGCACATAGGGGTAAACACGTTAAGTTTCTAACGAGCGTTAGGACACTTCATTTTCCCATACAAAAAATACTTTTAGATCTACCTGACGCATGTATAATGCAGGGTTACTACGGGTCTATATTGGAATCCATAACTTTTTGTCCTATTTTTGCATTCCATAACGCTGTCTGCCAGAACGATCATTATTTATGATTCGCCTAATACATTTTGGACGAAATTTGATTGTCAAGCTGTTTTATACCCTAATATAATGTATCATAATAATTATGTATCCTAACGCTCATTTGTCCTAAATATTAGCTTCTACGTATGGATAGTGCGATGTTTTAATAAAAAATGCTCGATTTTGGTGCTTTGCAGGCCGCTTCCGCGGAAAGCTCGCTTCGCTCGTTGAGTATGGGCTCGTTAGAATATTGTTGATGACGGTATACAGAAAAGTACAGTTGGCAATAAAAACTTGTACAAAATGGTAGCGCGCTTGAATAAAAACTGAAATGCACGCTTGTTTGTGATCGATCATAAACGCATGAGCCTTTACCTTATATTTATTTTTACAAGTAGGGACTTCCTAAACACTTACCTATATATAAGAGTGGCGCTAGTGAGCATCCCCCCGATTGCCGTGTTCATAAACACGCCCTTAAGATTCGCTTTCAATTCGAATGCACTCTTTTTTTAAAGAAACTTATTTATACTTAGACCTCTAATGTAATTCAATACCGCCACATACTTAATAGAAGGTTTTTTTATTAAGTTATTGGATGGATGGATATTGTAAAAATGTCCATACGGAATGAATGCTTGCTTAAATGGCTTTATATACGTATATTGAAATCATTGCTGCAATACAGCAAGTTTTTTTTATTTTGAAAGAACGCGACTTTGTTGAACGAGAGACTGCCAAGACTTTTCTTGATTTATTCATACACTAGCGTCCACCCGCGTCTTCGTCTACGTGGACCCGGGATAAAAACTATCCTAAAAGAAAATTATAGCCTATTAAATAATAACAATTAGAATTTTGGTCAAGTGCGAGTCGGATTTTAGTTTTCCCATACATTTTGAGACCCAGCGCCTGATGAAGGCATCGTGCAATCTGGTCTCCATACAAAGTTTCATCCCCTTTTTCGTCACTAAAAGGGATGAAATTTGACATAAATTATACCGTATGTCCTATTCTGATACATAAAGTCCATAACTGGAAAGTTTCATATAAATTCGTCCAGTAGTTTTTGAGATTAAGTGGAACGTACATCCATCCACCCATCCAAACTTTCACGTTTATAATATTACTAGTAGGATACATGCCTTAAATAAAATAAAAAATACGCAGTAATCAGGAGAAAAAAAGGGTTTTATTATTTTAAACGTATTTTTAATGTATTTAATATCTTTATTTACACTTAGGAGCAAAGAAATCGAGCCACTCTTGTAATATTCACATTACTTAGACATGTTACTGGGAAGGAAGACAAACATTGTGTTCATCACTGGACCAGGTATCAGGTTAAATTCAGAGGGTTTGAGTGCTCGACGATACAATTCAAGAGGTGCTGTTCCGGCACATGTAGTCACTATTGATTGGCCAACAAGGAGTCCTGCCTTGAATCCGATTGAGCATGCCTGGGGCAAGCTAAAAAGACGGTTCTACAAGATTGCACGTACACCTTTTCCTATAAAGTAAGCTTATTGATGGCGGTAGGTTTAGAATGCCTGAAAGAACTTCTAACTATATGTAATCTGCCTGAAAAAAGTATGAATATAAACAATGTGCAACTGTAAGCCCGCTTACAGTTTTTCCGGAAAACGAAAACTACTACAACGATTTTAATATAAAAACTGAGAGGGTGGCTCGATTTCTTTGCTCCCAAGTGTCTTAGACGCGACGTTTTTAAAACTGCCAGCGAAAATACTCCCAGGAGCTCATCACTAGCCGTGACTCCCCGAGTGGCGCTTGCAAAGATGAATAACGACACTCCGCGTCGAATGGATTATTCGGAGAGATATCCCGTGGGAGAACTGATACTGGCACTTGTTCAATGCTCATTGAGATCAGGTATACGGATTTGTATCCAACTATTCGCGCTAGAACTGGCTTTTGGAACATGGTTAGATGTTGTTGCTTACAACTCGTTCGTAAAAATTCCTTATTTTTTTTTTAAATTTTACTTACATCTTTGCAGAACGTTTTACTCATTTTATAAGGTTATAACCAGATTTCGTTCATTTAGTAGCATTTTCAGTGCAGTGTGTTATTAACGGAATTGGTAATATTAATATTAAATAATGTTAATATTAACCTTAATTAACAATTTTGATTGATATTGTCTATACCGACATCGTTAACACAACCCTGCTGCGCCGAAAATGCTACAAAATTTACGATGTCTGGTTATAACAATGTAATGCAGATAATTTGTAAATTCATTAACTAATTTTTAATTTGTCAAGCTGTAATTGTTTTTCGTCCCATACAGACACGTGATCCTATCTAAAAACTCAAAACTCGAATAGCATCATGAAATAAATACCGAACTAGCCTATTCAGAACTTGCCGCATGGAACCTTGAAGCCATAGACGGCCCGGTTGAGTCGAAATACACACTTTGTTTTATGTGTAAGCGTAATAAAATAATATTGCGCGGGGAGATAAGCTTTCACTGCGAGTACGTATAGATACTTATCACAGGTTTTCGCAGGGTTACATTACCGTGAAAGAAACACAAATGTAATAGTAAATTATGCAACGAGGTCAGTAAGAGATATTTTACGAACGAGAGTCTATTTAAGCCCCACGCTGAAGACATAGGCTTCAATAACTCAAGTTTGTACAATTCTTACCGTTCGGGCCACACACATTGTATTCGTCATACTTGCTGTTTGTTGCAAAATAAGAGTATACTGGGTGTTAATTGGGTCGTGATACAAAATAGCAAAATGTGAATCTATCCATGATTCTGAACAACTTTTACTATGGGGCCAACTTAGTATCATGCAAAAAAAAAACAGGCTGTTCATACATTTTCGTCAGTCTAAAATGAGCAAAGTGTATGAAATAGTTGTTTCTTTTTTGTAAAACACAAAGTTGATCCCATAGTAAAAGTTGTTCAGAATCATGGATAGATTCACATTTTGCTATTTTGTATCACGACCCAATTAACACCCAGTATAAATATTATAACTTAACCTACAAAAAAAATATTTACTGTATCGTATTGTTATGTTTCAATGTTATTCAACAAGAACTAGGTATACCTATCTATATCTATTTTAAAGAATCCGATATTGTGGCATACGCTCCAAGTATAATACCTTGGAACTTTTGCTCATACGCTTATTTGGATATATTATAATTTACAAGGAAAACCTAGTTGCGCTTGCTGTTGTGGGAAGTGATTTTCATCTTATCTAGTACCTTTTTTTGTTGAGAACAGCCAAGCTTTGGAGTATCTGCTCCGTGCTCAAATGTACGCTATTTGTAGCAACTCCCTATATTTCCATAAAAGAAATATGAAATACAGATTCATATATTTTTATAGACCAGGCGGACGAACAAGATTATTTATGATTATTTTACCGAAAAACACCTGTTAACCCACCATTATTCATATAACACATTTAAAAATTAATAAAATAACTTGAAATAATGAACACGGACGGCTTACTTCGTTAAATTAAATACAGTTTTATCCGGGTTTTATTTCCATTTCTATTACACTATAATATACATCTTAGCTTTAGTCTTGGGATTCGAAAGACCGTAACACATATCTCTATACCGGTTAAGATTGTTAACACATTCAGTGCCCAGAATCACTACGCGCTACGCTCGTAGCCGATCCCGCGGTTTTCCTCGTATGTAGCGGAAAGCGACTACGGCGTAGGGACGCATACGTGTCGTCATGGGCCGGGTATGGGTTAAGAGCCCATCTGAAAACCGTAAATAACGACGCAAGGTACTAAAGCAGGCTTGAAATATCAAAAGATTAGTCAACGCAACGTTGATTTTAATTATTTGTAGCACGTATACTACGTATACCAATTAGTTGTACCATGTATTTTGGTATTAAGTATGAGAGACATAAAAATATATACGTCCGTGCTTACGCCTCGATTTAGAGGATGGAGTCTCATCGGGTGGGGAGGGAACGGGGGGTGACCTTGACCTGGTAATCTGGGACGCTCAGAATATCGCGAAGGGTGCTTTTGGTTGTATCGTACCAATTAACGTCGGCTTTCATACTACTAGAATTTAAATTAATAGTTATCACATTTATATACGCGTCGTAGGTATTTATTCAATTTCATTCGTTTGACTTGTAGATGCGCATTCAATCTCACAGTACCAAATACGAGTAAGTCGAGAATATCATTCTAAATCCTACAGATTTGCTGAGTGCAGGATGAATTGTTGTAGAACCTTAATGGTTGGTCATTTTGGTTTTAGTAGCCAAGTATAAGAGATTGTATTTAGCTCTACGCTCGTAGTGGATGCCGTAGTTTTGGCGCTAAGTAGAAAAAAGCGAACAGAGCGCCCGCTAGGCGGGTTCCTGCCATTGAACGCGTTAAGCTCCAACAGAGCATCGTGGCTTGTGTTATGGGGACCAAACAAAAAAACAGGTTCAAAGGGGTAACTTCGATCATTATTGTAACTTGGTCACCGTGCAAGTTGCTACAAGCTGCTACGCCGTAGGCCGCAGCTGCAAGTATCAGTGTGATCAAGGGCCGAATATCGATATACTGTTCATACGAATTAACCGTTTATTAATACAATTGTGCAATATTAAAACATCAATTTACGTCCCATTGGACGATGAATACGAAAACATTATTTATTAAAACTGAATTGAGTCTATGTAAAAAATTGACTTTTAAAATGTTATACCTACTTTTACCAATAAATATGTGAATATGAATATGAATATGAATATGAATATGAATTGAATATGACGTCCACGCCCAACAAAATCAACCATTTTACCTCATTCAACAATGTTGAAATATTTTAACTCGTCAAATAAGTTATGTTGTTATTTTACAAAGTCACGGAAAAAGCGTTGATTTAAAATGTAAACGAAACATTTCCTTCGTCTGTGGTAGAAGTTCATTTAACGTACATTTCATTTATGTAAAGTTTTAATGGCTATTTTCCGAATGCAAAACCAAGTTAACTGGCAGGAACCCGCCTAGCGGCATACGGGGAAAACCACGGGATCTACTACAAGCGTATAGGTAGCGCGATTCTTGGCAGTGAATGTGTTAATTTTCGTATTCACCTAACTACACTTATCTTTATGCAGATGACATGTCTATCATTCTTCCCGGCGCGAGCACAAATGAAGTCACGAATACCCTAGATACCATATTTAATACAATATCACCCTGGCTTCAAGATCACAATCTAACTAAACATAAACCAGCGAAAAACTAATTTAATTCAGTTTAGCTTTAGACCGCATCAGAGATCAGCTTAAGAAATTAAATATTCCTATAGAAATGGCAAATTAGAACCTAACAGCACCTGTCCCCTTCTCGGCTTGAACATTGACGAACACATAAACTGGAAAGTCCACGTCGATAAAATTTCAACCAAGCTATCTACCCTATCTGGTTAGATTTTAAAAACACCTTGTAAATACCATGGTTGCAACGAATAAATATGATTATGATTGCATGTACGTAGGTACTGCAGGTTTAGATCCGCAGGATTCGTTTTAATGTGGTTCAATTTTTTTTAATTACGATTTCGACGATGCTGCCGCACATGAACCTGGCAAGGAGGCTGGCGCCGAGCCAACCCCTCTATCTCGAATTTAAAGCCACCAGATATTCGAGACATTCGCGGTTCTCACGAATCTCGGCAAAGAAGATGTTTGCACCGCGCAGTTAAAAAACGTAGGGATCCTCGTAAACTGGGCGGTCTTCTTTATGCAGACTGTTGTTTTCTTCATTAGAAGCATGCCCTCATGTCGACGGGCTTCTGATCTCTTAACGTGTCACAGCGTGTGATGCTCCTTGGTTTCACATTGTAAAATAGTCTAGAAAGTACGTAATAGGTATTTTTATTTTCGTATCTAACTCAAAATGAAATGTTGAATCACTTTGAGGTCCGTCAGGTTAATTTGATGCGATTACAAACATGTACTTTCAAGAGCCTCCTAGAATGCCCATACTAAGTTCACCTACACTTCGTACTACGCCTCAGCTTCTGACCATGGCGGTGGCACTGACGGCACTACAATGTCGTTTCCGCCAACAGGAGGCATTCATGGAGTGTTAGGTACAATTAGGTACCAAAAATAGGCAGATCTAAACCCTGTTGCACTGAGTGTATTGATTTTGTATTGACGATTAGTAATCACTATGTTCAGTCCAGAGATGTTGCACACATTCGCATCCGCATCCGCATCCGCGGAACTGCCGCATCAAATTAACCATTTGCATCCGCATCCGCACCCGTCAAAATCAATGCGGAGTTTTTGTCAAGTCGCAATAAGAAAGGGTGGGTCCCTTTCGTATCAGCGGGTGTCTAAAACATCGCATCCGCAACATCCCTGTTTCAGTCAATCAATTGTTATACAGGGTGTTTGGTCCATCGTTTGCAAAATTAAAACGGCAGGTAGGTTGGGTCATTTGCTATCTCTATCGGCCTCCAAAAAATGTTTGTGTCCACGGTTTTTGTTTGTGTTTATTAAATTAATTTTGGAAAATTCTGAGTGCTTACGCGTTTCAACTTGAATTAAAAAAGTGGTAGGGCCTCATTTTTTTCTTAATTGTAATGTGTAATCAAAATCAAAATTATTTGCATGTAACGTCTACTTGTTTTTTAATTGGCCGTCAAATTTTTTTCGAGATTCGAGCAGCGTTTCAACTAGCCTAAGCCCTTACCAAATTTAATTTAAAAAAACTTGGTCCCAAAATTTGTTTTGGAAGCCGGAAGAGATAACAAATGACCCAACCTACCTGCCGTTTTAATTTGGCAAACGATCACCAAACACAAAAAACCTTTTTAAAAATATGAAGAAGAAGTATATTTCAATAACTTGAGTGCGGCTTGGTACCGGGCAGCTGTACAGTGCGTTACCGGCAAGTGGGTTGTTTTTAAAGTATGGTAAGTAAATTAACTTAACAATGAGCTCAATTAAATTAATTAATTAATATTCCGAAATTAAAAACTAAATTTAAATTACACAGTGAAGTAAATTGACAAGTAGGTAAATGTCAGCCTTTTTTACTTTGTTTGTGTAATTTAGGTAATTATGATTAACTAATACGTGCAAGGAATTGCTAAAGGAACATATATATGAGTATTAATAACTGCACGCGTGCCGGAAACACACTGCACTGTACTACTAGGTAATAAATAAATATTAGAGGACAATCTGAAACAAATCGACCTAGTCCCATAGTAAGCAATATGATGATAATAATATAATTGTATACCATCAAGTTGATCTTATGACGGAGCCACAAATTGGATAGTAGAACGGGATGGAACTCCCCCATACAATTATATTTTATGATATTAATACATTACTCCTTTAAAACTGGAACTGTTATTTCTACTACCTACCCTAATGTTGAGCTAGTTATATGAGCTTCTTGTTTCGACGCAACCAACGCCTCGGCGAGCCGTCATTGCTATTGCGGTGAGCGGCCGGAAAAAGGGGAATTGCATAAAAATTGCACATAAGGGCCTTAATCTAATCTACGTTTAACGTTTTTCCATTGTGTAACGAGAGTTACCCATGTAAAATCTACTAGCTTCTGCCCGCGACTTCGTCTGCGTGGAACTCGTTTGTATCGTAGCTCCATACAAACTTTCGCCCCCCATTTCGCTCCCTTGGGGGATGATTCCCGGGATAAAAAGTATTCTATATGTTAAACCAGGCTATAAGTATACAAAAATTCATCTTAATCCGTTTCGCCGTTTGATTCCAAACAAAATTTCAATACTAGTCTTGATGTATGGAAATAAAATAAATACTGTGCCGCGACCCCAAATAAATAAAACAAGGCAAGCGAATGTTGAAAAGGCTTTTATTGCTAATTTTAGATTTGCATTTATCATTGGATCTAACAGTTGCGCCGAGTCAAACACAAAGAGCTGTAGACGCAATGTCACTGTTATTTAGCGAATTCCAAGCAGTAGTTAAATCTCTGTTCACTGCGTTGTGATGGGATCTACATTTCATCTTATCTAAAGGCCAAAGAGCTGTTTAGACTAGAAAACCTTTAACAGTTACTCATGAAAGTTATAATGCACCACTAAAGTATCTGTTTAGCCGAATGGTTGACTGGCAGAGAATGCCTGAAGACATTAAGTCTGCCAATTTTTTTTTCGATTTAAAATAAATAAATAATATCGTATTTCGTGACTTACTGTGACTATCCTAGGCGGCTCTTGACCCGGCTTTAATGCGCACTTGTTTTTTTTTCTAAAGAAAAATGCTTAAGCATTCACGAGTATCGTTTATGAGTGCGTCAAATGTGGGTCAAAGTTCTAATTACCATTGAAATGGTTTCCGTACAAAAATGGTGCGACTCTGTCTATCTCTCCTTCTGCTACAGCGCTATTACTAGTATAACACAGGAATAGCATAGTTGTAAGCAATACCCACCAGAAAATGTTGAAAAAAACGTCGGGACGGTCGAATTATGCTAGCGAGTACGAGTATGTTCAAGTGCATTATCGAACGAGGGAGCGAATTTTGGTACGGTGTCCATCTGTTCTTTTTTGTCGAGTCACATATTCAAAATTTAAAAAAATATATTTTAAAGACATGCTTGCGAATTCTACAGCTCACAGAGCCATTAATCTAGTAGGATAGTCTTGTATAAGTAAGAAAGACAAACAAACAAAATGAACAAAATACTCCAACTGATGTAGTGATAACATCGAATACTTATGAGTATATTTCCTAAATATGGGATTGCGGATAGTAAATTAGTAACAACTATTGCTACCCAGATTTATATTTGTCTTCAAGGCAAAACCTAACCAATAAAAGCTGTTCCTATGAGTAATAAGTTTTTGTCAAAAATATCATTTTTGCTACAAGCTTTTATTGCCGACTGTACTTTTCTATATACCGTCATCAACTACTCATTGGTTTAAGATATCTGCCTCAAAATTGAGTTGCAAATTTGAAGCAGTTAATATAAAGCTTGTAATAAAGCTTGTACAAATAGAATAATAACTCCAATTTATAAGGTACATATATAAATACCTTCGCAGTGTAATTGAGGGTTCATGTTTTCTGCCAACAAACTGTTATGCAGTTTGGCAGTTAAGTTTAATTTTATACCATGTAACCTGTTTTTGTGATTACCTACAAAAAAACATGTATACTTTAAATTAAATGCTTCATTATAAATATTGAATTCCTCGTCCAATATGAAGATAAACACAAAAAATGCCATGGCCTCAAATGCCACTTTTACTCTCCTCGTCAGTCGATGATAGAAACTTTATCCACAGGCGGGTAGCGCACTCCTTCTGATACAATATACAGGTTAGGTTGTATATGTAATTCTGTGGAAGCCAGCGCGGGGACAAGTGACATACTAATCCAATACAATACTGCCAGTCAGCCATGTAGACAGTAGAGGGCAACTACGAGTAATAAGATAAAAAATATCATAAAAATATAAAACATCAATTTTGATTAAAAAAGCAAGTTATTTTACGTAATATAGATACATACATATCAAAATAATATTGCTGCTATTCATCTCAGAATTGTTGCAGGGTGGTATCACGGAAATTTTGAAAATGCTGCCTTGATTCAGGTTTGTCAGTCTTATGTCCTTCACAAAGGAGAATGGCATGCAAGAGGGGTAGGTTAAAAATTGGTTTCAATTATTACAAAACATATATGTCTTACTGCTGCTGATATGAATGTGTCAATTTTCTGTCTAATACAATTTTACTGGCATATACTATTTTACGTACTTTGAAAAAGGACAACTTAATTGGGCGTCGATATACTTTGAAAAGGACATAGCAAAAACTCATAACAAAAACCCATGTTTTTTTTCTTTCTTTATCGTATCCATTTTAAGCCCTAACGGATATATTCTGAAAGTTTTAGATGGACATTCCAAAACGAAGTACCTCTGGTAGGAAGGAGGATAAAAATATCTGAACACTGATGAAACCAATTACCGGAATTACTCGTACTTACTTACTGATGTTTCGCTGGGTTTGGGTTATCGCCTTATCGCACAAGTTATAAAGATTTTGAGGGTCTAAAAAATCTGGAAGAAGTTAATCATTAATAATAACTATAAGGAATTAAATAACATAAAATGGCCAATAGGCAGCTGAATGAAACAAGGAACGGTTAGTCGCAGTGCACACGGTGCGGGTACCTACTCGAATACTGTAAACTGCTTCACGAGCGCTTCACAAAAGTGTACCTCGTCCACAGAGGCTGTTGCGCCTCGGTGCGTGATAACTCTCGACAGCCGGCCCACGCTCTGAACGTACTTACTCCCTAACTAATAACAGTATTGTTTTATCAGCATTCAGGGCCAGCATTCAGTGACAACTAATTTAGTACAGATCAATAAGATTAACCGTGGATTGCGCTCATAGGTTCTCGTACGTTACTATAGCCAATGATACGCTATGTAAGTTTAGTTCTCCATTTCCGTCCTCAAATACCCATTTTGGGGTACAACTAACTTTCAAATATTTATGAGAAATTTTTAGAATGTACAATTCTTAAATGAATAGGTACGAGTACCTACTAAATAGCCTCGAAACACACTACCTATAAATTTTACTCAAAATGTCTTGCGTCATTAATCATCCCTTAAAGGGGTTCTTTCTCGAATGAAATCCACGTGTCTGTGGTTATATCCACAATAGCGGGAATGAGAGACGTAAAGTCGTATTTACATATATTTACACTTTATACGTGTTATTACAATTAAGTCCCTGGGCGATCGAGCTCTGCTCGGCTGAAAATAGAGAAAATACGGAGAAAACGAATCTTCCCAGACATCAGGTCTATATAGATCTATTTTTCACCTCCGTAAACCCCTATATTCCAAATTTCATCGAAATCTTTAGAACCGTTTCCGAGAACGTGATTGTACATATATATATATAATATTGCTCGTTTAATAGTATAGGATTTTCACAAACAAAGGAGAGCCATATAGGTACGTTGCTTGGCTACAATTATAAGAGAACTAAAAAGATACGCATGCGCGATAGCGTTAAATCATGGAGTAAGTAAATATTTACAAAAAAGGTTGTCGCCACATGTCTATAAGCCAACGCCGTACCTCTGCATCTGTCTATTTATTCTTAACAATTCTTAAAAACGTTACTTTTTGAACCTTACAGCCAGTTGATGTTCTCTTAAAATATGTTTCGAATCAGTATAAACAGTGAACACTACATACCTAATCGTCATCGAGTCAGATGATCAAAGTCATCGGGAGTGTAATCAGAGCGACTACCGCGTAACGCCAACTTCGTTCGTGTATCTCTCTCTCTCTCTCTCCCTCTCTCGAATATGCAAGTGCGATAGAAATAGAAATACACGAACGAACGAGGTTTGTGTTTTTCGGTAGCCGCTCAGAGATGCTAGGTATTTAAGTTAAAGCTCGAACGCGCTCTATGGGTCGTTACGTTCAATAACACTTCACATCTCGTATACCTACTTTGAACAAAAGGTGTTTGTTTAAACATATATATATAAGTATGACGTCCCGAAGTGTGGGTAAATTGAACCGCAGCAGCCTTTCTATGGCAGATGAAGTGTATATACAGATAAACCAGTCACACCCAATTCATTTAATATTGTTACTTTTTGAAAATCTACTTATTAGAGATAGTCACGTTATTTGAAACATTTATATTTTCGGATTACCGCAAAACTTAGTTCCTTATTTGTAGGTAATTTTTATTCGTTTAGATACCTACGATTTACCTACAGCCCCGTGTAGGTACATCGTAGGTAAATCGAGAGATAACATAAACTGAGTGTAAATATTTCCAATGTACAATGTGGTGTTCCAACGAAGCATTAATAGCCTGTTTAATTGGATATTTTGAACTGGGCTTACAGTGTAAATGAACTCTATCCTGCTTAATTAAATTTTCATGAATAGTTGTAATAGTTCAATTATATACAGAGTGTTTGCAAGCCGAGTGCACAGACTTTCAGGGTTAGTAGAGGAGGTCAGTCTGGACCTCATTGACTACTACTATTCATGTTATAAGTCGAAAAGGAAGTTAACTGACGTTTTGATATTATATTATACATTATTAAAAAAGGGACCAACCTGGAAGCATATACTTTCAAATAAATAAAGAATTGTACGAATCGGTTCATAAATGACGGAGTTCTGAGGTAACAAACATTTTAAAAAACTACAACCGAATTGAGAAACTTCTCCTTTTTTTTGAAGTCGGTTCAAAGGTTGATGCGTACTACTTACTAGTTGATATTGTTCCAGAATGCCCGCCAGACATGTTCATAGAAGAGATACAAACAGAATTGCCGTCGGCGCCTATAACAAGTAAGTAGATTTTATGTTTATTGACACTGCAAATAATGGACATAGACATATAGACATAGAAAAGTTAGACATATAGTGTACAAATTAGACTTAAGATTAGACTTAAAACCTATACAGTACCGTACATACGAGGCATAACAATGTGTGATGTTAAAAAGGGGCTAGACTCAGCATAATGTTGCAGTGAGTAGGTATAGGTATACCTACACTGCATACCTGGTTTTCAGTTAGACCCTTTCATATAGCTTTAATCATAGTATTATTATGTCGGAACGTAGTAAAAATGTATTTTAAGTGTGAGTAATGTTGTGTGTAAACTGTGTACAGTCAGCAGCAGAAGTAGCTAAGCGGGCCGGGTGTTCAAAATAACCTACACAGTCACACGCTCTTAATTTCTTAAGAATAAAGTCGTGTGCAGGTCATTTTGAACACCCGGCCCGCTTAGCTACTTCTGCTGCTGTACTTATTTTAAAATTTATTATACTTTGATCGTGGTTTCAGGCTATTTATAATTTTAGCAAGTATTCAGGCTATTTATAATTTTGAGAGGTGGAGGTATGTTATTCCAGCATTTAGTTGCTGTATACTTAAAACTACCTCGAAAAGCGGTGGTGTGAATGAGGAATTATTAAATCTTGGCCGATCGACCTGAGGCCATACGCTGTGGATCTATTAGTACGCCTGGTGAGCCTTTTATACAAATACTCGGGTACCGAAGTTTTTATGATACCGAACAACAAAAAAGACAAGTGGAGTTCTCTCCGAAATGTCATTTTCAGAATTTTTGCCGTATTTAAGTAGGAGGTCACGTGCGTTCGAGGAGGTATTCCGAAACAGTAGCGCGCGCATGCGTTTTGCACTCGCTGCACAATACGATCCGTGCGAGCTAATAGTCGCAGACCGTATACCACATCGGCATAATTGAATCTTGAGAGAACCAAGCAATCGCATAGCTTGATGCGTAAATCTACGCTAATGAAATCTCGGATTCGATAGAGTATCTTTAGTCTGTAAAATGAGGTTCGCGCAACTTCTGCTATGTAACGTTCTCTCAAAACGCAGAGTCTCATCCATTACGATGCCTAAATTGCGCGCTTCATACATTCATTTACTAAAGTAAATACAGGATGATATTTAACTTTAACTTAATTAAATTAAAACTCAGTTAAATCTAAAAAAGGCCCTCGAGGCATTGTACCGAAGATGCTGGCGGCATTTCCTCGCTGAATTACAATGCTGATGCGTTGCGCGAGAAAACCGCCAGCTCTTCGGTTGATCACCCATATTATGGTTTCATAATAATCGTTAAGCTTAAGCTCAGTTAAGTTAAGAGAACGATCATATTTTGCCTCGGGTGCCACTATTTCGCTTGTCCTACTAACCCTTCCTTTCCTTCCTTTTTTAAATCACCATTCTGCATATTCCTGGTCGCAGAAAATATTTTTTCATCACACTTGCTCGTCAATGGCATTATTACTTGCGAGCGTACAGAGCAGTGCTTCTTCAGCCTCCCACGGGCTGTTAAGTTTAGTTTTAAAATATAGAACCCTCTGATTGGCTTAAGCAAATCTGGTTGCTCTGTGATGGGTTGAAATATTGAAGCTGCGCACTCCACTACCACTGATCTGGAAGTGAAGTTGTCAATTTTTGATTGGTGGGGCTGTATGAAACTTAGATTTTTCTTTCTTTTGTAGATATTTATTTCCTAGCAAATGTGATGAAAAACATTGTGTATAACACGGGCGTAAGAATATTGCACTTACGCCCCTCGTTAAACAATGTACTATTTCAATGAAACCCACTTATAGTTTTTTCATTTTACCGTGCCATTCGAGGCTAAGCAACGCTACGTGTGCTACGACGTAGCGTAGCGCGTAGCAGTATGTTTTCGCTTAGCGGGAACCCGCCGTAGAGGAATGACTCATGTGTGTGTGTGCCTTGAATGGGTTAAATGCTCTCTCTTTGTACTGTGTTCGTATAAATTTTAGTACACTTGAGTTTACAGGATTATAGTAAAAATCCCAAGCAATGAGGAAACAAACATAAAGCAATACCTCAGGGAAATTCAGCCTGTGCAAAAACTATGAGTACAGCTCACTTGTAAATAGTCGGAGGAAAAAACTTTTTCTCTAGAACTCGATCGTCATGAGCCTTGTGTATGTACTGTCCTTGCCTCGTAGCGCGGACGGTTTACGTATGCGCTTGTTTATACAACTTCTACTAGAGTTTGTATAAATAAGGATAAGTTGCGTAAAAGCGGATGCTGCGCACTTAAATAGAACGAAGCTAACCTAACGAAGACGTATATTTTCTTGGCAGGTTTTTCTCCAAATGCGTATCTATCAATTCATTTCAGGCTCGTGATAGTTTCAAAAATAGAATTAAGTCAATATGGATAACTGACATACTTTTGTAAAAGTTTACTTTGAACACATGAACCAAGATCATAAAGTAGGATTTCGAACTGTGCCCTAAAGTACACAACGATAAGGTTCAACATTGGCTGGAAACAATGTATTTTATAAGATTTTGATCATTAATTGATGGTATTTAAGGTCTTAAATTAAAGTACTGCCTGTGTCACACTTCCCCAACCAAATGAAGTAAGTGAGACTACGGTGAGATAAGTGTGTTTAGTACACGCTAGACAGCAATTACTATTTTTTTACCGCAATAACCGTTATACTAAACCATGGTAATTCATGATTATCATCTATATGATATACTTACATAATGGAAACAAAAAGTTACGTAACACCGTAATCATGAGATTAATAATCCTATTAGAGGAGACCTAAAAAGGTTGGGCCATGAGCCTTACTATGCAGCTTACTAGTCACACTTGCCTCAAGTGGAATAGACACACTTTCCCAATCACTCGGTTTTTTTTTGAAGTGGATACTTCTTGTATTGGGTACAGTTCAAAATGTGTCACGTGACTTCCGGAATAACTTTTTGTAGAGAAGCCTAATCTGATTTCAAATGATTGTTTGTTACATGTTTTAATCCTTCTTTATTGGCCATTAGTTGTTAATTTAGGTGTCCTTATGGACGGTAAACTAAGATTCCATAACCATGTACTAGAGACTACCAAAACATGTTTTTATCGACTTAAGATATTGTACCGAGTACGTAAATATTTAAATACAGATGTCAGGATATGTCTCTGTGAATCGTTAATCCTCTCAAAACTGAATTATGCTGATACTGTCATAGGTGGTTGCCTATTGTACCAAACCAAAAAGCAACTACATCGTGTGCAGAATGCATGTGCTCGATATTGTTTCAATATACCCCCTAGAACTCATGTTACACCTTATCTTAATAGTAGCGGGCTAATGAACATGGAATCGCGTCGATCACTGCATTTTGCCTGTATGCTCTTTAGCATTGTGAAAACTGTAACGCCCAGGTATCTGTACGAAAAGCTAAATTTTTCTCAACGGCCGGTCAGGGATGCCACCTTTCTTATATATCCACGGTACCGTACAACTGCTTTCCGTGGCAGTTTTAAATATTCTGCCACAAAGTGCTGGAATAATATACCGCCACCTATCAGAAATTCACCATCAGTTCCCTCCTTTAAAGTTAAATACAAAAAGCATATTTTAAATTTGCAAAAATCATGTTGATCTAGGTCTAGGTACCAATTTCATAAAAAACTTCCGACTATGACTGTCAGCATATAAAATTTTAATGGTTAGTTAAATTTAATAATAATATAACCCACCCAAAATAGTATGTAAGCCTGTGATTTCTTTTTTGATCTTGTATATTGCAATGTAGTTTTAGTGTATTGGATCTCCTCAAACTATGTCTAATGTTATTTATCATTTAGCTAATTTCTGTTACTATAAGTTATGTTTGCCGCGTATTGGAGCGTTCTCTTGGAAGGGTATCCACGGAAGACCAGCGTCAAGGTACTCACAAGGTACCTTGACATAAAGCTGAGTGGAGGCCATTTCAATGACGATTTAAAATGTTCACTACTGTTTCTTCTCCTATGTATTAGCCTAAGTTTTAAAACGTCATGAATAAACTTATTTTCTTCTTCTTCTTCTTCTTCTTAATCACAAAATGTTATGAGTTTATGTGGCGGACATGGGTATAATGCTGAAATGACCGCCATTTTCAATGTAACGTGAGCCAAATGAGCTACTTCAGTCAATTTTGCCATATACACCGATTTATCTGTACTTATACAGATTTTAGTGAATTCATTCAGATATATATTTTACGGATACACCATAATAGCAAATTCCTTTAAATAATCAAAACACTTTGAATTTAACAATTCATTGAAAATGCTTATTTTAGGCTACGTTATTCGAAATCGACCTTTTTTACATTCAATAATAAACAAGGAAATACTGGGTTTTTTAATGTGATAATGAGATATGTTATAGTTTAATAAATGCTCTGGTTACTTTTACGAAAACACGATATTTTAAACTTCGCTCGATCATATCATACCATGAAAAAGGGTAATTTTTGATCTTATTTCAGGTCGTACATAAAATAGGTGCAAAAGTCACTCACGTGAACAATGTCAAAAAATAGGCAATGATGTAGGTAAAGTAGATCTTTTTACGGACCCGCGCGTCTCATTTTTGTAGTCAGATGGCTATGCGGCCTCCATCTGGACGGACGTCTGTCTGTAACGATTTTTTTTCATTTTGACAACTGTATAATTCGCAAATGTAATACCAGCAACCAGATAATAATATGTTTTTAGGGAAAACTCACTTACAATACGCACTAATATAAAAGTGCAAAAAACGGTTTGGGCGGAGGTCACCAAATTCGGAATAAGTTAAATCCTGACTTTTCCAGTTTCTTTTTGAGTCAGTTTCTGAAATCGTTTAGTTCCCAAGAGGTCGTTTCGGTAATAAGTTTAATTCTGATTATGCCTAATCCGTTAAAGGATCAATGCTGAAACAGTTAGGTTCTAAGTAAGCTAAATTTTAACAAAACCAAATTATAACCGCATCAAATTCAATAATAAGCCCTTTTCTGATTAGGTCAAATTCTTTATACGTTTCATTCATTAATAGTCTATATCTAATTTGGTTAGTTTTTGATTACGTAAAACTCGTATAAGTGACATTTCTAGTGTAAGTCAAAATCGTGGTACGTCATGCGAATTTACAGTCAACCACAATTATTTGTAGTCTTTTTCAGCGAGAAATGTAATAACAGTATATTAGGTACAGTAGGTACGGAATGCTGCAAAATTGCATGAACAGTTAGTCTATGATTATGATAGAACTACGTATCGTAGACCACCCCATCTACGCTATTATATAAATACTACCTATTTAAGACATGAAGGTGACTTTGACAGCTAACGCCACCACGGCTGTGGTAGGCAGGACAACACTCGACACGTTTAGTTGTTCTTGGCATTCAAAGGGTTAAATAAAATACGATAAAAATAGACAGAATCATTTATTTTTATTAACATACAATAAATAAAACAACTAAGAGATCTCATCTCAACTATCTCGCAACTAAAACTCATATACTTAATTCTATAAATGTAATTTTTTTACATCTGTTGTTCAAAAAATATTCATTTCAGATTCACTAGTGCTGCTTGAATTGGTAGTATCAGAGCATACGGATTCGGAGGCTGGACTGCCCAATCACAAAGGCTTGGGTTGAAGTGGCTATTGGGAGAGCGAAATAGAACTGTTCGCTTTCTCAATAGCTCAAATTTTTCTTTACATTTATCTTTTTGTAATTTTTTTTTTTTATTTTTTTTTTTTTCTCCTTATGTAACTAACCTAGCTCGTAAGATTTCAAATGTACTAACAAAAACTATGGACTAAGGTCCGAAATAAATGATTTTTATTTTATTTTATTTATTTATTGCAGAATTGGTCGTAATAGAGGCTGTGCACTTACTGTCCCTGTCGCTGCATCTGAAGTGCAGCGTTTCATTTTTATTTTGTTTTTGAAAGCAATATTTGAAGTCTCCGAGTATAACACATGGCTTCAATTTTACCGTATTTATCACTTTTAGGTCTTTTTCCATTGCAAATTAGTAAAGAACTAGCTTGACATTGACAACGGTAGAGAAATATTGTTTTATGATTTATGATAGATATGTTTACATGTGGCCAGAACACTTACGATTAAGTCATTAGTAAATAGTATTGATGTTAAGTGTCATCTGATATTCTAGCCAATTGTACTTGACCTCCACAGAAACCATCGAACGTAGAAAATAACTAACTATGACGTATACTTATTAAGAATCCCCTCTAATTAGATTCAGTCATAATAAGGAAACAAATTTAGTTAGAATTTGTTTTGTAAAGAAACCTTTCTTGTCTGAATCGGTTCTTGTTCTAATTTAACCTACTCCGAAAAAACTTCCTAACCTACTAAAAATCAGACCTCCTCAGAAAAATGCTAAATAAGAAATTGGTAAATATAGTGTTTGACATGTTTCGAAACTGACTCGCGCCGAATCCAACCTAATAAGAACATGATCTACCCAGAAGCTAGTCAAATAAGAAACTGAAAAAGTCAGGATTTAACTTATTCCGAATTTGGTGACCTCCACCCAAACCCAAAAAACATACCATTACAACCCGATTTTTCATAATTTTCTTCTTCGAGCCCTTTCTTAATGTAAAAATTTCGAATTAGTTTCTTTAGTATGTGGATTTTTTTATTTATTTCACAGGCCACATTGTCTTTTACGGCGTATAAGTGTATGTGTGTGTATTTGTGATATATGTCTCGTAACATTTGACATATTAGGTAGGTCTGACATTTGACATTTATGTTGTCGTCCGCAACTATTAATTTTGCAAAGCTAATATTATAAATAAATAATATAAAGTCCAAGGGAGCACCGTGTCGTGTACCTACGAAATATGAAGATTTTACCTTTTATGATGTGTTAATTGTGATCCTGCCATAATGCGTACGCCATCCTGTTAAGTGCAGTGCTGCAGTGCCAACGAATTGAATCCTACCTAATCATTAAGAGAAAGACATAGCCACAATATTTAAAAGATCAACTGGGAATCGTCTACAATTGAACGTTGCACTGGTCTACCGCTAATACTTCTGCTGCTACAGAAACTATCGATGAGATAAAGACAGTAGTATAGCAGGCCCCGTCATGATGCTATTGAATCAATGAACAAATCGTGGACAATACAAGGCGACCCCTATCGAATACAGATCGTCAAGATACTAATCTAGCTACCAGCACACTTACTACTTCATGTTTTTTAAACAGAAAGTCAAATGAAGAGGAACCACCTTAAACCGTGTAGGGTTTTATTGTTTTAGGGAATAAATTATAGTTTAAAAGTAGCTCAACTGACCATTCTGATGGCGTCATGACGACGTTAACGTGAGTGAGGGGATTTGGCGCGAAGGGGCATTCTCGGTCGGGCAGTGATGTCGAACGGACATGCTTGGTATTGATTAAGTTGTAAAGTGTAGAATCTGTAGAAGCTAGTTCTTGTACAACCAGCAATAGTTATAAGGTTTGTGTGAAATATACTTTTATAAAGAGTACAACGTTTTGGTTATTTTCGTGGGTGTTAACAACCGTATGGCATATATACATGTATATAATTTGTTACCTATCATAACTCACAAACCTAAAAATAAAGCTATTTCATTCTCGAATTAGATTGTGTCATTCATTACATTATAACGTGTAATTTACTTAAAATTATATACTTTGTATTCTTTCTGAGGCAAGAAATTCTCTAGAACATTATAACTTATGCTGGTTGTAATATACTGTGGATGGACTATATGTATGTGCCGGAAGCACGGCGTCCTGCAAAATTCTATCCCTATCTCTTATTACTTCGTATCACTGTTTGAATTTTCACAGCTTCAAGGAATTGCAGACTTGTATTTGATTTTTATTTCAACTTGATACGTGTACGCATTCCTGAGAAAGAGGGTATTGACAGATTTACAGACAGACAACGAAGAGATACTACTATAGTGAAAATGCCCTTACATCCAATATTTGACAGCTTGTCATCCCAGTACGATTTATGTCATCATATATGTCATCATTGACGTTTATTGTACCGGAATGACGGCTGTCAAATATAGGCTGTTAAAAAAATCTGATTATATACTGGTTCCATAGTCTCCGGCGCAGTGACCCGTAGGTACTACTAGAAAGGTGTAATTTTGCATGGGTATGTATAAAACCTAATCACGCCGACAAAGAGGTATAACAAAATCATAGCAAAATGTAATCAATGTTCTCATGCTTAGGTTTATGCGATTTTTCACCTTAGTCGAAACAGCATAGAGTTACTTTAACAAAGTCGATCTAACGTAGGTACTATTGACTTTTCAATGGTACGTCATCCACCGAAATTTATCTAAGAAACATACCTACTTAGAACAAAATACGAAAATGTAAACAAGTCTCTGTCATTTTCAAGTAAGATGTTTTGACAATTTCAGTTTCTCTAAGGAGGATTGTGATTCGAATGAAGCTACATACGCGACACAAAAAAATCTTCAATCGCAAATCCATGGGATACAATTTAGGACAGGAGCAGTTATTATTATACCGATTAGTTATACCAGTCAGACTCGCACTTGGCCGGTTTTTTTTATTAGGGTTCCCCAACAGAGAAGTATCCACTTAAACTTAATTAACAGTTGTATCTCCGACACAACCCGCTTCTTTTTTAAGTTATCTTTTTTTTAAATGCACACAACATTATTTCCCTTATTTCAAAGTAATTGTATAAAATAATTTGAAGATCAAAAAGCATATTTGGTACTCGCCTGTTCACAATACATGGATTTGTCTAATTCACTTAGATGTTAATGTGACAGATTTCAAAACTGTCGTAATAAATGTGAATTGATTGTTTATTTACTCTTGACAACAGATGGCAATTGTCTCAAAATATCTATTAGTTTGCGTAATATGAAGGCCAGTTACGCTTATATACCTCGTAAAAGCGGTATATAAGCGTAACTGGCCGTAAGCGTAAGCGGTGTGTAAAGCGCCTGTGATAAGCGCCAAAGCAATCAAATGACGTAGGTATATGTGCGTTTAGTTTACGTGTTTACATGTTTCGACGTTCCGCAACACCCTTAGAGCATACATTACTGGAGTAGCCTTCCAGTAACTTACCCCTCTGTAAAAAACCTTGCACAATGTGCAAAAAATCACACAAAGACAATTTGACAATCGATCACAAAATCGCCTCGCAAGAGAACACTGATCATAAAAATGCCCGCATGTTGCTGTAAGCACTTGATATTATAAACGTTCAATCACTTCAAGCTTTTAATATATAATTGAGGTTCAATATCCTATTAAGATGCTCCCCCCCCCCCCCCCGCAAAATTCGGCAGACTTTTTTGTACGCAAATACGACATAAGGCTACTCCAGTTATGTATGCTCTAAGGCAACACCCCTGTTGTCCATAAAGTAGACCAAATTGTTCCATTGTGCTTAGCAGAAGATGTAAGTATTTATAATTCATGACTACATTAACTTCTTCTTTGAGCGAAACAACCGCTCAAGATCTATAGCCCGGTCAAGGTGAACAATCGCTTCTCCTTGAAAATATTTGTAACGCACTCAGACAGGCGGCCAATAAATAAGATATTTCTTAATGCAATGTATTATTTTATTGACATCGACTAAATCTCCCCAGTAAATTTTACCGTAATTCGTCGAAAATTAAATATATTTATCGTTCCGTTTCTTGATGGTACTGGTGTGGTGAACTAATATAAATGGTATCAAAATAGAACATCATTCTGTAATGAATGACTTTACGGTGCTGCTATCATTATGTCAATATGTAAATTCTATGAAAAATTATATGCAATAAATAAACAATTGGGAATGGATGAAAATTTTAGAAATGCCTGATTATTTTTTTGGTGATAGGAATAACCTTCCTTAGCACCAGAAAAAAGTTACAGATTTTTCAGCTGCGTCAATTTTTTTTGAAAAATATAAACAGTTTCCTCACTTACGTTTTGGGTCAGTTACGGCACCTTCGTCGATCGATCGTTACAAAAAAATATATTAAATATGTGTGGTAAACTGACACTGGCAATGATATTGACACTTGCAGCAGCTATATTGATCATTACCAGTGTCAGTTTACCACATATATTTAAGATAGTTTTTTGTAATATGAGACAGATCAAGGAAAGTGTCTATTTACCGTTCTTGTCCCAAAACGTAAATGAGGAAACTGTTTATATTTTTCAAAAATAATTGTCGCAGATGAAAATCTGAAACTTTTTTCTGGTGCTAAGGAAGGTTATTCCTATCACCAAACAAATACCAGGCATTTCTAAAATTTTCATCCATTCCCCATTCAATAAATGTTTCCTCAACGCACCGCGCGGTTTTGCCGGCGTAATGCAAACAACACAGATAAACCCGAGAGATAAAATATAGCCTATGACCATCGAGAAAGTCCAGTCTACACACAGGTGAAAGAATTTTTGATATTGGTCCAGTGGTTCCAGATATTACCCATTACATACAACATTACAAAGCTACAATCTCACAATTGTTTTCTCTTTATATTATTAGTATAGATATACGATAAATATGAACAAATCGTGAAATGTTATTGCGTAACACCAAAGTCGTCGAGTTTACAAATATACGTGGAACTTTCTCCAGCACCGGGCACGTGCCGTCTTGACGTAAACCTATCAACGAAGACAGTCATACCTCTGCGTAGGATGTATAAATTAATATGTCACGAACATTGAACTGCTACAGTATTGGACATTTTTATAAGTACTCTATTTGGAGCATGTTTATCACCTCGCTGTCATTCTGAGATGATGTTGATGATCGGGCATAAGATTGGTTGCCATTTTATCACCAGACATCGTTAATTTTGTATCATTTTCGGTGCAGCGTAGTGTTATTAACGGAATTGGTATAAACAATTTCAATTGTAATGTTTAATTAGCGTTAATAATGTTAATATTAACCTCATTAACAATTTTGATTGATATTGTCTATACCAACATCGTTAACACAACCATGCTGCACCGGAAATGCTACAAAATTTACGATGTCTGTTAATCACTTATCGTTTTGGATGAGACATCCGTCACTCCCGCACTCGCATACTTGTCAGAACGTCAGATAAGTGATAAAATGGCTACCATGCAGCGCCCAGTGGAAGTCAATGTGACACTTACGTACAGTCGCCATCAGATATATCGGAGCGGCCAAAGTGGTCACAAATATCTGAACATGCCTCTATTGTCGAGGCATTAGAGGCGTGTTCAGATATTTTTGAGCACTTTGACCGCTCCGATATATCTGATGGCGACTGTACGTATTTTACTGTGATTATCACTGTGCTACTGATGTGCCGACGGAAAGTTTTCTAAATTGCGAAATTTTTCTGCAATTTAACATAGGAAATTTTCCTCATTTTTGTATGAGAATTGAAAATTTCCGTTTCCAAATTGGAAATTTCCTTTATTTCTTGTGAAACTTTCTAGAAATTTCCGGGAACTTTTCCGTCTTTTTGGAAACTTTCCGCAATTTGCACATCCTTACACTGTGCTACGCGCATTTGTTACGTTTACTCGGCGTGCGCGCGAAATTAATTGATGTGATTTGTACGTATATGTGTCTTATTGACAGCATACATGCTCCCAGCTAACTTTTTAACAGCTGATTTTTTTACTACACACCGTACTTAACACATTCAGTGCTTTTGATTTACTACGCTCGTAGGCAATATCATGCGAAAAACATTTGTAGAGGAAAGCGCTTACGGGCAAAGTCACCTAGCGGGTTTCCTTCACTGAAAGTGTGTACCTACGTTATTCAGTGACGGACGTCGGCAGGCGTAGGAGGCAGATATAATTTACTGTGTCGTAAGTCCTACGAACGACGTACGTTCAGATCAAATATCCCCGTAGCGATCCAAAGTCGTGGGCGTGCTTAAACGAGTGAGACGCAAATAATGCTACGTCCACACGCAGAGATATGCTCGACAGCGAAAAATGTGTAACAGTTACCCTCAAAAAACTAGCCTAAATATAAGTAAAACACTTCAACCGTAGGTAATTAATCCATTCAAAGCTCATTTCGCAATAGTGGCGAACATTACTTTAACCGCTATCGTCTGATATTCTGATATACATAGGTATCAGACAAAGTCACGGTATAAAAGACATCTTTTTAATGAAATAATCGTCACATTCGGCTCTGTTGCGCACAATGGAAATACAGACTTGATCTGGTAATTTGCTTACAAAGTTTTCTTTTACTCCGATTAGGCGAAGAAAGTGACGCGGGGGATGCAGAAGGGCGCCAGTCATCCGAGAACTCGCCGTCGAGGCAGCGTCGGGGCGGCATACTGAAGGGGGGGCGGCTCTGGAAATCGCTTGACAACGACAAGGATATTATTGAACAGGTAATTCCCTCCCTTATTTTAACACATTCAGTGCCAACGGTTTCGTAGCGCTACGCTTTTTTAGAGAAAAGCGCCTACGAGCAGAGCGGGTTCCCGGTCCTGAACTTTTCAAGTTAAAAGGAAAAATTTAATGCTCCGAGCAGGATCGAACCGGCGACACCGTAGGCATGCATGGCCTATCGCGCTAACCAACTGAGCTATCGGAACATTCTGTCTCGCCAACTAAATCTTTCAACGAGTTCCTCTTACAAATTCTTAGCGCAGCGTGTAGCGACATCTACCTAGAAGTCTCAGGCTTCCTAACGGCACCAACGTCTCAAATTATAGCGACAAATCATCAGTAACGATGTGCTTTATAAATTTCGTTAGCAGAAGTTACTGCTTAATACACAATCGATTTAGTACTGAAAGTGCTAAATAATTATATTTATAGCAAGTAAACTGTTGCAACCGACTTCGAAAATTAAGTGAAGTAGAAGAAACAGGCACAATTTGTGTAGAAATGCTATTCAAAATATTTTGGTTACACTATGTTTGTAAACAGAACGATGACCAGCGCTCTAACACCACGGCGAGTGACGAAGATGGATCATTTACGCCGCGCTCTGTGCGGTTTGTCGAGAGACCCAAAGAGGCGAGTGAAGACGACCCTTCGCAGAAGAACGAACTGTCTGCGCGAACGTCCTTGTTTGATAGTGAAAGTAACCCTCAAAAAGATAACCCAAGTAGTACACAGAGGTGAGACTAATTTAATTCGTTGACAATTAGAGATAAAGGTTATACAGGTAAATAGTTAACTATTTACGACATGAAATACGACGTTTGTTTTTTTGACTGTGTGTGTATGACCCATGAATATGTGTACACTGTACGCAGTAATTAGCCAATTGTGTTACAGTTCGATTTACAGAAAACCATTTATGTTACACGAAACGATTGATTGTTATCGTTGCCGTTGATCCGTTTGAAACGAAATAACAAGAATGAAATGGAGGAAATATGGAGAAATAAATAGGCCGTACTCTATCCATAGCATTACGATATTAAAACGCTAAGGGTTTTTCGTGCCTTTCCATTAGTACTCGTTAACGAATAGTCATTTAAAATAGTTGCCATAGGTATTATGGGACCTTTAAATTGGTAGAATATTCCGTCTACGTACGAGTATGAGTATGATCTCACTTTGTTTCAATTAAAGACAATTTACATAAATACTGTTCTTTTCATAGAC
Organism: Epinotia nisella; assembly: GCA_932294315.1. Classification (NCBI taxonomy): domain Eukaryota; kingdom Metazoa; phylum Arthropoda; class Insecta; order Lepidoptera; family Tortricidae; genus Epinotia; species Epinotia nisella. The sequence goes on along the minus strand of OW028673.1, from coordinate 15,878,905 downwards.
TTGAAACTCCATTGATTCTTTCAAGTCAAACACCGAAGCCCAACTCGGCCGTGCAACAACTTTTCAATAGCAGTAGGCCTCCGCCTCCCGCCATCGAGCCACAGTTGGTTACCTCGGAAACTCTAAGGTGAGAACTTTTTTTATATACCTACGCGGCCGTGCCATGAAAGTTATACGATCGAATACTTTCTAGGTACAACATCAACCACGTCATGGATTTTAAAATATGCCAGTTTGGTGATCTGTGGTTGGAGTATTAAATGGGCTCGAAATATAAACTCAGTTAATTGAACCTACTTAAATTTTAAAAATATTACATACTGGATTACGTATTCTTTCAGAGCGACTCACTTAATTTCACTGGTATTAATAGTAAAGAAGCTGCTTATCGCTTGGTATGACACCCAGGCGAATGAGAGTCAGGTCACAAAAAGTATTCCAACATCTGAGTGGCTGTCGAGATGAGACAGTAAATTTTCCTTCATTCCAACCGGGGGTATTAATTATCCTTTGCTACCTTCATTAATTAAATTATTTTGTGATAGTAATTACAATAATCGTGTCGCGTCGCAACGCAAATGGGCTCAAGAAGTCAGACAAAGCGAACTGCCGAACTGAATATAAGGAACGAATGATCCCTTAGATGATATAGATCAATAAACCTTTATCTCATATCTTCACGAATAAAGTAAAAATAACACGAACGCGATTTTAATGACAAGGTCGTTAGAGTATAGTATCGCTGTTGTAATATCGATTGTATAATTCAGGATGATTCGTACCTATGTTAATAATTCGTACGTTTGCTAAAATCATAATCTTTATAATACTGAGCCCTGCCTTCTGTTGCTACCAGATCCGCTTTTTTCACTCCTTAGTGTAATTTAATACTAGATTCGTAAGAACTTTGCGTAATCGGAACGGAGGTCAAAGTTATTCTTTTATGTCTAGTGTAACCCTAAAGAGCATTGTGAATCGGACACTGGGTAGCATCCTAATTGCGAAAGGCTCTCACCGACAACGTCAGTTGGTGACATTTGTCATTACACTAACCAGCGGGACTATTATGGTAGCCATTTTATCACCTATTGTTGTGGATAAGACATCTGTCACACTCGCAATCGCATACTCGTCATAACGTGACGAATGTCTTATCCACAGCGATAACCCGATAAATTATAAAATAACAAAATGGCAACTATGTTACACCCGATGTTGTTGGTGAGTTCATTCCACATATTAGGCAGTTGACGACATAACACCTCAAAACCGCGCCGCAGCCTATTATCACTACATAATAACGCAGTCACATGCGACTACAGTAAACCTTAAGCATGTAATCCCAGGCAATCACTTCACAGGCCTGGTCGAACTCGTATGTGTCAAGCAAGTCCTAATTTAATCGCAAGAATCCAACTGACTCATCCTATTTTCATGCGCTTATTCTTGTAAATCCAAAAAAAATCTCTTCCATGGAATTGGGTCTAGAGTCACCCTATTTCATATGTGCACTTAATGGAGACACACTGTATAGATTGATGGAATTTATTTTCCAAACTGTTGACGCGGCGATTCTACAATAAAGATTCTACCATAGAGACTTTTGTAACATGAAAACGGGCGCTCCAATTACTATTCGTAACAAATTTGATAAAGGTCACACAAGATAAAGCTGTTGAGAGGTGTTCAACGACATGCGGGTTTTGTACATGTTTAAGAAAGTTTTCATTTGATCACAGAGCCTGGGACGCCGGCGTCAGGCCGAAAACAGAAGAGGCAGCTGTGCGTCGTGTAGCCGAAAGGAATGCCCTACGCTGCTCCTTACTGCGCAGCGAGGCGCGGAAGAAACAACAGCCGAAGGTATACCTTTATAGCATACTATGTCTGTACCTAACTGAATGAAAATTTTAGAAAGACAGCTCAGCCAAAGAATTATCTCATGTCAAAAATATCATCGATAACGTACGTGGGCCTACTAGGTGCCTAGGTTCAACCCTAAGTGCAATCAAAGTTGCTAAAGATAAGAAAATGTTCAAATGCTCTCTATGAGCAATAAAAAAGCAGAGAGCAGCTTGGCACAGGGTGATGAAATAATTTATTCCGATGAAAACATGTTACAATGGCAAGACAGCTACAGGTAATAAAATGGCAGAGTTTATATATCGGTTGGTAAATGTATTGGAAGAATGATTGAAGTTAATATACGACGTTAAAGTAAAGCTATTAGAGCCTACGTATTAATTTTGTATGGTTAGAATATGCTTGACAAAAACACGTTCTATGTAATCAGAAATGCGATGTTTTCTTTAATTATTTGGCTATTTGTATGTACACCACTGTCTGCAGATCACAGAGAGTGGTGTACATACAAATAGCCAAATAGCCAACCTTGTAATTGACTCACTAGAGCCATTATAATTTGAGTTTCTTGAACTGTGTGCCCCAATTAGATGGGATCTAAAGGAACGACGTTGTTGTAGGTAGTTATAAACTGTGCGTATTGAGATAACTTCGGTAATTTTCTTTTAGGGCTAATGTTCTCATCGATATTCTAAGGGTACGAGTATTTAACTTAATTGTCGTATCTCTTGCAGCAGGAAACAACATCACTAGCCGAAAGAATAAGGCTCCTAACTTGTGACGTGGAGGACGAGGGTGAGGAGCAGAGAGCCTCGCCGGCCGGCGCCGCGGCTGACAAGTACTGCAGTGGCAGTGACAAGTCCAGCGACAAGTCGTACAACAGCGTCGACCGGAACAACGAGAAAGCGTTCGGGAGCGCATCGTCGAGTTCCTCGTCGTCGACTCTGTCGGTGGCGCCCGCCTCGGGCCGCCAGCTGCCGCCCGACTTGGGTGATGTGCATCAAGAACCACAAAAGGTGATTACACAAATTACTATTTTTTTCTACTCCTGTACCGTTATCTGTCATTTATATATGCGCTGACTCAAATACAATAACATCGATAATAAGTCGTCGATAAACTCTATGCTCTATGGCCCATAAACGCACTGTTTAGCGTACTTTTATGGTTCATACATTTTTCATAAAAGCACTGTCAGAATGAGAACTGAGGGCCTACCGCGAAAGGCATCCGATGTTTTCCCTCTCTGTCAGACTTGCGAGTTCGTACGTAAGTGCAACAGAGAGGGAAAACTTCGAATGCCGTTGGCGGTAGGCCCCCAGTCCAGTCAAGCTATTTTAATTTAAAATCATTGCTGCCAACACCGCGAAAGAAAGCACACTACAAACGATACAATTTGTTTCCCCATCTAGCGATAGTTAGAATGAAAGGTATATAGTGCTGTCTCATTCTAACTATAGCAAGTTGTCGTTACAAATTGCTAGGTGTGTAATGGCCTTAAACCATAGACAGATTTGTATCTCTCATTTAGTTTGTGGACTGACATTTGAACTTCACTTGTTTCCCGCTAGTTTGTCCTCCAGGCGTAATTTGTTCGGTTGAATAGGTAGAAAGTGCTAGTTTTGTGTAATTTTAATACTAATAAAAGTAGAAAAAGTATTGTATGCAACGGTGTATAACTGGTCTAAAAACACTCGTGGCGTGGCGCCAAGGCTCGCATCGCAACCCACGCCACTCGCGTTTTAAGACCCTTCTTATACAACAGTTGCATAAAATACTATTAAATTCTCTTTGCATACTGCTTACATATTTTGATCCATAGTCTACAAGGCTTAAGTAGAAGTACCTACCCTCTTCAACCTTCTCAACTTCTTTTTATGTAGCTCTCAACATTTTGTCTCGCTCGGCTCGGTCGTTAATGTTAGCTCGTTATGTTGTGCTCTTCGCTCGCGAATGATAACTTGCGAAACTTGATATAAAAATTGCTTTCTGTCACAATAGATTATTTTATTACCTATTGATAAAAGTGCACAATCATGTTCTAGATTAATGTTTCATATCCGAAATAACACTTGTAAGAAGCAGAAGCAAATTTAAAGTTGAAATCAGCCTCACTGGAATATATTTTCTATAGTAAGTATTTGTTGTTCTGAAAAAGAACTAACAATTAAATTGTTAGTAATATACCAAAGTTGTATTTGATTCAGAATTTTAGGTCGCTTAATTTCAGACCCTGAGTCCTAGAAAATCACCTTTTTGCCAAACCGCACGGGTCATTTGCCTCCACTACTTAGTCATAAAAGGACACAAAGACAAGTACTTACTCGTAATGGTTTGCTTGAAGAGGTCTATTTCCTAACCTAACACAACATATATAATTATAATAAAATTATCTTTTTACTTCTATGTCCACAAAATTGTCTACTTTTTCTGTCTAGATTAAAACCAACTTTATTTTTAGTGCCTATTTTCGTAAAATTATAAATGAGTGTTTCCCGCAAATTGACAATTACTACCATTAATTAATTAAAAACAGATGAATGAGTGGCAAACGTTATCAGTGTTCGTTTAATGATAGTTGTGACAGTTAATTAATAAACGTGTGTGTAATATGCGTTTAAGCACCTCTGGCACAATATTGTCGCGGCTAATCGCGTACGGTGATTGGGAGTATTTGGGAGATAGGCGTACGGATGTTTAATTTGATGGACATTCATATTTTTCGCCTGAAATTATAAAACAAGTTAGGAACTACAACTATTTTATAACAGTATAAGTCAACTGTCGATTTATTCGTGTCAAAAACTCGCTCTTGACCGGTTTTCAACTGTCTAACTATCACGGTTCATGAGATACAGCCTGGTGACAAACGGACAGACAAACAGACGGACGGACACCGAAGTCTTCGTAATAGGGTCCCGTTTTTACCCTTTGGGTATGGAACTCTAGAAGTTACAGACGGACTAACAGTGTAGGCGGAAGACGGAAGGACAGTATTATGTATTAGTAAAGACAAGGTAACTGTAAAAAGGTTCCGTTGAGACTGTTTAGGTAGGTACGCAACTTTTATAAAGAGTAGCTTGCCGAATTTTTTCAAGAGTGTAGCCATGCGTAAAAACTTACAAAATACATGGAAGAGATCTAACGACTGACATCAAAAGAATTCTAAAAATATGAAATAAGCCTTACGGGCAATCTCTTTCAATTGGCCAGAATGATATTTTTTTTATTCTGTGTTTTAGATTGATATTATAGATAGGTAGCTTATTATGGCACCTATTTAGTACCTACTCTAACATTTTGCCTGCATTTGCATGCAATGTCAATTTTTTTGCATTACCCTGGCCTATAATATCCAGTTCTCTTACTAATGGAAGATTTAAAATTGTAAATAGTCTCACCTGATACTAACACCGTCTTGTCGATCTGGTAATTAGAAAGAGGAAGGTAGACTATTTTGACTCGCACCGTGTATGTACCTACAAGCATTAGTTTTGCTATTTGCGGGGAAAAAACATATTTTTCACTTCTCATGCTCTAAAAGTTCGTCTTTATGTCGTGCGTAGGCGACATAAAGTCGCTTTTTATGCTCTAGAGCATAAAGTAAAATCTTCGTCGAAGACCAAGGCAATCGCTGCAACAGCCACACGAACATCTTTAACTTCATACAACAACCTCTTTATTTTATTTCGTTTCGTTCGTATTCTAAGACCAAGGCAAAGATACCAACAGCCAAAGTACACAATAAAACTTCATGAAATAAACTTATAATTTGTATTTCGTCTCATTTATTATTTTTTATATTTGTTTATTTTTCAATTTAGTAGATCAGTATAGTATTTAAGCCATAACAACAACTTATCATAGTTATAAAAAGAAAATGTTTTTATAACTGAGCAGTATGTAACGACCTTAAGTCAGGTGTCACGTCCCTACAGAAAAAAAAGAAAAAAAGTTAAGTGGCGGGAACCATAATTATTTTTTCATTGTAATATTTGTGTTACAACTTGAAATTATTTTTTGATTAACGATAAATAATGTCGTCAAGCGAAGAGGAAATAACACTCACTCCTAACACTTTAATGGAGCGGCACGCGGAAAACGTCGTTGAACAGATATTGCCGTCGAAATCTAAGCGAATTTATCTTACCGCTTATGAAAATTTCATGCGTTGGAGGGCGGAAAAACAAGTGAATAGTTTCTCAGAGAGTGTTTTCTTAACGTATTTCAACGAATTATCTAAGAAGTTTAAGCCGTCTACACTATGGAGTGTGTATTCTATGCTCAAGACTACGCTGCAGATGAAAAACGACGTGCATATAAAAACCTACGTGAAGCTCACATGTTACCTGAAAAGGCTTTCCACTGGGCACAAAAGTGTAAAATCCAGGGTTTTCAATGCGAATCAAATCGAAACATTCTTAAAGACCGCTCCGGATGTAAGATATTTGGCTGCAAAAGTACGTAAAACTCTACATTGTTAAACAGCAATTTAATATTGTACAATAATTCATTACCTAGTACTTATATTAGTGTGCAACGTTGTAATAATGATTACTATTTTAATTGTAGGTGGCGCTCATATATGGAATCAGTGGTGCATGTCGAGGTATAGAACTTATCAACATTACTGTGGATGACGTGAAAACGGACACTCAGTTGCAGGCTATAAACTTACCTGACACAAAAACAAATAAAGAAAGAACATTCGTCGTCAAAGGCGAATACTTAAATATAGTTAGAAAGTATCAAGCCCTACGTCCAGAAAATGTGGCAACGAAACGGTTTTTCCTTAATTATCAAAACGGGAAATGTACACGGCAACCCATAGGACGCAATAAATTCGCTGCAATGCCAAAGGAGATAGCAGCCTTTCTCAAATTAGAAAACCCTGAAAAGTACACAGGCCATTGCTTTCGACGAACTTCAGCTACGCTGTTAGCCGATTCTGGAGCAAATCTCACAACATTAAAGCGACATGGCGGCTGGAAGTCTGACCAAGTGGCAGAGGGCTATATTGAGGAATCCATAGAACAAAAAGCTAAAATTACCGACTTGATTACCGAAGGAATCGACATAGTCCCAAATGAACCAGGCCCATCTAGTGCTAACTTACCATTGGAACAGAGCTTAAATGGTAATCCCGTTCCTTCAAAAGAACCTGAAGTTGACAATATGCCAAATATCGCATCACAAATACAATCTAATACAACATTAAATATGCCAGGAAAAACGATTACTTTAAATATTTCTCATTGCTCTAATGTAACTTTCAATTTTAATTAAATTAGCATTTACTATATTTACATGTTGCTGTTTCATTTCCTCGCAATCGAAGTGAAAAGTAGAGTGTACAACTCGTCCATAAAACCCATTTTACACTCGACTTTATATCTATCCTCGCTCGCAAGCTCGCTCGGATGGATAAACGTCTCGAGTAAAATGGTGCGTTTTATGCACTTGTTGTACAATCTACTATTTCACACCTGCTATTCAGAAAAGAGACATCGTTGCCCTCAAATGAGGGATTTAAATTTTCCTCGTAGAAACGAGGAAAATTACGAGGGTGAAAAGCGTCATATACCACTCGGTGGCAAAATTATTTTCCATCCTGGGCGTAAACTCTTGAATCCCTCGTTACGCTCAAGATTCAATATACCGCACCCGCCAAAAATATACCATTTTGCTCCTTTAAACAATCTACAATTGTCACAGCCACGGCCTGAGCCTCGACGGCAGTTCCTGTCGACGCTGGCGCCGCTGACGGCGTGCGTGGGAAGCGCGGCGCACCACGAGGGCTTCTACTACGTGCCGCCGGGCGAGCGGACTTCGGCCTCCACCAACATCGACTTGCAGGAGCACAGCGACGCCCCGGCGCCAGACGTCGTCGCTGGGACCCCTGGTACGACCACAGAATACAGTCTGCATTATCTCAATACAGAGCACTTTCGAAGGAGACCTTGCCCGGTTAGAACGAAGAACGTGGATATTCTTTGTTACCCACATATTTGTATACTTAACAGTCAAACAGTATAAAGTCACACAAATAAAGTAGGTACGTAGACAAACAACAACCCACACAAAATCGATAGGCTTCATAGTTTGTCGACAGCGATAAAAGTGATAAAATATTAACCATACTACGCCCGCTGGAGGCAATAAGATGTCTAATATAGTTGATCTACGTGCAATTTTTTGTCAGTCACTGCGAAGCTTAAGAAAGTTGTATCATGAAGCCCCGTGGACGTCAGCTGCGCCTCCGTTGGTGGGTTGACCAGCGACACGCTCCCAAACACGTAAAAAATATATTTAAAAAATCGTCATTTCCTCCGATTCGTTTTATCATCAAATGATAGTTACTCCAATATCTTGACGAAATAAAATCGTCACCTGACTGTAGCTATGAAGAGTTCTTCAACCTACCGTTCATGTGAGATGTATATACATAACTGTAACTTAAAATTATACCTAATTAAAGAATTATATTAAACGAGATTGATACAGAAACTGTAATTATATTACAATTATTGTATTTTTGTTAATGACCTATTAAAATTATATACTTGTTATTGTATAATAGCCTACATAACTACATGTACTTACATGTTAGTTAGGTACCTAATTTCTATGTATGACTTATAACAATTGTTACGAATAAATATTTGTATTTGTACACTGGTGAACAGTCCGTATTTTTTTTAGTCCTTTAATTTCCCCTGAGATGTTGGTTCTATCGCGGTGGCAAATTCATCAGCTGATACCATGAAGTTTAAAACTTATTTATTTAAACAGTCATTAGGCAAAATCTCAGTCGAGGGGAAATTACTGAAATAATATATTTTATTTACATGTTCGTGTGAGCTTTCGGACTTTCCACCGCTGTACAGTCAGCTGACGATTTTATTTCGTCAAGATTTAATTAACTATAATTTGATAATAAAACCAAACGGGGGAAAATGACGAATTAAAAAAAAGTTGACGTATTTGGTAGTATATAGTATTTGGGAGGCTATCGCTGGTCAACCGACAAACGGAGCCGCAGCTGACGTCCACGGCGCTTAATGATACACCTTTCTTAAGCTTCCCACGAGTTATTGCACAGAGGTAGATTGGTCATGCAAAACAGTTGCTAGCTCGCGGGCTCCTCATATTCCAAAATTTACTTTTTAATTCTGTCGACGTACTTTTGGGCCCCAATATAGAGCTGACCAAAACTTTTGTAGATTTAATTAAACGAGAGCTTGAGGCAATAATTTCGTGTCAACTGCTTCTTATCAAAATCATTATAGCTAACAATATGAATGTGACAGGTGCCGGTGAGGGTGACGACGGACTTGCTGCGTTCGCGCGCGCGGCCGGCCCGCGCACCGAGCGATTGCGACAGCGCTACGGGCAGGAGTCGCAGCCGGCGAGCAGCGACGACGAGCACGATGACTACGGTATGTGTGTAACATGTGAAATGAATGTGTGTGTGTACTGTCAGGTGCCAGTTCAACTTCCATATAGTTTTATAATTTTAATTATAATTTTAGGGTTAAACTAGATTTGATATTGATCGTTGCATCGGCAGGGTTTCACCGTCGGCCGGCGGTCCGCGGCATCTCCATCAAGCAACAGCTGGGCGCGTCAGACGAGATCCTGCAACAGATGCAGAACGATCTGCAGCCGTCGCCGGGCGCCGCGCCAGTCTCCACGCCTGCCCCCGTTCACGCGTGCCAGCGCGCCAATTCTAACTACTCCTGGCCGTATTACTCTGAAGCTAATCTCAACTCAAGGCCTCAGAGCAGGGCCAGTGCTACTTCCAATTGGTAAGCGATTCAGATCATTTATGTGGTTAGTTACAAAGCAGCAAACTTATATGTATTTCATTATTTGTGTCGAACCGCTCAGTTTGTAATGTGGTAAATTTTACGTCTCCCTAGGCGGTAAGTAGGATTTTCTGCCCGCTACGCGAAGAGACAGTCTCACTTCCTGGCCAAGGCAAGACGTAAACCTTTAGACAAACCACGGGCGGTAATTAGTAAAGCCCCAGATTGCATTAACTATTTCAACACATTTGCTCGTAACTTCCCTATTATAACGTCGCTGTTAGGCTCATAATCCAGGATATTAAACACGTGTGTTTTATAGCATTACGACATACGAGACGTTATATTTATATGCCTATCCCGATTAAGATGTACCTCGCAACAAGGCGTATGTATAAACACGGTGCATTTTAAATTAGCCGAATAGTTATTTTTTATTGTATCTGTGTGTGATCTGATTGGTTTAAAAAAAAACTAGTTGGCCGCGCGCCACAAGAATTCTGCTCTGTGATTGGTTGAAAAAATCTAGTTGGCCAAGCGCCGCATGAATACTACTGTGCTGCTCTGTGATTGGTTGAAATATTGTAGCTTGTGTGTGATCTCATTGGTTTAAGCGAATCTAGTTGGTCGCGCGCCACAAGAATTCTGCTCTGTGATTGGTTGAAAAAATCTAGTTGGCCACGCGCCGCATGAATACTACTGTGCTGCTCTGTGATTGGTGGAAATATTGAAGCTGCGCGCTCCACTCGCACTGATCTGGAAGTGAAGTTGTCAATTTCATCAATTTTTGATTGGTGCGGTTGTATGAAACATAGATTTTTCTGTCTTTTGTATACCTTATTCAACTTAAAGAGCTAGTGCTGGAAAACTCAGAATGCACGTCATTGGTCTGAGATAAGAGCGCTGCATGCGCATATGATGGGTTTACATGGCACTCAAATTTCAGTCAACATCTGTCTTCGTACGACGCGGACGCGTTTTAGTGCTCTTGTTTTGTTGGTGTTTTCTTTTTTTACTTTTTTAGAATGTGTAATTACATACAAACTAAAATAATAAGTAAGTATTCCAAATATTCCAAATGGCGGCATGTAAGCCGGGACTGCCTTTGAGGTGCGATCGTTCACGCCCATTGACCATTTCTTGTCCCTTTCATTGGCATACAAAAATGTGAAAGAGAGGGCGCTTTGATAGCTCTTTATGTTGAATAAGGTACAGTTATTTATTTCCTCGCAAATGTGATGAAAATCATTGCAAACTCGAGTCTTCAAAAGCCTTCGGCGTCGGCCTTCTGACTCTTGTTCGCAATATTCCACTTACGCCCTTCGTTAAACAATATAATTTGTATGTGACTAATAATTATTTAATAATTATTAAATAATAATAGTTTCACTTCCTTATGATTAGCGTAGAAGGTATTTTGTATGGAGAGAATGTATGGGATGTTACAAATTCGATATTTTCACATTGTTGATCCAAGTATTTTTTTGAAAACAACATATCTTATACAATATTAAATTATACGTAAAGTTACTAAATTGGGTAATTGTCGCCATCTCGCAAGTAAATAAAAAAATGAAAACTTTCAACTAAAATATTATCAATTTATTCAAGAGATACATTCATTATATTTTTTCATAAAACGACCTTAATTATATATATAACATAACCGAATGACAAAGAAATCGAATCAGTAGTTTGGCTAAAAAAAAATGTTCTCCTTTTTATGCGATTTTCTCAAAACCACAAGCATGCGAGGGTTAACATTTAATAAAAGCAATACATATTAAGGTTAAAAGGAAATAATTTTTTCACTAAGGGCAGATTGACCATGCTTGTTCGGCTATACCCTTTACTATTACATACATACATACATATAATCACGCCTCTTTCCCAGAGGGGTAGGCAGAGATCACGGATCTCCATTTGCTACGATCCTGACAAACCACTTTCGCTTCACTCACCTTCATAACATTTCTCATACATGCTCGTCGGTTTAGTTTAGGGTACTTTTGACCTGGCCTTTTTGTAAGATTTCTCCAATTTGATCGGAGAAAGTTCGCCTAGGTCTTCCCCTTCCAACTTGCCCTTCCACTCTTTTTACATACACTCTCTTCGTTAATCTTCTTTCATCCATCCTCTCTACATGCCCAAACCACCTTAACATACCCTTCTCAATTTTCGTGACTATATCTCCATCCATTCCACACACCTTTACTATTGTTGGAATGTTTCACTCTAATGGCAACACAAGTAGTAAATTTGATGGAATTTAACTATGATTCCGGGTATACTTACTGAACTCAAATAGTTTACGCAGTCGCTAGCGAGTACTGTCACTGTAAACTCATAGTAATGCTTACAGGTCGCAGAAGTCGGACTATGTGTCGGGCCGGCAGTGCGGCACGCCGGTGCCGCACGGGGACGTGTGCTACACGCCCGCGCCGGCCGCCGCGTACGCTCACTACGCGCACCGGCCGGACGCAGTCTACAAGAACTGCTCGCTCTATGCCAACATCGGGTACGTGATACGTTCATTATGAACGTCCACAAACAAATCAATCTACCAATCAACTGCAGAACGAGACCAAATCTTTCTTCGTTGTTGAACAAATTGTTCAGTACGCTGAGTCGCGTACTTTAATTTGGGATCCACCCAAGGGGGTGGAACCGGGTACACTTATCCCTACCGAGCTATCCCTACTGGTAGGGATAGGTGCCCATTTCCACTTTTCGCTACTGCCTTTTTTGTACATTTATTAAGACTAAAAATCCTCATTTTTGTATAAAACAGATGCAGTTATATCCCCCGAAACGAGCTCCAATTGTTCATTTTGTATGTTTTTCCTGGGTAAATCCGCCTATAGTCAAGGGTGTGATTAGTCAAAATACGTATTTTGTCAAAGCCTCGTTTGGTCCAACATGTGGTTTGACAAAGTCGCGATTCGTCAAAACGTTTTGGTCAAAGGTGAGCTTTGCCTAATTGGAGCTCATTTCGGGGGATATAACTGTAGGGCATTTTTAGACGCATTGCGTCAATAAAGGTATTTTGAAATTTTTATTATTACATTTAAAAATGTAAAAATTTTAAAGGGGATTTTTAGTCTTAATAAGTGTACAAAAATGGCAGTAACGAATAGTGGAAAAGGGCAGTGCACCTATCTTTACCAGTATAGAAATAAATCTACAAAATGTGCACTTATCCCTACCAGTAGGAATAACTCGGTAGGGATAAGTGTACCTGGGGAGGTGGAATATAGTATATCAAGACAATACTGAAGACATTTAGAGCTTATTTTTTTAAGGAGTGTCATAAAGTTTGCCATAGACAACTTACGTTAATACGTGTCTAGGGGCAACGAATCAAACGATTATTTCCGATTTTTCCGACTAATTGACACTCGTATTTTTGACCCTGTCTTCTCTCAGGCCATATTTGTTATTTGCAAATAATATTTCGTAAAAATGTCAGTTTTCAATTAACTGTCTGACACTGACACATGTTCGTAATTAGAAAACCGTAATGATAGCTTTTGGCAAAGAGGTTATCCATTCAAGGGCCCATTCGATAAGACATTTAATTGCCTTATCTTGACACTTCACCCTTCACGTAGCGGTTATATTCTCTTTGACTTCACCACTATTATTGAACTGAAGTTTTCGAATGTATTGCATTATTCTAAAAAAAATTGAAGGTAATGGGTCCCAAATTAAAGTTCGCGACTGTATGTTGCAATTGGCCATTGTAACGTCTGTCCGTACACTTCCCTCCAATGCTGAAAAGAAACAGTTACCTATTTTTCCGCACTTTCCATTAACTTGAATGGCTTGGGCCATGAATCTTTCGCAGTAGAATGCCTAATACTAACTAGATAGATTTGTGATGTAAACATTGTACCCGTAATGATTAACTGACTTGTTCATTATTTTCCAGGTGTTCAGACAGCAGCCAGGAGCTGTACAGCTCGCAGACGAGCTCTGAGCAGACGTCGCCGGTGCGCGCGCGCTCCCGCCGGCCCGAATCGCCGCCGCCGATCCGCAACCACCACCAGCTGCTCTACGTGCCCTATAGCAGCCACTACCACTACCAACACCACGACTACGGCGCGCACTGGAGTGCGAGCGACTGTCAGTTATAGTGCTATATTAATAGCTGTCCTTTTTTTTCGTGGAGAAAACCTGCGAAACACGAGGTACCCAGCTCTCGGGGGAAGACTGGGTTATGTGGTATTTCTACCCACTAAAAACTCCACGTCAGCCGCCACCTGCGCTAAGTAATTCGGAGTACTCTAGGAGCTCAGGTTGAATGCACTAGAGCCCTCCTCGCGCTTTGCCCCTGCGGGCTCGTTCTGAGAATCTTCGTCGCCTTTTCTGCCCTGCTAGCATAACTTGACTCTCTACTCTACTCGCGCGCGTGATAGACTATCTGTCACTTTTTGACAGCACTAATCAGAAAATGACGGACAGTCTATCTCGCGCGCGAATAGAGTAGAGAGTCAAGTTATGCTAGCAGGGCTGGCGACCATGGCCGTTCATTCATTTTGGCGCTACTGTCTTAGCAGCTATGCCCGCGTATCACGCATAGCCCAAGCAGAGGTAGCGGATAAAATATGGCCCCATTCTATGTGTATTGTTAAAAGGATTTTTGAAAGCTGATGGGTAGTGGGATCTGTTACATACAAAACTTACTTTTAAGTCTAAAACTCACTAAAGATATTTAAATTTTTCGCCTTATCACGCAGGGATGACATAGCTAGGGCTAACATAGCTTCGACATCTACTGTACCTAACATACAATCTTGTCAAATTCGAAAGCTATTGCCTTGTGCCGTCTCCATCGATAATATCTGCACAAAGTAGGTACTCACAAAAAATACACATGTTTAAAAGCGTTCAGCGTAATAACCATTGAAATTTTTAAAGCGTGTTCATATATTTTTTACCCCTTTTGCGTGTTAAGATGTAGATATGTGTATTTGATAACGAGCAACGGTACCCAATCAAAGATTTTGTGATAGTTTTTTTTGAGAAAATCCTATACCTACTATTAAACGAGCAAAATTAGTATCTTATTATACTATTAAACGAGCAATATTTATATGTGTTTGTGTAGGTATTTGTATATATTTGCAATCACGTTCTTGTAAACGGCTCTAACGATTTCGATGAAATTAGGAATATAGGGGTTTACGGGGGCGAGAAATCGATCTAGCTAGGTCTGACAAAATTCGTTTTCTCCGTATTCTCACCCGAGCTGAGCTCGGTCGCCCGGGGACCGTTTATAATATTACCTACGTAGTTTCCTAAGAATCCACAAGAAATGGGTTTAAGAATGCCAAAAATATTCATGTTTGGTGGATTTATGTCTCATAAATCGTAATTTTAAACAGTTGTAATGTAACGATAAAAGAGACGGTAAAATAGCAACGAGACACAAAAATGTTGGTTGACCCAGATACTGTGTGTAGGTAGGTATAGACACGACCCGCTTGTGCTATTCCACTGGGCAAACTTCATTTCTTCTATTATTTTTTTCTATTGCCTAGTAACAATAACTCTCTGTTGAAGATCGATTGTCGATGCTGCCTTTAAATACAAATGTTGTCTTGGGCCAGTTTTTTCAGTCAAAGTTTCGTTTTATGGGAAGTTTGACAGCGCGAGCTGCTTGTGCGGTTTTGCCCGCATATTGCAAAGAACGCAAATAAATCCGCGGACTAAAATATAGCCTACTTCCACCCCGAAGGTCAGTCTATGCATAGGTGACGATTTTTTTTCATCTAACGAGAAGTTCGGAAATTACCGCCTAAGTACATCCAAACTTACTACAAAGCTACACCCTCACAAACTTTACCTCTTTTTAGGGTTCCGGACCAAAAAGGTAATTACGGAACCCTCATGGTGCGACTCCGTCCGTCTGTCTGTATGTCTGTCTGTCTGTCACAAGTCAAATATCTCAGGAACTACTAATGCTATCAATTTGAAATTTGGAATAGTTGTAAAGAAAGCGAATCCACGTGTATGGAAAATGAAAAATTTAAATATATATTTTTAACTTCTACAAAAAGGACGGTTTCGCGATTTCGTTGTTGGCCCCATGGGAAAAGTTGTTCAATACTCAATACTCAATCATTTATTGCTTTCCACAATGTTAGTTTACAGGGTATTAGGTAAACTTAAGATTTAGTTGCTAAGTATAGGGAATAAAACTTGTTGTGGACCCTGTTGGGCACCGCAAGATTAGGTGAAGAGAAGACGACTTACATACCTACTTATTTAATTTCTGCTTATGTGCAAATTATAAAGAGAATCACTTGTACTTTATGTCCATTGTAGCACATTTTTATAGCTATATTTTTAAGTGATACAATTTTTTTTGTTTATTGCACGTTTAATTATACATTATATATATATATATATATATATATATATATATATATATATTTTTTTTTTTAGTTCAGTATGACCATCTTATTTGCTTTTGGTCATTTTTGTTCCACGACCCCGGAATCGCCCTGTATATATTATTAAGTAGGTATTGTAGGTAATAGATTAAGTTTAGATATGCATTAACAGGTCCATCAAAAAGTGTTGATGCAACCCACTCAACTCTCGATAATCGAAATCTCGACGCTGTTACATTTGGCGCCCTATTTCGCTTCTCCCTGGGCTTGGCTATGGATTCAAATCGACCAGTCGTACCCTAATGGGGCTGGCAACTGTCAAACTGACAGCACCAATAATGGTCCTTAAAAAAGTTAAATTTGTATGGCGGGAAGTAGTTTATGTTTATTTTTGCGATAGTGACTATGTTTCGTCCCGAATTGCTTCGAAGTGGAAATCCACCGTTTTCTGGAAAAGGGTAAAAATAAAAGGTTGTGGATTAAAGCTATGGGGAAGATTTTTGCCTAAGAACTGTATATGGTTTCCGTACATAGTTAGGGACCATCAATCCTCTGTCTCTCTCTCTTATCGTATGGAATCTAGAAGAGCGCCATCTACAATTAGCTTTCACCGGCCAACCCCATTTCAGAAAGAATTTAAGTTTTTGATGTCGCAGATACCCGCATGCACTCGTACTACCAGCAGCAGAGCCGCGGCGGCGCGAGCACGCCGCAGCCGGCGCCCGCGCAGTCCCAGCGCGCGCAATACACTCACGCCCTGCAAATTCAGGTACCTACCTGTCCTGGAGTGGAGACTTGCCCGTCGCTTCAGATCCCACTACGGTTTTTGAGTGATAGTCAAACCAACTTTTAATTAAAAGTCAAAAACTCCCTATTTGTATGTATGGAGTTTGTAGAGAAATATTATTAGTAAGGTCATAGTTTTTAATGCTCAAAAAACGTTTTATTTTATTTTTTTGTATTTAAAAATTATTAGCAAAAATAAGTGAAGCTTGATATTTCCGAGTATTTCCGTAAGTATTATATATAAGTAATAGTAGGAGTTATATAAAAAATAATTGGTGATGGGTCATATTAATTCCCACACAGACGGGGTTTAATTTTTTTAGTTCTTTGTTTATATCTTTTTGACTTACTAATAGTCTAGAAAAATCTAAGTATGCAAAACGCGTTTTCTTAATACCACTCTACTCTTTGGGGGAGGCCTATGTCCAGCAGTGGACGTCTTTCGACTGATATGATGATGATAGTAATTAAGAATAAAGTCAGTTCAAAGGGTGACAAAGGTTTATTTATTTACTGCTCAAAGTCCCCTAAAATAGGCCAATGGCGTTATGTTTAAACCATTGATCTATTTAACGAATGATGTAATGTAAAAGGAGGTAGATATGTTGTCTATACGAAATTCCTTGTTTAAAAATGGCCGCCAAATCTGACAGCTAAAGTTTCCATTGACGACTCGAAACTGAGGCAGTTGTGCCAATTGATTAAATTTTAGTGTGCCATTTTTCGAGCGCGTATAACATATCTACTTTTTTATATTACATCATTGTATTTAACTAATATTTTATGCAGCGTGCCACAAATCGAACGAGCGAGCGAAGTTCTATGCTTCAACTTGGGCCGAAAATCATTCGTAGGTATGTCTGGCGTCCGGCGTCTGTCACGATGTCCGGCTGTTCTCCTCTACAGGTTGCATTTCGCTTCCGATTTCTACAGCTCACAGAGCCACTAGTTCTATGTAAGATGGTCCCTGATGATTGAATTTGTTGCAGACGCTTATCCCGGCGCCAGCGCGTTACAGGCCGGTGCCGGCGCCGCAGCCTGGAGGTGGGAAACAGATGATTTGCTACTCTGAAAAGGTATCTACTCTTGGTCTCGGTGTTAAGTTTTTTTACGTATAGGTAAATTGAATCTGATATCACCGTACTAATTGCCGTAATTCGTTTCGAGTTTTCTCCATAAATCTTGTGAGAAATAGTGTGTCGCTCGGTAGTACTATTATTAGCGCCAAAGGGAGTCTCAACACTTGAATCCTGATCTCTATGTACGGTCGACGCCAAAAATACGTTTGGGTCGTTCTTCTTTTTTACCGACAATGTGATCCGAGGTTTTTCTGTTTTTTTGGTTTTTGAACTATCGAAAATTGTGGTTTTGAAGTGCGATTTAAAAAAAATGCATAGGTTTCTTCATTAGAACTAATTAAAGTTTCCTTTCTGGCCAATATAAATATTTATTTACGGTTGGTTTCCAAAAAAAAACATGTGACAAAGTGGACTCTTTCAGTGGGGACAACATTTTGGTTTACGACTCTGTCACGGCATTCTACGAAAAAAAAAACATTAAAAAAAATGCTACTTAGAGAAAGTGAAATATTAAACATCACTAATTAATAAAATAATATGGACGTTCATTCGAACATTATAAAACCGTAAACATCATTACTCAAATGAGATGCCGTAATAAGACGAGGGACAGGCTATTGTCGGTCGAAAAGAAGAACGACCCGTTTACACTATTCGCCTTATTGCAATGGAATAAAGTGCAAAAGTGTAAACGTATTTTTGGCGTCGACTGTACACTCATTTCGTAGTTAATTACATTGTTTATCTTCCTTGAAACCGTCTTGTCTCTTTCCAGGTGGCAGCCCCACTGTACCAGCAGGCGCCGGGCTCGCCGTCGCGGGCCCGGGGGGCCCCGGAGGGCGCGCCGTCGGGCGCCGCGGCGGCCGCCACCTCGCCCATGGCGCCTCCATCCAACCCGGTGTACTACGCCATGAACGTCTGACGGGGGGACTAGGTAGGTTTACAAACAAACAGCTACACTGTCTGAAACTGTAAGGGTTCTTTGTTGACTACGGAACCATAAAAACAGTTTCGGGTGGCACTACGAAATAACGTGAGAAGTGTCAGTCGAGTTGGTATTCCAGTGCAACAGAGGTGGAGAATACGTATGTACTTCGATATTTGAATTTTTGGTTCTGCTTCTCTTGGAGGAATATCTTTATCGGGTAGTTGATTCAAATTGTATTATTACTCCAAAATAGAGACGGCCAAAAATTCGGACAATCCAATTCAAATAATATATAAAGTAATATGAATAAAACATCCAAAACTATCGCTAAGTATATAGATTCAAATGATTTTCATTTTCCAGGTGAAAATCGTGGTGGGCCCTAGAGGCGAAGTTCGAATCAGCGTCCAGCCGCCATCAAATTTACTCGAATCTGCCAAGAAAGCTTCCTGAAGCATGACACTCGTAAGTCCATGAAAGGGCAGTGCTTCACCCGTGGCCGATTTTGCATCGGCCAAGTGCTTGCATAAATCGGGGGCCATGGTCACAGAAACAAAAAGGATTCTGAATTTTGGGGTAAAGGAACCAACGAACAACACGTACAAACTAACTCAGCCTACGGTAGACCTGCAGGTAAATGGTATAAGATGTGTTAATTAGGTAACCATCGATCGTTCACGAGGCCGACAATAATTTTTAAACTTATAATTGTTTCAATAGCTTCATACATAAAGAATCCACACTTCCACTAGCATTCAAAGAAAATGTAGGTACAGCATTCAATTTCAATTTTCGCCGTGCTTACCATTTGTACAATATTCAATTGCGGTGAATAATTATACATCTAGAGAGAGAGAATCAACATGAGCTCTAACTTTTATTTATTTATTATATAACGTCAGCCAAGTTTGTAGGTATAGGTACATACTTTAGAGATCTATTTGGTCCCTTACTTAGAGGAGATGTGACCGGACGATGGAGAATCCATTCTTTGATTCGTTCACATAGATTTATTTCCGGTTTTACTTACTTCAGAATATTTGAACATAGGATTTTTTTTGAAGAGTTACATATATTCTTAACTCCAGCCATCCGTTTATTCTAACGTTACTTTAAATTCTCTTAATTTCATTATGACACTTGTTGAAGTAGTAGTACTTACACAATTTTCTACAGGAGGAACGAAAACTATTTGCGAAAATGAGTTTGCATGATGTCAAGCAACGATTAGAACGTCAGGCGCCCTGCGCACATCTCTGTAGGTATGGCATACGCGCAGGGTGTTTCACGGATGATATTGTCGCATCAACATTATACCTACAGTAAACTTTTGTCCAGCTATTTATACGTTTTACTGGCCACACTGCAACTATAGTTACGTAGTATATTCTTGAATACTTAAAAACACCCCTTGGTCCTACGGATGTTATTAAAAATAAGTCGATATCATTTAAGCATTAACGAAAATGTGTGCCAAATCGTTAACTTCAGTATTATTATAAACTATGTACCTACCTGTAGTGAAGGCGCGTAAATCGCCAAATGTTACTTTGCTAAAGTATTACTTTACTAAATGAAAGTTAGTCCTTTGTGCACTGAAGAAGGTTCTACTTTTCATTACAATGTTATAGATTCTAGGTTCCTACCTTTAGTAGCCAGTTTTTTTTTTATTATAAAATTTTACATGTCAATTGCTTATACTATACCTATAGGTACTTAACTTATGTATTCTAGTTACATTCAGGTTGCGTGAGAGATTTGGGAGGCGAGGCTGAGTCAGCGAATCAGTTACGTTTTGCTGTTGAACCAATTTACTATAGGTAGGTACATGTTAGTTCTCGAAAAAGGCATCGAATGAATAGTAGGCATTTGATAACAATATCGTTTTAAGTTTTTTGTTAAATAATCCATCACTAGTAGCTTGTTATATCTCTAGCGGGATCTTGTTATATACTTTAGCTCCTACCGTGTGCATACACTTCCTAGATTTGGCAAGTCGCGACTTTGGTGGATAAAGTTTACCGGACCTTCTGCAATTCACACATCGTGCGTTAATACGAATCGGAAACTGTTTTAAATTACGCCTTACGTATTTTGCCACTTCGAAAATGTATAAACACGGCAAGGTAAGAATTCCGTTTGCTTGAACAGTTCCTGAGATGGGTGGTCCCATAGGACCCATGATATATCGCTCGTTTTTGGAGCCTGAATGGTCTTAATCGGTCAACGATAACTTTCCCTCAGTCTTGCTTACAGTTCTTGAAAGAGTTTTTTGAGATTTAGAAATACATTTTTAGATGAGACAATCTGCTTGAAGATTCTCAGTTTTATAAAGATCCGATAGGCCTATGTCGGTAAGTAATGAAAAAAGTACTGACTGAGTTACCTACTGGGATTTTCGCGAGAAGAAGATGCATAGTGATGTCGCCGAGTAAAAGTTAAAAATGTACCATTTTGTAACTTTTATTTGTCGTACAAATAGTATTGTTAATTGTGGTTACAAAATGGAATATTTTAAACTTTTACACGGTGACGTCACTATATAACGATGCGTCTCTTCTCGCAAACGCATTTTGTAAAACCGGGCCCGAAAAATCACTCATTTAGGAGGGAAAGAAATATCTCTTCTTATCGGTTAGTGGCCCGAATCAATTTATTAGCTTTATTATTTTTGTCATCTTACGAACAGAAGATCAAAATATCGACATTAACTGTTAAATAAGGTCGAGCTGTAACTAAGTATAAATATTTTAGTTTTCCGCAGACGGCCTATATAGAAATAACATAAAGGTAGTAGATGAAACTAAGCAAACACTATAACATATTTGTAATATGTAACTATTCATTATTTTTAAAATGTTAAGTTACCTATATGTCTATATGAAATCTTCGTTGGTCGGACAAGTGTGTAGGGAAAAACCTAGATTTTCTACAAGTTTTAACCTGGACATTTGAATAATGTACGAGTGCAGACGATATTACGATAAAAGTCTCCCTCTCAAATTATTAAAGGTAGGTATATCTACCTAAATGTCTAATTTCATATGAATTTTCAATCCAGATAAAAGTAGGTATGTAAATTTGGGCAATAATTTAAATATTATTGATATTTCAGAAAATTTAAATTATGTGCCTATTTCTATTAATAGTAAATTATATGATGTCTTTATGACATAGTGAAATATGTTTACAACCAATTAAACAATGTCGCACAAGTGTAAGACCAAAAGGTAGACCAAATTTCCAAATACCGCTGAATTTATGTATAAATAAAATAAAAATATTTTTGTCTATTCCGGTAAATTTTATGCCTCTGGTTAAAAGCCTCAAAGTCATTCACTACAGAAGAAACCGAAAGACATTTCAGAGTGTCAGTAGCACTCTAAAATGACTTTCGGTTTCTTCCATTCCATGTCTATAAAATGCCAAAACTAACGCCAAAGATTGTACTTAATAGCCTTCTGCGCGATGTTACGAAAGATAATGTGGTTACTTCGTTCTTCCAAGATTCGTCCAAGATTTAAAATAATCTGACATTAGTATACTAGATCTACGAGTCACGCTGTGTTACTTACACCTGTAAGCGCTTAACGCGCTTGTCTAGTCTCCTGCTAAATACAATACACAATCGAATGAGGGTTGCCTCCTCAGTCATCACGTCAATATTAAGTTAAACAGTCCCATCTTTCTCTCAATACGTAAATACTTAGTGTTTATATAACGCTCTAGGTATATAAAAGTTAAATATTTAAACTTTTATATACCTAGAGCGTTAATTTGGCGCGCGTCTACTCAAACACTACATATGATTTCTATACCAAAAGTACTTTACATGTTTACAATTATTACTTGTAGGTCCTTGTGTTTTATAAGCAGTACAGCGGCGATAATTAATTTGGGGACTACTTAAGAGGTGAAATAAATATTAGAACTTAAGTTCTAATATTTATTTCACCCTTAAGGGCTAACTTTTCTTACTTACCTACTAAAAACGTGTTTGCATTTTGTTGTTGTCCGTAACCGTAGTCCCCCCTTTGAACGCCATTCTTCTCGTACTAAAGCGTCACTGATACGCCAACCTTTTTTCCAAAAGAGAGTGAATATGAACCTTACAAGAAATATTGAAGGTTGTTTTGACAGCGGACGTCGTAACACTTAAAGGCGTTGTGGGCGCTGCGGGCACGACAATACACGACACCTTTAGGCGTTCTTGGCGTTCAAAGGGTTAAGCAAGACATTTAAAATTACTTCACTTAATATCATAGGTACCTACATTGATTTCTGAATTTCTTATTGTGTTATACCGACCGTATCAAGAATACGTCAAGGAATAGTACATTGTGCCACAAACACACGAAATATTTTCCCTCACTTCACTCGGGAAAATAACCATCTCGTCGTAATATGGCTTATTTTAGCCCCTTGTCATACAATCTACTATTATAAATACGTTTTCAATCATCGTGTTTGAGTTAAAACCTCCTGACGCAAAAGTGACGGAACAATTTAAGAAAAAAAACTGTTACGCCCGTGGGCGTAATTTAGGTCATTGTAGCTCTGTATGCCTGTGGGTCGTTCTTCTTTTCGACCGACAATAGCCTGTCCTTCGTCTTATTACGGCATCTCATTTGAGTAATGATGTTTACGGTTTTATAATGTTCAAATGAACGTCCATATTATTTTATTAATTAGTGATATTTAATATTTCACTTTCTCCAACTAGCATTTTTTTAAATGTTTTTTTTTTCGTAGAATGCCGTGACAGAGTGGTAAACCAAAATGTTGTCCCCACTGAAAGAGTCCACTTTGTCACATGTTTTTTTTTAGAAACCAACCGTAAATAAATATTTATATTGGCCAGAAAGGAAACTTTAATTAGTTCTAATGAAGAAACCTATGCATTTTTTTTAAATCGCACTTCAAAACCACAATTTTCGATAGTTCAAAAACCAAAAAAACAGAAAAACCTCGGTTCATTGTCGGTAAAAAAGAAGAACGACCCCTGTGCGTTATGAAGCCCTTCACGAGCAAGTGTGATGAAAAAATACCTAAATTAACGATCGTGGCTGTTCAACGTGATAACACTGTATACCCCTACGGTTCTATCCTGATCATGTAGAGTTCTAATATTGCTTTGCGCCAATGCCAGAGGCCAATAAATATAAGTAGGTAGGTAGGTAGTTAAATTAATGTAAATGTTTCTATTTTCCAGTTAAAAATCGGGAGGCAGCTCTAAAATATATAAGTAGGAAATGTGAATAAGAACAAATCACACTTACATACTTACATACTTGAATTTGCTTCTCCACTTTAATTCACCACGTCACAAGGAAGATAAGCGTGTTTTGTTAGAGAAAAAACTTAAGACAGACAAACTTAGTCCAAAATCTAGTCACTAATTTTATAAGAAAAAATACGGTTAGCAACTTACCATTTGATTGTATGTGTATGTGCATATACCATGCATGTAGTTGGACATACAGTGTGGACTTTTTTCCCAACCCCTGAGGCACCACTCGTTCACCCCGCGTCATGGAGAAGCCTTTTAAAACAGACTCTAGTGGAAACGTTCGGTACTGGCGATAACTTTTTCTTCTGTATTTACTAATAAGTAGGTATGAACCCTTTATTCCCAGTAGTTCCGTAGAAGAAGTTCCGGAGCGGAACTAGTGAGACTTATTTAAAGTTAAAAAGTACCAAGCGCTACATTAGATCTATGTTTCTTACTTAACGCCTTCGCCAAATATTGCAAGGCTCTACAGTTAGTTGCGTAAATGTCTTCACTAAACATACTTATATTATATTATATTTACAAATATATACCTGTGCTCAATTTCAATGATAACAGATACATGAGTCAAGGTGTTTTTAAGCGCGTTAGGAGTGAAGAAATGTGTGCATCTAACTGTAAATACTGTTTATAGAACAGGACCCCATGCCTCACGGTTCGATTTGTGTAATTAAAAATGAAATGTATATTTGTTGTTAATAAAAATAGGGTAGCGTTTGTAAGGTTAGTGGTAATGTTACAGAAGAAGAACTATGCAGGATTATTTTGTCTTCTTGTTTTATTTTATTTATGCCTCTTTATTGTCAAATATATTTGTTCAATGCCTAGTAGTATACCTACTCGTAAATTTGATGAAGGTAGGTGCGTCTCCTATATCACTTGGAGATACGTTTATAAACGTTGGTATAACCAAACTCATGTAATATACAGCTGACGTCAAAGATATGTATACAATTTTCGCCTGATTGCGAAGAAATTGGGCGCAAAAGTGAAAACATATACTCATATTTGACGTCGTCAGTACTTTTAATCAAAAGTAGACATTGTGGTGTTTTCTTTAGTAGAACTTAAATAAAACAAATTACTTACGACAGTCAAAAGCCTATGGCAGACGTACCTGAAACTGAACGAAATTTTAGGATATTGTTAATAACGTGGAACGTAACTTAAGTGGCAATTTCATAGCATATTTTTAAGACATGACATGTAAAGTTAATAAAATTAGAATATAAGTAATGATATCTCGCTACCTTAGGTCACGAGAACAGGGGATGTTGTGAGTAGACGTATTGGAAAAACCTTCATAAGAGAACCAATGCTCTGTATTATATGAATCTCAAAAGTTTATAGTCTTATTGTGTGTAATTTTATATACCAGTAACATATAAGTAATCACATAAGAAATGTGATGAGAAATATATAAATCACAAGTGATGTAAAACGTTGCTACGACTTCAAATTTGGTGTAGTAAATGGGCGTTATCCATTTAAAAAAAGTAACTTTCAAAAAGTTTAGTCTGGATAACAATAGCCAGTAACCAGATCGCGAGACCCGGTTGATTGCGACCTCCTTGCCTCCTGCGAGTGCGACGAGCGACTCATTGTTGAAAATAATATGTTAGTAGATCTCATATCTAATTATAGCGCTCTAATTCGATGTTCAGTGGTTAAGAATTTTTCTCTAAAATTTGAGAACTTATTATTAGCATCACTTGTAGGTACCTACGTGTTGTAAAGGATCTACCTACATGTAATGCAAATCAACATAAGAACACAATGACTTTGAGTACAGTCAGCTGCCAAAGGATCACTCAAAAATATATTGACTCGAAGTCTATTTCAATCACGATACACATACATACACATTCAAGATAGCGGTGCAGATAGTTTTGCTGCTGACTGTACCTGGTGCCGGCATTGCCTGTATTACTTGCGAGTTATGTTATTTAGAGTAAGTATATATCTTAATCATGTTAACGATACTCGTTAGCTACATACACTGTTACGAAAACTCGGAATGGCATGGTCGGACCGGTGGTGACGTAGCAGTTAGTAGTTACCTACCCATATAATAATTCATCATTCTTACGGATTTCGATCTGTAAATTATTGCCCTACATGTATTTTACTTTTTGTTAATTGTTATTTTAGTTCGTTCTTGCGTAATGATCTGTCTGATCGCTCCGCTGCCGGACGTAGCATATTAGGCATAAAAATAACCGACAATACAAGTTCAGTCGGCCTACGAAACAGTTGAACATTTTAACCGTATAAGCCTGCAACACACTGGCGCGGCCTGCGGTGGCGGTCAATAGTAAATTTGACATCTAATGACAACTTAATAATGACCGCCGCGTCCAGTGGGTCGATCACGTAACATTTCTTACGCGCGTTAGGTAGATTTAACTGTAATTTTTCCATATAAAAAGTGACATTTACAGTACCGGTCAAAAGTTTAAGTTCAGAATCAGTTGGAAACAATTTTCGACATCTGAACTGCAAAACATTATCGCACAAAAGTACAAATTTGTACCAAAAACAAAGAGTGAACTTAAACTTTTGACCGGTAGGTAGTGTAGATCTACCTGACGCGCGTACAATGCGTTACGTGATTGACCCCCAGGTCGCGCCAGTCTGTGAGAGGCTTCAAATGTGACACACAATTTTTTTGCCATCGAAATATAAGAATGGAGGTATTTATAACTGTAGTTAAAAACTCGTGTTATAAAACGTAGTGTCCAAGATGGAGTGTTCCCACGTTAAAGGGGCACTTTAGGAGAGATCCAGTAGAGTTCACTGAATTATTTAAAATTCGTTTTTCGGATAAACGCGATCATGTTAGCTAGGCTGCTCGGCTTGGCGCATTAGTTCGATGTATTCGGGTCAATAGAGGTCCCAAATTGATGAGGGTACCTATTTCATAAATTCAAGAAGCCTGAATAAGAAAACTCACTGACAAATAAAATTGTGTACGAAATTAAATATAAATAAATAAATATTAGTGGACAATCTTACACAAATCGAACTAGTCCCATAGTAAGCTCAATAAGGCTTGTATTATGAGTACTAGACGACGATATATTTAATATATATAAGTACTTAAATACATAGAAAACGTCCAAGACTCAGAAACAAATATTCATGCTCATCACACACATATTTAAAATTTCTTTTTGGTGTAATTAATTGCATCTATATAGGTACTTGCCAGTGAAATTGATCTGAATATTTGAGTGGTCATCCAAACATGATACTTTACTTTTAAAAAGAACCCGGGTAAAGATCGTACCTACCTATAGCGGTAGGTACAGTAAGGAAGATGTATTCATGTACCTTTTTGTACCTTATTGTCATAGTAAGAAGAGCGAAAAAGGTACGTGAATACATTTCCCTTACTGTACCTACAAAGTCAAATTCAAAGTGATTTATTCTTCAATTTAGGCATATTACATTTATTATTTATTTATTTATTCAATCATTTACATAATAGGCTTACAGTAAGACCAAAACGCCTATAATGTTAGGACTTAAACATATACAAACAATATACAAACACATAAAAATAGCACTAACAATACATATCACACAAAGCACTTATTTTAATAAGTAGGCTCTGCCAATTGTCTGCAAACACATCGGCATCCTGCCTCAGCACAAGCTTAAGCTTACTTCTTAATAATTTTATCATATTTCGATGTCAATGACATTCACCGAAGCGAAGTACCTCGTTTAAAATGACAAGTTTCTATCTTTGCTGAACATTTTTGTGCGTCAAGCCTACTTAGGTACCTACTAAGGACAAACGATAAACAGTGAGATTTCTTTATTTGTGAATGATAGTCGTAGTTCGGGGTGCCAGCACGTTGTTTTTGTTGTTGTAGACAACTTTATTGTGGGCCAATACTGGCAATACTGAAGTACATTATATGCGTTGCGCGGCATTAAGTTGTATTGTATTATGGTCTAACTCTAAGTTAGATCATTATCTTTAAATTTGTAATAAAATATAAATAAAATGTGTTACGCTTATGCCGTAAGCCGCTAGGCCGCTGAACCCGTATTATAATGTACTCTTATGTCAAAAGTGTCGAGTACCTATGTTTAAACGCGGCTTTAGTTAATCAATCGCGATACACCAATAATACATTATTGTGGAGGTATGGAAGTGGCAATTGCAGGCCAAGTGAACGTTTAATTAGGTAATACGAAGCCAGCAATTGCCATTCCAGCAGAGTCCAATACAGTACATTTCTCAAAAATGCCGGAATAAAAAATACTAAATTTAGTATCTGATCGTGAAAATGTTACTGCTTTCCTGCGGTATATTTTTAGAGTTCTGTACCCATGAAAACAAAAAAAGAACCCATATATAGGATCAATTTGTTGTTCGTGAGCCTGGCAAGACTGTCTCGAGAACGCGTGGTAGTTAGTACCTATCAAGTTGAAATTAATATAGGTATCAAATACTCAGGTCGCGTGGCGGTCTCTTGAAGATGTAAAAAAATAAACCTCTAAGTTAACGCAATCAAAAGATATACAAACTGCGTAGATTGCGTTAACTTAGAGGTTTATTTTTTTACATCTTCAAGAGACCGCCACGCGACCTGAGTATTTGATACCTATTAATTTAGATATATCATACCTACCTAGTTAGAAGCTCACAGTTTTCGTAATCATTCCTATTACTTATACTTGTAATGTAAAACCTTGCTTCTTGCCATATTTCATGATTCTAGATCAAGGGGAACTACTCCATTAGGTGTTCAAACCAAAAGTCTGAGTTAGGTATTCTTTAATGGCGCTAATATACCATACTTACTTATTTTAACTTTGCATGCATGTTTTTCGTTATTTTCTATTATGTCGTCTTGTTTTACTTGTAGGGTGATTTTTCACGTAGGTAGGTGCAGTACTTGTATGTATGTTAATCCTACTTAATATTCCCGACCTTAGGTTTATCTAAGGTTGTATTAAATATATAAATGCCAAATATTACGTTTTAAAGTAATGAGAAAATATGTAAATTTAACAATGTTCTTTGTTTTTTGTTCAAAATAGTTAGTTATTACCCATGTTTTATTCTTAGAAATATTATCAAGTTGTTTCATACTAGGTATATTGACTTTGAATTACGAGTAAATATCGTCTCGGTATGCAATGCCGGTAAAAATTAGTTTATACTACTATAACTAGTACTTTTAATGAAAACTTGATTTGTTCGAGATATAGATATTTAGTACATAAATTTAAAAACCCAACAGATGTATAATGAGTGTTAGGGCAAAATTTCGCCAAAAAGTTTTGAACTACCCCGTGTACAAAATTGTATTTGTAGATCGGTACACAATAAAAAACGATTGAAATGTTGATTTTTATTTTGCACTTACCTAATCCTATAACCTAGTCCGATTACGGCCACATTAGAAGTTAACCCACGACGCAGACGAGGGGTTGTATAACTTTTACATGGATGTGTATCTGTGTGTCTGTCCTAAATGATGATAATGATTTGTGTGCGGTTTTTTAATCGAAAGTCTAACCTGTCAATATTTTACTTGTACTTGGTTATCTTTGTTAGTAGCGAGTGTGTTCATCTCTTCTGTTCTGAAAGTTGACTTTTCATGGGTATATATAACCGGGTGAAAAATAAAGTTTTCACACCTTTCATTCGGAAATAGTAGATTGTTAACCGAGGGTTGAAAGCCACCCATTTCAGTCGAGATATTTTGGCGCTCGAACGAAGTGAGATCGCCAATAGTTCGAGACTGAAATGGGTGGCTTTCATCCGAGTTAAACACTCTACTTTTCATTTCGAATAATAGGTATATAAACAACACACAGGAAATACAACGTCAAAAAAATATTACTAAAAAATTATAAGTAGTCCAAGATCACATATTGAAATGCGGCTGTACAGGTTTTGCCGTTGCTCAACAACTGAAGACCAACCTTAAATAGTGTATGTGTGTGGACCATTGTTGCGCCGCGCCGCGCTTAAATAAATTGAATGCATTATATAAATAATGCATTAAACTTTTTAGATACTCGTAACGTTACCGTAATAACTAACAATAAACATCAAAAAAACAATTCAGTTTAACGATGTGTGGCTGTTTAGGTTTCTGCCATTGGTAATTGTTTTTTTTTAATTACTTTTCAGCCCTAGGGGCGACATGCCTCACTTTCAACCCGCAGTTCAGGTAAAGAATTATCTACTTTCAGAGTATGAGAGATGAAAAAATAAGTTTTGCTCCACGGTGAGAGGGGTCAAAATGCTACTTTTCTGTACAAGCTACTTTTTTAATTTATTCATTGGCATGTAGCATTTAAGTACGCAATGTGCCAATTGAACACGTACAGATCTTAATAAAATAATCGAGTGTAATTTCATCGTAATCGATTAAAAACGAACATATTTCAAGTTTAAGTTTTAACAACGTTATATGAAAATTTATAGACTTTTCGTAATATTAAAAAAATTACACAATAAATTATACGTTTTACTGAAATCAAAACTATCTGTGACTGTTATATTTTCCTCATAGTCGGTGTGAAACATTGTATGTGTCACTCAGGCGCAAAATTATTTTCGTCATGGGCGTTACGCTCAGGAGTCTAACTAAGAATCCGTCGCTACGCTCAGGATTCTATCGTAGAATTCTTCGCTTCACTCTGGATTCAATGTACCGTCCTCGCCGTAAATACTTCATTTTGCTCCCTTGAGACACAAATAACTATTTCTACCCTAGGGTGGAAAGTATTTTATTTATTGTTACAATTAGCCACGGAGTCAAAGATAATTGAATTGCGTCATATTATTAAAATAAAAGCTTAACATATATTTAAACTCAGTTAAACGGCGGGTTTATTACAGGCTATATAGGTTAATATTTAAATCCTTTTACAGTTGGTTTATTTTTTTCGTAATAACAGAAAATCAACATTCAAAATACTTCTGTACCTACGGCCGCCCGCCATGAGACTTTCTTTTTAGGGTTCCGTACCCAACGGGTAAAAACGGGACCCTATTACTAAGACTTCGCTGTCCGTCCGTCCGTCCGTCTGTCTGTCACCAGGCTGTATCTCAAGAACCGTGACTAG
The DNA here is from genome assembly GCA_932294315.1 of Epinotia nisella. Taxonomy (NCBI): domain Eukaryota; kingdom Metazoa; phylum Arthropoda; class Insecta; order Lepidoptera; family Tortricidae; genus Epinotia; species Epinotia nisella. The sequence continues at coordinate 15,847,655 of OW028673.1, read as the reverse complement.
CTAGAGAGTTGAAATTTTCACAGATTATGTATTACCTACTACATTATTTCTGTTGCCGCTATTATAACAACAAATACTAAAAAACCGGCCAAGTGCGAGTTGGACTGGGGCTCCCATACAACAGATATGATTTTTTTGCCGTTTTTATAGATAATGGTACGGAACCCTTCGTGCGCGAGTCCGACTCTCACTTGGCCGGTTTTTATTTCATGTTTCGGCATGGCCCTCTAGATTAGTCGCGCGCGGCCTACTCGATTACAATCTAGTAGGCCGTGGCAAGTGGCCAGTGCAAAAAGGTTGGAGGTTGGATAGAGGTGTAATTATTTTATTTAGAAGTCTGGCTAACCAAATTTTACCTATTTTTTTGGCGGGAAATTCAAAAAATCTTGGGCTGGTCACACTTTGTGCAGTAGGAATTATAGTTTTGGTACTAGAAAATATTTTTGATTTTCTGTGCACAAGTAAGGTACCTAAAAAAATAAGTTAAATATACGTTGACGTGCACTCAAAGTCAGCTCACATAATTTCTATCACTACATACAGTAGGTACAGTCAACGACAAACGCATATGTTTACACTTTCGCACCGTAAGTATATCATTGTAGCAAGGCGAAAAATGAAATGTAGTGTAAATAAGACTTAGCTCGATAATAAGTACTATGCCAAATATCAACTCAATCGGAAACCGTGGAGTGGGTCAAGTTCAACTAACTACATTTGTTTCTTTCTTGCTTGCGTGCTTACAGGCAACACCGGAATAGGTAAGACCACGTGAAACTACTATTCACTTACCTAATCAAAGTTATAGGTAAATGTTAGGTATCAAAATATACAAATAAACAATAGTTAGCGGACCTCACTCGGTATATAGTCATTGTTAATATTATTTAAAATAAAACATAAAGTTAGTTAGTTAGTAGTGAAGTTGCGTTGCAGCCTCAGGGGCACAAAACATAAACCGCGAACCATTTGAATGAATGACATAGATTGATAACTGACTTTTAGCCCTTTTTTAATTCATAGACAATTGGTGATGCCACAAAGAAATATCTGTCAACAAAATTTGGTTAGCCAGAGGGCCTACCGCGAAACGATATTCGTTTTCGTTCGTGTATCTCCCTCTTTGTCACTCGAACTAGCAAGTGCGACAGAGACGGAGATACACGAACGAAAACGAATTTCACTTCGCGGTAGCCCCTCAGACTCTAAACAATTTTTTTTTTATTCTTGTATTTTAAAGAGGCTTTTGGTGACAATGCCAGCCTCATAGGAGAAAACGCTTTTAACACCTTTTAGTTAAGACTTAATTCTAGGTATTTATGATGGAACATATAGGTTTTCAAGGCATCATCAGACATAGGATCAGCAAGTATCGAATTTATAGATGTCGTATTATCTAGTAAATTTCCTAAAATTCTTTGTCTTTCACAACTAAACCTGGTGCATTCTATCAAAATATGGACTAGATCTTCTACTTTGCCACAATTACAACATAGATTATCATCTTTTCTTATCATTAAATGATAGAATTTATTACACGGTATGTGTCCCGAACGTAATCTTAAAGCGGTTGTTAGCGTCCTCCTAGTAAGTCTGGCACTATCAAACCATGGAGCCCATCTGGGTCGTCCTTGTACACTACGGTACCATATACCCTTTGCAGCAGAATTTTCCTCAAATTTTTTTTCCCAGTTGGCTAAACATGCTCTTCTTACTAAGGGAATTATGAAACGCTTCGTTAGTTCGTCTATCTCTATCTCCGTCGCATTTGCATATTCAAGCGACAGAGAGGCAGATATTGCGAGTTTCAACTTTCGATTTTCATGGTAGCGCCGCAGAGGACGCAACTATGCGTTAGACGAAGAAAGATACTCCAACGCATAACGGCGTCTCTGTCCAGCGCCATGATGGCCCATTGTGTGGAGGAGCCTTAAAAATCGGTACATCACTGTTTGTTTGCGTAGTCTGTAGACCAACTGGACGCGGTGTGTAGACCCCTTTATGTTGACGTGTTGACTTCACTGTTGTGTTGTGGTTGTGTTGACTGTTGGTTATGGTCCTGCTACTTGTCAATCCCAAATCCTTATATTAATATTAATATTTCTTATGGAATATTTTTTGTTGATTGTGTTGATCAACGTTTCTAAAACAGGTAAAACTAGAAATATAGAACTACCACAATGAGCTCATTTCGACGGGATAAGAAAGAAGAAGAAGAAGGAGGTGGTAATCTTTTTCAAAATTTGGACAAAACTACGCTTATCCAAGAGGCAAGATATTTCAGTTCTACGCCAGTTAACCCAAGAAAATGCATTTTAATCTTGTCCAAAATTCTATACATGTTAAACCAAGGAGAGAAGTTAACGACTCCAGAAGCAACGGATATGTTCTTTGCGACGACGAAACTGTTTCAATCGAAGGATGTGGTGCTGCGTCGGCTGGTTTACCTCTGCATCAAGGAGTTAAGTTCCATGGCGCAAGACGTGATTATAGTGACGTCATCGCTTACCAAGGATATGACCGGGAAAGAGGACTTGTACCGGGCCGCTGCCATCCGAGCTCTCTGCAGTATTACAGACAGCACTATGCTTCAAGCTATTGAGCGCTACATGAAGCAAGCGATTGTAGATAAGAATCCTGCTGTGAGTTCTGCAGCACTCGTGTCAGCCCTGCACTTGTCGGGGACTGTTCCGGACCTAGTCCGTCGCTGGATCAATGAAGCTCAGGTAAATTTTGCTAGTACATTGCAGTTCATGAAAATAATTGAGAGTTAGTGTTTGCATCAGCTGAATCATGCTAATTAGTGTAAATAGTTACAAGACGGGAAAACGACCTATTAGAAACAGTAGGGAATGATTGAAAAAATATAGCAATGGACAGACAAACATGGAAGAACAGAAAATGGTGATTCGAAAGGGGCCTAGATTAAAAAAAAAACATACAAACATGATTTATGTTATTAATGTATTTTAAATAGAAATGTAAAACAAAAATAATCAGTTTATATAAAGTGGCTCTATAAACCAGTAGGATGATAGAGGCATGATTGTGAAATGAATTGAAATCATTTATTTGCAAGAATATGTTTACTAGATCTAAATAAAAGTTCAATAAATATTCTAACTGTCATTAGTATTCATGATGACGCAATCTGCCATAACCATGACAATGATTATGATTTGTTTGCATGGTGATGGGCGCCGTGTGTATTGTATGGTTGAGATTCTGTGAAGTGATGGATGGATGGAAGGTACTGTACCAATTAGATTTAAATTATCATTTTGTTTACATTGTAAGGTCATGTTAACCAATTTGTAAATGACCTGGGACATGATGTTGCATATCTGAAAAAGAACCATTTTAATATTGAGCCACCTTTTGTAATAGTCTCAAGCACTGCAACTTCTGCTGGCAACTCTAGTAACATCAGATAGTATAATTAAGTTTAGGAATCGGCTATAAAACTGGAATTGTGGGTAGCCCACAGTTTCTTTTTTAGAGCTCTTACAGTTCCCTAATTAACCTCACATTTCTAAAAGATGCAGATTCACTTTTAAAGTATTGAAATACTTAGCAGCAGTAAAGCAGAAAGTGAACACAAAATATGATTTCATTAGTTTCTTCTAGAACTAGCACCAATTTGTCTTTAACGAGGTCGGACCTAGTTTGTCAAGCTATAAATATAAAAATATTACAGATTCTACTACCTGTACTCTTTTTTTTATAAAAGACTGTCCAGTGATGGATGCTTATCTCACCTGATGGTAAGCGATAACAGAGGCTAAGATGAAGCTCACTTGTTCAGTAATAGCCTATTCACTCTTGTTTCTTCTAGTACCTGTAACTCAATACTTAGAGCAGCTTTTTTAATTATTTTACAGGAAGCAATATCATCTAACAACATGATGGTGTCCTACCACGCGCTGGCAGTTGTTGCAGGGGCTCGGCGCAACGATCGCTTGTCAACTGTCAAGCTGGTCACTAAACTATCTCACGCTCACCTTACGTCGCCGTACGCACTATCTCTTCTGATTCGCCAAGCTGCCAAGCTAGCTGAGGAAGACCAAACTGACAATACTGAACGGTACATGGAGTTTATTGAGTCGTGTTTACGTCATCAGTCTGAAATAGTGGTGTATGAAGCTGCTCATGCACTAGTGAACCTGAGAGAATCACCCAGGGACCTCGTTCAGGCGGTTTCAGTACTTCAAAGCTTCTGTGGCTCCTCGAAAGCCGCGTTACGATTAGCTGGCGCACGAACCTTGGCCAGACTTACAGCCAAGCATCCAAGTGCCGTTGCTACTTGTACACTTGACCTAGAGAATTTGATAACAGATCCCAATCGATCCGTCGCGACCTTGGCTGTTACGACTCTCCTTGCCACGGGCGCAGAGAGTTCTATTGACCGTCTGATGAAACAAATCTCAAGCTTCATGTCTGAAATATCTGATGAGTTTAAAATTGTGGTTGTCCGAGCCATTCGCCAATTATGTTCAAAGTACCCAAGAAAACATCAATCCCTTGCAGCCTTTTTGGCAGGAATGCTTCGTGATGAAGGTGGTGTGCAATACAAGACGGCTATAGCTGATGCGATTATTGCGCTTGTTGAGGAAAATCCTGATGCTAAAGAAACAGGTTTGGCGCATTTGTGTGAATTTATTGAAGATTGTGAACACGTTTCACTGGCTGTTCGCATATTGCACGTTTTGGGGCGCGAAGGACCAAAGGCGAGGCAACCATCAAGGTACATACGTTACATTTACAATCGTGTGATTTTGGAGTCGGGACCAGTGCGTGCGGCCGCTGTTTCCGCCGTGGCCAGGTTCGGAGCGGCGCACTCAGAACTACTTCCCAACGTAAAGGTACTTTTGTCTCGGTGTCAATTAGATGATGACGATGAAGTACGAGATCGAGCATTATATTACAGTGCCATTTTAGACTTGAACGACCGCCAGGTAATTGATGACTTCATAATTAATGTGCCGTTACCAAATGTAGTACTACTAGAAAAGGCACTCCGTGACCACCTGGCTACTTCGCCTGGAGAGCTATTTAATATTGATTCAGTGCCTACAGCAGAAGAACCTCAAAAAGTCAAGGAATCCCCTGCAGAAATAGAACCTCGGAAACTTCCCACGGTGTCTCGTGAAGAGCAATATGCTGACCAGTTAAATGTAATTCCTGGAGTGGTACGGTTTGGACCAATATTTAAAACCTGTGAGGCGGTTGAATTGACTGAGCCTGAGACAGAATACAGGGTTCAATGTGTTAAACACGTCTATGCTCGTCACTTGATACTGCAATTCGAATGTCTTAATACACTCAGCGACCAGATCTTAGAGAAGGTCCATATACGCTTAGAAACTGCGCCCGGGTACAGGATTCTTGGCGAAGTCGCCTGTGAAATACTTCTTTATGACAAACAAGGCAGCGTTTTCTGTGTTTTGGAGTTTCCAGAAAGTCCCATTGAAACACTCGTTACGTTTGGAGCCACGCTTGAATTCGTAGTACGCGACTGTGACCCTACTACTGGGCAACCTGATTCAGGCGAAGGCTACGCAGATACGTATCCCTTGGAAGATATCGAGATTGGATGCGCGGACCAATTTAGAACTAGAGCTGCATCTGACGAGTGGGATGCGTCTTGGGAGAGGGCTTCAACTGCGGCGGAAGCCCGCGATACTTTTGAATTGCCTCAAAGAGATGTAAGTGAAGCTGCATTAGCAGTTTGCTCACATTTAGGTTTGCCTAAAGCGGCTATAGCGGCAGGGTCTGATGCAGTGAAGGAGATCCGGGGCGGCGGGTTGTGGAGAGAAGGAGCCCCAGCCCTAATAAGGGCGCGACTTGTAGCCGCGCAAGGTACCGTCACCATGCAACTGGCAGTGCGCTCACCGCGAGACGATATCGCCGCTCTTATGTTAGTTGCCGTAGGTTAACTTTTGTGTATCATTATTTTTCAATTGGTTTTCCTCGTGTAGATTGTAGATACACTATTTACGAAGTGTTAAGATATCATTATAAATTGTAAGACAAACACTATAATATCGTTTGTTAAAATATATTTTCGCTAAAAGGTTGTAAACAAGTTCCATGGCCTCTGATTTTGATTTACCTACCCCTCTTCCATCTCTGCTGCACCCACTCTGGATGCATGGGCATGGGGAAAAAGATTGAACAGCTACCCACGCGTCGCGTCAGGTCTTAGGTACTTACCTAAGTAATTTTGGCGGACTTCCCGGTTTTCAGTTGAGGTGACATTTTTTGATCGTACGTATCGTACGATCGCAAACAAAAATCAATGCTTTAATAGTACATACCTAAAGGTACAGAAGATCAACTGCATAATAATCTGTCATTTCTTTTTCAACAAACCTATTTTAGTTAAATTCGTTTCGTCTGTGTCTGTCACTTTGACAATTGGCTACTTTCCTGACAAAAACTATTTAGTCCGTCAGTTAGATTATCAAAAAATATTGGACACATATTTTTTTATTTTGTCAATCAAACATGGTACACTTTTTAGCATAATGTGACGTTCACGTTACGCGGAACTTTTCTGGGCTATATTTTCATCAGTTTTTGTTTGATTGACAAAATAAAAAAATGTGTCCAATATTTTTGATAGGTACCTAATCAAACTGACGGCCTAAACAGAATTATATTTTCACGCCACTGCTCGGAAATGTGGCAAAAGATGGTCAGAATTCAGGCGTCAAAGCTGGGGTTAGTTGGACATCGCACGAACAGGCCATCTATGACTTCAAACTGTCCAACAATGTTATTGTTGGACAGTTTGAACAGCGATCGACCAATCACAGGGCCCCGCGCGGTCGCGCCGGCGTGCGCTGCCTGTGCAGCTCCTTTCTCCGCGCCGGCGAAAGGCAAGGTAGCCTGTTTAATATTATGATCTTTAATTTTGATTTAAAATTATAATTATTTGCAATTTCCTTGCAGTAGGCGTGAAAAGCACTATGTTAAAAGCCTCGGCCGAAAGTGCAATAGCTGGACTCGTACTTTCGAGGGCCTCCGCTACGCGTCGGCCCTCGAACTAACTCGTCCATCTATTGGTTACTTTCTAGCCTCTACAACAATGTACTATTTTTTTACTCAGGAAAGTACCCAATTTGTATTTACCTATGGGAAAGGGACAAAACACATTTGAGTTGACAGAGGATTGTTAACTTTTATGAATAATGGGCATAGATTGCAAGTAGTAGGTTACATTTCACTACCTACTTACCCCTTATTTTAGAGCAATTACCTACGGTGAAAACAAATTTTCCCGTATAAGAGACCTAGCTACAGCTAGATCGATTCTCCGCCGATTGAATCAAAATTACCTACATCGAAATCGTAATATAATGCGTGTTGTTAGGGAAAAAATAGAGTTTTTTTTTAATAATTTTTAAGAAAATTATCTTTTTAGTTTTTTAAATTGCAAATCAAAGTTACCCAAGACGAAATCCTGAAATAAATTGAGGGTCAATAAAAATATAAGTACCTATAGACTTCAATTGCAAATCATTTTGACTTTGATAGAGCCGTACCACCGTACACATTACAATAAAAGAATGTAGGCGCTACGACTTCCTTTTTTTAAATTAAAGTTGAAACGCCTTAGAAGTATTTTCCAAAATTAATAAAAAAATAAAAACCGTAAGCACAAAATTCGAGATCGAGGCCGAAATAGATAGCAAATGATCCTGCCGTTTTAATTGGGCAAACGATGGACCAAACACCCTGTATTATATGGTTTTGTAATGCAAATAAATTATTAAGTAAGTAGTTGAAAAATACTTGCGCAAATAAATGTTCCCCATTTGATCAGCATTTTTGTCCCAAATTTCAATTGCCATAAAGGCCAATCGCCATAAGATAGTAAAATGCAAATTCATTAAGTACCTAATGAAAATCAAAAAAGAAATTCCAAACACCGAATCAGAGCACTTCCTCGTGGTCTTGTCTGCCTTACTCCTACCCCTAGAGTGCATATAAAAGCCCGCGGAGCCAAGAGAGCTCGCGAATCTGCTGTCGAGTCTGCTGTGTGGTCCGAATTCTGCTGTGTGGTCCTCTGCGGCCACACACGCTATAGCCATCCCGAAGCAAAAGGGCCCAATGCGGCCCGGCTTTTAGACTGTCAACCAAAAAAAAAAAAAAAAAGAGCTCGCGAAGGAGGTCCTGAGTTGAGCGGTGTAGAAAGGTCCCAAAAAGGGGAAGAGTTTGTACCCACACCTACTACGTGCATAATATAAAGGTTGCTAATTCTTTACCAGATTTATTCTGAGTTTGGTATGTTTTGTAATCGGGTTGTAATTTAGAATTGAAAATCGGGTAATAACTGGTGGAACAGAACAAACTATGACTAAATACAATAATGCCTAAACATGAATTTGCAAAGCGTTGTGTTTGCTATATTTTCTTTTGGGTGTTGTATGTTTTGGATTTTGATTAAATGCCAAAACAAAATTTGTCAAATATTCCATGACTAACTAAATTAATATATAAATATGCTAGTGATTACAAATAATAATATACAAATATTATTTCGTGCTCGTTTAATAGTAGTCAGCAGCAGAAGTAGCTATGCAAAGTAACACGCTTAAAATAGTCTAGACAGTCCTTATGCTCTTGACATTAGACTCGTGTGTAGCTCATTTTGAGCACTTGACCCGCGTAGCTACTTTTGCTGCTGAGTGCTGACTGTACCTAATGGATGTGTGTCAAATTCAACTATTAACTTTTTGCAATTAAAATAATTATGGAAAAACTTAATTATGGCATTAGGATAAAAGAGTATCATGACATACCTACGAGTAATTATGGCACTTGAGATTATGTGGAATATAAAAAACCGGACAAGTGTGAATTCAAGTCGCGTGGTGAGGTTTCCGTAAAATTCGTATTCTCTAAGCATTAGGCGCTCCATACAAAATACACAAAAATATTGAGAATTTTCCCGTTACTTTGAATAGTCAAACTTCTTATAGGTTTTTTTGTAATCTTTAGGCAAGGAACTATTTTCCATATTTTTTTCAGAATTTTAAGCCTAGTAGTTTCGGAGATAAGTGGGGGGTTATGGTCAATTTTCGTCTTATTTCCTTAATTACTTCAAATCTATTTGAGCTAAAATTATAAAAAAATATATATCTGAGATGCTTACAACAACCCCTTTCATTTGATATGTCACACAATACAGTTTGCGAGACTTTTTTTTTTAATTATCCAGTTTACCGCCCCAAAGTGGCCCCTTGTTCAGAATTCATTAATTTACTTTACGCGTCCATCTTCGGGTCTCCAATTTACATATGTGTACCAAATTTCAACTCAATCGGTCCAGTAGTTTCGGAGCAAATCGGCTGTGACAGACGGACAGACAGACAACCGAGTGATCCTATAAGGGTTCCCTTTTTTTCCTTTTGAGGTCCTGGAACCCTAATTATGGCAAATAATCATTATGGATATTAAATGTTTAGGTATGGAATGTAAAAATTATGGCATGTTCATAGTGCAAATGAACATATGGATATTGTCACTTCTACATTTTTAATCTGAAATAATGGTGCATTTTGACGCGTATCTTATAAATTACTACAAAATTTAATAAATGAATGTAATTAAAAATGTCTGAACTGACTTACCGATGACAACTGATTCCCGTATTTTTACTATTGTTGTGTATGTGATGTTGGTGCAAATAGCGCAAAGCACAAAAGGCATTTTTAAAAGTTTTAAGTCAAACTATACTTTAAACGATCGCCATTAGTTCTCGCCGTAGACTAAACCAAGGTATTCTCACTGAGAGTAGGTGACATGCGCAAACTTATACTACTATAGTGACAAGTGGACTCAAAATATTATTTAAAAAACCCAACTGCCTTTTTGCAAATATATAGCCTATGTCACTCCCATACCTAATTAAGAGGAATCCAACGACACCTCATATGTCGAAATCCGTCAAACGGTTTAGGCTGTAGGGCGTGCCAAAGAATAAGACATACATACATACATACGCTCGAAAAACATAACCCTCCATTCCTTCGGTAATCGGATAAAAATACCCTAGGTACATCCAATATTTGACAGCTGTCATCCGGGATGACGGCTGTTAAAAAAATCTAATTAAGCCCCTCACAGTCACAGACTGGCGCGGCCTGGCCGCGGCGGACAGTAGTAAACTTGTCATTTGCTGTCAAATTTACTATTTACCGCCACCGCAGGCCGCGCCAGTTGATTCAGGCCTTATAGGTCCTCTTGTTCTTGTAATATAAGGCCTGAATCACACTGGCACGGCCTGCGGTGGCGGTCAATAGTAAATTTGACTAGCGCCAGTTTGTGAGAGGCTTAAAGGTCTGCTAGACGGTCGCCAACACGCCCCTCCGACCGAGCGACCTTGGTCGGCCCCGACCGTTGTAGTATGAAATTTTGTTGGAAACAACTGTCTACACCATAGTTTCCCAAAGTGGTCCATACCGCCCCCCAGTGGGCGCTGAGGAGTTCCAGGGGGGCGGTAGGGTCCTCGGAAGGAACTGGGGGGCATTCATGCTGCCCATGGGGGCGCTCCCACATGTGAGAAAAAAACCTAAAATATTAGTACGAATAAATTTATAAATGTCTATAAATTGTGGTAGGTACCTACCCTACTGGTAGGTAGGTAGGTGTCTCTATCATTGAATATTTCAGTTTTTTCGCTAAATTGTCAGTCGTAACTAGTTAAAAAGTTATTAAAGTTTTTTTTTAAACTCACAAAAATCGTACTTTAATTCAGCTATTCAACTCAAACTCAAAATGATCTTTATTCAAGTAGGCCTAGTAACAAGCACTTTCAAATCGTCAATTAATTTTCTAGAGTAATTTTTAAACATAAAGAATAAAATATATATGATAAAAAAATTGTATAAAAAATACTAGTAGAATATTTCTAGAAAAACAATCTAATGTCAAAAAATATTATTTCGCGATGGGGGCGCTGAAAATTTTTTTGATACCGAAGTGGGCCCTGGTCCAAAAAAGTTTGGGAACCTATGGTCTACACAGTCGGTGCGGACCAAGGTCGCTCGGTCGGAGGGGCGTGTTGGCGACCGTCTAGCACGGGCTTTAACTCAATGGGTCAGACGAAATTAAATAATAGTAATTATACGAGAATGCCATAAAAACTTTGCCATGCGCATGCCAAGTAACCTATAGGTTACTTTGCACTAAGGTAAGTTACATATTAATTTTAAAAATTGCGTGAGTAAATACAACTTATAAACTAACTACTTCCCAAATAGTGACCGGACCTAAAAGGTGCCGTGCCGACGTACCAAGCATAATTATCCAAATATGAATATGCAATTCCTACTCCCTACTACTCCTTTTTTTTTTTTTTTTTTGACGATGTGAAAATGCTTTATGCATACCCCTGACCCGGGGAAGGCCCATTTGGGGGTTATGTCGGACTCTCTCCTCCCACCGCCATCCGAGGAGCATACCCACTAAAAACACACCGGCGTCACCCGCATTACCGTTAAGGGGGCGCCATGGGATCGCGAACATTCCACCACGACGCCCCCCGAACTCCCTACTACTCCTACTGTCTACGTGTCTACTCCTTTGTCTCTGTGTGTCTTTTGTGTAGTGAATAAATGTCTTCTTTTTTTATTTCAATTGTAGGTATAATAATCAGTAACGTTTATAATCACATTATAGGTACAGACCTACCGATACCTAACTCTATTCTTCTACGTACGTATTTCTGAACATCCATTCCCGCAAGTCACACGTTTACATAGGTCCGTCTCTTTCGTTAAACACGCTACCCGACCTTCTCACGTGTTTTTGAGCGTGAGCCGTAGTGTTGTATATTGTTTATCGATGAAAGTCAATGTTAATGGAGCACCAGGGTTCTTCCGTTTTTTTTTCACTTTTTCCACTCGGATGTACGAATAATTATTTTACTCCATTCGACAAATCAAACTTTAACGAAAAAGTAATATAAAAAGTGAATATTTCCTAATAAGTATCAGGACAATATTAGGAAATAAATAAATATATATATATATATATAGTATAAGGGTATTTGGCTTGGTTTATTAACACAGTAAACAAGTATTAAAAAACCCAAGTACTTTTTTTAATTTTTTTATTGTGTTAATAAACCAAGCCAAGCGGACATAGACACCGCAACATTTGAACGCTTATAACTTATGAGCTCTGTACATAGCGGGGCATGGCGATGGGCAGGTCTTAGCGGGCAAGAAGCACCGTGCCGTGAAAAATAGCTACTCCACCGTCCACGGTAAAAGGTTCAAATTCCAATGATAATGTATGTGCACCCGAAATTAAGTGCATTTCGTACCAGTTAACTAGTTATGTCTACTACTCGTTAACTAGTTATGGTTTCTTAACTGTGATAGTTTTCTTTTTAAATTCATTATATGTACTACTGCCACGAATTTTTTCACGTCCCCAGTTTTATTTTTGGGTAGTATTCATAATAAAACCCTAGCAACATGACACGAGTAATAGACAATCATAGACTACGATGTGACAGGAGTACAAACTAAACAGTATGTATATAATAATAATATCCTAACACTCCCCCTCGATTATAAATGTGGTAAAACTTTAAACATTTATAATCGCATCTTAAATAATAAGCAAACAAACAAACATTGAAAGTAACGACAATACACATAAATAAAATAGACACATGAACACTAAAAATAAGTTGTTAGTATTAATAAACATTTAACAGGTATCTGTTATGAGTAAATCGCTTATAACTTATGAGCTCTGTACATAGCTCAGTGAATACATCACTACGTTTAGATAAGTAGTATTTACAGTACACATGGTGTTACTTTCCCGCACTTTCGCGAAAATGAGCACTTTCCGTGCATAAGTTGAAACTTTAAAGAGCCATATGCACTGTAAAACGTTGTACGATACTCGTGCGAATAGGTAATTCGCAACTCATGTCGACTCCCTTCGGTCGTGTTTTAATTTATCGCCACTCGTTGCGAACTTCCTATTTTCTGCACTTGTATCGTAAATAACTATTATCGCGTTATAGGTGTTGCACTCCGCTGTTTTTTTTAAATTGTCGCTCTTTTCTAGGCTAATTTTCCATTAGCCAAACTCTACCTCAATTGCTGTTACTGGGCGTACGAGTGTCATGAGAAATGGGGTTTTTGGCATACAGATGCTATGAAAAACGGGTGTTTTTGCGTACGGATGCTATCAAAAACCGGAGTTTTAGTATGCTGTCATTTAAGGACACTGTTATTTTGGCAAACCGGGATTTGATAGGCACTTGTACCCTTACTAATCGCTGGTCAGACTCTACATTAAGTTCATTGTGGTACATTAAAACATGTATCGTCAATATTACCGTAATAGCATCAGTGCCTATTTCTATTAGTAATTGGTTGGTAGGTACTAGATAACTGACTAATATCATTATCGATAGTTCAAGATTTCATTATAAACATTTTTTTAGGAAAAGGAATTGAATAGTCAGTTACCTAAACCATACAAATTTGCTGACACAGTAGTAACTGGCACTGTCAGCAAATTTGTATGGTAGAAATTTACGCAAGAATTGAATTATAAAGAAAGCAGACCTTTCCAGACTTTTTAAATTTGTTATTGAATAGGGTTAAGTAACCAATTGTATACAATATAGGGTTGGAGTGTGTTTGGGAGAACTCTTAGTTTATATACATATGTTAGCTTTGGTTATTTTGTGGATTACATAAACTTATTAATTAATTGAACACTGTTACATCGATAGTTTCCTTACGATGCATTGCACATCACTACAAAAGTTAAAGGTACCTACACCAATAGAAACAAGCACGTTGACGCCGTGACGTCTCACGATTATAATGTTTAGATTTTCTTATACTTCAGTCGAATTTGAGAGCAGCAAGAGTGGTTTATCAATTTTGTGTTTGTTATGAATTTTATTGGAGACAACGATGGACATCTAAAGCGTAATATAAGTTTTATTCACAAATCAAGTTGTGAATTGTGCATAAATTGAGGATAATCGGTGAGTAGTTGTTGATAAATACGTAAATACCTACTAATTAAATAAAACCTATATATCTGTATGTATTAATTGTCTCCCATTTAATATCTGATGAAACGTGTCGACTTCTTTATTTTTCTTATTAGTAAGTAACCACTTGTTATCACTACCAAACTCAGTTTTATTTTGTTAGGAACTAAAAATAGATCGGAATTTGGTTGTTTGTTTAAAAATGTCTTACTGGCATCAGATCCCACCCTTGGAGTAGTATATTATATCCCGTTTACTAACTTATATAATTTAAACAACTTAAAAAGTAATAGTTTCCTAGCAGACTTTTGTTAAAATTTTAGAATAATTGAATTTAAGGGACACCAGGACACTACTCTCCATACACACGTAGTTTGTTTTTCATTTTAAAGCGCGATGCTAGAATAACATGAGACTTTGTATACACTACTCTACTGTCGGAAACTAGTTCTTATATAGTGAGTATTATATTCTTTGCTAGTTCTGTTGCTAGAAATTAAAATGACAATGACATAACTTGACAGAAACTAATTTCCGACTTGGATATGCCGGATTCCATGAGTGAAGTGCTGGGGACTTTTAAGACTATTTTGTTAAAATCCAAAGTTTCTCACATCATAATAAGTATAGTCTAGTAAGTGTGCTTGATGATAGTTGAGGGTTTGTCGAGGAGACAGCCGAATGGAGCACTCTTATTTGGAGCAGCTCTCCTGAGGAAGTACCTCCATTTTACAGAAACCAGCAGCCATAAGCCATAATCACTACTTGTTTTGTAGGTATGTGGTATTGTTATTGGTGGTGAGTAAGGTCATCAGGGCTCCGATGATGTGTTGTTTTGAGAGAAGGATCTGCATAGTCGCTGCTGAAATTCCTGCCCCAATGCAAGTGTGGGGTATCATATGTTTATAATGTGTTATGGGGAATGGATGAAAATATCAGAATTGCCTGATTATTTTTTTGGTGATAGGAATAACCTTCCTATCACTTTTTTCTGGTGCTACCAGAAAAAAGTTTAAAATTTTTCAGCAGTATCAATTATTTTTGATAAATATAAACAGCTTCCGCACTTACATTTTGGGTCAAGTTGTAGAGGTATTCTTTTTGAAACCATATTGGTTTGGATGTATGAACATAGCGTTTTCAAAAATCTTTGATAGTAGAGCATAGTAGAGGTATCAATGTTATTGGGTGATAATTTTTTATCTCACTTGGGTCGCCCATTTTAAAGAGAGGTTTCACAATTACAACTCTCTACATCGGATGCTTGTTTCCCTTTGATTAAACATATCACCCAATCGCTTAGCGATAAGCAATATGTCTTAGCTATTTTCTTGGATATGAGCCAAGCCTTCGACTGTTAGTTAGTTTTACTTACATCCTATTTTGCGTGAAACGGATTGGGTGGCGCTACTCTAACCACCCCTGCTCCTCTATAAAGTTTATGAGTGCCAAGGCACGCAGTCAGTGATATCCGTCAAACGGTTTAGGCTGCAGGTCGTGCCAAGGAATACAACCGGTCAAGTGCGAGTCTGGCTCGCGCACCGAGGGTTCCGTACGAAATATCATACAACACACCCGTCTTGCCCCACCTATTAATTTTGGAAAAATCTTAACAACGCATAGTGTAATTAAGTCACGCACGAGTACCTACACAGCGCCATTTATCGGTGCATTTTGTTACTAAATTGCGCGACCAAGGAACTCTGTACGTACAGTAAGGGAAATGTATTCACTTACCACCGTAGAACTCTGTCGCAATTGACAGGCCGCCGTCACTCAAACTCGAGTGGTATGTAACTTATTGCGATAGGGTTCTACGGTGATACGTTAATACATTTCCCTCACTGTATGTTGGTTTTTCAGCGATAATTCTTTATTATGTGAATTAATTTCGATAATTCTTTTTTATTTGCTAGAAGGTACTTTCAGAACACGTTCATACGAATTTGAAGGAAAAAATTAAATACAGAAGTATTAAATTACAAACAAAATTAACATATGATTTTTGAAGAATAAAAAAAAATACGCTAGATATAGTTCTTGTTATACTTTTCCGGTAATATTCACGTTAATATTAATCATCTTCGGAGATAGGGGGGGTGGGGGGGGGGGGGGGGGGGGATGGTATTTTTGTCAACATTTTTCTTTATAAATAAAAATTTTACCATTGTAGAAAAAAAAAGAAAAACTGTTTTAGAATGTTCAATTCAAGCCCTTTCATATGATACCCCACTTGGCCTACTAACTAGACTTTGAATTTTTTCCCCCCCTCTTATCCGCCCTTTTTTATACAAATTAAAAGTATATATTAAAATTTTTCATTTTCCATACACGAGGATTAGCTTTGTTTACAACTATTCCAAATTTCAAATCGATAGCATTAGTAGTTCCTGAGATATTTGACTTTGTGACAGACAGACAGACGGACGGAGTCGCACCATAAGTTTTACGTACACGCAGCTACATACATACATACATAGATACATACATACATACGCTCGAAAAACATAACCCTCCTTTCCTTCGGCAATCGGGTTTTTACAGTGTCCATCGATTCAAGATCTGCTCATACTTAATAGGAATTTGTTTAGTTTGCTCTAAATATACTCCAGGAAACTTAACTGAGTTATCTATTAATAAATTCAAGAACTATGTGAAGCGTAAACTTATCTCGAAAGCTTATTATAGCACACAAGACTACATGAATGATAAAACTCCATGGAACTAATTTTGACTGAATTTTTAATCTATTATTTTCGTAATATTTTGTTTTTTGACATTAGATTGTTTTTCTAGAAATATTCTACTAGTATTTTTTATACAATTTTTTTATCATATAAATATTTATTCTTTATGTTTAAAAATTACTCTAAAAAATTAACTGACGATTTGAAAGTGCTTGTTACTAGGCCTACTTGAATAAAGATCATTTTGAGTTTGAGTTTATTTTGCGTCGAAAAAGACAGCTCAACTTCAAAAGAAACTTGAGGCGTCGTCCTAATTGGCAGCGATCGTACGATGGCCGTCGTGCGATGAGTTCAATTTTAAACAATTTTCAAAGAATTGAATTCATCGCACAAAGTAAATTAATGAATTCTGAACACGGCCGCACGGGGGCCACTTTTGGGGGTAAACTGAAAAAAAAAAGTTTCACAAACTGTATTGTGTGACATATCTATGCTAACACGGTATGGACTTTGTCCGAAAGAAAAATAAATTGATTGAAATTGATTGATTGATATCAAATGAAAGGGGTTGTTGTAAGCATCTCAGATTTTATAAATAATTTTAGCTTAAACAGATTTGAAGTAATTTAGGAAAAAAGATGAAAATTGATTTAGTAGCGTCTCGATTTAGTATCAGGATTTAAAAAAGTTAAACGCAGCGGGAAAAATGGGTTTTAGCGGTTTAAAATTAGACACTTCGCGTGGTCGTTTTTCAAACATAATTCGCCATGTTTGAGAAAAGTTATTTTTCTCAAACATGCAATGAAATGTCGTCCTTACATGCGTTATAACAGGCTTCAAAGTATCACGTTTCGGGCGGAACAACTCGAGAGAACTGTAAAGGAATTTCATACAAAATTGAAGGCCTAGGCCGGGAAGTAATTTTTTTTTAATTTTAATGTTAACATGGCGTCTGTGTTCATCAACAGGCTAAACAGCTGAATTCTATTTTTTATTTTTTCTAGTGGCTGAATGGTTATCGGACCAAAAATATCCGCGTTAATGCCTATTACACACGAACCTTTTATTATTATCAGGTCATGTAGAATGGCCCTAATAGGGTGTATTCGAACGCTACACACGCGAAATACGGACGACTTTCGTAAAAAAAACATTAAGTATGGAGGAATTGGAGGGAAAATTTATGTACTATTTTGAGTTGTGCTGGTGCATTGTTTATACATACTCACCCGGCAAGCCCTTCTTTCTCGGCGTCTGCAGTAATGTACTATTTCTTTCTCTTCTTTCCCGGCGTTTGCAGTAATGTACTATCAAATGTCATGAAATGGGTCGTTCTTCTTTTTTACCGATAATGATCCGAGGTTTTTCTGTTTTTTTGGTTTTTGAACTATCGAAAATTGTGGTTTTGAAGTGCGATTTAAAAAAAATGCATAGGTTTCTTCATTAGAACTAATTAAAGTTTCCTTTCTGGCCAATATAAATATTTATTTACGGTTGGTTTCTAAAAAAAAACATGTGACAAAGTGGACTCTTTCAGTGGGGACAACATTTTGGTTTACCACTCTGTCACGGCATTCTACGAAAAAAACAGACATTTAAAAAAATGCTAGTTAGAGAAAGTGAAATATTAAATATCACTAATTAATAAAATAATATGGACGTTCATTCGAACATTATAAAACCGTAAACATCATTACTCAAATGAGATGCCGTAATAAGACGAAGGACAGGCTATTGTCGGTCGAAAAGAAGAACGACCCAAATATAAATACCCCTTTTAATAAATTTAAAAGCACTGTAGGGTTACTACAACCAGATTGCCTAATACTTTATGCTCTAATTTCAATGGATTGCAAATTGCCATGATTTTGTAATACCTACCTAAGTAGTGCCTCTCCGTTAGTCCGAAGAATATCAAATCGAATATCCTCCACGAGTCCCATCTAATTTTATTTTTATCAGTAACTGGTATTATTTCTTGTTAGGGTTCCGTACCAACGGGTAAAACCGGGACCCTATTACTAAGACTTCGCTGTTCATCCGTCCGTCCGCCCGTCTGTCTGTCTGTCACCAGGCTGTATCTCAAGAACCGTGATAGCTAGAGAGTTGATATTTTCACAGATTATGTATTTCTGTTGCCGCTATAACAACAAATACTAAAAAAACCGGCCAAGTGCGAGTCGGACTGGGGCTCCCATACAACAGACATGATTTTTTTGCCGTTTTTATAGATAATGGTACGGAACCCTTCGTGCGCGAGTCCGACTCGCACTTGGCCGGTTTTTTATCTTACTCCTAACAATTTTGAGGCTTAATATTTGTTATACCTTACCTAAACTAATTCTTTTATAAATAACGTGTCTTTCCTGGGGATCCATATATTGATGTCATGCTCCCTGGCATCCCCACTCTCTGTTTTGGTATTTCAGAGTATGTGAAAAAATTGTACCCAAATTGTACCGAATTAGTACTTACTTGAAAAAAAATGTAATGTACAGTCAAAAACATTGGTAAGGGTTATTTTTCTAATTCATCCCTAAAGATGGGGGTTGAAAGTTCACATAAGTAATGTGTGATTTGAATGATAAACTGTGACTGGAAACATGGCAGCATGACAGTAGGTTTTTTTTAATAATATGTAGGTCTACCCAGAAATATATAATTTTTAAACTTGCCCCCTAAAGGGGTGAAATAGGAGTTGTACCGAGAAGACGTTCGTTTAAAAACATAGACATTTGAAAGTTCGTATACGACGAAGGGTTATTCATAGGGGAAGTAAATAGTAGTAAATAGGCCGTTGCCGGCGTAACAATTCAACAATTATTGCAAAAATTGCACTTACTACGCGGGCGAAGCCGCGGGCACAAGCTAGTCTACAATATTTCAGTGTTTGATTAAGACAACTGGATAGCAGGTACCGATATCTCAATAGCTTCTTTTATTATACTAAGCTAGGGGTTTAAGCTGTGTTTTAGTAGATTGGTGAACTAAATAAAGTGCTGGTAACTAAAATAAAATGCTACTACGAATATCCCTTTCTTACTGATTAGTGACTACCTTTTAGGTATCTGGTGCGATGTTTGTTTGGCCCTTTTCGAGAGATCGGTTTCGGTCCAGGGTGGTACGGTCCTTTGTCTAATAGGCATTTATACTTTTTTTTAATATGTTTTAAAATCTTCGTATATATTCGATAGTCAACTATATTTTTATTTCCTGAAAATAATATCGCTTTATTCAAAGAAAAAATAGTTAAAATACGAACGATATATAATCTCGCCAAAAGGGCAGTCGCCATTATCGTCACGTCATAACGAAAACTTTTATGCTATACTGACGTCACTCAAGAGAAAAAAATGGCGGTCGGCGTTTTCAGTCACGTGACATCATCATCATCATCATCATATCAGCCGAAAGACGTCCACCGCTGGACATAGGCCTCCCCCAGAGAGTTCCAAATTGACCGGTCCTGCGCCACCCGCATCCAGCGGACCCCCGAGACCTTTACCAGGTCATCAGTCCACCTTGTGGGGGGCCTACCCACGCCGCGCCTTCCGGTACGTGGTCGCCACTCGAGAACCTTTCCGCCCCAACGGCCTCGGTTCTACGTGCAATGTGCCCCGCCCACTGCCATTTAAGTTTAGCAATTCGGTCACGTGCGTGACATAACTACATATAATAAAACTACGACTTTAATTTTCAAATTAAAAATAATTATTATGTTTTTGTAACAAAATAGTGATATATTCGATTTTTTAATGATAAAAACTATATACAAAAATACTTTCATAATTTAATTTTGATTGATGAAAATACCCTATTTGTGTTAACGTGTAAAATGGACAAATAGTATGTTAAATTGTATTTTTGTCGGCAGGGTACTACAACCGACTGCGATGGATAATCTTGACGAGTCCGAGAAAAATGCCAAGGTTTCAGATTCGGCGTATTCAAACAGCTGCAGCAACAGCCAGTCTAGGAGGAGGTAAGCTAATTATACTAGGTACTAGCTGTGCTTGCGACATCCTTTGCATGCTAATGTGGTGGGAATAAATGCATTTCTTCTCTTGGATATAGGAGGACCCACAGAACTATATCAATATAGAAGGAAAGAGCTCGTCGATTAGTATGGGAACCGAGCGTGTAACATTTTGCGTAGGTATTTTGACGTCACGAGCGTTATTTAGTGACGGGAAACATATACGCCTAACAGTGCCGCCACCTACTGGAGATTATTACAAGCCGTAAACATATCGAGTAATTCCGCTATTAGGCCATAAGTAACTATCACCGAATTACCTACTTCATATCACCGATTAGCCAAGGTTTGCCCTACTTACCGATGAAAGGAAATACCTCGATTAGCAGATTCAAGGTTATTGGTGGTGTTTGAACAGTTTATTATTGAATAACGGTCATTTTGTTTTTAAAACCTGACGTCGCACGCGGACCACGGTCGGGAGCGGACTAATGTTCGCGGCGAGCAAATAAGACGTTTAGTCGTCTTTTCGCCACGCGAGGTACATACAGAGGACCCGTGCAGTTCTAATTTAACCTATCAAGTAACTAATGGCCGCATTCAAATGTTTATGATTACAGCCAGCAGCTAAAACAGAATTTATTCAACGTTTTGAACGAACCTATTTTCATTCAATTTGTCATTTAAATCCGTAAGTGACAAAACACGTGTCATCATAAATAATACTCACTATTAGTAATGACAATAGTAACATTGGTTACAAATATATATGGAAAATGGCGAAAACGGCTTGGCTTAGCATAACTGACACCGCTACGTGACGCGAAACAAGATACTAGCTACCCTATCCTCTTTCTAATTGGCTCAGTGCTACAGAGACGGGAGTCTGTGAGTTGGGCGACTCGTGACTATAGTAAAATGGACAATTAGGCGAACTAAACTATATTTGTGCATTTTTACCTGTCAGTATAGTTTGCCTAATTGTGGATTCTATTTTAGGCAGCCACGTGTGGCCGCCTGAAGGGCTAGGCGCACGTCACGTGCGCCTAGCCCTTCAGGCGGCTGTTTCACAAACATGACTGAGGTCGTAAGGCTGCGATCGAGTTACCCTTTTTATGCTTTTGTGTTCTCATAGACCTGTTGTATTTGTGAGTAATGTGTACGAATATACATTACATATTTAAATTAAAAAACACGTCACCCCTGTATACAACAGATCATCTTCTTATCTTTCTGTTAATATTCTATATTTCAATGTGTGGGCAAAACGGCAAAATTTATAATAATGTTTTAACGCTGCTATGTTTTACCTGTAGGTAAGTAGGTACATTATAATACACTACTCTCCCGCCCATCGCCCCACCTTCGGCGTCACCCCTCCCCCCCTTGAAGTGTCCCATTTTACAGATTTTCTTAATTTTCTGGAAAACGATACAAGCTGATCGTTTTCCTGAAAATTGGGGAGGGGTGACGCCGAAGGCGGGGTTGGGGGGGGGGGGGGGGGGGAAGCAGAGAGAGAATTATAAATATACTAATACAAGCCGTCGAGAACACTGCGCACATGTTTTAAAGAGCGACATTGAGTGCCAGCAGAGTACCCTCGAATTTCAGGAACAAAAGAAACAATTCAACTTTTCAGTCTTTGTATGGCCCAAATAAAACGTTTTTGCTGTTCAACAATGTAAGAGCTGAGCTCTTTCGCTGAACTCAAACAGTTGTCACGTGTTGAGCTTTAGATGGGTTCGTGAAAACACTCCGAGTCGAAATGTGTCTCTAGCCTATGGCGTATGTGTCATTATATTTATCGGATTGCCCGCTAAGCGGAGTGTGCGGCGGGGCGCCCGGCGTTCGTGTGTTCCTGCACGCCGCAAGTCCCGCCCCTCTGAACGCCCGACTCGAAGGAACTCAGGCTAGAGTGGCGTAGCGAGGCCCTTTTTTTGCAGCCGGGTTGCATTTGTATACTCATTTGCCACGGATATTACATATAAAAAGGGGGGGGCTCACGCGAGGCCCCCTTAAGTGCCAGGCCGCTTCGCCCGCGCCTAGCTACGCCACTGCAGGCTAGTAGACTAGACTACGGGCGCATATACGCACAGGCCTAATTTCAGTAGCACAAAGCGGCCCTATAAGTCGATCTTGAGTGCTGATGACGTCACAGCAAGCACGCTCCCGCCCAGCGATTGATTGCATTACACGTTTTGCTTACGCGACTGATTCGACTCACGTTGTTGTTTATGTACATAAATATAACTAGTCTTGCAGACATCTATAGATACGGAGGAAGTATTCACTCTAGCAATGGGTACATTGGGGTACATTCACCTATATATATATATGGATATTAGTTTTAAGCAATAGGTACCTACACTGACGTAATATATAAAGCTCCTACTTAATGTATACTAGTTACATCAATGTGTATACATGACATTTGACGTGGTTTTTACATCTGCTATTGGCTTCAACAGTACTAATTTGCAAAGCGAATTTTGTTTCTAGCCCTATTAGAACGCATAAGAATAGTTGCACTTATGCATAAAGGTCTCTCAAACCTATTTTTAAACGA
Source organism: Epinotia nisella (assembly GCA_932294315.1). Classification (NCBI taxonomy): domain Eukaryota; kingdom Metazoa; phylum Arthropoda; class Insecta; order Lepidoptera; family Tortricidae; genus Epinotia; species Epinotia nisella. The sequence goes on along the minus strand of OW028673.1, from coordinate 15,824,382 downwards.
TTTCAGAGAAATGGAGGACGGTCGCAATTCGGTTGTATTTTTATTATTTTTAATGTTTGTTACGTCAGACCCAGTCATGTAAGATCCGTTTGGAAATGTATTTGCTGTTTGAAAGTATGTTGGTAGATTATACCCATGCACTGTTGTCATAATTCATTTCTGGTGCGTAATTGAGGGAACTCCTCAACCATTATTAACACCTCTTAGGCACGCATCGATTAGATATAGTGATTAATTCGGTAATTTCTATAGTATCTCATGCACTTTCTCTCGGCAACCACTGATCTGGGCCTCCTCAATGATTCCGAACTTACCAAATAGAAATGGGATCCTTGAGGAGTCGAGTGAACTCTTCAAATATGTGCCTCCATAGAAAAAGGGCCTACACCGTCGTGCCAGCGTGTCCAGATAAATAACATTTGAAAAAAAAAAACCGGCCAGTTGCGAGTCGATTGGAAGGTAAATGTTGATCCCGGTATTTGTCTAACAGTACGTCTAGCACAACTTGCTGCTCAGTCGCTTCGCGCGCGACTGAGCGTCTCCTGTCTCACTCGCTCCGTGCCAATTAAAAAGAGGAGGGTAGATCTTTCTCGACTCGCGTCGCGGCGCGGCGTCAGTTGTGCTAGCCCCGCAGCTGTCTTTATTTCAAGTTAGAGAACTTTGGGCATGTAGAATGTTCTAACAAGAAAATTGCTGCCACAGATGGAAAAACCAGGTCTACTTTTACCAGAAGGTCAGACGGCGGTTTCTCCTGCAAAAACTAGTACCTACGCCAATACTTGGACGATATATAAGATGCAACCGCGAAAGCTATGCAAAGAGGAAGCGATTTAGTATATAAATTGCTTGCGATACTTCGATCCGCTGTAATATTTATTTTATTGTCAATAACAACTATTGTAATAACAATTATTGTTCACAGTCGCAGTTCCAAGTCGACACATTCTGGAAGTAACTCAAGTGGTAGCAGTGGATATGGTGGGAAGCAATCTACGTCTGGCAGCAGGTTAGTATAGTACCAATCTGTACTATAGTACCAATAGAGTACCAATCTGTACTGTAGTATGGGTTTATTCCAACTAGTTCTAATTATCTGTCCTATTGACGGAACTAGATGGATTTTTCTCCCCAGTAGTTACATATGTACAACGACGGGTTTTCCGTAATGGAACTATCTAGACTTTTTTTCCAAGTAGTTCTATTTAAAATTAATATAAAAAAAACCTACTACCAAAATGCGAACTGAAAAATATTAAATAAGGTGTTCCTTCCGAAATCAAAGCCAGTTATTCAACTCTCTCATATCTGGACTAAGGCCTTATAAGGCATTATAGTATGCGACCGCGGCTAAATTATTATTAATATTATTATGTATCTCCGATTTAAATTCACGGGGCGAACCCCGGTCATTTGGAAGGCGTGCGTGGGGATATAGATCCAACACGTAGAGGCCATTTTATTATTTTGATATCATAAAAAATATCTCATTTTATACTTTTCATTTTATTGTATTTTATTTTTAACATTCTAATACATTGAATAGAAATACTGGGAGAAACAGTCCATTTAGTTCCATTAATTTGCACTCTGGTTTTTAATGTTATTTGGAAAAAAATCCAGATAGTTCCATTACGTAAAACCCGTTGTTCAATGTAACTACTGTAATGAAAAATTATATCTAGTTCCATCAATAGAACTGATTGTAGTGGGAATATACCTATTTACGTACAGGCGGGAGCCTTTCCATACTCGCCTCACAGCCCGCGTATCGCGCTGCCGTACGCTACGTTCCATAAACACTGCGCTACGGCCCGCATGTCTGCGACAGTATCATCCCAGACAGAGTTAGCGGTGAAAAGGCGCGATGAATGCTCCAAAGCGTTCGTTTGAGATCCCGGAGTTGTCTGCACGGTACAACGCTGATGACGGTCGCCACTGAGTTTTTTTTTCACTTTTTACACAAGCAAAATTGTTGCTATTAAATATATTCAATGAACTAAATTCCTGAAAATCTAGTTTGAGACAGGATATTTAGTGATACCTGCTTGAAAATTAATTGCACAAAACTTTCAGTGTAAGTCTGGCATGAAACTCTGGGTGTCAAGGCGAATACAAGAATTTATAGAACTTTGTTAAATTCACAGCCAAACATTGAGTCAAGTGCCAGAAAAAAGGACAAAAGACAAAGAAGGGAAGAAGAGGAACCAGCAGGCGCAGACTGAACTAGTCCAAATCCAAACTGATGTAGAATTCAGGCTGCCTGATCCGGCCCCGATCACCGAAGCCGAAGAGAAACTTGAAATTGGTGGGTGATATTTGTATTAAAGCACTTCTGGTACAAAGGATCACCGATCTTTGTTGATCTATCTTATACATGCCGCGCTTGCGCACTCCGATTTTTCGCTCCGACGTATGCTGCACCACTGCTGTGTGGTCGAGCCTACGCCCTTTCTATATAACACAATTGGCATTAACCACACCAAAAATATGTAGGTATACCTAACAACAACGACAACACACTATAGTGTTGAAGGCGTATCTACGATACGATATTCGTCGGAGATCAGCTGATCTGTTAGTATGGCCAGTTACATAAATACTTACGCTATAAATGCACCTAAATCTTGACATTAACTTAACGAGAATTAAGCTGCTTTTTCACCGGCGAGTCGAGCCGAGGGTAGATTTGTTCCTTATCATTTGGTATGCATTTCGTGAATGTCTACTGTATACCGAATTTAAATCAAATGTCTAATTCGTGTTACTTATTTTGTTGGAATTTGTGGATACATTTATTGAATTACGCCTTAATATGACATTTGCGAATATAAATTTCTATATTAGAATCGAATCTTTTTTATGCTTTATCATTTAGTATACGTTTCGTGAAGATCTACTGTAGACCGGATCGAAATTATTAATAGGTAAAAAACAAAGCAATCCTTCATTTTGATGTCACTGACAGCTGACAGTAATGACAGCGCTTTCGCTCAAGAAAAGGAAATTCAATGAGGTCAAATGTTTTGAAAAATTTATTAATTGTTGCTGTCGGATAAAAACTATCCTAAACGGAAGCCAGAATAATAATCTGCCTGTAAAAATGTTTCATGTCCTTCCGTTCTTGTGAAGCTGCATGAGATCCTCCGTGACAAAACAATGCCTGTACGCTTACCATGAGAGCCTATCGAAAACGTTTCCCGAGATCGAGCTAACGCGCTTCGCGTAGATTTCGATTCTCGCAAGTTCGAGCTGTCAAATTCGTCGTACTCATGGTGCCGATATACTCCGAAAACAACTACAAAACGTTACTCGCTAGCGTCTAGTTTTCGATGCGTAATTTAACTTTCGAATCGTATTACCAAACGCTAGCGTGAGTCACAAATTTGACATTTCGAATCGAAAAATACCGTAGCATTTGTAGTTTACTATTTCACTTGCAAAATGGTGCGTAATAACGTATAATTCCGTCAAGATTTACCGTAGATCCGATCGATACCTATCTCAAATTAAAGAACTTATAAAAATAAGGGTTTTGAATCGACAACTTATATCCGCAAAATTCGGATTGTCGCGTATTTTGTATTTAAAAATGCAAATAATTGGCACACGTTCCGCCATATTGGGTCGACCGACTCAGTGGAGGTTCATCGCACACTGTTAAAATTATACTTAATGTCCTTAAACTTAAGGTATAGATTCCTTTAAAGTCTTTAAACTTTGGCGTTGGGGAATTTTTCGACTTTGGCAATGCGCGTATTCTGTAATGTCATAACCGACAAACGCTAGCATTTAAATTAAAACGATAAATGCTTGTGATATAAGGCTGAATATTGAAAAATCTATTAAACTATACGAACGATCGACTTAACTGTTGCGAGCAAGTAAACTTATATGGGACTTGTGGTACCGATTTGATTTTTAGTTCTGTAAGTGACCGCTAGGGGCGGTGTATAGAGTTTTCATACAAATCTTTAACTTAGTCGATACTCACGTAGCGTATCTCGACTCACTTTAAACTCGGACTAGCGCTACTGAAATGATGCTGGCTGATTCTTTTTTAATAAAGAGATTTATTATAAGTGTCGATAAAGCGAATTTGGGCTTTGCGATTTTGAATAGGTAGTTGGTAGCTTCTTGTAGATATGGTTGTGGGTTATGAATCCATTCGAAATGCTTTGTATTGGGACTGGGAACTCGTGGTAAGCCGAGCATAGTATGTGATAAATAAGGCTGGTAAGTTAAACGTTCTGAACACCAGTCATTTGGTAAGATTCAAATTTAGAAGTTCTTCACACTACTACCGCGGCCGATTGCGGCGTCTATAGATGTGTGGCTACGTAAGCTATGAGCTCTCACAAGCTTTGCCGTGAATTAGTGACATAGGCCATTGAGACTGCGGCAACAGCATGATAAGGACCTGTTTCCACTTTTCAAGCAAGTGTGAGGAAGTGTTTGTTAAACACAATATTAATGTTTATTAAGGGTGGAAAGCAAAATAATTGTACATAGTTAAGAGCCTTAATCTAATCTACGATTTAACTTTTTTCAGTTTCGTAACAACAATTACACCCATACATTTTATATGGGTACCTGCCGTTACGAAACTGGAAAAAGTTAAATCGTAGATCTACGGTGACGATAGCTTGTTTCCCTTGGTAGGCATAGTGCATAGATTGACCACATGCTTAGATTATTAATTACACTAAAATTTAATACTGACCGAAAAAGTAAGTGAACGAGGAAAAAAAGCGAGATATATCAGCTATATAATACCGTTAAAGTTAAATAAAAATGGTGACGGTCTTTTCCGTAATTGTTTATTAACTAAGTGGTCGATATATCGCCTCTGCCTTCTTAAGGGTTAACTAAGTTCTATATGCTGAATCAACCGTGAATAGCCACATCCTTACCTTAGCCAATGAATAATCTACATTCCGGACTCCCGTGACATTTTTGTCCCCAGCGAAGGTATGAATCCGTAAATCGGAGACGGATGGTACCGTATTTATCATATTTATATTAACTTACAAAATATTAGCTTTATAGAAGTTCTTTTAATAGTGAATATTGTGTATTGGGAATTTTATTTCAGATTCTTATAATATTATTTTTTATAAATCGGTTTCTGTTATCTCTCCGGTTCTTTTTTTTGTTACATAGCTTCACCGCCACCTGCCAGTGACCAGACACAAAATGGAGTGCAAGGGAGTTTGGAATTAGTCAAGGAAGATACAGTTGAAAACGTGAGCCAGTCCATATTTACTATTGGATATTTTGTTTCCAACGTTCCCTCGACTGAATAATGGCGAACTATTATGGTACATTACTCACCTTGTGCGTTAAATGAAAGAATGTGTCAGATCGCAGGTATTTGACACCCGACTCGAAACAACAAGTAAAGGCCGTATGGATAAGGGAAGACAAAATGCCCTTCAATATTATGACCTGGTTTTTTTGAAGTGGATACTTCTTTGCTCACGTTCTTGTATCGGGGTACAGTTCAAAATGTATCACGTGACTTCCGGAATAACTTTTTGTAGAGAAGCCTAATCTGATTTCAAATAATTGTTTGTTACATGTTTTACTCCTTCTTTATTTGCCATTACTTGTTAATCACAAAATGTTATTTAGTTTATGTGGCGGACATGAAAATAATGCTGAAGTGACCGCCATTTTCAATGTATCGCGAGTCAAATGAGCTACGTCAGTCAATGTTGCCATATATACCGATTTATGTGTTCTTATACAGATTTTAGTGAATTAATTCAGATATATATTTTACGGGTTCCTTTAAATAATCAAAACACTTTGAATTTAACAATTAATTGAAAATGCTTATCTGAGTAGATTTTCCCTTTAGATTGAAATCAATCGCAAATCCATGGGATACAATTTAGGACAGGGACAGTTATTATTATACAGATTACCATTAATCGCGGTATTTTTCATAAATATGGTATAAAAAAAAAAGTTTTTATTCATGTAACTGCTTATTTAGAAATAAAGGTTGAGACCTCCTAGAAGGTACCTATCCTCCTAGAAGTACCTAGGAATTATGGTATCTGTATCAGGAAACTTCGCTCTTCCTTCTTTGATTTGTACTGTACTAAAAGTATGTCGCAAGATTATTTACGTGAATTTTCAGACATATAACCTGGCAACACAGCACAGCCTGTCACGTTTGCACGTTGCAGGACTTTCCATGTAGTGAACTAGCAAATAAATATAATATGCGGTACCACCGATCAAAGATAAGTTTTTTGCAAATTTGGAATAGCTATGAAATAAAGAAGAAAATGGGAAAGTGCGTAATATGCGGTGCAACCGATATAAGAACAGAAAATAAGTTTTTGCAAATTTTGCTGGTTCTAAACGGTAAGTGTGTGATAAAATTATTAGTGATTGAGGCTTGCGGTATGATTATGTGAAGTATTTTAATCCTGTTTGAAATCTGCTGATTTTAAATACTGCTTTAGTACTACTGTAGCCAGCCATGTACTTACTAAAATCTTGTCACCGCTGGGCTTTATGACAGTGCGAATTAATATTTTTATAATATTCCTCCAATTTTTGATGTAGGTAAAACACTAAAATCATTTCCTATAACACTAGGATACATTGATCAAAGCACATAGAAAAATTGGATTGTGCGAGGTCGTGGCCCTGCCTGGGAATCAAACCCTGGACCTTTGGAAATCGCGCCTAACGACTCGTCCACGGGGGCACTTTTCTGCCACAACCAAATTTCCGATGTACTTCTTATCTATCTCTGTATCTATGAAAGGCTTTTCACCTTGAGGCTCTTTGAGAAATCGTCCTAAATGTGTAAAAATTAAACTTTGTAATTTTATAATTTTAGGATGTATTTTTTTTTCTTACAAATCAAACGGCCTAGTAAGTAAACTAACAAAAGAAACATTAAACTTGGTTCACGTGTTATTACAACGAATTATCGATAATAAACAAACCACCTTTAAATAGGTAGGCGCCGACAGAGGTCGCTTTACTTATTTACGATTTTTTTACTACAGTTTGCTCAGTACGGAACCCTCGGTACGCGAGTCAGACTCGCACTTGGCTGTTTTTTTTATTAGGGTTCCGTAGCCAACAAAGAAGTATCCACTTAAACGGTTGTATCTCCGACACAACCCGCTTCTTTTTTTTTCTAGAATTCTACATCTATGTAGTAGTGCAAGTGTGCCAAGATTTGTTGAAAAATGTCCAGTGGTTCCGTGTTCATGAAATAAGACTTCCTGAAATATGACTTTTCTCAAAAACCAATAAAAGTTTATTATAATAATAATAATAATCATTTAATTCGGATACTTGTCCATATTATACCATTATTTTTTTCATTTTGGTAAATTTAATCACATACGTGTCTTGAAAGAAAATGGAGATTTCATCTTTAACATTTCTGTAAAAAACAGGTAAGTAAGTCAATATTTCAACAATATTTTTGCAATCCTGAACGAGCTACCACCCTAATTGTCACTTTAAAATAAGCCTTTTTTACAGAAATGTTAAAGATCGAAACTCCATTTTCTTTCAGGACACACATGTGATTAAAATAACCAAAATGAAAAAAATAATGGTACATTAAAGTTTAATAGTTTTTTAATGTATTCGGTTTTTTCCCTGCTGTCCCATTGGGAATTTTTCAACAAAACTTGGCACACTTACACTACTAGATGTTAGTAACTGTAGAAAAAAACCAGCTTAGTAGCATACAAGGGCATTTTTCCTTCCCTTATCCTGCTACAGCCTTTCAGGTCTCCCCCAGGAAGGTGATTTTCCGCACGTGTAGCACACGGAACACAGTAATTGCCATTTTATGGCCAGGTGTCGCTAATAGTTATTTATGATACAAGTGCGGAAAGTAGATAATCCTAAAAGAGTGATGATGACCAAAACACGAGCGACAGCGAGTGCTTTCGATCGACACGAGTTGGGAATTTAACCTATCGCCACGTGTATGATACACAACATTTTACAAAGCATCATGCGAGGAAATATTTTATTTTACCTAAAAGGTGAAATTTTTAATTGTCATGAAATCTCATTCTCGCACGTGTGTGGGAATATTGGCCAGAAATCCATTCCTGCACGGCCCGCCCCGCACCGCCGTGCGGGCATAAAGGACTTCCCGTGTTTATGTTGACCCATATAAAAGGCTCACTTTCAGAGCCAGTGCATTGTAAAAACTAGTTATATAAGGCAACGAAGTCCCGATTGACACCAACTGAAAAGAATCACAACAACCACTATTTTTGTACAGTGTATAAGATATCCGTTACGTTCTGACAAGTATCTGAGTTCGAGAGTGTCGGATGTCTTATTATCCACAACGATAAGTGATAAAATAGCAACCACCTTAGGCCCGCTGGCCAAAAATTTAAAGCACGCTTTTATTTCATGTTTTGGCAACTGGATCATCGGCACCGCTGAATCCGAATTTGCTGGATGCTCAAGAAATTCTGACCGAAAACTATACATTCAAGATTGCGGCCGATATGAATCTGAATCCACATTTCGACGCCGTAAAGTCTAGGAGCCAGTTACTTAATTTTGAGCACGACGTTAGCCTCGCAAATTGTCATTGCATCCGGCAAGTTCGTACAAGTATCAGCGGGGTCGTAATAGAAGGAAAAAGCCCAGTTGCCAAAAAGTTACATAATTTGCTTCTAGAATCAAGAAGCAGCACCTTTTTGGTGTGACCAAACGAATTAAAATGAATTGTAAATAGCTAATACCTATTCATTTTGAGGAATTTTTGACTATTTGAATAATTTGATCAAGACATAATATAATTTTATCTTTTCAGCCGGATAATTGCATTATCCCCCAGTCATCGACGAATACTCTTACCACCAAATCGGTAAGTACTGTTAAAACTACGTCCCTAAAGTAGAAAGTTGTAAATTGCAGTAAAAAAGTAGCCTATAAACAGGTATTCGTAGTGTGTTTAGGCCATTACACCCCTTGCAATTTGTCACAACAACCAACAGAGATGCAGCTATACTAGCTATACGTATGAATTGCTGTCTCATTCTACTATACCTGCGTTTCGGTCTGTTATTTGTGATACATTGCATCGTTTGTAGTGTGCTTTTCACAAGCTTTACTGCCTTTTTAGTTTGTTCTTTAGCACGTGAGGGTCAAATCCAGCCAGTCAAATTTGACAAACTTCCCGAAGTCCAATTGATTTTCAATTTTGTACAATTATATAAGCCGGATGCATTTTTATGGTACCTTAAAGCTGGTCTGATGATGGAGACGAAAGGTGGCCACGAGAACTCCTTAATCAGATAACATAAACCCGTGGGCTCATAGTCAGCAATAAGACCTTGTACCAAATAGTAGATTGTATGACAAGGGGCTAAAATAAGCCATATTACCACGAGATGGTTATTTTCCCGAGCGAAGTGAGGGAAAATATTTCGAGGGGTAATACGGCTTTTAGATCCGAGTTATACACTCTACTCTTCACTTCGACTGCGAGAAAATAGTAAAACAAAGATTATTCATCCACAATCAATAAGAAATTCCACGGCGAAGAGATTGCTCAATTTAGCGGCATGTTTTTTTAACTAAACTGCTTTTACACAGATACAACATATTGACTCCACGAATAAACGCCTCTGACCGTCTACAGGCGCATCCAAACGGCCGCGCGGCGGACAGCGTACGGGCACAAGATAAAGCGAGATAGACAGCAGTCTATCCCGCTCAATCTCATATGCCGCCATACAGTCAACCACGCTTGAACGTTTGGACGCGCTATTAACGGTCAGAGGCGTTTTCTTTTTATTTAACACGCTTTTATTATTAATGAGTTGGAATTAGGGACTAAAAACACATGATGTTTGATTGGTCGATATTAATATGTAGCTGTATTCTGGTTGGTTGATAGCAAAGAGAAATGTTTTTTGAAAGAGTTGTGATTGGTGGATTTAATATGGTGAAGTGCTTTGATTGGTCAAATTAAATGTGTTAAAATCATAAATTTGTATACATATTTTCCCAAGGGGCTAAATGTGCTACTTTAGCCCCGCTTATTAAGCCTAATATGACACACTTTTCGAGCATGAGAAGTGAAAAAGGTCTTTTTTGACAGGAAATTATGTTTATACAGGAGGGGTTTTCGTGTTTGATATCGATGCACGACGGCGTGGTGCTGTACATGGCTACCTCGCTGACCGACATGCTCGGTTTCCCCAAGGACATGTGGGTTGGGAGGTCTTTTATAGACTTCGTACACCCATTGGTGAGTACAGCGTACCGTAATTAAAATTCTATCATTCCTATAGAGTAAAGAAGATCAAATGTGACTAAAGGGAAGAATCACTATTAAAATTGCTGAGTTGGGACCATTTCGTGACATGTTTCTTTTATTTTTATTTACTGTTTGGCGTTTTGTGTGTGTCTCTAATAAATGATTTTATATGTCAAATAATGTCTCAAAAAGTGACAAAGTGAATAATGTTTCAATGTTGCTCATCACATAATGTAAAAGCCATTATAGTTCGTTCCGCGGAAAATTACAGAATGGGTGCAAAACATGTTGTAGTATTAGTTTGTGTTTATACTTCCTGTGGGCAAATTGCATCAATGGATGAACATTTTAGAAATGCTTTATTATTTTTTTGGTGAGAGGAAGAACCTTCCTTAGCACCAGAAAAACGTTTCAGATTTATCAGCTGCGTCAATTATTTTTGAAAAATATAAATAGTTTCCTCGTTTACGTTTTGGGTCTCGAAAAGCAGGGACTTTTACTAAACCTCAAAGTCGATTTTCTAGACCAGTCTAAGGTGGCCTCTTCGCGCTTAGAAGGTTGATCATTAATTACCGGATACCCTGTATACTTCCCCAAAGTCCCTTCTTAAACACTGGTGAAAGATTTTTTGAAATCGGATGCGTGTTTCAATAGTCAATAGTGTATTTCCGTGATTACTTTTACAATCTTACAAAATTTTCTGTTTATAATATTGTATTAGGTGCCCGCGCGGCTTCACCAGCGTAAAGCAAATAACGCAGGCAAACCCGCGGGATAAAATAATATAGAATGTGACCATCCGGTAAGATTTTTTGAAATTGGTCGGTCCGGTGGTTCCAGAGATTACCCATTACATTCAAACTTACAAACAACAAAACTCATATATTTGTCCTCTTTATAATATTAGTATATAAATAGAAGTTTAGTAGTAACAACATTTTGTCTCGCTCGCTCGTTAATGTTAGCGTGATAAGCTGTGCTTTTCGCCCGCGCGCTGAAATCTGCGAAATTCGGCATAATAGTACGATATTTGTCAAAACAAATCATTATTAAAAAACAAGTGAACAATGAAGTTTTAGATTAATGTATTTTGATCGTTTTGACCAAAGAGACGTCAAATATCACTTTTAGTTTAGAAGCAGTACTTAGCAAATTTTATGTAAAATGCAGGTTCATACTCATATGAAAATCTTTTAACAAACAATGAAATTGTTAGTGAGATACCAAGATTTTAGATATGTTTATTTAAAAAATTTTGGTCGATTAGTTTCAGGCCCTCAGGCCCTCAAAAATTACCTTTTTACCGCCGCGCAGAGGGTACGCCTTAATGGTGACTTCTTGTTACAGGATCGCAATACGTTTGCCTCTCAAATCACGAGTGGTCTGGCGGTTCCGAAGGAAGTAAATGGTATGCTCGACACAGGTAATTCCTAATTACTAACAGTCATGGTCGTCGTAACGTTTCGTCTTTTTTGTTTAGTGTTCAGTTTGCTTGACGCACTTGCTGTGGTCGCTCGCTCAATTTTTAGGGTTCCGTAGTCAACAAGGAACCCTTATAGTTTCTGTCTGTCTGTCTGTCCGTCTTCAGCTTAGCTCAGTAACCCTTACAACTAGAAAACTGCAAAAGTATTTATGTTCTTTAATTGTAGTTGCTCCTATACCAACATTTTGTTCCTCTCCAAAAACTGGTTCGAATGGCGTCGTAAAAAAATCATAGGGCACAAGCCTATTCTGTATTGGAAGAGCAGATCTTGTATGTTATTAAACATTTACTATAAACTTTACTAATTGTTCCGAAAAATAAATGTCTAGAATTTACTGGATTATAGTGTTATGCCTTGTGATCCTGACCTGAGGTATGACCCTAAGGTACTGGGTTCTATATTGGTACAGGGCGTTCTTCTGCAAAGGGGTAGACCACAGAACACTAAATACTATAGAAGGGGGTATCAAGCGCGGTTTCTATCGGCACCGGTGTCACGGCGCCGGTGACGTTGGCGCGAAAGCTTTGAGCGCATGCTGAAAGAAGTGGCGCGCATGCCACGCCCACATCGCCTTGCTAAAGTAGGTATTTAGTGTTCTGTGGGGCAGACATTTACATGTCAATCAACGAGACGACTGCTACGCCACTGATTGCGTGTGTTAAGAGTGAATAGACGTAATATAAAACCCTTCACCGAGGCTTGGTGTCGCATCGTGTATCCAGCCCGTCGGGATCGAAAAACAATAAAAAATATCCACATGTCAAACATATATACCTACTAAATATGAAAGTACAAACTCGTTTCACGCGATGTTGCCAGTCATCTGGAACTAGTGTCGCGCGATAGGTCGAGCAAAGTCCGGCAGCAGCTGACCGATCTACAACTACTACTACAACTTTGCTTATAACATTTTTAAAAACCGGCCAAGTGGGAGTCTGACATGCGCACCGATGGTTCTGTACAAACTTTCATATAATTTATCCGTCTTTCGTCGCCTATTAAATCTGGAATATGAGTACAGCGCCATTTATAGGTGCATTGGTCGCTAACTTGCGCGATTATGGAACTCAGTATGTATGTTGGTTTTACAGCGAGTGAGGTATTTATATTGTTATTTGGTAGTCTTAGAAACGATTAAACGTTTGACATTCAAAACATATTGTATATTTAATGATTATTGTATAATTAATATGATAACCTTATTTCATAGAGTGAACTTAAACTTGTTTGCCTGTGCGGCTATAAAAACTGCTGTTGCTTTAGATGGTAATTATTAAAATGCAGCTTTTGCCCTTTCTCCCTTGAGCATGATTTCCGAGATTGAAATTACTCCATATAGGTCTTTGAGACTTGAACTGTAAAGCTGCGTACGAATTTGAGCGGCTCAGCCTGAGGCATGCTCGCCCCGCGCGGCGAGCTGCTCGCGCGCCAAATAGTTCCACATAAACATGCGCAGGTGAGGCAGCGTGCTCGCGCGAGCCGACATTCATAATGGCGTCGACACGATGACAGCTGATTGATTTTGGGACCCACAATACCTTTTGCTTTTCATGTATTTGTATTAATAATTGTTCTAAATTTACTAACAAACTATTATACACGCACGGCTCAGTCACTTGCTCAAATTCGTACGCGCTTAGTGCACAAACAAATTCGATCTTGTCGCTCTATCTGCGGCATGGTCAGACACACGTCCAAGTTACGTGAGGCACGCACACTGAGGCGCCGTTGAGCACGGTCAACAGACCGCTCTGGCCGGCTCGCCGCGCGCTGCTCGCGCACAGCGCGTGAGCGCGTACGAATTAGAGCAAAATAGGCGAGCAGTGCGTGCCTCAACCCGAGGCTGCTCTTATTCGTACGCACCTTAATAGAGAATAAATTGCGTTCGCCTTTATAATATTAGAATCTCGGGGCACGTGAGTGGCCCCGCCATATTGCAATTTCAGTCACGTTTCAGAGATATACAAACTGCATAAGTAAGTATACAAATACATGCGATACAAAGTTACTTTGTAGTTCTTGCAAATAGTACCTAATAACAATATCAGTTCACTATACGATGTATTTGCATGCGGGTGTACAATGCTCTAGAAAATTATACAAACGTTATTTGCGGTTGGTAAAATAACATTTCCATTCATTGTCTATGCAAAAAATATTATCCCAGCTCCATTCATAAATTTGTATGTGTTGCTAACACCTACAAAAAGAAGTTAGATCCCATAAAAAATATTCCATGTAAAAAATAGGCCAAGTCTCGAAACTCTTCCACCGTAAAAAGTTGCGAGATATTTCTTAGAGCCAAGTCAGGCATTCTTATTAATCTTTATTTGCTTGCTAAATAAAATTATGTGTGTTTTGACTTGGCAATCACGTGTGTATTCTTATTTTTACCCAGTTCAATCGCCTGGCAACTCCGTGTCGACCATATTCTGTCGCATCAGGCGATACAGGTCGCTGGGGGTAGGATTCAACGTCAAGGGGCGGACCGTCGCCTTCATACCGTTCATGTTGAAGCTGTCCTTCAAAAACGTGTGCGAAGAAAAAGGATCCACCATTTACTTGGTTATACAAGCCAAGCCGGTGTTCTCTGCGTTCAAAAGTAAGTTGCTCTAACTTGTCATGGTTCTCACTCGACTGTTTGTAAGTATTTATCATTTCATCGAACTTTAACCGACAGTTTATTATTATTGTGATTTATCTAGTACAAGGCGATCCTGTCAAAAAACCCAAGCAAAAAAACTGCTGTATTGTCAGAGCACAAAGTAAAATTTTGCTTGCGTTCGTTTGACAGAATTTAATCTTAAAGATTCTGATAGAGTATATAGGTACAGTTTCCTGCAATAAGATAACAGGACGAGGCGCCCAACATAAATGATGCAACTCTATTCATAGAGCCTTTAGATCTTTGTGTATCAGCAAAGGCAAAACGAATTTTCCCCGCATTCTTACTTGGAAAGGCATCAATGATTATTATATAACGTCTCATTTTAGCTCCCAACGAGGTTATTGACGAACCAATACCTTTTGTAATGCGACATGTCGCAAATGGAAACCTGGAATACATCGACAACGAGGCGGTCCCGCTGCTGGGCTACTTGCCCCAGGATATCATCAGCAAAGACATGCTGAAGCTGTACTATCCCGAGGACCTCCCGTACGTGAGGCACCTGTACGAAACCATAATGAAGCAAGGACGAGTGCCCCGTTCCCAGCCTTACAGGTGATCCTTCTACTCAACTTTATGTACTATTTCGTTGTTTTAATGTGGACAGCACTGGACATTACAATTTAATTGTACGGTCGTTGTCAATGATTTTAAAACATTTTTTGCTTTGTTGCAATGGAATAAGATGCATAAGTGTAAATATATTACCCCTGTTTCTTAATTTATACCAATTTACTCAAATGACAACGGATCTATGCCCTATTCTTATCTTAGAACGTAAACGTCCACATATATCGAATTTCATTACGGAATATTACACTCAAAAAATTATGTATTCTTTTAATTAGTGCTAAAAAGAGTTTACGTGGCGTTTATACGTAGTTTTTAACTTAAAAAAGAATGAAAGAAAGAAAGAACACATTGATACTTTTATTTGACCCAACAATGCTAATTTACGTAGTGTGGGTGTTATAATGTCACCAAAATTGAATTGTCAGAATTCTCTAAATCGACAGATAGCGAAGTATAATAGAGAAGTTGTCTACAAATTAAATCCTAATGTAACGTAATTTGGCTCGTATAGTAGTTTATTTAATCCAAAGAATAGGTACTACAGCCGTCAAGTTCAAAAAATCAATCGATACCCATAACTATGTCCCGCTTTCAATGTAGCAGTCTAATTTTAAGGTATACCTTCGTTTGCCCGAATTTTATTTGCCATAATGTCAGTTGCCTTAATTGTCAGAGGCCATAATTTTGTTCACCATAATTTCACGCGTCATAACTGTTATTTACCAATATATTCATAAACCAGAATTGTTAGCCATAATCTTTATATACTATATAACAATGATATATGCAATAAAATCATTTGCCATAGCTTTGTGTAATCGTCTACCTATATAAAGATGTATCTACTTATTCATATATTTTGTCAAATAACTTGATTCCAATTAATATTGTAAGGTCACAGAGTGGTTTATGGATGTCAAATAAACGGTATTGGACGTGGATTTAAATCCTGGGTGTGGCTGAATATAATGTGGTATATTATTCATATTTTGTGTGGTTGAAGATTCTTTAAGGAAGGTGTCCGTTAGGTACGACGACGAGCGAAGCGAGGAGGAGTGTTAGGTGGGACTGCGACTCTAGAGCGTGCCGCGGCAGCGGCCTGCGAAGCGCCAAAACCGAACATTTTCAATAATAATTGAAAATGAAGTGTAGGTTAGGTTAGAACTGTGACACCAAAAGAACTCAACGGCTTGCAGAAACGTAGGTTTATCGCCTTTTTTTAGAGAAACTGATTTTTGTGGCAATTGAATATTCTGACAAGTAAAGTTATTGCGATTAAAATTATGGCAAGTAAAGTTTTTGCAATTTGTATAATTCTGGCATCAAACATTCTGGAAAACAATATTATGTCAAATGAATATTATTGTTGAAAATGAAACGTTATGGAATATAAAATTGGCAAATGAAATTCTGGCATGTGAAATAATATTAAATATGAAATTCTGGCAAACGATATACAACCTAATTTTACAGATCTTTATTACACTATTTATGTATTTCAGATTGATGACTCAGAATGGGGACTACCTTAAGCTTGAAACGGAGTGGTCGTCTTTTATAAATCCATGGTCTCGAAAACTCGAGTTTGTTATAGGGAAACATTATGTTGTGCAGGTATGATATGGTATATTGAATTAACTAGTGCCCGCTAGAATCACTACTTAATTCGTAGTAGTATACTTAAAATACGCATCAAAAGTCAACGCAAGTGGTTCGAAGTTTATATATATTATATAATACTAGCTTTTGACCGCGGCTTCGCCCGCTTACTAAACATAATTTTTAACCGTCTACAAAAAAGGAGGTTCTCAGTTTGACCGTATGCTCCGATTGAATTGCAATTTGGCACAAATACAAGAATTTTCATGTCCACAATATTAAATTCCAAAATAGATGCCCTTTTCGTGATTAACATCCCAAAAAACCATAAAAACGACACCCATATTGATATTTAGACATCAACACCATCGCACCCCATCAGGGGAGATGGTATTTCACGCCCGCCACGTTGGATTTTAAAATAGTTGTGGTTTTCGTAATCAGCGGCCCGATAAACCATAGAAACAACCCATGTTGATTTTGAGACTGCCACCACATTTCCCCTTTTAGGGGTTGAATTCTCAAAAAAACCTAAAACATGTGTTTACTCATTGTTAGAAATACTTCTGCGAAGTTTCGAATAAAATAAACTAATCTGGTTTTCTCATACAAACTTTGGACTCCCATTTCACCCCCTTAGGGTTATAAAGAACCTACTGCGTTGATATGTCAGTCAGTCAGTTTCTTCTTATATTTATAGATAGCTTTGTATCTTGTCACTGACATTACACATTACATGAGCATTTTAATAAGACAAGGTTTTAAATAAAATAAAAGTAGTGCACGAATTAAATATATCTTTACGTCACTTTGGGCCATAAGTGGGATTTACTGCCCGCTACGCGAGGGGAAAATCTCACTTCCTGGCCAAGGCAAGATGTAAAACTTTAGACAAACCACGGGCGGTAATTCGTAAAGCCCTAGATCGCTTATTTATGGCCCTCACCTTCGGTTCAGGTCACAAACACCTGCGATCTGGGGCATTCACGAATTCACCGCCCTAGGTATGTAATGTACTATTGTGTAAAGGGAATGTGTTATACGAGAACGAAATGATTAGGTATGTATATCAAACCACGGTTATTCACAGGGCCCAGCCAATCCAGATGTTTTTCAACCACCACCAACACCCGAGGCTACTAAGGTTCCGGAGGAAGATGCCACCGAGATTGCAGGCCTTAGAGATACTATTGTGAGAATTTTGAACGAGGTAGGAACCTAAGCTTACAGGTCCATTCAACATTTTGCTTAGTTCAAGCAGAATAAGGTTTTTTTTAGATTAAAATACTTGTTTCTTTGGCTTAGGCATAGAAATACTTCTTCTCCGCACGCGTTCGAGAATGTATCCCAACATTGTTTTCTTAGGGTATGATGAATAAAATGGCAAAATAATTGATGTAACAAGAGAGCTAATGCTTATTTGTTATATATAACACAATACTAACAATAAATGAACAATATGTTTTATACAGCATATACTTACTCGTATTATGCTCAGTGCTGCATTCCTTACTTGTATCGTAAATAACTATTTTGTTGTTGTAGGTTCCGACGAGACCTGCAGAGCTGGTCAAGCAAGAAATGGCTAAGCAGTGCACGGACTTAGCTTCTTTCATGGAAAGCCTTATTGAAGAACAGCCGAAGGTCGAAGAAGAGTTGCGGTTAGAAATACAAGAGAATGATAACAGCTATTATGTGAGTTCATTATTACTTACAGCATAGCTTGATTCCCCGCGCCTTGTACACATATTTATATGATTATTTTTTTACGGGTCTGAAGCGATATTTGTTTGCCTTTATTTCTGACGTTAACGATGTAAAATAATGATTATGACTTGTAATGCCCAAGCAGAAGCCTATTTTCGTCGAGATTTACTAGAAAAAGAGATTTTATAGGTCCCAGAGGAATTATGATGGTCTTTAATATCGTTCGTCCTTCACTCTCGCGCTTACATTGTAATCAGAACTTGGCCGATTATAAAATTTTCATAACCCTAATATTCGTTTGGAAGGATTGTAATCCGTTAAACATTTTTACCATCATCATCATCATCATCATATAAGCCGAAAACGTCCACTGCTGGACATAGGCCTCTCCCAAAGAGTTCCACAATGACCGGTCCTGCGCCACCATCATCCCGCGGATCATAACATAGCAAATTAGTTTCTATTACCAGCATTATATTACTATTGGGCGGTGCTTTTATAATAAGGGCTTTATTTGAATCAAGTCAGTCAGAGTCAAGGCAAAAAATGTAATGATAAAACAATCGGTTAAGCATCAATCGAAAAAAATACCCGTGTAACTGTGTCTGTATATTCAGGAGCGGGATTCAGTGATGCTGGGAGGAATATCCCCGCACCACGACTACAGTGACAGCAAATCCAGCACTGGAACTCCCCTAAGCTACAATCAGCTAAATTACAACATCAACTTAAAACGGTAAGAACTCATGATCTTTGCGTGCGGGAGGTGTGGGCGAAGAGAGACAGCGGCGGAACAGTAACAAAATGATGAGGGTAGACTACCGCGCCGCGCTCGCGATGTCAGTTGTACTAGCCCCGCTGGAAGGCTAGCGACTACCGACAGCGACGGGCTTGTGGGAGGTGTGGGCGAAGAGGGACAGCGGCGGAACAATTAAAAAATGATGATGGTAGACTATCGCGTCGCGCTCGCGATGTCAGTTGTACTAGCCCCGCTGAAAGGCTAGCGACTACCGACAGCGACGGGCATGTGGGAGGTGTGGGCGAAGAGGGACAGCGGCGGAACAATAAAAACATGATGAGGGTAGACTATCGCGTCGCGCTCGCGATGTCAGTTGTACTAGCCCCGCTGAAAGGCTAGCGACTACCGACAGCGACGGGCATGTGGGAGGTGTGGGCGAAGACGGACAGCGGCGGAACAATAAAAAAATGATGAGGGTAGACTAGCCCCGCTGGAAGGCTAGCGACGGGCGTGTGGGTGGTGTGGGCGAAGAGGGATGGCCGCGGAACAATAACAAAATTCCTCAGAATCAGGCCTGTTCTTCTTGTCGCTCCGGCTGTACTCGGTGCTATTTATTATTACATGTGAACGCTCAAGTCTATCAGTTCAGCACCTTATAAATGACTCACGCAATGTGACAATAGAGTGTAATCACCAAATTAAGAATCAGGCTTGTTTTTCTTGTCGCTTCGGCTATACTCGGTGCTACTTATTCTGCGACGAGGGCAAGCAGCCTTGATTTGAATTTTCTCGTGGTCTTACTTAGCTTCTGTAAGTCCTGTTATTTATTTAGTGGAATTAGAACTCTTAACGGGCTCTCGAGAGAGCATGATATTGATGTGTTTAATATACCCATTCTATAAGGCTTATTTTATCGCGTAAATTCTTTGAGTGAGCTTGCCCAAGGACCTTTTTGTCTTCTTGTCTTGTCTTTAATACTTTATGTAATTGTTTAGTCTACGTTCAATGGACAACTGTCTATAGTGATGTTAATTTATATTATTCTATCTGTGAGAATCTATAATTGGCCTCCTGTTTTTATATCTGATGTTAACCTTTTTTGTGAGCTGTTGGTTTTCCAATAAATAAGTTAATAAATTACGGTCTATCAAACTCGAAGTATGGATTGAAAATATATCGAATGCCTTCTCTCTATGTATATGAAGCATACCTGATTATGATAATATCGAGAAGTGCTCACTTTTTTATTTACACGTCTATAACTCGAAACGAAAATCCTACTAATATTATAAATGCAAAAATGTGGATGTTTGAATGTTTGTTATTCAGTCACGCTTAAACAACTCAACCGATTTGGATAAAATTTTTGCACGAAAATACTTTATAGCGTGGATAAAATAGCAGACGAAGTCGCAGGCGGAAGCTGTTTATTTATAATTGTCATAGAGTAAATAAATGCTTGGATGTTTATTGTATAATGATGTTTGACGGCTTTATCCTATTTGATTTCCTACCATGTGCAAATGTCGTTTTCTAGGTATTTCGACAGTCACCAGGAAGTATTCGATGAAGATGGCGCGAACGTTACAGACTCCACCATGGTGCCAGTTAAAGGACATGTTTATACTGGGTAAGCCTTTTGGGTAGGAATAATAAAGTTCGTAAACGTAGACAAATTTGTCCGTTACAATGTACATTACTTACATAGGGCGGTGAAACAAAGAATGTCTCAGATCGCAATAAATATGCGATATGAGGCTTTCTCTATTGCCGCCCGTGGTGAGTACAACATTTTACGTCTCTCCCTGCCCAGGAAGTGGGATATTGCGCACGCGCTGCGTGCGGTAATTGCTACTTTATGGTCAGGTGTGACGTAAAAATTCTAATGTTGTATGGAATGAGGTATAGGTATTAAGTTCCAGTTGTTATATAGAACACTCAAATTGCGTTAATTTTAAATAGTATTTTACTTGTACATTGGTGAATCTAAGTAGCGTTAATCGACTCGAATAGTAAGGTTAATATGATTCTTAAATTACCATTTATAGTTAGTACCTATCACTTTTCTGGAACGGATCTTATCTTAAGCTCCATCGGTCCAACAAAGCCCATTGTTTAGCCACGTGCCTCAAATGCGCGTGCTTAGAAATGAAAAAGCCATAATTAATTAATAATAACCTCAAATAGACTCGATTGTTAAAGTAGCAAGGTTTAAATTAAAACGATAGGTACATACATTTTGTTTTCATTTCAACCTTGAGAGTCGGTATTAACAACTTTTTATTAGTAGTTGAAGCATACGTAGTACAACGTAAACAATTAGCGGTTACACTCAACAATGAAAGACAATGACTTTGTCTCCTCTTTTTGCCTAGTACAGTCACGAACTTTAATTTGGGATCCACTTAAGGTTGACAGCCCAGCCTTATTGTATATAAACCAAAGAATATTTTTGCGAAATGGATCATAAGTTATAGAACGCGACCGTACATACAAAGAAAAGTGAATTCGTTCTAGAAAAATGATTGGCACCATACATTATAAAAGCAATTCCTAACGACATTGAGTACATGATTTTCAAAGTTCAATTCACCGTCCATTAGGAGGCCATGGTTCTTGGGTTCTATAACGCGCTCCAACGAGTCGCCATCTAAATGCACTTCAAAAATAATTATAATTTATCTATTTGTTGCTCGGTGCCCAATGTCATGTATTTTGATTTAGTTGGATTTAAAACAAGTGCGTTTAGGTGTGACTATGCAGCAATACGTCCGAGGTCGTCGTTAAGTTTGTTCACCTCTGAGTTTACATTGTTCATGCTACACGGGATGTAAAATTGTAAATCATCCGGGTAAAGATGATAGTGGCAATGTTTTACATAGCTCTTGTAATGTCACTACTATATAGTATGAACAACGTAGGACCCAAAATGGAGCCCTGTGGCACACCTCTGTGCACCGGGAGAATTTCGTAAGATAACTTTTTACTAGTTGGGTCTTAACAAGCTGGCTACGATTTTCGAGGTAGCTCGCAAACCGCTTCAAAGCACAAGTATCAAAACCGTAATATGCCAGGTTTGAGAGAAGTAGCGAGATGTCTATGGTGTCAAACCCCCTAGTGAAGTCCAAGAGTGTAAGAATTGTGCCCTGCCCTTTATCTCGGGCGGCCAATATATTGCCAATATATTTAGTTGCTACTTCAACGGGATCATGTCAGAATCTATGACGTACTTTTCATCCTTGAGGAGTTCCATATTTCATTTGTGGTCTTCATCATTCCGTTCCGTCACCTAAATTTCTGAGGGTAAATACCGATTTATACGAAAATACCGAAATCACTACACGCGTGGCTATAAAATTTGAGGGTTGTCCTCAATTTCCCTGGGATCCCATCATCAGATCCTGACTTGGTGACAATAGAACCACCTCAGAAGTATACTATATCGAATAAAATAAGAATTAAAAAAATCGGTCCACAATTGACAGAGAAATCGGTGAACATACATAGAAAAGCTCCTTTTTTGTAGTCGGTTAAAAATTGAGTTCATTCAGAGATTAGTCCATGCAATTTTAACGTATAATTTTCGGAAAAAATGGTGAAAACCGGCCTTAACTTCGCTAGATTTGGTAAACATTGATGTTTATTCTGTTCGATATGATTATTCGGTTAATTTTACTTGGACTTGAGTAATTTTGATATGTACTGACGCATTCGTTGAGTGTTATGACGTTGGTTTTGCTTAGGGAATGCATGTGGCCGATGACCCAGTACTCCGGAGACTCCATGGATATGACTTCGAAGGCGGCGTGTATGACGTACGACGAGGAGAGCCCGGTGGCGTTGCCGCACGAGTACCAATCTATAAGACTCACAGAATCGATCTTGACCAAGTATAGTACCTGTTTTTTTTTCATTCTATCTACCTCGATAAAGAGCGGTTACATACGGCCACTTTTAGCAGGGATACTAATGCACGTTTCACGATCGCGCGACTGTTGCGCGACTCTTGCCATATTTCACCTGTCATAATCATCTCTTTCGCGGTAATTATAGTAGATTGTACAACAAGTGCATAAAACGGACCATTTTGTGGTGGAGGATGGATATAAAGTCGACTGTAAAATGGGTTTTATGGACGAGTTGTACACTCTACTTTACACTTCGATTGCGAGGAAATGAAACAGCAACATGTAAATATTGTGAATGCTAATTTAATTAAAGTTGAAAGTTACATTAGAGCAATGAGAAATATTTGAAGTAATACGTAGGTCGTTATATACTCATCATCATCATATCAGACGAAAGACGTCCACTGCTGGACATAGGCCTCCCCCAAAGAGTGCCACAATGACCGGTCCTGCGCCGTGTCTCCTTAAACACGCTACTAAAATTACGTATTGTCTCTGGTTTCGCTCTGGCCCACAGTTTTTTTTTGAATAATGTTTTACAGCTTCCTACTCTATGTGGTCTATGACGAGCGTACAGGGAGCAAACATGAATTTTGCTCCCTCAAGCAAAAAAAAGATTGGAAAAAAAATGTAGAGGGATCAAAAACAAGTTTTGCTCCTTAAAAACGGGCTAAAAAAGACTTTTTCACACCTCTCATTCAGAAAAGTAAGCTTTGGTCCCCGACGAGAGATAGCAAAATGCCACTTTTCTGTTCAAGCTACTTTTTTAATTTATTCATTGGCATGTAGCATTTACGCAATGTGCCAATTGAACACCGATCTTAAGAAAATAATCGATTGTAATTTCATCGTAATCGATTAAAAACGAACATATTTCAAGTTTTAACTTAAGCAACGTTATAGGTACATTTACATATTAAAACGTGAGAATTTTTCGTAATATTTGAAAAAATTGTCACAATAAACTATACGTTTTACTGAAATCAAAACTATGATGTTATTGTATATAAATTATATAATAATGAATATTGATATTCGTTCAATTTTCCTCATAATCGATGTGAAAAGTTACATGTGTCACTCAGGAGCACAATTATTTTCGTCTTGGGCGTTAACACTTGAATCCCTCACTACGCTCAGGATCCTACGTTAGAATCCCTCACTACGCTCAGGATTCTATTGTAGGATCCCTCGCTACATACTACGGTAGCCTAGTGGTTCAGGCATGCGGCTGTCAAGCGGCGGTCGTGGGTTCGAATCCCGGCTCGTACCAATGAGTTTTTCGGAACTTATGTACGAAATATTTACCGTTAGCTTTTCGGTGAAGGAAAACATCGTGAGGAAACCGGTCTAATCCTTTCACGCAAAATAGGCACGTTGGATGTCGATTTGCGGAAAATGCCCAGTAAAACTAACTAACCCTCGCTACATTCAGGATTCAATACACCGCCCTCGCCGTAAATATACTATTTTGCTCCCTTGTGACACAAATAACTATTTTCACTTCTCATGCTCGAAAAGTGTGTCATATTAGGCTTAGCAAGCGGGGCTAAAGTAGTACATTTAGCCCCTAGGGAAAATATGTATAGATATTTATAATTTTTAAACATTTAATTTGACTAATCAAAACACTTCACTGTATTAAATCCACCAATCACAACTCTTTCTTTATTCATATGACGAGTTATTTAGTCTACCAATAATTCTTTAAAGGTATAAAATATAGTGAGACATATAAAAATATTTGAAGATAATTGACCTATGTATAATATGAAAAACTAATTAATCATAATTAAACACTATTGAAAGCTCAATATTGTACCTTGACTTGTAACAATTGTCATTAACAATATATTGTATTTCATTTCATTTATCTCATGGATGAGAGGGAATACGCAGTAGTCCACGCGCTGACCCCGTGCAGGTTGGGGACTTCACAATTCACATACATTTTTGAATTTCTTCGCAAATTCTCGATTTCTATGTTTATTCCTTCACTGTGAGAAATTATGGTATGTGTGTTTACATATGGAGATTTAGGAAAACGGGACTAACACAATATGTATTCTACAGACACAATTCGGACATGGAAAAGATATTCGTGAAGAAACATCGCGAAGTTCGACCAGCTAAAAAAGAGGAGAGAGTGAAGTTGAGCAATGAGAGTAAGCAGAAGAAAAAGGAACATTTGGTGCGTTGCAACGCTTCCTTCGTGCCCACCTTGGACTCGCCCGTGACCGAACCACAGGTTAGTTTGGCCTTTATGGCCACGTCGAGCTTTTTTTCCTAAGAGTATTATAGATTTCTGCAGAGAAGCTATACGCGTTGCCGCCATAAAGGCCGGAAAGGCTCCTGTGCAGCAAAACTAAAAACTGATCTTAAAATGGCTCACGGCTTACCATAATTACCTTGGGCAGTACACACGCGTAAAGATAATTTTCATCAAACTTGCTTCAAAAAGCGCAGACATAAACAGCTACAATAGCCTATATGCCCATGGGCGTAATGGTTTTTCTTAAATTGTATCTGTCACTCATTCGTCAGTTATACTGCAAATAGAGTAATATTTTATTATAATAATAAATGTTTACAAATGTTAAATTAGAACTACCTAAAACTAAATTAAATTAACTAAAACTAAACATTAAAAAAAAAGACTATCTAAATTTGGACCCCTAGGTAGCGTACCCATCACGCAGGCAGCATTCCCGCGCTGGATTGCAATAGCAATCTTTTGCGCAAGAAAGCTGCCTGCGCGAGGGTCACCCGTTGCCTCCCTCAACCGTTTGGCGAGTGACTTGTGGAGCTCCCGCGCACTCCTACCCCACGGTCCCAGTGTCTCGACACCAAATGCAGTAAACTCGTATTGGGCGCCGAGACAGCTGTACTTGCCCGCCTTATGATGCTCCCGGGCATCAGCCGCCGCTCCGGCCCGTTTGCTAGTCGCTGGGATGTAGGATGCAGCTAGCGTGTCGGCGCAAGTGGCATCCCACACCAGCGCACGGCCCATCCTCCATGGGATCAATGACATCCCGTCCTGCAAATAGGTTTTAACTCAAATATAATGTTTGAAAACGTATTTATAAATAAATCTAAACATAAAAACACAAATGGGCGTTTTTCAATAAAAGTGTACATGAACTTTTTTTTCAGAATTCGTTTTTTTGTTTTTTGTTGCTCAGAATCGTTGTTACTATCGATCCTTATACAAGAAAAAAATTGTTCCTTATTTTACTACGTAAGTTTTTTCTTCCAGTGCGTCACGACCATATAAATAAAAAAAGACTGCATACACAAATGTGTCGATCTGGAATGGAAATTTTGGACAATTTTTTTCTTGTATGAGGATCGATAGTATCAATGATTCTGAGTATGAAAAACCCAAACAAATCGAATTCTGAAAAAAAAAGTTTATGTACACTTTTTTTGAAAAACGCTCAAATGGGTCGTTCTTCTTTTTTACCGACAATGAACCGAGGTTTCTTTTTTTTGGTTTTTGAACTATCGAAAATTGTGATTTTGAAGTGCGATTTAAAAAAAAATGCATTGGTTTCTTCATTAACACTTATTAAAGTTTCCTTTCCGGCCAATATACATATTATGGTTTTAACTTTAACCTGTTTTTTTTGTGTACAATTTTGTGTTGCATTTTTTCCTAACTTTTTTGCTTAATAATCGAGTTAGTAGTTTAGGGTTCCGAACCAAAAAGGTAAAAACGGAACCCTTATGGTGGTGCGACTCCGTCCGTCTATCTGTCACAAGTCTGTCTGTAAGTCAATTATCTCAGGAACTACTATTTGTTTACGGTTGGTTTTAAAAAAAAAAATGTGACAAAGAGGACTCTTTCAGTGGGGACTACTTTTTGGTCTACCACTCTGTCACGGACTTCTACGATAAAAATACGTTTAAAAATAATGCTAATTAGAGAAACTAAAATATTAAATAATACTTAATTAATAAAATAATATGGACGTTCATTTTCGAACATTATAAAACCGTAAAATCATTACTCAAATGAGATGCCGTAATAGACGAAGGACAGGCTATTGTCGGTCGAAAAGAAGAACGACCCAAATAACACTTGTTTAACTATAGTTATTTATGCTACAAGTGTGGAAAGTATGTGATTTCCGACGAGTGTCATTTTGTATGTATACTTTGGCACGAGTCGGAAATCATTTTTACAATGCATTCTGCGAGGAAATAACAAAATAAATATTGAAATGTCAGTTTAAAATAGATAGGTTAAATTTAATTTACCTAGGTTGTGCATAATGGTTTGCTGTCAATCTTATTAATAACTAGCTTCCGCTCGCGACTTCGTCTGCGTGGACCCGGGATAAAAACTATCCTATATTTTAATCCAGGCTATAAACTATCTTCGTGCAAAATTACATCCAAATCGGTTGAGCCGTGAGTAACAAACATCCACACTTTCGCATTTATAATATTAGTAGGATTTAGTGTATGTGTAAAATGTTTTTAACAGTGATTTTAAATCGTGGCTGCATCGTCTCACGTCTAATTTAACAAAATGGACGTTTGACATTTAGTATTTTTAATGAATAATTTTGTTTCAAATGCATTTATTTCTTCACTCGAGCCATCAAAGACCACATCTAATACCCTTCGGCCGCGTACGCAACCAGAGCTTCGTAACCAGTTGCGATCGAAAACTATTTCTGCCTTGTACGAAACCAGTTGCGATCAAAAACTAATTTCTACTTATTCGTAACCAGTTACGATCGAACACGTTTCTTCTTTGTACGAAACCTCTCGACCGTTCAAAAAGTCAGCAAAGACTATATACACCTTATTATCCAGGGGACGTAGGAACTTAAATCAAAGTCTAAGGCATACAGTATTAGTACTGTACACGTTATACATACATCTGGTCAAAAATCAGAAAACAAAAATTTTACCTAGACAAACAAAGTTTGTTGAAATAATCAAATACATTGTTGGCAAGTATGTACAATATAACCTTGTTGGTACCCTGACACTGACTTAAACGACGTGGAGCACTGACATTCTTTGAAAGTATACTACTGTGAATAATTGTCTTTACAGTACACATGGTGTTACTTTCCCGCACGAATGCGGAAATGAGCACTTTCCGTGCGTATGTTGAAACTTTAAAGAGCCATTTGTACTCTAAAACGTTGTACGATACACGTGCGAATAGGTAATTCGCAACTCGTGTCGATTTAAAACACTCCCTTCGGTCGTGTTTTAATTTATCACCGCTCGTTGCTAATTTCCTATTTTCTGCACTTGTATCGTAAATAACTATTATTTGCTCGATATTTGCAGTTGTAATTCGTCGATATTTTACAGTTTGAGAAATTATCGTGAGTATCATGACATACCTACTAAAGTACTCGTACAAAAAAGATTAAAAAAATTGAAAAATACCATAGATTTTTGGCCAGACATAGGTTTCGTACAAAGAAGAAAAGTGTTCGATCGTAACTGGTTACGAATAAGAACAAATTAGTTTTTGATCGCAACTGGTTTCATACAAGGCAGAAATAGTTTTCGATCGCAACTGGTTACGAAGCTCTGGTTGCGTACGCGGCCGAAGGGATCTAATAGACTCTCGGACATAAAAAAAACGACTTACCAACCTCGTGGCACAATGTACTATTCCGACTCGTGTCGAATTATCCATTCGCATGCTTCACTTGTTCATGTATAAAAATGACACTCGTCGGAAATCACCTACTTTCCGCACTTGTACCATAAACGATTGTACCAAGTAATGTATTCCAGCCGCACGGATTGAAGCGTGCATCGAAGCAAGCCGAGGTGGAGCCGGGCACGCACAAGCACCACTGCGCATCGTCGCGTCAGATGCACCGCCGCCAGCCCAGCTCCGGCACCCCGCAGCCCTCTGTTTGTGAGTCACTTTAACCCCCGTGTATCTGTCTGTGGCGTAGTTGCTCCCAAAATGTACTGTCTCTTCCTTCGAGATGGTTCTTAGCATATCTATGATGTGTCGGGTATAAAGCGACAATAACCGTCCGCTACGCATGCGGAGAATGCCGGTTCCTGGCCAGGGGAAGACTTAAAATTTTGTACTTACCACCGGTGATGGTAAAAAAAGCCTCAGGTCGCATATTTATCGAATCCCAGCAATCTGAGACATTCTTTGTTCTTCCACACCAATAAGTAACTAACTATAGTTTTTGTGATTATATTTATACTGCTGCTTTATTCTGTACTTGTTTCATAACGTTTTCTATTTTAACTTTGCAGCTACTGCACCCATTTGGCCCTGTAATTTCGTGAACGGAGTTAACCCATTCATGTCCCAACAGATGCCATTGATGAACCCCATTACTGCTGTGCCAGGTAAAAAAAGAAGCGGGTTGTGTCGGAGATACAACCGTTAATTAAGTTTAAGTGGATACTTCTTTGTTGGCTATGAAAGTTATGAAACTCTAATAAAAAAACCGGCCACGTGCGAGTCTGACTCGCATACCGAAGGTTCCGTACAGTTTGTTTTGATTATTTAAAGGAATCTGCTATTATGGTGTACCCATTAAATATATATCTGTATAAGTACAAATAAATCGGTATATATGGCAACATTGACTGACGTAGCTCATTCATTTGACTCGCGATACATTGACGCCGATGTTGACACTATTTTTGTTTTACAAAAACGTGCAATCCGAGCAATATATGGCTTGAAAAGCCGTGACTCCCTAAGAGAATTATTTAAAACTATTGGGATTATGACCGTGCCAAGTCAATATATTTATGAAAATAATATGTATGTTAGGAAGAATCAAGAATTATTTCGTAAAGGATGTGACATTCATAAGATAAATACTAGGAATAAATTCAAATTGGTAGCAGTAAGTACTAGGTTAAGTAAAGTTCAAAAGTCATTTGTGGGGCTCTGTACACGCTACTACAACAAGTTACCAGATCATGTTTTAGACATGTCTGAAAATAAATTTAAGACCTTTGTAAAGACATCTTTGAAAAATAGAGCTTATTACAGATTGGACGAATATTTACCAGATAAGGAGATATGGACAAATGTCAATGACATTACTTAATTAAGTTACCCGTTATATAAAACTATGTAGTTATGTAAAAACTTGACTTTCAAAAAGTGTTCGCCATGAATTTATTTTGAATAAATGAAATTGAATTGAAAAAAAAAAATGAAAATGGCTGTCATTTCAGCATTATTTTCATGTCCGCCACATAAACTAAATAACATTTTGTGATTAACAACTAATGGCAAATAAAGAAGGATTATAACATGTAACAAACAATTATTTGAAATCAGATTAACCCTTAACATGGCAAGACATGAAGTAATGTAGCCAGCTATCACTCCGAATGTTTTTTTGTGATAGTTATTGGATAAAAAGGACTATAGTTGAGAAAAAAAAAACGAAAAATATTATGAAAGTAAGTTTTTCAGGACGTCCGTTAAAACGGCCATTGCCACGAACCGTAAAAATTAATGGCTCTCGATGTTGTCCCAAAAATCGGACTATACTGTCATACAGTCATGCAAATAAAACAAAAAAAGTGTTGTAAACTAAGAATACGCTTGAACACACTGAATAAAATCATCATCAGCATCATCTTATCAGCCGACAACGTCCACTGCTGGAAATTGGCCTCCCCCAAAGAGTGCCAAAGTAACCGGTCCTGCGCCACCCGCATCCAGCGGACTCCCGCGACCTTTACCAGGTCATCAGTCCACCTTGTCGGGGGTCTACCCACGCTGCGTCTTCCGCTACGTGGTCGCCACTCGAGAATCTTTCCGCCCCAACATCCAGTGGTTCTACGTGCAATGTGCCCCGTTCACTGCCACTAAGTTAAGCGATTCAGAGGTATCGGTTACCTTGGTTCTGCTGCGGATAGCTTTATTTCTGATGCGATCACGCAGAGAAACTCCCAGCATAGCCTTCTCCGTTGCCCTTTGGGTGACTTTCAGCCGTCGTATGATGCCTATAGTAAGCGACCACGTTTCAGTGCCATATATCATCACTGGCAACAAACACTGGTCAAAGTCTCTCATCTTGAGACACTGCGGAATATTGGACGAAAAGCGAGATGGGTTGGTGTCGGGTTAGTCTAGCTCTAGGGTCCTCCGCCAGGCTATCCGTGAGTTGATCTGTATAGCTGTCCGTGAACAAGGTTCTTCACTGAACTCTTCCGAGTCAGATGGCAGACAGCACTGTCATCATTTTTTGTGCGCGCCATGCATGTATTTTTCGTCGCTTTTGTGAAACTAGGTTAAAAATAATTTATATGTAATTCACAACTGGGCAAAACGTAATTGAATTACTAATTAATAATTACAATTACAAAAAGTAATTTCAATTACAAATTATAATTACAGGGAAAATGAAATTGTAATTATAAGTTTCAATTACAATTACAAAATGTAATTATTAATTGAATTATTAATTACATTTTGCAATTAATTACTTATTAAATTACAAATTACTTTTGTTTTATAGAATATTTTTGATCACTTATTTTTTGAATAAAATAAACGATCGGTGAAACGAAAACCGGATAGGATTAGTATTCCGGGATAAAAAATATGCTTAGGTACTTTATATTCTGGAAATATACTATCTGCGTGCCAAATTTCAGTCAATTCAAATAAATATAAATATAGGTACACACATTTATTGTTTTGATTATTACATCATTGCAATCAGACCAAGTAAACACGTATGCTTCTCATTGTTTATAAAAAAAGTTGACTTAAAGTAATTTAGTAATTTTAATTACATTCAATTCAATTAACGTAATTGAATTAATAATTGTGTAATTTATAATTAAATTAC
This sequence comes from Epinotia nisella, assembly GCA_932294315.1. Lineage (NCBI taxonomy): Eukaryota > Metazoa > Arthropoda > Insecta > Lepidoptera > Tortricidae > Epinotia > Epinotia nisella. Next base: position 15,792,597 of record OW028673.1, on the reverse strand, counting down.
AAAAAGTAATTAATTACGCCCAACACTGCCCTATACAAGAACGCGAGCAAAGAAATATCCACTTCAAAACACATACTCCTATGTACAGTCGCCATCAGATATGTCGGAGCGGCCAAAGTGCTCACAAATATCTGAACACGTCTCTATTGTCGAGGCGTTAGGGACATGTTCAGATATTTGTGAGCGCTTTGGCCGCTCCGATATATCTGATGGCATCTAAATCATGGTGGTAGTATATAGTAGATTGTTAACCGAAACGTGAAAAAAGAAAATGTCACGGCATTATAACGGAATTATTTTGAATGTTGATTATCTGTAATTAGGAAAAAAATTGACCAACTGTAAAAGGATTTGAATATTTACCTGTAGATTGTAATAAACCCGTCGTTTAATGTAATAGTTGAGTTTAGATAGGTACATGTAAAGCTTTTATTTGAATAATATGACGTAACTCAATTATCTTCGACTCCGTGGCTAATCGTAACAATAAAAAAAATACTTTCCACCCATGAAAAGTCAACTTGCAGAACAAGAGAGATGAAAAGTATTTTGTCAGGCATTTCTAAAATTTTCATCCATTCACCATTGTTGCTTTGTTGCAGGGTTCGTCCCAATGTATTACTCGTCGACGGGCGGTCCTGCGACACCGTGCACGCCGGGTATACGTGCGCACGATTATACAAAAAACATTGCGCCGGTGCAGTTTCAAGCACCGTCCGGTGAGCATATGCCGCCCCTTAAACACACTATTTAGACTTAAGGAGTGGATTGCAAAAGGATAGTACATAGTTATGGGCCTTAATTCAGGCGTGCATACTCCCTGTGTTGGATTATGGCGTGGTATAACTGATCTCACGCTACAGAAAAAGCAATTTATTAAAAATTGAACGCCGTCCAATGTCTCTCAACACCGCCGGACAGCTCCCAAGATACTGGTTTATGTTTTCCGGTATTTTTAAGTCATATTTTATTTATTTATTTAAACTTTATTGCACAAATATACAAATAAAAGTACAATTGGCGGACTTAATGCCATCAGGCATTCTCAAGTCATATCGGTTTGATAAATTACACATTTTATTTATACCTACCTGTAATCGAAATATAATTATCTGAACATGAAATAATTTAGATGGTAATCAAGTAAGGTCAACAAAGTTGCCGGGGTAGTCCCCGGCATCCGACAAGATTTTTTTCATAGTAATCAGTTTCGTTTTCTACATCTTTACTGGAAATTGGAATCCTATCGGCGCCTACGGCATTGTGCTAAGTAAGGTTAAAAAAGCCGTCTGTGGGGTCCACGATGATTAATGGGTTTAAACATCATTCTTCTCCCATCATCTCAAATATGGGAAAATAAGTTTGTTTCTAAACTTTCTTTAAAAAAAATAAATGGCAAATAATATTGACTTATCTATGTCATTAAAAAAATAAATCCACAGTTGATACAATATGTCTGTCACTTTTTGTACATTAAACAAGGAAATAAACACCTTTCTATTCTACTATTCTTAAGCCGCATTTACATGGTGCTTGTTGCACGCAACCACTCGTATGCGATTTTCATTACATTGCGGGGCTGCGGGGTAGCGAAATACGATGAATTCAACCACAGATAACCTCCAATAGATAGAGCCTATAGGGCGACGTGCGGTCACCACGCATAAGTCTTGTAGCACTAATAACCACCCCCCAACCCCGCGCCATATTGTCAGTTTCGACCAAGTGCGCGATCTATACGTGCGTCAAACAACCAACAAATTAAATTTGATTTTGCGTTATAAATGACTTATTGCTGTGTGAAGTGGTGTGGAAAAACTCCCGAACGTCTAATTACAAAACCGACGGAATAACATTTCACAGGTAAGTTAAATTTATCATATAAATGTAAACTTCATTCTGTCACGCGGAGTTCATTTTACGCTGGTCCATAAAAAGTAGTAAAGTATGCATGTCCCTTTTCATCAAATGAATATGCCAATATACTGTTCCTTTCTGACGAAAGCACGTGACGCTCTAGTGATGGGCTAGTGACGCATTCGAATTTTACCGATTTAAGGAAACAATACATTAATTCATCCGGGCTTTCGTTTACTATTTTAATACGAAAATTCACTAAAGATTATATTTATATCCTTGTCATTTTATTGTCAAAATTCTTTTGTTAAAAAGTCTCATAAAATAGATAGTATTATATACGATATACGATGTAAGATTTAAACTGAGGGGCTACCCCTTCCCTCCCTGTCGCTCGAACTAGCAAGTGCGACAGAGACGGAGATACACGAACGAAGTTCGTTTTCGTTTCGCGGTAGGCCCTCTGCATCAAGAAGGCGGCGTGGCGGACTGCAACCGTCTTACAAACTATGAGGTAGAGGGAGACGTAGTAAATTACTATCTCGCTCTATTTTATAGCTTCCAGAGCTTGTGAACAGAATATTATTGTAGTAGTAGTACCTACTGGAAGTTTTTTGTTTGGTTTAAGAGTAGGTATTATGTAGTTTTATTTTATTTATATTGGTTAATTTAGAGTATTGTAGAATAATATGTAGTGCCGAAGTTAGCTGTTGCTATTTAGTATAAATATAATGTAGAATGAAATAAAAAAGAATAATGAATACATAGTTAGTTACCATATTATTGAATCGTATGAAATAATACTTTGATATTATTTTTGCTTTCACATAAGACGGCGTCAGGTGAGCGAGATCTGCCGCCTGATTTCGGCCCGCGTAGATAGAAGCCGGAGGCATAGCGACCTGCAAAAGTCAATCCCTATCTCGCACTTTCTTATAAATTTTGTACCGCTCATGTTGTCCGCCGCGCTCGGACGTCTGGTCTGGACGCGGCAATATACTACTATTAGTGCCACGAGCAGGCCAATGCCTAGAAAGAACCATTTCATATAAATACTCGATGTGATTTACGTACATTTTTATGTTACGTGGTGAGCAAAATAGTCAATGAACGAAACATGATAATAATATAACAGTGACGGCTGTTCAAAAAAATTAAACCATGTTAAAGGATACCTACGCCATGTAAAATAGTTTACTAACAATTAATTGCGGCAACGCTAAAAACCGTTAACGACCAACGCGTCCCATCACTACGCTTCTGGCGCCATGATGTGACAAAGCGCGCTAATTTCGAAACAGCCAATCGCAGCGCCGTTACCGTCTTCCCCGCAACCCGCAGGTGTGGTGACCTTTGAATCGAACTAAATCACTCATAGGCTCTATCTATTGGAGGTTATCTGTGAATTCAACCAAACCCTGTAATGTTATCAAAATCGCATACGAGTTGTTGCACCATTTAAATAGCCCTTTGATACGAGTCGACTCGCGAAAACCTCGCCCCATCGAGAGAGACACGCTTGTCTTCCGCACACGAGAGCACTCTTCGGGAATGGTTTTCTTGTGCAAATTTCGATAAATACCTAACTTAGTGAAGTTTTATTCATATTTCATTAAGTGAGATTTTATTTGAGATATAATATTATAGTATAAACTTGATTGTATTTAAAAATCAGGTCATATTGATTCCTAATCTAGTCAGAACGGCGTTTCAAAGGACGCGATCATTTTCAATTCACCTCCTTAAACATGCTTGTTTTTTACAGTGCAATATATGATGTACGGGCCAGCGGTTTTTGGACCACCAATTGTAGTTTCGCCAATCAATCATCAAGCAACATTCCCGAGACCGGCAGGAGTAATCCAGAACCAGTTTACCTGTGTTCACAACAACCTAAGGCTAACAACGCGCAATTACGAAGAGGTGAGTTTTAACTATTAGTACAAACACGATTGCAGATACCTTCCAGATTTTAACGATGAAAGTGTTACGCAGAAATAAAACTAGTATTTGCTGCATAAAGTTGAGTACCAAAACTTGATGTAATCAACTCTACAGTAGCCGGCAAACTTCTTGAGCCTTAGCTGACGTGGTGGGGGAAGGTTTGCGCATCCTATACATATGAAAAAATTCCGAAGGGATTAAAATACGTGGTCAGGATCGGAATTCCGGTCCCAATTAAAGAAATTACTTTTAGAAAATACAATACATTGCATGGACTAATTCATGAAGCCGTAAGGCTGAGGAGTACATGCGGTGTATTTTAAAATTCTTAATTATCAACTATTGTACCCTTGACGATCGTAGTATTAATTCTTATAAATTGACATGAATGTAGTTTATAAATTATGATGCAATGTAATATTATGAGATAAATAAATATTAATATGCCTGCGCGATATGAAGCCCTTTACGAGCAAGTGTGATGAAAATAATTTGATGTGAACCGATGGATGTGCCAGGCTTGTAGACCTGGTTTATCGCTGAAGCCGCCCAGCAAGTCGCAGCTGGCGGCCTGGCGTGAGGAGATGGGCGGCGCCGCGGCCGCCACCAAGCCCGCCTGCACCCGGACCGCGGCAGGCCGCAGCGGCAGCAGCAGCATATGTTCAGCCACCAACGCTCTCAACAGGGTATGTGTAATTGTGTATTTTCCTTGTCGCCTTGTAATCTATAAGAGCGCTCGCACATTGACCCACTAGTGGCTGACACAAGCTGCGGACGAGTTCCTTCATACATTTTGCGTAGCATCGGTGCACACCGGGCGTTAAGTGGCCGCGTCCGAGTCGCGAGCTGCGGGAGTGGCTCGCGCTCGCTGCTAGTGGCCGCGTTTGGTGGCTACCACTAGTAGCTTAATGTGCGGCAGAGTGGTCACGTTTAGTGGCGGCCACCAGTGGCTCAATGTGCGGTGGCTCTAAGTTACGAAAATACGAATGATAGTTGTTAGGTTACGCATATTGTAATATGACTAGCATCCGATACTGCGTATCAGCGACTGGAAAAAAAATCTCTATATCTATCTAATCTATCCCTGTATCTCGTTCCCACTTGTGCTATTGTCTATGCTTACACATTTGTCACACATATGTGTATGTGTTAGTGAGTCCCTCTATTCTATCCTTTCTCTATGAAGCGGGCACATCATTGAAAAAAAATGTCAGTGGAGACTATAGGTAATTTCAGAAATCGAATGAATTGTTCCAGAAATTACAATTCCGATAGCGCCGTATGGATATAATTACCGTGAATTGTGTTCTACAGAGCAATGAAGAGATTCCGGAGTGTTCAGCGTCGCGAGACAGCAAGATAAAGAGCGAGGAGGCAACGGACCGCACGGGGTCCAGCTACTCGTCGTTCTACAGCTCATTCTTCAAGACGGATTCGGGCAGCGCAGAGGACAGCGGCGATGCTAAAAACAAACTCAATAGCGTAAATGTAATTTTATACAAGCATTTCTATAAATGGCTGGCCCCTTAGAGCATGCATGACTGGAGTAACCTTTCAGTAACTTACAAACAATCATACAAAGACAATTTCACAATCAATCAACAAAACGAAATAATTCGTTTTGTGGAGCGATGTAATTTGATTTTTTATGTAAACACAGTTTTAATAAATAAATAATTAATGATCATTCACAAAATCGCCTCGCAAGAGAACACTGATCATAAAAATGCCCGCATGTTGCTGTAAGCACTTGATATTATAAACGTTCAACCACTTCAGGGTTTCAATATACAATTGAGTTTCAATATCCTACTAAGATGCTTTCCCCGCCCCCGCAAAATTCGGCAGACATTTTTGTGCGCAAATACGACATAAGGCTACTCCAGTTATGTATGCTCTAAGGTTGGCCCGGACGATACAGACTTAAGTTGATGCAGTGCGCTGTGGACACATTCAGATTTATCACACTATAAAAGTCTGCGCAGATTTTTGAACATTATATCATGACCATACCATATACAGCCTTGGTCAAAAGTGTTGAGCATCCATGCGTTTTTCATACAAAAGTCAAACTTAAAAAGGTGCAATTATATATTTTATAATAGAAAGTCGTGTATGTATCGGAAAAAATCTTCATATTTATTGACGTTAAGGAAAATTCCGTGAAAAAATATACAATTAACCCTTTATTGTAAAACCCAACTTTTTCTAGCTTCAGTTTTCACACGCAAATAGCAATTTCAAAATGATATACGAGGCTGGTTTGAAAAGTAATTTGGTTTGATATGATAAAACACTTGTATAGGTGTTGTATATATTTTATTTTTCTACGTAATCCCTCCGAAGTTCAACGCACTTATCCCACCGCTTCTGCAACATCTCGATGCCTTCACGGAAACGATGCGTTTACTTCCAGTATCACCGCCTCTTCATTAGACTGAAAATTTTTGAGCTTTGACAGACATGTGTGCACTGGAGCATTGTCATGGTGAAACATCACCTTTTTCTTGGCCAACTCTGGACGTTTTTCAGCTATCGCTACATTTAAATGGTCTAAAAGCAGGCATAATATCCCCCAGTGATAGTTTTTCCCTTTTCAAGGTAGTCAATTAAAATAATACCTTTCGCATCCCAAAACACCGACGCCATGACTTTTCCAGCTGATGGGACGCTTTTCGCCTTTTTTAGAGCTGGCTCACCACGACTTATCCATTGTCTCGACTGCTGTGTTGTCTCCGGGATATAAATAGTGGTGAATCCAGGTTTCACCCATGGTCACAAAACGTCGAAGAAACTCTGCTGGATTTTTATTAAACACCTGCAAGTTTCCAGCAGATGTTTGCATGCGAATACGCTTTTGTTCTGGAGTGAGAACCGCGGCACCCATCTTGCACAAATAAAATGCACCCGCTCAGTCGAGATGTTTGAGACTTCAGCTTACTCCCGTATTTTTAATCGTCTGTCAGCTAAAACTAAATCATGGATTTTATCAATGACTTCTGGTAAAACCGCTGATTTTGGAGCACCAGGTCGAGGTGCATCTTAAATGCTTGTCCTACCACGCTTAAACTCATTTACCCTATCTATTATATCGATATATACGATAATACTATCGATTAGTATAATAAAATAGGGAGTGTTTTTTTTTTTAGTTGGATCGAGTCCCGGGCGAGGCAAGCGAGTTTTAGAAAATCTTTGAATTCAGTTTTGTTTCTTTTTAAAAATAAAGGAACGTTTCCTTTAAGTAAAATGAGCCAGCTTAAGGATTTAAGGTAGTTTTCCCTCCAGGGCCCGACTTATCTTTCCACCCTGTATAAAGACGCGGTTTCGCGTCCGCGCGCGCGCCATTAACATGAACAAACCTCGTGACGCGAATTCGCGATGAATGGGTTAAGGTAGAAAATCGAATGGATTCAAAGCAACAGCCGCGCGCCAAATGAAAGTAATTTATCTAATTAGACTGATCAGCGAGTTGAGTCACTAAAAAACGACAAATTTGAATAACCGCTAGCTGGTAACACGTAACGTAAGGTATACGTGATAGGTATGTATTTATAATTACCAGTCACATCATTTGCTATTCAGGCTATGTTACATAATTTACCCTCTGAATATGTGTATATATTTGGGAACTTTCTGTGTTTTTAGTCTGGTGCACCTACGGTCTCGGGCAAAGACAATATACGCAACAAACATCTGCAGAGGAGGAAAAAGGAGCCGCCTTGGATGGAACAAGTATGTTTCCCCAGTAATATTGCTTTATGCAAAAATCAATCCTCGAGGGATCATTGTATGCACATCTCCCCTAAGCTGCTGCACAAAAGGCCACTTTTTTGCTCTAGTGCACTAGTAGTAAGGATGTGCAAATTGCGGAAAGTTTCCAAAAAGACGGATAAGTTCCCGGAAATTTCTAGAAAGTTTCACAAGAAATAAAGGAAATTTCCAATTTGGAAATGGAAAGTTTCAATTCTCATACAAAAATGAGGAAAATCTCCCCTAAGCTGCTGCACAAAAGGCCACTTTTTTGCTCTAGTGCACTAGTAGTAAGGATGTGCAAATTGCGGAAAGTTTCCAAAAAGACGGATAAGTTCCCGGAAATTTCTAGAAAGTTTCACAAGAAATAAAGGAAATTTCCAATTTGGAAATGGAAAGTTTCAATTCTCATACAAAAATGAGGAAAATTTCCGAAAATTTCCTATGTTAAATTGCAGAAAAATTTCGCAATTTAGGAAACTTTCCGTCGGCACATCAGTAACTAGTAGTACCTACATTACTTCTGCGGCTGGGAAAATAGGGATTGCCAGTCAAGTAGATATAGACGGTTGAGCGAAGCGCGGCCGGATAGCGATACGAGCATATGAAGTAAAAAAAAAAATAGAATTTTAAAATAGCTGAACGCCACGATGATGTGTCACCAACTCTCGTCTCGCCGCACCTTAAACGTGATACTTCGCAGCCTATTATAAGGAACGTAACGTCCATATTTCATTGCATGTATGAGAAAAGTAATTGTTTTTAAAGATTAAGATATCCTAACTGACACAAGCACAATAAAATTTCTTAAAATAAACTAGTTATTTTATTTGATGTGGTTTAATCAATTTCACTTCCGTGTTTTCTATTATTAAATGAATTAAACCAGATAAAATAGATGTCAATTATTATTTAAAAAAGTATCGAAACATTAAATAACTTATCATATGAAGTACCTAAGTCTAACATCACGTGTCGAAAATTAAACATATGTAAAAACTTTAAAAAATTAAGGGGAATGAGCTTCTTAATTTTGCTAATATTTGTTATTTTCTCGCAATCGAAGTGAAAAGCAGTGTGTATAACTCGGGCATAAGTGAGCCATTTTACCCCTCGACTCGCCGGTGGCTCGGGTGGAATATAAACGCCTCAGGCTCGTTTTATGCACTTGTTGTACAATGTACTAATGTCAATATAGTTTTGTAATGAAATGGTGTTGTTTCTTTCCAGGTATGCGTTACATCGGAGTTGATATACAAATACCAGGTCGTCACGAAAAGCTTAGACGAAGTATTGATATCGGATAGGAAGAAGTTGGTGGGAGTGGAACAGGTTAGTTTAGTCCATAAATTGGATTGAGCAGTACATTTCCATGACAAAATAAGTCAAGTGCGAGTCTCGCGCACCGAGGATTCCGTACAAACTTTATTTTGAAAAATCCTAACAATACTGTCTGCGTCCAGAATGCCAACGCAGGAGAGATCGTCCGAAACACGTTCAACCGTTCCATAGTTGACGGTTAGTCCCCGAGGGTCCGACAAATAATAGCGCTGTGTAGTGGCACACTCTTCTTCTTATAGTTGCTATGTCGAACAAACGTTAGCGCGATCTAACTTACTGGCAGCGTCATCTAGCGTGTAATTGCGTAAACTTGAACATGACTGCTGCTACATTACTAATAACTAGAGTTAGGAATTTTGGTGGCATTGGGTGAACAAAGAGCAATGGAGTCCTTGTTTTTTTTTTTTGATTGAATGAATGAATAAATAAATGATTGATAAATGATAAATGATAAATCAATAATGCATAATAAAATTTATTAGTTACATACAAGTAAATTGATTTATTAAATTAAAACATAACACATGTTTTGTTAAAATGTGCAATTTTGTTAAAATGTACTGCGAGTTTAGTTGTGATTAAAGCGTGACAAGTAACGTCAATTCAAGTACACTGATGACGGCGGCAGCGTACATTGAAAATAATATTTTGAAACTTTAATTCCAGTTGCAAGTTGTTTAAGGTCTTGAATACATAATCATTTTAGTTAAATAGTAAAATTTATTAACATGTAATATTTTGAAATCTACATAATATATGGCTTTATCATTCAGTTATTCAATTATTCAAATAAAAAAAAAATACAATGGCGACTCCACTGCACTACTTGTGCTAAAAATGCCACCAGAATCCTAACCCTACTAATAACTTAACCAGGGGCCTGTTGCATAATTAGACTAATAATATTAGAAAATAATATAAATTAGTTCACAATTTATTAGTTGCGTTATTTCGTGTTGCATAGTTATTTTAGGTAGCAAAACATACGAAATTACAAGTAACTGAAGTAACTAAGTTTGACTGATTGAGTCAAACCTTAGGCTAGCTGTGGTCTTTTCAATGAAAAGAAAAAAATCGTGGCGGGAACGGTAAAGTCAACGTTAAAGTTTTTCCGAAATACCTAAACTCGAAATATGGCCGGTAAGCGAAAAGAACAAACTTAAATAAAGTAGCATAACGTTGATTCTGTCCTTATATACCTTAAAGTGTCGTGTTATTAGATATTGATCATAGTCTTCGTCCGATGAATGTTGCAAGTTAAACATTTTTTGCCGATTAAACAACAACTAAAGTTCTTGTAATTCGAAATTACCATGGTCCTTGAGTAAGTAGTTATAAATACAAGTTACATCTAATTACTTGATAATTTAGGCTCATATTGCAATAAAAACGAATAAAATCCACGTATAAGATTAGTTATTACTGTTATTAGGACTTATATTTTATCACTTGTATTTTATAACTCATATTTTAGCATGATGCAACAGAAATCTGCAAGTTACACGACAAACCACCAATATTAATACCAATATTATTTGCTTGTACTTAATTCCTTGTATATTTGAACCTTGTAGGTAGGTATTTTATTATGCAACGGAAAAGTACAAGTTACAACCAAAATCACTGATAGTATTAGCTTGTACATATTATGCAATAGGCCCCTGGTATGTTTGTTTTTCAGAGATATTTCTTTAACAAGTGAACCAATTTCGATAATTATTTTTTTATTTGAAAGAAGGCATTTTCAGAATACTTTCATACAAATTTGAAGAAACAATATCTTAACACAAAATTAGCTTAAAAATGTTTTAATGTAAAATAATAAAAGAGGTTTTATTATAATTTTCCGGTAATATATACGTTAATCGTAATCATATATATATATATTTATATAAAAATTTTCGCTTGGTAAACTTTGGAGATAAGGGCCAATGGTATTTTTTTCAAAATTTTCCTTTATAAATCAAAATTTGACCACAGTAGAAAAAACTGTTTTAAAATGTGCAACTCAAACCCTTTCATATGATACACCACTAACTAGACTTAGAAATTTTTCCCCCTATTATCCGTCATTTTTGATAGATTTAAAAGTTTATGTTTAAATTTTTCGTGTCCCATACACGTGGATTAGCTACTTTAAAACTATTCCAATTTAATTGATATTGATATTTCCTGAGATATTTAACTTTGTGACAGACAGACGGGTTCCGTTTTTACCTTTTTGGTCCGGAACCCTAAAAAGTACAGTCGGCAAAAAGGCTTGTACCAAAAATTTCATTTTATATAGAGACGTGTTGTATAGTTGGTGTTAGAATACTGATCGCTTAGCGCGCTGACGTGTCCGTCCGGAGACATGTTTTTTTGTATTCACTAAGTCCGTGCTACACAATGAGAATGAAAGTGAAATGTACCTATTGTTGTACCTCTGTCCAGCCGTCCCTGGTGAACGAGCAGCTGGGCCAGCTATACACGGACCTGCAACTGGAGGGCGAAGCCGCGCGCCTCACGCTCGAGGAGGGCATCACCAGCTCGGGCAGCTCCAGTGACGACGGAAACAAGTTCGCGATGGACCCCATTGCCAAGGTAACGTGAACCTCTGTCCAGCCGTTCCTGGTGAACGAGCAGCTGGGCCAGCTATACACGGACCTGCAACTGGAGGGCGAAGCCGCGCGCCTCACGCTCGAGGAGGGCATCACCAGCTCGGGCAGCTCCAGTGACGACGGAAACAAGTTCGCGATGGACCCCATTGCCAAGGTAACGTGAACCTCTGTCCAGCCGTTCCTGGTGAACGAGCAGCTGGGCCAGCTATACACGGACCTGCAACTGGAGGGCGAAGCCGCGCGCCTCACGCTCGAGGAGGGCATCACCAGCTCGGGCAGCTCCAGTGACGACGGAAACAAGTTCGCGATGGACCCCATTGCCAAGGTAACGTGAACCTCTGTCCAGCCGTTCCTGGTGAACGAGCAGCTGGGCCAGCTATACACGGACCTGCAACTGGAGGGCGAAGCCGCGCGCCTCACGCTCGAGGAGGGCATCACCAGCTCGGGCAGCTCCAGTGACGACGGAAACAAGTTCGCGATGGACCCCATTGCCAAGGTAACGTGAACCTCTGTCCAGCCGTTCCTGGTGAACGAGCAGCTGGGCCAGCTATACACGGACCTGCAACTGGAGGGCGAAGCCGCGCGCCTCACGCTCGAGGAGGGCATCACCAGCTCGGGCAGCTCCAGTGACGACGGAAACAAGTTCGCGATGGACCCCATTGCCAAGGTAACGTGAACCTCTGTCCAGCCGTTCCTGGTGAACGAGCAGCTGGGCCAGCTATACACGGACCTGCAACTGGAGGGCGAAGCCGCGCGCCTCACGCTCGAGGAGGGCATCACCAGCTCGGGCAGCTCCAGTGACGACGGAAACAAGTTCGCGATGGACCCCATTGCCAAGGTAACGTGAACCTCTGTCCAGCCGTTCCTGGTGAACGAGCAGCTGGGCCAGCTATACACGGACCTGCAACTGGAGGGCGAAGCCGCGCGCCTCACGCTCGAGGAGGGCATCACCAGCTCGGGCAGCTCCAGTGACGACGGAAACAAGTTCGCGATGGACCCCATTGCCAAGGTAACGTGAACCTCTGTCCAGCCGTTCCTGGTGAACGAGCAGCTGGGCCAGCTATACACGGACCTGCAACTGGAGGGCGAAGCCGCGCGCCTCACGCTCGAGGAGGGCATCACCAGCTCGGGCAGCTCCAGTGACGACGGAAACAAGTTCGCGATGGACCCCATTGCCAAGGTAACGTGAACCTCTGTCCAGCCGTTCCTGGTGAACGAGCAGCTGGGCCAGCTATACACGGACCTGCAACTGGAGGGCGAAGCCGCGCGCCTCACGCTCGAGGAGGGCATCACCAGCTCGGGCAGCTCCAGTGACGACGGAAACAAGTTCGCGATGGACCCCATTGCCAAGGTAACGTGAACCTCTGTCCAGCCGTTCCTGGTGAACGAGCAGCTGGGCCAGCTATACACGGACCTGCAACTGGAGGGCGAAGCCGCGCGCCTCACGCTCGAGGAGGGCATCACCAGCTCGGGCAGCTCCAGTGACGACGGAAACAAGTTCGCGATGGACCCCATTGCCAAGGTAACGTGAACCTCTGTCCAGCCGTTCCTGGTGAACGAGCAGCTGGGCCAGCTATACACGGACCTGCAACTGGAGGGCGAAGCCGCGCGCCTCACGCTCGAGGAGGGCATCACCAGCTCGGGCAGCTCCAGTGACGACGGAAACAAGTTCGCGATGGACCCCATTGCCAAGGTAACGTGAACCTCTGTCCAGCCGTTCCTGGTGAACGAGCAGCTGGGCCAGCTATACACGGACCTGCAACTGGAGGGCGAAGCCGCGCGCCTCACGCTCGAGGAGGGCATCACCAGCTCGGGCAGCTCCAGTGACGACGGAAACAAGTTCGCGATGGACCCCATTGCCAAGGTAACGTGAACCTCTGTCCAGCCGTTCCTGGTGAACGAGCAGCTGGGCCAGCTATACACGGACCTGCAACTGGAGGGCGAAGCCGCGCGTCTCACGCTCGAGGAGGGCATCACCAGCTCGGGCAGCTCCAGTGACGACGGAAACAAGTTCGCGATGGACCCCATTGCCAAGGTAACGTGAACCTCTGTCCAGCCGTTCCTGGTGAACGAGCAGCTGGGCCAGCTATACACGGACCTGCAACTGGAGGGCGAAGCCGCGCGCCTCACGCTCGAGGAGGGCATCACCAGCTCGGGCAGCTCCAGTGACGACGGAAACAAGTTCGCGATGGACCCCATTGCCAAGGTAACGTGAACCTCTGTCCAGCCGTTCCTGGTGAACGAGCAGCTGGGCCAGCTATACACGGACCTGCAACTGGAGGGCGAAGCCGCGCGCCTCACGCTCGAGGAGGGCATCACCAGCTCGGGCAGCTCCAGTGACGACGGAAACAAGTTCGCGATGGACCCCATTGCCAAGGTAACGTGAACCTCTGTCCAGCCGTTCCTGGTGAACGAGCAGCTGGGCCAGCTATACACGGACCTGCAACTGGAGGGCGAAGCCGCGCGCCTCACGCTCGAGGAGGGCATCACCAGCTCGGGCAGCTCCAGTGACGACGGAAACAAGTTCGCGATGGACCCCATTGCCAAGGTAACGTGAACCTCTGTCCAGCCGTTCCTGGTGAACGAGCAGCTGGGCCAGCTATACACGGACCTGCAACTGGAGGGCGAAGCCGCGCGCCTCACGCTCGAGGAGGGCATCACCAGCTCGGGCAGCTCCAGTGACGACGGAAACAAGTTCGCGATGGACCCCATTGCCAAGGTAACGTGAACCTCTGTCCAGCCGTTCCTGGTGAACGAGCAGCTGGGCCAGCTATACACGGACCTGCAACTGGAGGGCGAAGCCGCGCGCCTCACGCTCGAGGAGGGCATCACCAGCTCGGGCAGCTCCAGTGACGACGGAAACAAGTTCGCGATGGACCCCATTGCCAAGGTAACGTGAACCTCTGTCCAGCCGTTCCTGGTGAACGAGCAGCTGGGCCAGCTATACACGGACCTGCAACTGGAGGGCGAAGCCGCGCGCCTCACGCTCGAGGAGGGCATCACCAGCTCGGGCAGCTCCAGTGACGACGGAAACAAGTTCGCGATGGACCCCATTGCCAAGGTAACGTGAACCTCTGTCCAGCCGTTCCTGGTGAACGAGCAGCTGGGCCAGCTATACACGGACCTGCAACTGGAGGGCGAAGCCGCGCGCCTCACGCTCGAGGAGGGCATCACCAGCTCGGGCAGCTCCAGTGACGACGGAAACAAGTTCGCGATGGACCCCATTGCCAAGGTAACGTGAACCTCTGTCCAGCCGTTCCTGGTGAACGAGCAGCTGGGCCAGCTATACACGGACCTGCAACTGGAGGGCGAAGCCGCGCGCCTCACGCTCGAGGAGGGCATCACCAGCTCGGGCAGCTCCAGTGACGACGGAAACAAGTTCGCGATGGACCCCATTGCCAAGGTAACGTGAACCTCTGTCCAGCCGTTCCTGGTGAACGAGCAGCTGGGCCAGCTATACACGGACCTGCAACTGGAGGGCGAAGCCGCGCGCCTCACGCTCGAGGAGGGCATCACCAGCTCGGGCAGCTCCAGTGACGACGGAAACAAGTTCGCGATGGACCCCATTGCCAAGGTAACGTGAACCTCTGTCCAGCCGTTCCTGGTGAACGAGCAGCTGGGCCAGCTATACACGGACCTGCAACTGGAGGGCGAAGCCGCGCGCCTCACGCTCGAGGAGGGCATCACCAGCTCGGGCAGCTCCAGTGACGACGGAAACAAGTTCGCGATGGACCCCATTGCCAAGGTAACGTGAACCTCTGTCCAGCCGTTCCTGGTGAACGAGCAGCTGGGCCAGCTATACACGGACCTGCAACTGGAGGGCGAAGCCGCGCGCCTCACGCTCGAGGAGGGCATCACCAGCTCGGGCAGCTCCAGTGACGACGGAAACAAGTTCGCGATGGACCCCATTGCCAAGGTAACGTGAACCTCTGTCCAGCCGTTCCTGGTGAACGAGCAGCTGGGCCAGCTATACACGGACCTGCAACTGGAGGGCGAAGCCGCGCGCCTCACGCTCGAGGAGGGCATCACCAGCTCGGGCAGCTCCAGTGACGACGGAAACAAGTTCGCGATGGACCCCATTGCCAAGGTAACGTGAACCTCTGTCCAGCCGTTCCTGGTGAACGAGCAGCTGGGCCAGCTATACACGGACCTGCAACTGGAGGGCGAAGCCGCGCGCCTCACGCTCGAGGAGGGCATCACCAGCTCGGGCAGCTCCAGTGACGACGGAAACAAGTTCGCGATGGACCCCATTGCCAAGGTAACGTGAACCTCTGTCCAGCCGTTCCTGGTGAACGAGCAGCTGGGCCAGCTATACACGGACCTGCAACTGGAGGGCGAAGCCGCGCGCCTCACGCTCGAGGAGGGCATCACCAGCTCGGGCAGCTCCAGTGACGACGGAAACAAGTTCGCGATGGACCCCATTGCCAAGGTAACGTGTACCTCTGTCCAGCCGTTCCTGGTGAACGAGCAGCTGGGCCAGCTATACACGGACCTGCAACTGGAGGGCGAAGCCGCGCGCCTCACGCTCGAGGAGGGCATCACCAGCTCGGGCAGCTCCAGTGACGACGGAAACAAGTTCGTGATAGACGATGGATGATCGAGCAAACAACAAGTTTAAAAATGTCACTTGTCACGTTGATTTCTTTGGTTGTTTCAAGTTAAATTAATTCAACGGGCACCCTTTACTTATCTAGTTAGCCCTTTAATAGAAAAAATGAGAAATAAGGGAAGGAAAGGACCAGATCAGCTTAAACATTTGCTAGATCCATTCGAATAGATACTTATGTGATATTAATGTCATACTCATACCATTCATCATTATAATATCAGTCGAAAGTCTTCCACTTCTGGACAAAGACCTCCCCCAAAGAGCCACACTGACCAGTTCTGCCGCAACCGCATCCAGCGGATTCCCGTTACATTGGCATATTTTGGTATCATAGAGGTTATGTCCAGACATGCATATTTACATTACATATCTTAATTTCAGCGCTCGAGGAGAAAACGACACAGCAAACTGGTGATGATATTCGAAGAGGAGGCCCCACTACCTTCCCCCGAGGAAGACCCCGAGCCCGAGCCCTCCGCTTCGGTCGCCTAGCTCACTACTCGTACGGTTAAAGTAACGGCCAATGCTCCCCTGCATAGTCGATGTCAAATGTAACTTTACACTTTTGCACCTTACTTCGTTGTGATAAAGCGAAAGCCATGCTCTTGTCTTTGATGTGGAGTATACAATAGTCAACTGCTGTCAAGATTTACTGACTCTTTTTAGTAAAACAAATAGTTCATTTGTTTTTTGTGTAATAGCGATACACTGATACATATTCAGTGTCGCTAACGTCGAGATATCATGGACGCATGTGAAGATTACTTGAGTTTTCTTTATAATAAATGTTTATTTTAAGTTGTTGATACATACACATATAGATTATATTATAATTCTAGAAATGTTATACTGATTTTGTAGTAGGTGAGAGTAGAATAATAGTCAAAAAGCCACGTTCAAAAGAGCATTGATAATTTGTTCTCAATATTACTGCCTTGTTTCCCCTTGAATAATTATGATGTCTAGGTACATTTTGGGACTTCACTAGAGCCATTTCGTTCTGGTCTGATCGTTATACGACATTGCACTGGCCTCCACGGTAGATAATACTACGAGCCTAGATACATAAAGTTATTTCGGGGCCGATATTCCATCCACATTATTTGACGGAAGAGGGCATATTCCCACTTGCATGTTCTGTAATTCTGATTTTGATTGACTGAAACATTTGCTGGGCCTTTTTCATCTCATATTCATATTCATATTCATATTCATATTTATTCGTTGCAACCATGGTATTTACAAAGGTGTTCTTAAAATCTAACCAGTACAAGCATGGACCCTACTAGGGTGTAGCAACATGTTTAAACTAAACCTAAGGATAAAAAATAAAATAAAATATATAAATTCTGCACATTAGGTAACAACATATTTTTTATAAAAAAGATATCTATTTTAATACTTACATCGACACATAATATGACTAATAACTAATGACCCATGAACTCTTGTAGAGAATATGGGCATTCCGTTACAAGATAAGCCTTAAGTTTATTTACAAAGATATTATATTTTGCTTCATTTCGAATATATTGTGGAATATTGTTATAAATTTTTATAGACATAGCATAAGGGCCTTTGTTAAACATTGTTAGTTTGGCGGGAACTGCTTGAACTATTTTATTGCGCTGACGTAGGTTATGTGGGTTTACGTGTTCGGGTTTCTCTCTTTAGTCGAGAGAACTCCTAGTCAATACAATCGTTACAATATTGTTGTTCACTTATGTTTCATACTTGTGTTTTTGATCAAAGTCTGCTTTCTAATTGTTGGCCACTAAACTGATTAAATGTTCTTCGAAACATAAACAAAAGTAATATCAAACAAAATATATGGTATATAGATATTCATTTTCAAAACAAATCATGTTTTGTTAATGGTTATGTTATATACTTATGGATGTTAATGTCCGAAATAAAGAATTTAATTGAATTGAATTGATATCGATATTTTTACTGTCGACTTAATTTTACATTGACATTTTTCTCAACTGTCTTTTGAATTAATATTTTGGTATTTTATCTATTTGATCTTAGTGTTATTTAAATTTTTATAAAAGCCTTTAATATATTTCTTTTTCAAATGTTTACCATCTAAATGTATTTAAATTTTCCGCTTATTCTAAAAACACCAACTCACTAGCAGTTTACCTTATTGCGTTTTAATAGGTACATGTTATGAGTGTGCAGTGAACTCGGTCGTCAGTGGTATACATCATGTTTGAAGTAGCCAATCATCATCGACCACACCTTTTAAGCAAAAAGATACAAATTATGTCAGTTTTTGACGTTTTCGTTCGTTTCAAGAGAAAAAATACGTAAATAAAGCTACATTTTAAAGGTAGGTATTTTATAATATTCCCAAACATGCTCAAACACTATGGTCATTTGTGCAAATTTATTATATTTCCGGATTGGTACCCGACAATCATGCTAAAAACAGATTGGTTTTGTTTTAATTAGAGATAAAACTGTTTTTGTATAAGTTTGTAAATATTTATTTGTAATTATCTCGTCAGTCATATCGTTGTAATTTAATATACGTAAAATAAACCTTCTACGTAATTAACATAATTTATATTTAGTTTACACAATCGGATTACTTTAATATAAGTGTATATATATGTATAATAATTTTAAGAAACAAGTTTTTACACGCCTTCAATAAGGTCTTACTTGTAATGTGATTTAGTATAATATAAATAATTTTATATCTCATCATCATCATCATCATCATCATATCAGCCCAAAGACGTCCACTGCTGGACATAGGCCTCCCCCAAAGAGCGCCACAATGACCGGTCCTGCGCCACCCGCATCCTTGGATTCCAGCGACCTTTACCAGGTCATCAGTCCACCTTGTGGGGGGCCTACCCACGCTGCGCCTTCCGGTACGTGGTCGCAACTCAAGAACCTTTCCGCCCCAACGGCCATCGGTTCTACGTGCAATGTGCCCCGCCCACTGACACTTAAGTTTAGCGATTCGGAGGGCTATATCGGTTACCTTTTATATCTAGTTAAATATTATTTATGTATTACCAGTTATACTGTGAGATAATCGACCTTTGGCATTGACTTCAAAGATCTTGGACTATGTTGACCAAAGAATATAACCATGTCTTCTTGAAGAAGAAACTATGAGAATTACCCGAAAAATACTAATTGCTCTTTGTCTTAAACAAACACACACACAAACTTGCGCTTTACTAATTACTTAGTTAGACACGCCACAGCCATAGCTGGCTATGATTTATGATAGGCGATATTTTATGACAGGTTTATGATGTCACTAGTCATCTACAGACGTGTGCTAACTCGGGGCACGTTCTAGGGATTTGATATCAATATATATCGACATTATGCGTATTGAAAATACTCTACTACTTAACAATATTTTGCTACATCGCTTTAGTACTCTTGTTCCGAGTTAGCACACGTATGGACTAATCTATCAAATGTTGAACTGCCCACGTTCTGTATCAAGTGTTGTTATTAGAACGTATTAAACTTGAATTCTAGCCCATTTGGTGATATTTTAAAAATGTGACTGTGAGATTTGGCCCTACATCTGTAAAGATAGAAAACTTAAAAATATTACACTTCTTTTCGTTGGGCAGTCGTGTAAAAATAGGTTACTATTGCTTGCCTATCATATTTGACAAAGTGACCTTCGTAAAGCCTATGACGGTGCCAATGATAACATATATAGATCGTTCGATGTACGAGAAAGCGCCCGCTCCTCATTAAGTACGAAATTGCGATGTCCACAGCAGGTAGCATTTGGGCCCTTCGTCTGAGATTGCACGATCTATAACATTGATCTGTCCAATGTTTGATCTCACTGCGCAAAAGAGCATATTTCTAATTTCGATATTCATGTCGAGTTGCCAAAGTAGCATAGATGCAGCAGGTACAATAGAACAATAAAACTGAACACCAGCTTAACACTTTCGCTGACAGTTCTGTCAATTAAGCGTTTTTAAGCCTACATATGGCCTGTCGACGTACTGTCAGCGAATGTGTTAAGTGTATGACATAGGTTTATAAATATACTAATAAGATTGTTTCTTCATCTGCATTGTAAATGTTTTGACCTTAAGCCTTCGTAAAAAGGCGAATAATGTATATTTATATCTTCGACGACGATCCTATTTTTGGTCGTAGTCAATGATTTCTTGTCGACTTCATAAGTCCTATGTCATTTTGTCGATGAAGTTGTCTTGTGGTACATATACGTGCCATTTTATTTACAAATTAGAATACGATTTTTTGAATAGATATGCCGTGCATTCACGAATGAACATATCTTTAGGCACCTATCATTTCAACAAGAGTAGCAGAGAGCCTTTGGCACACTGGATGCGTTCTGCGGTCTGCGGTCAGGTCAAATTGAATTTGTTCATACATAATGCGGGCTTGACCTGACCGCAGACCGCAGAGCGCATCCAGTGTGGCAAAGGCATCAGGGTGTACCTATATGAACCACGGAACACACGCGATTTAGTTAGCGTAGTAACTGTCGGAAGCACAAATATATATACAAATTGAGACAAATTGAAGCTGAAGAAAGTATACATATTTGTGTTGTCGCGTTCATAATACGTAAATATGCGAACACTGTCATCGAAACGTCTTGCAAAAGATACCTATTTTACAAAATGTTGTATTTAATGCACTAATAAAGTAAGCCGTAAAATTTTATATTTTCTCCAGTCTTTTATTTATTTTTACCCGACTGCGAAGGAATGGAGGATTATGTTTTTCGAACGTATGTATGTATGTATCTATGAGTGTATGTTTTATTCTTTGGCACGCCCTACTGCAGCCTAAACCGTTTGACGGATTTCGACATATGAGGTGTCGTTGGATTTCTCTTAATCGTGGGAGTGACATAGGCTATACTATTTGCAAAAAAGCAGTTGGGTTTGGGTCGTTCTTCTTTTCGACCGACAATAGCCTGTCCTTCGTCTTACTACGGCATCTCATTTGAGTAATGATTTTACGGTTTTATAATGTTCGAAAATGAAAGTCCATATTATTTTATTAATTAGTATTAATTTAATATTTTAGTTTCTCTATCTAGCATTTTTTTTAATGTTTTTTTTTTCGTAGAATGCCGTGACAGAGTGGTAAAATAAAATGTTGTCCCCACTGAAAGAGTCCACTTTGTCACATGTTTTTTTTTAGAAACCAACCGTAAATAAATATTTATATTGGCCAGAAAGGAAACTTTAATTAGTTCTAATGAAGAAACCCATGCATTTTTTTAAAAAACGCACTTCAAAACCACAATTTTCGATAGTTCAAAAACCAAAAAAACAGAAAAACCTCGGTTCATTGTCGGTAAAAAAGAAGAACGACCCGTTTATTGAAAAATCTTTTAATTCCACTTGTTAAACAAGTTTTCATGCCTACTGTACTCTGTATGTAACATTAAGTCAATCAGTGCCTCATTTCACCAAGCTTTTTCGGCCTCTCCTTCCATTTGGGCACGGATAGGTTTGATACGGCTTACAAAGAAATACCTACCACTCTTCGATATATGGAAAACACACAACCTCCACTTATCAGAACTGGGATCTAGGTATTCGGCAGAACTCCTCAAATGCTATTATAGGCAGACGTATGGAATATCCGCTTTTACTTTGCCCTTGAACATCAAATCCAATCGGAGAGCGTGGTGGAAGTGGGTTGTCACTTATATTTTTAATTTAATTCGTAGATAGTTATAAATAGTAGACTCTTACTGCGTGTGCCCAGAGCAATGGGCCATAATAAGAAGGTTGGGCGCACTATAATAGAACCTAATAATATTAAAATATTACTGACTGGACCTGGACTGATGGACTGATGACCTGGTAAGTCGCGGGAGTCTGCTGGATGCGGGTGGCGCAGGACCGGTCAATTTGGCACTCTCTAGGGGAGGCCTATGTCCAGCAGTGGACGTCTTTCGGCTGATATGATGATGATGATGATATTAAAATATTCGGTTTGCCTACTTTTTCACAGGTTAGTTATTTCTGCAGTCCTGAGTAAGTATTTGGTATTCATTTTAACTTGATAGGTTCCTCCACGAGTTCACGAGAGGGACAGCAAACTGATCCCTTATTACGGTTAGTCAACAAGGAACCCTTATAGTTTCGCCATGTCCGTCTGTCCGTCCGCCTGCGGCTTAGCTCAGTGACCCTTACTACTATTGTGGAGTCAAAACCAACGTGCCGGCCGGGCCATAAATCTCCGGGCCAGCCACGTGCTTTTTCTATAGCTCGTTTTATTGCCCGGCCGGCACGTTGGTTTTGACTCCACAATAGAAACCTTTTATTCGGCATGTGTATTTAAATCAATTACGCTGACAAAATGGTACCTAGAATAGAAAAAAAATGTTTTAGGGTAGGTCCCTACTTCCTCTACATATAAAGTGGGGGGGGGGCAGCTTTTCTTCTCGGTAAACTCGGTAGGATATCGTTGGCTAGCTTGTTTAAAAATAAGATGGGTCTTTAAGAACCATTTTTCAATTCAGGGATGCGTTTGCGTGATATTGGGCTTTAAAGCCCTACTTTTTAGTAGAGTCATGTGTCTGGACTCCGGACCTCTGCCGGCTAAATGATTACTATAGTGTATTGTATGAAAAAACAGCGATATAAAAAATAATCTAGCAAAATACTTAGGTCCATCAATGCACAGGTTTATAGTTCTTGATCTTAGAGCACACATACGAGTAACTGGAGTAGCTTTATGTCGTATTTGCGTCCAAAAAAATCGGCGGGGGGGAGCATCTTAATAGGATATTGAAACTCAATTGTACATTGAAAGCTTGAAGTGGTTGAACGTTTATAATATCTAATCAAGTGCTTACAGCGTCATGCTGGCATTTTTATGATCAGTGTTCTCTTGCGAGGCGATTTTGTGAATGACCATTAATCGATTGTGAAATTGTCTTTGTATGATTTTTTGGTCATTGTGCAAGGTTTTATACATAGGGGTAAGTTACTGAAAGGCTACTCCAGTTATGTATGCTCTAAGTTATTGATGATTGATAGATGGTAACTAAAGGGTGCGGGCACACTAGGTAAGATTTTTTGAAATAGAAGATAGCGTTATGACACTTATGACAGATTCAAAAATACGGATTAAACCAGTGCATAATTCAACATTTATAAAAAGCGGCCAAGTGCGTGTCGGGCCACGCGCGGGGTAGGGTTCCGTAGTTGCCCGTCTGTCACAGAATGCGGACTTAAAAGGGGCTTTTGGGGTTTTTATTACAGCTTACCCTCGTAAATAATCGTAAATATTAGATACTATACATAAACTAATCGAACCGCAGATCGCAAACTTTTAGCAGCAACAGGTTATTTACGTAAAATAATTACGAAAATCTCCGAACAGCATCAAGCCGCACATCACAACTAGCCGCGCGCGCAAGAAGCACCGTGCCGTAGGTCCGCCTAAATTTAGCATTGCCACGGGTGGGGGGGCATATCGCAGGGCAGGTCTTTTGCGCGCTCGCCGCAGGCAAGAAGCACCATGCCGTGAAAAAGCAACTCTACCGTCTACGGTAAAAGGTCCAAATTCCCGAAATTAAGTGCATTTGTTACCAGTTAACTAGTTATGTCTACTACTCGTTAACTAGTTATGTCTACTTAACTGTGATAGTTTTCCTTTTAAATTCATTATATGTACTACTGCCACCAATTTTTTCACGTCCCCAGTAGTAGCCATTTAGCCGGCAGGGGGGAGGGGACACATGACTCTAACAAAAATTAGGGCTTTAAATCCCATGATCTCGCAAACGCATAACTAAGGTGAAAAATAGTTTTAGTAATCCCATAATATTTTTGAACAAGCTATCCAACGATACCCCACACTATAGGTTTAACGAGAAAAAAAAAATACATCACCAATATACATGTAGGGGAGGTACCCAAAAAAAATTTTTTTTTTCAGGTAATTATTCTACTGTTTTGTCGGCGTGATTGGTTTATATACCCACGCCGAATTGCAGTTTTCTAGTTGTAAGGGTTACTGAGCTAAGCCGAAGACGGACAGACATGGCGAAACTATAAGGGTTCCTTGTTGACTACGGAACCCTAAAAACGGGAAAACTATCTGTAGGCTAAAAATATATATATAGCCGTTTTAAAATTGAAACAGTTGTGGACGCGCCAAATAGCTTAGATTTTTTGACTTTGAAATTTTATTTAAGTAAGTATGTTTGGTGTGAAAATCTGCCATTCTTATAGATGGAAATGTTGATGCTTAGTTAACATGGGTGGACAAGTGCAAAACACGATCTCTGATATTCACCCACCGGAACCCTACACTGCGCGCACTTGGGCGGTTGTGCCCCTTTGATACCTCAAAGGAACCCTAAAAATAATTAACTTGGCAGCAGCATTAATGTGCCATTCATATAATATAATAAGTTTACTTAAATTAAAATCATTATTTTATAGATAGTATTTTGGGGTTCTATGCCTTAAAGAAAAAAACGGAACCCTAATAGGAAGGATCACTTTGTTGTCCGTCTCTCTGTCTGTCAAGACCCTTTATCTCGGGAACTCCTGGAGGTATCGAGTTGAAATTAAAACCATATACTTGGGTCTACAGTCCCTTGAAGCTGTGAAAAAAAATCAAAATTCTAAGTAAGAACGGCCGTTTATGCCGCAAAAAACGGATATTTCGACACTCAAGGGAATCAAAATTTTTAGGGTACTTTCCGTTGACCTAGAACTATAAAATTTGGCAAGTAACTTATACTACAAGTACCTACAGGGGAAAATCTGAAAAGTATACATTTGTACGGAACCCTCGGTGAGCGGTTTTTTTTTGTCATAAAACCTACCTATAGTAGTAAAAACCTATATAGTAAAATATTAGAGAGCGTGGGCAGGCCGCGTGAGGATTTCACAAGTAGAGCTTCTCAGATTGCGGGGTAGGTTCCCACCTCGCGCCAGAGGTGTCTCTAAATAGGTAAAAGTCGGTTTTCGCGGTGTTTTATGCAAAACTGCCATCATACAGGTTTAACTGTTTGTTTAAGTATTGAGCCGTAAGGAACAAAGTCGGGCATTCATAAGTATTTTTACTTACTGGAAAGCTTCGTGTTTTTTAGGGTTCCGTACCTCAAAAGGAAAAAACGGAACCCTAGTAGGATCACTTTGTTGTCCGTCTGTCTGTCTGTCTGTCTGTCTGTCAAGACACTTTATCTCGGGAACGCGTGGAGAGATGGAGTTGAAATTAAAACCATATACTCAAGTCTACAGTCTTTGCCTTAAAGCTGTTAACGTAAAAAAAAGATACGGCCGTTCATGTCGCAATATACGTATATCAAGGAAATCAAAATTTATAGAGTACTTTCGGTTGACCTAGAACTATGAAATTTGGCAAGAAATATCGTCTTATACTACAAGTTCAGGGAAAAATCTGAAAACTATAGATTTGTAATTTTGTACAGAACGTTCGGTGGGCGAGTCCGACTCGCACTTGTCCGGCTTTTTTTTACAATGTAGCCTCGAAAATACCGAAGTTTATTTACCAACAGACCTGCCTATACGATACCTGCATGCAACAGTATGGTGTACGTACTTTCTGTGATTAACTAAGTACCTATCATTAAAAATCGCTACTCAATGTCAGGTAACAAAACCTCCGGTTAATGTTTCCAGTTAAGTTGACTTTACACGCGCACAACAATAGCCGCGTACGGATAGTGTATTTACACGTATACCTACACTGACACGCGCAGCGCTGTGTTACCTGCGCCGGAGTCGAGCCGCATTCCGTTGTCCACCTCCGCGATTCGCCGTCGACACGAAGCCTTCGAAATAAGTTCCGATTTTAAATTTAGAAAGTTACTTGTATTTACATTGTGGTTTGTGTTTCTCAGTTTCTTCTTGGGATGGAAAATATACTTTAGAGGTGAGTAATTAAAAAAAAAGTAAGATTATAAAGTAAGACTAATGACCTCGGAGTGAAGGAAAAACTATGAAGCCCATTTTCTTATCGTATCCTGAATCATTGTCAAATTACATTGGATATTAAGTTTAAGTGGCTGACGGTTTACGCACCTACCTAGTTAAGATAGGAATGTACCCAGAAACCAATTAGTTGTATGCATTTGAAGAGTTTAGAATTGTCAGTGCTACTTTTAACTTAATAGTGTTGCCGCTAATCTCACGTGATTTTAATGGTAAAGTTTTTCTTAGCGTTCTTCTGATGTGACTCATCTGTCAATGTTGGTGCTTAGTTATCGCGCAAGAATAGCGTGGCTTTACCGCGAATTATTTGATATAATTCGATTGATCCTACAAATTACTTAAATGGGAAAGTAGTTAAGTTTGTACTAGATGAATTACGAAAAAACAAATAAGTATGATATCCGTCAGGTACCTACCTCATGACAGCAAATAAACTTTGTCTCTATTGTTAAACTAAATTCAAGTGTAAGTACGGCTTTTTGCGGTTAGTGCTACTGTAAAAAAAAACCCTATTATAATCCTCTGGATACGTAATAACTAAAGACCTGACCGAATCGTTTATAATCTAAAATTCCTGGTTTTTCAAAGTTTAGATAGTTACTTGTTCAAGTTACAACGTATGTTGGTTGACATAACTATGTAGGTTAAGAGAAAATACGGGCTAGCCCGCGGTCCAAACAAACACACGCATTTCGAGCCGCGATAGTCCCCTATTTTCTCTGGCAAATTTAAATCTACATTCGAGCAATGACACGGAATCACCTTTCACTAAACCTGAAAAGTATAAGACGACATTACTTGCCAAATTTCATAGTTCTATTTCAACGGAAAGTACCCTATAAATTTTAATTCCCTAACTGATTCTGGTAACCTGTACAAAATTACAAATGTATAGTTTTCACATTTTTTCCTATACTTGTAGTTCGAGGCCAACTGGAAGTACCCTACAATTTTTTCAATTCTTGACAGGGGTATTTATTTCAATTGGCGTAAATTGGGCGGTTTGGTAAAAAAAAGAAAAAATATCGTTTTTAATAGCAAATTAAATCTTAACTAAAAGTTTATTATATAAGAATTATAAAAAAAATTGAGGCCCTCTCCTAGGGGACCAATTACTGAAGATATGGGCCCCCAAATGTTTAAACGTCACGGTAATGACATTTTGCATGCTTGGTAATGACTATTGGACATGGTAATGACAAATGTTTCTATTTCCATTTCGTTTGATCAGTTTTTGCAGCATCTGAAGAGTACTGTGTTGTGATGTATACAGTTTATTTCTAAAATAAAGATTATTACTATTAAAAAGATGAATAAAATACCATAATTATGATTTATAATCATTTATCAATTCCACAAAATTATAGGGTAATGTGTTGGTTACTGTAAGTGTGTTGGCAAAAGAAATTTAAACAAATCAGTACTCATAAAAACTATAACAACTAGCTGGACTGCACGGGCCTATAGTACTTATTACACAGGTACATTATCTTCATAATAGTTGACTGACGCGCCTAAGCAATTATTTATTTTGTTGTTTCATATCTAACAAACTCTTCTTGTAGCGAGATTAATTTTTGGCCATTTCATACCGACATTTACGAGCATCAGAAAACTTGCCTTTTGCTGACCTTTTAGGGGAGGGACAATGAGATGGACTACAAGACGGGCCAGGAAGTTCATCTTATGGGTTGCGTTTAGATGATGTTGAAAGCCTTTTAGGAAAATGATCACGAGATGGCCCGGGAGGTTCATCTAGAGGATTAATTGCTTATGTTGATGAACGCCGTTTAGGAGAATGATCGTGAGAGGGCACAAGTTATCCCTCGATAATCCCGAGGTCGTCTTCAGGTTCAGATGCAGCGTATCTTTTTGCATCAGTTTTTTTTATCCGTAATGTTCTTGCTCTTAAATTCTGTTGGTTGATCTTTGATTTTTTTCTTTGCAATCTCTGGAGTCTTGGTGTTAACTTATTTATTATTAGCAGTTTTTTGCCTCTTTTCTTTGAGCATACCATGCTTTTTCTTTTTCTGGGTATTCTTTATACAGCTTAGGGTTAGATTCAATTCTTTCAATCCGTTTTTTACAGCTATGCATTTTAATAGCATCATCTCTACTTTATAAACTGAAACAAGCAATACAATGATTTTTTTTTATAGTTGCATGATTAGTATACGAGAAATACACCAAAATTCACGGAAACTATGCACAGATATAAAAAGCAAACATATTAATATTCGGACTCTCATAAATGTGTACATGTAATATTTTATATGTACGAATATTTCTATCCACGGTAGTGACAGTGACTCCGCGGTAGGGACTAACTGCAGATGGTCCTTGCCGTGGAGTCACTTTCATTGACGTGGATTGAAAAGTCCACGGTAATCCATGGTAATGACTACCATGGTAATGACAAAATCCAGAAATGTCCAGTTGGGTATGCGATATATTAAATGTTCCACAATGATCTACCGATTAAGACACATTAAATCAGCTAGGTTATAAGATAAAATGGGATTAATACAAACAGTGAGTGTACTTACCGAGGAATAAGACCCACGAGAATGACAACTTATTTTGACAAAAGCCACGGTACGACACTGTGAAAACCAAAATAAATACCAATTTTTACGTGAGCGACGTGCGTTCACTCTGCCATCCGTATAACGATTGGAGGCGTGCGGGGACAGCGGCGGGGTTTATGCGAAACTATTTAGTGAGGAGCTGCACGTCGCATCATATAGTGACACGGTGATGACGAATTAAGTAGGAACCAAAATGTATGATAACGCTGTTAAGTTTTATAGAATACTATTTAATTTGTGCTATCAATAATGTATGTCATAACTATCAAACTTTTGAGGTAAATAGCAATTTCAGTCGTAGACATGCATTTAATAGGTCTTTTTACAGAAGTATTACCGAAAATTGGAAAGTGGACACCCCTTGGTAATGACAATTTGGCCCTTTTGACGAAAATAACTTTCTTATACTTTTATATAAAATAAATTTTAATGAAGCACCAGTTAGGGATTATTCTGTATAACAAGTTATCTTATGACACGGTAAGGATCCAACTTCATTAAGAGGGTGATTTTATCGCGGACATCCAATTTGCACCAAATGAAATAATTACCCACAGACATAGACAACAAAGTAATCCTATAAACGTTCCGTTTTTTCTTTTGAGGTACGGAACCCTAAAATGCGTAGTTTCCAAGAATAGGCAGAAAATGCCTCAAGAAATGACAGGAAAAATAAAAATAAAACACGTTTGTCGTTAAAACGTAATTTATGTATGACATTCAGTCCTTCCGGTGCATTAGATCCTAAGCTCAAATTACACTATTACACAGTACAAACTATTGTCAATAAACACGTATTGGGAAATAAACATAATTTCAAAATAGCCTAACGTCAAAATATTTAAGTCCCAAAAGACCCTAAAATCTTAAAACCAAAACGAACTGATCTCTATTATGTACTACTACCGAGATCACTTATAATGTCATAAAAGTTGAAGTTCAAAACGAGCTATTCCCATAGTATACTAGTCTTGAAATATACCATTCTCAAAAAACAATCGTGTGTAATCACTCTAGTCCCAAAATACCCTAAGGAGACCAGCCACCAGCCACCAGAGTACCAATACGTGTTTATGACAATAGTTTGTACTGTGTAATATTGTAATTTGAGCTCAGGATCTAATGCACCGGAAGGCATTCAGTAGGTATCTGGTATTGCCACCCCTAGCCCTCCTTACACATGATAAACGATTTTTCATCGACCTAAGCAACTTTCTGAAGTAATCCTGTCGTATGGCTTCGCACTCCTCCAGCAACGCCGCTTTTAGGTCCTCGACGTTGGATGGTGCAGGGTCCCGCTTCCGAACTTTCCTCTTGAGGTAGTCCCATGCATGCTCGTTCGGGTTGAGGTTCGGGCTAAGAGCTGGCCAGTCCAGCATTCGAATGCCGACATCTTCAAGGTATGCCATGGTGATCCTCGCGGTATGAAATACCCTGCGAAAGGAACCACATGCTCCTCCAGGATGTCTGTGATCTACTTCGCCGCGGTCAAACCACCTCCAGGAACAAACCACGGTATTCCAGGCTGAATGCGTAGGGATAATTGAAGCCTGCAATGCCACAAAGAGACGACAAGTCGATAACACAAATATACGGATACTATCAGACAGTAAATCGGTACTACAAGCACTGAGCAGTGACAAACCTCACAGAGGTGTGCGCAGATAGAAACAAAGTTGCTACACAATGGATGTCTCAAGAAGAAACGATATAGCGGATGAACTGGCCAGGAAAGGCTCAGAAACAACGGCATGCGGACCGGAGCCAATCTTACCCCTGCCACAAAGCTACATAATTACATATATAACAAAATGGACCAATACATCAAAGGCCTACACCAAAGATACTGCCTACTGGGCGGAAATAGACACATGCAGACAGACCAAAGATATCCTGTCGAAACGCGACTACAAACTCACAACTGCACTACTGAGGACACACAGAAACCAACTACGCAAGATAGTAGGAATAATAACAGGATACAACACTTTAAACAGACACCTCTGTAATTTAGGTATCACAGACAGCCCCATGTGCAGAGCGTGCATGGAGGCAGAAGAAACGACTAAACATATTCTACTAGACTGTAAACAGGTAGAAGTATACAGGAAAAAGCACCTAGGGTCTCCAAACACGCTATGGGACGCAGTCGGCAATACCAAGGCACTCATAAATATTTATAGAGGAGCTGGGGTGGTTAGAATAGCGTTACCCCGCCGTTTCACGCAAAATAGGCACGATGGATGTAGATTTGCGGAAAATGCCCAGTAAAACTAACTAACTAACCACCTCCACGGCCTCCACCAGGCACAAAAACGAGCTCGGTCTGGTAGTTGAATCTCAGCCCACGTCATCATGGAACCTCCACCGTAGGCAACTGTTTCCCTGAAGCAGCAATGCGAAAAATGTTCTCCTGGTCTTCGGTAAACTCGTCCTCTTCTGTCACAGCCATCGAGGCACATCCTGCACTCATCAGAGAAGAGAACGGGGGTTCACTGCTCAATGGTCCATTTTTCGTGTTCTGCGGCAAACACTGTATGATGCCTTGTCAGCAATCTGGGTTCAGCGTCTGGCCTTTTTGGACGCATAGATTGACGAATCCAGACATAAAAACTAGTTTAATGTATTCACAAGGTACTTGAATACAAAATACAGGGTGTAGTGGCCTCCTTTTTAGGGTTCCGGACCAAAAAGGTAAAAACGGAACCCTTATGGTGCGACTCCGTCCGTCTGTCTGTCTGTCACAAAGTCAAATATCTCAGGAACTACTAATGCTATCGATTTGAAATTTGGAATAGTTGTAAACAAAGCTAATGCTCGTGTATGGAAAATGAAAATTTTTAATATGTACTTTTAATTTGTATAAAAAAGGGCGGATAAGAGGGGGGGCAAAAATTCAAAGTCTAGTTAGTAGGTCAAGTGGGGTATCATATGAAAGAGCTTAAATTGTACATTCTAAAACAGTTTTTCTTTTTTTTTCTACGATGGTAAAATTTTTATTTATAAAGAAAAATGTTGAAAAAAATACCATTCCCCCCCTTATCTCCGAAGTTAACCAAGCGAAAAATTTGAAAATAATATATATGATTAATATTAACGTGAATATTACCGGAAAAGTATAACGAGACCTCTATCTAGCGTATTTTTTTTTTATTCTTCAAAAATCATATGTTAATTTTGTTTCTAATTTAATACTTCTGTGTTTTACTTTTTCCCTTCAAATTACTACACTGCGTTGTTAAGATTTTTCCAAAATTAATGGGCGGGGTTGTATGATATTTTGTACGGAACCCTCGGTGCGCGAGTCAGACTCGCACTTGACCGGTTTTTTTCAAATATCTATTATAATACACTCGTGCGGGAAAGTAAAACCATGTGTACTGTAAATAACTATTTTATTACAGTTGCTCAAAAAGTGCTACTTTACGTAGCTGTTTAGTGCGGAAAGTTGGTTTTCGCGAACTAGTACTTTTCACTTTTCGTTGTACAAATTGTACCATTAATTATTATGTCAATAAAAAATAAATAAGATAGAACTGTATTAAAAAAAATGATATTGAACAACTTCATTATTTTTCAACTGTATTACAATGATGTTGCTGAATTAATAATATAAAAGTTTCGAATTCCCTACTTGTTGTTTTTCTTATTTTTTCGCAACTGTATTAAAAAAACGTCGTTCGATACACGTGCGGAAATGTCATTCATATCTCGGAACTCGTGGCGTAATGCCATACTTTCTGCACTAGCATCGAAATGTACTACCTATATCAAAAATCGCGAAACGTCTGGTCGATGTAACTGGTGACCGAAGAGCTGGCGGCTTTCTCGCGCAACGCATCAGCATTGCAATTCAGCGAGAAAATGCCGCCAGCATCCTCGGTACAATGCCTCGAGGGCCTTTTTTAGATTTAACTTAGTTTTAATTTATCTTAGTTAATGTTAATTTATAATCTTGTATTTTCCTTCTTAGATGTATTCTTATTAGTTCATGGAATTTATTTTATTCAATATAAAATAAGTTTATGTTGTAAATTCATTACTTTTTTTTAAAGAGCCTATTGAGTGTCCCTCTGTTGGGCAAAGGCCTCTCCCTGTGATTACTTTATTACTCATTACTTTCATTTTAGATAAAATATTCACTAGGCTCTATGAGGTGGTGACAAACGGAATGCACCCACAAACCTTATTTAACTTAAAGTTGTGCTTGTGAGCTAAGGCAAAAACGCATATAGCCACTCTTCAACTAATACTTATAATAAATACAAATAATGTGAAAATATTCGAATAGGCTATTTTCGCCTATCACAATTAAAGTATGTTATTTATATTACATTCGCAAATTGCTCAAATTTTTCCAATTTCAAGTAATTGTATAATTTGAACAAACTTATAGTTAAATTTTCCATCAGTGTTTTTTTTTTACTTTCCTCGTATTCGATATGAAAAGTAGAGTGTTTAAGTCGGGTGAATGTCACCCATTTCTGACTCGAACCTCACTTCGTTCGAGTGCCAAGATATCTCATCAGAAATGGGTGCCTTTCAGCCCTTGGTTAACAATCTACTATTATTTATGTTTTAGCTTTGCAACCTTCTATAAACGTACGTACGCAAATACGGTGCTCTTATTACATTTTTATTATTATTACAGAAGTATGAAAAAAAGTAATAATTTAGCTTCAATACAGTGTTGTATCTTATCACTCAGAGACATCCCTCTACCTACCTTCTTCTGGAATCTAAAGGAGTTAGGACTCCACCCGGCCGAATATGACGACTCCAGAAACATAAAAACTAGTTTGATGTATTCACAAGGTACAAATACAAAATACAGTGTGTAGTGTCCTCCTTTTTAAAAAAATCTATTGTAAAATTTAAATTATCACAATTAGTTACCAGTGGCGCTAGTGAGCACGTTAACGCCCTCTAACTCGAAAGATTGTATTGTATGTCTACTCCCTTTATCTCTGTGTATCTTTTGTGTAGTGAATAAATGTCTCTTTTCTTTCTTTTTTCTTTAAAGATTAACCTGGAATATTCGTCATAGCACCATTGTGGCTCTCTGCAGTTTACTCTTAATTTCCATAAACCTTGCTTGCCAGCTGTATTACTAAGTATATATAAAATGATTGAAGTTCCCAATTATTGGTGCAATATCGAGCACAAAGCAGCATAAATGGACTGCTAAACTAAGGTTGTAATGAATAGATACTTAATGTCGCAACTGAAGTTTGGTCTCCTGCGATACAGGTAGAGCCTAGTGCAGGGACCGGTACCTAGGGTGTGTATCTACCAGTGCTGTGCGAGGTTGCGAGGCTGTGAGCGGGGAAAAAAATACCAATTCAACAAAATCTACGACTTGTGCCAAACGCAGATGTTACACATAGTGCATATTTCGACAGCCAATGCTGGAAAACTTGCTATTTTAAGATTCTTTCAGAACTGCGTTTCCGGTAGGTGAGAACACCGTATGACATAGTAGGTATTTGATTTGGGTCGACGTAATATCCGGCGCTGAGCATTGTATCTCGATCACATCCGCCCGCCCCCACAAAATGGCGAATCCTATAGTGCATCTAGCTAACTTATTGACTTAGAACATCCAGTATGATGCTTTGATATAATTCCAAAAAACGTGTTTTTTTCGAAACGCACACAATACATTAAATTACAACTGTAGGTACCCATATTATTAAGGTATATCTTATTAAAATAATACACTAAAAGAAAACATTGGTAGACAAACGTCAGTCTTAATGTTAAAAAGCGATCTCTTCCAGGCAACATTTATATACATGGTGTATACATGGTATTTCCGTCCCATTATACATATTGTCATCGGATCATCAGTTATTTGAGTTGATTGCATAAAACTGCCGTTAACAGTACTTTTTTAGATTTTTAAGGATCTAACCATACCTTACAAAAAAGTTTTCAATCAAAATTAATTAGGTCGTTATTGTAAAAGGAAAATGTAGAAATGTCTACAACCTTAAAGGACGATTCACAGTGCACCGTGCTGAACCCGGGCTGTGCCTGACCCCTGCTTGGGCTAGCGTAACATATTATGAAGAGTAATTAAAATGTTCACTTGTCACAGTC
Organism: Epinotia nisella; assembly: GCA_932294315.1. Classification (NCBI taxonomy): domain Eukaryota; kingdom Metazoa; phylum Arthropoda; class Insecta; order Lepidoptera; family Tortricidae; genus Epinotia; species Epinotia nisella. The sequence continues at coordinate 15,757,832 of OW028673.1, read as the reverse complement.
ACATATTTCGCCGATTACAATTATTGACGAAAGTTTTTGACGGTTGAAACCTTTGTCGATCCACGAACCAAACGCGAATGTCATGTCATGGGGAACATGACAAATTTACCATTGTGACTAGATATAGTCCCTTCTTACTAATTCCAACTTTATTGGTCAGCCCGTAGCTTGCACAGGAAAATTACAGTCAAGTGAAGCTAGCAATGGCGTGGCGTGTCGTTCCGTTGACAACGTACGGACAACTATCACAGGCGATCCCGTATAAGTCTGATCTGAGATTACTCATGGCTGTTACACATTAGAAGGTCACCATAAACTAGGGATGAATAGTGAGCCGTACCGAGGCAGGTTTTGAATGGCATAGTTGGTTGCGGCGGTGGCACCGAGGCGAGCCGGACGGCTACTCGCGACGACTTTTCTTGCATACTAATGACACGAAAACAATAATATAATGCAATTGTCATTCGTGCCGTTTGCGACGGTTGCGCTTTCCTTGATACTTCTCAACGGTAACTTTTGTCAAGGCTTATATTTCCGATTTAAATGCTGTGGGCTAAATAAATCTGACAAAAAGTCCTCAATGTTGAAATTGTTCAATAATCCTTGTCTGCTAATACACGATGGAACTAAATTAGGTACCTATACTAGTTACCTACAAACCGTAAAATATGTTGTCCGATATCTTCCTTCGTTATGTTTTTATTTTAATTAGAACCCATCACTCAAAGCACCATTTTCCGTATTCTCGACAAAGTAGGTAGGACTGGGGGTCTTCTTGTTATTAGTTCCTGTCATAGATAAATAGGTTGAATAAGTTTTGTTTGGCCTAGAGTGGCTCTGCCTTCGAAGTCAGTGGCCCCGGCTTCTAATTTCGGCAATAAGGGCATTTATTTGTGTGATGAGCACAAATATGTGTTCTTCAATCCAGAGGGCCTACCGCGAAACGATATTCGTTTTCGTTCGTGTATCTCCGTCTCTGTCGCACTTGCTAGTTCGAGCGACAAAGAGGGAGATACATAATCGTTTCGCGGTAGGCCCTCTGGATGTTTTATTATTTGAGGCTAGGTCGATGTATTCATGTACAATATGCATGAATGATAAATTTATTAAGAATATACACTAATCGATTTTTACGATTGGATATAGTAGGAGAAGGAGGCACAGTCCTCTTGGCCCTACGTGCGCCGTTGGCGTTCGTTCAAGGTGATCAGGCCTGAGATCACCACGCGCATTCGCGCACGTTTAGGCACATTCTTGCCTTATATATTTATCATTTATATTGATCACATCATACTTGGTACGATCGTGTGCAATTGTGGACATGCTATATTGTACAGTTTAACTTAATTTTAATAAATCGTCTAATAGCTGGAAGTGTTGAGAAAACGGTATTTAATACATTCCGGATTCTTGGTATATGGTAGTACTTTTCGTCGTCTAAAATAAATAAACTATACACTCTTCATCTGAGAGTGAACATCTTTACTGAACGTTCCGTACATCCACTTGTAATTATAATATATGAATGTTTTTACAGATATGTCTTTGGGGGAGGCCTATGTCCAGCAGTGGACGTCTTTCGGCTGATATGATGATGATGATAGGTCTCAAATATTTTTGCGCGCTTTGTCGTGTGACACAATATTGCAGCACGTCTAGCACAACTTGCTGCTCAGTCGTTTCTCGCGCGACTAAGCGTCCTCTATCTCACTCGCACCGTACAAATTAGAAAAAGGGGGTAGAGCTTTCTCGACTCGCGTCTTGGTGCGGCGTCAGTTGCGCTAGCCCCGCAGGAAAGAGTAGTATAATATATATTATATTAAAGTTTGATATTATTTAAAGACTAAAAATTATATAAGGCTTTTAATATAAATATTCCTATACAAGGATGAGTCATACTTTTTACCTTTGAACCATATGTTTTGACTAAGACAAATTACTACAAACAGCCAAGCGTTTAAACGCCTAGCAATTTGTCACAACAACTTACTATAGTTAGAGTGGTTAGGAATGTATGGATGTCTCTTTCCAACTATCGCAAGTTGGTGTGACAAATTGCGCCCATTTGTAGCGTGCCACACTAGCGCGGCCTGCGGTGGCGGTCAATAGTATAGTAAATTTGACAGCTAATGACAAGTTTACTATTGACCGCCGCGGCCAGGCCGCGCCAGTCTTTGAGAGGCTTAATGCTTGCTACACACTGGCGCGGCCTGCGGTGGCGGTCAATAGTAAATTTGACAGCTAATGACAAGTTTACTATTGACTGCCGAGGCCAGGCCACAGAAACACCAAGTTGGCGGCGGAGTCTACGTTTGTAAAAAAACCGGTCAACTGCGAGTCTGATTCGCGCACCGAGGGTTCCGTCTTGCCCCACTCATTAATTTTGGAAAAATCTTAACGACGCATAGAGTAGTTAAGTCATGAGTACCTACAGCGCCATTTATCGGGCATTTTGTTACTAACTTGCGCGACCAAGAACTCGAAGAAACTCGGTATGTATCTTGGTTTTCAGCGATAAATCTTTATCAAGTGCTTATTACTCTTTTTGTATTTGCTAGAAGGTACTTTCAGAATACTTTCATACCTAATTAACAAATGATTTATGAAGATTAAAAAAAATACGCTAGATAGAGGTTTTGTTATACTGATTGTATTATGTATGACTGATTGAGATGAGATTTGGTGCAGAGATACTTTGAATTCCGGGGAAGGACGAATAATAGTTTTTAACATTAACACGCTTTTATTAGCTTCACTTAACTATGTATGTAAGAAAATCTTGGAATCTTAATTTGACCCACTTCCCGGTCTTCGATTAGGATGAAATTTTGCACACGCTCTGAGTTCTGATGACAATACATGACTAGCTTTTTAGTACGTGCTAAAAGCGTGTTTTTTAGATTTTTTTAAAAGCGAAAGTTTGTATGGAGCTACGATGTAAACGAGTTCCGCGCGGACGAAGTCGCGGGCAAAAGCTAGTACCTACTAAGTAAGTTTTATATTTTGTTTCAAAAGAAATTCCTGACCATACAACTATTTTAAGACTGAAATTCAATGGTTTTAATGACATATTGTGATATGGTGAAATATCGTGACATGGCTATCATATAACGATATTTCGCCATAATTAGGTAGGTAAGTAAATATGTAAAATGTGAACGGCATGATAGTTATCTGTTCGCTGGTGACAACTCCACTATTTACACAAGTGGCCATAAGTTATCAAAACGAATCCCAATCCAGATCTAAACTTACTTGGGCACATCAACCCATTATTTATCGCTGCAATTTTTAGTACGTATTCCGTAACCGAAACCAAAATTGGTCCAACGGAACACTTGTGCGATCACTCGGTGTAAGTTCGTCTGTCACAGTCGGTTTTTTCGATAGGATCGTTTGTACCGAGGTATTCCGTCGCTTAGCAACGCCGGCTACAACTCTCAGGCAGTCGTTGAAGGCAGAATGCTCGTCGCAGCCATGACTAAACTGTTCGAAATACTTCAGCCGGTATATCCTCCGTGAGAGGTCCAGTGTGAACCGGAACACGAATTCTTCAAGTGCCGGCTGTCCCAAGGTAACTTGCTTTCCAGCATTATTTATCAAGAATTGTACAGTACTGCATCTGAATTTCATGTCGCGTGTGTTCTGTTCACGCATACCTATCTATCTAGATCAAACGAAATTTGTGTTTATTTTTGAAATAAACTGACTTAGCGATAGTATAGGCACCACTTAGAAATGTACACAACTGAATGCTTTCATAACTAAGTATAAAAAGTTCTTAGTACATTCGGTGACTAAATCTGGAGAATGAGATCGTCACTTAACCTACCTTAATACTTAATGATCCCTAATTAAACAATAATTATTTGGCATTAGCTAAGTGCGTTCACATTTGCAATACGACAATTTTGCCTCTGTATGCAGATTGGATTTTAAAGCATGTCTAGAGGGCATAGAATTGATTTTGTTGATCAATTTGCCGAAATCTGATTGGTAATTTTTTAGGTTGACAATCGAACAACCTAATGATGTTCTTAGAAATATGGAGACAGGTGGCAATTGTCCCTTACTGGGTGTTCGTTTTGTTTGCCTGTTTCAACCGCACTGCACAGGTAGGAGTGAGTCACCCGCTCACGCTTGCCATGCAGCGAAATTATTACTACTTAACTTACTTATTCATGGTCCCACTCATTGGGTAAGTAGCTTGCACGGTCATGTTCTTTGCAATGGGCTTATTGGGCTTAGACAACTTGACAACTCTTTGAAGAAGTTAGTTCCAACCCCATTATAATATTTAAATATTAATTATACCTACCTTAGCTGGGAGTAATATAGCACGCCGGGTATCTTCTATCAGCGACTAAGGTGTAATTTTAGACTCACAATTAAAATTTTAAGCTTCAGATGTGATGTTCTTGATTAAAATTCTTAAACGTGTGTCACGTTCACTGTCGAAACCTCTTAGAATTGGTTACTTTTAGTTGCCCGCATCATCCCTTACGTACTAGATCTCTATTTCATATCAGCTTTGCCCGCAAAAATTACTCTCGGCATACTTTTGCAGACGAGTCCCTAGTTCTTATAGTAAGTATCTGATCGATATTGATTATTTTCACAAATCATTGTTAAGTATCAAAATGTTAGTGAAATGTAAGTATTTTTTATGTCATCCATGAGAATAATAGTTACCTAAGGTAAATGTTACTTCATAGATCTTGAATTCGTACCACGTACTCATTACATTAAACTGATTTGGTTGTTTTTTTAACATAATCCTTATCCTTACTAATATTATAAATGGGAAAGTGTATGTGTTTGTTTGTTTGTTTGTTTGTTTGTTTGTTTGTCCGTCTTTCACGGCAAAACGGGGCGACGAATTGACGTGATTTTTTAAGTGGAGATAGTTGAAGGGATGGAGAGTGACATAGGCTACTTTTTGTCTCTTTCTAACCCCCCCCCCCCTTCCCTAAGATGGGGGGTGGAAGTTTGTATGGAGCATTCCGCAATTTTTAAGGTAGAAAGCTAAAAATTGGTATGCGGACTATTTGTGACTAACAAAAAAATCGTGCATCATTTTTTTTTGGAAATCTGCACCCAACCCCTTAAAAGAGGGGGTGAAATTTTATATGGGACTTTTCGCAGTTTTCAGGGTAGGAAGCTAAAAATTGGTACACAGACTGTTGGGTCGTTCGTCTTTTCGACCGACAATAGCCTGTCCTTCGTCTTATTACGGCATCTCATTTGAGTAATGATGTTTTCGGTTTTATAATGTTCAAATGAACGTCCATATTATTTTATTAATTAGTGATATTTAATATTTCACTTTCTCTAACTAGCATTTTTTTAAATGTTTTTTTTTTCGTAGAATGCCGTGACAGAGTGGTAAACCAAAATGCTGTCCCCACTGAAAGAGTCCACTCTGTCACATGTTTTTTTTAGAAACCAACCGTAAATAAATATTTATATTGGCCAGAAAGGAAACTTTAATTAGTTCTAATGAAGAAACCTATGCATTTTTTTTAAAATCGCACTTCAAAACCACAATTTTCGATAGTTCAAAAACCAAAAATACAGTGAAAACCTCGGTTCATTGTCGGTAAAAAAGAAGAACGACCCTGTTACCAACGAAAAATACCTGCCTTTATTTTTGTTAATTTTCCCCCAGCCCCTAACTATGTAGTGTCAGTACGTAGAGTCGATATGTAGAGTCGATACGTAGAGTCAGTATCTAGAGTCGATATGTAGAGTCGATATGTAGAGTCGATATGTAGAGTCGATATGTAGAGTCGATATGTAGAGTCGGTATGTAGAGTTGGTATGTAGAGTCGGTATGTAGAGTCGATATGTAGAGTCGATATGTAGAGTTGATATGTATAGTCGATATGTAGAGTCGATATGCAGAGTATGTATGTAGAGTCGATAATTATATAAAAGAAGAAACTGACTGACTGACATATCACCGATCAGCCCAAACCGTTGGATCTAGAGATTCCAAATTTGGCACATGGGTTCCTTATAAGTTCGGGTGCACTAAGAAATTATTTTTATAAATTCACCCCCTAAGCGGGTGAAATGGGGATCCAAAGTTTGTATGGGGAAACAAAATAAGTAAGACTATTTCATTCGAAACTTCACAGGAGTATTCCTAGCGATAAATGAGTGAACACGTGTTTCAGGTTTGGAAATTGGTGAAATGTGGTGACAATGTCTGAAAATCAACATGGGTAGAAACAACATAAACAATTTAAGAAACAATTTTCTATGGTTTATCGGGTCGCTGGTCGCTGATTACGAAAACAACATCGATTTTAAAATCCAACGTGGCGGACGTGAAATACTATCTCCCCTGTTGGAGTGCGATGGGGTTGAATAATGTCTAAATATGGGTGTGTCGTTTTTATGGTTTTTTGGGACGTTAATTACGAAAATGGCATCGATTTTGAAATTTAACATTATGAACATGAAAATTCTTAATAGTAATTTGTGCCAAATTGCAATTAAATTGGAACATACGGGTCAAACTGAGATGCAACTTTTTTGTAGGTAAACGGTTAAAATTACTTTTAGTACGCGGGCGAAGCCGCGGGCACAAGCTAGTTATCATAAATTAATGAACTTCCAGGTCTTTATGCTTTATATCTGTTGGTACTCTATGTGTACCCTATACATTTGTTTATGCGACTGTTTGTGTTCTAAAAAAACAAAAAATAACTGTGTAAGTACTTGTATGTACCAATGTACGTTCCTCGCAAAAACTACATAACAGATTTTGACGAATCTTTACAGTAATGTAGCTTAAACATCAGAGTAGTACATAACATAAGTACCTAGCTTTTATATTTTTTGACGCGGCAACATGTACTCTAAATTAATATTATATAGAGTTGAAGTTTGTGAGTGTGCAGCTTTGTAATTTGTACGTAGCGAGTAATCCACAATTATTATACCAGATAGAAGGAACCTTCGTGATGGACATAGACAATTTATCTTCACGGGCGGAGATGCGCGGGATGCTTGAAATATTATAAACGTGAAAATTTGAGCCGATGTTTACTCGCATGAGCCGCAGCTCGCTCAAAATGGCTCAAATACCTATTGTTATGGAAAGACACTTGTAATCGTAGTCGCTGAGAAATTCAACTCATTTATTGGCAAATTGAAAAACATCGTTTAATCAATCCTTGTTTTCAGCTTGTAAAGCAGAATAAGAGCATCATAAAATGTGTAGGTATCATAGAATTCATAGAAGATACAATGTCAAAAAAGGGTGGATAAAAATTCCCGATATGGATTTAACCTAAAACTATGTATTAAAGAAAAAACAAAACATTTAGAGTTGATAGTTATTATTTTATTGATTTGGCAGCGGAGTGGTTCACAGTTCTGAACGAGAAATCTAGCTTCCTCTTAATATTAATCCTCCTTAAGTTGCCTAGTGAGAGTGAGACAGAAGTCGCCGAGTTGCGCGCAACGTGTCTAGACAGCAAGTTGGCTAACCTTCATAGGTCCCGATACGGGTCCCAATCTGATGTACGAATTTTTTCCAATTTCACTTAAGTTCTTGAAAGAAGAAATATTATTCTCAGAAAGTTTCAAACCTTGGTTTCGTACGTGGCCGAAGGGAGTTCTTGCAACTTAACTTACGTGTACAAGCCTGGACAGAATTATGTAATGTCCGTCGATATTGCGCAATTTCAATAGAACTACTAAATTGCATTATTCATACAAATCACAAAATGCAAACCTTACATAAATACTCATAAGGCTTAAAAAAACAATTTAGTTTTTCCATGAAATAAACATCATTACGAAATAAAAAAAACATCATAAGTTGTCTACGTAAAGTCGCCAGCCCGCATTAGGGTATAGAGTGGCGTGGAGATCATAGCCCGTTCTCTGTTGCCCGTGAGTTTTTGTTATTACCGTCTACACTACACTAACCTCCTCTACCCCTATCTAGTCCAGTCAGCATCAAAAGTAACTACGCAATCGAAGACGTCAAAAGTTCTTATTCCCTTTTAATAAAGACTTTTGACGTTTTCGTTTGCGTAGCTACTTTTGATGCTGACTGTACATCTTTGACATCTCCCCTTGACCACAAAGCGGGATAAAGCCTCTCACAGACTGGCTTGGCCTGCGGTGGCGGTCAATAGTAAATGTCAAGTTTACTATTGAACGCCACCGCAGGCTGCGTCCGTGTGATTCAGACCTTATCTGTTTCGTTCCTTATCTGCGGCGGCGGTTGGGATAGTTTCGTATTTTTTTTAAAGATGCTTATCAAACCAGCTTTTGAAGAGGATGAAATGTTATTATGGGGCTGACTATATGTAGAGCACCACATAAGAAAAAATAAAAGTCAAAGTCAGACATTGGAGGCGACCGCAAAAACGGTCGATAATTGACATCTAATAAAATTGTAATGTCACAACTTTGTATCCTGTAGGTCGATCACGTTACGTAACGCATTGTACGTCAGGTAGACCTAAATGTCACTTTTTATATGGAAAACTGACAGTTAAATTGTCCTAACGCGCGTTCGAAATGTTACGTGATTACCCCTCTGTATTCATTGTCGTATGGGAATTGGGAAAACATAAATTGCCGCTTTCGCCGTGAAATACTGCGAAATCGTGACATACTCGTATTTTATCGAAACTAAGGAATTCTTTTGTTAGCTTTTAGTTGACTCTCGGATGACAAAAGCTCGTACCAAAACTGAAATTAACTTCTTGTGATAATTTGATGATTAAATATCCATAAAGCGACAATAAGTTAATACTTTTTAAATGCCCAACAACACACAGAGTCTTTACTTTTAAATATTTAATTTTAGAGCGCTTGAAAGTCAAAAATCGCCCTCTGACCCCCCTCCTTGTACATTCTTGAAGTCGCCACATGAATGAAAATTCAATATTATGGTACCATCGAGTTGATCTGAAGATGGAGACAGAAGGTAGCCATGGGAATTCAGTACTTAGCCGACGTAACCCTGTTGAGTTTGGGCTCGTTAGAATCGTCTCAATGAGTAGTTGATGACGGTATACAGAAACGACACGACAGATGTCGACAATAAAAGCTTGTACCAAAAATTTAATTTTTGACAGAAACTTATCTGGTGTGACACTGACAGTGGCAACGTCATCCACGCGAACGATAGTGTCTCTGTCCGATGGTCTCAGCTGCGTTCGGGTGAATTTGGACTTCTGAGCGCTGTGTGAGAGTAGACTCTCGAGTTTAGCCGAAGGAGCAAGAGGGCAAGCCTTCTTCGGACTGATATTATTGATCTATAGTTCGTTATTAACAATAGTGATTGTTTCAGAGTGAGGATGTCCCGGCTGGTGCTAGCGCTGGTGGTGGCCTGCGCGTCCGCCCAGCTCACCCTGGACGGTGTGCGCTGCGGGCAGCTGCTGTGCCAGCTAGACCAGTACTGCTCACCTGAGACCAACCGCTGCGCCCCTTGCAACGTCATATGCAACAGCACGCATCACAACTACGACGCCGGCCTTTGTGTCAAGGAATGTCAAGGTTTGTGTCACTGACATGAGCGCAAATAATCGTAGAGAAACGTGATTAACTATGTTATTGGTTAATTATATGTGATGGCATACTTCGTTAATCTCGAGCGTCTTGTCCTATAACAACCTATCTAGGGTGATCTCATCTAATTAGGTGATAAAATCGAAATTTGAATAAAAGTCCATGTTATTGTCAATCAATGTTTTTACTTTTAATAGGAACAACAGACAGTCTTACTATTAGCATAATCAGTCATTTAAATCTTAATTATTATAAGTAATACTGTTCATAATCTGCATTTATTTATGCTGCCTGAACATCGCTTATTTGGTGACAATCACTTTAAGTCGGTGATACGCACTACTCTAATTAGACTATAACCAAATTAGACAAGCTTTAATATTTTTTTATCACTTAATTAGGGATAATGAGTTGTATTTGAAATATATTTAGAAAACAACATAAAATAGTATTAAATTAAATTGCACGTATGCATTAAACAATTTCTGTCAAAAAAATCATTTTTGGTACAAGCTTTTATTGCCGACTAGTTTTCTATAAACCATCATCAAATACTCATTGGAACGATTCTAACGAGCCCAAACTCAACGGGGTTACGTCGGTAAAATACTGAATTCCCATGGCCACCTTCTGTCTCCATCATCAGATCAACTTGATGGTACCATGATATTAAATTGTCAACCAAACTATAATAATACCCAACATTTCAGCTCCATCGAATAACGGCAAGTGACTGAAAAATGGATTGCATTTTGACGGACAACTTACATACTTATTACTTACATACATACGAACATGCCAAGTTAATATAAAACTTGTAAAAAAAATTACTCATTTAATTAGGTGATAAACAACCCATAATAATATGCTAACGTTGCTTATGTTTCGCAAATTTATTAATTATGGATTATTCAACACAATACATGCAATAAATAATTAAAATACACGCGTTTTAACTAAATTTCACTCTTATCTTTAACTTACCTTGTTTTATTTGGTGATACCGTTACGGCATCAAACGTTTGAAAATGATAACTTTTTGACCGGCTTTCACAACATACTGTGAAAAAACTATACATGTTTTGTTAAAAACGATAACTGATATATCAAATATAATGTCTTTTTACTTCACTGTCCACTTTTTATACAAATCAAGGCACTTTTAGTATTTAAAAACTAATTGTAAACGCAGAACCAGTTTATACATGTCCGCGCGGCGCCGAAATGACGTCTCGTGCGAGAAATTTGAAAATATTAACTATCTTGATCTCGCAATTTGACCCACGAGAATGCAAACGAAAAAACAACTTAATGCTCTGTACTAAGGTTGCATTTAAAAGGCCCTAATTCACTAGCTTTATTCGGTAGCGTCCTTCAAAACATGTATAACCGAATGAGGCGTGTCACCGAATGATGCGAGTTTACCCTACATCAAAAGAAGCAAAAATACCTGCATAGCTGTACATATACTTAAGTAAACAGTCTTCGTCAGTATGCCAGCCAGAGAGTAATTAGATAACGTCAGGTGTAAACAAAATTCCAAGAACGATACCATTTCCCGCGGTGACTTATTGTGTGCGATGAAAATCCTCGAGTCGTGTTATGTTATGACTAATATCTACAAACAATAATAATAGGACCATCTGGTTTGGCGGCAATCAATTGTCGATCTAATCGTTCTAGACATAAAGTCGCTTTTCATGCTTCGGCGAGGACCCGTAAACCAGTTTTGTGACCGCAAACCGCCTACTACTGTTTGTACTCTTCTGACTGAACGCGTCTCATTTACTCGTTTGGCGCGTATTATGGACGTTTCAGGTTGAACGGCTGACTTGACAGTAAAAAGTATGACCGTTTATGTATATGTACCTCTTAGACTGTGTAAGCATTGGCGCAGTGCACATGTATTCCATTATGGAAATAAAATAAGTGGCCAATAACTTCAAACAATGTTTAAGTCAAGGTACCTACTAAGTAATTATTGTAATATTGATCTACAAAACTAATCGTTTTACGTATTTAGGTACCTATTTACGGGACTATAGGCGTCATATTATACGCATTTAGGAATTATGGAATTGAACACTAAATTAATCAATAATCATGCATAGAGCACATGAAATTTATATGAAAAGTTAATATGTTTCATTCCGCAACAAGCGACAATTAAGTTGAACTGTTTCGTTGGTAGAGGGTGCAACAATGCCCTAATCGTCACGGTCTGTTGACTGCGACAGGTACCACGTGACACACACACTCGCAGGGCACAGGTGTGTGGCACACACACGGAGGCGATCACAAACAGCCTCATAACTATGAAGCTATCATTTCTTTGATACAGGGCTAGCTTAACTTATGTACTTATTACCTGTATAGAGCTATTGCATTTTTCTTTAGCCAACTGTGTGAAACCATGCATAGAGCAAAGTTTTTCTCGTAAAAGCTCTCAAAGCATTTTATTCTCTATTGGCTGAGTATTCAACTTTGAATGAGTTAATAGATCGAGTAAATTTATTTTCCCTTGATCGGTTAGGTATACGGGTTCTTTCCACTCAGGTGCATGTGAAAATTTGTTTACTTGTTGTTCTTTTCTTAAACCTGCAGGTCTTGATTGTGCAAGACAGTTTTATGAAAACAAGAATTAAAACCTTTTGACCGAAGTAACTCGTAGCAAGTACCTACAGACATATAATGATGGTATCGTTGCATCTCACTGAGATAAAAAAAATGTTATTTCTCTAAATCATTAGTGAACCACATATACAGCGATGAGGATTTAATAAATTGACTTAGTGTTATCTGCGTGTGTACCAGCATGTGTGCGAAGAGCGGCGGTGCGCGGACCGTGCACCTGTTGCCTTCTACCTGCTTTCTGGCACCCTGACTAGACAATGTTTACTTGTTCCTTTTCAACCCGACCCCCAATTTGTTTAAACTTTTTTCTTAGTCACGGTCGCGGGACAACACTTATGACCTATAAAATCTACGCTTCCTCATACTCGTAATTGCGCATCAGATTTAGATACATCTTCAGTATCGTTTAGTAATGGAACAGGATTATAATTAGGCCATTCTACTTTTTGATTTAGACCTACAAACATTTAAACTCTTTTTCACTTCTCATGCTCGAAAAGTTTGTCATATTAGGCTTAATAAGCGGGGCTAAAGTAGTATATTTAGCCTCTAGGGAAAAAATGTATACATATTCATGATTTTAAACACATTTAATTTGACCAATCAAAACACTTCACCATATTAAATCCACCAATCACAAATCTTTCAAAATCATTTATCTTTGCTATCAACCAACCAGAATATACAGCTACATATTAAAATCGACGAATCAAACATCAGGTGTTTTTTAGTCCAAATCCACCAATCACAACTCTTTCAAAAGCATTTCTCATTGTTTTCAACCAACCAGAATACAGCTACATATTAAAATCGACCAATCAAACATCAGGTGTTTTTTAGTCCCTAATTCCAAATCACCAATAAAAAAAGAAAACGCCTCTGACCGCACGTCCAAACGTTCAAGCGTGGTTGACTGCATGGCGGCATAAGCTATGAGATTGTTATCTTGTGCCCGTACGCTGTCCGCCGCGCGGCCGTTTGGATGCGCCTGTAGATGCGTTTATTCATGGAGTCAATATTTTGTATCTGTGTCATAGCAGTTTAGTAAAAAAAAACATGCTGCTAAATTGAACACTCTTCGCCGTGAAATTTGTTATTGAGTATGGATGGATAATCTTTGTTTTACTATTTTCTCGCAGTCGAAGTGAAAAGTAGAGTGAATAACTCGGGTCTAAAAGCCATATTACCCCTCGAAATATTTTCCCTCACTTCGCTCGGGAAAATATCCATCTCGTGGTAATATGGCTTATTTTAGCCCCTTGTCATACAATCTACTATTTCTTTAAATGCATATACTGGAATAATAATTGGTTTTCACGCTAATTTTCATTATTGTGATTTTAATGGATCTAATTACGCTATCACATATGATAGTTTTATGAAATATCTTACTACTGTAAATATCCATAAACCAAGTAATAATAGTAGGTACGTTAAGAAACACTGAGTACAGTCTGCCAAGAAAGTGAGCTACCGCTTGTGGAGTCGATTATTTGTAAACGAATTCTAATAACTAAGAATAATTTATGGTCTGAGTGTACATAGACGGATGTAGACGATTTAAATTCAGTTTTAGAAAGACTACAATGCTTAAACTAAAAGGTTGCTACCTATTGCCTTTTGCAGCTTACTTGCTGGACCTGCGGTATATGCGCCGTTCACAGGGACCCGAAGCAACTACAGATTATGACAGTAAGTTTTCATTATTTCATTCAATCATGTAATAAAGCTTGTAAAAAGAGGTAGATAGGTTATACGCGCTCGAAAAATGGCACACTAAAATTGAGTCAATTGGCACAACTTGCCTCAGTTTCGAGTCGTCAAAGGGAACGTTAGCTGTCAGATTTGGTGGCCATTTTTAAACACGGAATTTCGTACAGACAACATATCTACCTCTTTTTTATATTACATCATTGTCATTTCAATAATGATATTAATGATAGCAGTGTTATATTAGCGTAAGACTAAAATTATGAAAGTATGTTACTTATTCGTAACAGCATCGTTTATTTATAGTATCTATGTGTTTATATTCGTACTAGGTTTAATGTTCGAGTGATCCAAATGTGCAAGTGATACTAGAATTTTTAGAATACAATATTAATAGGTACAGCCACGGACTTTAATTGTTGAGCCATTTCGAGCTCACTTTATACTGGATACTTCATAGCTTCATAGAAAACCAAAATTAGTTGACACCTAAATGGCTCAACAATTAAAGTCCTTGACCGTACTTATGTGATTTAATATTGCCCTGTTTGATCGAAAACTTTGCTTCTAATTTAAATTTAAAGACGTTATTTTTTCCTATCGTCCTGTTTTATTTAACAGACTCCAAAAAGAAAGAGTTTCTGTCGTCTCCTGTACGACTATACAGTTGTAGGGTTACCGACTTTATTGTTTATTATGGGCAATATTTTTACATATACATATTTTTTCTATTTTTTACACGTATTGTGGTTCTCAGTGAATTAAATGTATTCTCCCATATAAAGTTGGTCTGGATCGCATCACTAATAGATGTATTTTTTATTTAATTTTTTAATAAGTTTCGTTATTATAGTACCTAGTTTTTATTGCAATTAATTACTCAGAATCAAATTCAATGTGAAAATTTGATCTGCAGGCTAACCTACTCAGATTATAGAAGTCTATTAGAAGAATTAGCAAAATAACAATACCTGTTAGTTTTATTATTGCAATTTTGAATAACTATATCCGAATATTTGTCATACTTCAGGAAGTAAACAAAATGAAATCGAAGTGAGCTCAGCATCATCATCAGCAATTAGTTGAATAGTTCATATCATTAACTCGTTACTTACTACGCTAAAGCCACACTGTTTCGAGCTACCACATAATTGGGTACTTCGATATGCAAAGCGAAATATTTCATGTGTGATACTGGTACAGTCAAGTTCTCCAATATCTATACAGACATCCTTTCAAAAATATCTACACATGCGTCTTATGTCAGTAACAATAAAGACTGTGTATAGATATTTTTGAAAGGTTGTCTGTATATATATTGGAGAACTCGACTGTAGCTATTCTTTTTTATGTTGCTAAATGCGAGAAAAGTAAATAGTTAATAGATTATGTATTTACTTTCGGCTGTCCTATTTATCTAAGCAAATCCCGATGCCAACCAGGCGCCGCGCCTGGTTGGCAATACCAGACTAACGACGTCCAATTCCCTTTGTCCAATGAAAGGGACTTATAGTGCATGCTTATTGTGTATAAAACTTAGAGCATACATAACTGGAGTAGCCTTTCAGTAACTTAAAAAACCTTGCACAAAGTGCAAAAAATCATACAAAGACAATTTCACAATCGATCACAAAATCGCCTCGAAAGAGAACACTGATCATAAACATGCCCGCAAGTTGCTGTTAGCACTTGATATTATAAACGTTCAGCCACTTCAAGCTTTTAATATGTAATTGAGTTTCAATATCCTATTAAGATGCTCTCCCCCGCACCCGCAAAATTCGGCAGACTTTTTTGTACGCAAATACGACATAAGGCTACTCCAGTTATGACTGTATGCTCTAAGGTATAAAATATAGCGTTTTTGCTCTACGCATTTTGTCTGACAAGACATGGTTGAGAACACACAACTCTATTTGTTGACACATAAGAGCGTGTCTGATTTTTATTCGGTGTCAATTGCGTGCGCGCTACACTGATTATAAAAAAAACTCACGCGTGCACCAGCTAATAAATGCATTTGTAATGTCTGAAGATTTCATCATGCAGCATTGTATGTTTTACTTATCCTTTATTACCATAATAAAATTCATCACTTTTATAAAGCGAACATTGTAATGATGTACTCAAATTCTAATTTGTATCCCTAATTATATTGACAATTGCTTCAGCGAAGAGGTTGCTAACGGCATCAGCGAATTGATTTATTAAGACCCCTCATTTCAAAGCATTTTTGAAATGAGTCTACGGACCAAATTATAATCACAATAAATTATAACAGCAACTTTTATTGCTGTTGGGTTGAGCGCAGTAAAAATTTGTATGAAATGTACAGGATTTCTATGCTCTTGAACGTAAGGCTCGCAACACACATGTGGATCCCATATCCTGATCTGATTAGGACCTGCCCAATGGCACGGTTTTGGGAATATGACTCTCTTAGCGAATATTGCCTAATTCGAGCGCTATCAAGAGAGCGGACCGAATGCCTAAACTGTGTCAGGGAACCTGGACAAGTACTTAAAGTGGACTTGGACCTTAATAATAGTTGACGGGTGTTCGGAAGGTGTGGAGCGTCAGGCGCGCGCAGCGCTGATCCTCAGCGGCGTGGCGCTGGCGGTGCTACTGCTGGCGCTTGTGCTGGTCTGCCGCGCCAAGTTCTCCTGGCGGTACATTAAACAAAAGTTCCAGCCTACAAAGGTGAGTTACTATACTAGGAGTTTTTCGTCCTATATCCGATCAACCCACAACAGTCCCTCACACTATGGCGAGTGCTATAATATCTCTCCGTGCGTCCCATGACACGGGCATAGCCAGCACCCGCTCCGCGTACTTCTTACATATTAGTATCATTAAATTGTCGAAAGAGTCTCGACAAATTGACTTCACCTCCTCGCACGCCTTCTAAATGTCCGGGACACCATTGTCCACAGTAAGAGATGGCTCATGTTATAGGTACTAACATTAAGAAAACAATTAAGACAACTTACGATCATCATACAAATATTTGCCCTTACCAGGATTTCAAATCGGGACCACAGACTTCGTAGGGGGTGCTGCCAACTAGGCTAAAGTGGTCGTCGTACAATATTTTGATGGAGTGTTTTAAAGCAGCTATTTTTCTCACATATTTATAGAAATAAATCGTGTGAACTGCCGCGAAGACACACAATATGTGTCAACTGTATTGTATGTCTACTCCTTTGTCTCTGTGTGTCTTTTGTGTAGTGAATAAATGTCTTCTTTTCTTTTTTTTTTGTTTACAATAAGGTTTAAATTCTCTTCAGAATCGAGTAAAGCAGTATCCCGCCGCGGGCCTCACCCATCATAACCCACACGCAGAAATGGCGAAACCGAAACCCGAACTTAAATTGGACATACCGAATCCTGAGCCATTGAGACGGCCGCAGCCTCTCAACGCGCGGGACCTGGAGACCAGGACTTCACAGACGGAGAAGAGCCAGGGCGCTACGACTCCGAAAACTATGAGCACGGCACTGAGCAACCGACACCCAGCCGAAGACACGACCCTGGACTTCTCTTATGACAACATGGCCCTGAACGTCACTCCCCCCGAGCGGACCGCGGCCACTCACAAGTTCTGATCCTCAGCGATAGGCAAAGTTCACGATCACATAACCCAACTATGAATCTCATTCTGTTCACGCCGAACACGAATCTGAGAGACTTTAGTCATCATTTACCTATTGTTAAATCAGTCGATTCCGTCAATAGTTGTAATTTGTATATTTAGCACGTAGGGCATTTTAGTCGTTTCCGCAAAAAGCGCGTTTTATCAAGCGTTACTACTTTATATCGAACGTTACGTTATATCGAATGTTGTTATATTTATAATTACACACCCAGTATGACGAGCTACTGTAGGTAAACATTTCATATAGTTAGGTAATTATTTATTTTAGGTACCTACTTATATTAAGACGTGGTATTTACGCTCAGGCTGATGTGTGGAATATTCGATTCCGTTTTCTATCGAGCGAAGTTAATATAATCGAGTAACCACGTAGTCTCATTATGGCATGGTAACGCGATTACATGAAGTTCGCTTGATAGAAAATGGAATCTAAATTTCCACAAATGGCCTGGGCCTATTTCATCATAAACGTACGCTCGGCCCTTCGTAGCGCAGCTCAAGCTTTGTTTTTTGAGATTATTAGTAATCGTTATAACTTTGGAAATAGGTACATATCATGATGACATGGAAACAATTGAGTGTAATGATATTTAAGCGCATACATTTCTTATTTAAAAGAACGATTTAAGTAGTCTCTATGAAACCTAGTATGGGTACTTATAAATGACTTTGGTTATTTTCCAGTTCAGCGATTCTGTATACCATACTCGTACTCTTTCATAGAGAACATTTTCCAGAGGCTTAATTTAATAATGAAATTCGTAAGAAGGAATATACTACGTTCATTAAAACAAGATATTTGAAAGTATTAATAGGTAGGTACGAATACTATATAGGTCTCATTCACTAAGTTAATAGTTTTAGGGGCCCGAAAAGAAAACGTTACCCACCAACGTTGCAACACTGTCCGTTTCAAATAGTTAACCGAATTTACCCGATACATTGATCGTTGTTATATTAAAAGTTCGTGCAATATCTCTCCGTAGCATTACTTTGTACTTCAATTGAGGAAGTCTAAGGATGTAGTAGGTATTTGCATACTAAGTAGAGGTACATATCATGTAATTAGTACTTACCTTAATAGTTCATTACATATCTAGGTGGTAGGGGCATTTGTCACCCCAGTAAAAACTCAATCGAGATAAACAGGATAAAGTTTTATTTAATACCGCCCATGGTGTGTACGAAGTTGGATTTTGCTGCTGGTAATTTTCACTTTAAGGTAAGGGATGATATTAGATTAATTTACACTCTATTGAATTCATGGCCGCGTATTGCTCAAGGCATAAATATAATCAATACTTGAGTATCGCAAATGGAATACTGGATTAATTTTAGATAAGGTGGTCCGAATCGGGGTTCTTTATAGAATAGAATAGAATAGAAAAACTTTATTGTTTAAAAATAAAGTTTTTATTATAAATTAAAAAGCTACTTTGACTCACGGAGTGAGCAAAATCGGATTTTGCTAACTGTTTTCACGCAGCAAAATATGCTTGTTCGAGATGCTGAGGTGAAAAAGAATTTATACATATTAGATACATCATAAGATCCATTTTCCCGGATTCATTAAATATTTAGTGAGAATTTTACTCTTTGTAAATCCATTATTCCGATAGACCATGAACAATAACGAATACACATGGATAAGAAGGGGAATAAATACGAATCTATCTAGCGGTAAAAAAAACTCATTGGATCTGATTTATGGATCTTATAAGATTTATATTAATCGTAGTTATCGAGTTCGACTCGGGTTGAAATTAATATCAGCATGGCTGAGGATTTTTTTTCATTAGAGATAGTACCTTTGTAATATTATGTGTGTATTACAATTAAGCGCTACAGTTGTAACTCTGTAATTTGGACCATTTTGACTAAATTTTAAAGGTTAAAACAATTACTACTTAGATTCGGATGATAAATACTAACTACTTAGATTTTGGTGTCTGTGTTGTAGTATTAATGCAGTTGTTAATGTTTTTGTACATCTACTATAATCGCGCATTCTATCAGGACATTGCATTCAAGGAATTGGGGCTTGAATTTAGGTACATTTTCTCTCCTTTTAAAATAAATGACTCGATTATAATAATAAGGCCAAATTATAACTAGGTACATCACTAGTTACAAGTTTATCAAAATCAATAACAAATGCTATTTAAAAACTAATAGGTACAGGTGATGGTCATGATTAGAGATGCAACGGACTATCCGTTTTGGTTGGATACCGGATACCAAATATCGGGAGAGGTGCAGCCAGCCGGATATCCGGCCAAAAGTAACATGTTTAAAACAAATTAAATTCGACCGCGCGTTTGCGCGTGCAACTTGATACTCGATGTAGGCAGGTTTTGATAGAAACATGCGCCAATTTTAGTTTTTTAACATAATTTTGCCATTAGTAGTCATTTGAACACCTTAAATAGTTGATTGCTTTGTAGTTTTTGATTTATTCACCCTTCTTTTTACTTTTGTTCTCTCCTTACCTGTTCTTCTGTGTTAAAATACTATGCCGGATGCCTTTCCTATTATTCGATATTCGGCCGTAGGTATAGTAAAATAGTGGCCGGATAGGCCGGATATATGTTGCATCTCTAGTCATGATCATGATACATTTCCTTGACACGACTAAAACTTGTTAATTCGAAAAAGTTTTGAAACAACGAAATATTATTGGCGGATGAGTGAAATAACTTATTACTGATCAGATTACTGAAAAACACGGTGCTTTTGTTTTTTGCAACTAAAATATTAATAATAACATGTTATTTTCATTGACTGACATCTTGGCGTTAACATCTCCGACTGTCCTTTTGTCAAGAAAAGTGACAGCAAGTAAAGTTACTTGTGGCAGGATTTATATGTACAAATATTATATTCGAGGCATATTTATCTCGTTATTTTTGTGTTCAAGAGGAGTGCCGATGGTGACGAATCTGTAAAAGTGGATACTTTCAAAATACTGCCCACAAAATACTCGCCGCCAAATTTGGAAGTGAGGGCTTAGATAACTTAATAAATAAAAATTAAAAATCTAGAGCCACAAAACAAACGTAGCTAAGAACCATCTCGACAAATATGACTATCGAATGAGAAAGCTGCACCCAAATCAAAATTCAACCGTTTGTGCGCTACGATCCACAGACAGACACATGGATACTCCTGTACGTAATTTCCCTTTTCGTAAGTATACATATCGTATAGTACCTACAGCCAGCAGCAGAAGCAGCTACGCGTACGAAGAGGTCAAAATGATCTACACAAGACTTTACTACAAGTGAGTTAGAGCTTGTTTGGATAATTTGAAACTCATCGTTGGCTTAGCCACTACTGCTGCTAACTTTGCGTATTATGCGTAATACCTACGCATGTGGCAAAAATATACGTCACAAAATTCGTACAGTGAAGAGTTGGTCACCGCTATCTGCTGCAGCGCCACGAGCTATTTGTTTGACTAACGAGCAGAGCGACGCTTTTAATGTCGGTCCATCCACCAAACTGAAGGTTGAGTAATACCGTAATTTAGGCAACACAGCGGTCCACTATGGGAAAGGTCTTTATGAATGTTCCATTAAAATTTACCATGCTCGTTTTTAGTTTAGTTACGCGAAATACATACCTAACACATAACTACTTACTCGTGAAATCGTAAATCGTCATATATTATAGTAAAATCTTACTCATAAAGTAGCATCCACGGCGGTAATAGGCATATGTCTTACTATTTCTTCAAGGAAAAGGAGCTCAATTTTCAAATACAGTTTTCTAAGACGTTGTAGGTAAAAACACTTAAGTATAGCCCTTCTTGTGTGTAGTGGTGACGTATTCGAATAGAGATTACCTACATGTTTAAATTGTCTAACACAAAAATAACTAATGCCTATTCGAACACGTCACCCCTACATGCAAGAGCGGCTTTACTTAAGTTTTACCGAGTTCTATTCCCATTGACTGTCACATGACATATTCCTGTAATATTTTTCTCTTATAGTATATTACTGCAGAGGCCGGGAAAAGTCATTTCGTGGATGAGTATGGTTTTGAAGGACGAGGCATAGCCGAGTCCTTCAATAGATACGAATCCACGAAATGACATTCCTGCCGAGGCCTGTATACTGCTTTTCTCCAAATATGCGAGGAAATAAAACAAAATCTTAAAAGGTTATATTTATTTCGCACATGTTTATATAACAATCTACCTACAATCTAAACAAATTCAACACTTTAATAGTAATAAAAATAAACCTTATGTCAGGAGTTTTAATTGAATGTTATAGATACATTATTCATATTAGGGCAGTTCGTGAAAGACAGAGTTATATTTTTCCCCGGAACGCTTATGTTGGTTTGAATATTTTCTTGATTAGAAGTTGTTGTTGATTGTGTGTTAGAATGCTGCGGATTAGGTGATAAGGGAGCAGAATCTATGCGGGAGGTGGATGGTTTCGGACTTGATATTTTATTACATTGATGATTCGATGTAGATGGCTGAGATTCTGTTTGAAGGGTGATAGTTTGATTAATTTTTTCGGATATGTTCTTTTTGTTTTGCACCGATTCTTCAATATAGCTCTCGGCTACTGCGTCAGATTTCCAACCACCGTGCCTCTTTATGGTTGTTAAATTTGCCCCGGAGTCAGCTAGCAAGGTGGCCGATGACCGCCGAAAGCAATGGCCTGTGTAGCAATCGCTGTCAGCTAAATTTAAGTAGCTTGCGATTTGTGTTGGCATTTTCGCCATTGCATGCCGTCCAATTACTTGATTGACACACTTCCCATTTTTATAATTTATAAAAAATCTGTCCGAATTGGTACTTTTGGGACGAAGTAATTGGTATTTTTTTACAACTGGCACAAACTCATTTGGAATAACGAACATGCGGTCGATTTTAGTTTTTGTGTCCCGTAGTTTTACCAGAAGTATATCATCATGGCACGTTATGTCGTTTACTGTTAAATTAGTCAACTCGATCATTCGGCATGCACCGTTGACGCCTAAAATGAGAGCAACCTGAAACAAATAAATAATAATGTTAACATACGACGGATAGAGTCCAAATATGGAAAATAATATTTAAGTCAGTTATACAATATTATGTTTACCTTTATTGCTAGGAAAATCTCATCTGGAGCTTCATTTAAGAATATTGTGATATCCTCATTGGTAAGAATCTTCGATTTCTTGCTTTTGAAACCGGATGATTTCCGTTTCAAAAATGACAATAAGTTCGCGTAGTTCTTAATGTTTATATTATATTTTAGTTGTATAGTACTTTTCAGCATTGAGTACATTGCCCACAGAGTAGAAGGTTTTTTATCTTTTGCAAGTTCGTTAAAATACGCCAAAATAACATTTTCCGACAACGAACTGGTATTTTTCTTCTTTCGCCAGGAATTGAAATTTGCGAACGTTCTTAAATATTTTTCTTCGGATTTAGGCGGAAGCAAGTTAGCTCTCGCCAACTTTGCCTCTGCTGCTAATTCTGGTGGTGTACCCATTGGGATATCTTCGTCACTATTTGTAGAACTCATTTTATTTTCGTAAAAATAACACGGCAGAAAATCTTTGACAAAATGAATTCCAGTTTCCCGCCTAATTTTTTTTTAAGGATATTAAAGTTTAAAGTATTGGGTCCGAATTGTATATTTGATTCCACATAAAACATAGCAATGAAAATAAATAAAAGAAAACTTATAGTATTAGTAAATATAAATATAGGCATTATTACATTTAGTTAAATCGACAATCCCTAAACGCATTAGACATTTAAAAAAACTATACATTTGTTACAAAATATTTATCAGTCCGAGAAAATAATTAAGTCTAAAAAAACTGTCTTATGATTTGGACACAATTATTATTCTATCTATGTCGGTTTTTGTACGTGACTATTGGACAATTGGCTGTATGGTGAATTTGTAGTCTTGCATGAAATTAAAAGTAAGTAACCTGCACAATAATATTTACTTCCCGGGCATGTCCGGGAAGTATTTCCATTTTTTTTAATTTATTATCTCATCAATGCATATAACGATAAACTTCGAGGTGTGTTTTTACTCCATTAATGGAAACATTTCCGAGTAAGTTGGAGAAAAATCTATTTTTACCTATTTGTCAAGTACCTAACCACTTATATGTATAAAACATTTGCTATGCCAATCTTTTATGATTTAGGTACTCCACACTGATTACTTATGAAGCAAATTTGTTGATAAGTGGGGTGATTGGGAGACTAATAAATCAGTGTATAATTGAAAATAACCTCTCTTAACTGAAATATTATTTGAAACTTTTGTATTTCCATATACTTACTATATTGGAACCAACTAACGATTTCGTTCCGGTTGCTGTGGAGACAGATGGGCCCTAGGGTAGCGATAGGCGCTCGGGCTTTTCAAGGAGTTAGGCAGACGTTTAAGGGAGAGGGGTCTTGACCCACGCTCTGGGTCATGGTTCGTCCAACAGGTCTCAATTGCTGTTCAACGAGGCAATGCCGCAAGCATTTTGGGGACCTTTGAGTCGGGCCTGACGCAGAGCGGGATGTAGTTTTACTTTATACTTTTTTTCTCTTTTAGGTAGGTAGCTAGTTTAGTGTATTTTAATGTAATCATACTTACTAATTACATTCAATAACGAATATGTTACTCACACGCTTATAACGTAAATAAACGGAATAGTGCTAGGTTCAAATTTGTGTCAAAACAAAGAGAAAATGTCTGCTCTATTCCAAAGGATGTGGAGCCGAGCCGTGGAGCGTTAAGTAAGGCTATTTGAGATTATTTTTAGGCTGTGTAAAAGCACGTGTACTATCGCCCAACGGTACGGGTTCACACTTTCCGTTCAAAATCGTCTGCACTTGCATAGCGAACGCTCGAAAATGATCCTAGAGGTGTGAACCCGTAGCCTTGGGCGATAGTACCTACTGAAATAATAGATCTGTCCGCTTTTAATTGGGGCCAAAATGTCCTATTGGTACGTCTATGAACGACCCTGTTTACAATGAAGCACTACAACTTTAAACATCACAAATCGGAACTTTTATTAATTTGTGACTTAAATTGTTTGTGGAAAAAAATCCTTTCGTTTATTAAACAGATGGGTGAAGAAGGTCTAGCCTCTATTCGTATCTTAGGCTAGTATTGGATCTAATTTTAGTAACACTTAAAATATTTTAAGGTTAATTATTAAGTAGTTGAAGTCCGCGGCTGGCTAACCGAATATTAGCAGAAGTCGTTTTTCGCAAGTCGATTATTGCGCGCAGCCAAAAGTGCTCTTGCGCTGGTCGAAAACTTCCTTAATGCTAGCGCCTTATAGTTAAGGTCAATTTTCTTATCTGTACAGTAGTAGGCTATGTAATTTAAGATCGTCCATACATTACATTCCAGTAGTTAGCGGTAGAGTAGTGTAGTAATATATATAGTTGTAGAAGCGGTCGACTGCGTTTGACTATAAATAAAATTTTATACAGTGGCAGATTTACCAGCAGGCTGAGTAGGCTGGAGCCTAGGCCAGCAGGTTTTAGGAGCGGCAAATTTATGATTGCGAACTAGAGTATCGAATTGCAGAGGTCAGTAGGGGCGGCAAAATTTGAACAGCCTACTGGCGGCAAATGTGTAAATCCGCCACTGATTTTATAATCATTTAGATACCGAATTAGAAGACATATAGAGAATTAAATGAGTAGTAAGTTGGTCAGTCGAGTATTACTTTCCCTTATAAACCGAATGCGGTCTGGAATGGAACGTCGATGTTATTGGCTTTCGGTTGCTATATAACTTGTTAATCCGATCCAATCCTTTGCTCGTAGTTGTTGAGTCTTGATACCAAATTGATAGTTCCCTGCTCGATGTCTGATTGATTCTCCCGGCCCAATTGTATTGGCATAGATGCTAATATAATTTCATGGAATATTATAATTAGGGCGTATGCAATATATTCTTTGTATACATTACTATCTATAGTAACGTAGACTGCGTAGACGCAACATAAATTGATTAAAGTAGACGTCCTAGTGCTTGACATTGCCCAATGATTTGGCATATTCAATCTTAATTCACAGCGTCAGAGGTAAAACACAGCCTGTAAATGATTATAATTAGACTGTTAATCATTAGGACATATACCTTGATCATATTATTATTTTAAAATAATGTTTAGGTCGGTATTAATAAATAGCACTCCGGTGATATTGGGGTTAGATCTAGCAAACAAAACAAAGCATTCTAAACGGAAATAACAACAAGTCGCTTGTTCAAGAATGTTGTGTTCGTTTGTTTAGTATATAGTACCCATAATGTGATAATGCAATGTTATGTATATGTATTTGCCGCTACCCTAGAACCGATCGCTGTTTTTAGGAACAACGTTTGAAGTATTCGGTTGCTCATTACAGTCATCACATTTCAATGTTAAATGCGTTTATGAAGCTGGGTAACACTAATACACTGTATACTGTAACCGTAACCGACCGGATACTGTTATCAGTTGGTCGATCACGTAGCGCATTGTACGCGCGTCGGGTAGATCTAAATGTCAATTTTTATATGAAAAATGACGGTTGGATCTACCCGACGCGTTCGGAACGTTACGTGATTACCAGTGATCGGATTAGGTAGTGCCATTTCCGGTAAATGACCTTAAACATTGAACATAACATGGATAAGACTCGGGATTCCGGGACTCGTATTTTTTCACAGAAGTAGATAATATTAAGAAAACGCAAATTAAAGATTTTGTCATTGTAAATACATATTAACATCTTGTTTTTTTTTTTGTTTGCATGAATGTCAAAACTCGTGTCATCATATTTCGTCAATGCCATATATTATATACTACCAAAATAATTGTAAAATTGTACATTTATAACATTTCTGACCCAAATACAAACTGTAAAGCTTTCATATGAAATGTCGGAGTTAAAAGCTATATCCATACTAAGCTTACGCACCGAAGCCCCGCGAAATGGCACTACCTAATCCGATCACTGGCTGATTACCCCCCCAGGTCCAAGTGTGCAGGTTCGTCACTGCATGAGTGGCAGTCATCCGCTCGTTGCGAGACGTGCGCACTGGTTACTGTACCCCGTCCGGTTACAGTTACAAGTTACAACTCACTAGTGTATACCCGATTTGAAATTACTGATTAAGTCGTTTAGATATAGATTTGTTATTAATTATTATATAGGTAGTTGTTTATTATTTTTAATTATGTCTCGTTTTTATTATAATTCTTGTGGCAATATGTACTTAAACGTTTACTAAGGGTGAAATGATTTTAATGATAACTTGTTATTACTAAGTAAATCTAAAGAACAAAAGGAGAGTTCAGGAAAAGATGCCTAGGTTTAATACACAGGCGTCTAATGATTATGCTTTAGCGATCGATATTATTTTTAACCCCCGGCGCAATTTATAAGTTTGACGTGTCTATGTAACTGTGTGTCTGTCTGTGGCATCGTAGCTCCTAAACAAATGAACTGACTTTAATGCAGTTTTTTTGTCGGAAAGCTGATAGCCACGTTTCAACAAAATCGGTTCATCCGGTTTGAGATATTGAACTTTAAAATTAAAATGTCGGGGGTTTTCAACTTTTCTACGTTGTTAATTATCAAATACTATTAATAGGTATGTACATAGGTCCGGGCTAGCACGAATGACTGCCTACACTACATATGTCCGGTCTACATACGTATGGTCCCCTTTGAATTTTACAAAGGAAGAGAATCGAGTCATTGTGTCACGTGAGATGCGGCGAGATGGTCAGTTGTGCTGCCGTAATATTCGATGGCGAATATGTGTCAGAAAAATAGCGATGGCGTCTAATGCGTAGGCATTTTAGTCGGCAAAACACTTGATCGTATTGGTGCAAACGGGATTTTGGTTTTAATGGAGGACACAGGAATATTATTTTACTAACCATCATTTTAATACAGGGAAAACTATGTCAGGAGCTTTATACGAGAACATTTATCAGAGCAAAAAATGCGTCCCTTGTAATTAACTTTCAGGAACATGGGTTTTTCTAGCCCCAGTACCTGCACCTCTTGTTTTTGATTGATTTAATTGAAGAGCAAAGACAATGCACTGAAATCTTATCAAAATTGTACACGTTTTCATTGCTCGTAAGCATGGTTACTACTTTTATTAAAATAAAGTAAGAACAATCCAATGTTATATTAAAGGAATTAAGCAGGTAATAAAGTACTTAAATATGGCCAAGTGTATTACCGGATTACTACATAGATAAATAGTTATATTTTGTAGTATTAAGTAAATATTTGAGATATAGTATATTTAATAATTTGTACATTTGGTAGCCCTCAGAAAGTCCGTCCAATAATTAAGAATAACGACAATCAATGCATTGATTTGATTGTCAATATGTAACTTTTCATATCCTATTTATCTAATTCTATTTAAGTCTCGTTCTACTATAAATTTAGGTGTATTTAATAAATAATAGAATAAATGTTATATTAAAATAACAGAAAAGTGTTTTATTGGAAATAATAATGCATATATTTTAAAAGTGTCCTACATTCCATATTATATTACTGTCCATATCGACACCCTCCTTTCCGATGGCATCTCCTCTTCCTTGGATAGTATTCATATTCGTCGAGAAGTTTCTGCAGCCTTCTACGTATCATTTTCTGTTTATGTTTCTCCAGTAAGTCTGAGTACGCGTCCGAAAACGGCAGGATGTTTATGGCTCCGTCTGCCGATACTAGACCGTCTATTCCAGGGACAAAGCCGCTTTGAATCGCGGGAACAGGATATGGCAGTTGCTGTGCTGGAAAGTAATTGGGAGGGTATCCTGAAGAGTTCACGGGCAAAGGTGCGGGTGGCCCGTATGCCGGAAAAGGTAATGGCATAGGCATCGGTCCAACCGGTAAAGGCACAGCTGCGGGTGGAGGTCCCGGTAATGGTACATAAAAAGGCATGGGAACTGGGATAGGCATCACATTTGGTGGCGGTAAAGGCACCGGCGCAGGCACGGGCTTCGCCGGCCTCGGTGCCAGCTCAGGTTTCGGGAAGTAGCAATAATCCGGAATTTGTCTCGGATACCAGTAAAGTGGGTTACAAGGATCGTCACCTCGCAAAGGTTTCGATGGGACCAGATTGAGAGAGTCCATGTAAGTTAGACCGACGATGGTACATGATACAATTTCCACAAATATGCTTAATACTGCCAACTGAAAAGGAAAGTCATGAGTGGAATTATGTCATGAATATAATTTATTGTTTAACGAGTAAAAATGGAGAGCTTGACTGAGATAGGAAACAAAATGAATTAATTTCTGTATATAAACATATATGTGTCTCGCCGATGTATATTTGTTTTTTGTCAGAAGACACAACATAATTACTTAAAATTTTCTTTTCTATGAGATTTTAGATGGGTAAATTACCGTTATTTTAAGTTGATTATATCACTTAATAACATACTAGTATTGTTTGAGTTGGCTATGGTTAGAAAGTTACCCCAACGGAACAAAGATCTAACTTCAGATATTTTTTATATAAAAACCTTAGCCAACTCAAACAATATGTTATTAAGTGATATAATCAACTTAAAATAACGGTAATTTACCCATCTAAAATCTCATAGAAGCAAATGGGTCGTTCTTCTTTTCGACCGACAATAGCCTGTCCTTCGTCTTACTACGGCATCTCATTTGAGTAATGATTTTACGGTTTTATAATGTTCGAAAATGAACGTCCATATTATTTTATTAATTAGTATTAATTTAATATTTTAGTTTCTCTATCTAGCATTTTTTTTTTATGTTTTTTTTTCGTAGAATGCCGTGACAGAGTGGTAAAATAAAATGTTGTCCCCACTGAAAGAGTCCACTTTGTCACATGTTTTTTTTTAGAAACCAACCGTAAATAAATATTTATATTGGCCAGAAAGGAAACTTTAATTAGTTCTAATGAAGAAACCTATGCATTTTTTTAAAAATCGCACTTCAAAACCACAATTTTCGATAGTTCAAAAACCAAAAAAACAGAAAAACCTCGGTTCATTGTCGGTAAAAAAGAAGAACGACCCAAATATGAATAAAACTTCACAACTTAAGATATTTATCGAAATTTGTATAAAATAGCCATTCCCGAATAGTGATGCATCTCGTTTTCTCGTCCGCAGGAGACAAAAACGTGTCTCTTACACGGGGCGTAGTTTACAATTGTCGAGGTAACTCTTAAAATCGCGGCACTCGATGAGACTAGTGTACCTAATGGTGATATTCTCTTCGGGTTTAAGTGAAGTGCGTTATGTAGGTAACTAAAATGATTGCGTAGGTTTACTCACTTTTACAACACGGTCCATGGTTATTGTGAAGCCAGCACGGAATAAAACCACGACAATTGCAGTAGTACTCCTACAATGTGAATAAAACTATTTTTAATTACCTATGCACAATGCGCACTGGTAAAAAAGTGTTTACTTTTTTTTTACTTTACGTACGTGCAATGGAAGAATGTGAAATGCTTTGTTTATCGTCTTTTTTGCACGCGTAGGTTCTTTTAATTGTTATAAATGTTTAGGTTAGCTTCCTTGTTACGGTTTGCCGTCACAAATCTCCAGGCGTGTCTTTTATCCAGTACTCGGGGAGTCTAAATGCGACTCTTGATATACTGCAATACATATAAAAAGTTGTTTTGATTAGTGCCAAAAAGAGGTTTTATGAATAACTACCTAGGTACTGATAATTGATATCTCGTAAAAAATACTTTTAGGATTTTCGACATACCATCAGGTACCGAAAACCGATGTCATGAGGCTCAAGGGTGCAGCCCTGCTAGCATAACTTGACTCTCTACTCTACTCGCGCGCGTGATAGACTATCTGTCACTTTTTGACAGCATTAATCAGAAAGTGACGGAGCGTCTATCTCAAGTTATGCTAGCAGGGCTGGATCCCGAAAATGATGATAACTATAGACTCCAAGAACGCATTCGATTTTCATCGAATTGAATGACGGCTTACCATAAACAACCTCAAACTCAATTTGGACCTACTCATTGAAAATTGTATACTACCATCTCGCTCGGTCGTGGTATTATTAATACCATAGCTTTTACTGACTAATTACAGATCCATGATAAGATTGATAAGTCATCAGATTTTATTACATATACTTAGATAGTGTATTCCTGACTATACTTAGAAGCTCAAATTTCACACATAGTGCTTGCTCATGGCATTATCATTTTAGAGATACACTTGCGGCAGAAAATTTGGCCCAAAAATTTTCGTGATTTCAAACTGTAAATTGAATAAATGAAATAATGTTTTTCTGCATAGTAAACTTTTTCTAATTTGGGCTGCATAGTAAACTTTTTCTAACCGCCGTTTACATGACAGCTAGCTGTTTTACAAAACAGCGCTATTTGGTTATACGGCGGGTTAACGATCAGGCGGATTGAATACCACTGAATGAAAATCCGCTGGATTGTCAAAGGCCTCCGTCAGGTATGTTGACGAGCGAAACAAGGAGGAGTGTTAACGCAAAACTATGACCCTACAGCGTGCGAGCCGAACGAGCGAAGCGAGCGTGCGTCGATAGCGGCCGGCGAAGTGCCAGAACCGAACATGCTTTATGAAAGAAAGAAGAAAGAAATACACTTTATTGCCATCACCTTAACAAGTAAACACATTATGCGCGGTGTAGGATCGCTTCGCTCGTCGTCGTAGGTACCTAAAGAAGGCCTTTGACAATCCCGTTAATCGTAGACCCGCCGCAATACAAAATGACCCCGTTTTGTAAAACAGCTAGTTGTAATGTAATACGGCAGAATGCCGCTATATTGTAGAACGTATCGCAATGACAATCCAACTAATCGTCAACACACCGTATTACAAAACAGCTAGCTGTAATGTAATACGGCGGATTGCTGCTATATTGCAAAACAGCTACTTAGCTGTAATGTAATTCACAAAACAGCGCTGTTTTGTTAAACAGCTAGCTGTTATGTAAAACAGCGGATTATACTATTCCACTGCGACATATACCCATGCCGAATTACAGCTTTTCTAGTAGTAAGAGTCACTGGGCTAAGCCGCAGACGGACGGGCGGACAGACGGACATAGCGAAACTACAAGTGTTCCTTGTTGACTACGGAACCCTAAAAAGGGAGAGCCACTGTTGCCACAATTACCCTACAAAAATTGTTTAATGGTATTACCTATATTCTAATATTGGGTTGCCTGTTGCATTGTGTTCAGTTGAAAATAATTACAGAATAAAGTTATAATTATTGTACTCAAAAACAAAATCACAGTGTCTTTGAAATGTTAAGATTTCGAAAAAGTAACAATATCACCATTGTTAATTTTTTTCCAGCCCTTTCGTTCCTGTCGATGTACTTTATTTACAAGATCTCTCCATTTTCTTTTGCCCTTTGTACCACGGTCTCGTTTCTGTTTCTTCCCATCACTGTCGTCTAATGTCTGGACATAAGTCATGGCAACCTTCTCAATCATGTCGGCAGTGATCCGTGACACCGGCTGTTGATACAGGGCGACCGGCCCGAAGTTTGGCATGTCCTTCACTGCCGGAACACTGGGGAAGTTATCCACATCCTTCTGGACGGATTCCAGCATTTCTTCGTACGGTGTTAACTCACGAGGAGCTTGTGGTTCCGTTTCTACATCCAGTTTTATTGTATGGTAAAACGGGTTTCCCGAATACTGATATTGGAGTGGTTCATAGGCATGCACTACATTGCTGTACCTGATCGGAGAGATTTTGTATGCATCATTTGTACGTTTCGAAAAGCGGACAGGGAGTCTGGAGCGGATGAGTCTTTCGTACATGTCGGCGCATTCCTCGGGCATGTGCAGGGGGTGCCAGTAGAAGGGGTCGCACTCGTGCACGCGGCGGTAGCGCCGCTCGAACTCGAAGTCGTCCCTGTAGGTGATTCCGACCACCGAACCTCTGACTCCTCTCCACGCCACGCCTAATGTGATACTGATGAAAATGATTTTAATCTGAAAAAATACCGTCATTTTATACTTCGACTTTATTCATAGGCAAATATGTAAATCGGCAGACTAGATTACGTAGTTTGTTTAAATCACATTAAGGCTTGTAATTAAGGAAGGTTATAACAAATGTCAATCAAAATATAACAATGTCATCGTGATCAGGATATTGCCCTATAAATAAAATTATATTCTCCTAGTATAACTATGTATAAGCTAGATAACGATACCAAATAAAGGAAAATAGCTCACAATCATATTGAAGTGACGTTTGATTTTTGTATTTGAAAGTTGCAAATTTCTACTGAAAGCGATTGTTGAGTTGTTTCAAAATGCTGGCTGCACGCGGCTGCTCACCTGCGCGAGCGCGACGATCCCACCCGCCGCCGCCCGCATCCCCCCCCGCCGCATCAAGCTCCCTACAATGTAAACATTTGTGAATGCACAAAGGTTTATTTTGCTTATGCAATATCCAGTTTCAGTGCCGTCAGGAAAAAAGGTATTACAAAAATTGGTAATTTTCAGTGTTTTAGGGATTGTAAACAATTACTTTTTGACTTGCACTCGTAAGATTACCTGCCCGTCTTGTGATATGATAAATTTGCCTTTTTACCAAAAGTTTATGTAATTTGACACATTGAATCCATTACTGAATTAGTGAAATATAAATAATAAATAACGGGTGTGTAAATCTTACATATAAAAAATTGCATATTTTCCTTTTGCATAACAACGAATAGCATAACTTCGGCTTGTACGAGTGGGCAAATTACATAAAAACAAAATGAAAAAAACAATTTGCATAATTTCATCGATTATAATTATCAATTTTCATAATTTCCAATTGTATAATGAACAAACGCTATAATGGGCACTCTGTATAATATTTATTTTCTTGTTCATAATGTATCAACATTCCGAATTCCAATACACCGAACATGATGTCTAACTGAATAATAATCCTAAATATAAAAAAACGCATTAACATTACTAAAATACCGATTTTCAAAATTCCGAATATCATTACACCGACCAATAATAAATCAGATTACTTAAACAAAAGTCCGATACATAACAGTTTGAAAATTGTACTTATATAATACAAGCTTCTGCCCGCGACGTCGTCCGCGTAGAACTCGTTAATTGCCTAGACATATAATCGTAATTCAATTAGAATTTTGGTCAAGTGCGAATCGGATTTTAGTTTTCCCATACATTTTGAGACCCAGCGCCTGATGAAGGCAATGAGCGAAATTATTTGGTCTCCATAGAAAATTTCATCCCCATTTCCGTCCCTAAAAGGGATATTCTGATATATAAGGTACATAAATAACTGGAAAGTTTCATATAGATTCGTTCAGTACTTTTTGAGATTAAGTGGATCGTACATCCATCCATACATCCAAACTTTCACGTTTATAATATTAGTAGGATGCATTAATGCATAATAATAAATAATTAATTATAATTTTATTATTAATTATTTTAATATATGCATTAGTGCATTATTGTTTGTATTATATGCTTTTTGTTATTATGATAATAGTTTGTTACGATTTCCGTACGTATACTACTTGAAATTATGCATTTTGTTTTTATGGTGACTGAACGGAACTCATACAATAAGTCATACACATTTTCCTTCCCCTTTGTAGTTTATTTTGCTTGCGGATTGCAAATTAGCCCCATTTAGGTCAATTCATTTCATTTGACTTTGAGTGGACGGTATTGTCTATTACGAAATTAAATTAGGTAATTTATGGGTTGCCGTCACCTACATACATTTTGTAATCCAAGTTATTTTTTCTTTTACATATTGACTTAACAATGATACATGAATCATCAAAACGTTGAGCCAAGTATACCTCCGCGAGCAATTTTTTGCATAAAGCATGCAGCAAGGTTCTATGATATTCTAATAAAGAACAATACTTATTATTGTTTTCTTGAAAGTGTAAATGTGTATTGAAATAAATACCTATTTTCTACATTAAATATTTTATCAATTTTAAATAGCCACATACTTCGGAAACATCTACCTATCCATTGCCCACTTACGGAGAGTATACTCGGGGAGCTCTACATACGTCCAGTCTACTTTTCTTTTACAAAAGAGATGCATATACGCACTATTTATCACATTCACAATCATCACCACTAAGAAATGTATTTAGAGAAAAAAAAACCGTATCCTCACTAGTATCTACATTTTAGAGCTATGTACTTTTGTCAAAAACAATGCTGAATGCTTTACAAAAATGTCTGCTGTAAAAAACAATATACCTACGTCAGCAATATAAATTTAACATAATCGTACCTAGAGTAAAAAGCAGTATTATATGGAAAGAGTGCTTTCATAAGTGCTATAAAAGTAGTATGTAATAAGTTACCGGCCGAACTAAAGGTTTTAGAAGGGAATAAATTTAAAAACCAACTTAGTAACTGGCTGCTTCATAGAGTATTCTATAACCTTAGTGAATATTTCGCATCTTAGCTATTAAGTCAGTTGTTAGGTTATTTAAGTAATACAAATTGTTGTATGCCCGATTTCGTGTAACTGTTGAAACAAATTCTGTCACGTCCAACATGTACGCAGTTATATAATCAAAGTATTCCTTTATATTCTAATACTTATCTGGAAATAATGTATATATTTTATTTATTTATAGTAGGTACACATATATTACTTTGGATTAAAATCTCATTAAGATAAAGTAAAAACAATACCGAAGTGCGGATCGGAATGGCGTACGAGGGTAACCGCAATCGTTTGATTGCGGTTACTTAGCAGTTTTATTTATTATTATATTTTTTAATACCTATACGCGTTCTAGAGAAAAAGGATATTGACAGTCAGACCCAGAATCAAGTGGTCCTATAAGGGTTCTTTTTTCTTTTTAAGGAACTGAACCCAAAAAAATGACTGGACATGTTTTTTCCGTGTACCTAGGTCTCTTAATACGCATAGGTAGATAGATCTAAATGTCACTTCTTGTATGGGAAAATGACACTTGAGTAGTTCTAATGAGTAGTCGAAAAGATACGTGTCACCAGTGATCGGCGAATGATATAGCAATATTTCGACCAAAGTATAACATGGATATGTTGCACTATTTATATATTAATGTACCTAACCTATACAGTTTCTCATCGAGGTTTTTACATGTCTATTATGATTATGAAGTACAGGCCACATATAATTGACTATCCAACGAATGTGTTTACGTCAACTCATGTCTTGCACGTGTCTCATTGACGTTCCTAACATTATTTTAAACATTAATTGTACATTTGCAAATGAATAACTGATCGTTATTTAAATTCAGTGAGTTTTTAACAATATGGTTTTTATTTTTAACGGCTCAATTATCCATATTAGTCATTACGTTTGACGTTGAAGTGACATAAAATGCAACCGCTCTACTGAGGCACGATCACGTTACTTTACGTTAGGACAACTCGACCAGTTTGACATTACCTAGGCCAGGGGTCGGCAAACTTTCTCACCAAAGAGCCAATTGCAGTAAAAAAAATATATTTTAAGAACCGTAAAGAGCCATTTACGCAATGATCGATCTCACATTTCCTTGAACCTATCTTTATGAGGGGTCCTCGAAGAGCCGCAAATGATCCTTCAAAGAGCCGCATGCGGCTCGCGAGCCGCGGTTTACCGACCCCTGACCTAGGCGATTAGTAAGGCAAATATGGAAAATTCATTAATAATAATAACCTTACCTTAAAAGTCTGGTTTTGTTAGGTTGAGTTTCATTTTTAGAACCTATTAAGGGCCACCGAAAGACTTTTATGACGACTGGTAAAAAAATCAGTGGTACTCCTCTGGCGCAAGTTCTGTCTAGAATAAAACAAAGCTGTCATATTATATAGTGTCATCCCGCTTTTGTCTGGTCTCCGAAGCCTAGTCAAGAGCTCAGCTTGGCATTCACCTAGGTGGCACTCCGCACAGTTTTTTTGCGCCGAATGGCGCAAAATGTACCTACGTAATAATTTGACTACATTCAAGAGCGTGTGTTGTTTTGACACTCACTAGCGCGCCATTTGTCAGGCAATAAATGGATACGTCCAAATGGATGGATGTTGACGTCGACCTTGATATTGGAATTCGGGAACTACTTAACCTGGCCATACACCGCCGCTCAAACAAGCCGAATGGAGCAGCGCTGCGCAATAAACGGTCCGTGTATATGTCAAAATTTAACTTCCGAAACGTTGAACTTTGACTGTTTTCGGCTTTTCTTTATTTATCATACTTGAAATTAAGGTGGGCTTTATTAGGTAGCGGTAGCCCTATGAATGTGTCGTAGCTTTGCCACGCGTTGCATCAAGTAATTATACTGGTACGAGTATCTGTTTGGTATATTAAGTAGGTATAATAATAATGGCAGAACTTACTCCTTGGGACCTTCGGTATCATAAAAAACTCATTTAAATTCAAGCCTAAGCAGTAAGCTATTCCAAACAGCAATATAAATGCTTGAAAATACATCTCTGACTATGATACAGCCAGGGTATATTGCAATAGTCATAAAATGTTACATGTAAATAAAATCGATAAAATGTTGAAAATATAATTCGAACTCTATACTGGCCAACCAACCACACGGCAGTCAGTTAGTAAAATTATTGTGAAGCCTTCACTCATTTCCTTCCAACGGTAGCATACGAGTATACGAGTAGGTATGTCAAGCAAGCGAGCAAGTATACGAGTAGGTATATCGATGTTATCTATCTCAAATCTGCTTGCCTACATAAAATAAAATTGTAATTATTACTAGTGGCTTTGTGAGCTGTAAGTAGAGATTTTGGCGATCGATATTTTAGAAACGAAGAATAATATCAAAATTTTGAGAAAAATTCCTCCGGACAATTTAGTCAGCTACAATTTGAGCCTAGAACAAAGACGATCGGGTTAAGGTTTTACCCTGAAGCCTAACGTTTTTGAAAAAAGTCAAAAAGTCAGAACGACATTTTTCCCATGACATTTATGACTTGTGTTTGTTGTGAATTATCGGGGGTATGAAAACATCCTGTTTGAGACGGGCGTAGATAAAAATGAAATATGTATACTTATGCGCCACGGCGACAATTATTCAAACTTCGATACGCGTGTGGAAATTTTGCAATTTGTTTGTTCACAGGCGTTGTGTCGAGGATAATTATGTTAATCTTAGAATAAAATAATTATCATTCAACGTTGTAGTTTTATTTTGTAACCTTTTCCTTATCCCGACTGTCTCGTCGCTCAGCGACAATATTTTTTAGAATTCCGTAGGTTCATTTCCAATGTGCTCGATGCATGTGTGAAGCACGAAATCTGTTTTTTTTTTTAAATTTCAAAAACTTAATTGCTAATAAAATAGTACATAATTATTGAAGCGGTTTACAAAATTTCACATGAGTCTGCGGTTTGTAGAGGAGAACAGCCGGACATACAAAAATATATTTTGCCCAAGCTGAAACGGAGAATTTCGTTCGCTTCGCTCGCTCGTTCGATTAAGTACGAAATAAGGCAGCAGCGTAGAATAATACTACTTCGAGCATTGAGGTTCGGGGCTAAGGAGGAAAGCGGGATTTTTCGGCTCTCTGTTTATTGCCATCAATAATGATCCAGGTTTCTTCGACGTATCCCTAACTGCTTAAAGTATTTAACCATTTCTTCAAATTTTTTATCTGTAATGATTGTGGGTACCAAAACATTCCTCATCGCGTATTTTTTCGTAGTTGTGTTACTTTTTTCTCTCCCATAGGGACCTGAGGGGTAACGATAACATATTATTTTAATATTGATATCAGTTTCAAGGTTAACGTCCCACTGCTCGACATTGGGCCATAACCTGCTGACACTTTTAATCATAACTCACAGCAATAGACGTTGACAACTGGGTGTCAATAAGAACTAAGGTGTCAAGCTCTCGGGTCGTTTACCTTACGGCATGTATATCATAGGGAACATGGTAAAGCCCAAACAATTGATCGCGGAGAAAGGAAACATCACACATCTGATTCGTTTCTTGCTCGACTTGAAATTAACTTGAAACATTTCGAGGGACCGCAGAGTGCTAAGTTCGAACAATACTAGTATTTTATCTGTCACAATATAAGGCCCAATTTATACCAATATTAGTGGCTCAGTGAGCTGTAGAAATCGCGAGACGGTTTTTTTTAATTGTTTTCTTAAATTTCCAAAAACTCAATGGCTCAAAAACCTTTACAGTTATTGAACCTGCTTACAAAATTTTACGAGAATCGGTTGGGAAATTATGCAGTTTTAAAGGAGAACAGTCGGACATACGAAATAATTGTTGCCTAAGCTGAAACGAAGAATTTCGTTCGCTACGCTCGCTCGTGTAATAAAGATTGTGAGATGGAGGTGGCAATCTCCGAAACTACTAATCTAGTTTCATTTTTAGGGTTCCGTACCTTAAAAGGAAAAAAATGGAACCCTTATACTCGTGCATCTGTCTGTCCGTCTGTCACAGCCGATTTGCTACGAAACTACTGGACCGATTGAGTTGGAATTTGGTACACATATGTAAATTGACCCAAAGAGGGACACGTAAAGTAAATTAATAAATTCTGAACAAGGGGGCCACTTTTGAGGGATAAACTGGAAAATTAAAAAAAAAAGTTTCGCAAACTGTATTGTGTGACATATCAAAGGAAAGGGGTTGTTGTAAGAATCTCAGATACATATTTTTTATAATTTTAGCAAAAACAGATTTGAAGTAATTTAGGAAAAAAATACCAATTTTGACCGCCCCCCCCCCCCCTTATCACCGAAACTACTAGGCTAAAAATTCTGAAAAAAAATCTGCTTAAAATTCTGGAAAATAGTTCCTTGCCTAAACATTACAGGAAAACCTATAAGAAGTTTGAGTATCCAAAGTAACGGGAAAATTCTCAATATTTTACGGAACCCTCACCACGCGAGTTGAACTCGCACTTGTCCGGTTTTTTTTTCAAAATGAGTATTCTACCTCAACAAGTTGAGAGTTGAGCTCGTTACAAGGTATTATTACGTGACATTAAAATCTCATTTCGAAAAAAAAATTACTAGACATGATCTTTCCGTGGACCCTTCAAATGCAATCTCGATCTCGTGAGATTTCATCCGTATTTTACGAGACTGAGTCTCATACAACTTTCGTACGAGATCTCGCGAGATTACGAGATTGAACTTTCCATATAAAACACTGCGTGACAAAAGTTTCACCTGACTCAAAAATAAAAACCTACAATTAATCAATTAAAGTTTTACTATTTTTAATTATATTAAAACCTGATGTCGACCTGCGGGTCGATCACGTAGCGCATTGTACGCGCGTCAGGTAGATCTAAATGTCACTTTTTATTTGGAAAAATGACAGTTGGATCTACCTAACGCGCGTTCAAAACGTTACGTGATCGACCCGCAGGTCGACATCAGGTTTTAACATAATTAAAAATAGTAAAATTTTAATTGATTAATTGTAGGTTATAAAACTTATAAATAATATTCAATAAATAGTTTAATTTTTTTGGAAAAATCTAAATAAATCGGAAAATATAATTATTCACTACAAGTAGTAGATTTTATTAAACATATTGATAATCATTAAATGGAATTCATAGCATTTGCATATGTTTTTAGTGAAAAACGCTAATAGTTAGATCTCGAAATCTCGCGAGACTGGCTTTGTGGTTGTCTAGGTCTGAAACCTCGCGAGATTGCACTCCCTATGCTGGGTGTAAGCTGCACAAAATGCCACTTTTATGCTCTAGTGCGGGCCTAACAACCACACGCACAATAAAAACTTACTAGAATAAACTTGTTATTTTATTTGATTTGGTTTTA
Source organism: Epinotia nisella (assembly GCA_932294315.1). Classification (NCBI taxonomy): domain Eukaryota; kingdom Metazoa; phylum Arthropoda; class Insecta; order Lepidoptera; family Tortricidae; genus Epinotia; species Epinotia nisella. Next base: position 15,717,446 of record OW028673.1, on the reverse strand, counting down.
CCAATTTCTTGTGTGTTTTCTACTACTAAATTAATAAAACCAGATAAATTATAAGTCACTTATTTTTTTTAAATGTATCGAAACATTAAATGATTTAGCTGTATGAAGGACACCTACCTAAGTCTCACCTGTCGAAAATTAGATATAAAATCTTTAAAAGTTAAGTGACGGGAATGAGCTTTTATTTAATTTAATTTTGCAATTATTTGTTATTTTCTTGCATTTGATGTGAAAAGCAGTGTATATAACTCGAGCATAAATGAGCCATTTTACCCCTCGACTTAAGTATCCACCCTCGCCAGTGGCTCGGGAGGATATAAAGACGTCTCAGGCACGTCTTATGCACTTGTTGTACAATCTACTAATTGTACTCAACTACCAGAGAGACATCAATGATTTTGATGATGCTTCATAGATACTTGACTGCCTAATATCCAAAATGCGAAAATTAGGATGTTTGAATCAATCCCCCAAAGGGACGATATTGCGGCTGATATTTGATACGAAAATTCGAGAGGACGAAGTTGCAAGCAGAAAGTTGTACCTACGATTTTTATTTTACTATTATTGATATCTTCATTTATACAGGGTGCAGTCTTATCGGTATTAAGCATGAGTTTATGAACTTCAAAAAGGCTTCTGTAGTTTTTATCATTTGAAATGAGCCTTTCGGCATACATTGTTTGAATTAAATCCTTTGTCCTGAAGGTCAGTTTGTCAGAAAGGACTTTACATAAAATTATAAACACTATGATCAGTTTTAGCAATAAATATTAAGTCAAAACTGAGTGATATTATTTTAGTGTTTTTACTCAGTTTCTTTTGTAAGTTAGCACTGAATCATCACCAGCCCATATACGTGCCACTGCTAGGCACAGGACTCCTCTAATGAAAATTATCGGCTAATAGGGATATTACTCACCTCCTTTATATATTTTTTTCGTCAGTGCTGACGCTCCGTCAGCACTGACGATATTAGGTTGAGGATGAGGATATAGTAATAAGTATATAAAGATTGTGAAAATAACAGTTTGATGTAATTCCATTTTCTATAAGGACGAATAAAGTCTGTACTATCGATAAAGTTTCAGTTAATCGTATGGAAAATAACATTTGGAATTTGTAATCTAGTTACGGAATATTTGTTTAGTAACTTTTTAACAACCGTTATACGAAGAATATGTAACGTATTCAGATTAAAAAATGCTAGGGCTATATCAGTGGTCAAAATGGCGATGTCGATTATGTATTATACTCGTATGTATATGGATCTATTATTGGGGAGATGATATTATGCGGACGAAGTGAACATGGAAATTATCTCGACATCATTCAGATGTCCGTTTGCTTCTTCTTTGATTCTGATTCTACATTGACTAATACACCCAAAGAAGACCAAATACTGCCAACACGGGAAAAAATCCGTGTAAAGGCGAATTTCGATATAGTTGTAGGTAAATGTGTCTTCAACATACAAAAAGTACTGGGGGGTGGGGATGGAGCTAACGGGTAAAGGGAGGTGTAAAGGTTCGTTTTTTAGTTTCTCGTAAATAACTCGCAAAAAGTGTTCTTAAAGATAAGTACCTAATCTACATAAAATTATCTCTAAAACTCATTTTATACACTTTTGCTGGGATCAATATTTTGAAATATAGATGGAAGAAGATGGACAATAAGAAAATAAACTTATGTTCTAAGTATAGGACCGGTTAGCCTAGTGAGTAGTGACGCTGCCTACGAAGCTGGAGGTCCTGGGTTCGAATCCCAGTAAGGCCAAATATTTGTGTGATGGGCATGAATATCTGTTTCTGAGTCTTGGGATTTGTTCTATGTATTTAAGTATTTATATCTACTATTATATATATCGTCGTCTAGTACCCAAAACACAAGCCTTATTGAGCTTACTATGGGACTAGTTCAATTTGTGTAAGATTGTCCCCTAATAATTATTTGGAATTTATTTATATTATTAAGTATAGTGTCGTAAGTGCATTCGAAAATAACCCTAGAGGTGTGAACCTGTAGCGTTGGGCGATAGTACTACTGGGTCATTGGTTGTCTGTCACTGGCTTTAGGATGTCATCGTCTCCTCTGGCGCACAAGCTCTCGCAGCTCCCTGTGCGTTGCCCCGTAGGTATGAACGAGAGCGCTGTCGGGCTGGGCCCCCACAGGTTGGGAGATATATCCGATACACAATTACTTGTTTTTCAATATGAGTGGAATAAAATAAATTGTACTCCAGGAGGGTACCTGCCGCACTGCGGTTAGTGAACACCTAGATTTTCCAGGCGCAGATTCGGAGACTGTGACTGGAAAATCCTGCCTTTCGTTATCTGGAGAGGACAAGTTACATTCTACTAGCGATAGGAAGAAGAGGTGGATAGGTGCGCGACAGCATCACCTGTGCATCAGATGGTGCAGCCACGCGCTGAGACCGAATCTCAAGTTAGGCGTTCGCAGTCAATCGAAACGGTTTTGGAGTTCCAGCTGAAAGCTCTCGGGGGTTTGGATTTGGGTGGATGCTGGACGGAGCGTAGACAGTGGTACCTGACTCCATTCTCAAGACCACATTTTACCGATGCACGGACTGGGTGTGGGGTGCGATGCGGCTGCCATAAATATTGGTACAGGAATCAGTTTAATTTTGTGAGGTGGGGGATGTCGGTCTCGGATGGTTACAGAGCTCAGTGTGGAGTAAGACAAAGGGGACTTACGTCTCCACTACTTTTCAACATTTATGTTAATCAGCTGATTGTCGAGCTTAGCAGCACCATGGTTGGCTGTTCGATCGGTGGCAAAATGGTAAACAACATAAGTTACGCCGACGACATGGTGCTGTTGAGCCCGTCGATCAGTGCTATGAATAAATTGCTGAAGGTTGACACGTATGCGGAGTCTCACGGGCTCATCTATAATACAGGGTGGACCATAACTCTTTTTACATTTCAAACTAAAATTAAATGAAAACTAATTATATCAGATGAAAACCGTTTATTAATTATGAAAACACATGAATAGGGATTTTATTTTTAAAAAATTACGTCATCCATATGTGATCCTTCATTATTTTGGCATTGCCGTAACCTGGAGCGAAAATTTACAGTGACGGCCTGACAAGTGTTCCGAGAAATGTGGACCAAAAGTCCGTTAACTTTTGAATCGGTAGCTGCGTCGGGGAGCGGTGGCGGGAAGGTTAAGGACGCCATGGCACTAAATTCCCATTGGCCGCTCTTGCATTTCGTAACCCCGCCGCCTTACCCCGCCACCGCTCCTCGACGCAGCTACCGATTCAAAAGTAAACGGACTTTTGGTCCACATTTCTCGGAACACTTGTCAGGCCGTCACTGAAAATTTTCGCTCCAGGTTACGGCGTGTCCAATTCAATAACGGCTTCAGGATGCTGTTGGGGCTACCACGCTTTTGCAGTGCGTCAGGCATGTTTGCGCAAGCACGAATGGACAATTTTCATGCCATAATGAGAAAAAGAATCGCCTCTCAAATGTTTCGCCTGCGAGGTAGCACCAACAGCTTGCTGTTAGATATAGCAGAGAGATGGGACTGTCCGTTCTTTGGTCACTGGGCGTCTGCTCATCATCCTGTGTATCAAGACCCCAAATAAAATTTAAGGAATAAAAAACTGTGAGACCTAGGTTAAGATGTACTAATACTAGTAATGTAAGTCTGTATATTACTAACAAGCGATGGGCAAATTGGCCTGAAATAAATGGTTTATTATTAAAGCAGGAATTGCCTGCTTCAGTGTTTGCGGTGTATGCTCCAACTCCTGCACTAACGGAGCCCCCATTGAAAATTCAGATTTAGAAGATAATTAGGAATTAAATTTTTACCACACCCCATACTTAGAATATTGGTTTTTCTTATTGTCCATCTTCTTCCCTCCATATTTCATTAAATATTGATCCCAGTGAAAACAAAAATTAGAATCTGTTTAGGATTTTTTTTTATGTAGTTGACTTATTTATTAAAATATTTTTGGTACACCGTTTACGAGTTATTTACGAAAAACTAAAAAAAGGGATATTTACACCCCCCCCCCCCTACCCGTTAGCTCCACCCCCACCCCCCAGTACTTTTAGTAAGTTGTTTCAGACACGTTTACCTACAACTATAGTTAATTCGGTTTTACACGGATTATTTCCCTTATGTTTTATTTGTTGGGTAGGCTAATACATATATACGAACAGCAGTTGCGTAAAAGGTAGTAAGGAAAGACGTGCACGAAAACAAATATAAATAATCAATCTTTAATAGAAATGGTATTAACATCAACGGTCTTCTCTCGTCGATTTATTTTTGGTGGACAGCAGCACGGCTCATGTGCCTGAGGACCATTCGATCTTCTATTATTTCTATTACGTCTCGATTTTTTTACAAGTATCATGTGGTTTTTTAATTGTGCTTCTTCGCGCTTTTTCAAAATGCCACGGAGTTTTAAAAAATCAAGTGCTTTGTCATCAATTTCGAAATCCAACTTGCATTCTGCGGAAACAAAGAATGATCAAATTTATTGAATCGCTAATAATTTACCGGTGTTTCCTGAGAAATAGAACAACCGAATCACCGAGACTTGTTTACAGACTTTCTCGATGAAAGCTTTTGGACAGTTGATATTTATAATATAAATTCATTCACGTTCTTAAAATCAAGTAAATTAGCAGAAAGATAAGTGGTAGTATCATGCCTATCCTACTCGCATTATGGCGCGAAATGACACTTGTCTGTGGTAACCCTATACTTATGGCTTATTGCCGCACCGAACAAAGCACACCGCCCTGTTTTTATAACAGTATTTTTTGAAGTGGATACTTCTTTGCTCGCGTTATTGTATAGAGGTACAGTTCAAAATGTATCACGTGACTTCCGGAATAACTTTTTGTAGAGAAGCCTAATCTGATTTCAAATAATTGTTTGTAACATGTTTTAATCCTTCTTTATTTGCCATTAGTTGTTAGTCACAAAATGTTATTTAGTTTATGTGGCGATTATGAAAATAATGCTGAAATTACCGCCATTTTCAATGTATCGCGAGTCAAATGACCTACGTCAGTCAATGTTGCCATATATACCGATTTATCTGTACTTATACAGATTTTAGTGTATTTCTGTAATTTCTGTGATTTTTTTTAAGTACAGTTTGCTCAGTACGGAACCCTCGGTACGCGAGTCAGACTCACACTTTTTTTTATTAGGGTTCCATAGCCAACAAAGAAGTATCCACTTAAACTTAATTAACGGTTGTATCTCCGACACAACCCGCTTCTTTTTTTACCCAGCAGTAGCGTAGCTGCTAACGAAATTCAAAATTCCGATCAAAGTGAAAAATGTTGGTATCCACGTGTTGTTTATTAAGTTTATGCATTTCTAGGGGGATGAAGTTGTTCACGTCCGCAGGAATCGCTGCTCGCTCCCGGCACGAGTCCCCAGGGTAGCGCTAAACGAACAACAAACCGTTGGCTGCTGTACCTACCTGTTGCGAATATCTTACAACCTCATAGCACCACAGTCGTACACCGAATATTGTACACTATTGTAAAGTGCCATACGAATAAAAAATGCATTTCCAAATTATTTATGCTAAATTTAATAGTGTAAACTTTTAATTTAAACACTTCTGTCAAATCTCAACAAAAAATACCAACAGTCAAATATCACCAACATAAACGAATAGTCGAATACCTATTCACGGAATCCTGTGGCAATTCATGTTGAGTATAATGAGTATACATTTTAAGGTCATTCAATCTAAATTGCACTGTCAAATCCGATCACTAGAAGAACTATAGGTATAGTCAACAGCAAAAGTAGGTTATCATTTTTTCACCTTATCGCAATGGAATAAGGTACAAAAGTGATAACTTACTTTTGCTCTTGACTGTACGTATCGCGGCGACTCTTGATCTCCATGACAGAGCTGTCATCTCAGTACAATCTAACGTTTTAAGGTTATAAATTGTACAGAAATTCACCGCCATACGTATAAAATACTTGAATTTTATGGTTATTTGATTTGTCGTTAACCACCTCTTACGTCATCATCATCAGCATCACACCCTTGTCTCGTAGTGTAAACTTGACAGCTAACATCGTCGCTAAAAGAATAGAGAGAGGACCTACTGTACCTTAGTACTATCGTATTCTGTGGCAGGCTTACACTTGGGCCTTCGAAGTCATTGTCGCGTCACTGCTGAAAAGTTTGGCAGGCAGGGTTTGATACTTACCATCGTTCGGAGGACATTTGCAATCAAAATTAATTGCTTCATAAGGTTTATGGTCGGGTTTCCACACTACATGTCGTCTTGTTTCAGGAGAGTTATCTAGCGTCCACTTATCCCATGGTGGCTGTTCAGTTGACATTAAATTAACTTGAAAGAGGATCAATAAAATTGCCACCATGGTGCTGGCATGCACCTGCCGAAACCAAAAGAAAACCAACACTAAATATGTGCTAGGATTCATGAGAAATATGGATATGTGTTCAAACTTTTTTTGCAATAGATGTGGAAATAGTAGAACTATTATTGTTTTGGCTGTTAAACCAACGTATTTATAACCTATTCCATATAAGATTAGAAAAATCGTGCATTATCGTCATGCGATTTCAAGGAAAACGATTTTTGAACGCAAAATTATTTAGTAGTGTTTATGTTTAAAGCTCTTAATGATCGGAATAAGTAAAACCAGTACAATATTTCCCTTTGATATTCTAGATAAACGAAGAAACTTAGACAAAAACCGTAATGTAAAAATGTCAACCGCAATGAGGTAGGTATATACATATATGGAGCAGGCAAACAACGTAGTCTGCGATTGTCAAACGATTTTGCGGGACATAAATATTCACACAGGTATCTTTATTTTTCCGAGTTTTCATTAACTTAACATACTGTTTGTGAATTTTCTATAGTAAAAAAAAAGCTGCGCACTTTTTGGAAGAAACGTATGGTACCGGGAACTATGGAATCTGATGGTAAAACCTGAAGTTAGCCATAGCATTGTATGGTGCCAAGGAACTGATCTGATTAAGGAGCTGGCCATGGTAACCCTCTAATTATCAAGGGAATCTCATTAAATTATCCTTAGAAATGCTGAATGATTTTAATAAGGTTATGGTGAAACTAAATATTTCACGGAATTACAGAAACTTATTGAAACCACATTTGGGTTGTTTAATAGTTAATCTTGTCAAGGCTTGAGACACGAAATTTTGGAGTTTATTTATTTTTAATTTGCTATTAAAATAAAATTACGGTAAAGTTTATAATATAATAGAAAACAATTTTTACAGGTAAAGCACACACTACAGAACAAAGTTGAGGCTTAAAGTTTAATGTAGTCATTAGCACTAAATCCATTTCCAATTTGATTTATTTGCTAATCCTTTTTCTAAAATACATACCATCAGATCTACAGTTATAGTCCGATTTTGATAAATAATATGTCGTTCGATTCGTCTCATGCTGGAGATTTGCGATAAGGTGGATTTTTATTTTTTTAACATAAAAGTACTAAAATTATAATTTAAAGAATCTAATCTACTGTGCGCTTACCACGTGACCTTGGCTGCGTGATGTCACGTGCGTTACTCCTGTTTTGACTTGAGATGACAATCAATGTAAAATAAATAAACAAGAATTGAACTCAAACCTGTAGTAAGTTCTTCAGCATAAGAAAATAAATGTTGAGTCGGCCACATATGGATACAACACTAAGAAAATAGAAAATAAACAATCTTTTACAATGTTTACAAAAACTGACAGACGTATTGCGTCAACTGTGGATTCATTTTTTTTTATTGACATATAGATGTCAATATTATTTGCCATGTTTATTTTTACTTACTTCAGAAAAAATTATATTACTAACTTATTTTCCTACATTCGCGATGTTGGGAAAACAATAAGGTTTAAACTGTGGTTTAAATTAAACCCATTAATTGTCGTGGACCCCATAGACGGCTTTGTTTACCTTACTTAGCACAAACAAATTTAGGCGCCGATAGGCTTCAAATTTCGAGTAAAGATGTAGAAAACGAAACTCGTTTAAGTAATACATTTATTTTCGTATACCGGGAGGGGAGGTACTCTCATTGGCAACATTGTTGACTTTTGACTTGAATACCATCCAAATTATTTCAGGTTCAGATAATTATATTTCGATTACAGGTAGGTATAAATTGTAATTTATCAAACCGATATGACTTAATACTGGAAAACATAAACCATTAAACTATTTAGAGGTATAAATAGTCAAATGCAACTATAACCGGTAAACCATTAACGGTCCCCGATACAGTATTCTGTGATCTGTGCCAATACTAATAATAAACAGGTGTAATGTCTGTGAAATACAAGTTTATATGTTGAGGGTAGTCTCAGAAACTATACCCATCCTATTCTAGAAACCCTTTCTTCAGTAGGTACTTATGTTATTTATGTAGAATGGACCTACGGGATTATGTGCTATATTTTATCCTGTCGCTCCGCCTAGGTTCTTTGTATACGCGGCGGAGCCGCGCGGAAAACTAGTACAATTAAATATCCTTATTATTTATTAAATGTATGGGTAGAACGGGCATAAAACCAAACGGTAACTGCTTGTTACGTTTCCTCTCTTCCAGATTCGCATTTATTGAGTCTTGGCGGTATTTTGGTTCTCGTATGAACGTCGTTGTCGGTGCGAGTCTCCGCATAAGTGACAGTTTTGAAGGTATCATATTATTAATCGTTTTTTGGATCATAGACATCTTAAGCCATCGCATCTTTTTCGAGTGTGAAGCCCTAGAGTTCGGCGTAATTAGATTCCTGTATGTGTATTCTTGTTCGGATTTGAGTGAGTAATCGGCTCCATCTTCCTTGGCTTGGTTGTAACCATCCGGAATAGTATTTTTGCGTGGCGGTTTATTTCGCATAACGTCTAGCTCTCGAGTGTTTCTAAATTCAGCATAGTCTGGATAAACACTATTCCGGGTCCGAGTGTTTTTAAAATCTTCAATATCTGGGACCCTGGTGCCCAGAGTTTGCCTGTAGCCATGATAGGCAGTGCTTTGAGTTCCTGTTACCTCACTGTAGCCATGATAGGCAGTGCTTCGAGTTCCTGTTACCTCACTGTAGCCATGATAGGCAGGGCTTCGAGTTCCTGTTACCTCACTGTAGCCATGATAGCCAGTGCTTCGAGTTTTCCTAATCTCAAGGCCTGGGAAACCGGTGCTCTTAGTGTCCACAACAAATCCTGGATACATCGTGCTTTTAGTAATACGATTATGTGTTACCTTCTCATAATAGGGACTACAGGTCGTAAAAGGAGCTCTGGTTGGTCTAGTACTAAACAAATGCTCCGCTTTTCTGTTATCGTTTGGATAAAGCTTTTTAAAAAGTTTTTTTCCATACTTTCCAAGAAGCAGTGGAAACGCCATTCCAAAATTAAACCTTGTATAACTACCTGTACATCCATTCTTACAGATTTTATACGGCGCAGTGAATAACAGGCGTTCAGGTTTTTCTATTTCAATATCTAAAAAAAAACAACATCATAACGACACTCACTCCCTGTAGAATGTAGTGTAGTATCTTAATGAAGTGGTTCTTACAGTATTCATTTTTTACCGTGACACAAACAGCAAGCACAAAGATTAATTCAACTGTGGTATATCGCTCTCACATTATAGGTGCTGGGAAGTAGGTACATAAGTATAGGAAATAATATATGGAAAGGACCAAGGTTGCATTGCAGCCTGATCGCGGTCTACCATTATGTCATTTTGCTTTGTATTTATCATTGAGTCAATTAACTCACGTTCTTTGTGAAGCAATTTTCTGATGTACTCTGCCCCGTCTGTAGCTTTTGCATTGTGTTCTGCGAAAATTCCTTGTATTAATAAAATTATGGATAAAATAGGGCGATCAAATGCCATTACGTGTACTAAACTAACGTGACTTACATTTTACTTGTATCCATATAGAGACCAGGCAATATTATATTTTACGTCATACTTTCGCAACAACGCGTTGCAAAACAGTTTCATATCGAGTTTAAGATATATAGTATGTTTTTATTGCTTTTTTATTTGGTTATTTTCTGCATTGACTTTATGTACAAATTTTGTGAGCGTTTGGCAAATTTTACTAATGTAATTAGTTTCCGTCAGTCATGCGCTTCTGAAAGAGACGGCGTGGCGAAGCGTATCGTCCGCCAATATTTATGTAGGCGCATTAATTTATGTCTGTCACTAGCTCGAACGTCTTTCCAATTGGCGAAAGAGTTTACAATAGTCGCACTGCTCCCAAGGTATAAATAGTCGCCCAAGACCGTGGCCCATAGTGAGGGAATGTTAATAAATTCTAGTGTGGCGACATTACTCATGCGCACTGTTTATACTGAAGTTGCCAACAATAATGTCTAAAGTAATGAAAAAAGGCATTTTGTAATAAAATGTTGGCAATTTTTTCAAAATTGAGTCACTATTATTAAGCTACGATACTTTTATATTTACCTGCCATAAAATAATTATCAATCACCTTATAGGTATATGTAGATATAATAATGTACTTCAAACGCGGCCTAAGAATATTTTTTTAAAACATCTCTTTTAGGGTTCCGTACCTCACAGGAAAAAAGGGACCCTTATAGAATTATTTCGTTGTTTGTCTGTTTACCTGTCTGTCTGTCCGTCTCTCTAGACCATTTTCCTCAGGAACGCGTTGAGTAATTTCATCAAAACCAAATCAAGTCTCTTAGAGTTGTGAATAAATCGAACTTCTAGGTTAACACAATAAATAGTAGATGGCGTCTCAAGGGAGTAAAATAATAAATTTACGTCGAGGGCGGTAAATTGAATCCTAAGTAAATCAAAAAATTCTACAATAGAATCCTGAGCGTAGCGAGGTATTAGAAACGTTGAATATTGAGCGTAAATAGTGGTTCAAGTGTTTACGCCCAAGATGGAAATAATTTTGCTTCCATAAGTGACACATCTTTTATGAGGAAAATTGAAATTCCTCTTTTGAGGGCAACAATTACTCTATTTTGCATGACAGGTGTGAAAAAGATATGGCCGTTTATGTCTCACACTTTCGCATATTTTAACATTTGCAAGGAATAAAAATCTATAGGGGACCTAGGATAATGACATTTGGCAAGAAGCAAGGACTTATAGTACAAGTATAGGGCATGTCGTATTTTTTAAATGAATTTACAATGAATAGGGTCCCGGTCCCGACACAAAGATTAGTGGATTATAATTTGGAAGCAAAGCAACTTTAGCATATGGATTATCGTATGGAAGGACTTCATTAGCACAAGCTAAACATATTTTTTATTATTTTTCCAATTTATAGTTTTTGATTTATTAGGTATGACGAAAAATGTAAAAAAAAATAACCTTGTGATATACAAAGCGAATAATACGCCCGTTTACATCTTTACATGGGTGTACGAAACTCTCGGTGCGCAAGTCCAACTCCCAATTGACCGTTTTTTTATACCTTGCTCGGCAAATTGGCAAAAAAGCGGACCGTATAAAGGTAAGTATGCATTAACGATTTCCTCTTAAGTTTGCACTGCAAAAAACTTTGAGGAGATCTGACTAAGTTTAGTTGTTTGGCAGTGGCTTCGTACGGTCGATATTTCCCCAGTTAAGGTGCTCCATTGACTTTCACCATCCAACTTAATATGGTTTTTTTAAGTGTAGTTTACTTAGGTCTTGAGGAAATGGTACGCGAAAATTAAATAACTACTTACCAGATAAAAGATGCGAACCATGGGCGTGCTAGTTTGGATCAGGGATACCGATATTTCCACCATACAAAAATACAGGTTTTATTTCGTTCAATTTCGTTCTTTGGTTTATAATATCATTTTTGATCAGGCTGTCTAATAATACGAACATGTTACCTAAATACACGATAGAGACCTACGATAAGAGCCTAAAATAATTCAAAATATTAGACTATTTCGGGGACTTCTGAAAAAACCGGTTCCGATCCCTGGTTTGGATCGCCCTTGACTGATTTATAGGTCATTTAATTTGACAGTACCTGTTGCGGACAGCGATCACCGGGGTCAACGAGAAACCACGTAATCATATAGTGCAACAGTGTGTTTAAGGACATTATGTGAAAGTGCACAGACTAAACTACACTTATAGGCACCCATACCCCATGTACCCATAGCTATAAGTACATATTAAAGTTCTTAGAACATTATTTAAAAGTCACCATTGGGACTATATCAGGCGACAGTCCGCCACAAGACTGACATCGGCAGCGCGAGTTACGATTGTAGTGAATTAGCCAATCACATCGAATCACTATTTGGTGCGAAAATGACTGACAGCATGTTTGTAAGACGTTCGTATCGATGTCCGGAAGAACTGGAAAACTAGAAAAACCTTATTTTCTGTAAGTTAGCTTCCTGAAAGGGAAAAACCCCACATTTCAGTGTAGAAAGTGGGCGTTAACCATAAATCTGGGCAAGTCCAGACTTGTCGGCTGAGCCACCCAAATTCGAGTATAAAAGGGGGTCTCAGTCCAGTAATATTTAGTGTTCATCCGACTCCTAAGTGAAGAGTCCTGCCTAGCAAACAGTAAAGCTCCAAACCTAAGAACAAGTAGTGATCAGTATAAGTAAAGAAATTAAGTAATAATTTCAAAGTGTTTTTGTGACAGTGAATTTACTAAGTCTCTGGGACTTAGAAAATTTCGAGTAGTTTTCGTCGTAAATTGTGTTTTTTAGACATAGTCATTTTTTTGTAATTTCTTAATTTTTGTCAAAGTGTTTTTTCTCGTGTTTTGTATTATATTTTTTGGACTTAGTGTAAATTTGATTGTTTTTGGACTTAGAAAAATCGTGTATGTTTGGGACTTGTAAATAAATTGTGTAAAATAAAACTTATTTTATTTTATCGTGGCACCTGTTAGGGCTGTTAGGCGGATCCTTAGGAAGGTGAACTCTCCGCTCACTCATCTAAGCTCTCACTATCGTGAGACTGTCGAGTAATTTTATCGTCATGCTACCCGAGGCGAGGTAGGTCTTGTTGCCTAACGCAGTCGTGGCTTTGGTGTTCTCTCTGTCACGAGAGAGCCATACCTATCGAAGGCGGTGGGGGACGCGCATGTAGGCGTGTGTGTCCGCGGCGATTGCTCAGGTCGGCAACAGTACCCAAGAGGAGTTTGGCGACTAATGTCTTTATTGAAAAATGGCTAGGTATAAAAATGCCGACAACTTATATAATGCCGAAAAATATCAAAGACTAGAATGATTTGTGTCAATGTATAATAGTAGATTGTATGACAAGGGGCTAAAATAAGCCATATTACCACGAGATGGTTATTTTCCCGAGCGAAGTGAGGGAAAATATTTCGAGGGGTAATATGGCTTTTAGACCCGAGTTATACACTCTACTTTTCACTTCGACTGCGAGAAAATAGTAAAACAAAAATTATCCATCCACAATCAATAATAAATTCCACGGCGCAAAGATTATTCGATTTGGCGGCATACTTTTTTAATAAACTGCTTTGACATAGATACAAAATATTGACACCACGAATAAACGCCTCTGAGGCGTCCAATACACGGTGAAGTATTATCACTCGATCCACACGCTGTCTCTTTCTCATTGCAGTTACAGAAAGAGACAACCTATGGTGGATCATCAGTATTTAATCACCGTGTATTGGCCGGCTGACCGTCTACAGGCGCGTCGTTGACATCCAGAGGCGTTTTTGTTTTAATAATTATTGTGAGTTAGGGACTAAAAAACACCTGATATTTGAAATTAATTCTAGTTTCTGATTGGTTTTTTTAAATATTCGCTGTAATCCGGTTAGTTGATAGCAAATACAATTTTTTTTAAAGAGTGGTGATTGGTGGATTTAATACGGCGAAGTGTTTTGATTGGTCAAATTAAATGTTTTAGAAATCATAAATATTTATACATATTTTCCCTAGGGGCTACATGTACCACTTTAGCCCCGCTTGCTAAGCCTAATATGACACACTTTTCGAGCATGAGGAGTGAAAAATAATATTTATAATAATATTTGTGGACAATCTTACACAAATCGACCTAGTCGCAAACGAAGCAAAGCTTGTACTATGGGTACTAGACGACGATAAACATACGTATACATAAATTTATATATAAATGGAAATCCATGATTCAGGAACAAATATTCGTGCTCATCATACAAATAAATGCCCTTACCGGAATTCGAACCCAGGACCTCTAGCTTCGTAGGCAGCGTCACTTCCAACTGGGTTAAAGCGGTCGTCAAATAAAAATGTCGACATATAACAATACCATCTGATTTATGACGATGTATAACAATGACGACATGTAATTATGCCGACCTCATAATGTATTGAAATTACTATATAAAATTCCCATCATGACTGTCGCAGAATACAAGAGTGTGTTGGGGAGTTATGTTCATACTTTCACTAGTACTACTACTAAAAATACAAGAAAATCACTCGGGTTTTGTCATAGACCACAGTGTTAAAAATTCAAATACACATGCCAGAACATGTAACATTTTAAAAAATTAATATCATTGGGTAGGTTATTAGGTTCGTTAGGTACATATATATTCAGATGCCCGAAGGCCAAATAGACCAGAAAAAGGAGCCCCACTCCGCGGGGCTCCGTCAAAACTGTCAAAATACCAGGAGACCATACATTAATAGGAGAACCTTGACTTTTTTCCATTGTCACAACCAGAAACTCCTATTAATGTATGGTATCCTGGTATATCGACAGTTTTGACGGAGCCCTTCGGGCATCTGAAATACCTAACGATAACCTAACCTACCTAGTGTTGGAAGAAGTACATGCACCTTTTTTTTGTAGTTTTCAGAAATCAAGCGTCAGGCAAAGACTACAATATACATACTGAGATAGACAGGCAACTCGGCCAAATTGAGAAGGCATTATATGCTTGCGTACAGGCGCCACCTACTCGGTAGATATCAAAAACTTTTCAACCGATTAAAAAAAGGAGGAACTTCTGAATTCTGTCGTATTTTTTAAATCAGTATTTTCAATGTTTGTTATAACTATTTGTGAAATGAAACATAAAAGTGAGGAATATACAGATTTATTTAAGTTAACCTAATATGTTACTATAAATCCTATAACATCTGTATTACTTACATATAACCAACAATAAAGACCGAGTTTGAATATTATAATCTACAATTGTAAAATTTTACACTGTAGCCATTTATTACATTGATATCTCTATTAAATTAATTTTGTTCAGCAGTACCTACCTATCAAAGTCTTGCTCATATCTCCCTACAATTTATAACCACTCAGATGACTCTGTCATAGGAATCAAGATTCGCCTCGATATGTATAGGTAGGTATAGAAGATCCACCCAAACATACTACTTGGAGTACAATTGATAAATCCAACTTTTGTTTTATATTTATCCAATTCAAGGCAATGTTCTATTGTTGTCATTATGATCTTGCATAAAGCAGGAATTAAAAGGTAATAAATTACTTTCGAGTCCCTCGCCACGAGGGATAAAAGATGGCGACATAATGGGCACCCATTACAATTATTGTGTTTTATTATAGCCGATCGATCATTCAGTTATTTGCAAATGTATTGCCCGGGCTTGTCTATGGTGGCGAACTGTGCTCATTAGTTATATTTTTATTTTTATTTGCTCTTTATTGTACCGAAATAATTTATAAGTAATTGATTGAAGTGATGAATCATTCTTACATCAAATTAATTACTTCGTGAGTAATAATTTGTTCAAGTAACTGAATATCATAGAGTAGAGAGAGATCGCATCGTTATAAATTATAATACGGTGTGTAACTTCCATAAGAACATATATTTTAAGGGCTGAAAAGCTGCCCTAATGAACGTGAATTGGTATGTCTAGTTTAAAAAAAAACAGTATTTTTTCATACAAATTAATTTAGCACGCAATGTATCGGTAACAAAACTAACAACTGAGTCGCTTAAATTCAAACTCAGGTAAATCCATCTGTCAGATCATGCGATTTTGGTATTATGAAAAGGTAATAGGGTAGATATTTGCAGAGAGGGTCGAATGGATTTATCTGCGTTTGGAGTTAAGCGACACACTGACAGCAACATTTGAAACTAGCTCTGCCTCTCTGAAACGTCAAATAAATGTTAGCAGTACATTGCTGCACGAGAAAATTTAAAAAATGAATACCTCTCCATTAGAAAAGGTAATTGTAAAATTTATGTTCTAATGGATGTCACACACTGTATAAATAAACACAACAGGACTAAGGGAATGCAGCGACGATATCTTATTGTCGGTGTCGTAAGTAAATTCTATTCTTACCCATCCACCTAATCGATGTCTAGGCTCCGTTGGTCATTGTAACATTTAATTATCTCCAATTTGGCCGATTGCCTATTTTACCTGCAAGGTATCCCATAGTGCTGGCCGACTTCCAAATGATTACATTCACTGAACTGTCAAAGATAAGTTATTTTAGATACCTCGACATTGAGAATTTGAGTTACGGTCGTTGAGTGGATGTGTCATACAGATGTGACATTGGACGACTTGAATCAAGTGTCATTTTACTTTGTTCAATTGCGTCTTTTGTTAAACTGTCATTTTGATTTATGTTCGTACCATTTTAAATCCTAAAATTAAAGTAAAATACATTTTCTACTAGTATTTGCCCGTGACTACGTCTGCGAGAACACCCACACCAACTTTCATCCCCAATTTCATCTCTTTGGACGTTAATTTATGGGATGAAAAGTATTTCATATAAATACGTTCAGCCGTTTTTGCGTGATTGCGTAAGAAACATCTGAACATCCAAACATTTAAAACTTTCACATTTATAATACCACGCATATGCATGAGTAAGATTTTTGATAGGTATGAATTAGATCCCGAATACATTAATTCGGGATATAATTCATACCTACTCAGTGCCTGAGAGACCGTGATTTACTCGGCGTCGGCGTCGCGAGTGAAAACCCTACGAAAACGAAATATCCCAGAAATGAGACCAGGCTAGAGCGATTTTCCGCTCCCGTGAACCTCAGAATCGTAAACCTCATTGAGATCGTTAGAGCCGATTTCGAGAACTCATTGAGACTCGAAACCCGAGAATATTGCTCGTTTAATAGTATAAAGTATGCCTTTGAAGAAGTCAGTGGCTATGACAGGTGATCACTCCGTAATGAATTTATCGTTATTAGAATAATTTTACGGTCCGTCCGCCGAGTGAATATAGTAGGTACATATGAAAGATCGCAAAGTGCAAGTTGATTAGTAGGTACCTACTGTGTTCTTTGTATTTCCGAAACGAAATACCTAGGCAAGTCACAAAATCAGTTGCCTTCTGAATAAAATAAATGTATTAGATTGATAATTAATTATGCATATGTAAGTACTAAAATAAACATAGGTATAGAGTCTATACCTATGATTATTTTAGTACTTACATATGCATAATTAGATCACGTAACGCATTGTACGCGCGTCAGATATCTAAGTGTCACTTTCTGTATGGGAAAATGACAGTTGAGTAGTCCTAACCTGCGTTTGAAAAGTTACATGATCACTCCTCTGGGAACAAACAATGCCCCGAGTAGGAGGGTAGGTAATAGGTATTCTACTGAAGTCCCATTTTATTAATAAACCTTGTACACGATAAGGCCTTGTATCTAAACGCAGTAATTTAACTTTCTCCGAGGGAAGTGTTTATTTGTATCTAAAATAAGCTATGCGAGCAGCATTTACTACTTTTAAAAACTAATTGCATTCGATGACGTGTATCAATCTATCGGATATTCCAGAAGCGTTATTCAGGAGTCGATACATTAAGTGCACAACTACAAATATCCGATCACTAGTTATTGCACATTAAAAGTGCGTCTCTCCAGTACTGTCTTTGCATAGATTAAGAGTAACGGTTTAAATGCCAGTTAACAATTAACACATGCTGACATCGCATAGCACTGACTCTTATCTAAATAATTAAGTTAATATCGCTTTGCATTGCTAGATTTAAAACCCAAAAGTCATTCTCAAAAGCAAATGTTTATTTATACATACTTACATTAGTTTATACTCTAGCAAGGCATAGCAGATATGATAAGAAACGAGTGTGCACAAATGCGTCTGTGATAGGAATATGAGAATGATATTATTTCTTGACTTTATTTTAAACTTAGGTAGAAAAAAAAAACCACATTAAAACTTAAATATTTATTGCCTTATTTAAGACATATTAGAGTTAGGAATGCGGACAGCTTCCGAGCGGAGGTTTGTTACGCTAGAGGTTGCACCGCTCGTGCGGTTATGTTCGTAAGTGTAGCTGCATCACGACAAGGAAATCCTGTAACAGTACCACAAAGGTCACGCGGGAGTCTGGGAGGAGTCCGCGGAGCGAGGCCAAGCGAGGGTGTTAGAGCGAAGCTAGATGGAGACGGTGTTAAAACCCAGTTTAGAATACTTCCTCGAGATTATGGACTTGGTGTGGTAGCGGTGGAAGCGGGCGCCGGTGGACACGGCGCGCAGGAGCGCGGTGTCGCGGCTGGAGGCGCGCGCGCGGTAGCTGTTGTCGCGCGCGATGTATGAGCGCAGCGCGCGCTCGCCCCACTCCTGCGGCCGCGGCTTCTCTGTGGCCAGACCCTTGTTCCTCCGGTCAAGGTAGTCGATCACGTCGTCGTAGTAGTTGTGTCGGTAGTCGTACATGTAATTATATTGTAGGAACTTGGGCCTGAAAGCCAAAACATAATACGTTTAAGTAATTTAAAAATATAGCAGAATGAATACTTCCCGATTTGATTGCCGAGACGCGCATCAATATTATTATGGACCAGCAAGGTAATTTTGCATCTTTTGAATCGGGCGTTCGTTCCCATAGATGATATTTGGTCCATAAGGACATGGCATCTCAAAAGTCACCAAACCTACCACCAGTAGAAGGGTAGGCTAGGTTGTTGTTTGGTGGTAGCACTAATTTGAAGTCGCGTGTCATCTCACCTGACCCAGTGTTTGAATACTAGTTTCTTAGGTTCGGTGACGACGACGGCCTCCGGCGCGGGGGGCTCGGCCTCCTCGGGCTTGGCCTCCTCGGTGGCCTCGGCGGCGGCTTCCTCGGGCGCAGGCTCGGGCGCTGCGCTCTCTTCGATATCAGCATCGTCCCACATTTTGAAAGGTGGTGGGTTTCTGCGTACAAAAACCACTAAACGTTATTAAAAATATACACAATGCACTAATATTTGATCGGCACATTAAGGTAGTGTCGGTATGTGGTACACGGCGCGGTCACGAACCTAAGTGGGAGTGGAGAAGCGTGTGGATCGGGTGATCGCTTATCTACGACTGGTGTCGGCGTCCCCCGGTGCTCTCGCAGCCTCCCGATTTATCTGTTTGCGCCCCCACCTGGCTGTCGCAAGCGGTGAGTGCGTGATGTTTGCTGCCAATGATGTTCTGTCAATACGTTGACCGTGCTCTTCACGCGCGAATTCCTCGACGTTTTTAATTCTGCTGCCAAGCCGTGCAAGGCGCATGCGGATATTAACAATTACCGGATATTTTTGAACTTAAAAATACTTAAAATCAAAAGCCTGATGAGCCAATTAAATGAGAAAACAATACTGTGTACTAAAATCTTTTATCACATATATCCACAACACAGGCACATTCTGAGAAGCTTTAATTTAAAATAACCGGGTAGACTTCATGGATATATATCGCTTTATACGATTCGATTGAATTTGCAGGGCGATAAGATAACGTAGGTATATATAAATACCTTTAAATTGAAAAAAATAACGACAAACATAAAAACACACGAGCCGTTTAGTTATGAAACGATTCCGGCCGCTATGCTTCCGTAGCATTTCACATACTTAGAAATGTCTTTTCACAAGAGTTTGTTTCAAACGTCATTTACATCCATGGACTAACTTTGACGAATTACGATTAGAAAAGTACGTTGATAATTTAGATTAAATTACAATCGAAAGCTTACGCGATTGGATGATTATAAAATTACCTATTGCTTTAAAGCAGGTCGTTCTAGTTATTCACATTTTGACGCGACTGAATTAGGCTCGAGACTGATGTAATAAAACAATACATCTGCATTGGTACTGCATTGGTGGATTATTTATATAATTTCTGTCCTTTTTAGTGTTCCGTACGAAAATTGGTCCCACGGAAGACTTATGCAATCACTCGGAGTCTGTCCGTCAGTTTTCTCAAAGACCGTTTGACATAAGGAAGCTGGAATTTGGTATAAATATGTAGATATAGCAATTTATAGCGTAAGGTATTGGGGGTAATTATTATTTTTGATTGTAAGGAACGTTTGGGGTAACAATTGGGTACGTTAAGTTTTTTTAAGTGGTCTATATTATATTTTTTGTAGCCCTTCGGCCGCGTATGTAACCGGAGTTTTGTAACCAGCTACATAAAAATAAAAAATGATCCTCATAGGATACTGGTATCCAAGTAATAGTATTTTTTCCTTTACTGATACCTGTATGATTGTTCGTAACTAGTATCCAGTAAGGAATGAATAATACTCTTATGAAACCATGAGTGATCCGGACCCATGCTTTACCTAGGACCTATACCATATATTTTTTTTTGTAATTGAAGACATGGTGTGGTAAGTGACGAATTTCGTTGTGAGAAAAGAGTGAAAAGTACCAGGGCAACAGAAAGTATTAGGAGTTAGTCTACGCTTAGTTCATTATATTTGACTCGCAAAGTTATGCCCGTTTCACACGAGGGCAGAACAGTGCGGCAGAATAGTACGCAGCACAAGCTGAGACAGAACAGTACTATGCTATTCTGTCTCAGTTTATGCGTTCAGGTTTTAGCAGCCGTGCTGCCTACTGTTCTGTCCCACTGCTCTGCCCTCGTGTGAAACTGGCATTACATGAAATAAAATATATAATTCTTCGATATTGCGTCTTCTTCGTCTTACGCAACTGAAATTATTTTCTGTACTTAATAGAAGATAAAAATCATGAACCACTGTTTTATATCCACTGACATATATTGACATTGCCACCTAGGTGTTATGAAAACGTCAGTTATATAAAGAATGTTGAGTGCCATGATATCAAAAGAGGTTGATAGTACCATACCTATCTATCTTTCAAGTAGTTACCTACGAGGAATACAAAGTACTTTCTCGTAATCATTAGGAAGTTTTCCTAGTTTGTAACTCGGTTACGTGAAAGGAAAAAAATATATCACTTGGATACCAGTATCCAATGACGATCATTTTTTCTTCTTAGGTAACTGGTTACAAAACTTCGGTTACATACGCGGCCGAAGGGTTTTGTAGTAAGTATACGGTTAATGGAGTTCATAGCTGTAGCTAGTTTTTTTTTATTCGTTTCTGTTTTTTACAAATTTTTTTTGAATATCTCATTTGACAGATGAACACAGTTGGTGATATGAATAGAAGTGACTTCCGATTTAAAAAAAAAAACGTCAAAACCGTTGACGTCTGACACTTCTGACAGTTAATATTGCATACATAGCGGTGGCAGACGACGTATTTGTACATTGCCTATACTGATATAATGACAATGCAGCATTGTATAGGTAATTTCACGAGAGTTGAGGTGAATGATTACACACACAGCTACATAAAGTACTGATTGCAAAAAAAGTGAATGAATGAAATGAGTGAGTGAATGTAAATAAAAACGCTCATATATATTCATATACATATATTTTAATAAGAATAGGTATAACCAACAGTAAAAAAAATATATTTTTATAAAGTATCGTCACTTAGCATATCTTCATCTGAATCGTCAAGATTGATTATAACAAGTTTATGGTTTTCGGTTAGTAGCCGAGGCAAAATACGGTTTCGAAAAACATTAATTTATAATAGCGTTTTTTTTGTTTATTTCATTCTAAAACATTATTCTAAGATGCTTTATTCAAGAATCCAACAAACTTTCCACCCGGAAGTGGGTCGTTCTTCTTTTTTACCGACAATGAATCGAGGTTTTTCTGTTTTTTTGGTTTTTGAACTATCGAAAATTGTGGTTTTGAAGTGCGATTTAAAAAAAAATGCATAGGTTTCTTCATTAGAACTAATTAAAGTTTACTTTCTGGCCAATATAAAAATTTATTTACGGTTGGTTTCTAAAAAAAACATGTGACAAAGTGGACTATTTCAGTGGGGACAACATTTTGGTTTACCACTCTGTCACGGCATTCTACGAAAAAAACAAACATTTAAAAAAATGCTAGTTAGAGAAAGTGCAATATTATATATCACTAATTAATAAAATAATATGGACGTTCATTCGAACATTATAAAACCGTAAACATCATTACTCAAATGAGATGCCGTAATAAGACGAAGGACAGGCTATTGTCGGTCGAAAAGAAGAACGACCCAAGTAATTATATCGATTTAAATTAAACATTAATTGTCTTTTTTATTTTATTTATATTGAATATTTTAAAGCAAATGTAAATGAACCTAAATAAAGATAAAAAAATATTAATATTTATCCGGAGTTTTTAGGAGCTAATTAAATATTGATTTTTTTGATGTCTGATTTTTTGTTGGATTTTGCCTCTAGGTAACAATTTAATTGATAATATATCCATTACATTAAAAAAATTAGCTATTATAAATTATTTCCAAATATGTCATTTTTTCCATACAAGTTGTCAGTTCATTGCCTCGACTATAGTTCATCAATCTTAGGTTCCTTTATTCTGTATCTTTCTTCATTTTCTTGGGTTTTTCTGAAAATATTCTGAAACGTCTCTTTGTCAAGTGCTTCAATTTGAACGCTATTGAATGTGAACCGTTCTGTCGCAGGTAAATGTTGACCGTCATTTCTTAAGTTCTGTCTAAAATGACAGAACACGTTAAATATAATTTCCCGACTTTGTCTATTTAAAGTTTTCCCACGACCTATTGTTTCAGCCATGTTTCCGTAGAATAAAAACCTGTAGGTTTTCTTGTCTCTTGGAAAATCCGGTTGTCAATAAGTATGACAACGATGTAACGAGTGCCAGTTACTTCAATCATCTTTAAAGAGGTTTGATAACGAGATAACAAAGTTATGAATACAATTTTAATAGCTAAATAAATAAAGACAATGCAATTTGTTACCTACTTATTCTCTTTCATTTCTACGATTAATATTATAATATATATTCATGTATATACCTACGCATATGTGACCTTTATTTGAATTGGTGTAAATAAAATTAATTAAAATGCTTTCTGTTTTGTTTAAAGTCGATGAATTGGTAGAAATATATTAATACTTAACAAAATAGTTTATAGGAACTTTTTGGTCTTTCTTGCCATTCACTGTTGAACTTGCTATCGGTACAATAATAGAATAGTAATGTCAAAACTTCGCTGTCATTACATGACAGTGTTGTTGTGTGCGTGGCCTCAACTCTCGTGAAATTACCTATATTTCATGTTGTCTTATCTATCCGATCTATTGAATGAAATCAAAGTAACCCGAGGTCAAGTAATTAAACAACGCAGGCCTGATGTTTATAGCGATTAGATTACCCACGATCCAGTCAAAGTCTGACCTTCGATTACGTGTAGTTGTTACGAATCTGGGGATCAATATATACCAGGGGTGTGCGGTGAGTATGGAGACGGGTTGTGAGTAGTACCTATATATTTACGAATGATGCCGACGAATCTTCTGCATCTAATAATAATAGCATGGAGCAACGTCACAATAGAACCCATAATGACAGAAGGTGACCTTGGACTACGCGGCGACTTATCTTGCCATGGCGTATGGAATGCTCAGAGAGAGGCTCTTTTCGATATCCGTGTCGTAGACACTGACGCTCCCTCTTACATTGCACGCCATGTCACTTCTGTCCTAAATCTGCTGACATTGAAAAACAAAGAAAATACTCCGCTGCCTGCGAAGCGAAACATGCTACCTTCACCCCTCTCGTGACTTCCGTCGATGGCGTATTCGCACCACAGATGACCTCCTTTGTCAAACACATAGGCGAAGCCCTCGCGGACCGTTGGAATAAATCGCTGAGTACGATACTGGGTTGGCTTAGAACAAGGATATGCACTGCCATAATTCGAGCCACCAGTATGTGCATACGAGGCACACGTCACAAATTCAAACCTGCAGCGAAACTGTATGGGTTTGACGACGGAGCAGCCATCCCCAGCTCTAATTAAACTTCACCTGACTGTGCATTGCAGAAATGTGAATTATTATAATTATTATTGATTGTTATAGTATATTATTATAGAAATAAATATTATGACACGATAATAATAAGATTTATTAGTGTCATAATCAATACAAAATCAAATAAAAAACTCCGTACTTTATTAATGTTTTGTTTTTAGTGTTCCAAATTTAAAGTTGGTATGTACAGTAACGGACTTTAATAGTTGAGCCATTTAGAGCTCACCTTTTACTGGATATTCATTGCTTAACTATTGAAAACCAAAATTAGTTGACACCTAAATTGCTCAATGATTAAAGTCCGTGACAGTACAAAAGCTTTCGAGCTACAACTTATGCTCCAAGACCTGAGCAACGCAAGCCTCTAGGTTGGACTGAGAATGAACATGACGAAGACTAAGCTTATGACCAATAGCACCGCAGATTGAGATAAACAGAGAATCAATTACATATGTCCATGAGTACCTTTACTAGGGCCAACTAGTTTCCTTCCAGGCATGGTCCATGAAACATCTGATGAAAGGTGATCTTCCATTATCACGCGGAGATTCATCGACATGTGCGTTTTTCCAATCCTCACCTAAGGTGCACAGACTTGGTCTCTGACGTTATCTCAAAAGTCCAAACTCGGGGTTTGCCAACAGCCATGGAGCGCAGCATACTAGGTATCAAATTAGAGGATCGTATCCGGAACACCACGCTGCGCTCCAAAACTCAAATAGTCGATGTAGCTCGGAATTCAGACAAGTTGAAGTGGGACTGGGGCGGTCATGTCTGCCGTATGTCGACTGAACTGTGGGCCAAGATCGCCTTTGAATGGCAGCAATGGCAGTCCAAAAAAAAACGTGGCAGACCTCGTCAGCTATGGAGAGACGAGCTACTCCTTTTTAAAAGAATGGCCAGAGACTGCTCAAAATCGGGAGCATTGGAAAAAGTGGGGGAGGCCTTTGCCCAGTAGTGGGGCACTAGAGGCTCACATAAATAATATAGGTAATAAAAAATAATAAAAATACAGTGCGTTACAACCAGACGGCCAGGGTAGACAATGGACCCCAGTGACATTATTTCGCTACGAAACCTTAAAAAGACCTTGACTGATCTTTAGGAAACAAGCATGAGCGGTATATGTCAAGACGCCCAAACAAAGTAACCAATTATAATTGGTATCAACAACCCCTATTATAATTACGAGTAGTAAACTGGAAATTCAAATGACATCTAAGTAACAACAGCAGCACGTGAATAATTCAATTAGTTTACTAGTTTGAAGTTGGGTATGCAAAAATAAATGAATTAAAGCTATGGGAACTCTTAATGAAAGAGTAAGTACCTATCAATTAGTAGAGAACGGGTTAAAAAACAAGAGGATTTAAAAAGATTTTTCAAAAAACCCAACTGATTTTTTGCAGATATTATAGCCTATGTCACTCCCACGATTAAGAGGAATCCAACGACACCTCATACATCAAAATCCATCAAGCCGTTTAGGCTACAAGAGGCCACAAAGAAACAGACAGACATACATACTTACATACACTCGAAAAACATTACCCTCCTCCTTTGGCAGTCGGGTAATTATTAATGTCCGTTAAGAAATCCGTGGAAAAGAGCCAAACTGGTGTAATTTTATAGCATTTGTAAGCTTTGATATTTTTAGAAATTATGTAAAACATTATAATTAGGTGTTAGGTACTGATGGGTTTTGTTGCCCGGGTTTTTACGTTCCCTAAATATTTGATGTGGGAGTCCTACTTGTGTGAACGCAAGTTTAATTCAAGCAAAATTATAAAACTAAAACAAAAATTTAACCGTTCTGTTAACTTCTCATGATACTGATTATATATTTTTGTCTTTGAATAATATTAACAAATAATAATAAATATTAGAGGACAATCTTACACTAATCGACCTAGTGCCATAGATAGTAAGCTCAATAAGGCTTGTGTTACGGGTACTAGACGACGATATATATAATAGATACTAATACTTAAATACATAGAAAATATCCAAGACTCAGTAACAAATGCTCATGCTCATCACACAAATATTTGATCTTACCGGAATTCGAACCCAGCTTCGTAGGCAGCGTCACTAATACCCACTCGGCTAATCAGTCGTCATTATCAAACTTTAATATATATATATATATATATATATATATATATATATATATATATATATATATTATACTACCCTTTCCTTGTCTTCCAAATGTTCGATATATCCGAATGTTCTTTTGATTCTTTTTTATGCTTTATCATATGTTATGCCTTTCGTGAAGGTCTATAGTAGACTGGATCGAAATTATTAGGTAATAGGTCCAAGACAAAACAATTCAGCCATTTTGACATCACTGACAGCTGACAGTCATGACGGCGCTTTCCTCAAGAAAAGTACATCAAAAATTCAATGAGTTCAAATGGTTCGAAAAAAATATAAAAAAAATACTAACTATCGCTATTGGATAAAAACTATCCTAAGCGAAAGCCAGAATAATAATCTACATATAAAAATGTTTCATATTCTTCCGTGCATAGGAAGCTGAGATCCTTCGTTACAAAACAAAGTCTGAAATGATACTGGCTGATTCTATTTTTAATTAAGAGATTTACTATAAGTGTAGATTAGGTAATTAGACTAATTTATCTAAAAAAACAAGTGATGCCAAATTGAATTATTAATTGCGATAGATCTGTGAAGATGTCTTGAGTGTTTGCGTGTGTTTAATTATACATCGTCGTTTAATGCCAATTAAAAACGGCTTAAAATAAATAGTTTCTTATTTTACTACTCAGGAACGTGGAGTGTTCGAGTGTCACTAGTAAATAAGTCTGTTTATACGGAGACCTAGAATATATTTAGACTCACTAAAATAATTGATATACATACTTAAGTAGGTACCTAATGCGTTACGTCTATAAGAAATAAATGAGCAATCATTGATTTTTGGGAGGGTTATTGATTATACATAAGTAAATCAAACTAATATCTACTCGATTACTTGTTTTTATTCCTTTCAGCAATCGAAATAATTGGGCTACCACTTTTCGACTCTTTCTTGACTTACTGGACAATCTGGACATAGACGAAAATTGGGTTATGTGCGTGATAGTGGCCACATAAAGATAATCCCATAAAAAAACATTTCATGCAAAAAATAGGCAAAGTCTCGAAAGTATCTTCCACCGTAAAAAGTTGTGAGATACTTCGTAGAACCAAGTCAGGCATTCTTATAACTTATTCTTTATTTGCTTGTTAAATAACATTCTGCAACTTGGGAATCACACAACTTTACTGCATTTATTAATTTTTGCATACCTAAAACTATGTAGTATTGTGTGATTGCCAAGTCAAAAAATGTAATTTGCAAGCAAATAAAGATTAATAAAAATGCCTGCTTTGGCTCTACGAAACATCTCACAACTTTATACGGTGGAAGAGTTTCGAGACTTGGCGTATTTTTTACATGGAATGTTTTTTATTTAGGTTGTCACATGCTTTTTGTAGATTATTGTTTTAATACATACCATTTTAAGAATGCAGCTAGGAATAATATTTTTGCATAGGGTCAGCTATGATTATTGAACTGGCTGTTGCATGAACAATATAAACGCTTGAAATATTTGATGCAAACACAAAACACAGTTTAATATTGAACTCTCAGATGTAGTAAACAATGCGCTTTTACTTTCACCAAAAAATAGATATCTTATATCTTTTAAAGAAACGGGAATGGAGCCACTGTGTACCGGTACATGTACACAGTACAAATGGCTCTAACAGTGTACAGTAACTCGAGCCATTGTGTGCTGAGGCTTGTACACAGTGGCTATATACTACAACCTAGTTTACAGAGGCTCCGGTATATAAAAAAAATAACAAAAAATAAGTATTGGACATTTTTATTGTTATTTAAATACAATATTAATTCAGATTCAGTCTGTTTGGACCGTCCACAGTGACTCGCGAGCCACTATGTACTCTGCCAAAACGAGCCACCGTTGCCGCTTACGCCATTTTGAATTTTTAGATCAAACTAGACAGAATCACCGAAACTGAGGAACTTAGATGATTAGCCAACACTATACCTCATTCAACTTAAAGAGCTAGCACTGGAAAACTCAGAATGCACGTCATTGGTCAGAGATAAGAGCGCTGCATGCGTAAGTATATGATGGGTTTACATGGCACTCAAATTTCAGTTAACATCTGTCTTCGTACGGCGCGGACGCGTCTGCTTGCTCGATACATGCCACGTGCTTGATACATTCATATCAAGCACGTGGTAGAGGTAGTAGAACCGAGAATGAATGAAACGGTGGAAACAGAGAGATTTATAATTAATTTAGAAAATGACGAGTTAGGTGCATCCGATAATGAATAAATATTTTTTATAAACTAAAGCGTGGTTTTATTTATAGGTTTTTTAATGGAGTGTTATGACGTCAAATATGAGATCAAATAAATAATCATGAATATGTCATTACATATTAACTAAAATAATAAGTAAGTATTCCAAACGGCGGCATGTAAGCCGGGACTGCCGATGCCGGTGAGGTGCGATCGTTCACACCCATTGACCATTTCTTGTCCAATGAAAATTGGCATACAAAAATGTGAAAGAGAGGGCGCTTTGCTAGCTCTTTAAGTTGAATGAGGTATAAGTAGATTAGACACACTCTTCGACTACAATGTTAGTAATAAAAAAACTGGTAGAATGTAGAAAGAAAACAGGTGAAACTTACCTCAAAATGTATTTTTATACTCGTCGAATTTAATGTTTGGATTAAGACATCGTACACTAAACTTTAATCACATAATTTTTAGGGTTTCGGTACCTCAAAAGGAAAAAAACGGAACCCTTATAGGATCACTCGGTTGTCTCTGTCTGTCCGTCTGTCACAGCCGATTTGCTCCGAAACTACTGGACCGATCGAGTTGAAATTTGGTACACATATTTATTTATTTATTTATTTATTTGTAAATATAATTTATCAACATAACAGCTTACGCCATGGCGTTGGTAAACTTGAAGTATTGGTGACCCAAAGATGGACCCATAAAGTAAATTAATGAATTCTGAACAAAGGGGCCACTTTTGGGGGCTAAACTGGAAAATTAAAAAAAAAAGTTTCGCAAACTGTATTGTGTGACATATCAAATGAAAGGGGTTGTTGTAAGCATCTCGGATTTAAAAAAATAATTTTAGCAAAAATAGATTTGAAGTAATTTAGGAAATAAGACAAAAATTGACCATTCCCCCCTTATCTCCGAAACCACCAGAAGTTTGAATATTCAAAGTAACGGGAAAATTCTCAATATTTTTATGTATTTTGTATGGAGCGCCTAATGCTTAGAGAATAAGAATTTTACGGAACCCTCACCACGCGAGTTGAACTCGCAATTGTCCGTTTTTTTCTATGGAGTATCCAACTCAGCTGAAAAAATATTTCACAACTTTTTAGACAATCAAACTAAATTCGACCAATCACGTGGCGCCTTTACTGAACTATAATAAATTTGACCAAAAACGCACGTCGCGTTGGCTACATAGAAAAGACTTCAACGACGTTGAGCCGGCACCTCTGACATGTACTTCGCTTCAGCAGGGCTTAGATTTTCATTAGATACCAAGTTTGTTTAATTATTTCTGTTGAATCGTAGAAAAAAATATTGTATACAATAGTTACACAACTAGCTCTTAAATTCTCGTATTCGAGAATTGAAGAGAGTCGCGAGACTCGTGGCCGCAACACGGTACTCGACTTTAAGAGCCCTCATTTAGGTAGTAGTATTTATAAAATACTATTTAGGGGCTTAGAAACAAAAACTCATCACAATACATCCGCGTGTTGCCGGAGCAGTTCATTTACTAGTTCATGCATGATCGGGTAACGAGCGCTTCCAATTGACGCAGAGGACAAACATAAAGCTGTTCCGTCCGTGCCACGGTAGCCTCCCTGACCGTAGACTTTGTGACGGAATAGTACATTGTTGTAGAGGCTAGAAAGTAAGCAATAGATGGACGAGTTAGCTCGAAAGTACGAGTCCAGCTATTGCACTTTCGGCTGAGGCTTAACATAGTGCTTTTCACGCTTACTGCAAGGAAAATTGCAAATAATTATAATTTTAAATCAAAATTAAATAGCATAATATGAAACAGGCTCGCTTGCCTCGCGCCCGGCGCGGAGGAGGAGGAGCGGGCGCACTCGCGGGGCCCTGTGATTGGTCGATCGCTGTTCAAACTGTCCAACAATAACATTGTTGGACAGTTTGAAGTCATAAATGGCCTGTTCGTGCGACGTCCAACTACGTCCAGCTTTGAAACCTGAATTCTGACTATCTTTTACCACATTTCCGAGCAGTGGCGTGAAAATGTTATTTTGCCAACCGCAAATATCGTTTGTATATTTTTCTCATGCATTGTGCACCTAACACTAACCGCATGCAAATACATCATATAGAGCACTATACCTACCTTATTATTACTATTTCCAGGAACTACAAAAATAACTTTGTAATCGCATGTACTTATATAGGATTACAAATTTACATTTATGTATCTCCAAAACGTGACTGAAATTGCAATATTTTTAAGTATATTTATAGGAATTGATAGGCTAAAAACTAATTATATTTAAAATGTGGAGCTCGTGGGTCTGCTACAAGTACCTTATTAGAATTATGTGGATCAGTCAGTGAGTTAGTCAGTATGTCAGTGACAAAACTAAGGAACTTTAACGGGCTATCTTAAACTAAAAGTTAAAATTTATTGTTATTGAGCATATGTAAGCCATATAATGCCTTAGCACAAAATAACAGGATGTTGAAGGTGGCCTGAATGACTTCGAGAAAAGGATGGTACGACCGTGTCTCTTTGTTTTGCTCGACTTGGAGGGGGCTCTACCATGCCCCCAGATTAAGTACGCATATATGGACTGAAAATGAAACGGAGAAAATGTACGATAGAACAATCCAGAGACACCAGTTGAAGTGGCCTAAATGACTAATTATTTCAATGCAATAAAGATAGGTAAGAAATACTTGCATTCAAATATAATTGTGATTATGATAGATAGCCATTTTGTACACATGTTGCAATAACAAACAAATTTTAATCATAAATCGTCGCTTAAATAGCGTGGAAACGAAAGTTTTTAAAGTTGGATCCGTTTCAAATATGTGTGGCTAAGTAAGAAAAGTATATATTATATCTGTTGGAAACTTTTACAGCTGTTTCCTAATGCACTAGCGTCGGTAAACAACGGCCATCCTGTCCACCGTTGTTGTGTTGATTGATATTTTCTTTGCTATTCACAACACTACACCTTAAAGTTACTTTGTAGGGTTCCGGACCAAAAAGGTAAAAAAGGAACTTATGACTCCGTCCGTCTGTCTGTCACAAAGTCTATCAAAGTCTGTCACAAATATCTCAGGAAATGTAGGCCAAGTGGGGTATCATATGAAAGGGCTTGAATTGCACATTCTAAAACAGTTTTGCTTTTTTTTGCTACATTGGTAAAATTTTCATTTATAAAGAAAAAGGTTGAAAAAATACTATTCCCCCCTTATCTCCGATGGTCCGATCTCCGGTGGTTACACCAAGCGAAAAATGTGAAAATAATATATATGATTGATATTAACGTAAATATTACCGGAAAAGTATAACGAGACCTCTATCTAGCGTATTTTTTTTATTCTTCAAAAATCATTTGTTAGTTTTGTTTATAATTTTATACTTCTGTTTAAAAAAAAAAATCAAATTCGTATGAAATTATTCCGAAAGTACCTTCTAGCAAATAAAAAAAGAATTATCGAAATTAATTCACTTGATAAAGAATTATCGCTGAAAAACCAACATACATACCGAGTTCCTTGGTCGCGCAAGCTAGCTTAACAAAATGCACCGATAAATGGCGCTGTAGGTACTCATGACTTAACTACCTATCTAAAAATCTTAACTACACTATGCGTTGTTAAGATTTTTCCAAAATCAATGGGCGGGGCAAGACGGGTAAGTTGTATGAAATTTTGTACGGAACCCTCGGTGCGCGAGTCAGACTCGCACGTAACCAGTTTTATTTTTTATTTTTTGGACAAAACCTGCGATCCAGATACCCAATAATCGGGGGATGACTAGGTTATGTGGTAAATACCATATCCACTACTATCCACTAAAAACTCTACGGTGGCCGGCATCTGCGCTCTCATGCGGAGGACTCCAGGATCTTATCCTGAACGCACTGGAGCCCCATCGCGCATCGCGTCCTAGGAAAAGATGTTCGTCGCCTTCCCTGGGGGTTTTAGGCGAGTGCCCTGGTCCCCGCCAGGAACACTGTGACCCCGATGACCCCCTTTAGTGGGCTTCTACGGCAAGCGGGGGAGACCGTAGACCTATTCTTGTCCGAGCCTACACGGTTTCCAAAGTTACCCCTAGTACAGTCGACGCCAAAAATACGTTTACACTTTTGCACCTTATACCATTGCAATAAGGCGAATAGTGTAAACGTATTTTTGGCGTCGACCGTACATCTTGACGCCGGGATTCATATTCAACATCATCATCATCATCATATCAGCCGAAAAACATCCACTGCTGGACATAGGCCTCCCCCATTGAGTGCCAAAGTGACCGGTCCTGCACCACCCGCATCCAGCGGGCTCCCACGAGCTTTACCAGGTTATCATCGGCCTACTAACGCTTCGCCTTCCGGTACGTGATCGCCACTGGAGAAAATTTCCGCCCCTACGACGATCGGTTCTAAGTGCAATGTATTGGCAACGTGGATTCGTATTGACAACTTTGATGTCTGGCGTAAACTAGATTGCCAGCATTGTGAATAACAGCTCTAATATAAATAAATAAATAAATATCGTGGGACAATTCACACCAATTGATCTAGTCCCAAACTAGGCAAAGCCTGTAGGTACTATGGGTACTAGACAACGGATAAACATACTTATACAGATAAATACATTCTTAAATAGATATTAAACATCCAAGACTCGAGAACAAACATTTGTATTCATCATACAAATATCTGCCCCGACCGGGAATCGAACCCGGGAGCCCAAGCTTCATAGTCAGGTTCTCTAACCACTAGGCTATTCGGTCGTCTAAATTTCGGTCGATATGTCTCGACGATGCTATTCAGTGGATTCATTCCGGGGTGCCCAACTACTACAGAACCCACTTTAGCCATTCCATACTTTTTAGGGTTCCGCACCTCAAAAGGAAAAAACGGAACCCTTATAGGATCACTCCATTTTTACAAAAGTTTAAATAATACTGCCATTAGAGTGTACATTTTACTTCCTGACGACCTAAAAATATTCAAGAGTTGAGATCCTATGACAAAAAAGTAAAGGAATATTTTGTGAACCGTCCATTCTATTCAATCAAAGAATATTATGCAAGAGTTTTCGACAAATTTTCGTGACATTTATTTTTCCAGCTTTTTTAAAAAAAAAAAATTATAATTATTTTTTCACTATCCGTACTGACATCTTAATTGCATTGTTATTATTATTGTTTAAATTATAAAATGATTATCCTAGTTTTGTGAAATTTAATATAATTTGATATTTGTTTTAATTGAATTTTGTACTTGTTAGTTTTGTTTGTATGATTTTATGTTATAACTATATTTGCATGCATTTGGAAATGTGTTATATAGCAAATAAATGATTGATTATGATTATGATTATGATTTTGACTCGTGCGTATGTCTGTCCGTATGTCACAGCCGATTTGCTCCTAAACTACAAGACCGATTGAGTTGAAATTTGGTAAACATATTGAAATTGGTGACCCAAAGATGGACGCGTAAATTCTGCACTGCGAATTCTGAACTAGGGGGCCACTTTTGAGGGTAAATGGAAAACTTTAAAAAAGTTTCGGAAACTGTATTGTGTGAAAGGGGTTGTTGTAAGCATCTCAGATATATATTTTTATAATTTTAGCAAAAACAGATTTGAAGTAATTTAGGAAAAAGGACGAAAATTTACCATTCCCCCCCCCTTATCTCCGAAACTACAAGACTTAAAATTTTGAAAAAAATACGGAAAATAGTTCCTTGCCTAAAGATTACAGGAAAACCTATAAGAAGTAATCAAAGTAACGGGAACATTCTCAATATTTTTGTGTATTATATACGGAACCCTCACCACGCGCGTTGAACTCGCATTTGTCCTTTTTCTTTATAACATGTGATTTAAGTACGTGAATGTTTAAAATTCAGCTTTTATCTTGGACAAAGTGTTTATTCCGTGAAAAAGTGCAAGAGACAGAAAAAAAACCCTGCTTCATAAACCCTTTTTCAGGCAGCGCAGATGCGTTATATTGACCACTTTCTACCTATCAAACACATAAATGAGTAAGACTGACATTAGATTGTCATTTTTTAACAGACGATCTAAAAAGGGTTAGGTACTATGCTATGTATGACCCTTCAACATTTTAAACGAAACGATCGGACGTTGTCGTAAACCATGGCGTCTTCGTCTGTATCTGCACTCCCAAAATTGTTAAAAGATATTGTTAAAAGATAAGAGGTAAAATAAGAACATAGTGCTGACACACAATAAGCGCCCACCATCTGGTTCCCAGCAAGTAGTATGATGTATAGTCAGCATCATAAACATGTATATAATATACGTTCTGTGACCTTATTACTTAGATATAAGGTCGAAAAGTGTATACATGTTTATGACGCTGACTATACATCAAAAGGGTAAATTAAATAAATTATAAATTTTTAGCGAGTCAAGCACACAAAATATCTCTAACGGCTCTACAAATAGTAACATCAGATATTTTTGACCACCTTGTTCTGTTATCTCGCACTATACCTCTCTTTCTAAGTTGTCTAATAAGTGAGAGACAGATAGTGCGATAAAAATCGAGAGAGCTCACGCGCCGTCTCGTGATAGCCGTGCTGGAAGTATATAATGCTATCAAACAAAAAAAAAATTTTTCTAATCCGTTTATAAATTATCGAGTTATCGCGTAACAAACACACAAAAAAAATACAGTCGAATTGAGAACCTCCTCCTTTTTTCAAGTCGGTTAAAAACTGACTGAGTTCGGTGTAGACTTTGATAAGGTTTCTCGTATTTCAACTAGTCCATATTACGTGCTTAAAAGGTAAGGATGGGCATTTGAGGAAAATCTACGCACAGACAAATTGATTTTCATTTCGTTACAAATAGTTGAATCAAATTGACGTATGTGCGTGAACTTGAGTAGTACGCTTTTTATGTACTAGATTCAAAGCCTTTCACCTGGTTTTCCTATATACAAAACGCCCCTCTACGAAGTGTGTGAGGTTGATGAGGCTGCGTGAGGTTTACTGGTGCTCACGGTGAGTATGTGATGTTCTGCATGAGGTCGATTCAAAACAGCGTGCACTTGCATTGTTTTACCCTTGGCCCGGCACTGATTGATTTACCTATGTACATATGTTGCGCTGTATTGACGAATAGTTTGGCTTCAATCATTAAGCCGTGTGACCTAATGCCGATGCCAATCTACAGGATGGCTCCGAAATACTAACCTTCACGGATGGGTATTGAATATTATCACAAAAAAAAAACTAGTTACCGGTTCATTAATTTAAATTTCATATATTCTGA
The DNA here is from genome assembly GCA_932294315.1 of Epinotia nisella. Taxonomy (NCBI): domain Eukaryota; kingdom Metazoa; phylum Arthropoda; class Insecta; order Lepidoptera; family Tortricidae; genus Epinotia; species Epinotia nisella. Next base: position 15,681,576 of record OW028673.1, on the reverse strand, counting down.
CGTAAGTGGAAGCTGACGTAAGTGAAATAATTCTGATAATTGGGTAGATCAAGCCGGATAGAAAGGGAACGGAAGGGATTCATCGAGCGAGCGTCTTTGCATTCACACCATTAGTTTAAAATCAAAATAAGATTGGATAGCGTGTTACTAGACAATATTTCCAGTTTAACTCTAATTCACCAGTGGCATGCTCCGGAATTTAGTCCCCAAGGTTACACAAATTACATCAGAAGTCAAAAACGTAGTCTGTCTGTTTATTTTTAGGAGTTTTTTATTGATATTCAAAGTATTGCAAAAAAAGGCCTTGGAAAGTGCTTTGAGCTCTTTTCATGGCCGTACGTACACCAATTCACTGCCAAAACTTTTCGTAGCGCTACGCACGTAGCCGATATCTTGTTATCACGTCGTGCTGGAAACTGCCTACGAATAGAGGGTTACTAGCATATTAGTAGAATTAAAAGTGGAAAAGTAAAAGCACGCAAAGTGCACACATACAGTTGGTAAATTTTGTGTACACATAAGTCAAATCTTTAAAACACATTATAAATTACTTCAGAAATATCTTCTTTGCGTAGACTGAATGTCTTTATAACATCTACTACCTGTGTGTCACGAACATGTTTCTTAATCCGCCTGTAGATATGTTTGCGCTCGTTTTGCGTCTCTAATTAGGTAGTAATTTGTTGGCCTTGCGATGATCGCGTGGTGCTTTATCTTGATTTTAAGGATCTATTTGGTTTGAAACTTACGTAAGTAAGTATATAAATATATATGTAGTATAAGTGTGCTGCCAAAAATACCGAGTAAAAATAAATAACGCATTTATAATATAGAATTGCTAAGATGTGACCAATGAGGATATACTAAATACTTAAGTGGAGTCATTTATTATATAAACAGAACTATGAAATAAATAACTATAGTATAATTATAATTTATTTCACCCATGACCTAAACGAAACGAAATTATTAGTGCTCGGAGATCAATTACCTTTAATTATTCAGATGTAGCATCATTGGTAATTGGTAGGCATTCACAGGCTTAAGTTCACTGTACACATCACAGGCACAAAAAGCAGTTTTATTGCAGCAGATGAATATTGAAATTACAGAAAGCGGTTAACACGAGTTATTTTAGTTTCACTAACTGACATGAACTGACATGACAGCTGTTTAATGTTTCTTTTTTGTGCCTGATTTGTGCCAGTGTAGACCGCTACAGACTATATAATCAATCTATTAGAAAGGTAAAAAGGAATATTAGACCTGACGACTTAACCCATAGATGCATACGGTATCAACATTGATACCATGTCTTTTCTTCGTTCTAAAATCCGTATAATTTTTTAAACAATGATGACGTTATGAATGAATGACGTTACCTTTGCTCAAATACTTCCAAAAAAAATACAACAGGAAACCATAGACCACCATATTTTATATTCCTATCCTATACTATTAAACGAACAATATTTGTATGTATATAAATATACCTATGTATATGTCTCATGTCTGGGAACATTCATTTTCTCCGTATTTTCACCCGAGCTGAGCTCGGTCGCTCAGGGACTATATACCTATTCGCCTAGTGCCTGCTATATGGCCACATCTTAAAATTAAAACACAATGGAGATGTGGCCCACTGCAATACGGTCACATCTCAAAAGTAAAATATATTTGAGATGTGGCCGTATTGCAGGCACTAGGCGTATACAGGGTGTCCGGTAATTAATAGTCACCCTTCTAACCACGAATAGGGCACCTTAGACTGGTCCAGAAAATCGACTTTAAGGTTTAGGAAAAGTCCCCTGGTTTTCGAGATAACGACTAACTTGAGCCTAGTCAAAAAGTCCCCCTCGAGTCGTCCCTGGCGCATCACACTCGCCGCGTTACCACGTTGAATGGCGACGGACAACCTTTGCACCAGTTACGACCCTACGCTTTGATCTTGGAATATGTGGAACATCTAGTGATATTTTAAACACCTCAAAAAATCGGAATTAGAAAGGTTAGTATACATTGCGAACAACATAAATGCGAAAGTAACTCTGTCTGTCTATACACATATAACCTTTTTACGCTTCAACCGATTGAAATGAAATTTGCTACGGAAATAGTTTTAATCCTAGGGAAAGCCATACTACGGAAAAGGGAGACTATTTAACACGGAAGTCATATCCTACACTCCTTAGTGATCCTTAGGTATCCTGCTCCCTTGAGTGAAATGGGGGGCAGAAGTTTGTATGGAGGCACGATATAAACGAGTTTCACGCAGATGTAGTCCACTGCGGTGGCAGTCAATAGAAAACTTGAACAGTCTGTGAGAGGCGTAGATAATAGATCTCGTCCTAGCGTATGCCCGAAAGGGGCGATGGTAAATTAATCTTACTAAATTAAGAAGTATCAGAAGACTACATTCTTAATACATTCTTGACGTCTAATGCCATTTACAATTTTGTCGTGTTATATCAGTGACGTCATGGTGACGTCAGTTTCAGTACAATATTTTGACAGGTGGTGACAAACAACCTGGTGAAAAACACACGAGACAGGACAGACAGAGATTTGAGAGGGGAGATTTGACATTGTATCTTGTTCCCACTTGTAGTATTGTCTATGCATACATCCTTGTCACAATGGTGTGTATGTGTGTGTGAGTCACTCTATTTTATCTTCCTCTATGGTCAGAGGCCATACGCGCTGAGGGACAGGAGATTTGACATTGTATTTCGTTCCCACTTGTGCTATGCTTACATCTTTGTCACAGATGTGTATGTGTGAGTGAGTCCCTCTATTCTATCCTTTCTCTATGTAGGCAGGTGACCAAATACAGGTGTCATCTCACAAAAACTCTGAAATAATACAAGTGGGATAAACCAAGGATAAACCTGGTCAAGGCACGATTAGACCGGAGTAATCTTCATGCGCAGGTTTACGTACCTAGTTCAAGGATCGCTCATCCTGTACTGAATCCAGCTGTTCGATTGCGTAACGTTTCGTACGTAGATACCTTAGGTAGGTCTCGCAACGCTCGTGATTCAATTTTAGAATCTTTCGCTTTCTCGGTGCTCAAAATCAGCACTCGCAGCAAAACAAGACATTGCTCTCTTGTTGCACAAATAACAATTTTCCTCCTAATGTTCAGTGTGAAAAGTTACGTGATTCTGATTATATACCTACTCTTCTCTCTTCTGTATATCCTGTATGAAAGAATAGTAAATTAACAATTTTCACGCGCGGCAATCGGTAATCGATGTGGCTTGCTCACGCATGGTTAGTGTCTGGGCTACGAGCTAGGTGTAAACCACTTATTGATGTTTGAGTTGGGCAGATTCTGTCGTCACGACTTCAGTGGGACAAGTTTATAGGGCTCTTTGGTTGAGTAACCGTTAATTATTCCTAAACCACGTATCAGAGTTCTCTTCATTTCTAGTATCGCCATCTAGTCGACTAAGCAGTCACTGATATGACCGACGCGACACAACATAGCAAGTGCGTCTGCGCATAGTTCATTTGATTCTCTTGCCATTTGCCAAAGCTTCATATTTATCGCAGCCTGCAACAGATAGATGGCGTAAGTGCTACCTACGAGTGAGAACATGGTTTGGTTTCTTGAATTTGTTCTACATAGTAACCCTGTTAGAGGTCCGGCCGGTCAGTTTATCCTCACTCGATTGGGCGTTTAAAAATATAGCAACGAGCTTTGTTCACAAATTAAAGTTCTTTATAGATGATTCAGCGTATAGAAAGTCCACAGTCTTGTAGTTAGCTTTCAAATTTTTGCAATAAAGAATATAGAGTACGATGACGTAAAAGAGGGTTGTCGTCAAATCTAGATAGACATCAAATACATTATTTTGTTTTAATTAGATCCCATCTAAACCTAATAAAGTAATAAAAGTGAATATTTTTCACCAGTTTAATAAAATTTAAAAACTAATGGCGGTGAGCGAAATTCATTGTGATCAACTGATCACGGAACATATATAAAAAGATGGAAGCGGATGGAAGTAACTGAATTCGTACATGTCAACACTAATGCAAAAGTCTTCGAATTGGTAAAAGCTTTTAATTCCATCAAATGCCACGTAAAGGCCAATTTTGGAAGAGGATGTTAGCGTTAAGAAGTGATATATGAATCGTCTTGATACATGCTGTCCTTCTTGCATTAGGGCATAGCAAAGCGTGTGTGAGCGAGACGCACTTTTGACGGAAATTGACATAAAATTCTTGGTTGCAAAATGGAGGCCCTGTTCAAATCAACTTGACATTAACGTTCGAAACCAAAAGTTCCTATACACCTATTTCAAAATTTGGAATACGATATAGGGGTGAGGTTATGTACCTAATCATATTTATCGATATTTTATATTCTTACTATACTTTTTTTTAGATTCTGCATAAAGTAGCGTTAGTAAAATAAGGGTTAAGGATAATTCTTGCCTCTATTTATTGTAAGAGCGTTTGCGGAAAAGGAGATTCAAAAAAGAAATTAAGAATTATTTTCAGATGATTTTTGTATTTAAATACCATTTCCCTTGCGATTTTGTCCGTGTGTCCTCAATTTCATCCCTTTTCCAAATAAATAACCATAACTAGCAATAAATATTTACCGAATAGGCATGATGACTCATGTTAAAATTGATAACACAGTGTTGCTAAATGGATAGTAAACCATCAACTTATTGTAATAAAGTATAAATTAAAAAATATAATTAATATCATAAAAAATGCATTTTTTTATTGTCCAAGAGTAAATTTAAAGCTACCAATAGAATCCTTACGCTTTTATAGAAACAAAATTGTACGACAACTATGGATCTAAACGCACTATTTCGCGACCTAAGCAGCTATTTACTTGATTTCCCCTACAATGATTAGTTAAAATACCAAAGTGTGACGTCATACTTTTGAGTCAATCAGTATGAAGCGTTTCGGGTGCGGCCCGCGAGGTCCATCTTTAATTCAATTTTTTGGGTATTTTTGTTCTTTTATTGTAGTTGCTTCCATGCAAACATTTGTTCCTCTCCAAAAACAGGTTCGAATGGCATCGGGAAAAAAAATAGTCATCTTGCCTATTATCGCGCAAGTAAATACGAATAAATAGAAAATAAATAATTTAGCTATATACGTTGTATGTTTTTTCAAATAAAATATGTGTTTACTGGATGACGAGTAACGAATGGACTACAATCGACTCTGCCATATAGTAATATGAAGAAACAAGTTTATTCAAAACAAATTTTATCCGAATCTTTTATTTTAAAGTTATCGATAAATGCGTGCATTGGGGATGGTACTACTCTCGGCATACTGACAATCGCTGCGACACAATTACAAGCGCGAATAGCGAGATCAATTTCCGTGACATTACGGTAGTTCCTTATTTGCGGCAATCGTCACCAAGCAATGTGAAGCAAGCATGTCGTTTTTATCTTAACAACGGAGTAATTGTGAATGTCATAATCAATTGCAGATTTTTTCAACAGTTATTTTAGCATTTGCCGCTGAAAAGAAATCACTCCCGGAGGATACTTTGGGTTATTGCTTCTTTGTCGGCTCGTTGTGACTGTATGCGATGGGCTAGCAAGTATGGCCACTTCTCACTACAATACATATGTATTGCCACACTTTCTCCATCATTAATCCTAAAATTACAAGATTTACCACTGAACATTCTATTTCATTTACTCTACCTACTCCTTTTAAGAATACAGGCGTGAGTTTACGTATGTTTGCAGTAGGTATTTATAATATTTAGTAGCTAGATTAAAGTTCACTCTTTGGGGGAGGTCCATGTCCAGCAGTGGACGTCTTTCAGCTGACATGATGATGATGATATAAAGTTTATATATGTATTTTCTCACAATATCCACAAAAACGATTATATTGTTATCTAAACTTGTATGTTTTGTTTCTTACCTTAGTTGGCATGGAAACTGAATACTTACGGAATTTCCTCGATGGTTTTCTATATCTGCTAGTTTTGCGCAGCCAATTTCTCTTTTATTTAAATCACTGTGGTGGCAAACCAGTGTACTGTTAATAACGTAGCCTTTGGAATTATACATTTGGAAAAAAAATATCTTTTAAATTTATTCACAAGTAACTGTCTATGTGGGTTGCTCCGCCCACGGCATCTAACCAGATAATCAAATATAAACAAGATTTGAACAACGGACCGAAAGGAAACGATTATAGTCTGATGCCTGGAGCTGTGTTCGATATTTCAACTATATTGGACCTCTATTTGAAATGGATCATAGAAAATTTTAGTGGGCATAGCCACATGTCTATTAGATAGTCTATTTACCGTACTCTAGCGTAACGCTCGGATATATTACAGTTACATATATTTGAAGTATTAGAATATTGTTACTTATACTACTTCATAGTACCGCCTCAGATGCCAAAGTGGTTCAGATGTTGAACCGATAATTTAACAAATTCGCTGCTAAGTATCGCTACGCGCTTCTCTCGTAGCCGATCCCGTGGTTTCCGCGTATGCAGCGGAAAAAAATAGTATTAGGCGGTTACCTGGCAGTGAAAGTGTTAAAGGAAAAAAAGGGTACACACCCGGTTTTTTAAAGGTACATTAGACGTGGTGGTGGATTGTGAAACGCTTTGTACGCACATCAAGTAAATCTAAATGTAATTTATTGTATGGAAAAATAACACCTAAGTTATACTAACCTTTAAAAAAGTTACATGGTGATTACGTTATATTATGTCGGCCAGTAGAATCAAAAACATTAGTGAGTTCCAAAAATTTTATCAGACTTTGGTGTTAAGCATCTTTATAAAACCGGGACACAAAGTACTTTTTTTACAGTCAGGGGTATTAATATACGTACAGTCAAGAGCAAAAGTAAGTTATCACTTTTGTACCTTATTCCATTGCGATAAGGTGAAAAAATGATAACCTACTTTTGCTGTTGACTATACATACATAAGGACATAAATATCTGTACACGCCTTTATGACATTTACAATAGAGTCCTGTACAGATATTTATGTCCTTTTTTCCGTAGGTATACCCCTGACCGTACATAGGCTCGCGTCAAGTTTCCGGATGCAGACCTAACCTTAATAAAGGGAAAATAATGATAATAAAAGGCAACCAAATTGAGAACTTCTTTGAATTATCTTTGAAGTCGGTTAAAATTTAAATTAAATCAACTCATAACAACGAATAAGTATTTATTTCAGTAAAAAAACAATAAATAAACAGGGAAATACGTAGCGCTTTATTCTTCTATCCGACGAGCAAAAAAATTAAGATCAACTCACCATTGTAGGTACAAAAAGAAAATGCAGGAGCGTACTTGTACTTTCTAGCAAACCCGTCTACCTCAAACAATATAATAGTGTTAACGTACTCGACATAAATCTAAAAGTTAAGTTTTAGAGTGTCAGTAGGTTAATACAGATAGAACATTTATTAGGAGCACGTTTAGAAGGTGACTTGTTTCTTTTCCCTCTGTTCCCTGATGGTGATCTTGGTGGAGGCGACTGCGGAGTCGGAAACATCGGAGTCGGCCACGAGTGCACGGAGGCGCGCCGCGCGCTTCTCACGCGCGGCACTGCGCTCTGTCAGCTCGGACATCTCGTCTTCCAAGTCCGAGAGGCGCGCGCGGCTCACCTTGGCGCGCTGTGCTGCCGCACTCTCGTCGTCCTTCAGAGCCGTCCACTTAGTCATCGAGTTCTCCTCATTCAGTCTGCGAGCGATGCGCCTCTCTGTGCGGTCTTCGTTCTCTTGCAGAGCGCGTCTCGCTCCACTGACTTCGGCATGCCCGATTCCAACTGTCTCCAAAATTTTATCCGAGATCCTCATGCGGTTTTCCAGATTTGACACAGAGTTTTCGAAGTCGATGTCCTCAGCAAAGCGAGACTGTTTCTTTCCGGCGCGGATTCGCTTAAGCGATTCTGTGATCTGAAATTAAATAAATTAATGTAAATTTTGCACTTCATTTTTGTTAATGTTTATGCTATTATAATGTTCTATGACTCAGTATAGTCTGCGACTGCTTAATAGACGTTCAAGGACAAGTTATTTAAGTTAATTGATTTATCTATAACTAGCGACTTCATCCGCGTAGAAGTTTTTATCGTCTTAGAAAAATAATTGCACTTCATACAAACTTTGACCCCTCTTTTAACCCGCTTGGGGAATAATAAAAAAAACAAAACAAAACATTTTCTAGTTTTTAAACAAACAGTCTAAAACCGAAGTTACAAATCTCATACTTTAAAAATGTCTTGCTCTCTACACAAACTTTAAACCCCTTTTAACGCCTTTAGCGATGAATTTGAAAAAAAAATTGAAATTAGTTTTGAAGTCTTAACATACATGATTAGACCGAAGTTTTATTTTAAAATTTCTTGCTCTCCATATAAACTTTGAACCCCCTTTTAACCCCCTTAGGGGTTGAATTTTTCTAAACGGTGAAAGCACTTTTTTGTATGTTAATAAGTAATCATTCTACTAACTTTTAAGTCACTAACTCAAACAAAGTGTTGCCCATACAAAGCATACCCCCCTTTTTAACCCACTTAGGAGTAGAATTTTCTTAAACGCTGAAAGGACTTTATTTGTATTCTAATAAGTAATCTTTCTACAAAGTATTAAGACCCTAGCACAAAAAAAAAGTTTCACCTATACAAACCTTGCACCCCTATTTAACCCCTTTAAGGGTGGAATTCCGAAAAATCCGTCGCCTACGTTATAAAAAGTAGTTTAGGTGTAAATTTCAAGTTTCTAGTACCAGTAGTTTCGGCTGTGCGTTGATGAGTGAGTGAGTGAGAGAATAAGTCAGTCAGGACAAAGGCAATTATATGTATAGATGACGGCCACTAGATACAAAATATCTGTCGTACCCCAAGGACAAACTATCACCATTGGTTAAATTTTACTGGCTGTAACGAATCACGTGTCCAGTACCGTTTTAGCGGGCAAAAACAAACATCCGGGAATTGATGCTACATAAAGATCGTCCGTTCGCTGTCGAAGTACGAGTTGTAAAAATATCCGGTCCTCAGAGTATAGTCTATTTAGCACTTTGTAAAGGACGCCAGGTGTCAGGAGGATATATACACTCTTAATCAACTACTCCGGGAAACGGGCGTATATGTATGTACCTACATACCCACCTATTAACTTTACACCTTTGTATTAACTATACAAATCGGGATAAAATACGCAGCATTGTTGAATGCAGGGAGTAAAATTTGCATACAATTTTTGAAGTTCAATCTACGCAGGATCAGTGGTTACATAATGAGTAGAATTGGGACTCTTCCTTGACGATCTTTTTCGTTTATTATATTTGTCCTTGGCTTTGGCAACTATGACAATATGGAGTACAGTCAAGGACTTTAATTACGAGAGTACAATTTTTTTGGACCGACTTTTATCGCGAAATTCCTTATTTTATGTTTGGGGTTCGCGTAATTAAAATATTTGTCATTTAGAAACTATTGAGGTACATTATTTTTTCAAGTACTAATTCAGTACTTAGTGCGTTCATATTTTTCACGTACACAGGAATACCAAAACCGAGAGTGTGGTTGCCAGGGAGCAGCGATCGATAACGGTCTCACTTGAATCCAAGCTTTGCGCATGCTTTGCATAGTTGGGCAACTTCACTGTTAGAAGATCATCTGAAGCAGACCGAAGGCCTCTAAACGCGTCTTAGCGAATGCTGTCATTATCATTGACAATAGCCGTAATTTCAGAATAAGAATTTATTTATTTAGCACATAAAGTATTAAAAAAAAAGATATATACATATTATCAGAAAATCGGACAAGTGCGAGTCGGACTCGCCCACCTAGTGTTCCGTACAAAGTTACAAATGTATAGTTTTTAGATTTTCTCTGTACTTGTAGTATGAGACGATATTACTCGCCAAATTTCTTAGTTCTAGGTTAACGGGAAGTAGGTACCCTATAAATTTTGATTCCCTTGAGAGTGTCGAAATATACGTTTTTGCGGCATATCTTTTTTAACGCTAATTTAGAAGTTTGATTTTTAACAGCTTCAAGTGACTGTTTTAATTTCAACTCGATACCTCGACGCGTTTCCGAGATAAAGGGTCTTGACAGACAGACAGACAGACAGACGGACAACTAAGTGATCCTATAAGGCTTCCGTTTTTTCCTTTTGAGGTGGGTACGGAACCCTATAAAGGCAATTTGTAGCTTATCATGCCTTCCAAAATACGGAAGCACAAGGTCAGTAACCACTACACGCGCAACCCTTCCACTGATCGTCTATGTATGGTATGCAACTGGTCTAAAAGCCAATCCAAAAAAAAAATGGGATTTATGATCGATAACGGTATCACTAGGGAGTAGCACATCAAAGAGGTCTAATCCAAGCTTTGCGCATGCTTTGCATTAAGTTGCCTTGCCAGCACTACGTCTCGCAGCGTAATATTAATGGTGTGCTATTTCGCGGCCGGCCGGCCACGGTCTCCTCACCTACGGCGTGGAGCTTAAATATAAAGATTAATTATTAGGTATAACTTGCGAAATTGGTACCTGTAGTCATTTAGGTACCTCTTCAAAAACTTGAACGTTTCGTCAGAGGCGCACACGCATCCCGTATGACGCGCAGCAATATGTTCGCCCACCTCGTTACGCACACAAGCTGCCCCCCTATTCTGTAACTTGTTTTAAGCTCACCTCAATGCTCACCCACAAATATATCTTGACACTGCGGTGCGAAGTAACTAAGCGTAGGTAGAGGTCTAGTTTCGTTAGGCGTGACGCGTGGGGTGAGGTGCATGAGCGCGTAGCGAATAACAGCCCTGCGCAAGTCGGAGAGGTAGGTAGATGTAGGTATACATCATGGCCAGTCGCATTAGAGTATTATTTAGGTAGGTATAGAAAGTTCTATATTTATCCTATTTGTTATTGGATATTGCAAGACAAATGGTAACTGTATAAAACAAAATGGTTGCCTATATAATCGCAACAATTTTGTTTTCATCATACTTGTTCGTAAAGGGCTTCATTACGTGCAGGCATAATTAGCTACAATAGCCTTTATTACGCCCATGGGCGTAATGGTTTTTTTCTTAAATTGTATCTGTCACTCTTATACGTCAGTTATAAAGCGAGGAGGTTTTAACTCAAACACGATGATTGAAATCGTATTTATAAATAAATTTAAACGTAAAAACACGAATAAATCATGATTAACAGAATGATTTAAAGATTTAAAAACTTAAATGTAGCAATTTAGTGTCCGTGTAAAATATTTTTAACTGTGATTTTAAATCATGGCTGTATGCCGAAAGGTCTTTGCTCTAAGCGCCTTACATCAAATTCAACGACTGACATTTTGTAGTTTTTATTACGATTAGTAACAATTTAGTTAAAAATGTATTGGTTTCCTCGCAAATGTGATGAAAAATCACATTTGCGAGGAAACCAATACATTCCGTCTTCGGCGTCGGGCTTCTAATAGGCTCTCATTCGTAATTCATATCTTACCGTACTTGTAACACAATATACTACTACAGTTAGTGTAGTGGAATCAAGGAATCAGTGGAATAAAGCTGATATTATGGTATCAATTGCAAGCGTTAAAAATTAAAACCTAAGGAACGAACTGAAAGATAGGCGTTAAGATACCTATTTTCCGCATTACTTTGGCTAAACAGTATTAACATTTGTAATCTAATTCAAAGTTTTTAGATAGGATGTGAAATCCCTCTACATTGTGGCGCGATAGTAACACATTAAGACTCTCTAAGTTTCCGAACACAAGTTTTGTGGCGGGTACGGCCTTCATCTTACATTCGAATGTGAAACCCTTATTAGGGTACTTCATTTGCTTTGAGGGAAGAGACAACAATTTCCAAGAGAAAGAAACATAATAATTATTATCAATTAACTATTTTTATACTTCGACATTTAACTAATTCGTTCATAGATTGTCAACATAAGGTATTTTATATATAAAGTACCTACTTCTAATAGAGAAGTATTTTAAAAAGTCTGAAGGTACCTACTATTAGAGGAAAGAGCTGGCCCCTCCAAATCGACAATTGTCGCCTGACAAAGACAATTCGACTTACATGGCTGCGACGACAGGTTAAGGTGGTTGCTGGACAGGTTATTGACCCAGCAATATACGCGGAATTGTCATTGTCAGGTGACAATTGTCAAGATGGTGAAATAGGGCCCAGGAGCCTTAGCATGGTTGGCCTTATCACGCGACAAGTGACAAGATAAGAGCGTCGAGCTATCGAAGGGTGTCAGCCAGTGACGCACGCTCTATCCTATCACCTATCGCGTGACAAGGCCAACCATGCTACGGCTCCAGTACGTCCTCCGCGGTAGAGCGGTAGATGATTTAAGTTTTCTATAGCTGTCAAACATTGTTTTTGTTCGATAGAGGGCCTCCTGTAATAGTACAACATTACTGCAGACGCCGGGAAAGAAGGGCTTGCCGGGTGAGTAGTTAATTATAATAAAATAATTTATTTCAATGTTTATCTCGATCTGTCAACAACTCTCTCTTACGATACTGCAAGCTAGCTAAAATTTACAGGTAAAGAAAAGGTAGTGGACTTTCTGTATATGCCAAATTATGTTTAATAGTACATTACTGCAGAATCCCATTGAAAATGAAACAAAAGACGTTCACTTTGCAGGCTTAGGCCTCCTATTTTATATGAAATTTCATTTTGGGCCTCTCGTCTCGCCGCACCTGAAACGTGATACTTCGCAGCTTATTATAAGGAACGTAACGTCAATATTTCATTGCATGTTTGAGAAAAAACATTTTATAGTATGAGTTACGGCCGTATTCATAAACGTTCTACAAGCTTTTGTCTTTATCTGTCACTTTGACATTTGTGTTCGTCGTAAGAAAGGGACAAAGCACATTTTATTTAGCACAGGCATTTTAAGTTTTATGAATAAGGGGGTTAGTGTTTAGGTAGTCTTTCTTGTCGACACATCCAAAGTTTTAAGGCCTTATTACCCGACTGACGAAGGAAAGGAGGGTTATGTTTTTCGAGCGTATGTATCTATGTATGTATCTATGTGTGTATGTCTTATTCTTTGGCACGCCCTGCAGCCTAAACCGTTTGACGGATTTCGACATATGAGGTGTCGTTGGATTCCTCTTAATCGTGGGAGTGACGTGACATAGGCTATAATATTTGCAAAAAAGCAGTTGGGTTTTTTGAAAAATGTTTTCATTTCACTTGTTAAGGACTTATTTTGGTGCTAGACCCATGCAGGTATTGTAAAGAGTCTTAGCGATTTATGATTGGATGATCGGAACTTCCTACTATACCTATTATATACTTTTCTCAAACATGTTTGGAAATTTAGACCTTACGTTTGCGAACATAGCCGGCGGCACCGAGTGCGGCGGTGCAGGGGCTTTAGCAGTTTTATTACTGATTTTTTGAATTTTATTAGTTTTAACTTACAATCTTCAAATTTCCGAGCATTACTGAAAATCACTAGGCCGGAACTAGGGATTGCCTGCCTCGTATTACTACCTATCCTATAACACGCTCTGCAGGCAATCCCTTCCTTCCCGGCCTTTGTAGTAATGTAGGTACATACATACATTTAATGTATGTATCGTCATATTGCCGACGTTATCTTGTTGATATCACAAAAACGTGCAATTTGTCGCATCCAGCGATCATACACCACAAAAGAAAAACGATTGATTTTAAGCACACCAACAAAATCGTCTAAAGGGAGTCCATCATGTTATCCGACATATTGTCGTTGGATCGAAATCCGATATGAAACGGCTCCTGAGCTATCGTATTACATTTTAAAAGTTGAAAGCAGATACTGTGCTCTACAGATTGCGTTAGATGGATTAACCTCAATCCGAGTCCACAATATGATTTGGAAGCTAAGTAACCCAAAATTCCGTATCGTTGTACGAGTACATTAAGAAGGATCATTTAATTTCGCTTTCCAACAAATGTTTCTCGGACTACATTGCCTAATTACAAAGAATATATATGAAAATAAAGTAACACTAAAATAAAGTATTAAACAACACTATTAATCTATCTGGGCTAGCACAAAACAATCCTGACGTAAAATTCTAAATGTAACTTTTCGTAATGGGTTGCGTCTTTGGCAAGGTAGTCAAACAGCCACTCAGATTTGGTGACTCAAGAAGTCGTATAAGTAAAGTTTCCAACTGTTAAAAGGGTTTCACTGCTTTTAATTAGAAGCATGTGACGCAACTTTGACGCATACCTATAGGTATTAACAGCATTAGCACAACACAGCACACATGAAAAATTGAAGTAGTGCCAAATATGAAATCATCATAAATAATAATGCACACATTACACATAATATTTTTCTCCGATATAGGTAAGCAACATGACATGTAGGTACCACCAATTATGTAATATAAAAAAAGGTAGATATGTCTATACTAAATTCTGTGTTTAAAAATGGCCGGGCTTACGCACGCATGAATCAGCTGTGAATATTTCAATTACACACTAATAATGAATGTCAAATGAAAGCAGAACGGTATGCTCATTTCCGGGAGCGAAATAGAGACAAGTACATTTGTCTGAACGTAACGTACGATGCCGAGAAACATATACTTGTCTCTGGTTCACTCCCAGAGAATAGCTTATAATGTTTACGTAAACATTATAAGATAGATACAGAAAAAAATATGTTCGTGACTCCTGAATGGGTAAAGAAAGTATAATACTGGGAAAAATTGTCTTTCAAGCTACAATGCTAAGATTTGGAAGCATTCCTAGCGTAGCGAAGGCAGAGAGGTATATGCGCACTTAACCACTAGAGAAAATTAAATAATTGAAATAAATTTACCCCCGACTAAGAAGTGCTGACTTTTTCAATAAAGTTGATCCTTTCGCAGATATATATTTATCTTCGTCCTTAAAATGTACTAAACAAATTCTGCTGTAGCTGTGAGGCTGCCAACCTTCTTTACTTTTTTAAAACGGACATTATCTAGCCACTGAATACGCCCGAGTTCTTTTGATGGGAACCTATTAAAAATGTATTTTTCACTTCTCATGCTCGAAAAGTGTGTCATATTAGGCTTAATAAGCGGGGCTAAAGTAGTACATTTAGCCCCTAGGGAAAATTTGTATACATATTTATGATTTTTAAAACATTTAATTTGACAAATCAAAACACTTCACCATATTAAATCCACCAATCACAACTCTTCAAAAAACATTTCTCTTTGCTATCAACCAACCAGAATACAGCTACATATTAAAATCAACAATAATTAAAATACATATTAAACGCATTTATTTATTTTTATATTATATCATTGTGTGACATAATATTATGATATATATATATATATATATATATCATATGCCTATGCTCATATCACGGCATTAATTATCCTAGTGCCCACAAAAAATTAAATGCACCTTAAATTCAAGTTTTAATAGAACAGTCGGCTTTGTAACGTGATGGAACCAATTTATAATCGACACTTCAAGGGGGTCGTGTGTTTTCTGAAACAATAAAATCATTTATATCGCCACGGCTCCATTAATAACCGCGCTGTACTCACTTTCTAAACGATTGACTTAAGAAATCTATTTTTTTACAGAAGCAGACACCACTTCATTTTTAATTCGCCATCTTTAAATAAAACGGCCAATCTCAATGATAGGTATTTAATTGTACTGATTGAAGCTAGGATATAGGTACATTACATAGTTCAGTCAGTGTAGCCCCATTAAAAAAAATTGCCTGTCCTTATTTTTAACGCTAAATATATGGGCATGCCGTTCAAGTGGCGATGCGTGATGTACGCAAAAGAACGCGCTAGCGTGTGGATAAATAAACGCTACTACACCTCACCATACCGTTAGTGTTTGCGCGTGTTCCGTCACGTGCACCGCGCCGATAGACGCCACGTTGGTCTGTAAACGAGACCTTTCACATTTTCGTAATGGTGCTTAAGCCATTGATATTAGCTCGTAATGCATTGCTACTTTTGGCCAGGAACGATTTGTGACCTACTCACAGGTGTATAGGTACTAATTATAAATCCACGTGTGCGGGGCCAAAGTACGTAACGATTAGTGGATTTGCTAAATTTGGCTGCATGGTATGCTATCATTTCAATACATATTTAGTACCTAAACCAAGGATTGCATCAATTTTGTTACAAAGATTCATAGAGAAATATTTATTTCTTGACGAAAAAGTTCATACATATTAAAAAAAGAAGCGCGTACCTATCTATTAATTTAGGCCTGTAGCCCCCGCCTCTCCCTGCCGCTGGATTCGCTACTGCAGATGGAAAACAAAGTGATCCCAGGTTGTTTTTTTTTTTCTTTTTGGGGAAAGTCAAATTTGTTATCATAAAGTAAGATTAATTATTGAGACTCCGATGAGCGGAAAATTATAATATAACGTGTGCGTTACAAAAACTAGAAATTGCAAATATAATATTTAAAACATTTTTTCAACTGATTTTCAGCAAGGGAAGAGTTCTCTATCAGACTGTTTTTTCATTTCATTTTGTTACTTCAGAACTCCATCATTCGCCGATAGTGACAAATCTTTTTGCATTTGAATAAGGAACCTGCAGGTCGCATTGTACTCGCGGCAGGTAGATATAAATGTCACTTTTTATATGAAAAAATGACAGTTAAATTGTCCTTACGCGCATTCAAAACTTTACGTGATTACCCATCTGATTATGAGCAAAACCGCAAGTGTGACACGCGAAAAAGCGGTAGATTTCGCTGTTTTAGGATTTCAATTTTTTTTTTAGAATCAATTAATATTTAAGGTAATGTAATATATACGAGTATTTTAAGTACTTTATAATACACAGAATGCAAATATAATATGTATCAATACTCCATATTAAACTTATTTGAAATTATATCCGTGTAACAGCAAAAACAGCCCGTTTGAAAATTGACCCCAAAGTGGCAATTCGGCCAGGCTTATGTAGGTCAATCACGTAACGCATTGTACGCGCGTCAGGTAAGTAGATCTAAATGTCAAATTTTATATGGAAAAAATGATAGTTCGTCTCTCCTAACGCGCGTTCAAAGCGTTACGTGATTATCCCTCTGGGCAGACTGACTGTGATTTGGCATTTTTTATCGTTCACTTTTATTATTTATTAGTTCTTATTTTTAGTATCTATCTGTGTGTCTAGCAAGACACATAGATAGATACTAAAAAAGAGAGCCAATGTTGTAATTATCAAAGCTCACGTGTTAATACGACGGTATTCAACACAACACATAAAATGTTTTTTTTAGGCCATTAAATTATTTCCTTTAGTTATTGATGACAACAGGATTTTACTCACATACCTGTTGTACATCGCCATGAATATCCAGTGGCGTCAATTCTATTTATCACTTTTCTATTCACCACGAGTCGTCAATTTTAATAATAACTAAGCACGCCTCAACAATGTTTACATTATTTGTGAATTAATTTGTAAATGGCGAGAAATTTTTTTCCTTCAGAAGAAGAAAAAAATATATTTATCTAAATAGTTTGAGATTACAAATTATAAAAAATAAGGTAAATAATGTTTTAGAAAAATACAGACATTGAACATAATTAGTATCTATGAAATGAAGACATGATGACAATGAAGATTGTGGAAAACTAAAAATAGAACCATATGGTCAGGTTAATGTTGATTACCACTGACGATATTAGGTACATCCGTCACTCTAGGATATTTCACAGTGATAATATTATACATTAAGTATACTTGCAATTTAATTACTTGTAATACATTCATCATATTATTAAAAAAAAACATAATTATATCATATACCTACTAGTGACTTGTAAATAATGAAGACCATGGGTGCACGCATGCCAATGTCAATAATAGGGAATGTTGAATGATAAGCAGATTAGCATTTTTTCATGAAGCGTTAACTGTTACAATAAACTGATAGAAACACTAACACTGCCAGCATCTTCGGCACAATGCCGCAATGACTATTTTTAGATTTAGTTTAGTTTTAATATAGATTTTAATTATAGTTTATATTTATTGTTTGATACTTGTGTTTGTATGCGTATGTGTTTGTTGTGTTTGTTTGTAATTCTTGTAGTTGCTATGCATTGATAAATAGTGGCAATATTAAGTAAGTAAATGTCTGATTTCAGGTTATGTGTGTTATATTATTTGTTAAAGTTGTACAACTCACGTGCCCGCAATGTGCACGGAATTTTGACGCAAAGATAGGCTACATAAGCCATCTTCGAGCGCACGAGCGCCAAAACGCTAGAGATAGGAGTCGGAGTGGTCGCCATGGCCGAAAACTGTCGGACAGATCATTCATTACAGGCTCTGATCGCTAGTCATAAACGCAGACACACACACCCACAGTAATGCAGCCCAGGTGTTAAAAATACAAATAGAAGAAATCTAACCAACGGTAGGTTAACGTAATTATGAAAAGCAAGGTGACGACCTGACGACTTTATTAACATTAAAAAAAAAATTGTTAATCCGTTCCTAGAACAGCTAACTTTGTTAATGAACGCCTTAGTGCCGCTGTTCTGGTAAACGAAATATGTCTAAACGAAATGGATTTCATAGATGGACGAGACGGATTTACAAAATTTAATTAAGGGGTGCATAGTCGGCTAAAGTATTAAAACTAAATTCCACTGTACACCTAGCTATTCAATAGACTTGCAGCAGTAAAAGCCTTTAATAATACGATTAGTCAGTGCGTGGGTCCCCATATTCGCCTGCTATTTGCACTTCTATTCAAAGTTTATTAACGTGTTCATTTGTTAACTGTCTGTGTTTTGAAAGGTATTTCCATTATGGGACGCGGGATCGGAATAACGCTAATACCAAGATTAGCTTAGCATAATATTATACAGTGCGTTACTGGCAAGCAGGCTTTTTTTAAGTGGGGTAAATTATCGTAGTTCTTTAACTTAACTATCGCCTTAATTCAATTAATTAACTTAAATTCCGACTATATTCTAACAAAATTTAAATTGCCAGTAATGTACAGCAAAGTAAATTGACAAGTAAGTGTAAATGACAGCTCTTCATACTTTGTTTATTACGACGTCATACACCTAGTACACTAAAGGTTCGGATTTTAGGTATTTAATTACGCAGATAATTTACATAGTTATGATTTGCTAATATATGCAAACAATTGCTAATATAACATATTATTATAAGTTTTAATAAACGCCCGCGTACCAACACACTGTATTTACCGGTGCTAACGGTTTTTTATTTATATTTTATTTATTTATTTGCTATTAAATGTGGTATACAAATGGAGTTACATGATAAATTATAGAGCCATACACATTTAGACTTTAAAAAGTTTAATGCACATTGCGTTAACAACTTTTACTTCTCATGGCTGTATGTATATTAGGGAGTACTAGCCTGTCATGATATCTAGTATTAAGGCGCGTTTAATGCTAGATATACATTACACAATTTCGCTTGATCAGGATGATTTTGACATAAAATTGATTACGACATTATAGCTAACATTAAAATCCTGTTTGTATCTTATAGTAATTCATAATATTACCGCTGTGTTAGGTAAGTGTTATATAATTAATTTTTTAGTTTTAAGTCATTGCTGTGCCCTACCAGGGTCATGTTTAGTGCATAATTGTAATATAAGACCTATTGTAAAACTACATGGAAAAGCAATAAATGAATTATGAATTATGAATAATAAAAAATAATAGTTTAAAAAACACTAGAAAAACACGCATTTATAAATGGACGTAAAAACCAAAAATAAATTATGGATCGTTCAAGTTGTCTCTATTTCTGGGCTGAAGTGTAAACTATGTGCTTTTAATTATAATATTTGATTGTAAAAGCGTGGGGCGCTGGAACAGGAAATACTTTCTGGTAAACAAATACTAATACTAACTTCCTGGCGGAAGCTGCAGAAAGTCTTTCCTGTTCCAGCGACCCACGCTTTTACAATCAAATATTATAATTAAAAGCACATAGTAGTTTACACTTCAGCCTAGAAATAGAGACAACTTGAACGATCCATAATTTATTTTTGGTTTTTACGTCCATTTATAAAAGCGTGTTTTTCTAGTGTTTTTTAAACTATTAATTTATTTTATACATTTTAGTCTTTGATAACGAAATATTTTTAACATTTATACATTTATTTCAAGTAGGCGAATGCGCCCGCATTCTCTCCATCTCCGCCAGTGCGTCTGTATTGCATGGTTTTTTACCTGTCAGCATAGAACAATCTAGCTCTTCAATCTGAAGACCACTAAGAGTGCAAACACGACTATAATACGATATTCCACTTAATCGTGGTCAAAGTTCATTACAAGACTTTTCTAACAAGTCCAAACACAGCTATGATACGATGTTCCATCATGAAGTTCCAGTTCATATCTTCAGGCTCCATCATCAGATCAGTACCATATTATTGTATTGTCATCAGAACTACATACAGCTGCCAATTTTCATGACGCTACGATCCTTGAAAGATGGTTAAATTAGTTACCTTAGATTCCATTACATAGTTAGTTACATACAGGTCGACCTAATAAAAGCGTGTTAAAAAGTGAGCTTAACTCTGCTTACTTTATATGACATTATTTAATCCGTAAGTACTAAAATAATTTGTTACTTGGGTATAAATTACACTGAAATTACGATAAAATATTAAATTCTAACAAATAGAAAGTTCAAATCGCGTGTTAATCCCGCGGAAAATTAAAAATAAAAGATGAGCAAGGTTTACCGGATTATGAAACGTGCTCGACAGCGAAAAAGCGACCGTCAACAAAATTTATTTAGATTAAAATAATGTAAGGATTTTGAAGCATTGCCGGAAAATTCTGGTCACAGGCACTTTGTCCTGATGTACCTACATACATAGGGGTGTCATATAAGTTTGACGTGTCTGTGTATCTGTGGCATCGTAGCTAACGAATGGACCGATTTTAATGTGGGTTTTTCTTTGTCCGAAAGCCAACGTAATCGAGATGGTTCGTAGCTACGTTTCAACAAAATCGCTTTTGAGATATTGAACTTTGAAATGAAAATGTCGGGGGTATTTCAACTTTTCTAAGATGTTAATTATTTTGACAGTTTAAATCGTCGCAATGTTGTCAATCTTATGAAAGATCTTGTATAAATTAAGATTGAAGTTGCCAAGTACTTGGCCAGTGCCGAGCACCGTGACGTTTACACCTGCGGGAGGTGAGAACGCAAAGTCTGAATGAAAGGAGATGCACGACTTACGTCCTCAGTAAGGTCATCTTCTTCTAAAGCCGATGAGAGCGGCCTGCCACGCGGGGCGCGCGCGCCTCTTGAGTCGAAGAGCTCGTCACTCGCCGATGCGTCGACGTCTAGAGCATTCTTGATGCGGCTCTCGACGTCGGCCCTGATGCGGTCCCGGTCGACCTGCTCGGTCGCGCCGGGGTTGGCCTTGTGGTCCAGCCGGTCCAGCACTGGCCGATAGTAGCTTTCGCCTTTGTCATAGTTGCAGTCATAGACGCGGGTGCGCCGGGTTCGGCCAAGTCTGCTCATGATGACGGTCTTGAACAACAACACAACTGTTCATTTTCACACATTTTTTATAGGCATGATATACAGTCAACCGTGGCTGCAAGACTATGTGCCTTGGTGACAATAAGGATTAATAGGGATGCCATAAGGTCCCCGCGGAGAGGTCATCCTGGCGTATCGTCAAATATTTTAAATAAGTATTTATAATAAACATTTAAAAATATACAACCGAATTGAGAACCTCCTCCTTATTTGAAGTAGGTCCGAAAGTGAAAAAATTAATCAGGATTATTTTACCTATACTCCATGATGACGCGGATGTCGAGAGGGAACGCAGAGCTTTGGCGGATGTAACATGCTGTCACGAAGGTTTGCACGCTGTAATGGGAATGTTAAAAATAGTCTTTTCAAGGCTTTTTGTCGTTCCTTTTACACGTGCAGCCTATGGACGAACTACACTAAAAGTCGCTCAATGCCCTGCGTGTCCAATACAACAACGGCTTCAGAGGGTTGATGGGACTGTCACGCGGTACTGCAGCGCATCTGGGATGTTCGCAGAGGCACGGGTTAATGGTTTTAGTGCCATCATCAGAAACAGAACCGCGTCTCTTATGCGTCGTGTGCGTGATAGTTCCAACAGCCTTCTTCAGCTGATTTGAGACAGCCCTACTTGCGCGGTATGGAGACACTGGAACACCCTACATAAAGGCTGAAGAGGTTCAGTGTATAATTTAATGTAACTAACATAGTTTATAAGTTTTTATTTTTTATTGCTACTAACATGATATGGACATGAGTCTAAAATAAATAATTTGAATTTGAATTTAATGCACTGGGGTTAGTCAGAAAACACACGCTTATTCTGATTGTAAATTCTGCACGTGGTACGTTTTTCAAAGTTTTAGATTTTCCGAACATCGACGTGCTTTTTGTTTTGTAAGCGTCGATACTCTTCGTAGGTACTAAAGTATGTGTTGTGAAATTGTTAGGACTTTGACAAATAACGTGGTAGGTACCTAGTTTATAACGGAAAGGCTGCGTATCATGATTCTTACAAACAAACAAAACAGCCACTGAATGCAATATTGAAGCAAACTACAAATACGCGCTAGTACGAGTATTTACCCAGTGCAGTGGTCGACATCAAATAAATCAGGTGCCCTGATGGCAAATGAAACGCGATATTCGTTCTACCATCGTGAACATTTACTTTTATATGTACCACTGGACTGTTGGATGTCACAGCATTGGTTTACGCAGTTTTGTCGTCAATATGTTCCCGTTTTCAGTATCATTGACACGACCTCTTACCAATCACTATGCAGATTAAAGTCAATTGACTTGTAGTAGGAGATACGAATCTGTTTAATGGATGAAAGTATTTTATATCGAATTTAATGAATTAAAAAATATTTCGCGAATGGATTGGGTAAAAAAATCCTGGCCAGATTCATATAGTTTTATATTGTCCTCAACTGTTTATCGAAAGACAACTAATGTATAAAGTAAATAAAATAAATTATGAAGTGTATAGAAAATAAAAACGCTGGGGTGTCCATTTTTTTCCTGGCCTAACTTGGCTTGGTTGGCAGGTAATAAACTGGTAAGCCAAAACTAATAATTTACACTCATCTGTTTAATAAATGTGTTTGTTTATACAATATATTCTAAAGGCTAATATAAAATTTGTTTGTTAAACTATTGAGAGCAATGTTTAATATAATGAAAATAGGTAGGTAGTAAACGTCCGAGTGCTCGACGCTGTACTAGTATATGGCATGGGCACTCTGTGTCAAAGCAATATGGGTTCAATTCGAACTAAGAGGATTTTTCTTCATTCGAATTTAAGCAATGTCACTTTGACATAGAGTGCCCATGTCATATACTAGTACAGCGTCGTGCACTCGGACGTTTACCTTACATTTTTGTTTTATATTTCATCTAGGAATTTTTTTCCGGGCCTACTCATTCGCAAATATTTTTTAATTTACCTAATTCGATATAGAATAGTTTTAAAGTTTTAATCCATTAAACAGATGGGTGAAGGTGTAGCCTCTATTCGTTCTCCTACTGCATACCATAAGTCCGTGTAAACGAACAAAACGTAAGCTAGTTAGTCCGAGGTAAAATTTATGAAGTTTCCTGAAAGAAAAATGTATTTAGTCTCAATGATAAAATTCTAATCTTCTTTCTCCGTGGTTTTATTATTGTCTTCCATCAGATCTGACATTCAAATGATCCTTCGACACGTATATTATACAAATGCTGTGCCTAATGGTTTTTGGCCAAGGTACAGTCACGAAACTCACGAACTTTAAATTTGGGACCCACTTAAGGTTGACAATTCTATCAAATTGTATAGGAATACAAAGAATATTATTGCGAAAAGGGTCCTAAATTAAAAGACGCGACCGTACTTACTTACTAAGAAGAATAAGGCAAGTGTCGTTGTGCAAACTATTAAACCAAAATATCAGTCAAATTGTAGGTACTTATAAATCGGAGTTGTTGGTACAAAAGTTTTTAAGTTACAATGTACTTAAATATGTTTGGTCTTCTACCAAAACATTCCAGAGTAAATAAACACGCGTACGTCTGTGTTTCTCAAGGACGGCTTGAACAACTACGACGACAACGTTCTATAAGTCTCATTCTACCTCTAAAGTTAGCTACAGATAAAAGAAACCCTCTCTCTGCAGCCGACGTTTTTTTGAAAAATGAAATCTGTTTTCATTATCAGCTAGAATTTCTTGATAAAATAATACCGACCCCGACGTATGGAAAATGAAGATGCCTATTTATTTTGCTATTTATTGCAATTGTTTTTGCTTTATGTTGTTGGTGTGTACCTACCTACCTATATCTGAGTTACCAACTGTCATTCGGCACAAATGGAAAATCGTCAACAAGAAAATTACCATTTTGAAACTGGACCAAAAGCAATCAGAAGTGAAAATGGTGAGAGTATATAATTGTGCCTAAAAATATTTATAATTATAACCTATTTTTTTCTTGTTTAAATGAATCAAGACCAAAAAGTAAATATTTAAATAAGTACAAACAGAATGTGGGCTAATAAATATTACAATTTAATATGAAAATCTATTATTTCGTATATATACAAAATTCATATATCTATATGATGTATTTCCGATTGTTCACATTTTAAGGGTCGACGTAATTCCAAATGGACGATTTCTTTCGTCGTATATCATATTTGTCAATTTTAATTTTAGCACGTAGGTAATTATATTTTAGCATTATTAAGGGCGGTGAATATGTGAAAAGCATAGAGGCAACTGCAGAAGGTAAGTCAACAGTCCAAGTATTGCAGGAAGTTCACGATTACCTAGGGCACAAAAAAAAATCTTCTAATTACAGACCGGATTGAAGCATAAACAGGAGTAACTGTGCTCGCTTCTTGTATTGACTTAAAGTAATCCTATACAATTAACTCACTATATAAAACCAACTCTTGGCATGAAGCCGTCAGAAAGTCATTGAAAATATTCGGCGTCAATGAACATTTTTTTAAACTCGCCCGTATTTACTACAAATGCGGAAGGAACTGCAGCCGCCAACAATGCATTTATGAAATAATAACCAGAGTGGTATTCGGTCCGAGTCGTGTTCGAATTCACGCGATCGATCACTCCCGCTGATGAATGATCTCCTCCAACCGACGGTGCGAACAGAGGAACATTTTCAAAATAGATTTCGCAAACATTTGATACGGGTATATTTTTAGTCTCGAAAACCCGGTTTTTGTCTGTCCGACACGAGGTATTGTGATATGCACTCGGTGAATGTTGAACGGCGCAACTAAAAATAACTATTAACTCGTAAGCGCATATGATGAATAAACGGATGACTGTGAATTTAGGTGTGATCGTATTTTAACAAAGTTTATGTAAACACAACAGAGCGCCTTTAGGTAGTTTGTTAAAAAAAATCGCTGTGCATTGAAAAGTCAGATGATAAACTGACATGAACACTTTCGCCAAAGAAAGCATGCACTAATGAAAGACTTACATTTACACTTAATAAGAAGATATGAAAAAGTAAACTGACCTGGTGCGTGTTGAGATGGCGAGCAGGCGGACGGGACTGGGCGCTGCCGACGGTTTCGGCGCGTGCGAGGTGTGGGTGTGACTATGTTTAACTGTGAGCCACGCTGAAATATACGCGATCACTATTGCTTACAGTGATTTCCTAGCCGGAAAAGAAAAGAGAAATCTAAACTCGAGCACGGATTTTGTGGAGCAAATATTTCACTGTGTCAATTAGATGTGACATTTGAAAGATCGCCAAATATTGATGCTGTCGTTACCGATATTAAATTTAGCGTTTTTATTTTCTTTATTATATTACTATTGGTGGTATATTTAAATAAAGGTACCTATTTTACAATAATTAGTTACAACTCAGTGCATAGAAACGGGTAGGTAATCTTTTGGAATTTTTACACGCTAAGAAACGTAAAAAATCTATAAAAACAACAATAACTCCATTTAAGACAAAAATCGAAAGGTTTTTCGAAAAACCCAACTGCTTTTTTACAAATACCTATTATAGCCTATGTCACTCCCACTATTAAGAGGAATCCTACTACACCTCATATGTCGAAATCCGACAAATTGTTTAGGCTGCAGGGCGTGCCAAAGTATGTCATACAGTAGGTACACATTACACATACATACATGCGCTCGAAAAACATAACAAAAAGCAAAACAATTCAGCAGTCGGGTAAAAAAGCTTTTATCGTCGATGTATCTGTATGTATACCTAGCCAAATTTAATGTGCTTTACCTTTTGGTTCTGCTCGTACAAATATATTAGGTATATCAGAGATAATGATATCTGTATATGGGTGATTATACAAAACTCGGATAACTTTTAGCGATATTTTGTTTACGATTTTTTTTAAATAAAATTCCTACAAATTCGGGTTTATAAGATAACTACCTAATTCTAAAAGCCTCTGCAGCTTCAAACTGTGAGATCACGTGCTTGGTCGAAGGCTCGAATGCCTGGCTAGCTGGACCGAGTCCAAATTTTCCCACAAGGCCGAAAAGACAAAGGGCTTGGGATACTATCGCTTCCGTCTCCCTTCTTAACTCTCTAATCGAAACCTCTACAGGCAAGGAACGGGCGAGGCTGCTAGCAGTGTCAAGGCCAGAGTCCGGACACTGGCTTCATGCGTATCCTTCGCCCAACATCGGTACTTTCATTGACCCAGCCACACTCCGCATAGCCGTAGGCCTCCGGGTTGGGGCTGAAGTATGTGCAGAGCACAACTGTGTATCTTGTGGAGCCCCTGTAGGTCGCCTCGGTCACCATGGTCTCGCCTGTTCCTCTGGCGCCGGCCGCCTGTCCCGTCATGCTGCTCTCAATGACATCCTGCGAAGGGCGCTCGTCAGTGCCAACGTTCCCGCGGCACTGGAACCACAGATCGTGCGGGGCGATGGTAAGCGCCCTGACGGGATGTCATTGATCACATGGAGGATGGGCCGTGCGCTGGTGAGGAATTCCACTTGCGCCGACACGCTAGCTGCATCCTACATCCCAGCGACTAGCAAACGGGCCGGAGCGGCGGCTGATGCCCGGGAGCATCATAAGGCGGGCAAGTACAGCTGTCTCGGCGCCCAATACGAGTTTACTGCATTTGGTGTCGAGACACTGGGACCGTGGGGTAGGAGTGCGCGGGATCTCCACAAGTCACTTGCCAAACGGTTGAGGGAGGCAACGGGTGACCCTCGCGCAGGCAGCTTTCTTGCGCAAAAGATTGCTATTGCTACCTAGGGGCCCAAATTTAGATAGTCTTTTTTTTAATGTTTAGTTTTAGTTAATTTAATTTAGTTTTAGGTAGTTCTAATTTTACATTTGTAAACATTTATTATTATAATAAAATTTTACCTACCTAATCTAATTAATATTATTGCTCGTATTCGGGCCAATCACTTTTTCAATGCGCAATTTTTTTACGCAATATCAGACAAAGGACTGACGAAAAATACATGAAATTGAGATTATCATTAGAACCAACGTCTATTTTGATATAATCGAATATCAATAAGCTACATTAAAAAAAAAATCAAAGCTAATTATGTATAAATTAAAATATAACACAGGTTTACAAGGAAATAACGACTTTTCAATGCGCCATTTTTTTGCGCAATATCAGACAAAGGACTGACGCCAACGGACTGACGAAAAAGACATGAATTTGAGGTTATCATTAGAACCAACGTTTATTTTGATATAATCAAATATCAAAAAGCTATATTTAAAAACATCAAAGCTATCTATGTATAAATAATAATGTAACACAGGTTTACAAGGAAATAATGACGCGCCATAGGACTGACATTTTAAAGAAAAAGAAAAGAAAAGAAGACATTTATTCACTACACAAAAGACACACAGATATAAAGGGAGTAGACATACAATACAATTGACACATCAGTCAGTCCAGTCATTTTGACTGGATCATTCAGACAAATTTGTTCCTAGGGGGCGTGGCTGGCACCGAATGCGTTAAAGTTGAAATACCAGTCGTCAAGTTTATCTACAATTCAGGTAGCTTAGCGGTAGCGTCGATTTTTGTAATCTCCACCTTCAATACATTCCAGAGATTCTATGACGAAACTTGAAGAATTCCAGGCATAAATTATACGCTCTGCCATCCGTTTGTCCATCGAATAGCTTATGCAGCTCTTGCCAAACCTCGTGTGCCGTTCTATACCTCATAACCTTTTTAAGTGTATCCTCGGTCATGTTAGTTGTTAGCATAAGTAGAGCGACAGTCTCAGTTCACCTGTACTTATCCATCGCAGTACTATAGGTGCTGGTTGCGGCGTCACCTGCTTCTTCAGTAAGGACCGGGTTACGAGCATTCCCTCAACTGCCTCCATGGCACCTTCCGCGCCTTCCAGCATTATTGAAATTTTGTATTTCCAGGTGGCCCAGTTTTCCTTTCCTGCTAATTTGCCGAGTTCAATTTTCATAGAAAAATCCATTGCGATCGCTTTTGCTTCCTTCCGGTAGGGCGCAGAACCTATAATGAAGTTGATTTAACTTACGCAGTGGAACCGGAAGTCCGGATACAATTCAGAATAGATTTTTAACGTGTAGTATTTAAGAAGGTCTACATTTGTTTTGTGTGCACACACTATTTATCACTTTATTTATATTATTGAAGCAATTTAAAAGGGGTAAGACACTTTCTGACATGACAGTTTTTTTCTAAGAACAGTCTTGTTTTTGAACGGTTTGACAACATGGTATATTTGATATAGTCTGTATGTGCAAACTTAAGAAATACTCATACAATAAAACTTCGACAGACGGACCACAATGTGAACCTACAAACAAAGCCTACAAAGATTCCGTATTTCCTCTTGAGGTACCTACGGAAACAAACGATTTTTTCCGATTATTAAGTATAAGACTAGCTAAATCGATTTTTTGCACTCGTAATTTCCTAAATTGTAGACATCATCGAAAACGTTACTGCCGTTTTAGATAACCCATAATTACAAACAAATAAATGAATGTAGGTATAATTATTATTTAAGTGGATCTGAGTTTAAGGCTGGTGTCCACTAGGCTTGCCAAGGCGAGTCTAATCGAATCGCTATAATTTTTACGGACACTTTCTTTAAAAATGGCTTTATATTTATTTATACACAATTTATCTGGGAAAGTGAGCTGTGCGTCTCATTTTAGTAGTCAGATGGCCATGCGGGCTGGACGGACGTCTGTAACCATTTTTTCATTTTGACAATGTATAATTCGTAAATTTAATAACAGCAACCAGATAATAATATGTGTTTAGGGAAAACATATAGGATGTGATGTGGTTGGATATGCACTCAAACTAGATCTTATGGTATTTTTACAATACGCACTAATATAGAAGTTCGAAAACATACCATTACAATCCGATTTTTCATAATTTTCTTCTTCGAGCCCTTTCTTAATGTAAAAAGTTCGAATTAGTTTCTTTAGTAAGTGGAATATATTTTTTTTATTTCACAGGCCACATGGAGTTATTATTAGTAATAATAAGTCCATGTTTTCAAGTAAGATGTTTTGACAATTTCAGTTTCTCTAAGGAGGATTGTAATTCGAATAAAGCTCATTAAAAAATCTTCAATCGCAAATCCATGGGATACAATTTAGGACAGGGACACTTATTATTATACCGATTAGTTATACCAGTCAGACTCGCACTTGGCCGGTTTTTTTATTAGGGTTCCATAGCCAACAGAGAAGTATCCTCTTGAACTTAATTAACGGTTGTATCTCCGACACAACCCGTTTCTTTTTTTATTTTATTAGGGTACCTCCCCTATACGTAACGTGGGGAGTGTTTTTTTTTCATTTCAACCCTAACGTGTGATATATTGTTGGATATGTATTTAAAAATGAATAGGGGTTTATTCAAATCATTTTTTGATAATGTTAATATTTTCGGAGATAATTACTCCAGAAGTAAAAAAAAATGTGTCAGCCCCCCTCTAACTTTTGAACCATAAGCTGTAAAAATATGAAAAAAATCTCAAAAGTAGAAATTTATTAAAACTTTCTAGGAAAATTATTTTGAACTTGATAGGTTGAATAGTTTTTCAAAAAATAAAGAAATAATTACAAATAATTTCTGAACTAAGTTTGTAATTTAACCGTATAAGCAGGTGTGTATTGTACCTGTAATTTCTACAAAATCACAGTGAATGTAACAAATAGCCCATTTTTTTAACGCTTAAGTGGGGACACTTACTGTGACGGACGAAAAACTACGGAAACCTACGCTGAGCGTGGCCCGACACGCTCTTGGCCGGTTTTTTTATTTGCTACAACTGATTTTGTATGAAGTTGTGGCAAAAAAACCACTATCCTCCCAAATTAAGTAGGTTGTTTATGGTAAGCCATCAGCCATTTTAAGACCAGTTCTTAATTTAGCTGCATAGAAGCCTTTCCGTCCCTCATTGTGGCATCGCGTAATAGCTTGTCCTGAGTATCATAGGTCCATGATAGGGTAAAATATAAACTTTTCATGCTTTACAAACTTTTCTTTACTTTTACAATGTTATGTTCATGTTCGAATAATATTCAAATTTTAATTGGTTTTACATCTGTACGTCAATTTTGACAAAGTACTACGTTGAGTTAAGCGGTATAAACCGAAGATTGCACGCATAGAAATATTGCGCGATTCCGGTAATCCGGAATTTACTTGGTTGGTCGCTGTCACTACGTATCCCCAGCTGTCCTACGGAGCACGGTAAATATATTAGCTAAAGCGGTATCTCAACTTCCAATCTGTCAAAACCCCTGTTATTTTGGACTCACAATTAAATGTTAATAATACACATTTATGTAAGCGAGCTTATAAAAAGTCAGGGATGCTCTTTCGGATCGGACAGCCTTTCAGGCGACCAAATACTTATAAACTAGTATTGTATTCTTTCGTTAGAAGTATCCTTGAGTTTGGTAGTGTTGCTTGGGCACCTCAATACCAAGTCCACATTGACCGTTTAAAGAGGATCCAAAATATTTTCTAAAAGTCACTGTGTAGAACAGGTAATTATTTCGAGCATTCCACGTCAGTGTTTAGATGTAATATTTTTGTTTAAAATTCTTAAAGGCGTCCAAACCTCTTAGAATTGGTTACTTTTAGTTGCCCGCATCATACCTTACGTACTGGATCTCTATTTCATATCAGCTTTGCCCGCAAAGATTACTCTCGGCATACTTTTTTCAAATGAGTCCCTAGTTTTTTTATAATAAGTATCTGATCGAAATCGATCCTTCTTACAAATCATTGTTAAGTTTCAAAATGTTAGTTAAATATAAGTAATTTTTAGCTCATCCTTGAGAATTATAATTATTTATGGTAAATGTTACTTTCCACTCTCTTTAAATCCGTACCATGTACCTACTTATACTTAACACCAAATTTACATGTGCTTGTGTCTTACTTATACATTAATAGTGCATCGTAATATATAATTACAGTACACATGTTGTTACATTCCCGCACGAGTGCGGAAATGAGCACTTTCCGTGCATATGTTGAAACTTTAAAGAGCCATATGTACTGTAAAACATTGTACGATACACGTGCGAATAGCTAATTCGCAACTCGTGTCGATTTAAAACACTCCCTCCCTCCACCGCCGACTACCCCGACTAGCACTTGTTTTACTGCTTGTAGCCATATATTTACTGTGTCAGCAGTAAGCAGCTGCTAAGATGGGTTGCATGCTGCGCAGCGATCCCATGACGCAGTGCGAAATGTTCTTGACGCCGGACGCTGCCTTCATGGCACTGTCGCAGCTTGGCGAAGTAGGATGCACGCAGTTTCGCGATGTAAGTACATACATTATATACTATTGTAGTACTAATAGGCTAAATATACAAATGTTTCAATTAGGTGAAACCAAGCTTGCTCGGCAGCTAAGTCAATTTATAATTTTATGATAATAATTTATATTCTTGGTTCCTCGATCTAATATTTATCTATAATCAAAACCTAGAATATTATTGATTTAGGGAGAAAAAAATATGTTCAACTCAAGGGGATGCCCCGATTCTTGTAAACACACTCTGTGTAAGAGAGACGATTGACTTCAGCATACGAAAAGACGCGATGCTGCATTTTTTAGGAATGGCTTTTTTGGACTACATAATGTCACACTTACGGGACACCGCGATACGGTGCGAGACGAGATAATATACCCTCCTTTTTCCTAATTTCTACAATGCAGCAAGGCTATCATAGGACAGCCCGCGAGCTTTGTAAAAAATATACGTTTCTAAGCGTTGTAATGAGAAAGAGACGGATAGAGTATCTCGCCGCGACACAGCTCGCGGGCCGTTCTATGATAGCCGTGCAGGTGAGGCGAGAAGACTTGGCAGCTACTTGTGTTAGCTCCCCTGATAATCCTTTCTTATTACAGTTAAATGAAGATCTCAATGCGTTTCAACGCACATATGTGCTAGAAGTATGTCGTTGCGCCAATATGGAGAGGAAACTTCGTTACATCGGCGACAGGATGCAAGAGGATGAGATCTACATACCGAAACTAATTGATGAACCTGCAGCTTTAGAACTTCATGAAATGAATGCTTATGAGGTTTTTAGTCTCGATTAAAACATTATTGTTTAAAATATCAATTCAGGTTATCTCTTCAAGATATAGCATTCCAGTATTCTTATTTCGGGCGTTTGGTCTGACACGTGGCATGCATGCGGAAAGTAGGTATTTAAATGTTATTATGATTGGAAGCGACTAAAAAAAATGGAAATGAGGCCCGATTCACGTAGCTACAAGTTACATTTTGACAAATCTAGATTCGCAACACCTGGCTCTTGACCAACAACGATTGATCATTTAACCTGTGTTGCATGTTTAGACTAGTAAAATTGTAACAGGTACCTGCGTGAAACTGGCCACTGGCCTTTAGGATTAATTTAGGGTATTATTACAATAATAATCTCGGTGTGGGCTTTGACATAGACGTAGTGACTGTCTGCGTGCTCGTCACATGTATGCGCATTACTTTTGTGATAAGCAACGAGTCGAAAGTTTGTAAAGACTGAACTTACAATGACTCCATTGATTAACACCTTACTATAGTTGCATTGCATCACACATCGTGCCATGCCTCAACTATCTGAATGAGTGTAACGCCTTAGCAATGAGGTCGTATTCTGAAATGAGAAGATGCTTGAGAGCACCTTTTCTGCCTACTTTGCAGAGCACCATTGAAAAATGGGAAAGACTTCTTGTGGAGATGTCTGCGAACCTGATAAATTTACGTAAAAATTATATGGAGATGACGGAGTTAAGTTACGTGCTGACTAACATCGGAATGATGCTTGGCAATGCGGATTTGCGTCTAGCGTCTGGTCTTATGGCGGTCAAGCAGGCGGCGTAATTACAACCTTCATTTTCTTTCTATTTTTTATATTAAGTATACAGATATTTATACAGTAATTAAAACGATGCAATCTGTTTGGGATTTAATAGGCAAATCGTTTAATAATTATGATGATTAAAACATATAGTCGGTCAGACATGCTGTTGTAATCAATAGCCGATTGCTTTGACCTCTATTTTAATATAAGGCGAAATGTGCTCCATTTGCAGCTTCGGGGCAGCGAGGTCAGCGAAGCCGGGGAGAGTCTTACCCGCGCCCGAACTGAACGTTATTTTATATTTATGTATTCCATTTTGAGTTTCGATGTCTTCGTATGACTTGTTGTATGGTGTTCTATGCTATGATTTTAGCAAAGGTAAAGCCAAAAGCTCAGAGCGCGCTGCCACCGCCGTGGTCCAGGAGAGCGGGGTCCGGCTCACGGTGATCACGGGGCTGGTGCAGCGCAGGAAGTCGTACATCTTCCAGCTCATGATCTGGCGCATGGCCCGCGGCAACGCCTTTTACAAACAGACAGACGAAGATCAGATATTTAAGGATCCTATTACTGTTAGTGTCGATTTGAATAATAAATATGTTTATCATACAAGTGACGACACGGATCTCCGAGTTGCATCTGCAAAGATTAATGAATGTCCATATGCCTTGGCTAAGTTCCTTCAATCAAATTGGAGTCGTCTCTCTACTCATTGTACTAGTTTGCGTTTTGTTCATTGTGTTGGCAGGAGACGCGCCGTCTTAATGGATTGAACGATCTACTGCTCCCAACTTTACTAATTCCTTTCATCTATCAGAATTCTTAAAAGGCCTTCTTTAAAAAATACCTAATCCATGTTTGTCTGTTTTTTATCCATGTACCCACATTTCATATCCTAATATCGAGGAACTTTTTTGTAGACTACCGACGTCCGCAAAGTGGCTTTTCTGTTAGTTGTCCAAGGGGATGAGCTCGGCGATCGAATGAAGAAAGTGTGCGAAGGGTTCCGGTGTGACCTGTACCCACTACCGCCATCTCCGGGTGAAAGGATGAGTACCCTAAGTCAACTTGATATGAGGATCGATGATCTTTCTTTGGTAACGTAGCTTTTGCACAAGAAATGTTTATCTTGAATAACGACTATAACATTGAATATTTACCTTTTTAATATTTGAATTTTTATGTGCATTTGACGGAGTCATGTATTTATAAATTTGTATTGTATGGCGATTTAAGACGGAACGATAAAACTCATAGCCATTGTACAATAAGACTTTTCCACGCCCTCGTATTTTAAACTTTAAAACAGAATCAGTCATAATTTCACCTGTTTATTTACGCACAATTCCTATTCAGAATACCTCAATAGGAAGTTGACACTTTTGATAATCAATGACAGTGTATTTCTTCTAAATAATCATAGATAACGATAATATCAGCAATCATTAAGTGGCCAGTATTTTTCTCAATGGTACTTGAAAACAACAGTGCGTCAGTATAGTATACAAATGTGTCACTAGTTCCATTGATGGTACTGTCCAATGGTACTACAGTAATAAAGGGGGTTACTCAAACTAACACGTCTCTCCAGTACCATCGATGGAACTAGCAATATACAAGTGTGTCACTAGTTCCATTGATAGTACTGTCCAACTACTGTACTACAGTAATAAAGGGAACGAAACATCAATTATATATAAGAAACCTCTTTTGTTATTATTAACTATAGGTGCAAGTTTGGTGTGGTGGATGTTAGGAAGAAAACAGGTTGAAAGGGCTGCTATGAGGTTTTTCTATGGATTTTATTTTTTCTTTTTCTACGAGTACTCCCTACTTTCTCCAGACATTATCTACTAACCTCAGTGTATTCTATGTTACTTCATCACTAACACGTTAAGTTAGTTTACATTCAATGTGTTTTTAACAGGTTTTGAGAGAAACCACATTACAACGTTGCAAGGTTGAGCGAACTATAGCTAAGACCTGGCCCACATACCTATTGCAAGTAAAAAAGGCAAAAGCAATCTACTATGTTATGAATCAATTTAGTCTGGACATCACTAAGAATTGTTTGATCGGACGATGTTGGATTCCAACCAGCGATTTGCATCAAGTACAAACTATATTGGAAAACGTTTCGGCAAGTATTCATTCTTGTAACACCAATGACTCCTGCACGGCTATCACAAGACGGCGCGCGAGCTCTCTCGATTTTTCTCGCACTATCTGTCTCTGTCTTATTAGAAAACTTAGAAAGAGAGGTATAGTGCGTGAAAAATCGAGAGAGCTCGCGCGCCGTCTTGTGATAGCCGTGCTGGAGAGGAGATATCATTCAATGGGCGGTCGTGGTTGTCAAGAGGGTTGTTCTTATTTTCTACCGCCAGTAGCCTTAGTTTTATTATGGCATCGCATTAGGCTACTTTAGACTCAAACCAGTTTATTTTTATATTTTTGTTTTTCGTAGTATGTATTGACAGAGTGGTAAACCAAAATGTGGTCTCCAGGTCTCCACCGAAAAAGGCCAATTTGTCACATTATTAAAAAAAGCAACATTATTAGATGGTTATTTTCCCGACCGAAGTGAGGAAAAATTGTTCGAGTGGTAATATGGCTTTTAGACCCGAGTTATACGCACTAGTTTACACTTCGACTGCGAGTTTTTTTTTTATAAACTGCTTCGACAAAGATTGTACAGACAGATACAAAATATTGATACCTACCACGAATAAACGCCATTAACCATCTGTCGGTCTGTCCAAACAGCAGAGCGCGGCGAACAGCATTCGGGGCATAAGATAAAGCGAGATAGACACAGCAGTCTATCCTGCTAAATCTCAGAGCGTATGCTATGCATGCAGTCAACCACGCTTGAACGTTTGGACGCGGCTATTGAAGGTCAGAGGCGTTTATTTTTTTTCACTTCTCATGCTTGAAAAGTGTGTCATATTAGGCTTAATAAGCGGGGCTAAAGTAGTATATTTAGCCCCTAGGGAAAATATGTATACATATTTTTGATTTTTAACACATTTAATTTGACCAATTAAAACACTCACCATATTAAATCCACCAATCACAACTCTTTCAAAAAACATTTCTCTTTGCTATTAACCAACCAGGAGCCGCAGCATGGTTGGCCTTATCACGCGACAAGTGACAAGATAAGAGCGTCGTCTCGTTCTATAGAACGGTGTCAGCCAGTGACGCACGCTCTATCCTATCACCTATCGCGTGACAAGGCCAACCATGCTACGGGGCCAGAATACAGCTACATATTAAAATCGACCAATCAAACATTAGGTGTTTTTTAGTCCCTAATTCCAAATCATTTAAATCCACCAATCACAATTCTTTCAAAAAACATTTCTCTTTGCTATGAACCAACCAGATTTCAGCTACATATTAAAATCGACCGATCAAACATCAGGTGTTTTTCAGTCCCTAATTCCAAATCATTAAAAAAGAAAACACCTCTGACCGTTAATAACGCGTCCAAACGTTCAAGCGTGGCTCAAGGTGGATTGAGCGGGATAGACTACTGTCTTGTGCCCGTACGCTGTCCGCCGCGCGGCCGTTTGGATGCGCGACGGTCAGAGGCGTTTATTCATGGAGTCAATATTATGTATCAGTGTCAAAGCAGTTAAGTAAAAAAAAACATGCCGCTAAATTGAACACTCTCTTCGCCGTGAAATTTGTTATTGATTGTGGATGGATAATCGTTTTACTATTTTCTCGCAGTCGAAGTGAAAAGTAGAGTGTAATATTACCCCTCGAAATATTTTCCCTCACTTCGGGAAAATATCCATCTCGTGGTAATATGGCTTATTTTAGCCCCTTGTCATACAATCTACTATTAATGATTGTGAATTGGGGAATAAAAACGCCTGATGTTTGAAATGAATTCTGTTTCCTGATTGGACGATTTTAATATCAGCTATTTCTGATTTATTGATAGCAAATAGAAATGTCTTTTTAAAGGGTTGTGATTGGTGGATTTAATTCGGCGAGGTCTGATTGGTCAAATTAAAATGTTTTGTAAATCAGAAATATGTATACATATTTTCCCTAGGGGCTAAATGTACTAGGTACTTTAGCCCCGCTTGCTATGCCTAATATGACACACTTTTCAAGCATGAGTAATGACAGATATATACATGTATATTGGCCGGAAAGGAAACTTTAATTACCTAGGCCTAATGAAAGAATCAATGTTTTTTCACCTCAGCAGTTCGAACAAACATATTTTGCTGTGCGAAAACAGTGAGCAAAAAGTGATTTTGCTCACTCGGGTCTATTATAAATTCAGAATACTTGAACTTTATTAGCTATGCCCCTTTCATTTTATTACGATATAAGTTTCTGTCAAAATTACATTTTTGGTACAAGCTTTTATTGCCGTCTGTACTTTTCTGTACACCATCATCAACTACTCATTGAAACGATTCTAACGAGCACAAACAACGGGGTTACTCGGTTAAATACTGAATTCCCATGGCCACCTTCTGTCTCCATCATCAGACCGGCTCGATGATACCATTATGTGTATCTTTACTTACAACTGAATCAATGATAGTTCAAAAACCAATAAAACACAAAAGCGTCGGTTCATTGTCGGTAAAAAAGAAGATCGATCACGGTAAAAACGAAAAAAAACGTCCACGGTAAAAAGACTATCGCGGCCCGAAGAATTACACCCACATCTAAAAATTCAACTTAAGAGGAAATACGGGCTGGCCGGCCGCGGTATTCCTTTTACCGTGGATTCAAAACATATACATGTATGTACAGTCAAGGGCACCAATATGTATGTATACACGACAAAGTCTCAAAAATATGTACACAGACCTTATTTCTGCAGCAATAAGGTTGTAGTATACATATTTATGAAACTTTGAGTGAATACATATTTGTGCCCTTGACTGTAGGTACTTCACTTTTCATATCTACGCTCGGCGGTTGCTCTAGGGTAGTCAACTATGGTTTAAGCACAAAAAAACTATCGTGGCAGTAACTTTAAGTATCTTTAAAAAAAATACCGGAACCTTAAAAATAACCGGCCAGACGAATTATATTAAAGTGGAAGGGGTGACTGAGGGGGCTATTCCAAACGCGCAGTAGGTACCTATAGCCCGCAATATCAAAAAACTTGTCCTACAAAACAAAA
This sequence comes from Epinotia nisella, assembly GCA_932294315.1. NCBI lineage: Eukaryota > Metazoa > Arthropoda > Insecta > Lepidoptera > Tortricidae > Epinotia > Epinotia nisella. Next base: position 15,642,948 of record OW028673.1, on the reverse strand, counting down.
CAATTAACATGCCTACTATTACATTACAAAAAGTTTACAGAACAGAAACATAAAATTTTACGTTACACCCTGTTCCAAATAACATCAAGTCAGCGCGTCAGATAAATGTCAATATATCTGTAGGAATTAATGGGAAACCGATAATATCGTTCTGTCACGTCACGACACGTCACGTCAGGCAAATATGAATCCAGCTTTACTCATACCTATGTACCTATATGCTAACATCATTGCCACAAGAGAGTAAATAGAAAATCAGCTATTACTGTGTTTAAAAGAAACTAATGTATTCATTTTGAATTGGTGGTAGTATAAGCAATGGTGTAGTTAAGACGTTTTGTAAGACTTTGTTTTTACAAGTATTTTTACGACCAACCACCCGCGGTGTTTGTAATCAAATCTTGCAAATTAAAGTTGACGAACGTGCCGTAGGTACTTATGGTGAAAACTGCACGAAAACAATGAATTCTACTAGGTATATATCTGCCAATGTGAACGGTGACGAGAACCATTACTTCAACTAAAAAATTACATATTTAGAATTATTGAGATCGCCGCAAAACGCGAATAGGTGAATAGTTAGTACTGAGACTGAGAACTACAAGGAATTTGATTTCGGGGCATACGACTAACACACCAACATAGAAGACTGTGCAGAGAAAATGCAGCTGGCAATAAAAGTTCAAGTGTCAAAAATTTACCAGTTTTGCCAGATTTTGTTATTTCATTTAAAATTCAGGTGAAGATAGTAAAGTATTGTTTGAGTATACCTATTGGAACACCTGTTAAAATTGTCCCAGGCCTAAATCGACAACACACGCAAACACAAACATCATCTGTACATAAATGTAGGTACAACTGTATATTATGATTGTAGGAAAAACTAGAATCCTCTGTGCCGTGCTTTATGTCGAAGATAGAAACTCAGGAGACGCCTCCGACTTTCCACCGCACCAATCGATTCACACATGGCTTTCAAGCGCTTATTAGCGCTTACGGCGATTCTACCTACAGGGAATTAAATCCAGGTACAGCATATAAAACTAGAGAGCCTTTTCCCACACAAGAATGGAAACTCATAGTTTTTTTTTTGCGTACAGTCATATGAGAGTAGTTATGGGTGGTATTCTTCCATATTAGTCCGTAAGCCCGGTCCCAAAATGCCTTCGTCTCATGACAGCACGATAAAATGCATGGCACATCGTCGAAAATGTTGTGCTGACCGATGATCAGAAGATCGCACCTAAAATTGGCCGGAAGTTTGAGAAAATCCTTGACTTCAGGTCAAAATGTTAAGGGTATATTTACGTCATGTGACATCAGTACGACATACATGGCATTTTTAGCTCTTTAATGGCGGATAGAGTAAACATAAGTCTGTCAGTTCTGAAATGGCTGGAAGTACTTGACAGACGGTACCAAAATTGGCCACCTTCTGATCCTCGCTCAGCACAACTTTTTCTACCGTGTGCTATGCATTTTATTGTTCTGTCTTCAGATGTAGGCATTTAGAGAGCGGGCTTAAGGACTAATATAATATTGGTTGCGAATTTTGCGAGATTTTGCATGTCAATTTTTATCTAGTAGAATACGCAGTACAGTTTCTACTGTTGCCACCTTTGAAGTAAATACCTATACTTGGTCTTTTGAGACAACTGGACGTTATGACTACTGGACGTCTTGGCAATTGGGCATACATTCCAAGTTCATAATTCCAATGGTATTTTACAATTCGTTAAAATTTGTTTTAAGATTCTGTTGTCAGAAAATTAATTTTAACTATTATTTAGAGTCTCGTATTACGACGGCGGGAAACTAACGGGTCGAGAGATTTCTAAGGTGAATAAATTACTATCGCCAACACAGTTAGCTGACCATCCGCGCACTTTATATATGTTGTAAAAAGGTTGAATATAAATATAGGGTGGTCAGTTAACTGTATTGGCGTTTGTACGCCCCGGCTGGATTGTGAAATATTCAGTTTTTCTAATGAGTGAACTGTATGTATGTAAACGTGTTACGATTATAGTCATTCTTGTGATGGCTATTTATTGGTCGAATGCAAGAAACTATTTTAGCAGCGCAAATTCTCATCATCTTGGGAGGCTTTTAGACGGGCTATATTTTTACGGAAATGTGTGGCCAGCAACTATGGGCGTCTTGTTCTAGCATACTTATATATTTAAATTATTCATTTTCCGTACACGTGGATTAGCTTTGTTTACAACTATTCCAAATTTAAAATCAATAGCATTAGTAGTTCCTGAGATATTGACTTACAGACAGACTTGTGACAGATAGACAGACGGATGGAGTCGCACCATAAGGGTTCCGTTTTTACCTTTTTGGTGCGGAACCCTAAACTACTAACTCGATTATTACGCAAAAAATTTAGGAAAAAATGCAACACAAAATTGTACACAAAAGCAGGTTAAAGTTAAAACCATATATATGTCATATAAGAGGCAAACGTATCCCTATAGAGGAAATGTTGCTAAATAAGAATTAAAATTGTAAATCTCATTAAAAATGTTAGATTTAAGTAAATAGGTTATTCTAGTGTAAAACATGAGCGTTTCTCGCCATCAAACGTCACAGTTTGGCGAGTTTATATAAAAGCTATTATATGTCATTTCTTTTTTGAATAGGTAAACAAATTAAATAAAAAAGTTATTGATGAACAAAATAAATATTTTCGTATTCAATTGGTACAAATTCATGTAAAATGTTTTCAAGAATAATTAGTTTTACTAAATGAATCGTTTCTATATAATATCGAAGAAGAAATAATTAATTCACAAACAGGATTTAGTTGATATGAATATACTTAAACAAAAATAGATATGTTACTATGTTCTATAAAACAATAATGCATTATGTAATTTTGAGTCGATATGTGTTGAACTCATTTTGTCAATTTTTTTGAGTTCGGTCAGTTTCATTCTAAGGGTGCGAATTGTTTCTAAATGTACGATTTATTACATACCTTTCTTGTGCACAAATTGCACTAATTCGATTGTAATTATTATCTTTGTCTGAGACACGGGGATCATCCTAGTTCAGACGCATGTAATAATGTATGTATTAATACGCAAGCACATTGTTAACGTTAGCAATAATATTTTTTCAATAACTATTATTATTTAAAAAAATGTTTAGGTAGTCAAATAAGAATCCATTTTCTACGCGAGGAGAAAATCTCACTAACTGGCCAAGGCAAGACGTAAAACTTTAGACAAACCACGGCCGATAGTTCGTAAATGTACTATTAATTCATATTTGTTGTCATTATATTACAGCCCTGTACACTATAATAACATTCCCGTTTCTCTTTTCCCTGATGTTCGGTGACTTGGGACACGGAACCATAATGTTCGCAACTGCTTTGTGGATGCTAATTAATGAGAAGAAATTTTTAGCAGATAAGTCTGACAGCGAGATGTGGAATATATTTTTTGGCGGTAAATTATGTAAAATATTTTTTTCACACCTTTCATTCGGAAAAGTAAGTTTTGCTGCATGACGAGAGGGATCAAAATGCTACTTTTCTGTTCAAGCTACTTTTTTTCTATTCATTGGCATGTAGCATTTGCGCAATGTGCCAATTGAACACATATCTTAATAAAATAATCAATTATAATTGCATCGTAATTGATTAAAAACGATCATATTTCAATTATATTTTTCTTATAGTCGGTGTGAAAAATTGTATGTGTCACTAAGGAGCACAATTATTTTCGTCATGGGCGTTAACGTTTGACTCCTTCGTTACGCTCAGGTTTCTAACTTAGAATCCCTAGCTATGCTCAGGATTCTATCGTAGAATCCTTCACTTCACTCTGGATTCAATGTACCGCCCACGCCGTAAATACATAATTTTGCTCCCTTGAGACACAAATAACTATTTCAATTCATGTTACTGTAATTTTCTATACATTATTTATTATATATTCTATTTTTCAGGTCGATACATAATGCTCCTCATGGGTAGTTTCAGCATGTACGCTGGTTTAATATACAACGACTGTTTCTCCCAGTCGTTTAAAATATTTGAATCGGGTTGGTCTTGTAATATACCTGCGGTAGAATTATCGACAAAACCTTCTTTTCTCCTGGAGCCCACAGACTTCTCACGCCCTTACTACTTTGGAGTAGATCCAGCATGGGAAGTATGTAAATAAGACTTTACGTTGTACCTACCTAGATTAATTACAATGAGTAGATATCTTATTTTGATTTGTCAGAGCTTTTTGAATCGACTCGATCGCTTTTTATCGCTTTCTACTCTGCCACGAGCAGAGTGCGGAATGAACTATTAAGGACTTTTCAATTGATAATTTGTATCAACTACATGCGCTTGACATGATTAATAAATAGATAGTTTAAAAATATAATTTTGTTCATTCATCAAGGGCACCAATATGTATTCGCTCAGTTTCATAAATATGTATACTACAAACTTATTGTTGCAGAAATAAGGTCTGTGTACATATTTTTGAGACTGCGGTGTATAAATATTGGTGCCCTTGACTGTATGATAAAAATTGCCAAAAGAAACAAACAAAAAATCTGGAATCCCTCGGATATCGATTAATGATGCGCACAATCTTTAGATACATAGATCAAAACGGCAGCCACTTCTATCTAATTCTTTCCTCGGGTTATGCATCGGTTCTAAGTAAGATTATAAAAAATCGCGGCCTCTTTTTCCGATTCTGACTTCTGACCTCGATTTCAAAATCAAAATGTAAGCAATATAACTAGGTCGAGCAGAATTGTTGGCAGTTTGCTGGGAATATTCCCAGCAACATGTATGTCCAGCAACATACGGAACAACTATGAATATAAAATATTTTCGATATTTATGTTTGTGCCTGTAACTGACACCTAGTACTAATTTTTTTTATTAACTTGGTTATAATAGTGCCAAATATTACCAGACGCGTCAGCTGCTGGGAAAATTTTGACCATTTCCCGGCATTGACACATCGGTATATAGGTAATTAGGCCTACAATTTACATATGATTACCTCGTTAAATTGGCAGTATTCAATCAATGCTTATTGAAATCATATGAATGTTATGCCACTATCACTATGGGTAATGAAATTAATTGCAAATATGCCACAATTTTTACTGTTAATGACTTCTACGTCTTAAACGCCAGAAACTCAAGCATTGAATACCACTAATTTAAGTGTTTTGATTCTTATAATTTTACTTATGTAACAAAAAAATAATTTACGTATATACTTGTAACATGGTCGTATCGACTTTTTCGATGGGTCTCAGTCAAAAATGACTTATAGTACCTTCATGTTTTATAATCATTGTATCATACCCCAAGTATTTTAAAAATAAAATTACAACACAATCACGATCAAAGTTTTACTGAAATCGTGTTGAAAGATGAAAAAAACTCGGTTCGTATCTGCCTTTTTTTTGCGAATTTCTCTACATCAACTACATAGATTGACAGAGAAAAAAAAATTAACCAAGGTGGCATCAAGTTTAGTCATTTTAGGCAAAATGGCTTTTACGCCCTTTGAGTCTGCAGGACTATCGATATATAAAAATATAGGTAAACAAAGACGTTTTAAAACTTGGTTTTGTCTATTTTCGTAACATATGAATTAGTCTTCATTGTTTTTTTACTGTTATGTTCCCAGATGGCGGAAAATAAAATCCTGTTCGCCAACTCTCTTAAAATGAAACTTTCTATTATTATTGGAGTATTCCACATGATATTTGGCTTGACTCTTAGTTTTTTTAATAATATGTGAGTAATGATGGCGTCTCTTTCTTACTTGTGGTTAGAAAAATCAAATGAGGCCCGGTTTTATAAAACGGCGTTATACCAAACGTCAGATAACTTTGGTAACCCATTACATATTTTTATATTTACTTAATGACATAAGTGGATTAATGGATCTTTATAAAGCCGGGGGTAGTAGCTAATCGTAACAGGCTGGTGGCCCAGGTGCTAGGTGCGCACGCTAATTAACGCAAGCACCTTGGGAGTTGGGAATCTGCCTGATTAAATGTTTTAACACATTATGCTTCAGGTGCATATAATTTAAATCCAATTTGAATACTTTGAATCAAATATACTTCAGAATTAACCAGCCTGCCACGTCGGCTTTGTTGAAGATATGTATTATAATTTTCCTTTTTTTCTATCTAATATTTAAGTGATGGCACCAATAACCGACACTTATTTCTTAAACCATTGAAAATAAGAACAAGCAAGTATTTTAGAGTCTATCCTATAATATTATTGAGGTCAGTTAAGTATTTTATTTAAACATTGTGGATTAAAAAATTAAGCGGTATCAGGTACTTCGTAGGTATTGTAAACTAAAACCACATACTATTTTTCTATGGAGCTCCCAACTCAACTATAATAATTATAAGACAACGCTTTAGACAACTAAAATAAATTTAACCAATCACGTGGCGCCTTTACTGAAGTATAATGAATTTGACCAATAGGTCGTCGCGTTGATTCCGATACAAAAGACATCAACGACGCGGCGCACCTCTGACTTGCACTTCGTTTCAGCAGGGCTTAGATATTTTTCATTAGATACCAAGTCTGTTTAATTATTTATGTTGTTTCGTATAAAAAAGTATTGTATACAATAGTTATACAATTAGCTCTTAAATTCTCGTACCTTACTTAATCCACTCGGCAAGCCTCGTGACCTAAACACGGTACTCGACTTTAAGAGCCCTTATTATGTAACGATTATATAAAATACTATTTTTGAATATAAGTTTATTTTATGGATTAGGTACTATAAGTATTTTCCAAATTATGTGGGAATCGATTACTGGAGTTAGGGTGCCGATAACTGGAGGTTTTATATATTATTGCATATTCTAATTTTTCAATTAGTCTAAAGTTGTAAATCGTTAGTAGCTGGCCACCTCATACTAAAAATGAACTGTATTCACCTATAATAGAATTCATTTTAGTATAAGGTTTCAATTACTGGCCGCCCTTCGATAACTGGCCACGTCATACTAAATTGAATTCTCTTTGTAGGGGAACAGAGTTAATTTTTAGGGTTCCGTAGTCAACAAGGAACCCCAACTAGAAAGCTGCAATTCGGCGTGGGTATATAAACCAATTACGCCGATAAAACAGTAGAATAAAATCCTGAAAAAAAAATTTTTTTTAGGGTACCTCCCCTACATGTGAATTGGTGATGTTTTTTTTTTCTTTCGTTAAACCTATACTGTGGGGTATCGTTGGATAGCTTGTTCAAAAATATTATGGGTTTACTACAATTATTTTTCAACTTAGTTATGCGTTTGCGAGATAATGGGATTTAAAGCCCTAATTTTTGTTCGAGTCATGTGTCCCCCCCCCCCCCCCTGCCGTCTAAATGGCTACTACTGGGGACGTGAAAAAAGGTCGTGGCAGTAGTACACATGATGAATTTAAAAGGAAAACCATCACAGTTAAGTAAACATAACTAGTTAACGAGTAATGGTGATTCTGACGCTTTATGCCAGGAACGCAGAATGCCAGATCAGCAGGATGGCAGATTCGCGAAAAGTCAGATTCTCAGAATGTCACATTCGCAGAATGCCAGATCAGCAGGATGGCAGATTCGCAAAGAGTCAGATTCTCAGAATGTCACATTCGCAGAATGCCAGATTCGCAAAATGTCAGAATCTCATAATACCATATTCGCAGGCTGCCAGATTAATTTAACGCCAGGTAGTTACTGTGGGTACCAGGCGATGAAATACTTACTTTAATATAATAAATAATTCTCCCATTGCACCATTTTTCATGTGGCTGTTTGGCCTTATGGTTGACTGATACAGAATGCCATTAGGTATAAAGCCCGCTTTTGTTCATTTGCACACCGGCGTGCTGTGCGAATCACATTCAGTTTTGCATTCGCCTTATATTTAAGAGGGGGCGTTCCGCGAAATCGCAGTTCGGAGATTGAATATTTACCTATGACAACCTAAAGCGAATGCCAGAAAAAAAACATGCAAAAACTGTATCATATTTGCAATCGACCTGTCGGAACAAAACCATACAAAGCCAAAATTGGCTCCATATTAATAAAATTTCCAAACTTGCCATGTAACTGCCTGCCATTTTGGCTACGGAACCCTAAAAATGAACAAAAGCGGGCTTTATACCTAATGGCATTCTGTATCAGTCAACCATAAGGCCAAACAGCCACATGAAAAATGGTGCGATGGGAGAATTAAGTAAAACTATCTATTATATTTAAGTATTTCGTCGCCTGGTACCCACAGTAACTACCTGGCGTTAAGTGAATCTGGCAGCCTGCGAATCTGGTATTATGAGAATCTGACATTTTGCGAATCTGGCATTGTGCGAATGTGACATTATGAGAATCTGACTTTTTGCGAATCTGCCATCCTGCTGATCTGGCATTCTGCGAATGTGACATTCTGAGAATCTGACTTTTTGCGAATTTGCCATCCTGCTGATCTGGCATTCTGAGTTCCTGGCATAAAGCGTCAGAATCGTAGTAGGGTAGTAGTTAGTTAGTTAGTTAGTTTTACTGGGCATTTTCCGCAAGTCGACATCCAACGTGCCTATTTTGCGTGAAACTTGTCGTTTCTTTATGGCATTGCAGGCTTCAATTATCCCTACACATTCCGTCTGGAGTGTTTTGTTCACCCAGTGGTTTGGATATCATCATCATCATATCAGCCGAAAGACGTTCACTGCTGGACATAGGCCTCTCCTAGTGAGTGCCAAATTGGTTTGGATGTGTGTATGTTTAAATCCTCTGAGAACACTCCACATCCCGTTCCCGTATTTGTTTTTGACCCGTCTGTGAAAATTCTAAGGTCTGTTTGGTTTAGCTCCTCTTTCGAGTCTTCTGTTAATAATATGTCATAGTCTTTCCTGAAGACTGCCGTTTACGGTATTTTGTCAATTGAAGCGTCCATCATTGGGAGGCTTGTGATCAGTTTGTCATGGATCTTCGTGTGGGGTGTGTTTAGTTTTGTCCATAGGTTATGGCTTTTTAGGCGTATTGCCGTCGCAGCCGTTTCGTTTTGTATGTGCATATGTAAAGGTAGGAGTCCTAGCATGACTTCTAGCGCTGCTGTGGGGGTTGTTTTCATACAACCTGTGGCCGCGACACATGCTAGTCTTTGCGTTTTCTGTATTTTGGTAATTGCAGTCGTGGTTTGGGTGCGGGGCCACCATACTATGGCACCGTAGCTTATCATTGGTACTATCACCATTTTGTATAGCCACAGTATAATGTGGGGAGCCAGTCCCCATCTTATCCCCACCATCCTTCTGCATTGCCAGAAGTTGCTTTGTTTAGTCTGTTGTCTAGGTGTTTGCTCCAGTTTAGTTTATCATCTAGTGTTATACCTAGACATTTCACCTCTTTCGAGAGTGTTAGTTTTGTGCCGAATAGAGTTGGCATTACGTAGGTACCCAGTTTTCGTTTATTTGTAAAGAGAATTGTGTCGGCTTTCTTTGGGTTTACCGATAGGTCATTCTCCTTGCACCATTTCTCTATAATTTTTAGTGTTGTTCGCGTAAGTTCACACATTGTGTTTATGATCAGGCCGCTGACCAGTATGACTATGTCGTCTGCATATCCTATAGTTAGAAAGCGGTTACTGTTTAGTTTTGTTATTAGGTCGTTTGCTACCAGGTTCCACAGCAGTGGCGATAGGACGCCTCCTTGTGGGCATCCTCTTACAACTAGCGCCTGGTGACTTTGGTTTTCGGATAGTTTTATGATTCTCCTTTTTAGCATGTTCATGATCCATTCTATGAGCAGCGGTTCGGTTTGGTGTCTTTCTAGTGCTTGTTTTATGCTGCTAAAGTTCGTTCTGTCAAAGGCACCCTCTATATCAATGAAGGTACCTAGACAGGAGTTCTTTCTAGCAAGTGCGTCTTCTATGTTGGTTACTACAGCATGGAGGGCTGAGTCTGTCGATTTGCCCTGGCTATAGGCTTGTTGGTTTGGATGTATTTTTATGTTTTTAAGGGCCGTATCCTTCAATTCCCTGTCTCAGAGTCTCTCCAGAGTCTTTAACATGAATGCGGTTAGGCTTATGGGTCTAAATGATTTTGGGTCTGAGTAATCACTTTTTCCTGGTTTGGGTAGGAAAATTACCTTTACTTCTCTCCATTTTGTTGGTATGTATCTGTAGGCAATGCAACTGCATAGTAGGTTCGATAGATGTTTAATCAGCGTTTGTCCTCCCCACTTCAGTAAAGCAGGGTAGACACCATCCAGGCCCAGAGATTTATAGTTCTCGAAACTATTTATCACTCAGGCCGTTTTGTTTATCTCTGTTATTCGTTCTGCTGTCCTCCACTCATTGTTTGTTGGGTGATAGTTTTCCTCCTGCTCTGCCCAGGTTTGTGTGTCAACTACTTTGCACCCCGGGAAGTGGGTTTCCACCAGCAGACTTTCAGTCTCAGATGGATTGCTGGTGTTAGTGTTGTCTGGTCTTCTCAGTGTGCCCAGTAGTTGATTAGGTTGGTTGGCTAGTATCTTCCTTATTCTGTTGGCCTGTGTGCTGCTAGATATGTTGTCACAGAAGTCCTTCCAAGAGGCAGATTTTCTGTATCGTATTCTCTTTTTGTACTCGGCTTTGATTGTTTTATATTTGTCCCAGTCTTCTTCTGCTTTTGTGTTCATTCCTCTGTTTAAGAGCCTTCTCATTTTGGTTCTCCTCCGCTCTATTTCCGAGCCCCACCAGTTGGATTTCGTTTTGTTCCCCGTGACTGATGGTGTCGATAATGGGCATGTGTTTTCATAGCTTTCTGTTACATGTTGTGTGAATGTGTTTACCTGTTCCTCCAACTCTGTGATGTTGTGAGGCCTGTGTGTCTTATCGTCTAGTTTACCTTCCAGAATTTCCTTGTACTTATTTACGTCCGTGCGTGTCGGGTTTCTTCTGGGTGTTGGTTCGTTTGTATCGGCTGTGAGGTCTTACCGGATCCACCTGTGGTCGGAGCACGATACTTCGGCCGCCACATGCCAGTTGGATACGTGCTGAGCTGCAAGCCCTGTGCTTAGAGTAATGTTAATTATAGTGTTACATCTACGAGTGACAAATGTAGCTTTGGATCCTGTGTTTAGAATGTCCTGGTTAGTAGTAATTAGGTATTCAACAATATCGTTACCTCTTTTGTTGTTTGTTTCCATTCCCCATAGGTTGTGGTGGCCGTTGCTGTCCGCCGAAACGACCAGCTCCAGCCCTTTGTGTTCGCAGTGGCGTATGAGGTTGTTCATTTCTACCGGAGGGGGTTCGTCCTCAGCCGCCATGTAGACGGAGGCGAGAACTATCTCCGATATGCTTGAGGTTTGTGTTCTGAGGAGTTTTATAGCACACACGTCTCTGGAACAGAATTCAGTTAGTGGTGGTGCCGTTATGTTACGAGAAATATGTATGCATGTTCTAGGTTTACTTTGTGTATTGTAAATTACTTTACCTCCGGTATTGCAGAGGCCGTTTATACGTGTGTTTCTGATCTACGGCTCTTGGATCAGGGCTATGGATGTATGGTTAACCTCCAGCCATCTGCGGAGTTGAGCCGTTGCTGTTTCACTGTGCTGGAGGTGAACGAGTAGTAGACATAACTAGTTAACTGGTAAGAAATGCACTTAATTTTGGGTGCATATACATTGTCATTGGAATTTGAACCTTTTACCGTGGACGGTAGAGTTGCTTTTTCACGGCACGGTGCTTCTTGCCCGTGGCAAGCGCGCAAAAGACCTGCCCTGTGACATGCCCCCCCACCCGTGGCAATGCTAAAACTTAGGCGGACCTACGGCACGGTGCTTCTTGCGCGCGCGGCTAGTTGTGATGTGCGGCTTGATGATGTTCGGAGATTTTCGTAATTATTTTACGTAAATAACCTGTTGCTGCTTAAAGTTTCGATTAGTTTACGTAGTATCTAATATTTACGATTATTTACGAGAGTAAGCTATAATAAAAACCCCAAAAGCCCCTTTTATGTCCGCATTCTGTGACAGACGGGCAACTACGGAACCCTACCCTGCGCGTGGCCCGACAGGCACTTGGCCGCTTTTTAGTATGATGGGGCCAGCTATTGAAGGGTGGGCAGATACTGGCGATTTACCCTATATCTTCAGCGAAAAGCTAATTATGTAATTTCTTAGGGATATATGTTATAATTTTCACTAATGATAATTATTCTACATAAACACATTTATTTTTTATTAAAATACACGTCCTCTTTAAAGTGTCGATTATTGTTGCCATCACGTTATATCTTGTTTTGCAGATATTTCAAAAAGCGATACCTGATATTTCTGGAGTTCTTACCACAAATACTGTTTTTAATGTGTTTGTTTTTGTGGCTTGTCTTTTTGATCTTCTTCAAATGGTTTAAGTACGGCGGTGCTTACCGTGAGTGGTTATTTATTTTTTAAATAAAAAGCTTTGAGTATTAAGCCACTGGAGATGTCATACACAGGCGACCCCCTCCTGACGTTTCTCTCGAAAAATGGTGACTTGTGCTTGTGCAATATTATCATGTAAAAGGTGATCTGACAGCTCAAATTCGCAACAAGTTCGCGTTTCGCGTATCATAGGTAAGTACAATCTCCATTTAAAGAAAATACCGTTTGCGATACGTAAACGACAGAACGTAAACATGATTACAATGGTAAGGGGTCGAATCGGTCTTTAGGGGTGTGATAAAGTAAGAAAGGCGACTCAACATTGAATGAATCATTCATTCATTCAATCACTGCAGTTTGTTTAATAGTCAGTTTTTTTATTAGATATTGAATTAAAAGTAGGTATAGATGTATGTTCCATTTAAATCTTGTAAGGTGAATAAGAAAAATTACTTTTCTCTGGACTTACGATGTTGAAATTTAGTCTTAGAAAGAAAAGTATTGTTGGCAAAAAAAAAAACTAGGTAAAAGGAATACATTTAGTGCGGGACTATGAGTGTATGTGTTATTCATATACTATTATTTTTAGTATTAAACTTTATTTAATATAATTGTATGTCTTTTTAGATTTCCAAAAGATCCCTATATAAAGGAGAAATGGAGAACAATTTATAATAACGAAAATTATTCTTGGAAACCTACACGTACAAGTGTTATCTGTTCGGAGCACTTTACTCCGGGAAGCTACAAAAATGATCACGTGTACAATAAACTTATTCATTTTTAATCAATAAAAATACTAATTAATAAAAGTTTCAAGCGGTTCTTAAAAATCCCTACCAGAAAATTTAAATTAAAAAATATGTGGTCATTCTAATAAAATTAACAATTTATTTTATAGCATTCCCTTTGCTCATTTATGTTTTTAAGTAACTTTATAAATGTGGTGAAAGATGAGCCTTATTAAAATATAATTGCATATACATAGGTTCTTGCAAATACCAATCAATAAGTATCAGCCCGGAAAACCGCGGGCGAGAGTTCATTCCACAGTTTAACTGTGCGAGAGGGCTAAGGACACTAGGGCACATAAATACAGACAGACATTTTTCAAACAAATATTTTTTTGGGTAGTATCTTCAATGGACAGAATATTCACTTTTACAATTTTATAATAAATAGTATAAGATAATTCAGTTCATTCATCAAACTAATTTGACTCATTCTTCAGATGTCTTCGATGTGTCCCGTCACTAACTTGTTCGTATGTATGCTGCATCAATTACGTGAAAACTCTGTCTGTGTGCGTGTAATTTTTGATGTGTTGAATTTTTTTGTAGTGTGCGTTTATCGCAACAGCAAAACTTGTGTCTGTTGAGTTATTCATCTTTTGGTGGTGTGCTGTACGTGTTTTACCTCGCCCCCCGCCAAAAGTGGCGAAAAAATTTGTTCGAAGAGTTCACGTCATGGCATCTCCAGTGGCTTAGTACTCAAAGATAAAAAGAGATATTATTTTTAAGTTTGGACACGTTTTGTTACTTAACTTACCGCACTATAAATGAAAATAGAGATTCAGAAGTTTCATTTATTCTTGTAATAAATGAAGTCCTTATAATTATGCATCATCTTGGGTCATCTCTTTTGTTTTCTGTCAAATTCTTAATTCGTCTCAATCTTCTTTCGTCACTTTCGTTGTTTGTCTTTTTCTTATTCCGGCTTATTCGGTATTCGTCATTATCTTTTTTGGGCATTTTCGATTTTAGTCTATCTCTTTTTTAGTCTCATTCGTTATTAGTCCCTATCGTCTTTGGATTCAAAGTTCGTTTTTTTTCATGTTTAGCCTCTTTTGAACTTGATCTCGTTCTTTATTGGTCTCATTCGATATTCGGGTTCGTCCGCGGGTTGAAGCTAGTATATATTACATATAAACTCTTTCAGTAAATACAAACGAGTTCCCTTATTATTATTTGACAAAAAATCTTTAACTGATTTCCTAATAACGAAAAGTAAAATAGCGATTGAGACGAACAATACGAATAGTGAATCGAGCTAAAGACGGTAGTGACTAATTGCTAATGGGACCAACAACGGGTGTGTTGAAAAAAAATTACAAATAACGAATGAGACTAAAAATATATATATTATATATTAGTGGACAAACTAATGAGACGAACTAAGAATAACGAATGGGATGACCCAAGATGATACCATAATTAATCCGTTTTGATCTGACTTGACGATCGTTCTTAGCCTACGTAGCGACCCGCCTACGAAGCTGACGGTCCTGGGCTTGACTCCGGTAAGGGAAATATTTGCGTCAAGAGCATGAATATTTATTTGTGTCTTGGATGTTTTTTTTTGTATTTATATCTATATTAAATACAGGGTGTTACGATTCCCAAATTTAATTTTTTTATGTTTTTACTTTTTGTTTATATTGATATTTTTGTGTTTGTTTACATTAGTCTTTGATTTTGTTGACAGTGCTTGTGTATGACAACATTCCGCCGCGAGGGTGAAGGGTTAATTTCATTTTCTGTATGTTTTTTGATACACAGGTGACGGCTTTTACGTTTTCTGTCATGTTTGTGTAAATAAAAATAAATACTTTAATGAAAACATACACAAAAATTTCAATCTAAAGAAAAACAAAACAAAAATATTAACGAATGCATTTTACAATCGCAATACGCTACCGAACCTGGTCTTGATGGGTCCACACCCCATTTTCGTTACAAGATGTTTGTCTTCGTCTGGTTCCCATAATACAAGCCTTATTGAGCTTTCGAGCTAGTTCCGTTTGTGTAAAATTGTCCCCTAATACAAATTTATTACTAACAATATTAAAAATAACAACAAAAAAGAAAAACGCATAATACTTTATTCAATGATACAGTTTATTATTTTAGGTTATTGAGGTTATAGTTAATACATAATTTATGATTATAGTTGAGATTATTTAAGTTGACCAAATGGCATCAAAATTCTCCATTCAAAAAGCATCTCTATCATCCAAGGTAAAATATTCAAATTCCAATGACAGTTTTTATAAAAAGTCGGTCACATTAAATCATCTCAACTACTCATACTGACGGTGTCAACGGGAAAGCAATATTGAATGTTGTTGCAGCACCCTCTGTCAAGGAGTCGCAGGGTTGTGCTCCCTTGGTACTCATCCTGTTCATCGACATGGTGCTGATGGCCTCGTCGAAACCTGTTGGGCCTGAATGCGATGCGTATATGTTCGGATCACAAAATATTATGCAGAAAATCCTGCTATTGTTAGGTGTTATATCTATACCGATAATGTTGTTTGGTCCACCCTGCTTTGCTGCAAAGCTTAACAAAAAGAAGAAGATAGAGTTGATGGTAAGTAAACAATATCTAAAATTTGCCTGCCTCTTAAGCATTTATTATCATAATCATCACATCACTATCATCATCAGCCTATATATGTCCCACTGATACACAGGCCTCCTCTCATGAATTAAAGCGAATGGGCAGCTATCCCCACGCTTTTCCAGTGCTGGCTGGGGACTTCACATACACCCTTGAATTTCTTCGCAGTTTCGTTACGATGTTATCCTTCACCGAAAAGCTACTCGTCATATTAAATGACTCGAGCTGGGATTCGAATCCACGACCTTTTATTTCAATAACATAATATTGTTATAATACAAATGTATATACTTATTTATATTGTAACTTCATCGCCAAACTGCAAGGCAGTTTGCGTAGACGTTTTTACCGTCAAAATTTAATTTAATTTTGTAACGCGTCTAAATTTTTAGAAAAAAATGCCTGACAAAGAGAATCGAGAAGGGTACGCAGCGTGGGAGCACCAAATGGAAGAGGTGTCGGAGTCGTTGGGAGACCTCATGATCCACCAGTCCGTGCACACTATAGAGTTCGTTCTCAGCACGATCTCACACACTGCCTCGTATCTGCGGCTGTGGGCGCTGTCATTGGCCCACGCACGTAAGCACCTATCGGTTAAAATAACATACAACTAATATTTTAAATGTGAAAGTTTGGATGTTTAGATGTTTAGGTTTGTGTTACTCGATCACGCAAACCCGACAGTATGTATTTCAAAACAGTTTTAAAAAGTTTTTTTTTTAATTTAAGTTTTTGTTTGGAAAACCAACAGCTACAATAGCAACAGCTACATAAGATTTGAATATGTAATACAAGAAAGCCAATTAGAGGTTCTCGCTAGTTTTTCAAAAAAAAGTTAAGTTTTAGCTTAGAACCAGTTAATAACATGGATTAAAACATAGGATGCACTTTATCTCTATCTATCTATACGGAAGTTGACGTGGACGATGTCACGGGAAAAGGCTAGTTTATGCATATTAGTCACAAATAATATATCATCATCATCGTCATCATATCAGCCGAAAAACGTCCACTGCTGGACATAGGCCTTCCCTAGAGAGTGCCAAATTGACCGGTCCCGCGCCACCCGCATCCAGCGGACCCCCGCGACCTTTACCAGGTCATCAATCCACCTTGTGGGGGGGTCTTCCGGTACGTGGTCGCCACTCGAGAACCTTTCTGCACTAACGGCCATCGGTTCTACGTGCAATGTGTCCCACCCACTGCCACTTAAGTTTAGCAATTCGGAGGGCCATATCGGTTACCTTGGTTCTGCTGCGGATAGCCTCATTACTGATGCGATCACGCAGAGAGACTCCTAACATAGCCCTCTCCATTGCCCTTTGGGTTACTTTGAGCCTTCTTATGAGGCCCATAGTAAGCGACCAAGTTTCAGTGCCATATGTCATCACTCATATGGCAACACACACTGGTCAAAGACTCTCGTCTTGAGACACTGCGAGATATTGGAAGAAAAGATGTGCTTCCCGAACGCTGCCCAGCCGAGTCGGATTCGACGATTGACCTCTTTCTCGAATAATATATATTCTAAAAGATTTTCTTTTACCACTTACCGACATGAATTTGTATATCCATGCCAAATTACAGTTTTCTAGTAGTAAGAGTGACTGAGCTAAACCGCGGACAGTCGGACATGTTACTATAAGGGTTCTGTCCTACAGAAGCCTAATAATCAGACAAAACATGGAACATTCTACACTAATGTGTTCGATATTTCAGAGCTGTCCGAAATGCTTTGGATAATGATCTTCTCAAAGATGGCTCTCAAAGACCATACAATGGCAGGTGGACCAAAAATTGTCATGGTGTTTGCAGTTTGGGCGTTCTTCACATTAACCATTCTTGTTCTAATGGAAGGACTATCTGCGTTCCTACATACGCTACGTTTACACTGGTAAGACAAAGATGCTAGCGTATGAATTATGATGATCTCACAACCTAGTATGTATAACGGGGAAAGTGCCTGATTTATCTTGTCTCCTTTAGGCTATCAGTGGCCGGTTCAGGTCTTGACTACTTGTCGAAGTGATTACTTCTCTCTAGGTTGACTAACTACTTACTTGTAATTATTGGGCCACTTCTTACGTTGACGGTGCTTGAGTTGGTCTCAAAATACAATGTCATTATTAGACCAACTCGGCTAGCACATGACGCGTACTAGCTGTAACGAGCGGGAGAAAACCAGTCTCGTTTTATGTGTTCTAAATAGATAGACACGGGTAATCAATCTTGTGCTAGCGGTGCAATAATTTACGAATGAATCATTGCATATAAAAGGTGTCGATAAAATTGATTTATCCGATTGACATTGGCATAAATGCAACAGAAAACATTAAAGCTAAAAGTGGTAAAGTCAAAGTAGTCCGAACAAGAATTGGCGTAATCCATGAAGCGTGGTTGACGTGGTCAAAATATAATGTTGTCGTCGGTTTCCCACTTATTCATTAAATAAAACGATTCGGTTCGGGCCACGAACACCTGCGATCTGGGGCATTCACGAATTCACCGCCCTAGGTATGTAATGTACTATAGTTACATATCAATCATTTTACTAAATGATAAAAACATGGTTCGTCGAAAAGTGAGTGACTTTTCTGTCTAAACACATTGTGCCAACGTGCTCTTATTTAATTTATTTATTACAGGGTGGAGTTTATGAGCAAATTTTTCCAAGGTTCTGGTGTTATGTTTAAACCATTTTCCTTCGCCATTTTATTTTACGATTCTACATCTAAAGAAAAAACAGATGCTTGCCCTGCTTCTAAGACGTTTGAGTAATTGATTTTTCCCCAAATCTTTATTGTATGTGACTGTGTATGAGTTACAAAAATAACAGCGAGCGCTCTAATGTTTAACGGTCATTTGTGCCATTGTCTTTATAATATGAATATTATTTTATTTAGCTAATAAATATATATTAATGTGCTTTTTTGTTTTATTTACTATTTTACTCTACACCCTTGGAACGAACTAAACGTATGCATGCTAAGGGGTTATAGGGGAGGTTGATTATGTCATGCTCCCTGGCAACCCCCACTCTGCACAGTGGTCCCGCGTTCATACAAAAACGGACGAAAATAAACAAGTTGCTATAAAAATATGATAGGTAGTGCTAAACGCTTTATTACGTTATGTTTGTTCTAAAAATAGAGAAACACAGTCTTCCGGTAGTGATCCTTTCTTTTTTTTGGGGCAATGACGTATTTGCATTATTTAGCATTATTCAAATACAAACATACGTGACATCTAATAATTGATTTCTTGGTCTAAAACAAAATAAATAAAACATGAAGTATTTTTCACCATAAAACTATAATGACGGTAAATGACTATCTCCAAGACCTTCGGAAGTGTTCGGTAAATTTGTCATAAGAATATTAAAGTTCATCCTTTTTGCTTCAAAATGACATATAAATCATCAGGGGGTTCGCGGGGTCTCTAAAGTAAAAGTTTCGATATATTTCCTAGATCGTAATTTTCATAGTTTAACACGTTCCCTGTCCGGGTGCCCCCAATGTGGGGCCATGAACCTTTTTTTCAGGAGTCCGTGTCCCCACTATGGCTCCACGGGTTGTTCACGGCTACGAACTACAACTGTCACTTGGACTTGTGACATTGGCGGACAATTTTGTATGGGGACAGGGAACGTGTTATTCCTACGTGTTGCGTATAATCATTATAACAATAAAACGAAGCATAAAAACCAAACGAATCCTTTAAGAAAACACAAGACATACCTCCTTGAACCTCTATTTTAAAATTTAAAGACACTTTTAAACAAAATAGTAGTAAAAATCATCCGTAAACAAATCAATGATTTTACTGTTTTGTGATAACACGGTTTGAGTGCGTGCGGTATGACAACTTCCGATGAATATAAGTGGACATTTTTGTTCCGACACATGGCAAATAATGTATGTTTTCTAAAACTATATGTATTTAGCTACCCTCCTGGGTAAAAAAATAAGGTTTTATAGTTAAGCGACTTTTTTTAATATTGTTTTCTACTGGGACTACTCTGCTCTGTTTGGGTATTTCTGAGTAGGTATGTGATTTTTTTTTACCCAAAATGTACTGAATTAGTACTTACTTGAAAAAAAAATGTACGCCAATAGTTTTGAGTGTACAATTATTTCAAGTCGTTCTGCCGTGTATATCATGACGTCCTCAGTTCTCCTTTTCACAGTGGGTCCACGGGTATTTATTTTTCCGTAGACCCTTTTAACCGTGGCCCCTTCCTGACCCACAGTGGTCATTCCTCAGATAATTTATTTCCCACTGCACTAGATAGGACAAATGCATCTTTACATGGGTCCCTGCTATGCCCCACCTGACTAAAAATTAAAATCAAAACTAAAAATATTACCATTCATTTTACTAAAGCGGGGGTGTTGTGCTCATGTGGCGTAAGGACCAGTTTCCGTGCGTTAATATAATCAATCAATCAATCATTTATTGCAATATCACAAAAGTAGGTACAGATGTTAACTTAAAGCTACAGATCATTGTGAACCCTGTTAGGCACTGTAATGTTAGGGAGAGGAGGACTTACTGAGCGTTATAATATATGTAATAATAAAGTGTAACAGTGTTAGACTAGTAGCTATTAAAGTTTCTATGAGTGACAGATCTATAATCGTTTTTTCGCTATACAGGCCAAATGACTACCGCGAGAACATTATAGAGTTTACGGCGTGTTTAGGAGAAATTTATGCGATCATAGATAATGAACAAGTGGATCTAATATAATACTTACCTCACCCTAGGCCGTAAGTGGGATTTTCTGCCCGCTACGCGAGGAAAAGATCTCACTTCCTGGCCAAGCAAAGACGTAAAACTTTGACAAACCACGGCAGGTAATTCGTAAAGCCCCAAACCGCATATTTATGGCCCTCACCTGCGGTTCGGGCCACAAACACCTGCGATCTGGGGCATTCAAGAATTCACCGCCCTAGGTATGTAATGTACTATTGTTAGGCGATTTTAATGCACACCCTGGCATGCCCTTTTATAATTATTTTCACCTCACTAGCTCGGAAAGACCTTTTTAGGGTTCCGTAGCCAAAATGGCAAAAACGGAACCCTTATAGTTTCGTCATGTCCGTCTGTCCGTCTGTCCGTATGTCACAGGCATTTTACTCGAAAACTATAAGGTGTATTTGAATAAAATTTTGAGGATAGGTGTATTTTGTTAGCCGCTACATAGTTTTGTAATTAAAATGACAAAAAAATTTTTTTAGTGGTGCACTTCCATACATAAAACTAAAAGTCATTTTTTTTTTCATTGTGACCCCCGGTGTGGCACATCAATCGATAGGCCTTTCAAAATAAATATAAGGTTTCTTAGCATTTTTTTGATTAAGTTAATAGGGTCGGAGATAATCGCCCCGAAAGTCACTAAAATTCTGTCCCCCCCCCTCTATTCATGGACATAGGGCTTATTAATTTCATTCACCGAAAATTGTTTTGAACAAGATCGGTTCAGAGGTTTTCGAGATATTGCTGAAAAACTGCCTTCCTCAAAGAAAAGGACGTAAGTGCCGTAAAATTTCTGTGACGATACGACCTTTTTAATAGACACGGAACCCTTCGTTTTGCGTGGTCCGACACGCACTTGGCCGGTTTTTATTCTTTAAAAACAGATAGCAAAACTGCATTTTATCCACATGTGTGCAAAGAATATTTGAAATCCGAACGTGTTATTAGTTACTTTTTTAAACATAATAAACACGTAAAGGCCAGTCCAGACAGGACAATTTTCGGCCATCTGATTAAATTGTCTGATCAAAACAGGAGGTGTGGACGCAAATATAGTTTTATATTGAATTGCATTCAATTAAAAACATATAGTGCAAACAATTTTATTAAATGATTTTACCTTAAAACACTTAAAATCATAAAAAAAACCGTACAAAATGTGAAACCACAATATCTGATTTAACGTTGCATAATAATTGTGTTATTTGTTTAATTACTAGTTAAAATAAAGGCTGATTATACATATTTCAGTTGTTGAGCGCCTGATGCTTAGAGCATAGCAATTT
Organism: Epinotia nisella; assembly: GCA_932294315.1. Taxonomy (NCBI): domain Eukaryota; kingdom Metazoa; phylum Arthropoda; class Insecta; order Lepidoptera; family Tortricidae; genus Epinotia; species Epinotia nisella. The sequence continues at coordinate 15,621,098 of OW028673.1, read as the reverse complement.
TACAGGGTTGAACTCGCACTTGTCCGGTTTTTATTTCATACTAGGTGTGCGGTGTCCTTTGTCCTCTAGTGAATCCCCAGCTTTACTTTGAATGCCCGGGCAAAGCTGGATTCATACTTATCTGACCTGATGGTCTCAAGAAGCCATCACATTATCGTCATTCAGACCCGTGACCATGCTAAATATATGAAACTGATATCGTTAAGTCGCGTCACGACAAGATACGTCAGATAAGCATGAATCCGGCTTTAAATTACTATAACACACATAGACTTAAATTTTCACGATTTTCATACATAATTTTTACTAAAGGGGACTTTTGCGTATAATATTTATTTTTAGTAAATTTATTGAGATAACTTGACTATAAAAATAATAATAAACAATTTTTTCTGATGATATGGTCTATGTGGAGCCGGCATTTTCGTTCACAGCCTCTTCCTCCGCAACGCAGATCATCGGCACCGTCACACTCTCCTTACTGAACTCATCCTCTCGCGGAAGGTAAATGCCGAAGCGATCCTGTGCGATCATAATTAGGGTATAGGAATAGTGCATTACTAAATTAAACAAATTAAACCAAATAATATCTCAGATCGCAGGTATTTGAAGCCCGAGCCGAAGATGTAGTTCTACGTATGGCCACATCCTGCCTGTCAAACATGTACCATTATATACAAACGACGAATTTGTACGTCAAAAAACTAACATTATATGGCATGAAGTATAGTAGGAATTAAGATTACATTCAGAGATCAGGTATACCATTCGGGAGGCCCTGCGAGGAGCCACCCCACAGCACAGCGCTAAAACACCAGCCACATACTCAAGAGTCGGACTAAAATCGATCTATGAAAACTCAGTCAGGACTTACCTTCGGATATCTGTTATAGTGAAACTGAGGATGGCAGACGCAAGGGCGCGGCGGGGGAATCTTGTAGCTCGGGTGTGAGGAATCTTCACTCTTAGGAGTTGGCGGACTCTCATAACCTACAAACACCACGGCGGTATTTAACCCTACGCATGCTTAGAATAATTAAGAGTCCCGTGTCATAGTGCCATAGGGTCTCGCACACCTCTGAGGTGCCGATACACCCGATCGCAGTAGGAACGAAAGAGCACGCGCCATGCAGCGAGCGCGCGAGAGAGATACTATGACAAGAACTTTCTAGGTGTCACACTTCGGTTTTGTTAGACGGAGCAAGTTTTCATTATTTTTTATGTGGCACTAAGATTGACTGAATGGTATATTATCGGTATGAAAGCAAGTCATACTTTCAAGTAGTGATCATGTTCACTATTTTGCAGCCAATATTTTATTTTCTGTGATGAATGACACTCAAGCCGAATGGCGTTGTAATCACGGCACATATATGCATTGTATTTTTAGACAGTGTAGATACGCGCTACAGTGTAGCTCTACGAGCGTAGCTAAGGCTATGGTCTCCGGTTGGCGCTACACGTCGCGTACAGAGCGTCTCGATCCAGAACTGTAGCTACAATGGGGAATGGATGAAAATATCAGAAGTGCCTGATTATTTTTTGGTGATAGGTATAAATTTTCTAAGCACCGAAATAAGTTTCAGATTATTCAGATGCAGAATATATTTTTTTAATACAAACAGGTTCCTCACTTACGTTTTAGGTCAAGGACGGTCAATAGACACTTTCCTTGATCAGTCTCATATTACAAAAAATATCTTAAATAGCTTTGGTAAACTGACACTGGTAATGACAAATATAGCTGCTGCAACTGTCAATATCATTGCCAGTATAAAACTTAAGCGAGGAAAGTGTTAATATTTTTCAAAAATAATTGACGCATCTGAAAAATCTGAAAAAAAAACCTGGTGCTAAGGAAAGTTATTCCACCAAATAAATAATCAGGTATTTCTAAAATGTTCATCCACTCCCAATTCCATACAACTTATTGACCCATATTGTCAATCGGACACCAAGGCCTAAAGGTTCGGCCACACCGCCGGTTACGGTACGGAATCGCAGTGACATATGACGTTATTGACAGGGAACTATGTATGTTTATCCGTTGTCTAGTACCCATAGTACAGGCTTTGCCTAGTTTGGGACTAGATCAATTGGTGTGAATTGTCCCACGATATTTATATATTTTATTATTTAACTTCATACTATTAGGTATGCCGTACCGTCACCGTTTTTTGAGCACCAATGTGGCCGGACCTTAACACGTTGAAGATGGAACTCAAGTTCTTTTTTTTCACTCAGCACAAGTAAGCTCCTATATTCAGCCAATGAACGATTTTGTTCGAATGAAAGGTCACCACAGTTAGCGGTAAGTGCGGGTTGCGGGGCGGTCGGTAACAGCGCTGCGATTTTTAAAGAGCACGCCTTAGATACTTCATGGCGTCTGTGCAGTAGTGATGGGACACGTTGTTCATTAGCGGTACCGCAGTTTATTGTTGGCGCACTATTTTACTATATAGAACGCAGGTGTAGGTACCTTTAAAATTATGTAACCGACGCAATGTCCTCTTCAACTTCTTTCTCATTCTTTTCTCCCAGGCTATTTCAGCAGCTGTGGATCGTAAAAATATGTAGGTTTTCAAAACGAACGCTACTTAATACCTTCTAAGTATTTTATTAAAAGCAGCGTTTTAGAAATCTTGAAGTGCTAACTATAGCTTTTCAGACAACAACAGGTAAAACATTGTTTGAACATTGGGATCCTTATTTTTTTTATTAATTTCGCGTCCATATTCAATTATCATATAGACGTTAACATATTATCTATTTTTAGTGTACCGCTGAGGGTTGGTGTTAATCCATTTGATAACAAACATCTCACTCTCAGATGAAACTTGTAAGCAATAAAGTCTTTATTACATTCGTTTTGAGGCGGAATATGCGATGGATTAAGTCTGTAGTGAGAAGTGCAAGTGATCGTAAGGGTATATATATCCTTTAGATATGTGAAGCTGTTCATATATCCTTCTCCTCTCTCTTGTCCTCGCAAGGGTCGTGGAACCAAAAGATGAACGTTAAAGCGACTATCCTAACTTTACAATTTTTTTAGAGGAGTTGTGACTCAGTTTGTAGATATTTTATTTTTTATACGTCATGATATAATATTGTCGAGATTAGAAATGACTATTTTAAACCCTCCTATTATAATACAGTATTTTAATAAAAATGATTTATGCTAAAGTATGACATTTTCCCCTCACTGTGCCCTGAACACTGTGCCCTGAACACTGTGCCCAAAACCTGATCGTTGACACCAAGCGTTGAACGAAGAAAAATGTAACACCGAGCAGCCTCTCAACTTTGGTCTAGTAATAATATTATCATTGTTATAACTATTTATACTATTCAACAATCACAATATTGATACTAAACACAAAAGAAAATAATTCAAATGTACCTTCTTCTCATAGGTACGATTAAAAGAGATTATTTTTTAAATATTAATAAATAAAACAATTTGTCATTGATGTATTCGTTGGAACGAGGATGATAATTTGTAGGGTTGTATAGTGTTTCCTAACCCCTGCCTAAAACATTAAAGACTAAATTTTGTACGATCATGTTTTGAACACGATATTATCTAAGAAATGGACGAATAAAAAACAACAGAGTTTTCACTAATTGGAATAGAAGCCATAAGTTAAATGAGTAAATTTCATTCATTCATGGTCTGGGCAAGGTTCTTTGGTGAACAGTGATGCTTTTCATAGCCCTCTAATACCCTAAAATAACCGTGTTACGAATCGATATTCACGTTCAGTTTTTGGTTAAAAAATCAATGGATAGGAAACGATTAACTTAAGCCATAAAAGTTCTATGTGTCTTTGCAATAAGAATTTATACCAGCATTTGAAAAAACTTTACCTTGCCCAAAAGATGAACGCCGTTCAACTATTAGTTCAGGTACACAAAGTTGGAACCATTAGTAGTTAGGCATTAATCAAGAATCCATATCACGCAAAAGAATGCATGTAGACGTTTCATTTAATTTGTAATTTAGAGCTTACATTTGGGAGAGTATTCCTTTAAGTCCATACAAACGGTGTTGTGTTTTGGCGCGAAGCCTAGACGCGATGAACGCTCACTGCCGCGTGTGTAGCGTAACGCACTGGGAGTATGAGCCTTTGCAAAGGAATGACGCGTTGGGAAAAAAATATCCTTGTGCGTAAAAAAAAAATCTCATTTTTGTATTTTATTTTACTTTCGACAATTTTTTTAACTTTTGGGTGGCGTTCGTCTTTTGGTTCCACCATCCTAGGTGTAAAATATAGGTATATAAACACAGTTCCGCATCTTTTCTGGCCCTCTAGCATAACTTGACTCTCGAATCTACTCGCGCCCGAGATAGACTATCTGTCACTTTTTGACAGCATTCATCAGAAAGTGATGGATAGTCTATCTCGCGCGCGAGTAGAGTCGAGAGTCAAGTTATGCTAGAAGGGTTGGTGTTACTTGTAAATTGTAATAAACAATAGAGTGAATCTACCTATTCTTTCTTTTTCTATAATATTCAATTCAAACATTCTATAGGCACAGAAGAATAGTTCAGCTATGTCCACTTTGATCTCTATGACCGGTATCTCCATAGCTTCCTCTACTGCCTTGGAGAGTTCGACATATGCTGTGTCGTAGCGGAGCGCCGCCTCGTTGACCTGACTGTAGATGGCCTTGTCCACAGTGTTGGAGACGACCTGCATCATCACCTCGGACAGCGTCGGCTCCGGCGTCGGTACGGGCTCTGAAGCAGAATCAATCTTGGGGATCGAGGATGTAATTATCAAAGCTCACGCGTTTCATACGACGTTTTTCAACACATTTGCGAGGAAAAAACTTTTTCATAAGATAATAATTTTACAGGTTACCTATCCTAAGTTATTTTCTTTAGTTATTGATGGCAACAGGTTTTTAGTCACGTATTGTTCATCGCCAAGAATTTCTAGTGGCGTCAATTCTATTTAGCACTTTTCATTTTACCACTTTACAACATTTTTGATAATATAACCAAATACGCATCACAACAGTTACAAATATATTTGAAATGGCGCGCAACAATTATGCTCTCGCAGGTGTTAAAGCGAAACTTAGATGAAATCAACAGTCAACATAAAATAAAATAAATATTTTCGTATTCAATACAAATTCTTGTAAAATATTAATAAAAATAAGTAATTTTATTAATTGAAACGTTTACAGTATATCATATCCAAGAAGAAATAATCAATTAATTCATAAAAGCTTGATGCAAGGTACCAACGTGTCTTAATCGGGATGTCACCATAAAACACAAGTGCTGTAATGTTATAAAACACGCGTGTTTAATACCAAGTATTATAAGCCTAAAATCGACGTAATAAGAGTCACGTTATGAGCAAATGTGTTAAAAAGATCTTTACCAAGTACGGTACGGTAAATTTCTCTGTGCAAAAAAATTCTATCTACGAAGGGTTAAGGGTTATAATTGACCTGTACCTGGAGTAGGTACCGTGGTTTCCGAAGTTATAACCGAAATAAACGACGATGATAAAGTATTAGGCGTGTGCAGGATCTCTGGAGGGACTTTCCATGGTGGTGGGGGATAATGTTTGCGGTAAATATATTTCAGGTCCACTTCAAGGTCTAGGTCTTCGTAGGTAAAGATGGGCTTGCCCTGGTGATTCTAAAATTGGAGTATACAGTAATGAGATAATGTTATTGTGGTCATCTTTTTTGTGGTCATATCTGGCTTCGTAATACTGGAATATAGCTCCAGGTGTAGTTTCTCTTGTGCTGGATTCGACCAAACAGACACAAGGGCGAGGTTAAACGTCGAAATGGCAAAGACTTAATTTGGGGATAAACACTTATATGTATGTGACCTGGACTTTTTGTTTGGTCAAATTGACAATTAAGAGAAAATATGAGTGGTAATTTATCCATACAAACGTTCTCGACTGTTTTTTTCGAGGTTCTTGAGCGTAGATTAATCAGGTATCTTTTAAAATAATATCAATATCATCAATATCTGTGTCGATATGTTTTGCTTTGTTTGATATTCTTATTTTTATAAGTGCTATTACAAAAGGCCGCTAAACTAGGCCTATTGTATAATAATCCGTCAACAATAAGCGCATAATCAAAAAATTCCGACATTTAATATTTCCTTCTTATTCAGTTTTCAAAATGTTCTTACGATTGGTTAAATTTCAGAGTAGGAAACAGACGAGAACAAAACCTCGATTTTGGGGTTTTTCCATTAAGATTTTAAGTCTACGCTGCATATGTCCTTATATTCTTATTCTTATTCTTAAATCTGAAAAGGGCTCAGGTAATGTTCCTTCTTAACCAGGCAGTACGTGGAAAGATGTTTCGTCTAAAATTAAATTCTTGGTACATGCTTTTATTTCCGACTGTATTTTTTAACACAGTTATCATCATAACTACTCGTAGGGTTCTAATGAACTCAAACACGACGGGTTTAGAAGTGGCTACAACTTTTGTATTCATCTCCTCGGTGGTGCCAAAATTAAATCTAATTGTCACCAAACTTTCAGCTCAGTTGATAGATACAGGTAAATAAGTGGCTGTAAAATGGTTTTCAAATTTTGAAGAACAACTTACGATACGAACATGGCAAGTTAAAAAAGTTATTAAAATATGGGTTACAGCTTACATCAATTCAATTCTACTAATCCTCTAAAATGGAATACCAAGGCAGCTGAAATCATCACACCTACTTATCTAGCTTTGGTTGATGTAAGTGGTGACTGGTGACTGAAAAGCTAGTAGCTTTCTAGCGCAACGCATTAGCATTGCAATTCAGCGAGGAAATGCCGCCAGCATCCTCGGTACAATGCCTCGAGAGTCTTTTTAGATTTAACTTAGTTTTAATTTAACTTAATGTAAATGATATCATCATCTTCTTAAATAAAATATACAGTTTATACTTCCAAAATAAATGATTGAATTACTTGACAGCTTGGTCCTGGAGCTTGATCGATGTGATCGCAGAGTTCCATAATTTTAACCGCGGCATCCTTAAGGCTCTCCCTCGACTTGCCTGCGGTTACCGTGTTGCTAAAATATATTTCCAACATATGCCGTATCTGCGATAAGTAACTGCATTTTAGTTAAGTATTAGGGCCGGTCTACGATATCTGACAGAGGGGGACTTATAAAAAAAAAACCGGACAAGTGCGAGTTCAACTCGCGTGGTGAGGGTTCCGTAAAATATTGATAATTTTCCCGTTACTTTGAATACTCAAACTTCTTATAGGTTTTCCTGTAATCTTTAGGCAAGGAACTATTTTCCATATTTTTTTCAGAATTTTATGCGTAGTAGTTTCGGAGTTTAGGTAGATTCGGGGGAATGGTAAATTTTCGTCTTTTTTCCTAAATTACTTCGAATCTGTTTTTGCTAAAATTATTTAAAAAAATCTGAGATGCTTACAACAACCCCTTTCATTTGATATGTCACACAATACGGTTTGCGAAACTTTTTTATTTTTATTTTCCAGTTTACCCCCCAAAACTGAACAAGGGGGCCAGAATTCATTAATTTACTTTACGTGTCCATCTTTGGGTCACCAATTTACATATGTTTACCAAATTTCAACTCAATCGGTCTTGTAGTTTCGGAGCAAATCGGCTGTGACAGATGGACAGACAGACGCACGAGTGATCCTATAAGGGTTCCGTTTTTTTCCTTTTGAGGTACGGAACCCGAAAACACTATAAAATAGAATTGGCCTTCGGGTTGCACATAGTCTGTTTTGTAGCTTTGTTAGTTTGTATGTAGGGGGTAATTTTCGGTACTCATACGATTTCAAAAATAACTTTCACATTGGACTTTCTGGATGGACAAAGGCTATACTGGGCTATACCTATGTTATCCAGTGGGTTTGCCCGTGTTCTTTGCAATAAGCGAGTGGAGCCGTGCGGGCACCACTTACATATTGCAATAACAAAACCAGAACTAAATTTTACAACTAATGCTATTGCTATTTTAGGCCGCCTGCACATACCGGGTACGTTACCTAACCCGATTCCCCGAATGGGATCCAATCAAATGAGCCCCGCATACGTACCTACGGGCGGTTCCTGTAGTAAGTATCTGGTTAACCGAGAAATTTGTATGTTTTGTGCATGCGTGTAATGTTCGAACCGAAAATATCAAGTGTATTCGAACCAATTTATCAAATCTGATTTCAAAGTTGTCATGTATTATTGCGACATGAAAATTGTACGGCTGGTAAGTCCCCTGAAGAAGATTTGGTTATTTGACCAAACGCGTTTTTTACGTTTTCAAATCAATGAGTTAATAAAGGCATAGTCAAGTGTGTGTCACTGCGACACAGTTAGGTATAATCAGATGGGGTTGGTTTCAAATATAATGGAGACAATTGTTTTATGATGATTTGGTCCACAATAATTTTAAAAATTCTTTATCAAAATATGGATCAAATCCAAGCTTATTTTTATTCCAAATTCTAACAGGACAATGGAGGAATCAGACAGGTATGTGATTAAATGAATACTTAAGTACACGAAATTGACATCAACACAAAATGTACAAATGGCAGCGGAAGGAACGGAAGGCCAACCCAATCTAATTCACAACTCGACAAGAAAGATTATTATCACGGGTCACTTTGGGTCTCGAACTTTACTGGTCTTGTGTGGCTAAGTACGACTTTGGTAAAATGTATTGTGTTGTATGCCAAAGCGTTTTAAAAATGCATTTGCTAGATCCATGCACACACTACAAGCGCGGTCAATGTCAAAGATGTGTTTTGCATCGTATTCCTTTGTAATAGCGATCAGTTCTCGGCTGGAAAGAGCTAGTAGAAGTCGCGCAAGATCGTGTAAAATGGAGAACTCTTCTGCGAGTTATATGTCCCTAATGAGGGATAACAGAAATGCATCATCATCATTCCTTTGTAACACGACAAACAATGTATAGGACGGGTCCTACAAATTTTGAAAGTCGATTGAAAATGCAAATCTGACACGATTTACCTAACCCTAATATTATATTCATATCTAATAATTAGCCATTAGCATGGCGTTTATTTTATATAACTCAATATATATAGCGGCTTGCGTATTTTATGACAAAATGGGCACTGTGTGGCAGGCCTCAATTACAACTGGATCTGTCATAACAGTATTATTATACCTATAAGATAATTGAAAAATATGTAAGGGTTAGCCGTGGAGCAGTTGATTTAACCCTTTACCTATATACCCTTTAGCAGTTGATTTAACCCTTTACCTATGTACCTCCGAAATACAGACAATACAATTGAATCTACTACCGTTCTACGGGTATATCCGACAATCGATTATCATTTTTGGAGACATATAATACAAGTAGATCAACCTTGGGATTCTGTGAAAGTAAAGCCTCTTGCTCCAGTTGTATAGTCGTACCGAGTCTGGCGGTAGCCTCCCGTTGGCATGGAGTGGTAGCTTCCCAGTCTATTTCATGAAAACCGTCGGTCACCTCAAAGCCCTTGTAAGCACCTCGCGTTTTCTTGAAAAATGGCATGTCGAAAAATAACAAGAAACGAAGAAAAAGATACCAATATAATAAATAAATACAATTTGATAAAATATCACCCATACAATTGAGAGTCAAGTTTACGTCAAAGAGACATAATGTCAACTTATGTCAAGGGTATTTTACGAAACTGTCGTTTAACAATAACGTTTACTAAATAGGGGTATTTATAATTTTTGACGAGGAATTTTCAGACAGACAGCCCATATCAGTATTTTCGGCGTAATTTTTCGTGTAAGTTCAAATTTAGCCATCGCTATGTTGCGGATTTTCAGTGGAACTAATTTATTTTGATGGCAATGTTTTTTTTTGACAACAGACGTTGGAAGTCATTGAATGTCACCGATGTAAAGAAAACAAAATAATCTTCATATTCATATTATTCATATTCATATTCATTTATTGCATTTATGGGTTTTACAAGATTTTATAAGTAATTACATGTTCCAGCATAAACCCCGTTACGGCGCAGCAATATTATAAAGTACCTACTTACTGTAGGTCTTAAAAAACTAAAACACACTAACAATATTGAACCTTATAACTTAGATACTCCTTCATATTATAAAACGAGTTTTCAACCAGGAAGTTCTTTAGTTTCTTGTAGAATAATGATTTTAGAAACATTAATTTGAAGATTATGGTCTTTTAGCCAGTTTAATATTATTTTAAAAGTACTATGTAATTTATTGTTTAGGTCTTCACTATCGTTTGAAATATTAAAGAAATATCGTCTGTGTATAGCACAGCCTTGGTACTTAAGATTTTTGGCAAGTCATTAATATAAATTATGAATAGGATAGGATACAGCCCAATACACTGCCTTGTGGGATAGAATTTTGCACATACAATTTCTCAGACCTATAACACTAATCATGCGGTTATTTTTAAAATCATTATGGTCAATATTTACGTATTGTACTCGATTTTTCAAATAGGAGGCAAGCCAATTGAGAGCTATTCCACGAACACCAATTCCATAAAGCTTCTGTATGAGAATATCATGTGATACTCTATCGTAAGCTTTACTCATATCTAACATCATGGCTATTGCATATTTTCGATTATTAATCACTTCGAGAACTTCGCTTATAAAGTCATAAAGAGCCGTGACAGTTAACCTATGACAGATAATAAAACCATTTTAAAATACCTACACACGGATAATCTTGCAAGTTCAACCATTTTGACGTCCCCATATACGACACGTCCCCATATTGACAATACCAATAGTAGAAATACGAATTATAGAATGTCTGGATTAGTTTTATCTTTAATTTTGGATTGAATATAGGGAAGGGATGTTAATACTACGTTTGTTCTAATATTCAGAAACAAAAAAAAAACGCCCGTTTTTGATACGCCAGTTCTCCCCTAAGCTTTCTCCGAAACATGTGAATAATTAAAAGCGCCTAATAATGGCTCGGCAAATAAGGCAAACCTTATAATGCTATGCATATTTCACTAACTAATTTGGTTCGTCGTGTCGATCCAATTATAACCTAGTCGTTGTTCCCTTCTTTCCTCCCCTAGGTTAAATTACATTCAATGTTCACCCAAGGGTCATTTTAAGCTAGATATTAATTAATCAGGCAGAGGCAGAGTCGATTTGCGGAAAGAGAACCATCGTGGCAGAAAAGGGAACTAGCATTGTGATTATTACATGGCAGTTTAAAGCGGTCTTTAGACCTGTCTAAATTTAGTGCACTATATCCTAAGATTTGAATGTTGAGAGTGTCACAGGGACGTATTTAGAGTTGTGGCTAGCTTTAAGCCTGCATCACACTGGCGCGGCCTGCGGTGGCGGTCCATAGTAAATTTGACTGCCAATGACAAGTTTACTATTGACCGCCGCGGCCAGGCCACGCTAGTCTGTGAGAGGCATTAAGATTCTCACAGACGGGCGCAGCCTGCGATGGCGTATTAACAAATTTACTTTTGACTGGCACCGCAGGCCGCTCCAGTGTGATTCAGGCCTAAATTGATCGTCGTAATAAACGATTATGATTGATGAAGGCTAAGACATGATTATATTATGCTTGTGTTAATTTTATTATCTAACTAAATAATTATGTTGCCAAGCAGCCTAAACCCTTCTGCAAAAAATATAACTATTGTAAATAGATACTCGTATTTACCTGGTTTCACTTGTGATTATAAATTAATACCGATTTACTCAAATGACAATCGATTCAAAAATATAGTACTCGCGCACTATCTTTGATAAGAAAAAGTCTAAGAACGTAAATGTCCACATATCGAATTTCAATACGAAATATTTCCATTTATATGCTAAAAAATGCATTCATAATACGTTTTCATTTGTAAAACGCAGATTTTTAGTTAAAAAGATATTGTATTTTTTATTTTTATTTTTGCTGAGAAATAGGGACCCATAACTTTTTTGTATACCTAGAATAGTTATTTACGATACAAGTGCAGAAAATAGGAAATTCGCAACGAGTGGTGATAAATTAAAACACGACCGAAGGGAGTGTTTTAAATCAACACGAGTTGCGAATTACCTATTCGCAAGTGTATCGTACAACGTTTTACAGTACATATGGCTCTTTTAAGTTTTAACATATGCACGGAAAGTGCTCATTTGCACACGAGTGCGCAAATGAGCAAGCAAGCAAGCAAGGACTCATAAGTGGACTCATAGGGGATCCAAATACCGTCCAAATAATAGGGGGACCAACGCGCTGTAAAAAAGTTTTATGGCTCCGACGTCACGGAACTCCTCACGTTAGACGTATAGTCTACAAAACCGCTGTCGGCGAGTGTTTAGATGTGTCCGTGAAAAGTAAGGCGCACATCAAGTACAATACACCAGATCTTTCACGGAAAATACCTTGTTATTAACCTCGGTGAACAGCAGAAACCGTACCCTATGAATGCTTTATTATTTATTTATTATTAATTATAATTATAATATATTTTATTTATGATTCAACTGCAATATATTACAGGAGCTCATTATATGCATATTTTTTTCGTCTGCTAATAAAAAATGTATTGATGAGGTAAAAATAACATACTCGGGTCGATCAATAAGTTTTGAGAATCGGCATGATTAAGTCTCATTATGATAATTTCTGATTGTTGGTCATACTGTGTCACTATTCATTAATACAGTGAATAAATAAAAAAGGTTAGTATTCATTTGTTTTTTTTTATAGCTAAACAAAGATGATGATATATGTAGAACAAATTCTGAGGTCACATAAATGGGAGGATATTTTGTTACATGTTAGGGGCGGTGTTGGCAAAATTTTGGTGTGATAATCAAAAAAATGTATTTTAAAATTAGAAGTTTATCTATTTTGATGCTACAAAATTAAAAAATCAAACTCGTGTGATCATTTTTTTAAGGCACAACCTCACCTAACAAAGTTCATGGTAGGTTTTTCTAGCCATCTTTTTTTTAAATGGCTTTTTAGTAGGTAGTTTTTTTTATAGGTCAGAAATATATGAATATAAATACGAAGGGAGAGTAAATCAACATAATTGTAGAGCAGTTAAACAAGTTCGTCTAAGAAAAGAACAAAGGTCTGCTGTTCAGGCTTGTGAAGTCTATCATCATCATCATATCAGCCGAAAGACGTCCACTGCTGGACATAGGCCTCCCCCAGAGAGTTCCAAATTGACCGGTGAAGTCTATACAACTAGTGAATGATGAATACGAATGTTTGTTATCGAGTCTTGGATGTTTAATATCCATTTAAGTATGTATTTATCTATATAAGTATTTTTATCCGTTGTCTAGTACCCATAGTACAGGCTTTCTTTGCCTAGTTTGAGACTAGATCAATTGGTGTGAATTGTCCCACTATATTTATTATTATTAATTTATTTATTATAAGTCGAATAAAGGTGATTTATACCATCTCATTACCGTCATTAACAATAAATTTTCAATGTCTTGGAAATAATATAAAAAAAATATTACTAATTTTATTATTGATTACGAGAAGAGAGTACCTACATTTAAAAAAAATATAAGCAAACAATCAATTCCTTTTCTAAGCCATCATCAATTATTATCATACACCAGACTGACGGGGGTAAAAATGTACCAGTGCTAGTGATTAATTAAAAATTGTTTTTTTTTTTTTGATTTATTTGTTATCTTAAGTACTAAGTTTTGACATGTGTTGGTGTCCCTTTTTAAGTAAGAAATACCTGTGATAAGGGGCACCGCTCTTCCAAATGTAGGTATGTAGTAGTACAATATTGTTTAAGCTATTCTAATGAATATAAGCTATTGTTTTACTAATTCTAAAAAATAAAATTATATGTTCAGGGAGTACTCAATTTACATGAAGCTATAGCCCAGTTTATTAAGTTTATCGACATCGATAAAAAGCAATTTTTAAACATCATTATCATAAATAATAGCCCAGTATGAATACTTTTAATTACGTGCAAACGTCTTTTATTTTTACTTATCGCAACTATAAACAACCGATATCTGACATTGACTGTGTCGAGTCACTTTTGACACCCATTGAAATTACTACAGTTGACTTAAAAAGGTCATTTAAATGGCTAAAAATTAAAAGTAAAAAAACTTTTTTAAAAACAAGCTTTTATTTATATGCGCTAAAAAGAATAAAATAAACTTTTCCTTTAAAACTTTTATTATAAACTTATAAAGTCATAACACATTTTAGATGATATAAAAGCTTGTCGCGAGATTTACCTGAGTATATACGAGTACCTAATTCTCGCGACAAGCTTTTATATCATCGAAAATGTGTTATGACGTTATAAGTTTATAGTAAAAGTTTTAAAGGAAAAGTTTATTTTATTATTTTTAGCGCATTTAAATAAAAGCTTCTTTTTAAAAAAGTTTTTTTTACATTTAATTTATTTTTTACTTTTTAGTCATCGCTGGACAGGTTTCTCTGTATATTGTCCGCCATATTGGATTAAGAGTGACGTCACTTTATTTTTCGAGTTATTCTCAGCAAGCCCTTTCATTTGATACCCATATTGTAGAAGTGCATTAAACATAAATAACCCGCCATCTTGGATGTTCCGCCATTTTTTTTTTTGCCGACTGTACTTTTTTTGCACACTCATCAACTGCTCATTGAGAGGATTGTAACGAGCCCAAACACGACGGGTTTATCCTGTATAATTAAGGAGTTCCTACGGCCACCTTCCGTCTCCATCATCAGACCAGGTTTATGGTACCATAGTATTGCATTGTCATAGAAAAATTTCAACTTGATTGGACTTCGGGAAGTTGGTCAAATTTAACCTGCAAGATTCCACATACATACATACATATATACATACATACAAATACATTGCAAGTTAAATAAAAGCTTTTAAAATGGATATTGTCACCCAGGCGACGAAGATTAAAGTCTGAAAATGTGGAAAAAAAAATTGATCGTATATTATGAAAATTATAGAAAATATTAAAGAAGTTAATTCCTCAAAAAGTTTATTTTTGTGTATGTCGTTGTCTTCTTAATTCAAATTCTTAAAATTACACAACGGTTGTACGTCATTTTTATCGATATCAACTAATAAAATTAGTTTAATGTGTCCTACTACTACAGTATTATTAACACTATTAAACTTCATTACAGATTTGCCCCCGTCAATCCGGTGTTTGATTAATGATTATCGTTTATTAAGACAGTCGATTTAAGCTAGCAACAACTCTAAACATCATTGAGGAACTGACAGAAATCAAATGCTAGGATGCGATAGTGTCTGCAATCGGCCCACATTAAGCCTCTCAGACTGATACACAATAAGCCTATCAATGATTCAGACACATGTGGCCTTGATTATCATAGTATGCAATGTCTCGTAATTTGCCTATCTACAACTCACTAAATAGAATAAATCTATAATCCGTATTTTTATTAAAGAAGAGGAATTAATTCTAAAGAATTTGTTAATAATTGGGTGTCTGTTGTCCGTTTTTAGATATTTAACATGTTTATATTTACTCGACGAACTGTTTCCTGAACTCAGGCTTGTAATTAGTCTAATCATCTCTACAAGAAGGCTGCGATGGAGTAACTTGAAGGAAATACGACGCCAAAACTTTAAGGAAGTATAATTTAAGATTGCACTCAGTCGCAATTAAAGTTTTGACTCGAAACAAATAAACTTTGGATAGGAAATTGGAATTCCAATTTTTAAGTTAGTGAGTAGATGTATACATATACAAATATGTATTAATGACACGTAGACAAATTTCAAACAAACATAAGTTTATATAACTTTTATAAACGAAAAAGGAGGAAATTGTTTTATATTCTCAAATTTATGAGACATAATATTAACACGTTTGTACCTTACTCCTTTATAATAAGGCAAAAACTGTATGTGTAGGTACATCTTTTTGATGTCGACTGCAATAATTTTATTCAGCACATAAGAAATTATTTTTCACTTCTCATGCTCGAAAGGAAGGAGAGGCAGAGGAAGGCCAAGACGTGCGTTTATGGACCAAGCTAAAGAGAAAGTTAATGTAATGTCGTATCAGGAGCTCAAAACAGTGGCAGAAAGAAGAACAGAATGGCGATTACTCCACCGACAAGAGCCTGGCTCTTAAATTTATGATGATGATGATCGCTCGAAAAGTGTGTCATTACACTTCACCGTATTAAATCCACCAATCACAACTCTTTCAAATAACATTTTTATTTGTTATCAACTAACCAGATTAGAGCTAATATCAAATCGACCAATCAGAAAACAGAATTGTGTGTTCTTTTAGTCCCTAATAAACAATCATTTAAAAAAATTAACGCCTCTGACCGCCATGGAATGCTATTGCAATAGCAGCGTTCAAACGTTCAAGCGTGGTTAACTGCATACCTACATGGCAAGCTATACGATTGAGCGGGATAGACTGAAACTATCTCGCTTTATCTTATGCCCCGTATGCTGTCCGCCGCGCTCGGCCGTTTGGACGCAGCTATTGACGGTCAGAGGCGTTTATGCGTAGTATCAATATATTGTATCTGTGTCAAAGCAGTTAAAAAAAACAACATGCCACCAAATTTAACAATCTTTTTGCTGTGGAATTTATTATTAATTGTGGATGGATAATCTTTGTTTTTATTATTTTCTCGAAGTCGAAGTGAAAAGTAGAGTGAATAACTCTGGTCTAAAAGCCACATTACCCATCGAACAATTTTCCCTCACTTTGCTGGGGAAAATAACCCTCTCGTGGTAATATGGCTTCTTTTAGCCCCTTGTCATAAATCTACATAAATAGTAACCAAATGGTATAGACTTAGGTGGGTTGGAAATTGAACTCCTTGACTGTACTAAATTTTATGTAAAATACTTTTCATTCATTAAACAGACTCATGGGTAAAGGTCAGGCCTCTATTCGTATCTTAAGGCTAATAGATTTTCGTCACACTAAATGTATAGTATCAAGGGTCACTTAAAAATCCCAATCGGGTCTTATTCAGGTGCCAGGTGAAAAAATAACCGAGGTCGATTAAACAAATAAAAAATAGATGGATTGAGAGCGCACGTAAATCAAACTAACTTTCCCACAATGTTTGCAGCTTAGTGTTGATATTGCGATTTTATGGCAAACAATAACAATTGAATCGCGTGTTACCTTTGCAAAGAAAATTAAATAACGCCGAATCAAATTTATTTTCCAATAAAAGATCAGCAATAATCCTGGCGTGGCAGACATGACCAAAATGGACAGATTAACTCACGTACAAAATAAAACGAAATCGTAGCCCACTATAATAGTAGAAAAAGTTTATGTAATTGTTACTTTATTGCACTCTTCGAGCGGATTCTAATAAGAGGTGGAACACGGCGGGTTTATTTTATGTAGGTACCGAATTGAGGAGTTCCTATGGTCACCGTCCGTCTCCATCACCAGACCAGCTTTTCCGGCATGGCATTGTCTACCGAATTACACAAGTGTACATACAATTTCAACATTTTCAACTTAAATGGATGTTGGGAAGTTGGTCTTTGACTAGCACAACAACAACCTTGTTAATGTTGACGAAAAAAGAAACATTGTAATAGTACATTGTGTTACAATTACAGCAAGATATGAATTACAAACGAGAGTCTACTGGAAGCCCGACGCCGAAGGCGGAGAGCTTTGATGACTCGAGTTTGTAACAATCTTACCGTACGTGTCGCGTACAATGTTTTTCGTCACATTTGCGAGGAAACCAATACATTTTGAACTAAATTGTTACTTATCGTAATAAAAATTACAAAATGTCAGTCGTCCATTTTGTTGAATTTGACGTGAGGCGCTTAGAGCAAAGACCCTTCGGCATACAGCCATGATTTAAAATCACAGTTAAAATATTTTACATGGACACTAAATTGCTACATTACATTTAAGTTTTTAAATCTTTAAATCATTATGTTTATCATATTTTATTCGTGTTTTTACGTTTAAATAAATTTATAAATACGTTTTCAAATGTTTTGTTTCAGTTAAAACCTCCTTGCTTTATAACTGACGTAAGAGTGACAGATACAATTTAAGAAAAAAAACCATTACGCCCATGGGCGCAGTAAAGGTTATTACAGCTCTGTATGCCTGCGCGTTATGAAGCCCTTTACGAGCATGACTGATGAAAATTAAATAAAAGTTGGTAAGATATGTCGCGTGTATATTTTATTCTAGCTTAGGTATTGCGTAGTCCAGGGGTCGGCAAACTTTCTAACCAAAGAGCCAATTTCAATAAAAAAAATATTTTAAGAACCATAAACAGTAATTTACCAGTGTTCGATCTCAAATTTCCTTGAGCCTATATTTATGAGAGGTCCTCGAAGAGCCGCAAATGACCCTTCAAAGAGCCGCATGCGGCTCGAGAGTCGCGGTTTGCCGACCCCTGGCGTAGTCGTTCAACTTGATGGTCCAAATTGCTCTAATGTCATAGATATTATGGAATAATTGTAAACTTTTAAATCCATACGACTAATAAAAGTGGGTTAAAGATGAATTGTAAGATTCGATTTTATTGTTACATACATACATATATAAATTAACAGGAGGAAACAATTAATATGACTCGCGGCAAACAGCAATTTTTGCTCAATCCACGTGCCTAATTTCTTAGGTCACTATAAAGGGAAGTTAAGGGTCTGTATACGAAATATCACGATATTCCTTAACTTTTTGCCATATAATTAGTGGTCATGATAATAATTAGCATAAAATAATTATTGTCAATGTCATATATATTTGCATTTTTGTAAGCTGTGCACATCGACCTGATTGTGCTATATCTACACTACACATTTAACACTTTCCCAGAGTTTATTCAGTTCATTAGCTTAACCAACACCTTACATCTGGAGCTCAGCGAAGGCCAGTCCGTTCACAAACAATATTCCGGCGAGCGAGCACCAGCGAAATTGAGCCGGAATCATTTATAAATGGGGGGATAAACGGGGGGCACGAAATAGGAGAGGTAGGTGCGCTGCTGCATTTTGCATGAGTCCACGGTATCTATGTCTGTTGTGTTGGTTTTCAAATACACTGTGGCCTGTTATTTAATAACAGTACAATAAGAAGGTACTGAAAACGAAAGTGCTTTACGCTATAACAACCTCTCACGCTAATCGAATGTGCGGAACAATAAATGTATAAATTTTTCGTTCCGTCCTTATCATAATGGGATAAGATGCAAAAGTGTAAACATACCTATCTCTGACGTCGGTCGACCATAGTTTCTTCATTCATTCATTTTAGGTTTCCGTAATTCAAAAGGAAAAAAAACGGTAACCCCTTTTTGTTGTCCGTCTGTCTGTCTGTCTGTCAAGATCCTTTATCTCGGAAACACGTGTAGGTATCAAGTTGACATTAAAAACGATATACTCAAGTCTACAGTCCCTTGAAGCTGTGTAAACATCAAACTTCTAAGTTAACGTAAAAAAAAGATACGGCCGTTTATGCCGCGAAAAACGTAAATATCGACACTCTCAAGGGTGTCAAAATTTATAGGGTACTTCCCGTTGACCTAGAACTATGAAATTTGGCAAGTAATATCGTCTTATAGTAGTACAAGTATAGGGAAAAATCTGAATGCTATACATTTGTAATTTTGTACGGAACCCTCGGTGGGCGAGTCCAACTCGCACGTGTCCGTTTTATTTTTCTAATTTACCTCTTGTTAATTATTGTATAACCCATCCCAAGGAACAAAATTATTCTTAGAGTGCGTATTTTATAGAACGGTATTAGGTTTTGCTGTAGCACTAATAATAATAACTCTCTCTATGGTTCTAGTATGTAGGAACTGTCATGCATACAAAAAGCATATATGAAGTTTCTTTGCGCTCTTTTTACCCAACTGCCGAAGGAATGGAGGGTAATTACAAGCTTTTATTTAGTTTCCCCTGTTTGTCATCAAGTCTTGCAAATTAAATTTGATCCACTTCCCGGTAACCGATTGAGCTAAAATTTTGCATACATGTCTAAAACGCGTGACAATGCATATATAATATTATGATGACATTGTGCTGATCTGATGATGGAGCTGGAAGGTGGCCATAGGAACTTCGCAATGAAACGACACAACCTCATCGAGATTGGGCTCGTTAGAATTTAAAATGTCTCAATGAGTAGTTGATGATGGTATACAGAAAAGTAGAGTCGGCAATAAAAGCTTGTACCAAAAATGATTTTTTTGACAGAAACTTATTATAATATTGTTATAGATGTATATAATAAATAAATAAATGACATATTGTGTTTTCACAATGAAACCTGTAAGGTAGATTAAACAAAAACACGTAGGTAAAATTAAAATCTCGTATTTTGAAGTTGGTTCATAACTACTAAATATAAGTGAGTGATAATTTCACAATTACTATACACCTATCGGCAATACAAGATATTTGGTAAAGATTCCATGAGGTATAATAAAAATGTCACCCATCAAAGTATAAACTATTACACGTGATCTTAAATGGTCTCAGGTACGGTCAAGGACTTTAATTGTTGAGCCATTTAGGTGTCAAATAATTGTGTTATTTAATAGTTAAGCTATGAAGCTTCCAGTTTATAGTGAGCTTTAAATGGCTTAACAATTAAAAGTCCTTGACAGTACGTTGGTTTCAAATATTTACTCTCAAAAACGTGGCCGTAGCGTTAATCGTCACAGTAAACTTCGTCTAGATCAAACTGTCTGTGAGCTAAGTGTAGATTTCACATGAATTTACAGTTCTGAACAGAGAACGAGTGCTTTTTGGAACCATTGACGTAGATTTTTTTAGGCTGGTACACATTCTGATTTCTCTTTACATGGCCGAGGTATTTCCTTCTTCTGAATTGTGTTCAGGTACTGAACACAATTCAGAAGAGGGAAATACCTCTTATAAAGTTTTACCTACGCGCTGCAGCCTACTATTTATTTCATTTTCTCACTCTGTCTAGCCATAAGATTTGTAGCATTCGTCAGTACATCCATATCTCAAATGCCTTTATACTTCAGGCAAAATACGGTTTCGAAAAACATTAATTTATAATAGCGTTTTTTTTGTTTATTTCATTCTAAAACGTTATTCTAAGATGCTTTATTCAAGAATCCAACAAACTTTCCACCCGGAAGTAAGTATATAGATTTAAATTAAACATTTATTGTCTTTTTTATTTTATTTATATTGAATATTTTAAAGCAAATGTAAATGAACCTAAATAAAGATAAAAAAATATTAATATTTATCCGGACTTATTAGGAGCTAATTAAAACATGTTTTTTTTGACGTCTGATTTTTTGTTGGATTTTGCCTCTAGGTAACTATTTTTTTATTTGTTAAACATTTATTGAAAGTAAATACAAGATTATGATTAACATTAACTAAGATGAATTAAAACTAAGTTAAATCTAAAAAAGGCCCACGAATTTCCTCGCTGAATTGCAATGCTGATGCGTTGCGCGAGAAAGCCGCCTGTCACCAGTTACATCGACCAGACGTTTCGCGATTTCTGCAAATAACTTATGCGCACTGGGACCCCACGGACCGAGGGTCCCAACGCCAAAGGGTACAAAGTCGTACTCTCTGCCGAACTATTTAATTGATAATATGTCCGTCACATTAAAAAAATTAGCTATTATAAATTATTTCCAAATTTGACATTTTTTCCATACAAGTTGTCAGTTCATTGTCTGGACTATTACCTCCGCTACCTAATGCCTACTCACAACACATAATATCGTTAAATTGAAAAAAAAGGAATACACACTTAATGTAGGGAACGACTTGTCTAAGGGACGCTATTTAAGTTCACTGTTGACGACCTCAGTAGCCTAGTTGGTAGTGACCCTGCCTACGAAGCCGGAGGTCCCAGGTTCGAATCCCGGTAAAGGTATTTATTTGTGTGATGAGCACGAATATTTGTTTCTGAGTCATGAATGTTTTCTATGTATTTAAGTATTTATTTATGCATATAAGTAGGTATGTATATCGTCGTCTAGTACCCATAGTAAAATTAAAAGGAGACATCGTCTGTAACTTTCTATTTTTAAAAATTTTATCCACAATTTACTCACTTATCTATTTCCGTAGTAAACTGACTATTCACGACCTCTCCAACAAGCCGAAAGGAGTAGCGCCGCGCAAAAGTCGGTCCATGAATGTCAAAACTGGACTTAAATATAATTGGCACAGCCCGTTGGATAGGTATTTAAACGGAAGGAAAGCCTGCGTGGCGCGTACACGTGATGTCCGAAAGCAAGGATCCTGAATGTCAATATGCAATATTGACGTCAAGCCAATTGGAGTCGTTGAGAATGCTTTCGCTGGCGCACCCGTGTGAGGTATAACTTCGGCGGGTCGGTGAATTTTATTTATTCAGCTTACTTAAACTAAACATTTTTTTGCATAATATAGGTAAGTAAAGGTAATCATATTAGGTAACTAACGCTCAGCTTTATGTATGAACGAATGCCAGTCTAAACATTATGAAAACATTGAAAAATATATAGGTGTAACGCTTCGTGGACTTGGAAAAGGCTTATGATAGAGTGATGAGGGATGAACTATGGTTGGTGTTGTGCACGTATGGGGTAGACAGCTGCCTCGTTCAAGCACTGAAATCTTTATATAAGGATTCCAGTGCGCTTGTGTGAGAATAAACGGGTCATATACTGACTGGTTTAACATCGAAAAGAGTGTTAGACAGGGATGTGTAGCGTCTCCGTGGCTGTTTAATCTATTCATGGACGGCTGTCTGCGGGATCTGAAAGGTAAAGAATGTGATTTGAGAATGGAAGGGTTACGCGTCAAATGTCTCCTATATGCTGACGACCTTGTACTACTTGCATCGTCAGCTGAGGAGTTACAAATGATGGTAATGAAGATTAATGCATCTTTTGAATGGAAAGGGATGAAGATGAATGTAAGTAAGACGAAAGTGATGGTATTTGAAAAAGATGAAATTATGACAGACTGCGAAATAATGATTGGTGAAGAAAGAATGGAACAAGTAAAAGAGTTTGTGTATTTGGGGACATTATTTAATGGAGACGAAAAGCATGAGAAAGATATTGAAAGGAGAGTGAATGCAGGGAATAGAGTGAATGTGGCACTGAACGCCTTTATGGGCAGCCAGAAAATATCACAAAAAGCACGCGTGGCTGTGCATAGAGGAGTGTTGGTGCCCACACTTATGTATGGTAGTGAAAGTTGGGTGTGGCAGAAAAGACATCAAAGTCAAGTGAATGCAGTAGAAATGAGAGCGTTGAGAAGTATGTGTGGAGTGAAATTGAGTGATAGAGTCAGAAACAGTGTGATAAGAGATAAGTGTGGAATGGATGGACATATAGTCACGAAAATTGAGAAGGGTATGTTAAGGTAGTTTGGGCATGTAGAGAGGATGGATGAAAGAAGATTAACGAAGAGAGTGTATGTAAAAAGAGTGGAAGGGCAAGTTGGAAGGGGAAGACCTAGGCGAACTTTCTCCGATCAAATTGGAGAAATCTTACAAAAAGGCCAGGTCAAAAGTACCCTAAACCGATGAGCATGTATGAGAAATGTTATGAAGGTGAGTGAAGCGAAAGTGGTTTGTCAGGATCGTAGCAAATGGAGATCCGTGATCTCTGCCTACCCCTCTGGGAAAGAGGCGTCATTATATGTATGTATGTATAACGCATCAAAATGTATACTTAATAACACTATTATTACATTATACCTCTTTAGATAATATTGAACTTAATAACTTCAACATTTGTCTGCCGTTAGACATTATTATGAAAATCAAGAACGTGTTAATACCGGAATAGATGGTATGATGTAGCGTACAACGCACAGTTAGCGCCGGAGCATTATGTATTGAGACAATGCAATTTTTATATTGTTTATTTTAAGTACGGAGGGGAAAAAATCTATGGACCCTAAAGGGATAATAATCCCTAATATATCCAATATTAAATAATACCTATACATATATATTATATCTGGTCTGTATGTAATGTATCTTAACTTCTTAAAAGATATATTATCTCGGTTCACATATGACAAACATTATTTTAATTTCACTAAGATGAATAACTGCATTCAAAGATTTTATGAAACTCATACTTGAACAAAATAAACACTGACTATTTAATTACACTAATCGATAGGTTCACAATAAACATTTGGCCTCGGAAGTAATAAAGTCCATGATTTGGCTTATACATTTAAACACTTTTACACTGTAATAAATGGAATTTCTATGCAGATTTGCCGGACATTAAGAGTTAACGACTAAACAACTGAACGTAAGCTACGTAAAAACCTACACCTATTTAAATTCAACCAAAACGCTTGTAGATGCCACGTCCTGGAACTTCCTAAACCTAAACTAGAAATACTTATACAAAAATGGATCATATTACCGAGCAATAAATATACCTATATAATAAAATCCACTAAAATATTTAAAAAAACGTTACGCCTGGCTCTGTAAACTGTGTGTATACTCCTTAAAAGAGTTTCTAAACACGAAAACCAAAAATAGATAAACTTGATATAAATAGCTTAAATTTTTAGACTAAGTGATCACTTAAATTTGCTTCATAACTACCGTGTATGAACAAAATTAGTTACTAATTTGGCGCACTGTAAATAATAATAATATATATACACCTTGTATGAACATTTTCTGCAATAAACATTATCTTATCTTATCTAATCGCCATCCAGATAAAAGCTGTATCAACTGACAGTATGAAGATACACAGTGAAAAAACTAAACTGATTGATTAATTTTACTATTCCATAGCTGAATTTATAGAAGATACAAGTTTATAATGTGTCATTATTGGCTACTTTTCTAAAAAATTATAATTAGTCCGTCAGTTAGATTATCAAAACATATTGGACACGTATTTTTTTGTTCTAACGAACATGGTATACTTTTTTGGTACACTTTTTTATCATATTGTGACGTCACGTGGAACTTTAACGTGCTATATCTTCATCGTTTTTTGTTTAATTAACGAACAAAAAAATACGTGTCCAATATGTTTTGATAATTTAACTGATGGACTGAATAAAACTATATTCTTTTTACCCAGGAAAGTACCCAACTATTATAAATGTGAAAACTATCGATATCTGATTGTTTCTACACCCTTCCAGGGTCCTTGTATCTTATTTTTAAGTACTTGATTGCAAATAAGTACATAATTATGATTTTCTTTATTTATCTCCACTTTTCGCCTACAATTTTGTTTGACCTAGTAATTGTTGTACATAATATTTTTTTGCCCAAATTACGCATAATATCGATTGTCCTAATTATTGCTGTGCATAATGTTTTTTGTGTCGAACATCGAATTATTAAATAGTGCATAACTTTACAATTCCTAATATTAGATATACTAATGTTGTTTGGACTACAGTTAATAATTTCTAAGCATATCTTTAATTGAGACATAAAAAAATAATAAGAAAAACATAACGCTTTGCAAATGGTATTATAGAATATAAGACGACCGGTTAGCCTAGTGGGTAGTGATGCTGCCTACGAAGCTGAAGTCCTGTCCCGGTTCGAATCCCGGTAAGGGCAAATATTTGTGTGATAAGCATGTAAATAGTTGTTTCTGAGTCTTGGATGTTTTCTATGTATTTATATCTATTATATATATCGTCGTCTAGTACCTATAACACAAGCCTTATTGAGCTTACTATAGGCCTAGTACGATTTGTGTAAGAATGTTCCCTAATATTTATTTATTTATTTAATATGTAAATATTATGTAGTATATATATAAATATTTATTTTTAGGCATTGTAATTGTAGTAATACCAATATTAGGCCAGACATGTTGTATGCCATATAATAATCTTAGGCGTAACAAGTTTTAGGCATTTAGATTTTCGAGTATTTAGTATTAGGGGCAATAAGAATTATACAATCAACAATTATGCTAAATGTTCAGTATACCATTCAACGTTATGCCAAAAATGTTCGGGCAAAAGATTTTAGGACAATCAACATTAGGCCACACAAAGGGCACCCCTTGCGGGCTTTTTCCTTCTCGGCCTTCACGAGGTTCTCGTCATGGGGGTGGTGATATATTATTATGATTATTATAAATGGATACCAAGAGTGTCATTATTGAATACCTTATTCATAAATGTTTAAATAGATTTATACTTTTTTATATAATTGTTTTTTTTTTATAATTTTGAAAACATTGTATGTAATCCAAATAATACATATCTGAGTTGCTCAGCACTTTATAAGAGTTTTGAAGGATATTGTCGTAACGTGTGTTTTGATATTTACTTAATGTTTCGTCAGAAATATTGTAAATCTTGGTAGCGGATTATAAAAGTAGGTACTTAAATATAATTATTTTCAATAAAGTGGTTTTATTGAAGATGACAACAAATACATACCATGTTCGCACATTTCTGGTGGATATTCATCCTTAGTAGGCATTTATACCGCGTGTAAGTAAAGGCCCAACGTGTCTATAACATGCACAATGATAGCCACGATATAGGTACGAGTACGTTTACAGTGATATCTGGAGTAGTAAGTATTCGAAAGTTTTTTTACTCTGCGAGCTCAGAATTAAGTTTGAATTTTTTATGAGGACGCAGGTACTAGGGGAGGAAGGGACCGCTCCTGGAGTCGCTGGCATGGTCTGCATATTGCATTAGATTTAAATTGTTTACGTCGTTAGGAAATAAACTTTTCCGACCTGGACGAGAATCAAGAAACTTCGCCACGAAGGCCGGTATTTTCTTTTTTCAGCATAGATAATCGTGAGAATTGTTAGCTACCGTTGCTCATCTGTATCTCAAATTTGGCTTAGGTACCTACATAATAAATAAATAAATAAGTATTTGGAGACAATCTTACACAAATCAATCTAGTCCCTAACTAAGCGAAGCTTGGACTATGGGTACTAGATGACGATATACATACTTATATACATAAATAAATACTTAAATACATAGAAAACATCCATGACTCAGGAACATATATTAGTGCTCATCACACAAATAAATGCCCTTACAGGGATTCGAACCCGTGACCTCCGAATTTGTAGACAGTGTCATTACCAAATAGGCTACAGACGTCGTCAAATATATATTATATACATACACATACATACATATATATATATATATATATATATATATATATATATATATATATAAAGTCTGATACGAACTTTATTTTGAAAGTAAAGTGATTTCGAATGATGCAGCATGTAGTCTAAGGTCCACTGGTAACACCTTGAGCGTTGTATGTCCCCAATAGTGATGAAGTCTTAACGTCCGGGCATAGCAATATTAAAGTAAACACATTTCTCACCAGTATTACTTTCTGATATGGAAAACTATCACCGTGTGAGAATTTATTAATGTTATCAGTTCTGAGGACATCCTAATCCAATGAACTCTTTTGAATAAATTCAGGAGAAAGTATGGCCGTAATTTTGATGTAAGAGTTGTATCATCACACCATTATCATCAGCATGGACAGCATGAGTCAAACTAGATTTATCTATCGACTGCCGACCCATTTGTTCCATTTATGATAATCTACATAAAAGAATATGTTAAAAGACTTCAAAACGAATTTCAAAGTTTTTTCATATTCATCCCCTAAGAGTGTTAAAAGGGGGTTTAAAGTTTGTGTAGAGAGATATTTTTAAAGTATGAGACTTGTAACTTCGGTTTTAGACTGTTTGTTTAAAAACTAGAAAATGAATTTCATCGTTTTTTTAATGTATCCCCTAAGGGATTTAAAAGAGGGTTCAAAGTTTGTATGGAGAGCAATCATTTTTCTAAGACGATAAAAAGTTCTACGCGGACGAAGTCGCGGGCAACAGCTAGTGTATACATATAATGACATGATCTAAGGTAAAGGTTCGGAACCCAATGTACTTTTAGTGTCTTTTACACTCAGTTTCCGCAGGATTGAATAAGGGTAAACGTGTGAAAAATTACAGTTGTACCGACAGTGAATTGAATAACGGCATTTACGGTAGGTAGCTGGGTACTCGTGATCAGGTAGGTATTCTTTAAGAATCTGTTAAAAAGTATCTACAGGGTGAAATAGGGGTCGTGATCCCAACCATTTTTTTCTGACGCAGATTGCGATGTTACCTACCATATTTTAATTAAATAATAATAATAATAAAAACTTTATTTCACACATTTTTTGTTTTTACAGCCATATATTGTTAGTATATCTTAACCTAGGTATGTTAGTATGGCCTTCTTATATCTAAATTTTGCGGCCGCCTTAATTTGAACGATCCAGTGCGCCAACATTGGACAGTCGTACCTATCGGCAATAACACTCAGAATGCTGTTGGAACTTTCTCTTAACCGGCTCAGCATCGAGACGATTTTCTTGCGTATAATCGCTTGAAAACCGTCCGTGCGAGCCTCGGCGAACATACGCGAGGCGCTACACCATCGGGGTAGTCCCATCAGCACTCTGAATGCATTTTTATATTGCACGCGCAGGGCATTAGAGGCTCTTTTGGTATATTTCACCCACAGGCTGCTCGAGTAGAAGGACTGGCTAAAAGCCTTAAATAGCGTATATAATTTTCACTTCGGTGGAACATCGAGCAAACCTGCGGGACAGCATATTTGACCTTCCTGCTAATTCCCTGCGCTCACGTTCAATATCTAGGTCATCTTTTAGATCGTGAGTTATAATGTGGCCCAAATATTTAAAATTATCCACAAAAGACAGGGGGGTACCCTGCAGTACAATTTGAGGTATAGAGGTGGTTTTTTTTCATTCCTGGCCTAAAGACCATAACCTCACTCTTCCTGGGGTTATACTGCAGTCCATGCACCCTAGCAAATGCTTCACACACACTAGCAGCTTCCTCAGAGCGCTGATAGACGGACTCAACAGCACCATGTCTGCAAGCTGCTGAGTCCGTTAAAAAACGTTAAGTAACTATTATGCCTCCGGCGTACCCATTCCCGAATATCGAGCGATCAGATATGGTTATGTTTTACTATCAAACAAACAACACTACCAGAGCAGGTGAGATGATTCATCAGCGATATCCCAATTTGCCAATACTGCGATGATTGTTAAGTATATGCACTTGACATAAGTTTTATTGGGAAACAGAAGGGTGACCATGATCTCAAATCATCCCAGTTTTTATTATTATTTGCTGTATTGACTAAAATAAGTCGCAGGAATACTGTTAGTCCTAACCTATCGTGATCCTTAGGGGAAAGTAAGTTATATGCTTCTTTCTTGCTCCACGACCCCTATTCACCCTGTATAACTTCCACAATTTTTGATCGGTCGTGGGTTTGGAAAACTGAGAAATTGAGCAGAGATCCTTGTCATAACGTGGATGTCTCATTAACCGGTCGGTTAACCGTTAACGTGTGTGTGTAATTGCGTATCCTTTCGAACGAACGTTAGGCCAATTCAACTATTATTTTCTGCATAAAAAAATAAAATTACTTTAGGTACATCTACCTAACGTTCATATGAAACGTTACGCAATAGACCAGCATACCTACTATAATTATCAAATATCATAACATTGCGCAAGTTATACATTATAAACCACATAACCTGCTACAATGACATTCGCTGAAAAGTCGTATTGACAAATGACGTCGCATCGCAATTCAAAACAATTGAGTGTTTAAAGATTATCTCTTGAGCTGTGCTGTTTTATCAATCATAGTCGGTTGTTATTATCTATACATTTTGTTTAATGGGTCATACGACAATGAATAATAGCTTGCTTTGCATCGCTATATAAATAAGAGCGCTGTGAACCGTCGCATTTGGTCGTTCAACTCTGTGTCGAACAAGCTCGTCATGCAGAAACTGTTGATCTTGATTATATTGTTGAACCGTAACCAACATGTGAAGTGCTCCGTTATTGATGCGGTGTTTGACCAGATGAGTGGTATTAAAAGTTTCTTTATTGGCGCCTATACAACGATACGAACGCACCTCGACGATGTTTTAGAATACGCAAGAGGTGCTCGTTATGTCAATACCAGCAAGACCAGCCCAAGTCGAGTAATTGCATCCGTCTTTAGAAACAACCCACTAAAAGTGCTTCATGACAGAAAACCTGAAGTAAACGTCATGTTTCACAGGCAGGCGCACATTCTGACTACTCCGCAGCTCGCAGCCACTCACGGAAGGATAATCGAAACCCACGTGACGTACACATTGGACGGCTACATCTTAACTTTGCACCGTTTGCATACCACAGCGCCAAAGCATCCTGGCTACGAACAAAAAAGGAGGACTATTCTGCTTCATCACGGGCTACTAGGCAGCTCAGCGGATTGGATACTTCTTGGGCCCAAAAAGTCCCTTCCTTATATCTTATCTGACGAAGGGCACGATGTTTGGTTGGCAAATGCAAGAGGCAATTACTATTCACGCGCTCATGTTTCGATGAATTTGAACTCCCAAGAATATTGGGATTTTTCATTTCAAGAGATTGGAGAACGCGATCTGCCTGCAATCTTAGATTACATTAGGAAAACGAACAACAGTACTGAGCCGATAGATTATATTGGTCATTCGATGGGAGCGACTGCTTTATTAGTCTTGCTTTCAGTGGAACATAATTATAATAAATACCTTAGAATAGGTTTTTTGCTCGCTCCACTGGCCTTTATGGCACACACTAGGGGCCCCCTGGAGAAGCTGGCGGTGATGGATAAGACTGAGTTGGCGAAACTTCTAGGCATGACAGAATTCATGCCGACTAGACGAACTACATACTCTTTAACATCAATAATGTGCGAAGAATTGGAGGTTTATTGTAACAACCCGCTATTTTTTCTCTCTGGGAGTCCGTTGCAAGAAGGCTCAAAAACAACGGAGTTCACAGATCAGCTCCAGGAATACGTCCCTGCTGGTGGATCTGCGAAGACAATCGCACATTATTTAGAACTGGTAACTAGTAAAAAGTTCCATCGCTTTGGAAAACCTGATTGGAAGTATAAATTAAAATACATTAGCACCCCCTTGTTAATTTTAAGTTCAAGCGAGGATCTAATATCAGACGCGAGTGATAACCAAATATTGTATCTTTCTGTTTTGAATCCCCTGGGCCACATTATAATCAAAGATCAGAATTTTAGCCACTCTGAGTTTGCTTGGGGGTTTAATGCGGACTTATTGTTTTATTATAAGATAAGGGACTTAATTGACATGGGTCCAGATGTTGTTAAAGTGTAATTAATTAAAATTTGCGTTATTTTTCTTTGAAATTATTATTCACTATCAACTACGGTTATTGCATAAATACTTTATTGGAGTTGAAAAAATATTGGCAAATAATAACAGAATGTACAAGTTGAAATAATGTTAATATTGTAAATCGTTATGCCGGTATTCATAAACGATCATCAAAGTTGTTTTTTTGTTTTTTTTATCCGTTCCTTTCACATTTGTGTTTGTGAGAAAGTGAAAAACAACATTTAATTGATTTAATTGACAAGATGATCTACGTTAAATCTATATAATGCCCTGAATTGCAATGCTGATGCATTGCGCGAGAAAGCCGCCAGCTCTTCGGTCACCAGTTACATCAACCAGACGTTTCGCGATTACTGCAAATAATTGATGCGCACTGGGACCCCACGGACCGAGGGTCTCGATGCCAAAGGGTACAAAGTTGTACTCTCTACCGAGGCCACTATATTACATTTCAGATTTTCTGCGTTTTCCGCCACTGCACGCGCTTTTAGAAGTAGTCCGTTGGAGGTGAGACGGTGCCAGTGTGTCTACGCAGGTAACGTCCCACACAAGCATCCGTCCCAACCTCCACGGAACGAGAGACACACCATCAGATCTTTTGCCATCATTTCTGACAATACCAGGTGGCTCAAGAAGAGCAGGCACAATGATGGTGGCAAGAGACCGGCGGATTATGTCATTAAGTGTCGCATGTCCTGAAAAGTGGCCTGGTCTTTTTGACAACAAAGTCCGTGGTGACCCAGTCGGTCCACCAGCGCATATGTGTGGATGGAGTGCATATTGTGACCCCAAGATGCAGACCAGTTGCCAGACGAAGGGAGGTCGGATCCAGGAAGGTACCAGTATTTGGAGAGGGATGCATCGTATCAGGGATGCATACATAAATCGCAATAAATATCGTCCCATTGACAGAGGTTAGTTCAGTTTTATATGAGTAGAGAGGTACAGGTAATAGTACATTACTGCAGAGACCAGTAAGTAAGCCATCCTGGACGAGTATGATTTAGCCGGCCGAGCCGAAGGCGAGGTCCGGCTATAATACGAGGCCAGGATGGCACTTATGGTCGAAGCATGTATAGTGCTTTTCTTAAAAATAAAACAATGTTTGAATAAAAGTTAGAAGTTTATTGCTGGACAATTATATAC
This sequence comes from Epinotia nisella, assembly GCA_932294315.1. Classification (NCBI taxonomy): domain Eukaryota; kingdom Metazoa; phylum Arthropoda; class Insecta; order Lepidoptera; family Tortricidae; genus Epinotia; species Epinotia nisella. Next base: position 15,588,696 of record OW028673.1, on the reverse strand, counting down.
ATATAACAAGATTAACTATTAAGAAATGTTAAAGGTTACGTTAGTCATTTTGGGACAATTACTTATGGATATTTTAATGGATTTACCGGGTACATTTATGTTGGTTTGTGAAATTGTGAGATATCGTTGTGGGATGGGTCTGCCTGAGAAGTCGATATTTTCGTTGGATGATCAGTTACAGGAGACAGTGGACGTTCATAGGAGGTTGATGACTGATGGTCGGTAATTAGAGGTTCTTGGCGAGAGGTCGACTGGTTTGACGTGGATGGTTGATTTAATTTTATTTTGGTGTTGATTTTTCCAATAATTTATTTTTTATTTCCAACGGGCTCCTCTATATACCCTTCGGCAACTCGGTCCGATTTCCACCCGCCGTTGTCTTTTTATGGTGGTCACTGCCCATAAGGTCGAAGGCTTCATTGTTTTGCCAAGATTAGTAAAATAAGCCAGAAATACATTTTAAACCAACTTGTAGCTTGATGTTCAGCTTTTCACTTCATGAACTTTTCATAATTGTGCAAATATCTCTCCTTGGACTTAGGTGGAAGTAAATTATTTCTCGCTAATTCCGCCTCGGCTTTTAAATAGGCTGCAATCTATATCGCAATCTGATTCATCGGAACTCATTCTTAGCAATTTTATTTCTTACTTAAATATTTAATTTCAATGAAGTCAATCCCGCCAAAATACGAGTGCAACTTTTTTTTAATTGCTTTATGTTGTTTAAGATACTGATATTATGCCACAACCGCAATAGAATAAATATATTAATTTCGTATTCGTTTTATGTTTATTGTAAATATTTTATTTTATTCTTCTTTTTCTCCTGTTAGTTCAAATTCCTAATTCCTAATTAGTATTGAAATAGTAAAACACACGATTATACTGAATTTCCGCCATTTTACATCGTGCAATACAAGTGCAATACGGACACGTTAACCTCTATGGTACCTCATTTTTTTTTTAAGATCTGTCACTGCCTCTCTCCTTTAAGCTCCTTAGGTTAGGTTAGGTTAGGTTAAATAGTTCTAAATTGAAATATTATGATATGTAATGGGATTTACATACTTACTTCCTGGACACTTTTGCGTTTTCCTGGACACTTTTAGTAATTGTCCAGGATGAGTCACTTTCGGATACTATCTTCATAGATGTTATGGGAACATTTAATACTATTTTTGAGAAAATTACTTTCCAGACGTTTTTGCATTTGTAGTGGTCGTAGCGCCCACTTCAATGTCGCTCTCAATTTCATTAAAAAACCAGCAAAATTGCTGCAAAAAACCTTCCATGTTTACTTTGTGTGGTTCATTTACATGCAATGTTGTAGCTTTGGCTATTTATGGACTGTGTAACTACCGCAGTGTGTTGAGCGGCCAGTCTCCTCACCACGACATGACACGAGTCAGCAGTGGCGTCCGACACGTCGCGTTGATTTCCCGTGTGGCCAATATTGGCGGCGGAGGATGACGCCGAATTTAAGTTGGTACATTAGATGATTGTTTCTTTTTGTAACTGGCTTATTTTTTATTAAATGTAGTCATGATATGGTCAGAGTAATTAATAGCAAAATATTTATACCTTCTTATTTCGCGAAAAGGGTTACGATAGGCTGGGCACGGAGGACATTAAGTTTGTGTCGGTGCTTTTTCGAGCTTTCAAATTATTTCAAGGGTACCCCATTGCTTCCATAATCTATCTATCTATCTATCTATCTATCCATACTAATATTATAAATGGGAAAGTGTATGTGTTTGTTTGTTTGTTTGTTTGTTTGTTTGTTTGTCCGTCTTTCACGCCAAAACGGGGCGTCGAATTGACGTGATTTTTTAAGTGGAGATAGTTGAAGGGATGGAGAGTGACATAGGCTACTTTTTGTCTCTTTCTAACCCCCCACTTCCCCAAAATGGGGGGTGGAAGTTTGTATGGAGCATTCCGCAATTTTCAAGGTAGAAAGCTAAAAATTGGTATGCGTACTATTTGTGACTAACAAAAAAATCGTGCATCATTTTTTTTTGGAAATCTGCACCCAACCCCTTAAAAGAGGGGGTGAAATTTTATATGGGGGTCCAGATATGTAGAGTCGATATGTAGAGCCGATATGTAGAGTCGATATGTAGAGTCGATATGTAGAGTCGATATGTAGAGTCGATATGTAGAGTCGATATGTAGTCGATATGTAGAGTTGATATGTAGATTCGATATATATAGTCAATATGTAGAGTCGATATGTAGAGTCGATATGTAGAGTCGATATGTAGATTCGATATGTGTTCGATATGCAGAGTCTATGTAAAGTCGATCTAAATATATAAAAGACTGAAACTGAGATGCACCTTTTTTGTAGACGGTTAACATTACTCTTAGTACGCGGGCGAAGCCGCGGGCAAAAGCTAGTACATATAATAAAGCTGAAGAGGGTCGAAAGTCTGTACATGGAAGATAAACGAAAAAAAACTGGCTGGGGATACTTAGAATTGATAACAGAACACGTTCCAACAGTTTTTAGAATTTTTGTATGTTTATCTGTTTGTCTGTTTATTTGTCAGAGCATCACGTGAAAACGGCTGAACGGATTTTGATGCAAACTTTACTAATCTGTCGAGAGAATCGCCGGATAGGTTTTAAGCTATAAAAATCTTAAAGATTAGGGTTCAAAGGGGGTAGAAAATGGGGTTGAACTTTGTATGGGAGCTCCTTGAATGTACGAGCTACAGACTTGAAAATTGGTAACCATAAACTTGACTGGAAAGTAAAAACGACCCCATTCAAACTTTTAGCAATGTATAGATAAGACGTGAAAAATATGGGATGAAAATAGGTTCTGAGGCGACTAGAAACTATATAATGTTGCAAGAGCGGGGTTATAACAGTATCATTACCATGGTAACATGTCGTCAAGATATTCGAAAATTCATCGTGTTCTTACAACTGATAGTTAGTCCAGTGGTTTCACCCATAGCTTACGGAGTCGGTGTCCCCGAGTTCAAACCCAGCAGCATGCACTTTTTGTAGTTTTCATTTTTTTGTGTCTGCGTTTTTGAAAATGTATATTTTGAAAATGTATATTTTCAAAAACGCAGAGATGTATAGTGAATAGAGGATTATAATGCAACTTTTACTTAATCGGTCGAGAAAATCTCTGGCCAATAGGCTGTCAAAATGATAAAAATTAGTTCAAAGGGGGTAAAAAATGGGGCAAAACTTTGTATGGGAACTCCTCGAATCCATGAGCTTTAGACTTGAAAATTGATAAACATACACTTGACTGGAAAGTAAAAAGAACTCCATTCAAACATTATAAAAAAATTAAGATAAAACGTGAAAAACCACGGGATGAAAAGGAGTGCTAGATGGCTAAAGACTATCTATAATAACCAAAAATGTTTGATATCTCAACCGATAGTAGCTGTTAGACATAAGAAACCTAATTATTTTGGAAACTCAGTCGCTGACAACGTCGCTGTTAATATTGAAATCCAGCAACCTTGATCTTCGTCTTCCTATATAATTGCGATGAATTCAGAGGTCATCGAAAGATGTATGATAGGTTGAGTTTAATACTTACGTCGAATTAGCATAGTTCACCAATGTCAAGAGATGTGGGTATAAAATTTGGACACAACGGCATTCCGCGGAGAATTAAGTAGGTACCATTTTTTTAATGTATAAAACTTCAGCGTTTGTGACATTCAGAAATATTATTATTATTATGAATACTCGGGTATAGTGAGCGTCCGCATGAGCTAGCTCTCGGGCCTTCGGCCCTCGGGCTCGCATAGAGAGCGCTGTCTGAAGCGATGTATTGGGCTGGGCCTTTCATTCATACGAAAAGCTCGGCCTTCGGGCTCGCTTGCCTCGCCACTCACCTTCGGGACTTTGGAACTCAGATTTCGCTTTCAAGACACTTGGAGATAGTGTGTGTCAGTCCTCGGGCTCGCATAGGAAGCGCTCTCTAAAACGGTTCTTTGGGCCTATCATTCCAACGAAAAGCTCGGCCTTTGGTCTCGCTTGCCTCGCCGCTCTTCTTCTGACTTCTCTCGCTCGGGACTTTGGTCTCCGGTTTCGCTTGTAAGACACCTGGGTTTAGTTAGTGTCCGTGAAGGCTCGCCCTCGGGCCTTCGGCCCTCGGGCTCGCATTGAGAGCGCTCTCTGAAGGGTTGGTTTGGGCCTTTCATTCATACGAAAAGCTCGGCCTTCGGGCTCGCTTGCCTCACCCCTCAACTTTGGGACTTAAGGCTCATGTTTCGCTTGCAAGACACCTGTGGATAATAAGTATCCGTGGAGTCTCGCCCTCGGGCCTTCGATGCTCTGGCTCGCATATGGAGCGCTATCTATAAGGGCACGTTGGGCCTTTCATTCCTACGAAAAGCTCAGCCTTCGGCCTCGCTTGCCTCCCCGTTTACCTTCAGGACTTTGGCTCTCAGGGGTAGTTTGACAAGACACCCGGAGATATAGAGTATCTTTGGGGTCTCGCCCTCGCTCGGTCCATTTGTTTCAATTATGAAATCTTATATTTAAATTCCGGTTTTAGTAATTTTTCTTCTACTATAAGTACTTAGGTACTTCGTTTGCAATTAAGATTAAGTAAATCAATATAACTAAATATTATTGACTACAAAGTTTATGAGGATTTGAACTGTTACACGCATAATTTATAGAAATGAAATCGTAATAATCTAATTTATCAGTGTAATAGGTATCGTATGGTGAAACATAAGAATATCATGTCATCCATAATTTTTACGCGTACGAAGTCGCGGGCAGAAGCTAGTATGATAATATAACAGGTCATTTGGTGGATCTGAGTGATGGGCGAAATTATAGCTAAACCATGTGACTGTTTCCACCGAAGTTAAGCAATATAGCGAAGGCGTCGTGTTGATTCGGCTAAATTCGGCTCTCGGCGCACCTTCGAGTCGGAATTGAATGCATTTTTTTTTCTGAAACAAGACTCGTGACTCCTAACAACCAATTTCCGTATCTCTTACAGTTTAAGCTCTTTCCTCGCTGCCTCATTTAGATTGGCACACTCCAAGTTATTGTCTTCAGTACCTGTAAATTAAGTTGTCTCCAAAACCGTAATTTCACTGTACTACGGTTGACTTTTCTTCCTAGATCCGTTTGGCAAAATAAACGAAAAAAGTTGATTATTACGAACGATTAATTAAAGTATTTCCGATAGGTACGAGTGACTGTGACCCGGGCGAGGTTAATGAAATGTCACGACTGAAGCTGACGTCATCATCCACAATACATTTTCAGCTTCTGTCCGCATCCGAGCCCGTCTCATTTCAATTCAACTGAATGACTGAAGGATGCAATCAGTGCATGGTAATGAAAATTGATTAAAGGTTCAAGTTGAATCAGAGGGGCTGATGATGGACAACATTTAGTTCAATCATTCTGTGTAGTTTTTTTTGGGTACCTTTATTTGTGTTTTACAGCACAACAAACACAAATATATTATGGTGTTGCTTATGTACGTATAGGCGTTAGCGATTCCGTAACCACCTGGCAGCACGCCCCGCCCGTGTCTATAAACTCGGTCTTAATAACTAGCTTTCTATAGAGAATAAAGAAAATTGAATTGATATCCTACATGCAGCTCCTTTCTTTTTACTTCAATGGGGAATATGCAAGTGATGTCAATAGTGAACATATTTATTTCAGTGTCCAGAATCTGACATAAAAATATATTGTTGTCCTTTATTCATAACTCCATTTTTAAATCAAAGGTTCCGTGCCTATTAAAAAGGTCGTATCGTCACAGAAATTTTACGGCACTTACGTCCTTTTGTTTGAGGAAGGCAGTTTTTCAGCAATATCTCGAAAACCTCTGAACCGATCTTGTTCAAAACAATTTTCGGTGAATAAAATTTATAAGCCCTATGTCCATGAATTTTTCCATATTTTTAAAATACACCGTTCAAAAATTAGAGGGGGGGGACAGAATTTTAGTGACTTTCGGGGCGATTATCTCGGACCCTATTCACTTAATCAAAAAAAATGCTAGGAAACTTTATATTTATTTTGAAAGGCCTATCGATTGATGTGCCACACAGGGGGTCACAATGAAAAAATTTTTTTTGACTTTTGGTTTTATGTATGGAGTGCACCCCTAAAAAAATTTTTTTTAGTCATTTTAATTACAAAACTATGTAGCGGCTAACAAAATACACCTATCCTCAAAACTTTATTCAAATACACCTTATAGTTTTCGAGTAAAATGCCTGTGACATACGGACAGACGGACAGACGGACAGACGGACAGACGGACAGACGGACATGACGAAACTATAAGGGTTCCGTTTTTGCCATTTTGGCTACGGAACCCTAAAAATGCATAAAATGCGCGGGATACCGTTAGCTTAGTTGGTTGGTTGGTAGTGTAGTGACGACCGGTTAGCCTAGTGGGTAATGACGCTGCCTACGAAGCTGAAGGTTCTGGGTTCGAATCCCGGTAAGGGCAAATATTTGTGTGATGTGATGAGCATGAATATTTGTTTCTGAGTCTTGGATGTTTTCTATGTATTTAATTGTATCTATTATATACAGTGTGTGTCTGTCATAAGAACATTTATTTTAAGGGCTGAAAGTATAAGCCCTAATGAACGTAAATTGGTATCTGAGTGGATTGCAAAAAAATTGTACATAGTTAAGAGCTTTAATCTAGATTAGATTAAAGCTCTTAACTATGTACAATTTTTTTGCAATCTACTCATCTCTAGTTTCAAAAAAACGGTTTTTTTTTCATACAAATTAATTCAGCCTGCAATGTATTGGTAACAAAGCTAATAACTGACAGTAACTAGCTCTGCCTCTCTGAAACGTCAAGTGAATGTTAGCAGTACATTGCTGCTCGAGAAAATTTATAAAATTAATAACTCTCCATTAGAAAAGGTCATTGTTATATTTTTTCGATAAAACGGTTCACAGCACTGAAAGCTATCGTTCCTTAAAATAAATGTTCTTATGACAGACACACACTGTATATCGTCGTCTAGTACCTATAACACAAGCCTTATTGAGCTTACTTTATAGGCCTAGTTCGATTTGTGTAAGAATGTCCCCTAATATTCATTTATTTAATTACTAAAAGGATTAACATGATACTTGGTGCAGATTATAATAATATTTTATTTTTTATTGAATAACTAAAACGTAATAGGTACATGTTTACAAAATATTAGGAGGCCCCTGTATAAGAACGGCACTCACACTGCCATGCACTCAGAGTGACAAGTTACATTACTTTCAGTCAATTCATTCATGCCAGCTCTCGTGAATCGACCTCTGTACAAGCTTTGCTTAGTAGTTGCAAGCTTTGCGGACAATCTTACACAAATCGACCTAGTCCCCAGGTCGATTTGTGTAAGATTGTCCGCAAATATTTATTTATTTATATTCAAATTGACGAAACGCAACGTTAATTGATGCAACCGATAGATTATATTATGATTATGATGTGAAAGTGCAAGTAACGATCGAACTCCGATAAGTTATTGTATCTCTGTTACAGTAACTTTGAACCTTTTTACAGTTCTGAATGAGCCTTTGACTACACTGCTTTACTGGCACGCGTTTCTTTAAAGTAGGGTAAATTAACGTAGTTCCTTAACTTAATCATGACCTTAATTTAATTCAATAACTAAAATTCCGAATACATCATATTTGTACGTAACAAAATGTAAATTCAATTGAATTGCAATTAAGAGCTAAGTAATTGATAAGTAAGTATAAATGATAGCTACATACTTAATTTAAAACTTTAGTACCTTAATTTGTAAACTTAAATTTTATAGCATTAGAGGACATGCATTAGATCTCATTGAGTCATATTTAACACAAAGGAATCAAAAGGTAGCGATAAATGGGGCCATTTCGTCAGAGACAGTGGTGGAGATGGGAGTACCTCAAGGATCTATTTTAGGGCCATTCCTGTTCCTTGTTTATGTAAATGATCTACCATATATGGTAAGCCGAAGATCAGGCATTGTCATGTTCGCCGATGACACCTCGTTACTGTTCAAGGTTAATAGGAAAGATACTGAACTCATTGAACCAAATAACACCCTGTCCATGATATCTGACTGGTTTGCTGCCAATAACTTAGTGTTGAATCCGAAAAAAACGAAATGTATAAAATTCACACTAGCGAACTCAAATGTAAACTTAGCCTCAAATATTAAACTTAATGGTGAAACCATAGAATTTGTAAAGTCAACTGTATTCTTAGGTATTACGTTAGACTCTAAACTGCAGTGGGGTTCCCACATAACTGCGATAGGAAGTAGGTTGAGCTCCGCTGCTTTTGCAGTCAGGAGAATAAGGCAGCTTACCAATGTAGCAACGGCACGGTTAGTTTACTTCGCTTACTTTAACAGTATAATTACTTATGGTCTTATTTTATGGGGATCAGCGGCAGATATTGAGACTGTATTTATTTTACAAAAAAGGGCTGTTAGAGCAATTTATAACCTCGGGTCGCGTGAGTCATTAAGAGAATTTTTCAAGGAAACAGATATTCTAACACTGCCGTCGCTATACGTATTTGAAATAATAATGTATGTTAGGAAGAATTTATACAACTACCCAACAAACACTGATAGGCCCAAGGTTACCAGAAGCGCAGGGAAGCTCAAAACAACTTTTTACAGGCTAGTAAAAGCGAAAAAGTCGTTCTTGGGAAATTGTATAAAATTCTACAATAAAATTCCAAAACACATTACCGAACTTACTGACTCTAAATTCAAATCTGTCGTAAAACGGACACTCATTTCAAAAGCATATTATAAGATAAACGACTACATCATGGATAGGGATATTTGGCAGCGATAAAATCCTGCACTAGAAACCTGTCGTAAAATAAATAGGCTTTCTACTGTAGCAATGTAATTTTAAAATTTTATAATTCTCTGATACTGATATGATATATTGTATACTGTTTTGAAAAAATGACACCTCGCCGAGTTTATTACGCCGGTTCTTCTCGAGGCAGAGGTTTACTTTCCGAACCGGTGGTAGTTTATCGACATTCATAGGTGCATGTAATATGCCTAAATTGAAGAATAAATCACTTTGACTTTGACTTTGAATAAAATAATTTTATTGACAATTAGTATGGTAAGTTTCACCCGTATGTTCCAATTGAATTGCAATTTGGCACAAATACTTTCAAGAATTTTCATGTCCACAATGTTAAATTTCAAAATCGATGCCATTTTCGTAATGAACGTCCCAAAAAACCATAAAAACGACACCTATATTGATATTTAGAGATTTCAATCCCATCGCACCCAAACAGGGTGGATGGTATTTCACGTCCGCCACGTTGGATTTTAAAATCGTTGTTGTTTTCGTAATCAGCGTCCAGCGACCAGAGAAACCATAGAAACAATACCCATGTTGATTTTCAGACATTGTCACCACTTTTCCCCCTTTTAGGAGTTGAATTCTCAAAAAACCTAAAATACGTGTTCACTCATTTATCGCTAGAAATACTCCTGTGAAGTTTTGAATGAAATACTATTACTTATTTTGTTTCCCCATACAAACTTTGGACCCCCATTTCACCCGCTTAGGGGGTGAATTTTGAAAAATCATTTCTTAGTGCACCCGACCTTATAAGGAACCCACGTGCCAAATTTGGAATCTCTAGATCCAACGGTTTGGGCTGTGCGGTGATATGTCGGTTATTCAGTCAGCCAGTTTCTTCTTTTATATAATTATCGACTCTACATATCGACTCTACATACTGACTCTACATATCGACTCCACAAATTGACTCTACATATCGACTCTACTTATCGACTCTACATATCGACTACATATCGACTCTACAAATCAGAATCAGGATCAGAATCAGAATACTTTATTTGTGAACCATAGGTACGAAGGTGAATCGACTCTACATTTCGACTTCATATCGACTCTACATATCAACTCTACATATCGACTCTACATATCGACTCTACACACCGATTCGACTTTCATAAGAACATTTATTTTAAGGGCTGAAAGTATAAGCCCTAATGAACGTAAATTGGTATCTCTAGTTAAAAACGGTTTTTTTTCATACAAATTAATTCGGCCCACAATGTATTGGTAACAAAGCTAACAACTGACAGTAACTAGCTCTGCCTCTCTGAAACGTCAAGTGAATGTTAGCAGTATATTGCTGCTCGAGAAAATTTAAAAAATTAATAACTCTCCATTAGAAAAGGTCAAAGGTCATATTTTTTCGATAAAACGGTTCACAGCACTGAAAGCTATCGTTCCTTAAAATAAATGTTCTTATGAAAGTCACAAGCTGTATATGTCCACAATATAAAATTCCAAATTTGATGCCATTTTCATAACTAACGTCCCAAAAATACCATAAAAACGACACCCATATTGAGTTTCGAAAGAAATAGTCTTACTAATCATGTTTCCCCATACAAACTTTTGACCGCCATTTCACCCCCTTAGGGGTTGAATTTTGAATAATCATTTCTTAATGCAACTTAAGACTTTATAAGAAACCTATGTGCCAAATTTGTAATCTCTAGAACCAGCGGTTTGGGCTGTGCTTTGATAGACCAGTCAGTCAGTCAATCAGTCAGTCAGTCAGTCAGTCAGTCAGTCAGTCAGTCAGTCAGTCAGTCAGTCAGTCAGTCAGTCAGTCAGTCAGTCAAAGTCAAAGTTTCTTCTTTTATATATTTAGATATTTCTTTATATCATTTAAATAATTAATTCAAGTTCATATATCATTTAAATAATTACCTAGAGACAAAATCCAACAAAATATCAAACATCAGAACAATTATAACTTAATTAGCTCCTGAAAAGTCAGAAAAAATATTAATAAATGTGTTAATGTTTATTTTGGTCTTTATTTGCTCTTACCTATTCAATATAAATCACACAAAAAGTCAATTGATATTTACCGTTAGCTTTTCGGTGAAGGAAAAACCGTGAGAAAACCTGCATACATCTAAGAAGAAATTCAAAGAGGTATGTGAAGTTCCCAATCCGCACTGGGCCAGCGTGGGTACTAATGCCCGTTCCCTCTCATTCATGAGAGGAGGCCTGTGCCCAACAGTGGGACGTATATAGGCTGATGATGATGATGATGATGATGATGTTCAAACATTAAAGGGGGGGATTTTAGTGACCCTGACCATGACCTTCGGGGCGATTATCTCCGACTGTATTCAATAAATCAAAAAAAAATGCTGAGAAACCTTATATTTATTTTGAAAGACATATCAGTTGATGTGCCACAAGTGGACTCGCAATGAAATGTTTTTTTTTAACTTGCAGTATTATGTTTGGAGCACATCTAAAATAGTATATTTTACAACTAGTGTGAAAAGAATGTCTTTTTACCACTAGTACCGAGGTATCTTGCCACGAGCTGAAAGCGAGTGGCAAGACTCGGTACGAGTGATAAAAAGACATTTCACACGTGTTGTAAACGACGTTTTTTAATACAATTGCGAAAAAATAATAAATCAATATATCATTGCGATAAAATATGCTTGCTTCGAAGTTATTTTTGAACGAACCCATACTTTACAAATGACACTGACAGTGACAACATACTATTGGAATCAGCGCCATCGGCCTCGAGTTGAGAAACTAAATTGACACTTGGCAGTTGACACTGACAGTATTCATAAGGATAATTTTTCTAGGCATATGCTTGTATCATTCAGCCAAATCAAAGAACGATTTTTAGGAAAGTAAATATTTCATACATAGATACCTAAGACAGAGTAGGCTATAAAATGCAAATTCTTAATATTTTTTCGTCATTTATATATTAATGAATACTTTAAATAAATACTCCTAGTATTCGTAAGCGTTTTTAATTTCATAATTTCCAAGTAAAAAATCTAATATAAAATACTGCGTTTCGAAAGTATAGTTTGGAACTAAAAAGTAAAAAGCTGAAAGAAAGAAATTGAGCTTCTCGCACGCTACGCAGCCACAAAAAGTACCACTTTTTGAGCAACTGTATTAAAAAAAAATTATTGGTCATTTCATTACAGAACTATGTAGCGGCTTACAAAATACACCTATCCTCAAAATTTTATTCTTGATAGTTTGTGTGTAAAATGCCTGTGACATACGGATATGCAGACGGACAGACGGACATGACGAAACTATAAGGGTTCCGTTTTTGCCATTTTGGCTATGGAACCCTAAAAATTGGATCTACCTAACGCGCATTCGAAACGTTACGTGATTAGATTACCCCTCGGCGGGTGGAAAGTTTGTAAGATATTTGAATTAGAATCGCGTTTTAATATAAAATAAACAAAAACACTGTATTAGGTACTTATATTCGTAAATTAATGTTTCACAAAACCGTATTTTTTCTAGCGTTCATTTGTTTATTACGACGTCATCAAGACACGTCATTTAGTTCGGATTTAGGAAATAAGCAAAAAAAAGTGATATGCCAGTAGCCCTGAAAAAGAAAATTATGGATTCTTGCCTTTTCCCATGCCTGATGTATGGGTGACAGGCATGAAAATTACCAAAATGGATAAAAAATTAAATAGTCACATGTCAGAGGGCCATGGAACGTAGCATATAAAAATATGAAAAATACATAAGGTTCGACAATCAAAAATAACAAGTATCACTAAAACCATAGATGCGCTCAGCTATACCCAAAAATCATAGTTGAGGTAGGCAGGACACGTAGCCAGACTTCAAGACAACAGGTGATGGACATGTACTACATGGAATATGGCCCTTCAGGCAAACGGCGCATAGGCAGACCATGGAGCCGATTTTTGACATTCGACATTGCTTATAAATACGACAAGCTATTTAAGTCAGTTTAATACGTGTTTTACTAAGGAACACTGGAATGCTGCAAAGTGAGTTCTACAGTATCTGAAGGGTTCTCTGAACTATTCATTGGTTTACAGGAGAAGTGGAGAACTCTTAAAAGCTTTTGCGACGCCGATTGGGCAAATTGTCCGATCGACAGGAAGTCATACACGAGATACACCTTCAAGTTAGGTGGAGGACCAGTATCCTGGGAGTCAAAGAAGCAGCCTACGACTTCTTTGTCATCTACGGAAGCAGACTATATGGCGCTAGCGTCTGCCACTGAGGAAGCTTGTTATTAACGTCGCTTTATCTATGACTATGACATAACAGGTAAACTTACTTCAGTTAACTTAGCGTCTGACAGCCAGAGTTCTTTCGTTCGGAATCCTATAAACCACAGCAGGACGAAACATATTGATACTTGGTTTCACTTTATTAGGGAAAAGGTATCTAATAATGTTGTGAACTTAGAATAATTATGTATAAAGTAGTGACATGCCTACAGATTTCTTCACTAAGCCACTTGGGCCTGGACGGCCTGGTACACAAAAGGTGTACAATTAGTTAAGGACTACAAACTTAACTTTCTTTTTGTTGTTGGCATGCACAACATAGATTAAGGGCGGCTGTTGTAGATACTGTCTAATCTCTGTTGTGCAGACTCTTCAGAAGTTATTTATCTTTTATATTAGGGATATTCTATTTGACATATTCTTTTATGCAATATTTTAATGTTTATTGTTTACCTAGTTACTTCAATATAAACACTCGTGACAGTAACGTCTCTTTTACTATTTTCTAACAAATACTTAATATTTAAGCACCTCCGCCTCAATATTCCAACAAATTCTTATATTAGGTATGTGTGCAGATAAAATATTACAAAATTCCGGACTACGCGTGCAAACGATGTGTAGCTAGTTAATCAATACAATTAAAATGTACTCCGTTTACGTTTATACCATTTTTACTATACTGCCAATGAAAATGCTACAAAATTAACAATGTCTGTTTATAATCGCGCGATATGGTGTAAGCGAAAACTTACCTTATTTCTCAGGGGCGCTAACTACGCAATAATTTTCCGTGATTCTATTTGTATACATCACAAATAAAGGGTGTTCGTATTTCGGATTGTACAAAGACGAACTGAAGGACTGAACTGACTATTCGTATCTAGCCTTACCTCCTTACTTCGTAGCGATAAGGTTTAGGAACTGCCCGGTAACTGTGTCGTCATCATGTCTGAGTTCATAAATGTAGGAGTGCTCAGTGTCACATACTAAACAATAGACAATGTGCACGTTTGGCTTCCTAACTGTAAACTTCCGCTCCATTTATATTCAATTGTGTAGGTACACTTCTGGTGGGAACGGTAGAAAGTCCCATGATACACAATAAATGAAATAATATAATATTAATTAGGTCACACAAGATTGTGTCACACTGATACATTGTATGGAATTGCTGTAGGTATATATGTATAAAGGTAATAATTGGCCGTGGCATTAAGGCTGCATACGCGGCACCACCAAAGTCAAGCTCATCATGCAGAAACCATTATTAATGCTAATAATATTGCTGAATTTTAATCAACATGTAAAGTGTGCCTCTATTTACGAGTACATGTATAATAAATTGATTGGTATAAAAGATGCAGTTATTGGTACCTTAAAAGCGATACCGACACAAATTCATAATGCTTTAACAAATCCTTGGGGCCCAGGGATTGGCCGAGATATACCTGGAAGGTCCAGAAGAAATCGTCACATTTCACGAAAAAGTGAATCTGAGACAATGTATCAACACGGAAAACTCGATGTGAACCTTATTTGCAAGTGGACAGCACATTCCCTTACTACTCCTCAGCTTTCTGCCATCAACGGACGGGTCATGGAAACCCATGTAACGTACACTTCAGATGGCTATATCTTAACTTTGCACCGTTTGCAGTCCAGTACTCCCAAAGATCAAACTGACTATCATCACGGAAAGCGGACTGTGTTGCTTCATCACGGGCTACTAGGAAGCTCAGCAGATTGGATACTACTTGGACCAAATAAGTCACTTCCATATATTTTATCGGATGCAGGACATGATGTCTGGTTGGCAAATGCCAGAGGCAACTATTACTCTCGCCATCATGAGTCAATGAGTTTTAACTCCGAAAAATACTGGAACTTTTCCTGGCAAGAGATAGGTGAATACGATTTACCAGCTACTATAGATTACATCAGGAAGGCGAACAACAGCACAGCACCAATAGATTATGTCGGCCATTCTATGGGAGCGACGGCATTATTAGTGCTACTCTCAGTTAATCGTAGTTATAATAGTTACTTTAGGTTAGCTATTTTACTGGCGCCACTTGCGTTTATGACGAATACTCAAGGCCCGCTGTATAAACTGACTACAATCGATAAGACTGAGCTAGCGACACTTTTAGGCACGAGAGAGTTTATGCCTGCCAGAAGAACATCTTTGTCGTTGTCATTGAAAATGTGTCCCCGTTTTGAATTGTTTTGCGACAATCCACTGTTTTTCCTCGCCGGCCGTCCGCTCCAAAATGGCACCTGTACTACAGCGTATAAGAGTAAGCTGCACGATTACACTCCTGCGGGAGGGTCTGCAAAAACAATTCGGCATTACTTGGAGTTGATGCATAATAGACAATTCCATCGCTATGGAAAACCAGATAGGATATTTAATTTAAAATTCGTTGTTACTCCTATATTTATTTATAGTTCAAATAACGATTTGATATCTAATAGGATCGATAATCAACATTTATATCTTTCTCTATCGAATCCTGTTGGTCATATTATAATCACCGACCAAAATTTAAGCCACTCAGAGTTTGTCTGGGGGTTTAATGCAGATGTATTGATTTATGACAAGATTAGAGATTTCATTGACATAGGTCCAGATGTTAATGAAATTTTTGGGTGATAACAATATTTCAAGCAGATTTAAGTTTGTTTATAACTAAATAGTGCTATGTTGAAAATGACGAACCCACATTAAACGACATTATCTAAAAAAAATATGGCTAAACATATCCCGTTGAAGCTAAGTTTGCGCTTTACTGTATCATCATCATCATCATCCTGGCCGATTTCGACCACGGCGACTGGAAAAAGAAAATAATTCTAGCTAACTGGAGCGTCGTTCGTGAGCTCTCAGGTGACTGACGTAGCCTATCTTTGCAGAGAATGTGCGATCACATTATCTACAGGTCCCAGGTACACCCCTCCGATAAAATTGTAGTGGATGGCCGCAGGTGGTCGAGCCTTCAACTCCACGCGCTTAGCGTCGAGTTCGTTAAGTCTTCGTTCTTTACTGTATATTACAAATATGAACAACAGGTGAACTAGGTCTTAACCGGAACCTTACTGACTAATTACAGAGGGGTGATAACGTAACGTAATTTTTCGAACGTACGGTCAACCAAATTGATTTCTGGGCCACTTCGTTGTCACAGTGAAAATCAATATGAAAGCTCCTAGAGATCTCATATCATTATCACTTCGAGTCTTGTCACATTCGAATTGGCCTAGAAATCAAATTGGTTGACTGTACGTTAGGACAACTCAACTGTCATTTCAAAAATAAATTTAGGACTACCTGTCGTATGTACAAAGCGTTAAGAGGATACATTAGGGGTAATTTTTCCATACAAACGTTCTTGAATGTTTCTTCCCGAATAAGATCGATTATATTTTGATTATTCCTACCCAATAATAGTACATTACTGCAGACGCCGGGAAAGAAGGGCTTGCCGGGTGAGTAGGTATAGACGGCCGACCGTAGGGAGGCCGGATAGTGATACGAAGCCGGCAAGCCTTTTCACGGCGAGGCATGTATAGTGCTTTTCTCAAACATATGCAATGAAATAAAACAATACACCACTCACAATAGTACATAAATTTTTCCTCCAATCAGTCCGAAAGTCGTCCGTATTTCGCGTTTGTAGTGTTTGAATAGACCCTATTAGGGCCATTATACATAACCTGATAATAAGAATCTTAAATTCCATAATGAATAAAGTAAATGCAGAGGATTTAAAATATTGTCTATGGTCTCTGGTGACTTACGTATAGATAACATATTAATTTATTCATCAACACATTGAATCATACAGATTTGTTTTCTTAATAAAGGTTCGTGTGTGATATTAACGCGGATATTTTTGGTCCGATAACCATTCAGCCACTAGAAAAAATAAAAAATATATAAATCAGCTGTTTAGCCTGTTGATGAACACAAACGCCATGTTAACATTAAAATTAAAAAAAAATTACTTCCCGGCCTAGGCCTTCAATTTTGTATGAAATTGCTTACCAGTTCTCTCGAGTTGTTCCGCCCGAAACGTGATACTTTGAAGCCTGATAACCAGTGATCGGTTATTTGGATTCTCCCTCGCGGGATATCAAGTAGAAAAGTTAATATAGATACGACAGTTTCCCGCGATACCGAACAAACCGTTCAAAAATAAAACAATTTAATTTATCTCTAAGGAATTTTTTACTCTTACATGGCAACCAGTTGACACCAAAACTTCTATTCTTTTCCTAATCTCTACACTTTATTTTAAGCAAAATATATTAAAACCTCCACAAAGTATTAGCTTATATATCTGTCATGATGGAAAAAATACTTCAAAATCTTGACATTGACATTTCATTATTTTCTCTGGATTTCAGTTCTAATTATTTGTTTCAAAGGATTGCATAAAGAAATAGGTATCAGCTGTATAATTTATACTATAATATTAGGTCACAGGTTATCGTATAAGTGCAAATACCTCATATATACATTTACATATTAATAAAGATTTTCTATGTCTATGTCTATGTCTATGTCTAATCTTATAGCTCAAAAGCGATCCAATAAGTATCCACGTTAAGTTCGCACGCAATGATTTATGGTTCAATTTTCATTTCATCGACTTGTTTCTGACATTATCTTTTCTAACAACATAAAGCCCGGATTCCCGGGGCATATCCATACTAACATAATGATTGAGGTTGTTCACCCCATGTCGAATCCAAAAAACCGATCACTGGTTATAACGCACGTAAGGACGACATTTCATTGCATGTTTGAGAAAAATCATTTTTTTGTATTTAGTCAATAATGCCAAGTAAATAGAAGTGAAAGCTGGTTTCATTGCGGAGGTTTTTTGAGTGCATATTGTGAATTCCACTTAGTGACGGAGTTTTTCAAGGTAAGTTTTATATTTCAGTACGCTTTTAATATACAGTGTGTTACCGGCATGCGGGCATCTATTCAAACTGATAATTATATGTTCTATTAGCAATTGTTTTCAAGTATTAGCAAATGATAATTATGTAAATTAACCGCACAATTAATTTTCCAAAATCCAAACCTTTAATGTACTACGTGTATGACGTCGTTATAAACAAAGTTCGAAGTGCTGTCATTTACACTTAATTGTCAACTTACTTTGCTGTACATTGCTGGCAATTTAATTTTTGTTAGAATATTTATGAAGTCGGAATTTTAGTTAATTAATGAATTAAGGCTATAATTAAGTTAAGGAATTAAGTTAATTAAACCTACTTTTAAAAATTAACCCACTTTCCGGTAACGCACTGTATAGTTTTTTTTAACAAATCAATCTTGTTTATTGGTGTATTAAAATAATTTAGAAATTCTCTTTACCGTTGATAATAATTTAAATTTAATTTCCCAAGGACTAAACGTGACAACGAAAAGTCACTCAGTGGAACGATAAAGCGGCACAAATGTGGATAACAATTTTGAAGACTAGTTTTTTCCCGTGACCTCAACTTGTTAACCAACTTCAATAAAAGGAAGGAGGTTCTAGTTTCGTCATCTACCCGAGTGGCCACTTGATTTGATTCAAATGACCTCGCTGTGTCTACGGAGCAAACCATTGAGATTATTACATAAGAAGCCGCTGAAAAATCCACTGAAACCTTTCTGATTGCAAAATGTGAGTGGTTCCGTTGAGGTGGAGGAAAACGCTGGTAAATATGAAATAGTAAAAGTTGCATACAGGCACGACTAATGCGCCACAGCTGCAGCCGCCGCCTTTATTGCAAAATAAAAACATTAAATATTGCTCCTCGGCGCGGGGAGGGCTTCACAACGATTGGGCCATTATAGAGACGCATTCACAATGGATTGAAACCAACTTGGCAGCGTTAGTGTCTACGCGAACATGGGAAGTTCATAAAATTTACCTTTTTTATTAATTTTAATTGTTGTGTATAAGATAGAAGAAAAATAAAAGTCTGGTTTATTTAATTTACTTTTCAAAAATAGAAGTGAATTAAATTTAAGTAGGTATTCATCAAGCTTTCAAAGGTAAAAAAAACACTAAATCTACGTAGACCTAGTCGCGCTTTCTGTAAAAATTACTTCCTGAGCAGGTCCGCAGGAAATATTCTTTTGTCCCTATTTTTTTTCTATTATAAATTCTAGCAACAGAAACTAGTTTCCGGCCTAGATATGGCGGATCCCTTTGTGTACACAAACTTTCATGTTATTCCAGCATGCCGTTTTAAAATGGGAACCAAACTTCATTTGTATGGAGAGTCGTGAGTCCTGAGGACTCTTGAAGTCTGTTATATAATCTACCGGTGTAGCATCAAAATATTGTGTTCTTAGGGTGAGCATCCGCCGGAGCTGTGCGAGGTAGCGGAGCGGTGAACGTGGGAAAATCCACCAATGCTATTTTAAGGGTTAAGCTACCACCTACATATAACAAGCATATCCTAAATGTAGCTGATGTACCTAACTAA
This sequence comes from Epinotia nisella, assembly GCA_932294315.1. NCBI lineage: Eukaryota > Metazoa > Arthropoda > Insecta > Lepidoptera > Tortricidae > Epinotia > Epinotia nisella. Next base: position 15,569,071 of record OW028673.1, on the reverse strand, counting down.
CATTTCATGGATATAAATAATCATAGCAACGAAAAAAAAAACCCAAAAAATATAAATTATACCCTTACTTAAAAAAACGCTAATAAAAAATACTGCAACTATTTGAAGACGACAAGGACAATTTTTTGATAATACCTTGCAGATTAATTTAGATATATAAATTGAAAAATATCTGTAATGTTTAATACAATGTGCACGCAGCTTTACTCAATTTCTATCGCCCTTAAGCAATATGTTTGCCCATGAGATGGAATTATATGGCAGATTAAAGTATCGGTCAGCGTTGTGGAATCAATAATATTTATTATGCGTGACGCTATTGTATATTTGTACGTATTATGCCACTGCGCCCCTCAGAGGGGACGCACATGTTTTTTTATTTAATTTTTACCATTGCTGGCGAGGGTGAGCAAGTTGATAACTTTTTTTAATAACTATTGCTTATTTTATTAACACCAATGTTTTGCGTGGTGCATAATTTATTTGAGAGTATATTTACATTTTAAATTAAACTATTAAGTAAAATGTCGGCCTTACAAGTCTCCACCTCTAAATGGACTGGCTGTCTAAATTATCTTTTCATAGATTTATAAGGCCAATGATGATGCTGATGATTAAGGCCTCTCACAGACTGGAGCGGCCTGGCCGCGGCGGACAACAGTAAGCTTGTCATTAGCTGTCAAATTTACTGTGGACCGCCACCGCAGGCCGCGCCAGTCTGATATAGGCCTAAGTGAAATAATACGAAGTAACTATCATTGGTTACGCTAGACTGATTATTAAGTATTATTTGTTATGGAATTATTTGATCTAATTTTATTTGAACAAAATTAAGAAGAATCTTAAAGGTTAATATTTTTGCAAACCGAATGTATCAGACAAATAATGTACCTACAATAAGACGTTTCATCGAAGACAATTCCCCTAGGGCCAGAGGGGTAGGAAATAAAGATGGTAACAGAAATGACAATGTCGGCGCAACAGGTCACCCCTAGCCTCGGCCTCATGCTCAAAATAGCTACATCGGTCATAATCCCGGAAAACAAGGCCCTTGGCCGCCATTTAGAAAGATAATGAAAAAAAATTCTCTCATCCTGCAAAAAGACGTTGATGCGCATGTAGCGCAATATGTAAATAGTGCCGCAAAGTGTGTATTTGTTTGTCTGCCCAGACATTGTGATTAAATGTTGGTTAATTCATAAGCAACAAAGAAATGGTATATGTAAAAAATATATACCTGTGTCATTTTATCCATGCCTTTCTACTACCTATTGATATAAGAGTGGTAAAAATCCTACAAGGCTGGTCTTTTTAATCCATCGGAATTGAAATCGCAAAAATACTAGGTATGTACATATATGGTAATATACATACCTAGTGTTTGGCGATTCCGATAACTATTACAAAATTTGATTTTATAATGTTTAGTTCTTTAATTTACTAGTATTTTGATAACAAATATTTTATGATAGACTGTAATGTTATCGAAAATTTATAAAAAGTAAAAATTCACCATACTTATTTTGCTTCGTTAGGCATCCAAGTTAATACAGCAAGGATATTGGGGAAGGTTTTCTCGGTCCTATATTACTCCACTATATACCGACTATGGCCTTTAAAATAATTTGTAATAAAATGTATATTTTATTACAAATTATTTTAAAAGCCATAGTCGGGTTTGCATAGTAAGTTGGCCCTTATATCAAATGGGCTCGTGTTTTTTTCTGTGAGTACCTCTTATAGTGAAGACATTTATGCTGAGTATGAACATCCTAATTGTAACAGTTTGACTCATGATTTTTTAAAGTATTTATAAACAACATATTATAATATGTTGTTTTTAGGGATGTATTCAAGCGATTTGCTTCAAATTTTGAAATGATGTTGTTTATATATTTGAATCTCCACCCAAAAAACTAAAACTAGTTATCATATAAAAAAAGGAAAAAACTAAAACTAGTTATCACATAAAAAAGCATTTATTGTGTGTGTGCTGTGCTGATATATTTGTTTTTATGTGCCATCTTTGAAAAAAATGAAACGTATGAAATTATATTTTTGATTTTTGTGCAAGTGCACCAAGACGAAAATCCCGGCTATTTTATCTATTATATGCCATTGATCCATTGCATCTCTCAATTGTCTCATTCGTGATTCCATGCAAGTTCACAATAGATATTCTGTGGATATATGACCGGCAACAGCAGCTGTTCAAAATCAAAGGAAAAATATTGCTAATTTTGATTGCACTGTTACCGCAGTCATTGAGTGAGTACCTATTTGTTTAGTGAGATCTCGATCGCAGCGGCAAATAACGTTGAAGCAATAAACACGTTGATAGTTTAAATATTCCAGCAGCGTTTAATTCGTATTCTCATTTATTTTCAATGTAGAATGTTTCCTGCGGAAATTAAGAAAGACCCCTTGCATAGTAACTAGACTCGCGAGATGAGGCGGGGTGCAGTTAGTCATTATGAACGATTATTGCTTCGACACACGCCTCAAAAATGCAACGTAATCTTATTAGCTAGATTTACGGGTCATTACCGTTTACTGGGGACTTATTTGAGGTTTTAGCTGGTTTAATAAACTCGTTATTTCTATATATATTTAATGCAACGTTTCGGTAACACTAAGGCTCTCGCTCCCGCTCATGTGGACCAAATGTGTTAGAAATAATTAAAGTATTTGTTGCTGAATATTGACTCCTTAAACCCGTAGGGATATATGGCCTAGCTGGATTTACCCCTATGCGGAGTTACTAACTTCATCGAATCTATTTGCGACATATTATGTAGCTTGCTACGAGCTACGGCATTGCACTACGCAACCTACTACTTGCAATCGAGGGGCGATTGTGCTTAGATATCCCATTCAGAGCCTTTATAGGCTCTGAATGCTCCCGTAGCGCTCTGAAACATGTATGTCGTTATCAACATACATGTTTCAGAGCGCTACGGACGCGTTTCACTACTTATGGAGTTTAAGCTGCTACGACGCCGTTGCGCTACGAGAGCAGCTTAGCGTTACAGTTAAATCTACCAAACGCGCGTAAAGAATGTTACAGCTGATAAAATATTTTACAATTACCACTAAATATATGTAACTACACTCCAAAATCAATAGTTTTTTCGCCATTATTCAAACTTTTGACGTGATTTAAATGACATAGAGAAGTAGGTGTATATCGGAAGATACAGTACCACTTTAGTATTTTTACGTCCTTGAATGTACGGTCAAGGACTGTCAACTTATTTTGGTTTTTTTATGAAGCTATGAAGTGTCCAGTATAAAATGAGCTCTAAATGGCTCAACAATTAATGTACGTGACTGTACCTATCCAAATCATGTTCATGGCAATTATCATCCAAATTGGTCCTCCACTCAAATCAGTATAAGCATGAAAAGGTTAGAAATATATACTCTATGTATGTGATTTCTATGTGAAATCCGTACTTCCTAGCAAACTTTCGAATGTAGGTCTAATATTAGTTAGAAGTTAGAAGTAAGCTTAGAGGAAAGGAGAATAGATATAAAAAAATGTGAGGCCGAGTATATACATTTTATTTACAGTTATGTTTATGTATGCACAACTAAATATGTATAATTATATCTACAGTTACATACAAATAAGTAAGTATGTAAAGTATATTTACATAACATTGACATTTTACAATATTTCTTTGTACACCACATTGTGAGTCTTCCTCAAACGAATTCCGAAGAAGCATGATCGGAACTCCAACTATCAGGGTAAATGTTTGTGCTGGTCGTCCGGTAGTAACGAGTTTAGGAACTCCACCCGGTATGTTGTATGAACAAGACAGTGTTCTTGGAATTATATACTGCCTGTTCACCTTCGATTTCCGCCAATAACCACGCATTAACTGCCGCTGCCTGTTCATTTTTCGGTGTGAGTATAGCTCTCTCACAAACCCAAGGTTCTCACGTCGCGTCACCTGGCTCTGGTCTCCGTATGCGCTCCGAACGAGGTCTTCAACGGACATAACGATCCTGCATAACGTCTCTGGTAATCGAATCAGGCTGTTGGTTTCCTCCAGAAGTCCTTCTCCAACCTGTACCGAACCCGGGCGAATTCTTGGACATGTGAGCCTCCTCCTTGTTGGACTCGCATATTCTCAGTCAGGCGCAGCTTCTGCACACTCGGCCACAACACCGACCTCTTCCGGCAGGAATTTATCTCATCGGCTCGAGTACCACGCGTGACGACCGGCAAAGTCTGGTGGAAGTCACCGCAAAACAACATTGTAACGCCACCCATTGCGCGAGCCGTCCTTCTGAAGTCTTGGAGCATCCAATCTACGGCTTCTACGGCCTTTTTATGCGCCATAGTATATTCGTTCTAGACGATCAAACTGCATTCCTGTAGAACTCTGGCTTTATCACAATTTCTTAATATCCCGCAGACAGGATTTCCGTGCTATCTAAATCTATTGGGATCTTGAAAGTTGTGTGAGCCGTTTTGCCACCAGGCAGCAACGTCTGTGATTCCCGAAGACGCCACAGCTAGCGCGATTTTTCCTTGTTTCCTCGCTTCTGCCAGTAGAATAGCAGTAAGGAGCGCCTTTCCGGTGCCTCCTGGCGCGTCCAAGAAAAATATTTCGCCCGATTGCTGTTCAACACTTCGGACGACTTGTATTCAACCTGGGGATGTTGGTACTGGCGACCGCCATTTTTCTCGGTCATTTTTAGTTTACTTGATTACTTAATGTTTACTCAGTTCCCCAAAAGATGGCATTGTGTAATGTGTGGCAAGTAATTTATTGTGTTATTTTGTTGTATTATGACATAAATTAGTCTATTAAATTTGTTGATATCCATACCCCCTCTTCTAAACATAGAGTTAATTTGGCATAATCCTTCCTCAGTGGCTTATTCATGTCACAACGTATTCATTTCAGCGCCATCTGTTTGTTTAGCAGGGTGCTCGATAGTCGTAGCACATATTTGAAAAAAAGTTTGCACCTCCTTCTTAAGTGGCGCCATAAGATTCAGGTGCAAACTCAACTCAATCGAGTGTAGTGGCTACACTCTCATTTACATGTTGAATTTTTATAGCCTACAACCTGGGCGGAGATTTTCTCGACAGATTAGTAAAGTTTGCATCAAAATCCGTTCAGCCGTTCCGTAATGTAATAAACCGACAAACAGATAAACAGACAAAAAATCTAAAAACTGTTGGAACGTGTTCTGTTATCGATTCTAAGTATCCCCAGCCAACCTTTTTAGGAATATCTTCCATGTACAGACATTTGACCCTCTTCAGCTGTATTATATTATCTATCTGCCACTTTGCTGAGGCTGTACCTATAGATTAATAAAAACTTTAATTTCTACCTGTTTTCGATCGCAAATATATTTATTTAATACAATGCTATCTTAACACGTTGACTGCCATGAGCATCACCGGTGGGATCACGTAATCTTCTCTGTGTGGCCATGAGCATCACCGGTGGGATCGCAAGCTCATTTTTCAGGGTATTGTTTCCGGATTTTTTGGGGACCGGAGACAAAATTTAAATGCTTTTTTGTAGAGGATACTCTATAGTTACTTAATAAAACTTGACTGTTTTGAATTATTAGATATCTTAGCGTATCATTACTTTATACAATATGTAGTGGGCCTGCCAAGTTTTTTATACAACCAAAAAAACCGCAAAATAATACCCTGAAAAATGGGCTACTAATCCCACCGGTGATGCTGATGGCCACACAGAAGATTAAACGATCCCATCACCAGTGATGCTCATAGCATCTCAAAATAGAGCGATGCTTTGAGCATCACCAGTGGGATCAGTAAATTTGTATGGGGCGTGGGAGGAATACTGTAGTTGTAGTATGGTGGAGAGCCAATGTGTTGAACAAGTCGATACGTAAGTACGAAAGTTTACGGTTATTACTCTACGCAAATAATGTAATGCATAACCAACACTAATGCAGCCACTTACACGGCCCACGTAATTACGAATAGATTTTTCCTTAAAAGTAATACTGGGAGACATTTGACCATCCCGGGCAATTTGGGGTGGTAATGTGACAACTTTCGTCGCATTTACCCCAAATTGCTAGCCCGATGTTCCTCGGTACAAATATGGGCATCTCGGGGGTAAGATATAAAAGTTGTTTTGACTTGTTTAAAATGCAGATGTTTTTGGTTGATTGTAAAGTGGCCTTTAAACTTGTCTTAATTTAGCATGGTAAAGGGGTTAGACCAAAAAGCGTTATAGCTAGAAAGTCTATTTAGCATTCTAAATTTAGACATGTCTAAAGCTTTTTTAATGATCGAGAGCAATTTGTTATTCTGATCTCCGAGCGAGACTGAGGAGCATGACTTTATAATTTTGACAGCTGCTCAGTTAGAGTTAGCCTATTCGAAGATCATGATATATTATGCTTCATGTCTCTACGAGTAATATCCGCAATGAGGCGGTAAAATGCTGCTACACGCAGCTCTGTTTGCAGAAAACAACGCCGCGTGTAGCAGCATTCCGGTAAGGGCATTTATTTGTGTGATGAGCGCGAATAAATATTTGTTCTTGAGTCATGGATGTTTCAAATGTATTTAAGTATTTATTTATGTATATAAGTTTATAAGTATGTATATCGTCGTCTAGTGCCCATGGTACAAGCTTTGCTTAGTTTGGAATTAAGTTGATTTGTGTACGATTTTTCCCAAATATTTATTTATTTATATTTATTTATTTATATGTAGGTATCAAGTTTTTTTTAATAGAATTAGGTGTTAGAATGTAAACATATGAGGTCAACTGTACGGTTATACGAAAAGTGCAGGATATTTTTACTCAACAGCGGTAAAGTTAAAAGGAATATAGCCGAGGCAAAATACGGTTTCGAAAAACATTAATTTATAATAGCGTTTTTTTTTTGTTTATTTCATTCTAAAACATTATTCTAAGATGCTTTATTCAAGAATCCACCAAACTTTCCACCCGGAAGTAATTATATAGATTTAAATTAAACATTCATTGTCTTTTTTATTTTATTTATATTGAATATTTTAAAGTAAATGTAAATGAACCTAAATAAAGATAAAACAAAAATATTAATATTTATCCGGACTTTTTAGGAGCTAATTAAATATTGATTTTTTTGATGTCTGATTTTTTGTTGGATTTTGCCTCTAGGTAACTATTTAATTGATAATATATCCGTTACATTAAAAAAAATAGCTATTATAAATTATTTCCAAATATGTCATGTTTTCCATACAAGTTGTCAGTTCATTGCCTGGACTAATATGGCTATAATTGTAGCAGTCTGTTTGTATTTATTGATTTTATTGAAGGGTATCGCGTTGAGGGGGAGATTATAAAGAGCTTTACGAACCACGTAGAAAAAGAATGAATCATCTTGCATGTATATGAAACACGTTACAAGCTTTCAATATTATCCTCAACAGTTTCTGAGAAAATGTTTTGCATAATAGCGGATTATAGGAACATCGCCGAGGTTTGTGCACCGAGTAGCCTACGCCGTCGCAAAATTGTGGCGGAGCATTTTTATCGGTGCCGATGCCCTAACGATTTTCAGCATGGTTGATTGCAAAATGTTTTTTTACATCAATGTTACAAAGTTGTCAAAATTACTACAAACACCGTGTTCTGTTCTAAATATTGTCGACTACAAAAAAAGGAGGAGGTTCTCAATTCGCTTGTATTTTTTATATTTTAAATGTTTTGTTACCTCAGAACTCTATCATGAACCCATTCGTACAATTCTTTTTTATTTGTAAGTATATGCTTCCGAGTTGCTCCCATTGTTATCAAAACTTCAGTTGGATGATGGAAACCATGAGGAATTTAGGGAACTCCTCAAATATAGAAGGCGCACATGTAGTCATTTCGGTATTTTCTATTATTACTAGTGTATTACACCCGGAAATCACCAATTTGGTGAAGTGGGACTGATGATGAAGACCACAGATGACTTATGGAACTCGTTAAAACTGTAAAAGTACGTTACTGATTCCGATATGATTCCGTTGAAATAGCAACTAATGAATTCCTAAATGTCAAGTGTGCCAAATCGACGGAACTACTCAAATATTATCGGCCCACATACAGTGATATGGTTTTCGTTTGTAATAATCAACGTATTTACTCTCGGAAAGCAGTCCACGTGGTAAAGTGGAAAAGAAATGTGAATTTAGCTTGGCAGAGTACTAAATTGAAGTCGGTTAAAACTTAGTTTTCTAAGTAAATTATAAGTGATCGATTAGTAAACTTCAAGTTACCCTTCTATCAAATGCTTGCAGGATTCATAAAGCGTTGTTTAGCGTTTACGAAGATATCATCATCCTCCTAACGTTATTCCCGGTTAATTGAGCCCTACAGGAGCCCGGGGTCCGCTTTGGCACCTAATTACAAGATTTGGCATTGGCACTAGTTTTACGAGAGCGGCCATCAGACTTTCCAACCCAGAGAGAAAACTAAACCTTATTGGGATTAGACCCATTTCCTCGCGATGTTTTCCTTCACCGAAAAGCTAACGATAATATTCCGTAAGTACATAAGTTCCAAAAAACTCATTGGTACGAGCCGGGATTGGAACCCACGACCACCGCTTGACAGGCGCATGCCTGAACCACTAGGTTACGGTAGCTTAGCGTTTACGAAGATACTCTTAGATTTTTCAATATGAAATTGTTTTTACAATGGTGATAACGTCTGGTGGTAATATGAGTACGCGAGTCCAACTTATTGATTTTGGGTTAAATATAGTTTTGAAGCGCACCTATCGTTATTATAACATGAAGCCAACGATGAGAAGTTTGTCGACGAACACTGTTTACATACTAAGGTTTAAAATACGCTGACGTCGCGTTTGCGCAGTGACGCATCCTTACGGGTCGCAAATTTTTCCCCAATTTTTTTACGATGCCATTAAAACCAGTTTTTGGAGACAAATAAATGTTTGTATGGGAGCAACTACAATTAAAAACCATAAATACCCAAAACATTCAGTTAAAGACGGGCCTCGCTGGCGGCAGCCGAAAACGTTTCATACTGATTAACATTGAATCATGTCGTTGTTGTATTTGTACTAATCGTTTTATGGAAAATCAAGTAAATTGCTGTTTCGGTCGCAAAATACTGTGTTTAGGACCATACTTGTCATACAATTTTGTTTCTATAAAAGCGTAAGGATTCTATTGATAGCTTTAAATTTACTTTTGGACAATAAAAAAAAATGCATATTTTTTATAAACTTTCAAGGTCCATATCTTTTATGATTTTAATTATATTTCGTAATTTATACTTAATTACATTAATTTGATGGTTTTAGCAACACTGCATTATCAATTTTAATATGTCGATACTACCCAATTGCTGTTGCACCAGTAGTTAGCAGCATAAATTGTTACATACGCCGTGTCATTTGCCATTTTAAAGGATTTCACTTGTTGCCGATTAGTTTATTCAGTCCCTGGGCGACCGAGCTCAGCTCGGGTGAAAATACGGAGAAAACTAATTTCCCAGATATGAGACCTAGCTAGATATTTTTTTTATTTGAAAGTATCTGCTTCCAGGTTGGTCACATTGTTATCAAAACTTCAGTTGGATGATGGGAACTATGAGGAATTGAGGGAACTCCTCAAATGTAGAAGGCACGACTGTAGTAATTTCTGTATTTTCTATTATAACTAGTGCATTTACACTCGGAAATCACAAATTTGGTGAAGTGGACTGATGATGAAGACCACAGATGACTTAACCCGGCGAGCATGATGTGAAAAAAGTTACATCAAGCATGTGGCAGGGTATGACATACCCAAAATTTAATGCCCCATAATATAGTTGTTATTAATGTTATTTTATTTTCTTGATAATGTGTAGTAAAATAATTAATTAGTTAATGGAATTAAATCGAAAAAAAGTTTTCATTATGAAATTATTTTTATTTATTCATGTTTTTCTTATACTATGTAATTATAGGAACAAAAATTTAGGGGTTTAAAAAAATCAACAATAAAACAAAAAAAATACTCTTTAAAATATAAATCAGCTTTAAACTGAAAGATACTTCGATTTTCTTCTTAAAATAGAGTAATTAAAATTTTTAAGTAAAAAATATGACTAATTACTACCATACCTAGATCCGGAAATTTTTCAATTATATATATAGCTTAGAATAATGTTTTGTTGATTTTCTTGAATTTAAGTGTTCATAAATAATAAAACAATATTAACTAAAATAAATAAACGCCTCTCAAACCTATACAATAAAATCATAAAAAAGAATGAAGAATAATAAAAAAAACTTAATAAAATTATTAAAAATGTATACTTAAAATAAATACGTATAAAATGAGGCAGGGTATGACATACCCGAGACAGGTTTGTGCACGAATATTCCGGCCAGTGTGTCACGCCACACTGTGATCACGCCATTATCCCCTTTCGCACATCCCTGCCTCCAGCTACTGAGCGAGCTAGTGTCGTCAGTCGAAGATTTAGAAAATACCAATATTTTTTAATTGGGTACCTTAAGTTTTTTTAAGTGGTCCATATTATATTTTTTGTAGTAAGTATACGGTTAATGGAGTTCATAGCTGTAGCTAGTTTTTTTTACTCGTTTCTGTTTTTTACAAATATTTTTTTGAATATCTCATTTGACAGATGAACACAGTTGGTGATATGAATAGAAGTCGTGCCTAGGTCTACGATATGACTTCCGATTAAAAAAAAAAACGTCAAAACCGTTGACGTCTGACACTTCTGACGCAACATTAACTGTTTTTTCGGGCCTTTCGCTAGCGAAAGCTAGCGAAAGACCCGAAAAAAAAATATGGTTACCTAATTTATATTATCTCTATAACATTAAAGATAAATAATACAAAAAAAAGAAGAATGAAATAAACTGAATTGAACTGAGTTAATAGAGAGTTACCTAATGAATGGTATACCTGTTTTTTTTGGCGATTTAGTAGTGGGTGGGGCTCATGGCTAATGTTGTTCAGTACAAGCATCTTATTCTTATCTTATCTACTTGAGGGCCCTTTCGGATACACTTCGACCCAGTGGGATCTTTTGTGCATTTGCCCTCCCCTTTATAGCTACTCCCAAGCTCGCTCCATCATTTCCACAAAGCGGATGATGCAGCTCAGTGGGAGCACCCTGAATTCCTTTGGTTGCGGGTAGCCGTTACCAAAGAGATTCATTCTTTGTCTGGTAATGGCATCTTATTCGCTTTTGGTCATAATGAAAGGGAAACCGCTTTCAAATTAGTAAATTTTCAAAGTTTTTTATTATACTATTTAATGTTTTATTTTTGTTTTCTGTTCAACGATGTGATACAAATTGCATTGCGACGGCTGATCCTTGTCCAAATTCCTTTCCAGATAACTTCGACGCTTCCGCACGATTTGCCACTGATTGCTCCCCCACGCCGACAAAAAAACAACGTGCGAAGGGTCTCCTTGCCTCATTTTAATTCTACGCTACGAGTATATTTTTTTGTAAACAAGTATGTGAAAATTTGCCTTGGCTTCTTTCGACCCTATTTGGGAAAATATAAGGAGTGTAAATCATTCAGTTTGTAATTAAAAGAAAAAAAAAATATGTAAATTGTCCCAAAATAGATTTATTTTACACTTTTAGGTCAGACTTTCACATCTTAATAAAAAAAATGTCCACCGTACCGTAACTGTTTTTAATTTAAACGCGTCAACGGTATAGGTACTGTCGCTGTTTATCGTAAATATTAATCTGGACTTGTGGGGAAAAATACCAATTTACGACTGCAGGAAATGGAATCGAGACGGAGTTAGAGATTTTTCCCGTGGAGTGATTTTATTTATGGAATTATAGAGGAGTGCCTATGCCTATATCAATTCAAGATGTCTAAGTACTCATTATAGGTACAATGAATATTACGAGTCGTAAATACGTGAAAACGTGAATACTTTTTATTTCATCATGGTTATAATTACACGCAATTGAAGCAAGCACCACATAAATAACAAAATAAATTTGTTATAAATATTTCAGAGACCATTATTTATTTTGCAGGTTTAAATAAATTAAAATTTAATGAATATTTTATATATGACATTCCACAGCGTTCACCTCCATTCCGTAAAATTCAACAATCTTAAAATTTTGCAAATTTTGGCGTTATTTTTTATTTTGATAGTAGGTATATATCTAACAAAAATATGCTTATAGGGGGTCGTTAGTCCTGATTTAAATTGTTTTAAAATGGTATTTTATGCCAACGAGTAGTTTTAGAGATATCGCCATTTCATTTATGTTGCAACTACTAAAATTGCTTATTATAACCAGAATTAGATTATAAAAACCCCTGAATTATGTGTCGTTTTATTGTTTTACATGTCGCCGGAGATTCAAAATCAAGTTTGGATTTGCGAGTAACTCTCGCGCCCATGCACGCAAATAATAACTACGCAAAGAATCGATTTGTCAGGATGTCGCCGTCGACGGATACGTCTGGGAGGACATCATCATCATATATTTTGTGATCATCATATGTATTAAATAAGTCTATATATTAGCTTGTTTTGAACGAAAAAAAAATATTTATTCCGGAAACATACTAGTCCATATAAAGTAAATACATCATTATTAATTGCAAATAAATTCATTTAAAACATATTATATATTTATTTATTTTATTTTTATTTAAACTTTATTGCACAAAATACACAAAAATATGAACAAATGGCGAGCTTAATGCCAGATGACATTCTCTGCCAGCTAACCATTGGGCTAAACAGAGACTTATAACAGGTGCAAAGAAAAAAGTATGATAATTTCTGTTACGAATATACTTGAGGAGAAAGGAAAAAAAACAATTGTATACACTACATATAGACATACATAAATAAAAATATATAAGATACATACAAAAATATATACTACTACATATTACATACTACCAGTGGATGGATTTTAGTCGAATTCTTGTTTAAGCAGATGCTTACGCAGCATCCGCTTGAAAGCAAACTTGCTTGGGGCTTGTTTGATGTTGAGAGGGAGTGAATTCCAGAGACGGCTTGCCTGTACGGCGAAGGAGTGAGTCATAAAACTAGTGCGGTGGGAAGGTATGGATAGTTTGAGGACACGGGAGGTACGCAGCTCACAGCCTGGGCGAGGGGTATCGAAAATTAATTTACTTTGAGGTATCCTGGAGCAGAAGGCTCAGACAAGATTGAAAAAGGATGCAAAGTAATCTGAGGGATCTACGATGGCGAATGGAGAGCCAGTTAAGTTGGCGACGGTAGAAGGAAACGTGGTCATATTTACGGAGGCTGAAAATTAATCGTATGCAATTATTTAGGAGTCGATCCAGTTTATTGAGGTATTGTTCAGTGACATCTGTTGTGCACACATCACCATAATCAATCATTGAGAGCACCAGCGCCTGCACCAACAACTTCTTTGTACTGACTGGGAGGAAATTCTTAAAATTGTATAAAGTTCTCAGCGTTCCGGTGACCTTGCGACTAATTTCGGAGAGCTGACCAGTCCAGGATACCCTATATATATGGGTAATACATTCAATGAAATCAAGAAAACCATCACCAATCATCACGGGTCACCCCGATCCCGCGATGACCGGCATATGGTACTCCCTCCAGCGCTCAAGTAGCGGGCTGGCGTGGCGTCCCACTATCTTACCGCCGCTGAGAGCAGTGTGTTGAAGAAATTGTAAATTGCCTTTCTGGCAGTAGCGCTCCTCGCGCGCAGCAGTACGGACGGACCAACCCGGCGCGCGCCCCTCCGCGAACATCGCGCTCGCGCTGCACCAGCGCGGCAGCCGAATTAACGCCACGCGTCGTTATATTGCAGGCACATGTCTCGAGCGGCAGCGCATGTAGAATCTGACCACAATTCTACTGTGTACACACATGTACAGAAGCTCAGGAAAAGCTGCCTTTTGATGCCCTTGCTAAATTTAGCAAATCTCCTGGCTAGCATATTCGCTCTTACTGCGATAGCTCGTGTTTACCTCTGGATCTCTGCGTGATCGTTCATGTTAGACAGTAAAATGTGGCCAAGATATTTAACTTCATGCACTTGGCGTGGGTGCACACCGTTAAGGATCAGCGGAGGTACGTGTGTAGGCATGTTGTAGCATCCATGGGCATGAATTCTGACTTGTCCGGGTTGCATTGTTGTGCTGGCTCGCATATCACTCGCATTCTGTGATCAACTCCCGCATAGCCGCCACCGTTGGAGCAAGCAGAACCATGTCGTCCACATACCACATATGACAAGTCGTTAGTCATCGTGCCGTTAATGAAACAACTGACTCCTGTCTGTGTCAGGCCTGTGATAACCCGTCCATATAAAAATTGAACAGCGCTGGCGACATGCTGCCTCCTTGCCTGATACCGCAATTCAATAAAGAAGCTTTGTTTGCTTTTCCATCACATGACGTTTTTCTGCTGGGAATACCATTTCTCCAGTACCTTAATGATTGGTGGCCGATTTTAATGCAGTATAGTTTTTTTGACATATATTTTTTACCCTTTATTATGATTTTATATTCAATTGGTGTATATAGTTTATGCAAGTGTGTTAAACTTCATTCTTAGTGCGGGCTGAGCCTCAAAGACACACATGACCAACTTATATAAAATAAACATATATTATATATCTCATGAAATGAATTCTATGGTCATAATATCTATATAAAATATAAATTTCTATTTGTTTATTTCTTTTTATCGCCACATACTTAACGCAGAATACTGCGCCTTTTCTGCATATTTATTCAGAGATATCTCCAAAATTACTGAATCGATTTTAATGCAATTTTTCACTTACGTGAGTTTTTATTTTTTAGAATAAATTCTAGTAGGTGTATATTTTTTATTTTTTTATATGTTCATCTACTGGATTTCATGACAAGGACTGAGCAAGAGGTTAAAACATAATATAACTACTTCTTTGATATATAAGTATATTTTTTTCTATTTACTTGTCGACTTTAAGACGTTTGGCGTCCAAAATTGCGGTGAGACATATCAAATCAAAATTACAGTCTGTTTCCGAACCGATACAATTAGGTTTTGGCACGAAAGGTGGGTGTGAGGCAGCCGTCCATGCCTTAAGAACCTACCTTTCGTATGATGATTGCGAAATTGTAGTCAAAATTGACGTCAAAAATGCTTTCAATTCAGTAAACAGGGATGCCATGTTGACAGAAGTTAAAAACAAAATTCCGGAACTATATCAATACCTTCTCCTCTGCTACGCAGACCCTTCCAAATTAATATACCGTTCCCATGAACTTTCTTCGGAGGTCAGCTGTCAGCAGGGCGATACCCTCGGGCCAGCAATTTTTAGCTTGGCTATAAATCCCATTATTCAAAATTTAAAATCGAAATTTAACGTTTGGTATTTGGATGACGGAACCCTAGGAGGCGATGTGGACACTGTGCTATCTGACTTATCAGATATTAAAACAAAGTTTGAAAATATTGGTTTAGAATTAAATTTCAGCAAATGTGAACTGTTCATTCAAAAAACTTCTTACTGTTTGGATGATTTAAAATTCAAATTCAATTATGTGACACCCAGCATAAAGACAGTAGACAGGAAGTCACATTGCCTCCTGGGTTCTCCCATCTTTGAAGAATCTTTTCCTGATTATATTACTAACACTATTTCTAAATTCCAAAGTCACGCAAATTGTTTACTCGAAATCAGTCCTCATTATGCTCTTGTAATTCTAAAGTTTTGCCTTTTTGTCCCTAAATTAACTTATGTGCTCCGCTGTTGCCCATTTTGGAAACATCAAAATTTGCTTTCACCGATAGATGACTTAGTCAAAACTAGTTTAGAAATGATTTTAAATATTCAGCTCAATGAACAATCTTGGTTACAAGCATCCCTCCCTATTCGGTTTGGCGGCTTAGGAATTCGCAAAATTTCTAGTGTTGCTTCCCCAGCCTTTTTGTCATCCACCCATAGCTCGTCACGTCTCATAGGAAATATCTTAAGGGATCTACCCACAAACTATGAGACTGCGGGCGTGGAGGATGCCAAGAATGCTTTTAAAATTGCTTGCCCGGGTAAAGATTTTCCAGATAACCCAAAATCTCAAAGGAGCTGGGACGATATTTATTGCGATTTAACCTACAAATCTATTCTGAGCCGCAGTTCAGGTCCAGATCGCGCAAGACTTTTGGCGGTTGGAGCCAGAGAGGCCGGTCACTGGCTACATGCCCATCCCTCTCCAAATACCGGTACCTTCCTGGATCCGACCTCCCTTCGTCTGGCGACTGGTCTGCGGCTTGGGGTCACGGTATGCACTCCACACATATGCCCTTGTGGCACGGACGTGGACCGACTGGGTCACCACGGACTTTGTTGTCAAAATAGTGCAGGCCGCTTTTCAAGACATGCGACACTTAATGACATAATCCGCCGGTCTCTTGCCAGCATCAATGTGCCTGCTCTTCTTGAGCCGCCTGGCATTGTCAGAGATGATGGCAAAAGACCTGATGGTGTGTCTTTGGTTCCATGGAGGTTGGGACGGATGCTTGTGTGGGACGCTACATGTGTAGACACACTGGCACCGTCTCACCTCCAACGGACTACTTCTAAAGCGGGTGCAGCGGCGGAAAACGCCGAAAATCTGAAATGTAATAAATATAGAGGCCTCGGCAGAGAGTACGACTTTGTACCCTTTGGCGTCGAGACCCTCGGTCCGTGGGGTCCCAGTGCGCATAAGTTATTTGCAGAAATCGCGAAACGTCTGGTCGATGTAACTGGTGACCGAAGAGCTGGCGGCTTTCTCGCGCAACGCATCGGCATTGCAATTCAGCGAGGAAATGCCGCCAGCATCCTCGGTACAATGCCTCGAGGGCCTTTTTAGGGTTCCGTAGCCAAAATGGCAAAAACGGAACCCTTATAGTTTCGTCATGTCCGTCTGTCCGTCTGTCCGTCTGTCCGTCTGTCCGTCTGTCCGTATGTCACAGGCATTTTACTCGAAAACTATAAGGTGTATTTGAATAAAATTTTGAGGAAAGGTGTATTTTGTTAGCCGCTATATAGTTTTGTAATAAAAATGACAAAAAAAAAATTTTTTAGGGGTGCACGCCATACATAAAACTAAAAGTCAAAAAAAAAAAATTCATTGTGACCCCCCGTGTGGCACATCAATCGATAGGCCTTTCAAAATTAATATGAGGTTTCTTAGCATTTTTTTTGATTAAATGAATAGAGCCGGAGATAATCGCGCCGAAAGTCACTAAAATTCTGTCCCCCCCCCTCTAATTTTTGAACGGTGTATTTTAAAAATATGGAAAAATTCATGGACATAGGGCTTATTAATTTCATTCACCGAAAATTGTTTTGAACAAGATCGGTTCAGAGGTTTTCGAGGCATGCTGAAAAACTGTCTTCCTCAAAGAAATGGACGTAAGTGCCGTAAAATTTCTGTGATGATACGACCTTTTTAATAGGCACGGAACCCTTCGTTTTGCGTGGTCCGACACGCACTTGGCCGGTTTTTTTAGATTTAACTTAGTTTTAATTTATCTTAGTTAATGTTAATTATAATCTTGTATTTTTATTTCAATAGTTCTTACAAATATATTTATATTATATATATATACTCTTATCATAAAAGACTATTATACATATAATATATTATCGACTCGCCCCGTCATTCTTGATTCTAATCCAAATTCTTGATACATATCCAATAATGATATAATTAATCTATTTTTAACATAGGGGTGGATTACAAAAAAATTGTACATAGTTAAGGGCCTTAATCTAATCTTTGCTTTAACTTTTTTCCGTTGTGTAACCAAAGTTACACATATAAAATATACGGGTAATTGCCGTTACACAATGGAAAAAAGTTAAAACGTAGTTTAGATTAGGGCTCTTAACTTTGTACATTTTTTTGCAATCCACCCTTTACCAGCTCTATATAAATGACAATCTCATCAATATTTTTATTAGCAGTTTCCAAGTTAATAACTAGACAGACGCAAATAACTAAACAGACCCAGCAGTGGACTTTGTTTACTAATATGAAATACAATACAATGAAATGTAATATATTGATAAAATATGAGCAATATTCTAATCAGTAAGTAATATAATTATATTTAATCAATTTATTTTCATTTTATTGCATTATAAATATTTTAAATCCAAAGTCAATACATGTCAATTGTTAGACATTATCTCATTACCATAAGGTCCATTTTAGTACGTCTGTATAATTTTGGTGACATTAAGCAATTTTTAGGGTTCCGTACCTCAAAAGGGAAAAAACGGAACCCTTATAGGATCACTCGTGTGTCTGTCTGTCCGTCTGTCACAGCCGATTTGCTCCGAAACTACTGGACCGATTGAGTTGAAATTTGGTAAACATATGTAAATTGTTGACCCAAAGATGGACGCGTAAAGTCAATTAATGAATTCTGAAATTGAATTATTATTATTCTGAATATGGGGGGTATACTGGAAAATTAAAAAAAGAGTTTCGCAAACTGTATTGTGTAAAATATCAAATGAAAGGGGTTGTTGTAAGCATCTCAGATACTTTTTTTTATAATTTTAGCAAAAACCGGTTTCAAGTAATTTAGGAAAAATTACGAAAATTGGCTTTCACCCCCTTATCTCCGACACTACTAGGATTAAAATTCTGAAAAAAATATGGAAAATAGTTCCTTGCCTAAAGATTACAGGAAAACCTATAAGAAGTTTAAGCATTCAAAGTAACGGGCAAATTTTCTATATATTACGGATCCCTCACCACGCGAGTTTAACTCGCACTGGTCCGGTTTTTTTTATTTTATTTTGCTGTTCATCAAAAACCCACCACAATTGCAACACCGCAATCAGATTATGTACCAAAAATAATAATTATTAATCAACTCTTTTCTTCACGCTTACGTAAACTTTATATGACGAAATAGAACCCATTATCATAATATTTATCTAAAATAAATAACAAACAACAATAAATTTGCTTAATAATAAGTTACGCGTATCACCAAAATTGACGTAAAATGTATTTTGAACCACCATAATTAATCATAGGCCAACTCCTACACAATATAACACTTCTGGCATAGCCTATTACTGAAACGAAATTTAACCGATAAGTATCGTTAAAGCCGTTTGTCTCATTGCGTTTATTCGTTCAATCATAAAATCATTTTCCACTTTTTTCCACCAATATTATATTTTGTCTCAGGACTGTTTTGTTTACACTGGTATTCGCTTTAGTTTACATACGAATGTAACAAAAATAACATAAGATACGTTGACTAATATATAACACGAATAAATGATACTTTAATTAAGTGAATGGATAGTTTCTTTGTATTTCGGCGTTTTGATACAAGAAACAAGTGCAGGACACGTCACCATAATTAGATTTTTGGCAGTTAATATTTTTTTATGGTTAAACCCAATAGGTTAAAATTAATTTCCACTAATGTTCAAGATGAAGAAGTAGATTAGGTATCATATAAAAAATAGAACATTCAAATATAAGAAGTCCTCAGCCCAATTATCGCCTCCGCCACGCAAAATTCGCCCTGGGATTTTCACCCATTTACGAGTCTTACGGTTTGGAACCTATTCATTTAATTTAATTTTGTTTGTAGTGTTTTTCATGGGCATTAACTACACAGCCAAAACTAATTTGTTAGTCGGCATTTCGCTAGCAATATGAACAAAATAAAGCGAACTTACATTACTAAAATTGGTATTTATACAATAGTGTACTATAACAATAAATTAGCTGCTGTGGTCCCTGATCTAATTACATTTTTGCTGTTACCAACCATATTCAAAACTAGGTACTTGTTTTTCCGTTAATATCTCTTTGTAAATCGGTCAATGTATACCTCGTATACCTACAGGTAGGTATTTAAACAACTTTCTAGATGCTTCTCGACTTTAATGCAGCATGTTTGTACGTGAAATTTTTAATATATTAGAAAAGTTGCGCGTTGGGACGAGGCAGTGCGGAGTTTGCCGTACCGACTTTAAATTTTGTTGTTGCATACTCGTTTTATTTTTATTTTAATAGGATTACGGCACGGCTTTAAATGCGGAAAATAAACAGTCGTGGTTTAAAAGTCCACCAAGAACAATCGTTAAGATAATGACTGAGGTTAAATAGGCACGGTTGTCAGCTCTGCGCGGCCGAAAATCTTACCTCGTTATAGCCATAGTTATATATGTAAGGACCCATACACAATATATGTTTTTCGCCCTTTAACACATGAGTATTATCTGCTTTACTCTATAGGCTATGAAGTTGAATGCGATCGAATGTAATCAATTGGTTTATACATAATAAACATGAATCTATTGCACCAATCAAAGTTATAGTAAAATATAGAACGTGAGTAATTAATCTACTCTAGTGCAATCAGTGTTAAAAGTAGACTTTAATTTTTCCATAATAATATGCTATAAAACTACTACCTACTACACTTGTATTTTGACACAACTAACATATCGTTTTAATACTCTAGTTTGATCAATGATGCGTGTACTTTTATGAATTTTAATAAATACGTACTGTTGTCAAGTTACATTTATATCTCTCAATTTTTTATTGATTTGTAACTTCCGAAAACACGGAAACCAGCACAAGAGAAAATAGTCAATGTCGGGCATCAGATGAAAAAGAAATACTGAAATAAAATACAGAATTGTTTTAGGTTGTCTAGACTTGGGCCAGGACGGTAGCAAATTCAATCAGAAACGGCTTTTCAAAAATTCATGAAGTTATATCACTAGTTGACCGCGCCACATTGCGGTGAGCGGAAAACTAAAATGGCTCCCTGATTCTATGCGAACAATACTACTATAATATTTATACAATGATACAAATTTCCGTTTATCTTATTTGAAAACTTAGGCACCTGGCACACTGCCTAAGTCGTGATAATGAATCATCAATGTGTGGTGTTTAGTTACATTAAAAAAGCGAGTTAAGATAAATTAAATGTTGGTTCTGTTGAATAACATTTTCCTAATAGCTATCAATTCAATCCGGAGATGATGGGTAATTTTACAAAAAAAAATGCTAATTACTCTACATACGATTATGTACTTACAGTGCTTTTAACACGTATTTTGTACGGAGTTGTATACTTACATCTGACGAGAACAACATACACGAACCGGATACATTGGGGCTTCATCGCATCACGGAAATACAGGAAGCAAATCCTGGCTGCGACTTCCACACTGTGTTTTGTACGTACCTCAAAAGAAAACAACGAAACCTTCGCCGCTAGTCGACTGTTTGTTTAAACCTTTTTTTCCGGGAACCGTATTTTTCTCACCAGATTGAAACAATCATACGTTAAGAAATATTTTATTCAACAACAAATTCCCTTAAACTGACTTGCGTACCCTACTGAGGGTGAGTTGCACAAAACCGAATGTGTAAGCGGTATTTTCGGTAAATCCTGATTATATGGAAAGTTGGATATGTTTCTATGGAATCTGATGGCGCCATATTTATCATTGATAGGTTTGTAGTTGTAAGTTATAACGTTAAGATATAACTCTGTGGTTATACCAAAAGATGAAAGCCGCAACCGAACAAAACAATTTTGGCCCGTCAAATTCGTCACTTTTTTACTTACTGAGCTTCATTGATTGAACATAATTTATTATATGTATATAAGACAAAACAAATGAACCGATTTGAGTGCGGTTTTTTAATCAGAAGCCTTGACTGCCTATATGGTTTTTAGTTATGTTTGTTGTGTTGGGAATATAATAGGTATTAGTACAGATAACTTACTTATATTTTTTTCTTACATCCCTTCTGCCAACAAAAATGATCAGTTCAAGCAATAGGTATATTGAACGTCAGCTCGAGCAAGCAAGGATATTGTGTATTCCAAGGATTTTTACCTGTGTGTAATGTACCACCTGTGTGTATATGTGTTTTACCTGTGTGTCTTATCTTTATTATTTTTGTTAGGGCAAGAAGGAAGTCACTTAGAGTCGGTTGAGGCCGGTACCCAGAGCGGTAGCATCGGGAAGCACCTGCACTCCGCTACCCTTCGTTCCCCTTTGTCTCCGTCCGTGTGTCTATGTCGCCGCCAGGCCTCCGGCCCAAGGGTACCCAAGGTTACCTGCCGGAGGTAGCTACGACATATGATCGTTTTTGAAATGCTAACGCTCTTATGCTGGATATTGACGACCGCTCCAACGAGCGACGCGAGCGGCGCAGTGCCAAATTCGGTCCATTGAATGACAAAGCTGTAGCGTTTAAAGATCGCTTGCGCGGGCTCGTTCAGCACTTATCTAAACTGATGGAAAGCAAAAAATCATTGCTTAGTAACGAAGACTGAGTTTGTTTATATGAACTGTAAATTTTATTAGGTAGTGTTAAAGAAAGATCTGTACAGAAAAGTAATTCGTTATGGACATAAATATCATGTAAATTTTGTGCTTTAAGCCGCCGCTGCGCCATACGTTAGTGAAACATCAACGTCAACGTCCATCCATTTAGCGCGCCCGTGGATGTAGTCAAAATATTGCGTCCATCCATTTGGCGCGCCCGTGAATTTAGTCAAATATTACGTCCATCCATTTGGCGTGCCCGTGAATCTAGTCAAATATTACGTCCATCCATTTGGCGCGCCCGCGAATGTAGTCAAATATTACGTCCATCCATTTGGCGCGCCCGTGAATGTAGTCAAAATAGTAAGTCCACCCATTTAGAAGCATCAACTTATCACCAAGGCAAACGGCGCGGTGCGGCGTCAAGGTGAAAATCCAGCTTTGAATGAGTTATTGAATAAATCTGAGAAAAATATAACAACTTCCAATAGAAAGTAATCTTTATGAACAACTTCTTTAATATTTCATTAATTATCTTAGCGTTTGAAGCCTTCCTAGAACATTAAATTTTAATACCATGTCAATTAATTTAAAAATGTGCTAGTGCTACTAAACCACAAGTGGTTCTTTACAAAAAAAAGATTGGTTCGTGGTGTCCTTTTATCTAAAATCTTAACGTTTGTTATTTCGAAATAATAATCATCCGTTTTGATACTATGTTTTTTTTAATAAAATTTCGCAAGTTGACGTGCGCGGACGACGAGCGCAACATATTCAGCTAACATAGGTGTATTAGCGAGCGAGCGAAACAAATTTGGGGGCTATCCATAGAGTCGCCTTAAGCGGCCGCCCTTTAACACATTCAGCACTCCTGTCACACCGGATTACGCGCACGTCTACGCGCGTGTCTACGGCGTACGTACTGCAACGCTGCAGCTCCGTTGCATTACCAGCCGCCATTTGCATTCTATTATTTGTAAGATTAGCATAATGTTCGATAGCTGTTCGACTAACGTAGAAGAAGCACTGCTCTTACTATTATCTCAAGATACTCCTGCGACATCCAAAAGGGGTTGGGTTTAGGAAAAGGTTTGAGCTGTCGTGAACGTGAATCACACAAAGATCGGTTTATTTTTTGGCGTATCTTTGCGTCGTACAAGAATAAAGTCACATAATGCCGCAATAGCAACTCGAGATCAGTTAGTCTCATATTTTAATCGAGAGTAAAATTATTCAACAACACAACAATACTATAACATAACTTGACAACCAATTGATGCACCGATTTGTTTCCATAATAAAATTTTGTATGAGATATTTTTGTAGTCTTTGTGCCTAATGTTGTAAATACATTCATATTGACGAACAACAAAATTGTTATTTACGATACAAGTGCAGAAAATAGGAAATTCGCAACGAGCGGCGATAAATTAAAACACGACCGAAGGGAGTGTTTTAAATCGACTCGAGTTGCGAATTACCTATTCGCACGTGTATCGTACAACGTTTTACAGTACATATGGCTCTTTAACGTTTCAACATATGCACGGAAAGTGCTCATTTCCGCACTAGTGCGGGAAAGTAACACCATGTGTACTGTAAATAAGTTTTTCTTTTCGCATGCACGCAGCAGCACGCAGTGTACGCATGCACGCAGTACGCAGCCTGTTTGTCTGCGCGTGCACGTCTATGCAGACGCATTCGGTGTGTCATGTCTTATGAGGATTCATACATTACAACGCACGTACGTGCTGCACACGCAGACGTCCTGCACACGCAGTCGGTGTGGCTCAGCCTTAATAAGACTCTAATAGCTCTTCACTTCGCATCGCATTGTGTTTTTACGTTACCACGAGATAAGTTTCTGTCAAATATTTTTTTTCTGTATAAGCTTTTATTGCCGATTGTAACACCTCTCTTTTGCACAGTCAACACTGTTTGTGATGAGAGGGTTCTAATGAAACTAAACACAATGGGTTATTTTGTGTAATTGAGGACATTCTATGGCTCCTTCCGTCTCCGTCACCAGACCAGCTTTAGGGTACGATAATATTGCATTGTCAACCGACTTAAACAAGTGTACTAAATTTCACCTCGTTAGACTACGGAAAGTTGGTCAAATATGACTTGTAAGGTGACCTTGCCAAGGTCTGCCCTCATATACTAACGAACTAACAAGGCAAGTTAAATAAAGGCTTGTAATAATCCCGTTAGTAAATGCATAAAGCGTCGGGTGATGGCGAGAAATTAATTATTTTTTGTCTAATTTTAATTACCGAATTAAATAAAGAACGATCTTCACAAAAGCTTGAGGTTTTTCTTGCATAAATCATGCAAAAAAATTGCAGCACTCAGTGAAGATCTATGCTATTGTGCGAGGGCTCTTGTTTGCATTTCAAAAACATTCAAACCCTTTGTTTTCCATTATACGCCTTTAGCATAATACAATTAAAATGCGGTTCGACCTCTTAATAATAATTACAGCTTGAGTGATGCACAGACAACCTAAATACGTAGTTTAGTGGTCGGTCAATCTATCCGCTACGTACAATTATTTTACCATTTGAAAGAACCTCAACAAGATTTAGCTAGGCAAGCCATTACTGATTTATCAATCGATATTATTCAATAACCTTTGTCATCATCAAATATTTATTATTAGGTAGATCGGATCTAGCACTATTTACCTTATGGCTTATAGTAACAAATGTTAAGATCGGAATAAACACAACTGTTTTAAAATATACTCGTATATTTACTCGTGCTTCAAAAAAAGGAATAAGATTCAAAACTCAGCTATTGTTTCAGATATTTTTAACCGACTTGAAAAAAGGAGGAGGTTATATGTTCCACTGTATATTTATTTTTAATATTTTTATATATGTTCGCCGATTTCTCCGTCAATTGTGGACCTGTTTTAATAATTCTTTTTTTTTTCGAAAATATATACTCCTGAGATGGTCCCATTTTCACCAAATTAGGATCTGATGATGGGATCCCAGGGAAATCGACGGCAACCCTCATATTTTACAGGCACGTGATGACTTCCAGACGCAAATACCTATTCAGGTACAGGGTGGACCATAACTCTTTTTACATTTCAAACTAAAATAAAATGAAAACGAATTATATCAGATGAACACCGTTGCTCCCCGACGCAGCTACCGATTCAAAAGTTAACGGACTTTTGGTCCACATTTCTCGGAACACTTGTCAGGCCGTCACTGAAAATTTTCGCTCCAGGTTACGGCAATGCCAAAATAGTGAAGGATCACATATGGATGACGTAATTTTTTAAAAATAAAATCCCTATTCATGTGTTTTCATAATTAATAAACGGTTTTCATCTGATATAATTAGTTTTCATTTTATTTTAGTTTGAAATGTAAAAAGAGTTATGGTCCACCCTGTATTTGCGTCTGGAAGTCATCACTTCATGTTAGTGAGCTGATGATGGATGGTGCAACTCCTCAACGATTAGGAGTTACAGGATTTTTTTTTTTAAATTTTATAGGTTTAACCTTTAACCGTATTCTTTCAAGTTATTCAGGTGAGCACAAGTCAGGATCTGGTGATGGGATCTCAATCTCAGGGAAGTCGAGGGCAACTCTCAAATTGGATAGGCACGCGTGTATTGATTTCGGTATTTTCTATTATAACTCTGTATTCACCCTCGGAAATCGCAATTCTGGTGAAGTGGAACTGATGATGAAGACCACAGATGACTTATGGAAGTCCTCAAGGATGTAAAGTTCGTCAAAGATTCTGACATGATTCCGTTGAAGTAGCAACTGGGCAAACATTCTTTTTAGTGGCTAAAATAGAGATGAAAACTTATAAACACTTATAAAAAATGTCTCGAAATATTTTCCTAGTAGTGTTACGTTAGTTCTCAACCGGGCCTCATTGTTTATTATGAATTTTCCCACCACCCTGGGTTTTTTATTAATAAGTCACATTTGGTACTCAAATTACCACTGTGTTACCAGTCCCCATGACCCCTCAAAAATAATGTCCACTGCGTTACCAAACATTTATTTTATTTTATTTTGAACCCAAATATTTTGATAATGGTCATCATTCTGGCATGCATATGTCATTGTGAATTAGAAAATAATATTTTTTTGAAGAGTATCCGAATAAATAAAAAAATATGGGTTATAATGTACAAGGGACGTTTTTATAGGCATCAAAAATAATTTTGGCCCAACTAATGAAGTGTCAATTCTGAGATCCTTGAGGAATCAATGGAACTCCTCAAATATTATCAGCCCACATATAGCGACTTGGATTTTTTTCTGCAATAATCAACGCATTTTCTCTCGGAAAGCAGTTCATGTGGTAAATTGAAAAGGAAATGTGGATTTTTTTATGTACCTATGTGGCTTGGCGGAGTACTGAATTGAAGTCGGTTTAAACTTTGTTTTTAAAGTAAATTGTCTTAGTTGCATATTAATAAGTATATTTGAAAATTTGGTCAGAATAAAGAATTTTCGTATTTAAAAAAAAATATGCATGAATTTACTTGATTATAATATTTTAAATATCAAATTAAATATTATATTATATTTTTAATATTAATCAAAATATTTATAGTACCTACATGGCTTTGAAAATATTTTGATCGATTTAAAATTACTCATCCAACTTGCAAACAAAGTCCAAAAGTCAAAAACCATTACAAACTTAACACACACTTGGGTTAAACATTGAAAATATTTTTTTTTTGCTCGTGAGAAGTGACCGATTTGTATAGATCTACTTTTCGTTATATGGAAATACGAAGAAACTTTCACCCCCAAAAACGTGAAGAAATATCGTACATATACTTATCTCGGAAAACATATAAAATAATCAGAATACGTGACCATCAATATTTATATGAAGAGTCTTCACAAAGGTTCACTTTCAAAGTAAATGGGCAAGCACCCCTACGTCTGAACTACAATAAGCATAATAAAAGAGGTGTTGTGATGAAATTTAATCAATTTCAAGCAACCTATTGACAGACTTCGAGGTGAATCTTGGTGTTGGGTTAGACTCATTGGACCTACTCACTGGAAAGTCGGACTGGAGGCTTGTGGTTGACCACGCCTTGCAGCCGGCGTTATGTCAAAAGCCAGACCATCTCTAGTGGCAAACTTGTAACGACATCTCCAACTTAAGCATAAGTTTTTTGATAAGTCAGTGTTTAAACGATAGGGAGGCGGGGAGTTACAGGTGGTGAAGGTGTGAGGGGAGGACTTGTAGTGATGGAACTTCCTATAATTATCGACGTTCTTTACTTTAGTATCGATGTCGATACCGGGAGTGGAGTAACGCCCAATTATTGGGATTGGGTAAGAATGACTGACTGATTAACTTTTTGAAATATATGGTACCTATATAACATAATTTTGGCAAGTATTTTTCTTTGGATATTGGTTGTAATTAGATAAATATCTTAAAATAACAGTTATAATGGGACAATAGGCACCCTTTAAAAAAAATGAGTATTGATATAAATGACTAACTTTGAAATAAATGAAAGTATAAGTACTGAAATATCCTTGATAGAGAATTTTACACTAAGTATATACAGGTAAATTACTTTCGAGACGTTTTTGCATTTGTAGTTGTGACCTCTTTAGCCAGCCTCACACACATACGTATGTCTGTGTACGTCAACGTGTACGTGTGTCCCTGTAAATATACAAATACTAAGTACTACACATGCAAAAACGAAAGTAATTTTTCTCCAAAATGGCCCGCAAAGTGTACATTAGTCGCTACTCGCTACATATTGGAAGGTAAAGTGCATAGTTTCAGGTCAGATCAAAATTAAAAAATAAAAAACATTGCAGGCCGCCAAACATATAAATTCCTTTATTTGTCGAGTACCAAACTTTTTTAAAAGTTGAAACCGGCATATAAAAGACGGCACAGGTCGTATTCAGCCAATTCAACTCGTATTTTTCTGTTGCAAACGCGACGTTTTTCTGTCTCTCAAATAGTTTGCGTTTTTCGGTGAAAAATACACTTGCGATTCGGTTTAAAAAGAAAAACGGCGGGAAATCATTAATATTTTCACGTCGTGCAAAAGTTTATTACTCCCCCATTTTTGAGAAAGGCACTATATTAGCCTTAGCCGGAATGGCAATTACAGGCTCAGCAGAAACAAATACTCAGCCTGCAATTGCCTCCTTCCCGGCCACGGCAATAATGTACTATACCTGTACAGAGGTTGATGTTTGACATTGGGTCAGAAATATTTTGTTAGTCAGTTTTGCATCATTTATTTGTTAGCCAGTCCAAAGAAACCATGCTATGTGTTTAAAGATAGAATAATATTTCAAAGGTTAATTCACAAAATTTCAACAATGCACGCAATTTGCATCTTATCTGTTATTTCAGTGAGCTATATCAATTCAGTTGGGAAAATATCTTATCTAGATGAGGGCCCTTTCGTGGGATCTTTTGTGCATTTGCCCTCTCCTTTATGCCTACCCCCAAGCTCGCTCCATCATTTCCACAAACCGGACGATGCAGCTCAGCGGAAGTACCTTGAATTCCATTGGTTGCGGATAGCCGCTACCAAAGTAATTCATTCTTTGTTCCATAGTTCCTCCTTGCCACACATTCTACAGTCTAAACCATCCGATAGTCCTATCTTGGCCGAGAGATGCTTGACCCTGAAATGACCTGTAAACACTCCAGATGTAATTCTTAGTTGCTTCCTGCTGGATTTTTACAGTTTTTTGATCCACTCCTTCGATAAAGAGCTTTCATTCCTCCACTCGTGTTGGAGTTTGGTTTTGACGTAGGCTTTAAAGGCAAATATGGGAGAATATCATCGTAATTCAACTCAAATTATTTAAATCAGATAAGAAGATCCATTATTTGTTAGTAATATCCTTCGAACGACTATGTTAGCCTGGATGCGGGTGGCGCAGGACCGGTCACTTTGGCACTCTTTGGGGGAGGCCTATGTTCAGCAGTGGACGTCTTTCGGCTGATATAATGATGATGACTTTGTTAGTACTAATTGTATTTTTTTTTTCTTTCTGTAATTTCAGTGAGCTATATCAATTCATAATGCTGCCTTCGAAGAGAACGACAAATAAGTCACTCATTTTTACGATCACTACTAAACAGAATCCCAACTTTTCCATCCAATCGGAATAAAACAAATTACATTATTTCTGATCTTACACAGAGGAACCAACAGAAATAATAAAATACTAAGTTTTAATATCTAATTAAAAAATTACGTATTATTCATCAAACCTGACTAACTCAACACCTTGGGTCATAAATAATATTTCTTTAACATGTATTCCAACCATAAAATGTATACTCAAGACCAGTCGTAAGTATTTGAAATGTGTCATAAATGTAATCGAAATAATGATTTAATTTGTAAAGAACAGGTATTTTGTTCAGTGTTGTTTACATTTCAGGCATCAACGAATGCTACACCGTGTAGGTAACCAAGTGATTATAATACTATTATAATCTGCATCTGATCCCACTCGACGCGTGTAGCTGCTTGGCGTATGTAATGATCCGCACGGCCGGTGGTTTCATCGACAGCGGGCCGAGCCTAGCCGTCACTGTGAAGCAACAGGGTCTCGGACGCGTGCGCGTTGCCACCCCAACTCGCATAAATGCCCCTGCGGGTCCGTTTCGCGCTCAGAGCCACGTCCGCAGCCGCCGCACTCCCCCGTCAGCAGCCCTCGGCACCGCGCGCAGCTACGACCTCGTAGCAATGTTCATATCACCTGTATAAATTCCCACCGCAGTTCTATACGTTGACTCTAAATTTACAGAGCTGTGTTATTTTTTGTGGCCATGACTTTTAAGTGACGATGTACGTTTTGTGCTGTGGTTGTGACCTGTGCCAATTTTAACAGGTAGGTGAATTTTTTTAACTGGTTTAGTGCAATGTTTTTTAAGGTAACATTTTTGTAATTTTTTTTAGTTTTTCAGAAACCACACTGGAGTAATAGACTTAATTCCGTGCATGCTGACAAGTGCTGCATGAATAAATGTCTGATTTTGATTTATTTCTTTTATTTTGTTATATTATTGGCAGATATTTGTGTTTGTTTTACCTTATCATTTTATTGCTTAATCAATCATGTGGTATTTGATAAGCACGGTATATTTTGTGTCGTTTTAAACAAACAAACGATAACACAACTGAGAAATAAAATGTGGATAGCACGATGATTTCTCGTTATACTGCCTGCACACTGACCTAAACTTAAATTTTATTGTATTATTTCCAATAAGAAAAGCCTAAGGTAGCTCACTGAGTGCAGCTAGTAGTTATCGTAATACATTTTAAAATAAGTAATTACCGATAAGTCCAGTCTAAATAATATTTAGCCAGAGGAGTCCTAAGAGGCAATGAAGAACTGGCCGGGTTATCTTTATTTGTTTGTGAAAATGTTTCATTTACAATACATACGTGTATTACAATTATGACATCAGTTTGGGCAACCAGGATTGTAAAAGTATATTGCTGCCCGATTCTTTTTGTAAACCGAGAGGTTCAAATTAAATACAATTTTAACTCGGTAGTAATTAATTACGTCACCCAAAAAAAACAATAATTTAATACTAAAACTACAAACAGATTTTTTTTGGGCGTAGCCGCGGGCAAAAGCTAGTATTACCATAAATGATGTTAAATAACTCTCTTAAACTTAAATAGCTAGTTATTAATCTTAATACATACTTATTCTTATGTAAAATAATCATCAAAATGTGGGTAACTAATGCAAGATCTCATAACATTGGCTCCGAAAAAGAAACAATTATTGGGTTGAAGGTAGTTCATTGGTTCTGTAAGATGTCAACCTGAGCTCCGACACGATGCCACTCGATTGATTAATGGATTGCTGAACTGTAGGCTATCGAAGATTACATTTCGCGTTCCTATTTGATTTCAATGTGTTCTGTGCTCTCATTCTGACTCGTTAGCTCGGTGAGCGAGGAAGTGAGCGCGAGAATCAGAATGAAATTAAAGCGAATTGTATGCCTGATTGAATCTTTTAGTGAAATTTCAAAAGAGTATAGTTAATTAATATCAACAGTAATGTATAATTATCTTTATTTCCTCTTTATTCTATCGCAACCAAATGCATGAAAACTAATTGTAAAATATGTTATCCCATTACACGATAGCTAAGAGGGAGTTCTGCCTGTGCAAATAATATTTTTATTTGAAATAGATCTATCTGCGGCTATCCGCAAGCATTGCACGTTTCGTTGATTATATAATACCCACATTATACCAACGCACAAAACATTAAGAGCAACCAAGAACATTGTTTGTATCATATTGTTATTGGTGCCTAAAGTAAGTTGGAAAAATGTCTGCAATACTGACGCGCTCAGTAACATCTGAGAGCGCTATGGTACATCAATACTCCGTTACAACGCTGAAAATAATTAAATATAATTATTATACGCCTAACTGCTCTATAAATAATGTTTCAAATATTTTAGAGCAAATTGTGAAGACAGATACTCACGCAGGTACCTAATACATTTTCATTTACCAGGATTTGATTTCCAAATATGAGTAAACGGAAGTATATTTCGCGTAACTACACGCGCATGGAGCGGCTACATAGCGCCAATATTTTATGCAAGCATTGTCACGCCTATTAATCAAGTCTTTAAAATTTATGCAGAACCATTCCGAAGTTCTGAATTCGCAATGCAAATTAAGAAATCGAAATGTAATATGAATGGATCTATTTATTTGAGTATAATTCTAGTTAGTACTGATTAGGTCTGGTTTACTTTTATAGACTCTTGATCATGCCACAAGAAGTGGGCCTGAAAATGTGGTAGGGGGACGTTTGTGTCATGTATTACTTTTAATAAGTTCGATGAATAATATATGTCAAGAGGCTGGTGTTTGTGTTCACCGCGGGACGCATGGCGCGGCATGGCGGCGGCTTGGGGCCTTATTCTCGGCATCTCTCCGCTGCGCTGCAAGTCGGAAACGGTATCGGCAAAGTGCGGAATGTACCGGAATAAAGTTGTAAGCGAGAACAGCGACATTTCGCGCCACCTGCTTCAGACCATACATTAACGTACGTGGACGGCATATCCACAGCCGAATTACAACTTTTTTATTTTACCACGTTTCTGTATTTGGTTTCTGCTTCGGATCGCTAATTAAAATGTCTGCAGTAATTCGCTGTGGATCATTATACTATAATCATAAAAATAGGGTATTTATTTTCACTATTTCAAGCAAATCCAAGTAACTAATTACAATCATGCATATCAAATTAAAATTCATATGCAAAGAAATTCAAAGAGGTATGTGCAGTCCCCAATCCGCACTGCAGTGGGACGTATATAGGCTGATGATGATGATGATATGAAATTAAAACTAAAATTTTAACTATGTCCAAATTGAATTAACACCACTTCACTAAGTACTTTATGAATTATAGCTTCCATCGGTATATAGCCACCTATTAATATAATTTTCTCCAAAATGGCCCGCAAAGTGTATTAGTCGCTTCATTTTGGAAGGTAAAGTGTATAGTTTCGGGTCAGATCTAAATTAAAAAATAAAAAACATTGCAGGCCGCCTGGAATGTTACATATAAATTCCTTTATTTGTCGAGTACCAAATTTTTTAAAAAGTTGAAAACGGCATAAGTATAAAAGACGGCACAGGTCGTATTCAGCCAATTCAACTCGTATTTTTCTGTTGCAAACGCGACGTTTTTCAATGTGTCTCAAATAATTCGCGTTTTTCGGTGGAAAAATACACTTGCGATTCGGTTTAAAAAGAAAAACGGCGGGAATTCATTAATATTTTCACGTTGTGCAACGATATTTAAAGTTTATTATTTCCCCATTTTTGAGAAAAGCACTATATTAGCCTTAGCCGGAATGGCAATTGCAGGCTTCGTATTATAATTAAACGCACTCGCAAGCTCGTCCGTTTAAACAAATACTCAGCCTGCAATTGCCTCCTTCCCGGCCACGGCAATAATGTACTATTTCTCAAACTTGCAATGAAATGTTGACATGACTTACTGCAAATTAGGTCCGGAAATACCACGTATCTGGTGCGATGAGTGAAGATGATATGTAAAGGAATTTCATACAACCTTACACACCTAGGCCTGCAAAGCTATCATATTTTGTTAATAAACGTCAAATTGTAATTGTGACACTGACACAACGTCTTCGCATTCAACCATCAAAAAAAAAACATTAGAACTAATGTAAATGTCACCGGGTAAAAGGTTACGTCAAACATGTTTAAAAAAAAAGTTTGGCACGTAAATTTAAAAAAGTTTTCTTTTCTTGTTGGCCGGATTTCTCAATAGTTCGTAATTATTTACAAACTTTATTGTTTTCCTATGATTTCATTACCCTAAAACATCAGTTCAGACAAATAACTATTATGTTTAATGATTAAAAATTATAAGTGTTTTCTTGCATTGTTGTAGTGCCTCGCCTATAGGTAGTTAGATATAAGTTCAAGTAACAGTAAACTAATACTTAATTTGCGGAATAAGCGGAATAATAGTGAGTAAGAAATGTGGGAGTGGGACACAATTATAGGTTATGATGTCTGCACTGTCATTTCCTGCTTGATTGACACTTGTTGTCATTGATAATGGTTTGTTCAGAAACGTATTATTTAGTTGTGTTTACCTAAGAATTGACTACTTTTTTATTTTTATTTCATTTCAAGTTTGAGAAACGCACTATACAAATCTCGGCGAGAAACGGGATTGCCGGCCGCGTATCCCTATCCTACTTGGCCTGCAACCCTTCGTTTCCCGGCCTCTATAGTAATGTACTATTAAAAGTAGACTGTACTATTCCGTTTCTGCAATGGACAAGTATAAGTATTATAACACAAACATAAGACGCGTGCAGATCAGTAAGACGAGAGAATAGGAAACATCAGTAAGATACAGCATTAGGTATTCAAATTATTTCACTAATAATAAAAATAACATAATAATATCCAACTTAGTAATGAGTTGATCTAATAGTATTGTATATTTTAGCCGACAGTAATGAGATATTTTCGGCGGATTTTATTTATACGAAGACGTAACGTCATCTAAACAAAATAATAATAATAATTAGATGTTTTGGTTGCGCAAATCACTTTATGAATTTAGTTTAAAACGGATGCTCTTTTGCAAAAGCGAATAAATCTTAGCAGATATAAAATATTGTAGAACTTCCTAATCTGTTTACTAGGTTTGTAATTGTGCGTAAAAGTCTTGTAGGATTTGGCACCGACTTCAGTTTTGTTTTCGTTTTTCTCTTTTTTGTTGTCTTTTGATGTAGAGGTAGGCCTATTTTTTACCTTGTTGGTCTGTATATTGCCAGGTTCTGGTTCCATAATTTATTGATAATATGTCAGTGTCGTTTGCATGTTGGTGTTCTCGTCTATGAACGTCACTTTCACCCTTTTTATTTTTTTTAGTTTTTTTTTGGTCCTTTTTAATGAAAACTTATTATTATCACAACCCAAGTGTATTATATTTTACTGTAATGTATTCTCTTCTACACGAGGGGCACTACAGGTAAAATAATTTCAATCTTAAAAGCGTACAATATTTAAGGAAGATTCATTTTGGAAGGGAAACATGCCGAAATAAAGTCGGTCATTTTTATAAAATTTAATCTCGATAATTTATTTTGGGGAGCGGAGAAAAGGGGGTGGGGTTGGGAGGCGCGCGGCATCGGTAAAGGTGAAAATCTATGCACTTGGAGTACCTACAGCCAAATATCCTAAGAAGCAAGAATCTCTCACTAAATTAAGACTCGGTACTATCAGATGTTTCACATTTTGATGCTAAAGATAGAATAACAGCAACTCCTAAACTACACAAAATAAACCCGTGGTGTTTGGACCCATTAGAAATAAAGACCCCTTCCAACAAGTAGTGGATGACATTGCAAAAAAGTACTTACCTACAGTTAGCAATAAGAACTTACCAAATTTTTTTTTAAATAATTCTTTATTGAGATACAAATATTTGATGAACCAAGAAGAAAGTGTGAAAACAATGTACCTATATGATGGACAGATTTAACAATAACAAGGGATATTTTATAAATTTAGCATAATAAGTACCTATTATAAATTGAAAATATTTTCCTGGGTGCAATATTCTCAACTTTAATAAGATTTGATTAAAGCCATTTTATTATTCCCACACCAGGTAACATCGAATTTTCTATCTAATTAAAGCCGAACACGGAAAGTTTCCTGTGAGCCATTTCTCCCGGTAGGTAACTAAACCTCCACCGCCCCCTATGCCCAGTGCGACGAAATGTGAAATTTCAATTCCACAGTAAGATTTTTATTAAAGTATAGAGGCTCGGGAACCGCTCGAATATAGTTGGAAACAAATAAACGACTTTGCCGAACTTTTTTTCCTTTTTATACATAAAAGCGTGGAGTTGATTTATCGCCGAAGCGGCGAGCGATCGTTGGTCCTGCGTCGAGTCGACGATTGGCATTGCATTTCAATATTTTATGGGAACTTTTTTGCACAGCTTATTGAATTAAAAATTGTAATTTAAAAAGTTGACACTTATTCCTGATTTAAAAATAACTTCATACAACACTTACTAATCTTACCGCGGTATTGGAACGACATGAAAAAAATATCACCGTAGTAGGATTTCAACCTGCATGATCCTTTCGCGAGCAGGACGTGCTTTACCAATTAAGCTACAGGCCCAAAATTGCTACTGTGTCTTTGAATACTACTACTACTGTGTCTACTGTGTATTTGTCGTTCAGTTTAAATAAATGAATTGAAACTGTAAATAGACAGAACCTGGTAAATAAGTTATAGACTAAATTATTATATTTTGAGTTAATAATAGTACTTTGGGACAGACATAGTAGCAACAACTATTCAGGCCTGTCCTTTTCTATATCGGTATTTTTGTGATGTCGTTTAGTTACAGCTTAGCAGTTATAACTTATATCAACCGTAAGGCCAATTCCGCATGGTTGGGCGTAATTTGTATGCGGTATTTTGTACTTTATCGAGAGCTTACTGATGTCGCCCAAATTTCCTTACTTTCACAAGATTTTACATGTGATAAAATAGCGTCGTTTAAATTTGATTATGTTGTTAAATGATGTATTGTTGTACGTATAATATGATTTTTAATTTCCTAGTGT
Source organism: Epinotia nisella (assembly GCA_932294315.1). Lineage (NCBI taxonomy): Eukaryota > Metazoa > Arthropoda > Insecta > Lepidoptera > Tortricidae > Epinotia > Epinotia nisella. The sequence goes on along the minus strand of OW028673.1, from coordinate 15,532,519 downwards.
CAGTTGTATATCAGTAGCCTTTGAAGAATCTTATAATCTACCAATCCAACCGCAACCCGCTTAATTTAGAAAACAAAAACGACGTATTCTGCCTGTAAAGTACTTAATGCACCCAGGTGCATTTACTTATACGTAAATCATTTAAAGAATAAAATGAAAATCAATGTCAAATTTAACGAGAGAGAAGATGTTCTGCATATTTCCGAAGGATCATAATATTATTTTTTTCCGATATTGTAAATTCCGAAAACCATGTTTCGCTGGAGGAATTTTTTGATTTTTCAGAATATAATATACACGGTGCCCGTGAGCATTGCGAGAGATTTTAATCACGAATTCCTGAGGCTATAAGGAGTAATAAATGTTATATGAAGTTAGGTCGAATTATGATTTTTATTTTTTTTCTTATTTTCATACACAATAATTGCTAATCTAGTAAAAACGAGTCTTTAGGACGAGCTGTCAAAGTAGATGGTTAAGTCTCGCAACGTCACAATCATAAAGGTGTTTCATACTGGAGATTTCATTACAACATTTTTACACAAAAATGGAAATATCTCTAAAACCGAACCGAATTTACTGACGTTACTTAACATTTTTAACTTAAAATATAGTCAGGAATATCCTGTTAAAATCTCTCGCAATGCTCACGGGCACCATGTATAGTATTTGTATTGTATTGTATTATATCATACTAACCGCACCTTCCTTAACCTATTAAAAATTCTAATGAATCATCTACGTCGAAATGGTAATTTAGCAGAAAATCGCGTTCGGAATTTTGAAATTTCGGAATAATGATGGTTTTTGCGTGTCGGGAACACGCAAAAACCATCATTCTAAATAATCTTTCATATAAGTAGGTTTTGCGGTCCCTTCTTAAAAAGAACTTAAAGATAAGTAGTTGTTGTTTCGTGTTAATAATGTACATACCACGTTACTAAAAGCACCTTTAACTTTTAAATAAAACTACATAGCGGTTATATCCGCCTTCATAGCTAGTTTACTTTCAGCGATTTAAAGTGCTTTGAAAATAGTTCGAGAGCCGTCAGCCCGAAGAAGACCGATGGTGAAGGCATCTACTTAATGCTCACTTTGTGTTCGTGTCTTCCAATGCATTCAGCCTCATGTCAGGCGTGAACGAACATCATTTTGTTTCTTTAATTTCACACATCTTATATAGGTATATAACTTTAGGTCTTTCTCGGGTTTCGTAGAGAAAAAACGGAACCTTTTGGGATCACTTTGTTGTCCGTCTGTCTGTCAAGACCCTTTATCTCGGGCACGCGTGGAGATATCGAGTTGAAATTAAAACCATATACATGTACAGGGTCTACAGTCCCTTGAAGCTGTAAAAAAATCAAACTGCTAAGTTAACTTTAAAAAAAATACGGCCGTTTTTGCCGCAAAAACGGTTGTCTATCGTTTGCCCGAATTTCATTTGCCCGAATTTTATATTGCATAACATTTCATTGTCTATAATATTAATTTGACACAGTATTATTTTCTATAATGTTGTATGCCCGAATCATTCATATGTCATAAACTTTATTTGCCATAATTTTACTTGACAGAATATTTGTTTGCTAAACTACATTTCTGCGAGCCGTTCGAATGTTGCGAATGTTCAGTTCTGGCGCTTCGCCGGCCGCTACCACGGCACGCTCGCTTCCCTCGCTCGGCTCGCGCGCTTTAGGGTCCCAGTTATACCTAACACTCCTCCTCGCTTCGCTCGTCGTTGTACCTACACTGACCTGCCTTAGGGTTGATTGGATCAAAGGCGGTGAGAACATGAGAAATCAAACAATAATCACCTACATCCAGGATTTTAAACCAAATCCAAATCCGTTTGCAAGTGAAAAGATAGAAACACTATACATTACAATCAAGTTATTTGGCAGAATATTAAGACCCTTTTCTTTTTGTTCCAAATGCCTTCAAACGAAGTTTTTACTATTTCATCAACCTTTAATAGTTTGTTTACTAATGTACTTACATGTGGAGGGTATATTTCTATTGATTCATGGCACAACTATTTTTATTATTTGTAGTGGTTTGTTGTAGTAGTCAGTGTATTATAGAGTAATCATGGATACAAATAGGGATTGTGAGTTGTTTACAACATCTAAAAGTGGTGTTAAGTTAAATGTAAACGGATATTCGTACGAAAAGAACAAAAAAGTGAGAAATAAATTCTACTGGAGCTGTGAGTTACGTAAGGAGTGACATTGCTATTCGTGTGCAGTAACATTTCGTGAGATGCGACAACGCACACATTATTAAAAGCGGATAACGGTTTTTGAAAGGTGCATATGGCAAATGATTTTATTGCATATGATATTATGGATTATGAAGTTTCTGGCAAATTATATTTTGGCATATGATATTATGGAAAATAACAATTCTGTCTTATGGATACCTATTTGGTAAATAACAGTTACGGAAATATGATGGCAAATGAAATTCGGGCAAACGAAGGAATAGCGCAAAAAACGTATATTTCGACACTCTCAAGGCAATCAAAATTTATAGGATACTTTCCGATGAACTAGAACTATGCAATTTGGCAAGTAACATCGTCTTATACTACAAGTACAGGAAAAAAATTGAAAACTATTGTAATTAAATCATAAAAAATATAGTACGTAATCAATCATCGTTTAAAGTACCTACCTACAAATTTGTACGGAACCCTCGGTGGGCGAGTCCGACTCGCACTTGTGCGGTTTTTTTTAAATTAAAAGTCTTTTCTTTTTCAGGTAAGCGACTAAGAGCACGCTTTCTGTTAACGAGGTTGTGAGTGTCCAGGTAGATATATTTATAGATTACTTTCGACCGCATCGATTGGCAGTTTTATTTAGTAGTGCAACATTCATCAGCACACGTACGCTACAGCGAATCGTTTGAAATAGACGAAGTATGTAGTTCGAATAGCTGAAGGCAATGTAAACAAGTTAGCTGTTCAAAAATCAGTGTGAATTTTAAACGGCACACTGACGGAATTCCGCCGGTGTCGGCCCCGCGTAACGCGCCAACCAAAAAGGTAAATGGGTCATAAAGGCATATCAATATTGACCGCGCAACTCCCGTCCAACGTACATCATGGCCGTTATATTGGCCATACCTCACGTTATGCGGGGAAGCCATTTTTTTCAGTACTAATTTATGAACGTGTCGCTGAATTTTTAAATAAAAGCGGCAACGTAATTTTATTCAGACTATTGATCTATACTAATTATTGACTCACTTGATCGTGCACTTATATACGGAAATGGATATATACAACCCATAATTGGCGCGTGTATATTGAGTAATTATCTTGTTTTCCTACTTGTACAGCTGGCTGCACAATAACTTCTACAAAATTGAACTTTATCTAGAAAGAGACTTAATTACGTGGTTATTTTGAACTTTCGTTAATTAGCCTTTCTTTATAATTTGGACGAGAAAACCTCATTTAATTGCGAAGTAGGTGCCGTGTAATTACAGAGAACGGCGCGAACAAAAGGATAAATATAAAAGCTGTTGTTCTATTCAATTCTTAAATATTTTATTTCAATTAGAACCTTCAATTGTGTTAGCCCGGCCCTATTCTCTTAAAAGGCTCAAAAGAAGCGAAGTAGTATTGTAAAATACTTAGAAATTGACATTAGTCAAACCTATAATCACTGATCAGTTCAATGCGAATGTTAAAATGTAAATATTTTATGTAATGAAAATAATGTCCATAAAATTATCCTCATCATCATCAGCAGTAGTCCCCACGCCGGCCCAATTATAAATTTAAAACAAGATAATTAAAATAGTTTATTAATAAGACTAGGTCTAATATATCCCATACAAAAAGTTTTATTATTTATGGTAGGTACCTACCGATCAAATTTAAGTGTATTTTCAAACGGCATACTTTGGATCGTATTAGCACAAGGGACGTTTTAAATTTGGCGATGTGTTGGGCCCGGCTGATAACACTTTATGTTCACAAAGAGTTGTTTTAGGCCCCAATTTACGTAATGAACTGGTATAACGTCTAAACGGGAATAGCCTGTTTTATATGATTTTATAGTCGCTGTCGTGGAATGTGCTGGAATACATTTTCTTTTTCATTTTATTTAGGTAAACAAAAAGTCACTACAAGGAAATTTTGATATTAATAGCCTTATAAATAAATACAATATGTGTGACCAACACCGTACACCACATATTACTTTTTTATATGATCATCATTCGGAGTAAGTCAGCCCTTGAAGTGTTGTGAATCCAGGGAAAAAAACTAAAAACAAAGAAAAATAAAAAATTACATACCCGGTCACATTAAGAGAGGGAATTGATAATATAAGTTAATATTACATAATTAGTAGGTACATAGCGAGAACATCAATAGCTTTGCTGAGTTAAACTAAGTAAACAATATCGAAAGTGTTTCAGTTATTTTATATTATTTTTGAGTACATCTATTATTTGTTTTTTGTATGAACGAATACTAGAGCTAAATATGTCTATTTGATTAAAATGATCATTGTAATTGAGAACGATTCTGCGCAGAGCAGCACGCTCACGGGCTACATGCGGCTAAGATAGAAGGTATGTGCAGAAAATGCTTAAGTTTCTCAGTGTTTAATGTTTAAACTTGACAGTCAAATGTACCTAAGCAAAGCAGCTCTCGTGTTACTGTTCCTGTTATTAAATATTAAATTTTTCTGGAATTATGATCAAAATTGATCATATTTTAAATGTTTGGGATATTAAACCGGGCCGTGAAGCGGGCGCCGGTAATGAATGTTCATACAAGGCTACGCTTAGGCTAATTGTAACTTCTCGACCTATGTGTACGTAACGTCAAAGAAATCGAAAAAAAGTACCTTTTTGTCCTTGTCAATATTACAATAAGGGATGAAAATGTGTTTTATCTTACATTAGCTTGTAAGGCGCAAATTGTATCATTCGATTCTATGTTTCCTCAAATCATTTCCGAAGTTGTAAATTAACTGTTCATAAGTGTAACCACCTATAAGTAACAATTCTTAATTTTGTCGTTGTTTACTCATGATTTGCTTTCTTTAATTTTGCGGATTGTATATTTACTGAGGGACAATAATATTACGAGTATTATTTTGTAGAAATAAACAATTGAGAGGGCGGCCGCTGCTGATGCTGGGCGCCCCCGATAACGCCGGGCGTGCGGACGAATATGTTAGCGACACACCGACTTTTAGCTGATGGAGACGACACCGATTATCATCACTTTTATGCAAAGTTAGTTTCCAGTCTAAAACGACTCAGATGTTCTTAGAATATACTAGAAGGACGTATATTAAAATAAAGTCCTTTTAGTGCATTAGTTGCTCGAATCAAAATGTACAGACTAGCGTTTCTACAGATAAAAACCACAAAAAGTTACAGGGTTACAGTCAACAGACACAAGCGCTTTAATAAGGTCATGTATATTAGCCACCAATATTGTGTAATGCCCTAGACACACGTCCGCACAGCAATGTGCACCGCTATGCGGCCACTTGTGACCTCAATTGAAGAATCTGCACCAAAAGATTCTGGAATACTCGGAGTAATTAATACTCGTATCTACTATTCAAACCAGATATTGGAAGCTGTAAAATTGTAATGGATTGATCCAAGAAGCGAATATATTATTTAGACTTTTACTTCGCTAAAACCAAACTTAAGAAAATATAAATTACCTTCCAGATAGTTAGGTCAAAAACATGAGATCACTAGTACGGGAAAAACATCGATAATTGAGTTTTCGATATTCTGATGTCTGATCATTTGACAACTGTCAAATAGGGGCTGATTATGTCATGGAGAACTATCAAAATCCATAGATATAACCGACTATAAGGAGAGTAATTGTCCTTGTACATGGATAGCTACAAGATAATTCTCTAGAATTTATCTAATGATTAATGTTGGATTGAGTTCCAAATCTCAAAGAAAGAAGCCATCGTAACGGAGGTACATTAATTTGGTAGACCTGTATATTTACTTGATAGATATTCCCTCCGTCTGAATAAAAAACACAAAGAAAAAAAATGTTCTTCTGCTCCGGAGGGAACGGTTCGAGTAATGGCGTTGCATTTTGAGTTAAGGATCAAAGTACTCGCAACGCATCGCTACGTGAAAAGGCGGAAGATTCTGAGTCAGCTTTTTAAAAGTTAATTGAATCTTACAGACATTTAGAAATGTTAGCATTCCTATGTAGTTATGACAAAAGAGTAAGGAAATGCTATTTATTTACTACTAGGTGTACCTGCGACTTCGCTTGCATGGGGACGTGGTTGCTGTGGGTGGTGTTTCGCTGCTGTTAGCGTGTATATGTAAGTTCCCATAGGTATTTGAATGAATATTTCTTATGCTTTATCATATGATATCTCGTTTGGTGAAGGTACACCTGATTGAAATTATTAATAGTTATATTGGGCAGCCTGCCATTTTGACGTCACTGACAGCAACATTAATTTATCGTCCCGTAACACTAAATGCCTCCGTGTCCATTTTTAACAGAATTATGTTGCCTAACACCATCAGTCAAACTGACTTCGTACATTTGGATTAAACGAATTAAGGTTGAAATCACCTAACAGGACATTTTTCGAGGATTGAAACATACATATAGCATTATACTATAGTAAATACTATAGTTCGGTGGTAAGTAGGCAACACATAACACAAATTTTATGTCTCTCTTTGCAATACTAACAAATAAAACTTCCTTGTCGTCAGTTAAGCCATCAATATTATCGATAACTTGTACATTGAAAACATCTCTTACAGCTACCAAAACGCCTCCCCATCCGACATCGCCAACTCGGTCCTTCCTCAATACGATATAACCTGGAGGGAAAACACTCCGCTATTCACAGAGCTGGTGAGAAACGTCTCTGAGCGCTACGACGTCTGGGCGGTGTACTTCCTCGTTCTTCCGAAATGTCGCCGTTTTGGACCGTAGCCCCCTGACATTCAGATAATAGAGGCTAAGTGGTCGTCTACGCTTGCTTTTCCGCTTGGGAGCGAAATGACTGCTGCCAGGGCCTAACGCAAATATCCTTGGCCCAGTTACCCGGGTCGCTTTTTTGACTTTGACGAGACGCTAATTTTGAATGATTAGTAGTCCCCACGGGCCTTTAATGCTTCAATAGAGCAGACGTCCTCGCCTAGTATCGACTTCAAGTGGCAGGTGATTTGCTCTACTGTAGTCCCTACCTTAAGGTAAATACACATGGATGTGCTGGCGCCGCTCACAAGCTTCTAGTTGTGTAGCGCTTGGAGCCGAAGTCACGCATTACACCGGATGTTCGTCAACGCCCTTGATCCACGGTTCGAATCGAAATCATCCCTTAGGATTGTAAAACCAGGGTTTTAAAAAAAGCAACCCCTATTTTATACCGGGTTGAATTTCATGTTTAGGCTTTAATCTTCTGCCATCTAATATTAATCACATATATAAAATAGGTCCTTTCCTTAACTTCTGACAGACAACGCATAGCCTAAACCGCTGAAGATAAAAGCATGAAATTTGAAACATTTATTTTTCAGAGGCGCATTAATGAGGGATTTTTTGAAATTCAATCCCTAAGGGGGACAAAATCCCTAATTTCTTTTCTTATTCTTTTTTTGGTTCCTATAAAACATTGTATGGCAATCCATTATTTTTGAATGTAAGTAGATCTTTGAAATTTGAGAATTGGCTTTTCGGTCAAATAATAATAAGATTCCCTTGAAACATTATTGGATACGTTAAAAAGGGGGTGAAAGTTTATTTGAAAATTAAGTTATTTTCAGACTTAGAAGCTATCCATGACTTTGGTTACAAATTTTAATAACATTATATTCTACGTTCATCAAGTATCTTGAGTAAATCAACCCTGAGCATGATAAAATCAGAGGATAATACCACGACACATAATTTTGAGTTTGTTCATCAACACTACTGCTGAACTAAGAGTCTTGAAATATGCAAGGTAGGTTACCTATTTAAGGAGGCAAGCAATAAGAACGGGTTTTACAAAATTCATCCCTTCATCATCATCATATCAGCCGAAAGACGTTCACTGCTGGACATAGGCCTCCCCCAAAGAATGCCACAATACCGGTCCTGCGTCACCCACCCGCATCGAGCAAACTCCAGGGACCTTTTATTTACCAGGTCATCAGTCCACCTTGTGGGGGGCCTACCTATACTGCGCCTTCCGGTACGTGGTCGCCACTCGAGAACCTTTCCGCCCCAACGGCCATCGGTTCTACGTGCAAGCTCGAAGGCATTTCTTAAGTTGCAAAGCAAATTCATCCCTTAAGTTGGTTTAAAATAGGCTTAAATGTTTGTATGGAAAACGAGTAGGTAAAGTGCTGAATTTTAGTTCATGTGGTGACGTGGAAACGAGCAATATTTGTATATATATTTGCAATCATGTTGTCGGAAACGGCTCTAACGATTTTGATGCAATTTGGAATATACAGGGTTACGGGGGCGAGAAATCGATCTAGCTAGGTCTCATGTCTGGGAAAATACGTTTTCTCCATATTTTCTCTGTTTTCACTCGAGCAGAACTCGGTTGCCCAGGGACTGAGTACTTAAGTGAGAAAATTGTACCTATCTCTGTTTTAACGGTTTGTAACGAAAGTACATACGTATTGTAGTTCGCTATCATTATCTATCGCTATAATTGGTCAGCAACACAAATAAGCTATTCAATACTTTGAAAAGCATACAAGATTTAATTGATTATAAATAAAATTGAGCTACAACTTTTGATATGCAAAGAATGTTTACAAACGATCAACAATGTAACCAATGTAAAAGCCTAATAAATTGTCGACCAGTAAAATAATGTATTCACAGTAAATGTGCATAAAACACATAAAAACTTTTTGATCAGGTGTTTTCCAAATATATTTTATTTGTCAGTATAAATTGCCATTGCCATTAATTAGTCAGTATACAGAATCCAACTACTTACAGAAATGTAGGTTAGGTTAGGTAAGGTTAGAACTACGATACCAAGAGAACCGAACTGCTACCAGAAATTTGGATTAGGTTAGGTTAGAACTGCTGACCATTTTTGATCAGAAGTTACCCATCATCAGTCAATCAATCAGTCAAAATAATTTATTCTCTAATACCGTTAAAAAGGAATGGGACTGGAAAGTTCTGCGTCTTTTGGCATAAGATAATTTTGCTTAAAATAGAGGTAGCCCCAACTAGAGTGAGTAGAACTACTCAATGGATTTTGACAAAATTTTCTAGTATTGTAGCGTAAAACAATACCGACATCCATACAGGTCGGCTTTGTCACCTAATCCCAAGATTTGGCATAGGCACTAGTTTTACGAAAGCGACTGCCATCCCAGACCAGACCTTCCAACCCAGAGGGAAAACTAGACCTTAGGTATTGGGATTAGACCGATTTCCTCATGATGTTTTTCCTTCACCGAAAAGCTAACGTTTACACATTCCGTACATAAGTTCCGAAAAACTTATTGGTACGAGCCGGGATTCGAACCCACGACCTCCGGTTGACAGCGGCATGTCTGAACCACTAGCCTTATTTTGTAAACGCATATTTTTATGATTTTAATTATATTTTGTAATTTATACATCGTTAAAATAATTTGATGGTTTACTATACATTTAGCAAACACTAGGTTATCAATTTTAACATAAGGAAACTATCCTTACGTATTGTTATTGCAATGAATATTGTGAATATTACCTATGAGCTCAGCGTTTGTATTTCAAATATCTAATTTATTAATAGGCACTGCCGGGTTACGAGTAGGTAGTGGTTATTTATTCACATGAAGTAGAATGAAAGCATATTAAATTATTCAACAATAAGCTTGTAACGAAATACGCTCTGGGCTGATGCTGTTGTGCTTAGTTTCCCTTGCACCCGACGCGAGGGGCTGCCATGTCGAAATTATTATAGGGGCAAATTTTAAGCAAATATCTTTCTTTGCAGGAGTTATGGCATATTTTGAAGGTACTATATATTTCAATAAGTATGGTTACAGCTTAAGCTATTGCTATTCAATATGTACAGGGTTATTGGTAGTTTAATTGGTAGTTTATTATTAAGGGGTTATAGGCGAGGTTAATTGCACTATTGCATAATGCATTATGTGGTCTAAAATATTGCAATCATCCTCTATAACCCCTTAACAGGAATACATTGAATTACCAATAACCCTGTATATAGGTATATTATTCACTAAATAATATGAAATATTTTTCAACACAATTGCTCGTAAAGGGCTTTATAATGCGCAGGCATACTGAGCTACAATATATGTCACTCATAAGTTAGTTATAAAGCAAGGTTTTAACTCAAATACGATTTTGAAAATCTATTTATAAATAAACCAAAACGTATAAAAATTAACAAAACATTTTCCACTGAATTGTTAAAGATCTAAAGATTTTAATGTGGTAATTTAGCGTCTCTGTAAAATATATTTAACAGTAATATATCGTGACTGTATGCCGAATGTTCTTTGCCTTTAGTATTAGCGATTAGTATTATTTTTGTTTCAAATATATTTGTTTCCTCGTAAATGTGATGAAAAACATTGCGTGCGACACGTAGGCTAAGAAAATCTCTTAGCGTACTTGTGGCACAATGCACTATTACAACACTATAAAGTACCTACAGATTTCAGGCCCTACATTAAAAAGGACCTATGATCTTATGAAATGATCTGTGACAATCTAACTCAAAAATTTAAAATTCACGGGCAGATAAAACACATATAAAAAAATTAATGTAACTTAGTAACTTGTCAACTACAATAATTGTAGGTAACTGTGGTGTACAAGTATGTATTAAAAGGACGTCGCATCGAAACGCCGTGATAACTTCTCTAATTAACTTGCTTCGCGTATTTTAAATGAAATTGAATATTGTGTACCTAGTAAAAGTTTTTTACGAGGGAAATAAGGTCAGTGAGAGAGTTCGGGAAACGGTTACAAAGGAGCAATGAAACTTTCAGTACGTATTTACCGCAGACGCGTGCCCATGAAGTTTCGGCTAACGAGGGTCCCGCCGGAAGCTACCTGACCCTTTCAACGTCATACATTATTTCATGTTATCAGAGCTCGCTTCTTAAAACCATCCGTTGCAATGGTTTAAAACATGAGGCTTCCTAAATAATCAATTAATAAGGTAAACGTCCGAGTGCTCGACACTGTACTAGTATATGGCATGGGCACTCTATGTCAAAGCAATATGGGTTAAATTCGAACTAAGAGGATTTTGCTTCATTCGAATTTAAGCCATGTCACTTTGACATAGAGTGCCCATGCCATATACTAGTACAGCGTCGAGCACTCGGACGGTTACCTTACAGTCTTTAAATTGTTATTAGTACCTAGCGGGACATTATTTCCCGCTGTTGCTTAAATATGTTTTCTAAATCTTTGTCCCATTAAGAATTTTCTATAGTTCAAAACTCGGTTAGAAGCATGCACAATTTTACAAGATTTTATAAATTTAATAAAAATAATTTATAATCAATTAAATTAACTATTTTGTAAAAAATATTTTTACATGAAATAAAAATATTTGGAATAACACCGAACCTATAAAAATATATGTTTCCTCAATACAAACTGACACATGACTATTAATGTGAAAGCCACTCACTAACTGGTTCACCAGTTAATTATCTAGTCATTAAATTAGTAGAAAGTTGGTGCCTACGTTCATAACTGAACGCAGGATTATTCTGATGTATGATTTAAGCCGCACACTGTGGTTACACCTTTTAGACAACATTTCCGAACGTCCATTAAAGGATTTGGGGGATTAAACAAGTTCCCTTTAAGCTAAGTCTTGTTGCCTCCAGTTTTTGTACACAAGCGTACGGTTACATCAGCTGGTTATTACTGCATTGGGATAAATAATAATATTTAAGTACCTGCAATATAAGTACCTACCTCATACAACCAGGTTAGGTATTAGGGTGGATCTGAAAAACCTTGAATGAATGGAATAAATACTCTAAACGTATGGCATGTCATTACTTGCCACAAGTACGGTAAGATATGATTTACGAACGGGAGTCTATTAGAAGCCCGACGCCGAAGGCGGAGCGATTTGATGACTTGAGTTTGTAACATTCTTACCGTACGTGTCGCATTTAATGTTTTTCATCACATTTGCAATTTCAACATTTTCAACTTAAATCGATCTTGGGAAGTTGGTCTTTGACTAGCACAACAACAACCTTGTTAATGTTGACGAACAAAGAAACATTGTAATAGTACATTGTGTTACAAGTACGGCAAGATATAATTACAAACGAGAGTCTACTAGAAGCCCGACGCCGAAAGCGGAGAGCTTTGATGATTCGAGTTTGTAACAATCTTACCGTACGTGTCGCGTACAATGTTTTTCATCACATTTGCGACGAAACCAATACATTTTTATCGAAATTGGTACTAATCGCAATAAAAACTACAAAATGTCAGTCGTCTATTTTGGTGAATTTGACGTGAGGCGCTTAGAGCAAAGATCCTTCGATATACAGCCACGATTTAAAATCACAGTTGAAAATATTTTACACGGTCAATAAATTGCTACAGTTCAGTTTTTAAATCTTTAAATCATTCTGTTAATATCGGACGGACGAATATGCTATAAGGACAGACGAAAATATATACATGCGAATTCACGTATTTGCAAGTTTTTACATGAATCATGATGTTTCTAGGATAATAAATAAGTTGACATAACGTTACGATTACGATACGATTGAACGTCCAGGAGCAATAACAGAGCATTACAAAAGTGCACCCGTTTGCGTTCACGAGGATTGAATCGATCTACTGTATTGCTGCACCGGCCGGCGAGGAAGCTTCCTATGTAAGCACATTAAAATAGCTACTAAAGTGCTCTTTTCACGAGATTCGTTGAAGCCAAAGCTGAATGCGCACCGTTTGGTATTGAAGGTGTTCTGAGTGGATGAAAACATGTGTGCTGTGCTGTGCATACGTATTAAGCAATGTTACGTGTATATAACTTTGCATAACATCAGATTTAAGTAAGGACAGGGCGCAATACTAAAATAAAATGCAAGTTGACACATATTTAGCAGCGTTATAGTTTACATTTTGTCTTAATTTTACGTCATTTTGACGTGTCACTGTTTTCGCTAACTTTCGGGTGCGGCAGGCTAAGTAATGTATGTATTTAGATTTAGAAGATCGAACGTTGTGTCGATCACGGCATGGGACAGTCAGGGCTATTAATATACGTACATCAAAATTTATATATCCTTATTTAAGTACGTATAATAATATCCCTGACTGTATGTATATACTACAAAAAATTCGTGTTCTTGTTATTATGTCTAACATCACACTTCCTAATTGCTACAATAGCTGAAAATTCCGTCGTAGCTTAGAAGGCATGATTATGTTTCAGTTTGAAATGAAATGCGTGTAATGCAAAAATAACGGCACAAGTAAATACAAGGACCCACGTCAGAGCGGACTCCGGCCTACATTAAAGAAAGAGGCTTATGTCCATACATAAATCCGAATTAAAACAGAAGAGACTCGAATAAATAATGTAGGCTCGTTATTCAGAGGTCTTACGTCGTCCGGCCTACTTTATACTTACGGCCATGTTTTCATTTTTCGTATTTAAAAACTCTGGTAATTATGAGTAAGCAAAATTTTGCGGCAGACGCATTTTCCCTGTACCGATTAATTTATGGGAGTTTTTATTTAGGGGACCGCCGTGACGCCAGTCACGTGGATCATCAGCCTACCGACATAACAAAAGTTAGCTTACGTCGCATGAAATAACATTGTACATATTTAAAAACGATTCCTACTCAGTTGGGTATTGAAATATACTTAGAATTCATTGCAACCTTTATTGAGGGCTTTCAAATATCGTCAATCAATTTGCAAAAAAACTCAAACTCATTAAGAATACTACTACTTTACAATATACAAGTTATTTTAAACGATACATTGCACTTTCACACACGCACCACGCATCACAATAACCACATTCACTATTACAATGTAATTAAATTACAATTATCGTTATTGTTAAATGCATTGCTGAACAATAGCGTGTTACTCGTATCAGTTCACTGGTATTGTTCGATGCGTGAATTCTTGATGGGTGTTACCTTGGTAACGATTCAAATAGTAAGTAGGTAATTCAATATTGTTAGAGCGGAAACGGATCCGGTCCCGAGAAGATATCTATACTTAAGTAAAATCTTAGTTTAATATGTTATGTAGGTATATGAACAATTTTTAATGCTGTATTAAAACTGGGTTGCTATTACCCTATATAAAGTCTTAATGGTCGCATCGCGCAGTGCACAGTCAGGTCAAACCATAAGGGTGAGGCCAGACGAGCGTAATTCGTGAGCTGTGAATCGCGTAATTTCGGTTCGCCCATAGATGGGCAAGCCGAAATGTCCATCTATGGGCGAACCGAAATGACACGACTCACAGAGCGCTCAAATTACGCTCGTCTGGCCTCACCCTAAGACGTAAGCAACAATAAATAATGAATTCTGCAGGGATTTCGAAAATTGTAGATAGTTAAGTACCTACAATTAAACTTATTCCACTTTATAACAAATACTTGAAAATTTACATATTCTTTTATTAGGTCCCTATTCCATAAACTTACCTTAATAATGTACCTTCTTAACATTAACTATAGTTACTTACTAAACTTGCAAACTTTTTTTTATTACTTCACGTAACGAAATAGCGACTCTCGACAGGGAGTCTATGCGGCCAGCCTTATGGGAACCTGCAGTCTGGGTTCCAAGAGCTCAATCCAGGGTTTTTATAGTTCTTTTCCTATTTTTCATTTTGGTGGTATTTGCTCGTTTTATACATTCATCAAGTTACAACGCACACACATATCGGCTTTTACATTAGATAGCTTTGTTGCTGTGCTACATAATAAATTCGGTTGAACGTATGTCACTTGGAAATATTTTGAGTATTACGCGTATTTGCATTACCTGTTATGTTGGCTTCGATTCTGCATTTCATTGAAACACTCTTGCTCGAAAAGGTTTGTTGTCAGCCGAAATCTCCTTTTTATGACAGAATTACATAGTTATTTCCAAGCCTCGGCTACCACATACCTATCGGTCGCATGCTAGTGCGACGGCCTTAATAAAGAATGTAACAGATTTGAAATGGAGACTCGGATTTTGGACGTACGGATTCCATATGTACCTGCATATGACCGATTGGAATGGAATAACTAAACAGAGTAGATTTGCGACTATGTTAGGGGTATTTGAGAACAATAACGATTCGGTTTTTTTTTAATAAACGAAGCCGTCCGGTATAAATATGTATACAATCGGTCCGGTAGATATGTATTAAGCAATCAAAATAAATAGGTATTTACCACAGATCTAAACCACTCGGACGCAGGTAGGTAAATTTGCGTGCAAAATCAAGCTAAAAAAACACGTTACATTTCAATACAATATATTGTATTGCTTAGTTCTGTTTTTCCCCTACATCGAATAAATACTTGTCTGAGCACTTAGTCTATTAACTCTGACTAAAATCTGACAGGACAAATATAGGCACACTTGTATACAACTTGTACGGTCGACCCCAAAAATATACGTTTACACTATTCGCCTTATTGCAATGGAATAAGGTGCAAAAGTGTAAAAGTGTACGTGCAACTTATAGTTTGATAATAGGTCACTAGAGGACAATTTCCGCATAGTAAAATAACACAAATTCTGTTGCCGGATCACCGTTGCGGACAGACACATTATCAATTATCCCTTTGCACGATACCTAAAATGCCAGTAATTATTACGCAAAGGCATGCCCGCGTGTTTTAGCGAGATTTAGATCGGATTCGATTGCGAATTGTTCAACACAGTTTGATTTACGTATTGCTTTGTCTTTATTCAGCATTCAAAGCCTATTGTTTTCATGGGATAATGTATTGTACTTGCTGACGTATTGGTCGGTAAATATATTCGTTTAAATAATATTGTACACGCCCCGAATAATAAAAACTCTTAAAGACAGTTTATAAAAGTGTATCTTTTACTTTTTTAGGGCTCTGTAGCCAAAATGACATAAACGGAACCCTTATAGTTTCGTCATGTCCGTCTGTCCGTATGTCACAGGCATTTTACTCGGAAACTATAAGGTGTATTTGAATGAAATTAGGAGTATATGTGTATTTTGATAGCCATCATAGTTTACGGAGGCACTATACAGGGCGTCCCACGGCTATGCCACATGGAGGGAAAGTACCTTGAATATTGTAGATGGAACATTTTACTGAAAGAAGACATTATTTTAAGTAATTACCTTGTTGAACCGGGAATCGAACCCGCTATACGAGAAAAAATGTTTTTTTTTTTTAATTCACGGTCTTCTTTTTATTTCTGACACTATGTTATTTAGCAAAAAATAATCATTATGATGAATATACGTACGTAATACATTCCGCTAAAACATGTTTAATAGTTGTTTCCTCCCCGCAGTGTGGGCGGGCAGGAAGCGTCGTTACTAATACCTATTACCTTTAAGTGTCTATTTAGTTTAGAGCATTGTGGCCAGTTACGATACCAGTCAGCAACCTCAGATTACTCTTACCCAGTTTTGATAAAGAGGATAGGTACCCACTTTGTATGTGACATGAGTCCCCAGCATGCTTGACTGAAGTTGACTCTCCATACAAACGTAGTTTGGATCTCATTTTAAAGCAGCATGCTGGAATAACATCATGAGCGTTTTTATACACAGGATCTGCCATATTTATTTAGGTCGGAAAATTAGTTTCTTTTATAAATTATAATAGAAAAAAATAGGCGGTTACCTAGACTTTGTGTGCAAAACATTACTACATACTTATAACTATTTTAATTTCTAGCATCAGAAACCGTTTCTGACCGCTATATCTAATATCGAATCCATGTGTCTAGCATGTCGTTTTAAAATGAAAACCAAATTACGTTTCGAGAGTCGAGCGTCCTGGCGACTCCTTACATTTTTTTCTTTTTTTTCTAGTGTAGTTTTAAATAAACCACTCAAGAATATGATGTTGCAACCAGTATTTTTTTTTCTGACCCTATGTAGGTCAACTAACTGTAAAGGCAAAAATCAATTGATTTTATTGTATTCCTCGAACATTTGAGCTTTCATATTTCTGCGATACTATAAGGAACATACACTTGCCAAGGATATATAATTTCACAGTGAAAGTTATTATAAGGCCGTTGATTAATGATGTCGAGAATATTTGGCGTTCATACATTAATTATTTACTGACAAATTCGCCTCGCTACGGCAGTGTTTATCAACGGGCACACACCGGAAACCGATGACAGTTTCCCTAACGAATACTAAACAGTGTCAGCAGTTAAATTTCATATCGGTAACTATGTTATGTTGTTATGGTTTCATATCGGTGGCTATATAATTATAATGTTGTACTAGAATATAATACGATGTGAGCTAATTGATGGATGAAAAAATGTAGCTGTAGCTCGTAAACAATATAATGCATTTCACTGTGTAATGCAAGATCCATTTATTTGTGTGGATAATTTTGAAGATGAATTCACCTATCTGAAAACGGGTTGGCCGGGTTGAGTAATAGTTTATTGTTTAACGAAGGACATAAGTGGAATATTGCGAACAAGAGTCTATCAAGAAGCCCGACGCCGAAGGCGCAGGGTTTTTGATCACTCGAGTTTGCAATATTCTTACGCCCATGTTATACACAATGTTGTTCATCACATTTGCGAGGAAATTAATATCTACAAAAGTCATAACATCTAAGTTTCATATAACCGCACCAATCAAAACTTGACGAAATGGACAACTTACTTGACTTCTAAATCAGTGCTAGTGGAGCGCGCAGCTTCAACCAACAATTATATTTCAACCAATCACAAAGCAGTATTCTTGCGGCGCTTGGCCATCTAGATTTTTTTTCAACCAATCACAGAGCAACTAGGTTTGTTTAAGCCAATCAGATCACACACCAGCTCATTAATCCCTAGGGAATACAAACTCGCCATAACTCCCGCGGGAACAATTTAGGCCATTGTCCTTCTGTATACAGGCATGGAATAACACCATTTACGAGCAAGTGTGATGAAAAGGAAATTACTGAGTATTTTCCGTTACCTACCCAACCCGTTTTCAGGTAGGACTGGTAGGAGAATTCATCTTTGCGCGTGAGCGTGCCCTCTGTTTGTTACTGTCGCGGTGTGGGTGTGTGCGACTGTAACGACAACTGCCGTGTCACAGCCACACAAATCACCATCTGCGGATTTATTAGACATCCGCAGATGCGGACGTTGATGCGGAGGCAGATGCGGAAAATTTCGAGGCTCACATCCGCGGAAGCGGATTTTGGAGTCAAACACATAAAACATACATAAACCACGTCCATGTGATATCGCGCAGTAATCAAACACATCAATTTTAATTTTTGCTAACTAAATAGAACAAGCGCGACGTCTTTTTGTCACGAGTGAATGCGGCGAAATGAAGAATTTTTTTGATGCGGATGGCCTGCAAGGCGGGATAAGAACGTCATAACGTTCTTATCCCGCCTTGCAGGCCATCCGCACCCGTAACAACATCGCATCGATTTTTGCGTATACAAAATCAGATGTCGAAATTGATGCGGAACTTTCGCGGATGCGGTTGTGAATGCCTGCAACATCCCAGACCTGTGCCATGTTTGGTATTCTGGGCCTTGGCGCTCCCTCTTGTTCCCTCTATTTTCCGTCTAGGATGGTAAGGAACTTCTAGAAAGTAAAACTATTTTATTTTTCAGTTTTGGTAGATAAGTTTGCCCATGACGACAACGTCAGATGGCACTTGATTCGGATTTGTTCACCTAGCGACTTTAACTCAACAAAAACAGGAGGTATACCTTCTATTTATCCTTTAAATTTCAAATGGCGATTTATTTAAGCATCAGAATACGAACTGGCAGATATCTCAGGTTTACGGTGTACCTATAGACTATCTACCCATATCAGTAATAAGTTTTCATCAAAAAAATATTTTGCTGCCGAACGAAGTCCCAATGAGCCCAAACATGACGGGTTTACCTTGTGTAGTTGAGGAATTGCTATGAGCAACTTCTGTTGGCATTTTCAGATCAGCTCGGTGGTGCCCTAATATTGCGTTGTCACCGAACTTACGCAAGTATACCAAATTTCAGCTCAATCAGATACCGGCAAGGGGCAAGATTTGACCCGCACATACTCGTACCTAAACTAACAAAGCAAGATAAAAGCTTGACATAACCACGTCAAAATCAGCCCAGTAGTTTCCAAGTTGGTTTATGAAGGAGACTAGTGGAATATGTTTGGATACTGCTAACCCTGTGATACAAATACTTCATACACGAAGTGTTATAGGACCTTTTTTTTTTTTTTAGGGGGGAAAATGCGTTACGCATACCACCCGGGTGCAGGGGGTGACCCGAGTGGTTATGTGGGGCTCCCGTATGGGCTAATGAGACCCACGGTGTACCCACTAAAAACCCCCCCACTTGCCGCCTCGCCGCCATTTGCTATTGAATAACCCTCTTTCTAATAACATTTGATTTCCTACCGGAAATGTCGTACCAAAATGACAATAAGCCGACAGAGACAATGTCTCATTCACAAGGTAATTTCCGGAGACACGGATCAAGAATCTCAGCAAGTCTACGGGAGAATACTGAAATTATTACATTGGAGATGATGTAAAAATATCCTTATAATTCATGGAAATCCGGTATTCGACAACAGTCATCGACACATTCAACGACAATACTCGGGAAACATTACGCTTCAACTTATTTTGTATAAGCACTCTAAGATTGAATCCTACTAATATTATAAATGCGAAAATTTCTGAACTCGATCACGATTAAACGGATTAACCGACTTGGATGAAATTTTGGACGAAGATAGTTCATAGCCTGGATTAAAATATAGGATAGTTTTTATCCCGGCTTCACGCAGACGAAGTCAAAGTAAAGATTAAAAAAATTGTGCAGTGTGATCATTTAAAATCGGGATTATATTCCCACAAACTTCATACCTACTAGCAGAGCGTTTTTGACGCTTTACATTTATTTTACCATCAATTCACATCCTTATTTGCATTAACCTACACAAAAAAAACCCAGGGTAATCGAATAATTTTCAAACGCGCGTTAGGACACAACAAGTATAATTTTTGGAAGGTGAAAAAAGCAATAGGTACTATGCCCTAATGCTCGTTCAAAAATTACGCAACTACCTACCCTGCGGATTTAAATTAAACCTTTGTGGGGAAGTCGACCCTTTTGTATAGTTTTTATTACGGCATTATAGCACTCTTTGGGTGCTACATCGCGATGCACTCCACAAAACATGGGCGAGAGATCCGGTCGATACCCACATTTAGTGGTAATAAAACCATTGTCCAATAGGGATAGTTTTAATAGCACAGGGTTGTTATGTTTTAAGTGGGTAAATCCATGAAACAGAACAACTTAACAATAATGAATCCCTTTATTTATAAAACTTAACGTTGGGAGTACCTATTGATATTTTAACTGCTGTCAAAAAGACCTCTCGCCCCAGAGCTGGGAGCTGGTGACTAATGTATTCTGGAAACCCTCATTGCGTGGGCTAAAGTCGCCAACCTCTTATTTTTTTGAAGTTCAATTCCGAACGCATCGTATAGCTAAACTCTTAAATACTACAAAAAAAAACTAAAACATTTAAATAGCAAACTAGAAAACCTCGCAACTCCCAACCGCCAGATTTGGTAATCAAAATTTGTTTGTGCCTCGCGTAAAATTGGGTCAGATTCAGGTTTCTAGTTAGCCATTTAAATGTAACAAACGGTTTTGTCGTAGGTATTTAAAAGTTATGCTGTTTGATGCGTTCTCAATTTTACTATCTAAAAGTGCCATAACATGATTTTCAAAGCTAGTTATCTATTTTTGCGAGTATATCCGACGATTGTCCTATATTAACCGTATCCCCGTGATGCGAGCTAGTGGCCGTGGCAGGAGCAGCTGCAGCAGAAGCACGAGGAGCTGCAGCAGATGATCGTGCGGCAGCAGGAGGAGCTGCGGCAGGTCAAGGAGCAGCTGCTGCTCGCGCGGCTGGGGATCCTGCAGCCCTTGCCCGCGGTGAGTACGACGACACGCGTGGGTTCTGTACAGCGGCCGCGCATGGTGTTGTGCCACTCGTGACTGTCAGAGTACAACTACTAGTGGCCGCCACTAAATATAGCATTGGCGCATACACCGAGCGATTGAGTGGCCTCGTCCGAGCCACAAGCTGTGGGAGTGGCGTTTTGTCGTTCGTCTAGCGCGCACACACGGCTACAGCTGCGGGTTCCTAACCTAACTATTGTAGCCACTGTTGCGAAAGTACTTGCATTGAATTACCGCTGTATTTTAGACATGGTTCGACAAGGCCGTGTGCGCTTGCTAAGGTTGTACTATAATACATTGTTGAAGAGGCTAGAAAGTAAGCAATAGATGGACGAGTTAGCGGAGGCCCTCAAAAGTACGAGTCCAGCTATTGCACTTTCGGCCGAGGCTTAACACAGTGCTTTTCACGCCTACTGCGAGGAAATTGCAAATAATTATAATTTAAATTTATCTTATATATTTATTAAAATTTATTTGGGGGAGGCCTATATCCAGCAGTGGACGTCTTTCGGCTGATATGATGATGATGATGATGATAATTTAAAATCAAAATTAAGTATCTAATTGAAGATCATAATACTAAACAGGCTCGCTTGCCTCGCGCCCGGCGCGGAGGAGGGGGAAAGGGCGCACGCACGCCGGCCGACCGCGCGCGGTGCCCTGTGATTGGTCGATTGCTGTTCAAACTGTCCAACAATAACATTGTTGGACAGTTTGAAGTCATAGATGGCCTGTTCGTGCGACGTCCAACTAACCCCAGCTTTGAAGCCTGAATTCTGACCATCGGTTTTTGGGATCATAAACCAGGATAATATACACGCGAGTTTTATAACATTATACAGCACTCGTATTTTATATATTTATATCTCGATTGAGATAAGTTTGTATAATGCAGCAAGGTGTATTGTGCACGACATTCTCAAGTCAGCCGGGTTGCTAGTTTTGTATGTAGTAGTAGTAGTAAGTTGGCCTTATAAGTAGCTGAACACCTAAGTACCTTGTCGTTTTCACTCGTTTGACAACTTCATATGACAGTTTAACATGACGTTTAATGCGACAATGCGACACGGCGCTTGTTAGGCCGACCGTACGTAGTCGTAGGAAAGGTAAATTATATCACCTTTTAAATGATTACATCATTTAGAGGATATGTGAACACCTATGGACTAATTAACTAGGTGAGTTATTTATTGAAGTATGTTTAATCGAATCCTCTGGCCAGATGTTCGATAGCGCTTCAAGAATGATCAATGCGGAGCCTATCTGAAGGCGTTTTACTACAGAAGCCGGCAGTAAATAGTTAAAGCAGATTAGACCAAACAGAGATTAAATGTCAATATTGATTAGACTAAATTTAGAATAAACTATGTTCATTTATTGTCAATTTGACACCCAACGAGGTTTGTATTTAGACTGAATAAATAGAAAGGGGCCTCCACTACTACTTAGTCAAAAAAAGTCCGTGTAAATTTATTATGCATGGTCGGTTCATGATTTGAAACGACGTAGCGATATCTTACAATTAAGAATCGCTTGGAACGAACCGCCAACATGACTGAAATGTACACGTGGCATTAAATCCATTTCCATAGTTCACCGGTATACACATTCCCTCCGTCAGACTAATTTGCATGGTGCTCGATTATAGCGAAAGAGGGTAGTTAGGGCGAAACGGCCCTGATGGCATTTCAAATGAATAATTGCCTGGCAGATTTGACACGAGGTATTTTTATTGCCTCGCTATATGAGCAATATTCGAAGTTTGATAAGCATCCGCTATAAACTTTTGGGGCGTTCATCATTGTTCGGTTACGTACATAGAACTTCGTTGCTGATAAATGGTATTTGAGAAATGCAAAACGGATCAAATTTAATATACTATACGGGGTGGGCCCTGTAACAGGAGCAAATATTTAAAAGGACGCTTCCTTAAATCAACTGCAGTATTCCCTTGTGTCCAGTTTTCTTATTTTTATTCGGAAAAATTTAGATCTAAAGTTATGACTGGAGGAGTAATGTATCTTGGCACCACGAGATCATAGCACCGAGTAATCAATGCAGATTTTGAGGTAACATGATGTAATGAGTCATAATGATTTTTTCATTTTTGTTTTCAAAAGATATTTATGTAATTTTTAATTTTTTAAATTGATTTTAAAACCAATAGTTACTTATATCACTCCAGAAGAGTAAAAGAATACACGTAAACTTATTGTGAAAGAGTGAGCTTAATAATCTACGGTTAAATTTTTTGCTCCCGATACAAGTCCCACCCTGTATACTTACTCGTACCGTTGTATCGTTTCTATTAAATGTTAGACCTTAAGAAAGTCACATGTAATTTTTTTATACTAAAATACTTAACTTATGTTTTTTTTATATAAAGGGGTTAGGTTAGGTTAGGAATCTTCACATCAAAAGCAACGGATCCCTATTCGATGATTGCTGCAATGTTCATTAATGTGTCAAGATATTTAAATGTTGTTTTTGCAGGGGCTCTCTCCCTAACGAATTATATAAATGTATATATGAGTTCGAATCACAGCTAGGGCTTTTTTATATGGCAAATTTCAGGTCTTAGAAACAAATATTAGTCATAACAAAATACCCTTTCTTTAATTGCTTAGTTTTGGACTTAGTAGCTCGATTAGTAGGGTATTGTATTACCAGATACGGTAATTCACTGACAAGAAGTAAGACAGACCTCAACGATGCCGGCAACTTTGAGAAAACAGCCGTCTGTCGTCGCATTTTTGAAAACTATTGATATTTGAGTCACCAAGTATTGAATTCGCTTTAGGAGTATTTTCTTCTTAGAGTATTTTGCGATTAAAATCAAGAAAATATAATTGAACGAACGAGCAAAGCGACAAAGTAGTCCGTTTCAGCTTGGGCAAAATGCATGAATATATATCCTTTACTGACAACATAGACAATGTTCCCAGCAATATTCCTGGGAATGGGAATATTAGCAACAGCACATCCGTTGTTAATACTGACTTTTAATTTCATTTTGTAACTATAGTTAGCGTATAGGCGTACTGCCAATTATAATCATCGGTTTCGCATCTGTCGGAGAGAATGCAGCCCACGGTAGACAGCCGCTACATCGACCGGCGAAGAGAGTGTTTGCTCACTGTTGCCTAGTAACATAAAGCTTTTATGGAAGGAGCTCTCGTGCGACGCAACGATACACATTCATGCCTTTACATACCTTATTTATATAATATATATAATTTTTATTGTGTTTTTAGGGTTCCGTACCTCAAAGGAAAAAACGGAACCCTTATAGGATCACTCGTGCGTCTGTCTGTTCGCCTGTCACAGCCAATTTGCTCAGAAACTACTGGACCGATTGAGTTGAAATTTGGTAAACATATGTAAATTGGTGACTCAAAGATGGACGCGTAAAGTAAATTAATGAATCCTGACCACGGGGGCCACTTTTGGGGGTAAACTGGAAAATTAAAAAAAAAAAATTCGCAAACTGTATGACATATCAAATGAAAGGGGTTATTGTAAGCATCTCACAGTATATATATTTTTTTAATAATTTTAGCAAAAACAGATTTGAAGTAATTTAGGAAAAAAGACGAAAATTGACCATCCCCCCCCCTTATCTCCGAAACTATTAGGTTTAAAATTCGGAAAAATATATGGAAAATAGTTCCTTGCCTAAAGATTACAGGAAAGCCTATAAGAAGTTTGAGTATTCAAAAACACTTATGAAATTTAGATTATATACGGAACCCTCACCACGCGAGTTGAACTCGCACTTGTCCGGTTTTTTTTCAATGCGAGATTCTATGGGCATAGCTTTGATTTTAGGGCATTGATATATTGTATGGTAATTTTTACATATAGGGCATTTATGTTACCTTTGTTTAAACGTTTCGTTGGCAATAAATGTCTTTGGGCGGTTGTGAATAAGGTCACTGTGCCTTCGAGGAACCTTAGATTGCACCTGATCTACCTCCATGGTCTCTAGGTCAGCGCGACCCTTTAAAAACTGTGACGACTGTAGATGGACAGACAGACGCACGAGTGATCCTATAAGGGTTCCGTTTTTTTCCTTTTGAGGTACGGAACCCTAATAAGTAGTAATAAATGTAGGTTAAAATATGTACCAAAAATTACAGTTACCGCAAACAACAATATTGTCATTGGCAAAACGAATATAATATAAAAAAATTAAGAAAGAAAACATCTCTAAAGCTATGCGAAAAATGGTCCTAACCATACTCACAAATAATAAGCTGGATCAAAGTAAAAATACAAATATCAATCATCAGAGCGGTCTATATGAGAATTAGAGGAACGAGAAGAAGAATAGAAATATTTAGATGCGAAGACGGCTGCGGAATACCCATCATACTCGTAGAACATTAAATTCCCCCTATGATAATATTTTACATGTATACTGTATTATTTAACGTAATAAATTTATTTGATCATATAAACGAATTCATCTTTGGGTGATTAACACTTTGACTGCAAGGAACCCGCCTAGTAGGCACCTACGCCGTAGTGCTAGCGGACACCTACGCCGTAGGCGCTTTTCGCTTCTTAGCAGGATTTGGTTACAAGCGTAGCGCATAGCATTCTTGGCAAGGATATACTATTCCATATACTGGTGAAAGGTTTTTTTTGTAATCGGGTTACAACTTCCGGAGATTACTCCCTGCGTACAAACTTACCAACTTTGTCTTATAATATTACTAGGTATACAATACTGTTTAAACGTATGTATCTACATAACATCCTTAAGCATTCACCGACTACCTGTTTCGTCACGCAATAATCGAGCGATAGCTAGATTTCGTGTCGTTAAAATGCCCACCTAACGTGTACGGTAGTAAGTCTATTCGGCGAACTTGGGAGTCTAACTCATATCTTCGTAGTTATGTTTACGGTCTGTGAACTTGTACGCCAGCCGAATGCCGCACACCAAATTACAAAGTTCTACAGAAAGCAGGAAATTGAACATATTTCAATAATATTATTTTGAAAGATCGGAAGCATGATTAAAATGACAAAGGTTCGACAGGGATTCGGGACCGAATATGGTGCTCAAGCAAATTCCAACTTTAATCTCGTCTCGTTTAATATGCTTCGGCGACGATTTTCCCTTAACTGAACCATTTACAACTTTATTAACATATCCGTCTCGCTCCCGCGATAGCGGTTTCCGTATAAATCGGCGTAAACTTGCTTTATGTCTTTTGACGCTTCCCTACCCGTTATAAGCTTATATTGTGATGTAATTTTGCACGCGGCACACGCTGCTATCGCTCACAATAAAATTTCTCATTTTACCTGTTCGAGTGAACAGCCGGACCCAAAGAAACAAACACAAAATAAGTTAGCCGTGCGGTGTAACAGTAATAAAGCTTTTACGATTTCTTTGTTTTAGAACGATAAGAATGTATAATGTTCATTACTTGGTAAGTAATTATGCGTAATATAACAAAGAAACAAGTTGAAAAAACTAATTTTCATTCTTAACCTTAGTGAGTAAATATACGATTTTGCGTAGCTATAATTTCAGTAGGTATCGTATGTAATAGCCGATCGCAAAACATCATTTTACTCAATTTTCCATGGATACCTTATTTTTCCGTCACTGTAAAAAGGCGCTGGGAATAAAACGTGTCAAATATTTATCCCCATCGATAAACAGCATATCTATGTGTAGCATCGCAACCATCTACTCAACAACATTACTTACCTAGGGCGGTGAAACAAAGAATGTCTCAGAACGTAATTATTTGACGCCCGAGCCAAAGGCAAGGGCGATAAATATGCGATCCGAGGCTTTCTTTATTACCGTCCGTGGTGAGTACAAAGTTTTACGTCTCTCCCTGGCCAGGAAGTGGGATATTCCGCACGCATAGCGTGCGGTAATTGCTACTTTATGGCCAGATGTGACGTAAAGTTAATTAACACAATAATTAATAGTCTAAAAAAGTTTAATAACAGATTCTTCAACGGAACAAAGATTGCCAATATCACTTGCGGGATCTTTGCTCTAAGAAACTTGATAAAATAAAATGAATGTGCCCGTGCTTGTGCCACCCACTTGATGGAAACACAACACAAGTCCTCCTGGCCAGATGCAAGAAGCCTGAATCTGAGAGTGTTTGATGTCTTATCCACAAAATAGACTTACTCGTAGATTTAAATAATACTTTGTAGTTTTGACTCAAAGAGGGTTGGCATTTCAGTTTCTAAAATAAATAAATTAAAAAAATATAAAATAATATTCGTTTATTTCAGACAACCAAGGGTCCAATAATGTCAAATACAGTTGATAACTAGACCTTACGTTTTATGGCTGTTAACGTCGGTAATGGTAATGGTAAGTGGGTGAAGCAACTTTTTTTCTGTTACTAGTTGGATACGTGCCCTGGGTCGCTTTTTAAAACTGCTATTTTATGGGTTATAGTTTTAGGGGTTAAATTCACCAAATGTGGGGGTTTCTTGTCACGTTCAACCCCTTTTTGTATGGCCCATCTTTTAAGCATGTTTGAAGTCCAAATTGTAACAATGTTTCTATCAATCCTGGCTAACGGGACAGAATAACAACAAAAAATAGTTGATTAATCCAAGTAAGGTAGGAAAATGTAGGTCTTGAATAAAACATAAAGCAATTTTGGAAATATTAGGAAAAACCAATATTAACAAAACAGCAAATGTTTTAAACCATTGATTGAGGGACCCTCTTGAATACCCACCCACAACCCATCACCTACCCACTTCGCAATTCATCTATTGAATTGATTATACTCTTTTACAAAACCAAAACACCCATTCACACACATTGCCTTAATGCTAGTCCCGGAGAATGACTACGGGAAACGAAACGTGATTTCAATTTTCCTTACATTTATCATAAGAAAGAGGGAAGGGAAAATGAGGGGAGAAGGGGGCAATTTAAGCCACTTGACGCGGATTTGACGCGAAGTGCTTTCACGTTGGCGGCTAAACTGGTGGCTTACTGAATCACTCATCATTTGCCTTTGATGAGCCAAATTCGCTTTTGCTGATATTTACAGCAGCTTCACTTGACTCGCTAGCCTGAGGCTGCATCAAAGATTTTGCTGTGTTAATAATGGTGCAATCATATCCACGATGTAAATAAAACAAAAAACTTTAATTTTACATTAGTACACGTACCAGTTAAGAAAAGCTCATTATACATCCCACCAAAAACATAAATGTGAAAATAGAGGCCAAGTTCAATATTAACAAAAAGCGTGCTTGTCAACTTTGCCGACAAAATAATTGAGATCTAAATGGGAGGCCAAATTCAATATTAAGAAAAAGTGTGCTTGTCAACTTTGCCGACAAAAAATTTAGATCTATTCTAGAGAGATAAAATGTATTCTTAAGAACATATAATTCTTTTTTTCTTCTACTGTAACAATGTTTGCCATATAAAAGTATAACTTCTTAAATTTGAACACTCGAATTAACACAAAGCAGATAACTTAGAATAAATTGATGCTCAAGACTTGACTAGGCTAGTTTTTACTAGCAAGCCAAATTTTTCGAAGAGTAAGATATTACCTTACAATATATTACAATATATAAACAGTTACTTACGTATTATTAACATAAAGATGATACGTTGATTAGTCCAATGTCAGATATCTCGTATGTAAAAACTAGCCAAGTCAAATCTTGAGCATTAATTTATCCTAAGTTATCTGCTTTGTGTAATAAGTCGAGTTTTGATTATTATTGTATTGTTAAGATGGAGTTCTGAGGTAACAAACATAAATAATAGTTAGTAAGAAAGGTGTGTAAATTAAGTATTAGTTTACTGTTACTTGAACTTATATCTAACTATACAGGGTGAAATGGGGGTCGTGGAGCAAGAAGACCAAAAGCGAATAAGATGGTCATACTGAACAACTTTTCCCATGGGACCAACCACGAAATCGCAAAAAAATAAGAGCCAATTAAGAGTTAACTGTGAGTTAACTGTGACTTAATTGAGAGTTAATGTATGGAACAGCTGATTTTTTTGGCGATTTCGGGCTCGGCGCATGGGAAAAGTTGTTCAGTATGACCATCTTATTCTCTTTTGGTCTTCTTGCTCCACGACCCCGATTTCACCCTGTATAGACGAGGCACTACAACAATGCAAGAAAACACTTATAATTTTTAATCATTAAACTTAATAGTTATTTGTCTGAACTGATGTTTTAGGGTAATGAAATCATAGGAAAACAAGAAAGTTTGTAAATACCTAATTACGAACAATTGAGAAATCCGGCCAACAAGAAAAGAAAACTTTTTTCAATTTACGTGCTAAACTTTTTTTTAAACCTGTTTGAAGTAACCTTTTACCCAGTGACATTTACATTAGTTATAATGTTTCTTTTTTTTGATGGTTGAATGCCAAGACGTTGTGTCAGTGTCACAATTACAATTTGATGTTTATTAACAAAAGACGATAGCTTTGCAGGCCTAGGTGTGTAAGGTTGTATGAAATTCCTTTACAATATCATCTTCACTCATCGCACCAGATACGTAGTATTTCCGGACCTAATGTGAAGTAAGTCATGTCAACATTTCATTGCAAGTTTGAGAAAAATATATTTTGAGTTATTAAGGAGTCAAAAGTGGCTCCAAATGCTTCGTGTAATATAATATAACACACGGCTGCTGCGTCGCCAGCTCATTTTGGCTTTGATCTTGGCTGGACACGCTGGCAGCGTGTCTCGATACCTACAGTGTGTGTCATTCATAATCTTGAGAGCTAAAAGTGCTTTAATGGTAGCTATCTTTAAACGTCGGTACTTAAACAGGCCAACTCCAACAACATTTTAACAAACTTTATTATTTTATTTATTAATTTTGTATAAATTCAATTGTGAACTACTGAAATAACTTTTGTCTCGGTTTTTGACCTATTTTCAAAAAAAAAAGTAAAAACTTTACATTGATAACAATCATTTTTCTCATTTGCTTTTCAATAATCCGAAAACTGTTGTTCTAGAAAGAGAACCGACCGGCAGAGTTAATTAAAGTAAGCACACAAAGGCCGTCAATGTCAGGCAGTAGGTATCTTTGCTAAGCTTCCTATTATTCAAATAGTCCATACACTATACTTTTATAACACATAATGGGATCATGTTTACTTTCTTTACACCTTTATTCGGATGTGTTTAACTCGGGTGGAAGGCACGCATTTCTCACTCGAACATCTTGTGTTACATGGAAGCTATTCATCCCTCGGTTAATAATTTATATAATATCTTCGTCCCGGCGTTCACAGGAGTCGTTAGGTAGTACGAATATCGACACAAATATGGCCGGTGTTAAAATCAAGTTTTATTATGAAAGTTACGCGAGCGCCATAACGAAACAATGTTCAACTGGCCCAACCATTCGAGAACGGAACAAGAACGCTCGACTAACACCATATTGATAAATACCCCACCCCGCCTGCGAGGATATGAACTGAAAAACTAGTGCAAACATTTTAGCGTGCTAGCGAGACGGGGTTTGAAAGCGAAATATTAATAACTAGAATGCGGCATCCGTGTGATGCGTTACCACGTTAGTACCTAATAACAGGAATTTTACGATGTGTGTATCGCATTTTGTATAGCTGTACGCATTGCTCCCGTACAAAATTTCTGCACCGACACATAAAATAGAGGCCAAACTTTAAATGGATCTTTAGTATATTGTTGATTGTTGTAGAGGCTAGAAAGTATTAGGCAATAGTTGGACGGGTGCGTTCGATGGAGACGTGTTCATCTATTGCACTTTTGGCCGAGACATTACATAGAGCTTTTCAAGTCTACTGTAAGTAAATTGCAAATAATTATAATTATAAATCAAAATGAAGTACTTAATTCAATATAAAACTACGGCGGAGCCCGGCCGACGCGGCGGTATGGCGGTGCCTTGTTCCAAATGCCGGTCGATTACGTAACGCATTGTACGCAGAGATAGGCGTCGGGTAAATACCTCGGGTAGATATCGTGTATATTTCGGAAATTTACCCAATTTACCCGGTATTTACCTTCTCTAGCCGAATTAGTAGGTATTTATTTTTTGTGATCTATACAATACTACTATAATATACATTGGAAATATATTAGTTACGCTAAGTTTTAGTTAGTTTTATGTTACTAACTAGTCAGCTATATTGGCTAATTTCATTTTTGAACACGACTATGTCTACATATCAGGGAAGAATATGTTGAGTATAAAATCGAACAAAGTTGGAAAAGGAACTTATTCATATAATAAACTAGTTTTAGAATATTTTTATAAATAGTACCAAAATATAAGAACTCAACAGGAAACTTAACACATCTTAAGAGATGTTTTCCCATTTTGTTTACATTAGGCAATTTATATTTGAAGTCACAATATGAACTGAATTATTGTCGAATCCTCGGAAATACTTCCAAACTTCAAATTTTTTGTGTCTTTCCTGCAGCCCGTTCGTTCTCTAACAGATTCACTTTTCATAGTCATAACTTATTTATTTTCTTTTTGTTATTTTAGGTTATTAATTATTTAATTTATAAAAATAATACAGAAGTATTGTTTAGATATATGTAGTAATTTTAAAGGTTTTTTTTTTGATTTTTTATTGACGGTAAAATGCTAAGAATAAGCACAAACTAATAATATTCAAAATATTATCACATAAAAATATATAAATATTGACATTGATACATTATAAGAAGCTATTTTCCTCCCAATAAAAAGAGGACGATACTTCATTTAAAAATATGAATCAAATAAACGAAATTAAACATAATAACATATACTGACCTAAAAGCTCCTTTTTACTGCCAACGTTTTCACTTAAAACTAATCAAAGTCCAAATTTTAGCCGAAGTCACAGAGAAACCATAACTACTATGCGGTACAAATTCAAAGCAAGGGTCAAAGCTAAAAGCACACGCGGTACTTATTTAGCAAATTGTCAACTGAGTATCAAAACAAAGATCTCAAATATATGATTGCTAAGCAGCCACTATCGGGCTAGACGGCTCCTATGACAATTATTGTACCCTTTCGCGGCGTTGATGCATCTACCTGGAGCCGTAGTATGGTTGGCCTTGTCACGCGATAGGTGATAGGATAGAGCGTGCGTCACTGGCTGACACCGTTCGATAGAACGAGACGACGCTCTTATCTTGTCACTTGTCGCGTGATAAGGCCAACCATGCTACGGCTCCTGCAATGCTGTCATCTGATTGACTACATTGTGGCTAAGTAGTTTGCAGGAGTCTTATTTGTAATAAGATGAGATGATAAGATGAGCTTTTATTTCCTTATAACAGAGTTTTTAACCATATTTTATGCACTATTTTAAAAATAAAGTATTATATTGTTTGTTTTTTATTATTTTTTACTATACACTGTTTGTTTTTTATTTGTAATAAGTTAAATTAAAATATTCACGTTGTCTTATAATGTTATACATACAAATTTAAAAATATAATCGCTTATTTAAAGTTTCGTGGTTTTTTGTACAGAAGATTTAATGATACATATGGATTTCAGCTTTTATTGCATATAGACTGAATCTAAAAACTCATTATTAGCATAATAATACAATAATTTCATCTTATTTGCACTTAAATAAAAAAACATTTGGAATACATTTTGTATACCCGCCTATGGATACGGGAATACCGGTTACATTGGGAGGTTTCGGGAATTTTACCGGCATTTACTCGCCGGCGCCCATCTCTAATTTTGTACGTGCGTCAGATAGATCTAAATATCACTTTTTGTATGGGGTAATGACAGTTGAATTGTCCTAGCGTACATTTGAAAAGTTATGTGATCGTGCCTTTGTAGAGGGGTGATCACGTATCTTTTGGGCGATGCGCGTACAATGCGTTGTGTTAGGTAGATCTAAATGTCACTTCTTGTATGGGAAAATGACAGTTGAGCTGTCTTAAAGTGCGTTCGAAAAGTTACGTGATCATCCCTTTGGACTACAAAAACATTGTTGGACAGTTTAATTCATTTAAGGCCTGTTCGTGTAACGCCCAGTTAACCACAGTTTTGAAGCCTGGATTCTGACAATCTTTCGGCATATTTCCGAGCACTGGCGTGAAAAAACAAGTCTCCCCTATGGTGACGCTCCATCAACGAGCAAACAGAATGTTGGCCAAAGTGGTGTTAAATAAAGAAGTACCACTCAGCGGAAGTTTTACAAGGCATACTGCTACCACTAAATTTTTGAGAGTTCTATGTAAGTACCTAACATGAAAGCTGCAGGTAGGGTTCGCACATAATATAATATTATCCTCTTTTAGACAAGTGAACGTAGTTCCGCTCTTCCTCTCGAATCCCTTTGTATCGCGATTATTTTAATACAGCACCTTTATGAAATTCAAATGAGGCCTCGAGAGAGTCGGGACCCTTCGACCGCTCTTTTTTATATTTATTTATTTCCGAAGCAAGATTGGCAATGCTAAGTTACGTGATTTATAGCGGAAGCCACAGGCTCGTTTGTATAGCAATATTGTGCACAAATCTACCTACATAGCGCAAACGCTCTCTACTAACAATTTATCCCGTAGTTTTATTTCGGGTCGACGCCTGGCTTAGGTGACTCGTGCCAGTGTTAATTACCGATTCGACGCTTTGATATTTTTCAATTTCCATTTGGAAAATCCAATGAATCATATTGGAGTAGCCGGTCTCGTACATCGATTGCACCTGGATATATGAGTCAATATGACGCAAAGCTGTGTGGTATAGAGGCAATTAAGTTAGACGCTCACAAACGTCTCATTCAGTTTTACTCTAGGCGCGTGCTTTATAACCGAATTAATAATATACCTATGTGTTATTTTTATAACTTTTTTTTCATTGGCATCAGGCATTGGATGGTTGATATATTTGCTTTGTGGTTTTGTTTCACTTTTCTATTGCTTGATTATTGTGTACACATTTGTTGACATCGTCCTATTATTGTATATTTATTTTTCATTAATTTTGACGATCGTGATAAAAAAACCTTATTTTTTTGACATGTATGCATGTAATGTAATTTTTTATCATGAAATAAATAATGTAATCTAATCTAATTTGGTATTTTTTTACCGTTTAGCTAATCACCTGATCATCATAGTATCGTTTTCCTATTGGTTGCTTGAAATTCTTATCATTATGTAATATGTATACCTAGCAACGATTAACGAAACATAGGTACGAGTATCCTCTATATATTTATTAGTTAGGTAAAACATATAATGAAATATTACTAAAACATTAAAGGCAAAAGGTCATAGCACCCACAGCGACGCGACGCTGCGGGCGGGGGAGCACCTTTACGAGTCTTGCACGTGCGCGAAACACTCATTTTAGATGAAATACTCGTAGCATTACACTACTGAGAAATAGGATTGCGCCATAAATTTTCTACCGTCCAATCTAATCAAAGCTCAAAAATGGTATATAAAAATGATCACAAATCTCTTTGGTCAAATTATTAAGCACATCCGTCGGGTGAACTTAACCAATATAATTTCACATTGTGTGGTATCATCTGAAAAATAGATACCTAATTGTTTGAATCTAATCGATGTTTTCTTACTAAAGTAAGTGACTTGAATTGTCCTTTGACAATGAATGTCTTTAAACCGATGTTTAGGTGTTACTTTAGTGAATTATTGCCATTACACACAATTTGTTTTTATAGTCATTGCTATCCCTCGTCTAATAAAACGACACCCCACAAAACTGAGTTGGGTAAGTATTTTTGAAACTCCACGCCGACTTGCTTTATCATATTACCTACCAAACTTCCTTTCATTGTCCTTTTCGCGTATGCGGTCAGTGCATCGTGCCGTTTCGCGCGGGAGAGAGTAGGAGCCCCACTGTAGGCTATCGCCGTCCCTTCGCAAATTGAAATCGCAAAGGGTTCACGACGGTGTCCGTCAATAAACATTGGGTAAAGCGAGACGTATCATTGTTCTCTGTATATTTTAATTATTAGACTTGCCTCAGGCCGACCCTTTGGATGCGAAGGGCCTTTAATAGAGGAGATGTTCCGTTCGTTTAATTGAAGGAAATTGTCAGTTAGTTTTCTTTCACTTTGTTTAGGTAACTACTTGCGGCTTCCGTTTGGTCGTGAAATTTTTTGCAATGGAAATGTATTCGCGTACCACCGTAGAACCCTGATGTCGCAGGCCGACGGCACTCAAACTCGAGTGATATATTTTTTTCAGATTTAAGCCTGATGTAATGTATATTCCTGTTGTTGTTCGAAAATAATTATATTTTGTTGTGTTGATCTACATTGACTAAGTCTTTACTTTCAAAATACATGTAAATATTATGACCCTCAAATAAAATTTACAAACAGACAGACAAAATAATAAGGGTTCACAGGGTGGACGTGACAAAATAATAAGGGTTCATTTCGCAATTTTTCCTACGGAACCCTAAAAAGCATAAAAAAACACATTATAAATACCAGAACTACATTTTTTCTTGTCTCTGGCGAATTTTTACATATGTAGGTATCCCTAATGTGTGCCCAGGCATTTGTCTATTGTTCCATTGCTGCTATGTATTTATGTCACTTATTGATTCTAATTGTAATTGTATTTGCCCCTGAGGACTTGCAGATTACATATTTGAATTTTGAATTTGTTAATAAATACGCAAGCAGCTTTGGATTTACGTTGATAAGTAAAGGGGACTGTTTGTCTAGGCGAATAAAATATAATTTAATTGGTATTTTTGCTGTGTGTGGCACGATACCAATTTTATTCCAGTTCAATACGTTGAATCAAATAAACCCCTGGTATTTTAAAATTATGTTAAAACTCGGTTAATCGCAACATGCCCGAGTACACCGCTATTTCGTATAAAATAATGATTTGTTAGAATATTTTACTAACAATAAAAAAGCTTAAAGGCCTCGGTAGACGAGAGTCGGGGCGTGGGTTTAATCGTGATTAAAAGGATTAGCATTAGCGCCGCATCGGTAGGGGCAATTTGTAAGTGATTCACTTAGCTGGGACACCTATTTACAAAACGGCGAACAATATAATTAACTTGTCTACAATCATACTGATTTCCGTATTTTGCCGCTTTGTCCGGTCGGATCAAAAAGGGTTTTACGATGACACCAATATCTTATAGTATAATTATTTCATTTGTTTCATTACCTGAGTGTAAATTAACAAATAAATAAAACAATCATTCCGAGATTAGCCCATTCAATTTTCGTGTTCAAACCCAGAATCCTGTGTTTTGTGTGCCTGTCGACATTGTTTTATGAAATGATATGTTAAATAATGTAATTACAATAGGTATATATTTATAAGTATTAATACGAAACAAATGAATATGACCCGTTTGATCGAATCCTGTCGAAATGTCTCTTATTTTGATCAACTGGGTACTATTTGAAAGTGATAAATCCTACCGAAAAGTCTATGATTTTGGTCAACTAGGCTCACAGTCACATTTTTAAAATATCACCAAACGGGCTAGAATTCAAGTTTAATACGTTCTAATAACAACACTTGATACAGAACGTGGGCAGTTCAACATTTGATAGAATAGTCCATACGTGTGCTAACTCGGGGCAAGAGTACTAAAGCGATGTAGCAAATCAAGATCAAGATGTAATATAACATTAATCATAATCACAATTAGTTATTCTCTCTACGTTAAAAAAATTATAACAATAAACAAATGTTTTTCGGGTTCCGTACCTCGAGAGGAAAAAACGGAACCCTTATAGCATCACTTTGTTGTCGTTCGTCCTTCCGTCCGTCTGTCAAGACCCTTTTTCTCAGGAACGCGTGGAGGTATCAAGCTAAACTTTATATCAAATACTCAGGTCTACTGTCCCTTGAAGCTGTGAAAAAATCAAACTTCTAAGCAAACGCAATCAAAAGATACAGCCGTTTATGCCGCAAATTTTCGAAACTGGCAAGGGAATTAAAACCTACAGGGTACCTACTTCCCGTGAACTCAGAATCTTGAAATTTGGTACGAAGCAACGTCTTATAGCACAGATAAAGGAAAAATTGCGAAAACCGTAAATTTTTAGTTACATCATCATCTTATCAGCCGATAGACGTCCACTGCTGGACATAGGCCTCCCCTAGAGAGTGCCAAATTGACCGGTCCAGCGCCACCCGCATCCAGCGGACTCCCGCGACCTTTACCAGGTCATCAGTCCACCTTGTGGGGGGCCTATCCACGCCGCGCCTTCCGGTACGTGGTCGCCACTCGAGCAATGGAGAAGGCTATGTTAGGAGTCTCTCTGCGTGATCGCATCAGAAATGAGGCTATCCGCAGCAGAACCAAGGTAACCGATATAGCCCTCCGAATTGCTAAACTTAAGTTACATCATATAATAAAAATATTTTTAATAATTTTAAAGTTACTACCCCTTTCCTCATGAACGCTTGGAGGTATTTCTTACTTATATACCTACAGGTTTGTACGGAACCCTCGGTGCGCGAGTCCGACTCGCACTTAGCGGGTTTTTTTTACGATGTTAGTTGTCCGTATGGATATCCCACTTCATAGTCACCGTATTAATCTTTAAGTACAGAGATATTTTTTCATTTATGCAAAATTACCTGATATTACTTGGTACAGTCGACGCCAAAAATACGTTTACACTTTTGCACCTTATTCCATTGCAATAAGGCGAATAGTATAAACGTATTTTTGGCGTCGACCGTACTTGCCTGATCACCGGGTATGAAAGCATTCCCGGTCTAATAT
Source organism: Epinotia nisella (assembly GCA_932294315.1). NCBI lineage: Eukaryota > Metazoa > Arthropoda > Insecta > Lepidoptera > Tortricidae > Epinotia > Epinotia nisella. The sequence goes on along the minus strand of OW028673.1, from coordinate 15,494,555 downwards.
TTTGTGAGGGAATCAGTCGGCATTATAGTTTCTAGGGTTGCTCCCGACGATGTATGATCAGTCCTCCCGTTAAACACACAATATAAGTGTCAACATGCTGATTAGCAGCTCACTATGCTTCTCACGTTACTCCCCTTTGTGTCTCTCCCGATTCGCCTTGTTAAGCTACTCGCTATATACCAGGTAGATATATATCGAGGTAACTATATGCCATGGCTTAACAAGCAATAGGTAATCAAACGTAAACCTGATCCGTATGTGATATTAGTAGTTTGCGCCGAACAAAGACGAATGATATGTAATACTGACTAACGAGGGAACAAACGGATAGACCAAGGACTTTATAAATTGCAGCAAACATTTTTAGTACACATAGTTTTTAGGGTTCCGTAGCCAAAATGGCAAAAACGGAACCCTTATAGTTTCGTCATGTCCGTCTGTCCGGCTGTCCGTATGTCACAGGCACTTTACTCGAAAACTATAAGGTGTATTTGAATAAAATTTTGAGGATAGGTGTATTTTGTTAGCCGCTACATAGTTTTGTAATTAAAATGACAAAAAAAAATTTTTTAGGGGTGCACTCTAAGGACGTAAGTGCCGTTAGTGCCGTAAGATTTCTGTGACGATACGACCTTTTTAATAGGCACGGAACCCTTCGTTTTGCGTGGTCCTACACGCACTTGGCCGGTTTTTTTGTGAATAATTATAGAGAGTAAATTCAACTCAAAAACCAATTGGGCCCATGCTGAGTTTCGTTGGTAATTACATAATACAATTTACGGAGCCCGTTAAAATTGCTGCCCGGAAGTGAATAAATTCAATCAATGTATCAGTACGTCAGGTCACATCATGTCACATATCACTGTTCACATACGTAACTACGTTTGCATTGTGATGCATTTTTGTTATTTTCGTGCATATAAAACTTATTGCGATAGGACAGTTACAATGATTCTTGGGTCCGCAGTTGTTAATTTAAGGTTAAATTTTATAACACACGCTTGTGCAGTTCCGAAACCACAAACACCAGGAGCCGTAGCATGGTTGGCCTTATCACGCGACAAGTGACAAGATAAGAGCGTCGTCTCGTTCTATCGAACGGTGTCAGCCAGTGACGCACGCTCTATCCTATCACCTATCGCATGACACGGCCAACCATGCTACGGGGCCTGGAGTACCTACAGCGCTATTTGTTGGTGCATTTTGTTACTAACTTGCGTGACCAAGCATCAACGCGGTATGTACGTTGGTTTTTCATCCATAATTCTGTATGAAGTTAATTAATTTCGATAATTCTTTTTTTTTATTTGCTAGAAGGTATGTACTTTCAGAATCTTTTCATACGAATTTGAAGAAAAAAAATTATACACCGAATTATGCAATTAGGTACCTACAAACTTAATAAACATACTATTTTTTTTAAATTAAAAAATACGCTAGATAGAGGTTTCGTTATACTTTCCCGGTAATTTTTACGTTAATATTAATCATAAAAAAGTTTTATTTTTAATTCGCTTAATTAACTTGGTGAATGGTATTTTTTTCAACATTTTCCTTTATAAATCTAAGTTAATTACTGTAGAAAAAAAATGTTTTAGAATGTGCAATTCAAGCCCTTTCATATGATACCCCACTTGGCCTACTAACTAGACTTTGCATTTTTGCCCCGCCCTCTTATCCGTCCTATTTTTTTAATAAAAATTAAAGATATGTATTTTTTTTTTCATTTTAAATACACGTGGATTAGCTTTTTTTACAACTATTCCAAATTTTAAATTGATAGCATATTCCGTTTTTACCTTTTTGGTTCGGAACCTTAAAATGTGCCTCACGCCGTTAAATAAAACCAATCAACACTTTTCATCTTCATGCGCTAACGTGACTGTTGATTCGATTAATACGTCCGAGCGCACACGGCAAATAAAATAAATGGAACACTTTGACAGGCACGAGAACACAGTTTTAACTGTATCTAATCTGTAAAAAGATGTTCGTGTGTGTTTAACTGTCCTACAACCAAAGCCCACAATGTTATAAACATTGAAATAATACAAATATATGAGATGTAAAAAAATCGGTTGTATTCCGTTAACATCAAAAAATGTGAGTTACATTAAAAATTGTATGAAAGATATTTGTGTTTTAAATTCTGAGGGGTAATCACGTAACGTTTTAAACGCGCATTAGGTAGATCCAACTGTCATTTTTCCATATAAAAAGTAACATTTGGATCTACCTGACTCGCGTACAATGCGTTACGTGATCGACCCGCGGATCACCATCTTCTCTATTTATTTTATCAAGTGGCGAGGTTGTACAGACAATGAACTGGACACACGTACCTTTTTTGCTCTTGTCACATTGACAATAAAGCATAAAAAGGTACCTGTTCCAGTTTCCTTTAGTGTACGTTTAGTGTAAACAAGGGTGGTTAGTTATTGTATTAACCGGGTGGAGCCGCGATGACACGATGATTCTGACGGCGGGTTCTCCTGCATTAATCATTCTCAGTCACGTTGTAATGTGGCTCCGCGGCTCAAAGCCCGTCCCGTTTCTCTATCTTTTTTATTTTTGGCCAACTACAAAATAATTACTATGATATTACATTTATTTTAATCATATTAAAAATTACCTGAAATTTACAACGCATTTGTGTATGGAGACGAAAAATCAATGTATAGGTAAGTTAGCAGCCTAGGTAGTCAATATTGTTCAAGAACGAGACACTTGACCATGTTGATTGAGATTTAACAATATCTCTCGAATAAGTATTGCTGATGTACAGTCAGCATCAAAAGTAACTACGCAATCGAAGACGTCAAAAGCTCTTATCCCCTTTTAATAAAGACTTTTGACGTCTTCGTTTGCGTAGCTACTTTTGATACTGACTGTACCTACCAAGGCATATGAATTAAAGAGCTTCGCAATATGCTTGTTGATTGATAATGGATATTACCTGTAGATCGAAACAAGCTTGTTTTCATACGTAGAGGCAAACCTGTAACAATATTCCATAGAAACCGACCCGTTACTATTGACTGTAGACGTGCAAATAACTAGTACTCTTGCCCTTTAAGGGCCTGGCTGGGCACATGTCTGCGGTGCGACGCCGCAGCTCACCGTGAGTTTTTTGCGGTGCCACAACGTGGGTTTTGGCGGCGCCGCACCGCGAAATTTTTCGCTGCGGCACCGCAAAAAACTCGCGTTATATTCCTTAGTAGTTCTTCAAAACTTGATATTGTCATTCTAAAATAATCATGAAATTCCTCTTGAAATGACTCTCATCCTGAAAAAAATCATGATAGAAAGATAACTTAAAATCTTCTTATTTTTTCCTTCTTTTTCTTGCGTCTTCTTAACAAAAACACGAGCAGAATACGTGTGATATGGTTCGTATCTGTTTGAAGACTGATCGTTGTATTATCGCGACGCAACACCTTAGGAAAACACGATGCAACGCGGTGCCGTAGAAACTTACGGCGCGGCGTGAATTTCTGTGGCACCGCCCCGCGAAAAAAAACATTATCCTTATCGTACATGCCAGAAACACATTTCAGTTAAAATTTAAAACCCATGTCAGGAACTCAGAAATGGAACAAAATGTTAAATAATGGTGACGCGTCGCTTTACGCGCCGGGCTTAACGATCATGGCGGCTATCGTCGAATGAAGGGGTTTCTCATGCCATGAATATGCAAATACGACAGTTGTGCTGGCGATTTCCCCTTACGGATGAATAGTCCTGCGTCATTACTTTACTTGTTGATTTAACGGACATCTACACACGCGTGCACTACTTAGTCTATTTTAACAGGCAAACGTGCTGCCCTCGTATTCTGTAACTTGTTTTAACCTCACCTCATCGTTCACCCACAAATATATCTTGACGCCGCGATTCGTAGTAACTAAGCGTAGGTAGAGGTCTAGTTTCGTTAGGCGTGACGGGTAGAGTGAGGCACATGAGCGCGTAAAGAATAACAGCCGATCGATAGGCCTATAATAAGTTTGTGTTCTCGGTAACTTGGCATAGCATTAGCGACAGATAATTGCTCTCGTGCCTAGTGTTTATATGTGTGAACAGAAATCCAACTTTTAAATTTCACGTTCCTTGTAGTAAATACAATGCGAATAAATGAGGGCTGTACCGAGTACTGTTAAAAACAAATCGACGGTGGAAAGGAAGAACCACTTAAGCGACATTTTGGTCGAAAATGAGTTATACATATCATTGGAATCAGCGTTTTTTTCTGCGTCGTTTGAATTGGGTTTCACGGCGATCCGATGACTTATATGTCGCTTAAAGTAATTCGCGAATGAGGTCTGAATTTGAAAAACCACCCCTTATGCGACACACAATTTGAATAAAATATTATCTGTGTCACTTAAAACCTACTCCAATATTACCACAGTCGTATAAATTATTTTTAAAAAGAGTTCGTTTCCGATGTAATGTCCCTTAATTGATTATTCCGGGCACATATATCTTGAATTCTGTACTTAAGTGGTTCTTCAAAACTGCTTAATAAAACGATTGTCGGTTAAATGGATGTTACGAAAAATGACGTTGTTATTTAATTGCTTTAAGCGACACTCCTTACCGCGGCCGAACCTGTCGCTTAAAGTATACTTTATAAATGCGATACGTCGGTTAAGTGGAGATTGAAAATGGTATGATAACGGTTAAAGTGTTGCTCTAATCTATTTGATGTCGGTACAGTGAACAATTTTTGGCGCGAATTTCACGCGAATGGTGCTTTACTTATACAATGGAATGCAGTGGGTCGCTTCAGTCAGCGACGAACACCGGAGTGCGGCGGTTGTGTCGCCGATCGCTGCCTGATATATAATTTCATTAATTAATACACAGGTGTCTCATTTTGTAGCTTTGTCTCAGTAGTCAAAAATTTTTGTAATGATTTCTGAATTTTAAAGAACACTGGAATGTACCCTGAAATTAATGGAAATGAAAAATACACGGTGTATAGTTATAGCAGACATTATTCTACACATTTCAGTTTCGTGTCACGATGAGGAATATGACGAAGAGCGTACGTAATAAACATTGTGATGTTGTACTAATTTATTCTAATAATACTTTACATTATACTTATCTATAATTAAAAAAAATATAAACCCAACATGATTGTGATATCAAAAACTGCCTAAGTGCTTAATTATTAACTAGTTAAGTGTTACCATTAAAACATTTTGATCATTGTAATTTGTATATTTATACACTTACCAAAAAGTAAATAAGTAAGCTAGCTACTTAAGTATTCTTAACAATTTATAAACACAAAACTATTGTGATCTCAAAAAAGTGCCTGAGTACTTAATTATTAACAAGCTAAGTGTTACTATTAAAACATTGTGATAATTGTAATTTGTATATTTATACACTTACCAAAAAGTAAATAAGTAAGCTAGCTACTTATTCTTAATAATTTATAAACTCAAAATGATTGTGATCTCAAAAAAGTGCATACTTAATTAAGAGTTATTTGTTAGAAGTAGATTTATTTTATTAAAATAAAAATACACGTTAATTTCGTATAAGTATTTTATTTTTCTCCTTAAAAAACGCACAATATAGCGTTTTTTAACCGCAAATATATTCTAAATTTTTCAATAATATGAAATAGTTTAAAAAAATATTAAAGCTAGCGTTATAATTCACAAAAAAGTGTCTATTTAGTTTCAAATTTCTGGTATACCACTTCAAATTGGCACGTAATAACTGCCCATACGACTGTTGCTTAATTGAATATCTTAGAGACAAGTTAAAGAAGGTAAGTGGCTTCAGTGAGTTTTATAGTACTATGATGATGTCGCTTAAATGGTTCTTCCGGGAATATTTTGAGGACCTTTTCAATTAAGCGACAACATTTTCAGGATCCTGTAAGATTTTGGGGTAAATGTTTATTTCATAAAATAGAGAAAAATTAAATAAGATTATCGTCTTAAGAACTCATTTACCTATTTCAAATAGGAAAAAAGTTATGATTTTTTTTCTCAAAAAGAAAACTTTGAAACACTCTCCTGTACAATTCACTAAATGTCGCTTAAGGGGTTATTCCTTTCCACCGTCGAAATCATAAAAGGTACATAATTTCTTTTATTTATAATGAATGAACAAAAAAACGAAAACTAATCGTGATTCATTTACTGAGTACTCGTAAAAAACAGATTTAACACTTCTTGACCCTTTTCTCGTATAACCCTGGATAAGGCAGTCGGTCCGCCGATAACCTGCTCCCCGCCTGAACCGCCAAGAATAGAAAAATAATCTGTTTTCCCCGTACAAAGGGATCGGGTGCGAGAATACATTACTTCACATAAAAACCACTAAGACTACTTTATTTTCCGATAGGTTCCACTAGGAAGGATTACACAATTGTTTTTTTTTTATGTAGTAGCCTTAGGATTTAATTATAAAAGGAAAGCTTGGAAAACTAGCGTCCCTTTAACCAACCGATATTTCGTTCCGAGTATTGTTAAAAATCCTCGTACTTGTAATAAAAAACGCAGTGGATAGGTACTAGGAGAAATAACTAATGCCAGTGACCGTGATTCAACAGATAGTAAAGAGTCTATACTCTATACGGTTTTCTGTCAGTGCGAAAGGTTACAACAATCTACTAAATCGATTGTTGTAACCTTTCGCAGTTTGGAATATATGATTTTAAATAAATAATATCTGCCGCCGCGCGTTCGGTTCATTAAGGTGGTTTTCCACCGGAAGGGCGAGACGAGACGAGACGAGGAGAGAATTGAAATCGCACTGGGCGTTGTCCACCAACAATTGGCTTTAATAGCTATCGCGGGCTCGCCCGGGCTCGTGATTGACATTAATAGTCAGCGCGAGCCCGCGCGGGCTCGCGATTGGCATTAACTATACTCTAATATCGACAGCCATACAGTTCATTTTTACTCCAACAAATATTTCAATTCACGTCCCGCACATCCTCGTCAATCCTTACTATTTCCACCGAAGATGCGATGGGAGAGGATTGAAAATCCGCCATACAAATCTCAATTCTCTACTCGTCTCGTCTCGCCCCTCCGGTGGAAAACCACCTTTATTCGCGGAAGGGTAACGAATGTCGAAACATCTTGTAAATCAAGCATTGAAACTTTCACGTTTATTATATTACTAGCTTTTGCCCGCGGCTTCGCCCGCGTACTAAAATTAATTTTAACCGTCTACAAAAAGGGTGCATCTCAGTTTGACCCGTATGTTCCAATTGAATTTGAATTTGGCACAAATACTTTCAAGAATTCTCATGTCCACAATGTTAAATATAAAAATCGATGCCATTTTCGTAATTAACGTCCCAAAAAACCATAAAAACGACACCCATATTGATATTTAGACATTTCAACCCCAACGCACCCCAACAAGGGAGATGGTATTTCACGTCCGCCACGTTGGATTTTAAAATCGTTGTTTTCTTAATCAGTGACCAGCGACCCGATAAACCATAGAAACAATACCCATGTTGATTTTCAGATATTGTCACCACATTCCCCCTTTTAGGGTTTGAATTCTCAAAAAACCTGATACATATATTTACTCATTTATCGCTGTGAATACTCCTGTGAAGTTTCAAATGAAATACTCTTACTTAATTTGTTTCCCCATACAAACTTTGGACCCCATTTCACCCACTTAGAGGGTGAATTTTGAAAAATATTTTCTTAGTGCACCCTTAGACCTTATAAGGAACCTACGTGCCAAATTTGGAATCTCTAGATCCAGCGGTTTGGGCTGTGCAGTGATATGTCAGTCAGTCAGTCAGCCAGTTTCTTCTTTTATTTAATTATCGGCTCTACATAGACTCTACATATCGACTACCTATCGACTCTAGATAACTACTCTACATATCAACTCTACAATTTGACTCTACATATCGACTCTACATATCGACTACATATCGACTATACATATCGACTATACATATCGACTATACATATCGACCACATATTGACATTACATGTCGACTCTACATATCGACTCTACATATTTAGATAGATGTCCACAATATTAAATTTCAAAATCGATGCCATTTTCCTAAAAACGTCCATAAAAACCATAAAAACGCAACCATATTGATATTTAGACATTTCAACCCCAGCTGACCCCAACAGGGGTGATGGTATTTCACGTCAGCCACGTTGGATTTGAAAAATAAACCAAAAATCGAGACCCATGTAAAATTATTTTATTATTCGTTTGAATCATAGAACCTGTACTAATTTTGCGAAGTCTCACACAAATTTCCATCCCCTATTTTAGGGGCTGGGGGAAAATTAACAAAAAAAAGGCAGGTATTATTCGTTGGTAACAGAGTCTGTGTACCAATTTCCAGCTTCCTACCTTGAAAACTACGAAAAGTCCCATATAAAATTTCACCCCCTCTTTTAAGGGGTTGGGTGCAGATTTCCAAAAAAAAATGATACACGATTTTTTTGTTAGTCACAAATAGTCCGCATACCAATTTTTAGCTTTCTACCTTGAAAAATGCTCCATACAAAGTTCCACCCCCCATTTTAGGGAAGCGGGGGGTTAGAAAGAGACAAAAAGTAGTCACTCTCCATCCCTTCAACTATCTCCACTTAAAAAATCACGTCAATTCGTCGCCCCGTTTTGCCTTGAAAGACGGACAGACAAACACATACACTTTCCCATTTATAATATTGGTATATGGATGAAGTACATTCTTAGTAAAATAAACACATAGTTTTATAGCCGGTGCAAAACAGTACGCAACTCTCGGTTTGGGACTATACGACTTGCAAACGCCCCGTTTTTACTTATATGAAGTCGATTTGTATGAGTAGCGACAAATTAGAGTTCCGTTTTACGAATCAATACCTAAGTGAGCCGACTAGGCGGAAAGTTAACAACGTTCTCAATACTTTAACAAATGAGAATTAATTTAGACAGGTCGTGATCCTATGCAATACACTACAATGCGTCACGTAATTCGTAGGTGTATTTGGGTTAATAAACTGCTAGGGTGATATACAAGAGTTTCGTTCGAAGCTCCACGGAGGCTGCCCTGTAACAAATTGGCACAACCAATACGCAATCTCGTGATGCAGCCAATACAATTACTTTTCGAAATCGCATAACCTGATCCAGCGCTGACAACATGCCTATTTGAATAAGTGGAAATGGGTTAAAAATACTAATAACTCTACACTACACATGCAATATCCGATGATAATGCGTAACTTTTCTAACGAGCGTTAGGACAACTCAACTGTCATTTTCCCATACAAAAATGACGTAGGAAACGTTACGCAATCGACCAACTGAACTTGAGGCATTGTTAATTTATTATTTGGAGGTTTGAATCTGTACCAATGAAATAACAAAATATCCACTACTACGAGTACACTCCGGCTGCCGTGACTGCTGGTCCTTGAATGCTGCAGAGGCATCCAGCACCCTTGCGAAGCCCGCTCCTCCAGTCTTAGTCAATAAATATTCCTATACACTACAGTAATTATATAGAAACGCGTTTGAATTGTACTAATAGGTACTGAGAATAAATTAAAAAAACCGGACAAATGCGAGTTTAAGTCGCGTGGTGAGGGTTCCGTAAAATATTGAGAATTTTCCCGTTACTTTGAATACTCCAACTTCTTATAGGTTTTTGCTGTAATCTTTAGGCAAGGAACTATTTTCCATATATTTTTCAGAATTTTAAGCCTAGTAGTTTTGGAGATAAGGGGGGGAATGGTCAAAATTCGTCTTTTTTCCTAAATTACTTCAAAACTGTTTTTTGCTAAAATTATAAAAAATATAATATCTGAGATGCTTACAAGAACCCCTTTCATTTGATATGTCACACAATACGGTTTGCGAAACTTTTTTTTTTAATTTTCCAGTTTACCCCCCAAAATTGGCCCTCGTGTTCAGAATTTATTCATTTTTGGGTCACCTATATTAGAAATTGACCGAAAGAAACATTTTTAATGATTTTTTTTCAAAAAAATTCGCTGTTTTTTGCCTCTCCTGTAAAGTTCTGTGTCGCTTATCCCATTTCTCCTTTCAAGCGTCGAATTATATTTACCAAATTTCCACGCAATCGGTCCAGTAGTTTCGGAGTAAATCGGCTGTGACAGACGCACGAGTGATCCTATAAGGGTTCCGTTTTTTCCTTTTATGGTACGGAACCTTAAAAGAAGCGCGTGCCGAGGGTTCCGTACAGTTTGTTTTGATTATTTAAAGGAATCTGCTATTATGGTGTACCCGTAAAATATATATCTCAATTAATTCACTAAAATCTGTATAAGTACTGATAAATCGGTATATATAGCTCATTTGACTCACGATACATTGAAAATGGCGGTCATTTCAGCATTATTTTCATGTCCGCCACATAAACTAAATAACATTTTGTGATTAACAACTAATGGCAAACAAAGAAGAGACTCTACAAAACGTTATTCCGGAAGTCACGTGATACATTTTGAACTGTACCCTTATACAAGAACGCGAGCAAAGAAGTATCCACTTCAAAACAGCCGCATGTTATTTTCCAGATTCAATAAAGCGTTTGTATTTAGGTGCCATTCAAAAAGTATCTAAAGTGAAAAAAGATCAATACTGCTGACGGGAAAAACACATTTCTTCCTGCAAATAACTAAGTGAATTACTAAGCTTCAGTAAATTCCATTATAATCGTGATTTTCTCCCTTTCTTTTTTTTTGCGTGCCTGGCTGATTTCCTTTTGTGCGACAAATAGAATCAAATTACAAAATTGACTTCAAGAGGTTGAAAATATACCTGCGAGCATTTAGGATTTACATATCTTAGTTTGGCAGGTAGGTATCGTAGATAGGTATCTACGATGTACTTAGATATATTGTTTATACGAACACTGTTGTACCTACTAGGAATATTTTAGAACGACTACTATACTGTAAAGTTTATTATAATATTTGTATGAAATTATATAAACTATAATATATGTAACTTCAGAATGTACCTTGCCACAGGTGCCCATTTTAGAATTAAATTTAGTTATAGTGGCTTTTAAATACTTATTTTTAGGGATCCGTACAAATTATGTCTCGATTTCTTATTTCAACCGTTGTCTCAATTAGTATAACACAAACATGTTTGATGTTGATATTTTCGCGATTGGGTATTGACAAAGTTTTAAAGCTCAAATTGTTTGTCACTTAAAATCGAAGTTATAACTTATAACTACATAGTTAGAAACTCTCTGTATTAGTATGTGTACTTTTAGTTTTACTTTTATAATCCCTTCGAAATTGACTGCATTTAAACGTGTAGTGTTCCCGTGCGCGCACAAAATGTACACGCGTGTGAACACATGCACCAATACTTTAAACTTTTCCCTGTGTAACAAATATTTAGAAAAATGCACTCGATTTGCGAATGGTTTTCGCTTCTTGCCGCTCCCACACTAAGCGAGATTAAGTTAAAATTCTTGGCACTCAAGGTTTTTTATTTAATATATTATATAAAACGTAATTTATATAATATATTAAATAAAATTTTATTTATTTAGTTAATTTATTTATTTATTGAGGCAACAAACAGTCAAATACAGATTTGACTGTTTGTTGCCTCAATAAATAAATAAATTTAAAATCGGAACCATTATAGGATCACTTCGTTGTCCGTCTGTCTGTATCGAGTTGAAATGAAAACCATAAATACTCAGGTCCCTTGAATCTGTGAAAAAATCCAACTTCTATGTAAACGTAAAAAAAGAAACAGCATTTTATATTGCAAAAACGTATATTTCGAAACTCTCAAGGAAATAAAAATTTATAGGCCATTGACCTATAACTATGAAATTTTGCAAATAATATCGTCTTACACTACAAGTATGGGAAAATCTGAAAACTATACATTAGTAATTAAATCATAAAAGTATAGTATTTATTTAAATAAATAATAAATAAATAAAATTTTATTATTATTTATATTTATATATAATTTCCCTTTATCTTGGGAACGCGTGGATGTATCGAGTCGAAATTAAAACTATATACTCAAGTCTACAGTTCCTTGAAGCTGTGAAAAAAAATCAAACTTCCAAGTTAACGTTAAAAAAAGATACGGCCGTTTATGCCGCAAAAAACTAATATTTCGACATTTTCGACAGTCTCAAGGGAATCAAAATGTATAGGGTACTTTCCGTTGACGTAGAACTATGAAATTTGGCAAGTAATATTGTCTTTTACTACAAGTACAGAAACCATACATTTGTAATTAAATCCTAAAAAATATAGTCTTTATTTAAAATTAGTAATCAATCATCGAGGTAGGAGTGTACGGAATCCTCGGTGGGCGAGTCCAACTCGTCGTCCAAGTCGTTGACGTTGATAAACACCCGATTACAATACAACGGAAAAGAACACAATAAACTAACCAGAAACGCAGAAATAAGCTCCAAGAGACTAATGTTTTTCAGTATCCCCATGATCCTTTATATAGTTCTAAACCTAGTTCATTTTCATATAACTAGACAAGAGTATCCCTGCGAGCTGGGAACACGTCCCATGTTTTGCCAAACTATGCTGCGGTTTTCATTCATGACATCTCTGGCGTCCAATATCAGCGGTTATCGGCTCTGCGGCTATCACATGTGCTGTCCATTACCTCTTCAATACGCTAATCTTATCTAGGTCGATTGGCAATCTTTACTTACAAAATGACAACAATTCATAGCCAATGGAACGTACCTACTGCTTGTATATTCTTGAATTACTGAATATTTTTGTAAAATATCTCTGAAGCACCTATCATAATAGGCATGATGATGGATGACTCATGTTAAAATTGATAGCATAGTGTTGCTAAATGGATAGTGAACCATCAAATTATTGTAATAAAGTAATAAATAAATAAATATAATTAATATCATAAAAAAATATAAACCTTGAAAGTTTAAAAAACATGCATTTTTAGTGTCATGTATTAGCATTGTAACATGCGTGACGTCATATTTTTCTATCAATTAGTATGAAGTGTTTGGGATGCCGCCATCGAGGTCAATCTTAAATAATCTTAAATAATTCTCTCCAAAAACTGGTTCGAATGGCATCGTAAAAAAATCTTAGTCATCATGCCTATTATAATACGCACATTACGTACGAGTTCAGCGCGCTAATTAGGGAATAAAATTTTCGATATTCAATCTCGGTGGCAGGAAATCTCGTGTGTTGAAATCTCGGTCGAGATCTCAACTGAAATAATCGAGATCTTGATCAGTTCATAAAACAATCGTCTAACATATCAAAGGCGACTTGGCAGATCATTCATAAAGCCAAGCAACTATTTCCCAAGGAACCTATTTTAAAGCTAGTTAAAGATGACGTCTCAATATCCGATCAGATCCGCATAGCCAATACATTCGATAACTTTTTCATTGACCAAATCTCAAATAAAAACTCTGATGAGCAATGTAATGTGTTTACTACCTGCACCCAATCTATGTATATGGCGCCGATCATTCCTCATGACATCCACAACATAATAAAATTGTTGAAAAATACCAATAGTGTCGGGTACGACAATATAAGCACATAAGCCGTCAAACAGGTATCACACATAATTGCCTATGCCCTAAGTCACATTGTCAACCTCTGTATCACAACAGGCGTCTATCCAGACAAGTTGAAACTCGTTGTTAAGAAACCACTACATAAAAAAGGGGATAAAGCCAATGTCTCAAATTATCGACCTATTGCTTTGGCAAAAGTATTTTCAAAAGTCGTAGAAAAAGTAATTTACGAGGCACTCTACAACTATTTAGAGAAATATCATTTACTTGCGGCAGAACAGAAAGACTTTCGCAGAAACAAATCCATCTCATCCAATCGATAATAAAAAATATAGACAATCGCAACCATATCTGTGCCATATTTATGGATATGACTAGAGCTTTCGATTATGTAGATCATTCGGTTATTTTGAAAAAGTTAAGTGGATATGGTATTCGTGGCAACGCTTTGGATGTCATGAAGTCCTGTTAGCAATACACTGAACTCTCTCAAATCTGTATGAGCTCAAAATTTTGTAAAGGCCTACCGAACCGAAAAGAGGCAAATCGCAGGGAAGTGTCCTCGGACCTTTACTGTTTTTACTTTACATCAACGACCTTCCCCGGCATGTCAAATATCTCATGGTTTTATTTGCTGATGATAGCACTGTTGTAATCAAATAAAATAATGCTGACGACCATGAAAGTGAGATTAATAATACTGTTAAGGTCATGATCAAGTGGCTAAATATAAATACATTTGTTATTTAATCTTGAGAAAACTAAAATCATGCACTTTCATCAGCATATATTGCCCCTTCCAATTTGTTGTAATTATGATGGGACAATCGTTGAATCTGTTTCTGTTACAAATTTTTATTAGTGCACCTAGATAACCACTTATCTTGGAATACTCATACTAAAGAAGTCTGCAGGAAATTAAATCAGTATGCTTATGCTCTTTATAAACTGGCCAAGCAAGAGAGTCCTGCACGGCTATTACAACACGGCGCGCGAGCTCTCTCGATTTTTCTCGCACTATACCTCTCTTTCTAAGTTTTCTAATAAGAGAGAGACAGATGGTGCGAGAAAAATCAAGAGAGCTCGCACGCCGTCTTGTGATAGCCGTTTTGATGCCGTATTAACTGCATATCACGGATTTGTAACATCGACGCTGCGCTACGATATAATTTTTTTGGGCAATTCCTTGACTAGAGAAGCGGTTTTCAAAGCACAGAAAAGATGTATCAAGGCAATGCGTAGTCTCCAACAAACCGATAGCTGTGTACCACATTTTAAAGAAATGAAAATATTGACTATGCCCTCTCTTTACATCTTTGAAGCAGTAATGTTTATTAAAAATAATCCAGCAATATTCAAAAAGACTGATGCCACTGGCAGGCCTTTACGACAAAGACAAAGAGGACCTGTGCACATTTGTTGCAAAAACCACTTCAATGCACAAAAGTGTGTATTCTGTAGCAATTAAGACATACAACAAATTACAGTATGAACTTAAGCCGACTCTGATACCGGTTTTGAAACACAAACTCATGGCATTACTTTTAAACAAATGTTATTATTCTATTTCTAATTATTTAAATGATGACCTCAATTGTTTTTTTTTTGTTTTTTGTTATTGTTATTATGGATATTATTATGATGAAAATGACAATGATATAATGTAATGTAATGCAATGTTTATAATGTTTTTGTACGCCTACTGGCTAAAACATAGTGGTTCACTATAATCATTTAACATCTCCCTATCTTTCAGTTATACCTATCGTCGCTTGTAATATGAATTAACGTAACCGCCAAATGACGATTTTTCAGGAGAGGCAAAAAACTAATTTGCAAAATAGAAAAAGTTAATAACTTTTTACACACTTATCCTATTGAAATGATGTTTTTAGCAATTATCTTATATTTGCGAGATCTTTTTACTAAACAAGTTTTTAAAAGGCTGCTATTATAATTTAGAAAATAGCATGGCGCTCACGTTAATTTTTTTTCAAAAATGTGGAGTTACATTTAAATTTATTTCTAAAAATTCAGAACTGGAAACACAGCTTTAAGGTAAGTCACAAAAAAGCTAAAAACCATTAAAGTAAGTAACATAGTTTTCAAAACGTGGACTTACGTTATAAGAAGTTAATTATAGTACTTTCAAACTTGTAATAAGGTCCAAAATAAAATAAATTATTTTGTTTTAGTTAATGTTGGCAGGGTTGTCAACTATGGGTATTAATAAAAAAGTTGTTTTAAAATAAATTCAAAGTTTCCCCTCTCTCTCTCTCTCTCTCTAAATGTGTGTGGAAATCTCTTTAAATGTGTAATTTCCAGGCAAATAGTACAAAGTTGGTTGGTACTACCAGCAACGCATTGTCGTCGGTAATGAATAAAGATGATTGGTAAGGCCCGTCTTGTTTCAAAACCTTGTAAAATCGTTACGGCGAAGCAAATAAAGTAAAACTATTAAAATAACCGTTGATTGTTTATTTCGGAAACCAATTTAAAAACTGCAACGTCTTTTGCGTTGTAATGTAAATAAACCAAACTCATAAAAATGTCAGTGATGGGCCTTACTATTACTAGGAACCGGGTCGCTAAATTAATATAAATGTACCTACATTTAATCAAAAGGAACTGGTAAATTATTTTTTATTATTATTATTACGAGACGTTTTTGCATTTGTAGTAGTATATGTATATTTACAGGGACACACGTACACGTTGAAGTACACAGGCACACACAGACACACGTATGTCACGTGTATATGTAGGTCACAACTACAAATGCAAAAACGCCTCAAAAGTAATTTACCTGTAGGTACCCTTGTTTAGTACTAGTCGCGAAATATACTCGGCAATGAAAGCTATTTATTAAAGTACCGAACGAAAATAACCCATTATCTTTCATTGAAGGTTTAAGAATATCAAATTTAGTTAATCATAAAAAAAAAATATCGTAACTAACTACTATATACTGAACAAAAATTTAATCCTAAATATCTTAACGAGACCACGTTAGTATTAGTTTATTTAAAATCGGTTGTTTATTGAGATCTCTTAATTAGTAACTACATTTGTAATATATATAGTATAGCAGGTAATATATGTGTAAATCGAAATACAAATAGATAGAGACACAATACATGTAGTGCGCTTTCATAGAAAACTTTACTTGAGTTCAATGAAATCTCGTTTACCACTTGTAGTCCTTGTAGGTCCGTAAAAAGCACGCACGTGACATAAAAATTGATTGCTTCAATTGTAATTTGTTTAAAAAAAACTGTGATAATTACATTTGTGATTTATTTTAATTTACGTTTGATATTCTCATATCCCCTAACAAGATCCACACAAAAGTGTTACAAAAAATAAAGATTGAGTAAAATCTACTGATTTTTAATTTATGAAGTTATTTTCGTTTAATAGCATTTTTGTCATTTTAATTACAAGAAGCCCCAAGGTTTACATTATGAGTTATTTTTATTTCTTTGTTAAATAGATTTAATTATAAAAAATATTTCAGGACTAGTACTAAACAAGGATTGATTAAATATTGATTAACAATGTTTTGAAATATTAACCAGTAATTAATTGTGTTTATTGTCAAGTGGCAATGTACATAGTTACTTTTACCTGAGATCGATTCTAACAGACAGATGTATGGATGTTTCGCTTTATTCGCAAATGGAAAGAAATAGACGGGAAGTTCCTAGTAAGTAAATTAACGTATGCTCCAAGTCAGCTTAAAATAAATACACAACTTTAATGTAACTGCCAAATTTTATGAAAAGTTCCCGTATTTTGTATAGAGCATATTGCCTGTTACATTAATATACATTCTATGCAAAATACGTTTAATTGATTTTGTGATATTTATAGCTGTCATAAACTATAAACTAGTTTACTTACAATAACACAGTTTTGTTCCACCATCACCCACAAACTTGCTAGAAGAGGTACTGAAATGTAAAGGCGCTGTGCCTGTCCCTTTTGGAAATATTTTATGTCTTGCCATACAATATTAATTAAGTTTTAAAATTAAAAACCTCTGGTTTGGGTAAATATTTGCAAGCTTTGTCTTAAAAACCAAGCGTGTGTCACATCTAATTTAGCCACCTTTTTTATTTTATCTAACTTTAACGTTAGCGTAACAGACAATCGGTTATAATGTGCCAAGAATATAGTAATGTAAGAGTCCCTTCGATACTGGTGTAAGACTCATCTGTATCAACATGACTCTTACATTACTCAGTTTATTACTTGTCTTCAACTTTGGTCGATACATTAAATACGCAATAACAGATCAGTCGTTACGTTAACCTGGTAATAAGAAAATGAAAAAAATGTGACATACATTTAAGAAAATACGGTAAAGTGAAAAAAATGGTGTTATTCTGGTTAACGTAATCGACATTTTTTTCAAGATATCGAAATTTTAATAACAGCTATCGACGGAGCATCAAATTTTTGCAGTCGAACTGTATATATATATATAACTCAATTTCGTCGTTTTGGCGGTAACGTTAATTCATATTACAGGTGACGCTATGTTTAACAAATAAATCTCTTTGAACTAAATGCGAAATGAGTAATCAATAACTAATTTATTTATTTTAATAGAATTTTATGAATGTAGAGTATTCTATAGACCAGCTAGAGCTAGAACGATAGATAAAGTTTTACTGTACCATAACGTCACGCAAAACATGACCATAAAACCTATCATGCTAGCTGCGCAGAAAAGTACCTTATGTTTTTCAAACTTCACTAAACGTAGTTGCTAACTAATTATGTACATCACATTTTTGTGCCCCATCTCACAGCTTAGTGCCCCATCACATTGTCAAGAACACGTGCCTCATTTGCCGAAGGGCTGCGGAGATAAACAAAGCAATGAAGCGCTTAATGGTCACTATTAACCACTAGACACGGTAATAAAAATATATTAGGTCTCTTTCCAAACCGGGAGCAGGCGCATGGCACGGCACGCGATCTCTCACGTGCGTTATTCAGTTCCTGTCGCCCCTGTTTGTGGTTATATACGATACGTATATTCTTCCTAACTCATATAACCATAATTTTTGCGGCAGATTTTGGAAATATCAAGCGGCTTAAACCTTTTCTAGGCGAACATTGATCATCATATCAGCCGAAAGACGTCCACTGCTGAACATTGATCACATGAAACATTTTACATGAAGAATACATGTTAAGCCGAACCCATAAACTGTAACTCAAAAAATGCTAAGTCACTGAGACATATTTGGCAGCTTAATTTTCCACGCGATTGTCACCGTTTTCCAGCCAAAACCTTCGTACTCATGATGGGCATGACATGGTGTAGAGCGCAGTCATCAATAATTAAGCAATTTCAAAATATACACTTGTTAATCTATCTAATGATACTTGTTAATTTATATGACGAAGATGAGCAAGGGCTGACGAAGACGAGGAAGGACCCTGGTCTGCTACATGGAGTGGCAGGATCTTTTTCCACACTTGTATTAGCACGTGCACTCGTATTTTCATCAAGTTCCAGATTTGAGGGTAACTTCACACAAAATAATAACACGTCACTATAGCCGATGATTGGTTTTAATTAACAGTATTGATTTGACAACAAAATAACACAAGATCACTCCGATGTAAATGGATTGATTGATATAACACTTTGGAATTAAACTTCATAATCTATTTGATCGTTTACAAATTGAACTTTACAAAAACACTTGGGATCGTAAAGATATGATCGGATTGATTTTGTCTACATAATCCTTTCTGTACTAACGCAGTCACACGGGTGGAAGACTATTGCAGTGCTTTTCTCTGGGTTGACTTCGATACGCCAAAGATTAAACCACCACTCTTGGAGGTATCGCTGGATAATAGCGTACTTACAATAGGTCGTAAAAAGCGTTGTCTCATCCGCAAACAACCCCAGTTGCACCTTAGGGTGTCTGGGAATGACGCTCGTGAACAACGAGTAGAGAGTGGGAGAGAGCACGGAGCCTTGCAGGACTCCTGCCCGTATGGGGTGTAGGTCCGAATACGTTCCCTCTAGTCGGTATGAAAGCTTCGACCCCTGATAAAATTTCGTATGGTGAGTACGAGTACAGACTTGTACTCACCATACCGGTATACTGAGCTGGTATAACTTGTATACCAGCCCGTTTTGCCAGACCCTGTCGATGGCTTTCGCCACGTCGAGAAAGATCGCACCGGTTTTGAGCCCCTGGAATTGAGAGAAACCGTCCAACACGTGCTCCGTGACGCGGTGCACCTGTTGGACGCACGAGTGTCCAGATCTAAAACCGATCTGCTCGTCAATGAGGAGGTTATTCTCAGCCGTAAATCTGAGTAAGATCCGCTCATATAGCTTTCCAAGGGAGCTAAGTAAGCTAATCAGCCTATAAGAGGAATAGTTTATCAGTCCTTGGTATTATAGGTATGATCGATTGGTTTTAATGTAATATACTCTGGGTTATGTTCCAGACAGCTATGGTTATTATTAGCAATTAGATACTTATGTTTCATGCTTACCGGTAATATTCTATAGATTTTAAAGAGTTGTCGATAGTTACCTTTACATTTGAGTTTAATTTTTTCGTTGGCAAGTAATTTTAAAAATCTAATTTGCATGGCTTAAAAAACCAATTGACATTAAAATAGATGGCGCTGCATGTTCATAAATCCACCACATCCCATCCCGTGATGCTGCAGGTAGTGAATCTCCGACATATATAAAAAATATATAATATACCATCTCCAATAATAATATTAATAAAAAGGGGAAAAGTCTGTTAAAGTGTGTAAGTCTGTGCGCCTATGGAGAAAGCTATGTAGGTAATATGCTAATAACTATATAATAGGTAATCTGCAGAAACAGTTATGCGATTTAAAAAATTATCTCACCTGTGGTACATAATGTCCATAAGCTATATTTTATCCCGCGGCCTTGCTCGTGGTCTTTGCAATAGCTATGGTTGTTAAAGTTAAAATTTTCACTCGTAAATAATTAAATTATAATCATTCGAGCGCTTGGGTTGGCCCAATTAACTGTACAAAACCCTTGAAGTGACGATCTTACTCGCAATTGTGCGAATTCTTAGAAAAAATCAATTTAAACCAGTTTTAGGAGTTCAGTTCAGGCGTTGTGAAATCTGACAGGTGACGGGAGGCGCTCACAATGGCCACACCGTCTTTATCGTTGAAAGGAAAATAAATGAGAACACTCTTTGTGCCTTAAGAGCTATTCGTTTTAAGTTTCATGATGGTCTTAAAATCCTCCACAATCTTTTGTCCCAGTGTTTGTGTAGAATTCTAGTTATATGTCTACATAACTTACGAAAACATATTTTCATAAACCACCGTGCCACCGCGTACCTACCTATCTTTTTTATTTGGATGACATGTCGCAATATCGTTTGGATTGTACGTGATTTACCGCAGCAAATCACGAGACAGCTTCTTTTTTTAAGTTTTGTATGGAAGAAAAATTCGCGATAGCGTGGATAGGAGCAGTTTGGTTAGTTCGTGCGGAGATTAGCGGGCGTGTCAGTGGAGCGAGAGCCGTCCCTCGCCGCGAGCGCCCACGACGCCCAGCAGCCTGCACCCAGCTTAACATCTTTTAACAAATGTTATACGTAGAAAGCTAGAAATGACTTCTATTACAGGTCTCATAATACGATACTGCAGCAATTTGGCCATATTGGTTTGTGTTGGGCTAGTAGGATTATTAGGTATCTAATTCGATTTTTATCATTACTTACAATTTGTAGGCGAACAGTTTGTGCACATAGGCCCAAAGGACTCAGACAAAAGGAAGAGGACCGAGACGTTTCTGGTGGTCAGCATTATGGTCGCCTTTGCACCAGCAATGGCAGTGGGAGGTTTATTTGTGAGTAAGGTGTTTGTGCCGTAATAATATAGTGTAATATATTTTTTGTAGGTACCTACTTAGTAAAATCAAATTATTTGTGACTCTACAAATAAAGGGTTTTTCCTAGCCTCCTTAGTAAAATAATGCAAGTCATGGACGGACGTATTAATAAATTCAATGCCACTTCTATTAGATTTGAATTTAAAAAAAAACAGGATTTATGAGTAAGAAATGGAGACCCAGTGAAAACATTTCGGGCCTGTGTTTGGCAAAATTTATACTTTCAGCTTACCTTTTTGTTTAAAAATAGAAACCGCAGTTCTGACGGAAAAACTATATACAGAAATTGAAATCAAAATAGAGAGAGAATCTAAATATGGTGGAACATCCAATTACTAATGGACGTCTCTGGCCGGGAGCCGTAATACGCGTCACCTGGCATGCTATTCGTACCCTGCCGTGACTTATCCGTCACTCACCAGGGCAATTTGATCGCGTATTCGTAATAACTACATGTTATTGATCGTCAGATTTACGATGGTTTGCCTCAGCTAGTTGTCGGTAAACGTGCAAGGAAACAATTATGCTTGTAGATATTTAAATGGTATACTATTTAAATATCTATATACGAGCATATTTCCTTAAATTGAAAGCTTAAAACATCACAGAATACCAAATTGTATTTCTTTGTTTAATTACGTTTAGAGTTACATTCATAGGTTTGTTTACGCAGATGTTTTACTACAACATGTTTAACTTCAATGAATTCGCATTTAGGACGGTGACTTCCAATGTAATTGTTTTAAAGATATAATGTATCAATTTATGTTTTCAGTGAATCTAGCAAATATGGCAGCGTATTCAACAAAAAGCCAAAATTTAGACCTGATGTTAAAACTTATAAAATTAGATTTAATACAACAAGAAACAGAACCGGATTTTTTTCCGCCTGTTTCTAAGATTAATTTATCGAAAAGGAAAGAGGGAAATTAAAATAAAATGAGGCTTGAAAGAAAATCTCTAATTATAGTCTTTCATAGGACTTATTCTCAAATAGACCATTGTGCCTTAGCACAATCGTTCATGACCGGGCATCACTCGTTGACGCCTCGCTATATCTAGGGCCTAGATAAAGCCATGACTTCTTTCAGAGTACTTACTTCTATGTTATAGTTTCAGATTTCTGCATGATGTCAAATGTTTAAACTCCCTTTAAATGGGGCCTGGTTGAATTGAAAAAGTAAACCATAAGGTAGTTATTTAACGATAGGTGCACTGCTATCATGCACACGAAGCCCACCAATCACGTCGCCAATCAATCGCTCATTTCGTACATTCGCGTTCGCCATTTTAGCGTTAACAGGTCCTTTAAATGCGGTTGGAACAACGTTTTATTTTAAGTTTACATCCGGGGTCGTTATATCCAAGAGAACGGGGGCTCGTGAGCTTGCATTTAAGCAGGGTGGATGGTGGTAATGTAAACGTTTTAGTATGCGGTAAATAGAAGTTTTAGCACCCAATAGTCTATGTCAGGGTGTTTATACCTAAATTAAAGCTAATTAATAAAAAAGACGGACAGACACCGAGGTGATTCGATAAGTATCCCGTTTCAACCAATTTTGGTACGGAACAGTATAAAAAGACTTTGAACGAGTCCAGTAGCATGGCACTTCCAGGATGTTGATATTTATATTTCACATTCTAATTAGGGCCGGTTGTTCCAAGCCGTTGGTAGTCGTAAGTTACGTCCGTTAAAATCTGACTGTATGGGGAGTTTGACAGTATTCTACGGTATGACATCTGCCGGTGGCATATATTTAACGATTACCTGTGAGGTGTGGTTGATGCAACCTACCCCTATTCGCCATGTTATAATCAACCCATTAGAATGACATTTTGAGGTGACAGTTTTTTAATGTAAAAACGTCAAAGTTTATATGAAGTGACAGCTGTTCCAATCTTAAACGCATCGTGCTTGAGTAATATGAATGCATAACTACTATAACGTATCATAGTAGTGTTTAGTTCGCATTATTGTGCTTAACTACTAATTAGCCTTAAACATTCACGTGAGCTATGTCAATTAGCGTACTTATTATAGTCTATATCCTAGTACCAAGTGTGTCCTAAATAGTGGTAAGGCTTGTGTTCAGTACCTATGACACAAGCCTTATTGAGCTTACTATAGGGCTAGTTCGATTTGTGTAAGATTGTCCCCTAATATTTATTTATTTATATTGACGTATGTGCACCGCCGGAACGGGTTAATAGCTAACTAGTCACGTCACTTCAGAACATGACTAAAATTGCAGCTTAAACTGACTAATACTACACGAATTCGATGTTTTCTTACTCAATGCAACCTAAAACCTGTGGGTTTTACCGGTTTCACGCGCGAGACATGTACTTAGGTATAGTAGAATATATTTAAAAATACAGATTTTTTAATAAAATTGTTTTTCGATTTTGCCGGGCGCATACTTTGATGCAACTCGGCCAACTTAAATAATTTGAAGTAAATGATGACATGAATTAGTATTTGATTTATAGTTTGGTGTAATATTATAAGTCCGCTTAACTAGAAGTTAAGGATCAAAAACTTATTATGGTGTGACAATGGACTCATATTAACCGTTTTAAACGCATCAGTGGAGCAGCGCTCGTACAAGCATTTTCCTACCGGCTTGCCTAAAATTTCTTGCTATATATTACAAAACTCGTAAATAATCGGCCCTTGTTTTTGCTCCGGGTTGTCCAGTGAGAATTCTCATGCGCCGCTACTGAAATGCATTGATCGAAATGGAAAGCTAGATATGATTTCGCGCATTGCCACACACTCTAGCATTGCCACAATTTCGCTTATATATAATGGTAGGGCGCAGCTGTTTCGCGAATTATGTCCCATATATTGCGCAATTTGGTCATCTAAGCCTCGCGCTTTGGTATTCCCGATGAGAATAGTTTTATTTCATAAGTTGGCAACTGCTACGAGACTCGGCCTTGCCTTCAGCTTGGGCGATTGATCTCAAACAGTCTGTTTTACCGCCTTAGGTGAGTTACGTAGGTACTATATATGTACTAAAAAACACTAGTAAGACATATTTGACTGAATTCATTAAGGATTTAATAATTAAAGTATACCTAGTAATTTATTAAATTATTTAAACTTTATTGCTCAAAGAAATAATGAATTGGTTGGCTCGGAAATGTGATCAAAAATATTGTTTGTGACCCGGACGGTAAGAATTTTACAAACTCAAAGCATCAAAGCCCTTTGCCGACGGCGGCGTGCAGCCTCTAATAGACTATCGTTCTTAAAATGGCATGTGCTGTAGCTGCAACGCGTGAAGGCGAGACACGTGTATTGTATCAGTCACTTGTACGTATATTTGACGGGATCAAGCGCGCAAATTATATCACAAAACCCCGGTTAAGCCGTCACAGCGTGTCTGATATTTCAACGCGCGAATTATGATAGGCTTTACAAAAGTGTTCTTTCCTATAATTCTTGACAAACGCGATAAAATATTAAACAACACCAATTCACCACATTCTTTATTCTTCACAATCCTGATTTTTACTAAAACATTGATAACACGATCAATTGGGTACTTTCCTCATGCATGTTAAAATGTATAAAAATATGAAACTTGAAAGTTTAAAAATAATGTGTATTTTTTTTATCGGCCAAAAGCAAATTTAATGATAGGTACCAATAGAATTTATTTAGAATTAAACTTTAATAAAAAATATATATAACAACTATGTAATTTATAAACATAGTATTTCACGAGCAAAACAGTAATTTATGTAATTTACCTACTAAGATAATGCTGTGATGTCATAATACTATGTCAATTTGTATGAGCCGTTTCTCGTTTGTCGGCACCGGGACAGGTGGAACTAAATTAAAGCATGTTAAAAGTGAATCAAGTTAGTTTATGATGGTGATGGTAGATACATACATATTATTTGCATACTGCAGCTATGAAAAAACCTGAGTTTAGTTTGGATTTAATAAATTGGCACTTCGTAACTTCGTAGGTAATTAGTAATCGTCCTTTTTGAACTCATTGATTTTAAAAACAAACATGAAGTAAACTATTACATTGGTTCACATTAAATGTACGGTGAAAAAGGCAAACGGCGCGGGAAGAATTGCTTTTTACGGATCGGCTAACATTCCGCAGGTCCTTGAGGGGATGGGAAGGAAACATGGGGGTGACGGGAGGCTACGCAGAAATGAATTGTTTTCGGCCTGCCGTGAGGTTACATTACGTTATTGCGTACCTTTGTGGCTTTTTAAGTGTGTTTATAGGATTTGGCCCCAGCATGACTGAGGTGGATTCAGTGGTGCAGAAAATATAGGACCGTTCTGAAAAAACTGGAGGATTGAAATTGCTTCATCGTAATACGATAGCTTTTTGAAATACTTTCCGCAAATAAGCCATACCTCTGTTGCCCTCAAGATGTGCTGTTGTATAGCTAAACTATAAATCATATTATTAGGTATAATGTTTTTTTATGTGCCTGAATAATTGTTTTTTATTACGAAATAATAAGAATCTTTCTTAAAACGTTAACAATGCAATGAACTGTCGCTACATAATAGTCAACATTTGTAAAGTATGATAAATGATACAGTGGTCTCACAAAATTACCTTCTTTTTTAGTATCACATTCTGTCCAAGGAGTTTTGAATAATGATTTATTTATTTATTGATAAACTATAGCTAACAATAATACGTTAAATCTATTATAAAAAATTAAGGTAGTGCTTAATCTGCCTCTTACCGGTGTAGATACCAAGACCTAGAAGACACAGTTATTTAATTTTGCCCGTTACATGAAGGAATTATTCGAAAAAGTGGAGAGGGATACTCATACAGCTAATACTTTGCTTGGAAATGCCTGACGAAGCGTTTGTACAGATAACTACGATACGTAGCTCAAGATAAATTTTCAAACCGGCTCATTTAAAATCGCAATTCTTACCTCTGAAAGTGATTTTGAAGTCCTAATTAGAATTAATGATACACTGCGATGCAATAACATTTTCAATGAGCAATAAAGTACAGTTTACGGCCAGAAAGGTGCATAAAATAAATGTAATCTTGGCGGCAGTCATTCGATTATAATTGAAGTATAATTGTTAAACGAACCGATTTCGATGTCGATCTGTGCAAGAATGTCCCGTAATATTTATTTATTTAAACTAATGGCAATGAATGTCCTGATTTTTATTAATTAAATCCAGGCCTGGAGCCGTAGCATGGTTGGCCTTATCACGCGACAAGTGACAAAATAAGAGCGTCGTCTCGTTCTATCGAACGGTGTCAGCCAGTGACGCACGCTCTATCCTATCACCTATCGCGTGACAAGGCCAACCATGCTACGGGGCCAGGTAAGGTAAAAAAACCGGTCAAGTGCGGTCGGGCTCGCCCACCGAGGGTTCCGTACAAAAATACTTGTAGTAGGCATAAGACGATGATTACACTCATTACATTATGCAGAGATTTAAAAAAATGACAAATATTTAATAACGTCAAATATCAAGAAAAATACTGGCCGAATCTGTACAAGAAATATATGAAAAAAAGGGTAACACGGCTTAGATTGCGATTAATAACTGAACGCGTAAATATATATTTGCACTACACTTTTAAGACTTACCTATGACATACTTGGTTATTTTTCCTATAAGTTTTATTTCTACCACCTTTATATAAAAATATCGTAATTTTATTATACGTTTAATCTCACAGCTCAGTAGATTAGCTAATGAGAATGCACATTGTTAGCTGAACATAACACGATACCGGGTAATGCGGGCATTGTACGCCCCGGGCAGATAGACTGCTCCGGGGTGAGTTACTCTAATATACTTATAAGGTGACTAATTCGATATATCTTGTACCCTTTACCGATCTGACATTACATCATTGTGCTATTCTGCTTAAAAATAAAGTTATTACAATATTAGGTACACGTATTTACTACTAAGTCTGAGATAAATATTTATATGGCAGTAAAACCTTTAAAATACCCACACTTACACTAAAACCGAGTATCCCTCTAGGTTGGTTGAATATTCACCGTTTAACAAACATGCTAACATTTCTCAGAATAAGTATTTCTATGTTGTTTATCAAAAGCTGCAAAATTTCTGGCACGCAGGGTTCGATTGTTTAATAACACCACACACCAAATTCTTTAAACTCCGGAAACCACTATGTACTTTCAACAACTTAAATATCGAAGTAAAAACATAATACACGCAGATTGTACTTAATATCTCTACTTTTTAGTTTAACCAAGGAACATACAACAAAGTAACGAAGTAATACTGACGACTTAACTTTGCTTAGTTGATCATTATCAATAACAGAGCAACAGAAACTTCGTCATGGCAAACCGAGATGATAGCTTCTCAACTAGTTCACAATCCATGTGTGCTACTCGTAGAGTAGATGGGACTGCACGTCCCGGCCCGGGGCGCGAGGGCGCGCAGGCGGCGGCGCGGCGGTGGCGCGACGGCGCCCGCGCTTGTTCGCGCAGAGCGAGGGGCGCACGAGACGGGGAGACAATGCTTCTACGCGTTGGACACTTTTCCTAGTTAATATTTTATATGAACAGGTCCCTGATGCAGATATACCTACTCCACGATAGCTTAGGCGTTTTCGTGAGGCATGCTAGGCGGTATCTTGACAATAGGGTTGTGTACTAAGATTTTTTTACGATGTCATTCGATACGTGAAGAGAAAGAAAAAACAAATGTATTATATACTACATGTAGACATACATAAATAAAAAATACGTAAGACACAAACAAAAAGATATACTACTACGAGTACATATTCAATACATACTATCATTATGTGGTTGGATTGGTTGTGGAGAATTTGACTAATCAAATTCTTGTTTGTTGTTAGGTATATTAATAATTTAACATGTACCTAATTGGTTAAGGTTTATTGATCGAACAGAACAGGGGTTTAATTTACGCTGCGCGTTATCAAATACTTACTTGTTCAGACTATTCACAATATGGGATTTTAAAGTAGGTATCGCCTAATCCAGGAAAGTAAAATTAAAAGTCCGCATTTTGTCACGTCGTGACCAGTGGGAGTAGTTCTAATTCATTTGTGAGCATCCACGTTTGTCCCTGTCTTCTCACCCTCGCTTTTAACTGTGATACATACGTAATGAGCTTATCAACTGTTTTTTTAATATATATTTTTTATTACAGGTACCTATCACACACCATTTTTTTAAACATGGAATAATGTGCGGGTAAGTTCCCTTAAAGGCACATCACACTTGTCTCCTGTGAGAAGATAATTTTATTTATAGTAAGTAAAAATACATAGACTACATGTTTCGTCTCAAGGATATGCAAATATTGTCATTATATGTATCGTAATTTAAATAATGATATAAAAATAGATATCAATAGTATTAAAATATCAATAATAAAGGTATGTCACCATCAAATGATTTCACATGTAAACAATTAATAATAACAAATGTATAACGAAAAAAAAAGGACTAAGAACGTTATGATTCCGTTTGAATCTGTTCTTTTTAGGGTTCCGTACATCAAAAGGAAAAAAAACGGAACCCTTACAGGATCACTCGTGCGTCTGTCTGTCCGTCTGACACAGCCGATTTGCTCCAAAACTACTGGACCGATTGAGTTGAAATTTGGTAAACATATGTAAATTAATGAATTCTGAACAAAGGGAGGTAAACTGGAAAAATCAAAAGTTTCGCAAACTGTTTTGTGTTACATACCAAAGGAAAGGGGTTGTTGTAAGCATCTCAGATATATTTTTTTTTATAATTTTAGCAAAACAGATTTGAAGTAATTTAGGAAAAAAGCCGAAAATTGACCAATAGCCCCCCCTATTCTCCGATACTACTTGGCTTAAAATTCTGAAAAAAATATAGAAAATAGTTCCTTGCTCAAAGACTACAGGCAAACCTATAAGAAATTTGAGTATTCAAAGTAACGGGAAATTCTCAATATTTTACGGAACCCTCACCACTCACGGTTTTTTTTTGGGCATAACTTTAGATCGTTGCACATAAAAGGGGCATAGAGCGGAATAGATGAAGCGCGCCTGGAATACGACATTTATATTAAAGGTACACGGGCATCTGTCTGATGTCTTGGCCCAAGCTTTAAGCTTAGGTACATCATTTGATTCAGGATAAAGTTCGTCACTTATGTTTGGCAGTGCTTGTGTATTATCGTATTTATTGTACACGCATAGTTACGAACGTACAAACCTTATGATTTGTAAATTAGCACTGATATGATAAACCTTTCATCGAGATCTAATAAAGTCAGCAATATCACGAGCTATCATAAAAATGTGCTGAATAGAGCTCCATGTGTTTATACAACCGATTCAATAGATCATGATATTGCTTGGCGCGTACAGTCAAACTCATAAGCAGCTGAACACCTTGATATCTTGTCGCTTTTCCCCATTTGAGGTGTTCAGCCCCTTGTCAGTTCGACCGTACTTAGTGCCCGCTATCTCCCGTGGCTTGCGTCGCACACAGATAGGTACCAAGAGTCGTAGCAGAGCAACGGGGACGCCAGAGGCCGGAAATCGGTTCGGGGGATGGAAAGACTCTTTTGTCTTCGCCCTCACAGTTTATTAAACTCTACGGCTAAGACGCTTAATTAACTGCCGTGAATAGATAGTATTTTGAGTATAATACCGGAAACATCTATTATTCGCGTAATTTTAAGTTCTCTCTGATCATTTTCATTTTAAATTTGAAAAAAATCTGTCAAAATTTTAATTAAAATAACTTTCTGTCAAAAATTACATTTTTGGTACATTCTTTTATTGCCAACTATACTTTTCTGTATATACCATCATCAACTACTCGTTGAGACGATTCTATCGAGCCCCAACTCACCGGGATTACGTAACGCATTGTACAGGTATAATAAGATATCTGCATCAAAATTGAGTTGCTAGATTCCACCCGAACAAACATGTAGTTACATACATTGCAAGTTAAATGAAAGCTTGTAAAAACGAATTTGTTAATGGGTAGTAAACCTAAACCTACCCACACATTTATATATTACTTACCTACCTCCAAATAACTAGCCATATGCAAAAATATTATAGCGTAGCGCCTATTTTGCTGGCTTGTTAACTGCTGAAGAGATAAGTATATTTATAAAGTTGAACATCTCCACATTGTACAGTCAGCATCACATGTATACACATGTATACATTCTATCACTTAATTTAATACGAGTAAGAGATAAAACGGTACCTACACACTTAATTTTAATTAAAAGAATTCAATGACATTTGACAACCCAGTTCGAGATTGCCATTAATTAATTCGCCTACAAATTGCAACTCTCTACTTCTTCATGTTACAGTACAGAACTTTAAAATTAAAGCAAAGAACTGTCATCGAAATGCCAATTGGAAAACCAGAGCATTTCATTTTCATTTCATATTCACTCATGGGAATTTTCAGTTCTATGATAAAACAATACATCCATACTCCATACATACATAGGGGGAAAATGTGGTGACAATGTCTGAAAATCAACATGGGTATTGTTTCTATGGTTTATCGGGTCGCTGGTCGCTGATTACGAAAACAACGATTTTAAAATCCAACGTGGCGGACGTGAAATACCATCTCCCTGTTGGGGTGCGATGGGGTTGAAATGTCTAAATATCATTATGGGTGTCGTTTTTGCTCTTTTTTTCTCTCTCGTCTCAGCTGTTTTTTTTATTTAACTGAATAGAGTCGGAGATGATCGCCCCGAAAGTCACTAAAATTGTGTCCCCCCTTTCCAATTTTTGAACGGTGTACTTACTTTAAAAAATTGAAAAAAATCGTCTATATTTATTTTGAACAAGATCGGTTCAAAGGTTTTCGAGATATTGCTGAAAAACTCCCTTCCCTATAGAAAAGGACGTAAGTGCCGTAAGAATTCTGTGGCGATACGACTTTTTTAATAGGCAAGGACCTCTATCCTAGCACCATCCCAGATCTCCAGCATTATATATGGGTCTTTTGCCTGTCAATAAAGAACTTTATTATTATTATTATTATGTATGTCTTTCCCGCTCACGGGACATGATGTCCCGGACCTTTGGGAGGCGTGCGTGGGGCTAGGTACCTACAAAGTACCAACTGAGCCAACACGTAGAGGCCCTTTTGACAATTTAATGGAATGCAAGGAGTACACCGAGCGGATGCTGTCCCTGCCCGTGTCACGGGACGCGCACAGAGACAGCACCCGCTGGGGTGTATAGGGACTATATTACTGGTTGATGGAATCTAAATAAAACGGGTTATTGGGTGAAAATGATGGACTAGTGACTGGGCTATTGGTGAAACATCGGACGCCTGCCTAATAAAACTGTTTCACTTTTTATCTCTGGCAGACGGTGACTCGCCAACTGCTAGATGGGCCCCTATTAATAGCGACATTAAAAAATGGCCTAAGGGCAACACCGGTCAGAGAGCTGGAGGGGTAGAGAGGTGGCACTGGACTTTAAACATATAGCCAACTCGCCACTTAGGTGTCCACATCTACCCTCGAGCAACAGCTCTTGCGACTCCACTCTGGACGGCCGGTTAAGGCAAGCCAGAGGTGGGGGGGCCTGTCCAACCATCCATCCGATCGGCTCAGCCTGACCACAGGACACCCCCAGGAGCACTCAGGTACGTAGGGTCGCTACTCCCTAACAGCCCGCCACAAGCTGCCTTACGTTGACTGATTGCACCAGAAATCTGGTGGGCGATGGGGCCGTCACATCCCTACACCAAATTATTATTATTATTATTATTATTCATTTATGGAATGAATTTTCATAAATGCTGAAGTAGTTTTCTGGTGTTTTTATTAAGAGTCTATTCTGATATCTAAGCTAAATTATTGGAAAGTTTTATTAAAATACGTTTTGTAGTTTTTGAGATTGAGTGGGAGTTGGATTTAATTCCATTCACGATTAGATTAGATTACATCTCAACGAACAACCTAAGCACTTCGTTTATAAAGCACTTGCACTTGAAGCTAGTGGCGAGTAGTATTAAAGTGCACAACCCTGTGAAGTCTTTTCTGAAAGTCCTCTGTTGGAGATGCCGAAGAACCCAGAGGAGCTTAAGGCACAAAGTCAGATGTATTTGTTATTGATTGCTTACATTGACACTGGCTTTAACTTGAATAGTTCTTTACATTGACTTGACTTACTAACTAGAATGTTGAGAAAATTAGTGAATTTATTTTTTCTATAACTTAACTGGAAGATTTTATATTCACGCAAATGTTTTTGAGTATTCCAAACAAAAGTGTGCCTATTCTCAGGAATAATATATTTTGTTCTACCCCACAAAAATATCATCTTGTGCCCTAGCATATTCAATATTGCAATAATAAAAAAGTCTAATTCTTTTTTAGATAAATGGTCTGTATTCGTAAACTTACGGAACTCTTATTGACGGTGTAATCAGCTTAATGTTTATTATTTACAAATCACTAAAGAAACGACTCAATGTTTTCGTCGTCGTTGCCCGCATTTTAGCGTATACTTACGTTAACGTCAGCTGCAAAGATAGGTCAATAGTTAATTTACATGCATTTAAAAACGGGTTCAGCAAACGTAAGTTACGTTGAACGAATGTTGACGTAGAAGGAAATTGCACTTAGCCTACTTCGATGTATTGCATATAATATCGCCACGTTGATACCACGGACAATGTGCCTTGCCGCCCTCTTTCATAACTTTGTCATTTAACTAATATACGTTAGTATTCAAGAATTGTGCTGTATATACTTCTTTTATAATTGTTTTGATTTAAGTATAGTACCTACGCCTTGTACAGTCGACGCCAAAAATACGTTTACACTTTTGCACCTTATTCCATAGCAATAAGGCGAATAGTGTAAACGTATTTTTTACGTTCATTTGCGGTACAGTTACTAATTTTAGTAGGTACAGTCGAGTTCTCCAATATCTATACAGACAACCTTTCAAAAATTTCTACACATGCGTCTTATGTTAGTAACAATAAAGACTGTGTATAGATATTTTTGAAAGGTTGTCTGTCTAGATATCGGAGAACTCGACTGTACTACCAAAGAACATTGGGTTAATTTATACTCGTATATATTTATCATAACTTTAAGTATAAGTTATAAAGTTAAAACTGTATTAAAAGAAATTGCATTATACCAAACTACGATATTTGTTTTTAAGAACCAAAATGAAATTATGATAACTGATCATTATGTTATACGAAATCATGCAATATAGTATTATACAGGTTGTACTCTATCCGAAACTGTAAGAGTAAATCCTGTCAAACGAACGCAAGCGAAAAACGACTTTGTGATCTGACTATGAGGTAGCTTTTTATTTGCGTTTCTTGACAGGATTTACTCTTACAGTTTCGGACGTACTATACCTTTAAAAAACTTAAACACTTTTACAATTAGAGATTAAGAAAAATCGTTTTAATGCAAAATAACATTATAAAATTTTATTTGTACATATATATCATTACACACTCGTTCCCCTGATTTTCAGACATTCTTCATAGAACTAAAATAATGATTCTTCGGATGTTAAGAGCAATGCGTAAGATAAGTTGGGCTGCCCATAGAACAATCGCGTCTAAACTACAAAATTAACCATTAACTCTATTAAGCAAAAATTGTCATTGCTTTAGTTGATACTTATACTGAAGTAAGTGGTCAATGGTAATTATGCACCGTCCGTCGGTTTCCCCGTTCGTCTCCGTTCGTCCGTTTCCCTGTTCGTCAATTGCTCTATACCAAGCAAACCAAAATAATAACACCGCTAAAAACACTTTTGAGTGAAATAACACATTTTCGGTTCTCGCGCTTCGTTCTTCATCATATCTCAGAGCCGTTCGAATGTTGCGAATGTTCGGTTCTGGCGCTTCGCCGGCCGCTACCGTGGCACGCTCGCTTCGCGCGCTCGGCTCGCGCGCTGTAGGGTCGCAGTTCAACCTAACACTCCTCCTCACTTCGCTCGTCGTCGTACCTACACCGACCTGCCTTAGAGTTGAACCCGACGAACGAGGAATCTACTCATTAGACGAATAGTGAACCCGTCGAACGAAACAGACCTAAACCGTCAATGGAAGTAAAGTTAGACTGTTTATCAAACCTATTCTGGTAAACATTTCGATAAAACCCGTCACTTGAAACTAGGTACTGATGAGATTTATAAGAATAAAGCGCAAATGTAATGCTACAGTTCCTGATAATAATATACTTTGTTCGTAAGAAATTTGTTAAATAACGTGTGAGGCTACCAGCCTTTAACTACTTAATTTCAATCAGAGTGGACCAACTCCTGTCACACGAAATTACGAACACCTTAAGTCGCCCGTTCAACAATAGGTTTGGCCTCAAAGTGCTCAACTCAATCCCTAAGCATCTTAGGTAATGTCTAAGTTAGAGCGTTCGGCGAACACAAGAACGCTCAACTTTAATTAATTTCATACTGGGCGTCTATTAGATGCTTGTATATTGATGAAGGGGTGTTTCTTCATGCTTTTGAATCTATCTCTAACAACGTCTGTGCTTTTTTAGTTAAGATGTTCCGTAACATAGCGTGAAGACCATTGTTTATTGAGCCCGAGCTCGAATTGTTCATAATTATTAGTATTTACTTACAGTATGATGCGTTCAAAGATTTACTAATTATTCCTTAAATGGATAACTTTGTTATTCTTTTAAAACCAGACAGAACGTGATAAGTAGGGTTCTGTTTGGTATTTATCCGCGCCTGTAAGGGTCGATGCGTGCAGAAGCCACAGAGCAGAGCCTCGGAGTAAACTAACAGAGCTTTATTCTCCATTTCGTGCCGCGACGCGTGCCAGCACGCAGCACCACAGTTCGTGGCATGATGCATTTAGGCCAATTTTATGAAAAGTAACGATGTCACTGGCTTTCTGTGAAAGGATGGAAGGTTTTGGACCTGAATCTACAAGTTCAGAATTAGTGTTTAGTAAACTCGACGGACGGACGAAATCCGCGTAATTGAAAAACCGTATTTTAACTACTTCCAATGTAACATTCGATAGGTGCGCCATATTCATAGTACGGTGAGAATCACATTTTTACATCGCAATGTCATGCTATGTTTGTCATTCGCATCATAAATTATATACTTACTGTACTCTGTGATTCATATTTACTTTCATGTTCAATCATGTTTCATGTTAATCGATTAACTGATTGTGCGAACCGCTGTAATACAACAAGATGAAGCTATTGTATAGTAATAATATCACAGTAACAATATTGTTAGTAACCTCACTGGTCTTATTCCTTCTCTATTATAAAGTTTACATTAAGTCTTAAAATTAAGGTACTATAAAATAGAGTACGGTGATGTACATTGAAGCCCCAGGTTGTATGAAATCTGAGGATGTCCTTTTAGAGCGATAAGTACTAAGTCATAGGCATCCGGAGCCGTATTAGCAAGCGTTGCAATGTCAGCACGACATATCTCTAGCTTCCAAGTGGTCACAGATTTTGCTACTCGAAAGCCATTTTGTTACAAGTTAAACTGGATGTATAGCAAATAATTGCGATTCTAAACCCATTCGAGGTCTAGCAACGTTACGTGTGCTACGCCGTAGCGCGTAGCATCATTTTTCGGCTTTGTAGCGGAAATCGCTCGTACTATGCTCGTAGCCGATCCCGCGGTTTTCCTCGTATGTAGCTTAAAGCGACTAAAACGTAGGCAGGCACCCACTAGGCGGGTTCCTACTAGTGAAAGTGTTAAGTACCTTCTTTATGGTATTTTATGTAAAGAACGATTACAGTGGTAGTACGTAAAAATTTCGTTGCCAGAAATAGTGGGAAGCCCAGTAAATTTAATTATATCAGCGTGTTATTATGTTAATGGACCCTATCAATTCGGTGCGACAGAGTACTTTTTTTATTTTATGGCAGTCGAAATTCATTTAATATTCGACTATTTTAACATGTAGATAGGTTACTACAATATCAATAATTGCAAATGATCGCGAATTAAGTACTTTATCTTGTCTTATCTTATCTAGATGAGGGCCCTTTCGGATACACTTCGACCCAGTGGGATCTTTTGTGCTTTTGCCCTCTCCTTTATACCTACTCCCAAGCTCGCTCCATTATTTCCACAAAACGGATGATGCAGCTCAGCAGAAGAGTCTTGAATCCCTTTGGTTTATGATAGCCGTTACCAAAGTTATTCATTTTTTGTCTGGCAAGGGCATGACATTCACATAGTAAGTGTTTCATAGTCTCATACTCCTCGCCACACATTCTACAGCCTAAAATATCCATCTTGGTCAAGAGATTCTTGACCCCGAAGTGACCTGTGAACACCCCAGATATAATCTTGAGTTGCTTCCTGCTGGATTTCCAGAGTTTTTTGGTCCAGCCCGAGCCCACTCCTTATATGAAGAGCTTGGAGTGCATTAAACCAGCCTAATAAACTCTCTGAACATTGAAGTTATATTTAACAAAATAGTTAATAATTCTAAAATCAACAATGATCACAGTCAGGATTCTATATCGACGTCTTAGTATATAATGATGATTTAACGATGCAGTTCCT
Organism: Epinotia nisella; assembly: GCA_932294315.1. Taxonomy (NCBI): domain Eukaryota; kingdom Metazoa; phylum Arthropoda; class Insecta; order Lepidoptera; family Tortricidae; genus Epinotia; species Epinotia nisella. The sequence continues at coordinate 15,457,492 of OW028673.1, read as the reverse complement.
TGAAAATAAACTATTTGGCCCCCTTGTTCAGAATTCATTAATTTACTTTACGCGTCCATCTTTGGGTCACCAATTTACATATGTGTACCAAATTTCAACTCAATCGGTCCAGTAGTTTCGGAGCAAATCGGCTGTGACAGACGGACAGACAGACAACCGAGTAATCCTATAAGGGTTCCGTTTTTTCCTTTTGAGGTATCGGAACCCTAAAAAGTACCTCGAGTTTGAGATCTATATAAAGGCATCTATCCAGAGGTCTTATAATCACATTTAACACATTCAGTGCCGAGAACTCGATATCGGGTGCGTAGGCCGTAGGCGCTTTTCGCTACATACGAAGAAAACCACAGAATCGGCTAAGAGCGTAGCGCGTAGCGATTCTCGGCAGCGAATGTGTTAAACGAGGAAAGCACTGGGCCAACATTAAAAAAAATAAGAGAAGGTAATAGCTGTAGTAACGCTACGAATAAATAAATAATACGTGTGCATTTGTGCAACCATAAAAGGTGTCGTTGCTGCAACGCGGAGGGAATAAGTTGCTTTATTATACTGCGCCGATCGCAAACTTTATTGTTTCACTATGCACCGGTACAACGGCCAACTTCAATATTGCTTGACTAACAATCTATTTGAATATTTTTCAAACTCGTGAAGAATGAATCCCTACTGCTTTGTGCTTAAGTACCTACTTCTACTTTACTTTCGTTATTTATGCATTTATTGCAGCAAATCTCAGACCGTTTCGTCCGGAAATTCGTAAACAAAACGAAATCGATATAAACGGAAATTAAATTAAAATGTAGAAAAAAAAGAAAAAGAAAAGAAAAGAAGACATTTATTCACTACACAAAAGACACACAGATATAAAGCATACAATACAATACAATTGACACATTGTGTGTGTCTTCGCGGCAGTGAAACGGTCGCTGTCTCAGCATTGTGCCGAGGTGTCAGACAGACACCTACAGCGCTGGTTTTCAGACAGCACCGTAAGTGACCCACGGAACGCAACGCAGCATACTATTCGATAGTAGAAACATAATAAATAAATAATTAATGTAATAAATGTGTTTTTTTAATATAAAACAGTACCACAACGGGATGAAAAATACAAAGCATAAAACACGACACGGTTGGGATGTTAAAAGTGCTGGATGGGTTAAGGTTGGGATTTTTGGAGCGTCAACAAATAGCCTTTAAGCTGGCGCTTAAAGGTATACTTGCTCGACGCTCCTTGGATAGGTGGAGGGAGATCATTCCCTGTATTGTAGGTCATTAATAAAATTATAGGTATCAGAAAATTTGAATTGCATTTACGAATCTCTGCTGGTCGATCACGTAACGCATTGTACGCGCGTCAGGTAGATCTAAACATCAATTTTTATATGGAAAACCGGAGAAGTGCGAGTTCAACTCGCGTGGTGAGGGTTCCGTAAAATTCCTATTCTCTAAGCATTAGGCGCTCCATACAAAATACACAAAAATATTGAGAATTTTCCCGTTACTTTGAATTCTTATAGGTTTTCCTATAATCTTTAGGCAAGGAACTATTTTCAGAATTTTAAGCCTAGTAGTTTCGGAGATAAGGGGGAGGGGGATGGTCAATTTTCGTCTTATTTCCTAAATTACTTCAAATCTATTTTGGCTAAAATTATAAAAAAAAGATATGCTTACAACAACCCCTTTCATTTGATACGTCACACAAAACAGTTTGCGAAACTTTTTTTAATTTTTTTCAGTTTACCCCCCAAAAGTGGCCCCCTTGTTCAGAATTCATTAATTTACTTTACGCGTCCATCTTTGGGTCACCAATTTACATATGTGTACCAAATTTCAACTCAATCGGTCCAGTAGTTTCGGAGCAAATCGGCTGTGACAGACGAACAGACAGACAACCGAGTGATCCTATAAGGGTTCCGTTTTTTCCTTTTGAGATACCGGAACCCTAAAAATGACAGTTGAATCTGGGTCGTTCTTCTTTTTTACCTACAATGTTGTTAAAGAATACTATGAATTTAGCACTTGGAGACCAAAAAACCAACTTCCTGAACCACAATTTATTTTAGAGTGACTCAGTTGTCAACATAGAACGAGTTCTTAAGATGTTCGGCCGTGTCTTTGTAATCTTCGGTGTACTTCTCCAAGTGGTAATTTATAGTAGCACCCAAAAGAAATGGACTACAGGTTATGCCAAATACCACACGACAATGGCGGTACATTATTAACTCTTTTCTTTCGTTATTCTTCCACCACGGAAATGACAGATATTGTCTGTCTTTATCTTTCAGTGATATCTGAAGAAAGGCTTTCTTAATATCGGACGTTATCCCAATCGCATGTTTCCTTTTGACAAGTAGTTTTGGGATCAGTTCAAGGCAATTTACACCCTTTTCCAGGAACGAGTTGATAGAATTCCCATTACGATCTCGTGCAGAAGCGTCCACTATGATAGAGTCTGACTTCGCCTTATTTGTATCTTCAGCTGGGTCATTTCTCTGTTTTTTGCATTTTTCAACTATTGATAATCATGGTTTTAATGTTTGATTTTAATAAACGTTGCATGTATATTTTATTTGGACTAATTAATGACTTTCCGTGGCGATAATGGTTTTTATTTTATGGTAATTTCTCAGGTAATATTGTGACAGAGTAGCCGCTTTCAGCAGAGACCACATTTTGGATTACCACTCTGTCACGCGATTCTATGAAAAACAAACTTATAAAAAAATAACTGGATAGAGAAAGTGAAAGACTATTTAGTACTAATAGATGAATAAATGTATGGACGTACATTCAAACACTAAAACATTAATAACCAACACTCTAACTAATGACGTATGGTAAAATGAGGACAAGCGTAGGTAAAAAAGAAGAATGACCCATCTACCTAACTCGCTTTCAAAGCTTTACGTGATTACCCCTCTGAATCGAAACAAACAGTCTGAGAGACTTGCTACAATAACTGCATATATTTATGTACTAGCTTCTGCCCGCGACTTCGTACGCGTATAAATTATGGATGACATGATATTCTTATGTTTCACTATACGATACCTACTACACTGATAAATTAGATTATTACGATTTCATTTCTATTAATTATGCGTGTAACAGTTCAAATCCTCCTAAACTTTGTAGTCAATAATATTTAGTTATATTGATTTACTTAATTTTTATTGCAAACGAAGTACCTAAGTACTTATAGTAGAAGAAAAATTACCAAAACCGGAATTTAAATATAAGATTTCATAATTGAAACAAATGGACCGAGCGAGGGCGAGACCCCAAAGATACTCTATATCTCCGGGTGTCTTGTCAAACTACCCCTGAGAGCCAAAGTCCTGAAGGTAAACGGGGAGGCAAGCGAGGCCGAAGGCTGAGCTTTTCGTAGGAATGAAAGGCCCAGCGTACCCTTATAGATAGCGCTCCATATGCGAGCCAGAGCATCGAAGGCCCGAGGGCGAGACTCCATGGATACTTACTATCCACAGGTGTCTTGCAAGCGAAACATGAGCCTTAAGTCCCAAAGTTGAGGGGTGAGGCAAGCGAGCCCGAAGGCCGAGCTTTAAAACCAACCCTTAAGAGAGCGCTCTCAATGCGAGCCCGAGGGCCGAAGGCCCGAGGGCGAGCCTTCACGGACACTAACTAAACCCAGGTGTCTTGCAAGCGAAACCGGAGACCAAAGTCCCGAGCGAGAGAAGTCAGAAGAAGAGTGGCGAGGCAAAGCGAGACCAAAGGCCGAGCTTTTCGTTGGAATGATAGGCCCAAAGAACCGTTTTAGAGAGCGCTTCCTATGCGAGCCCGAGGACTGACGCACACTATCTCCAAGTGTCTTGAAAGCGAAATCTGAGTTCCAAAGTCCCGAAGGTGAGTGGCGAGGCAAGCGAGCCCGAAGGCCGAGCTTTTCGTATGAATGAAAGGCCCAATACATCGCTTCAGAGAGCGCTCCCTAGGCGAGCCCGAGGGCTGAAGGCCCGAGAGCTAGCTCATGCGGACGCTTACTATACCCGAGTATTCATAATAATAATAATATTTCTGAATGTCACAAACGCTGAAGTTTTATACATAAAAAATGGTACCTACTTAATTTTCCGCGGAATGCCGTTGTGTCCAAATTTTATACCCACATCTCTTGACGTTGGTGAACTATGCTAATTCGACGTAAGTATTAAACTCAACCTGTCATACATCTTTAGATGACCTCTGAATTCATAGCAATTATATAGGAAGACGAAGATCAAGGTTGCTGGATTTCAATATTAACATTGACGTTGCCAGCGACTGAGTTTCCAAAATAATTAGGTTTCTTATGTCTAACAGCTACTATCGGTTGAGATATCAAACATTTTTGGTTATTATAGATAGTCTTTAGCCATCTAGCACTCTTTTTCATCCCGTGGTTTTTCACGTTTTATCTATATTTTTTTATAATGTTTGAATGGAGTTCTTTTTACTTTCCAGTCAAGTGTATGTTTATCAATTTTCAAGTCTAAAGCTCATGGATTTGAGGAGTTCCCATACAAAGTTTTGCCCCATTTATTACCCCCTTTGAACTAATTTTTATCATTTTTACAGCCTATGACCTGGCCAGGGATTTTCTCGACCGATTAAGTAAAAGTTGCATCAAAATCCTCTATTCACTAAGCTTCTCTGCGTTTTTGAAAATATACCTTTTCAAAATATACATTTTCAAAAACGCAGACACAAAAAAATTAAAACTACAAAAAGTGCATGCTGCTGGGTTTGAACTCGGGGACACCGACTCCGTAAGCTATGGGTGAAACCACTGGACTAACTATCAGTTGTAAGAACACGATGAATTTTTGAATATCTTGACGACATGTTACCATGGTAATGATACTGTTATAACCCCGCTCTTGCAACATTATATAGTTTCTAGTCGCCTCAGAACCTATTTTCATCCCATATTTTTCACGTTTTATCTATACATTGCTAAAAGTTTGAATGGGGTCGTTTTTACTTTCCAGTCAAGTTTATGGTTACCAATTTTCAAGTCTGTAGCTCGTACATTCAAGGAGTTCCCATACAAAGTTCAACCCCATTTTCTACCCCCTTTGAACCCTAATCTTTAAGATTTTTATAGCTTAAAACCTATCCGGCGATTCTCTCGACAGATTAGTAAAGCTTGCATCAAAATCCGTTCAGCCGTTTTCACGTGATGCTCGGACAAATAAACAGACAAACAGATTAACAGATAAACAGATAAACAGATAAACAGACAAAAATTCTAAAAACTGTTGGAACGTGTTCTGTTATCAATTCTAAGTATCCCCAGCCAATTTTTTTTCGTTTATCTTCCATGTACAGACTTTCGACCCTCTTCAGCTTTATTATATGTATAGATAAGTAAAGTAAGTACAAATAAGTATACAATATATGATTTGTATTGCTGCAGCGATCAAAATATGTGGCTTTTTTACACAGAAAAGACTGCGTCTAAATATTATTATTTCATTTGGTTACTTGATCATTAACAGGTAGATACTTATTTAAGAACACTACTTCAATTTGTATACATACTTACTCAGATATTCAAAGAAAATTATATTATAGGTGATATCAGTGCGTGCCTCTTACTCCAACGAAGATGATTAAGATATTAGGGCCGGTATTTCATCCACGATATTTGACAGGAAATTTTTATATCTCTGTTTCTCAAAATTAGAATAACCGAGACATCATAGTGGGGACCTTCTGCCAATTATTGCGGACAAAATACCGGTTAGATAGTTCGGCAGAATACATAGTTTAAGAAATATAAAATAGAATAGAGTTATAGAATATGTGTGTCCTGTGTGTTTGTGAATAAATTTATTTTCTTTCTTTCTTTCTTTCTTTCTAAATAGTACGAGTAACGTCAAAAACGCGTCTGCGGGAGCCCCAAGTAGAAACATGAAACGGTGCGTCAGGTGTAAATCTTGTAAAGCTTGGTGTGTTGTCTTTCGAGCTTGTAGGATTACAATATGACTAACTTCACTCACGTTGTTTAAACCAACACAACCATCATTACTTATTGTGCAATGTGTTTTAGGGCGCTTTGTCATTGACATATATACTTGTAGACGGTAAGTTGTCAAAAGCTAAGCTTTTAAGCTTAGCTTTAACTTTCATTTTTCCATATAAAATTGACGTTTAAATCTTACAGACGTTCGTAAGAAAAGTTACGTGATCGACCCACATGAGTCGAAACAGGAGTGATAAACAGCCAAAACTAATTTCAATGGATCAGGTCTCATGCAATTAAGTCACTGTTTAGTTAGATAAATTGAATGATAGGGTAACGCTAATATCCACTGAATGCTTGGTCACCCTACAATTATTGAAATTAAGTATTTTCGCTTCGGCGGGAAAGATAAGCCTTACTTCAATAAACTCTAACGTATATTTGTCATACATATGCATGTGAAAATTGACAGGTAATATTAATACTCTTAAATTGATTATTGGACACAACATGGGTTTTTAGTTTGGTTTATAAAACAATTTTTAAGGTTTTAGTTTCATAGATTTAAACTACCGTTAGAGTGACAACTACTAATATTATAAATGCGAAAGTTTGGATATTTAGATATATATATGTTTGGATGTTTGTTACTCAATCACGCCTAAACGGCACAACCGATTTGGATCAAATTTTGCACGAAGATAGTTTATAGCCTGGATTAAAATATAGGATAGTTTTTATCCCGGGTACACGCAGACGAAGGCGCGGGCGGAAGCTAGTGAATTATAAAATAATTACCTATTCAGTTTTATTCAGGAAAAAATAATTGATTCAGGTAATTAGAAAAATTTATATCACAATATCAGGATCACGAATTAAATCACCGCGTATATGTTAGATACATATTGATAATTTTGGCCCAACCCAACAGTCGGATACTATAGGTTCCCTATAGTATAAGATTCCTCTCTCTGTCGCCCTAACCACAGAGAGCTTAGGGCCTGTATCGCTGCCGGTGGCACCCTAGATTTATAATGTTTTTATATTTTTTGTTTTTTATTTCACTTTTTTTACATATTGTAAATCTAAACTAAGATAAAAAAGAAATAAAGACTATAATTGCAAGTAAACCGTTTACAAATTGATTGCCGAAACGCAACGCAAGCAAACACGGCACGGCTCGCCGCTCGGTCCTCCGCTGATGTAGCGGAGGACCGAGCTAGAGCTAAACGATGAACTAGGGACTGCCGGATTATCGACACACATCCATACCAACAAAAGTAAACAAGACACCTATATAATATTTAACAATTTCCCAGCCGCTGTAAATCCTCCTTCTTTGCGGAGTGAATACGCCGTTTCCAATAATCCCATGATCCTTATTTACTAGCGGAGGCTCGCAGACCGCGTCCTAAGCCGTGCGAAAATTCGCAACTAGTACAAACGTATATATGTTGCTCTTTCAATGCTACTCTACTCGTTTGTATATGTTTGTACTGAGATTAAATATAATCATCATATCAGCCGAAAGACGTCCACTGCTGGACGTAGGCCTCCCCTAAAGAGTGCCAAATTGACCGGTTCTGCGCCACCCGCATCCAGCGGACTCCCGCTATTTTTACCAGGTCATCAGTCCACCTTGTGGTCGCCACTCGAGAACCTTTCCGCCCCAACGGCTATCGGTTCTACGTGCAATGTGCCTCGCCCACTGCCACTTAAGTTTAGCGATTCGGAGGGCTATATCGGTTACCTATGGTTCTGCTTGGGATAGCCTCATTTCTGATGCGATCACGCAGAGAAACTCCTAACATAGCCCTCTCCATTGCCCTTCGGGTGATTTTGAGCCTTCTTATGAGGCCCATAGTAAGCGACCAAGTTTCAGTGCCATTTGTCATCACTGGCAACACACACTAGTTGGTCAAAGATTAAACATATATTGTAGGTACCGTTAATTTATAAACAATCATATCGTAAGTTTTCGGTTAGGATTGTTAGTTCATTAATCTTACGCGTCAGATTATAAGCTGTCGATGATCGTGAAATTGATGACGTCACCGTAATATTGGTTGGATCACAGTTGTTTTATTTCATGAATATGTATCATTATATTACTTACATACAAAATGTAATGTAATGTAAATACTATTTACAAATAAATCATATTTGTAAATCGTAATAACCCTAGAAGGTATGTGGATTGTAACAAATCGAGGTCTGCAATTGCATAATAATTTTGAATTCATCGTGCACTTAAGCAATGGTTTTATCAAATTGGCTATATTTTATCATTACCTCAGCAGTGTGGCAAACAAAGCCATTCTTTACAGTTACTCGCTCTCTATTTCCTCTTCATGTAGCTACTACTTAATAACATAAGAAAAGAGTGTTTCGTAATTTGGAAAGTGATCAAGTAAATAATTTCATTTATTACTAATAAAAAATAACTGTATTTACCGCAAAAAATGTTTCTATTATTTAGCTGTAGTTTTCTGTTTTTATTTTTATGTTTGGTTATTAGTTTATGTTTTTAGGGTTCCATACCAAACTGGTAAAAAAGGAACCCTTATGATGTGACCATGTCTGTCGGTCACAACGCTATACCTATATCAGAAACTAATAATTATACCTAGATATTTTTCTAGTAGGAACAACATTTGTTTAGTGCTTGCCACAATAAAAATATCGACAATCCTGCTATCGATAAGTACATACAACTTCAACGACGATACGTACATACAACCACAGAGTTATATTGGCTACCTACCTAGACGCCGCGTGCACCTACACTGTAACCATATACTGAGACACAGATTTATTTTGGAGGCAAAAATGGGATTGGGAAAAACTACATGTTGTGATATTCTGCGTCGATTTGAAAATTTGAAAGACAATTTCGGTGTCTGTGTGTGTGTGTGTGTGTGTGTTATGAAGTAACTTAGGGGATAATTAATTCAGTGACACGATGAAAGAAAGTTACGAAAGTATTGCAAATTGTTTTGTGAAGTATGTAAAATATAAATATATTTTTTTTATTATTGTCTATTTTTTAACGCACCCTTGAAAAAGTTGAAGTGGTACTTATCGACAACAGAACTGTCGATGTTTTTATTTTGTCAATCACTTACAATAAGTCGTTCGTGCTAGAAAAATATCTAGGTATACTAATAATGCATTTGTTTCAAATTTAGATTATTCCAGTAGATATTCCAGTGCAGCTGGGCCAAATAGGATGGAATAAAGTGTGCACAGAATCCTGAAAGATTTTGCTCGCGAATGGGAAGCCAGTTTAGTTGACGACGGTAGGCGGATATGTGGTCATATTTTCGAAGGCCGAAAACAAAACGGATACAGTTATTCAGAAGCCTGTCCAGTCTACTTAGGAGCTCCTGGGTAATGTTGGAGTAACACATCAACATAATCAATAACAGGTAATACCAACGCTTGAATTAGCAGAGTTTTTGTGCAGACTGGCAGAAAATTCTTAACCCTATAAAAGGATCTCAGCATATTGGTGACTTTGCGACTAACGACAGACACCTGAGGTGCCCAGGTGAAACCACTATCCATAATCAGGCTCAAATTTCTCAATTCCGCTGCGAAAGGAATTATGATATCATCGTACATTACTTTCGGTAAGTGTTGTGTGTCAACTAGTGTCAGTGGACAAGGGCTTCCAATTAAGATGGCCTGACACTTGGTAGGATTGACATTAATACCAAAACTACGAGACCAGTTGGAGATACAATCCAGATCATTATTAATTTTACCTATAGCAAAACTAAGACTATCGGAGCTAGCTTGTGTGTAAATTTGAAGATCATTAGCATATGGTTGGTGAGAGTATGTAGTTCTAGAAGTAATGAAATTAATAAAGACAGAAAAAGAAGAGGGGAGAGAATGCCGCCCTGTGGAACGCCAGAGGTGAGTTCACACCAATCGTAGATATCATTATTAGCGCGGACCGCCTGTTAGCGATCCTGAGGAGAACCATGCAGCCACTGTTGAAGAGATATTTAGATATTTTAGAATCGCAATTAAAAGGTCATGATTGACATCGTTGAAAGTATTGGAGAACTTTATTAATACAAGCACTGTCAATTGAAAGTACTCCATGCCTTGTCTTACATCCTCAACCACTTTTAATAACTCATTGGTAGTACTGTGTCCACAACGAAAACCTGATTGAAAAGGAGACAGGAGCTGATTGGTGGAAATATGGCGAGACAGTTGTTTGTGGACAGTGGCTTCAAGGATCTTTGAAAGGAAAGGGAGTATGGAGGTCGAAAATCTTTGAGAACACTAGGATTAGCAACCTTAGGGAGAGGAATTACGAAGGCATTACGCCACAATGACGGAAACACCCCCGAAACCATTGAACTGTTAACGATATGCATGATGACTGGGAAAATGCATTCCATATGATAATCAGCTGAGTACGCGTAGAGTAACACAAATCCGTGATCATGGACTCAAAATTATCATTTACACCTCATTTGGACTCAGTTATAAATAAAGACTTATAAACAACGAGGCTTTATTTTACGTCTAGGAAAACCTTTCAAAAATAGTGTCACCTAGAAAATCATATTGAACAGTTTTGTTCGCCACCACCTTGAGTTTGCCTGCTCAGTTTGGAAACCGTATTATAATATCCGTATCAATAGATTAGAACGGAAAAATTTATCAGGGCCCTTGATTTTAGAACTGTTGACACTCACACTAACCATACGGAGTCACTGACCCACCACAAACTCCAAACTCTCAGTGACCGTCGAGATTGTGTACATTCCGTCCTACTCTATTAAATTATGCGCAATGTATTGGATGTCCCTTCACTATTACATCAAATACATCTTAGAGTCCCTCCTAGATATCAGCGCCACGCCATTGTCAGAAAAAGAAATTGTTCTCGATTCCTTGGAGTAGGACGCGTTGTGCTCCGTGGACTGGTCACCCACGGCGAAGCTAAGAGGCACCAGGGCCGGCCTGTGCGGGCCGCTGGCTGGCCCGAGGAGGGCGCTCCTAGCAGGCTTGCCTAAGCCCGCTTAGGATGCGTTGGGGAGGGACCGCAGAAGAAGAGGAGTACCTCCTTAATCTTCTGCGGCCGAGGCGGGATCGCAGGGGGAGAGGCGTGTTGGTATTACGGTGCGCCACTCTCCCTACCCCCTGCGAACTTGGCGGGGCCGTTCCGCTGAAACGGCATTGGTTGGACCGCAGAGGAAAAGGAATGCCGGTATGACGGTGCGCCGCTTTCCCTATCCCCTGCCGCGGCCGAGACGTGGTCGGTGGTGGAACCACAGACCTGATCCGCCACCGGGTGCTGGAATTCCCCGCACCCATGATCTCCTCGTAGCGGACTCAGGGGGGTCCGCTACTAAACTGGTGGAGATCGAGGAGGCAGGCGCGCCGAAAAATCTAGCGTGCCCCTCATGCAGGGCCCTCGGGCATCCGCGAAGAAGCCGCTTGTGGGCGGCTGCCGCCGGCGGGGTCGCGGATGTGTGCGCAAGCGTTCCCGTGACCTCGCCAAATGGCGGCGAGGCGGCAAGTGGGGGGTTTTTAGTGGGTACACCGTGGGTCTCATTAGCCCATACGGGAGTCCCACATAACCACTCGGGTCACCCCCTGCACCCGGGTGGTATGCGTAACGCATTTTCCCCCCTAAACAAAAAAAACAACAAAAAAAAAGGACGCGTTGTGCTGAAATAGTATTTTATGCAACAGTTGTATAAGAGAGGTCAAAAAAGGCGAGTGGCATTGTAATGTGAGCCGAAGGCGAACATTGTAAAGAAAGACGCCACGAGCGTTTTTTGACTTAGTTATACAACGTTGCATACAATACTTTTTCTACGACTAGCTACTATGAAATAAAATGCAAAATTAAACAAAGAATAAACTTTTCTTAAACTTTGTCGTATAGGTCCCGAGATTTAGTAGGCAACAAATGTTCGGTCACTGCTTGTGGGCTGCCCCGGTGTATTTCTGATGTAGAAGCAATATTTTCATCGTCATCCATTATTACTTTTGAGAAACACCAACTATTTTGTAGCAAACACAACGGCCGCAAAGTCAAACAACAATTTATAAAATAACCGGGAATTCGGGGAACATGAAAATGACACAAATGGGTGTCTATGGTTAACTTTGTTTTTAATTGATGTCAACTTGCCAGTACTGCCATATTAAGAATAAAGGTTTTTCCTAAGTTAGCAGCAATGCCTTTAGTTCAAAAATTTCTAAAAAGTAAAAACAGTCAGTGGTTTGTTAAGTTGGTAGTACCTAATGTATAGGTTTAGAAGCGTATGGCTGCTAAGCGTATCGTTTTGGCGACATAACAGCACGGTTGTGCCGTACTGTTATGGGGAATAGAGTATAGACTTTTCTGCAAACTTATTTTGTATGTCTTTATATTAGTGTTCGTGACTATGTAAATGACAGATAAAAGTACAGGAGTAGAAAAACGTATTTATACTCCAGGCAAAATACTGTTTCGAAAAACATTAATTTATAATAGCGTTTTTTTTGTTTATTTCATTCTAAAACGTTATTCTAAGATGCTTTATTCAAGAATCCAACAAACTTTCCACCCGGAAGTAATTATATAGATTTAAATTAAACATTCATTGTCTTTTATATTTTATTTATATTGAATATTTTAAAGCAAATGTAAATGAACCTAAATAAAGATAAAAAAAAATATTAATATTTATTCGGACTTTTTAGGAGATAATTAAATATTGATTTTTTTGATGTCTGATTTTTTGTTGGATTTTGCCTCTAGGTAACTATTTAATTGATAATATATCCATATTAATGAAATAAATAAACTAAACTATGCAAGTCCAGCGGTTAAAGTACAGTGAAGAAAATGTGAATAATTTGGAGCTCTAGCGGTTTTTTGCGTCTGCTGTAAAGTAGTGTTTTTCGACTTGTACCCCTTTTCACTAGAGCCACAGATGTATAGTATTGTATAGATAGAAAGACACCGGAGACAAATATTTTATACCGTCAGCATAAGTATGCAAATTAATGTGCGTACAAAAGATTCATGCATCATTTGGTTTTATGTTAATTTACGTGTTCGTAATGATTGTTATTATGTTTTGCGAACATTGCGAACCATAATTATATGCTTCCAATACCATAAATAAATTAAATAAACAATAAACGAATCGGTTTAAAATTAATATATTCATCACGGTTGTTTTTTGGGTGGTGGAAACATAAATGGGATTTTTTATGACGGTAAAGAAAATAAATCGAAACTGTTGAATATTCATATATATATTATTTATGATACGCATTGTTTTTTTTTTTACTTTTAATGCTGTTTACCGAACTTGAATAGTGAAACATGGAGACATATTGTTGTTCATCGATCACATCCGGTTTCAAGCACGAAGTAATAAATAACATTGGCGATTGGCCTGCCTGTAGTCTAAATTTCTATAAAACTGACTAACCTTAATATTACTCTATGAGAATATTAGCGTTTCATCAGTTTAAATAATGGAATGAATATTATTCGCAAAACCTCCATGAGTGATGACCGGAGGCAAGTAAAGAAACAGTAAGGCGTACAGTATAATCGATGTTCTCTTAAACGACAGATGCTACAAACGGGCACTATCAATCTATTCTCCTCCGGCCGCACCTCCCCCACCCGAGGGGTGAATTGTTATTCACGTCCCATTACCTCAATTTTTTAGAGTCGAGGTGCCTGAAAAGAAACCCTTTCACTTATTGCGTTTCATTTCTGAATAACTGAAGGACCATCGTGAAATTAAATTTCTTTAGTTAAATTTGATTCCATCTTTAGTACCTAACATTAATGTTTTCTTTTTTGATGCAGAAACGATTCCAAAAGAAGGGGGAGGGGCATTTTTAAAGTATAAATAGAATACATTTATAAGTACATTTATATATCTACAAAGTATCGAACGTTAGAGTCAAGAATCGGAAGCGGAAAGTCATTTTAAGCTAGAAACTTGGGCAATGAGAAAACGCGAGAAGAATGTGTCTATAATAGATGAAAGTACACCGCACACGTTCGTGAATCGAGCAAACACGACGAACTCGATGGGCCGGCCCGAGTGCGTGGAGTCACGCGCGGCCCGCCGTGCTATAATTCAATAAGACGATCCAAACAAACGCCAAGTGGAATCGAAAGCTTCCTTTACACAACACATCCGGATTAAATAAAGTTAATCACCCTGCTCCACTATTATATTGTTTGCGTTATCGTCAAATGAGAATCAAGACAATATCAGAGATATTACGTTTTTAATTTCATCCGTAAAACCTAAGAATACTTAGTGTAATCGTACGTAAATGTCATTGATACCTGTAAAGCCTGATCATCCCACCGTACATTTAATTACGAATCTGTTAATGTAACCCTATTTAAACTTTCAGGTCTAAGATCTGAATGTACGATAAGCTAAATATATAACTTCTGTATGTTGACGAAGTTAACTTCAAATAATTTGATAAAATTTATTAAAATTACGTTTTCAGATAAATATCAGCCACTGAATTGATATCAAGATGTACAAATAAATTATGCATTTGTATTATATTACAATTAATGCATTCCCAGTTCTACAAAAGCTATTTAATAAGTAGTACTAGGCTTTGCCTAGTTTGGGACTAGATCAATCGGTGTGAATTGTCCCACGATATTTATTTATTTATTTATATATTAAATTGCGAAGTACGTATGTGTGTAAATTACCCGTTTATAAATTGGCCACCAACTTTTCAACCATTTGCTAGTATCCGATTGAGCTGAAAATGGTCGGTGACAATGCAAAGTTGAAGCTTATTTTGTAACATTCATTAGCGAATTTCAATTACTGTACCATACCATATTACTTATTCTGTGACCATATGTATAAACAAGTAAAAAGCAACAGCTCAGCTATTAGACCGTATAATATCTCCTCCAGCACAATGGCGGCGCGACCTGAACAAAGCTTCATTATGCGTTTAGCTCATTAAATAAATTAATGAATACGATAAAAGGGTTTTCGGCACGCGCTTCCTTTATAGGGCTCATCATATTGATGGCGTGGGCATTTTGTTGCCCTTGGTTCGTGGTGTGGCGTGGCGGGCGTGCAGTTAAAATGTGATCCATGATTTTATAAGCAAACATCAGCTTAGCTTAAGTAACTAAGGTGGTAAACCAGGGACGGTCGTAGCACGCCGGGTTCAACTGCCTACTGGAGAACTAATTTACAATCCTGTAAGTAAATGTTCTATTAAATTAAATTAAATAGAAATAGATTAATAAATGTTATGAGTTTAAAGGTTGCATAGCATATTCATTTTATTTTATATTTTTAATTAATTTTCGAATGAGACGAGTGTACATATGCATAAAGAGTATTTGTATTGTATTGTATTGTAATCAGATAAAACCGTGTGTACCATTCATTTACTTATTCTTATCGTGTCTCGTTTTGTCTTGTATTTTTTTAATGATAATGTATCTGACATGCAATATGCTGACTTTCTGATAAGTATACTAGGTAGCCCACCGCGCGGATCCATCCACGTATTGTGAAGAACGGAACAGAACTAAGAACTTTATGTACAAAATATAACCCAAGTGCATCCAGAAAGTCCGTTTTATATATAGGTGAAAGAAGAGAGAAGAGAGAGATAAGTCACTTATCCCATTTCCAAACTTCTTTCATTCCGTTGACTCCGTGTAGTTTGTATGTAATCTCACATACGAACTACAAAGCTACAATCTCACAAATTATTCCACTTTAAATTATTAGTAACATTATTAGTAAAACAAAAGACATAAAATTAGGCATAATGAAATCTTAACGTCGCCCTCGTCTTAGAAACGGACTGAGTTGAGTGAGGGCGGCGGAGCTGTTGTTGATTAATATGCAGATTGCTAGTTAGTGCCGGGCCGAAGTTCGGCTGCAGCGCAGTTCGGCGGTGTCATATTGTATGATTAACCCGGAACCCCGTCCCGGCGGGCCCTTGTTGCGAGAACAACTTCTAAAAAGTTAAGAAAGTAAACTAACTTCAGTTCGGCGATACTTTAGCTGACTGATCCATTTTTGACACATTCTAATATTGGCTAAACAGAGATTCTGGCTCGCGTTTTTCCTTTGGATACAGCCAATGTTAATAAGCGTTTATTATTCCGTTTTGTGGGTTATAATCCACATACGGCGACTTCTCATTAATAAATCTGTGATACTTACATGCTTGCTAAACTTAAGTGGCAGTGGGCGGGGCACATTGCACGTAGAACCGATGGCCGTTGGGGCGGAAAGGTTCTCGAGTGGCGACCACGTACCGGAAGGCGCGGCGTGGGTACGCCCCCCACAAGGTGGACTGATGACCTGGTTAAGGTCGCGGGAGTCCGCTGGATGCGGGTGGCGCAGGACCGGTCAATTTGGAACTCTCTGGGGGAGGCCTATGTCCAGCAGTGGACGTCTTTCGGCTGATATGATGATGATGATGATGATGATGACTTACATGATGAAGCTGTTAACTATTTACTACATGTACTTTTTTCCCTGTACGACTAAACTATGTCATTTTATTGTTTTATAACAGATTGTAAGTCAACAATAAATGTTTATTAAGCAGGAACGCCCGCTTGCGAAATTCTTTCGAACAAACTGGAAATTTTAAAAAATATTCGCCATGAGCGGGATTGGAAACCTGGAAACTGCCCATTACTCTTAACCAACTGAGCTACCGTGGGCTCCACTCGTGGCGACGAACATTTCAATCTCTTTACAATCTGATTTTTCAATTTTCCACTTTGTTCAAAATTTAGAGAGTTACAGATACAGAGTTACAGATATTCCCTGTCAATTTATTGATGGCGTTGACATAAGATTAAATTTCGCCCGTCCTATAGAAAAAGTTTTGTCACTTTACCTGTATGTAAGATATTTTTCATCTCAGCAGTTCGAACAAGTATATTGTGCTGCGTGAAAACAGTGAGCAAAATGCGAATTTGCTCACTCAAAGAGACAAAGTACCTTTTTCATTTTGATGGCGAGCACTGTCATTTCATAGTGTGGGGTCTAATTATAAATTCAGAATACTTGAATTTTATTAGCTATGTCCCTTGCATTTCATTACGAAAAAAGAAAATGACAGGAATAGATCGAATCAGCTCGACATTCTAATTTCAAGTACCCGCAAACAGCGCGAAACAAGCATCAAGTTCGAAAACTTACATATTAACATAGTACTTAAAGTTTAAATAACCACTAAAATTATACAAAGGAATGTTTAAATTTGAGAATATTTAAATTAAAACGTCTCAGAAATTCCATTTTGCATCAATAATTCTAGTTTTAACAATCTTAATTTTTATATACCACACATGCAGTTCCGAAGGCACGCCCAGCGCCCTGCCCCTTTATAAAAATTGCGCGCGGTTACATTGTTTTAGATTTTATTATTATTCTTCAGTATTGCGATTGATATTAAGTATTTTAACAAGAGTACGACTAGTTTTTGGTGAAGGTAGACGCGAGACACACGTAGTATGCTAATGTGTGCCTTTATCTCTTTCTAGGGCAACAGACATTAGTGTTGAATTTCAAAAATGGCTCAAAAATATGAGTGAAATGTGAGAATATGAGTGACACTATTTTAACAATAATACGGTTAGCTTTTAGTATTGTGTTGGTATCGCACGAGACTCGTATAAAGTGTGCATTGGTCTGTCGCGCCTTGTGTCTCCCCGCGCTCTCGCGTGCTTCTAGTACCTACTCGCCAGGCTGAGGAGTTAAAACAAGCAGTAACGGTCGCCGAATCAAGTTTTCCTGAATAATCACGAGACGAATAGGTATGTAAAAGCCTATGATATATATTTTTAATGTGAATATGTTCTCACTGCTGAGGTGAAAAGTTGATAATATACGCCGCCTTCTTTGCCACCAGAGGGAACTTTGCCCAAAAATAAAATTTTAAACAAATCTGATAATAAACGAAAACATAACATAATTTATGGCAACTATACAATTTTTAGTAGAAACTAGATTATATTTATGACTTTACTTTTAGTCATGCATGTCTTTAACTTCAGCCAGGAGCTTGCAGCAAATTGTGGAATGTTAGGTGTATGAACTATGGCCCATCTGTATTGTGTAAAACTTTTCGTAGTTAAGACTAATGTGTTCAAATGGAACGCCATGTTTGCCCGACATTTTGGAGTAGTTTTGTCTCAACATTATAAGAGCTATAGTTTCGTCAATAATTCGACATGGGCAATGTTGGCTAAAGTCCAGATAACTTTACCCGCGGGGGCCGCGGGTCAAAATCGATAAAAATCTGAAATAGATGTCAATTTAAAAATATTTCTCCTCATGATCACATGTGTATGATTACGAAGGATTCGTTAAGCAAAAAACAATATCATCCTTCTATCGTAGAAAAAATATGAGTTATTCGTGTTTTTTCGAAAAAAGCAAGCAAAGTAACTATGACTATGTGTTATTCGAGAGCAAAGTATATAATAACATCTCGTGCTTTTGAGTCCCTCGCTGAGCTCAAGATTCTAATTTCAGAATCTTTCGCTTCCTCGGGACTCAAAATCAGCACTCGCAGCAAAAAAGACTTTGGTCTCTTGTTGCACATACCTATAACTATTCTACCCTTCTATGGCACAACTATTTTATTTGACATCATACGTTTATAAGTTATCTGAACAAACAAACGCAGAAGCCGTGACACTATAAAATGGAGTCACTAACAAATGAAACAAAACTTTCATGCTCCAAAATGTGAAGTGACAAAATGCACAGTTTAAGCCCGGCCGGAGCAATAAATGTAGTATCACTCTCTACGGACATCGCTTCGCCTTTATGTAGCAGCCCGGCCAATATACACGCCTTACATTTTGTATGATTCATGTGGCACAGCGCCTTTAGTATCTAATAATGAATAATCTACATAATACCTACAACCTACATTACCGTTAGAATATTCAATATCAAAATTAACAGAGCCGATCAATTTTGTAACATCGGATGTTTTAAAAATGTTTGCGTTATGTTTTATCGCTGATGATTCTTCACAATTCGCGTCTGTTAACAAAAACAGAAGAAATGGTCGATCGACCGTCGTCATTATCATGTAAGTGGGGTACAGAAAGATTCTAAATTGTCTTTTCTTGAAACTAAGGACTTAGGAGTATTAGATACCAAAATATCAATATATGTATAGGTAGTATAGAGGGGTCACGGTATGCACTCCACACATATGCCCTTGTGGCACGGACGTGGACCGACTGGGTCACCAGTGGCGACTCACCACGGACTTTGTTGTCAAAAGTGCAGGCCGCTTTTCAAGACATGCGCCACTTAATGACATAATCCGGCGGTCTCTTGCCAGCAACAATGTGCCTGCTCTTCTTGAGCCGCCTGGCATTGTCAGATATGATTACAAGAGACCTGATGGTGTGTCTCTGGTTCCGTGGAGGTTGAGACGGATGCTTGTGTGGGACACACTGGCACCGTCTCACCTCCAACGGACTACTTCTAAAGCGGGTGGAGCGGCGGAAAACGCAGAAAATCTGAAATGTAATAAATATAGAGGCCTCGGCAGAGAGTACAACTTTGTACCCTTTGGCGTCGAGAACCTCGGTCCGTGGGGGTCCCAGTGCGCATAAGTTATTTGCAGAAATCGCGAAACGTCTGGTCGATGTAACTGGTGACCGAAGAGCTGGCGGCTTTCTCGCGCAACGCATCAGCATTGCAATTCAGCGAGGAAATGCCGCCAGCATCCTCGGTACAATGCCTCGAGGGCCTTTTTAGATTTAACTTAGTTTTAATTTAATTTAGTTAATGTTAATCATCACGTTGTATTTACTTTAGAAAATAAATGATTTTGGTAGTACAGATAGTACAGACATATATTAGGATTTCCATGTTTTTCGCGTCTGGCTTTTAAGTAATAGACGGTTCTTAAATACCACTCTAAATACACAATTTAATATTTCTGTTACAATTGCAACAGTATTTATTTATAAAGATGGGTTGCGTATATTTACATTCAACCACGAAGTACAAGAGTATTAGGTGACTTAAAATAAATAGACAAAATTAATGATTTATAACTAACGAGCTCGAAAGTTCAAACTATGGTTGAATGTTACCACGATACTTCGGACGCATCGCACGGTCTACTATGTAGATTAGGTATTCTAAATTAAGTCATTCAATAAAAATCTGATGTTTTAAATTGAAAAGCCACCAGTCTCAACACAATTAAATGTTGTCCTCTAAAATCCTAAGATAACGAAGAAACGTGATAACTAACCATTATAGCAGCCTCAAAAAATATGCAAAAGGAAATAATAGTTAAAAATCTGAATCAAAGTCAGACGTTTTCAATTGAAAAGCCACCAGTCTCAACACAATTAAATGTTGTCCTCTAAAATCCTAAGATAACGAAGAAACGTGATAACTAACCATTATAGCAGCCTCAAAAAATATGCAAAAGGAAATAATAGTTAAAAATCTGAATCAAAGTCAGACGTTTTCATCGAGCGATGAAATTGTGTATCACCGGCTATAACGTCTGAATGTGAGATATTGGACGCAAATTCTCCAAATAGCCCAAGGGAGTATTAGAGCAACATACTCCACATGCTTTCACAGAGATAAAGTCAAAAACGAGATAGACGGAGCTCGCGTGGATGAAAGTCTCTGATTTACCCAGTCTAACTTAAAATTCTTCACCGTTCAGGTTCAAAAAATGCGCTGCTACAAATATTATTTTCCTGGCAAAATAAAGTATATATAAAGTGATGAGACTACAAGAGCAATAATATGTTTTTACATTTTCTATAATCGTGCGCAAAGATATATGGGTTGTTTTTCAACGTACAGAAATGATACGTAGTCAACCGCAATGATAACGGATACACTGTACTAAGAATTTCAATATAAATATATGCGTCATTACTCGTTTTCAATGTATATTCCCAAATAATAATTAAATTACCGAATTAGGAATATGCTTGTCACCCAAATATATGTATAATATAATAAAAATAAAAATATAAAATATTTTTACGACGACGCGATGAGCACTGAGAAAATTGCCTTAGAAAAGGTCAATTCTTAAATTAAAAAGGTTATCATTACTAAGACGAGAAGAATATTCATCATAAAATAAGAATGATCATACATCCCCTCAATACATGTTCATCTGTTACTTCCTGTGAGAGAACAATTCGTGCCTCCGAGTGGGCATTAGCATGCTGAAACACCTGCACCGCGTTATACCGCGTAAGTAAAAACCCATGTACCACTCACATCCTACGCCGACCGTTCGGTAAAAATGGGGACACTTCATGGAAATATCCGAATCTTGCGCTCTCGTAAACAGGAGTGTGCTTCCGCACTTTAATCACGCGATATATACGGCTCTCACATTATCTCTTCACTCACTTCAAAATGTACTGAATTTACGTGAATCTTAGTGTAGAATGATGATAAATATTTCTTTTAAAATAATATACCTGGTAGTTAAGAAACACTTCGATTTAACCATGACCATTGCAGCAGGAGAAAAAACAATGGCTGCGTTCCAATACAATAAACAAAAGGACTATGAAATCCGTTTCCTAGCGGGAGGCGGAATAGCCTCCAGGTTGTTAGCATTCGCGCTACATCGCTTTTGAAAGCGTTAAACACCGAGACACCGAGAGGGGATTTTTTAAAACACTGTGTCTATCTTTCGTGTTCAGTGAAATGAAACTAATGCTACTGTTATTCAGAATCAAAATTCTTGCAGGCAGACGTTGGTAGGTACACTTTTTATTTGAGAGAAATTACATCATATTTCGGTTTCGTTTATTGCTTAGATATTCTGGTCAATTGTCGATGAACTGTGGTGAGTTTGGAAAGCCGCGAGATTTATATGGTGTAACTTTGTTAAAATGTGGGTATCGTAAAAAAAAAAAGTCGACCGGTTAGTTATCCAGGGCTTCAATTTCATTCGTTTTAAGTGGCAGAAAAAGATACCCTTATCATCTCGTTTAATGATTCTCAATTTACTCATTATGTTTTTGACAGTCAGAAACACATAAAATAATAGCTGCACTAAAATCCAAATCGACCTAGAACAAGGTTTTATTCTGAGATTAATAGTCAAGATAGTATTGACTCACATCGCAGTACTCGGTATTTTCTGATACTAAACACTCTAACATTCTCTAACAACCCTCTGTCAACCAACTGTCCTGCAGTTTGACAGAAGAAAATACCTACTGTAAAACCGAGGGTTGTTTAATTAAATATTTTTTTTATTTTTTTTCATTTCATTCATTCATTATCTTTGCTATAAAATGAATCTATTGTTCCATTGTTAAACACACATTCAATCCAATGATGTAATATAAAATAGAGATAGATAGGTTATAAGGGCTCCAAAAGTGGCACACCAAAATTGAGTCAATTGCACTAACTTGCCTCAGTTTCGAGTCGTCAATTCGTGCTTTAGCTGTCAGATTTGATGGCCATTTTTAAACACGGAATTTCGTATAGGCAACATATCTACCTCTTATTATATTAGGTACATCATTGATTCAATCCATATAAAACCAAATGTGTGCGAAAGTCGAGACGTGCGCGACAGCGATTGACATATTATATCATTTATATCGCGCGTATTAAGTTACGGAATGATCCGAGCTCGCAGATTGTAGCTCGCAATAACAACAAATTTTCCATTTCCGATCGAATCCAACAGCTCCAAGAACGTCACACGTCGGCGTCAAAGTCGCGGATGCCATTCTAACAGCGTACAACAAAATTAGGTTACCATTTCCCTCGTATTGGTTGAGCTTGCTCTAAAATTCCTCTCCGATTTCGAGGATAATTCTTGAGAATTCGACGCCAAATTGACGTACGGAAATGTGACAGACTTCTGACATTCAAAGCCGTCACGGGCAATTTAACTCCAGAAATTGTGATACAATCTGGATTATTTATTTGTTATTAACCTAAAATGGTCTGATTTAAAAGGTAAACGTTGCAGCAGTGATATGACATGGGCACTTTATGTCAAAGAAATGCGGGTTAAATTCGAACTAGGAGGATTTTTCTTCATTCAAATTTAAGTCATGTCACATTGACATATAGTGACATGGCTTGTATCATACACTAGTGCAACTTCGAGGACTATTACGTTTACCTTATTTAACCTACATCGTTTGAAAACTAAACAAGGCTAATGAAAGCATAACATAATTAACAGACTTGTCTAAATGCATATCCTATAGGTAACTAGTCTACTAGTACTTACTAAATAATATACCTACTAATGCTACTAAAGAGGAAAATTTTGTGCGGGTTTAGCACCCGTAACTAAGCACTCGTCCGATTTCAAAAATTACTTCACCAGTAGATATACCTATGAATAGACCTTCAGGGTGGACATGGACTATATTTTACCCCGTGGCTCCGGCTAGGTTATTTATAAACAAGTTATGAGGGTTCAAAAAAACTACGAAGCGCTTCGAGAAAAGGTAAGTAGTGCCTGCCCTTGCGCTTCGCTTGGCTCGTCTTGGCGGGGCTATACCGCGCCCCCAGATACGCGGGCGATGAAGCTCGGGCAGCTACTTACATAGTCTGCAATATATAGGTACCTACATACTTATATTAGCACCCGCCTTCAGTAAAATTCCAAACTCGTTCGCGATCACGTAGACACGAATTGGATCAATATCATGAATAACAGTCTTAGTCTTACGCATATTTTTATGGACATGCATTTGATTTCATTGCTAAAGGTACCTTATTACTCTTATTAGAAGAATAAAATATTAAACTAACTGACACCTCACAAACCATGACGAATGAAGTTAGTTCGTAGTTACAAAATATTGTTTACGTTGTGTGAGATTCACGTGAAATTCCACCAAACATGAATATCTATATACATATCGTATTTTGTTTCTTGCTCCTTAATAATAAATTCTAGTTTATTATTTCATTTTCTCTTTACAAGTTTATTATAAACTTGTGCGAAACAAATAATGACTCGTAGATGTAAATTCCATCGCAATTGGCATCGCAAATGTTTGGGTCAGTTGTAAGTATTTATAGTGCTGCATAGTACTGTACTGCATATATCGAAATTTAGTTGAATAAAGCTGACGGGTAATTCTTTTATAAAACAGAATTAATTATTAGTTAAGGTCAATTTCAGTACATCTATTCGCAACGCTATGTGATTTGACGATTTGAAATGCGCTCGTTTCTGAACGGGAGTTCTGAATAAGTTACGATGCCAACTGAGCATTTGTTACAAAAAATTGCCACGACATTTATTCGAAAGTTTCTGCAATTTTATGTTATTTATCACGATCTCTTTCCATCCAAATAGGAGAAAAAAACTGTCCCATTCCATACATTTTTTTAATTTTCCTACTGTGTTACTGTATACATAGTATATGGGAAATGGTAACTCAACAGGAAAAAATCTTTGGAACATTATAACATAAAACTCCCCGAAAATTTAACAATTAACGCATTCACTGCTTGAATGCGTTGCCTTCATACTTTGATCCTAGGGGGCGTGGTTGGCAGCGAATGCGTTATTTATTATTATGTGTGTGGCATATTTTTTCAGAAACGCTCAACTAACAAATAAAATAGATCTGTAGTTCTTATAATTATCGTTTAGCATCAGATGTATCCTACTGTGACAATCAACACACGCCCCTTTGCTTGCCGGCTGGTTTAGGTCACTTGTACTTGCTTAAGTTTCGCAGTCAATCTCATCGAGGATTCCGCTGGTAAGTACTAATAGTGTAGCAAAGGTGTTTAGACAGGTACACGGACTCTGTATTCATTGGTTTTGAACCCACATCACAGTAAAGTTGACGCAAAGGGCCCTTTAATTACATAGAGGGCCGGTATAGTTCATCAAAATTTACAAGGATTTTCTCACAAGGAACTTGAAACAGGATTATTTATAGATTGTTCTAATATTGGTTAAAAAAACATGAATTGATGTTTAATTTTAATAACCACAATATTGTAAGCTGTTATATTATGCGTCAAACTAGTGGCCGAGGTGGTTCTATAATAAATAATGGTCCAAAATACTTTAAAAAGTAAAGAATCCAAGGACATAGTATAAAGCTACTGTTACACATGCTGATTACTAGCACGAAAGCATGCTAGTTTCAAGCCAATAACATTGTGTGTCTGGATAGTTGCTAGTAAGCAGCATGCTATTTGCATACATAATAATTGAGCATGCTCAAACAAGCATGCTACTACAGAGCATGTGTAACAGTAGCTTAAGTCTGTCCATCGAGCGAGCAGTGGAACTATCTTGTACCGAGCTTGAGCAATTCATAATTATTTGTGCTTATCGTCCACCATCTGCAGACTACTGCTTGTTTGAGTCTGTAATGGAGGAAGCACTTATTAAGATTTCTAGTTCTTCAAAATGTATTATAATGTGCGGGGTTTTTAATGTAAACCTTCTAGAACCATTTGTTAGATCGTATTTATTTAAATCATAAGTATAACTTGGTAAGTTTGTTTTCTGAGCCCACTATGATCGCGGCCACTAGTTCCACGTGTATTGACAATATTTTCTGCAATATAGATCCCATTCAATGTTGTATACTGAATAAGTTAAGTTCGTACCACTATGGCCAGCCTTTTCCTTTCCTGGAAAATTTGATACCGTACAGAGTCATGTAGTTTGTAGCCCTCACGATGAATCGCTTAGACCAGTTCCATAAATGCTTGACCGAGCACCTTTCATTATTACGCATGAATTTTTTTATAAAAGAAAACCAGAACTTGATGTATTTCTACTCTATTTCGTTGCATTGAAGAAGATTATTTTTTTATTATTATTTAAAGTCGCATTTAACAACAAAGGTCATTACGACCACAAGGGAATGACATTTTTTAAATATATATATCGATTAATTTTATAAATCTAAGTACATGTAATTATCCACTATTTGAACAATTTCATGGAATCAAGTTTTCAAGGCCATAATTAAGTTCATTAAATAGATTTTTGTAAATATATTGTAAAGTGTCACACATTTTATTTTCAGCTAATTCTAGATGAATTGGCATTTTAAGCTGTTCCCAAGGTGGAAGAGTAAGTAATTTTATTGGATATAATGCTGGAATAGTGAGATTTAATTCTTTTAGATATCTTGCTACACTCACCTGGATGAACATTAAATTCGTCATCAGTAATGGATTGTTTGATGTAAGTAATCATCATATGTAGGACAATTTGGGCGTGATCAAATTTTCGAAGCATAAATCAACGAAAGTGCTCTTCTCCTATATTTAAGTGGCATTTCACCGGACTCTGCTAATATACTATTTACAGGACTTGTACGGAATACACCAATACTAAGTTTAAGGGCCGTGTTTGTACACTCTCAAATGAATTCAAGGCTCCAATATTTGCAGAATCATATAAAACTGAACCGTAGTCTATTTTTGTCTAATTATGATACGATATGTGTGTAAAAGGCAATTTCTGTCAGAACCCCAAGACAGAGAGGATAATGTTATAAATATGTTGAATCGATTATTACACTCCAATTTTAATTTATTAATGTGTGTTTTCCATGAATTTTTTTTGTCGAACGTTAGTCCCAGTATTTTATTAATAATGACCCTGAATTTTTAGGTTATACTCGGCTTTATTCCAAAACGTTTAAAATAGTTTGTGCTGCAGCCAAAGCCTCGTTTATTTCAAATAAAATTAAATGTTCCCTAGATAAGATCAAAACCTGTTGGAAAACTATAAACAGTGAGACTGGCAGAATATATATAAAAAAGAATGGACCTCAACATGGCCTTCGGATCGGAAACACATTTAGTTAACACGGATTTTGAAATAGCGCAGGGATTCGAATATGTTTTGCCAATATTCCTACTGAAACGACAAGGTCATTAAATAGCTTTCCTGCTGCTGCTAAAATCCTTGTTGTTGTGTAGATTAATGCGAAGTATTTTTTTAATTTACGCATGTATCTCCAAAATAAATTGTTACTGCTTTCAATACACCCATGGTGAAAAAAAAACGAAGATCTTTGGGGCCATAATAATAGCTATAGCATCATAACTTGCTTATATTGTAATTTAATAGTTGCTAGTAAATATTTAACATTGGAATTTTCCCGGTCCAAATGAAACAAAGTAAAATAATACCAGTATTCAAAACGGGCACCAAAACAGACCCTACTAATTTTCGACCTATCCAGTAATAAGTAAATTTTTTGAAAAGATTATCTTGAACCAAATGTTATCACACTTCAACTTCAATAATCTTTTACATGCAAATCAGTTTGGATACAGTAAAAAGGCCGATCAACAACCGATGCTGGTGTTGAACTACTACGAACCATTTTTGATGCTTGGGAAAAGTCTATGGATGCAATTGGCATTTTTTGGATCTGTCAAAGGCCTTTGACTGCGTAAACCATGACACTAATCTTAAAACTTAGCCACTATGGGGTAAAACGATTTACGACACATTCGTCAGATTCCTTTTTCGTCAGGATAAATTATAGCCTGATTTTTTTCGGACGAAAGCGAAATTCCTTTTGTATTGTTGAAATCAATAAGCTTAATCTAACGATATCGTACTAATTGTCGTAACCTACGCATACAGTCGGAAATTGTTATTTTCCCCTTAATGCAACGTCTTACTATTTCTTTTCGACTCTTTATAATTTTCTCATTTTTCTTTGAGGTTAAATAATTTACTTTAAAAACAAAGTTTTAACCGACTTCAATTTAGAACTCCGACAAGCAAAATGAACTTCCACTTGACCACATGGACTGCTTTTCGAGAGTAAATACGTTGATTATTACAGACGAAAACCATGTCACTGTATGTGGGCCGATAATATTTGAGGAGTTCCGTCGATTTGGCACACTTCACATTTAGGACTTCATTAGTTACAATTTCAACATTTGTGATTTCCAGGTGTAAATAAACTAGTTATAATAGAAAATACCGAGATTACTACATGTGTGCCTTCCGTATTTGAGGAGTTCCCTCAATTCCTGGGTCAATTTTTGAAGAGTATGTTTTTTCGACATTTTAATGTATTTTTTTGGAATATTGGATTCGTAGTAGTTCGTCAGGTAGGCTTTTTAAAAAGAAAAAATATGGTGCATGAGGCACCACTCTGCTTATAATGGTTAGCTAGATATAGATGCTTTAAAAAGACCGTGCCATACAAATGTCGTCAGCGCCATACAAAAGTCGATTTAGTGCCATTAAAATGTCGATTCTGCATACAAATGTCGATATCTGGGACAGTAGACCACATTCCTTCGTCAACCGTGGGGAGGAGATGGCCCTCTGGCCCGCAGAACTCAGAATTGAGCAAGGGACCATCCATTGTGACAGCCTGAGGTTGTCCAGACCACTGGCAACCTAGCTATTAGGCAGAATAGCTCCTAGAGGCCTAATAGCTAGGTTGCCAGCTTCGGAGAGGGGGTGAGGTCATTACTCATCTGCTTTATATGGATTACCTTAAGCAGTTTGCAACTTTGCACCAAATAGGCATGACCTGATGAGCTACTGAAAACAACAAAGTCTTCAGTAGCCCCATCAAAATGGAATTTGGTGTCGATAAGTGTGCATATGTCGATAAGTTATGCATGTAAAGCGAGGGGAAGTTGTAAATTCAACAAACTTGCAGCTTTCTGAGGCATTGTCCCTCAGATCTATCTCCGAAGCAGAAATAAGTACCTTGGTATGTCACAGTCATTGACAATTGAGGGTAAGGGCGTAAAGCAGGCGGTAAAGGAGCGCTTTTTCTTTTGCCTGACAAAAGTACTTAATAGTCTTAGTCAGTTTTTTGTCCGACGGCAACAAGGCGCCTTCGACGCCTGGGTGATGCCCTTGCTCATTTAGAGCCTGTCCAGACGAAGCGCTTTGCGCGCGAGGGCACACGGGCGCTTCAATTTTATGTTGCATTCAGATGCCGAGTTTTACGCGCGTTCCTAAGCGGGAGGGAAAGGGAAGGAAAGGGAAGGAAAATACGTCCACGCACTCTACGCTCTACGGACACGCGCGTACTACTGAACGCTCCAATGGCGCCAGAGTAACTCGACTCACGCGGCGCTCGCGCTCGTCGAGAGTCCGGCGCATGGCACGCGTTTTACGCGCGAGTTTTGAAACGCGCGAGAGCATCTGAACGGGTTGTAGTAGCTCTAGTATAAAAAAAAACTTCGGGAACGCGCGAGTGTCTACGCGCGAGGGCTTACGCGTGCAAAACGCTCCGTCTGGACAAGCTCTTACTCCTCAGGCATACTAAGATCGACTCAGACTGAGCTGGACGCCCTAGAACATACATGCTTCACCCACGCTCGTCTGTTATGAGACTGTACATCTCGCGGAAGTGTGGAGTTCGCGGTTTTTTAAAGGCCAAATACCTCCACAACCGCGAGGTGTGCAGTCTCAGGGATTATTACCTAAACAACGAGTGTGGGATGCATCACGACGTAGTAGCAGTAGACGGAATCTTCACCCCGCTTTCCTTGCCCAACGAGAACTGGCGCCGACTTAGTGATGAGCGCCGAGGATCGCAGGGCGGTATGGAGAAGCAAGGAGCTACACGCGGGCGGTTCTACAAGGCCCTTACAGGGCCAGATGTAACTCTGCTCGCGTCGGTGAACTGGCTATGTTTCAGGGATCTTTTCGAGGAAACCGAAGGTTTTGTCTGTGTAATTGCGGATGAAGTTATTTTGACGAACAACTACCGGAGGTATATCCTAAAGGACCATACTAGTCGACATTTATCGGGCATGCTGCCATCCCGGGGAGTCACTCAGGCATATTATTTCCAGTTGTGGTCATCTTCCTAACGGCGAGTACTTGCACATACATAACCTCGTAGCCAGGATTATTCACCAGCAACATGCTCTGCTATACGGTCATGTGGACTTCGAATTGCCTCACTATAAGTACACACCTGCACCAGTTCTCAAAAATGGCGGTGGCACGCACTATTGGGATCGATCTGTCATCACGAACAGGATTATTCTGGCCTTCAATCGACATTTGTATGCCCATTCGACATTTGTATGGACAAAATAGCCGTACAAATGTCGCCATACAAATGTCGACATTAATGTTTTTTGGCGGTCTTTCGTACACTATTAATTGAATTCACTAATTAGCCAAACACGAAACTTTTACCCCATATTGCTAACCATTTTTATGAAAGAATCATTTTTATTTCAATCGTATCTTAATAAATCAACGCCCATACAAATGTCGTGATATCCGTACCAAATTACATCGTACTAAAGATTTACCTATTTCCTCCGTAAGAAATACCGGCACTGCGTCCATTCCGTTGGCGGTTGAAGCCCAACCTAACGCGTTATCGTATAGTAAAGTAAATGTAACGGTGGGCTAATAGAAAAACCAGATTTTAAGGGTCTTGAGCTTGAGTCCTAATAAAAGGGTCGCGCGTGGGACAACTACTAAAATGCTTCACTAGTGTTAATTATTCACGCATTAATTATTTAAAATACTTTAATTAATACGCTAATAAATGTTCTTTATAACAGTACAAGTTATTTATTTGAACGTTGCTGCTACTATGTACTAACATAGTTATAAAATGTTGCTTGAGCAAAATCGCAAGTGTGACACGCAAAAAAGCGGTACCTAGATATCGCTGTTTTAGGATTTCAAAAAAAAAATTTTTTTAGAGTCTATAAATATTTAAGGTATTGTAATATAGTACTTTATAATACACAGAATGCAAATATATAAGTATCTATACTCCGTATTAAACAGGCCCCGTAGCATGGTTGGCCTTGTCACGCGATAGGTGATAGGATAGAGCGTGCGTCACTGGCTGACACCGTTCGATAGAACGAGACGATGCTCTTATTTTGTCACTTGTCGCGTGATAAGGCCAACCATGCTAAATTATAGCCGTGTGGCAGCAAAAACAGCCCGTTTGAAAATTAACCCTCCTCGTGGTTCCCATCATCCAACTGAAGTTTTGATAACAATAGATAAGAATCGGTTCATAAAATTACGGAGTTCTGAGGTATCGATAAATTTTAAAAAATACAACCGAATTGAGGACCGTACTCCTATTTTTTGAAGTCGGGTAAAAATATTGTTAAAGCCATATTTGACGGACATAAGTGTCTATTTTTATTGTTGTTGTGGTTTAGATTGTTGTGGACTAAGCTAAGCATACCTATGTGGGAAATAAATGAATTGAATGAAATTGTCCTTTATCGGTATCTCGGCAAAGATCATCTGAAAGTTAAGCTCTGGTGCCTAGCCCTCAGTGCGATTATGCAACCTTGAAACGGATGGAGTGCAATTTTAAGTACTGACATGATTACTGCACACAAAAATGTAAAACACCCCCGACAGATAAAAGAAACATCTGGCAAGACTTGTAAGGCTTTCGATAGAAAAACACAGCAATAAACACAATAGGTGATAATAAAAAAATTGGGGACAATCTTACATAAATCAAGCTAGTCCCAAACTAAGCAAAATTTGTATATCCATGACTCAGGAAAAAATATTCGTTATAATAAAATACCTCGAATATATTATGTTATAATAATAGACAGATGAGGATAAAATTTCAACTTATTGGAGGTTTGTTGCCTTCCATTTAATTGTAAAATACGTAAAAGTTGTTTTATAATCTATGTATTTCAATATAATACCTAAGTATCTAGTTAATTTATAAAAATAACATTAAATAAAAAGTAAAATTAAATATTAATGTAAAATGTGCATCATTATGAAGGGTTTTCAATTAACGACAAGTCCCAATCTAAGACAAAAATAACGATATTGTTACATATAATCCCATGGCATAATTCCACAATGTGTCTAAATAAATATTTATTTTAATGGCCAAAATACTTTTGACGTCTCCCTTTATTTAAAAGTGGGTACCGTACCTACTTGAAACATTATTCAGGCACTCTGGGGACGCATCGATCAGAATGAATACAGCCACCTGCCACTTCACAAATGTATTTTCTTTTACAATAATTCGAATAGATTTTCTTCTAAGTAGGTAATAAGTTTTTGTCTAAATTCGAACACGGGAAGTGGTCCTTAACCCTGTGCCATTACATAAAGTCACATTTATTAAAATGCAGTAGGGTCAAACAGAGATTTAGGTTCTCTTCTGTGGACATTGCTAAAGTTAAGGGCTATAAAGCCAAATTTTTGGTTGGGCTCCGCATAAACGGCGTCTCACCTTTTTAAACAAATATGTTTATAAGCACGGAAGTCCTTAACTATTGACCACAGGCAAGAAGACTTTTATTTTACTCGCTCTGTATGACTAGTTTTAACAAAATTGCATATAAATAATATATAGCCTAAAACATTGCTGAAATATATTAACAATAATAATCGAATAATTTCTGAGAGCACCGTGTATTGTATATAGGTACCTATTCTCTAGCAGCATGGATGATGCTAGTGTATGATAATCTATGGTAATCTCCTGAGAGCAGGCCGGCCAACAGCCATACTCGATGAAAACGCTTTGACGCTAATAGCCATTACATTTAAGCGTGCAGGGCGACTTAACGAACTCCATTTGAGCATATATATCAATCAGTGCACTGCAATGTAATGGAGGAAGATCCCACGGCAAGGAACTTTATCAATATAGAATGAAGAGAATGGTCGCCACTGGGGTCAATGGACAGGTTATCGAAAATGATCTTGCCACATGTAACTATTTTTATAATATGGTAGGTAGATGACAACCGTTACAAATAATTATTCTGACATTAAATGACATACAATTGCACTTAAATTTAGTTATTGAAGTGCAATTGTATATGTTGTGAAATACTTAAATCTAATCTAATTACCAATAAACAAACCTCACATAAAAACTCGAAAACACCATCATGCTTCAAGTTATTTCTGCTATTTTAAAGGTTTTTAAATACATAAAAATTCAAATAATGGACGCTGTTTGACCATAGAAAACCGTGACATCACTTGTTCCCATTTCACTGCAAACATCATACTAAAAGAGATTTTTGGACGTTTCATAAAAAGTTGCTGATTTGACTATCAGTCATCCCAATTATATCCCAATATAACATATGCTAGTATTTTCCAAAAAAATGCACTCCTTTGCCCGGAGAATTCACCACCCTTTAGAGCTGAATGGGCTTCCAAATTTCTGTAAGGTGACATTGCGCTACACGCGTCCTACCTCTCAACTTCATCTTATCCCACTATACCTCTTTTAAGAGAAGGCAACTAGCTACGGCAGGCTGGGCGGTGAAAATTCATGTCTTTTAGAGGCACCTTTTAGCTTAGAGATACCACCCGGACACTGCCAAGGTTAAAACATCCTCTAAATAATCTGAACTTCGTAAAGAATAACCTTGTGCTATTTTACATTAAATAAGTTATAGAATGTACGTCAATAACTTCACATCATTTATTCATTCATTTTGCAATTTGTGGCGACCACCGTGTACACTACGCTTTATAGCATTCAATTTAGGGAGCACGTCGCGCTCACGTATCTCCCGTCACTTCGGATAGATAGCGAGATCCATCAGATGATGCTGTTGTTGGTTATCAATCATGTTTGCTCGATACCGAAAATATCTATGCCCCGTCTGTTCCTACTGTAACATGTATCCTCAGATTTTTATAAGGAAAAGATTTCATTTGAAAGCTCATTAACAAATAAGCATCGGAGTACTTTTACAGCGCTGAAGTGAAGAAATATGTACTTTCAGTTTCAATTTGACAAAACGAGAATAGAATGAATCCGCAGATTTAGTCCTTAACCTTTTTACATTCAATAGGCTAGAATTTAATAAGGCATAAGTTCCGTTACTCCCGCAGGTCGATCATGTAACGCATTGTACACGTATGTTAGATAGATGGGCAGTATCTGCGTTACAAGGATGTCCTAAAGCGCCACTTGTCTGCCACCAGCATATCATGTGAGTCGTGGGAGGAACTTGCTACTCAGAGATCGGACTGGCGAACTGCTGTCAATACAGGTAGGTATCAATGACTTTGAACGCACCCGTCTCGAAGATCTGGACGCCAAACGCCAGTTCCGTAAAACTCGGCCCAAGCCCTCCTACCACTATACTTATAACTCAACTGGACAGCTTCACTGTGTCTCTTGCGGTCGTAAGTTCAAAACCAAATTTGGTTTTGCAAGTCACACTCGAGCCCATGCACGTAAAGTTTCCCAATCTTAGATAATAATTTTTGTCAGGATGTCGCCGTCCACGAATACGTCTGGGAGGACATCATCATCATCATATATGTCAATTTTTATATGGAATAATGAATGTAGAATTGTCCTAACTCGCGTTCGAAACGTTACGTGATTACCCCTCTGCTCGAAGTATGTTTGAGATGGTTGGTAGTAAAGTAAATGAAGTACCTATATGAACTATGTCATGTTATACCTATCGATACAAAGATCAAAGCCCTAAGAAAAAAAAATAACGCGCACACCAGCGGAGCAGACGGGGAATCAAACCCGAGTCTGAAGTAGCGGTTCATAGCGTATACTATCCGTCACCGCTGCTCTAGGTATCCTGCCGAATTTCGTGTCTTGTTGTTCAAATGCCAAATAATATCGACGAGATGACTTTCCTTGCCGTTAATTAATCAGATGGATGGGCCGATAAGCCTAATCAGCTCGACTGAACTACGATGGACTGAAGGACGATAATATCCAGATAATGCAAACCCGTCCAAGTTAATTCTAGTTACCAACGTCCATCCATAGACGTTAGCATTAATAGCAATTTAATCATCCGCAAGATCAGCCTACCGCAATGGCAACGGAGTCAAAGGGCATTTAAGGGCGCTGTCAACTGGACAGGATGAACTAATCACCGAGTTTAATGGACTTGTAGACATGCATGCGTATTTGGAATTTGATTATCTAACACAAAAGATACGATAATATTTAGAGATCAATCTAAAATTAACGGTATTCATATAACAATTTTATCAACATAGTACGGGACAACTTAACGAATTATGATAGGCTTAACACAGTAACGTTTCCTCCTAGTCGCAATTGTTCACAAATCGATACTTCCCAAAAGGAATGCACCACATTCGTTACTCTTTTTAATACAAAAGCGTTTCTTTTTATTCTTCTCTACAGCAGTTCAGCACATGTAATGATTGTCGTATTTTTTACTGCTGTAGGTACCGAACGACATTGCTGAAATGTGCCAGTATTCTGTGCTGAATTACTATTGTGAAAAATTGCACCTGTGCATAATTGCGAATAGGCAGAAACATTTGTGTAAGTAAACTCTAACATAATTCAATCTACCTAAGTAGCTATTTGAAAATTTCTACGTTATTACAAACGGTGTACTAATGCTGAATGCAAAGCAAAAAAACCGGCCAAGTGCGAGTCGGACTCGCGCACGAAGGGTTCCGTACCATTATCTATAAAAACGGCAAAAAAATCATGTCTGTTGTATGGGAGCCCCAGTCCGACTCGCACTTAGCCGTTTTTTTAGCGGCAACAGAAATACATAATCTGTGAAAATTTCAACTCTCTAGTTATCACGGTTCTTGAGATACAGCCTGGTGACAGACAGACGGACGGACGTATGGACGGACGGACGGACGGACAGCGAAGTCTTAGTAATAGGGTCCCGTTTTTACCCGTTGGGTACGGAACCCTAAAAATATTGAATTGAGTAGAGCAACGTAATCATCCCCACCATGATACGCTGCATCATTTCAAGTCTAACTCTATTAGCGTACTAAACTAAACAGCGGTATGAAAATATTAATTCATAGCATCGTCACCTCTTTTGGGTCCAAGCCAAACGATATTGATGATGATTCGGCTTGCGTAACGAACCGCGCTCATCCTAAACCTACACAACAAAGGAGGCTTCATCAGCAAAAGTAATGTCATTACCATAATATGTGTATTCGCCTATGTAAACAATACTAGCTGCCTGCGCGCGTGTTACAGGGAACCCACGAGGAGCCGCGGGCTTTAATATAGCCTACCTACTAGCATTCGACTACGTACGACGTACGCGTCAACTCCGGTACAACTTTCCAACTAGATCTCATCTTTTTGGGGGATGACCTTTCTTTTTATCCAGTTAATTAAATATATCTATTCAATATAATTTTATCCGCATAAACAGGTGAACAGTTTTTCGTGCGTTTATTGCGTGATTCAGTGACAAACATTCCAACTTTCAAATTGATAATATAATATATACCTACAATATTTCATGCCAACTACGAGTATAAACATTATCATTTGACAATAACTCGAATTAATTTATCTACCTTATTATGGATATCTATTTGGATTTAAGTATTGATATTTTCTATGGTGATCAAAAAAGGCTTTCTCAAACCAATATAGTACATCATTGCCGTGGCCGGAAAGGAGGCAATTGCAGGCTGAGTATTTGTTTAAACGGACCAGCTTGCGAGTGCGTTTAATTATAATACGAATGCCTGCAATTGCCATTCCGGCTGAGGCGAATATAGTGCTTTTCTCAAAAATGGGGGAATAATAACAAATACTCAGCCTGCAATTGCCTCCTTCCTGGCCATGGCAATAATGTACTATTAAATATCATTGCACAACTTGAAAATATTACTGATTTCCCGCCGTTTTTCTTTTTAAACCGAATCGCAAGTGTATTTTTCCACCGAAAAACGCAAAATATTTGAGACACATAGAAAAACGTCGCGTTTGCAACAGAAAAATACGAGTTGAATTGGCTGAATACGACCTGTGCCGTCTTTTATATGCCGGTTTCAACTTTTTAAAAAGTTTGGTACTCGACACATAAAGGAATTTATATGTAACATTCCAGGCGGCCTGCAATGTTTTTTATTTTTTAATTTTGATCTGACCTGAAACTATACACTTTTCACGCCACTGCTCGGAAATGTGGCAAAAGATGGTCAGAATTCAGGCTTCAAAGCTGGGGTTAGTTGGACGTCGCACGAACAGGCCATCTATGACTTCAAACTGTCCAACAATAACATTGTTGGACAGTTTGAACAGCAATCGAATAATCACAGGGCACCGCGCGCGGTCGGCCGGCGTGCGTGTGCCCGTTCCTCCTCCTCCGCGCCGGGCGCGAGGCAAGCGAGCCTGTTTAGTATTATGATCTTCAATTAGATATTTAATTTTGATTTTAAATTATAATTATTTGCAATTTCCTCGCAGTAGGCGTGAAAAGCACTATGTTAAGCCTCGGCCGAAAGGGCAATAGCTGGACTCGTACTTTCGAGGGCCTCCGCTACGCGTCGGCCCTCGAACTAACTCGTCCATCTATTGCTTACTTTCTAGCCTCTTCAACAATGTACTATATTACCTTCCAATATGTAGCGACTTATGTACACTTTGCGGGCCATTTTTGAGAAAAATATCTTACGTGAATACCTAGAGAAGTATTCGTAAACAATCCTTGTAGTGGTGTAAATAGAGAGAGTGTTTGGTAATACAAATAATGATTCACATAACAATTTTTTGCAGTGACAGTGTTGAGACATTATAGGTATTGAATTTGTATATTGCCAACTAATCTACGAAGACAGCGCAAACTGAGAACACTTTATGTTTAAGTTTTGATCTTTTTCGATTTAATGAAATATTTACTTATCTTAATAATAGGTAATTCACATAACAATTTTTTGCAGTGACTGTGTTGAGACATTATAGGAATTGAATTTGTATATTGCCAACTATCTACGAAGACAGCGCAAACTGAGAACACTTCATGTTTAAGTTTTGATCTTTTTCGATTTAATGAAATATTTACTTATCTTTTTGGTAGGTATTCCATAGAGCTACATTTCTTAGAAATGAATGTATTTAAACCGTCAGGCTCAATAAATACCGTGACGTGACATCGCCGGGCCGCGCGACCTCAGTGCTCGCTAGGCTAGGTCTCACCCACACAACCGCACGCGCCGCCGCATCTGAACGTCACCATTTGCATTTTATTGCCAAAGTTTCTGGCCGCAGAACGCCTATTTTTATGGTAAACTTATTCAAATGCACGGCGACGTCATAAATCGGGTAAAGGGGTATTCTGGCATGGAAGCGGAAAACTTTTTGAGTTGTACGGTGTACCTATATAACGCGGCCTGTTACCTTTGGACATCATGTTTATTATTTGTTTTCTTAGTGTTTATTTATCTACGTAAGATTGCTAAATTACTCTTAATAAGCTTATCCGATCGAGTAGGTAATCAGCAACGCGACCGATCGTCAATCAGGAGCTCGGTTGACTCGCACGTGAAGGGGAAATAAAGCAAGATGATTTTTCTTAGTAAATAACTAAAATCAATTCTCTTCTACTGGAAATATCATGGATCGAACCTGCGCCGTGTCGATCAAGCGAAGAACATTACAGTCGAGTACGCGCTCTAATATTGTGCAAGAGCTTTTACATTAGTCCAATACAAAGCATGTGTACCTATTCCTTGAAAGCCTAGCCTTAGTTAACCGTACACATTATTCATGAGAGTTTTTGCATTTCTTTTAATAACTAGGTCACAATTCTATGTATGCCCGTCTTACTGTAAAGATCCGCCCGCTCGCCCAGATTGCGACATCGTTTGCATTTGCGTGTAGTATCTGCGTGTTCGAGAACGTAACATCAATGACTGATTTCGTTAATATGTGTAGTGTTTTAAATATATATAACGAGTTTAATGAATTTTAAGTACCAAATAAGAGCTGTGTTAGTGTTTTGTCAAGCAAAGCATGAACGACACATGGACCAAGCAGAGCGCCAATAGTTATGCAGAAATCGGTTGCTTTCACCCGCGTTAACACTCCGTTATTGATATCGGGTGTGAGGAGAGCAAAAAGAGCCAAATATGCAAAATTAATTTTTGAATCGCGATATCGCGACTTTTCATTGACAACCGTAAAACGTTCGTTTGTGTTGTGTTTACAGTCAATAAATATCAGATGAATCACACTTAAACCACATCGCGTGATAGATTAAACCACATAGATATGTGCAAATAAATATCGTTCATCTCGTCTTTTCTTCTCTTGCGTTTTAGGGTTCCATGGTCTACAAGGAACGCTTATAATTCCACCATGTTTTACTGTATTATCGTTAAAACCAATTAATCCATTTTAGGAATTTATATTGTGATCGTCAGTTATTTAATCCTTTGATAATAATGAGAGCGCGACGACGCGAAAGAAAGTGTCGACTTGTTTTTTATTACTTTCTGAGGGGATTATTGTGATCTCATATCAAACAATAACACACATAGAATTTATGCGAGTATCGTCTTAATTGTTATTTAGTTGAACTTATACTTCTTACGTAATTCAAAAAAATGTGTAATTTCTTTTTATTTGGAAGTGTGACTGGAGGTCCCGTTGCTCGCTATAAGACTACATAAGTTGTTAAAGGTCAGAAACGCAGCACTCTGTATTTAAATTAGAATGATACACATATATACACAGAGAATGTACTACAACCCTGAGTGAGATCAATAGAACTATAGCTACTATTGTTTATTCCCGTTTCCCGTACCCCACATCCCACTGGGGCACATTCGTCTATGGATGGAACGCAATGAAGAATGATGCTCGCAACATTGTAGAAAGAAGAAAATATACAAGCTATACATTTTATTA
Organism: Epinotia nisella; assembly: GCA_932294315.1. Classification (NCBI taxonomy): domain Eukaryota; kingdom Metazoa; phylum Arthropoda; class Insecta; order Lepidoptera; family Tortricidae; genus Epinotia; species Epinotia nisella. Next base: position 15,417,836 of record OW028673.1, on the reverse strand, counting down.
ACATGTTCATGTTGTCGTAGTTCAAATAATGTACTCACTGTTAGTACTCTGTGGCAATATAGTTGGACGGATATAAACATTTATACATTTGCACCACGGCGGGCAGTGCCTCGGGGTCAGCTTTGAAATCTACCCTTGATTTCTTATCACCTTTCCGACGCCGTGTCATGCAATAATGACATAAACTAATATATACAGAAGGTACCCACCTACTTGGTACTTGTTAAATACTTTTAATAGAATACAAATTCGTCGGTACTCATTTTGAGCTGTTCCCAAAAGCTTTAAAATGCGCTATAATAGGTATAAGGGCACAATAGGGCGAATTATCGATCCAGTAAGTTCAGATAATAATTCTCCTGGCGGGAACAATTTCCAAGCAAGCTTTTGTGTTGTTACCGATCAGATTCCGTTTAAAAGATCAATGTTCGACTGAGTTTAATTAAATTCATTTCGTTATTGAATAAACTAAGTTTGAGCTCCTCGAACGTTTTGTAACGGAAGCACCGAGCAATAATAACTTTGACAGTAATAACCTCCACGTCGCTTAGTTTGACGGCTCAAGTTCGCGGGGGAACAAAACTTTGACTGGCAGTTACAGTCCGCTAGCAAATCATTTATTATAGATACATACTTGTCCTATCTCGTCGGCCGGTATAGTATGTTGGTTGGTCGATTGAGCGATTCATGTAAAGTACGTATGAAGGACGTACGTCCTAAAGTGAGTCGCAATTCAGGGATTGTTGAAAGAAGCGCATGGCATGATATAATTAAACATTACGAGTATGATGATCCAGGAAACGTAGTCAAGAATCACTTATTCTGACTCCTATTTGAAAAGAAATATGTTCTTTAATTTAAGTTCCCATTCCAGAAAAAATATATCTTAAAACTCAAGCCATCGTCACCCTATCAGTTTGGACATGTGCTGTATGAGGAATGACATAACGTCGTGCGGAGTAGGGTGACCAAATTATGAGGATAAATGTTTACTTACCATATGATTAAAAGAATCAAAGCAAGCAATTTTGATATTAACTGTCTTCCAATCCTTCGTCATATCGTGTCATTTCTGATCAGGTATCTTAAATCACCCGTACCTTTAGTGAATTTAAAATGAGCTCATTTGCACCAGGTACCTGCCATCTTGGCGATCTATTAGATTACCTAAGTATGATATGTAATAAATATAGAGGCCTCGGCAGAGAGTACGACTTTGTACCCTTTGGCGTCGAGACCCTCGGTCCGTGGGGTCCCAGTGCGCATAAGTTATTTGCAGAAATCGCGAAACGTCTGGTCGTTGTAACTGGTGACCGAAGAGCTGGCGGCTTTCTCGCGCAACGCATCAGCATTGCAATTCAGCGAGGAAATGCCGCCAGCATCCTCGGTACAATGCCTCGAGGGCCTTTTTTAGATTTGACTTAGGTTTAATTTATCTTAGTTAATGTTAATTATAATCTTGTATTCACTTTTAATAATAAAACCTATATTTATTAGTATGATATTAGTATTATTATTTTTATTAGTTTTAGTACATACTTACATTTATGCTTTAATTTATATTGCACTGAACTTTATATTTTTGTTAATAAATATTACATTTAAAAATTACAAATGAAAAATGTGAACATGTTACACTATCTAGCTAACCTTGACACTGTAATACTGAACTCGTACATTTTTTTACATTTAGCTGTTCAACATTGTGACAATAAACAGTGTTTCACAAATTGCAACTTACTTATGTTCGCAGACGATTTAACAAACTAAAAGTTTCGGTGACAAATGCTTACATATGACTTTTACAAAAAAAAACTTGGTGACTCGAAATACAAAATCGATAAATCTCATATCCAAAAAGTGGCCTTGACTCGCAATCTGGGTACCTTATTTGATGACAAACTACATTTTAATTTTGTGTTTAAGGACAGCAAAAGTTTTTAGAAGACCTTTTACATATCTGCTGCTGTATAATTCACTTGTCAAACCTCACTTAGAGTACGGATCTATTATCTGGAATCCATTATATTAGAAATATTCCAAATCAATAGAAATGGTATAAAAAAAGATTTCGCGGGCAGGTGATTGACAGGGAAAATCGATAGAGACGAGGCACAAGTGTTTGGATGCAACCACACTGTACAATATCTGTAGAGGGCATTATAACAGTATGGAGCTCTTGGAGTGTGTTGTCCGCTTCAGGGTCCCGGTTGTTGCAGCTCGCACTCGACCTCCCTATTCTCTGTGCCCTCGTCCTCCGGCAATGCTGGGCTTCGGGCTCCCATCCGCAGTCTTTGTTCCATTTATAATAAATTATTCACTTCCATTGACATCTTCAATGTGAGAAAGCATAACTTCCGGAAACAAATTAATTTAACTCTTAGCGCTAGTTGATATTGATTTGATACTCACCCTGAATGCGAGTACCTATTGCATCGTCATACATTCTCATTTCTCACGTGTTTTGTTTAATCATTATTGCTATATAAATACCGTCTAAGTTTTAAGGCATGATAGGTTAGTTTAACATGAAATTAGTTATATTGTTGTATTAAGTATCTGTAGGTATAGCTCCAGTGTAACCACCAACCAAATGTGTCTTAGTGAGAGCTAATTAGGAAATAATTGCATGCTTAGTGTCCATGTGATCTTAGTTTATAAGTTTTCTTATACACTTGTTTATGCTTATAAAAAAAGACATTACTTTTTTCACATCATTCATCTACTTTGAGAACGAAAAATAAAACAAAGAGAGGCTGGGGAACATTATCGATGTGGATCAGATCTTTGTAGGCTTTCAGTACTGGTCCGCAGGGAGTTTAGTAGGTAAATATATTCCACAGAACGCTGCGCGCTGCCCGCCAGCCAGTGCTGTATTTGTGTTCCAGACTGTTATGAAGTATTTCTTTCTATTATGAATGTAGCTGTGAGTATAACTTATTTTTCGACAATCGAACATCCTAGGCATTTTCTTAACGGCAAACTTATAAGTAATTATGTATACTTTTGATAATCATAATTGGACGCCATGTCCCATTCCGTTAATACGCTATCGAATTATGCTCCGTCATCGCCATTGCTGCTTATTTGAGAGCTGGGTAAATTGCTAAATTGATAAAAAGCTATAAGATGAGTCCATATAATGTATATAAAAATTATAAATGTACTTTCAATTGTACAGTTGCACTTTCAACTATCCACGTGAATACATTTTTATTTATTTCTAAGTAGTCATTATCAACAGATTATACATTAATTAGGACTTAATTATCGAGATAGTTTCACAACTTTCCGCGAGAGCTGTGACGGTACAAGATTTCGTACAAAATGGTCAACAAACTAAACGCACAAAAAAGATTAAAACCCCTACCCAAAACTACGTGTTCTGTTAACATAAGCAACTTAAAAGTGAAAAAAAGCGCACTAGAGGTGAGTAAGTTAGGAGTTGTTGAAAGGTCGCCACCGCAAACGTCACGCCCCTGTCAGCGACCAGTGATCGGGGTAACGTACTCAAGAAGTAATTGAGACGTTTCACCCAAAACCTTGAAATACAATAAAACAGAAAAAGCTTTCACACATACCTACTGCGAGGGGAAGATTATGATAGACATAGTGGTGCCCATTTTCGATTTGACGGCCCTCTTTACAGCAAAAGTCCATTTAGCCAGTCGGGAAGCACTTCCACAGGCGTATGATGTATGTTAACCTTTGGCTCGCGGGACATTCATTTTCAATTGCACGACATTCACGTATACGGGTTATGATTATGAAATATAAGTAGGTACCACCTACTAATGCCCTTATTTATTTTTTTATGAAGATATTAAATGTATATGAAACACTTTAAACACCGGTACGCATTATATTATATACCTATGTCATAAAGAATGTTTTATGTATCGTGACTTTTAGGAAATGCTATATGATGTAGTCTCCACGATAACTCTTTGTAAAAATAACCTTCTATTCTATTCTTATCTACAAGCACCGATGCACACATTCGCGAGATGCCATACAAAAGACTTTAATTTTACACATGATTGAACTAGATGGAGTAGGTAAATAAAGCTTAATACATCAGCGGCAGTGAAGTTTGAGTCGGTTTGTTGCGTCCGATGTGCAGTAATGCAGTCAGAACATTGCATTTAAAAATTAGACATCGGGTAAGCGTTACAAATACGAGCACAGCAGCATTAATCGCGAAGCTTTAAGTAAAAGTCGATATACCCCCGACTCGATGCAGTCGGTGAGGGTACCTAACAATTAACTACCTCTGCCTGTAGGTCCCATCCCCGGACCTCTTATTTCATGGGGCGTCACCCTCGCCCTACCGTCTCTTTATGTAACCTGCCGTGGAACTAATAAAACAAAGTGCAGGTGAATTTCTGGCCCTTCGCTTGTAAAAAGAACCGGTCAAGTGCGAGTCTGACTCGCGCACCGAGGGTTCCGTACGAAATATCATACAACACACCCGTCTTGCCCCACCCATTAATTTTGGAAAAATCTTAACAACGCATAGTGTAGTTAAGTCATGAGTACCTACAGCGCCATTTATCAGTGCATTTTGTTACTAACTTGCGCGACCAACTCGGTATGTACAGTAATGGAAATGTATTCACGTACCACCGTAGAACCCTGTCGCAATTGACAGGCCGCCGTCACTCCAACTCGAGTGGTATTTCACCTTATTGCGATAGGGTTCTACGGTGGTACATTAATACATTTCCCTTACTGTATGTTGGTTTTTCATCCAGGATAATTCTTTATCAAGTGAATTAATTTCGATAATTCTTTTTTTATTTGCTAGAAGGTACTTTCAGAACACTTTCATAGGAGTTTGAAGAAAAAAAAATAAACACAGAAGTATTAAATTACAAACAAAATTAACATATGATTTTTGAAAAATAAAAAAAATACGCTAGGTAGAGGTCTCGTTATACTTTTCCGGTAATATTCACGTTCATTTATTTATTTATTGTTACTTAGTTAAGTTAGTTATTAGTTAATATTAATCATATATATTATTTTCAAATTTTTCGCTTGGTTAACTTCGGAGAGAAGTGGGGGGAATGGTATTTTTTCAACATTTTTCTTTATAAGTAAATCAAAATTTTACCAATGTAGAAAAAAAAAGAAAAACTGTTTTAGAATGTACAATTCAAGCCCTTTCATATGATACCCCACTTGGCCTACTAACTAGACTTTGAATTTTTGCCCCCCCTCTTATCCGCCCTTTTTTATACAAATTAAAAGTCTATATTTAAAATTTTCATTTTCCATACACGAGGATTAGCTTTGTTTACAACTATTCCAAATCGATAGCATTAGTAGTTCCTGAGATATTTGACTTTGTGACAGACAGACAGACGGACGGAGTCGCGCACCATAAGGGGTCCGTTTTTACCTTTTTGGTCCGGAACCCTAAAGATGACAGAACATTTTTTCCTCCTGATAGCTGTCTCTCCGAATTCTAGTCCCACGGAATCTCGCTATTTTCGTGTCTGGAATGCGGACTATTTTTTTAATTTTGCACAATAAGCGGCCTGAGCCGGCCAGACAAAAATAACATCATTTAGGCATATTTTTGAGTTCTGTTTCTTGATAGAAAAAAAGAACCCTTTATAGGATCACTTTGATGTTTGTCTGTTTGCCAAGACCTCTTTTGTCTGGACGGCTTGGATACATTGGGTTGAATGATCTTAGACGATTAGACATGGCGTATAATGCGGGGCCGCGAGTCGTATTAACCACTAGCTTTTGCCCGCGACTTCGTCCGCGCGGAACTCGTTTATATATATCGTAACTCCATACAAACTTACAAACAGACAGACAGTTTTACTTTCGCATTTATAATATTAGTATGGATTGTTTGAAACGAAAAGGGCTTCCTTATGGCTGAGTTACATGATTTTATAGATAAGCTTTTTCCAAAATTAATGGGTGGGGCAAGACGGAACCCTCGGTGCGCGAATCAGACTCGCACTTGACCGGTTTTTTTACAAACATAGACTCCGCCGCCAACTTGGTGTTTCTGTGGCCTGTCGGTCAATAGTAAACTTTTCATTAGCTGTCAAATTTACTATTGACCGCCGCCGCAAGCCGCGCCAGTGTGTTGCAGGCATTAAGCCTCTCACAGACTGGCGCGGCCTGGCCGCGGCGGTCAATAGTAAACTTGTTATTAGCTGTCAAATTTACTATACCATTGACCGCCACCGCAGGCCGTGCCAGTGTGGTCCAGGCTTTAAGCTTCGCACTTGTCATTAGCTGTCAAATTTACTATTGACCGCCACCGCAGGCCGCGCCAGTGTGGTCCAGGTCTTAAGCTTCCTACTTGTCATTAGCTGTCAAATTTACTATTGACCGCCACCGTAGGCTGCTCCAGTGTGGCATACTACAAACGGGCGCAATTTGTCACACCAACTTGCAATAGTTGGAAAGAGACAGCCATTCACTCTTAACCAGTCTAACTATAGCAAATTGCTAGGCCTTTGAACGTGAGCACTTGGCTGTTTGTAGTAATTTGTCTTAGTCAAAACATATGGTTAATGGTAAAAAAGTTCCTTCACTCCTGTATATAAATAACTCATCTTTGTATAGGAATATTCAAAGCCTTATATAATTTTTAGTCTTTAAATAATATCAAACTTTAATATAATATTATATTATACTACTCTTTCCTGGTCTTTCGCTTATCTTCTACGTTTTCAATCTATCCGTAATTTTAATCCCGTTCCTCATACTTTGGCTGAACGCGCAGAGCGCCATGCTATTAAAAAAAAAACAAATTCGTGTTACTCATATTGTTCAAATTTGTTGATACATTTATTGAAATTACGCCTGAATACGAAATTGGCGCATATAAGTTCTCATATTAGAATATATTTATTTTTTATGCTTGTTCTTTTGGTATACGTTTCGTGAATATCTATCGTAGTCCGGTTATAAATTATTAATAGTTAAAAGACAAAGCAATTCTGCCATTTTGACGTTACTGACAGCTTAGAGATGTGGCGGCGATATATATATGTATTAGAAAAAGAAATGAAAAATTTAAAGAGGTAAAATATTTCGGAAAATTAATTAACTGCCGAAGTCGCGTAAAAACTATCCTAAGCGGAAGCCAGACTAATAATGTACCTATAAAAAATGTTTCATGTTTTTCCGTTCATGGGAAACTGAGATCATTCGTGATAGAACAATGTATAAAATGATACTGGCTGATTCTTTTTTTAATTTAGAGATTTATTATAAGTGGAGATTATTATAAGTGGAGATGATAAAATGTATGACAACATGCTTTCAGGTTGCAGGGCCCGGGTGTAAAATGGCGTATTACGAGGAAAATCGTATTAAACGTGATAGTATTAAGCGGATTGTACTGTATCGTATTGCGATTATATACTTATTTACACTTTGCAGTTGGTAAACTGACTGCGACCTATGTCGATGTATGGTGACAACAGTTTTCCAACGGCAAAGTTTAGTTTATCCCTTAATTAAGTTACGTACTGTCAATTAGACTCAATTCCTGTGATGGACAAACATGTAAAATACGTACAAATCTGCTGGGAACCCTCAGTAACCGGTGTTTATTAGACTCTTAAAAATATTATTTAAGATACCTACATTGTTTTTTATCTGTTTACTTAGATAACAAAACAATTTAACGAATTTAAACTAAAGAAGATTATTATGCATCTGGATAAAGAATAAGAGGAACCCAGTAAAAGGTTGTGTTTTAGCATTACTTATGGACAAAGAAAACATGTTGATGGTCGAGATCGCATTTTGTCGAGTCAATATAAAAAATATTAAAATTAACGTATTAATAGTGATTAAACAAAGACGTGCTGTTATTTCAATTTGTCTGTCCCACAGGCAAGATGTGGCGGTTAGCGCCACTAGTGACTCGTCTCCTGATCGTGTCACTGGTGGCGCTCGAGTTCGCGGAGGGCGCCGAGAGCACCTCGGTGGCGACGGTGGCGACGCTGACGCGCCCCGCCCCCCGCCCCACGGCCCCCCCGCCCCGCAAACAGCGCCCGCGCAAGCGGCGCACCACCACCACCACCACCACCCTGGAGCCGGACGAGGACGACGATGACATCACTACGCATCCTACCACCACCACTGTTGACCCCAGGATGTTTGACCACAGTAAGTCAATTACGGCATTACTTACAGATAACATGCCCGAGCATTTCTACGTCAAACTTAATTTTCCACATCGGTTACTTTTTGTACTTTCCAACCAACCTTAGGTATACGTATAAGAACTAGCTCCCCGCGCGAATCCGATGAGAATAATACAGCCTATGTGCATTCTACATATACTCAGGTGAAAAACTGGCTATATACGAACGAGTACTCGCCATCAAATGTTTCAATACACTTTAGGTTGCATAGTTGAACATGGACTCTAACGCTTTAACAATAGAGCCGTGTTCGGATGTTTGTGATCACTTTTTGAAATCAAATGGGTCATACTAAAACTGTAACTTTTATCTACTTGGCAATCCGAGGATATTATAAAATCCAATGCGGAAATAAACGCACCTAAATTTTGGCTACAGAACCCTAAAAAGGAATAGCAGGTCGCACAAATAATAAAAGCAAGTGTTTTTTTTTATCTATTTCCTAGTGATCTATCTGTTCCGCTTAATACCTCACACGATATAAAACCCTTGCACATGTTCACATCTCAGTTCAAAATTCCTGTGTGAGTAGTATCGCATGCATTTAATAAAATCAGAGACTTAGGAATTTGTAAACGCAGGATATACATATCGGCTCAGACCTTATTTGTTATATTTAATGTTACCTGTGAACCTCTGGGAGGTTTCCGCTATAAATCGTGGTATAATTAGGCGCTCGTTAACTCGTACGTGTCTGCCTCATTAACTGATTAATCCCCAAGCGGTTCCGCTCTGAGCTGAAAAATCTAATTATTTCCAACGATATCAGAAGATAATTAACCGGAACGCAACCTTTATGATAATTTCAAGGAAGTGCAGTAAAAAAAGCAGGTATTTTTATGTAACACTAGAAGAACGCGGTATTTTCCGAAATCGTAATGGCTTAAGGTTTTTTTATATGCATATATCCACGCTGTATTTTTATACCAATGGCAATTCTATTACGTAATATTATGTAGCTAAAACTATAATTCCTCATGCTCACCTAAATATGTTTCACCAGAAACACCATCAACATCTACTAAAGTTCAAGTTAGGACTCGCCGTGTGTCTTTATATTATAAGTTCAACTTCCCGGTTCCATTCCAAAGTAGAAAGACATACTTACTGTTTGAACTAAGTATTTAGTTTTTCATTTGACGGTTGGTTAGCTTGGTTTGAGAAGTGAAAATATAATTTTATTAATGACTAATCAAAGTTTACTTAACCGAATTAATGTATTTGTAGGGGAATTGATAGTTGGTCCCGACGCTCGTTCGAGAAATAAAGCAACATTTAGATTACTAGAAATCTTTACAAATGAGAGCATTTTAATGCCAATTAAAGTATTCATCATCGGTTCTTCGGAAACATTTCCAGGAATAGATGTAAAAGCTTTATGGAGCGACTGGTGGTCCAGGGCCCAGTGGAAGACAAGAGAGCACGCGGCCAATCCCAGACTCGCTGGATAGACCTAATCAGAAAATTAACCGAATCCATCTTGGTACAATCTGAACGCAATGCTGACCCGGCAAAAATGGAAGCACATTGCCAAAAAAGCACTCGATAATAACACTTGATGCATTATAACTCCAAGTACCACTAGTTGGGGCAGTTTCTGGTGATTATGTATATGTATATTGGGACACTAAGTTTGTGATTCTAAGTGATTTAGAACTCAAGATATTAATAATTAACTATAATTCAAATTGGCCGACATAAAATTAAAGAGAAGTTGGTTCCTATCAAAAACTTAAAGCTATGGACCTAACAAGTACCTGAAAAAAAATTAGTGCTTTTGTCCAGCGTGTCCACATTTACGACAATTTGTTCGAGGCTCAAGCACTCTGCCCTACTATACGCCTGCACAACCACGACCACTCGGCCAAGAGTGCCCGACTTAGAAGGAGACATGCTTTCTTGTTCGTCTTCGGCACTTTACTTTCGATTACTTGCTTTGTGTCGTCACATGCTGCGGCATTCCGAAACTTCGTCTCTAATTAACAATATCGAACCAGTTGTACGTATTTTAGACTCTTTTTTAAATATTTGAATTATGTTTTCATCTTCAGTCATGGTCTTGCTTTTGGCGTAGGTAATAATTATTTAAAATATTTATTGTGTCTTACTTCTAAAAAGCTGGCAGTTCATCACACTGTCAATCTTGTGCCATTCCAATATTCGCTGTATTTCATTTGAGTCAATATTAAAGATGTGTGTGCACTTATGCAACTTTGTTCCATAATAATAAAGCAAATGATTTGTATGTACCTATTACCTACGTAGGTACAGTCAAATTGAAATATATCTTTACACTTTTGAACCTTATTTATTACAAAGCGATACCTTAAACGAAGAGCGGAAAATGTATTTAAAAGGTAAGAACGAGGTGCGGTCCAAAAGTTTCTGGCTAGAGAAATATGGCGGTTTAAAAATAAAAATAAAATGTGTCATTGTGACTGTCATTTAGGTATTCCTTCGTTTGCCCGAATTTCATTTGCCTGAATTTCATTTGCCCACATATTCACAGGCCATAATTTTGTTTACCATAATTACATGTGCCATAACTGTTATTTACCATAATATTCATGACAAATTGTTATTTTTCATAATATCATATGCCATAATATCATTTGCCAGAACCTTTATTATCCATAATTTTCATATGCAATAAAATCATTTGCCATACCTTTCAAAAGCCATATTACATGTGAAATAACAAATTGAACGTACTTAATTAGTTTGCTATGGTAGGATAATAAGCCATCTAGTGGTTCTAGTCTAGAATCATAGATGATGCTGTTCTTAACAATTACTTTAGTGTGATCGTGCTACATAAAGGCTGTGAGCTGCGTACCTCCCGTGTCCTCAAACTATCCATACCTTCCCACCGCACTAGTTTTATGACTCACTCCTTCGCCGTACAGGTAAGCCGTCTCTGGAATTCACTCCCTCTCAACATCAGACAAGCCCCAAGCAAGTTTGCTTTCAAGCGGATGCTGCGTAAGCATCTGCTTAAACAATAATTCGACTAAAATCCATCCACTTATTGGTAGTATGTATTGAATATGTAGTGGTATATATTTTTGTATGTATCTTATATATTTATATTTATGTTTGTCTATATGTAGTGTATAATACATTTGTTTTTTTTCCTTTCTCCTCAAGTATATGCGTAACAGAAATTATCATACTTTTTTCTTTGCACCTGTTATAAGTCTCTGTTTAGCCCTATGGTTAGCTGGTAGAGAATGCCATCTGGCATTAAGCTCGCCATTTGTACATATTTTTTGTATTTTGTGCAATAAAGTTTAAATAAATAAAATAAAGATGTATCCATTTTTTCCCTTTATTTCCATGTAATAACAAATACATTTTGTATCTATAGTTGGATGTAGGTAAGAATAGGATTATAAATGCCGATACTAATCTGAATAAACCGCCTTCGGTCCAACTCAACTCTAAAGCAGGTCGGTGTAGGTACGACGACGAACGAAGCGAGGAGAAGTGTTAGGTAGAACTGCGACCCTACAGCGCGCGAGCCGAGCGAGCGAAGCGAGCGTGCCGCAGTAGCGGCCAGCGAAGCTCCAGAACCGAACATTCGCAACGTTTGAACGGCTCGCAGAAATGTAGTTTGGCAAATGAATATTCTGTCAAGTAAAATTATGACAAATAAAGTATATAGCATATGAATGATCATACAACATTATGGAAAATAATAATATGCCAAATGGATATTATGGAAAATGAAACGTTATGGAATATAAAATTCGGGCAAACGAAAGAAAACCTGTCATTTATTCTGCTTGTTCGTTTATAGTTTGGAAGTTTCTGTTGGTTGTGGTTTTGATTTGACGGCGTTTAGAAAAAAAGGTTACCTAAATGCTGTGTACGGGGATACCTCTCCGTCATTTTCCACCATTAAAGAATGGAGTAAGCAGTATCCTTTAGGGTGGGAGTCCATTGACGACGAACCCCGCTCCGGCCGGCCTGTGGAAGCACTCACCGTGGACTCTGTCAAATTAGTGGAAGAGGCAGTTCTGAGTGATCGAAGAATAGGAATAATAAAAAATACTGGCAAGGGCAGACCTTTCAAAAACTTCAGTTCTGAGGTTTCTTTATGAACATCTTCACATTAATAAAGTTAGTGCGAAGTGGGTGCCTAAACTTATTTCGAGCTTGTGGCGAAGTGAGCGAAAAGCGTGCTCTAAGGAAGTTTTAGACGCATATAGACGACACGGAGAGAGATTTTTGGAGTCAATTCAATTGTTACGGAGCCAAAACCATGGTTTTGAACTATGATTCTCTCTCTAAAAGGGAATCGATGGAGTGGTGTCGTCCTGATGAAAAGCTGCCTAGGAAGGCCAAGGTAACATAGTCCACCAAAAAGAACGGTATTCTGGGATTGTCAAAGAATACTACTGATTGACATAAAAGAAAGGAATACCACGGTAAATGGTAGCTACTTCGCCACCCTTATTGTGCAGTTACGAGAGGCCATCAAGCAGAAGCGTCGTGGAAAACTTAGCAGACGTGTTCGGCTTCTCCACGACAATGCGCCCGTTCACACTGCTTCAATTGCCAATGCTGCTGTTGCAAAATGAGGCTTCGAGGGAATTCGCCACCCACCTTATAGTTCCGACCTGGCCCCGAGTGAATATTATTTGTTCTCGAAACTTAAGGCATACTAAAGGGGAAGAAGATTATCTTCAGATGATGAAGTGACCATGCGGTTTATGCCCATTTTGAGGACAAACCTTCTAAGAATTTTTATAATGGAATACAACTTATTAAGAGATCTGAAAAGTGCACTAAAATAGAGGGAGACTATATCGAAAAATAAAAAAAGTTTTGTAAATACAATACAATACAAATACTCTTTATTGCACACCTCACACAAACAAAGCAGTTACAGAGAGAAACAATACAATAATATGTAGGTAGAGGTAGACAACAGGCGGTCTTATCGCTGAAGAGCGATGTCTTCCAGACAACCTTTGGGTAGAGAGAGGGAGAGAGTCCCACAGCCGTATAGAATTAATAGTGAACGAACTATTGTAAAATTTGGTAGATGACGAAGGCACAGTTAATAGCAAATTGTTCGAACATCTAACAGAATTTAAAAAACTAAAACGTTCTTTGAGATAGCGGGCGGTTGCAGGGTTAAAAAGGATATCATACAGAAGCGAAATAATTAAGAGTTACGGCGATAACGGATAGGGAGCCACTTAAGTTTAGAACGGAAACTAGAAACATGGTCATATTTGCGAAACCCAAATATGAACCGAATGCAGACATCTTGGAGACGCTCAAGCTTATTAAGTTGTTCCTCAGAAAGGTCGAGATAGGATACATCAGCATAATCAAGAATAGGAAGAAGTAACGTTTGAGCGAGCGCAATTTTAGTTGCAGTAGGTAGAAAATTACGAAACCGCCTGAGAGACCCCACTGCAGCAAATACTTTCCTGCTCACTTCACTCACTTGAGGCACCCAAGACAAGGAGCGATCCATAATGATCCCGAGATTTTTCACCTTCATCGAGTAAGCAATCTGAATCCCATCAAAAAGTATTGGAGGGAGATTTGCAAAATCAACTCTGGAAATCAGATTGTTGCTGCCAATAACAATGACTTGGGTCTTCGCTGGGTTCACAATCAGACCATATCGTTGACTCCATTTGAGAATGCGTACCAAGTCATTATTAGTTCTCTTTATGGCAGAAGGGAGATCACCGAGCACGGACTATGTATAAATCTGAAGATCATCGGCATAAAGGTGATAATAAGAGCAAATGTGGGTGATGGATATTATGAAGATAGAAAATAAGAGAGGAGATAGCACACCGCTCTGCGGAACGCCCGCAACAATATATACTTATACTTCTTTTCTTTGTTAGGATTAAAACTTTTGGACCGCACTCCATATCTATTATTTACTACCGGCTTCCAAGAATTTCTTGCCAGATGGCGTCACAGTTAACAATCAATTAAGTCGAAATAAGAGCCGGAACGAAATAAAACATCTTCGTACTTATGTAGTTCAGTATTTTTCGGCGTAAATAAGATTTGTTTAGCTTAAAGTTCCTACCGTATTAAGGCCACTTCTGCATTTGACGGGCGGAATCAGTATGCGGTATTTTGTATTTCCTTATTTGGCGGTATACTGTCGGTATCACATTACGGTACGGGGTACGGGATAAAAAGACGCTTCCTTAGAGCATCTGCAATAACACCGAGTGTGCATTTTTTCTTAATTTTTTGTTTAATCCGGAGAAATTTTGATCTAAAAAAGATCATAGCAAAGCAGTCAATGCAGATTTTGAGGTGTCATCATGTAATGAGTTATAATAGTTTTTGCATTATTGTTTTCAAAAAAACTTTTGTGATTTAAAAAAAAATGTGTTCTAAAATAAAAAGTTACTTATATCACTCCAGAATAGTAAAAAAATACACGTTAACTTATTTGATTATCTATTATATATACCTACTTGCTTTTATTTTAATGGGAGGAAAATCCGTTATGGATACCTCCGCGCCACGGGGATAGCGCGGAGGCTCAACCGATTTGGATACAATATTGCACAAAGATAGTTGCCGATAGGCTGGATTAAATAATAGAATATTTTTTATCCCGGGTCCACGCTGATGTAGTCGGGGGCGGAAGCTAGTGAAAAATAAATCTTAAAAAATCAATTAAAACCACTTTGAAATAATTGCTCACAAGCTTAATAATCTACTACCGTTTAATTTTTTGATCCTGTTGCAGGGCTAGGGTTTGCAATCCGGATCCGACTTGTATGTAAATATCCGGATCCGCGGATCCAGATCCGCATATTTACATACAAGTCGGATCCGGATTGCAAACCCTATACAGGGCCCACCCCGTATAGCGCGGGCACGGCGCGGTACGCATGCAGTACCGCATTCGGACCGGCCCGCTTCCGCGCTTCGCGCGCCAATCAATAAGCTCTCGTTTAAATATATATACAGAAGAATCTGTACTGACTTAACTGACAGCTTAAAGATACTGCACCGTGCCCGAACCGAAAAATGCGGAAGTGACTTTAAATTGCCGTTCGTGCTTGTTGTGAAAGATACAGTTTTACATTAACAAATAAGCAGCTTCCGAATATGCTTCTTAAAAGTTCGGGAAAATCCGGATTATGTAGGTAGGTATAATTAAGTTCACCGACATCCAAAATATCCATGTACGTGTTGTTCCCACGACTAAATGCAGAGATGCTACTGAACAATTGGACAAAAGTAAATTCGTGCACTTAAATGAGAAAGTTGGAAGATTCAGTTGTCTGTAATCATTTAAAATTTCTTCAGATTTCATTCCACGTTACGTAGCCGGCGCTCGCACCTAACCGGGGGAATTTATATCATTTACAAACTTAAAGCTTCCCTGCTCTTCATTGGAAAGTTTAATATACACTTTTACGGGAACGATTTAATTAAAGAGTACTTTTTTCATTTTTTAGCCGTTTGATACCCTGAAACAGCCGAGCCAGGACTATCAAGATTGTTTTGTAATTTATTCCCATTGTTTTATGTATTTTCATCACCTTTATTGAGAGGATCTTGAGGTATACTTATTTCTCTTAATTACATTTTTATAATATTACGCGTAATTTTCATTAGTAAATTGTTATGTTGTAGTACGTAGGTTTATATTTTTCAAAAGTAGTTTTTTTAACTATAATGAAAAAATTAAAGAAAATGATAAAGTACGAGTACGAGTACGAGTACCTATTTACCTATATGTAAAATAATATTTCGACCCTTATCAGTACAAGTATTTAATTGTGTACGTGGCTTAATGTTCTTTATTTAACCAGAATGTTGGGAGCTTCGAGCAGAATTGAGGAATCTGTTTGAGAAGAAGGATTTTATCTGAGGTTGTAAAACACTAGAGGTCTGCTGGCGCTGTTTCTTACGCCTCCCTTCGGTTTTGGGGAGAGAGCGTCATTTCACGGCTCTTGAGCGCGTATCGAACCAATATTAGGTTTATTAGATAGATGGGCCGGGCGTGAAAAGCGATTTTTCATTATTTTTTTCGTCTTATCTTCTGAGGCTTGTTTTAAGCGTGGAGGTTATTAAAATAACATCGAAGCGTAAACACCATTGTGATTTTCTTAAACATATTAAGGGCACCACGTTTAACAGGGCGTACACAATGTTGAACACGTCATGTAAGCTGACTGAATATTAAAATAACTGATCTCGGGCGCAGTTTAGCAAGAACTCAGCATTTGACATTATTAGGTAGTAAGATTCTGTCAAGATATAGGTCTTGGAAAACGGGCAGACCAGACCATTTACATTGTATGTACCGTATATACCGAACCATCAGTTCCTCAAAAGCCGCTCGAGCTGGTTATTACTTACTACGACTGATTACTGATGTCCTCTATGTTCGATCGGTTATTTCTGTTGGTAGTCAAATAATTATCCGCGTGCGCCCACAACGGGGCAGTAGAGGCCGGGCCTTCAGAAGCGGATTTTCGACCAGCGACCATTTACCTACACGCAGGAAATCAGTTGCCGGTTTGGAGAAGATCATCAACAGTGTCGAGCACATTGGCCGTGTGACACACTCCGTCGCTGCTCAATCGATGCTTGTTATATGGATGTGCTACCGGCAGTTGTAGGAACAGACCGGCAACAATGCAGGTTCGGTTCAACAAGCTGGCAGTCCAATATCAATCCAGAGGGACGTACGACAAGGGGATACCATTTCACTCATGTTTTTGACGGTTGTGTCAGAGGACGTCATTAACCTTTTCGACGCTAACGACGCATATATCCGCACCGCAGGTTCAACGCCAACGACTGATATATGAGTCAAAGAGCCCAGCGCGATAGCAACCTTCTTGCATTGACATAAGGTTTGACTCCACACTAAATGTCTTGTTGATTTGGCGTGTGGTTGACTACTTTCCTCTTTGAGAGAGAGTTAAAAAGGTTAAAACGCTTGATTGGCAGAACTAATATTAATACTATGTAATGGTATCTTCTTGTCATTTCCAATTCTAGGACGACATAGTTTTTTGCCTTGACCTTGGACGACCTTCATAACAAAACCAAAGATCTGTATCGTGTTACTTTGAAGGAAGGTCTCGAGCTGACTAAGTCCAAAACTTTTATGGCGAACTTTTGCAGTGACTCAATTCAAACTATAACGGTTGGAAACAAGGCACTGAATATGGATGACAAGAAGCATCCAAGCGCAGCGCTGACATTGAACACCCGTCTCTTTAATCAATGAGAAATGGTGATAACATGGACATTCACAAATGAGGCTGTGCATAAAATATGAATAGCACAGTGTGAAGTGAGGAATGTTTAGATCTGACGTCGTATTAAAATTCGTGACGCCAAAAAAGTAATAACCAAACTAATCGTTGGCATTAGAAAAGATCGCGGATTGCTTCTGGATAAGACTAGCACAGGAGCGAGATGAGTGATGTACTCGAAGAAAGGCTCGTGATCAGCATTGAGAGGTGACAGGCCAAAAAAATATGATGATTCTAATGATGATATAAAACAGAAAAGTTTAATGTTTTACGTCAACTTTTTGAAACGCCAAGTTATGATACTTTTGTATTACTATTACTTTTTATGAGTGACAAATTCTACAACTCCTGAATGATGTTAAATGAAGTTACCTTGTCCAAAACTAAATATGGATAGGGATAGCGATGCATCCAGAAAATTATGCATTATCAGAAAGTGGTCCATGCTTTAATTTCCTTGTAATAATATTTTATTTAAATATTTAACTGGTAAATAAGTTATATCTACGGCATACAATGATGGCTTCGAATTTAGCATCCAGCATACCTCTCCACGGGTCCATTGATTACGACACAAATCGAAAGAAATATCACAAGCACGAAGTCTACATTTTAACAGGACCTTGGCATAGTGCCACTCGAACGCAGTAAGTACGACTAATGTTGTTCTCAAGTACCAGTCGGATATTTCACGTTTGGAAAACCTAGTTGTGCCTGTTATAATTCTGGCGTTAATATTATTTCTAAAATTGCTTATCACTTATAGGGGCAACCGCACGCAAGTTAGTCAAATTTAAAAAAAAACCCTCTGCTAACTCTTGTGCCCATTAAAGTATCACCACCGATTTTCTCACTGCAATAAAAATGAAACCAGCGAAGTGTCGAACCACGCACAACGTAGGGTTCCGTGCCTATTAAAAAGGTCGTATCGTCCCAGAAATATTTCGGCACTAACATCCTTTTCTTTAAGAAAGGCAGTTGTTCAGCAATATCTCAAAAACCTTTGCACCGATCTTGTTCTAAATAATTTTCGGTGAAAGATTTTAATAGGCCCTGTAGATGGCGTTCAAAAATTAGAGGGGGAGGACACAATTTTAGTGACTTTCGGGGCGACTCTATTCACTTAATCAAAAAAAATCCTGAGAAACCTTAAATTAATTTTGAAAGGCCTATCGATTGATGTGCCCCACGTGATCTTACAATGAAGAAAAAAAGTGTTATGTATGGA
Source organism: Epinotia nisella (assembly GCA_932294315.1). Taxonomy (NCBI): domain Eukaryota; kingdom Metazoa; phylum Arthropoda; class Insecta; order Lepidoptera; family Tortricidae; genus Epinotia; species Epinotia nisella. The sequence goes on along the minus strand of OW028673.1, from coordinate 15,399,138 downwards.
GTGCACCCCTAAAAAAAATGTTTTTAGTCATTTTATTATAAAACTATGTAGCCGCTAACATTAAACACCTATCCTCAAAATTTTATTCAAATACACCTTATAGTTTTCGAATAAAATGCCTGTGACATACGAACAGATGGACAGACGGACAGACGGACATGACGAAATTATAAGGGTTCCGTTTTTGCCATTTTGGCTACGGAACCCTAAAAACTGTAATTAAAAAAAGTGTCACTGACTTAAACTTATATTCTTCACTTACAATATTTATTGTACGTCGTAATTATCACCATCTGGATTATAAAATAGTTTGAGAACCAAATAACAGAAATCCCGTTTATAAAAGTTTGTAGTAGAAACTTCTGTTTATTAAACATATTTGAGACTAGTTAAACATATTTGAGATAGCAGGTACTTTGATGCCTGAGCCCGAGGCAAAGTTCCAGATAACATTAAAATTTTAACCTACAAATTCGTCTGCGTTTCTTAATTTATCTAGGACATCAAAGGAAAATATTGTACTAGTTTTACTTATTTCGATCATTAAGTACTTATCAAACATAACAATACTAATGTTTTTATGTTTTTAATAGTTTTCCTTCAAATCACATGACGATTAATGCACGATTTTTCTATTCTTATATGGAATAGGGTATTTCTAGAAAATATTGTACAGTCGACGCCAAAAATACGTTTACACTTTTGCACCTTATTCCATTGCAATAAGGCGAATAGTGTAAACGTATTTTTGGCCTCGACCGTACATAGTTACCACATCAATTAAGTTAGATTTCATTATTCCTTGTTAGGGTTCCGTACCCAACGGGTAAAAACAGGACCATATTACTAAGACTTCGCTGTCCGTCCGTCCGTCCGTCCGTCCGTCCGTCCGTCCGTCTGTCTGTCACCAGGCTGTATCTCAAGAACCGTGATAGCTAGAGAGTTGACATTTTCACAGATTATGTATTTCTGTTGCCGCTATAACAACAAATACTAAAAAACCGGCCAAGTGCGAGTCGGACTGGGGCTCCCATACAACAGACATGATTTTTTTGCCGTTTTTATAGATAATAGTACGGAACCCTTCATGCGCGAGTCCGACTCGCACTTGGCCGGTTTTTTGTGACTAAATTTACGAATAATTTTATATGAGCTTTATTGCTATTTTTGGTAATTAGAGTTCTGCTATCCATATAGTTTCTTAATAGTAAAGATTCTCAAACAATAGTCATGAAATAAAAAAAGGAAAAATAAAAAGTAACTTAATTCACGTGGTAACTATGTACAGTCAAGTGTAAAAAAATGGGTGCATACAACTTACTCATAAATATGTCCCATCGCTTTTATGTCAGTGGATTAAAGTTGTGGTAAATATTTATGAGCGGATTAAATCGATATACATATTTTTGCACTTGACTGTACAACGTTTTCTACAATTGCTCTTCTAGTCCTTAACTACAAAGAAAGTAAAACAAATGAGAACGTAAATCTTTGTGTGACCCGTATCTTTAAAAATAGTTGGAAACTTAAAGTGAGCTCGACGCTCAATAGTAGCGCGGCTGGGTTGGCAAACTGCATTATTATTTCGTGAGTTAGCAGCCTTTGTCTCTGCAGGACTCGAGCTTCGTTCAATGCAAAGTCACATCTGATACTTGATTACATCGCCCTCGACGAGTTTCAATTAATGTTGAATTTAATTTGATAAGTACTCAATTAGTTATTCAACACCTTTCCCTATTGGATACTGTACGCACAAATGGTTACGTACACATTCAGTGGTCCGAAACTAGTTAAAGATATAAGAGCAGTTGGCGGAAAGGTACGCTTGGTAAGCAAACAGGGTCGGTCAACAGACATTACCGAGCTGTCCGTTTGTCTATTTAGCCTTTGATGCACTGACACATTGCATATGAACGTCTCTGAGAGACGTATTGACGGAGACACTTAGCTAATCAACTATATTGAATCGCAACTCTATAAAACAATTATGGAAATTTATAATCGTCCGATTCATGTGCCAACGGACGTAGGCTTTGATTATGAAACTGTACAGATCGCATTTCTCAGTCGATTCTCTTAAAATTTTGTGAGGCGGTTCGATAATTATACGTAGTATATTTTTTTGGCAATTTAGTTTTTGGTTTTTTTCAATATTCTTTTTGTTGAAAAAACACAGCATAGTGCGTTCTACTGCTACTGCTCTCTCAGAGCTACTAGTGCAATTGTGTAAGATTTACAAAACCAACTCTTTTTCCTCTAGGTATGTATTACCTACATTCGGAATTCGTCTAGTAATTGTCTATACCTAGTCTATATACGTTAGCTTACTAGCGACTCGAGCTTAAGAATGCAAGCGTAGCCACGGGACAAAATATAACCTGTGTCTAACACGGAAATCCATTCTATATACTGGTGATATATTTTTGAAACCGGATAACTGCCGGAGTTTTCCCTGTATCTACATACAGACTTACAAATGTACTCTCTCCCACTAAGCTACACACTGACAAACTTTATCTCTTTACAATCTTAATAAATAACTGGAGAGAGTAGAAATAAAAAATTAGATTTGTAAAAATTAACGAACGAATTTTAATTGGCGTTATTTATCAAAACTCAATTAATTCAAATTTTCCATGCGTTATGACAACAATACAGATAGTATACTTAGATAGAATCCCGCTAAATGAAACTTCAGAAAGGATATAAATAACAAGGAACAGAGATAGGTCAATTTAGTTCAGTAAATAACGTACTCTAAAATTGTGATTTACGAGAGAGGGATGAAAGATTTAGTGCTAGCCCACAGCAATCCTGCTCATCTCGCAGTCCAAAAAAAATCCACTAATTGCCTGGAATCTATTGAAACTTTCCAACAAAAATATCAATTGCTGAATGGAATGGGTTTTATCCCGCACAAATCGATGTTTAATATGTAAATTAATACGAACATTTTGTGAAATTGCGCAATCATACATTTGCATTTTAAAAACACGCTTGTTATCTAAAGCTTATGCCTAATGATTATTTATTTGGAGTGAATTAAGTTTATTCGGGACTGGCAATTTCATTAACGCGTATTCTTTGACACGTCATAGCTTTTGCGACAAGGTATTGTTCACATTAGGGCATGCAATCCCGGGATTTATTACTACTACAATACCGGGATTCCGGTATTGTAGTAGTAATAATTACCGGGATTGCAGCCCTAGTTCACATTGAAATCTTGAACTAAACGTCAAGATCATATGAATTGTGTACCTTACGTTAATATCTTTTAGCCGCAAAGAAATCCAACCCGCGAACATGAGCCGGCTACAACGGCTTCAAAACGATTCAACAAAGAGCTCAAATTAAATTTACGTGGCGCAAAGAAAAAACTAGTTACAAGAGGAAATTGGCGGAGACAGTGACAAATTGGTCCCGCAAGAGGAGAATATTTTTCGCTCATTCTAACCGACGCGTGGTCCATCCTTTATTCCACTCTGGCTATGCGTGCATACGGGGCCGTAAAACACAATGTACTCGAATAATTACTGTCGCTGAACATCATAATAAATGTGCTGTTTTTGGCTATTTTCATATTCTGCGCCGATTTAAGGATGGCACGGCACACTTATGTGTTTAAATACATTTAAAACCATTTGATAAATGAGAAGTATTACAACTTGAATGTAGGTAAAACATGTTTGTGTCATGATAAACTCGGGATTTCTTAGTACAAATTCAGCACTTTTACATCTTACATAATTATCGCTTTAGTTTTACTATAGTTTTACAGTTGGTCCGATATAACCGGGCTCTAGAAAACCTACATACCTAATAGTAAAAATAAATAATTTCACAAAATCACACGACGACTTGACAATCAAATGTTTATTTGAAAACAAATTTGAGGTTCTTATTTAATCTAGCATTACTCAAATGAGCGAAAAAATCTAACTGTTTGAACGGTTTATTGAAGTTACAACTTTGTTTTTCGAATCGTCTTCTTTTATTTTGTTTATGGCTTTTCTTTAGGATAACGAACAATAAAACTACGTAAAAATCTTACTACTTATAATTTAATGTTCACGCAAGAAATTTTAATGAAAATAATAAGCTTAAATAAACGAGTTCGGTATTGCGCGTCCAATTAATTAATTTTTATTTAGCATCAAAATATGCGTCATGTAATATTTTTTCCGTGTAACATGGTTGTATGAGTGCATGTGTGTATTAAAATTATCGGCAATGTAAATTAGTTGAGCGAATGCTGGCAGGCACAATACTAGTGTGAGTACCTTAAAATGTCGAGCGTTCAAACTTGAAACGAAGTTCAGGCAAGCGAAACCAAGTTAATGGAGTAGAATATAACTTACGGCGACCACGGCATGAGGAACTTAATATAGGCATTAATTACTGGCGATAACCTCACAGGTACTCGTCTGGGCAGGGCGCATGCAGTTAGTTACACGAGACGCAATCAAGGAACATTGCCTCGTAAGCTTGTTGTTGCCAATATTTTATTACGTGGCGCAGCATTAAATGCAGTCGACGATGTCAGGAGATGTGCTGTGTTGTTTTATATACAAGAATAATGAACCGATATATTTCGAACATATAATTATTTGAATACTATTTTGATACACAGGGTGGGCCTTGTAACAGGAGCAAAAAATTAAACGGTAGATTATTAAGCTTGTGAGCAATTTTTTCCAAGTGGTAAAACCAAAAAAATAAATGTTTTGTTTTTTTTTCTTTAAAATAAGTTTTAGTGTACTCTTTTTCTCTTTTGCAGTGATATAAGTAACTTTTTTATTTTAAAAACACTAAAAAAACATTAAAGTTTAAAAATCACAAAAATGCAAAAACTATTATGACTCATAACATGATGTTAACTCAAAATTTGCATTGACTACTCTGCTATGATCTCGTGGTACTAAGATACATCACTTGGAGGTCATAACTTTAGATCACAATTTCTATGAATTAAAAAATAAAATAAAAAATTGTTCACAAGGGGTTACTGCAGATGCTCTAAAGAAGCGTCCTTTTAAATATTTGCTCCTGTAACAGGGTGGGCCCTGTTACAGGAGCAAATATTTAAAAAGCATATGCAACATTTTAGATTAAGAGGAACAAAAATCGTCACAAACATTCACGTTTATAATATACTATTCAATTTAAGACTACTTCTTCGTCCGCGTCTAACTCGTTTATATCGTAAAAACTTTCACCCCCCATTTCACCCCGTCTGGGGATGACTTCCGGAAATACAAACTACCTCTGTGCTTTCCAAGGATTCAAACTATCTCCTTACCAAATTAAGCATTTATAATATTAGTATATGGATATTATTGATTCAGACATAATTTTTATGCATGAACAAGTAAAAGTTAACCCTTTAACGGGCACAAAAGCGGCCGGTTTTTCATAGAATTGAACCCTATAGAATAGAAATAAAGTTCATTAATGGTGGTAATATATTTCCCTCTGCTTATGCCGCGCACCGACGTCGAATAGATCAAAGATGTTGATATCCCTTAAGGACGCAAGAATTCGAGATGTCAAAGCCCTCCAAACTGTGAAACCGTCGTCGGTACGGACGGATTTTATTCCGATTAATTACCGGCGGGCGACATACTGTAGCTGGGCATCAGTAGTTACATTAACAATTGCACTTAAGTTTAATTCCCGTCGTCAACTGAAATAATAGGGGCGGAAACCGTAAACAAAACAATTACAATCCTTACTTACGACCCCCCCTCGCAAGTTTCTTGCTTCGGCTCAAGTATTGTGACTCTTTGACGACAAATTACAGGGAACTTTGTGCAGCTTAGGTAGTCCACTGAGTACAGGGCGCTAAACCACCTGAACATTTTTTAGGTGTCATTTTCACTGATAGACAGCTTTAATAAGCAATTGGAATTTACGTAATATTGTTGTACCTATGACATCACCATTGTGTAAATATTAAATGAGATATTTTTCAATGGAACCTAAACATAAGTAGTTTGTATAAAGTAAAATTTGTTTTGTCCCTTTCTCATAAACAACAATATCAAAGTAACACAGATAAAGACAAACGAATTGAGCTAAAATAGGTTTGATGAACCTTTATGAATAGCCACAATTAACCCTTTAATGGATATTTTTATAAGAATTAAACGAAAACTTGAGTAGTACGCACAGCCGGGTTTTTTAATAAAAGAAATATATTTTTGGGGGCTTACGAATTACAAGACGCCAATATATTTGCCGCTGTCGGTCTAGGGCATAAAGTGACAAGACGCGTTATATGACAACGTACTGGGGGAAGGGCGGGTACAGCTGAAATTAATAATAACAGTATGATAAAAAATAATACTTTTATTAAGAAATTAATACATTGAAAATCCGGAATTCAAATTCAAAAGACACGCGGCGGTACATAAGCAAGACAACCTTTGAAATACGGAAACTTACTCGAAAACGTGAAAATATTTAAAACATGGCACAGCACAAAGTGAGACTTTACAGGTTCGCACTGCTCTCTTCTTGACAACGTCTGTATTAGCCAGCTTCTCAGGCAAATGCACACCTACATTATTGTAGAGTCGAGTTCTCCAATATCTATTCAGACAACCTTTCAAAAATATCTACACATGTGTCTTATGTCAGTAATAATAAAGCCTGTGTACAGATATTTTTGAAAGGTTGTCTGTATAGATGATACTGGAGAACTCGACTGTACAAAACATCATCAAGTACCCCGCGTTTGAAGCATTTAATTAAGTATGCCAGTGTTCTAAATATACATCAAGAATAATAATAGCCCACGCTACCCTTTCATTCAATAAACATCAGACGCTGCACCGAGAGCGGCAAATACACGGTGGGCAGGAGTATACCGACAGATTTTAACCATGGATTCTAGTGCCTATTTAGACAAAAAAAAGTAATATTGGTGTATAAAGTCTAATTTTAGAGATATTGAATAATTTCAGTAATTCACAAAAATCTCAAGGGTAACGCCTTAATAATGTGACGTTAGTGAAGAGTCAATTTTTATTTTGCACTCTTAAGGCACTGGTCCCACCGCCGGCGAGTGAGATATGACCAATCGACTTTTTTCTAGCCCAAGAAACGAACAAAAGATAATCGCTTCCATGTAAATAAAAGAGAGAGATATATATTTATAGTTCATCGCTCGCTGTTCACACCGCGATCAACTATATGAACTATATCTCGCTCTTTTATTTACACGGGAGCGATTATCTTTTGTTCGTTTCTTGGGCGAGAAAATCGCCGATAGCTCATCGCTCGTCGCCGGCGGTGGGACCAGTGCCTTAGACTAAGGTTTCGTTCACATGGAAATACTAGCGTTAATTATTTTTTTCTTCCAGAAATGAAGTAAGTTAATGAGGCATTTTTGGACCCGTGTTGATATAACATTATTTACTCGTAATACCACCAGGATTCCATGGTTAAAATCTGTCAAATATTCCGGCCCACCGTGTATATTGCCATCTTGATTTCATTAAGTTTCCAAATGTCCGATGTTTTTTTTTAAAAACTTTATATCGCCAAAATGATCTCTGAAACACAAGTGGTATGACTATCAGATAAATTCAGCAAGGCAAATTTTACTTAATAAACTTTTTAAGTAAAATATTTAAAATCTTGTCCTAAATTTACCTTTTCCTAATAGAACCAGTGAGTTTTACTAAACATTTTTTTGTTTCTGAATGACTAGTCTCTTAATTTCTGTTATTACAAAATAAAAATATAAAAGAGGCAGCTACTTTTATTAAAACGTATTAAAATGTACGAAAAATAAACATCTTACCGCTATCGATTAAAGGGTTAATATTTACATATTTAACTATCAGTTATAGATCGAGTAAACACTGTTGAGTGAATTGACGAGAAATTGTGAGATGCGTCATACGTGCAGAAACCTCAGCACGTTGCTGGATATTCCTATCACCGACCGTCATTGCGATTGCGGCGTAACGCTGCCTACGGACGGAGCTCTGCGGCTACGCGCCGCGTAGCAGTTCTACGTCGCGGCTGCCTACGTGAAGGTTTACAAACATTGACGTATAATAAAGTAAATAGACGCACAATGTCGAACAAAAATTTCAAGAAATGTGCCCCAATTTGACAACTCTAAGCTATATTTCAGTTGATGCCAATCGCGTTTACTTATAACCTGCGTTGAGATATATGCTTCATATAAAAGAGAACTTAGTGTGTTAAGCTATAAGGGCCATATAAGCGAATTAGCACCAAACAGATTAAAAACTTTTTAGTTTATTGAGATTTTATCATAATGTGACTTGATTGCTCACGTCAAAACTAAATAGCGAATGAATTGAGTCGCATTATAAAATTATTTTAATAATATTGTATAAACAATACAGTCATTTGTAAATGATTGACGAACTATGTTTGGAAGTATTTTACATGTCACATTTTAATGAATAAAATCTATAATATTTTATTTATTTAAACAGGAAGGCGAAAAACACAAATAAATCATGATTATTTATTTTTACAAGCAGGCAATACCTAAACAATTAACACGTTCATTTTGTTTTATAAATACATATACACAAAACATTGTTCGGTGGGCATTACGTATTATCAGTGCAGCTGTCAAACTCCTTAAAAATTCTACGCACGACTAGTGAAAAGGGAATAAGAACTAGGTATGCAGATCATTTTAGCGTGGTATGTCTGACGTATCTAATTAGTCCCTTTGCGACATATAATAATGACTGACAATCTGAATATCAATTTATCTTTAGTTAAACATTTATTTTCACAAGATTTATATAAACTTGAAAAATAAACACACGACGAAATCGTCACCACTCTTCGTCGTTGATGTCTCCTATCTCGTGCTATAAGCCTATAACTGCGGCCTACCTTTGCACATCGCTAAGGATTTCTCGGGAATCTTAAATTTAAAACCACAAATAACGTAACTGTACTACTCCATTAAAAAATCTAATAAGTAGGTACTGACTCCTTAGGATTTTGTTCCGTGATAATCTGTCATTTGTACTAACGAAATTATTTATTCAAAACCATGAAATGCCAATGAGTTTACATGAAATTCTTTACGCTATCAATAGAACTTAGTTAAAGAAATATATCCAATCCTTTTTTATTTTTTTTCTATTGCTATATTTGCTATTAACGATTTTTTTCACAGATCATTTTTGTCATTTTTGACAACCGTCAAGTCTCACGGTCGAAACCAGACTAAACGCAAAAGAGCCGCAAGTGTCGATCGCGCGGTTCTTTTGGACGGCCACTTTTTTCGGCTGATTGTGTATCTAGTTACTTATACTAAATCAATGTTTACAAAACGAAAAATTCTATCTAAATCTGATTCTGTCAAATGCATGGCATTTCATTCACCAGGAACTGCATTCTGCGATCAACTTTTATCACGTATTAATCTCAAATGAATCTGTTTATGATTGCGTTACGTTTACAATCACGCTTGATCTAAGCTAATGCACCTATAAGGGCCAGGTATTTACACAAACAATAGAGCTATTCGAGGCCAAGCAACGCTACGTGTTACGCCGTAGAGCAGTAATATTCCGGTTTGTAGCGGAACTCGCTGGTAGAAATACATTGCGATTCATTGACATTGCATGGGTTAATTACGTGTTAAAGTCTGCGTGCGAACGTCTGTTGTACAACAGGATCTAATATTTAAGTATTTTATTGCATTCGTGTATAGTTGACAATGTTACAGGATGTCTCAAACATGAACCCTGTAAGGGCATCGCAATGTTTATATAAATTAATTTATAACTATATTTTTATCATTACCCCTATAGTTAACAAAAGTTGTATGTGTTGTTGGTATAGGTATATATCAGTGGCGGCGCGTGAAAATTTCGATTTTCAAGCCTTATTGCGCGATTTCCAAGCAATTACCTAAAAATACATTTTACCCAAGCCGGTGGGAATCGTCTTGGATGGGCGCTCCGCCACTGGTATATGTTTTTTCAGGGTCAGAACCAAAACTATTGTTCATTTTCCTGGCAATAACGGGATGTTCGATTAAGTTGGTCAATTACACATTCATTAAAATTTAAACATTCTCGATTTTCGCAGCTATTCTTTTTATTAAACGGGATTTTATCACGCTGAATTAAATTGATTTATTTACCTCAAGTTTAATAATTTATTCAAATCCATGATCGAGAGCAGACAACGTCGAGCTTAATAATTTAACTACATATTTAGTACAAAATATGTTTTCTTATTATTCCACTAACACTAGTTCTAAGGAGTGATTACGTAACGTTTTCCATATAAAAATTGACATTTAGATCTACCTGACGCGCGTACAGCGTTACGTAATCGACCAGCTGGTGGGTTCATATGCGTTCGCAAAAAATGCATCGTTTTCAGTTTCCTACATACCTATTTAAATCCGTTTTCTTTTCACACTTAGTATAGATGATCTCCACTTGTTTTAACATTTCAGCGTGAATAGTAAGTGTATTGATGCCAAACGCGTTGAAGAGCGACTCGGGGTTCACTCCGCTTCCGTCGAACCCAACAGTACACAGTACATGTGTTTGTGGACTTTTACTATGACAAGTTACACAGGAATTGCGACTTCTTCTATACTTGAACCTTAGAGCATACATAACTAGAGTAGCCTTATGTCGTATTTACGTACAAAAATGTCTGCCGAATTTTGCGGGGGCGGGGGGAGCATCTTAATAGGATATTGAAACTCAATTGTATATTGAAAGCTTGAAGTGGTTGTACGTTTATAATATCAAGTACTTACAGCAACATGCGAGCATTTTTATGATCAGTGTTCTCTTGCGAGGCGATTTTGTGAATGACCATTAATCGATTGTGAAATTGTCTTTGTATGATTTATTGCACATCGTGCACGGTTTTCTACAGAGGGGTAAGTTACTGAAAGGCTACTCTAGTTATGTATGCTCTAAGACTTGAACGAATGCATATTTTCTAGGATATAAACAACGTATTTAATTAAACGTATATTTTTTAAAGCATTCTGCGACGCTTGTGTTCTCTCCGAAAAGCGGCGCTTGGTACGTGTTTTACTCACGCATTGCAGTGGAAGTATTTTGTAGTTCACTTTGTGATAAAATACGAATACACGTGTGTCGCAGATGCCTTTTGCACTAGGTATGTAATTAAAAAGTTCGAAACAGCAATTATGTGTCGGATGTCTGGACAACAGTAAAATTTTATATGTTCACATTATCAACAAAAAAAACTCACGAAATACCCGTATAATATCAAGCTACAACTTATTTTTGCAGTTTTATTACAGAAAAACCGAAAGAGGCTGTTTGGCCATAGAACATTATGACGTCACTAGTCGGTATTTCCCTATAAAACATCATACTGATATAGCGTTTCTGGCGTTTCATGTAAAGTGGCTGATTTGACTGTTAGTCAATTAGTAAATAGATAAATAAATAGGGATATGTAGATAGGGTTAGTAGATATTAAAAAAAAACCATGATGCAGAAGTTCTACATTAATACTAGATCCCACATTTTTATTTATTTAACAGAATATAATAAGGAGTATTTAAAAAAATATAGATTCAATATAAGATTTGTTAAATTATATTTCAAGTTTTGTATTTCTCTCAGGGAGGCCTGAAAACCAGCGCCTTTAGCATACCTACTCGTATATTGTTATTGGCATATGATAATTGGCATCCATTTTGATGTATAACATTTATGTGTATTTTTTTTTAACCTAAATAAATATATGTATACCTAGCACCGCACCGGGTAAAGAACCTCTAGATGTCTGTCAGAGTCGCACTGCGTCCAAGCCCGCAGCTGGCACCGCACCGGGTAATGAACCTCTAGATGTCTGTCAGAGTCGCACTGCGTCCAAGCCCACAGCAGTCACCGCACCGGGTAATGAACCTCTAGATGCCTGTCAGAGTCGCACCGCGTCTAAGGTCACAGCAGGTACCGCACCGGGTAATGAACCTGTAGATGTCTGTCAGAGTCGCACCGCGTCCAAGCCCGCAGCAGCCACCGCACCGGGTAATGAACCTCTAGATGTCTGTCAGAGTCGCACCGCGTCTAAGGTCACAGCAGGCACCGCACCGGGTAATGAACCTGTAGATGTCTGTCAGAGTCGCACCGCGTCCAAGCCCGCAGCAGGCACCGCACCGGGTAATGAACCTCTAGATGTCTGTCAGAGTCGCACCGCGTCTAAGGTACAGCAGACACCTCACCGGGTAATGAACCTGTAGATGTCTGTCAGAGTCGCACCGCGTCCAAGCCCGCAGCAGGCACCGCACCGGGTAATGAACCTCTAGATGTCTGTCAGAGTCGCACCGCGTCTAAGGTCACAGCAGGCACCGCACCGGGTAATGAACCTGTAGATGTCTGTCAGAGTCGCACCGCGTCCAAGCCCACAGCAGTCACCGCACCGGGTAATGAACCTCTAGATGTCTGTCAGAGTCGCACCGCGTCCAAGCCCACATCAGTCACCGCACCTGGTAATGAACCTCTAGATGTCTGTCAGAGTCGCACCGCGTCCAAGCCTACATCAGTTACCGCACCTGGTAATGAACCTCTAGATGTCTGTCAGAGTCGCACCGCGTCCAAGCTCACAGCAGGCACCGCACCGGGTAATGAACCTCTAGATATCTGTCTAGAGTCTCACCGCTCGGAGCCACATTATTAATGTCTCAAACGGGCGAGACGTTACCGACCATTTTGTGTACACAGATACACTTATAACATTTCTAGATGTATGTCCCAAGGATTGCCTTTAAATGTAATATTAATTTATTAGGATTGATATTCCTGAATGCCTTTTCTTGCAGAATGATTCTTTCTTGAAGAAAAACAGTGTACCTAACCGTACGCTTTTATATTATTTAAATCTAGCTGCCCGCTCTGCACCGCCAGCGTATCAACCTATGATATATGACATAGCTTAGGTCTATCGTAAAGGTCAATTCTATACACGTATAAAAGCGTTTTTTAAATAGAATTTGTAACCCCGTAGATTAATTAACCCCTTCATGTCAATTTACATTCCACAAAATCTCTTTTTACAAATTTTCCCTCTTTATTATTAATTATTTATAGAGTATAAATGATATAGATTATTAATAGAGTACATAAAGGCTCCTTGATAGGTCGAAAGCTTGGCAGCATTGATCTGATGTCATTGGATAGGCTTTGCAAGAATCAATCGAAAGCTACAATAAGTGTTTCACAATAATTGAACTAATTAACGCCAAAGTGCTGGTGGTTTATCCTGGAACAACAGTCTGCTGCCGGCATCCCAAACAACGCAGGTGCTTTCTCCAATTTATTGGTCTGTGATCTACATGATATACACACAACTGCGCAACAAATTTCGTAAAAAACAAACACGAGTCTTACAACGAATACTTACCCTCTGTATTTGGTTTCCGGTCAAAGCAGCGGCCCACTTTGTCGATTTTTAAATTCAATGCAGTGAAACATGTTTGCTCATCATGTTTGCTGGAGGATACATGGAAAACGTTAATAATGGAACATGGAAACTACATGCTTATTTAAAAACGATATTAAATCCGGTTGTATGTAAGATAAGTCAATATTTGAACATACCATGATTAATTTCGTAGTTTAAAAACCTTTGGAGAGATTTTAAAACCGTATGGTCGGAGATTTTTTTCAGCCAGCCGGAAACAAGTCTCTAGTTCGGATCCATTCGCGAATTATAAATAAGAGTATTTTCACCAAACAGTGATCAACTTTTTACCGTGAAAACTGAAAACGGACGGACCAATTTGTGACAGCTCGGAGCGGGCGTACTGAAGCTATGTTGGTTCGCGTTTTTGGCGTTTTGCACGAAACGAAGTAGACTCGCTTGGATGGAAAATCGTTTAACAATTTTCATCAAAAATTGCTTTGGCAGTCTGCAAAAATGAAGTTAGTTATTTCAAATATGTACCTGTGACATCTGTCACGGCGCTGGATAGTTTACTTCAAGTTAATATTATTGATTCGTCTTTATTGTTTTATACCTACTTCGATGCTGGCAAACAAGGTGGTGAAAAACAATAGAAACTGTAACCGCCATGTCACTCCATAATTTTGGTAAATACTTGTTGGATTGTAACAATATTTTGCATATCATTTTAAAATATTCTTTGCTATGCGGGTGAAAGGAAGACATTGAATGATGCGTATTACAATGAAAAACAATGATGCACGTTACATAAAACATTGTTTTCATAACACTTTACATTAAAAAAATTCAGGTTTTGTATAAAATGTTTTTCGACAGGCTAGGCACCATTCATTTTTATATCAGTTTCATACAGACTTTGCCAGGGATAAACTTCTCGCTTCATCTCCTACTTCAACCTTTCAATTTCTGTGATGGTGCATGTTGTGATCTTTGCGCACTTCCGTTCTCTATATATCTGAAAGACACAATATCCAGCCCGCGTTTGTAGGACGTGTTAAACACAGCTTTTCGGAATGTGCCCGAGTTCGTCTTGTGCTTATAATCTCAATCCGCAACTCGCACCTAACTCCTCTTATACGTACATTTACGTGACAGAGGCAACTTCTCGCAAACTGGAGACTCGCTAAACATGTGAAGTTAGGTAGTGTTTATTCATGATTACAATTAATTAATTGCAAAGCTTACATAATGCAGCCGTGTTAATTCACCTGAACTTACTCGTACCTGCTCGTCTTTGATGATATTCGAGTTATGTTTTAGTCGACACGACGTTACGACAGTTTTAAGCCGGAATCGTATAAATCATTGTTTTATTATTATTATTCACTAGGTGTTAGAGCACATCACACCTATAATGGTGTCACCGTGAATTGCCGCTCAAACGTTCACTGACCTACGATAATGGTGTCCTGTATAACGATATTCGAACGGGTTTTCTACAGCATAGACATGCTCGTTACGCCGGTTCCACATTCCGTTTCGTGTGAATAAAATTTCGTTGATCCAAATTACGCGTTTGAGAAACTCTTCATCGTTCGCCAACCTTTCCAAAAGCCACCGGCAATATGCTTCCCGGACAGGACAGTCTCCTAGAAGCAAAGCCTGAACCTTCTGAATTTTGTACGGGTGACGGCCTGCACGTTTTAAAATTCGTAGTATTTTTGTATGATTCGTTTCAAAATGTCGGGCCGCCTGTCTTGAACTTGCTCTTGGATTTCGTTCGAAATAGCGCAGTATTACACTCTCTTCAAGTCGTACAGCATGCTGCACAACGCGTCCACCGCGTTAGTCGTCCTGCCCCGTTCGTGGTACGATATTCCTATTGTTGGTTATGCTGATATGTTTATGCTATCTTGGCTTAAGTTGCTGTTTAGCGATTTTGTTTGGAGTTATTTCGATATTCCAACACACGCGATAGTACTTTCTGGGTAACTATTATTACTAAAATAATTAAAATAAATATAACATCACAATATAATGTTCACCCATTCTAGTTACTTCTAAAAAGAGTTTGTCTAACCAATAAATTATCTGGCTATTTATCGATCGATGTTCTTTCACTGGAAATATAAAAACTAATAATGTAATCTACTTTATGTTTAAAACTGTTAATGTGTACTCTACTGTTCTTAACAATGGCATTTTATCGAGGGGTTTAATAACCCATTGTTGCCATTGTTGATAAGATTTAGTTTTAATTTGGCATAACTGGGTCAATCAACTTTTTCTTGTCCCTTAGTTTTTTCTTCATTACCAGTTACCACAACATATGTATTTAATAAAATCTATAAGTTCTTATAGCCAGATAAACACTCTACTTGAACATATATGTAACATCTCGAAAAAAATGTATTCTAGCAGAACACATGGTTGTCTAGGGGACAAACCACTATTTTCATACAAATCGGGGGACATTTTTCGTCCGCTAGGCAGCTGGTCAAATTGAGGACAAATGAATATTTTTATTACAGTTGTCATGTAGTTTCACGCTATAATTAATTGAGTAAAGAATGCAATAACAATTAACAACAGCAGACATCGTATTTTCTTGTAATCTCCTTTTAAACAGCCAATGGGTCATTGTCTGATTTAGGTTCGCGTATCTTCTGTGGGCATTGCCAAATTTAAGGTCTATAAAGCCTAATTTTAGGTTGCACTCTGTATGCGCATAAACGGCGTCGCCTCTTCTATAATTGTATGCAATGAAACCGTACTAAGTATATCCTACTAATATTATATATAAAAATAATCCCTTAAGTATTGACCACAGAAAAGACGATTTTTGTTTTTTATACTGACAATGACCCTTATAGTAGAAACGGGAACGGCAATAAATAGTTGATTCACCCAACTACGAATTAGTTATCCAGTGTTCGAATTAAACTTGTTTTCGATGTAGCTGTATTAAAAGTACGTTAGGTATTTGATTCAAGATTTGTTCAAGAACTATTGAATCACTTCTTTTTAGGGTTCCGTAGCCAAAATGGCAAAAACGGAACCCTTATATTAAATAATTAATAATCTTAAATATAAACAAAAGAAGGAGCCGGTAGTTTGTAATCCGGATATTATAATATTCACTCAACATTTTATTTGGCAGCGCAACACGTACGAAGTACAGAGGTCGTTCTAGCTACTGCGGTTCCGATGCGGTAGCGCCAGAAAATTTATGTACCGCTGAGCGTGCAAGTCTAGTCCCCTACCAAGGCTCAGGATGTGAAAAGTGAAACAGATTCCGGTATCGCGTGGCACCCCGTCCATTGACTCTTGCGTGGAAAGCCCGCGCTCCACACGCGGTACCCGCCAAGAACTGTAACGACAATTGCTGCGAACACTCTACATTACCAGAGTGTTTTGGGTAGGTATAGATTCCTTAGGGGACTACCCCGCTCAAATATTAAGTTTCGTAAGAATTTTAAATTAGAGCATTAGGCGCGGCGTCTCGGCTAAATTTAATATTAATAATGTTATCCGAGCGAACTCGGCGGAAGGCTGAACAATGAATTTTTAATAGTTATGATCCCCCGCGACGGCCAATTAATATAATGAGTAGAAGGACAAGTTTAGCCTACATACCTTCGATTTAATTGAGTTTTCTCTGCTTAAATGGTGCAACCGTTTTCGATAAATATTCTCAAGATTATTATTATATAGATCGGCTTGTAATTGTGACGAAATTCATGTATCCCAGGGGGATAAGTTTAAAGTTAAGTTTAAATTACATGAAAGTAGGTAAAACCCCCGTACCCACGTTTAACTAACATATTCAAGTCGTCTCATTATACGAAATCATTAAGAACGTTGTTAAGAGTTATAAATTTATTATTGAAGGAAATGTGTGCGCGTACTTCAATAACGTTTTATACTGGTGTACTTACTAATGATATATTTCTACAAAATAATGTATCTAATCGAGGTACTTATGCGTAACAAATGACAAAAGGTTGTAAATATGTGCCCCAAGCCGAATGCACTTTAAACTTGTTTAATTTTCATCGTAGTTTGTAGCCTTTGGTTACTACACTTGAGCGTAGCCTGAGTTGATTGTTTGTTCTGTAGACGATCGGGACGGTACGGTACAGGCGCTGGGATTATCATGTTATAATTAAAATCACATCGAAACAGGGGTCTAGCCTCGTTCGTCTTCGTAATAAATTGTTTGTTTTTCTCACGGCCGTTTCACATCATTTGTTCGTGTGTAATTTATCACGCTCTCCGCGACGTCGTGGATTAGACGGGCAATGCTTACGTTACACACATATTTGCAAGATTAAGCTTTTACATAAAATATTACGACTACCTAACTGGGTACTTAATCATTCAAATACGGTGATTAATAATTTAATAGCGCTAAGTAGGAGTTGCTGGGTCGTTATTATAAACTGCTATTAAACAAATGTAAACTTAGGAATATATAATCTAATCAGGAGACCGATTTTTGACTATCAAGCGCTCGACTCTTTTCCTCAAAAACTGTCATAACGGATTTTTTCTGTTTTGTCCTACACCACGGGTAAGGTTAGTAAGACTACTGGGGCTGATATCTACAGGTACATTAGTTCGGTTTTCTTATACCACCTAAATCGGTTTAAGTAAGTTGTGAAACTAGGATAAAATTAAATATTCTTCAAACTTTAATTAAATATATTTAGATACTTATCTCACGACGAGGAAGGCAGGTACCCGATAAATACCTTATTAGACTAACTCTTAGATTAGCGGTTCAGTGCGTAGGTACACGTAGCACGTCAAGAGGGGTAATCACGATACGTTTCGAACGCGCGTTAGGGCAATTTATCTTTAATTTTTCCATATAAAAATTGACGTTTAGATCTACCTGACGCGCGTATCGACCAGCTGCACTACACCGTGACTCGGATCAGGTTAGTTTCAGTATGTAGCTAAAGCCCTGCATAGTTTCGTGTACAGGCGTGCTCGGAGGGCTAAAATAATTTTACTCACATTACAAATGTGAAAGTTTGTATGTTTAGATGTTCGGAAATTTTGTTACTCAATAACGCAAGAATGGTTAAAAGAGTTAGCAGGAGTTAGAGGATGCAATTTGACACACAGATAGTTTGTTTCGTGGATTAACCCACACGACAACCTTTACCCCAAAATCCTTACGTAAGGATATAAAATTACAAGTGGAAGTTGATGAGGGAACACGTGGACGAAATTGCAACAAAAAGCTTGGTAGAAGACAATGCGGAATAAGAACAAGTGCGAGTAATAAACAATAAAACTTGTTCCAGTAGCAAATCAATACAATGTTAGACGTGAATCAGTTTAAACAGTTTTATTTGTAATATTGTTAAATTCTTACATAAATCACATTCTCTCCATCTTTAAACATGTGATTCCGAGAATTGGAATTGTATATAGCTGTCAACACAGGGAATCTTCATATCACTAAAGGCTCAGCAACGCGCGTGTGCTTCTTCTGGAGTCGAGAGTCAATAAGGATACGGTTTCAGCTTATCCTAAAAGTAGAGAAAATCACGTGCTCTGCCTACCACTTTTGGGAACACAGGTGTGAGCGTAATGTATGGAACAATAACATAATTATAATACAACTATCAGTAGAAATCATTATGTACCTACATAAGTACAGAATAATAGAACTTCCATTTGTTTGTCCGTTTAGTCCTGCGATTATAACTGAATCGTAGGACAAAACGGACTACTTCGATGGCAGTCCGTTTAGTTCACGCGTAGGACAAAACTAACAAAATAAATACGTTTTGTCTTACGCGTAGGACTAAAGCGTAGGACAAAACGGACTTCATCGGAAAATGGTGTCAGCATCTCTCGGTCTATATACATTATATACTCCAGGCAAAATACGGTTTCGAAAAACATTAATTTAACACGTTAAACGCCAGACCAAAATTTTCAATTTTCTAAAAAAAGTAACTTAATGTAAATGTGTTTATTATATTGATATACATATACACACTTTTTCATTTTGTAATTGGAAATATAGTTTAAGAGTTATTCATAAAAAAAACCCTGAGGTCATCGATGACCCCCACGGCGCCCTTCAACCATAGTTTGAAAAACCGTACCATAGCGCCGCACCGGTCACCTCGCCGCCCACCCGCTCGCCGCGGCGCTGTCAGTGCGCTTGCGACTGTCGAACCGAGTGGTGCCGCGGTGTATATTTTCGAGTTGGGTTGACATCAATTATGTTATTTTACGTAAAAATTGTCTTTTTCTGTTACGGCCACCAGTGACCCCCACGGCGCTCTATGATGAAAAATTGAAAAACCGTTATCGTGACGCCATGCCGGCCACTCTGCCGCCCACTCTACCGGCGCGGTAGTGCCTAATAAAAACCGAAAAAAAATATATAAGTCGACTTGCATTTAATGTGGCAATACACCAAGGACTTATTATTTGCACTGCTTCAATAACATCAATCGCTATCTATGTTTGCCATTTATTTTGAATTTTTTTTTGCTTTTGTGATGCAAGTGCCTTACTTGTTCCTTACTTGGGTGATTTTTAAATTATTTTCCGGAGTCTTTCTGAATGTCCCTGTCATGCTCTAATAATAATAAGCTTCGCTACTATTATTTACACGATTTAAGTTATGTGAAGTGCATGAATAAACGCTATAATTTGAAAATTATGTAATTTTTTTTCATTTGCGGATATTTTCGGATAACTTGTATATTCACACTAATTGTACCCCAGCCCCCGGCGAAAGTTTTTTTAAAGAGCGCCTTGCCGGTCACCCGCATGCATAAAATTGCTGATAACTGCTTCACGTGGCGCAGCCCACTGTCTTGAAAACAGGTTTGACATGAGGTCACTGGTGACCCCCATGGCGTATTGGAAGAGATTCCAGGAGGCCATCGGTGGCCCCCATGGCCTTTAACGTGTTAAGTATAATAGCGTTTTCTTTGGTTTATGTTATTTTAAAACGTTATTCTAAGATGCTTTATTCAAGAATCCAACAAACTTTCCATCCGAAAGTAGTTATATAGATTTAAATTAAGCATGCATTGTCTTTTTTGTTTGATTTATATTTAATATTTTAAAGCAAATGTAAATGAACCAAAATAAAGGATCAAACATTTATTAATATTTATTCCGACTTTTCAGGAGCTAATTAAATTATTATTTTTTGATGTCTGATTTTTGTTGGATTTTGCCTCTAGGTAACTATTTAAGTGATAATATATCCGTAACAATAAAAAAACCGGCCAAGTGCGTGTCGGACCACGCAAAAGGAAGGGTTCCGTGCCTATTAAAAAGGTCGTATCGTCACAGGAATTTTACGGCACTTACGTCCTTTTCTTTGAGGAAGGTAGTTTTTCAGCAATATCTCGAAAACCTCTGAACCGATCTTGTTCAAAACAATTTTCGGTGAATGAAATTAATAAGCCCTATGTCCATGAATTCTTTCATATTTTTAAAATACACGGTTCAAAAATTAGAGGGGGGGGGACAGAATTTTAGTGATTTTCGGGGCGATTATCTCCGACCCTATTCACTTAATCAAAAAAAATGCTAAGAAACCTTATATTAATTTTGAAAGGCCTATCGATTGATGTGCCACACGGGGGGTCACGACGAAAAAATTTTTTTTGACTTTTTGTTTTATGTATGGAGTGCACCCCTAAAAACATTTTTTTTTGTCATTTTAATTACAAAACTATGTAGCGGCTAACAAAATACACCTATCCTCAAAATTTTATTCAAATACACCCTATAGTTTTCGAGTAAAATGCCTGTGACATACGGACAGACGGACAGACGGACAGACGGACAGACGGACAGACGGACATGACGAAACTATAAGGGTTCCGTTTTTGCCATTTTGGCTACGGAACCCTAAAAAACTGCTATTATAAATTATTTCCAAATTTGTCATTTTTTCCATACAAGTTGTCAGTTCATTGCCTGGACTAATATACAAAGCTCAGAAACGCTTCTATACTGACACATGTCACGCACAGACTATGCTTATGAATATTTCCCCACAGAACTTTGCTAGGTTGCTGCTAAATTGAGCTATTTAATATTTCAACCTGTGCTTAAATAGTAGGTATAATATAGACATTGTTTCACTACCTACTCAAAAGAGTATGTCACAGCATTCACATTTCGATAGAATGAGAAATGAATAGCACAAACTCGATTACTTTAATTAAATGTCGATGTAGCATAAGACAATATGGAAGATGTGAAAGCGCCTGGCAAATTAATGAAATGATGCGAATGTAACGTTTTTCCGTTACATATCTCAAAAACAATCACACGAAGAGAAGGAGGATTATGGAAAAGAAGGTATGCCTACGTATGTCAGAATAATACCGTGCACAAAACTGAATTTGAATTTTTCCTTTGTACTGAAACGACGTGTATTGTATTTTCGTTTTATTAAAAGCGGGAAAATAAACAAAACTTCGGGATCTGGGCCTCCCTCCCCCTCACGGCCGCACCGTACGCACTCCGACCGCTACGCATATTTACTGAGTGGATGTATACGCGCTTTGTAACCTCGCCCTGTGGCGTACAAACCCTGCTCTACCTAATTGAGGGCCAAAGGATAAAGTTTAATAAAATAAAAGTTCCTCAGTATCACGCAACCAAATAACATTATATGTATGTCTAGTACACTGGAATGGAATTCATGTTCTATTAGTATTGCACTTACGGGTATAGTAGTAAAGGGAGAGCGGGACAATTGCCCTGATTCGAGAGACTTAATACTTTAATTCGAATTCTACCACTCGTACAGGCTACCATTAATAAGTGTGATAATACCTCAAATTTAATCTTACCAGCGGTCTAATATGTCTTACACATATACGCGCCGCTCCCCACCGCCCTGGCGCTGCTCAACTCTGTGCTCGGCGCAGCGAAGCACGTCGATGTGTTATACGATGGCCGCTACTGGTAGCGAAATGTAAAAGAATCTTCGAGTTCTTATATTAAATAAATAAAATAATTATAGTTTAGTTTGAAACAAAATGTACATTTACTTAAGTTTGTAATGCTTTGGCGTAAGCTGTAATTGCAAATAGTACTTTGGTACCTATTAAAAATGTACAGCGAAATGAATGTTATTGGATTTTGATGATTGATATAGCAAATATTGTCGCATATATGTTTCATACAGGGTGCACGCCTGTTGATTGACAGCATTAAACCTAGATCTTTGCACCGTCTGAAGGATTTTACTACTTTTCCTTTCAAATAATTTGCCAGTAATTGACAACATTTCATATTGTTAGCTTCTCTATTTTATGAACTAGTTAGGGGTGCCAGCAGTAGGCATGTTTACAGTAGGTACGTAATTGCTTTCAGCGCTTTAATTTTTAAATGAATACTCCTTAAAGAAGCATAACAATGGGCTTGTGACCTCATGTTAAAATTGATAACGTAGTGTTGGTAAATGGATAGTAAACCATCAAATTATTGTAAAAAAGTATAATTTACAAAATATAATGAAAATCATAAAAAGACCTTGAAAGTTTAAAAAAATATGTTTTTTTTTTATTGTCCAAGAGTAAATTTAAAGCTATAAATATAATTCTTACGCTTTTATAAAAACAAAACTGTATGACAACTATGGACCTAAACGCAGTATTTCGCGACCAAAACAGCAATTTACTGATTGTCCCTACAATGATTAGTACAAATAGCAACGTGTGACGTTATACTTTTGAGTCAATCAGTATGAAGCGTTTCGGCTGCCGCCAGCGAGGTCCGTCTTTAACTATTTTTTTTGGGTATTTATATTAGTTAATTGTAGTTGCTCCTATACAAACATTTGTTCCTCTCCAAAAACTGGTTCGAATGGCATCATAAAAAAATCGAAGGTCACAAGCCTATTCAAATCATGTGCCTGTTGACAGCATTCCTGTTGACGGCTGGTTAGCCTAGTAGGTAGAGATTCGGCCTAATAAGTCAGCTGACCCGTGTCGAATCCCGGAAAGGGCATTCATTAGTGTGATGAAATGAACACTAGTTTTGGACGTTTTCTACGTATTTTATTTTAACTTTTACCACTGAAAACTGCCATCCCTTACTCGGTAACAATAAGTTGTAGAATAGTACGACAAGGGCGGTTCAGTTTATCACCAACGTAAATAATTTGTCCCTGCATGAAAACATATAAGTGTAAGCCTCACCTTGGTAATAAACGCTAAGATTTATGGTGAAGTGACGTTATCTTAGCGATATCACTTATAATCTCTTGTACATGTGGAATTACCTCTGAGTTCTGTTTTACTTACTTATATTTATTTACAATAGAAAAGAGATAAGAACCGTTTTAATCTAACTTCAGGTAGGTAGGTATTAGCTAAACGATGTCCAAATTAGGTCCCAGCACTGAATCCTTTGTGTGAGCAAAACAAGATATTCGCCGAATAAGTCAGTGTATTAAACGTTAAACAACGGCCCATTGTAAATGGAATGTTTGCGATGTACGTAGTTTTTACGAAGCGCCCTGCATCCAGGGAAAAGACACATTCGTTAATTAAAGAAAAACAAAGCATGGACTCTCAGAGCGCAAAACAGAAAGGTGCACCAAGGTTCTTATTACAAAAAATAACTCGAGAAAAGTAATTACAGTTTAATTAACTACCACAAAGAGACACTATAATTGCTCTACATAGACATGTATTCTTATCAAGGTGGCTTGTTATACCTACATAATGCGTCATACAGCGTCATTAAAACAAAAGTCGTCTTTCCTGATGTCAATAATTAAAGCCTTACGTGCATATAAGCACTGTGTTTGAAACTTAATTTCTGTATGAGCCTTAATATATAGAAAGGTAGTTATAGGTAGTAGCTAGATTTAGGCCATTTTAGAACATTTTTAGTCTGTACGGGCTCGGTGCAGTGTTAGTAATCTGTGAGTTGTCAACTGTCAGTGATTTGAGTAGGTATAGATTATTTACAGCGCCTACATTTAAATGAGTGATTCCTGATTAGCGTGGAATGCTCGGTACAGTCGCCATCAGATATATCGGAGCGGCTAAACGTCCCTATTGTTGAGGCAATAGAGGCGTGTTCAGATATTTGTGAGCACTTTGGCCGCTCCGATATATCTGATGGCGACTGTACGAATGCGGTACTGCATGCATACCTGGCCATGTCCACGCCACTACTGCTCAAAATGAATACAGACAGTACAAGTTAGGTAATCTGGGTGACATCAGTAAGCTCTCTTTAAAGTGCAAAATACCGCAAATCGATTCCGCCCCGTCAAATGTGGAAATGGCCTTAGAAAAGTATGATGAATTGGAAAGTTTTGAGTATCGAATGTGGTACGGTATGGTATGTGGGACGTTGGTTTGACAATCTTTGTCAACAACGTATCATCTAACGGTGGGTCTTCGCGCAACGGAATTCGCGTTAGACAACTGAATTAATTAATTATTTAAATGTATATTATTAAAATGTTCCATTAATTTTTGTACCGTGTGCGAGAAACGCCATCGTAAATATAATACCACAGCAGTTCGAAATAGTAAATTTCTATCTAAATTTTGTCAGACAGCTTAACCTTATAGCCCGTTTATTCGGTCATTGTCATTAAGAAATGTTCACATTATTCTCTCTTATGCGACAGTGAGATACATCATGATTATATCTGACTGCATACATTACTCTCCTAGGACGTTAAAACAGCATATTTATTAGTGCATTACGCTCCTAGAACGTTACTTACTCAACAAAGCATGTCTCAGATTGCAGGTATTTGACGTCCAAACCGGAGCCAAGGTTTATATACCTAGATATTTTTCTAGCAGGAACAACATTTGTTTAGTGCTTGCCACAATAAAAATATCGACAATCCTGCTATCGATAAGTACATACTACTTCATTGGCTACACCTTGTTTAAAATCAGTTAACCACTGACAGATTGGATCAAACCTTGGGATATTCTACCTTAATACCAATGTAATTAGTCTTTATTACAACCGTTATATTTATAGGCAGCGTGTTTACAAAATAAACTCTAATATTCTGACGTTAAGATAGAGTATCGAGTGAATTAATGCCAAATGTCAGTAGTTAACTGATTTTGATCGTAGTGTACCTACCTAGACTCCGCGTGCACATACACTGTAACCATATACAGAGACACAGATTTGTTTTGGGACCAAAAATGGGTTCGGGAAAAACTACATGTTGTGACATTCTGCGTCGATTTTAAAGACAATTTCGGTGTGTGTGTGTGTGTGTTATGGAGTAAAGTAGGGGATAATTAATTCAGTGACACGAAGAAAGAAAGTTACGAAAGTATTGCCAATTGTTTTCTGAAGTATGTAAAATATAAATAAATTGATAGTTTTTTTATTATTGTCAATTTTTTAACACACCCTTAAAAAAGTTGAAGTGGTATTTATCGATAACAGGACTGTCGAGGTTTTTATTTTGTCAATCGCTTACAATAAGTCGTTTGTGCTAGAAAAATATCTAGGTATAGATAAATGATTAAATATATGCCGTCTGATGTTTTCTTTTATTACCGCCCATAATGAGCCGATAAAAAGTATGTTCTTTTTTTTAGGGTTCCGTAGTCAACAAGTAACCCGTATATTTGCCATGTCCGTCTGTCCGTTTGTCTGTCTGCGGCTTAGCTCAGTAACCCTTACTACTAGAAATATGTAATTCGGCATGGGTATATAAATCAATCATGCCAATAAAATAGTAGAATAAAATACTGAAACAAACATTTTAGGGTACCTATAGTGTGGTGTATCGTTGGATAGCTTCTTCAAAACTACTTCAACTTAGTGATTCATAAGGGAGATATTGGGCTTCAAAGCCTTAATTTTTGTTCGAGTCCAGTGTCCCTCCTCCTGCCGGATAAATGGCTATTATACTGGGGATGTAAAAAAAATCGTGGCAGTAGTACATAGGTATAATGAATTTAAAAGTAAAACTATCATGGCAAAACTAAGTGGGTATAACTAGTTCCCGAGTAATAGTCGAGCAACTTAAAATGTACTTAGAAAGACCAACTTTCGTACAAATTTGGCCGACGCAAACGCACCATTTAGTTGGCGCGCGCGTGACGATGTAACAACGACAGACAGGCAACTAGGGAACTCTACACTGCGCGTGGCCCGACACGCACTTGGTTGGTTTTATCTTGTCGAATCATTGTTCTGACGGAACATTTCCTCTGTAAAATGATTGTGAAAAGGTATGAAATCTAATAACCCGTCACTATTCGCAAACCTAAAATGTCCGATG
The DNA here is from genome assembly GCA_932294315.1 of Epinotia nisella. Classification (NCBI taxonomy): domain Eukaryota; kingdom Metazoa; phylum Arthropoda; class Insecta; order Lepidoptera; family Tortricidae; genus Epinotia; species Epinotia nisella. The sequence continues at coordinate 15,372,422 of OW028673.1, read as the reverse complement.
AAATGTATACCACCCGAGCAATTTTTCCCTTACTAGTAATTTGCAATCTCTATAGTATCACAATAAGTAGGTTCTCCATCTGAATATTATTTGTGTCATTCTCTAGGAAAAGGAACTTCAGTGCACATTGGGTGTATTTTACAAGGTTATTATTTTAAACGATGCGTTATAGTATTTTATGCAACAGTTGTATAAGAGAGGTCAAAAAAGGCGAGTGGCGTGGGTTACGATGTGAGCCGAAGGCGAACATTGTAAAGAAAGACGCCACGAGCGTTTTTTGACGTAGTTATACAACGTTGCATACAATACTTTTTCTACGACTAGCTACTATGAAATAAAATGCAAGATTAAACAAAGAATAAACTTTTCTTAAACTTTGTCGTATAGGTGCCGAGATTTAGTAGGCAACAAATTTTCGGTCACTGCTTGTGGGCTGCCGGTGTATTTCTTCTGGTTTTGAAGCAATATTTTCATCTTCATCCATTTTTATTACTTTTGAGTAACACAAACTATTTTATAGCAACCACAAAGGCCGCAAAGTCAAACAACAATTTATAAAATAACCGGGAATTCGGGAAACATGAAAATGAGACAAATGTATGTCTATAGTTAACTTTGTTTTTAATTGATGTCAACTTGCCAGTACTGCCATATTAAGAATAAGGTTTTTCCTAAGTTGGCAGCAATGCCTATAGTTAAAAAAAATGTAAAAAGTAAAAACATTCAGTGGTTTGTTAAGTTGGTAGTACCTAATGTATAGGTTTAGAAGCGTATGGCTGCTAAGCGTATCGTTTTGGCGACATAACAGCACGGCTGTGCCGTACTGTTATGGGGAATAGAGTATAGACTTTTCTGCAAACTAATTTTGTATGTCTTTATATTAGTGTTCGTGACTATGTAAATGACAGATAAAAGTACAGGAGTAGAAAAAAGTTTTTATCTACGCACATATCATTAGTGCTCTAAAATGCGTTCAGAAACCGTCGGTAATGACCAGCATTATTACAACCAATTTTACTATGACAACTTTCTTGTCTGTGGCAGTAGGTAAAATATGTACTGTAATGTTATTAAAGTACAGATTATCGGTATCGTTATGAGTTTAAATTTGGAACAGCTGTCAAAACTCAAGTGGGTATCTATTCTAGTGTCTCTAGATATTTAAACAGTTATCGATACAAAACGTCAATTCAGTATGTTTTAATATAAACCGCATGACATTTGATCTCGAGTGACATGAGAATAGGGACTTCATTCGTTTGTCTATGATTTTAAAAAAAAAATCGTCTTGTCAAACAAGATACTAAATTCAATTCAAAATAAAGAAATCATAAATATAAACATGCCATCAAGCTCTGCAACTTCAAACCAAGACCATCCCACTACAATACAACCAGGACCATTAAATATATCCCATTGTTCCAATGTAAATGTGAATTATAACTATTACAATAAATAATTTGTTTCTGTATTTGTTCAAATTTACTTTTATTGAATTATTTAAATATCTATAGTCTATAGATATTGTACAGGTAGCACTATTAGCAATGCAGGTCATTTCCCTACGGCTTCTGAACCCATCATAGAGCGCTTATGATATGTGTTTAGATAAAGTAGTGTATGCAACTGTACATAATTAGGCCTTAAAACACTCGTGTGATCCTATTATGAAACTCGCTTACGCTCGTTTCATAAAACCACACTCGTATTTTAAGGCCTCTCATTATGTATCAGTAGCATAAACTACTATTTTCCATCGAAAGTCATTTGTTTCTAATTTTATTGATATTACAGTGTGTTACCGGCACAATAATAATAATATATTCCATTAGAGTGTGTTTTCATGTATTAGCAAATCATAATTATGTAAATTAACCGCGCAATTAAATTCTCAAAATCCGAACCTTCAACGTACCTACTAGATGTAATGACGTCGCAATAAACAAAGTATGAAGAGCTGTAATTTACACTTATTGGTCAAATTACTTTGCTGTAAATGTACAGCAATGGCTGGCAATTAAAATTTTGTTAGAATATTTATGAATTCAGCATTTTAGTTTATTAATTGAATTAAGGTGATGGTTAAGTTAAAGAACTACGTTAATTTACCCCGCTTTAATAAATCCCGCTTGCCAGTGACGCACTGTATGTAGAGTAACGAATGACACAGGAGTGACTCGAACGCTTTGTTGCAGCGGAACTGGGCACGTGCGAAGCGCCGCTGGGCATGGAGAGCGGCATGATCTCGAACGAGTCCCTCTCGTCCAGCTCCAACTACGATCTGAGCGTATCGCCGCTTAGTTCCAGGTGAGTACTCATTACTGGGTCATAATTTGAGGTGAAAGATAAATGTTCTAGAATTAGAAATACACATTTTGATCTGGTCTGTTTTATTTCAAACGTTAGGATGTACACTAATCACGTTCTTATCATAGATCAATAAAGCTTATTTTGGTAAAAATAAACGTAAATCGAATTTTATAATGGTAACGAAAATAAGTTTGATTACCACGAAAAAGTACATTTTCTCCATTTTAAAGTCTCATAATTGTACAATCTGACCGAAACTCCGAACATAATAAGAAAACTAAGTACTCATATGTATCAATCAATCAAAAATGTGTCAACTGAAGAAGATAATCCATGTGTATATAAACAAAAATAACTTTATTTCGGAGAGATTACTCGATATAATCTCAACTCACAAACCAAAACATGCTTTATCTTCTTGCTCTTTATAATCCATACAAATATTATAAATACGAAAGTATATGAAATTTGGTATAGAGATAGTTTGAGTCCCGGGGAAGGACATAGGATTACTACATTTTTTTAATACAGAGTTTATTTATTTCAAGTTAAAGGGGTAATTAATGAATAAATCAGTTTCGTGGTCATAACTCACTTTCATGGTCCATAGGACCACGAAAATGATGCCCAGAAAAGTGAAGACCTGTTACTTTCTCGCCTTTGCACTGAACATTCTTTAGGTTAGGAGAAAATGAAATATGTATAATTTAACCTCAGATAACACAAAACCAGCATTATTTACACAACACTCACCGAATAAAAGTCGTAACAAAAATGGCGCAAAAAGTTTTTAACAATACTACAAAGTAGTCAGGGTATCATCCAAACTGGACCATGTAACGTGACGTTCATGCAAAAAAATTAAAATATTATCAAATGAAAGATAAATTAGTATATCCTACTAAGTAATATTATAAATGCGATAGTTTGGATGTTTAGATGTTTGTTACTCAATCACGCTCAACCGATTTGGATAAAATTTTGCACGAAGAGAGTTTATAGCCTGGATTAAAATATAGGATAGTTTTTATCCCGGGTCCACGCTGACAAAGTCACGGGCGGAAGCTAGTAATTCATACAGCAACAATTTTACTGATACCGTCCTAATTTAGACCATAAAAAATAATGTAGGTATTGCGAAGATTTAATTGAAAATGGTCGTCTGAACACAATTGAACACCTTGAAATAATGATAACACAATCCATATAAACGTTTTATTTTCATTTATACATACATAGTACACTTTACCTCGAGTATAGATTCAAACTATGCTTTTGTTTCACACAATGAATTAGTACTTGCAGAGGGATTCGTGTCAAAGACGGTCTTGCTCACTTTAGGCTTTGACCAGTAGACATCAGATGCAATTGAATACTTTATAAACGTATCATTGCGTGCGTAGCATAAAAGACTCGTACGTTTATAATTTACAATACGTCCGGTTATAACTTACTTACCAAATTCAATTTTAAGATAAATATGCACTCAACGCCGTACATTAAAATACTACTGCTTAAATTAAGATGAAAACTAATGAGAGGCAAGATAGACTTCAAGAATTAAAACAATGGCACAACATAAATTAAATTTCAAACACGTATGTTATAAACAACAGACATGAACGGTTCAGACAGCCATCCCTGTAATTATACCAACATTTTTTAAGATTTCAAAGCGCACAGAAAACGGTTATTACGCATTTATCTGTGCATTGTTGAACAACAATACAGCGTCATGATACGGCCAAGTTGTAACAATTATTGTGAATCCCGCCACCGCAGCCGAGTAAAACACTCACGATTAGCTCAAACAATTAACAGGGGTCTCACATTCGAGGCTCGAGCCCGCATAAGCCAGCGCGAGACAAAACAACGGGAACTCGGCGCTCGTTTGAGAAATTCACAAACAGAAAATTAAATTTTCATATGAATTCGGAGCGTGAGAGATCCTAAAAAGCCTTTCGGAGCCCGGCTCCCCAAAGATAACAAAATATAAGTACGGCCGGATGTCGAAACGTTATCATCTGAAACACTTTACATAGGGTCAGAGGCGAGTTAGCAAATGCTACGTTAATTTAGCGTTTAGCTCGCTTTGTTCTCACTACTGATGAGATCGCACTCAAGATAGGTATTCAAATTAAACGGCCGGTGGACAAACCCCGAGGCATAGACCCCTCTTGACAAACGAAACGCTGGCATATTCAGACAATTTACTAAGGCCTAACACTAATTTTATTTGCTTAAGCACAAACGTGTCTTTGGTTGATTACTTGTACAGCAGACTGCGCTCCGGCGATAGCCGCAATTAAAGTACTTACTTGACACTTCTCTCTCGAACGCTCGTAGTGTACGTTAAGTGATATTTAATTAGCCTATTACAATTCATAACCCAATAATTCACAACGGTTCAGTTAATGAATGAACGATTGCAGCTCTGTATTTCATGTATATTTATTATTAATTCGTATAACACTTTTGGTACGGAATCACTTATCAATCTTGTTACTTAGATAATGTAGGTGCAACAATCGCTTTACAAGATAAACATTGTTGAAAATATTTGTAGGTTTAATTTTATTCGAATATTAATGCAATTTTTTTCGAATTTGATTGATCTTTTTTTGAATAGGTCTTTCCCTGGAGATAGAGATACTATTTAAAAAGCATTTTGTCTTTTAGCTTTGTTTCAGCTAGCTTTGTCTGGGTTGTTTAAAGTAAAGAACATACTTCTGTATTAAACTTATTATATATATTCTGAAAAAATCTCTAATCTCAAGTCCAGCAAATTGAGTTACGCTGGCATGTCCACAAAAGCTTTTCTTCCTGATTTCAATTATTCACAAAAGCAGGCTAGATTATTTTATTCCTTTTGAAAAATCAGAAGATCGTTTTTATCCTAAGTTTCTATTAATTTGCAGCTTTCAAGTAAGCATGAAAAGCTACAATGTACAATTAGACAAATAGTACTTTAGAGGTAACTTTTAGCCCCGAGAGCTCGCCGCGTGGCCGGACGCGCATCACATATCATCATTAAAAACTTTAACGGCTCATCTCCGTCAAACTATATCTGTTTTCCCTACAGGATAACTATGATGGCGTACAATCAGATAACCATTGACTTATTATTACTACGTATAGACTGGCTACCTACAACAATATTTCTTGACGTCCATCATTGAATATGAGTATTAATGCCGCTACAGAATAAGCAAATTGATCGCATCAATTCCATGCACAATATACTGCTAATCCAGGACCAAAATCTACTAATGTATTACCACTCAAAAAGATGTTCACATGACTATGATTATACTACCTATGATTTTAAATAAACAATTTTAGTCAAGTGGCAGAAAATGTATACTGGTGACTTATACGTATCGCGGCGAATCTTGATCCCTGTGACAGCTGTCATCTAAATTCATAACATCATCAATGTATAATCTTAAAATGTCAAAGGGAATTTTTGTCAATGTTGACATCAGGCAGTGATAGCAATAGACCATTGAATTAGCAATCGGAGTGTAGAGGATGTCTGCTCTGAGCATACGGCGTATCATTGGAGAACTAATGTATACAGGATCCGGAGCGAGCTGCGCGGCGGCGCGTGGTGTCCCAACGGGCTGATCTCCCCGCGCAGCCGCGAGTACCTGGAGGTAGACCTGCAGGCCGAGTACCTCGTCACCGGCACAGAGTCCCAAGGCCGGTTCGCCAACTCGGTCGGGGTTGAGTTCGTGGAAAGTTACTCGGTCGAGTACTACCGCAAGACTCTAAACCGATGGGTCAAATACAAGGATTTTAATGGTAGCAGGGTTAGTATGATTGCTGAATTATTGTTTTCTTATTTTAGATGGGATTTACCTTTGGTAATCACTACGTTTTATTATTTATATAATTATTAGGACACTTTTTAAAGGTTCCGTAGCCAAAATTGCAAAAACGGAAACCCCTTAGAGTTTCGTCATGTCCGTCTGTCTGTCGGCATACTCGGCATGTCATATACATTTTACTTAAAAACAATAAGATGTTATAGAATGAAATTAGGAATATACATAGATGTACAATTTTGTACCGCTACTAAATTGAGACGTGTAGTCAAATTACTAGAACTTTCTCAACGTACAGTCAGCACGTGGCACATCAATCGACAGACAGGTCTGTAAAGATAATAAAGGTTTCTCAGCAAACATTTTGATTAAGTGAATGTAAGTATTCAGAGATAATGGCTCCGAAGGTCAAAAAGTTGTGTTGCATACCGGTTATTATTAAAATACAATCGGTGCAATGTCCATTTCAAAATTTAAGTATATAAATTAATTTTGGTACACATAATAAGCACATATTTTTATATTTTTACTCAGGGCAAATCTAGCCTTTGATGTTGCTAAAGGCTAAACAATATTTATGAGGTTATTCATTTTGAATAAGCTTTTAAGATTCATTTACGTACTTACGTATCGGGATGTATTCAGTACCTACTTTGTTCTGAACAACATGACCAAATGATTAAATTATTTAGCTACATAAGTTAGTGAGTGAATCTGAAAGTTTTTAAGCTCGGTTTGCAAAGACACCGAGCTCAAGTTACATGGAATTAGTCCCAGTGCGGAGGAAACTTTACACTAGCTGTCGCTGCCTAATGATACACGTGTGCTCTGTTCCCTCTCATATCATACGTGGTAACGGGACGAGGCGTGCCATTAAATACCTACATGCCCAAATTAAACAAGAAAGTTAACAAGCATAAATAGTTCAAAAAACTGTATCCCGACTACTTTTCTCATACAAAGTTACGTATAAGGTAAAGGTATATAACGGTGGAACACACGTAAATACGCACGTGTTGTTTCATCGACAGCGGTTGGACGCAGAGTTTATGGTCACAGAAATTAGAACAACGGCTACTCTGTCTCAACGACAATACAAGAAAGCTACTAAAAGGTCCATGATTCACTAAGCCTTGACTTTACAACAGTGTCTAGGCGAGGTCTTTAACCAGAATAATTCGGCTCATTTGTCAGATTTTTTTAAAATAAATAATAGATTTAATAGATAAAAAAATACACATACGAGTATCTTTCGTAAATATCGACTCTACGATTACAAAGGTTCATTTTAATATGTTGTTACAGCTGATCCCAGGAAACGTCAACACGTACACGCCCCGGAAGACGATACTGGAAGCTCCGTTCGTCGCATCCAAAGTCCGTTTCTTTCCCTACGCCGCCCACCCCAGGACTGCGTGTATGAGGGTCGAGCTTTACGGGTGTCTGTGGAAACGTAGGTATAACAGTATACGAGGTTTTTGTAGCTGGCGGCGTCCCGGGACCATTGCGTGGCGAACTTTCTCTGGCGAACGTAAATTATATGCAATCGCTTATTACTTACCGTGATTGTATGAACTAAAATTCTCATGTTTACTATGTATTCTGCAATAGCGAATGATAACCGCCTGTAGGCGGCTTAACTAACGAAGTCTGTATTTCTTCAGAAAATCTAGTAGCCTATTCCGCGCCGAAGGGTGGAGACATGCAGGCCATGACAGGAGGGGCGCGATTTGAAGACCTGGCGTACGATGGCGTGCAACGCGAGGGTAAACTCCTGGATGGGCTCGGCCAGATGACGGACTCTCTGCTAGGTCCCAACGATTTTGAACAGCCCGATCCTTTAGATACCCAAGGTAAACAATGTTCAGTTTTGGTACAACTTCGTCTCCAATCCTCCCAAACTGGCCTGTACCACAAAACTATCGCGACCCTGATTTCAGAGGAGCTAAGATTTAAACCCGATTCTTTTCCGGGACTGTACTGGCCGGCTTTAAGAATGATGGCCTTAACCCCGATTTCAAAACAGTCCCAGTGAACGATGTTTAAAAAAACTGTATGATTCAACCTTGCAGGTACACGTTGGGTTGGCTGGAACAAATCAATGCAAGTGGACGACGAAGTTGAGCTCACGTTTAATTTTAGCACCTCGCGGCTGTTCCACCTTGTTGATATCCATACAAATAACATGTTTACTAAGGATGTGCAGGTAAGCTAACGTACATTATGTTGACTTATATCTATGATCACCCTTTGAATGTTCAAGGCGCGTGAACAAATTTAGGTGCTACGATAAATATTCGCTATATACGAAGGAAGGATATTAACATAAAGTCGCTTTTAACAAGCTGTAACTTGTAGCAAATTAGCAATAAATCTAGCGTGTTGTCATGATAATGGTTAAAACATCATTATAATAAGACCATCCTCAATAAATAAAAACCTTGTATTTTTCTGACAGCTATTCAAAGAAGCAGAAGTGTACTTCTCTTTGGAAGGCGAGAGATGGCAGGAGGAGTTTATATCGCACGAGCCAAAGCAGGACCGCGTATCGGAGCACGCGCGCATGGTGCACGTCCCGCTGCAGAACCGAACCGCCAAGCACCTCATGATTCGCCTCAAGTTTCAGCACGAGTGGATCCTCATCAGCGAGATCACCTTCAAGTCAGGTCAGTCACCTCATCATACGCTAAATTCCGGCTCAACTTCTAGTCAGATCAGGCACACGGATTCAGCTTTTAATTTATCTTTCCTGTAGCCGTATACAATACCTGAACTTATACATACAAGCAAGCCAAAGCTACATTACATAATTTACATAATATGCTTCAAAGACCAAAATTATGCTTCAAGCTCTTTAATTTTCAAGAACAGGAGGGATATTTTGTTAAAGTACAGTCTGTGTACGAAATGTAATTAATTTTATTTGGGAATCAAGTCTTGACGTACATCATTTATATTTAGTACTGTTTCTAATTACATAATTAAAATAATATTCGGTATGTTATGACACAAAATATCATTATTATTTAGTTCCACTACTCTCTAGCTCTACTAAGATGTAGCAAAATACAACAACATCCATCATGCACGCAGATCGATGCAAATAGAGGAATTTGACAGCCGAAATTTGAGTACGGGACGGAGGTCGAAATAATTATGTGATATTAATCCAAGTTTAGTCTATCGGCATACAAACATCACATTGAAATGAGTTCCAGACCTATTCAAGTATTTATTTAAGTGAGTACTCTGAAACACTAAGGAGTCAGCTCCCTTAATCTCAATAAACGAATAAATCACTCCAAACGGCAGATAATTTATTTGCATTTCATTCACGACTCATTTTACGGCATCCCAATCAACGCTCCATTCCCGGAATAAACATCGTCTGAATCCAAAACAGTTTACTGAATCAAATGTATTATACAAATAAATAAATCGGGCAAATAATTTGGGTGTGAAAAAAGTGAGCAGGAAGATTCATAAGCACGATTGGGTGATTTTTCGCGCGAACAAAAAGAGGGCCGGCCCGGAGGGCACAGGACGCTCTGGCACGCTAATAGATCCATTACTCCTCATCGGGCTCCCTTATCTGTTCCGAGCACTCGCGAGCCTCCGGCTATTTCACAAATTTTATCTTTCTCTAATTAATCCACAGCTCTTTTGAGAGAATCGCCTCTTAAGTGATAAATCGCCGAGCGCTAAACGAAGAACTTGTAATTAAAGCAAATCTTTGATCTGGATTATTTTGTTCCCCTCGATTATAACTGGAACACCAACGTGGTTAGCGGATACATTGTATCGTCACAAGTATTCTGTGAACTGTTAAAACCCGTATTCAAACAGTCATGCAGATAAATTTAATTGACCCATATTTACTTAATGTATAATTGCTAAACAAAGATTCAAATTTCGTAATAAGCGCTTCGATTTAATTGGCATCCGTTTATTATAGGTTACCGCATTCAAATGTGTGGAAAACAATTAATATTCTAAAGTGGAAAATAGGTTAAAGCGAAATACTAATTGGAGTCGGCTTGATTCGATACAATGAGTACCTACCTACTTCCTGATTAGCGCGGAATGCTTGAAAGCGGGGCGGCATACTAGCGGTACTGCATGCGTACCGCGCTGCGTCCGCGCAATTTAATACTACTGGGCAGATTATAACCCTTGTTACTCATAAATAACTGACTTACTTTACCAGCAATATTTAAGGAAAAAATATTCTACGTACAAAACCGGGTATCGTTCTTTATACATTACCAGTTAAATTGCCAGCTATGTACAAGGAAGTAAATATTCTTCCTACATTACTCGGCTTTGTGTGAAGAAATTGTAATTCCTAGGTGGTTCTCCGGTATCCAGGTAAAAACCTGCTAAATAATAACATGACGTTCATACGAGTAGGTACTGTGATTTAGCGTTCTAGCAAATTTTATTTACTTACCTACTGCTTGATTGCTACAAAAGGTTAATAAAAGTTACTGCGTACATTTTTTTCTGAAATCTATACCTTGTCCATTGCTGGTAATGTAACGCAGTTATATATGAGTAACAAGGGAATTATAATAATGAAAGTATACCGACAAGTACAGAAATCTGGGCGGCATCAGTAAGCTCTCGGTGTAGTAAAAAATATCGCATACCGATTCCGCCTAGTCGTATTATGAATCTTATTGAGTAATCTTATTATGGAATAAATTAATCTAAAATCTGTCTTAGGTTCGTATGGAAACACAAGGCATACTAGCCTTCATCGCCAGGAATAATTGTTCTGGGGTCACCCTACAACGGACTGTCTCAATACCCTATGAATTCCGGGGTTAAGCTGTGTTCAACTTTGACTTTTGGCGGTTGCCGAGTTGTGAGCTGACCCAACTCGTCAGGATTTTGGCTTAAGCGATCAACGGAGAAAATACAATAAATACATATACATGGTCCTTCTGATGGCCAAGTTCTATTTGTTAGCGATTTAGTTTAAATTTCTCGAGCTTTAACTTCCTCCTTCATACATGAAACATATAATTTATCATATATACATAAGCGATTACAAATAATTCATTTTACAACAATTTTAATCCGCTTTTGATCAACTTGCAACCATTATTTAATATTTGTCTCAACACTGATTGCGTTTTGCGGTTTTCGTAGTTGGCGTGAGTGTTAAATTCCTATCGAATAAGTGGATTCAAATCTACAATACGAGTATATGTAAGGAATTAATTTTATCTTGATTTTTCAATTAGCTTTCTGCTGTATCAACTACCAACTAGCATTCAAATCTAGAAACGAGGTACCGTGTCAAACCAAGATCAAGCCAAGAAAAAGGAACTGCCAACGCAGCAGCCGTGTGTCACATACCATTTAAACTCCAAACTTTTAACCCCATAATAAGTAAATCAAAATTATTAAACAAACACTTTAAATGTTTATTCAAGAAAACCCCATATATTTAACAATCCCAAATTTCATAAATAGCACATGCGGTTATTGAGATTTGAACTTTAGTTCAAATCTCAATTAGAGATTTTTAAATCTCAATTTTTATAACTGACTGAGATATAAGTAGATCGAAAACGAAACCCAAATGATTTAAAAGTTGATATTTATAAAAGAAAATACCGGGAAATAGTGAATTACTATTTGAAATATTTGCCAACCAATCGTAATGGTAGTGCCTTTCGAAAACTCAATAGCAAAAAGCAGCAGCAGCATCCAAAATATAAATGTGAAAACGGGAGCCAAGTTCCATATTAAGAATATACATGGCTATCAACTTCGGCGACCTAAGAATTGAGATCTAAATGGGTGCCAAATTCTTTGATAATTCTGATATTAATTTATAAAAACATAGGGTAAAGGCACCAGTGTTCATCCAGAAACTAGTTGCCTTTTTGACCATAATGAATGCAATAATATTTTATATTCGCCAGAAATAAGTTGTCAATTTAATTCCTTTAACAACATTAATCCTATACAACATTCTATGAAAAACAAAATTTCTTGTTTATATCTGCTACGACAATGAAAATAATGATAATAATGGTGTGGACCGATACCTGCAGAATCGCCTTTTTTAGAGCGACTAAAGGAAGGTACTCATATCGAAAGTAGGAGGGAACCGATCTTTGTGTGTCGTGGTCGTGGGACAGCTGCCGGATGCTGCTGCCATGATTGACTTCTGACGTAGTATCTGGTCATTACCTGTCGAACACACCGAGGGCGAGTGGATGAGTGTTGTCGAACGTGAGTGTGTGTGAACACACCAAACACGAAGACGTTAGTTGTGCTATCTATTCGGCGTCGAACTGGAAAATGCCTGGGCCGGACGGATTGCACAACTTCTGGCTGAAATGGTTTCGATGCTCACGTTGGGCAACATAGTTCCAACAATCCCCCAAGCTCGGTTGCCTGCCATTTTTTCTTACGACTATGCTCTATAATTAACCTGGATTGACGATACAGGAAGACCTATGATTCGGTGCCCCGTTAACGGCTGAGATGGATCTTGTATAAAATTGATGCAGCTCTAAGATCCTTATTCCATTCAATGGGGCAGTGAACCACAGTCCGTTGACAACCGGGAGATGGCCTTTCTGGTCCGCAGGGCTCTATCAGAATTAAGCGAGGGATCTACCAAGGTGACAGCCTGGCACACCTGTGTAGTACTGAATCTGCTCAGCACCCTGCTGAAGAATTCAGGGCTAGGTTGCCGGCTTCGGAGAGAACGAGGTCATGACCTATTTGAGCTACTGAAAACAACAGAAGTCTTCAGTAGCGCCATCAAAATGCAATTTGGTGTCGATAAGTGTGCGGTCATGCATGTACAGCGGAGGAAAGTTGTAAATTCAACAAATTTACACTTTTCTAAAACAATGTCCTTCAGATCTATCCCCGAATCAGAAACCTATAAGTATCTTGGTATGTCACAGTCATTGGGCATTGAGATCGAGGGCTTAAAGGGGGCGTTGAAAGAGCGCTTCTTTGGTCGCCTGACAAAATTATTTAAATAGTGTTTTTGTCGGGCGATAACAAAGCGCACGCATTCCACGCCTAGGTGATGCCCTTGTTCACTTAGTCCTTCGGCATACTAAGGTGAACGCAGACCAAGCTGGACGCCCTGGAACGAAGAGTCCATGTACTGTTCACTACGCATCGCATGCTACACCCACGTTCGTCTGTTATGACACTGTAATCTCGCGGAAGTGTGGACGTCGCGGCTTTTTAAGGAGTCTCTTTAATGTATCTGTCACCGTTAGATTTGGAACAATATATCAAAGCAATATGGGTTAAATTCGAACTAAGAGGATTTTTCTTCATTCGAATTTAAGCCATGTCACTTTGACATAGAGTGCCCATGTCATATACTAGTACAGCGTCGAGCACTCGGACGTTTACCTTACAGTCGAGTTCTCCAATATCTATACAGACAACCTTTCAAAAATATCTGTACACAGGCTTTATTATTACTGACATAAGACAAATGTGTAGATATTTTTAAAAGGTTGTCTGTATATTGGAGAACTCGACTGTACAGACTTTAACCGGGAGAATGAACTTTGCACCGAGTGCGATACAGGATGTTTCAAACTTAATTGCCTTTTATTACTAAAAACTAAACTACCACTTTTTTTCGCCAATTATTAGTATTACGTTTTGGGTACATTAAGTGGGCTTCGGCTCTAAGACGGTTAAAAAAACACATTGTAGGTACATATTATGTGCCATATTGACTTACCTATCTTCTTTATGTTTTACGAACGTTACTGTTTTTATATGTATTGTAAGATCAAACATATCTTACTCGTTTATTTTGTTTGCTGGTAAAAGCTACCGAAGTCAAGTTGTGTAAATAATTCTACTGTTAACAAGGATTATCTACAGAACTTGGCACCCATTTAGATCTCAATTCTTTTGTTGGCGAAGTCGATAACCACGCAAATTTTAATATTAATCATGGCTCCCATTTTCACATTTATGTTTTTGACGGGATAACATTATATTATGGGTCACATCGTAGCTTAATTATATTCAATGATTTTCTTTAAGTGCGGTAAAAAGGTGATGAATGAAAATGGCTACTGAAGCTAAGAGTAGTTGGCACTACGAAACGTACAATTAGGAATTAGCACAGTATAAAACGGCTCTTGGCATCTCACTGCTGCTATTATATAGCACTGGCAGCAAGCCATTCCGCACACCTCAGATCAAGTTTAGTTTAGCCCCAGTTATGCTGTAGTTTGCGAAACAATCCGTTGAAGATAACAGGTTTAAGATTGAATATTGTTGAAGACTGTTCTGTAATGAAAGCATTGTTGAAGGTTAACTATTTAAAATGTTAAAGTACTTAGTTATACTTAGCATAATACTACAGAAGGTTCACTGTTAATAAATCCCCTGTTAAAAGTTGCATTAATAAGCGAACGACGTAAAGCGCGAACGCGTAAGTTCCGTAGCAGCGAGTGGCATCCATAACTTGGTGGCTGGCATTTACCTACCTGTAGCGGCGCGACGAAATCACGGAGTGGCCGCCCCTGGTTTATAGTTCAATAGTCGCCATAGGTAAGTCACAGTCAGAAACGCGCCCTCTGCGTCCGCGGCACAACTCCGTCAGCACAAACCCGACGCGGCGGCCGGCTAAGCCCACACCATTGTAGCCCAACAATTAGTTCTGCTCGCGACACCTATTCATTTCCCTGCATTGTCTTAACCTAAGATGAAGGCGGTGTTTTCCTTCTCGCAATACGTTTAGTTGTCAGCGCTTCAGACTAAAAATAGATGTGGCAAAGTCAAATCACTGAGTAATAACTATAGTAACAGCTAGAGATTGAGCGATCGAGTGCAAATGACATAAGGAACAGGACTAATGGAGTAGAAATCAATGTTGCATTTTTTATGCAGTCGAGAAATGTGTCGATGTCGTCGTAGACAAAATTACCATTAATTATTTTACCGTTATTGGTGATAAATTTCGTTTATAAAAAGTGGGTATAAACTTTTGTTGGATATATATTGGAGTAGATAAATTTTATCGTGCTCTAAGATCATTTGTGTTCAGAGATTACCTTTTTGTAATGCAACCGTTAGTTGCTGACTATAATACAATTGATGTTTATGTAACCTATTTCTTATACAGGGTGTAACAAAAAGGGGTTGTGAATCCATTAAGGCCAGATTCGGTAGCTATTGCAATTCCAAATATACTTTTTTTTACATTTTGTCTTTGTTTTTGTTGATATTGCTTGGGTATGACAACATTCCACTGCAAGGGTGGGAGGGTATAAAATAATAAAAATAATAAAAGATAAAAAAACGCATTTTCGGAATTGCAATACGCTACCGAATCCGGCCTCAATGGGTTAAGACCCTGTTTTTGTTAAACCCTGTATAAACCGAATGCGACGCGGACATGGTACCTACATAAAATATAAATGTGCATATACTATATTAACACAATTATTTATTTATTACCAGCTTTTGCCCGCGGCTACGACCGCGTAGTAAGTGTAATTTTTGCAATAATTGTTGAATTGTTAAGCCGGCAACGGCCTATTACTTCATACTCCCCCTACGAATATCCCTTCGTTTTCATATACGAACTTTCAAATTTCTACGTTTTTAAATGAACGTGATCTCGGTACCACTCCTATTTCACCCCTTTAGGGCGCAAGTTTTAAAAAACATATTTTTGGATAGATCTACATATTACAAAAGAAAGTATCACTTCACTTTCATGTTTTTAGCCACAGTTTATCATTAAAAATCACACATTACTCATGTGAACTTTCAACCCCCATCTTATCCCCTTTTATTAGAAAAAATTACCTTATCAATGTTTTTGACTGTACATTACGAGCTTGTGACCGAAGTTTTAAACGTCTTAACTTTAAAAATGACAGCATGTTTCCCATACAAACTTTCAACTCTTTTTAACCCTTTTTAAATCTTTTTTTCTTAATAGGGGATGAATTTTTATAATAACGCTAAATCATTTATTTTGCTTTTAAGTAAGGAACCTTCATACAAAGATTCAAGTCTATAACTTTCCAAATGAACGATTTCCATACAACGGTTCAACCCCTATTTCACCCCCTTAAAGGTTGAATTTCGAAAAAACCTTGCTTAGTACACGTCCACGTACTGTAAAGAATCTTTTTAGCAGAACACACACCTATACATGTAGGCATAAATACTGTACACGATAAAATCCGGGCATACCTGATCTAGTATAGTTTTCCACCAACTGGTTATTAAGAAACAGCACTTTATTTAAATAATCCATAAATATCTAAATATATAAAAGAAGAAACTGACTGACTAACTGACTGATCTGTCAACGCACAGCCCAAACCACTTGTTCTAGAGATTCCAAATTTAGCACATAGGTTCCTTATAAGGTTTAGAGGAGCATTAAGAAAGGATTTTTCAAAATTCAACCCTTAAAGGGGTGAAATGGGGGTCCAAAGTTTGTATGGGGATACAAAATTAGTTAGACTATTTCATTCGAAACTTCACAGCAGTATTCCTAACAATAAATGAGTAAACACGTGTTTCAGTTTTTTTGAAAATTCAACCCCTAAAAGGGGGGAAAGTGGTCACAAAATCTGAAAATCGACATGGGTGTCGTTTCTATGGTTTTTCGGGTCGCTGATTAGGAAAACAACAACGATTTTAAAATTCAACATGGCGGACGTGAAATACCACCTCCCCCGTTGGGGTGCGATGGGGTTGAAATGTCCAAAATATCAATATGGATGTCGTTTTAATGGTATTTTGGGAGTTCTGGTTCTAGAGATTCCAAATTTGGCACGTACGTTCCATATAAAGTCTAGGGGTGTACTAAGAAAGGATTTTTTAAAATTCAACCCCTAAGGGGGTGAAATGGGCCCAAAGTTTGTATGGGGAAACAAGATTAGTTAGATTATTTCTTTAGAAACTTCATAGCAGTATTCGAACAATAAATGAGTAAACACATGTTTCAGGTTTTTTGAAAATTCAACCCCTAATAGGGGGGAATGTGGTGACGAAGTCTGAAAATCGACATGGATATCGTTTAACTATGGTTTATCGGTTCGCTGATTAAGAAAACAACAACGATTTTAAAATCCAACATGGCGGACGTGAAATACCATCTTCCCTGTTGGGGTGCGATGGGGTTGAAATGTCAAAAATGTCAATATGGGTGTCGTTTTTATGGTATTATGGAACGTAAATTACAAAAATGGCATCGATTTTGGAATTTAATATCGTGGACATATCTAAATACATAAAAGAAGAAACTGACAGACTGACAGATTGACTGACTGACATATCAACGCACAGCCCAAACCGCTGGATCTAGAGATTCCAAATTTGGCACGTAGGGTCCTTATAAGGTCTAGGGGTGCACTAAGAAAGGATTTTTCAAAATTCACCCCCTAAGCGGGAAATGGGGATCTAAAGTTTGTATGGGGAAACAAATTAAGTAAGAGTATTTCATTCGAAACTTCACAGGAGTATTCCTAGCGAAAAATGTAGTGACAATGTCTGAAAATTAACATGGGTATTGTTTCTATGGTTTATCAGATCGCTAGTCGCTGATTACGAAAACAACAACGATTTTAAAATCCAACGTGGTGGACGTGAAATACCATCTCCCCTGTTGGGGTGCGATGGGGTTGAAATGTCTAAATATCAATATGGGTGTCGTTTTTAAGGTTTTTTGGGACGTTAATTTTTTTACATCGTGAATATGAAAATTTAACATCGTGGACATGAAAATTCTTGAAAGTATTTGTGCTAAATTGCAATTCAATTGGAAGATACGGGTCAAACTGAGATGCACCTTTTTTTTAGACGGTTAAAATTACTTTTAGTACGCTGGCGAAGCCGCGGGCAAAAGCTAGTAATACTATAAAATAAAAATACAATCATATCAAAATGTATGAGCATGTACTTATGAGTTTTTGCGTTGTAGGTACCTACATTTCAACATACTTATAATTTTTTGTACAGCATTATTTGACAATGGTCATTCACTTTCTACCATTATCGTGTTTATAATTTAACAAGGTGTTTTACACTTTTTAGAATATCATCTGACCAAAAAGTTAAATTAGTTGATTGTAGAGATGGGTAGTGGCTAAAAACCCACGGGTAAATACCGGGTATTTCTCCAATGTACCCGTATTTACCCGTTTCTTCCCAAAAAGGTGGGTATAAACTCTTTGTGAAGCGTTTTTTTTGCAAAATATTATAATTAAAATGTTTAAGTTATATAGGAACGTGTAAACATTATGGATGTTGTCTAAATATATAAAAGAAGAAACAGACTGACTGACGGACATATCAACGCAGAACTCAAATCACTGGTTCTAGAAATTCCAAATTTGGAACGTAGGTTCCATATAGGGTCTAGGGGTGCATTAAGAAAGGATTTCTCAAAGATGGACGCGTAAAGTAAATTAATGAATTCTGAACAAGGAGGCCACTTTTGGGGGGAAACTGGAAAATTTAAAAAAAGTTTTGCAAACTGTATTGTGTGACTTATGAAATGAAAGGGACTGTAAACATCTCAGTTTTTTTAAATATAATTTTAGCAAAAACAGATTTCAAGTAATTTAGGAAAAAAGTCGAAAATTGACCAGCCCCCCCTCCTTATCTCCGAAACTACTAGGCTTAAAATTCTGAAAAAAAATATGGAAAATAGTTCCTTGCCTAAAGATTACAGGAAAACCTATAAGAAGTTTGAGTATTCAAATTAACGGGAAATTTTGTGTATTTCGTATGGAGGGCCTGATGCTTAGAGCATAGCAATTTTTACTCTTGCACTTGCTTCTGAAATTACGTAGGCGCCATAATAAAACGTTAGAGTTTACATTTATACGGAACCCTCACCACACGAGTTGAACTCAAATGGTCTGGTTTTCGTAAAGGTTTTTGTAGAAATTCGTGGCTGCGTCTATGACGTCTTTTCTTGATTTGGTTATGGCTTTTTATACTTTTCCTGTGGTTGTTGTAGTCTTTCTTTATTGACTTCATAACTTCTTTAAATAATTTGCTTATTTCAGTATAATGAATACAAGTATATAAATATGAAATAATTTTGTCGACAGTGCCAACCGTGGTCAACGCTTCAGCGGAATTTCTGGACGAATACTATCGCACAGATATGCCTCCGTCGTCGCGTAAGAAGCGCAACTCGTCACTGCGCGTGAGCGTGGGTCTGGCGTGCGGCGCGCTGGTCGGCGCCGGCGCATTCATCGCCGCCACGGTCGTGCTCCTCGCCAAGAGGACCAGGCGCCGAATCCCGAACATGCTCAAGAAGCCATTTTGCCCATCGTTGAGGAACGCAAATTCCAACTCGAGGAACAACCGACGAACCCCCAGGCTCGCGCTGGCTCTTGCAAATTGCCCTCCAATCCACATGCTAAGGTAAATGTATTTTTCACCACGCTTGCTCGTAACGTGGCATTTACTATGTCACTTTCAGGATATTAAACATGCGTGTCTTATAACATTACCGCACTAGTTTTTTATATATTCCGACTAAGCTACGTTCGTACCTTGTAGCAAGGCGTATGTACGGACACGGGACATTTTTAAATAAACCCGCTTGAAGATTACTAAATACTTACCCACAGAAAAATCTTAGTGAGACAAGATAATTATGTAAGCAATTGTTGTATGAAACACGTATCCTCGACTCATTTATTAATTACCTACACTCGCCTGCGGTTCGCGCAATTAATTCCGCCTGAAGCGTAATGATAAACATAGCAAACTTGTATGATAATGTACTATTACAACATTTTTATTCTATTTTTTAGTTATCAATCCAGTTTCTTTCCATTTATTATAAGGTGAAAATTGGATCCTACTATCAAGCAACCTGATATCCACAAAAGCTTTGTGTTATTCATTGCATAAAAGGCTATTGTGATACGTACATCACATCCAAGCGTAAATACACGGGGTCGTGATGCTTGTTCTCTTTTGTGTGCAGACCTGCAGTCGTCGATGAGGATTATAGGGAGCCCTACAACATATGGAGGGAGACCCTCGGCCGGCGCGACAAGCACGACGCCCATGATCAAAACGAATACAATGGTGAGTTTTATCCAACTTTATTACATCTTCTTCATAGGTACAGTCGACTGCAAAGAGATCCAATACAAAAATATGTATACACCATCTTAATGTTAAGGCAATAAAGTTGTATATATATATTTTTGTAAATTTGGCCGTATCGATCTCTTCGTAGTCGACTGTAACACTGCAGTCATACTAGAGATACCTACGTACGCTACGCAAAGTGTTATTTTTGCCTCTTTCACATAGGTTTATTACTTATTCATTACATACTAATATATCATGCAAATATAAAGAGACCGGCGGGCTCGTACATAGTTAGATTGATACATAATTAATACGATCCCGCGTCATCGAACTATACAGACTGTAATAACGTTATGTTGTGTAATAATGCTCTTGCGTAAATGGGGGCTGACCCTAATTGTAAACAGTGGCTCACAAAAATGAAAGAACTTATTTTATAAATTACAAACAAGGGGTTGTACACCCGACATTATGGGCCCAATTTTTATACTGTAGCGTTTTGTTAACTAGCTATTGGTTCGTCTACTCATTAAGATTTATAAGAAAAACACAATGCGTTATAAGAGCTTTAATAACAAACAATACATATTTTAATAAATATATATGTAGGAACAACCTCCTAACGAAACAAATTATCATATTAAATATTTCTGTTTCGTGTCAATTTAACGTGGATGTATTACCACAATCAAATTTTAAACGATACGAATTATGATACAGAATACAAAGATAATGGAAAAATAAACCATCATGCTCTGAAGCCCAAGAGAGGTTGCTAGTAGCGGCGGCGAATGTGATGGAAAGATACGCTTCATCAGTCAATGTCTGGGTAGCTCAGAGGTGAGAGCGCTGTACCGGCAGTACAGAGGGCACAGGTCAAGTCCTGTTTTGGGCTTCTAGTCATAGGGCTTACGGCGATATTTTCATCGGATGCTGCATGCAAAAATGTGACCATATGTTAGGATACTTAGTTGTTATTTTCAGTAGAACGAAAAAAAATAAGAAAATTTCTAAATTTTCTTAATATTTGGCCGCCATCTTTAATTTCTTAAATGGTATTTATTCTGTTCGTTAAAGGTGTCAATACAAATTGATTGACACCCCAATCACTAAAATCGGTGCAGTAGTTTTGATCGTATGATGCATCACATCACGTGCAGTGACGGCTTTCAAAACGACGCGCTTGTTTTGTAATTCGTATAATTCAAAACCTACTCGACGGATTGTCCAGTTTTTTTTTAATTTGTAGGTAATATGATCAGGTTTTATTTAAATTTAAAAAAAATGTGACCAAATCTTGGGATATTTAGTCATTATTTTCATTTGAACGAAAAAAATAGTTGGAAAAATTTTTCTTAATATTTGGCCGCCATCTTTAATTTTTTATATGGTATTTTTTCTGTTAATTAGGGGTTTCAATACAAATCGATTGACATCTAAATCACAGAAATCGGTGCAGCCGTTTTGAGTCTATAATTTTTTTTAATAATGCAGCCGCAATTTTTAGAAATGGCCGCCATCTTGAATTCCAGTGAATGAAATTTGTGTTTCCTCGGATGAAATCATTCATATTGGTCCCTAGTATCACTGGGCAAAGCGGCTTGTTTTCTGCATAAAATTCAGTTTCATTTTGCTAAGCCCTATGACTATTCAGACGATGATGGTTTATTTTTCCATTATAATTGATCTCTGTATCATATCGTTTAATCTTACACTAATCGACCAAGTTCCAAACTAAAATAGGCTATAAGTTAAAATAAGATATATCTGTGATGGACACTTTACATCACACCAACGTAATGTGTGTGTGCTTTTGATCTGCCTACGGCAAGGCTCAATCGAAGGCTTATGGGAAAATCTAACAATAATTTCATACTATAATCATACATACATAATCCGACGATATTCCGATATTTTATTCGAAAGGTACGAGTAGTATATCATCGCATGTAATAATTTAATATGACATTCCTATACATTTTACATTATAACAATGAATATAAAAGGTAAGTAGTAACTGAGCTGGGTACAAGGCCAATTATTGTAAGCTTGTCGCCTTATATTTGCTTGCGTAGTTAACCAATGAGGGGTAAGAAAACCGCGGATCGTCGTGACTTGCCCCAGGTCAGGCTCGCGCCGTCCCCGCCTGCCGCTAGTTAGCTCGCCGCGACACTCACCCGCCCCTCGACTGCACTCGTGGGTTTTCGAGTGCACTTGCCCCTAGATCGTTACTTTTCCCAGCTACTCGCCAACCTCTTACCTTCGCGAGTTTGTTAATGGAAACGAAATGTCTTAATGATCTTTCTAACGAGACCGATATTATTACCGCGTTTTAAGCGGTCAAGGTAGCTATTCGACTTGTCGTCGGTGCCTCATCATCAATATTCGTGTCTGGCCTTTCAATAACTCACCGTAGTTTATTTATACTATTTTCCATTAAACTCACTGACACTACTGACTGTTTGTGTTCTTAATAAACAAAAAAAAATGCTTAAATACAAAGTTTTCAGTTTTTGACACTCACTAATGTAAACGAGCAAAAGGGAAATATTTTTCCATTATAAAAAATATATATATTACCTCAAATTGCAACCAGAGGTAGGCTGTGAACCGATATTGCAAGATAATTTAATTTAATCTTAACTACCGAAGCGTAATTAATTTTTGAAAATTTATCGAGCAATAATGTATTGCGTACACTCATTTGACTCATGGAAGAAGCGGGTCACTTGTGACAGTTGTGACGTCGCGTCAGTAATACAAAGTACGAGGGTGGGATGATAAGTAACTAGCCTTAGGTATTTAAAAAGTTAAATAAAAAAAATACTTCCTTATTTTTAAAAATATGTCTCTGGCTATCTCTGTGTTAAATTTGAATTTGGTGGCTTGAATATTTTATTGATTTTTCGACATTAGAAAATACATTGTGCCGGTTGTTTTTCAAAATGGATAAAATTGAACAAAGAGCGGTGATTAAGTTTCTTTATATGAAGGGTATGAAGGGGCTTGATATTTATGAAGAGTTAAAGGATGTTTTGGGTGAATGTGCTTTTTCTTACGCCACAGTAAAAAACTGGGTGGCTGAGTTTAAACGCGGCCGTACAAGCGTCCAAGATGAAGCCCGCCCCGGACGCCCAAAAATCGTCACGACTCCGGATATGGTGTCTAAAGTACACGATATGGTTTTAGCAGACCGAAGATTGAAGCTCTCTGAAATAGCTGACACTATAGGGATTTCCAAAGAACGGGTACATCATATCTTAAGTGACGAATTAAATATGAAAAACCAGCCAAGTGCGTGTCGGACCACGCAAAACGAAGGGTTGCGTGCCTATTAAAAAAGTCGTATCGTCATAGAAATCTTACGGCACTTACGTCCTTTTCTTTGAGGAAGGCAGTTTCTCAGCAATATCTCGGAAACCTTTCATCCGATCTTGTTCAAAACAATTTTCGGTGAATGAACTTAATAAGCGCTATGTCCATGAATTTTTTCATATTTTTAAAATACACCGTTCAAAAATTAGAGGGGGGGGGACAGAATTTTAGTGACTTTCGGGGCGATTATCTCTGACTGTATTCACTTAATCAAAAAAATTCCCGAGAAACCTTATATTTATTTTGAAAGGCCTATCGATTCATGTGCCACACGTGGGCTCGCGATGAAAAAAAATTTTTCACATCTCATGCTCGAAAAGTGTGTCATATTAGGCTTAATAAGCGGGGCTAAAGTAGTACATTTAGCCCCTAGGGAAAATATGTATACATATTTATGATTTTTAACACAATGAATTTGTCCAATCAAAACACTTCACCATCTTAAATCCACCAATCACAACTCTTTCAAAAACATTTATCTTTGCTATCAACCAACCAGAATACCTACAGCTACATATTAAAATCGACCAATCAAACATCAGGTGTTTTTTAGTCCCTAATTCCAAATCATTTAAATCCACCAATCACAACTCTATCAAAAAACATTTCTCTTTGCTATCAACCAACCAGAATACAGCTACATATTAAAATCGACCAATCAAAACATCAGGTGTTTTTTAGTCCCTAATTCCAAATCATTAAAAAAGAAAACGCCTCACGCTAAATTGAACAATCTTTTCGCAGTGAAATTTGTTATTGATTGTGGATGGATAATCTTTGTTTTACTATTTTCTCGCAGTCGAAGTGAAAAGTAGAGTGTATAACTCGGGTCTAAAAGCCATATTACCCCTCGAATTATTTTCCCTCGCTTCGCTCAGGAAAATATCCATCTCGTGGTAATATGGCTTATTTTAGCCCCTTGTCATACAATCTACTATTTTGACTTTTAGTTTTATGTATGGAGTACACCCCTAAAAATTTTTTTTTTAGTAATTTTAATTACAAAACTTTGTAGCGGCTAACAAAATACACCTATCCTCAAAATTTTATTCAAATACACCTTATAGTTTTCGATTAAAATGCCTGTGACATACGGACAGACGGACAGACGGACAGACGGACAGACGGACAGACGGACAGACGGACATGACGAAACTATAAGGGTTCCGTTTTTGCCATTTTGGCTACGGAACCCTAAAAAGTTATCTGCCCGTTGGGTGCCGCGTTTGCTTACGGACGATCAAAAAAGAATTCGGATGCTTAACTCTAAAGAATGCTTGGGCCGTTTTCAGAAAAATAAAGCAGACTTTATACGTCGATTTATAACAACAGATGAAACATGGGTTCACCACTACACTCCAGAAACAAAAATTCAATCAAAACAGTGGACTGAATCTGGGTGTTCGGCTCCTAAAAAAGCTATGGCTGTAAAGTCGGCTGGAAAAGTGATGGCTTCTGTCTTCTGGGATGCAAGTGGAATTTTGTTTATAGATTACCTTCCCAAAGGTCAAACTATTAATGGAGAATACTACGCTAATCTTTTAGATAAGCTTCATCAATGTATTCAGGAAAAACGACCCGGTTTAGCGAAAAAAAAATCATCTTCCATCAAGACAACGCAAGGGTTCACACGTGTGTTAAAGCTATGGCAAAAATCAACGAATTGAACTATGATTTGCTGCCCCATCCACCTTATTCGCCTGATTTAGCACCATCCGACTTCCACCTTTTTCCCAAGCTAAAAAGTTTTTTGGGTGGACAGAAATTTGCCACAAATGATGAAGTCATTGCCGCCGTAGAAGCGTATTTTGCAGGCCTTGAAAGAAATCATTTTATGGAGGGCATTACATCATTAGAAAGAAGATGGAACAAGTGCTTAGAGCTACATGGAGACTATGTCGAAAAATAAAACCAATTTTATCACGATAACCTAAGTATTTCTTTATTAGGCTAGTTACTTATCATCCCACCCTCGTAGTGATCCATTGCGTGCTGAATTATTTTATATGGACAAAAAAGTTGGTAGTTAAGAGAAATTTCTTGCAATATTATGTTCATAGCTCTAACATCTACTTCTGGTTAGAATTTGAGGTAATAATAAAAATACACGCTGTATACAAAGTTTTCAGTTGTTGTTACTAACTAGTGTAGACATTTAATAGACAAACTAAGGGTAGCAGTTTATTAAAAATATGATTCATTAGTATACCTAGATATTTTTCTAGCACGAACGACTTATTGTAAGTGATTGACAAAATAAAAACATCGACAGTCCTGTTATCGATAAGTACCACTTCAGCGTCATAGAGGTAAATAAATACATATATATATATATATATAGGGTAGTATATATATAGGGTGCGTTAAAAAATTGATAATAATAACAAAACTATCAATTTATTTATATTTTACATACTTCAGAAAACAATTTGCAATACATTCGTAACTTTCTTTCTTCGTGTACCTGAATTAATTATCCCCTACTTTACTCCATAACACACACACACACCGAAATTGTCTTTAAAATCGACGCAGAATGTCACAACATGTAGTTTTTCCCGAACCCATTTTTGGTCCCAAAACAAATCTGTGTCTCTGTATATGGTTACAGTGTAGGTGCACGCGGAGTCTAGGTAGGTACACTACGATTAAAATCAGTTAACTACTGACATTTGGCATTAATTTACTCGATACTCTATCTTAACGTCAGAATATTAGAGTTTATTTTGTAAACACGTTGCCTATAAATATAACGGTTGTAATAAAGACTAATTACATTGGTATTAAGGTAGAATATCCCAAGGATTGATCCAATCTGTTTAACTAATTTTAATCAAGGTGTAGCCAATATATGTTTGTGGTTGTATGTACGTATTTTCGTTGAAGTAGTATGTACTTATCGATAACAGGATTGTCGATATTTTTATTGTCGCAAGCACTAAACAAATGTTGTTTCTGCTAGAAAAATATCTAGGTATATTCATTACAATAGTCTGAAATAAACACTTTAACCGCTTATTTATATGTTTATTTATTTCATATTTATGCTTTGAAGAAACTTTATAAAAGCTAAAGTAATGAATGCTTGCTTATTCAAGTGCAACAAACTGTAATTAAATGGTTTATAGAAATCCACGATTAATTTGCGAGATGAGGTCTGATTAACTCCGTTGATAACCGACAATCCATTCATAATTAATCACCTAGTGTACTGCAAGGAAATACCTAGAAGCGCAGACATTAGGACCCGTTGTAAAGAAAACTAAGATAGAGAGGCGAGCTCGTTACGTCGGGCGGACGTCCGGTCGGAAGGGCAGCCATTGTTCAGGCGCCATATTGAAAAGATGATGCGCCCTCAGAGCACGATAATGGGGCTAGCGGGCGCGGCCTAGCCTGCTATCTTCGACGGACGGCTACATTGTTAGAGGAAATAGCCAACATGTTCAAATATCGATGGATCTGCACCGCTCGCTCGTTTAAGAATGCCGTCGAACAAAAATAAGCCACTTTTACCGTGTATACCACGTTCCACCAGCATATTTAGTACTGGAATATGGAATTATTATTCTCATATCTTTCAGGCTGATGATTTTTATTAAACGGTAGTACACTCAGCGTCAAATACTTTGTAGCAACCAAAGTAGCCAAATAATTCGGTACACCATATATTTAGTATGGTGTACCGAACTATTTGGCCTGCACTTTGACTGCTACAGAGTATTTGACGCTGAGTGGATGGAAAAGAAGTCGCTAGGTATATCATTATTATGAATGAAACAAGACTTTTAGGCATGGCAATAAACGCAAAGAAATGCGTCTTTTACATACAATTAACTTTTTCTCAATTTCTGAAAGACACAATAATGTTTTTTTTATCAGGAGTGACTTATCGTACCTGGTAATTTATATGAAATTAAATTTATTCCACCGCGAAACCTTCATCCTTCTATCCAATTGTATTCGGGACATTGATACCTATTGAACATGTCCTGATATTAATTAACCACAATCGTGAAACCTCTCCTCACTGGGCGCCCTTAATATCCACATGAATGAATATATAGCAATACTGTGACCGACAAAACGTTATACTGAGATGAGAAAAACGTAGCCTATTCAACTCTAATATGTTTTTCTCCGCATAAAGACTGTACGCGTTAAAATCTGGGCATACCTGATCTATTATATTTTTCTACCAACTGCTTATGTCGAAACAGCCTTTTTTTTTAAACAATCTATAGATAAAATACTATAAAATAAAGGTCATATCAAAATGTATGAGCATGTATGAGTTTTTGTGTTATACATTCCAATATACTTATTATTTTTTATACAGCATATTCTGAAAATGGTCATTCACTTTCTACTACAATACCATTATCGTATTTACATTATAATAAGGTGCTTTCCACATTTTAGAATATCATCTGACCAAAAAGTTACATTAGTTGACTGGTTTCTACTTGAGGTAGCCAGCAACTGGCCACTTCAAGTACTGAAGGCAATTATTTAACAAATATCAGCCAAAAATAAAATGGACTAAAGTGTAAGTAAGTAAATATCTCCTAATTGCCCCAAACAGAAGTGAATTAAAAAAGTGTA
Organism: Epinotia nisella; assembly: GCA_932294315.1. Taxonomy (NCBI): domain Eukaryota; kingdom Metazoa; phylum Arthropoda; class Insecta; order Lepidoptera; family Tortricidae; genus Epinotia; species Epinotia nisella. The sequence continues at coordinate 15,344,208 of OW028673.1, read as the reverse complement.
AGTTAATTTGAAAAGATAATTTAATAAAGTATCGAATACAAAAACCTAATATATCAATAATTTTGAGACAGAAACCTACCAAAGACTGTCAGAATTTATTATTAATTATTATTTATTAAGAGCCTTAAGTGTCCCTCTGCTAGGCAAAGGCCTCCCTCCTTTTCTTCCACAAATCCCTGTCCTGGGCAGACTCCCACCAGTCTTGATCAAAGTCGTCAAGCTCGTCTCGCCATCTCCTACGTGATTACCGCGACGCCGTGTTCTGTTCTGTGGGACCCACTTGGTGGTAATTGTAGCCCATAAAGCTTCTGGTATGCGACAGACGTGCCCGGTCCAGTCCCATTTAAGTTTGACGGCTGTATGAGCTACGTCGGCTATCTGAGTTTTGGAACGCAGTATTGTATTTTAATGCGATCCATTAATTTCACGCCCAAAATACTGCGTTCCATGGCTCTCTGGCAAACCTTCAGGGCAGATTTTTGAACTTTTGTCAAATACCAAGTTTGTGCTCCGTAGGTAAGGATTGGAAGAATGCACATGTCCATGAGTTTGCGTTTTAATGATATCGGAAGGTTTCCCTTCGTGTACTCTTTCATAGACCAATAGCTCCTCCAGGCATTTCGGTGCGTCTGGCGACCTCTTTGTCTTGTCGCGCCTGGAAGGACACTATTTGACCCAGGTATAGGTACTTATGGACATATTCCATTCTTCCGCCATCCAATTCTATGCTACTTTTTACATCCGATCCCCTTATCTCTCCAACTAGCCGCCAGCCTTCTGAACACTTGTTCAAGGGTACTGGTGAACAGTTTGGGTAACAGCGGATAGCCTTACTTGACCCCCTTTTTAGGGTTCCGTACCTCGAAAGAAAAAAACGGAACCCTTATAGGATCACTTTGTCGTCCGTCCGTCTATCAAGACCCTTTTTCTCAGGAACGCATGGAGGTATCAACCTTAAATTTATATCAAATACTCAAGTCTACTGTCCCTTGGAGCTGTGAAAAAATGAAACTTCTAAGCCAACGCAATCAAAAGATACAGCCGTTTATGCCGCAAATTTTCGAAACTCGCAAGGGAATCAAAACCTACAGGGTACTTCCCTGAACTCAGAATCTTGAAATTTGGTACGAAGCAACGTCTTATAGCACAGATAAAGGGAAAATTGCGAAAACCGTAAATTTTAGTTACATCATATAATAAAAATATTTTTAATAATTTACTTATATACCTACAGGTTTGTACGGAACCCTCGGTGCGTGAGTCCGACTCGCACTTGGCCAGTTTTTTTTACATTAAACGACGGTCCGAGAGACTGTAACTTAATACTTGCGGTGCTTAAGGCAAATATATTGCGGATAAGGTGAAAATAGGTGGGGTCTATGCCCTGGTCCTGAAGTGCGGTGAATATTGATATGTGGGTAATACTGTCAAAAGCTTTACTGTAATCTACGAAGGCCAAATAGAGGGGGATGTGTTATATTCGCAGTACCTATCAAGGATTTGATTTAAAGTTTGTAAATGATCAGTAGTAGAAAGCCCAGGTCGAAACCCTGCCTGTTCAGGAGGTTGGTTACTGTCCAATTGACCAGCTATGCGACCCTCGACTACCTTAATGAAGGCCTTATAAAGATGTAGGTAAACTAGGCTTATCTGAAATTATTAATATCAGATTTATCACCTTTTTTGTGCAATAGGATAATGTTTGAATGACAGAATTTGTTTGGAAATATGCCTGATTTTAAAATGGAATTAAATAGATTTGTGATATGTGGTAGCAGTGAAGGTTTTCCTATTTTCAGTACTTCCGCCGTAATTCCGTCCTCACCGGGGCTTTTACTGTATTTTATCTTCGCTAGAGCAAGATGGACTTCGTAGCCAGTAGTGGGTGGGATACATTCAGGACAAGAGTAGCTGACAGTTGATTGAACTGTGGGAACAGGATTATCATCGGAGTATAATTCTTTATAAAAGTTTGTGCTTATGCTCGTTATTTTCTCACAGCTTCCGTGTTTCACACCTCTATCATCACGTAAACAAGTTATCCACGTCTTCCCTGTTTGGCTATTTTTAGTGAACGATTTTTCTAATGCTACTTGTATCATACTATTGTTGTATTTTCTTATGTCCTTCCTAATGTTTCGCTTTTTTATCTAGTGATTTGTACTGTGTGCTGGTGACATTTAATCGATTCTCTTCTCTTTGCTTTAATAAGTCTATGATTTCCGTGGACAGTTTCTTTGTTTTGTGTCTCTGCATTTTAATTTTGTTGGTTGCTGTTTTAATCACTTTTTTTTGTCTTGAATATTCTGACTCTACGTCATCACTATCAGAGATTGGTTACAATAAACTAAAAGCATTGTGCAACTCTAAATTCAAACTATCCTTATTCAGTATAAGAGTGGTTTTGTCAAACTTCTTGGTTTTGTTTACTATTTTGAGCTGTCAGTGAATTTTATAGTCAAATCTTAATTGAATGCGAACTGGCCTATGATCTGAATTGAACTGTATTTGGTTAATAATTTCCACATTTTGTACGATTTGTTTGCTGGTGGTAGGTGTGAGCGCAAAATCTATTTCATTTTTGGTTTCACCATTAGTTGAAACCCAAGTCCAACGGCGGTGTGATTTTTTGTAGAAGAAAGAGTTGCAGATACTTAGGTTTTGTCCAAATGCGAATTGGATAAGGCGAGTACCACGTTCGTTCCTGTTTTCCAAACCATGAGGTCCCAGAATATGGCCGTTATCCAATTCCTCTTTTGTACCTACTTCAGCGTTGAAGTCACCGAGCACTATATTCCAAGTACCTCGGTATTCATCGCAGGCCCAGTTCACTATGTTGAATGATGGTGAGGATTTCCTTTTCGCTCACACGAAACTTTAGCACAGCGAACCGCTCAGAGAATTTCAGAATTTACTGTACAAAAAATAATAAGTATGTTTAAATGTATAACACAAAAACTCATACATGCTCATATATTTTGATATCACTGCATTTTTATTTTATAGTATTATATCTATTGATTACTTAAAAATGTCTTGTTTCTTAATAAGCAGTTGGGGGGAAAATATACTAGATCAGGTAAGCCCAGATTTTATCGCGTACAGTCTTTACTCTGAATATGTTTTACACTTATCTGAATGTGTTTTATGCTTGGCCACTGTAACCGAGTGGCAAGGCTCGCGACCTACAATCAGGAGGTTCGAAGCCCGGCTCGTACCACTGGGTTTTTTCAAAAAACTTAGAGGTATGTCCGAAATATGTGACGGTTTTTAGTAAAAGGTCCCACTTTGTCGATTCTAGTTACGGAGTTACGGGCAGTTTAGTGAAATATGGCAAAACTTACCGAAAATCAACTTTCGATGAAAACTGATAGAACATACTGTAATAAACCTATGATTTTGATGACGACGCATAAATCTCCATTTTAAGCACCTTCTTAGGGCCTCAAAGTTTAGTGCCCAGCGACCCACTTTGTCGCATACAGAAAAAATCGTCGATATCATATTTGTGACGGTTTTTGGGAAAACGTCCCACTTCGTCGATATGGAATTAAGAGTAGTTCCTAATACTACAGATCATACGCTATCTTTTGGTGAAAGATTCATGTCTCTCGGTGCTATAGTTATTTTTTAAAAATTCTGCAAAGTTGCAGAAGTGAAAAAGCGACAATTGAGAAAACGTTGGTTAAAGTTTGGGATGGCAGAAAACACACTTCTACTTTGAAGTTATGGAGTGGTTGGTATTAAATGAATGGGCATACTTTAGGGATTTCAAATTAGTTAAAATCATGTATGTAACCTTAGTATTTTGAATGTTATGGAGGCTTGAACATAAAAACAGGACGAAAATATGTAAATCCTGAATATGGGTTTATTTCTATATTCTATTTTACGGCACGCAGATTTATCATTAAAGTTGTATTTATAAATGGTTTCCCATGCTAAAAAAGACAGAAATAATTCTGTGGATCCTTTTATTTAGTAATTATGTCAAAAAGTTAATAACAAATGATTTGAAGAGTGCCATGCAAAAAAATTAAAAAACACGTGTCTCTTAATATATAACATGAGATTACTTAAAAAAACATACTTACGAGTATCAAGCATAGAAAGTATGTAAAATATCAAATTATAAGTACTTTTTGTGTGTATAAAGTTTAGTGATTTTATATAGGTAGGGAGCATCCCACTTGGTCGGTTTACTACACTTTAGTGTTTCTTCATTGAAAGTGTTTGTGTTTGGTATACCTATTTTTCAGTTTTATGTATGAGACAATGGTTTGTTATTGTTAATCTAAGAGTCTTTGATACTAACGTCGTTTGTTTAAACTTTTTTAACGTAATTGAACGAAATTTCTTTTCGACTCAAGTTTAGTGACCACTTTGAGGGTTTGGTGGATCATACGCTAAAAAATTACTACAAGTATAAAATCATAATTTATAAACATAGGTGTAATTTGCTGAACCAAAAACAGTATAATTTCCCAAAAACCGTCACATATTATTTGATATTTATCAGTGGTTTTCCGGTCTAATCCCTATAAGGTCTAGTTTTCCCTATAGGTTAAAGGATCAGATTTCAGTCGCTTTCGTTAAACTAGTGCTTATACGCCAAATCTTCGGATTAGGTCTTAAAGTGGACCCGGAGCTCTGAATATGTTTTGTTTGCACGCAGAAATCTGCGAAGACCCGGAATTCCCTCGGCCTTACATGATGAAGCGGCCCGACCCGCACGAGAGCTTCTACGCCGCCACCGACATCATACATCATGTGAGTTTTTACTACATTTGCATGCCTCGACGGCAGCTTACAGAAAGGTAGCAGTAACGCTATCAAACAAACGCCCGCTGCAATTTACGTCATTTTTTACCTGTTTCACTTACTCGCCTGCCAACAACCGAATTAAGATGTAGATAAAAGAATATAAAGGCATTTTTTTATACGTAGCCAATACATTCTAGTGGCATGTTTAATAATAATAGATCACGGGAAACTGAGTATAACACAAATAGGTACGAGATTTAGGTAAAATCGCTGGAAATTCATCAATTCGTCGTCTATTTAGGCATCGTTATTTCCAGTGACATATCACGAATTAAAATGCAATGCAAGGGCTGAGGTTATTCCCAACTGGTAAAAGCTAGGATTTATTTATAATAAAGTTAGTAACCACCATTTACTTAATTTCATTTTAATAGTATCAGCTGAGAATTTTCCTCCGGTTGTTACCAGTGGTTATAAAAGGCGAAAAACCCAGATTTTACCAGCACGAACAAATTGGTGGTAACGTATGGGAATAACCCCAATGCAAGCTCTAATGCATCGTATTTATATTATGAAACTAAATTCATATAGAAATCATACACAGCCCGCTTTGCAGAACCGTGTGCAGTGCATAAAGGCGCTCAAGAGCTTAAAGGACACCTACATGCGACGCGATGCGGGATGCAAATTCGTTCACACTGTACTCAAAGAGCCTGTAATGTGATCTTTTACATGTATTCAAGCACGCGTGGCATGGAACATGGAGTTTAATAATCGGAATTATGCATAAAAGCATACCTAAACCTAGTTATTTCAGCAATTAGTGGCTAGGCTTTAGAATGACTGGCATCGAGTCATGGCTCATTTTTTTATATAGGTTTTACTCATTAAAAGATGATTCCTCGACAAATTTCGAGTTGTGAAAACCTATAGTTAAAAGAACATCATCATGACGTTACCAATATCAACACGTAAAAAAAACGCGCAAAAATGTGTCAAAATGTCGTCAAAATACAAGTAATGACGCCGTCAATGGAAATTTATATGGAAACTTTAATATTTTTCTACAACTTAAAATTTTGTGAGGAACCATCTTTTAATGAGTGAATCTATAAAAAAAAATGAGCCATGAACTCGATGCCAGACATTCTAAAAAGCCCTTCCCAATTAGTTACAAAACACTTTAAATAAAGCAGCGTTGCGATGTCGAAACACGATTTCGAAGAGCGATATTCAAAATGCGACTGCTGTATCTGAGTCTCCGCTAGGACGCGCTGCCCGGCCCATTCAATAACCGGCGAAGTCCTTGTTTTATTAGGAATGTAATTTGCATAATATTGAACTTTACTGATTCCGATATTCCCGGTTGGATGCATTTTTTATCACATCAAACAATTAGTGCAACAGGTCAGCCTGAAAGGGTCTAGCAAGCTAAACTAACAAGAGTAACCCCCAAGAAAGTTTTTGGTTATACTTTTAGGACCTAAGAACACTGTATGCCTAATATCAGCCTTCGATCTTCCCTTCGATCTTCGTGTTTCAGATTTATTCTCGAAAATGTAAAAAAAAATGTTATTTTAGCCTAACCAAGCAAACGAGGGTAACCAAATAAAATGGACTGACTGAAAACAGACTGGAGGAGAATAGAATGGGGATAATATTGCATATTTTTTCAGACATTAAACTTGATGAAAAAAACTTGTTTTTTTTCGCTTAATTTTTTTTGCCAAGAAAATTTAGTGACAAGCCACAATTGTCAACTACGTATATGAGGGCATTATCAAATATCTTAGTGCGTCATGTCAAAAAAAAAACATTATCGAACTTGTATTTACTATATCATATCAAATCAATACAGTAAATAGTAGTGCCAAATGACTAGGTAAAGATAGAGTGCGTTAAGCTAAGTCTGCATACGTCAACCACGACCTGATGTGTCAAACAATCCTCTTCCTGTGGTGTGACCACTTACCATACCAATATGTACTTTTTTCGAATAAAACCTATATTTGAGTTTTACCTACCTTAGATGGACTCTACTCCTTTGCCGCAACTACTGTACTGCAGCTAAAATAACAGTTTAAAAATTACTTTACTTATTTTAACATTTTTGTGAATTAATCTGAAACTGATATTTGGCATACAGTGTTCTCAGGTCCCTTCAGGTTAATTCAATTGTTTATTATTTTCTTTGTCAACTTCATGGCATGCATTGGCAATCCTGTAATTTTATCTCGTGAATCAGTGTCACACGTTTTTAGACGTGTTGTACTTTAGTAGAAAACTTTTTTAAACGCAGGTAAAGGTGATTATGGCAAACATATACGTGTAAATTGCAACATCGCTCACATTGTACCACACTAATTCACTGGTGGACCCTCCCCGCCCGTGATTTCCCTGGAGAGCATCGCATTGTGACGGCGCATGGAGTGGCAAACCTGCTCATCGTTAATTTGTAATGAGCACCGTTATTTAACACGTTATTTGTTTGTTTATTCCCATTTCAATGTTGGTGTTATGAGTCTATTAATATAAATGAACAAGTTTGGCTTATTACCGAACCGTTGAATGGTTGACGAAATATAATTTGTACCGATTCCTCGAACAACGTGCATGGCAAATCGGTGCAAATTATATTTCGCTAACCATATACCTAAGTTCAAATCAAATCAAATCAAATCAACATTTATTCGTAACACAACACAACATAGGTACAATATTACAAAAAAACAAGAAAAAAAAAGAATCTGTGCCATGTCACGAAATGGGCCCAACTCAGGATGACACCATTGATACCGACACAATAACCTATACGTATGCTCTAAGTAACTGTAATCATGATTCAATTAGACAGCTACTTGAAGGCCATTTCTCGATTGTAGGTATCACGCATGGAACGCTCTAGCTCCCAGAGATTGATTGGTATATATGTAATTATAGTCATACAGAGAGTGCATTCAACGGCCAGGCCATAATGAAGTTCGGTGAAACGGACAGGTAGGATATTGGATTAGCTTCTAGTAAGCTTGCCTTTCATGCGTAGTAATTACAACGACGTAACCGGGTCGTATACTGCAGTACAGTCGAGTTCTCCAATAGCTATAGGTACAAACAACCTTTCAAAAATATATCAAAAAACAGTAATATAATAGTAGTAGAAGTATAATATATAGTCTTTATTGTTATTGTGAAAACTTGTTATTACAAATTTCAATAGATTAACGGTGTCATTACTTATTTACAATATGGCTAAAAGAAATCGAAAGTCTGAACCATAAGTTAATCAAATTAAGGTTATTAAAGAAGAAGTAGGTATGATACATATCATAATCGGTTCACGGAATAAAGGTGAGATCGAATATAATAATTATAAAAATGGACCAAAACTACACTCAAGAGCAAAAGTTCACGTAGAACATTGAATTGAGTGTTCAGGATGCAAGCAATGGTGGCACGAACAATGTACTGCTTATTTAAACCTAGGAGTCTACTTATGTACTCTAAATTAAAATGCGCACTCTTGTACATCTTTACGCGCACTCTTGCATAACCAGCATATAAGAGTGCGCGTTTGATGTTATAAATTTAATTGCTGTAAAACATTATACAAAGATTTCTTTTAATATTAGCTGATCTGGAAAATTGTAATATTATATTTTTTAATCAGCCCATTTTCAAACCAACGCACTCTTGTACTACCTTACCCGATCGTGAATATCGTTACAATTTTTGAGATAAAATCTAACATCGTTGCAATACTGAGAAAATGGATTGGTTATGACGGGTTAACTAGTGTATAAACGAAAAAAACAAACAAAGGCAACATCGTAGTAGGTTATTATTTTAACTAGTCAACAACAGAACATCGTTATAGGTTAAAAATAATGGAATATTAGAAATAAAATGTACAAACCTTTTCCTCGAAATCAGAAGCTTACTGATAGGAAATAATCTGATAAACTGGAACCCGCGGCAATTAATCCCACTACGCCTAGTTTTGTTTTAAGTAGTCTCTTCAAAGACAGACCATGACTTTGAACATTGAGAGAGACTACAAAGGCTTGGCAACAGCTTTGCGGCGCGTGACATCAATCAGATGTAATCATATCTGCCCCCACCAGCAGGTTTCCTGTAGAGATAGCCGGAGAATACTGATTTGAACTTTGAAGTGGACACATCGATGTTTGTTTTTAAGAAAAGATTATTTTTGGATTAGATACATAGCAATCATATGATATTTAGTTGTATTTTTAATCATCATGCAATATAAATTGCTAACATACACTTGTTTAAAGAACATACGGCGAGCTAAATTGTAAAAGTAACATATCGTGCCAGAGTCTAAGCTTTACGATGTAAAGTCTCCTATTACATTAGTGCAGCCATTTTTTCTTCAACCTGAGTCTGACCTCTAGGGGATTGCAATGCTTCTCCAGGGGGAACACAGATACTCGGAATATTAAAGTAAAAGAAAACTAAGTAGAAATTTTTAAGATTTTTTTTTCTATAAGTACATAAGTGGGTATTACTGATACTGACGCGAAAAGACTGTTGATTTAATGCTGAACATCCATAAAAAACAGACAAGGAACCTCTTGCTTCTAATGAAGTTGACTATAAATTGAACATTATGAAAAAAAGTCTAAATGAACAACCTTAAAATTAGTTTCGTACCTACTAACCTTTTTTTTGGCATAGGTACGGTACACAAATACAAACTTTTTAACTTTTACCAACGAACTGAATCGGGTGCCTTCCTCATATTAAAATTTAAAACGTAGGTAGTGTTGCAATATTGAAAGTAAAATTAGAAAATATGATAAAAAACATAAAAAGATATGGGATCTGAAAGTTTCAAAAAAATAAACTAATTTTTATTATCTTCCAAGAGCAAATTCAAAGCAACCACGAGAACCCAAATGCTACAACAAAAAAAATGCTTTGACAACTATGTACCTAAATGCAGTACTACACGACCAAAACAGCAAATTACTTGATATTCCATACAACGGTTAATAGTAGAATATAATGTTGTGAAGTCATAATACTATGTTAATTTGTAGGAGCCGTTTCGGCTGTCACCAGGCGAGGTCCGTCCGTCTTTGACTGTCATTTTGTTATTTTTTTGTGCTCTTATTGTAAGTCATTACAAACATTTGGTCCTCTCAGAAAACTGGTTCGATAGCATCATGACAAAAAACCGGTCAAGTGCGAGTCTGACTCGCGCACCGAGGGTTCCGTACGAAAAATCATACAACACACTCGTCTTACCTCACCCATTAATTTTTGAAAAATCTAAACAACGATAAGTATAGTAAAGTCATGAGCATGACATGAGTACCTACAGCGCCATTTATCGGTGCATTTTGTAACTAAATTGCGCGACCAAGGAACTCGGTATGTACAGTAAGGGAAATGTATTCACGTAACCCTGTCGCAATTGACAGGCCGCCGTCACTCAAACTCAAGCGGTATGTTACCTTATTGCGATAGGGTTCTACGGTGGTACGTTAATACATTTCCCTTACTGTATGTTGGTTTTTCAGCGATAATTCTTTATCAAGTGAATTAATTTCGATAATTCTTTTTTATTTGTTAGAAGGTACTTTCACAACACTTTCATACGAATTTGAAGGCAAAAAATTGAACACAGAAGTATTAAATTACAAACAAAATTAACATATGATATTTGAAGAATAAAAAAAAAACTACGCTAGATAGAGGTATCGTTATACTTTTCCAGTAATATTCACGTTAATATTAATAATATATATTATTTTCAAATTTTTCGCTTGGTTAACTTCGGAGATAAGGGGGGGGCATGGTATTTTTTTCAACATTTTTCTTTATAAACCAAAATTTTACCATTGTAGAAAAAAAAGAAAAATTGTTTTAGAATGTACAATTCAAGCCCTTTCATATGATACCCCACTTGGCCTACTAACTAGACTTTGAATTTTTGCCCCCCCTCTTATCCGCCCTTTTTTATACAAATTAAAAGTATAAATTAAAAATTTTCATTTTCCATACACGAGGATTAGCTTTATTTACAACTATTCCAAATTTCAAATCGATAGCATTAGTAGTTCCTGAGATATTTGACTTTGTGACAGACAGACAGACGGACGGAGTCGCACCATAAGGGTTCCGTTTTTACCTTTTTGGTCCGGAACCCTAAAAATAGGCAAGTAGCCAATTAGACAGGCGTGCAAGCAAATCTACTATTACTCCAGCATAATCTTGTAGATAGCAAACATAAACACGAGTCGGCAAACAACTCGATTTTACCCCATAATAACATTTGCTAAGCATTAACAGGAAACCTCAACTATCGAATATCAACAATTACTTTGAGCAGAATCAGTGGTCCGAAAGTGAGCCGCGATACTTGACTAAATCGTGCTATTTGACTTACCACCTAACTCAATACAACGAGACTGGCAGACAGAGTCAGACATATTGTTCTAGGGCTATGTACTAATTAAAGGCCGACGATGTATGGCCCTCTGAGTATTGAGCGTTGACTGTCTCAAGTCAACCGTTTCGCTTACGGTGACACCCAAGGTTAGGCATCCATTATTAGATTAGTGAGTTGCTGTTGTACGGTCAAGGACTTTAATTGTTGAGCCATTTAGGTGTCAAATAATTTTGGTTTTCTATGAAGCTATGAAGTGACCAGTATACAGTGAACTCTAACATTGCTTGGCGAAGATACGGTCTTGAGCGATATTCGTAGTTTTTTTTTAACAATGCACGGGTCATGTGCCTAATTCATTAGGCCAGAGTGAATTTGTTTTAAAAACGGCATGTGTTTTAGTTTATTCTTGAGAATTTGGAAGTCTCGTGTACTCATTAACATGTAGAATAAATTGAACTGTTCTATTACTTATACCTATCGTTCGAATATTGTAGCAGCGGGATAAGCCGCCGGCGGGCGCCGCGTAACGGAGGGTTGGAGAGAGTGAAATTTATAACTGCAGCTCCACTCCGTTCATCACGCAGGACCCCACGCTTTAGCTACAATTACCTACTAAGCTATTCTAATGTACCTGCATCTCCCCACGACCTCCACAATAATACGGTCTAAAACAATTTCGTCGTCTGCAGACATCGCGTTGTTTGAGTAAATTTTTCTTGTTACGTTGTTACCTTGAATCAGGAACTGATTTCGGTTACGGTTATACCGGTATGAAACCGGTATTCCGTTACGATATCTTTATGCTGTATACGTTATCGGCGCCGCGCCAACATAACGGTTAAGGTAACCTTTTTGTAATATCGGTTTAGGTATTCGTTTCAAAGGTTACCGAAACATTTATATACAGGTTCGAAACCGGTATTATAAAGGTTACCGAAAAAAATAAGCGAGCTAACAACACCGCCGGCCGCGCCGGTTCATTCATTCATTCATTGCGTCATTTGCGTCTGCCTGCAACTCTGTGTAGGTACGTATTTTGGTCGCGATAATCACGTGATAAAGATAAACGACAAAATAAAATGTCCTTAACTCAAATTTTTGGAGACATTTTTACGTTTCGTAATTTCATGTATGGAAAATTATTTTTCTCCAAAATGCTTATGCTCGGAAATGTGCGCCTTACTGTAGCAAAAATAGTACGTGATGTTCCTCGTTACTGACAAGCGCAAATTTAAAAAGTTAAAAGTCATTATTGTACAGCTTTAGTGGCCAGGAAAATGTATGAAATTCCTTTACTGTATACTTTTATACCTTTTAATCATGTTTTGTCCAAGACAAATGCCAAACTACAAACAGCCAAATGCTCGTAAGTTTAAGGGCCTAGCAATTTGTCATAACAACTTGCTATAGTTAGACTGGTTAGTAATGTATGGCTGTCTCTTTCCAACTATTGCAAGTTGGTGTGACAAATTGCACCCGTTTGAAGTGTGCTCAAAGTTTTCCCAGGTTTTTTTTTAAATTGTCATAGACTAAACGATTACTTTTGCAAGAGATCGAAGTGACGTTTTAAAAAATGTCTCAAATAGTATTAACTGCAGAAATTTAAATATTTTCGAAATAATATTCAAAACGAACTAAAATGCGTTTAGATTTCAATCCCGTTAAGATCTTTAAGAAATTTAATTACATAATCGATTCTAATGTTTCAAATTTTTTATGTGTGTCAATTGAAACTGGCACCATGAGTCAGGCCGTGCACATACTTTAAAAAACTAAGTTGGGCGGGAACATGATAGGTTATTGACATACTACTCGCTGTTTTAAAATTATCGAAAATATTATTAGATTTCCTCGCATTTATGGAGAAGAGCACTATATCTGCCTCGGCGGGAATGGCAATTCCTGGCCTCTGCAATAATGTACTATTATTTTTATTTCCACACTTACAACTATTATTTTAACCGATACTATTAATTGATTGATTACGGGTTCAAACTTCAATTCCTGTTCTGCTTCGCTGGTGTGCGCGTAATTTTTTTTTCTTTGTGATTTTGATCTTGTATCAATATTTTTGTCAGTCAGTACTTTATAATTTCTAACACAAGGTATAACTTAACTATGTATAAGAGGATTAGAAATAAGTTTATGTCAAAAATTTAATTTTAGTTAGGTACAAGCTTTTATTCCAGACTGTACTTTTCTGTATACTGTCTTCAACTACTCATTGAGACGATTCTAACGAGCCTAAACTCAATGGGGTTACATCGGTTAAGTACTGAATTCTAATGGCCACCTTCTGTCTCCATCATCAGTTCGATGGTACCACAATATTGAATAGTCATCCAAATTATACCTTTACTCAAAATGCTCCTGCTGGGGACCTTTTCTAGGTGGGTGATGGAACTCCCGACCCATCACCCGCAGGTCCCCGTTATGGAGGCAGCATACTGCCTGCGAAGGCCCTTCGCCGCCTTCCTGGCCTCCTGCGGCACTGCGAGGCCGAGTCGGCATCGTCCTAGCGAGTCCGTTCTGCTGCCCCCTTCTGCGACAGGACCGCGACGCTGAAGGTGGCCACTGCCGCCCACGCCTCCTCACTGCGAACCATCCGTCTGATCAACGCCGGCAGTGAGGTATCTTCCTACTGCCGTTGACAGGGCTGCGCGGGGCTCCGCCAATGTAGGGCACTCCTCGCGTGTGTGTTTGGCCGCGTCCACAGCTCTGCCACCACAGTGGTGGCACGCCGATGTCGGCTCCCTACCAACCACCTCACACAGGTATTTCCGAAGCAGCCGTGGCCCGTAAAGAGCTGCGTGAGGTGGAATGTGGGTGCGCCATGCTTGCGTTCCACCCATTCTTTGAAAACAGCCTGAACAGTATCCACCAGGTCCCGGCTAGCTCCCGGGATTTCGAATCGCTCTGACCATTTCTGGTAGAGGACAGCACGCGCCTCCTCTCGCCACTGGTGTACCTCCCGCGGGGCAGGCCAGTTTTCCACCCTCCTTGTGTCCTGCAGCCGCCAGTAGACTGTGGCTTGTAGCCCAGCTTCCAGATCCCACGGTGGGCTACCAGCCAGCAAGCAAGCGCCAGCGTACGACACCGTACAGTAAGGCCCTGCTGCTCTGAGCGGAATAGCCCGCTGCGGTCGTCGCATAGGGCCACATTTCGAACGCTCAGAGTGTCCATCCATATAGGTGCCCCATAGAGTGCCATGGAATGCATCACGCCAAAGTAAAGACGCCGACACGCAGTTCCCGCCCTCCTTCTTTTTTCTTTCTTCCTAATGCTCCAGCTGTGGCCACTAGTTTTAGAGCCAAGCGGCGGAAGTGCTCCTCAAACTTCCAATGACTGTCGAGGACGAGTCCCAGATATTTCATCGTCGACTCGATTGTGATGGAAGTACCGGCGGTATATATCTAGTTAATAGTAGGTATAATGTGTAGATACATATGAACCCCGCTGGAAATAATTTTGGCGGCGCCCATGGGTACCGCCAACAGATATTTGTGTGCCCAGTGGAGGAGAAGTACCTTACCCAACCCAACCAACCTTACCTAACCAACAATTTATTTATTTATTTCCCAGCGGAAATCCCTTATGGATTCCACCCGGCTCGGGAGAAGCCGAGCGGGTATGTCCGATTCTCACGGACTTAAATAACAGGGTATGGTGCCCTACCCACTCCCCTATTGGCATCCCTGAACATCATGGGGGCTTTCCTGCTTGGGAACCATAGCCAACCCAACCAACCTTACCTAACCAACCTTAGCCAACCATCCCAAACATGATGAAATGAAAATGAAAATGAAAATGAAAATGATTTATTGCATAGATTGGATACAGTGTGACAATATAGGGTTGGGTCTTCCTATTAGGTAAAAAATACCTGTGTCAGGAAGACCCGCTCCTCCATAAAAAAAACAGTTGCTTAAGTTAAGTAGGGTAACAGTGCATTTACGTACGAGTAGGTATAATCTTAAAATAAAAACAAAGACAACAATTTAGGTATCACCGCCATAAAAATAATGATAATTTGCTAAATGCACTAACACTCACTGATTAGAGCGAGATGATTTATCTCCCACTGCATTTAGCAAGGTCGAATGGCCGCTTGAGGTAGAAAAAACCAGCCAAGTGCGAGTTGGACTCGCGCGCGAAGGGTTCCGTACCATTATCTATAATAACGAGCAAAAAAATCACGTTGGGAGCCCTCTTAAATATTTATTTTTTATTCTCTTCTTTAGTATTTGTTGTTATAGCGGCCACAGAAATACATCATCTCTGAAAATTTCAACTGTCTAACTATCACGGTTCATGAGACAGACGGACAGACAGCAAAGTCTTAAGAATAGCGTCTCGTTTTTGCCCTTTGGGTACGGAACCCTAAAAAGGTACCCATTGTTAAGATCACTATCCTTAAAATCCGCCTCATACATAGTAATTATTTCATCATAGCTTTAATTGCATCCTCAAGAGGCTCTGGCTTACTTTACTTTGCCTAAATACTAACTTAAGCCGGGATCAATTTTTTACTGAACGTTATTTGAGGAATAATATTATTACATAATTCATGAAATCTTTGATCACTCGTAATAGCATAAAGATACATCTTAGACCTTTAATAAAATTGCTCAGTAGGTACAGTCAGCAGCAGAAATTGATAAGCGGTCCTAGTGCTCAAAATGATCTACACACGAACTCTAATGTCAAGGGAATAAAGATCTGTGTAGGTCATTTTGAGCGTGTTATTTGGCTTAGCTACTTCTGATGCTGACTGTACCCTTCAAATTGGAGGGAGGTAGGTTTAATTTTATACAAGCTTTTATTTAACTAGACCTGGCTTTTATTTAACTAGACCAGGGGGATAATCACGTAACGTTCCGAACGCGCGTCTGACAGTTAAATCTCAATCTAACTGTCATTTTTCCATATAAAATTCACGTTTAAATCTTACAGTCGTTCGTAAGAAAAGTTACGTGATCGACAGAGGCCCATAGAGTTAGAAGCTTTTGAGGACAAAAGCTTCTTTATGAAAAATATAAGGTCCTAAACCAAAATCAATACGGTTTTAGGAAGCATCTCTCAACTCCTCTAGCAATCTATCAACACGTCCTAGAAATTCTTATGATAGAGTATGTTATGATAGAGTACAGCTTATTATACATAATACTGGAACCAGAGGATCTACCCTTAAATGGTTCGAGTAATATTTTGAAAATCACATTCAATATGTACAAATAGAGAATGCAGATTTTGAGACCGGAATAATAAACCAAATCCGATCTAATAGTGTCTCTATTACTGGCTCTATCCCTCAAGGTAGCGTCCTGGGTTGTCTCTTATTTCTTATCTATGTATATCAATGATTTACCTAACGTATTAGATGACCATTGCACGCTCTTCGCGGATGATATATCAGTATTACTACCTTGCTCAAATATTAGTGAAGTCGACAATAAACTAAATGTAACGCTTGACAAAATAGTAAAGTGTTACAAATCCATAACCTCCAGCTAAACTTGAGTAAAACAAAAATCATCCAATTCAAACCTCCATGCGCGTCCAGTATAACGATGCGTTCAGTCAGGGTACTACTGTTGCGGCAGCCGCGACACTGTAGCGCGTCCGGTATGTTCGCAGACGCTCAAGTGGATGGTTTCCACGCGACACTGCGCAAGCGCTGCGCCGCGACGCTCCGCAGGGTGCACACCAGCCGCCACAGTCTCCCTAAACGTGGTGGCCGACAGATGGGACGGTAGCCTACTGAGGCACTGGTCCTCCCTACATTTAATTTTAAGTCCTAACATAGTTATGTAAGTCCTGTAGTACTAACAACCTATGGATCATAGTTGTCCGAAATAAATGCATTTTATTTTTATTTTAATTTTTTAAAACATCACGCACGGCATATTACGCCTATGCCTACTCAAAAATATCAAACGGTATTGTTTTGTGGGGAAATAGTTGTGATATAAATAAGATTGATACCCTCCAGAAAAAGTGCATCCTAGCTAATATGTATAAATCCAATGGAATCCTATAGAACATATTTTGTCAAATAGCAGATACTCACCCTCACTTCCATTTATATACTTGAATCGTGTAAAGTCCGGAAACATATGGGTTTATACACACAGATAACGAGTAAAATTAGAACACGGTTCTCCAAATATAAACTCGTCACGTCTAACACGCATTACATGACCATAAAAGTCTATAAATCATATAAAAGGCCTCGACAAACCAAAAATGTTCAACCAACAAATGCTTCTATATTATAAATGAGTTCTTTAGCGGAAAATTGTAAATATCTTCCGTTTTATTGAAATCCGTTTCAATAATCAGTTATATATTATATTGTTGTGCCCTGCAGGGCGTCACATGAATACCTTATTAATTTACCTACCATCTATATTTTGTAATGTGATATGCAATAAATAAATAAATAAATAAAAGGTTCACCTAATTCATGTTAAAGTTTCGTTGAATTAGAATCTATTGAATTTAATAAAAAAAAATATAAAGTAATACATACGTCACTTTACCGTCAGCAGCCGAAGTTTCATTCAGCAGTGGACTAATGCCGAGCCTTCAACATAAAAATAGGTATTTAAAACGGAACTCGTCGTAGAAAAGTAATAGAACACGAACTAAATACACGACTTGATAAAATTTCATGCACCCGCGCCGTAAAGTATTAATATGTGTCTTCCCTGCCATGGTAGTAAACTTCGCCCTCTAATTTGTTTACCGCGAGCAGGTGTCGCGAGGCTTAGGTACTCGCCCAAATGTTCCTGATCGCGTTACCTGTGTTTTGCGAGAATTTGCCGTGTCTCAGATCCTTATTGACAATACTATGAGCAAGTTATGCAAAGAACATCCAATAAACCAATAACTAAATGGGTTCCTAGTGTTATACCTACAGCAAACAAAACAAATGTTCTGAAAAAAAAATCCAAAAATGTAAATTATGTATGACCTGAACTTACAGCTTTCGTAAAAAAAATGCAAACGTTAAATATACACTCATTTTATTTCGAGTTTTTGCATGAACGGGATGACTTCTCTACTGTCCTCATAAATTCATTCATTCAATCAACAGTTTCTCGACTCTTTGAATCTACCATTCGATAAAAATGCATAGGCAATTAGTTAAGGGGTCCAACTTAAGAACTCATGTTACAAAAAAAACAAGGTCAGTGATATAGTAAGTAGACACTAGTAGATACGTTACAAGTGCTCTATTTAACCCATTCAAGGCCAATGAAAATGACTCACATAATAATTATTTTCTATGAATCTACGAATCGGAAAAATAATGCTACGCGCTGTAGCGTAGCACACGTAGCGTTGCTTGGACTCGAATAGGGTAACTCAATTGACTCACGTTTCGTTGTTTTAGTCACTAGTCGCAAAGCGTCTTTTTTAACCGATTTCAAAAGAAAAGGAGGAGATTCTCAATCCGGTTTTATTTTTATTGTATCATTTTGATTTGATAATCCCTTCTCTTTTACGCATTTTGTTTCGGCCTATAATGGTACTTTTAAATAACTGATCGTCGTAGTAGTTAAATCTTACGACAAGCGACGGACGACAATTTGTTCTGATTTAATGTCCGTCTAACGTAACGAAATCACTTATGTTATCGACTCACTAAACTTGCATTGCATTCATATTTAAGTAAACAAATTGAATTAGGTAATTACTTTTTTAGTTCAAAGTATTAGGTACACCACCTACATTATGTGTCTGTTATCTTTGATCTTTTTCTCTTTGTGTTTCTGACATCTGTTAGAGCTCTTAAAATGAAAATAATATTTCTCAAATCAGAAACAATACATCTACAAATTGATGTTCCTCTTATTAGAAATAAGCGCAAGGTTTCATAGTACCTACAGATCCAAACGAGACTTTTTTTTCTCACCTCGCGCACTCTTCATGCCAGCTCTCAATTAAATGGAATCTTATCTTATCTGGATGAGGCCCCTTTCGGATACACTTCGACCCAGTGGGATTTTTTGTGCATTTGCCCTCTTCTTTATGCCTACTCCCGAGCTCGCTCCATTATTTCTACAAACCGGATGATGCAACTCAGTGGGAATAAGTACCTTGCATTCCTTTGGTTGCGGATAGCCGTTACCAAAGTAATTCATTCTTTGTCTGGCAAGGGCATGACATTTACACAGTAAGTGTTCTATTAGTCTCATCCTCCTCGAAACACATCCTACAGTCTAAACCATCCGATAGTCCCATCTTGGCCAAGAGATTCTTGACCCCGAACTGACCTGTGAACACCCCAAATATAATTCTGAGTTGCTTCCTGCTGGATTTCGGAAGTTTTTTGGTCCAGCCCGAGTCCACTCCTTCTCTAAAGAACTTATAGTGCCTTAAGCCAGCCTCATTCCTCCACTCCATTGGTGTTTGGTTTTGGCGTAGGCTTTAAAGGCCAATATTGAGGATCCCTGCGAGAGGCTACAAAGTGATTTGTAGACCCAATTCTTGCAAGCTCATCTGCCCTTTCGTTGCCGATGAAGCCCTCGTGCGCTGGTATCCAAACTAGCCTTATTGTGCTTTCCAAGCTTGTTCATCTGGCCGATCACGTAACGCATTGTAGATATAAATTTCAATTTTTATATGGAAAAATGACAGGTCGGAACGTTACTTGGCCGCCATTATAAGCTAGTCTTTCAATTTTCTAATTTTTCAATTTTCTGATTTGTAATTTTAAAGATGTTTTATTGCCTACATGTTCAGCTTTTTTTACATTTAATGAATTGTTTCAGTTTGCATTATGGACTTGCTGAGGTATCTAGATTTACGACTGAAAGCATCTACAACAGAGTTTATTTTACTTAGGCAGACGCGTAATAGGAGATTCCTAAAGCACACATTCTGTACTAAGAACGTAAAAGACATTATTTGTACTTCCATCACATGCTCATCTCAAAAAAGAAAGTATTTCTATTGCTAACATCTATTTTGATAACGTTCCGTACGGAATATTTGGTGATCTTGTACTGTACGAATAATTGAATTCGTGCAGTGATGAAGCCATTAATACTTTGAAAATATTTATCTTTATCAGACTAAGACGAACGTCCCAGTGCCCGGCACTGGCCGAATACATTACTTTAAATCTTATGTCAAAACAATAGGTGTCATCCATTAGGCATTAGGATGTCGAGTATTGGGACATTTACCTTACATACATTCAAATGTAGTTAATTACAGCGTCGCATTACATGAAAACGCAGCGCAGGCAAAAGAAAGGAAAACAACATACATAAAAGCTCGAGTCCGGGACTCAGGTGTTTTCAAGTCTGGCCTCCATTTCTCAAAGTGAATCCACGTTGCGGGCCGTATTTTATAATGACATGGGGAGGTTGTGCTACAGCAACATATGCTCGCTGCCCACTCAAGGATTAAAGGACAGGGGTGTCTCTATTTTTCACTAGCTACAGCTTATTCAGATAATATCCAAAAGGAAATATTTGAAATACACACTACTATTTCGTCCGAGTCATATTTGAAAGCATTGCTTTTGTTATGAATAGGTTGACCGAATATCCAAACGTGACATTACGAACTAAACGAAAATATTAAAAAATACGCACTATGCTACTATTTTTCCCGAATCCCACTTGAAAGCGGTGGTTTTGTTACGAGAGCCAAACGAATAAAAAAATAGTTATTTATTTATTTATAACACATTCACTCTACGCGCTGCCCTCGTAACCGATCCCGTAGTTTTCCCGCTAAGTAACGGAAAGCGCCTATGCCGTAGGCGTCCGCTAGTCAGGTTCCCGGTACTGAATATTTTTATTTACCGACTGTTTTATTACATGTAGGTAGCTATAGCCTATGTAATATTGACTTGGAGGAATCTAACGACATATAGGTGGGTTAAAAAAAATTGTACATCGTTAAAGGCCTAACCTAATCTATGCTTTAACTTTTTTCCATTGTGTAACCACAATTACCCATATATAATGTATGGGTCATTCTCGTTATACAATGGAAAAAAGTTAAAGCGTAGATTAGATTAAGGCCCTTAACTAATGTACATTTGCAATCCCCCCTTATAGCTCGTTAAAGTTCCGCGTGACGTCACGTTATGGTACACTTTTTAGCATAATGTGACGTCACGCGGAACTTTAACGGGCTATATCTTCATCATTTTTGAGAAACAAAAAAATACAGGTCCAATATTTTTGATAACCTAACTGACGGACTAAATAGAATTATGTTTTTTTTTTACCCAGGAAAGTACCCAATTGTCGTTACAAAATGGAAAAAGTGAAGGCATGGATTAGATTAAGGCCCTTAACTATGTACATTTTTTTTTGCAATCCACCCGTATACATTAATCAAGCCGTTTAAGCTGCACAGCTTGACGTTTTTGTGATTTCAAAAAAAATTGCTGATTTGACTATCAGTCAAATATCGTGTTTTATTTTGTCTTTTTAGGGTTCCGTAGTCAACAAGGAACCCTTATAGTTTCGCCCTATCCGTCTGTCCGTCCGTCTGCGGTTTACCTCCATGACGCTTACTACTACAAAGCTGTAATTCGGCATAAGTATATCAATTACGCCGACAAAAATAAAATAAAATTTTATAAAAAAAAATCTTCTGCACTTACGTTACGTTTTTTTGTCATTTACCGATAGTGTAGGATATCGCTGAATAGCTTGTTCAAACATATTATGAGTTTTTAAGATCATTTTTCAACTCAGTGATCCGTTTGCGTGATATTGGGCTTTAAAGCCCTAATTTTTGCTCGAGTCAAGTATCGTCGCACCCTACCGACCAAATGGTTACTACTGGGTATGTGAAGACATTCATGGCAGTAAGTAGTACCTACATATAATGAAGTTATAAGAAAAACTATGACGGCTAATTTAATTATTAGTTAACGAGTAATAGTCGACCAACTTAAAAATGTAATAGGAAATGCCAACTTTCTTACGACTCAGCCCAACACGCACTTGGCTGGTTTTTTATCGGTAAACTCACTTCCAGCAATTGAGGTTAATTGGGTCAACATTGCAGTAGCTTTTACACAGGTACATAAATGGGGCCATTTTTATTTTTCGTGGAATTGTTAAATAATATCGATGGTGGGAAATCCTAGTGATTCTAATCTAAATACATTATCGCAATGTGTGCCCACCCTACGATTTGTACTAAAACTTCATTTTTACCACTCGATGAAAAAAATAGAGACCACCGAGATAAACTGTGATAGCGAATAAATAGCTGTTATTGATGATAATATATTCCATCTAAAAATGAAAGAAAAAACAAAACTAAATTTACTGTGTCATAAATTCAATACTGTTACATACTGTTCTATACTATTGCCTGGAGGTTTGCAATAAAGAGTAGGTATTGGATTGTTTTTAGTGTCAATGGCAGTTCATGCATAGACACCATTTTTTTTTAATGTAACCTGCCATCTTAGCAATGGTAAATATATAACTGGACTGTATTTATTTTTCAATTATTAACTCTACAACTCGGTTTCTTATGACAGTAATTACGCTAACAAGCACAAATACCGCTAACCAGACTTTGGTAAGACGTTTTGAGAACGAAGGACTAATCAGATTTCAAGATTGTAAGTGCGTCGCCAACCATGAGCAATGAAAGTGCATGATTAGTTAATGTGCGTTAATACAGGGTGAGGCATCAATATTGCATTGGTGCAATATTTACTAAACAATTAGTATCGTATTACATCTTTCTTTCTTCTTCTTTTAACATTAATATCATTACATTTAAGTTTGTAATGATTTTAATCTAAGGTCGTATTTCAAACACAATATCTGAATTGTTTTTCTGAATAAATACTATGACTATGACATTGACTATCAACGCAACATACAGTGAAAAACATAGGTCTAAGAAAGTACTACCTAACTCGGACATGATTTTTATAGATAGATAAACCTCGCAGTTATTATAAACAAGGAATGTAAAAACTGGATCATTTCAATAAAAATACTTACACGGATTTATATTCAAAACAATCGACGATAAACCAAGATTTAGAAATTAGAGAGAAAAAAGTAACGAGTATTAGACACTTAAAATTAAATATAAAAAAATACGTTTCATATCATAATTTCCATTATACGTCAGATATTTTCAACAGAATCACATAAAAGTTGAGGGAAGCAGAAATGTTTTGCTTTCTTTTTAGTGCAATATTCACGCCTCACCCTTTAGAATGCATTAATGGGTAAGGTCGTCAACATTACTTTTGTTTAGACAAAGTCTGCTTTTGTGCTACATTGCATTTTGTGTGATGCATTTGTATTACTTTTTTGCTAACCATAACACAAAATGTATGTTTACACGTAATGTGAGCTACTCTGACGTGACTCGATACGTTTTCTGTCTTACCAATTTTGACGCGAAACTTTAAAAAAAGTGATTACTGTTGTAAAGTATAAAGATGTTTTCCTACTCGTCGACTTTAAATCTGGACCTTTTTCATTGTGCAATACGCTGTCGCGGCCAAACAAACCAAATCATGCGTAATCGCTTGCAAACCAAAGTCATTCAGCGTGTCGGGTTCTTAGGTATACTATATTTTCGCCTGAGTTAGACGGGTTTATGTTATGCACATATTTTTCTTGACCAAAAGATTTCAAATAATCGTTTTTGTTGGATAATTTTGAGTTCTAATAAATATCCAATTTTGTCTATTATTACGGTCGACGCCAAATATACGTTTACACTATTCGCCTTTTTGCAATGGAATAAGATGCAAAAGTGTAAACGTATTTTTGGCGTCGACTGTACAGAATAAATAGGTACATATGTTTACTGTGCTGTTTATAGTTTTCCAGTTCGCGATAAACAGATGAATAAAGTAGTCATTTCATAAAAAATATAATTAGACTGGTAATGGTAAGATTGTTGGTAAGTTTCGGGAAGCTTGCTATAAAGATATCCGAAAGAAGAAATATTAAAAAATTAACCTTATATTATAGGTGTAGCCAAGTCGCCCGAAGTGAGTGGATCCAATGCGTTCATTTAGAATGCCAAGTCACGTAGGTATATCACAAATCACAAAATAATAATAAAGTATCAGGAGAACTGCTCAGCCACAAGGTCAAACGAAGACTAAAATGCATCTTTATTTAAAACACCCCGAAGCGATAATTGAACCTACTACTTGTATTGTCCAATAGATGGTACCATTTTGAATTTACTCCACAATATACCTAGGATAACACCGGCATATATATATATTTAAAGTAGGCCAGATGGTGCGATGGCTAAGTCGTAAGTAAAAGGCAAAGCAATCGGCAATACTTTTAAAGTCAACCAAGAGATGCGTGTGTTAATTTTTTATAAAATCAGCGAAAATGCAGGTGTTTGTAACTTAATTACCTTTCGTCAATGACTAACAAACTTGCATGGTATTTATTCCGAACAGAGTCATTTCCAACTCAATACACAAAGTAAAAGTAAAATATTTATTTACACCTGCTATATTATATTTATAAGCATAATTGTTGATTTAAATTAAGTTTTCTAATAATTAGTTTGGAAATGGTTGGTATAATATAGTCAGAGTCGAAATTCAAACAACTTTCAAGGATTACACAACTTACAACTTTAAATTTTAAATCTTCAGCTATAAGGTTGAAAATCACGAAAGCCTCACACTACTTAGGAAATTATGAAATGTAGTGCATGTTCGAGCAGTATACCGCTATACCCATGCCGCTGAATGACGCTACTGTCGTGTTCAGACTTCTAAAGTATTAAAATGCAAAGTAAAATCCTAATCCAAAGAAATAGTATATACCTACTAATAGGTATTAACGTAAAAAACAGCAGTCCAAAAGACATTTTTCAAAATATCTTTACTCAATCTTTGTAGACAACATTCAGTTTGATTTTGATAGTTTTACTATTTTATCTACGCACATATCATTAGTGCTCTAAAATGCGTTCAGAAACCGTCGGTAATGACCAGCATTATTACAACCAATTTTACTATGACAACTTTCTTGTCTGTGGCAGTAGGTAAAATATGTACTGTAATGTTATTAAAGTACAGATTATCGGTATCGTTATGAGTTTAAATTTGGAACAGCTGTCAAAACTCAAGTGGGTATCTATTCTAGTGTCTCTAGATATTTAAACAGTTATCGATACAAAACGTCAATTCAGTATGTTTTAATATAAACCGCATGACATTTGATCTCGAGTGACATGAGAATAGGGACTTCATTCGTTTGTCTATGATTTAAAAAAAAAAATCGTCTTGTCAAACAAGATACTAAATTCAATTCAAAATAAAGAAATCATAAATATAAACATGCCATCAAGCTCTGCAACTTCAAACCAAGACCATCCCACTACAATACAACCAGGACCATTAAATATATCCCATTGTTCCAATGTAAATGTGAATTATAACTATTACAATAAATAATTTGTTTCTGTATTTGTTCAAATTTACTTTTATTGAATTATTTAAATATCTATAGTCTATAGATATTGTACAGGTAGCACTATTAGCAATGCAGGTCATTTCCCTACGGCTTCTGAACCCATCATAGAGCGCTTATGATATGTGTTTAGATAAAGTAGTGTATGCAACTGTACATAATTAGGCCTTAAAACACTCGTGTGATCCTATTATGAAACTCGCTTACGCTCGTTTCATAAAACCACACTCGTATTTTAAGGCCTCTCATTATGTATCAGTAGCATAAACTACTATTTTGTTTCGACAGAATAGTAACTAAATAATATAAGTTATAAGAATCAGATTACTGAAAAATAAATTACTATTTTTGTAATTAACCATCATAGCATTAAAAATGTCATGACTAATATAGCGTCTCACGCGAATGGGCAATATTTTCAAATGACGCTATATCGCGTCTTCAGCAGTGAAATAGTGTTTGGATTAAGACTTCGTACACCAAACTATAATCACATACTTTTTTTCTATAGAGCTCCAAACTCAGCTATAATAATTATTATACAACTATGTGGACAACTATAATGAATTTGACCAATCAGGTGGTGCCTTTTCTGAACTATAATGAATTTGACCAATATAACGTCACCTTGGTCACATAACAAAAGACATCAACGAACGCTGAGCCGGAGGGCTGCGCTTCGTTTCAACAGGGCCTGGATTTTCAATAGATACCAAGTTTGTTTAATTATTTTAGTTGATTCGTAGAAAAAGTATTGTATACAATAGTTACTCAATTAGCTCTTAAATTCTCGTATCTTACTTAGGCCACTCAGCAAACTTTGTCCTCCACAAGAATGTCCGCATGCATTATTATAATATTAGCGGTAAAATCACTTAGACACCTAATGAGGCAACGTGGCCAATTACGAGCACCCTACGTCACGACATTTTTTATTTCACAAACATAATCTACTATATACATTAATTATTAGGAGTATTATTATAATAATATTATAATTGCGAAAGTTTGGATGTTTGGATATTTAGATGTTTGTTACTCAATCACGCTTAAACGGCTCAACCGATTTGGATGAAATTTTGCATATATATAGCCTGGATTAAAATATAGGATAGTTCTTATCCGGGGTTCACGCGGGCGGAAGCTAGTTAATTATAAAACTCTTGCGTTACTGACCGATTGACAGAGGCCCGCTAAAGATATAAGCATGAAATTTGGAATATATATTCTTTACAGTACGTGGACCTGTACTAAGCACGGATTTTTCGAAATCCAACCCTCAAGGGAGTGATATAGGGGTTGAACCGTTGCATGGAAAGCGTTCATTTGGAAATATATATATATATACTTACATATATATAGACTTGCATCTGTGTATGAAGGTTCCTTACTAAAAAGCAAAACAAATGATTTAGCGTTATTATAAAAATTCATCCCCTAAGGGGATTAAAAAAGAGTTGAAAATTCTATTCTAAATAAGTAATGTGTGATTATTAATAATAAACTGTGGCTAGAAACATGAAAGCAGGACAGCAGGTTTATTTTATGATATGTAGATCTACCCAGAAATATATTTTTTTAAACTTGCCCTCTAAAGGGGTGAAATAGGAGTTGTACCGAGAAGACGTTCATTTGAAAATTTGGAAATTTGAAAGTTCGTATATGACGACGAAGGGTTATTCATAGGGGAAGTGTAGTAGTAGGCCGTTGCTGGCGTAGTAACAATTCAACAGTTATTGCAAAAATTACACTTACTACGCGGGCGAAGCCGCGGGCAATAGCTAGTTAATGATATTTCCTGAGAGCACCTGAGACCAGTGCATCATTTATAAGTGCAGCCTAGTGTGTGCATAATAACACACCTGAGCTTGTGATCACATGTTGCCAGTTTCAGACAAAATAGTATCACGTAACTAGCGAACCTAAGCAGACGTCAGACGTTGTTACGTTCAGAGTTTAATTGTGTGTGTTTTGAGTATGTGTGAAAACTTGAGGTATCACATACCTTAATTTAAACATACTAACATGGATATATATGACACAGTTATTAAGTATAGGTACACGTATACCAAAACATATTTAATTCGTTAAATTATGGTTGACGATGGGATGATTAGGGATTTTAATACAACCCCTGTATATATGTGCATGGCATAGCCGCCTTTTCTTTTCCTTACTGGTACCTAAGTGTGGAGATGCTGTAAGTATGTAAATATTGTTAATGTAAGTACAAGTTGGCGCCATAGCCGCCCCCACACTGCAGCAATAACTTAGCCGCTAGTTCGCTTGCCGTATAAAATATTCAGTAGCAAATAGATGCGGCCTTATTATTACATATAAACCATTTCATGGAAAGTTCTCTTTGTTTGCCTAAGTTGCATACAACGCAACGCTGTTTGAGTGTATAAGTTAAGCTATTCTTTGGATCTGCAACAGGAGTCGATGTACATTTTTTTGATGTCGGTACGTACCTATAGTTATAGACAAAAGAGCTTAAATAATGAATAATTTTATATACTGATTTAAAACATGTATTTAGAAAAACTTATACATAATAAACCAAGCTTAAAATAATAGTATTTTCAACCAAAATGTTAGCCTGGAAAGTTACAAAATGAAATACTTTAGTAAGCATTGTTGGGAAGGTCGAGCAAAATGAGAGTGCACTAAATGAGACCCTTTGAGGCAAATACCAACTTAGATAATGAGAATTTTCACCGGGCGAACTCGGGATTTGTAATTTGAACTTGAATCCTCGGGAACCCTTAACTTTAACATTGAACTTTGTTTAAAATTAATGAGCCTTAAGGAAATCAAATCGCTGCAGTATAAGCACTGCTATATAGATAAATGGCAAATGTTTTAATCATTCAGTATTTTTGGGGTATCAGGGTATTCTTTTTTTATTTGGTAGGTACCGGAAATAGGTTGTTAATAACTACGTAACGATTTAATTTATTAATTAACAGTAGGTGTCAAATGTATTTTTGGGTTAAAAAGAACAACTTGGTTATTGAATGCTAAGTTGGTGAGTTTAGCTTAGGTACTTATACTGCAAGACTGTTTACTACATAAATATTCCGAATCCCTGAAAATTTTTCAACTACGAGTATTAACATCTTATTTGTGCATCCGACCGGTACGAAGATCGTAGCATAAAAAAATAAGGAAAAAACATTAAAGATTTCCTTCAGCAAGAATAACTCAATATGTAATATGTTATGTACATACGTAAATCGCACCAAAACAAGGCATTTTATAAAAGAGTATCCAGCTGAGTATTCGATTGATCGGATTAGATACGTACGAGTACACCTGGCAAGGCAAAAAAGAATTTCATCGGTGCGATGTTTATGTTTTATGCATCGCTTTAGCACACTTATCCCACCTACCCCACCCCTGCGTACTGCAGGCAGCGAGGACTGGCGGGCAAGGCACTCCATTACAAGTAACACGCGGCAACGCGTAGCCAGGTAGCGTTGCGGCTGTGATATTTTTTATGATATTCACAAATAGATTAACCTCACCTCACAGCTCACCTTTAGTATATCTTAACGCCGGGATTCGTAATTACAAATACAATACGTAATCGAAGGTCTGATTTACACTGGTTCGCCTGAGGTGAAGTAAGAGAAGCGTCCTGAATACCAGCCCGAAGCCGTTATTCATAACGCGTACCAGCAACTCGCCCGAGCCGGACTATTGTAAGTCTGACCTCTCGTGACGCCGAGATATACTAGTAGTGAGCGATGAGGTAAGTCGAGGCAGGTTATAAATAGCACAGCTGGTGTAAGTACCCCCCAGTGCCGCGTGAATATGTCACATGCCCAACACCTCGCGCACTATCTGTATAGTATAGTATAGTCGGGTAAGATACGCGACCACTTTTAATTTACACGTATGTAAACACACGTCACGATGAGTTGATGACAGTCGTGGTCTTTAACTATTACGATATATCATGAATACCTACGTCTTCAGCTAATTATAAGTTCTAAGAGTTAAAAAGAACAAAACATCTCTATTTAACACTTATAGACAACTGTAAACCCTGTCTATTAATAAAATTAAAATATTTTAAACATAATTAATTAGGTATTGCAGTAATTTACTAGCGCCTTGTGATTGCGTTTAGTTTAAATAAGATTAGAATTTCATACAGTAGGTAACTGCTTCAACAATTTTAGACATACAGTGCCGAGACGGCACCCGCGCCCGAGGCGTGCACGAGACGGAGGGTCAATGCTGCTACGCGTAGGTCACTTTTCCTCTTTAATGATTTATATGAGCTTGACAATAGGGAATATGCATGGGACTTCAATTTTGAATAAATTTCACTCAATCGGTGCGGATATACGTAGAAATATCATACAACAGAAATATATATTTAAAAAAAACTATTGTATTGTATCTCACGTTAAAATCACATTTTTTTTTAAATACATTTTCGATAAATTTGCATATCGTTCACAGATTGTTCATAACAATTATGAACGATACTGAGTGCCTGAGCGCATTTTACAAGTTGCCAAAGGAATTTGTACATTTCATATTTGAATGGATTTGCGGCCGGTCGGCTCCTCACGGGCGTGGAAGGCTGCGCTCGGCTGTCGTCGCATCCGACCGGCTCTGTCCAGCTAATGCACTCTATTAAACGCCACGACGCGGCGCCCCGTAACTCGGCCCGGCCCGTTCGGTGGGAATCGTACATTACTCCTACATCCTAATCCTATTCACAAACGGGAGGGGTTGACTCTAGGTGGCGGTTTCCAATGTCATTGATTGTAACTCGAGCCGTGACTCGATTGTCAAAAAGTCAATTATTTCCAAGGCAACGTGTGATTTAGTTAAACCAAAGTTTAAAAGTTAATTTACCTTTCGGGCTTTTAATTATGTTGCACATTTATTTATGTTGCTCTAATTTAATTAAACGAACGTTGAACGTATTTTATAATCACCTACATAATTTATCTACACACTACACAACTTATTTCAATGTAAGGTTTAATTTGAAGTGAGCCACCGTTACACATAAAAGTGGCATTCGAATCGCCGACCCATTCAATATTCAAACTATCCTAGGCAATCCCTATGATATACTAGGGGTGGGCGGTGAGGTGTGGTGAAGCATATTTGTGAATAGTATAGCTGGAGCCCCGCTGCAGCATTCAAGCAGAAAGGCCGGGGGTTGTAATATTAATGGTACCGCCTAAGGTATGCTTGGATTTTACTCATTAGGGGTATTATGTGGACGGTTTCAAAATGATAAATGAGTATAGGACGGTAAAATGAGTACGGCGACTTGTACCCTGTGTTTGTTAATGTTTTACAGCGGCTTCGCACGGCTTACGGGCTCAGACCGGGTAATTAATGAATTCTATTGTTAGAACCCTTACTATTTACAGAAAGAACCGACTTTACTAACAAGCGGTGATCCTCTCATTACATAAATACATTAAACGTTTTACGTTTTAACTAAAGTATGAATTCAGTTATGGTGTAGTTTTATTTAATATCTAGGTAAAAAACCAACCATTTGCATGTCACACCCACAAGCAATGTATTTCTCACTACAGTACTGCATTTAAATATTTTAAATGTTTCTATTTTCATTCATGTACCTACCTAATGAATCATACTTAATATAGCGCCGGCAATGAAACTCGTTAGTGAGCTGCCCAAACATGCTTTGATATTTGAAAGGAGACAATTTCAACATCACTGCCAAAAAAGGAGTGTAAGCTTTTCGGGGTTCATTCATAATATGAGTCGTTTTCAGGGTTCAGTACCAGAAAGGTAAAAAACCGGACAAGTGCGAGTTCAACTCGCCTGGTGAGGGTTCCACCATAATACACTAAAATATTGAGAATTTTCCCGTTATTTTGAATATTCAAACTTCAGGTTTTCCTGTAATCTTTAGGCAAGGAACTATTTTCCATATTTTTTTCAGAATTTTAAGCCTAGTAGTTTTGGAGATAAGGGGGGGATGGTCAAAATTCGTCTTTTTTCCTAAATTACTTCAAATCTGTTTTTGCTAAAATTATAAAAAAAATACATGTGAGATGCTTACAACAACCTCTTTCATTTGATATGTCACACAATACAATTTCCGATACTTTTTTTTTAATTTTCTACATTACCCCCCAAAAGTGTTCAGAATTTAATAATTTACTACGCGTCCATCTTTGGGTCACCAATTTACATATGAGTACCAAATTTCAACTCAATCGGTCCAGTAGTTTTGGAGCAAATCGGCTGTGACAGACGGACAGACAGACGCACGAGTGATCCTATAAGGGTTCCGTTTTTTTCCCTTTTGAGGTACGAGGTATGGTGGTGCAACTATGTCCGTCTGTCACAACGTTAAATATCTCGTTACCTGCTTATGCTATCAATTTGAAATTTCGTACAATTGTAAAGAACTATGGAAATTACATGTAGGTATGAAATATGAAAAATTTGAATATTAATTTGTTATTTCCTGTGAAAATAAAGAATATTAGGGGGATTAAAAATATGAAAGGGCCTGAGTTGCACTTTCTAAAAACTATTTTTTTTTCTACAGCGTCAAATTTTTGGTTTATGAAGGAATATGTTGAAAAATATACAAAATTAAGAATACAATACAATACAATACAAATACTCTTTATTGCACACCTCACACAAACAAAGCAGTTACATAGAGAAACAATAATGAAGAAATTAATAAGAATTTAATGTAAAGCAGAGTAAAAAGGCCTATGGGATTTGGCATGCATACTTAAATAGTTAAGTTACACTATAATATATTTGGTATTTGAGATCAATAATCACATGGATGCAGCAACAATACTGTGATTATTGATCTTCAATAACTAGAGATATTTAAACAATACTTTAACTATTTTAATTATTGTAAACGGGGCCTTATTACCCTACCGTAGTAAAATAAGGCCTACATGTAACGTTTATTTTAACAATACTTATATTATGAACTTGGATGAATGAATGAATAAATGAATGATAGTTTATTCACGAGAACATAAGGTACAGGAGATGTTATAAGTATAGCTACATACTTGAAAAATAAACACACAAAAGTCTTCCATCTCAAAGTCAAAGTCAAAAGTTTATTTGTGCAAAAAGAAGGTAATATTAACAACAAGTGTTATGTGACAATTCAAAGGATCTCCACTTTTTGCCGATAAAACGGCATACAAATTTTAAATCAGGCGATTTCATCACCTTACGTAACAATCTAATTACAAATTATTTAATAAACATTATTACAATTTCCTTAGTTGAGCGAATATAAATATAAATAAATTTCAATCATAAGACACAGTCATTTAAATATTCTTGTACGTCATAATAACATTTATCTTTAAGTATTTTACCTATTCTATTTCTAAATTTGTTAGTTGGTAGCGTTTTCAGAGATTCCGGCTATAACTGCGGCTAACTTTGCACTTCGGTAAGGATTTCTTGGGAATCTTAAATTGAAAACCATAATTTACGTACCTACCTACGACTGCATAAAAAATTCAATACAGACTCTTTAGGTTTTTGTTCCGTGATAATTTATTTTATACTAACGAAATCAATTATTCAAAACCATGACATGACAAGGAGTTTACATAATAGTACATTATGATACAAGTGTGCTATGTTGGTCATTACACTCGAGTCGGTTTTTAAGCCTGACCGAAGGCGAAGGCTTAATGGAGACGAGAAGTGTAATGACCAATGCTCACGTGTTTCATACGACGTTTTTCAACACACTTGCGAGGAAAAGTAAATAAAAGTTCACATTTATTTAAAAACTTTAATTATTGAAACAGTTATTAAAAGTACAATTATTGAAATGATATGCTACCGCCTTATGAGGCATTTGTACTGTATGTTTAATTGTATTATTAATTATTTCATTGCTTTGTTCTTGGGTAACTGTAAATGTCGGTGATAATGCAACATTCTGAAAGGAGGTAGAAGAACATTGCGTTTCATCATTAGCAAACGTATGAAATCCCAAATCATCATTGGCATACGAGGTGGAAGGACGCGGTTCAGGGCAGAACTTCTTGGATTGTGGCTCCAAATGGATTGCTTGTGTTATTTTGGCACTTATGTCGGCTTTATTTTGGATGGAGTCCTCAATATATGACTCGGCGACATTATTAGATCGCCATCCCCCATGGCGTTTTAAAGTCAACATATCGGCTCCTGAATTAGCCAGCAATGTAGCTGAAGTCCGCCTAAAACTGTGTCCGGTGTAAGCGTCAGCCTGTGGTAAGCCTAAAAACTTGGCAATTTCTCTAGGCATCGATCCAAATTTGTTCACTCCGATAGGCTGACTCGTGCATTTGCCGTTTTGAAAATTTTGGAAGAACCGGTCAGATTTTACTTTTGTTGAACGTAAACTTTCATATTTTTTCACTATTTCATAAAATGGTCCGTGAATAGTAAATGACCGAGGAATTTTATTTATAGTGTTCGGAATTTTGACAAGTAGCATCTCTCCGTGATTCTCTATATCTTTTGTCGTAATGTTGTTTAATTCCTGACGCCTACAGGCACCAGTAATTCCGAATATTAATGCGACCTGAAAATAAATAAAATCATAATTAAGTTATAATAATCGTACTTAGTTCCTATTATATCAACACTCACAATACCACATACAAATATTATAATAATAAATACAAAACTAAATAGTGGAACTGACCTTTGTCGCTAGATATTGATTATCCGGTGCTTCTTTAATGAACTTCTCCACTTCATTAGGTGTTAAAACCTTGGATTTTCGACTGTAAAAGCCGTTTGAACGTCTTTTCAAGAATGCAGTTAGATTGGTGTACGCTTTGATGTCAATTGCATTTTTATTCTGCACGGTACTCTTCAACATAGAATATATACACCAAAGCGAACTAGGTTTATACCTCTTCGCCAGTTCACTAAAGTAAGCCATGAACACGTTCTCTGAGAAAGAGCTTGCATTTTTGCTATTTTTCCATTGAATGAAATTTACATAGGCTTGCATGTATTTATCTTTTGATTTTGAGGGCAAAAGACTATCACTCGCATTTTGCGCTTCAACTATGATATCTGGCGGCGTACACTCGATAAGTAATTCTTCGTTATCTAAATTCGACATTTTACAAAACCACACTAACGAAATGCAATACTGTGAATAAACTTAACAAACAGAAACCCATTTAAAAGATGGCGGCCGTAATTTTATTTTTTCGCGCGCTCAGCGCTGCATGCGCGCGCAAGTCTGAGATAAGGGCACCGGCAAAGTAGCTAATCAGCCACATATTTATAAATTTCGAAATTGGGTATTTATAGGTAAAAATACACCGTCAAAATATAAATACCAACAAGCTAACAAGCAGTTTCATGAAATTCTTTAATTATTTATCACATTTTGAATTGAATTTTATATTTACGCAAATAACTACTTAGCTGTTTTCGAAACATTAATACTTCTTGCTAATATTTAAAAAGATATATAATGAAAAGGCACTAGTGCGATAATGTAATGTAAAAGGCACGGCATGGGTAATATTCTGCATTATCAGTGTAAATACGCTGTAATAAGACCTACTTTACGAGCAGGTGTGTTGAAAAATTCTTTACGATATCAATCGAACATAGTTAAAGAAATATATCCCATCCTCTTTTAAGAAAATATTGCTATTTTTGCTATAAAGGCATTTTTTCACAGAACATTAAGTCATTTTTCACAACCGTCAAGTTACATGGTCGAAACCGGACTAAACGCAAAAGAGCCGCCCGAGTTGATTTGGCGGTTCTTTTGGACAGCCATTTTTTCGGCTGATTGTGTATCTAACTAGTTACTTATACTAAATCAATATGCATACACAGAACTATGTAAGCAAATCCGAAATACCTAAGAATTAAGGTAATTTTGAACGCGTGACAGAGCTGTCAAGGGAACACTATACCCTTACTTTATGAAAGTTGTTTGTTGAATTATTAAAAGTCTGTTAATAAGGCTATACCTTCCCATAATGGGCGATGTGCGCGCGTTCGACGCATGTTGAGTTTTTGTGTAGTTGAGCTGGCGTTGACCATTCGTTGCCTGCCATGTGTTTAGTATGATAGATAAAATATTATCTTAAACGTTTGGAATTTATAATCGATGATTTAAATTAGTCCATAATTGATCACGATTGATGATTAGTATACAGTTTATCATCAAATTAGAATTAAATATGTCCCATTCCCTATAATCATGATTATTAAACGGGGATGCGATATTGCCCGCGACGCGCGTTGTACTACCACCTATTGCATGGCAAAATTCGCCATTCGCTGGTTTACTATGATTAGCATGATGTTGATGTTGTCGATCGTTTATTTGTTTTTGTGTGAAGATGATATGTATCAATGGGGCCAACTGCAAATACGAGTAGAGCACTTCCAAAGTCAGTAGTTGGAATCGAAAGCATAAGTACATTAAAAGAGATATTAAGTTTTTTTTAATCCTGACTTCTTATTTACAAACATCACTTCCACGACTAAAACAACACTTCTAGTAACACCTTACATCCATCAAGCCATTTGCTCTGCAGAGCATGCCAAAGAAATTAACATACATACACACGTTCGAAAAACATAACCCTCCTTCTGCCACAGTCAGATAGAACACACACACATTGATAGAGAGTTGTGATGTCAACGAGCAAATTGCTATTACCGTCGTGAAATACTGCGTCTATACATGCAGCTCCTACACAATGTATTTATCATTGTATAGAAATGCGAGGCTAAGTCCTTAGATGTACTAATATTTCAATAAGTTTAAATTGTATAATGTCTGCAAGTTATGATTTACCTATGATGATAATGTTTAGCTGGCCATGTCTAAATTGTGTTACGAAAAGCGTAATATTCCCAATAATTAAACTATTATACCCATTTACGCCTCTAATCAGTTTCATAATAAGTAAATTGGCAATTTGGAACGTACGAGTATGATAAATTGTATGATATTTTATCAAAAGCATGATGTCACGCGTTAGTCCAATATTGACCGCGCCCGCCTAGCCGGCGCAGTAAACCTTAATAACCAAGGGCGTTACGCCACGAAGCATGCAATCTGCTATTTAATTAAAATAACTAACCGCTCAGACATGTCAAACCAACATTAATTCCACGTAGCTAATGCGCGGTAGGTATTTGGAGAAGATTTATAGAATATGTACTGAAAGGCTCGCCACTGGGACCCGAATCCTGTGCCGTCGCATTCCGCTGATTAGGGCGCTTTTCAACTTACCTCGGCTTGCAGCCAAGGGGGCGTTCACTATTTCATTTCAAGCTTTAAATTACCTTTTTATTACAAAGGACTACCACCCCATGGAAAATATTTCTTAACCGTTATTTGGAGAAATCTTGAGAGACTGAGTTAAGAAGAATTCCTTTGTAACGGTTGCATATTTCAGTTGGGGAAGCCTAAAACACCACGGACGATCACCAAGGAAGCCCTCAGGGTCATAGTGACCAAAAAAACATCACGTTGTTTCCGGATGAGCCTTTCCTAGTCCGAATCCGAAAATTCACAGTAAGTTCCACCGGCTTGATCGTTGGTGTAACGAAATTTAATGCGAAGTTCCCGCCTAGCTGACCACCTCCACACACAAAGTAATATATAGTATTCTACGAGTATACAATCGTTACACAATGAGGGCTCTTAAAGTCGAGTACCGTATTTAGGCCACGAGGCGACTTGTGTAACTATTGTTTACATTGCATTTTCTACGAGTGAAATGAAATAATAAACAAACTTGGTATCTATTGAAAAGCTAAGCCCTACCGTGGAACTATTATATATAATCTGCGGCCCTGCTGAAACGAAGCGCAGCCCATCGGCTCAGCGTTTCGTTGATGTCTTTTCGACACATTTGTTCTATGACCAAGGCAACGTTCTATTGGTCAAATTCATTATAGTTGTCTAAGCAGTTGTATAATAGTTATTTATATTACAAGTGCGGAAAGTAGGTAATTCCCAACGAGGGACGACGACCAAAAACACGACCGATGTGTTATGCAAGGAAATAAAAAAAATACATAAAAGTTGAAATTTTAACTGTCACGAAATCTCACTCTCGCACGTGTGTGGGAATATTGGCCCGAAATCCATTCCCACACAGCCCCGCCCCACCCTCCTCCGCTGTGCGGGCTTAATGGAGTTCCCGTGTTTCTGTTGAACCATATAAAGGCGCACTTTCAGAGCAAGTGCACTGTAATAATTTATTTTAGTTGATTTGGGAGCTCCATAGAAAAAGGTATGTGACTATAGTTTGGTGTACGAAGTCTTAATTCAAACATTAAAGTCGACGAGTGTAAAATAGTACATTTCGATACTAGTGCGGAAAGTATGTCATTACGTCACGAGTACCGAGATATCTTGCTACGAGCCGTAGGCGAGTGGCAAGACTCGGGACGAGTGAAGAATGACATTTCCGCACGTGTATCGAACGACGTTTTTTAATACAGTTGCGAAAAAATAAGAAAAACAAGAAGTAAAGAATTCGAAACTTTTATATTATTCATTCTGTAACATCATTGTAATACAGTTGAAAAAAATGAAGTTTAATACAGTATAAATACAGTTTAATACAGTTCTATCTTATTTATTTTTTATTGACATAATAATTAATGGTACAATTTGTACGAGGAAAAGTGAAAAGCACTAGTGCGCGAAAACCCACTTTCCGCACGCTAAACAGCTACGTAAAGCAGCACTTTTTGAGCAATTGTATTAAAAAAGTAATTATGAAACGTTCTACATCGTTTATAAATGGTTGTAATCTAAAAATTCCTCGATGACGTGCCCACGGCTGCCTTCCATCATCACCGCACCGTTCACCGTTCGGCATGACGTACCTACACTTGGGAACCTTATTATGGTCGCGCAGGGTACGGTAACAGAGGAAATTCCTCCCGCAACCGCACCGTGTTTAGTTTCCCTGCCAAGGTTAGGTTCCCTGCCAAGGTTTTACACTATTATTTATTTAATCACCATTGCTTTGTGTATACAAAAGGGTCTTATCACTATTATCTTACATAACAAGTATCAACACAACCCTGCAAGGGCACTGCAATAGTACTTTATTACATTTTTCCAGTTAAATTAAATTAACAACTATCATGGATCGTCATTTCAAATTAATATGATTTAACTAAACTAATAAAACAAGCTTTTACTATACAATCATTAGTTATTCTATAGCGTTATTCTGTGTAATATAGTTTCGCGTAAGTATTTGTACTATTTGTAGATATATTAAGTTAAGGGGATGGAAGAGAGAGAGACAGACTTTCATTATGGTTGTTTGTTTAATATTTAGTTATTTATTTGTTAGCTTGTAAATATTCGTTAATAGTGTAGTATGCTTTATCTATGAGGAATTGTTTTAGTTTTTTTTAATTTATTTTGATTAGTCTCATATTTTATATCTTTAGGTAATTTGTTAAAGATTCTTACTGTGACTAAGTTTTGTTTTAATTTTTTGCACACGTTCCTTCCAATTAATGTAAGAGTCGATCGATGCTTAGAAGTGGAAACGTCGGAACGCATTGTAACTTAATGCCTTCGAAAGAGAAATTTATGTTTATATCCGGTTTTTGATGAGGCCAAAATTTCATGAGTTTCGTTTTAAAAAGAAATCTTTCTAAACTATGGTCATTCATCCAGCTCACAATATTAGTTAAGATGTTGTGCAGTTTTTCATTAAGGTTCGTATTATTTTTATAAGACAGCAATAAGGAAAAGTCATCCGCAAACATAACACACGACTTATTGATTGACATTGGAAGGTCATTAATGTAAATAATAATTGTGTCATGTACTTACATAATAATTGTGGCATGTTCATATGCATATCAACATCACAAAACATTAGCGATACATTAAAGTTTGAATTAAAAACCAAAAAACGTATCATGGAATAAAAGAACAATGTACATTTTACATGCAAAAAAACTAATAAAGAGTGTTAATAAAAAAAGATAGTTGAATAACCTATCCCGATAATACCTAGTGACAATAAGTCTATTAACTTACTTAACCACAGATGTAAAAGTAATGCTTATTTGGAACGATCTAAATGCTTTCTATCTCAAGATAACGGATTATGCACTTATGGCCTAACACCCTTTGTACAAAACATTGCATCTTTACAAGTACAGGACAGGAAACTAGTAGGTAATACTGCACCACTCGTAATGTGAACACACTACGCCTAACTCGCTAAATCCCCTGGTAAACTACAGAGAGGTTCGCTCTGTCGCAGCTATGTGAATAATACAAAGGGATGAAAGTTTACAAAGGGTTTTTTAATCTGCTTCTCTCGAGTCAAAGGTCTCACGGATAAGGGACTTAAGGGGAAAATGGCAAAGACAAGAGATATAGTTTACGTTATCTCAGTAATAGCAAATAATAGCTACGACAGCTCAGCATTGTTAATCTTTTGATAGCCATTCAGAAATATGTCACCGACACGCCAAAAGCATCGTACTACTTACGCCTATCTTACTTGAAAATAAAGATACATTTTCTTTCACTCTTCTTATTAACCTATATCAATGACCTTAAGGTTGGGACTTCCTAGTAAATATTAACTACGTGTGACATCAAGTCCCGCTCTTCCAAAATCCTTATAGGTTTACAGAAATAAATCTTAAATTGTATACATCCTACTTATATTATAAATGCGAAAGTTAGGATGTTTGGATGTTTGTTACTCAATCACGCTTAAACACCTCAACCGATTTGGATAAAACTTTGCACAAAGATAGCTTATAGCCTAGATTAAAATATAGGATAGTTTTTATCCCGGGTCCACGCAGAGGAAGTCGCGGGCAGACGCTAGTTTAAAATAAATTATGTAACAAGTGGAATTAAAAGATTTTTCAAAAAGCCCAACTGCTTTTTTGCAACATGTCACTCCCATTAAGAGGAATCCAACGACACCTCATAACTATGTCGAAATCCGTCAAACGGTTTAGGCTGCAGGGCGTGCCAAAGAATAAGACTACACACATAGATACATACATACATACGGTCGAAAAACATAACCCTCCTTTCCTTCGGCAGTCGGGTAAAAACTAAAAGATTGTGTGTTTATGTGCGGGCGCTAGCATTTGTTTGTTCATGTAAATATTTGACGACCGGTTTAGCCTAGTAGTAACCCTGCCTACAAAGCTAGAGGCACTTTGTTGGAATCCCGACAATACCATTTATCTGTTATGAGCACTTATATTTGTTCCTGAGTGATGGATGTTTTATATGTATTTAAGTATTTATTTATGTATATATGTATGTTTATCGTCGTCTAGTACTCATAGTACAAGCTTTGCTTAGTTTGGGACTAGGCCGATTTGTGTAAGGTTGTCCGCAAATCTTTATTTATTTATTTATAAAATCTCAGTTTCATCATCATTATATCAGCCGAAAGACGTCCACTGCTGGACATAGGCCTCCCCCAAAAAGTGACCGGTCCTGCGCCACCCGCATCCAGCGGACTCCCGCGACCTTTACCAGGTCATCAGTCCACCTTGTGGGGGGCCTGCCCACGCCGCGCCTTCCAGTACGTGGTCGCCACTCGAGAACCTTTCCGCCCCAACGGCCATCGGTTCTACGTGCAATGTGCCCCGCCCACAGCCACTTAAGTTTAGCGATTCGGAGGGCTATATCGGTTACCTTGGTTCTGCTGCGGATAGCCTCATTTCTGATACGATGACGCAGTTTCTCAGTTTAAAAGTGGCCATTCGTTAAGCATCCGTGAAGATTACTTTGAGAGTTCGCAAAAAGCCGTTCTTGGCGCCATGGGCACAACAAATCACATCATTTTATCGTAAAAGGTTAACTTAGAACCGTATATAGTCCGTCGGTTGAGACACATGACTTTATTCAGCCTAATACGTTTATTACTCAGATCTAATTTGATCCATAAAGTGCAGGAATCCTTATTCCAACGCCCTTACATAATCTCAGATTTTAAACATCAAAATATTCATGGAGATGGAACAAACTCCGTCATTGTTGGTCAAATCAACCTATATTTAGGAAATACTATCATATTAACTTGATTACGACGTTTGATAATGTATTTTTGAGTTGGCTGAGGTAAGGAAAATAAAGATCCAACCTTGGATTTTTTCCATCG
This sequence comes from Epinotia nisella, assembly GCA_932294315.1. Classification (NCBI taxonomy): domain Eukaryota; kingdom Metazoa; phylum Arthropoda; class Insecta; order Lepidoptera; family Tortricidae; genus Epinotia; species Epinotia nisella. The sequence continues at coordinate 15,302,383 of OW028673.1, read as the reverse complement.
CAAAAATTAGAACAATCGCATTTTGGCTTCTGCCAAAGTATAAAATAATAAAAATTATTTTTATTTAATTATTTACCTTTGATAAATCTAATAATTTCCTATTCATATTATGAATTTAACGATGATATGTGGATAATAAATAATAAACATAAGGCTTTTGTAATGATTCCTATCGTGATGATTTATTGTTAGTATAATTGCAGCAAAGTCGTATATAATGTACACACCTCATCGCAATAATTCATGTGTAGTATAAATTATGAGCGCACAATCTTGGAGGGAGTACTGGGAGTATTAGCAATTAAGTCGGGTACCTATTATTTACTGAATGGTATAAATGAACATACATGTCAAATATACTTTTCACCTCAGCAGCTCGAATAAGCATATTTTGCTGCGTGAAAACAGTGAGCAAAATCCGATTTTGCTCACTCCGTGAGTCAAAGTGGCTTTTTAATTTTCATGTCGAGCACTGACATTTCAAAGTGTGGGGTCTAATACAAATTCAGAATACTTGAACTTGATGAGGTCTGTCCCTTTCATTTCATTACGAAAAAGGAATAGGTTGAAAAGGACAGGAATAGGTCGATTCAAACTTCCACATTCGAATTTCAAAGGTGACCCCCAAAACGGCGCGAAGCAAGTAGGTACCACGTTCGAAAACACATTTTATATGTTTAAATTACCCAAAAATAGATAAGAAGGAATGTTTTAAATTGAAGAAAAAAAAACATGAAACATCTCAGAATAAAGTCCGTTTTGCTTAAATAGGTAAACTTGAATTTTCATACGCTGACCAATTAATGATTCTGGTTTTGATAATCTTAATTTTTAAGAACGTATACCACATATGCAGTTTCCAAAGGCACACCCGGCGCCCCGCCCCTTAAAAAAATCGCGCGCTGTTAAATTGTTTTAGATTTTATTAGGTATATTATTCTTCATTCTTGCGCTATTGATATTAGTTTTAAATATAAAGCGACTAGGATAAATGAATTATCAATCTAACTAGGAAATAATGTAAGTGAAATTAGTGAAGAAGGCAGTATTAAAATAATAATACGGCTAGTTTTTGTTGTGCGCGCCAGACACGCGTAATAAGTTCTAAATAGTTCGAAAATATGAGAATATGAGTGACAGTATCTTAACAACGGTTAGCTTTTAGTGTTGTGTTAGTGCCACGCGAGACTTGTATAAATTATGTATTAGAATGTGCTTTGGTCTATCGCGTCATGTCTCGCCCCGCGCTCACGCGTGCTTCTACTAGCTGCGCAGAGGAGTTAAAATGAAGTGTTAAACAGTAACGAACGCCGAATCAACTTTTCTTCCTGAATAATCACAAGATGAATAGGTACGTAAAAGCCTATGGGTACTTATAGTTTCTATTGTGAATATGTTCTCACTGCTGAGGTGAAAAGTTGTATGTGTTACTCGAGAGCAAAGTATTTGCGTCTCGTGCTTTTGAGTCCCTCGCTCGCTGCACTCAAGATTCTAACCTTGAATCACTCGCTACGCTAGTGATTCAATTTTAGAATCTTTTGCTTCCTCGGGACTCAAAATCAGCACTCGCAGCAAAAACAAACTTTGCTCTCTTGTTGCACAAATAACTATATTGTACCATGCTAAGTAATCAGTCAATAAATAAATTAAAATATTAGAGAACAATCTTCCCAAATCGAACTAGTCCCAGAGTAAACTCAAATGGCTTGCTTACTTTATTATACGTCAATGACGACAATGCAATATTATGGTACAGTCGCGTACAAAAACATGTGCACGCACAAAGTGGCATCGGAAAAACACTACCGGCAATAAAACCTGGTACAGACACTAATTATAATTGTTTAAGGGTCTTCTACGGGAATCGAGGGTCGGGAATGTAAGAGAATTATATAGAAAACGACGTTTAACAAACTTGAAAAAATTCATACAGCTAGCCAATGAACGTACGACATTGAAAAACACCGATTGAATACAGAATTTGGCCACACATATTGCTGATTTTTGACAGGAAGTACCACCTGGAAAATTTTGATTTTTAGGCAAGTAGTAGGCTAATGTATGGTCTATTCTGAGAAAAAAATCTAGAGGTGTCACTACCTCACAACCACTTTAAAAAAATGTATCTTTTTTTATTTCGTCCTTTTTTTATTTTTTATATGATAACTAGTTTAAGTTTTTTGGGCGGTGGCGCAATTCTATATAAAGAACATCATTTGAAAATTTAAAGCACATCGCTTGAATACATCCCGAAAAACAGCACATTAAAAAATCATAATTCAAAAACTGTCACAATTAGGATGTTCATACTCAGCATAAAATATTCTTTACTATAGGTACTCACAAAAAAAAACCCGAGCCCATTTTATATAAGGACCGACTTACTATGGAAACCCGACTATAGCCTTTCGCCATTAATAGCGCTACGCTAAATAAACACATAGTTGACGTAGTGTTTAGCAATAATTGTTAAAAAACCAGAATAGAATTAATTAGTAAAGTCATCTGAAGTAATTTGTCGTAGACTGTAGGTACTAAGGAGGATTATTAACGGGTCTAATGGTACAACAAAAACTGGTCAATGTACGGTCGACTACAAAAATTCGTTTACACTATTCGCCTTATTGCAATGGAATAAGCTGCAAAAGTGTAAACGTATTTTTGGCGTCGACTGTACCTACGCACGGCTGTTAATAACGAATGGTTGCTTCGGACGCTAATTGACTGAAGCACAACAGATACGGTATACTACATGTAATACACACTCTACGGTTTTTGTTTAGGGAAAAATAAGTGAGAATTAATTACAAGAAAACATTTTACGTAACATTATTCTTGTATAGTCAGCAACAGAAATAAAAAGCAAAATAACAGGCTCAAAATGATTTAGAGAGTCCTTATCCTCTTGACATTAGAGTCGTGTGTAGCTTATTTTGAGCACTTGACCCGCTTAGCAACTTGTAACCGCTAGTAACAAAAACGCTACGCGATAACAATGACTCGTCTCTTTTTCTTACGCGTTATAACGTTACAAAATGACTATTTGGTGAAGTTACTGATTATTAAGAACATCAAAAAAACATCTAGAACAGCGAAGTTTGAATAAGGAGGTGTACCGAAACAAATTACTCAAGGTTTCATTTAAGAAATCTTGTTTGAAATAATTACGCTCAAACTGAATCCATTTTGGTTTATATTTTTTACCCATACTCGGTCGATCTTTTTAGGGTTCCGGACCAAAAAGGTAAAAACGGAACCCTTATGGTGTGATTCTGTCCATCTGTCTGTCACATAGTTAAATATCTCAGGAACTAGGTACTAATGCTATCAATTTGAAATTTGGGATAGTTTTAAAAAAAGCTAATCCACGTGTAAGGAACATTGACGTATATTAAAGTAAATAGACGCACAATGTCGAACAAAAATTTCAAGAAATGTGCCCCAAAATGACAACTCTAGCTATATTTCAGTTGATGCCAATCGCGTTTACTTATAACCTGCAGTGAGATATATGTTTCATATAAAAGAGAACTTACTTTTTTAAGCTGTAAGGGCCATATTAGCGAATTAGCATCAAAAAGATTAAAAACTTTTTAGTTTATTGAGATTTTATCATAAAGTGACTTGATTGCTCACGTCAAAACTAAATAGCGAATGAATGGAGTCGCATTATAAAATTATTTTAATAATATTGTATAAACAATACAGTCATTTGTAAATGATTGACGAAGCATGTTGCGGATTTTTGCTATTTGGAAGTATTTTACATGTCACACTTTAATGAATAAAACCTATAATATTTTATTTATTTAAACAGGAAGACGAAAAACACAAATAAATCATGATTATTAATTTTTACAAGCAGGCAATACCTAAACAATTAACATTTTTTTTTTGTAAATACATATACACAAATCGGTGGGCATTACGTATTAGGTACCAGTACTACCAGTGCAGGTGTCAAACTCCTTAAAAATTCTACGCCCGACTAGTGAAAAGGGAATAAGAACTAGGTATGTAGATCATTTTAGCGTGGTGTACTTATTTGACGTATCTATTTAGTCCCTTTGCGACATATAATAATGACTTACAATCTAAATATCAATTTATCTTTAGTTAAACATTTATTTTTACAAGATTTTTATAAACTTGAAAAATAAACACACGACGAAGTCGTCACCACTCTTCATCGTTGATGTCTCCTATCTTGGGCTATAAGCCTATAACTGCGGCCTACTTTGCACTCAGAATAATAACTACTTGTTCTGTGACTTTGCACATCGCTAAGGATTTCTCCGTAATCTTAAATTGAAAACCACAAATAACGTAACTGTACTACTCCATAAAAAAATCTAATAAGTAGGTACTGACTCCTTAGGTTTTTGTTCCGTGATAATCTGTCATTTGTACTAACGAAATTATTTATTCAAAACCTTGAAATGCCAAGGAGTTTACATGAAATTCTTTACGCTATCAATAGAACTTAGTTAAAGAAATATATCCAATCCTTTTTTAATTTTTTTCTATTGCTATATTTGCTATTAACGCATTTTTTCACAGATCATTTTTGACATTTTTGACAACCGTCAAGTCTCACGGTCGAAACCAGACTAAACGCAAAAGAGCCGCAAGTGTCGATCGCGCGGTTCTTTTGGACGGCCACTTTTTTCGGCTGATTGTGTATCTAGTTACTTATACTAAATCAATGGTAAGGAACATGAAAGTTTTAAACATATATTTTTAATATCTATCAAAAATGACGGATAATAGGTGGGGGGGCGGGATTCAAACTCTTGTTAGTAGCCCAAGTGGGATGGTATCGTATGAAAGGGCTTGAGTTGCACATTTTTAATCAGTTTTGCTGTTTTTTTCTACAGAGGTTATTTTATGATTTATAAAGGAAAATGATGAAAAAAAACAGTTCCCGACTTCCTTATCTCCGAAGTTTACCAAGCGAAAAATTGGAAATAAATATATATGATTAAGGTTAACGTAAATACCTATTGCCGGAAAATTATAATGAAACCTCTATCTACCTAGCGTATTTATTTTTCGAAAAAAACATTTGTAAACTAAGATTTGAAGATATATAATCCAAAATTAAAATAAAAAACTGGTTACTAAACTAAACCTAAAATAAACAACCTAGTTACACAAATAGTATTTACAAATAAAAATATTGGCTCCAGCACAGTCCCCAACGGTAAGGTGCCCAGAAGACTGGCGGCATTGCCGCGCTGCACGGCAATGCCAATGCGTTGAGCAAGGTAGGAGCCAGCCTTCTTGTCACCTGTCGCGTCCACAAGACGTTTCGCCAGTTCTTTGAAGGTGCTGTGTGCACCAGGACCCCACGGCTCTAAAGTCTCCACCCCAAAAGGTTCAAACATGTAGCCAGGGCGTAAGGCTGCATTTTTCTTCTAAATTGTAGGAAAGTATTCTGAAAGTGCCTTCTTTCAAATAAAAAAACAATTATCGAAATTGGTTCACTTGATAATGAAATATATCTGGAAAACAAACATACCACGTTGCAAGTTATTAGTAATGTTGTTAGTCATATACGAGTTACGAGTAACGCAATTACGCGCTAGATGTCGCTGCCTGTAAGATAGATCGCGCTAACGTTTTTATCTCTATAAGGAGAGTGTGCTTCTAAAGCGCTTCTTTTTTGAGGAACTCTCGGGGACTAACCTTCAACTATGAAACGGTTGTTCGTGTTTCGTATGATCACTCCTGGGTATGTGAGTTGGCATTCTGGACTCGGACTCTCGAACAGTATTGTTAAGATTTTTTTCAAAATAAAGTATGGTCGTGACGGGTATAGTGAATGAAAGTTTGTACGGAACCCTTGGTTCGCGAGTCAACTCGAACTTGACCGGTTTTTTATTTCAATTAAGGGGATTGCAAAAAAGTGTACTTATATAAAGAGGAACCTTGTAATAGTGGTTGAAGCATTAAGCATGTTGACCACCAGCGACGCAACGCAATGTTTGACTTCGCTCGTTAAACTGAACTATCCTCAATAACACAAGTAAGCTGGCCGTACGATAAGACCGCTCACAGTTAGTGTAGGAAGCGAGATACTGGAACAAGCCAGCAATACACGTGCCTAGCTTGGAATCAGCATATAGACAAGCTGTGTGGAAAACTCGGTAGCGCGTGCTTCGCGCTGGGCCGAGTTCTGAGATCAGTGTCTGCAGAGGCGGCGCACACCTGCTACTTCGCCACGGTGCACTCACCGCTCATGGCGCGGAGCTCTGGGGTCGCTGTGCGGAGTGGGAGCGGGCGTTCCGACTCCAGAAACGTGCAGTCAGAATTATTGCTCAAGTTCCTCACGATACGCACGCGAAGCCTCTCTTTACCAGCCTAGGCATACTAACACTGCCGGCTATACCTAGTCATATTGCATATAGCTGTATATGTGAGAGTGAATCTAGCGTCATATAAAACATTTGGTATGGTAAACTCGAACGGACTAGAAACGAGGATAAGATTGTTGGCATAGGCCGGAAGTTGACCAAGTCATAAAAACTCACGCATGTCATGGGTCCCACTGTATACAACATGTTACCTAAAAATGTGATCGAAGCTCCAAGCTTAAGCAGCTTTAAATTCCGCTTAAAGCGGTGGCTTATCGAGCAATCGTTTTATAGCTATGCTGAGTTCATTGCCTGTGAAACATAATTTGTTGGAAAGTGCAAGTTTTTATTGATTTTTTTTATTGTATCGGTTATTTTATTCTTACCTTATTTGTATAACTAATATTTGTGACATGTAAATTGACTTTATGAATAAATTGATTATGATTATGATTATCTGGTTGTCCTCAGACTTACCCCGAGGAGCGGTCCTGCCGGCGGGAGCGGCCGGCGCCAGGCCTCTTCACCTCCATCAAACTGCCGGAAGCCGAGCCCCCAAACGGAGTGGCGCCCCTGCTGGACTTCCCGCGGGGGCGCATGCGACCAGTTACCTTCCTAGGCGAGGGCCCATATGGGAGTGTGAGTAATCTTTAGCTTTACATCATTTCAAATTATCAAATGAACATTACCATGATTGAATATGCAAGCCTAGAATATTGTACAAAGAAAAAAAAAATTACAGTGTCAGGAAGGAACTCTTTCATTCAAGAATACCTACGACGCAGCGCTCATCCAAGCCCTGCTAGGGCGGGACAGTTAGGTACGACGCGGCGCTTACTTGTCTAGGCACAAATAGATCCCAAACTACGAATAAAGTCCCACACACATAACTACTTTGATACCAATCATCGTCATCATCATATCAGCCGAAAAACGTCCACTGCTGGACAAAGGCCCCCCCCCAAAGAGAAACCAATATAAATGAGTAAATATTTTAATTTTGCGTCAGTCTAGAAATGTTACGAATCAATTTTTTTATTCTTAGTACGTTGCACTTAGGTACCTATGATTAGACTTCGAATCACTCCTAGCCATCAGTCGTAATATATAAAAATGTCATCTTCAATCGGATTCGGTACGTATGGTTGCTCCTCTTCTTTTTTCTCATGCGAAGAGTAGGTCTTCAACAAAGCGCTGATGTTAGACTTGCTGGACTCTGTGTCGGGGTTTGATTCACGAGAGTCGTGTTGGATTGGATTGACGTCTTGTTTCGGAGGCGCATCCGGACTGCTGGAAGCTGACGACGTCATACTATCGATATCTGGCATAGGGATTGTAGGGATTATTCGCCTCTCTTCCTTGTTTTCTTGGCTACCTGAAACTATTCCACCATCTCATTTATACTACTTGTTTGTACATCATACTCTGTACCTCAAGCGGAATATTAGCCTGCACTATAAAATTGTACAGTCACCAGCTTCAATATATACCACAACAAAGGGCGCATTAATATCTAGGGCCATTAGGATATATCAGATATTTTTCCCGACTGTGTTAAGGCAGATATTATGCTTGTGATTGTGCCAGCGATGTGAAATGACTCAAACTATCTCAATTCCAAATTTTATCAAAAGCGGTAGGCTGGGTTCAATAGAGATTAGTTATGTCGGTATGCAGGTAATGACAATAAACGTTTTCATGTACCGCTGCGAGCGTAAAAGCTCGCTAAGTAGGTACATATTTCAACTGAATTTTTGACTTACCAGGTACCATCAATTTGTTTTTTATGTTAGCAATGAAGTTATCCATGTTTATGATTACTCAAAACGTGAAATAAATTGGCAAGAACAATTTTTTGTTTTATTATGTTGAAGACTTAATGTGTTGAATTTTGGTGTCAGGAAGAATTATCGGTTTAGACGTATGGTATTTTCCGGCCAGACATTCTTATTTGTCAAATTGTCTAGCGATGTCATACCAAAAAGGTTGTTCTGAAAGAGGGTCCCAGTCTTGTCGTATTATGATCGTCTTCTTTTCATTACTAGCCTTTATTTAACTTATAAATGATAATTTTAAAATATGGTTGCTATCCCATTCATTGAGGTGTTAAAAAATTACAGCTGACGGGTTCCCTTTTCATTTTTTATGAATGAGGCCTAATGCACTGCCCGCTGCCCACGATTTGAAGCAATAAGGCCTGAATCACACTGGCGTGGCCCATTGTGGCGGTCGATAGTAAATTTGACGGCTAATGACAAGTTTACTATTGACCGCCGCAGCAAGGCCGCGCCAGTCTGTGAGAGGCTTAAGGTCTCTCTTAAACTGGAGCGGCATGGCCGCGACGGTCAATAGTAAACTTTTCATTAGTTGTCAAATTTACTATTGATCGCCACCGCAGGCCGCACCAGTGTGTTGCAGGCTTAACATTAATATGACTGACTAGCCGTTGCGCCATTAATCAGAGTAAATTGACATTTATAATCAATCATAAAGTAATACTAATCGTTCTGTGCAGAGCACGGCTTTTCTCATTAATCGGGCCGTTAGAGTACCTAATCTTGGAGCAGCTGCGACGGCCGGCACTCTCCAATCGATACTTAAATTAACCTATATAACATACAACTGACATTGAAATTAGTTCAGAATTCTTCAGTACGTCGCTTGCAGTGACTATGCGTATTTATATTACGTATTAGTAATAATTATAATTACATCAAGATGTTATCAATGGTTTTAATTTCAGCTAACGCTATATATCGTAAGCATATAATATTGCATATCGATATAAACGTTAACCAGTGCTCGTAGCTTGGTTGGCATTTGATCACTTATCGTTGTCGATAAGTGAAAAAATGACAACCATGCTACTACTAAATTAAAATCACGTTGCACCTCACCGCCGTCTCCAGCGGACACCTAAAATTAGCTTTTATGTTTTTAGCAGTTTGTTTGTATTTACGTATGTTCCACTGCAGCGTTTAAAATATTGAACTGATTTTGATAAATGGGGTGTCAATCGATTCGAAATTATGCTCCGGGTGACATAGGCTACCTTTTGTATGAAATTGAAAAATATGATGACTGGCACAAATAAGCAAGGACCGGAATTCTTCATAGCAAAAATCAAACTGTCAGAGGGAATGACCAAATTGTTTTATCGACCATTCCACTTATCGATGTTACGGAGTATTATCGCATATCGACTTATACGATTATTCTGTAACATTTGACCTCATTGATAAGCAACCTACATCTCTATATTAAAATAAATCATGCCCACGTCACATATGTCATTTACGTCGCTTGATTGTCATAAGTAATTTCCGTGCCGTGTTAATAAAAATATTTTCTGTTTTATTCCTTACCATTATGCTTACATACATTGTATATATCCAAAAGCCTGATTTCATTACTTTGACGATGTGTCATTAAATGACATTTATTTATCGATAGTCGATAAAACACTCTGGTCAAACCCTCTGACAGTTTGATTTTTGCTATGAAAAATTCCGGTCCTTGCAAATAAGTGACTGTCTTTGAAAAAAATTTTTTGCTCTCATAGCGTGTGGGTCAAATTAAAAAGGAGCAATTTTCGAGTTAAAATATTTAAAAACATTATTTATAGTTTCTTTTCCGTAGTCAGGATACAGTTATTTAAACTTATTATGCTTGTTTTTAATTTGCTATTTCACCTCTTAACCCAATGAAATAAAAAAATGGTGGAACCACCCTATACTCATTCAAAATAAAAAAAATCCACTTACCTAGCTAATCCAACTCCGTGAAAAACACAATGCACAAAAGCAAATTGTCCAAAATGCTACCTACAGTCGCACCGCTCGGTAATAATAAGTATTTAGCTGGCTGGGTATAAAAAAATAATCGGAAGCCATAAATTTTCTTTTCCGTCTATTGATCCGAAATTAAATGGCCTCCGGAATGAGGTGAGCGATTACGAGTAGGCGGCCGCTGCCGCGCCGGCCACAACGACCCGTGTAATTGGCCCACAACAATTCGCCAAAACTAATCTGCTCAAAAATAAACCTACACCGATTTCCAATGTCATTATGAGCACGATACTGATACACCTAGTAAAGGTATTACGGTAGATAAAAAATCAGTAGGTAGGTACATTGCATCGTTAAGGAACTTCATTGCTCCACAAATGAATGGATTGCATTACGTAACTATAGATTTTCATATGTGCATTGTATGGCTAAGGCTGAGTTCGACTAACCAGGTAGGTATAAGTAGTTTATTCCGAGATTGGTACATACAGTTTTACCATTTCCTAAGATTAAGTACTTATTCCTATTAGTTCGAATCCCACCTAAATCAATTATGGACGAATAACCTACCTATGTCTTTCTTTCACTATGTTTTTTAATATATCCTTTTGGAAACAAACATCTGTGTTTGTTGAAGAAAGTATAGGTATGTTTCCAATTTCTGTGCTAAATGGCACATTTGATAGTCATACCATATTATAGGAGTGTATGTATTCATTTATTCCTACTGATAGGTAAACCAACGTACAGTCAGTATCAAAAGTAACTACGCAATAGAAGACGTCAAAAACTCTTATTCTCTTGTAATAAAGACTTTTGACCTCTTCGTTTGCGTAGCTATTTTTGATGCTGACTGTACCTACATAGGTACTTACACACCATAGACATAGGAGATATTCGAAAATCATCGATTACTCGAATACACCAACACATTTCTGCTTGAACTAATGCTGATATCGGATTTATAATGGAATCGCAATTAGCCATCTATCCGGAACTGCGATAGAGATGTTATAATGGCCGGTGATATCTGTCTGCACGGATTATTGAATGGATCGTTACGGTTCCGCAACCCCGCCGCTTCATAAGCTACACAAACTACCTAAGAGTTTTTTATGATGCCATTCGAACCAGTTTTTGGAGAGGAAGATGTTTGTATGGGAGCAACTACAATTAAAAAACATAAATACCCAAAAATTTGAGTCAAAGACGGACCTCACTAGCGGCAGACTTAAAAGTATGACGACACACTTTGCTATTTGAACTAATCGTTGTATGGAAAAATGGAAAATCAAGTAAATTGCTGTTTCGGTCGCGAAATACTGCATTTAGGTCCACAGTTGTCATACAATTTTGTTTTTATAAAAGCGTAAGTATTCTATTGGTACGTTTTAATATACTCTTGGACAATTAAAAAAATGCATATTTTTTCTGAACTTTCAAGGTACTTGCATATCTTTTTATGATTTTAATTATATTTTGTAATTTATACATTATTGCAATAATTTGATGGTTTACTATCCATTTAGCAACACTACGTTATCAATTATTAAAATGCACGGTTTTACTATTACTATTTTTATGAAACCAATGTGTACATTAATTGTCCATCTTTCTTTTATGATAAGTTTCATTGCTGACTGTTTTCACACAGATTTTATCACGAGTAGTACCTAGCTCCTATACCTTCCGTCTCCATCACCAGATCACCAGATCAGATCGTTGGTACCATAATATTGCGTAATACCGAACGTACATAAGTATATATGCTCAATAAGATATCAGCAAGTGGTAGAAAATGGTTAGAGAAACTATCAACAGAGAATTTCGTCCCGTCTCGGGTAATAATGAACTAAATGTGGTCGAGATTATATATCCTATTGCATGTATCTGTATATATGTATATTAACTGTATCGCTCGGTTACACACGCTCAATATCTAATAACTATCCAAGCAGTCAGTAGTGACACAGCCTGATGAGATAATAAATATGCCAATATACGGAGCGCCCAATACAAGCCGATTTCCACCGGCTTGCCTAAAATTAATTTAAAAGGTAAATTACTTTCTAGACGTTTTTGCATTTGTAGTGTGACCTCTGTAGCAAGCCTCACACGCACACATAAGTGTGTCTGTGTACGTCAACGTTACGTGTGTCCCTGTAAATATACAAATACTACTACAAATGCAAAAATGCCTTGAAAGTAATTTACCTGTATGAGTATATCCCATAAACTCATCTTTTTTTGTTCCGGGTTGTCCATACAAAAAAAAATTCGCGCGCCGCCACTGATACATATAGTTAAAAAATACTTGCGGATTGAAGTTTGATAGATTCGTTAAATTAATTAATGCCAGTATGTCGGATTCCACACTGGCAAATGCCGCTTAACGCGTCGAGCACATGATACAGAACAATGGCCATGATAATTCATGCCGTCTAATATTAATTAGGATCATGCGTAGTTAGACTAGGGACGAGGTGGCGTTAATGAATAAGTGACCCGTCCGACCTTAGGTCAAACAATAGTGCCGCGTTATCGTTGCCGAGAGCGCGGCGCGGGAGGGCTGGGCTGTGAACGCTACCGTCCACAAAAATGCTCATAAAAATTGATTACTGACCGTAGCAAGAAAATGCAATCTGCTCGTTCCAGCATTCAGTGGGGCTCTGTCCATGTTCGCGCGCCGCCCCCCTCACCTGCTACACACCCCTCAACCAACGCTTTAATAGCTCGCGGCCCTTATTTTATTTGTCACTGTTACTTCGTTGCTGCGCTCTTTAAATTGAAAGCTAAATTGAAAACGTAATTAGGTTGAAAGTAATTAAGTCTTTAAATTATTACGTATCGTGCTCACACTTTAATAATAGGCAGTTATGTACCTACATAATTGTACTTAGAAACGTTAGTCCGACTATAATGAACAAAACTGCACCAGTTTTATTAAAAAAGTTAGGGAGAGTCAATCTACGGCGCAGCACTTGAATCCGGCACAGAAATCAATTTGCTTCTATTACCCGGTTACTCTAAGAATGGACCTCGCCGGAACCGACTGTCGTCGATGCCGGGTCCAGGCTTATAGTAAACGGGTTGTATTTTATACCGTGCAGGCAGGGCAGCTAGTACTTAATTTTCAAGCTGGCGTCGATGATTATCGGTTCCGGCGAGGTCCATTCTTAGAGTAGCCGGGTTGTAGTTATTCAATCACGAGGTATGACTTGTAGTTTTTTCGAGGAACCTCCCGTGGAATAAAGCAATGTTCGATTTCAATCACGTTTATTTCTAGCGTGCAGGACAGATATCGATATTTGAGCAGAATCCGCATGTTGATTTTTCCATGATTTCCATCAAACCATTGTTTTTTGTGATGAACAAATATCAATATGGCGCCAACTGCAATTAGAGCATTTTATTAGTCAATCAAAGAAATACACTACTTAGGTATTATTATTATTTCGGTCCTTATGGACCGAAACGCCCTTAAAAATTGATGATACCTACGTATCATCATTTGCAACCTGTGCGCATTACCTGGTATTACTATAAGGATAATATGGTATAATATATGGTACTTGAGGGGTAATCACGTAACGTTTTGAACGCGCGTTAGGACAATTTAACTGTCATTTTGCCAAATCAAAAGTGACATTTAGATCTACCTGACGCGCGTACAATGCGTTACGTGATCAACCTGCTGGTACCTAGTAATTAATCATTTAATTTGAAAGTGCACTATTGACGATGTATCGAATATGGACTAGTTTGTTCCCGGAACTTATATCCTATATTATTAAACGAGCAATATTTGCATAAACAAGAAATAAAAAAACTTAAACAAATGCATATTTGGAATCGTAATGCGTTACCGAATATGAACTTGAACGGTACACACCCCAGTTTTGGTACAGCCTGTATATTCTTGACATTCGTTTATAATTTTATTTTTGTAATAATAAAAAATTGGGAGATTTATTTTAGAAACTGAAGTTTTTGGTGTATTTTTTAAATAGTCAGATTTTTTAATTCCAATTTTTAGGGTTACGTTCCTCAAAAGGAAAAAAAGGAACCCTTATAGGATCACTCGTGCGTCTGTCTGTCCGTCTGTCACAGCCGATTTGCTCCGAAACTACTGGACCGATTGAGTTGAAATTGGGTACACATAATTATGTAAATTGGTGATCCAAAGATGGATAAAGTAAATTAATGAATTCTGAACAAGAGGGCCACTTTTGGGGGATAAAAAAAAAGTTTCGCAAACGGTATTGTGTGACATATCAAATGAAAGGGGTTGGTGTAAGAATCTCAGATATATATTTTTTTATAATTTTAGCAAAAACAGATTTGAAGTAATGAAAAAATACGAAAATAAACCATCCCCCTATCTCCGAAACGACTAGGCTTAAAATTCTGAAAAAAATATGGAAGATAATTCCTTGCCTAAAGATTACAGGAAAACCTATAAGAAGTTTGAGTACTTTTTATTCAAAGTAACAGGAAAATTTACAATATTTTACGGAACCTTCACTACGCGAGTTGAACTCGCACTTGTCCGGTTTTTATTTATGATGATGATGATGATGTTTCCCTTTCCACATAAAGACACTAAGATTTAACATACCTACATCAACTACCGCAGTCCATTTGTTCGAATATTGTCTCAATTCCCTACACTTATTGTTACTATAAAAACAATAGACCTTTTTTAATTAATGAAGGTCTACTGTACACAAATAAACATTACAAGAGCTGTATAATTGCTTCACAATTTATTCACAACTCCAACGGGCCTTGTGCTTAGGTGAAGGAAAAAATAGAGAGAGCGATAGATCACTCCAGTTTCCCTTTAATGGAGCTTTATAAATAAATAAGTAATTAAAACGTAGGCGGCTTTTAATGTAGGCAGAGGAAATAATTAATCTGTACGTTTGTGAGTAGCCTGAATAATGGAGTGACTCTGCCATGTGGCGCGAGCTCGTCCATGGGCAGCGGGACTCTGCACAGATCAAAAGGACCGCCTGACTGAGCCTGGGATCATTAAGGGGAGTAGCTAACAGCTACTTTTTGAAACATTACATTAATATAGTTCCGGGGCGGTTCGCTCTTTGCCCAGCGTCTTAAGTGTAGCACTGCAAAAGAGGCAATGCAACCAGCGTCCTAGGGACCATGCCTCAAGTCGGTGAACAGGGTGTGGTATTTAATATTTAGTCTGTAAGTGTAGTTTGTAGTTCTTTTTTTATGGGTTACTAATGGATTACCGAAGTTTTTTTGGCAGTTTTTCGCTCCCCAAACAATGTTTCCCAAAAAAACATTTGCCAAATAATCATTTGCCAACTGAAGGTTTACTAAAAACATTTTTCGCAAGCAAATGTTTGCCTTGACATCTAATCAAATTCCAAAACATATAGGTAACACTCAAAAGAAAATACTATTATATTTTCTTTATGCTATAACGCTTTGCCAATATATGTTTAGGCATTATTGTATTTAGGTGTAGTTTGTTCCACCAACATTCATTTATCCGTTTTTGTTTTTCAATTCTAAATTTAACAGCTAAAGAAGGTCACAGCCGCGCGTGCTCTTTGCGCATTTTCGTTAATTTTATATAGATAATAAAAAGCTTTACAAGTAACTTGACGCATTTTTTTAATAGTTCATGATACGTACATTAATTTTGACATGACAATATTTATAAATATATATCAGAAGTTTCATTTTATTCATTGTTTTGTTTTGTACCCTCGCTGTCAAAAGGTTAATCCGATTCCAAAACTTAGGCTTAGTGTCAATCTGACAAAACTAGAACAAAAAAAGAAGCGGGTTGTGTCGGAGATACAAGCTTCAATTAAGTTTAAGTGGATACTTCTTTGTATTTTATAGGTACCATATTTTTGAAAAATACCGCGATTAATCGTAATCGGTATAATAATAACTGTCCCTGTCCTAAATTGTATCCCATGGATTAGATTTCAATCTAAGGCGAAAATCTACTTATATAAGCGTTTTCAATGAATTGTTAAATTCAAAGTATTTTGATTATTTAAAGGAATCTGCTATTATGGTGTACCTACCCGTAAAATACTTAAATGAATTAATTCACTAAAACGTGTATAAGTACAGATAAATCGGTATATATGGCAACATTGACTGACGTAGCTCATTTGACTCGCGATACATTGAAAATGGCGGTCATTTCAGCATTATTTTCATGTCCGCCACATAAACTAAATAACATTTTGTGATTAACAACTGATGGCAAATAAAGAAGGATTAAAACAACAAACAAATATTTGAAATCAGATTATGCTTCTCTACAAAAAGTTATTCCGGGAGTCACGTGATACATTTTGAACTGTACCCTTATACTAAAACGCGAGCAAAGAAGTATCCACTTCAAAATATCGCAGACTATTTGGCGCTTAACCTCTGGGTGAGCTGGGTATAATTATTTAAATTCCTTAACACAAAATAATATAATGAATCCACACCAATATGGATTTACCCTTGTACAATAAGATCTTAGTTTTACAACGCTTAAATTTACAAATTTCTTAGAAGTTATTTATAAAATATTAACTCTCCTAAAACTGTTAGTATAGTACGTTACAAAAAGCAGGCGAGATAACTTAGTTTGCACTACGCAAACTGAGGGGAACAGGAGTAAAGCCGTTGAAAATCGAAACAAAAATGTCGGCCATGGTTTCTGGTTAATCTTATTAAGTCTGCTCCTAGCGGTGGGGCCCCACCCGCGCCGTAGGAATTACAATACGGTTAGCCAATTCCGCGGAGCTGCCATTACGAGTACCTACCTACACTCTGACAGGAGCACACGACAAATTTTTGTTCATCATACTTAATGTAAATGAATTATAGCGGCAACAGAAATACATCATCTGTGAAAATTTCAACTGGCTAACTATCACGGTTCATGAGATACAGCCTGGTGACATATGGACATTAAGACAGACAGACAGACGGACGGACAGCGAAGTCTTAGTAATAGGGTCCCGTTTTTACCCTCTGGATACGGAACCCTAAATATGATCGGGAATAGAAAAACCCGATCAAAGATATAACTTGTTATGGTTTAATGTTTTTGTTAAGTATACATTTTGCTGATATGTGCCCTCTTGCACGACATAAAACATTGTATTAAGTCAATGATTCAAGGCTGAAGCATGGTCTTAAAATAACCCACGTGATAGTTTTGAAAAAGAAACTGATTTTTCATAAATAATCAAATTATTATATGATGGCATTATGGTTTCCAAAGTTCAGTGTTAACGTCACAAAAGAAGATTTGCGGGTAACTTAGTCCTAAGTATAATCCATTCCCGATCATTTCAGTGTGGCCTATTTATTTATATACTAGCTTTTGTACGCGACTTCTCTCTTACTTGTTTATATCGTAGCACGTAAATATTAACTAAATTACATTATAGGTATTAGTCAAAATAAGCGGGCGTGTACGATTAGAAATCGTGTTTACTGCTTGTTGTCTGCATCTGTTTTTTAAAGCTTGCTGAACAATGTTACATACCTGAGTTACACGAACATCTTATGATGTTTAGTAATTACACCTACTTATGTAGGTGTAATTACTAAATTAAAGTGATTTATGAAACACCAGTTAGGAATTTCTCTCTCGGCCCGCTGTCGCGGGCGCCCGACCCATTCTTTTTGTACGCCGTTGTTTAACGGCGAGCGTTTGTTCTACGCGAGGTACACAGAACTGCGGGACACCTGAACAAACAATACTTTAATTCCATTAGTTTGAGACTCACTTTGTTTTCAAGTTACTTCCTGCTACAAAGCTTTAAGTTGTTTGATGTTAACTTCCATAGGTTTAGGTTAGGTACATTTGTTGGTTACGACCTACATTTTTCTACTTTTCCAAACCTTTTTTGCCTTCTAATATGCAACATGGCGGTCGGGTCAACTTTTCTTATTTCCTTTAATCCACTTTTCCTCCTCGACATGGTCTATGTAAATTATGCCATCACTAAAAGAGGCGTTATCCTCGCAATCTCTACTAACTTATGTCCTAAAGTCACTTGCCATAACAGATTTGCCGTACTGGATTTTCTCATAACTTTCAAAAGTCATAACATTCATGTTCTATAACATATTATTTGTCCTAAAACAGTTATTATTTATGCCATAATGATTATGAGTAGGTACTAAATTTATTTGACATAATATCGATTTTCCTTATATTTAAGAGTATTGAGCGTTATAATAATAATCCTACAGGCCCCCCCACCTCTGGCTTGCCTTAACCGGCCGTCCAGAGTGGAGTCGCAAGAGCTGTTGCTCGAGGGTAGATGTGGACACCTAAGTGGCGAGTTGGCTATATGTTTAAAGTCCAGTGCCACCTCTCTACCCCTCCAGCTCTCTGACCGGTGTTGCCCTTAGGCCATTTTTTAATGTCGCTATTAATAGGGGCCCATCTAGCAGTTGGCGAGTCACCGTCTGCCAGAGATAAAAAGTGAAACAGTTTTATTAGGCAGGCGTCCGATGTTTCACCAATAGCCCAGTCACTAGTCCATCATTTTCACCCAATAACCCGTTTTATTTAGATTCCATCAACCAGTAATAGTCCCTATACACCCCAGCGGGTGCTGTCTCTGTGCGCGTCCCATGACACGGGCAGGGACAGCATCCGCTCGGTGTACTCCTTGCATTCCATTAAATTGTCAAAAGGGCCTCTACGTGTTGGCTCAGTTGGTACTTTGTAGGTACCTAGCCCCACGCACGCCTCCCAAAGGTCCGGGACATCATGTCCCGTGAGCGGGAAAGAAATCCTACTAATCCTACTAATATTATAAACGTGAAAGTTTTGATGTATGGATGGATGGTTGTACGTTCCACTTAATCTCAAAAACTACTGGACGAATTATTGATATGAAACTTTCCTGTTATATACCTTATATATATCAGAATAGGACATGGGATATAATTTGTAAAATTTTATCCCTTTTAGGGAAGAAAAAGGGAATGAAACTTTGTATGGAGACCAAATGATTTTGCTCGTTGACTTCATCAGGCGCTGGGTCTCAAAATGTATGGGAAAACTAAAATCCGGCTCGCACTTTACCAAAATTCTAATTGATATTAGGTAACACTTTGTAAATGAAAAACTGTCTACATGTCCCGTTTTCTCGCCTAAATGGCTATTGGCTATATCTATTCATGAGGATGAACGTAAGATAGTTCTTATACCAAAACTCACATTTTAAGAAGATGAAATAGGAAATGAAAGTCTGTATAAGGAACCGTATTATACGCGGACGAAGCCGTGGGCGGAAAGCTAGTCATATATACATATATAGTATTATACCTCATCACTCTTAATTTTATTTCATTGTTTCAAAGATATTTCGAGATAGTATAACATATAAATACTTGCACCCATTTCAGAAAAATAACGAAAGATGGATGATAAATATTAAGTACGACACCTTCATAGTATAGCGGGTTTTTCCCAGGCCCGCTAAATCCACTAGTCGCGAAGCCATTTTCTACGCTCGGTAAACTTAGAAAGTGGGCCAAAGTAGGCTTTTGCGAAATATACGCGAAAATTCTCCCTCGCTATATTACAAGAACTACTTTTCGGAAACTTCTCACGTGACATAAAATAAAAATGTAAATTACAAACCTTGTGTTTTCTAAATGTCTTTATATTTTCACATTCATGCGCGGAGGTAACCCAATATTTCTATTTTAACATTAAAATCTACTTAGTAAATATGGAAAGCTGCACGTAAACTGACTAACGCAGGCAATATTGTCCTTTTAAGTTTATAAAACGGTGTATTAAACCTATATCCCGGTTACACACAATATAGAACTGAAACTAGATAGAAATCTTTCCCTTTGCAAATATTATAGTGTGTTCACGTCAGGGATCGGAACCGGTTTTTTAAAAATCCCCGAAGTAGTCTCATATTTTGTATTATTTTAGGCTCTTAATGAAGGACTTTATCGTGTATTTAGGTAACATATTCGTATTATGCCCGATCAAAAATGATATTATAACCAAAGAACGAAATAATACCGGTTTAATATGTATGGAGAAAATACCGGTATCCGATCCCTGGTTCACGTTCTGTTTTTACAAATTTTGTCCAATTGCTAGTTTTACAACACGGTTAATTCCTTGACGAGCACTCTCTCCTAACTCACTCTCTACTTTCTGCCCGAAGTTGCCTTGAATACCTGGGCCCTATTTCACCATCTTGACAATTGTCACGTGACAATGACAATTCCACGTACATTGCTGGGTCAATAAGCTGTCCTGCAACCAACATAATCTGTCGACGCAGCCATGTAAGTCGAATTGGCATTGTCAGGCGACAATTATCGATTTAGTGAAATAGCGGCCTGATCATCTTGTTAAGTTGGTGGAATAGATAAGTACATGGGTCGTTCTTCTTTTCGACCGACAATAGCCTGTCCCTCGTCTTATTACGGCATCTCATTTGAGTAATGATGTTTACGGTTTTATAATGTTCGAATGAACGTCCATATTATTTTATTAATTAGTGATGTTTAATATTTCACTTTCTCTAACTAGCATTTTTTTTTATGTTTTTTTTTTTCGTAGAATGCCGTGACAGAGTGGTAAACCAAAATGTTGTCCCCACTGAAAGAGTCCACTTTGTCACATGTTTTTTTTTAGAAACCAACCGTAAATAAATATTTATATTGGCCAGAAAGGAAACTTTAATTAGTTCTAATGAAGAAACCTATGCATTTTTTTTTAAATCGCACTTCAATACCACAATTTTCGATAGTTCAAAAACCAAAAAAACAGAAAAACCTCGGATCATTGTCGGTAAAAAAGAAGAACGACCCACTTACTTATATGGAAAACCGAGCTGAGCGGAGCACCCGATGCGGAGCTGCATTTGCATACCCATTTTTGGCATTCAATCGCTGAATCGTAATTGGTAACATAGGATTGAGGCAGATTTAAAAATCTGCAATCTGTCCAGGTTCATATTGTCGTTAAGAATTGTTGGGCATTATTGTGCACTGTAAATAAGTCAGTTACCTTTTAAACGCACTTATACAAATACACCTAGACAATGTATTCACTCTATTGATTCCAGTTACCTACTGATTAAAGACCACTCAATGCTAGTAGTAGGTAATTTTCTGGATGGGCAACGCTTTGGCTTCTCGCTCTGAGTGCTTTCGTGTTTTGGAAAGCACGTTAAGCTGCTGATCCCGGTTGTTGTCAATAGCAATAATTAATCAAAAAAAAGAACATGATTTTCGAATAAATTATGTTTTAGACCCTTCGTGCATATGTATTAATGTTTGATATTCGAAATTATGCTATGTACAGTCAACATCATAAACATGTAGGTATACACTTTTCGACCTTATATCTAAATAATAAGTTCATAGAATGTATACATGTTTATAATGCTGACTGTACTCAGTGTTTCATTTCTATCATTGGCAAGAAAAATTTCCATCTTTTCACCCAAAAAAAGACATGTGCAATAATTATAACACAAGATCAGAACTTGTTAGCATTGTGCAAAAAATTATAACTATGTTCAAAAAAGCACAGCAGATGTGCGCGAATATATAAAAAAAAACCCAAAACATCCTGCAAGAAAAAACTACACCCGACTGATAAGGCCAATAAAACAGATACTCGTATTTATCCGCAAATGTTATTATTCTATTGACGATTTTTTTAAAGATGACAAATTCAATTCTATGTATATATACCTATGAAATCAAATAATTCATATTATTATTATAAATCTGACATGCCATAGTTATTCGAATAAGTATTTTCTCTAACTATATGTTCATTTGTATCCAATAATTGTAAAGTAACGCCTTGAAATTGTTAATAATACTTAATATGATAAATAAAGAGTGATATAGTATATTTAGATTGCTACACCCTAACAGGGTCCATGCTGTACTTACTATATATTTGTACACGATCTTGTTATACCGTGGATGCATGAATAAATAAATAAATAAAAGAGATGCAATGCCATGTTTCCTGGGCAAATACGGCCGTTGCCGGCGTCACGGCAACAAATCGTCGAGTACCTTATAGAGCATAATTTCCCGCCATGTCTGTGTATATTTCCTGTCAACAGGCTGGCATCTACGCTCGGCTGCAATCAATTTGAATTACTCCTAATCAATCTCGAGCCCTTTGTTTCATGTTTCCGTCGTTTTATTTCAGTTTTGCCACATAACCGAATTCGCAAATTGCTTTCCTACAACCGCTACAAAATGCTAGAAAATTCTTGCCACTTAAAAAGATAAAAACCGAAAGCCATTTCCCGCGACATGCACTTAGACCAGAAAGTAATATTCTTTGCAAGTGATTCTTGTGGACGAACTTATCCAGTAAGATCACCAGGTGATCCTATTGTACGATATCCAGCACGATCTTACGTTGGTTAGCTAAGAAACTAAAAGGTTAGCTAAAAAGAGGTCAGTATAGACAGGAAATGTTTACTAAGCTGAAACGTCTGCTAACTAAATTCTAAACTCTGGTCAATGAGAAAAGATTTTTTTTTTAACTTTCGACTGAGTATTCTGTATATCCTGCCAAATCAAAATATCCTTCAGCGGAACATGGTTTTCGGGATAATGAAATTCGGAAAAAACATGCTTTCGGACAAATGACTTTGAAATTAAGTATGTAGTGTAGGTACCCGTCTCAAGTAACCACTCGCCTTGATGGTAGTGAAAATTTATTTTCAGCTACAACTGGTTGACGGAAGGACTGAATGAATGGAATTTTGTTTCGCAGCTCCAGATCTGCGAGACGGATGGAATCGAGGAGCTGAGCGACGAGGAGTCCCCGGGCGGCAACCGCCGCCGGCTTGTTGTTGTCAAGACTCTCTGGCGAGGCTGCCATAACGATATCAAGTAAGAATGGAAAAGCATTTGACTGTCTTCATTGTCCTTTAACCTCATGAAACATTTTGAATTGAGCAGTAACGTCTGCTAAAAACACTTTAAAAAAATAAGGGGAAATAATTTACTCTAAAAACAAAGTTTTATAAATAAAATAAAATAAAATAGCCCTTTATTCAGACAAGTTATAAGTTATATACATTTTTTTTTGCGTTACGTGTCCGTTTGCCTTTTGGCAAAGGCCTCCTCCAACATTTTCCATTTTTCTCTGTCGGTTGCAAGTCTTGTCCAGGTTTTCCCAGCTACTTGGACGATTTCATCCACCCATCTCTTATACTGTCGTCCTCTCTTCCTCTTTCTGTCTCTAGGATACCATTTGTCACATGGAGTCGCACTGCGAAAACAAAGTTTTAACCGACTTCAAATCAGTAGCCAAATTGCTTCAAGTTTGCCTATAATGGGATCCTATGATGAGATCCAGGATCCCATCATCAGAACTGGATTTGCGTGACAACGGGACCAATCTGGAAGTAAAATGAAAATGTTAACTTGAAAGTTGGCTGCGTCAGAAAACTAGATTTAAATTCTTGAATGGTCTAAAAGCCAGGGTCGCCCTTCGTCTTAAAATTACTAATTAATATTTTATCCATTCCTAATTTAAGACATTTTTATTATTACAAGCTTTATATTAACTTGACCTGTTCGTATGTACTTAACTAAGTAAGTAGATATGTAAGTTGTCCATCAAAATTTGCAATCCATTTTTCAGTCACTTGCCGTTATAAAATCTTCCTCAATATGCGATATTTTTTCCGTATTCCAAACTTGTATTTATGTTACGACACTGACATATAAGAAAAGTCGGTTAGAATACAACAATTTGAAATACGAGTAGGTACTTCATAAGCGAAATATTTTTGAATTAAAAGAATCGCAGTATTTACAATAACCACAAATGGATCGTTAACAATAACGTTGACAGGGCGGCGTTTGCCAGAGAAGCCACATGGGGCGCCGGACTGAAGCACCCACAGCTCGCCAGGGTGCTCGGTCTGAGTCTTCTCGAGCCCCCGTGCGCGGCGCTCGACCGCGGCAACGCTGCACCCTTGCCTACGATATTGAAACCGGACAACAAATTGAAGTACGTATCAGTCACATATCCATGTGTTGTCACATATATAATCACCTCAATTTCCCATTATAAGCATTTCCCGAACTTTAATCATATATCATTATATTTATTGGATAGTTGCTTTTTTATCTACGATGGTGGCAATCAAGCCTACGGTCTGCCTGGTGGTACGCAGACAGTTTAGCCTTTTGTTACGTGGCTCGCAGTCTAGTCTAGCCGCTGCCTTAGACAATAAGGTAGGTGCACCAAGGAAGCGGGCTCCTAATAAAACCGACATCAGTTGTGGTTTTCACAACGTTTTCAAATTTCATGAGCACATGCGTTTATGGTCACAACCAAACATGCATTTCAGTTTTTACTCGAGCGCGATGTCATTTTGTGATAAAAATACAGTTTGCTAAAATATTGCACGTTTTATTATTTTACAACCTTTACATATTATCATTCCAAATTGAAAAAAATAAAGCACATTTTGTCAGTTCGTTTAATCTTAGGACAGTTATACCTTATGTCACTACCAATATGTCTTAGTAACGCACTCAGCGCGTTTTTCCAATATTTTTACTTGCTAACAGGGCTCTATAAAACCCTAAGTATGGCCCAACTTATGCGAGCATTTCTTTTCAGCTATTCGAGTTTGATTCACATATGCTGCCAGATCGCAGCCGGCATGAAATACCTGGAATCATTCGAGTTAGTGCACCGGGATCTCTCTGCTCGGTAAGCCTTATTTCCTAGTTTTCTAATCTTATCATCAGCATCATCATCATATCAGCCGAAAGACGTCCACTGCTGGACATAGGCCTCCCCCAAAGAGTGCCACGATGACCGGTCCCGCGCCACCCGCATCCAGCGGACTCCAGCGACCTTTACCAGGTCATCAGTGCACCTTGTGGGAGGCCTACCCACGCTGCGCTTCGCGCTGGTTCTCGAGTGGCGACCACGTATGGTTTCGACCTTTCCGCCCCAATGGCCATCGGTTCTACGTGCAATGTGCCCCGCCCACTGCCACTTAAGTTTAGCGATTCGGAGGGCTATATCGGTTATCTTGGTTCTGCTGCGGATAGCCTCATTTCTGATGCGATCACGCAGAGATACTCCCAGCATAGCCCTCTCCATTGCCCTTTGGGTGACTTTCTTATATGGAATAAGTTATATAACTACCTTAAAAGGAAAACGTACAGGAACTTTTAAGAAATCACTCCGACTCACATGGGTTTGTATTTAAAGTAGTTAAGTCAACATATAAAATTGGAGTTCGATGTTGATTTATCGATCTACAACGACGTTTCCCGCCGTTCAATTTAGGTTTTAGTACAAAGCCTGCCAATTTCATACGGGCGTATATTTTAACCAGCCATAGTTTACAACCGTACATATGATATGGTAGACCCCGCTATCGGAGGTGCAAAATGGTAGCTGTCAAGTTCTTAGGGATGGATAAAAATATTTATGCTGTCGATATCGATACTTCATTTTTCTGTACAGTTAGTTTTTTTATGTATAAGTACCATTTATTTCACTACAATTTAACATGTTTTTTTTGGGATCCATGATATTCATTGACATTGGAAAAATCGGCCGAGTGCGAGTTGGACTCGCGCACCGTACAAACCTGAAGGGGGGACAGACGGACTTATTAAAAATATTTTTATTATATGATGTAACTAAAAATTTACGGTTTTCGCAATTTTTCTTTTATGTGTGCTATTAATATAAGACGTTGCTTCGTACCAAATTTCAAGATTCTGAATTTACGGGAAGCACCCTGTAGGTTTTGATTCACTTGCGAGTTTCAAAAATTATTAAAAATATTATTACGTTAGCATCAAACAGGAAATCTTATTTATTTAAAAATGCAGAATGTGTTACATAAAAATCCTGGGTTCACAACTATACAAATTTTACAAAGTTTGTTGGATGACAAAAGTGTCGAAATTACAGATGATGTAAATAAGAATACAGTACAAAATTACGCTAAATGTAAATTTTTGCCCATTACTTCTGTCGAAGTAAAAAAGTCATTTTCCTTCTTAAAATGGATTTTCAGCTACAGAAGAAGGAGTCTAACGCCCATTAACTTAAAATATATTACGAGACATATATTTGTAAAAATAAATAGGGCTTAGATATTATAATTAAGTTAATCGTTGTATATATTTATCGTGACTGCACTAGATTACTGCAGAGAATCTAAAAAAACCTGACCATTCATTAAGAATACGGTGGAAATAAAACAGAGATTTACATTTTGTTTTTAATTCATTTATGAATAGTTTGTGCTATGAAGATAACGATAATTTCTTAGTAATGATGAAAGATTGAAGATTTTTATTTATTTCATTGTGTAATTATATAGTCCTATTTTACAAAACACGTTTAATTAAAGTCTTAGACTATCATTATGGTAAAGAAAAATTATCGACATGTAGCAAGTATTTCAAATTAATTTATTACCCATCCCTAAGAATGGCTCGAAATTGACAGCTACCATTTTGCACCTCCGATAGCGGGGTCTAGATATGAGAAAGCAATTTTGTTAAATAGCTTAATATAGAGTCAATTTTTTTTAAGTACGTCCTAGCAGCAATGTATTACGTCCAAACTGATTTGACTTAATAAACGCTTTGACATTTATAGGTGTAATCACGGTGTCGTAAACAAATGACATGACGTGTAGTGAATACATTGCGTGCTTAATTATATTAAATGAAAAAAAAATAAGCAGTTAACGAAAGGCTATAACCGTGTAAGGTAACAAAAAATGCCCCTGACGTTATTAGCCAATGAATACATCCTATGTATTGGTCATAATGCTAGTTATTAATCTGCCGAGTTGTATCTCATAATTATTGACAGGTTCCTTGACATGTCACTTCTAATTATTATTTTTTACTTTTTAAAGTATTTTACTACCTACTTGTTAACGCATTCGCTGCCAGCCACGCCCCCTAGGAATAAATTTGTATGGAGGCAAACGCACACATCAGGGCCATTTTTGTTCCCTTTCACGGTTATAGCCTTTATGAAAGGTGTTGTTTAGAACCGACACTAATCGTCATCAAAATATTCGCCTGTATAAAATTTACACGCTATATAAGCGACCCATAGATAATACGTAAATTTACAGTTTTTGACTATTTTATAATTATTTCTAACGTAAATTCCGCGTACCTCCTATACAATTTATTTAAAAACACACACAATTACCTATTTTAATAATCCAGTCTGTATTAGCACTCCTGATCACAAGCCTTCTCTTCTTATTAAGAATTAAAGATATACGTTTCAAACTGACCCATACATAAATAACGTAATTTCATGTTCCAGCAACGTAACCGTAAGTGAGGAGCTCAGCGTTAAGGTGTCGGACTACGCCATGTTCTGCGACGAGTTTGTCGGCGACTACCACGTCATGGCCGATGGCTCGAGGTTCCCACTGCGCTGGATGGCCTGGGAGAGCTTGCTTATGGTATTACTTGGATATATTTAATATTTTCATCTTAAGTGTATCTAAATAGTTAGAGCTTAGTTGGCTAATAAGTGCACAGATGGAAAACAAAAAAGCCTCTTGTTTGTAGCAGCCCCGACGTAGTTTTAGCCACAGAATAGCCGAATTGGAACTAAGTCTGAGTATAACCCACTTTGGGATTTGGCTGAAATGGTTTAAGTAGACTATTAAAAGGGAACAAAAGGCAATATCGTGTCGGAACGACATATTGAATAAAAGGACACCAGAATAGATTATAAAGAACCTATCCAAATGTTCCAAATACTTAGGGATCCATATAATATGACTATTACCTACATCTAAATCAGTATTAAACAATAGCTTACCTGTTGCAGGGAATGTACTCGCCTGCTAGCGACGTGTGGTCGTTCGGTGTCACAGTGTGGGAAGTGCTCACATACTGCACCGCCAAGCCATTCGAAGAGATGGACGACGACCAGGTACAGGCATTTTTGTAAGATCTGAGGCTCTACCGCGAAATGAAATTCGTTTTCGTTCGTGTATCTCCGTCTCCGTCGCACTTGCTAGTTCGAGCGACAAAGACGGAGATACACGAACGAAAACGAATTTCGTTTCGCGGTAGGCCCTCAGTATATAATCAGGAATTAGTACTCCCGCCAGAAAATACGATAATTTTTCATTGTTCAGCCAAACACTGCTAAAATATTGAATTAAGGTGATTAAACAGGCGTTTTTTTAATTTTTTCAGGGTATTTAGTAATGTTGATAATCAATACTGTAGGTAAATTGATTAGAACGCCATCTTAAGTTAAGCTCGACTTGAAAGTAACATTTTTAGTTTAGTTCCAGTTTTTCAGGATAATATAGGAATAGGCAACTTTTAAATAAGTAATTTATCACTCGACAGCTGTCCGTGTACTCTTTACTGATTTAATAAAGAAGAAAATTCTGTTAGATTGTATGTTTGTATGGACCATAGGCTATATTTTATGCCTGCGTTCTTTGCAATACGCTGGAGAAGCCGCGTGGGCAGCTAGTCGTATATATTTTGATTTTGAGCCTAGAAGCCACTCGGAATTATTTGAAATACAAATGTTGCGTCGGGCAGGTGGTAGCGAACGCGAGCGAGTGGCGGCGCGGCGGGCGCGGCGCGCGCGTGCCGGCGGCGCCGCCGCCGCGCTGCCGCCGCGAGCTGTACGACCTCATGCACGAGTGCTGGCGACGCGAGCCCGCGCAGCGCCCGCGCTTCCACGACCTCCACCGCTACCTGGAGCGCATGACGCACGGCTTCAAACCGCCGCACGCCACCCTCCGCTGAACACTACATCCACATCAACATCATCAATCGATCTCATTATATAGATAGGTATTTAATATAATTCCCATTGAAACCCCGACCCAGTTAGAATTAATATGTACTTAATTTATCAATGTCGATGGACAAATTCGATAAGTTGTTTTGACGACTGAATCGTTATGCTCACGGTCTATATATTTATAGATTATAGAAATTTGTTCGTTTCCGAATCCTATTCAGTAGCTGTCGGCCTAACCATTGGATTCGTTCCAAAACTGAATGGATTTCCGGACTGCTCGATAGGACCATTTTTGGAATCAGCATTTTACATCAGTCCAAATAATTAAGTTGAGGAAAATTACAATTACCTAATTAATAATAATTGTTAGTGCGGACACACGTGTTTTGGATAACTAAACAGACTGATAGGGAAATCGAGCAGTATTACGTTCAGTATTAAATTAACAGTAGGTTAGGGTGTAGGTTAGAGCGTGTTTTATTGTGACACGCAGCTTCGCATGTGACCCGGGCACTGGCCGAGCCCGCCGCCTCGCGGGGCGAACTCGGCGAATGCACAACTGTGCATTTTCATGTTAAAAAACCTCGGCATCCCGATGTTACTGGATACGTCGTATGCCGGTGGTTTGTAATCTAGACGTAGGTTTCTGAATTGCTGTCCGTTTTGATGAGAATGCATGCCGTTGTGAGTAGATATATACAGTTTATGATTTATTTTATTATAATATCGAACTTTGGAAGCGATTCAGGAACCCACCTTAAGCGTAGATTCTCTAATCGGTTTGGTTGATCATTATTCTAGAAACTCACCGAGCCTTGTTATCATTAACCTACAGTATCATCATCATATTGACCTACATCTATGAAAAGATGATTTAATTAAACAGCGTCCATATTAGCAATAACGTACGTGGCTACAGCCTACATAATATCCATCCAGGAATTTCTTGAATTTCTGCGTAGACTATTTATACTCATCTTATTTTTATTGTAATTAAAAAATACTATCTGATTCTATATATTCGATTAGGTACCTATTTACCTATAAGTCAATAAGGATGAATAATGCGAATGGCATATTTTGCGTCAATTGCTCTACAAACTCGTGCATACCAAACCGGCAAGAGGATCAACATGTTTAAAAAAAACCCATACAATTTCCGCGCCCTTCGCCTAGCGCCCCACGATCTTCCACTCTCGCCGCCTTTACGGCACCCTCTACTCGGGGCTACTCGGGTACCGGCGAAGCTCGTCGCTGAGGTAGCCTTCCCTCTACAACGGTACCTACCAAACCACTTGTTCAGAACAGAGCGCGACTTTGGTCAGGCGCTTTATTTACATTTCTATCCAGTACTCAAGTAGCCCCTTCCTAGTATATCCAAATCTAATCCTATTTTTTTAACCTGTTTTAAATGTTAAGGTTATTTATTATACTTCGGAGACGAGTCGTCTCCAGGGCGATGTTGCCCCCTGTGCTTCTTGTTTTCTTCAATAGGCATATGAAAGGTTGCGCTCACACAGCATCCGCAAATATCGATATTACATATAAGCGAATTTAGTAAGAGAGATATTTTAATAGTGAATCGAGACGATCGACATCGACCGTAGTGATGGGCCAATTTAACTGAGGGGAAAATGTTCTGCTTGTATCTATATTTCCGGACGTTACGTGTAACCAGAATATCTGAAAGTTGGATGAAGCCGAATTACTCGTGTTATTCTATAGCTGCATAATATCGTAATAGTAATATAATAAGGAATGATCCAAACGTACTTAAACCTATAAGAATGTCCTGTGTCATCAATGTTCAGTGTAAGGGTATTCTAAGATCCAGTTGTCTCCCACACAGCTCCGATATTTCATCGATGATGATAGGCATTTAATTAAATTACCGAAAAACTCTCGTCACCGTAAAAAAATTAAAAATAACCAGCACAATTCGAGCTTAGCAAACTTTAAGAAGCATCACACTATGTCAATTCAATATTCCGGCTGAAATTTATTTGCAAGACTTAAAACATTTCGTCGTTTAAAATAGCGGGTAGGTAGTTAGTTTTTTCATATGTCGATGAAATAGGGCGCTTGCCGTTCCTCTAAATACGATATATTTAATATTCGAAAACGTGATCCCCTCCTGAAACGCGAGCTAGCGGACCGACAGACGAGGTGTATAGCGAAAATGAATCGGGATCAGTTGTTTTTCTAGTTGGGTACGTCATCATTGTGTGTAGTGTATTTTTTTTTTGTTTTTTCGCTAAAACCCAAGAAAATCACGTTTCTACTTATGCATTGATCAATAAATGATCAGTGATAACATTGTATATTACCTTACTAAAGCATGTTTATCTAAGATAATTTGGTGTGAAACTGAAAGCACTCCGCTCCATTCGGCAGTAGAATTTTGTAGCACAATTTTCATGCAGACCTGTGATTTAATACAAACTATTAGTGGTTTCACTTGCAAATTTCTAGCTAATGTAAATGACCATTACTTTCTAAAAATGTTTGTCCTTACTGATCCCATTCAAGCGACATTCACCACAACATATTTAAATTATAAAGCGCTTTATATGTGTTAAATGATAATTTATTGATTAGTTTAGTCATAATGGGAATACGTGTAGTTCTCTTATCAAGCAATAAATAACTGAATTAGTTGTGAATATGAGTGTTACTAATGATTTAATGTTTTTAAGCATAATAATTAATGCAGTAATAACGCTGAATATCTTGCAGTCTTCCCTTTTCATTTCTACAAGGAACGTCGAATTATTGGCCGGTATTGTTCTGCCTAGTTTAACATTAAAGACTTTCTTTGAATATATTTTGTCACTAAAGCAGTTTAGTTTGTAACCAGGTTCTTTGGGCATTATACATCAAGTGCAACCACTGTGTACTAGAAATATATTTCAGAATCAACCAAACAAGAATAAGGTTTATTCCAAAATTAGTCTAGGTAGACTACGTTAACGTTAAATGTCAGATTAAATCCGTATTCTTGTTTGATCAAATCCGGTCCAAATTTTGTCGTTTCGTTAACCCTTTTCCAGGCTGAAGCGTTATATTTACCACATTTTGCCTGTCAAACATGTATCTTAATGTCAATAAATAAGTACTGACATTCGATTCTCATTTTCCAACTGCCGGCCTGGAAAAGGGTTAATGGGTGCTCACAATTTTTCAAGAGCTGCATTTTAAGTAATAAATCAAATATATTATGTTCACAATCTCGTGACTAATTACAGTTAATATTTCTAATGGCTTTATTATTATTATTATTATTTCTCAATTACCTACAGAAGAGACTGCAAAATATCAAGCAGACCCAATTGGACATTTGTAAATAAGATTGCAGTTGAGACAAGTCCTGCAATGTCAAAATTTATATTACTGTATTGTTTACTGTGTTTATTTAGCTGCACAGAATAAGATATACCTAGTTCGTATCGACGTTAGACATACGGTCATCCATTAATCGTTAATTCACTGCTTGACAGTTTATTTTTTGTTGGAGATGAGCTTTAGGAGGCGGATGTTTAGTTACTTAATATTATGTTAATACCTAGTAGACGTAGTAAAGTCATCTTTGAAATAATATAAGTATTATAGTCTGAATCCTTGACTAGGCAAATAAAATTTGCATAAATATTTTCAAGATGGCTTACATGCATGTTAAGTAGCCTCTTTAAGAAACAGTTGTAGCGACGCCGTCGTAGAATAGGCCACGACTCGTGGAAAAGTAATTATAAGATCTCCGTCAATTTGTTACTCCTTCATTTAAACAATGTCATTCATCGGCGTCCACTTCCTACTAACTTCTGTATCATAACACTTACTTCTTCTCATTTACTTTTCTGCTGGAGTTATAGAGGTATTTAGATTACGAAGAATATTATGTTATAATAATCAATCAACTTAAATTATTGTTGTAAGGTAATTTAATTGTACTGCATGCCAATGTTGATGTCGTCTTAAAGTATAAGCTCGCGTAACGAAGACCCTGTATTAAGTATGCTCCTCATACAATACCCTTATGCACCTCTCGTCACCACTAGCTCTCAACCACCCCTCAATATTTAAGCGTAAATTTAAAAGAAAACAGGTTAGCTAAGGAAGTCGTAGGATAAGGAAGTCCCTGCATGAATATATTTCATTTAAAAGAGTAATTGTAGGTAATTAATATTAGTTATCGTATTAAACGTTTATGTAACGAAACAGTTTCTAGTAAAGCGTGGGTTATGTACAACGAATGAACCTCTATGATACTTACTTCAAAATATCGGTGCTTATTCCGTAAACTATTTGCGAACTGCACTCAAGAGCAAGAAAACGGGTAGGTACATCTACTATACATATACAAACCAGTACCGTTACTTATCTACTGGCAGACAACGAACAGCCTTAACGTTGAAGATAGAAGCATGAAATTTAGTAAACATATTCTTCAAGCTATTCTCATACTTGTTAGCATCGTTGTCTGCCCCGCCACCGGCCCACCGACAGGCGCGCCGACTTGTCTTTGCTCGCTTCACGCGGCAAAAACCTGATGTCCCTATTTGCGAATTTTTCCTCAAAACATTTTTTTTAATTCAAGTCCTGTTAGGCCGAAATAAATAATTCTAAATCGTATCCGGACTCTGACGCATACGATTGATAGATATGGTTTTTAATGATAATTAACTACAAAGATTTCATTTAAATTTGGCAAGTCAACCTACATGTAGTGTTACATATTTATGCAACGGAAACGCGAACGGTTTCCAACTATCGTAATTTAAGAATTCATCAGATCAATTTTATCCTAAGATGTCCAATTGTCCATATTGTTCACCCACATTGAACAATGTATCTAATTGTTCCTGGTGTTATTGAGATCAATCAGTCAGAGTTATTCGGATATTGTTTGATGTTTATATGTATAACGTCTAAGTGTATGCTTACATATGGATATTGGCAGCAAATTATTTTTAAGTCATCTTTACCAAATAACTAACAGCACCACGTTAGTAGTTACCCATAACTCAATCCTCTCTCGCTGCGCTCAAAATGCATGGCAGCCATTCCCGGCAATTTTCCAAAATAATACTTTGTCCGTTACTCCAAATATGTTTTCAATTATAGGTAAGTAGAGATGAACCCAACCCTGTTCCTATTGATATTCTTTACTCCAACCAAAGTGATACTCTTTACTTAAGTAGTACACCTTGATTAAAATCAGTTAACCACTGACAGATTGGATCAAACCTTGGTATAAGTATTCTACCTTAATACCAATGTAATCAAGTCTTTATTACAACCGTTATATTTATAGGCAGCGTGTTTACAAAATAAACTCTAATATTCTGACGTTAAGATAGAGTATCGAGTGAATTAATGCCAAATGTCAGTAGTTAACTGATTTTAATCGTATTGTAGGTCATTATTAATTTTATCATATTGTCATATCATTATTGATGTTTCACGTCGTGTCTAATACATCGTCTAACGTTTTCCTCGTTGAAATGTTATTTACCTACTAATTCTTATTACCAAGTATTCTATTCCTACTGTTGGCGTGTTAGTAGATTAATAGGAGTCATTTTAGCGGGCATTAAAATTTAAATAGTAGGTGTTAAGTGTCACCTCAAGAATCTAACTTTAATGACAAGCAACCAGAGAGTGGGGGCTACCAGCTTCTAAATTATTGTTGGCTGTCCACGGCTATCAGACAGCATTTGTCGTTAATATTTTTTTATAAAAACGAAGATTGTCGATAACCATTAAGAAGCGGGTAGTACTCTACTTATCTTTTGCTATAATTATTATATCACTTTGAGGTTTAAGGCAAAAAGTTGCCAAGTATTATCAGCGGTTAAGACGCCTGCAAAACGACTCCTTTAATAAGTGATGGGACCAATGATTCGTGCACACGGACCTCGGGCCTGGCCCACGCCGCAGCTTGGCGCCCGACGGCGCCGCCGGCGAACGCCCGAGACCACCGTACGGCACTCAGTGCAACTCTAGCAAGTTCGTATTAAAGACAATATTCAATTTTATAACCTACCTATACTCATTTCGGTTGAGTAGATAGCATAATTGCTTAAATTACCGGTGTACAATCAAGGTTAAGAGAGCTCCTTTGTAAGTAATGGACACATACGCTTTTCCTGCAATTAATGCCTGACACAATTCTTGTCATGTAGATATACCCCCCAGGCAGGAGAGAATTCTAGTGGCCATATGTACCCTTGTGATATATGAACTTTTGCCGACTAGAAAAAGAGGTATTTGGTAACCGTCGAGTGCGTAAGACTAACACGATGCGCTCTCGCGCAAATAAGCTAAGCTTGCACCTTGAAAGAGTGAAAGTATTCTCACGAGATGGCTAAAAAACTATCAACATTAATCATATTAATATGTGCTAGTACCTACACTGCGTTTGTATCGTACTATTATCCCCGTACTTATTAACTTGTTGTTAATTTTAACCAATGCAGGACCTATTCATATTTACTGGTGTCATCTCGTTTTAACTTACCGTACTCGACAGGTTGGTACGTAATTATAACTTAGAGTCTGACCAGCGTAGTCGCAACAAAAATATTACAGATTTGAAAAATCTCAATTACCTACCTAATATAAATACTCAAGCTTTTCAACGCCAAAGACGGATAGGTATATCCGCACCACTGGTTCAACAGCAATGACGGATTAATCCGTCAAGGAGTACAGTGCGATAGGAACCTTCATGCATCGACATAAGGTTTAACTCCGCACTAAACGTCATGTTGACGTGGTGTGTAGCTGACAACTTTTGTCTTCGACAGTGTTGAAAAGGTTTTAGGTAAATTTTTGGCATATAAAGAATTAGAAATAAAATCATATGACACCACTCGCTGGTCAAATTCTAACTCCGTTGTATCATGTGCGTACATATATTCAGAACATGTAGCACTCGTGTGATTTAATTAAAGCATATCGTATGTGTTGTTTTGACACGCACACAACCTATTAATCATCTAGTTTTAATATGCTATCTTTCCATTGATGTTGATGTAATCAGTGTTTAATAAACCATCCACAGTTACCTACAAAAAAATTTTAAACAAAATTTTAATTTGAACCTATTAACTTATTTTTGTACGTAAAATATATTGATGAACCATTGTTTTTGTTTTTAAATTCACTTGGATAGCATATTTTTATATTTATGTCGTTTCTATTTTACCACACACTCTATAAATGAAATTCATTCTGTAGGCACAGTATTTATAAATAATCAAAGACTTTTAAGGCAAACGCCTTCTTTTTATGTAATTTTAAATGTTAAAATAAATGTTGAATAACATATCAATAGTGTGGTTTTATTTTAACTTAGTTTATGATATCTGCACAAGGGAGGAATCCAAATAATTTTACCAGCGTATTCATGAGGTCGTAAGGTATAGGTTTCCTAAACAGGACAGAAAAACACTGGTAAAATTATTTGTTGTCCTCCGGAACATCTTGTATATGGTTATGGTACAGTCAAGTGTAAAAATATGCAACCATACCATCGCCAACACAGTCAACTGACCATCCATGCACTTTATGTGCATTGTAATAAGGTTCAATATAAATACAGGATGGTCAGTTAACTGTGTTGGCGGTTGTACAACTTACTCATAATATAACTTAAAATATGTCCTATCGCACTTACGTCAGCGGATTAAGGTTTCGTTACATATTTATGAGAGGATTAAATCGATACATATTTTTGCACTTGACTGTACCTATAGTTACCTTCGTGCGATCTTATCTTATCTTATCTAGCCCTTTCGGGATACACTTCGACCCATTGGGATCTTTTGTGCATTTGCCCTCTCCTTTATAGGCTCGCTCCATAATTTCCACAAAACGGATGATGCAGCTCAGCGGGAGCACCTTGAATTCCTTTGGTTGCGGATAGCCGTTGTCAAAGTGATTCATTCTTTGTCTGGCAAGGCCATGACATTCACACAGTAAGTGTACCTTCTTGCGATAGTCGATAGCGCAATGTCCATAATAGACAGTCCGTTTTGCTAGTCTGGAATGCATAATAGTCAATTCATTATTTACTTGACCAGACAAGCAAGGCAGGCAAGGGCGCAGCAGTGACTAAGTATTTTCAGTTTTTTTTTATGAAAACACTGTAAACCCCGCTCGAGCCCAACCCTTGCCAACCAGGACTTTCTTCTATTCAATCGAATGTACAAAACGGACGTATAAGCCAAGTATAATTATTTCACAGTAAATTGACTGGGTAGTTAATGATTTTTTTCATTTGCAAGTTAAACGCGTTTTAAAGTCATTGGTTTATTTGCGGTAGATATTGTCACATGATTGATGAAGTTTTTGATACAATATACTGCGTCTGTTTATAATAATAATGGTTTCAAAAAAATAAGAATAGTAATCTTGAGGCTTTTCTGCAGGGAGATCAGTGATTCGAAACATGACTAAGCAATTTTCGCTCTATAGAAAAAAATCACGAACATGGGTCTAAAACATATTAAAATTCACTTCAAAAACTTAGTGATAACTTTTTGATTTATTTAAACATACAAAAAATTTAAATTAACAAGCATGATTTCCGCGCTTCGGAACACGCACTTCCATCTCGCTCACGCTTATGCTCATTGAGAGGGAGAGAAGAACATGAACCTAGGGCGCCTTAATGATAAAATCATATGAAATTATAAAGTTCATGTGCGAACATATTGATTTCCCTTCCAAACCAAAATTTCTAAAAACATTTTGTACATAAAGTAATAATAATTAATATTTAAAAATATTTAGAATTTATGTAATATAATGCCGGCTTGAAAGCAACGAATAAAACTTAAGACTAGGAATATTACAACAGATTGTAAAAACATTCATTACAAGACAAACAGTTCTAATAGTACATTACTGCAGACGCCGGGAAAGAAGGGCTTGCCGGGTGAGTAGGTATAGACGGCCGACCGTAGGGAGGCCGGATAGTGATACGAAGCCGGCAAGCCCTTTTCACGGCCAGGCATGTATAGTGCTTTTCTCAAACTTATGCAATGAAATAAAACAATACACCACTCAAAATAGTACATAAATTTTCCCTCCAGTCCTCCATACTTATTGTTTTTTTTTTACGAAAGGCGTCCGAATTTCGCGTGTAGACTTCGAATAGACCCTATTAGGGCCATTATACATAACCTTCTAGAATGAATAAAATAAAGAGGATTTTAAATATTGTCTATTCATTTCTATAATAAATAAAATAAAGAGGATTTTACATATTGTCTATGGTCCTTGGTGACTTACGTACATAGATAATATTTTAAATTTATTCATCAAGACGTTTTGTATCATCAGCTGTTTAGCCTGTAGATGAACACAGACGCCATGTTAACATTAAATTAAATTGCTTACCAGTTCTCTCGAGTAGTTCCGCCCGAAACGTGATACTTTGAAGCCTGTTATAACGCACGTAAGGACGACATTTCATTGCATGTTTGAGAAAAATCAATTTACTTCAATTTCCACGCAAAAGTTAATCGCTGCATTTAGCTTAGCAGTCAGTTACTTGATTTCCGCTAACTAATTAATAAGCAATAATTAGTAAGCAATATAATTTTCCTTTTCAAGTATTATTTATTAAATTTGAGTTATAGCTGTTATAGGTCATTTTATACGGGTGGGCCCTGTAACAGGAGCAAAATATTAAACGGTAGATTATTAAGCAATTATTTCCAAGTGGTTTTAATTGAAAATAGATTTTTTTTTGTTTTTTCTGCTTCATAATAAGTTTACGTGTACTTTTTTACTCTTCTGGAGTGATATAAGTAATTTTTTTTATATAAAAACACAAAAAAAATTGAAAACATCACAAAAATATCTTTTGAAAACAAAAATGCAAAAACTATTCTGACTCGCTACATAATGTTACCTCAAAATCTGCATTGACTACTGTGCTATGATCTCGTGATGCCAAATTACATAACTTTAGATCAAAATTTCTCCGAGTAAAAAGAATTGAAAAGAAATGGACACTAGGGGTTAACTACAGATGCTCTAAGGAAGCCTCCTTTTAAATATTTGCTCCTGTTACAGGGTCCACCCTGTATATGCACATATTTGCAACAAAATCAACGAAAAACATTTGCACGAAAAGTGACTAAACATTTTTACATTATCAAAGATCTACGTTAATCGAATATAAGCATCTACTAAATATTTAAACTCCAAAACACGGCAACAATAATTGACCATATCGATATTGCACTTTAATCAAGTAATAGTACGAGTACATTACATGCCTAGGGCGGTGAATTCGTGAATCCCCAGATCGCAGGTGTTTTTGTGTTTTTTAAATATGCGATCTGGGGCTTTACGAATTACCGCCCGTGGTTTGTCTAAAATTTTACGTCTTGCCTTGGCCAGGAATTGAGATTTTCTCCTCGCATAGCGGGCAGAAAATCCCACTTACGGCCTAGGGTGACGTAAAAACAGTAGTGAAACTGACATTTGACACAGCGTACCGTAAAATAAGGTTACGTTCATTTAATAGGCGGACTTTATTATGATCAATATAGTAGCATGATCGGTCAAGGCTAAGAGAGCTCCTTTGTAAGTAATGGACACATACACTTCTCCTGATTGCCTAACACAATAAGCACATCTGTTCAATATTTAAGCGTTAACAATCCATGTTGGCGTACAGTCAAGGACTTTAATTGTTGAGCCATTTGGGTGGATTGCAAAAAAAAATGTACATAGTTAAGGGTTTTAATCTAAACTATGCCTTAACTTTTTTTCCATTGTGTAACGAAAGTTACCCATATATAAAATGTATGGGTAATTGCCGTTACACAATGGAAAAAAGTTAAAGCGTAGATTAGATTAAATAAATAAATAAATATCGTGGGACAATTCACACCAATTGATCTAGTCCCAAACTAGGCAAAGCCTGTACTATGGGTACTAGACAACGGATAAACATACTTATATAGATAAATACGTACTTAAATAGATATTCAATTATACATCCAAGACTCTTAACAAGATTAAGGCTCTTATAAAATAAAATAAAAATAAAAAAAATAAAAAAGCCTTTTATTTCATGCTTAGTACAATGATAGTTAAATTTTTAGTAACATTTCCCTTAATAATTAATCATATTTTATTTGTAATTATTTTAAATAATTTCTGGTTGACATTTATTCATAATTATATAAATTTATTTCATTTTCCTTTACATTATTACCTTATTTATTTATCACATGCTTAAATCTTAAACTACCTTGTCTGTTTTTTAGTGTATAGCATGAACCCCTCTCAGGTAAAGGCCTCCTCCATTGATTTCCATTTTTCTCTATCTCCGGCTTTTACTAACCAGTTTGTTCCAGCAATTTTTTTGATATCATCCTCCCAACGTGTAGATGGTCTGCCTGAGCGCCGTTTTCCTGAAGGGCCGTTCCATGTAGTGACTTTGTGTGTCCACCTGTTGTCTTGAAGTCTGGCTACATGTCCTGCCCATCGGAATTTTAATTTTTGGGCAAAGCTGAGCGCATCTATGGTATTAGTGATATTTCTTATTTTTGAATGTCGAACCTTGTGTATTTTCCTTATTTTTAATATGCTACGTTCCATGGCTCTCTGACATGTGACTATTTTGTTTCTAATCTTTGTTGTGAATTTCCATGTCTGACACCCATACGTCAAACATGGAAGAAGGCAAGAATCCATAATTTTCTTTTTTAGAGCTACTGGCATATCACTTTTCAATATTTCTTTGTAACTCCAGAACTTGTTCCATGTGTTTCGAGTTCTTCGCTCCACCTCTAGCTCATTACTGTTGTTTTCGAAACTTATCTGTTTTCCGAGATAGATATATTCTTTCACATATTCTACTGAGTTTCCTTCTAAGGTGATGGTTTTTCTTAAGCTGTTTGTCATGATTTTTGTTTTCAGTAAGTTCATTTCTAAGCCTACTTGTCTGCTAGCTGCGTGGAGTGATTCCATCATGTATTGCAAGCTGCTGCTGGATTCAGATAGCAAGACCAGATCATCAGCAAATCTTAAATGGGTTAGGCGCTTTTTATTTATGCATAAACCATGGTTTTTCCAATCTATTTTACTTATCACCAGTTCCAGTACCGAAATAAATATTGTTGGGGAGAGTGGGTCCCCTTGTCTCACCCCTCTTTCGATGGGGAAACTATTACCTGTTGATTCTAATTTTACTTTGCTCATGTTTTTGCTGTATATATGCATTATTACTCGTATGTATACGTTTTCCACTCCTTGTGTTTTTAGTGCCTCCCAGATGCTATGATGGGAAATTGTATCAAAGGCTTTCTGGTAATCAATGTAAGCTATATAAAGTGGCATCTGTTTTTCCTGATACTTTTCTATAACTAATTCTAAAGTATGTATATGGTCAATTGTTGCAAATCCTTTTCTAAATCCGGCTTGCTCGATAGGCTGCATTTTTTCCAGCTGCTTGCTTATTCTGGCTCTTAACTATGTACAATTTTTTTTGCAATCCACCCATTTAGATGTCAACTAATTGGGAAGTTTCCACATGTTAAAATTGATAACGCAGTGTTGCTAAATTGATAGCAAACCATCAAATAAATGTAATTAAGTATAAAGTAAGAAATATAATTAAAATCATAAAAAGATATGGACCTTGAAAGTTTAGAAAAAATATGCATTTTTTTTATTGTCCAAAAGTAAATTTAAAGCTACCAATAGAATCCTTACGCTTTTATAGAATCAAAATTGTATGACAACTATGGTCACAAACGCAGTATTTCACGATTGAAACAACAATTTACTTGATTTTCAATACAACGATTAGTACAAATATTACACTGTGACGTCACAATTCAATGTTAATCAGTATGAAACGTTTTCGGCTGCCGTCAGCGAGGTCTGTCTTTAACTAAATTTTTTGGGTATTTATATTTTTTAATTGTAGTTGCTCCCATACAAAAATTTGTTCCTCTCCAAAAACTGGTTAGAATGGCATCGTAAAAATTTTTAGGACAACCCAATTTTGTTTTTGAAGTGGATACTTCTTTGCTCGCGTTCTTGTATAGGGGTACAGTTCAAAATGTATCACGTGACTTTTTGTAGAGAAGCCTAATCTGATTTCAAATAATTGTTTGTTACATGTTTTAATCCTTCTTTATTTGCCATTAGTTGTTAATCACAAAATGTTATTTAGTTTATGTGGCGGACATGAAAACAATGCTGAAATGACCGCCATTTTCAATGTATAGCCGGGTACTCATTAGCGAGCTGTAACCGTAACATGCGTGTTACAGTACGAGGTTCTAGTGTGTACGCTTGTTACAGTTTAGGCTCACGACGTCGCCGGAACGCTGTCACCGAGCGTACTCATTTTGCGAGCTGTAGGTAACTGTAACCAAACAGATACAGTAACGAGGTTCTAGTGTGTACGAGAAGGCCACTGACAAGCAAGATTGGTGTGAGAGTAGGTACATACCTTTCCCCGTTCCCACTGATTTCTTAATTTTCATGTTCTCCCTTCTGCACGAAGCCAATAAATTAATCGTTTTTTGTTCGCATGCTTTCCCACTTTCATTCATTATACGTCCGATTATAGCCCCAGGCATCTTCTTTCAAATGTTTTTGTAATAATCTTTGTCCTTAGGGTTCCATAGTAAACTATGTTCCCAGTAGGCGTCTATCAGCAAAAGACATTTATCCTCTGACCATTTACTCATGACGAATACTCGTATTAGCTGGTTCGCAGCGGCTAGCAAAAACCTCTCCTCTTGACGTCCATGAGCGCACTGCGAGCGCCCTTTGATTCGCGGCAAAAACGTCGACAATTGTCGGCTCGCTGCGAGTCGCTCGTGTAGCGTTCGTTGCAAGCTCGCGAACCATACGTACACACTATGTTTTTGGTAACAGTAACGGTTACAGTAACATGCAATGTTACGGGTCCAGAAATGAGTACGTTGTAAACGTCGGCTCGCTGCAAGCCACACGCGTACCGCTCGCAGCAGGTTTGCGAACCACGTACACACTATGTTTTTGGTTACAGTACATGCAACGGTTACGGTTACAGCTCGCTAATAAGTACCCGGCTTATCGCGAGTCAAATGAGCTACGTCAGTCAATGTTGCCATATATACCGATTTATCTGTACTTATATACAGATATATACTTTAGGGTTACACCATAATAGCATATTCCTGTGAATTTAACAATTCATTGAAAATGCTTATCTAAGTAGATTTTCCCTTTAGATTGAAATCAATCGCAAATCCATGGGATACAATTTAGGGCGGGGACAGTTATTATTATACGGATTAGTTGTACAGTCGCGGAATGAAAAGGTTAGCCACGTTTCGACCTTATTTAAAAGCTGTTAAGGTCGAAAAGTGGCTAACCTTTTCATTCCGCGACTATACCATTCAGAGTCGCACTTGGCCGGTTTTTTTTATTAGTTTTCCATAGCCAACAAAAATGTATCCACTTAAACTTAATTAACTGTTGTATCTCCGACACAACCCGCTTATTTTTTAGTAGTTAAGCTGTGAAGTTTTCAGTATAAAGTGAGCTCTAAATGGCTCAACAATTAAAGTCCTTTGTACAAAATTCTATCAAATTAATGTGAACAAAATTTACGATAAGAAGTTTTAATGTACCTTCATCATTCGGCTCTCAAATAAAGTTTATATTTTGCTACAAACTAACTTCTAAGAGACGCTATTTACAACTAAACATATTGGAATGTAGGTACTTTAGGCTCGATTGAACCAAACTGGAAGAAGGGCTTAACATAAGGTTAAGCGTAAAATAAAATTGTACTTGTCCTAGACAAAAAAAAATACTCTTGTTTGTTCGAAACCACACTTAGGAACATACATAACATATTATTATCAATACAAAGTGAACTTAAATTAAATTTAACAGTAACATTACATCTATTATTGTCTAATAAAATATTCTATTCTGATATTAGGTAGTAGAAGTAAATTATTCCAGTGGGTTCGGTAATCCTCCTCTGATCCACAAGTGATCAGACAGCGGAGTACAGGGACTGTTCCGAAAGTTTTAGCTGCTTCTTTACATATATTCTATAATGTCGACGCAGACGAAAAATATGTATTAGGTCAATGAAATAGATTAGTTTGCAGAGCGGGTGTCACTTCATATAAAACGCGAACTAAAAAATATGAAGCCCCTTGTCATTGGTTGTTTTGCTGAAGAAAATAAGTATTGAAATCACCTTTGTTATAGTATCAACAATAATTATAAATTATAAAACATATCTAGGGCAGAAGCAGTTAAAAACTTTCGGTACAGCCCTCGTATAATACAAGTGTAGTCTGACACATCAACCACAGCATTTTCAATTAAGTAGGCCAAACGACGAAACATAGCGTATGATAGTAAGAATTTGTTTCGGAAAATTTATGTTGTTACCATACCAATAGATCGAATCTGTGTG
Organism: Epinotia nisella; assembly: GCA_932294315.1. Lineage (NCBI taxonomy): Eukaryota > Metazoa > Arthropoda > Insecta > Lepidoptera > Tortricidae > Epinotia > Epinotia nisella. The sequence continues at coordinate 15,257,950 of OW028673.1, read as the reverse complement.
GTAGATTATATAATATAAAAAGATCGATTGATGATCAAAGCTAATTCTGCTAAGCACCAGTGCAAAGAAACGCGCAATAAACGAAAATTAAATGGCAACATAATTTTTTATTATTCTTAATTAATTCACGAAAAGTTAACTAATTTTTTATTTACTGTAGAGAAATGAGAAGGTTTGCCCTTTTTCAAGTTTACTTCAATGCCATTAAGGTATATTTAACTTTATCTCGTAGATACTCTAAATATGAAGCATATAAATTGTTCAGTTTCCTCATATTAAAGAGAATATATATAGTCCTTGCCTTATCTTATCATTTTCTTGATCACGTTTCTAGGCATCCTGTACAACAAATCGTTGGCTTCCTTCCTTATTGTTACTAATGGCACCAAGCTTGGGTGGATAACAAGAACATTACGTATCTATACCAATCAATCGGTTAAGTAACCGCAAATTGATTCGATCTACAAACTTCATCAAGAACATTCAATTCAAATTGAGTATTTTTTTAACAATATAGCTTAACAATTGGCTGTCTGCTATTAATTACCTATTTAAACACGCCAATTAGAACTCCCTACCCAAACGGTCACTTTAAAAAAATACGTACAAAATATTTATAATTTACGATACCCACCATACTTTGAAAGCACCTATACCTCATTCTATATAACATTAGCATTTTAACGAACAAATTCATCTATGTTACTTCGTTCATTTAGGATATCAAAGGGAATATATTATTGTACCAGTTTTACTTATTTCAATTATTAAGTGCTTTTCTAACATAGCAATACTCATGTTTTTGCGTTTCAAAATGGTTTTCCTAGAAATCGCACAACGATTAACGCACGATTTATTTAATCCTATAGGCCTGTTTCAATAACCATTCTTAAACTATTGTACGTGCTTAAATGTTACTACTACTATATATACTATACAAAACAAAAGTTACATACGTGTGATCAATGTAATGTAATACAGGATTAACTAATGAGTACTCCATAACACAACTTCGGACGGTTTCGGTTCCATAAATTACGGCAAATTCATTCATTCATAAAGTCTATGCGGCTTAATACAGTATAAAAAGGTACAAAGGTGTAAAAAACAAAATTACTAAGATTAACAGAAATTCTAGAAACTATTATTTGGAACCAACTGTTGTTTCTCTCTGTAACTGCTTTGTCTGTGTGAGGTGTTCAATAAAGAGTATTTGTATTGTATTGTATTGTAGTGTGGAAAGCAAAAAAAAGTACATAGTTAGAAGAATTTTAAACTACCTACTCGTATGTACAATTTTTTTGCTTTCCACCCAGTAACAGTATTACGGCAGACGAAGAAGATTCAAGGCAAGCAGATGTTTTGTTGTTTCGACAACTATGGCGCTTCGTCGAAAAAAAAACGTACGTCGTAGTTGTACGCACTTTTAGTCGTTGTTGGCACCGTGGGTACGTCTACTCGCGACGAATTTGGTCGTTCTTGACATTCAATTTCTAAAAAAGTCATATTCAATTAATATACGGTATTGTCAACTGTCACGCTTTGTAACGAATCATAACACGACCACAGAAATCATTGCAAGAACTCTGACCGCCGGCCGCAATCCCTCCTCTCAAAAGTACATTTTAAAAATTAACCAGGCTCGGGGTGATATATCTGCCATATACGGCCCATCAAATTGTACTTTACGGGTAATGCTATTGTCATTTACAAACTGCCAAGATGCCTGACTGCCAGGTTAAGGTAACCAAGTGCCAAGTTGTATTAAAATCAAGCATTGTAGTGAGGTACGCGAACACTGTATTTTGTCGCCAAACTAACATAATTCCCAAGTCTGTTTTTTTGTTATCAATTAGATCACACTAAATACTAACAGTGAAAAATATCTTCTAATGGTTTTTGATTTTGGTTTATGAGTAATTGACTTTTTGTAAGGAACACGTGTGAAACTTTGAATAGAGTACACAAGTAATTGTTTTCTTCTATAATACATCGCACTTGATTTTTGAAAAAGTTTCCTATCATTATCTAATAGTTTTGTCAAGAGTTTACGTCAGCAAACGCGGATTAGAAAAAAAACTCCGAAAAGTATATTCAAGCGATCCAAGGCTACTAAAATGTACTTTTCAATTCTAATAGATTTGTCAATAGTATTTTAGTTTAACGGAATACTATTATGTAATCGTTTTACTTAAGATCAAAACTTTTTCAAACTATGATCACTTGATTACCTTTGATAGTTTTTAATACAACTCAGTAACCAAAATCCATTTGTATAATCTTTTAGAGGAAATATTTTTTTTTACTCGTTTCAGATTATAGGTACTGGGTGAACTATTCCATACATTTTGCTCAGTTAAGACTGACAAAAATGTACGAACAACTGTTTTTTTTGCATAATACAAAGTTGGTCCCATAGTAATAGTTGCTCAGAATCATGGATAGATTCACATTTTACTATTTTGATTCTAGGATTTAATTTCACCCTGTTTATATATATATACTGACGTTATCACTTGACGTACCGAAGTGTTAGCAAATGAAAGGGGATGTTTTAATAGTTAAATGCGATACTCTATTGAAGAAAAATATGGCTTTTATAATATTTCGTTGGATTTACAATGGTCGTTGTTATAACCCTGTGTAATACCTAACCCAACGTCAAAAATCTGGTTTTTTTTTTGTTGCCCGTTGTACTCAATATATTGTAACAGACAACAAAAAAACGCGCACTTAGGAATTATCGAAGGTTTATTATTCGGTGGAGAGCATGGAATGTGGAGCCACAATCGTAAAAAATCATCTCATCAACGCTCACGTACTCTTCAGACATTTTATGTCTCTTCATGATTTACCTCTTTTTTTAATGATTGTCTGCACATTAAGTCATGAGTTGACGACTCTAAGACATGACTTGATAGTTCAATTCTCCCAGTCTATATGCTTATGGGCCAATCAACTATTATTGTTGCTCGTTGCCGTGATTACGTCCCCTGGGTCACTCTGTAAAACTATGATTTTATGGGGCTTAAAGCCATTAAACACATGTTTTTGTTATGTTCGTAAACCCATTCCATGGTGGGGCAACTGCTTAGCATGATAGGAGCCCAATTTATAGTATTTTTTCTAAGAAACTCTGTCACTGTTGTCTTTTGGCTTACCGGGGCAGAATAACAACAAGAAAAAGTTGATTGACCCTTATATCGGTTTGGTATCATATAGCAAAATTCGCTAAGTTGTCATTCTAGTTATTAGTGACTTTACCGTAACTATTATCTTACAATTTTAACGGGTTAATTCACTGTTTAATACACATTTATTAACTAAGCATTTCCCTTGTTGGGTGCAGCAGGTAAACTATCTGTCAGGGTATTTTACGGTATTATGATATTCTAAATAAAACTTTATTTTCACTTACTCGCTTTAATAAAACAAAAAAAAACTAAGTGAATTTCCCTTTGTAAACTTCTCACAAAAGCTCATAATATAAAAACAAGATATCGATGGCTTTAGATTTATCGATTACTTTTCACACCACTGGGATATCGACCTTTAGTATCGACAATTGCCTATCATTTTCTCGTCTGTGTACGTCGTATTTACCAGATCCTTACCACCCCAAAATCAGTGCTGTGCGATAAGGACAACTGAAGCTCACACTAAAAGTCCGATGTAAAAAATCATAATAATCGAGGTTTCGTTCTCAACTGTTTCCTCCTCCGAAACTTGATCAATCATAACAAAATTTTGGGAAATGAATAAGAAAGAAACATTCAATGTCGGGATGTTTTGATTTTTGCGCTTATTGTTAAGAGATTTGTGTAATAGGCGTATGTATGCGGACTATGTAATTGGGCCGTTTTAAGCTTTATTAGAAGTAACCTAGAACTTATAAAAATAAGAATATCAAAAAATCAAAACATACCGAAATAGATATTGGTGATATTGAGCTTATTTAAAAAAAAAATCTTCGGTCAAAAACCTCGGAGGAAACAGTCGAGAACGTTTGTATGGAAAAATTACCAGTGGTCTTTCCTCTTGATCATGAATATCATGATCATGATCTCTATTGAAGTAAAAAATACATTCAATTCAATCGAAAGCATAAATATTACTAGTGGCTCTATGACCTGTAGAAATAGCAAGCCTGTCCGTTTATATACCTTTTTTTTTTAATTTCGAAAAAGTGACTCAACAAAATAAACTCTGTCATTAATGAACCTGCTCACTAAACTTCACGGGAATCGTTTGAGAAATGCGACATGTACGAGTAGAGGAGATAAGCGGGACTGACACCGGACGCCGGACAGACAAACTATTTTCGGCCCTAGCTGATAGAACTTCCTTCGCTTCGCTCGCTCGTTCGAAAATATTCTGTGTTAAAAATACTCATTAAGCTGTAAAAATCTAAGTACTGTCCAATAGCAAGCATTGATTCTACAAAATAGTTAGATTACAACACTTACTCACCTGACAGAACAAAATTAATGATTTTATTAACCGACTTCAAAAAAGGTTTTATGTTCAACTGTATATTTTATTTTTTATGTATGTTCGCCGAACATTTTTATTCGGAAATGTATACTCCTGAGACGGTCCCATTGTCTCCAAGTCAGGATCTGATGATAGGATCCCAGAGAAATCGAAGGCAACCCTCAAATTTTACAGGCACATATTACGTGTTTCATATATTTTTTCTAAAGCTATTCAGGTACCTATTTGCGTCTGGTAGTCATCACTTCATGTTGGTGGGCTGATGATGGAAGGTACAATTCCTCAACGGTTAGGAGTTGGAGGATATTTTTTTCAAATTTTATAGGTACGTATAGACCTTTAACCGTATTCTTTCAAGTTATTCAGGTGAGCACAAGTCAGGATCTGATGATGGGATCCCACTGAAATCGAGGGCAAATTTTAAAGGCACGCGTGTGTTATTTCGGTATTTTCTATTATAACTCGTGTATTAACCCTCGAAAATCGCAATTTTGGTGAAGTGGAACTGATGATGAAGACCACAGATGACTTGTGGAACTTCTCAAAGATGTAAAGTACGTAAAATATTGTATATAGCAAGTGTAGCAACTAATGAAGTGTCGATTCTGAGATCGTTGAGGAATCAACGGAACCCCTCAATTATTATCAGCTAACATATATAGCGACTTGGATATTTTTCTGTAATAATCAACGCATTTGCTCTCGGAAAACAATTCATGTGGTAAATTGGAAAGGAAATGTGGAAAATTTTATGTACCTATGTGGCTTGGCGAAGTACTGAATTGAAGTCGATTTAAACTTTGTTTTTAAAGTAAATTATTCAGGAAGCGGTATTTAAAAACTAAAGCACAGCTAAGCCTTCGAACTAACCCTGCGATTCGCGGAAGTCTTTCAATGTCAGGTTTTATATTAAAAACACACAAACACAAATATCCCTATAAATAATTCCAGATCTTTAGTTTGTGTAAATAAGCTATCGTTTCAATTATACATACAGCGTAAATAAATAGTATATTATGTACACTTAGGACAATTTTTCGTAAACTAACGTGTAGTGTTGTTATCCTTATTCTAGAACATTTAGAATTATATCAGACAGCTGCCTTAATTAATACTAATATTCGATATAAAGATCTATCATTATCATAAGTTCAAGCATTTTTAGGAAGTTACAGTTGTCTCATGCATGCAAGCTAATGAGTAGCTATACTTAGAACCGTGTCAACTGTTATAATTATAAAACTTGGCAAATTAATCGCGCTTGCGTTACATTTGAGGATGAGTCTCATTACGACAGAGTACTAAAGTATCACGAACAATATCGCTGACCGTACATTCCTTGTAAAGTTGCCGTTGCGTTGTACCATGATGAAATACTCTACATTTTATGATCTGATAAAGTCCCACTGATTCGTCGCTTGGTTGTCGCATATGACCATGAGTAGAGGCTCCGACCTGTAGGCACGCTCGACCCCGAGGCACATGCCCGCCGCCTCGTTGTATATCGGGCTTCCCGCCTGGCGAACGACAACATTCCCTTGAATTCCTCTTTTTTATCACACAAAGCACAACGTTGCATACGTATTTATACATTTTTACTTTTATGAGATTTTTTTTTCGTTTTTTTTATATATACATATATGATTGTACGGTCGACGCCAAAAATACGTTCACACTATTCGCCTTATTGCAATGGAATAAGGTGCAAAAGTGTAAACGTATTTTTGGCGTCGACTGTACATACAGGGTTTCTCAAAACTTTGCCACACGGAGGGAAAGTACCTTAAATATTGAAGATAGGAAATTTTACTGAAAGAAGACTGCACTTTGATTTATAACATAATTGGAACTGCATTCGAAGATTTTTGAATAATCACCTGCCTTAACCTGGAATTGAACCCACCAAATAAGAAAGAAAAAACATATTTTTATTTTTACGATAGGTATCGATCGAAAGGGTTACTAATTAGAATTATTTTTTCTTGAATAACACAGCACCTAAAGGAAGACCATGAAATTTCATTAAGACGTATTGTATGGTACCGTATGGGATTTTTCATTTTTTTTGTATACTGTGCCAATTTTTTTTAAATAAAATAATGTCTTCTTTTGGTAAAATTTCCTATCTTCAATATTTAAGGTACTTTCCCTCCGTGTGGCAAAGTTTTGGGACACCCTGAATATGGTGTGAATGTGTCTATCTCGTTCTACCTGCCTTGCAGTAGATCACTTACGGTAGACAGCCATTGATTGACACCGAAAATATTCATTCATATCCACATTTGCAGGCTTGTGTATTGTTTTGAAAGCTTGAACGTGAACACGCTACAATGGTTTCGTCTCTAACAGTAAGTATGTTACCATAATTATACTCTAGCGATAGCGGCACAAAGGCCTCCTCCTCTTCAGTGGAATTTATATTAATTGAAATAGGAGCAGAGATGTTGCAGTTGACTGTTCGTCCATTATTAAAACAAAAGAAACTCACTAATCACTTTCCTAATATAGTTGAATTTAAACTTTCGTGGGTCATGTTGAAATAATACTAATAATTAAACGGTTGAACTCACGTATTCAATGTCACTACCGGCGTCATATTTCGAACTCTTCGGGAGTTCTTCATTAGGATGAGTGTTTTCGCTTGAATCACTGCCCGCGCTCGCTCCGACCGCTAAGCCGTGACGCACGCGCCGACGGCTCAAGGGGAGGGGGGCAGTCTTGCGCTGGAGTTGTTGTATGAGGTTACGGCAGGGCAGGAGATCGTCTGGAGAGGCGTGTTGGTATTACGGTGCGCCACTCTCCCTACCCCCTGCGAACTTGGCGGGGCCGTTCCGCTGAAACGGCATTGGTGGGACCGCAGAGGAAGAGGAATGCCGGTATTACGGTGCGCCGCTTTCCCTATCCTCTGCGGCCGATATGTGGTCCGTGGCGGAACCACAGACCTCATCCGCCACCGGGTGCTGGAATTTCCCGCACCCATGATCTCCTCGTAGCGGACTCAGGGGGGTCCGCTACTGAACTGTTGGAGATCGAGGAGGCAGGCGCGCCCAAACATCTGGCGTGCCTCTCGTGGAGGGCCCTCGGGCATCCGCGAAGGAGCCGCTCGTGGGCGGCTGCCGCCGGCGGGGTCGCGGATGTGTGCGCAAGCGTTCCCGTAACCTCGCCACAAGGCGGCGTGACGGCAAGTGGGGGGGTTTTTAGTGGGTACACCGTGGGTCTCATTAGCCCATACGGGAGTCCCACATAACCACTCGGGTCACCCCCTGCACCCGGGTGGTATGCGTAAAGCATTTTCCCCCCCGAATCAAAAAAAAAAAAAAAAAAAAAAAAAAAAAAAAAAAAAAAAAAAAGGGCAGGAGATCGTCTCCTCCGATAGACGATACGCACACCGAATTCACTGTGTCCACGGGATCATCCTGAAGAACAACTCCCGAAGAGTTCGAAACATGTCGCCCGTAGTGACATATAACGCGTGAGTTCAACCGTTTAATTATTAGTATTAATCCTAAAATAGTTGATTAAAATTTTATTACCAATTTTTCATGTATGCTGGGCGGCTAAACGGCTAGAGGCTGTTTGTGTTGTGGTGGAACTTACCGAGGCCTTGTGTTTCCATTCCTGCGAGCCACCGAGCTCGTGGCACTTGCCCAGGGTGGGGGCCACGTTCCCCGTCGCGTCCAGGCACAACGTCCGCCCCAACACCAGTTCGTTCCGATTCGTCTCAAACCACATCTGTACATCATTATTTATATATGTAAATATGAAGATAATACTTTAAAGAAAACCACCTTTGAAGCATTTTACAAATATGGTGCCTAAGCCTTTGATTAGCCTAATGGTAAGCCGGCACCGTAGACTATGGACACTTTCGACACCAGGAGTTAAGCCGCGCTCTGGTGATCGAATCGCACACCACCGAGGCATGCGGCACACAGAAGTTGCGTTAAGATTCTATAACGCCGCTTACCGCTGATTACCACGATTCGGCCACCAGACCGCGGTTTTAAACCAGCGTATTGCAGACCTTAGGGCCTAGAGGCGACTATAAAGTCATGTCTTTATCCAATAAAATATGATGCTATTGTTGATTCTTACATTGTTCAAGGAACGTATGCAGCTGGACAGGATCAGGCCGCTGCCCTTACTCTTGATGTCCTTGGCGCTCTGTACGCACAGCGACGTGTTCTTCAGTCGTATTTGGAACGAGTCTGTGTAGTTGCGCTGCCTGTAATAGTCGATTCAAATCTTTATAATAATAGGTTCTCTGTTAGTTTAATGAGTAGTAGAAATAGAAGCAAACGGCCATTAAATGGCAAAAATAATCCCTTTAACCGCTTAGAATTTTTCACCGGTCATGCTGTTGTCGCCGCCGATACGAATGTACACGAGCATTCGCATACCCAGAGTAAGGCTTGCATATGCGTGTCGCTATTAAAATATGAGAAAAAAAGCAAATCAAAACTTTGTCTTAAATATCAGACTGCTTATCTCTCATGTCGATGAGCAGGATATTTTGTCTTATAAATCAGTTTATGACTGATAAAATGTTAAAGCGTCATATTTCTCGACTATTTCTTTGGGTTTTGTATATTGGTAACGTAAGAATAATTTACTTTTACTTTAATCATCAATGCCAATCAATTAGTATAATTAGAACCATGCAGTTGCATTGCTCAAATAAATCACGATCGAGTGACATTAGCTGTTGGGACGTTTCACACTAAAATCTTTAGTCGTTAATAATGCTTCATATTGTATGCAACAACAGAATTTACATAAAGTTGAGTAATACTATCTCAATGATAAACTACGCTGCACGGAATCACAGAATAAATAATAGTACTTATGTACAGAAGGACTTATATAAACGGTCTAACAGTACCGATATTTGACAGCCAGAAAACTCAATACACGCCATCCCACTCTGCCGCACAGCACGTGCTCTTTCAGAGTTAAGGTTGCCAACTTTTGTGTGACACTGCCAGTGAAAACTATGTGCGAATGGCAGTGTCACTGTTCGGCGGTGTCGAGGAGGCTCGGAGCCGAGTTTTGCCGAAGTCGCAAGTTGGACAAGTCTGGCGGAATACACGATAACACGCTCAAATGACCAGGGAGCAGCCAATAACGATCGGCTCGCCAACTGACCTGGAATGCCACGGTTGAAACTTGTTCTTATCCGGGTCGTTGAGGGCAGCCATCCTCCTCTTAGCCGTCGTGTCGTCGCCCATCTCCAGTTCGGGGTAAACGTTGTCCAGGTACCACTTGAAGGACTTGCACTGCAGACGCTCGCGAAGCGCTTTGCGGTCGGAGAGGTCGCCCACCGCCACGTGCGCCGCTGAAGGGTTCTGGTGTATCACTTTCTTCTGCAACATTTCATTGGAACACGTGATATATAAATAAAGAAATATTAGGGGTCAATCTTACGCAAATCCAACTTGCACAGTCACGAATTTTAATTTGGGACACACCGTAGGTGTCATAAAGTCTGCCGTGCTCACAACTTACGTTTATACGTGCCTAAGGGCAACCGCTCAGAAACGTCAACCGGGCGGAACAATTCAAACGATCATTTCCAATTTTTTCCGACTAATTATCACTCGTGTTTGTGGCCCTGTCTTCTCTCAGGCCATTTTTGTCATTTGCAAACTTATAGCATATATAACTGGAGTAGCCTTATGTCGTATTTGCGTAAAAATGTCTGCCGAATTTTGCGGGGGCGGGGGGGAGCAACTTAATAGGATATTGAAACTCTAATTGTATATGAAAGCTTCAAGTGGTTGAACGTTTATAATATCAAGTGCTTACAGCATCATGTGGGCATTTTTATAATCAGTGTTCTTTTGCGAGGCGATTTTGTGAATGACCATTAATCAATTGTGAAATTGTCTTTGTATTTTTTGCAAATTGTGCAAGGTTTTCTACAGAGGGGTAAATTATTGAAAGGCTACTCCAGTTATGTATGCTCTAAGTTTGCAAATTATTTTATGCTCATCACACAATATTTGCCCTTACCGGGATTCCAACCCAGGACCTTCAGCTACTTAGGTAGAGTCACTTCTCACTAGGCTAACCGGTCGTCACATAAGTATGAAGCGTCTTTTATTACCTCCGGGCTGTACTCACAATGTACTCGTCCATCCACACGTAGGCCATCCGCATGGAATTGTGCAGCATGTAGTCCTGCTTCTCGCCGAGCCCATAGGGCCGCCGCTTGCGGAACACGTGCCCCACGCGGCTGCACGGCACCAGCTCCAGGCTCCCGCCGCACATCCATATCTGTGGTGCGGAATCGATATCGTTATATTGTTTGGGCATAACAGAGAAGCTAAAAACATATAAACTTTTTTTTTCTGTCGGTAGTCGCCACTGGCTTTAAATAATTAAAATGTCGGGTTTTGTAGAACCTTAAACCCTTTCCATGGGCCGTATTTTACGCTTATTAGTAGTTTATGTTGTAAGACTTTTTCTAAGAAACTCTCATTGTTTAATGAGAGTTTCTTCATCATGTTTTTCTTTGGGGTAATAGTTCTAGCGCAAGAAACAAACAGGATTCCTTCAGTGACGCGAATGGTTAGCTAGTAACTCGTCCTAACGTGTCTCAATTTGGTCATACACTTGGCTGCTCTAACGCGGAACCACCGTGCTCATTGTGGTCGATACGTTAGTGTTCACTGAGATAAGTCTATTCACTTTTGGCCTTTTAATCTCAAATTAGGTCTTTATTTACTTTATATTGATGTTTTTAGGGTTCCGTACCTCGAAAGGAAAAAACCGAACCCTTATAGGATCACTTTGTTGTCCATCCGTCTGTCAAGACCCTTTTTCTCAGGAACGCGTGGAGGTATTAAAATTTATATCAAATACTCAGGTCTACTGTCTCTTGGAGCTGTACAAAAATCAAAATTCTAAGCCAACGCAATCAAAAGATACAGCCGTTTATGCCGCAAATTTCATAAAAGAAGCAACCTCTTAGCACAGATAAAGGAAAAATTGCGAAATCCGTAATTTTTAACTTACATCATATAATAAAAATACCATAACTATGACTCGATTGTCGTGATGGGTGAACTTTTACTTATATACCTACAGGTTTGTATGGAACCCTCGGTGCGCGAGTCCGACTCGCACTTGGCCGGTTTTTTCGGGGTAACTCCACAAATAGAGAAGTCGTTTTCAAAGCACAGAAGAGGTGTCTTAGAGCCATGTATGGTCTCAAACCGACTGACGTTGAGTACCTTATTACAAGGACTCTAGAATTTTTACGATGCCCTCTCTATTCAATATTCATCTATGAATCCATTATGCTTGTCAAAAACAATACGAACTTATTCAAAAAGAAAAGTGATGTCTCTAATAGAAACTAGAGAAAGAAACATACTGTAAATCGTTGCATGGTTCCTGCAAAGACAGCATGCAAAAAAGTGTGTATCGTCTGGCTAGTAAACCGACCTTATAACCTGAAGTAACTAATAAAATATGTAAGAATTAAAAAATTAATTAATTACATTATTAATACGTAAATGTGACTAACTTTTCAGATTATTTTAATGATAAAATAGATTGACATTTCTTTGATTCATTCAATTATATATTTTTTATTCTTATCATTTCTCTTGGCATATTTTATTGATATTCTTAAGATTTCTATTACATTCATTTATATAATTGTTTTGTCACAGATTGTTTAACTGTCATTACTAACCTTACTATAGAATTATAATTTGTACAAAGGCACCTCAATTTTGTATGATAATGATAAGGTAGTTTAGTATTCATTTCAAAGTTTTTGTACGCCTATCGGCAAAACATATACTGTAAAAAAAGACCACCACTGTAACTACCTATGTTTACAAATAAAACACTTACTTACTTACTATCCCTGCTCAAAGAATGAATCTGGTCTTGGTGTGAGATGTGATTTCGTTTTATTTGAAGGTCATCCCTAATTTGGAGTAAAAATGTTACTAACAAGTACGCAAGGCGCAATCTGAGCCCTTACCAAAATCGGTACAGGGTCAAGCCCCCACAAACTACACTTCTACTACAGAACTACTGAAAATTTATAAAAGCTATTGAAATGCTTGAATTTTTTAACACCAAGATGCAATCGGTAATTTAATGCTTACCCTGAATGAAATCTCGAGGTTTTCGCCTCCCCACACATTCATGCCGGAGTCATATTTGCCGATGTAGTTGAAGTACTGCCGGTATATCGCAAATAGTCCTCCTGCCATTGTCGGGGACTTGATAGATAGCACGAAATCTTCGTCCGCTTAAAATACGATAAAACATGATACAGCGGGAACAAATCTCTAAGAGTAAATTATCTCAAACTATATACTCTGAACATAAGGTAGTCTTTTTTGCTTGCGTTTCATCATATCAGCCGAAAGACTTCCACTGCTGGACATAGGCCTCCCCCAAAGAGTACCACAATGACCGGTCCTGCGCCACCCGCATCCAGCGGACTCCAGCGACCTTGCGTTTATTCTACATGTATTACTGCTAGTTTTGTTGCAACGTTACATTTGGGTAAGGCCGTCAAAATTTGCGTTTTTTTTTAACGTAAATTTGCTTTTGTGGTGTATTTTGTATGGCGTGTAACACAAAAGTATCACAAAAGAGCCAATTATACAAAACAAAACGTAACACAAAAGCAGACTTATGTTCAAAAAAAGGCCTTACCCATTTATGAACATTAGCCTGGTAGCCGGCAAAATAACTTTACAAAGCAATAATTAATGCATGCGACCGAGCATCCGCTTACCTCGGCCGAGCACGCCTCGCCCTAGCGTGCGCGCTCAGTGTAGACGTGCCTCGGGCGAGCCACGCTTCGCCCGAGGCATGCGACCGAGCATGCGTCCGTTGCCTCGGGCGAGGCGTGCGGCCGAACATGCGTCCGTTGTACTCGTAGACACAACTAATCAGTCACCGGGAAGTTGGTCAACAAACTTGCAAGATTTGTCCCTCACTAATAAACGAACAGGTCAAATTAAATAAAAGCTTGTAAAAATGTATAGCGATGTCGGTTTTATCGGGAATTTCATTCAGAAAAAACAAGCTCTAAGGTTTAATTATCATCTCCAAAGCCACAAATCATAAGATTCATAAGCCATGGGTTGAACATTAAGTCACGTTGACATTGAAGGTGATTTGCCATCAGCTAGGGGAGACAAAAACAACAATAAAGAGACCGGCCACCTTGAGGTCAAATCACTTACTTTTCAATGTTCCTTTAGGTAGACTGTCCCATTTAAAATGAAGTCCCCAATTGAAACCACCTCGTACCAATGGGCTTGCCGAATACTCAAAAGTGTCAGCGTTGATTACGTCGATAACAGGCGCCACCGCTCTCGACGAATAAAAGGTGTTAGTCCCGTCCACTCCTTCCGCCAACCTTGCCAGGAGCGGCGGCAGCCAATCAGTGTTGACCTCAATATGAGAGTCCAAAAACACCAATACCTGTCGAATAACATTTTTAATAAGGATGGTAAACCATTAAGCCGAATTGATAATACGAAACTACTTTCATGCATGCAAAATTTTATTTAACTGAAATAATTTAACGTACGAAAGTAAAATCAAGTGTCGTGTTATCAGAAGCTTTCGCGACATCGCCTTGCGTTAACATGGTTAAACTAGTTACATGACGTTCGTTTTAACGAAAACAATTTTAGACAATGTATTAAATCTTACTTCTCCAATGCTATTGTCGGCCCCATGCAACCTCGCGCGAATGAGTCCTTCCCTCCTGCTTGTTCGTAGAAGTCTTATCATAAAACCATTTTTAGATACATTCCTATCAGTAGGTTTCTTCTCACCATTAGGATCATCAATGATGTAATCAACGACATTCTCCACGTCTATATTGTTGGTATCAAGCATTTCTTCTTCCCTGCGCATTTTACTGTTAAGCTCATTGACACCTTTCTGGATGTCATCGTGAAGACCTTCTATATCACTATAATCGTCAACCAAAATTATTTCTTTGAGATGTTTCTGGTCTGTTCTATCTAATATCGAATGCACGGAACGCATAAGGGTTTCAAAGTGTTCATTGTAGAAACATATAATTATTGATGCCTTTGGTAGTATATCAGCATACTTCCGAATACGGCATCTGCAATTATAAAAGAAGGCATAAGTAAAATCTATTATAGTATCAGAATGGTATCGTTAAAAACGATTCTGGAGATACCGCTTTCTTTTTAAATTAGTGCGGTACTTACAATTTATTTCTTGTATCTGGTACTCCTCGGTGATTTCCTATTCGTTGAGATATAAGGGTATTAAAAGCATGCAAATTGTACCCCTTGTCACGAGTTCTAACATCCTCGGCATTGCGTATCAATCCGAATTGACCGTCTGGAACATGCAGAGGTGAAAAAGTTAATGTTAATTGGATTACAACATAGACGAAGAGATTAACTATGGATTTGCCAGAGGTTTAGCTTGTGCACTTTGTGAAGCATATGGCAAACAAATTATTTCGCTCTTTTACGATACGTTCTACAATTACAACAATATTACTCAATAACACTATAATTTCATCGTACGTCGTATAAAATTTTGCGCGATTTAGTATGTATATGTAGTGCATGCATGCCACAAGCGGATAAAACGTATATGTACATCATTGACAGTAGGTAGGTATCCTAAAGATGGACCAGATACACGGCAAAGGTTAAGGCGTTGTCACGTCGGGGAGGCATCCACTAGAGGCGAAATATCCGATTTTTAACGCCCAAGGCTTTATATCTTATGTATTTATTAAATTGTTTGTAATGTTTAAGGATATATTTATTTAAACTATATTGCAGACTACATGACGTACAAGAGGCGGAATTAATGCCCGAAGTGATTCTCCAGCAGCCAATCGCAGAGCTAAACAGAAAAGCTTAAATGTGCAGGCATTTGACTAAAAAACGAAAACTCAGTAAACCAACACTACGTAAAATCATTTCATATTACTAATATTTCAATTCATATTTAAATAATATTATATAATACAATATTCAGATGTGATTGATTTTAACTTTTAGTTTTTCGCTACTGCTTCTAAACTATAAGTTATATCTTGATAGTTCTTCTGGAACTGCAAACACAACGAAAAAGATCAAGATATTTAGCGACCATACCAAAGAATTAATAAGAAAACGAAAAGAGCTGATTATCTCAAAAGTTAGCAAGTCAATAAAGAAAAACTACAACAACCAGGAAAAGTATAATAAGCTATACCCTGAAAAAGTACAGAAGCATCAAAAGAGGACTAAAAGCTTTAGCAACACATAAAAGATATGTGGATACATAAACTAAACAACAACTGCAGAATCCAAATCAAGGAATGACGTCATAGCAGCCACGAATTTCTACAAAAACCTCTACAAAAAACAGAATAGAGACAAGGAAGAAGAACCGACTAACTATAGCAACACTATTACTACTTCTGTTGAAGTCTATAAGGAAGAAAGAGACGTATATAACCAATTTAAACGATAAAAGCCCGGGCCCTGATGGAATTGCTAACGAAGCTCTTAAACTAGGGACTCCTGCACTTCTTAGCCCCCTCCCGAAACTGTTTAATACCATACTAGTTACTGGCGACATACCAATTCAGTGGGGAAATTGACATTACACCATTGACATATAATAAAGTAAATAGACGCACAATGTCGAACAAAAATTTCAAGAAATGTGCCCCAAAATGACAACTCTAGCTATATTTCAGTTGATGCCAATCGCGTTTACTTATAACCTGCGTTGAGATATATGCTTCATATAAAAGAGAACTTAGTGTTTTAAGCTGTAAGGGCCATATTAGCGAATTAGCATCAAACAGATTAAAAACTTTTTAGTTTATTGAGATTTTATCATAATGTGACTTGATTGCTCACGTCAAAACTAAATAGCGAATGAATGGAGTCGCATTATAAAATTATTTTAATAATATTGTATAAACAATACAGTTATTTGTAAATGATTGACGAAGTATGTTGCGGATTTTTGCTGTTTGGAAGTATTTTACATGTCACACTTTAATGAATAAAATCTATAATATTTTATTTATTTAAACAGGAAGACGAAAAACATAAATACACGTTAATTTTTTTTTTATAAATACATATACAAAAAACGTTGTTCGGTGGGCATTACGTATTATCAGTGCAGCTGCCAAACTCCTTAAAAATTCTACGCACGACTAGTGAAAAGGGAATAAGAACTAGGTATGTAGATCATTTTAGCGTGGTATATTTGACGTATCTAATTAGTCCCTTTGCGACATATAATACTGACTTACAATCTGAATATCAATTTATCTTTAGTTAAACATTTATTTTTACAAGATTTATATAAACTTGAAAAATAAACACACGACGAAGTCGTCACCACTCTTCGTAGTTGATGTCTCCTATCTCGTGCTATAAGCCTGTAACTGCGGCCTAATTTGCACATCGCTAAGGATTTCTTGGGAATTTTAAATTGAAAACCACAAATAACGTAACTGTACTACTCCATAAAAAAATCTAATAAGTAGGTACTGACTCCTTAGGTTTTTGTTCCGTGATAATCTGTCATTTGTACTAACGAAATGATTTATTCAAAACCATGAAATGCCAATGAGTTTACATGAAATTCTTTACGCTATCAATAGAACTTAGTTAAAGAAATATATCCAATCCTTTTTTATTTTTTTTCTATTGCTATATTTGCTATTAACGAATTTTTTAACACATCATTTTTGTCATTTTTGACAACCGTCAAGTCTCACGGTCGAAACCAGACTAAACGCAAAAGAGCCGCAAGTGTCGATCGCGCGGTTCTTTTGGACGGCCACTTTTTTCGGCTGATTGTGTATCTAGTTACTTATACTAAATCAATGCATTACACTCATATACAAAAAAAGGAGACCCTATGGATATAGGCAATAATAGGCCAACCTCTTAGCTCTTTACATCAATTATACTCAAGATAATTTACTTTAAAAACAAAGTTTAAACCAACTTCAATTCAGTACTTCGCCAAGCCACATAGGTACATAAAAAATTCCACATTTCCTTTCCAATTAACCACATGAACCAATTTGCGAGAGCAAATGCGTTGATTATTACAGAATAAATCCAATTCGCTATATGTGAACTGATATTATTAGAGGATGTCCGTTGATTCCGCAAGGATCTAAGAATTGACACTTCATTAGTTGCTACTTCAACGGAATCATGTCAGAATCTTTTACGTACTATACATACTTGAGGAGTTCTATAACTCATCTGTGGTCTTTATCATCAGTTCCACTTCACCAAAATTGCGATTTCCGAGGGTAAATACACGAGTTGTAATAGAAAATACCAAAATCACTACACGCGTGCCTATAAAATTTGAGGGTTGCCCTCGATTTCCCTGGGATTCCATCATCAGATCCTGACTTGGTGAAAATGGGACCATCTCAGGAGTATACATTTTCGAATAAAAAAATAATTATTAAAATTGGTCCACAATTGACGGAAAAATCGGCGAATATACATAAAAAAAACTGTGGAACATATAACCTCCTTTTTTGAAGTCGGTTAAAAATAACAGATAATTGACAACAATATAACTATAGAACAATCAGGCTTCCGATCTTACAGACGCTAGAACAAGTACTGGAAAAATATAGAATTTAACAAGACACTATACCTAGCGTTCATTGACTACAGCAAGGCCTTTGACAGCATTAGCCACAACTCGATCTGGGAAGCACTGGAATCCTTTAAAGTTCACTATAAATACACCAAGGTCCTGAAAAATAATAATTAAAGCATCACCAGCAGAGTGAGACTCGAGCATAGAGGAGAAGAAATCAAAATAGAGAGCAGCGTAAGACAGGGGGATCCCCTCTCTCCCAAACTCTTTATAGCCAGCGGGGTATTCCGGAATCTAACTGGGTGAAAACAGGAATAAAAGTAAATAATCGTTACTTGAGCCACTTACAATTCGCTGATGACATAGTGCTCTTTGCTGATAACCAAAGTAACCAAGAAGGCATGATAAGTACACTTAACGAACATAACTCTAAACTAAAATAGGAGTCGAGATAAACGTTAGCAAAACCAAAGTGATGCTTAACAGCTACAAAAAAAGAAGCGGGTTGTGTCGGAGATACAATCGAGTTCTCCAATATCTATACAGAGCCTTTCAAAAATATATACAGGCTTTATTATTACTGGCATATGACACGTGTGTAGATATTTTTGAAAGGTTGTCTGTATAGATATTGGAGAACTGGACTTTACAACCGTTTAGCACAAGGCGGCGCGCGAGCTGTCTTATCCTTCTTTTTAAGTGTTCTAATTAGAAAAAGACGGATAGTCTATCTCGACTCGAGAAATCTCGTGCGCCCTCTTGTGCTAACCGTGCTGGGAATATTTAATTTCAGACAAGTTTAATGTTAAAAATATTATTTACATTACCTAGACTTTTATCAGGTTTGGCTGACAGTTTGAGGCCCATTTGTTTAGCATACTTTTCCTTTAGAAGCATTTTTCTCTGATAGTCAGACGGATTTCTCTGATACTTCCACATGTTTCCTGAATACATATTTTTGACTCCAGGGGTATCATACAGCAAATCTTTTCCTTCCAGTGCAGCAATAGACTTGTCATTATTCTTTATTCGGTTTTTCTCCTCAGTATTTACAAGATGGTAATGCATTTTACCCTCGCCATTACTCATAACTGCTTCACCTGAAATAATTAGGAATATGAAATATACTCATATAAAAATACAAATATCTTACAACCAGCTGAGATTTCTCCTACCCAAAAAAACACTATATTTGAATCCAGACATAATAATCAAAAAGGATCCATCCACAATTTATTGTTGTAACCAGGATGTTCAATTTGGAAATTTAAATTTATTTTATAAAAGACTAACTGCCTGTGTAAGATATTGCAAAAACGCACGCAAACCCGCGGAATACATCCAGAAAGTCTATTCTACACGCAAGATGTAGAGAGACCTTATAATGACCCTGCCTATGAAGCAAGAGGTCTTAGGTTCGAATGCCAGAAAGGGCATTTAATTGTGTGATGAACACAAATATTTGTTCCCCGAGTCATGGATGTTTTCTATATATTTAAGTATTTATTGATCTATATAAGTCTGTTTATCGTCGTCTAGTACCCATAGTACAAGCTTTGCTTAGTTTGGGACTAGGTTGATTTGTATAAAAATGTCCACTAATATTTATTATAAAAAAAAATTGGATAAGCAGTTTTAAGGGTCTCCCAAAACCTACAAAATTACATAGCTAAAATCTCACAGACTTTTCCTCCTTATAATAATACTATAGGATCAGCGAATTCACATGTTTATTTGACCACAGCTATGCAGAAGGCGACCAAAGCATATTTTCTGCCAAGGTGAATAGTCTTAATTCAATCACATTGGTCATTGAAGAAATAAAGGTAAATAAATATTGCATCATACCCATGTAAAACAATAATTTTAATATTGGTCATTGAATTAAGACTTAACTCACATTGGCCATTTTAGCATTAAAAAGGCTTTCAGAAGAAAGATTAGCGTTGAGTTGGTTTTCTTAAAAATTATGGCTGCAAAATTGCCTTTAAGCAATGGATAGTCCACCTGTTACCGACCGGGCATCACACACATCACACCCTAATACACCAACAGCAACTTTGCAGATGGAAACCATTATATATAAAGCAATATACTTTTTCCTCTTGCTCATGGTTATAATAAAATAAATAAAATAAAATATCTTTATTTCAGAACAATCATTCCATATAAATTACATAAAAAATTTCATTAGTTTCATTAAAATTAAAATAATTTAAAACAATTTATACTATTTTATTCCTAAAATACAATAATAAATAATTTAATTTAATATCAACAGAGTAAATGTCAAGGTGGTTAATTAATTATTTTTACCCAGGCACACAGGATGGAACCGTCTGCTCTGTCAGCGATTATCTTCAGTATCCTGTTGTCGCTGCATCGGATGCGGCTTAGGATAGATGCAACCCGCTTTCGCCTTATCGCATAAAAGTCGTCGGTACGCGCCTCGGCAAACATCCCCGACGCGCTACAGAACCGTGGCAACCTCAACAGGATTCTGAAGGCATCATTATACTGGATACGAAGAGCATTATAGGCCTTCAGCGTGTAGTTGACCCATAGGCTACCCGTGTAGAATACTTGACAGAACGCCTTAAAAAGGGTGATTTTAACTTGTTTTGAACAACGGGCAAACCTACGGGCCAACATATTGCTTCTGACCGATAACGCTCTCCGTTCCCTCTCCAAATCGAGGTTGTCCTTGACTCCTCCTTCTTTTTAAAATCTTTGTTTGAATGTATGTCACACAATATTTTTTGGCAAGAAATCTGAAGCTGGACAGAGAACTATACAGACACTTATGCCTTATCTCTTCATGGGCCAGAGGCCCTAGCATGATTGGTTTTATTTTCACGTTTTACGGCGAAAATGTACTGAAACGTCACGTAAAACATAACGATAAATCATGTAGTGCTTGCTGGGTAGACCTCATTAGATATATTGTTTTCTGTCAGAGAATTGGATCAGAGATAAATTGTTTAAACTACTCAAGTTTTGTTCCCATAAATCCCATAATCTCGCAAAGATGTTAGTCACTGAAGAATTTTTATGCTGATATACTAATTACCAGTTTGTTGCAAACTTTGTTAGCATTCTAATGATTTATATCAATGGGATTCAACCACTTGGGCAAACGGGGTAGCTGGAATACTAGAGAAAAAAGAAGAAAAACTAAACGCTCGTGGATGACATCGGGGGCAAATTTCTAAAAGAAATTAAAAACTTACCGCTCATATTCAGCAGCCAGTACAAATACAGCGAAATGCTCCACGTCGCCGACGCAAATATAATACCCCAGAGAAACGAGTTGTTTATTTTACCCATTCTTCTAAAACAATATCTCAACATCTGGTTTTTATAAAGACCATTGAAGAGTTCTTCAATGCAGAGTATTTGTTTTAATAAATACAGTGTAAATTGAGAAACCAGGGTTTCTGTAAACTACATTACTCAATACTCTGGCAGTAATTGAGTCCACACCACACGTCACAGGATACAAAATGGGACAGAATATTGGGATATTCTGAAGTGTATGCACGATTGGAGACACGATATTGACTAATATGCATAAAACCCTTTATTGGTGTTTTCGTGCCGAAATACAAATAAATGCTAAACTAAAAGTGACAGACAGGCCGCTGCTGCGCTGTCACAGAGTACTTTTCTATATATTGCGCTGTGCTGCGCGGCTACTATCAATGTTGCCAAAGTAAAACAGCCACCAGACGAACGAAATCGGCAGATGGATAAGTCCGGAAGCACGGCGTCCGCCGCGGTTGGACGTCAGAGGGCGTACCGCGAAACGAAATTCGTTTTCGTTCGTGTATCTCCGTCTTTGTCGCTCGAACCAGCAAGTGCGACAGAGATGGAGATACACGAACGAAAACGAATTTCGTTTCGCGGTAGTCCCTCTGACGTCAGAGGGCCTACCGCGAAACGATATTCGTTTTCGTTCGTGTATCTCCCTCTTTGTCACTCGAACTAGCAAGTGCAACAGAGACGGAGATACACGAACGAAAACGAATATTGTTTCGCGGTAGGCCCTCAGCTTATGAAACAAGAGGCACTACCGCAAAACGAAAGTGAATTTCTTTGGTGTATCTCCGTATCTCTCATTTGAATAAGCAAATGCATTATCGAGAGAGAGAGATATACGAACGAGAGAAATTCGCAATCTTTTCGCTTTAGAGCCTCTGTAATGTAATTCCCGGCCAAATATTTTATAGGCGACACCAGTCGTCCGAGTGCGGCGGATGGCATGGGTGGTATGGTTATAAGATAGAGCGAGATAGGGATAGAATTTTGCAGGACGCCGTGCATCCGGCACCTGGCACCTATCCACACGGGCCAAAATTAAAGTGGCGGACTGCATGCAGATGTAATCGTGCCATTTAAGCCTGCATCACACTGGCACGGCCTGCGGTGGCGGTCCATGGTAAATTTGACAGCTAATGACAAGTTTAATATTGACCGCCGAGGCCAGGCCGTGCCAGTGTGAGAGAGGCCCATACACTTAGGTTCTCTACATAGTATCTCTTATTAGTTTGTGGTTCTCTACATTTGTAGGTCTGGAAAATATACATATACATTTATTTTAAAGAAATGGAACAGATTCGATATTTTTCTATATATGTCATCGTTCTGTTTTCTTAAAATGTATGATCCTATGTGAAACGGTGAAAGCATGCGCGCTCCGGTATTAGGTATGTAACTATGTAACCTTTTTATACTACTTTTATATGCACATGTTTTTTTTTATGTTACGCTACTTAGAGTCTGGCTAACCAAATTTTACCCAAATTGTTGGCGGGAAATTCAAAAAATCTTGGGCTGGTCACACTTTGTGTAGTAGGAATTATAGTTTCGACAACAGAAAATATTTTTTTCTCAAATATGCAATGAAATGTCGTCCTTACGTGCGGAATAACAGGCTTCAAAGTATCACGTTTCAGGCGGAACAACTCGAGAGAACTGTAAAGGAATTTCATACAAAATTGAAGGCCTAGGCCGGGAAGTAATTTTTATTTTATTTTAATGTTAACATGGCGTCTGTGTTCATCAACAGGCTAAACAGCTGATTTATATATTTTTTATTTTTTCTAGTGGCTGATTGGTTATCGGACCAAAAATATCCGCGTTACTGCCTATTACACACGAACCCACGAACCTTTATTAAGAAAACAAATCTGTATGATTTAATGTGTTGATGAATAAATTAAAATATTATCTATACGTAAGTCACCGGAGACCATAGACAATATTTAGAATCCTCTGCATTTATTTTATTCATTCATTGACGTATAATAAAGTAAAGTACTTATACTAAATCAATGTATTCATTATAGAAATTAAGATTCTTATTATCAGGTTATGTATAATGGCCCTAATAGGGTCTATTCAAACCACATTCAAACACTACACACGCGAAATACGGACGTTTTTCGTAAAAAAAAAAACATTAAGTATGGAGGGATTGGAGGGAAAATTAATGTACTATTGTGAGTGGTGTATTGTTTTATTTCATTGCATATGTTTGAGAAAAGCACTATACATGCCTCACCGTGAAAAGCCTAAGGCCTTCTTTCCCGGCGTCTGCAGTAATGTACTATAGATTTTCTGTGCACACGTAAGGTACCTAAAAAAATAAGTGAAATATACGATGGGCCAAGTGCAGGATTTCATCAACACGCTCGTCGCTCATATATAGACATTTACGGCCAAGATATTTTTATACGTTTTATATTTTTATATCAACTTACTACTGACCAGTCACTTCACAGATTTCTTATAAATATTGGTTTTCAGTAAGTTTCCTTACGTTCCAATTTTTTGATTTTATTTGAATTTTCCTGAACTTCTAGTTTATTTGTTTCTTTACATATATATGTTTATGAGATTCAGGAATTAATATATTCACGTACAGTCAGTAGCAGAAGTAGCTAAGCGGGCCGGGTGTTCAAAATTACCAGCACACGACTTTATTCTTAAGAAATGAAGAGCGTATGTAGGTTATTTTGAACACCCGGCCCGCTTAGCTACTTCTTCTGCTGACTGTACTTCAATTCAAAGTTATAGGCAAATGTTAGAACTAGTACATAAAGTATCAAAATATTTATGCAGCACCAAACCTACTAAGTTGACTTACGAGTTGTAAATATTGTAGTTTTTCATTATACAACGCTTCACGTCGGGTTCTCACATTGTCGTAATTATTTACGACCTTAAACAATAGTGTGCGTAGTGAGTACCTCACCCTCACTCTGTATAGTTATTGTTAATATTATTTAAAATAAAACATAAACCGCGAACCATTTGAATGATGACATAAATTGATAACTGACTTTTTATCCTTTTTTCTTTAATCATAAACAATTGGTGATACCACAAGGAAATATCTGTCAACAAAATTTGTATTAGTGGTGTTAAGCCAATGACCAAAGAAATTAAACTTAGTTTCTTTGGTCATTGTTCATACTTAATCTAGTTTTTTTTTTACACTCAGCGTCAAATACTCTGTACCAGTCGTAGTGGCCAAATAGTACACCATGGTCACCATACTAAATATATGGTGTACCGAACTATTTCACTAGGTACTTCGGTTGCAACAAAGTATTTGACGCTGAGTGTACAGGTAAAAAAACCGGTCAAGTGCGAGTCTGACTCGCGCACCGAGGGTTCCGTACAAAATATCATACAACACACCCGTCTTACCCCACCCATAAATTTTGGAAAAATCTTAACAACGCATAGTGTAGTTAAGTCATGAGTAGGTACATACCTACAGCACCATTCATCGGTGCATTTTGTTACTAACTTGCGCGACCAAGGAACTCGATATGTACAGTAAGGGAAATGTATTAACGTACCACCGTAGAACCCTGTCGCAAATGACAGGCCGCCGTCACTCAAAGTCGAGTGGTATGTCACCTTATTGCGATAGGGTTCTACGGTGGTACGTTAATACATTTCCCTTACTGTATGTTGGTTTTTCAGCGATAATTCTTTATCAAGTGAATTAATTTCGACAATTCTTTTTTTATTTGCTAGAAGGTACTTTCAGAACACTGTCATACGAATTTGAAGGAAAAAAATTAAACACAGAAGTATTAAATTACAAACAAAATTAACAATGATTTTTGAAGAATAAAAAAAAATTACGCTAGATAGAGGTCTCGTTATACTTTTCCGGTAATATTCACGTTAATATTAATCATATTATATTATTTTCAAATTTTTCGCTTGGTTAACTTCGGCGATAAGGCACTGGTCCCACCGCGAGCGAGTAAGCTATGAGCTATCGGCTATTTTCTAGCTCAAGAAACGAACAAAAGATAATCGCTTTCGTGTAAATAAAAGAGAGAGTTATATATTTATAGTTTATAGCTGGCTGTTCACACCGCCGGCGATGAACTATAAATTTATTTACACTTGAGCTATCTTTTGTTCGTTTCTTGGGCGAGTAATCACCGATAGCTTATAGTCTGTAGCCGGCGGTGGGACCAGTGCCTAAGGGGGGAATTGTTTTTTTTTTCTACATTTTTCTTTATAAATCAAAATTTTACCATTGTAGAAAATAAAGAAAAATTGTTTTAGAATGTACAATTCAAGCCCTTTCATATGATACCCCACTTGGGCTACTATAACTAGACTTTGAATTTTTGCCCTCCCTCTTATCCGCTATTTTTTATACAAATTAAAAGTATATATTAAAAAAAAACATTTTCCATACACGAGGATTAGCTTTGTTTACAACAATTCCAAATTTCAAAGCGATAGCATTAGTAGTTCCTGAGATATTGGGCTTTGTGACAGACAGACAAACGGACGGAGTCGCACATAAGTGTTCCGTTTTTACCTTTTTGGTCCGGAACCCTAAATATACTTAAGTACCTATAACAAATTTCATCGTAGACAACATATTTTCATATGTTATACTAGCTAGCCGCGCAGCTTCGCCCGCGTATATATTGTAAAGTACGCAGGCAAACCCGCGGGATAAAATGTAGCCTATACGCAGGTGGAATAATTTTTGAAATCGGATAAACGATTCCGTAAAGCTGCGTACGGACAGCGCGTACCAATGGTACGCGTAGTCGGTTAGGGTTAGGCTCGTAAAACACACTTTCTCACTTGTGTGCACTTTCTTTAAAGGTGCATTTTTTTAGAATAATCATTATTCTGTAAAGTACACTCTCTCTAAAAGTGCACTTTGTCAATAGGTGCACTTTCCCAGAATGTGCACACACGCATACGACAAATCTGCAGCGCCGAAGATCCCACTTTCCCGACGGAGCGTATTCGCGCTTCCACAAGCGCCGCGACGAGGGTAAAGCGTGTGTGCGTGTGCTTATGTGTGTGCGTGTTTGTGTGTGCGTGCGTGCGTGCATGCGTGCGTGAGTGCGTATGTGTGTGAAGAAAGTGTCTAAATAATAAATGTGTACCTTTTGAAAAAGTGCCCTAAATAAGTGTACATTTTGGGAAAGCGTGCGTTTTGGAAAAGTGCACTGTTTGAAAACGTGCACATTTCGGAAAAGTTTCCAAATTGGAAAAGTGTACATTTTGGGAAAGCGTCCGTTTTGGAAACGGGCACTGTTTAAGAAAGTGCACATTTCGGGAAAGTTTCCAAATTGGGAAAGTGTTTATTTTGGGAGTGTACATTTTGCGGAAAGTGCACCTTTGCAGAAAGTGCACATTTCGGGAAAGTGTGTTTTACGAGCCTAACCCGTCGGTTACGCGTGTGTTTACGCGTACATTAGATACGGATACATCTCCTCTGTACGGACCGCCACGAACCAAAACGCGAGCTGAATCGATCCATAGCGCTACGGCCATAGCGGTTGCGTGCACCACCACTGCAGCATTACTCATTACTAATGAACTGTCACTAAACTTTTTTTTTTATTTTGCTCTTTTCTTTTCTATTAGTTGCTAATAAAGTTGTCAACTACTTTTTTAATAATTCTGTTGGAAATTTCAATTCTTTTGAAATTGCCTACCATGCATCTTCGCGTAAATTGTTATTTCGATAGTTAAGTAGAGTGCTATCACACGAAATTCGTAAAGTTGAATGAATTGTATAGTATTTTCTCTATTGAAAATCGGCGAACACGCGATTTTATCTATTTTGCCGTTCAAATATCGCGTACCAGTGGGTAATTATTTCATTTGGTGCAAATTGGATGTCCGCGATAAAATCACCCACTTAATGAAGTAGGATCCTTACCGTGTCATAAGATAACTTGTTATACAGAATAATCTCTAACTGGTGCTTCATTAAAATTTATTTTATATAAAAGTATAAGAAAGTTATTTTCGTCAAAAGGGCCAAATTGTCATTACCAAGGGGTGTCCACTTTCCAATTTTCGGTAATACTTCTGTAAAAAGACTTATTAAATGCATGTCTACGACTGAAATTGCTATTTACCTCAAAAGTTTGATAGTCATGACATACATTATTGATAGCACAAATTAAATAGTATTCTATAAAACTTAACAGCGTTATCATACATTTTGGTTCCTACTTAATTCGTCATTACCGTGTCACTATATGATGCGACGTGCAGCTCCTCACTAAATAGTTTCGCATAAACCCCACCGCTTTCCCCGCACGCCTCCAATCGTTATACGGATGGCAGAGTGAACGCACGTCGCTCACGTAAAAATTGGTATTTATTTTGGTTTTCACAGTGTCGTACCGTGGCTTTTGTCAAAATAAGTTGTCATTCTCGTGGGTCTTATTCCTCGGTAAGTACACTCACTGTTTGTATTAATCCCATTTTATCTTATAACCTAGCTGATTTAATGTGTCTTAATCGGTAGATCACTCTGGAACATTTAATATATCGCATACCCAACTGGACATTTCTGGATTTTGTCATTACCATGGTAGTCATTACCATGGATTACCGTGGACTTTTCAATCCACGGCAATGAAAGTGACTCCACGGCAAGGACCATCTGCAGTTAGTCCCTACCGTGGAGTCACTACCGTGGATAGAAATATTCGTACATATAAAATATTACATGTACATATTTATGAGAGTCCGAATTTTAATATGTTTGCTTTTTATATCTGTGCATAGTTTCCGTGAATTTTGGTGTATTTCTCGTATACTAATCATACAACTATAAAAAAAATCATTGTATTGCTTGTTTCAGTTTATAAAGTAGAAATGATGCTATTAAAATGCATAGCTGTAAAAAACGGCTTGAAAGAATTGAATCTAACCCTAAGCTGTATAAAGAATACCCAGAAAAAGAAAAAGCACGGTATGCTCAAAGAAAAGAGGCAAAAAACTGCTAATAATAAATAAGTTAACACCAAGACTCCAGAGATTGCAAAGAAAAAAATCGAAGATCAATCAACAGAATTTAAGAGCAAGAACATTACGGATAAAAAAAATACTGATGCAAAAAGATACGCTGCATCTGAACCTGAAGACGACCTCGGGATTATCGAGGGATAACTTGTGCCCTCTCACGATCATTCTCCTAAACGGCGTTCATCAACATAAGCAATTAATCCTCTAGATGAACCTCCCGGGCCATCTCGTGATCATTTTCCTAAAAGGCTTTCAACATCATCTAAACGCAACCCATAAGATGAACTTCCTGGCCCGTCTTGTAGTCCATCTCATTGTCCCTCCCCTAAAAGGTCAGCAAAAGGCAAGTTTTCTGATGCTCGTAAATGTCGGTATGAAATGGCCAAAAATTAATCTCGCTACAAGAAGAGTTTGTTAGATATGAAACAACAAAATAAATAATTGCTTAGGCGCGTCAGTCAACTATTATGAAGATAATGTACCTGTGTAATAAGTACTATAGGCCCGTGCAGTCCAGCTAGTTGTTATAGTTTTTATGAGTACTGATTTTTTTTTATTTCTTTTGCCAACACACTTACAGTAACCAACACATTACCCTATAATTTTGTGGAATTAATAAATGATTATAAATCACAATTATGGTATTTTATTCATCTTTTTAATAGTAATAATCTTTATTTTAGAAATAAACTGTATACATCACAACACAGTACTCTTCAGATGCTGCAAAAACTGATCAAACGAAATGGAAATAGAAACATTTGTCATTACCATGTCCAATAGTCATTACCAAGCATGCAAAATGTCATTACCGTGACGTTTAAACATTTGGGGGCCCATATCTTCAGTAATTGGTCCCCTAGGAGAGGGCCTCAATTTTTTTTATAATTCTTATATAATAAACTTTTAGTTAAGATTTAATTTGCTATTAAAAACGATATTTTTTTCTTTTTTTACCAAACCGCCCAATTTACGCCAATTGAAATAAATACCCCAGTACGAGCGCGTCCTTTTTGACGCGCGGCCAAAGACCGGCTGCCGGCGGCTCGCGAGCGAGGCAGGTCGCGCGGCACACGTTCTCCAAGAGCGTACGCGTAGTTGCACGTACGGATATGATGTTCGAGGACACGCGTAACCGACTACGCGTACCAATGTACGCGCTGTCCGTACGCGACTTTATAGTTTACCTAAAATATACAAACTTATAAACTTACAAAGCTACAATCTGAGAGACGTTGTTCTTTATAATATTAGTATAGATAAGGACATATATAAGGCCAATTATACGGCCTTACCCAGGTGCTTACCGACATATGGTCGAACTGATCTTCAGTGGCAGCGTAAAGGGAGGGGGCGGTCCGCCTCCGGTGCCAAGCATACAAGGGGTGACAACGACAACTCACTCGTACATTACTTATTCTGTGCGTAAATTGTGCTAGCTAGGACAATGTTGTAAAAGAACGTGGGTGGCGCCGGGGCCTGTGAAACCGGCTTCGTTGGGATCTCCCTCTTTTACCGGGATTTAGTCGAGGGAGGAACTTAGACATAAATATTTTTTACAACCACATAAATATTTGTAAGTACAAAAATAAATTTAATAAGTAGTGCACACTAATATAAAAATAGGTATCACACCCTACACATAAGAGTCATCCGACCAAAATAACTGTATCAGAGAGATATATATACGGCGGTACTTCCAAATTTAATGGAGCTGGTCCCTTACGAGTTCTTCCAGCGTTGTCGTAGTGACTTCCGTGACATGGACAGTAGAACCCCCCGGCGTAATCTCCCGTGTTGGGGATCGGCACGCAGCCCAGATGGGTACATATGCCTATCACAACAAGCCATTCTGGCTTTTGGGCGCGTTTATCTGCCGGTTCCGGGTCTCTCAACGAGGACAATGGAGTAGCATTTTCCAACTCAATTTCAGCTTGAGTTCTATTCTTTACAAAAACTGGTTTGCCTCGCCACTTGAACGACATGCATACACCGGGAGCAATTTTTGATATGTCTATTTCCATTGAAGCCATAGCAAGGACGTCGGCTGCGGCTCCCATAAAATGGATGTAATGTGAAGCGTGCGATTTAACGCCATAAGCACAGAACAGTAGTCCAAAAAAACCAATAATATAAGTACCTCCCGGTTTATCGTCTCCGGCACCCCATGTAGTTTTTCTAGGATCAATGTACGCAGATTTCCTGTAGGCGTCAAAACTGGGATATTCAAGATCACGGTGGAAGGGGGGCTGAGGACATTCCTTCGCAAAGCGGACTTGAGTCCACAACGTAAACACTGATCTGGGATGTTTTTTGCATTTTTTACATAATTCTGATCTGCTGCTGTCCTTGCAGAAGAAGTCGTCGAAGGATACAACACTAACTGATTTTATGATATCGCGACAGCAGAATACATTCCGAGACACAGCACCACCAGACCTAATAGAGCTCCTGCTTAAAAAGCTCATCACTTAATTCAGATTAGCACATATATCATATTTGAAGCCAACTCGAAGACAAGAGTGACAGTTGATCAAAATGATAGTATTGTTCTATTTGTTTTTAAATAAAACGTCACACTGACAGTTATTCGTTTTTATGCGCAGCTACTAAAGAGGATGAGGTGAGGAAGTAGCTACAAAAGGTTAAGACTCACGAGACCGATTTTAGAAAAAATAAAAGCTACATTCAAAGATTTATACAAAACCCTCATACACGGCCGGGAATCGAACTCGGTCAAATCTGTCAAAAATCAGAGTTCGTTTTTTTGCGTATACCTATTAATAGTGCTGGATGTAGGTACCTAAGGGATAATTGTTACCTACTAACACTTAGTTTCATAAGCACACAATTATAATACTAACACTATATATGGGTTCTAAGCCCGAAATAAAAAAATAAAATTGAATTTAATAACTGCTCCTACTAAGTAGTAAGCATAAGTTTTGTTTTTCTATATTATATCTATAATTTACAAAGGCCGCGTCCATAGTCCTATTCAGTTGGTAGAGGTACGGTAACTTAAAACGAATGAGAATTCAGGATGTTATAAGTTATAATTACAATCAATAGAATAACCGTTCCTAGCATACAAACGTGTAGCTATATACTTGTGATTACTTGAGTTGGCCGAATTGCATCAGTGTAGTCAATTCAAAAAGCAACTCTACCGCCCAAGGTAGAAGATTCCGATTCCAATGACAGTTTTATAAAAAGTTGGCCACATTAAATAATCTCAACCATATCTGCCCAAACGTTGATTCACGCAATCTTTAGTCCTTCAACCGCTTCCATAACAAATTATGCAATCAGTGCGGTGAAGTAACCGATTCGCCAAAGCAATATCTATTATCCATCAATGCTTTATTAAGTTGTAACTTTGTAACTACTTGAGTAAACAATGGTTAACGATGTCCTGTTTCTAGGTCATGTATGCTCCCACGCGGGCTGACGGGCTCATGGTTTTTCTTCTCAATTGTTATCGACCCCCATTTACCTAGTATGTAATGTAATGCGTTACCTATCTGTCATCATCGCCATCACATCAGCTGAAAGACGTCCTCTGATGGATCTAGGTCTCCCCCAAAAAGCGCCATAATGACCGGTCCTGCCAAGACCAAGCCACATATTTACTTAGGTATTTTTTTTATCGCCTATCACAAGACGGCGCGCGAGCTCTCTCGATGTTTCTCGCACTATCCGTCTCTCTCTTATTAGAAAACTTAGAAAGAGAGGTATAGCGCGAGAAAAATCGAGAGAGCTCGCGCGCCGTCTTGTGATAGTATAGTCGTGCAGGACACTGTGTAGAATCTATGATCGCCTTCATAAAGGCGTGTAGGTAGATACTTACTGATTTTTTGGCTTCAGATTTATAAACATATCTATTAATATTACTGACTGTACTAAAAATAATCGTATTCTATAAGATCCACATAGTCAACAAGTATGTAAACAAACGAATGTGTTATATGAAGACAGTCATCTTAATAGCTGCATCGGTAGGATAGGAGCAAGGCTGCGCGTATGACGTAAGGTGTGAAAGTGCGCGGACGCCGCTGCGGCCGCCGCAGTCGCTGTCGGCTCTCGCTTCTAGCGCATGCGCATCGCCAACGCCGCCAGAGTCACCCGCAATGTGAGTACTTGTGTACAGGCGTTCAAAGCGATTGATATAGAGTATTTTTTTGTGTTGCGGCATTAATCAGCCCTTTGACAGTGGTTTATGTTTTAAAAATAACGCCTTTTGGAGTTCCATGATTGGATTTAAGAAATTGTTTCATTTTGCTCTGCGATATTGGATAGTCATTAGTCACATTATATTTTGAACGATGAAGTTTAAGAGGGC
This sequence comes from Epinotia nisella, assembly GCA_932294315.1. Lineage (NCBI taxonomy): Eukaryota > Metazoa > Arthropoda > Insecta > Lepidoptera > Tortricidae > Epinotia > Epinotia nisella. The sequence goes on along the minus strand of OW028673.1, from coordinate 15,225,165 downwards.
GTTACTGTGCACACTAGCGCCACTGGTAAATAATTGTGATTATTTAAATTTCACGATAGATATTTAAAAAAGGAGGCCACTACTCACTGTATTTTGTATTTAAGTACCTTGTGAATACACCAAACTAGTTTTTATGTTGCTGGATTCGTCAATCTATGCGTCCAAAGTAAAAACGGCCGTTTTTCTTTTGAGTTCATAGATCGACGAATCCAGCAACATACAAACTAGCTTGGTGTATTCACAAGGTACTTAAATACAAAATACAGTGAGTAGTGGCCTCCTTTTTAAAATATCTATCGTGAAATTTAAATAATCACAATTATTTACCAGTGGCGCTAGTGTGCACTGTAACGCCCTCTTAAAAGCCTATTACTTAAATTAAATCCCATTAAAACATTCGGTGTAAAAAATAGGTCGTCTCGAAACTCTTCCACAGTAAAAAGTTATGACATAATTATATCGTAGAGCCAAGTCAGGCATTCTTATTAATCTTTATTTATTTTGCTTGCTAAATAAAATTCACTTAACTGTATTTATTAATTTTTACATACCTAAAACTATGTAGTATTGTATGATTGTCAAGTCGCAAAATTTTATTTAGCAAGGAAAAAAACAAACAATGATTTATAAGAATGCCTGACTTGGCTCTACGAAATATCTCACAACTTTTTACCGTAGAAGCGTTTCGAGACATGGCCTATTTATTACTCGGAATGTTTTTATGGGATCTCACTTCTTTTGGTAGGTTATTGTGTCATCAATACATTCAAATTTATGAATGCAGCTGGGATAAATATTTTTGCATAGACTTTACAACAACGCAAATAACGTTTGTGTAGTTTTCTTAGTGCATTGTACACTTAACACTAACCACATGAAAATACATCGTCCTTAGAATTATGTTGATCATCAGTTAGTAGGTAAGTCAGTGAGTATGTCAGTGACAAAACTAAGGAACTTTAGCGGGCAATAGTTTTTAAACTAAAAGTTCTAATTGAATGTTATTGAGAATATTTCTATGCCATATTATGCCCTATATGTTACTGAAAATTCAGGGTTCTGGCTTTCGAGAAAAGGATGGTACAGCCGTGCCTCTTTGTTTTGCTGGACTTGGACACGGTAGCTCGGTAGTGCCCCCAGATATTTATTGAGTTAAATAGTAATACGAGTACATAAATACAAATCAAAAGTCGCTGAATTAGAGAGGGGGGAACTGACGCCCGCGCGTGGGGTCGTACCTGATGCAAAGATAGGTAGTCCGTCTCCATCAAAGATGGGTAGGGGTGAGTAAATACCCGGTATTTACCACCCCTACCTATCCCTAGTCGCCACAGAACTATATCAGTTCTGTGCTAGTCGCCGTTCAACGTGGTAATGCGGCTGGTGTGATGGGTACCTACCTTTGCGCCAGGGACGACCCGAGAGGGACTTTTTGACTGTGCTTAAGCTAGGTAGTAGGTATTAAGTTCATTGTTTTATTTTTAACCCCCGACGCAAAGAGAGGGTTGTTATAAGTTTAACGTGTCTGTCTGTGTATCTGTCTGTGGTATCGTAGCTCCTAAACGGATGGACCGATTTGAATGCGGTTTTTTTGTGTCATAGATAATTTTAACCCAAGTGTTCTATGTTTCATCAAAATCGGTTCTGCCGTTTTTGAGATATTAAACTTTGAAATGAAAAAATCGGGGGTTTTTCAACTTTTCTAAGTTGTTGTTTTTATATTGTATTTTGTTGACATGAATAAATTCCAACAAAACACTATGATTAAATTAAAGGTAATGATATATTTTTAACTTAATGATTTTTTCCTTTAATTTTTTTATGGTGCGTAGGTTAATAAATAGGTTATAGGTTATAGGTGTACGCGGGCTAGGTTTCCGCAACTCGACGCCTATTTTGCGTATAGGTTAATAAATAACGTTTAGTTGTAAATTTGAAAATAGTTGTGCATAAACACTATGGACGTAGTTCTCTCTCTGCCTATGAGTAGAAAAAATACTGTAAACAATAACTAGGTGTTATTTAAACTTATTTTATTACTTACGAGTACATGAGGATAGTCATGTTATCAAGTGGTGATTCATGTCATTTTAACCCATAGAACTATTGGACATTCCGATTCAGACATTAATGTCTTAAATGGAAATTTCTTTCTTAGCATAAACTGGTTTTTCCGCGTATCTAAATTAAATGAGTTGTTAATTAAATATCCGGTCCAGAAATACTGCTCTCAAATTAACTATATGCCCTGCGACTAATCCAAATTAAGCAACTAGTTTTCAATGTTTGTAAATGATGTTAGTAATTTGAAACATCCTACACATTTATTACTAGACAGTATCTATACGTAGTACGTAGTACGCGATATCTCTCGATGTGTTTTTAAGAACTTCAAATTGTTGCAGTTGCGACTCTAATTAGATACTCTCCCCCGTCGAACTACGCTTACGGATTTCTTGGCTTTGACTGGTTCTAAACAAAATGCTAAGAGGTAAATACTTACTTAGATCACGTGGCATGGCGGCATCAGTTCGCCTTTTTCATCCCCTATTCTTACCTAGCGCATCATCATGGGCGCGCCTCGGCTGTCCTACGTTGCACCGGAATACTTTTAGGGAGCGAATGTAAAATAATAGTGTAGGTACTGTAGGTATATGCGTCAACAAACAAACAATTTTATTTATGGGTCAAAACAGCAACATAATTTCCGATTGCAACTCCATAATAACACCAAGCACTAACAAATACCAAAACAATCAGTCCATACAACAATATCATTTCAATGGACAAGAAGTCTTGCATACACAGCCTTGCATCGACTATATAAAACCAAGCAAGCACGCACGCCAATGCCGGAGCAATGGTTATGAGAAGAATGACGCCACACATGAACATTATGATAAAAAAGGCTATGTTTAGCACCGATGCATGAGAAGATTTTAAGCAAGGCGCAACTAACATCATCAGGCCGCTTATTGATAGTAGTGTACAAATGAACCCCACCCCACCAATCACGGGCCACCTGTGATTTTCCGGGAGTCTCCCTACGTACACGGCGAGATTGTCTTCCCACATCGCCAGAAACACAACGATCGTAAGCCCGAGACCTCCAGTCAAGATGCCCACGAATGCTATGCAGCACTGGGCTACTTTAAGCGGGATGCAGTTGCAGCACTTACGAACTTCTGGGAGCATAAGCATCGTCAAATTAAATTTATAAAATCAACGGAAACATGAATATGGAATATGTGTAAGGTTTAATTTATTATCAAAGTGACGTTACATATTTGACAGTAGTCATTTCAAGTTGTGAGTGATTTACTCGTGTAAGTGTGGGAGAATAAAGAATGATTGAATCAAAAACAGTCTAATACTTTACGTAATTGCGTTCAATTCTATTTGTCGAGGTTTCGAAAGAAGTTAGTCGTCTGTCGTTAGTTTATACCTATAAACGAACTAACTCTTTAAACGTAAAGATGTCATAAAAGAACGGTCCCCTCATTAGGGAAATTTAACAAAGAAAAGCTCAAAGCACACTTCAGGCACTGCTGGTTTCCTGACGCGGCTTACTACTGTTCGTGCCGCACGTACCATTAATTCCGTAAAGCCTCTCTCAGATTGGCGCGGCCTGGCCGGCGGCGGTCAATACTAAACTTGTCATTAGCTGTTAAATTTACTAGTTGTTAAATTTAATGTTGTAGGCCTTATCGAGCGTTCATTGTCAAAACCGTTGACAGCGCTCTAAAATGAAAATGTGTGCTACGAGCGCCATTGTTGTGCTGCGGGCCTTACAAATAGTCCAATCGTGCAAAGAGAAGGCAAGTAGGGTGGTTAGATAAAAATCTCTATCTCTCTCTCTCTCTCTCTCCCTATCCCTATCCTAATCTTAGCATTAATCCCGGTTGCGTCTTCAACTATTCCCTTCCGGAGCTAGGAGCCCGGAGATTCACTTGCGATATTTAAAACCTACCTACTCCCCCACTTTAGATTAATATGAACTTTTTGTAAGAGCATTTTTACACGACTATGCAAAACAAAACGGAAGTGTAACGATTGTAGGCGTCTATGTTTGTATATTGGCATGTTATGATGCCAGAGAGCTGGGTTAATGATGGATCCGGAAATACTACATGGTCTCTCTCCGTCTCTGTCGCACTTGCTAGTTCGAGCGACAGGGATGGAGATACACAAACGAAGTTCGTTTACGTTTTGCGGTAGCCCCTCTGTACTGAGATAGAATAACGTGCCGGGCAAGAACTTACCAACTCTGATCGGTTACAGTCTAAAGGTGCTCTTACACGAGCGATTTTTTGAGTAAATTGTCCTTTAACAGTACTGAGGGCCTACCGCGAAACGAAAACGAACTTCGTTCGTGTATCTCCGTCTCTGTCGCACTTGCTTGTTCGAGCGACATAGATGGAGATCTGGCGTTCTTCTCTAGCGAGCAAGTACTTAAGAGTGAGACATTAGCAGATATTGTCGATTGTCGAAAAATGCCCGAGTAACAGCACCTTAAAACACATGTTTTATTGTTTTTCAGCATGTCCTGCAGCACCGGTATCATTCTGCTCTGCATTGCCAGTTGCCTCTCTGCGCCGGCAGACGAACCTATTCGAGTGGATCTGCCGGTGTATGACCAGCCGCAAGCCAGCTCAGACGTGGATATCGCTCCTGTAGAACCGGTTTACCGTTCTGGAGCCAGAAGCGATAAGTCGATTGTCGGGAACCTCATTTCCCATAAACTGCAGGCCGCCGGCGCTATTGGACATAAGATTGCCCATAATTATGCACACGTACGGTCAAGGACTTTTATTGCTGAGCCATTTAGGTGTCAATAATAATTTTTTTTTAGTAGTTAAGCTATCTAGTGTCCAGTATAAAGTGAGCTCTAAATAGTTTAACAATTAAAGTCTGTGACTGTACGTAATTGTGTTGGTCTTCTCTACTGTCTGTAGGTTCGACACCTAACGAAAGTTACCCACACACACTGTACCTATTTACCTGTCGATTTTCTTCATGCATGAAATCAATTAAATTATTAACTCCAAATGTTCATCTTTACCTCGTATGTTAATTAAAGATGAAATATAGATATTCGTTGGTAAAATTATATAAACTGAATTTTTTATAAAAATATTCGTAATGGTTTGAATAAGGATTTAGAAAAAGCTAAATTAACAAATTGCTCCGTACAATTTATAGAAACGTCCTTTTCAGCGAATTTTGGTAAGTAGGTAGGTACCTACTAAAGCCCGTTTGTCTATTTATTTATGCTTGTTACTTGTTCTTTTTTAGGAAGGCGTTGAACAATACGCAGCTGGATATTTTGCTCCTCCGGTGTCGTCGTTCGAAGCCGCTATTCTTGAAACCGAGGGTTATGGAAGCAGAAAACTGACGTTCAAGGAGAATCTACACGGCATTGTCGCGGGACTCTTACAAGTAAGTACATACCTCAAGATTGAAAAGCTCGATCAAATTAGGTACCTGTATCTATGATCGGTTACTACATCATACATGGAATAGGTATCTTCATGTCTCACGTTGTATTGTTTTTTTCAGCCGAAGCCTATAGTAGACACAATAAGGGAAGAAGAAAAGTATGGCAATACAGGAGACAAATTTCACTCAGCGGGGAAAGCTATAGTCAGTGGAGCGGAGGGAGTATCGAACCTGGTTAACTCAGTTCTTGAGGTGAGTAGTAGGTACCTGGCTAAGAAAATACAAGGCAGCTCATTGCTCAACCTCAGTCCCGCTACTTGGCTCAGGATTGTTTTCGTGAATTAGATTGGATGGACTGTAGCCCCGACGCTGGCACAGTGCGGATAGGAAATGTCACGTCACCTGTCCTTATACCAACCTACATCTTTGAATTTCTACGTAGATGTACCTACACAGGATCTTCACGGTGTTTTTTACCTAATATTATCTTATTTACAGGTACCTGGGTCAATATTCAGGAAATTTACAAGGATCGCAACAGAAAAGCTGAACAATTTAGGTGGAAAACTTATTGGACTTTAAAAATTTATGTAAAAATTTGTCGTTAGATGATAAGACTAATTTAAAATGATTAAATCGATAATAAATGTTCACATAGAAGTGTATGTTTTCACTATCATTGACGACTAGTTTAGTATTTGGACCGGAATCGGATACCACATTTTATTTCTTCAGAAACCGGCATCTACCCACACGAAAGTCTAACCAAATAGACAGAGTTATTTCCGGTCAAGCGCTTACCAAAACTAAAAACCCTTAATAAGGTTAGCCTAATATTAACACGATGAAGGTATTTTAATATACTGTTTAATGGGCAAGCTGTTGAATATTGAAGTTTTCTAGACCCTATTCAACACGGAAACCACATTGGAAATGATTAACCTCGTTTTAAACGATTTCTTGTTTAAAACGGTTTTCACAACGGTGGTGATATAGATAACACAATATGGTGTAATAGTCATTTATGATACAAGTGCGGAAAATAGGTAATTCCCAACGAGTGACGATGAACAAAAACACGACCGTCAGGGAGTATTTTTGATCCGCACGAGTTGGGAATTACCTATCCGCACGTGTATCATGCAACATTTTACAATGCATCATGCAAGGAAATAAAAATATGTACTTAAAAGGTGAATTTTTAACTGTCATGAAATCTCATTCTCGCACGTGTGTGGGAATATTGGACCGAAATGCATTCCCGCACGGCCCCGCCCCGCAACGCTCCGCCGTGCGGGCATAGAGGAGTTCCGTGTTTATGTAGGACCATATAAAGGCGCACATTTAGAGCAAGTGCATTGTAAATATTTTTTTTGTTGAATTAACCTTACCAGTCTTACCACATCTAACGCTAAAATATTAAACACTGATTTTAGAAATTAAACAATATCGGCATTAAAAACATTTATTTTTTTAATCCATTCTTGATTTCACAATCTTTTGCCTGAATACATACAATTAACATTATAATTATATGGAGATGATTTGTCAAATGTCAGTTCAAATAAAATCACTAGATAAGCTATTACCTTTACTAACGAATCAAAATACTTAATTGCTATAATTTTATTTACATAAAAATAAACACAAAACAGTTGTATAAGTAAATTTAAAAAGCATAAAACTAAGTGTAAAATTCCATTTCGTATGTAAGATTATCGTGTGCTTTTTTCCACTGGAGAAACATCAATACATCAAATAATAAAGAAAAGTCACAATCATATTATATTTAGGGACACAGTCAAAACATATAGCCACCATACTAACATATACATACCAGTCTTATACCCTTTATACCACAACGACGGCAAAGAAAGCCTCTCACCAAGAAAAAAAATAAGTATAGTTTTTTTGACTGACAACCCAACAGTCCGGCTCCGATTTGATTTATTTTTATATACAGCGTGTATTTTTAATATTACCTCAAACTGTAACCAGAGGTAGGTGTTAGGGCTGTGAACCGATATTGCAAGAAAATTTTAATTGTATCCTATCGAAGCGTAATTAATTTTTGAAAAATTATCGAGCAGCAATGTATTGCGTACACACATTTGACTCATGAAAGAAGCGGGTCACTTGTGACAGTTGTGACGTTGCGTCAGTAAGACAAAGTAGTGATCCATTGCGTGCTGAATTATTTTATATGGACAAAAAATGTTGGTAGTTAAGAGAAATTTCTTGTAATATCGGTTCATAGCTCTAACACCTACCTCTGGTTACAATTTGAGGTAATATTAAACATACAGGCTGTATGTTATAGAGTAGTCTAAAATAAAAGACAAGTATTTTTCTTAGCTGCCCATACTCAACCTGTTGGGAGAAATTGTCCTTACAAGTACTGAAAAGTGACCAAACCAAACCATCTAACTTCTGTAGAGAGATTTGTTCAAGCAAATTGATAATTAATCAATTCATTATTTGTTGGAGAACATGAATAAATAGTGGATACAGGTTTTTTATTTCATCTCTAACGTATTATTATATGAAACAAGACACCCCTGCTATCTACAGTAACTCGTCCCAGAGGTTCGTAACAAAAGCGTAGCGGTGAATATCTAGCTGTCAAGCATTGCGCGGTGTCTAATATTTGAAAACACATATTTGCAATTCGCTAGTGGATATTTACCCTAACAGGAGGTTAGACAAACTAGTTTAAATGTGGCGAGTTATAGTTTGTATTAGTTAAGGAAGACGAAAAAGCACTTTTCACATCTCATGCTCGAAAACTGTCGTTTAAGCTCGTCAAGTTGGGCTAAAGTAGTACATTTAGGCCCCACGGAAAAAACGCGTACATATTTATGATTTACAAAACATTTTAACTTGACCAATGAAAATCCTTCACCATATGAATAATCCAACAATCACAAATCATCGACAGTCAATCGGACCGTTGGGTTCCTTTTTGGTGTGTAAGTATACTGATTAACTACCTAATTTAAGTCTTTAAAAAACTTTTTATTCGGTATCAACCAAACATTGCAGTTATATTAAAATCGACCAAATCAATCGAAAAATTTCTTAAAACAATAGGTGTTTTGTAGTATGTATGTACCTAATTCAAAATCATTAAAAAATAAATAAAGGCGCGTCCAAACGTCCGAGCGCGGCGGTGTGCATATAACCATATAAGATAAATAAATATAACCAATAAGATAAAGAGCGAGAGAGAACAGAATGTCTCGCTCTATCATAAAACTTATGTCCCATATCATATGCTTAACCATAAGCATATTATTAACTAGCTTCTGCCCGCGACTCCGTCCACGTGGAACTCGTTCATATCATAACTCCATACAAACTTTCACCCCCCATTTCGTGAAAGTCTCTATTCGGTGAAAGTTAATATTCGTCATACATAATAAACTATCCTTTGTCCTTCCCCGGGACCTAAACTATCTGTATACCAAATTTCATCACAATCGGTCCAGCGGCTTAAGCGTGAAGAGGTAACAGACAGACAGACAGGCACACTTTCGCATTTATATACCTAGGTAGTGCCACGCACGAGTTTTAGCTACATGAAGTACTGATTGCAAAAAAACGTGAATGAATGGAATGAATGAGTGAATGTAAATGTAAATAAAAACACTTAAATATATGTATATATATAACGTCATGTTTCCGTAGTTATTAAAATAAGCATCTGTGTTTTCTTATCTCGTGGAAAATGCAGTTGTTAATAAGTATGACAACGATGTAACGAGTGCCAGTTGCTTCAGTCATCTTTGAAGACGTTTGATAACAAAATTAAAAATTAATAGCTACATAAATAAATACAAGGCAATTTATTATTTTCTTTGGTTTATATGATTTTGATTAATATTATATTCGTATACCTACGCATGTCTGACCTTTATTTATTCCTATAACACATTTATTTAAATAAAACTATTTGAATCGGTATCTATAAATAATTAAATGAAATGTTTCAATAATGCATTTAAGTATTGGGATTTAATTCGTGCATCGTCGCGTGGTTGCATACAGTGACTCAATGATAAATACCAATAGTAGATTGTTAACCAAGGGCTGAAAGGCACCCGGGTCGTTCTTCTTTTCGACCGACAATAGCCTGTCCTTCGTCTTATTACGGCATCTCATTTGAGTAATAATGTTTACGGTTTTATAATGTTCGAATGAACGTCCATATTATTTTATTAATTAGTGATATTTAATATTTCACTTTCTCTAACTAGCATTTTTTTAAATGTTTTTTTTTTTCCGTAGAATGCCGTGACAGAGTGGTAAACCAAAATGTTGTCCCCACTGAAAGAGTCCACTTTGTCACATGTTTTTTTTTAGAAACCAACCGTAAATAAATATTTATATTGGCCAGAAAGGAAACTTTAATTAGTTCTAATGAAGAAACCTATGCATTTTTTTTTAAATCGCACTTCAAAACCACAATTTTCGATAGTTCAAAAACCAAAAAAACAGAAAAACCTCGATTCATTGTCGGTAAAAAAGAAGAACGACCCACCCATTTCTGACGAGATATTTTGGTGCTCGAACGAAGTGACTTTAAGTTAAAAAAGGTTTTTGGGTGTAGTGTATTCCATTTGTCACCACCTCATAGAGCCTAGTGAATATTTCAGCTAATTAAAAGTAATTAATTTACAATATAAACTTATTTTATATTTAATAAAATAAATTCCATGAACTAGTAAGACTAAAATTATTTCCCTTTGTCAGTGGCGGGGTAAGTATTTATATTTATTAGAATTAGTTCTAAACTCTGCTCTAGTGCAGAAAAATAGTGTATTACAATTAATCCTCGCCTTATAAGCATTATGCGGGAACTTATTCTAATAAATATCAATACTTACCCCGCCAGTACAAAGGGAAATAATTTTATTCTTACTAGTTCATGGAATTTAAATTATTAAATATAAAATAAGTTTATATTGTAAATTCATCACTTTTATTTTAGCTAAAATATTCACTAGGCTCTATGAGGTGGTGACAAATGGAATACACTACACCCACAAACCTTTTTTAACTTAAAGTTGTGCATGTGAGCTAAGGCAGAAACGCATACAGCCACTCTTCAACTAATACTAATAATAAATACAAAACATTGTAAAATTTTCCGTCTGTTTTTTTTTTTACTTTCCTCGTATTCGATATGAAAAGTAGAGTGTTTAACTCGGGTGAAGGTCACCCATTTCTGACTCGAACCATAAATATCTCGTCAGAAATGGGTGCCTTTCAGCCCTTGGTTAACAATCTACTATATCCGTTCACTATTTATTAAATATAGATTTTTTAAATTGAATCACTTTAAGAATTTGTGTGTAAAATTCGTATACTGTCACAACTCAAACTTAGCGAATGTTGTGTAATAATAATATAACATTTTGAGTTGACAGTGATATTTTATTTTCTGTTTTGTTTGAATTCGGTGTATATTTGTAAATAATACTTAACAAAATAGTTTAAAGAAACTTTTTTCTATCTTGCAATTCACTGTTGAACTTGCTATCGGTTCGAAAAGAGAAAAGTAATACATGACTTGTTGTTGTGGGCGTGACCTCAACTCTTGTGGCACTACCTATAATAATAGTATAGATTGTGGGTACTTAGCTTTTTTTCTCGCAATCGAAATGAAAAGTAGAGTATATAATTGTGGTACAGTCGAGTTCTCCAATATCTATACAGACAACCTTTCAAAAATATATATACATGTGTCTTATGTCAATAATAACAAAGCCTGTGTACAGATATTTTTGAAAGGTTGTCTGTATAGATATTGGAGAACTCGACTGTACAAAAGCCATATTACCTCTCGAACAATTCAACGAGCCTTCTACAAGGATTGATATTAAAATTAAATAAAACAGATAATGAAAATAAATACCTACCTACATAAAAAAACAGTATGACAAGATACAGTTAGGCCGTTGTATTAAAATCCATACTTAAAAAACACTACATTTTTTTTATACACCAGCCCCGCTAGCACAATAGGTTTTATGTTCAAGTTTTACGGCCCAAATGGCCCAAAACTTCACTAGTTACTTACGTTGGAACTGAGACAACGTCGTATTGAAAGCGAAATATGTATTTAACACATACCTATATTAAACTTTTAAGACTAAAATAATTGAACCAACCGGACGTTCTTTAGTTTTATATAACACAAAAAAATATCCTGCTAAAGAGATATTGATATAACTACAAAGTAGTGTTTGCATAATATGTTAAATGTTAAAGTGAAAAGAAGTGTGTGGGCCAGACAGAACCTAAGTGTCGCCTCAGACAGAAGGCGTTCAACCGGAGTTCTGCGTTCGCGTTTAATGAAACGCGATCCAATGGGATTAAATTGAACGCAGAACGCAGAACTCCGGTGAACGCCTTCTGTCTGCACGGGCAGTGCGGGGATGTTATGTTATGAGTCAATCACAGCGTTTTAAAGTACGCACGGAAAGAGTCAAATGTATCGAGCTTGACGCGAAAAAAACGTAGTAATTGGTTTATGTTATGTGGTATAAAATGATGTGTTTAGCGCTTCGTTTATGGAGACCGGCAAAGATCTTTGCCGATCCCTGAATTACTATACTAAATAACTTACTTTCTTTATAGCACTTTTAATCACAGGAAGCTATGCCACTGAATACCTACATTGTTACATATCCAGAAGATTTATATGACTATTCGAATACAATACATATATTCATATTCCAATAACATTACATACAGATAACAATACACAGAGTATGTGAGAAATTATATACAGTTGTGTGCAAAATAATAGCAGTGAATGTACTAGGGTAAGTATTTTCTGAAATAAGCCATCATTATAAGGCACAAAAAAGGCTACAACAAAAAAACCGGAAAGTGCGTGTCGGACCACGCAAAACGAAGGGTTCCGTGCCTATTAAAAAGGTCGTATCGTCACAGAAATCTTACGGCACTTACGTCCTTTTCTTTGAGGAAGGCAGTTTTTCAGCAATATCTCGAAAACCTTTGAACCGATCTTGCTCAAAACAATTTTCGGTGAATGAATTTAATAAGCCATATGTCCATGATTTTTTTCATATTTTTAAAATACACCGAACAAAAATTAGAGGGGGGGACGGACGGACAGAATATTAGAATAGAATAGAAACACATTTATTCAGGAAACACATTAACAAAAGTGTACAATTAAACAATTAAAGTGTTAAAGTGAGAAAAATAATACAAAGTCTAGGTACTTTGTATTATTTTTCTCATCGGGATGTGAACCTGAAATGGCCTCCACTCAGCAATGCAGTTGGCACGGCTAGCGTGATCAACGGCGCTGGTTTTCTGTGGGGCCAGCGGGGTGTGCGGGACAGCGTACTGTGCGACTTGTCTCAGATGATATAAATACGATATGAAGTACAATTAAATTATATAAAATATATATATATATATATATATATATCGTGGGACAACTCACGCCAATTGATCTAGTCCCAAACTAGGCAAAGCCTGTACTATGGGTACTAGACAACGGATAAACATACTTATATAGATAAATACATACTTAAATAGATATTAAACATCCAAGACTCGAGAACAAACATTCGTATTCATCATACAAATATCTACCCCGACCGGGAATCGAACCCGGGACCTCAAGCTTCATAGTCAGGTTCTCTAACCACTAGTAGGTCGTCGGTCGTCAAACCGAATAGCCTAGTATATATATGTTACAACAATAAAAATACCTATATTATACATATAATCTCATTATTTAGCGGTTAATAATTTAAAGGATTTTTTTTTTTTAGGAATTGGAGCTAAGAAATTAGTGACTTTCGGGGCGATTATCTCCGACTATATTCACTTAATCAAAAAAAATGCTAAGAAACCTTATATTTATTTTGAAAGGCCTATTGATTGATGTGCCATACGTGGGCTCACAATGAAAATTCTTTTTTTGACTTTTAGTTTTATGTATGGAGTGCACCCCCAAAAAAAATTGTTTTAGTCATTTTAATTACAAAACTATGTAGCGGCTAACAAAATACACCTATCCTCAAAATTGTATTCAAATACACCTTATAGTTTTCGAGTGAAATGGCTGTGAATACGGACAGACGGACATGACGAAACTATAAGGGTTCCGTTTTAAACCCTAAAAAGAGGACTAGAATTGTACGCCTATCGAAAAAGCAACCATTTCTGTCGTCAAAACGCATCCAACACTCATTAAAATTAAATGCGAGTAGTTCTACTGTCCGCCGTCGACTCGATGAAGCTGATCTGCACGTCAGAAGTCCAAAAAAAGTTCCACTGTTGACTAAGAGCCAAGAACATAAAAAATAGGCTCATTTTTGCCAAAAGAAAAGTAGATTGGCCTAAAGGTCGTCGAGAGTATGTCAGGAGACCTGCCGGTGCCGCTTTCAAGCCGCAGTATAAAATAAAGACCGTTAAGCATGGCGGACTTAGTTGGATGGTATGGGGATGTTTTTCTTACAATGGTACAGGCCCTATCATTGAAATCGAGGGCATAATGAACAAAGAATATTATTTAAAGAAGGTGAACAATCTCTGTCTGCCTGTTAACTTTTCACGCATAAACCGTTGAACTGATTGAGATGAAATTTGGTGCAGAGATACTTTGAATTCCGGAGAAGGACAAACGATAGTTTGTATCCCAAAATTCATCACCTAAGGGGGTGAAAAAGGCGGGCGAAATATAAACGAGTTCCGCACGGACGACGTCGCAGGCAAAAGCTAGTAAAAATAAAGGTCAAGCTACGAAATATTGGGCCAGGCTCATGAAACACACTTTTCCGAAATGTGCACTTTTCCTAAAGGTAGTATTTAGAAGGAGCACTTTCTCGGAATGTGCACTATCTTAAAAAGTGCACTTCCCAACTGGTACACTTTCTCAGATAAACCACATTCTCAGATGGTATATAATCTCAGAAGGTCCACTTTCCCAAAAAGTACACTTTCTCAGATGGTACACTTTTTCCAAAAGAGCCGTAAAAATGAAAATCGAGGTAAAGGGTCAGGCTACAATTAAAACTCAAACTTAAAATCACTTCTTATTTAAAAATATCATTTTTGAATCAAACCTTGAGCAATAGTACTACAATGAAAACTCAAACTCACTTCTTATTTAAAAATTCATGACTAAAACCTATCATAAGGCAAGACGTACTCTGATTTAAGAATCAGAGTACGTCTTGCCTTATGATAGGTTTTAGTCAGGAACGTAATATATTGCAGAACTTTTAAACGTCAGATTTGTAAGGCCTTTGAAAAAATTATAAAAAAACATTGTTCAAAAATACAAAAACAAAGCAAAAATGTATCTTCGCTGAGGCTCGAAAACGGGACCTATGGTGTGTCTTGCCCAAAAACAGACTTTAACCTACATACCTATACCTAACCGCTACGCTACGGAAATCATTGAAAAACATTACATGCATGACAGTTAGTTGTTTTTCGGGGTTATGCTCAGAAAATGTACGCAATGGATGTAGCATATTAGTTACAATTTACCTGCTCCAGAAAATTTCCTACGTGTTCGTGAAACAAACGTGCAAATTGGCCCAGTTCTTCCTGAGTTATCGCTTAAATGAACTCCGTCTCTTTTTAACCTTTTTAAGCCTAACTTAGGAGATGAATTTCGAAAAACACTGATATTCATTTTATTGTGGCGACACTTCAGAGGGTGAATTTTCCAAAATGCTGTAATTATTTTTCTTGTGTTTTAACTAAGATTCTTCACATCAAGTTTGAACCTAGTTACATCTACATAAAATCGATCCCTGTTTAACCCTATTAAAGAATGAAAATGTTTATAAATTGTAGCCTATATCCTATTCTGATGTATTGTATATGCTAAATTTCTGGAAGGTTTCATACTCATATGCGTAGTTCGAACCTCAGCTAGAAAATTGATATTTTTACAAAAAAAAAACCCTCGCAAGGCAGGCCCCATGGGGGGCCCGCGCAGGCTGAGGCCCGGCTGGCAAACGCCACCTTGACTATATGGCCAGTCCGACTCTGTGAAATAGTTCACCTTTGGAGAAAGTGCCCCTATTGGGAAAGTGTACATTTTGCGGAAAGTGCATTTTTAGAGAAAGTGCACATTTTGGGAAAGAATGTTTTATGAGCGTGACCCGAAATATTAATTAAGAATATATAAAAAAAAAATCAAATTGCTTGTTAGGGTTCCGGACCAAAAAGGTAAAAACGGAACCCTTATGGTGCGACTCCGTCCGTCTGTCTGTCTGTCACAAAGTCAAATATCTCAGGAACTACTAATGCTATCGATTTGAAATTTGGAATAGTTGTAAATAAAGCTAATCCTCGTGTATGGAAAATGAAAAATTTTAATATATACTTTTAATTTGTATAAAAAAGGGCGGATAAGAGGGGGGGCAAAAATTCAAAGTCTAGTTAGTAGGCCAAGTGGGGTATCATATGAAAGGGCTTGAATTGTACATTCTAAAACAGTTTTTCTTTTTTTTTCTACAATGGTAAAATTTTGATTTATAAAGAAAGATGTTGAAAAAAATACCATTCCCCCCCCTTATCTCCGAAGTTAACGAAGCGAAAAATTTGAAAATAATATATATTATTAATATTAACGTGAATATTACCGGAAAAGTATAACGATACCTCTATCTAGCGTAGTTTTTTTTTATTCTTCAAAAATCATATGTTATTTTTGTTTGTAATTTAATACTTCTGTGTTTAATTTTTTGCCTTCAAATTCGTATGAAAGTGTTCTGAAAGTACCTTCTAGCAAACAAAAAAAGAACTATCGAAATTAATTCACTTGATAAAAAATTATCGCTGAAAAACCAACATACAGTAAGGGAAATGTATTAACGTACCACCGTAGAACCCTATCGCAATAAGGTAACTTACCGCTTGAGTTTGAGTGACGGCGGCCTGTCAATTGCGACAGGGTTCTACAGTGATACGTGAATACATTCCCCTTACTGTACATACCGAGTTCCTTGGTCGCGCAATTTAGTAACAAAATGCACCGATACATGGCGCTGTATGTACTCATGTCATGCTCATGACTTTACTATACAATACAATACAATACAATACAAATACTCTTTATTGCACACCTCACACAAACAAAGCAGTTACATAGAGAAACAATACAATAACATGTAGGTAGAGGTAGACAACAGGCGGTCTTATCGCTGAAGAGCGATCTCTTCCAGACAACCTTTGGGTATCGGAGAAAGAGATAAAACTAGATTATGCAGTAGGTGGTGCAGAGATTATTATCAATCAAAAATCAAGAAATTATAAAAATAAACGTACATAAATACCTCTATATATAAACATACACACACAATCATACATATGTACAAATAACACAAACACAAATATAATGATACATAAACAGTCAGCCAAAAATACAATCAGGGTTAGGGGAGAGACAAATAATGTTCTTTAAGAAGGGATTTGAGGTTGCCGATAGATTTTGCTTGTCTGATGTCAAGAGGGAGAGAGTTCCACAGTCGGATAGAATTAATAGTGAACGAACTATTGTAAAATTTGGTAGATGATGAAGGCACAGTTAATAGCAAATTGTTAGAACATCTAACAGAATTTAAAAAAACTAAAACGTTCTTTGAGATAGCGGGGAGTTGCAGGGTTAAAAAGGATATTATACAGAAGCGAAATAATGTGAGAGTTACGGCGATAACGGATAGGGAGCCACTTGAGTTTAGAACGGAAACTAGAAACATGGTCATATTTGCGTAACCCAAATATGAACCGAATGCAGACATTTTGGAGACGCTCTAGCTTATTAAGTTGTTCCTCAGAAAGGTCGAGATAGGATACATCAGCATAATCAAGAATAGGAAGAAGTAACGTTTGAGCGAGCGCAATTTTAGTTGCAGTAGGTAGAAAATTACTATACTATGCGTTGTTTAGATTTTTCCAAAATTAATGGGTGGGGCAAGACGGGTGTGTTGTATAATATTTCGTACGGAACCGTCGGTGCGCGAGTCAGACTCGCACTTGACCGGTTTTTTTTTTTAAATGGTTGTTTACCATTTAATAAATCTAAATGCTATTAATTTGAAAATCATATTGTATTTTTTTTCATTTACCTCGAAAATATTGGTGATTTTTTGAAAGATTCATTTCCATTTAGTATTATCAGACGTAGAACAGTAAATATGAGCAATATATTCAATATACAATTATATTTTCATATTTATTGAGTACATTTTGCCTTAGCCCATAGCAGTGGCTATTATTTTGCACACAACTGTATATACATATGTACACAAGTTATGTGCAAGTCATCTTAGAACTTTGGATATCAAGCGGATTTTTTAAACTATACTAATTCAGCGTAAGTTTCCTCTGTATTATTGTAGTTTAAAAATTCTCTGCAAACACATCGTTCAAAATAAGTACGTACCTAGTCACCCGCTGAAAAAGGTGGCCTTTTATATTTTTGGATTTGATTAAACTAGTGCTGCCACCTGGCAACCGTGGTTTCTGCAATGTTGTTTGGGCTTTTTAGTGGCAATATTAATCAAGAAAGGTTTGGACGCATCACGTCGGCTACCCTGAATCGCGAACCTTTTATTGTTTTCTAAATCTTGGGAGATGGATACTCAGTTTTAGGAATTTCTTACATTAGAACATAATATTGAATGAGAAGAGAATGAATATGACCTAGGAGTTTGGTGCGTAATAATTATGAATTTCGAATTATTCAAATTCAAATCATTTATTTCGAGTAACTTAAACTCGTAATACATTTTTTAAATCCGTACTAACAAAAACTCAATATATGTAATGTCAAAATAAATTAAATTAAAATAAACAAAATATTACACAATTAAAATTAGGCACTGCCAATTTATCTTGCTGGGACATGTCTGTCACAACAATGCCGGATGTAGGTATGGGCAATCCAATTTGTCGGCTATCATATCAGAACGGCGTTTTGGCTGGCACGCACTCTACGCACGAGCGCAGCACTGCGGGCGCGCGCATGCTCGCGTGGAAGCACACCACGCGCGCCTCCGCGAACATGCCCGACGCGCTACAGTAACGAGGCAGCCCCAAAACCGCTTTAAAAGCGTTATTGAATTGGACCCGAAGGGCGCTGTACGCTTTCAGAGTATAACTCGCCCACAGACCGCATGTGTACAGGGATGTACAATAGGCTCTGAATAGTGTTATTTTCACATCCCTGGAGCATACGAACCTGCGGGTGGTATGTTCGCTCTTACACACAGCGCCCTTCGTTCCCTCTCGATGTCAGCGTTGTCCCCGAGATCTGCGGTAACTATGTGACCCAGATATTTAAATTGCACAACCCAATTATGCTACTTACGAACCCCATTCTGCGATCTTTATGTATTTAAAAATCTTTAAAATAGTATAAATAAGTTGAAGCGTAACGTGTTCAGAGTGTTTTCGTCAATTTTGTTTATTGGTACTTAACTGACAAATTATTTATATGTATATCTACTATGGATTTAATAATTGGTTGAAGCGAATGAATAAATGTATAGATCTTTAAGGATAATATTTTTAAAAGAAATAAAGGCATATTATTGGTAAATAATTGTTAATAATTTTTAGTTTCTAATCCCGAAATATAAAAGGTATCCTCGTTTTCATTTCATAAACCTTAAATACCCATAATAGTTTAATTTTGTTTTATCTGTACTTACAAATAGTGTAGGGTAAGGTAAACGTACAAATAGGGATGTAGTACCCAGGTAAAACGAATCGTTTTGTTGGTTGTGAATAAATACGAATTTACCGCTTTATTGACATCCGACAAAGCCATACCTTTTCCATGGTAAGGACACAAGTATCAGAGCAACAGATCCAAACAGTAGATAGAGGTAGTTAAATTCTCACCGTCCCCGTCTTCGCCACGGCAGATGGATGTTTTTTACTCTTAAGACATGATGGAACAATTTTTTTTAATTTACGTTTAATTTCGAACTCGGCTAGATTTCTATTTTATTGGCGTTCATGGAATTACTTTAAAGTGATCAGCACGGCTATCACAAGACGGCGCGCGAGCTCTCTCGATTTTTCTCGCACTATCCGTCTCTCTCTTATTAGAACACTTAGAAAGAGAGGTATAGTGCGAGAAAAATCGAGAGAGCTCGCTCACCGTCTTGTGATAGCCGTGCAGTTATTGATAAACAAACAACGGCTCTGAATAAATCTGGAGGCTAAAAGTTAATTATGTATAATCAAGGCGGCAAAACCTGTTGGTCGATCACGTAACGCATTGCGCGCGTCGGGTAGATCTAAATGTCAATTTTTATATGTAAAATGACAGTTGGATCTACCCGACGCGCGTACGGAACGTGACATGATTACGCCCCAGGTTTTGATAAGGAAATTATTTAAAGTTTATTTAACGTGCCATTGGTTAAGAAAATTTAAAACTCAAATTGAAAGCTACGTTAAGTAGATACTGCCTGCGATGGTCATGCGGTAACGTGGCACCACCCGTGCCCCGTTTCACGAAGCCTACATGTCACATTTTTACACTACTGGCAACACTGGCCAAAAAACCACTGGTTATTCCCAGCCTCACTGTCGCCAGGTTAGACTTCAACAACTTGTAGCTTCAAGTAACGAGACATTTGATGTAATGATTACTGGCCACGCCCGGACGACATCCACCGTTCATCTCGTATTTCTTTCTTTTGACGCAACACTCAAAATCAACCCGTGATAAAGATCTGCATTCAAGCGACAACCAATCCGATTCGCATCAAATTCAAGTTTAGTCTTATCATCACTGCGTCACTCTCACACAGTAGCCTCATACTAGTAAGAGCCCGTTCACACAGGGTCTCCGTTTTAATGTTCCGTTTTATCGTATACGTTTTTTTTCATTGATGGCGAATGGAGTTGTATGAGCGACTTCACATATGACACAGTATTCAGAATACAGTAAACTATTGTTTACTGTATTCTGAATACTGACTCGGACTGACTGACGTAAATACGGACTCTGTGTGAACGGGCTGTAATAGATGGTTAATAACGCAGAAGTAATGAGACGTAAACGGGAAGACTACCAAAGACTTTACGTACATCAGGCCACAATAGTATGGGAATGAAGCCTAGTTAAAAGTAAATGTAAATGTACTTATTTGTAAAGTGTTAAAAAGGTGATAGCCTGAGCAAGGTACGGTTTTTTTGGAAATAATTATTTCTCGGAAATAAGGCTTTTATATATTAATTTAAAAGCTTCACTAAATCTGTAGACCGGAAGTTAGGATTTTTTTTAACTCGCAACCAAAAGTGGTATCAGTATTTTTATGATGAAAACATGTTTGAATATACCAATTTAAGACTTACGACCTGAATCCAAAAATATATGCATTCCACTTGTTTCATATGCAGCGCGATCGTATCTTGCTTAGGCTAAATAGTAGGGGAAGCCAAGCGGGAAAATATGGACTTACTCGAGCGTCGTTGAGACCACAGGTTGAGACGTTATAGATGTTGAAGATTAGGCGATAGAATGAAAGAAAAATTATATGTATGCCTTTTATGGTGGGGGAGTAAACAGTCGCTTGAGCGCGTCAGATTTTGATAGTGTATACGCCGCACGCACGGGTCTCTGATAACGAAGGTATGTTAATCTGATGGTTTGGATAGCGCGGGTGGCCATGCGGTAGGGTACAAGAATGAACGAGAAAAAAATACTCGAGCGCGTCAGATATTTACAGGGGGGGCGTTAAGTAGACCCGAAAGACGCTCCCATTCACTAATCTGACAATTTGGACGAGACGCGAGCCCGTGGCGGCTTTTTTATGACGAATAGACGCGCGAATATATATAGAAGCTTTATAAATGGTGGAGGTACTCAACAAGGCATCCCCCCAAATAATATTCTGCCACGCTCGAGTAAATCCCCACTTGGGCTCCCCTACTAAAACATGTCCCTATACCAGATACGAGTGTAAGGTGAGATAAAAAATTGCACTCAATATATTATATCCATCCTTAGCAGGTTACTTTTTTAAACATATATTTTACTGCCCGATATATATTTACTTACATTTTGACATGCATAAAACTTCTGTACAGTTTACCAGCATTAATACCTGTCACAAGAAAGCACGCATAAAACTCAGACTTAGGGCAACAGCCTAAAGAGGACCAGACATTTTGGGTGTTTCCGGTTCGCCCGATCAAAAAGGGGCCGATTGACCGGTGCGGTGGACCGATCGGACGAACGGGAAACAGCTGATATTTTTGCCCTCTTTGTTATGTTAGATATTAATGTTAGTGACTGTACTAACTGTACTTCCTAGTCCCGTTCCATCCCCTGATTGCATACAAATAATAAAGTGTAATGAAATTATTTCGAGTTGTGAACTAAGAAAATATTTAATTCATTATATTTTCTACCTTGACGTAATATTTGTTGTTTTGACTAAATACTTTACATGTTTAAGGTCAAGTGTTTGAGAATAAGTGTTATTGATGGCCAGGTGTCTACCTGTTTAGTTTAGTTGTCTAACTAAATGCATTAAACTCACCAGGGACGTCGCAACTCTTAAACAAATCTCCTTTAAGTATTACAGAACATTTCCTTGGTTAAAAAACCGACCCTATATGGTCGTTCTGATGGTATTATTTACATTAGCATCCGCGTCTTTTAACCCCTAACACGTAACGTTGTCAAGTCATACCGATGATAATAACAACAATTAATGACGCAAAGGCATTTGATTTTATTTATATCGGTAAAGCATATATATAATACATTTTTAAAATTAATAACAATCGTCATCGGATACAAATCCATTTCATAATAATATTTGAATATAGAGTATATTTACAAAAAAATAAGTTAACTAACACAATATTCATGAAATATGACTTTTTCATATCGACGTCGAAACATTGTGTCGGCTTACCAACGATAGATATTTGCGCAAAAAGTCCAGCTCTCGCTTCAACAATGCTCTGAAAACTTAGAGACAGAATGCATTGCTATGTCTGTAGTATAATTAAGGCAGTACTAGAGTGCCGGCGACTGCCGTTGCAAACACAACATTCCCTTATGGGGAAATACCAGTTCAGCCGCAACACTAGCAGTATGGAAAGTCCAGAAAATGGACCTCTACTCTGCAATCGTCAAATGCTGCAAAACATTATAATTTCACAACCTTATATAAAAACCATTATAGTAACGTCAGAAGTAATACATGGAATATGATTAATATTAATTATGTTAATTTTTAAAAGGTTGTTAAAAACATAAGCCAGTTCACTACCAATTGATCAACTACATTTTAAACAAAATGTACTCGTGTGCTCCCAACACAGGCACTGTATGCTTACCGGGAGGCAACATCCCTTAAATCATAAATTATATGTACATTTTACGCAAATAAAGAATATTGTATTTGTATATATAAATGTACATATATCAAAAAGTGACACATAAACGACACTAATGACAAGTACAGTCAAGGGTTTCTACACGTCACTCAAAGATATGTAAGCAAAATTACGCAGTAATGGCGAGATTACATTTCAACTGACATTCGTGACATACCCACAATTCGGTACACTTAAAATTTGAATGCTAAGTTATTATTAACCTGATAAAGTTGTACTTATAGGTATATCGCGTCGAGAGCTCGTTCTGAAATAGTCTTAATACTAAAAGCATATAAATATACTTCAGCAAATTGTACAGCGGCGGTGACTTGTGGGCATATAACATCCATTTAATGGTTCTAGTTACTACAGCCACTCTTACAGAAAATGGTTTATTGTAGTCGTAAAGCCATCGCATCTTTCAAGGAAAGTGCGAGAGGCACGATAGCTTTACGTTTGTGATAAACGGCACCGTGTCAGGGGGCCAGGACGGCGAAGGGAGGTACGGCATATAGCTTTTGTTGAGCCCTCTCGCACATATAAACATTACAAGATACCAGAATAAAACATTTATTTTATGACTGCATAATATTAGCTGTAGCCTGATATTTTTTTCACTCGCACCACCTATCCATGATTCCACGAACCACATATGCTTAGATTTTATAGTCGTTCAAAATCTAAAAGTTAAATTCACTTCACTTGGCCGTTGCGTCATGGTAAAAACAGTAAAGTTCAACTACTAACTAATATAGTATAGTCCGTCGTAATTTAAAATTTGTCAGTTTCTTATCGCGTTTATTATGTCACTTTTTGATTTGTATCAAAAATAAATGTAATCCTTGTTACTCGGGATCGACGTAGTCCAGCACAGTGAAATCAACGTACTTGTCCGACCGGAGTCGTCATGGCCTCGTGAGGCGCATCTTGCGCACGGTGTCGACGTAGTGTTTGTTGTGGGCCATGACGGACTCCTGCACCTTGGGCGGCAGGTCCTCGAGCGCGGGCGCGGTGCCCTCGTCGGTGTCGGTGCGCCGGTAGAACAGGATGTACGGCGTGCTCGAGCGGTTCAGCCCGCTCAGCTGGCCCTCCTCGGCCACCGACACGATGTCGTCGTTGTACATGTGCCACTGTCCGTTGTCCTTGGCCAGCGTGTAGTAGTGCCCGGAGTCGAGCGTGGTCCCGGCGTGGATCACGGCCGCGTACAGCATGTAAGCCGAGTGATCGGCCTGCGACCGCACAGTCGGCAACGTCACCGTGTGATTGTGGTGAATTGAGAGCATCAATTTAGTTTGGACTTGCAGTTTTGGTTCAAATCTGTGGACATATAACCAATCGTTTTAGAACCTGATACATCTCTAGCCTCGGACGCACACAAAGCGTTTCTTCAATAATGCTCAAAGCGAAAAGAGCGTTTTTCAGCTATTTGTAATTTTTGAAAGTGCTTCAGTCTGAATAGTAAACCACATTTTAAACCCAACACTTTGGAGATACATAGGGCAAAGTCTTAATATTGTTAATTGCAAAGCATAATTTTTACAGTGTTAGTGGCTCCTTCCCCCTAGCTAGACCATGCTGAATTCGAATGTGCAGTATATACGAAAGTGAGATATAAGAAATATAGTATATAAGAAAGTGTGATTTATGAGTTACGAGCCAGCTAAGCGTTGAAAGCGGAAACTTACGCAGATCGCGCATACTCACTTGAAATTCTTCAGCACTAGAATGAGAAATTTTGGCGTAGTCTCGATCAAAACGCTCCTCTCCGCGTCACGCAGGCCGCCGCAGTCGCGGCACTCGTATCTGTTGTCGCCGGACAAGCGCTCCTTGGAGCAGTAGAACTCCAGGAGGCTCTGTACACTGTGCTGGGCGCCCTCGAGTTTTTCAGGGAACGCGAGTTGGAGGTCCCGAAACACGTCGCGGGAGAGGGAAGACGAGTGGCATTCAGTGCACTCGACGCGGGTGAGCAGGACGCCGCCGAACATGCTGTCGATGAACGAGTCGCGCCGTAGGAACGCGGACTCGGACATTCGCATGCGCTTCTTCAGGGGCAGGTGCATCTCGTGCTCCGCGGGCCGCTTGAGACTGCCTGAGCTGGAGCCTGAAACGGGACGAAAAAACCATCAGCAGTGCCTCGCCCACGCGAAATAAAATAACATTGCTGTCTCCAAATATTGTGAATTTGTTAGTATGACACCACCTTTTTGTGTGAAATAAAACATGTCTGAGACTTAGTACGCACTAATCGCTAGATGTTTCAGAACCGCAAAAAAATGTGCTTCTCAAGACCACGCACGCGCGATTTATTACAGTCCCTGAAAAAAAAACACCTGGAAAACGCAATGTGCTACAATTCGATTAGCGGTTTGAAAACGCGCGTTTCTATATATACCATAGATTTGGTTTTTTTTTCTACTCTCAGGTTTAATAAAAACAACCGCTCTTCTGGAGACATAGCCTTGCAATGATCGTTATATTTTCATATTGTAAATGCTTGCAAAAAATTATCAAAATTCATTCATTAGTAATTCTATAGTAATTAACGTTATCTGGGTTATTTCGAACATCAGCAGAGCTCGGCAAGGGTGAGCTGTTTTCAGTTTCCATAACAAGGACATACCTTGTCATTCAATGGTAGATCTGGTGTAATTTAATAAGTAATGAAATTATTTTATTTAGGATGCCTTTCTGCTACGATCTTTACGTTATGAATTTTATAGCAAGCTTTTTTAGCAAACCATTTTAAATAATATTTATATTCATATGTTACTATGAAAGTTAATCAAGTGATATGATACGATATCAAACCTCTTTAGATAAGTAATAAATCTGTTTTGGGATCCTATATTCAACTGAGTGAAATATCATGACAACGTCATTATTCTATTATTCTGTTGTGTTATTTTGTAAGCAGCCCCTCAATTCGAAGTAAGCGAATAAATAAATAAACTTAGTACCTACTCGTTTTGTACAAAATGCATTGTCATTTTAGTTTAATTATAATTAATAAAGTTTTTTTTTTCTTTCACGATTTCTTTTTAAGGTGTATCTGATATCTACACTTAACATTAATGAAATGACGTAAAAATGGTCCACCCCTGCCGAGCTCTGCACATCAGTCATCACTACACATTTGACAAAAATGTCTTTGAACTGTTAGAGGCGGCTGAATATGTTTTTATCACCACGGCATACTCGCACATGTTACTCTGCAGAAATCCATTTGATACTGACCATGACAAACGCGCGTTTACCTACGCCCGCGGCAAGCCTGATACCGATTAGAATTAACCGCAGTGCGTGCTAAGCCTTATAGCCAGTGTCTATGTCTACGTAGTCGATAAACTGACCGGCAGCGCTGCTCCCCGGCCGCGGCGACACGGAGCGCCGATTGGGGCCCGGCTCCGAATGCTCACCGTCACTGGAATAACAATTGGAATGATCGGTTTTAGCACCTTGGTAATGTTGTTGAACCCCCATTGTTTCAGAATGCATTATGTCACTGGAACACTGAAGCGAGAGCACGGGCGTAGCTTCCTCTTAAGCGGGAATTACATTACGAAATTAGTGTCATGCATGTTGACATCAGTTTCACGAAAGTAGTTTCGATATATGCGAAAGTAATTTCGTAACATAATTAGTGTCGTGAAAACAACAGTATCGCAGTGGCAATGGCGCCATCGGCATCAGCTATTTCAACATGCATGACACTCATTTCGAAATGTAATTCCGGCTTTACACTATGAAACTAGTTGCATGACACTAATTTCACCAAAAAATCGCGCAGAGCACGAAACTAATTTGCATGCACGACATTAATGCATGCATTACGAAATTAATAAATTACACGTGAAACTGTAGGTAAAACTAATGTCACGAAATTAATTTCATGCCACTAATTTCGTAATGTAATTCCGGCTTTAGAGAAGAGGAAGCTACGCCCGTGCTCTCGCAGACACAACACAAACAGGCATACAGAGGTAAAGGACTCTAATAGTAGTCACTAACTAAAGTGTATGGATATTTCCGACTCTAGCTTTGAACAAATAATAATTTCGTTGACTCACCAGCGAAGATTTTTAATTAAATCAAGTCCAACATCATGGTATCACGCTATTTCATTAGTTCTTGTTGAAATTAAAGCCATTTTATTTACTACCACTCCACTTTACGTAGCATTGTTAGGCACAGGCCTCCGACCGCGGGCGAGAGGGAATGGGCTATACACGATGATTTTTAATTCGTGATCAGGAGTAAATTTTTCTAATTCTGTAATTGATGCCAAACACGATTAAGTCGAAGTTACCTAAGACAAACGTACCTATTTTTCCGAATAAAACTAAATATGGAATTACTTTTTAGGTCAAAATCATTGTCACCTTAACGGTAGATTAATCTATGAAACTAAAACCTCCTTAAAAATAGTTTGATAAACCAACCTAAAAACCCTTGCGTCCAAAAATTGATATAAGAGTAATAAACTGTCAATTTTCACATGCATATGACAAGTAGATGTTAATATTTATTGACGTAAGGCCTGTCATATTTCCCGCCAAAGCGAACATTTGAAGTATAGTATCTACTTAACTTCAAGAAAGTAGGGTGACCAAACATTCAGTAGTTATTAGTATTAACATTATCATAAAATTTAATTAACTAAACAGTATTTTAATTGCATGCGACCTCATCCATTGAAATCCATTTTGGCTGTTTATCAATATTTTTCGACTCCTGATCACGGATTAAAAATCACCGTGTATATAGCCCAGTTATGATATAGTTTCAAAAGTATTCGATTTACCTAGAGTGTGGTGGTGAATGCGGGCTATGTGGGAGAGCTCTGCGACCGACGATTATGGGCGGGCGAGAGTAGTCGAAGTTGCGGTCCGATCCGTGCTCGTGGGACTGCAGCAACTCGAACAGGTAGCTGGTGGTAATAGTAGTTTATGCAACTGATACATAATGAGAGGCCCTAAAACACGAGTGTGGTTTTATGAAACGAGCGTCAGCGAGTTTCATAATAGGATCACACGAGTATTTTAAGGCCTAATTATGTACAGTTGCATACACTACTGTATCTACACACATATCATAAATTCTCTAAGATGGGTTCAGAAGCCGTAGGGATATGATCTGCATAGCTACTATGCTACCTGTAAAATATCTAGACGGAGTGTTCATATCGTTCTCGGAGTCACTACTACTCATATTTTCAACAAAAATGTAAATTACAAACAACTTTTCACAATTCTACTTTCGTAACAGCAAAAAACAACAAAAAAAGGACAACATTACAGTAAAGGTGGACTTCCGACCAGCGCGGCTCCGGCGTCACTAACGCAGCGACAGTGACGCAGCGATATAGCGATTAGTACTATACAGTACGGAAATGTATGAGGGAACGTTCGAGCGCAGCGTCAGCTGCCGCAGCGAAAGTGACGCTGCGCTCGAACGTTCCCTCATTGTCATTAGTGACGCCGGAGCCGCGCTGGTCGGAAGTCCACCTTAACGGCGGCAATTCGATCCTCCCTCAAATCGAGTGTTTTTAAAAAAATCCACAGGCAAACAAATGAAGTCCCTATTCTCATGTCACTCGAGATCGAATGTCGTGTGGTTTATATTAAAGAAACATACTGAATTGATATTCGAATCGATAACTGTTTTAATATCTATGGATACTAGAATAGACCCACCCGAGTTTTGACAGCTGTTCCAAATTTAAACTCATAACTAATACCTAACCTTACAAAAATTTATACTGTAATAACTTACAGTACAGATTTTACCTACTACTACACACGAGAAAGTTCTCATAGTAAAATTGGTTGTAATAATGCTGGTCATTTCCTACGGTTCACATAGGGGCAGAATGCTGATTTAGGCGGCCATAAATCGATTTCTAAAAATTTAGCCTAGATAAGAAATAATCACTTCCCGATAAGGTTGAATAACCATAGAATGATAAACTACCCCCTCCCTAACCCTTACAGCAGTGCCTGCACTGCCATGCCAGTCGAAAGTTGATCGTCGCTCCCAGTGCACGCACATCTTATCGGCATTCGTAAAAACGAGTTACATTTAAAAAATCGTGGTGTTTTTTTAGTGTCTATTTTGAAGAAAGTTGTGATGGATCCTAGTTCTACAGGTAAGAGAGTATTATAAAACATTAAATTTATGTGAATATTTTGAATATCTATTATTATTTCCCGAGGTAGAAATAAGTCTTCTAAAATTGTTGTAAAAAACCACGTTTTTGATTTATAAAAAGGTTTTTGTTATACATCATGGCACGTCCGGGCCATAATACGAGTAATTTCATAAAATAGAGTAACTGTACTAGATAATTACATTAACTTTGACTGCGATTTTTTGCGAAAATGCGTTTTAGAGGCCATTAAATACCACGATGCAAAACCACGTGTTATTTTGTTTTTTTTTACTTTTGTGTTTAAAATAGTTTTGATTTGTTTTAGGATCGGAAGGAGTTGCAGAGGCAAAATTAGTGACCCGTAGGTTCCTATTTGATAAAATGCAGACACAAAATCTTGCAAATTTTGAATTGAAACTAAAATATCTTGAGACGTATATTTTATCGCAAGAAAACTATTGTGAGGAACAGAACAAGGATATCAAGCATAAATTGTCTTTTTTAAAGTCAGACTTTAAGAAGAAGTGGGTAGAGTCAAATAGGAAGAGCGATATTTTCTTAAAAAAACACGATGCATGGTTACAAGGAACCTTCGAAATACCAAGAATAAAACGAGGATCATCAAGCCGACCAGCAAAGATATTCGAAGAATCCAGTGAAAGGAGCAAGCGAAGAAAAACAGAAGCACTCCGTACTTCTGTGGATACAGAAGTGTTAATAAGTGCTACCCGTATCCGCATCCGGGTTATTATCGGAAGAAGCAGCCAAAGCGCGCAATAAGCACTTTAGGAAATATAGACAAGATTTTTATAATCTATGAATACACAATCTCACTAGTTTAATACGACATTCATAGGTCACTTACTTTCATACTTGCTTATATTAAAAGTTTTTATAATTGTCTCGTAACTATCATTTTTTTTCTTTGTCAGCTATAAAAATGTCGAAAATATGTCGTATTTACACTAAACGTTCATTAATATACCGTTAAACTATTGAAAAATAAAACACAACTAAGAACAATGTTGTTTTTACTGACTTTTGACTGGACTATAGAAAAAAACGGGCACCTACCGAGATAAGCTGTTTACTATTTTCAACTGCTTTTAAGTAGGAGAATAATATTCTAAAGGTTTTCTTATAATAAGATACATATTCTTCAGTTTCATACAAAAAAAAACAGATATTATTTTTTTCTGCTTTAAATAAGCCTTATTTTGAAAAAATATATATACCATTTTTATTCCTTACAATATTTGCAACCGAAAAGTATTTTTAAATAGGTTTTTAAAAAAAATGTGTATGTCCATTTTTTTGTCATTTCGATCCACTGTGCTACTGCCCTCTTGGAATTATAATTACAAACAAATCACGAGTTTGAGTACATAAATGCGATAAAATAATTTTGGCCGCCTAAATCGGCATTTTGCCCCTATGTGCGGTTTCTGAACGCATTTTAGAGCACTAATGATATGTGCGTAGATAATAGTACATTGTTTAACGAGGGGCGTAAGTGTCTTCGGCGTCGGGCTTCTGATAGAATCTTGTTTGCAATATTCTTACGCCCGTGTTATACACAATGTTTTTCATCACATTTGTGAGGAAATAAATAACTACAAAAGACAGAAAAATCTAAGTATCATACAACCGCACCAATCAAAAATTAACTAAACTGACAACTTCACTTCCAGATCAGTGCTAGTGGAGCGCGCAGTTTCGATATTTCAACCAATCACAGAACATTATTCTTGCGGCGCATGGCCAACTAGATTGTTTTTTCAACCAATCACAGAGCAGAACAGATTTGATTAAACCAATCAGATCACACACAAGCCCATTACTCCCTAGGGACTACAAACTCGCCATAATTCCCACGGGAAAATTTAGGCCATTGTCCTTCTGTATACAGGCATGGAATAACACCATTTACGAGCAAGTGTGATGAAATAGTACATTACTAGCTGCCCGCGCGGCTTCGCCGCGTATACAAAGAACCTAGGCGGAGCGACGGGATAAAATATTATAGCACATAATCCCGTAGGTCCATTCTACATATATAACATAGGTACTGAAGAAAGGATTTTTAGAATACGATGGGTATAGTTTCTGAGACTATCCCCAACATACAAACTTACATTTCACAGACATTACACCTGTTTATTATTAGTATCAGCACAGATCAAAGAATACTGTATCGGGGACCGTTAATGGTTTAAAATAATATTTTACCGGTTATAGTTGCATCTGACTATTTATACCGCTAAATAGTTTAATACTGGTTTATGTTTTCCAGTATTAAGTCATATCGGTTTGACAAATTACCATTTATACCTACCTGTAATCAAAATATAATTATCTGAACCTGAAATAATTTGAATGGTATTCAAGTCAGGTGAATAAAGTTGCCAATGGGAGTCCCCGGTATCCGAAAAGAAATTTTAGTACTTAATCGAGGTTCGTTTTCTACATCTTTACTTCAAATTTGAAGCCTAAAAGTAAATAAAGCCTATATGGGGTCTACGACAATTAATGGGTTTAAACCTCATTCTTCTCCCAACATCTCGAATATGGGAAAATAAGTTAGTATATAAACTTTTTGAAATAAATATAAACATGGCAAATAATATTGACAACTCTATGTCACTAAAAAAATTAATCCACAGTTGACACAATACGTCTGTCAGATTTTGTAAACATTGTAAAAGATCGTTTATTTTCTATTTTCTTAATTTTCTCAGTGTTGTATCCATATGTGGCCGTCTCAACATTTATAATTTCTTATGCTGAAGAACTTACTACAGGTTTGAGTTCAATTCTTGTTTATTTATTTTACATTGTCATCTCAAGTCAAAACAGGAGTTAGGTACGTCACGTGACGTCACACAGCCAAGGTCACGTGGTCAGCGCACGGTAGATTCTTTAAATTAAAATTTTAGTATTTTTTCAATAAAAAATTTAAAATCGGAGACCTTATTGCAAATCTCCAGCGTTAGACGAATCGAACGACATATCATTTATCAAAATCGGACCATAACTGTAGATCTGATGGCATGTACAAAAATCGGGCT
Organism: Epinotia nisella; assembly: GCA_932294315.1. NCBI lineage: Eukaryota > Metazoa > Arthropoda > Insecta > Lepidoptera > Tortricidae > Epinotia > Epinotia nisella. Next base: position 15,193,089 of record OW028673.1, on the reverse strand, counting down.
CGCGTATTATATATATAGATTGCCAAGGCGCGGAAAGAAATGGGTTGGCTGACGAGGTGGTTGGCAAGAGACGAGTCAGGCAATCCCGGTTTCCGCCAAGGTAAATATACTGCTTTTCTCAAACATGTGAGGAAATAATACAAATAATAAAAAATAAGCCAGATTACCTTATTATATTACATATTAGGGGTAATATGGCTTTTAGACCAGAGTTATATATACTCTACTTTTCACTTCGATTGCGAGAAAATAGTAAAAACAAAGATTATCCATCCACAATCTATAATAAATTCCACACCGAAAAGATTGTTAAATTTGGCAGCATGTTTTTTTTATAAACAGCTTTGACACAGATACAAAATATTGACACTACGAATAAACGCCTAAACCGTCAATAACCGCGTCCAAACGGCCGAGCGCGGCGGACAGCATACGGGGCATAAGATAAAGCGAGATAGACAGCAGTCTATCCCGCTCAATCTCATAGCTTATGCCATGTATGCAGTCAACCACACTTGAGCGTGGTTATTGGCTATTAATTAAGGACTAAAAAAAACCTGATGCTAGAAATGATTTCTGTTTCCTGATTGCTCGATTTTTATATTAGCTGTAATCTGGTTAGTTGATAGCAAATACAAATGTTTTTGAAAGAGTTGTGATTGGTGGATTTAATACGGTGAAGTGTTTGATTGGTCAAATTAAATGTTTTAATAATCATAAATAGGGATGTTACGGAGCCGTATCAGAAGCCGGATCCGGAGATTTACCGGAGGCGGAGCCGGAGCAGCGTACCTTTTAAGTGGAAAGTTGATGTATTGAAGGGCAAATTTAATTAAACAACACAATACAATCAAACTTTTTGCTTTAATTATGTGTACCTACCTAACTAAATGTCTATGGACAAGTCAAAACTTGTAGGCGTGCGCCGCACTGCCGCGGCGAATGCCTTCACCTCCAGTATAACTTCGGTAAAAAAATAACGGAGGCGGAGGCGGAGGTGTGAAATAAAAAATAGCGAAAGCGGAGGCGGATCCGAAGGTGTAAAACCAAACGGAAGTTCCGTCTTAACGAATGCGGAGGCGAAGCTCCGTAACGGCCTTAAATCATAAATATGTATACATATTTTCCCTAGGGGCAAAATGTACTACTTTAGCCCCGCTTGCTAAGCCTAATATGACACACTTTTCGAGCATGAGAAGTGAAAAACATATTGTGACTTACCTAATGCGGTGATACTTGTACTATGATTTAGCTGGAAGCATTCTTTCTACGGCTTCTTTCAAGGGTGGTATTCACTTTCACACTATTTTTTACACTCAATGCAGTTTTTCAAGTAATTATAACACATTTATTTAATTTCATGTTTCAATTATCTCAAATAAATCATTTTTCTTACGGTTTTAAATTTTTTTATTTCATTTTCTTCTGAATATAAACAATATAGAGCGAAAAAAATAATTAAAAAAATATGACCATGAAAACGCGAATCACGGATGGTTTTCGTTGGCTGAATGTGTTTTTTCCTTAGGTATTCGTCTCGATTTAGTATGCCCCATCAGGATTTTAAAAAGTTTAACGCAGCATGAAATAATGGGTTTTGTACGGATTTTATACTCTTAGGCAGGGAAGAGATTTAACTTTTTAAAGTTTGGCGGGTGAAAAACTTCGCGTGTTCTTTTTTCAAACAAATTGCGACGCTTTCAGAGCATGTTTCAGAAAATTAACGTTATGGTACCCAAGATACTGGCCATGTGTCTAGTGAATGATAAATCTGCAGTATCATAGCATAAGTTTTATGTTACAAATGTTTGTAGTGGGCATCAGTAGTATAGCGTCGACTATCCGGCATGCACGTACTTACCCGCCAATGGAAGCGAATAGAGTTTACAAAAAATACAATAGCTGTTACTTACCCCAAAAATTCGGAGCTGTCATGCTGGTTGTCCTTGGTAAAGAATGGAGGTTTGACCACAGAGAAAAATTCATCGGGATTCAGTTTAGTGCTGATCGAATGCATCATTTTGGCAAAAAGCATCCCCATCTTGGACCAATACGGCACTGCGTTCATCTTCAACACTGCGTGGGTACTGAAACTGTATCAATCAAAAACTATTTTAAGACTAAACTAACTGATAATTTAGCACACAGACAATTATATCGCGAGCAGCCAGTGTTATAATTATATTTCTTTGCCATATTTTTATAAATGGAAGTAATCGTTGAAAAACCCAATTAAATTTATAATGTTATAAGAAAAAGGTACTCAATTCCTCCAGCACGCCATCAACTTCGTTAAACATGGTGGTAACTAATAAGTAGTTATAATAACCCCTTCATAGAATAGGTAATCTGTGACATATTCCCGATACATAGCCAACAGCACACAACCTGCTGTCGTACGGCGTAGAGAAAATAAAATGATAAGCTCAAATTCGCATCTTCAAAACAAAACTATAGAGTGAGCTCTTACATCAACCAATACCTATAACTCTGTCAAGTTGTATTCGGTCTCTCGATAAAAGTAGTATTCACGTTTTAAAAGCACACAAAAAGAAATACAAACAACAACAAAAACATTTTTCAATTCGCGATGCATCTAAAAAATCTATTGCAGTAAAATATACTAATGATTGATTTCAATACAAAACTGAAATGATTCGGCACTGTTATACGAGATATTTGTTTTTATACTCGTCGACTTTAATGTTTGAATTAAGACTTCGTACACTAAACTAAAACCACATACTTTTTTTCTATGGAGCTCCCAACTCAACTATAATAATTTTAAGACAGCGCTTTAAACAACTAAAATAAATTCGACCAATCACGTGGCGCGTATACTAAACTATAATGAATTTGACCAATAGGACTCCGCGTTGATTCTAATACAAAAGACATCAACGTGCCGGCGCACCTCTGACTTGCACTTCGTTTCAGCAGGGCTTAGATATTTTTCATCAGATACCAAGTCTGTTTAATTATTTCTGTTGACTTGTGTGACGTCACTCTAAATCCAATATGGCGGACAATATACCTACTCAGAAACCTGTTCAGCGATGACTTAAAAGTAAAAAATAAATTAAAAAAAAACTTTTTTAATAGCAAGCTTTTATTTAAATGCGCTAAAAAAGTTATTTTTTACTTTTAATTTATTTTTTACTTTTAAGTCATTTTAGATATGCACTGAATAACATATATTCCAAAATTAAACATGCAACGAGTTTTTCTCTTTTTGCATTACTATTCATATCATTCATTAAAATAAGGGTACAGAGAGTCCAAAATCGTGCGGTCCTAAATTAAGGATTAAGAACTAAGTAAGATTGCAGATTACATAATTTAGTACTCTTAACGTTAACACAATGGCATATTCGCGGAAAATGCCTTATAAACTATAATATTTATAGCAGGAAACAGATAGATTATACGACTAGCAGTGGCAGGAGCAACTTATAGAACATAAGCAAACAATATGTGAATGTGGCAATAGGACAAAATTAAATGGGATGCAGCGATAATAAGCGAATTCCGCTCTAATAAATACAGCAATTTCTAATATAAGGTCCGTAAACATGATGAATTACCAGGAACAAAAGAAAAGATAATTTAGCATAATGTGTACGTACTCCTATTGTACTAAAGAAAACACAATTCATAATTAGGAACAAATAAATGAAAACTGTACTGTGCTGTACTAGCATAACGATGCAGAAATAAATAAACGTGCTATAAATTGCCAACAGAAGCAAAATAACAAAAAATGCAGGGCTTCTTTTCAAAACAGTTATTTTAGGAACATGTTTTATCTGTCTGCGAGAAGCAGCTAATAAAATAGTGGCCGAATGCAGCGCTAAAGAAAAATCGCCCGTTTGGCATCATACATTGTCGACCACGACTTGGCACCACGTCGTCATCTTTTACCGGAGAGTGGGGCGCTGTGTCCCGGCGCTGCAGCAACCTCTGTCGGCCGGGCGCTATGAGTGTTAGGACAGAACTCACGGTCTAGTGACGAGCAGGGCCTGCATGACGCTGTTCATGTAGCATGTGTTGCCGAGGTTGAGCAGGCCGACCTTGCGCATGGGCGCGTGCGTGTTCACGGCCGTGAGGCACACGTCGCGCGCGCGCCACGGCGGCCGCTGCAGGAACCGGCAGTCGCGGGAGGCCATGTGCCGCTCCAGGCATGACATCTGTCACAAACGGACCACCATCATTACACTCATTTTGACTGGTGATCTATGGCTAGTATCACGCGTTTGTATCGCTTCAAAAAGTCACCGTCTGTACACGCTTTTAGATATACAATTCCAAAGCATTTAATGACAGTTTATTATGTATAATATATATACTATTAGATAGGTTTTTTACTTTTCTAAAGATGGCAGTCTGTCTGATTACTCTTAACATACCTATTTTATAAAATGTACGTGTGGTATTTTGCTTTCCTCACAGTCGAAATTAAAAGTAGTGTTTAACTCGGGTGAAATGGGTCACTTTCAACCCTTGGTTAAGAATCTACTATTTAAATTGTTATAAAATATTTTATGTTGTTATAAATAAAATTCACGACTGACTATTGAACTTGGCACCCATTCAGATCTCACTTCTTTCGTCGTTGAAATCAACAACCAAGGCATATATCATAATATTGAACTTGGCTCTCATTTCACATTTATGTTTTTGATGGGATATCATTACTTTTTGTACAGACATTATTAGTAGGTTCTTATTCATAATAAAATTAATACCAAATGGTGACGTTCGCGTCAAGGTTTTATCGCACCGCTCCCCACCCCGCTGCTCCACGGCCGCCGCACCGTGCGCCGTGGTCCGAAATACCTATTATTTAATTATTTGTAAGTAATGATCTTACACTATTGATGTGCGCTAAATATTGAAATAATAATAATTTTAGTTATAAGTATTAGAACTAATATGTTTGGATAAAAAAAAATTAAGGGTGGTATTCCACTCGATATATTCACGTAAAGACCTTAAAATCCACATTTGATTGCTGATTCTTACATTACATTACTGGCACTATAAGTAAGTTAAGTGTTCCTAATAGAATCAATTAATTGAAAAATTATAATAAAATGATAAAAATTTACTAGTTTCTGATTTATTTCTTTGTATTCACCCACTACCTATCTGGATGCCAAATTTGAACTTTCTAGGTCATCTGGAACTGGGTTAGAGTTTTGATGTACAGGTCAGTCAGTGATAAAAATAACGATTTTTTGACGTTAACATCTAAATAACCGTTTGAGGCGTGTTTATGAAATTTGGAGCAAAACTTGACATTTTTATGAGAAATCGTTTATGAGTTATGAGGGGCTCCAAATGGTTCGTGTAATATTACACACGGTGCTGCTCGCCGGTTCTATTGGCTTCAGGTGTCTAGATTTTTTTTACTCGAACTATGATAGTAATCACAACTCACCAAATCGGCATGTTTTTCTTTGAATACGTCCTGAGCCTCTCCTTTGAGGGAGTCCATTCGTAGATCGACCATGGCCGTGAGAATATCCACCACGTCCTGGAGGATTTGCCGGCTCCACTGCCCACTGTCGGCGGCTAGGTTTACTAACACTCGGCCGACGTGGGGAGAGATCTGATGGCAAAACATTACATATTTGAAATAAATCTTGAGCTACCAAAATGATATTCTCGAGTCATAATAGAAAATAGTGTCAAGTGGCCTGGAGCGTATTCGGAGGTGTACAGGTTGAAGTGCGGGGTGAGGCAAGGGGGGTTAAGTTCGCCCCGCCTCTTCAACCTGTACATGAACCGACTGCTGGAGGAGCTCAGCAGTGCCAGTGTGGGGTGTTCTATAGATGGGGTGCGCGTGAATAACATCAGCTACGCGGATGACATGGTGCTGCTGAGCCCATCAGTGGGTGGCTTAATTAGTTTATTGTGCAAATGTGAGTCATACGCGGAGGCCCATGGGCTCAAATATAATGCTAAAAAAAGCGAGATTATGCTTTTTAAAGCAGGCAATAAGAGCTACAGAGTCCCCTCTGTGACTCTTTCTGGGACACCCTTAGCACAAGTCCAGCATTTTAAATATTTGGGCCACTGGGTCACGGATGACATGTGTGACAACATGGACATGGAGAGGGAACGCAGAGCGCTGGCTGTGCGCTGCAACATGCTGGCTCGTAGGTTTGCACGATGTACTGATAAGGTGAAGGCTACACTTTTTAAAGCATATTGCCAGTCCTTCTACACGTGCAGCCTATGGATCAGCTATACGCAGCGGGCATACGGCGCTCTGCGAGTACAGTATAATAACGCGTACAGGGTGGTGTTCGGGCTGCCGCGACACTGCAGCGCCTCAGGTATGTTCGCGGAGGGGCGGATCGATGGCTTCCACGCGATCATCAGGAAGCGATGTAGCTCGCTGCTGAGACGGTGGCGCGCCAGCTCCAATACCATCCTGTGCACGCTGGCCGACCGGTGGGACTCACCGTGGATTAATCACTGGGTGCAGCTGCATGCCCCAATGTATACAACCCTAAATTAATTTACATAATACTAACCCTAGAATTAAGTAGTATGTTACTAACACGGTATGGACTTTGTCCGAAATAAAAATAAATTGAATTGAATAATTACAACTTTCAACTTTTCATTTCAATGTTCAGTATCTCAAAAACGGCTGAACCGATTTTGTTGAAACGTAGCTAAGAACCATCTCGACCACGTCAGCTTTCAGACAAAAAAACCGCATTAAAATCGGTCCATTCGTCTCGGAGCTACGATGCCACAGACAGACACACAGACATACAGACACACAGACACGTCAAACTTCATGGTATCATCATTTCTTCATGGTATCTTACCCACTCCGCTTACCTTTAGTGGAAACGGTAGTCCCGTAGCTTAGTTTCATAGCTTTGGTGCCTCGCAACATTTGTAGTGGAAAAGCAGCCAGGCTATTCCTAACTCAAGTAAATCAATAATAAGTTTTCTACTCACTCTATCGAGAGCTTCGGCTGATTCTCGCAGTGAAGCCATTATGTGAAATATGACGTCGGCGACCGACTGTCGAAGGGCGACCGGGTTGCCCATGGCAAGGAATAAATGGCCAACATTGTCTACTGACACTTCTACCAAGAGATCAAAATGTTCGTTTTCCTGTAAATAGAAAAATATTTCATGACGTGTGTATTCGAAGATTCATTATTAAAATACATGTCTCTTGCGCTATTTTCTTGAACATAAAATACTTTCGGATTTATTTATATTATAGTGACACATCTGAGTTTTAAGTGTTTTTTTTACTACGTCATCAATGTGACAATAATGATGAATGAATCATGATAAGGTTTATGACTGTTACTCTCGAAGGCCTTGTTTATGGACGCGCGCCGTACAGCAAAGACAGGACGATAGAAAAAGGGCCGCGTGTACGAAATCGCTTTGCGTTTGAGCGTATTTCCGCGCCGCTTATCCATAAAAGAGGCTGAAGATGTCCCAGGCTCAGGAGGCAGGAATGTATAGGTACCTCCAACGCCTTGATGTAGGCCATCACCCACTCGCCTAGCGTGGGAGTGCCGTGCCACTCGTACATCCACCGGTACAGGCAGCACAGCGAGGCGCGCAGGCCGGCGCCGGCGGGCCCGTTGTCCGCCTGCTGCACGAGCCAGCGCGCCGCCGACAGCGTCTCCTCGTGGTTCAGCCCGTCGAGGACCACCAGCACGATCGACGTCGCCGGGCACGCGTCCGACTCTGTACAGACAAACGTTACCTTACAACGTGTTCGTTTCCAGCTTAGGGTGGGTTGCGCCAAAACGTCTGTAATCTGAAACGGCGTTCGTGAAAATCGGAATGTATTATTTGACAAGTTTTTATAGAATGACAGCTGCCGGCGCCATATTTAACGTGAATTGGTCCGTAATCGTTAAGGTTCGTAAGAATAAGGGCAGCCTCGGGTTGAGGCACGCACGGCTCCCCTGTTTTGCACAAATTCGTACGCGCTCACGCGCTGTGCACGAGCAGCGCGCGAGCAGCGCGCGGCGAGCCGCTCAGTGGCGGTCTTTTGACCGTGCTCAAAGGCGCCTCAGTGTGCGTGCCTCGCGTAATTAGGATTGTTCATTTTTTTTAACCCCCCATTTTTATTTTATTATTCGAAAATATAGAGTAATTCAAGAAACTAATTTCAACATTTTTGCAATTCATCGCTTCGTTTATTTTTTATAATTTTTTGAAAATATGAGATACGACTTCACGTAAATTACATGTAGTGGCTGAATCTATGTATAGCACACGCCCAATATAAAAAAAAAGTTTTAAATGTCAATCGATGGTTTGTAGACATCTGTCAATGTCATCATTGTCATTCTATTCATTTCTCATTCTGAAATTTCTGCAATAAATTTAAAACCCAAATACAATGCCACATGCTTGCATGTGCTAAGAAAAAGCCTCTGTTTTGTGTTGCTGACCCATGTTTCGAAGTAACAAGGAATGTTATCTTAGTATGGGAAACTTTTGATGCATGTTACATAAATAACATCATTAAGCATGCGGAACAGTTTTGGGAAACCTATATATATAGTCACTAGCAACTCAAAGCAAAAAAGTGGGATTACATGTAAACGAAGACAAAACAAAAGTAATGACAAACAGACAGCCTATACAGATCATGCTAGATTCTTCACCGGTAGAATATGTTGAAGACTACATTTATTTAGGTCACTTTATTTCCTTTAAATCAAGCACTGAAAAAGAAGTTGATAGATGAATAAAACTCACATGAAGTAAGTATTGGTCCCTGAAGGAAATTTTCAAAAGTAAAATGCCTACTAAATTGAAAACTAAACCCATGAACACCTGCCTACTCCCATGTCTCACTTATGCATGCCAAACCTGACCCCTAACCAAAAAGACGCTGTACAAACTGAAGGTATGTCAGAGAAGCTATCTGGGATTGAAACTTAGATATAGAGTAAAAAACAAGTCAATCAGAAAAATAACCAATGCCACAGATGTAGTCAAACAAGCGCTGCGACTCAAATGGAAATGGGCAGGGCATACACTAAGAGTTAAAGACGAAAGGTGGTCAAAGATAGCAACAGAATGGTACCCCATGGACAGCACATGAAGAAAAGGAAGACCACTCTCAAGATGGAGTGATGATATCAAAAAGACAGCGGGATGCTAATCGGGAAGAAAAACTAAAGACAGGGAAACCTGGAAAGCTTTGGAGGAGGCTTTCACCGCTTTAGGCGGTCCTTATGCGGAAGAAGAAGAATATTTTAAGAATAGTGAATAGGAAAGTGAAATATTAGTGAAAAATAATAAAAACAAACAATATACAACTTTATTTTTAAAATAGTGCATAAAATATGGTCAACTACTCTGTAATAAGGAAATAAAAGCTCATCTTATCTTATATATTTACAAAATTTATAAAAAGTGCTCTGAATTAAATAACATGTTTTATTTTCAACATTAGATATTCTCTTCCTGTAAAGTAGCTCCAACATTTCTTAGCTTCGCTGTAGGTTTAAATGTCGATTGTTTTTTTCACAGATTTAAAGTTGCTGTTTGTCACATTTTGTTCAGGCTGCAATATGAACAATTAAATATGAAAAGTTGTGTAAATAAGCTAAGAAAAAAATATATTAGGGAAATCTTAAATATGTGTGTAAATACTGTCACATGCTCTGCTTACTCGGAGGCTTGTTTCTCGTGGTCCCATTAATAACATTTCACTTCCTGTATATAATATAAATTGCACATATATGTTGTAAAGATAGGTAGGTTAGGTTCGTTAGGCATCTTTAGATGCCCGAAGGGCAAACAGAGCAAAAAAACTGTCGAAATACCAGGATATCATACACCTAACGAACATATCCTACCTAGTGTTGGAAGAAAAGTGGGAGCGCACATACATATACAGGATGTTTAAGTGCATTTCAATAGAACTTAATGGGACTACAAGAAACAAGTCTCCCTCGTGGTCCCATTGATGGGACAAATCAATGGGACCACGAGAAACCCGCGCACATACATAACACAGGCGTGTAATACTCTGTTACTGAACCTGCTCGTAAAGCTAGCTTTTAGTCTGATGAGTCTAGTAGATATCCTTCCTGTATTTATAAAATTTATATTTTTAAAACTGAATGAATTGAATATTGAATGCATGTGGGTTTTTTATACTTACTTCGAAGTGATCCTCGCAGCAGTATTGTGTATAACACTGATAATACTCCACGTTGGCTTCACGACACCACCTTTCACGCAAGTCTTCCCGGATGCGAACTATCGTTTTCGAGCTATTTTTGGAGTCGTTTTTACACGTTGGTTAATAACATTTCACGTAATTTTCCATGTCTTCCATTAAATTAATCACAAATAACGATATTTAAAGTCAGTTTATTTATAGAGTGGCTTGACAGTGACGGAAAATACCACAGGTTCGATAAGTGTTTATTTTTTAATGACCAAAGTCTTTTCTGATTCAGCCACGAGGGACGTCCACAGAAGGTCAAACAAAGGTCACACGTATATATGCTGAAATATCTTTAATCATCCATTATTTTGATGAAGTAAATGTCGGAAACTGTTTGAATACCTCATATCTCGAAATGGTTTTCGAAATAGCACTGAAGAAAAAAAATGAACAATCCTAATTTGGACATGTATCCGAGCGTGCTGCGAGCAGAATGACAAGTTCTGACTTGTTTGTGGGCGCCGCGCGTATAAATTTGATCAAGTTGCTGAGCCGTGCGTGTGTTTCTTGGTAAATAATAAAACATTAAGTGATTAAAACGTGGGACAATGAGAAAAGGTGTTGTCGGATCCGAAACACGTTAATTCACTTTTTTATGCGCCTGATTTTCAAATGTAATTAGGTGAACTAAATGTGCACCACATGAATTACGATTTTTGTACAACTACTTCATCCACCACTGTGGCGATTTCTTCTTCTTTTTGTTAATAATTCGGTGAATTATTATAAACGCCGCTGCGGCTTCATTGTGTTCATAACTATTTTGAGTCGTCTTCAACAAGCTCTGTACACATATAACAACTGAAATCGCAACGCCACACGGCGCGACGCGACGCGATGCCAGACGAGACAATATTTCTTGTTAAAACAATGTGGGGGAAATGGTGAAAGCCGTTCGCGACTCGCGACTTTGCTCACTAAAATTAGACTAAAACCGGTCCATGTTACCTATCGAATATTCTAGTATTCAAATATGGTCTGGAATATGTTACCTATCTTTATCTCGGGTATTATGGTCTCATGTCCGTGTAGCTTTAGTTAGTAGACGTATTAAATCTACTGTACATTGCTGACATGCAAAGGATGCCTGCAATTTCAACGATTGCACACGGCGACTTATCGCAGCGACAATAATACGCGCGTTTGTGTAAGACACCACACAAGTGACTGGACATCAACTTCATACTTTAATTAACGACATGCGATTGAAACACAAATCACTTCCTTAAATGTTTATGTAAAACGTACAAGTATTCACTGCTGCCAATAATTAGCAATCACAAATTATTGATTTCTCTATATATAGGTCATTCGCTCATTCTAGGAACGTAGGTAACAAACTTGCAGCCCGGGAGCGGAGAGGATTTCATTTCATCAGGAAACATATTTCCAATAAAATAAAAGAAGCCCGTGAATGCTGCGTAATAACCGAGGCTGGGGAACGACTAGTATAAATAGATTGCCAATGATAAAGAAAAAAGATAATACTCCCTGCTCCAGAATAGCAGTTTCACTAGATGGCGTTATGTAAGCGAAGACAGTCTCATATGTGGCGTTCGAGTCTCGCATACACAGGTAATGCAAACATATAATTTTCATCACACTAGCTCGGGATTTTTAACGCGCAGGCATATAGAGCTACAATAGCCTGCATTAAACGTGTACTATTTATTATATGTATGAGTAAAGGCGGCTCCTCGATTTTCATAAACCACAACCCTGTGTAACAGAGAAGTCTATAATTTCCGCGTATGAGAGAAAGAGATGCATAATTCTTCGGGAATGCTTTCTTGTACACTATATGCAGGTATTTATCATTTCCCTTACTGTACATACCGAGTTCCTTGGTCGCGCAAGTTAGTAACAAAATTGCGCTGTAGGTACTCATGACTTAATTACACTATGCGTTGTTAAGATTATTCCAAAATTAATGGGTGGGGCAAGACATATATTGTATGATATTTCGTACGGAACCCTCGGTACGCGAGTCAGACTCGACCGGTTTTTTAAAATTACATTACAAAAAATAGCGTGGCTAAAATGAACGGTGGGTCCAAATGTCAAAGTGAGGTGATTGTATTATACCATATGTATTTAATTTTCGATGACAAAAAATAATCATAATTCCCGAATTAATCTCCGAAGTTTACAAAGCGAAAAATACGACCGTTTACATAGCTACAAGTTTTTACGGAACCCCTCTGGGTGCGCGAGTCCGACTGGAACTTGACAGTATTTAATTTTTCATCACACTTGCTCGAAAATGGTGTTATTATACGCAAGCGTACTGAGCTGTAATGGGCTATATTACGCCCATGGGCGTTATGGTTTTTTTTTTAAATAATAGAACCCTCTGATTGGCTTAAGCAAATCTGGTTGCTGTGTGATTGGTTGAATAAAAAAATCTAGTTGGTCACGACGCCCCGCCCCGCAAGAATACTGCTCTGTGATTGGTTGAAATATTGAACTGCGCGCTCTACTAGCACTGATCTGGAAGTGAAGTTGTCAATTTTTGATTGGTGCTGCTGTATGAAACTTACATTTTTCTGTCTTTTGTTGTTATTTATTTCCTCGCAAATGTGATGAAAAACATTGTGTATAACACGGGCGTAAGAATATTGCAAACTCGAGTCATCAAAAGCCCTCCGCCTTCGGCGTCGGGCTTCTGATACACTCTCGTTAGCAATATTCCACTTACGGCCCTCGTTAAACAATGTACTATAACCTAATAACGTGTGTAATCGATAGGGCTCAGAACTTTTGACGCAGATGAGAGATGAAATCGGGGTAATGGAGTCGTTAACAGACTCAGTTGTAAGCACCTATATTTAAGCTTTTATTTAGTTTCACCTGTCCCGATGTTTGACATCAAATCTTGCAAATTAAATTTGATCCACTTCCCGGTATCCGATTGAGTTGAAATTTTGCATACATATGTAAAACGCGTGACAAGGCAATTTTATGATGACATCGTGCTGATCTGATGATGGAGCTGGAAGGTGGCCATAGGAACTTCGCAATGAAACGACCCAACCTCATCGATTTTGGGCTCGTTAGAATCGTCTCAATGAGTAGGTAGTTGATTACGGTATACAGAGAAGTACAGTCGGCAATAAAAGTTTGTAACACGAATGAAATTTTTGACAGAAACTTATTACTTCATGCAGCAATGGCGTTTTTAGCGAAAGTATATTTTCCGTTTATTACCGATTATTATTCTTGTTGACTTTTGCTTCCTAGACAGTTACGTCAGTTAGATCGACACTGGTGATAATAAATTCTTCAACCGACAATAAAATTAAGGTTTTAATTTCAACTCGATACCTCAACGCGTTCCTCAGATAAAGGGTCTTGACAGACAGAGAGACAACAAAGTGATCCTATAAGGGTTTCGTTTTTTTCCTTTTGAGGTACGGAACTCTAAAAAGCGTCAATTAAATCATTTCGAAACGCAAAAACAAGATATTTTGTTTACAATTCCCTGGTGCGTATACTTGAGTACTGTGGGGTAGTTTGGTCCTCATTACGCAGTGCAGTCTTAGAATAGAGCGCATCCAAAAACGCCTGTTAAACCACAAAGCGTACTCTGTGGCCGTTGCCAATATAATTAAAAGTGACACTACCCGTTTGAAATTCTTTAAAACGTAAAGCTTAGGAAACGGACAAAACGCACTTGATTTAATATTTTTATCAAAAATCTTACGTGGAGACAAATTGCCCAACGCTGTTATCTAAATTTAAATTAAGAGTACCTTTCAAATACCCGAGAAACCACATTAAACTTTTAGCCCCTCTTCCACGGCAATGTAAGCTGCACAATACCTATGTACAGTAACAAATTGATATGTTTAGCACTGCTTTTCACAAACTCAACCACGAATTAAACATGTAGTTATTGTTTGTTTTAAATCTTTAATAGTATTGATTATTAATGCTTTATTACATAATAATTCAGCCTTTGTTTTTTAGGTTTATTATGAGTTGTTTTTGTACCTCAAATTTCTATTATGCATGCAGTGTTTACCAACTTTTATTGTACACCTAGCTCTGTATGTATACTCTCAGCGTTACAATTACTGGTGAACCAAACAAATAAATAAAATAAAAGTGTGGTCAGTGTCACTCACGTGGGTCAAAGATGAAGGAGTGGAACTTGTCGAGGACAGCCGTGATGAGCTCGTGCCGGAGCCCGCTGTGCACCGAGTTGACCACGCGGTGCAGAAACTCCTCGATCGACTGCAGCAGTTCCCATAGCTGCTCGTCGGTGCCCGTTGTGCGAGCTGGTATAAAGTAAATACCCTTTTAAGTAAAAAAGGCTACGCTATAAGGAGCCGCGGTGTAGCGGCGAGATAGACTATCAGTCTCTTTCTAATCAGACCGCTTAGAAATAAACGGAGCGTCTATGTCACCGCGACGCAGCTCGCGGGCCGTCCTGTGATAGCCGTGTTGAAAAGACACATGAATAAATGCAAGTTAGAGCCCTCTGAGTGGGCGGAGAAGGCAGCACGGCGGCCCAAATGGCGATGTCTCCCCCATGAGCAGGAGCCTTTGAAATGGACCGATTTTAACGAGGTACCTGGCCAAAATGCGCTCGTACCATTGTAAGAAATATATGTAGGTAGACCATTTGAGAGCGCACCAGAGAGAAGAACAACTAAACTCCAGTAATCGTTGAATCCAAATCGACAATACACAGTCGCTGTGGCCGGAATCGGTCAGAACATCATAATCAAGTGAAAAAAATAATTATAAGGCCCCTCTTGCATGTAGTTGTGGAATGTTCGAATGGGCATTTGTTTGGATAGTGTTACAAATTTTAAATATGTAATGTCACAAATACATGCAAGAGGGGTAATACTAAGTTTTACCCCTTTTTACTTATATATAGGTATACAGTCGACGTCAAAGAATCGTTACACTGTTGCGCCTTTATAATAAAGCATAAATGACAGCAATGATATTAACAATTACTTTATAATTAAACTAGCTGTCGGCTCGGCCCGATATCGGATCAGACTCATCGGACGTGTATTGTCTGTTCATGGAAATGTATGGCACGGACGCCATACGATAGTTTGATTACTCTGATCAGGTTATCTGCCCGCGCGGCTCCGTCCGCGTAGTACAATTAACGTAAGTGAAGCCACGGGATGTTGTATTGCGCGAAGGCGATTTTTGTACATGCCATCAGATCTACAGTTATGGTCCATTTTGATAAATAATTATGTCATTCGATTCGTCTCATGCTGGAGATTTGCAATTAGGTCTGCGTTTTTAATTTTTTATCAAAAAAGTACTAAAATTTTAATAGAAAGAGACTACTGTGCGCTGACCACGTGACTTTGGCTGCGTGACGTCATGTGACTTTACTACTTACTCCTGTTTTGACTTGAAATGACAATGTAAAATAAATAAACAAGAATTGAACTCAAACCTGTAGTAAGTTGTTCAGCATAAGAAATTATAAATGTTGAGTCGGCCACATATGGATACAACACTAACAAAATTAAGAAAATAGAACATAAATGCTCTTTCACAATGTTTACAAAAACTGACAGACGTATTGTGTCAACTATGGATTAATTTTTTTATTGACAGAGATGTCAATATTATTTGCAATGTTTATATTTTTTCAAAAAAGTTTATATACCTACTAACTTATTTTCCCATATTCGAGATGTTGGGAGAAGAATGAGGTTTAATCCCATTAATTGTCTTGGACCCCATATAGACGGCTTTCTTTACCTTACTTAGCACAAGTAGATAGTAGACGCCGATAGGCTTCACATTTCAAGTAAAGATGTAGAAACGAAACTCGATTAAGTACTAAAATTTCTTTTAGGATACCATGGACTCCCATTGGCGATTTTATTGACCTGACTTGAATACCACCCAAATTATTTCAGGTTCAGATAATTATATTTCGATTACAGGTAGGTATAAATTGCAATTTGTCAAACCGATATGACTTAATACTGGAAAACATAAACAAGTATTACTCTATTTAGTGGTCTAAATAGTCAAATGCAACTATAACCGGTAAAATATTATTTTAAACCATTAACGGTCCCCGATACAGTATTTTTTGATCTGTGCCGATACTAATAATAAACAGGTGTAATGTCTGTGAAATGAAATGTAAGTTTGTATGTTGGGGATAGTCTCAGAAACTATACCCATCCTATTCTAAAAACCCTTTCTTCAGTACCTATGTTTACATGTAGAATGGGCCTACGGGATTATGTGCTATCTCAGACCTCGTCGCTCCACTTTGAATACGCGGCGAAGCCACGCGTGCTGCTAGTTATAATAATTAATTAAACTAAATAGGTCAAAAGAGATATATAATAATAAAATTAAGTAAAGAGTGTAGGGTATGTCAATCTATATATATAATACGCGAGCCCGATTTTTGTACATGCCATCAGATCTACAGTTATGGTCCGATTTTGATAAATGATATGTCGTTCGATTCGTCTCATGCTGGAGATTTGCAATAAGGTCTCCGATTTTTAATTTTTTATTGAAAAAGTACTAAAATTTTAATTTAAAGAATCTACCGTGCGCTGACCACGTGACCTTGGCTGTGTGACGTCACGTGACGTACCTAACTCCTGTTTTGACTTGAGATGACAATGTAAAATAAATAAACAAGAATTGAACTCAAACCTGTAGTAAGTTCTTCAGCATAAGAAATTATAAATGTTGAGTCGGCCACATATGGATACAACACTAAGAAACTTAAGTAAATAGAAAATAAACGATCTTTTACAATGTTTACAAAAACTGACAGACGTATTGTGTCAACTGTGGATAATTTTTTTTAGTGACATAGAGTTGTCAATATTATTTGCCATGTTTATATTTATTTCAAAAAGTTTATATACTAACTTATTTTCCCATATTCGACATGTTGGGAGAAGAATGAGGTTTAAACCTCTTCGAATAAATGGAAATACGTGTATGCAGTCTCAAATATATAATA
Source organism: Epinotia nisella (assembly GCA_932294315.1). Taxonomy (NCBI): domain Eukaryota; kingdom Metazoa; phylum Arthropoda; class Insecta; order Lepidoptera; family Tortricidae; genus Epinotia; species Epinotia nisella. The sequence goes on along the minus strand of OW028673.1, from coordinate 15,175,858 downwards.
TATTAAAATAGGATTAACATAAGAACACAACCATTGCAATACACAATAAAATATTAGACAACTTGTCAACTCTGTTTCTTTACATCACGTATCTAGCCAGTAGATACCATGAAGGTACTAAATCATAAGTTCGTCTTTCAACACGCCTCCTTGATTTAGTATTCCTTATAACATAAACAATACGAACTGTATCTTCTACATTTCAACATTATGAACTTAAATAATAAATTAACTAGCCTATCTAACATACTTTAACTCCTAACATGTCTCTTAGTTTCTGAAATTTAACTTTTCTTCGAATAAATGGAAATACGTCTATGCAGTCTCAAATATATAATATATTAAAATAGGATTAACATAAGAACACAACCATTGCAATACACAATAAAATATTAGACAACTTGTCAACTCTGTGTCTTTACATCACGTATCTAGCCAGTAGATACCATGAAGGTACTAAATCATAAGTTCGTCTTTCAACAAAACCTATTAATTGTCGTGGACCCCATATACGGCTTTGCTTACCTTACTTAGCACAAACAATGCCGTAAGCGCCGATAGGCTTCAAATTTCAAGTAAAGATAGAGAAAACGAAACTCGATTAAGTAATAAATTTCTTTTCGGGTACCGGGTACTCCCATTGGCGACATTGTTGACTTGACTTGAATACCATCCAAATTATTTCAGGTTCAATTAATTATATTTCGATTACAGGTAGGTATAAATTGTAATTTATCAAACCGATGTGACTTAATACTGGAAAAGATAAACCGTTAAACTATTTTAGCGGTATAAAGTTTGTTTGTATGTTGGGGGTAGTCTCAGAAACTATATCCATCCTATTCTAAAAACCCTTTCTTCAGTAGGTACTTTTGTTATATATGTAGAATGGACCTACGGGATTATGTGCTATATTTTATCCCGTCGCTCCGCCTAGGTACTTTGTATACGCGGCGGAGCCGCGCGGGCAGCTAGTATTTATCTAATACATCAGTCAAAAATTCTGTTACCGTATATGCTTTTTCCGTAAGAAATAACCTTAAACTCTTGTTAAAATCTACATCCTTTCCAAGGACAACACACTAGGACACTAGGACTAGGACTTTTGCAAGGATGTTCTGTGGCAGCTTATTGTATATTTTGTGGGGTTAGTATGCTTTTTTGTAGTAGCGCTGTGTTGCTTGACTGTGACTGTAATTTGTTCTTTAGACGTATACTTTTAAATTTATTAAACTGATGACGATTAGCGTTTACAAAGTTAACCCTTTCGTATATATACAAACAAGGTAATGTTAGTATTTTTTTTTATAAAATACGGTTTGCACGAGTCATATCGCTTAGTGCCACATTCGTTAAACACTTTTTTGAGCCTTAAATATGTTTTCCTTATTTGTTGAATTTCCCCAGAAAATTATTCCATACCTTAAAGTGGATGTTACAAAAGCATGATAAGCAGTTAAGACCGATGACTGATTTGCGATTCTTTTCAGATTGTATAGCGCATAGGAAAATTTACTTAATTTACTGCATAATTATAATGTCAGTTTGGTTTTCCCCATGTCAACTTATTATTGATACTAAGGCCTAAAAATTTCGTTACGTCTGTTTCCTTGATTTTATGTACCTTATAAACCCTTATTGTCAAGTTTGTTTTTTTGTTGAAATGTCATGAATCATGATATTAGTTTTGTCAAGACGTATTTTAACATTATTATTGGTTAGCCATTGTATTATTTTAATTAATGTATTATTAATGTCAGAGTCACATGTTTTACCAGTTTGTCCAGAAAATACAATAGTACTGTCATCAGCAAAAAGAATCAACGGATGTTCCGTAGCCTTTGGCAAATCGTTAATGTAGATCAGAAACAATAATGGTCCTAATACACTCCCCTGATGTACACCATAACGAACATCTCTATAGTGCGACGAATAGATGACCTCAGTTGTAGGAGCAATTCCTTTAATTTGAGTTGTTTGTTTTTGATTAGTCATGTACGAACGTATTAGACTGAGAACATTACCGCGAATCCCATAAGCAAAGAGTTTGTCATAGAGAACATTGTGATCTACTAAGTCAAATACTTTTGTCATATCCATATACAAAGCGCATATGGGGATTTTTTGTCCAAACATGTAATAACTTTTTTTAATTAAGTCAAATATAGCCTGATTAATGGATTTTTTCTAGCGGAACCTTTTCTGTTTTTCGGTTAGTAATTTATTACTTTCTAAGTAGTTATGTAAGCTACTGTATATTACTCTCTCAATTATTTTGGTGACAACAGAGATTAGCGCAACGGGTCTGTAGTTATTCATGTTATGTTTTTCCTCTTTTTTAAAAAGAGGTCTTACAACAGATACCTTTAGTTGAGTAGGAAACACGCCATACTCAATACACAGATTGATAATGTAACTAAATAAGGGCGAAATTATCTCAGAAACACTTTCAAGACCTTGGTGTGTCCCGTAATTTCCGGTGATATTTGTATTTTTTAATGAACGTATTATTAATTCTATGTGATTTGCATTTGTTGGTTTCATAAATATGGATTTAGGATTATATGTTAAAGTAGTCTTAATATTTTTATTAGCGCTACCAGTAAGATTCATGGGATGAATTGATGGGATGTCCATCGCGAAAGCTTATTTTATAGACTGGGGAATGGTTATTTAACTCAAAGGACTAGTTCTTGAGATTATTAGCTCTAGCCTAGAACTATTTTCATACAAATCGGGGGACATTTTACGTCCGCTGGGCAACCGGTGAAATTGAGGGTAAATGAATATGTTTTTATACAATTGTCATGTAGTTACACGCTATGATTAATTAAGAAAGGAATGCGACAGTAATTAACAACAGCAGACATCGTATTTTCTTGTAATCCTATACTATTAAACGAGCAATATTTGTATATATATATGTATATATATTTGCAATCACGTTCTCGGAACGGCTCTAACGATTTCGATGACATTTGGAATACGGGGGTTTACGGGGGCGAGAAATCAATCCAGCTAGGTTTCATGTCCGGGAAAATTCGTTTCCTCCGTATTTTCTCTGTTTCGCCCAGGGACTCTCCTTTTAAACAGCAAATAGTGGAAACGAAGAGGAAAAACCGGCCAAGTGCGTGTCGGACCACGCAAAACGAAGGGTTCCGTGCCTATTAAAAAGGTCGTATCGTCACAGACATTTTACGACACTTACGTCCTTTTCTTTGAGGAAGGCAGTTTTTCAGCAATATCTCGAAAACCTCTGAACCGATCTTGTTCAAAACAATTTTCGGTGAAAGAAATTAATAAGCCCTATGTCCATGAATTTTTCCATATTTTTAAAATACACCGTTCAAAAATTAGAGGGGGGGGGACAGAATTTTAGTGACTTTCGGGGCGATTATCTCCGACCCTATTCACTTAATTAAAAAAAATGCTAAGAAACCTTATATTTATTTTGAAAGGCCTATCGATTGATGTGCCACACGGGGGGTCGCAATGAAAAAAAAAATTTTGACTTTTAGTTTTATGTATGGAGTGCACCCCTAAAAAAATTTTTTTTTGTCATTTTAATTACAAAACTATGTAGCGGCTAACAAAATACACCTATCCTCAAAATTTTATGCAAATACACCTTATAGTTTTCGAGTAAAATGCCTGTGACATACGGACAGACGGACAGACGGACAGACGGACAGACGGACATGACGAAACTATAAGGGTTCCGTTTTTGCCATTTTGGCTACGGAACCCTAAAAAGTTAATTCACCCATATGACGAACTGCGATGTTGACCAATCTCTAATCAATTCGCTATTCGTCCGAATTTTAGGACGAACTGCGTATTGGACCATAAGCGAACTGGACAAACAGTGACCTGTACCAAATGCGTGTAAGACGAACTGTTAACAAATCATCTCCGGAACCGCTATCCGATTTCAAAAATTCTTTGCCATGTGTAGAATGGACTTTCTGGATGGTTATAGGCTATATTTTATCCCGCGGGTTTGGCTGCGTTCTTTGCAATACGCGTGCGAAGCCGCGAGGGCAGCTAGTACATAATGAAGATTGCCAGTGCACACAGGTTTGACAGGTTCACTATTCCATATATTTCGTATAGTCCCACTTATGCACTACCCTATGCATTACCTCATAAACTGCTTGGCAGTCTTTAATTTACTGATCAGCATAGAGCTACTCAAAGAGTACGCATACAAAAAATTATAATCAAATAATAAAAGAGCAATACTTACATAGACATTTGACAATATCTTGGCAATTCTTGACAAGCTCAGTCGGAGGCGGCAGATAGTGAGGCTGCTCATTCATCAACTTGATATACTGCATAAGTGAGTTCAAGTCAAGCTGGTTATGATTGTCATGTACCAACTCATGCTTCTTCACGGCCATGTTTAAGCTAAACAAAAAAATATATATTACTCAACACATAATATAGATACCTGCATGCCTCAAAGGCTAGCTGGAAGAGACCCATTACAGGGATAGGTTTGCCTTTGTACTTTAATTTTGAGTGGTTTGTATATTGTTTTAACCTGTTGTTGTGTACAATAAAGTGTTTACATGATTTGATGGGATCTCTATATGTATTGTTATATCTTTAAATATTGACCTGTAGGTTTCTTTTAAACATAGCAATAACAACCTACCTTCTATATTGAAATTTCGATCTGCATTTTCGTATTGTAGCATACTATCCATTTGAAATCCATATCCAATGATAAATAAATACCCACTAATCACCAGGGCGGCTGCCAAATACCAAAACCTAGAAAGTGACAGTTTTTTGGATAATCGTTTTTATCATATTCTTGCCTACCTAGTACCTAATAGACCGGGAGATGCTGACACAATTTTTCCAGTCATTTGTACCAAGCATGGCGACGCGTCAGGGGTCTAGTTATGTAATGAAGAAAAGGAAAATGATAGTGATAGCGCTGGTACCGGCGGCCCAAACGCGTGGGCGTTAATCGAACGTGTCGCATAAATTACGAAAGACGAACTAATTGTTACACAATTTTTTTTTGTATTTTTTTTTAAAGAAGTAGGGGGTGGCGTAGTGCCATACTTCTCCGGTGTGACTTACAGCCCGCCATACCGACGAGAACACATTAATAATAAAAAAACAAGTCAACAATCTGTAGCAGGCCAAAATTTGCACAGCTAATCATCGCCGAGTAGCCATTCACGAAAATCACCATGCCATACTTTTTTATTTATTTATTTATTTAAACTTTATTGCACAAAATACAAAAAAATATATGTACAAATGGCGAGCTTAATGCCAGATGGCATTCTCTACCAGCTAACCATTGGGCTAAACAGAGACTTATAACAGGTGCAAAGAAAAAAGTATGATAATTTCTGTTACGAATATACTTGAGGAGAGAGGAAAAAAATACAAATGTATTATACACTACATATAGACATACATAAATAAAAATATATAAGATACATACAAAAAGATATACTACTACATATTCAATATATACTACCATTATGTGGATGGATTTTAGTCGAATTCTTGTTTAAGCAGATGCTTACGCAGCATCCGCTTGAAAGCAAACTTGCTTGGGGCTTGTCTGATGTTGAGAGGGAGTGAATTCCAGAGACGGCTTGCCTGTACGGCGAAGGAGTGAGTCATAAAACTAGTGCGGTGCGAAGGTATGGATATTTTGAGGACACGGGAGGTACGCAGCTCACAGCCTGGGCGAGGGGTATCGAAAATAAATTTACTTTTGAGGTATCCTGGAGCAGAAGGCTCAGACAAGATTGAAAAAAGGGTGCAAAGTAATCTGAGGGATCTACGACGGCGAATGGAGAGCCAGTTAAGTTGACGACGGTAGAAGGAAACGTGGTCATATTTACGGAGGCCGAAAATGAATCGTATGCAATTATTGAGGAGGCGATCCAGTTTATTGAGGTATTGTTGAGTGACATCGGTAGTGCACACATCACCATAATCAATAATTGGCAGCACCAGCGCCTGGACCAACAACTTCTTTGTACTGACTGGGAGGAAATTCTTAAAATTATATAAAGTTCTCAGCGTTCCGGTGACCTTGCGACTAATTTCGGAGAGCTGACCATTCCAGGAGACGTTCGAATCAATAACTAATCCGAGATTTTTAACTTGTTTGCTCAGGGGAATGACAGCGTTGTCAAACCGGATCGGTGAAACAGAAACTGAACTGAGTTTGGAAAGTTGCCGCTGGCTACCAATAAATATAGCTTGGCACTTAGCTGGGTTGACGCAAATGCCAAAACTGTTAGACCATTCTGCAATGTGATCCAGGTCTGCGTTAATTAGGGAAATGGCACCATTGATATCATTTACTTCAGCTTGAGCGTACAGCTGCAGATCGTCCGCATACAGATGGTAAGAACATTTAATCATGGTGGTGATGAGGTTGATAAATACTGAGAATAGGAAGGGAGAAAGAATACCACCTTGTGGCACTCCGGTGCTTAGCTCACACCAGTCAGATAATGAGCGGTTGGCACGAACTGCTTGGACGCGATCGGAAAGATAGGAAGAGAACCACTCCGTCGCCTTTGAAGAGACCCGCAAATGAGTAAGCGTTGCAAGAAGTAGATCATGATTTACAACATTAAAGGCATTTGAAAAATCTATGAGCACTAACACTGTAACTTTAGAGGATTCCAGACCAAGTCTAAGGTCCTCTGTCACATTCAGAAGCGCGGTGGTAGTGCTGTGTCCAGATCGGAAGCCAGACTGGAAAGGAGAAAGTAGATTGTTACTATGAACGAAATTTGAGATCTGTTTATGAGCCGCAGCTTCAAGAATTTTGGAAAGAAATGGGAGAATTGATATGGGCCGAAAGTGATTGAGGGAACTGGGATTGCTAATTTTGGGAAGTGGGATGACAAAAGCCTTACGCCAACACGAGGGAAACATTCCAGTATATAAGGAAGAATTCACGATGTGAGTTATAACAGGCAAGATACAGTCAAGAACATTGAGAACCATAATTCTACTAACATTGTCATGTCCAACAGCCTTCGACTTAATAGATACAATGATTTTGCGGATATCTTCATTTGCGACAGGGGTAAAAGTGAAAGATGGGATATCAGGAGAAGGAAGAGAGGCAATAAAGCATAGGGTTTTAAATTTTACTACGTCATTCAGAGAAGATGTTTTAGAGAAGTGAGAGTTTAATTGATCTAAAGTGAATGGAGAGGAACCTATGTCAAAATTAGACTTGCCGATACCAAGAGATCTTAGGAACTTCCATGTATCAGCCAGGGAGGAAACCGAGACGTTGTCATGTATGTACCGACGCTTCGCTGCTCTTACCATTTGGTTACAGCGGTTTCTGGCAACTTTAAATAAACGCCAGTTCTCTGCGCACCGATCCCGTTTGTAAATACGGAACGCTTTGTCTCGCCTTGACATGGCCATTCGAACGCCTCTGGTGATCCATGGAGCAGGCGGGCGCTTCAGCTTAACTGCACGAACCGGCGCATGAGCATCGAACAATTTTAAGAGAATTGAGTTGAAATTAGCTACTTTTTCATCCACCGTCGATGCATCAAACGTGGCCGCCCAGTCAGCCGAAGCAGCGTCCTGTCTCAATAGGTCCAGATCAAGTCGGGCAAAGCTTCGCAAATGGATTACCTCTGGCTTCTGTTTGGGTGGCTTGATTTTGTACGTCAGAAAAATAAGATCATGATGTGAGAACCCCGGTGCCAACAGCTGGCCAGAGTTAACGACATTGTCCGGCGAAGACGTAAGGATCACGTCCAGTGATCCGTCCACTTTTCCGATGATTCCAAATATACCACCCCACTAAAGCGCCCTTACCAGGTTTAGAAGCTATTTACGAATCCCTATATACAGCCCTATGTACTAAACTAACATGGCACATCAGGACTTCAAAAATCAAAATCCAAAATATCAAAACTTATACTGGTATTCATAAAAAAAATTATATCTTCCTCAGTTCGTGATTGATAAATTTTGGTATTCCTAAATTCGTGTTTGGTAATGATGATTGACGACCGGTTAGCCTAGTGACTAGTGATGCTGCCTACAAAGCTGAGGGTCAGGACCCAGTTCGAATCCCCGAAAGGGCAAATATTTGTGTGATGAACATGAATATTTGTTTCCGAGTCTTGGATGTTTTCTATGTATACTATAGGTATTTATATCTATTAAATATATTGTTGTCTAGTTTGATTTGTCCTCCATTATTTTATATTAATGTAGCTGAACTATTTGATGAGGTAGAAATCTGAATGGGACTCGAAAGAAATTGCAATAGTTAGAAAATAAAAATATGAAATAGTATGTGATATACCAAAATTAAATACTAATATGTTTATATGAAAACCAGCCCTTTTAGGTTGGTTCATATATCAACATGGGTTAGGAATGGTTGCATATCCAATTTTAATATAGATATGAAATACTTATAATAATAATAATCATTTATTTCAGATACTTGTCCATATTTGTTAGTAGCGTACATAAGAACTTAATTCTAGTGTTAATTTTTTTATTAATTAATTACATACATTCATTATAATTCAATTACAAATAGTTATTAATTATTTATTTATTAATATTTATTTATTTATTATGGGATCATGCAGGCTCATGCAGCTTGCTACATCGCCTCATGCGTGGACAATCTATTCTGCAAGATAAGGCGTTTAGGAGACTGTTAGCACTACCTTGTCATCTGTGCAACAGGGATGCCGCTCTTTTACACATAATAGTGTAAAAGTCGTCCGTGCGGGCATCAGCAAACATCCCTGACGCACTGCAGTATCGAGGTAGCACTATCAGCATCCTAAACGCATTGTTGTATTGCACCCGCAAGGCATTGTATGCTCGCTGCGTAAAGCTGGTCCACAGGCCGCAAGTATAAAAAGATTGGCAAAAGGACTTAATGTCTATACTAAGTTCTATACTAGAAGCATAAAGGACACTTATACTGCACACATGTTAGAAAAAAATATGGGCACAAGGGCATCTTTGTTATTGTGAATGTTTGTAAATAGTAATGGCTAAGTGTTAGTGTAAACCAACCAATCCCTAAACAAACCATGTTAGTCACTAAGAATTGCATATCCCAGATATATAATAGCATACTCCATGCACAGACCTCTGTGCACCTTTATTGACATATTTTATTTAGGTCATTGCATAATTCTGAGAGACTCAGTAGAATGAAATAGAGGGGTCCTTCTAGGAAATCATGAATCAATGAAATCCTTGTAGATGTAGTAAAAACGAATACAGCCAACAAATGTATTGACCTACCTTTCGCCGTAGGCTACTGCATCCGCGACTGCAGCCATGATGGCTTTTCGAAAAGATTGAATTTATATAAAAATGGTATCGCGAAAGCCGCTGGCGAGACGTTCGCCCGCGGCGCACTCCATCAGCCGACCGAAGCGACGGCTCCGCAACAAACCCCAGCCTCAACGATATCAAAATATTGCATCCCCCCCTATCACATGCGCATTTGCATCCACCCTTCCAACTATTTATACTAGAACCATAAAATGGCTCCCACTACACATCTGATAGCAATTGATTACATAGGTAAACGGTAGTAATTATTATACTCACATGCTTATGCGAAATGATGACAAATAACAATCACTGCATATGAGTTCATCACTTCTTGTCAAAAATAGAAATACACATTGTCCTTTACACCATAATATCTTTTAAATCTGTGATGAAATGCTGACGATAGCATTGTGGAATCGTGTATCGACGAATTATCATAAACGAAACATGCGACTTCGAGTGAGTTCGTAAGTCTACATTTGCACAGTGACCACTATTATGTCCGACTTCATTGAACATTGAGATTAGACATGCAGTCTGGTTGTAATGATGATACAGTAACACAGCACACAAATATTTTGTTATTTCGATCCAATCAATAATACACTCGTAAATAGTCTATTTTCATCACAGCTTGTAGACATTCCGTCTTACTGGCAAACAAATTGATTTTTGTTTCGTTAGCAAAATCTTCCATGAATCGCAAATGTAACCATACCATAGTTGTCTATGATTATCTGAATCTTGTCTTGAATCAATCCATAAACAAAATTGTTTTCACACAGCTGCCAACTTGAGCAACTTTTATACTGAAGCCCGTATTCACGATCCATCCTACCGGTCTGCCAAAGGACTATTCTTTCGTTACGTAAGCGAGTTCATATATGACATTTTGTGTATTGACATCACGATATCACATCACAATAAGGACGGTTCGACTTAGGGTGGGTTGCACCAAATCGTCTATAATCGTAAGCGGTGTTCGTCTTCTTAATGTATGGAGTTTGACAAGTTTCTATGGAAATACATCTGCGGGCGCCGAATTTAACCTTTTCAACGCCCTGTCAAAGAGGAAAGCTGTCAACCACACGCCAAATTTAGTACGGAGTTAAACCTTATGTCAATGCAAGAAAGTTGCTATTGCGCTGGGCTCCTCGACGCATATATCAGTAGTTGCCGTCGTTGGCGTCGAAAAGGTTAACGTTGATCGGTCTGTAATCGTAAGCTGGTGCAACCCGCCTTTACTATCCTGATGCTCTCCGAAGAGAGCATCACATACATACATAAACTGTCATCTGACAAAATTTCAGTTGGGAGGATGTGACTGAAAAAAAAATTTTTTTTACATGTTCTTATGACCAGCTGACGGACTTTCCACCACTGTACAGTCAGCTGACGAATGTTTTTCGTCATAATATTGGATTAACTATCATTTGATGCTAAAATGAATCGGGAGGAATAAGCATTTTTTTTTTATATCTTTGGGAGGCTGCTGCTGGTCAACCCACCAACGGAGCCGCAGCTGACGTCCACGGCGCTTCATGATACAACATTCTTAATCTTCTCACAAGTTATGGCACGGGAGTAAGTGACTGACAAAAAAATGCACGTAGCTCGCGGTCTAAGAGTATGACGTTTAGATACACATAAAGATTAAGGTCATTAGCACCTAGCATTTTGTCACGACATCTAGTTATGAGTTTCAATAAAAGGGAAGGATTTCTGTATTTTCTGTCTCATTCCAACTATAGCAAGTTGTAGTGACAAATTTCAAGGTAGACAATACCGTAAAACACCCTATCTTCGTCTGTCAGGCCTAACTTCACCTAAAAATAAAATGTAGAAATTTCCACTAAAATGTGTACCAAACGTGGCCTATTAAACTACTGTAACTACTAGGAAATGTATCTGTTTATTCACTTTTGTGACGGTTTCGTGACTACCCTCAGTATGCTTACTTTTAAAGTGTGTCGCGTGTGATGTGACCACAATCCACATTTTTTTGCTCATGAATTGAATACATAGAGAAAGAATAGAATAGAGGAACTCACACACACATACACAATTAAAAGGATGTATGCATAGACGATACCACAAGTGGGAACGAGATACGATGTCAAACCTCCTGTCCCTCAGCGCGTATACGCTTTTTTTGTTTATCACCAGAGACCCTAGCACGATAGGTTTTATCGTCATGATTTAAGGCGAAAATGTACGGAAACGTCACGTAAAACGTAACGATAAAACTTATCGTGCTAGGGCCTCAGCTTGTTTGTCACCACCTGTCAAAATATTGTACTGAAACCTGAAACTGACACCACCATGACTTCACCGATATAACACGACTAAATTATAAATGACATTTAGTCTTCTGATACTTCTTAATTTAGTAAGGTTATTTTACCATCGTCCCTTTCGGGTATACGCTACGACAGGGGTCGGCAAACCGCGGCTCGCGAGCCGCATGCGGCTCTTTGAAGGGTCATTTGCGGCTCTTCGAGGACCCTTCATAAAGATAGGTTCAAGGAAATGTGAGATCGAACATTGTGTAAATGGCTCTTTACGGTTTTTTTTACTGTAATTGGCTCTTTAGTTAGAAAGTTTGCCGACCCCTGCGCTAGGATGACATCCAAGACCAAATAAACAATTACCCGCCCAAATTAAGTAGGTTGTTTATGGTAAGCCACCAGCTATTTTATGACCAGTTCTTAATTTAGCTACATATGAGCCTTTCCGTCCCTCATTGTGGCAACACATATAGCTTATCCTGAGTATTATAGGATAGGTCCACATAACTTCACCTACTGTCTTTGAGCTCGTATTTTAGGCCTTAATATCAATACGAGTCGATTGTTTTCAAATTTAATATACTTATTTAGGCAAAATCATAAGGCACACCATTTAAACACTAGTGCTGCCGCAATAAACACGTATTTTAAAATAAATTATTATAAATATATTAAAAACAGGTGAAGTTTGGGTGTATTACAGTAGCCTTTTTTTGTGGAGAAAATCTGTGGACCAGATACCGTGTACTTATGTGGTATTTCTATCCATTAAAAACTCCACGGTGGCTGATATCTGCGCTCTCATGTGGAGGTCTCGAGGATCTCATTCTCATTACTGAACGCATTGCAGCCCCCCCTCGTGCCTCGATACATTTGGCCCTTTTTAGGATGAAAGTGATGATTTTAGGCGAGTGCCCTGGCCTTGTAATCGCCTGGCATTAAAATATTCAAGTTGCTTCTTTTTACTTCCTACGGCAAATTAAAGAGAGGCAACTATGCAACGCGAACACGCAACCCCAAGTGTGGTGCGACCATTAAGTGTATGTATGCAGGCATATCGTACCGTGCTATGTGTACACGCTATCAGAGGGCCTCCCGCGAAACGAAAACGAACTTCGTTCGTGTCTCCGTCTCTGTCGCACTTGCTAGTTCGAGCGACAGAGAGGGGAGATACACGAACGAAGCTCGTTTTCGTTTCGCGGTAGCCCCTCAGGATGGATCGTGAATAGACCTGACTAAATCAATGTCAAATTGAAACCGAATGCAATGGTGCTGCCATCTATACCACACTACCCTTGCACGAATCATTATCTTGCTTGATCAAAGCAAAAACACCAGCATCCGCATCACTGATGTGATGGCTCAAACAAAAAAAGTTTTATGACAATAAAGCTAAAATTCTATAAAAACACTCCATAAGAATTTACAATCATAATCAAAATGTAAGAAAAATCCAAAATTAACCGCATTGTTTGTTTTTGTAGGCCATTATACTTGACTTAAACTTTGTTAGCCTTTTAAATAGTTTACGTATAATGATACCCTTCTTGATGTACACTATAAATTATTGTTAGTTCGCATAATGGATTCTCCTGTATCCAAGAATCCTGATGCTGATATCAATAATTTGCGTTATTTCTACTTTAAAATCGAAAACGAAACTCCGTTTCCATCCACATTGAAAAGCAAATCGACTTTAGTCAAATACACCAAATTGCCAGACTTCAGTTTTGGTACGAAAGGTGCGTATTCAATTTACCTATACAGTTCCCATTTACTTACAGGCTTTGTCATAACTGTGAAGTATTTTTAATTAGCATCAAAGCTTGATGAATTCTATAGTATTTGTAAATTTAACCTTGGTATAATCAACATAGTGCTGTTGTTCACAGCTGGTAGTTCATTAAAACCGCGACTTCGTCGAATCATAGAATTAGATCACCCTGAGCTGCAGACAAGCCGGTCACTCAAGCTTGGCACAGTGTCCACTTCAAGAATGAATTCAACTACGAAACGAAAAATGGTATCAATAGCAGAGAATGACGACGACAGACTTACTCCCAGTTTTGGTAAGTAGATGGAAGAGTAAGGATTTTATTTTGCTTAAGTCATGGGCAATAGGTAGTCTATCTTTACTAATATTATAAAGAGGAAAAGTCTTGTGTGATTGTAAGTTTGTATGTAATGGATAATCTACGGAACCACTTATCCAATATAAAAAATTCTTTCATCCGTGTCTAGAATGGACTTTTTGGTACATGATATGCTATATTTTAACCAGCGGGTTGGCCTGCGTTCTTTGCAATACGTGGGCAAAGCCGTGTGGGCAGCTAGTAAGGAATTAAAACCGGCCAAGTGCGAGTCGGACTCGCACACGAAGGGTTCCGTACCATTATCTATAAAAACGGCAAAAAAATCATGTCTGTTGTATGGGAGCCCCAGTCCGACTCGCACTTGGCCGGTTTTTTAGTGTTTGTTGTTATAGTGGGCAACAGAAATACATAATCTGTGAAAATTTCAACTCTCTAGCTATCATGGTTCTTGAGATACAGCCTGGTGACAGACAGACGGACGGACGGACGGACAGATAGCAAAGTCTTAGTAATAGGGTCCCGTTTTTACCTGTTGGGTACGGAACTCTAAAAAAGGTGCCTGCAAACAGTATATATATACAAACTTACAAAGCTAAAATCTCACAGACTTTTTCGCTTTATAATATTAGTATAAATTACACTTAAATTAAATATAGTTCTTCTTCTTGGTTGTATACCTATGGTTGACTGTTTTGACCACTGCTCTCCAGGCTGTTAGTTCTTGAGCCTTTTGTATGGTTGCCTGTAGTATGTACCCGATAACTTCTTAGACTAGATCTGTCCACCACCTGGGTGCACAATTCAATTATAATTGGCTACGGTGACAGAGTAATGATAACTCTGTCACCAGAACTGTCTGTGTTTAAAATCCATGACAAAAGGACAAGACTGCGTTATATAACTTTTTAGCATCCAAAGCGTATTACTCAGTACAAGAATATCTTAATGACATAAATTCTTAGTATTAGTATTAGCAACTTATGCATGTGATACACATGACATCCTTATACATTTGCATGTCCTTGTGACCAAACATGTAGTTCTATTGTATTTCTTTTATACCACCTATTTGTATCATGTTTAAGCGAATAAATGACTGATATACCTGATATACATAATACATTAGCATAGCAACTGACTGTAGCTTAATTGGTAAAGCATATCCTGTCCGCCAAAAGAAAAAGGTCCCAGTATTACCAGGTTCTATATGAGATTTGTGATACAATAATGCAAGCAACTTAGCTCAAAATTTTACATAAATATTGTAGTTCTGAAACCTATTGGGATGTGTATAATAAGGAGTATATTAAATTGTATTCAATATCCGCATTCCTCCGAGGGTGCCCCTCACCCCAAAGTGTCCCAATACGCTGTTTTTCTAATATAAAGAAAAACCGTACATGAGACATAAAAAATATTCAGGAACGAAACAATCCTTGATAAATTTACCATCAATGTCTCATACATACCAGAGCATTATCACTAATGGTCTTTGCGCAGTCTGCCTCAAAGTAATTTTTTTTTTTTTGCTGAATGGTTAGTTTTTCCAAAACTTTCTCACTTTATCGCCAAGACTATGCAGAAATAAACTAAAGAACAGAATTTTCTCTTTAAAATGGGGTAGATTTTATTTTTAAACTGCTGCACCACCAAATTAGTCTTGTTTCCCTGCAAAACGGAAGAACATTTTTTAAGGTCGAAATCCCTTACTCCGCTCTCCGTCTCCTCCAAATATTATTATATTAAACATAAAATTAAGACTATTATGAGGCACTGTCTGTTTTGTCTAGTTTATGGGAATGATGGGACTGATGTACTAACTTTTAATTGACTGAAACATGTTCTTCAGGTCGAGTTACGCAATCCTCAAATAGATCAGCTAGGACACCCTTGAAAGAAGATAAAAGTGCAGTACAAAGGAACACTTTGCGGTTAAATAACTCAGTTAAATGTAGGTGAAGTATGTTTAAAATATATTATACAATAAAGTCAACTTAATCAGGATGATGGCACGATTACATCCAGTCCAACATAAGGTGTTCATCCCTCTTCAAATCATAATATATTTATAACTAAAAACACAAAAAAAAACAAGAAGGTGTGCAGGCACTTTAACTAGATGCTACTAATACATATTATAAATGCGAAAGTTTGGATGTTTGTTACTCAATCACGCTTAAACGGCTCAACCGATTTGGATGAAATTTTGCACGAAGATAGTTTATAGCCTGGATTAAAATATATGATAGTTTTTATCCCGAATCCACGCAGACGAAGTCGCGGGCGGAAGCTAGTACAATATATTTATGTAAGTGTTAGGTAAGGGGTACCAATCTGAGCGAATGCAACATGCTACCAAGCGCCGGTTTTCAGGTTGGTCCCTATGCACTTACAGACTTGCTAGTGCGGGATGAATGCCTTATATCCGGTACAAATGGGATTAGTCCAGCTAGTCTATTGCTCTTCATTGTGGAATCAGTTTATTTTTCAAAAAGCAATTGAAATATACATTTACAGGCAGAGGTACACACACCATAAACAGGACGTCTGGGACTCTGAAGGATGATAAAGGTGCAGTACAGAGAAACTCTTTGAAGTCACATGGTCCAGATAAATGTAGGTGAAATTAATTAAGAGCATTTTCATAGAATAGAATGGTGAAGCCACCTTTGTTAAGCCCGAGTTGTAATTTTAGACATCCACACTAATATTAAAAATGCGAAAGTGACTGCCTGTCTGTCTGTTACCTTTCCACGCTTAAAATGCTTCACCGATTGTGATGAAATTTGGTATGTAGATGGTTTGAGATCTGACAATGGACCTAAGATACTTCTTATCCCGGAAAAGTTAATTTATACTACACCCATGGAAATCTAATAGCAAAGATCCCTTAACGCAAATAACGAATCTACTAAAAACTACTTGAATAAAGTTGCATGCCATGCGAGGGTTTACTAATATGTAATAATAATAAATAATAATAAATATTAGTGGACAATCTTACACAAATCGAACTAGTCCCATAGTAAGCTCAATAAGGCTTGTGTTATGAGTACTAGACGACGATGTATTTAAGCAATATCTTTTTTTTAATTGTAGGTTTTCGTGCACCCAAGTTAAATGTCAAAGCTACCAATATGGCCAACAAGAAAGAATATGTTGCACCTAAATCTATTCTTCACACTAAACCGACAAACGTGAGCCTGAGCAATCACGATAATATAAGAAGCAGAAGTACCAAAGATAAAGGTACGTTAAGACTAGTTTTCGTAATTTGTTTTGATACTTTTGGCAGAAAGCTGATTTTTTTTGTTTTGTTTTATGTTTTCAGAATCATCAAGACTCATCAAAAGTGCGACTGACCATCCTAAAGTAAATTTAAGCAAAAATATTGTAATTCCTATTGAAAGTGAAAAGTTACTCATGTCAATGAAAAATGAATTGCTAAATAATTCAAATGCAATAGGAGCTCCTACACGACTTGTAGAAAAAAATCAATATAATACTAAATCTCTTCAAAGCAAAACCATAGTCGAAATACTGCATAAGGTCCCTATAAAGAACCCTATCTCAGTGATACATGTGCCTCTGGAAAAACGCCTTGAATCCTTAGAATGCGAAAATGAGTACTTACGGAGTGCGACATCTGTTACTGTGCCACATTCTGTTGACTGTGGTACCGATATGGATAAAAACCTCCTCCCTAGAGATGCAAATGTAGGAACCCCTCCACAACCCACCATGATGAATGAAGAGACGGAAACTTCTAACAATTCTATGACAGCTGAAGCAACTCGCGATGTCTTTGACGATCTTGATATACCTAATGTTACACTAATAAAGGACAAAAGTAATTTTGCCAAAGAAGAGATAGTCAGTTTTTGTAGTCGCTCAATGCCCAATTTACACGCATCACAATTCAAAATTAGCCCAGAAAAGGAAAGCTACGACAACACAGTTGCGAGCGGAAAAAGCAAGACCTTCATAATTGGTCGAGCCACGTTAACATATACGACCAAACAGAAAATAAACTTCCACGTAGTCGGCAGCAGCGACGACAGCCAATCTAATCAATCGCCTAGTCCATTAGCTTATCCGTTGAATGTGGTGTCGCTTTTGAAAAGGAATCTGAACCACTGTGACATGTCAGAGAGTTCCGAAGGAGAGCATGTCTCCAATAAAAGTGATAAGCCAATGAATTGCCATAACAGTGTCAATGAACTTCAAGCTCTCGCCGGCCCATACGTTTTTAATAACAGTAAATTAGTCAAGCCGTCGGATCTAATCAGCACAATAAGAGTTAATAATGGTTTGTTACACAACGATTACATAAGTGAGCAGTTTCAAAGGGAGCTTCATTTCATTGATTCATTTTTTGAATCACTACAGTATTTGGAAAGTTGCTCGTTATCTGAAAAATGTCTCTCCGAATCCACGAGTGAGAACTGGGTGAGCAAAGCAGGGTTGGATTTAAATAATTCCGAATATAACTCTTTCCTATCGAAGCTTGAGAATGGCGCCGGCGCTCTGGCCAATGTTGACGATATTGAAACAATGGCTTCGAAAAGCCTTTGTCTGGTGAGTGCATTTCCTTAGATCAATAAATATTTTGCAAAGAATAACGACTGTGTTAGTTAGAAACACAACAGTCATTCTGTAACTCGATTCATAAATATGGTCGCGCATAAGCGAATTGTCGATAAGAACGTTTTTATTTGTAATTTTCGGTTTGTAATGTAATGTAATCTAATTGTCATGTATGTTTCATTTACTAATTGCAGCTTAATTTACTAATTCGCAATGAACAACGGCGCGCCAAGAATTTGCTGTTTGTTTTGAAAATGCGCGAGGATGCATTGAAAGACTTTACAAAGAGTCAGATTATTTGGTTAGAAAACAAGAAGAAGCAAGATAACACTGACGTGTCAACGTTGAAGAAGAAGCAACGCGGCGCGCTGCTAAAGCTGCAGCATGAGTGCGGCGAGATGCAGCGCATGCGCAAGGCGCTGCTCGCGCTGTCCGAGCGGCGCAAGGCGGCTCTCATGAAAACCAGGAACAGTATCGAACTGAAACTGAAAAATAACGTACACGTAGACCAAATACTCTTAGGGAAAAAGAAATTGAAGAGAAATGTATCAGCCGATCGAAATATAGCTCCTCTCAAATGTTTCGATTTGTCAAGCAGTGGTTGCGAAGACAGCTCGCCATCCAAAGCCAAGGAGACGCCGGTCACCCTCTACGAGCTCCCGTCCACCAACTCGTGCGCCGAGAAGTGCGTGCAGACGGTCGACGGCGAGTGTGAGACCGCAGACCGCGCAACGAGCACGGCGGCCGAGAACTTTGTCGCCGTCGACGGGGGATATCTAAATATACTGTTTCAGAATCTCTCCTTACCCCAGATCTTTAGTAGTGGGAAGCAATACGAAGTGAACGAGGAAGCTTTGAGGAATATCGTGGAATCGTCTAACAAGTCTCACCTTAAGGACTCACAATGGTCCTCCAGTAATGTTGTTGTTGAACATTTCATGGATAAAATTAGAAACCGTGATTCGGATAGGTCCTCGTCGGCATCGACAGCCCACAGCCTCGTAGATGAGTTTGATCAGTACTACAAGGGGCTGAGTGACCGTAGTAAATCACCAGTGGACTCTCCTGATACTGAACACCATACCAATATAAGCATACCACAAACACAAGTGTATCAACTTTCGGAATCATGTGTGCAAGTAATGGACAGTAATCCGGATCAAAGTGAAGAATGTTGTGGAATCTCGGGAACTTTTGTAACTGAGAGTGTTGTCAACACAGTGAGTTCAGAAACTTGTATACGTGAACAGCCTTGTGAATGTGAAGTCTCAAACCTTTTAACCCAGTCGCTGCAGCATAGTGATGCGTCAGTGTCCACGAATCAGACTGGTCCCCTGCCGGTGCCACCTGGGGCCACGTCACCCGAGCCAGTCACTTCAGATGGCTTCGATTATTCAACAACAAATTTAGGTAAGATCATCGCTTTTAGACCTACCTTCTTAAGAACAATAAGGATAAGGCGAGACCCTTACCAATGACCCCATACAGTTATGAACTTTAATTTGGGACCCAATTAAGGTTGTCAATCCTGTCAAATTGTATAGAAATAGAAATACAATTAATATTTTTGCGACAAGGGTCCTAAATACGTATACTAACAAATGCAAAACTCTCTAATTTCTATGCACCCGTTCTAAAACAATAATGCACCTCAAATTTCTTAATGTTAGAGAAAAAAAATATATTGCACGACTTGGCGGGGGCACTACCGTGTCCCCACATTTCTGTAATACTAGATTACAGTACAGATGGAGCGCCCATACAATCCGATTCCCACTGGCTTACCTAAAATATCTTGCTATAAATATTACCAAACTCGTAAATCATCAATAAACAGCCCTTTTTTGCCCCGGGTTGTCCAGTGAAAATACTCACGCGCCGCCACTGATTAGACTGACACACTGACTAGATTAACACCGTCACCGCGGGAATATAGTTGACCCTCACCGCAGTGAAGTGGTTCAGCCTTTCATAATAAAGTGTATGAAATGTGTCATTACAGGGATCAGCTCTAGGAGCAATATTCTGAGCCTGGACAGCATAGTATCAACGTCCTCGTCTCTAGGCCACAGCGAGGCGGAAGAGCTGCGCCGACAACAACTGGCCATCGAGAGGGAGGTGAGCTCTACAATTTATTGAATACAATACAATCATTTATTATTTCATAAAACAAGCCATTGCATCCGAGACAACATTCAATTTAGTTGAGGGTAAATCCAGGGTTTTACGAGTATTGTAAAGATATCGATGTGATAAAGGCGGTATGCCTTTACAGTATACATGAAATAAAATATCTAAATCAAAATAATAGGTTTTAGAGCTTTACACTCATTTTTAGCGATCAAATAAAATATGTATAATTTACTTTAAAAACAAAGTTTTAACCGACTTCAATTTAGTACTCCGCCAAGCCAAATGAACATTTCCACATTTACTTTCCACTTTACCACATGGACTGCTTTCCTAGAGTAAATACGATGATTATTATATGCGAAAACCATATTATCACTGTATGTGAGCCGATAATATTTGAAGAGTTCCGTCAATTTGGCACACTTGACATTTAGGACTTCATTATTTGCTATTTTAACGGAATCATATCAGAATCAGTAACGTACTTTTACAGTTTTAAGTACGAGTTCCATAAGTCATCTGTGGTCTTCATCATCAGTTCCACTTCACCAAATTTGTGATTTCCGGGTGTAAATACACTAGTTATATTATAATAGAAAATACCGAAATTACTGCATGCGTGCCTTCTATAAAAGGAGTACTCTCAAGTCCTCATGGTGTCCATCGTCCAACTGAAGTTTTGATAACCTGACAAACCTGAAGCCGTAGCATGGTTGGCCTTGTCACGCGATAGGTGATAGGATAGAGCGTGCGTCACTGGCTGACACCGTTCGATAGAACGAGACGACGATGTTATCTTGTTACTTGTCGCGTGATAAGGCCAACCATGCTACGGCTCCTGGAAGCATATACTTTGAAATAAAAAAAAGAATTTTACGTATCGGTTCATAAATGACGTAGTTCTGAGGTAACAAACATAAAATATATATATACTACCGAATTGAGAATCTCCTCCTTTTTTTGAAGTCGGTTAAAAACACATTGGCTTATTTTCAGATAAAAGCTTTAGAGCAGCAACAGAGTCAGTTACTAGTCGTCCGTGAGATACCAGACAAGCCTCCGCCGCCTTACACGCCGCCCAATGCCTCCTTGGCCGTAGTATCGCGCATGTTCGTTTTAACCGACGACGTCGAACAGAAAATACAACAGCACGTCACACACGGGGAAGACCTCCCACTTGACCCGGCCGATCCGTTTAGCGTGTTCATAAGGGATTTTTGTGAAGAATCTCTCGCGAGGCAACAGATGGGGCTGAGCGACCAACCCTGGGACGCCTGCAACTTACTCCCGCATAGACAAGAACCAAGTCCTGAAAAGAGGGGACGCAAAACGATTAGTGAAATTAATCAAGTATTGTCAGGCATTCAACCGACGGTGGTCTCAGGTAAAGTAACGTTTTATAATCTTAATTCTTAACCACATGCGTTGCGTGCCTTTGTTTTGCCTGTCAACATTTTGATGATGACTGAATATCTGCATCGGGTCTATAAGTTTATCGCGTAAAGACTAGATAAAGCGTTAGTAACTTTCTAACAGCTAATGTCAGAGGGCCTACCGCGAAACGAAATTCGTTTTCGTTCGTGTATCTCCGTCTCTGTCGCTCGAACTAGCAAGTGCGACGGAGACGGATAGGGCCTACCCTCTGAAAGTGTTCTATTTTTTGCGAGGTATTTGCGACCATAATCTGCACGCCTTTTGGGCAATTATCGTGTTGTCACTTGATTTTATTTTCTTTAAAATATACATTTCTTTCTAAATTGGAGGGATGTTTACAAAAACAAGAAGCATTTTTGGGACATTGAAGTTATTAGTATCATGGTGTATATCCAAACGAGCTATGGATGGTGCAAATTTCGTCTATATTAACGTTTGAAAATGTATTTTTCATCACGCTTGCTCGAAAAGGGCTTGGTAACGCGCATGCATACAGAGCTTACAATAGCCTTTATTACGCCCAAAGGCGTAATGGTTTTTTTGGTATCAGCATAATTCGTCCCATTAATTTTACGTTCAATTCGGATTTCGTGTCATTCTATATTCGTCACACATTCTTTATTCGTCTTGTTAGCTATGTCTCTATTTTCCTAAGTCTAATACTGTAACTTGTCTCATTCTTAATAAATCTTTATCGTATTTCGGCACGTCGTCGTTTATAAATAAATACAAATGAGAAAACACGAATAAAACATGTTTAGGTACCTAAATTATTTCAATATAGAAAAATTAAAATGTAGTAATGTAGTGTCTTTGTAAAATATTTTTAACATTGATTTTAAATCGTGACTGTATGCCGAAGGGTCTTTGCCTTGCGCGCCTCGCGGCAAATTCAACAAAATGAACGATTGACATTTCATTTTGATTCTAATGTTTTTGTTTCCTCGCAAATGTTATGAAAAACTTTGTTTGCGATACTGATGGTAAGATTTTTTACAAACTCGAGCCATCAAAGTCCTCCGTCTTGGGCGTCGAGCTTCTAATAGACTCTCGTTCGTAAAAACTCGCTTACCAACCTTTTGACACAATGCACCATTTTGCAGGAGTCGGAGCCCGGCGGTCCGACCACATCGACGACATCCTGTTCACGGAGTGGCGGCGCTGCGAGCCCGAGTGGACCACGCTCCACGCCGACGAGGCCACCGTCAAAACACAAATCTTCGAGAGCCTCTTCCAAAAAGTACTCAGCGAGACCATCGACCAATACAAACATACCGTTCTCGGACTAATCTCGCCCGAAACAGTCACCGAGAAACCGTTCAGGAAAAAAGGCGACCAAACAAAATTAGGAGAGTCGTGATAAAAAATTAACATATAATCTAATTATACATTATTATTACCAGCCAATCTGTTGATCACTGGTAATTATATTTTTAGGTGTCAATACGTAATTGTAATATTACTATATGTATACATACCTGTACTCGTATCATATTGGAAAAAGTCATTAATTAATACATAGTATTTGCTGTTTATAAAATAATCGTTTATTTATCGCTCTAAAGCCTTGTACGGTTCAGTACATATGTATACATTCTTGTCTCTTATCAAAATTTGAGGTGCTAAAGTACTGTTCATATATTTAAGTACTCGTCCGTAGTACACGTAGTTTACGCGTAGTCCAACTATGTTGATCACCCGTACAAAATGACTATGGACTACGACTTAGGACTTATAACTTATAAGGTCATTTAGCAGTCACTCGAGATTCCGGTACTCTATCGGCCGGTCATATATGGCTTGACCCCAGTAGAAGTTACCAAACATGCAAAGCTTTTCGCCCCTACCCCTACTATTGGCAACAAATGACTCCGTGATTTACCATCAGTAGAATTGTCTAAAAGTAGTATTACATTCCCAATTTTAAACAACTGTAAGTCACGCCCTTGCATTTGATACCCAATCTATGATCTATGAGTGCTCTTTGTCTTGACTCCCCAAGACAAGACAAAGAGCACTACCTCCCTTTTCAAGCCATCGTGATTTCAAATTCTTACATCATCATTCTTAATAAATACTAGAGAGCTCATATCACAGGATAAGCTAACATTAGCAACCTAATCAATCACACAAAGTTTCATTGATGTAGCTCGTTGCCGACCTCTTATTGAATTGAGGTTTCGTTAGCAGCTAGAGGCAAATGCAGTTCCCACACATAAACAGCGCATCCTTGGGACCTTTTTGGCCCACATACTTAAGGAGCTGCGGTATGCGTAAGTGGAGCTACGTTTGAGCTCTTAATTTTTCCAAATAACAGAGAAGTGTTTGAAGATGTCAATTCAATAGGGTTGATTTCGACCGATTCCCAAATTAAAGCAAGTCTCTTGCCACTTTGGCTAAACTTAGCTCTCACGCTTCTCCGAGGATTTGTATGAAATTTGGTACACATAGGTTATACCTGGTCATCAGTCCACCATGTGGGGGGACTACCCACGGTGCGCCTGACGGTACGTGGTCACCTCTTGAGAACCTTTCCGCCCCAACGGCCACCGGTTCTACGTGCAATGTGTCCCGCGCACTGCCACTTAAGTTTAGCGATTCGGAGGGCTATAGATCAGTCATCTTGGTTCTGCTGTGGACCCCCACAAGGTGGACCTTCGCCAAGATCGCGGGAGTCCGCTGGATGCGGGTGGCGCAGGTCTGGTCATTGTGGCACTCTTTGGTGGAGGCCTTTGAGGATGTCCAGCAGAGAACGTCTTTCGGTTGATATGATGATAATGCTGATAGGTTATAACCAGAATTTAAGCACTAGATACTTATTATCCCGAAAATCACCCACGGGGAGGCAACTGCTACTGCATATTTATAATGGCATAAAATAAATCACGTAGTGTCCATTAGTTACATTATTCTCTTTATTCGGGAATAATATTAACAGAGAAAAATATCACATAATTCTTACATTAACACTGACTACTTAACATTATAAATACTTAATATATTGAATTTGCAAAACTACAGCAATTTAGTATATAAGTAGATGCATACTATAGTTATTATTACCATTATGGAAGTATAATTTAGACTTTTAGATGAAATCTCACTAACAACACCTAGGTACGCATTATATACAATCTGACATCCAAACAGGTTACGTATAATACTATAGACACCTATTATGAATACATGTTATAAATGCTATTTCCTTGCGTAAATCAATTTTTACGCAGGAAACAAAGCAAGTCAATAGGTACAGTCGACTACAAAGAGAAAGATACAACCAAAGTTACAAAAAAATGTATCCACGACTTTATTGCCTTAACATTAAGGTCGCGTATACATATTTTTGTAACTTTGGTTGTATCTTTCTCTTTGTAGTCGACTGTACTATCGCCCAAGGGTACGGGTTCACACCTCTATGATCATTTTCGAACGTTCTCTATGCACGTGCAGACGATTTTGAACAGAAAGTGTGAACCCGTACCTTTGGGCGATAGTACACTATTATACACTAGTATAAGCAGCAAGCAGCAATAATATCTTATCTGTGGCCCGTTTCGCGCAGCTACTAGTTAAAATTTTACTAGTAGTTTCAACCATTATACGTCGTGTTAATTGGCCGATCCAGTTTAATCTTACTTCCAATATAATTGAATTGACGGTTTCAACCACTATGTCGTGTTTATCGGCCGATCCAGTTTAATCTTACTTCCAATATAATTGAATTGACGGTTTCAACCACTATGTCGTGTTTATCGGCCGATCCAGTTTAATCTTACTTCCAATATAATTGAATTGACGGTTTCAACCAC
This sequence comes from Epinotia nisella, assembly GCA_932294315.1. Classification (NCBI taxonomy): domain Eukaryota; kingdom Metazoa; phylum Arthropoda; class Insecta; order Lepidoptera; family Tortricidae; genus Epinotia; species Epinotia nisella. The sequence goes on along the minus strand of OW028673.1, from coordinate 15,150,172 downwards.
TATGTGTGTTTATCGGCCGATCCAGTTTAATCTTACTTCCAATATAATTGAATTGACGGTTTCAACCACTATACGTCGTGTTTATCGGCCGCTCCAGTTTAATCTTACTTCCAATATAATTGAATTGACGGTTTCAACCACTATATGTCGTGTTTATCGGCCGCTCCAGTTTAATCTTACTTCCAATATAATTGAATTGGCGGTTTCAACCATTATACGTCGTGTTTATCGGCCGAACCAGTTTAATCTTACTTCCAACAAACGCCAGGGCCCTATTCCACATAACTTTGAACAGTCGACGTGAAAGATATGTTAAAACTTTTGCACCTTATTACAATGGCATAAGGTGCAAAAGTGTTAACATATCTTTGACGTTGACTGGTACAGTCAGCATCATATAGTTAGTAAGCAGCCAAAGTAGCCTAATATTTCGGTACACGTCTTTATTACTGTAAGAGTAAGGATTTGTTACGATATATTTGGCTACTTTGGCAGCTACTAACTATACGATGCTGACTGTACAAAATTGTTGGGTCGTCGGCAAAATATCGTATCATATAATCTGGGTTCGAATGTCGATAAGGGCAAGTATTTGTGTGATGAGCATGAATATTTGTTTCGGAGTCTTGGATGTTTTCTATGTATTTTATTATTATCGTCGTCTAGTACCTTAAACACAAGCCTTCTCGAGCTTACTATAAGGCTAGTTCCGTTTGTGTAGGATTGTCCCCTAATATTTATTTATTTATATAGTGTAATACATATGTCATTTGTAAATTGTAATTGTAAGTTTTGTGAGATAGGGCCTCGGGTTATTTGTCCAACTGCCACTCTGCCAGCAAAAACTGTATTCGCTTACGAAATGGAATCGCTATCCCGTTTCTTTAAGTTAACAAAGGCCTGTGATATTTAATCCACACGTTTATGAAAAGTTTTCATGAAATACAGTTTTCATTCATTTTTAGTAAATTTTTGAAAACATGTCCAAATGTGTTACGATATGGAAGTAACACTTATTACTCCTACACTAACTCAATATCCTCCCACTTGTTAATATTTTTCTTGAATGGCAAAACCATTCAACTTTATGGCAACATAGAAAAAAAGAGCAGCCATATTTGCTGAGTGAAATGAAATTTTGTGTCGACGACAGTTCTGTGGTTCGTAAAATAACTTTTTAGTGTGTTAACTGCGCGGTAAGTAAAAATACTCTAATACTACTGTTCTATTATAAGTGATTATACAGATTTACAATTCAGTAACAGAATTAAAGTGATTCGCAGTCCATTGCTATTCGCAATTGCGTGCTATCTTTTTTTTTAAAGTTATGTCCTACAATTTTTTTGTCATGAATATAACGGTTCAATTTTCCGCGGACATACCCATATGTATTAATTTTTCACCTTATTACCATGGCATATGGTGCAAATTGCAAACATATCTTTGACGTCGACACACCACTTAACTGAACATTATTCAACTTTGTTAGGTATATTATTACACCCCAGCGGTCCTTACTTGTGTTATGTTGATATATTTATTTCTGAGCGGCCAACGGAAAAACTTTGCTAGTGGCGGTAAATGTAATAAAATGATATGATATAGAAATACATAAGTTTTTAGTGATGTAATCGAACGGATCCGGCTTTAGTGAATGTTTATCTTTTTTTTCACAAATCATACCAAACATACATTAAATAATACTTCTGGTATAATGTACCTAAAGAATACCAAATACGAAGTCAGTATGTTAACTTATTTGAAGTCCCTGCCAAAAATCGTGCAGAAATATTTATAGTAAGTAAGCAAAAATTCATGTTAAGTTAACATATGAATTGTTAACACTGTTTCTTCCAACAACAACTACACTGGCACAGTCAGACTAGAGCACGGACTAAGAGATCAAAAATATGTGAACACGACTCTATTTTCGAGGGCAAAAGGTTGCTCGGATATTATTGAACCTTTGGGAATGTACATATTTTTATGAACTCGACTGTACCTCGCCAAGTTTGCTGATCTGGAAATAACGCCGTTCGCTAATTCTGGTTTCGTCAAGTTTGTGCCGCGCTGGTACCTACAGATAATATGTTCATTTACGAAGGCGCGCCCTACTCCTTGTCACTGCGAAGTTTGTCAAATTTCAGGCATACAATTTATTAATCGGTTTCTGCGCTAGTTGCACAGAGCGAGAGGCGGAGTGAAACGGCGCTCTATATTGACTAGCTCAAAATAGAGCGACGCACGCCTTTTCCGCACCGCACGGCGATCGCAGACGGCGTAACTTGGTTGCCATTTTATCACTTATCGCTATGATAAGACATCCGTCACGTTCTGACAACACGATAAGTGATAAAATGTCAACCATCTTAGGTTAGGCAACCGCAGGAGATTACTCAGTTAAACGGTAGGCCTATAGTAAGCGAAAGCAAGGAGTAAGGCGCGTGCGTAGTCAGCTATTATGCCCAGTCGATATGTGGTAACATTTGCGATTAGATTTTCTATCGAGCGAAGTAATCGGACATTTCAAGATTCAGGTAATACGCTGAGCAGATTAACCGCCTTTCAATCAACGCCTTCAGCCTTTGAGTATTAAGCCACTGGAGATGTCATAGACAGGCGACCCCCTCCGGCAAAGTACATTGGTCAACTGTTCAACCACGTTATATAAAACTACTTAAAGTCGCTTCACCGTCATTTTGTATCGTTCCGTGTCGCGTGACGTTTCTCTCGAAAAATGGTGACTTGTGCAATATTATCATGTAAAAGGTGATCTGACAGCTCAAATTCGCAACAAGTTCACGTTTCCTATCATAGGTAAGTATTTTTACTAACTATTAAATGTGTATTGAAGTACAATCTCCATTTAAAGAAAATACCGTTAGCGATACGTAAACGACAGAACGTAAACATGATTATAGTGGTAAGGGTTCGAATCGGTCTTTAGGGATGTGATAAAGTAAGAAAGGCGACTCAACATTTGAATGTATCATTCATTCATTCAATCACTGCAGTTTGTTTAATAGTCAGTTTTTTTATTAGATATTGAATTAAATAGTAGGTATAGATGTATGTTACATTTAAATCTTGTAAGGTGAATCAGAAAAATTACTTTTCTCTGGACTTACGATGTTGAAATTTAGTCTTAAAAAGAAATGAATTATTGGCAAAAAAAAATCTAGGTAAAAGGAATACATTTAGTGCGGGACTATGAGTGTATGTGTTATTCATATACTATTATTTATAGTATTATACTTTATTTAATATAATTGTATGTCCTTTTAGATTTCCAAAAGATCCCTATATAAAGGAGAAATGGAGAACAATTTGTAATTACGAAAATTATTCTTGGAAACCTACACGTACAAGTGTTATCTGTTCGGAGCACTTTACTCCGGAAAGCTACAAAAATGATTACGTGTACAATAAACTTATTCATTTTAAAAATCAATAAAAATACTAATTAATAAAAGTCTTAAGCGGGTCTTAAAAATCCCTACCAGAGAATTTAAATTAATAAATATGTGGTAATTCTAATAAAATTAACAATTTATTTTATTGCTTTCCCTTTGCTCATTTATGTTTTGAAGTAACTTTATAAATGTGGTGAAAGCTGAACCTTATTAAAATATAATTGCATATACATAGGTTCTTGCAAATACCAATCAATAAGTATCAGCCCGGAAAACCGCGGGCGAGAGTTCATTCCACAGTTTAACTGTGCGAGAGGGCTAAGGACACTAGGGCACATAATTACAGACAGACATATAAACAAACAAACATTTTTTTGGGTAGTATCTTCAATGGACAGAGTTTTCACTTTTACAATTTAATAATAAATAGTATAAGATAATTCAGTTCATTCATCAAACTAATTTGACTCATTCTTCAGATGTCTTCGATGTGTCCCATCACTAACTTGTTCGCATGTATGCTGCATCAGTTACGTAAAAACTCTGTCTGTGTGCGTGTAATTTTTGATGTGTTGAATTTTTTTGTAGTGTGCGTTTATCGCAACAGCAAAACTTGTGTCTGTTGAGTCATTCCTCTTTTGGTGGTGTGCTATACGTGTTTTACCTCGCCCCCCGCTAAAAGTGGCGAAAAAATTTGTTCGAAGAGTTTACGTCATGGCATCTCCAGTGGCTTAATACTCAAAGCCTTCAGCCCATCCATATTAATATTATAAATGCGAAAGTGTGTCTGTCTGTCTGTTACCCCTAAGGAGGTGAAAGTTTATATGGAGCTACGATATGGAGAGTTCCACGCGGACGGAGTCGCGGGCAGAATCTAGTGGTAGAATAAATCGAGTTAAGTCATTCCCATTCTCATTCTTAAAAATGGCGGACTGTCAGAGTGTTGCCACTGTGTGAAAGTATATTACCCGAGTAATTTGCGTTATTTCACTTGCGTGCTTTCAATAGGGTATTTACGTTGAACTACTAAGTTTGTACTTTTTTTAATATTAACCGTGCATTAACAAAACTTCTTGTTTGTATGGTAACATTTTGTGCCAATTTGCACAATGGTAACATTTGTGTGCCAACTTTGCACAATAACAACATTTGTTTGGTAGGTCAGGGACGTCGTCGGGAATGACATACCTTATTTTATTCTACCATGCTTCAGCCCTTTGACTCGCGTCATACCAATAGGCCTGTGTCCTAATTTTTTTAGATGCTTTTCGAACCAGTTTTTGGAGAGGAACAAATGTTTCAATGGGAGCAACTAAAATTAAAGAACATAAATACCTAAAAAAATAAGTTAAAGACGGACCTCGCTGTCGGCAGCCGAAACGCTTCATACTAATTGACAAAGTATGAAGTCACATTTTACTATTTGTACTAATCGTTGTATAGAAAATCAAGTAAATAGCTGTCGGTCGCGAAATACTGCGTTTAGGTTCATAGTTGTCTTAAAATTTTGTTTCTATAAAAGCGTAAGGATTCTACTGGTAGTTTTAAATTTACTCTTGCACTATAAAAAAATGCATCTTTCTAAACTTCAAGGTCCTATCTTTTTATGATTTTAATTATATTTAGTAATTTATACTTTATTACAATTATTTGATGGTTTACTATCCATTTAGCAACTAAGTTATCAATTTTAACACGAGGAAACTACCCTATTGTGAAGTGGTTTTCATCATCATCATTTTCAGTCTGTAATCGCCCACTGCTGAGCACAGGCCTCTCTTAAGGTACGCCACCCGTCCCGATCCTGAGCTAAGCTAGTCTTCTCCAGTAGTGACTCCGGTCTCCCTAATATCGTCCACCCATCGAGCTGGTGGACGGCCGACGCTTCTTTTACCTAGAAGTGGCCACCAATCTGACACCATTTTGGTCCACCTGCCATCACTCTCCCTGGCAAGGTGTCCTGCCCAACTCCAATTGAGGCATCTCCAACGACACGCACCTTAGTGCGAGTCGGTGTATAAGTTTTACTAGTTTAAATTCCCAATTACCACATAACTACTAAATTCGATAGATAAATCAAATGGCAAACACAACGAATAGATATTATGTCGTTAGAATATTAAGAGGTCGTAGGCATAGACCAGGATTCGGCAAATAAGTTGGCTGCTAAATTGTCACGGTGTTGTTATTTTACTGCGAGATCGCCACATGTAACACAAACAAATACTTTAAGGCTGACTGAACTTGTCAAATACAATATTTTCTGTGCGTATGCTCGAGGTCATACACTGCCAATAAACAATTACTACGGGTGTGATTATAAGTTAGTCGTCGGCTTTGAGGATGGACTCGAGTGGGTTTGGTCCTTTTCTTCTCGGATTTGTAACTTTTGCTGGCTCCGCTGAAAAAGAGAGTTAATGATCATTATGTTTTCGACATTCAGTAAGACGCGGTCTTGGTTCAGTAGTGTGAAGTATATTTGAAGTTAGTAAAACCTAGCCTATAAAAGAGTAGATGCATACGAGTATAATTAATAAACATACACTATCTCATTGAAAGGGCCGTAAGACATCAATTAATAGCTATGTGATTAGTGACAGTCCGTCTTAGGCAGTTCGGTCTCCTCGGTTTTGGCGTCTCTACCTATTACTCATGTGACCTTGAACTGGGTAAATACCTTATTATACGTCTTTTTTATACTCGTCGACTTTAATGTTTGAATTAAGACTTCGTACATTAAACTAAAACCACATACTTTTTTTCTATGAAGCTCCCAACTCAACTATTATAAGTATTATAGTTGAGAGACAACTAAAATAAATTCGACCAATTACGTGGCGCCTTTACTGAACTATAATGAATTTGACCATTAGGACGCCGCGTTGACTCCAATACAAAAGACATCAACGACGTTGAGCCGGCGCACCTCTGACTTGCACTTCGTTTCAGCAGGGCTTAGATTTTCATTAGATACCAAGTCTGTTTAATTATTTCTGTTGACTCGTATAAAAAGTATTGTATACAATAGTTACACAATTAGCTCTTAAATTCTCGTACCTTACTTAGGCCACTCGACAAGCCTCGTGGCCTAAACACGGTACTCGACTTTAGAGCCCTTATTGTGTGACGATTATATAAAATACTATTACGTTATCGTTTAGTGTGAACATACTGTTCTAATTCACTTACTGGTCTGACTCAACGGCAGCTGCGTGACTTCCAAGCACGCCATCCACTCGGTAATCGTGATCTTGGCATCGTGGTTGATGTCGCAGTACCGCGGCAGTTTACGCCCGCACCGCCTCAACGGCTCCATGTTGGCGATCAGTTGGTGGAACGACTTCCACTCACGCCGCTCGAGCGCTTTGTTCTTGTCCTTGTCTAGCATCACGTACGTCCATGTCGCTGCTTGCTCTTCCTTCGATGCTCCCCATTTGACAATCTCACTGCGAGAAAATAATTAGGTCAGAATGATTTAAAGGAACGAATGAATGGAATGCGGATATTTTTTATTATAAGTTAGTCCGCGTTATTACTGTGTACAAAGGCGATGCTTACCCAGGCCCTGTGCCATTTGTTGTTGCCGCCATCTTTGTTATGAAGAATCGCATCAAGTCACGTAGGAAGTTTGACTTCATGGGTTCCGGGCAGCCTGTGAATAATCATAATACATATAAGAAATTTAAATATTATATATAACACTTAAAATAAAAACTTATTTGTCTGATATTTTGTTTAGACTTTTACAGTAGGCACATCTGAAAAGGCAAATATTATTGAGAGCTGGAAGGAAGTAACAAAAATCAAATGAGGGCAACGTTCTTGCCTTTATTGATATACTATAACGGAATGTATTTATTAGTTCTCAATTAAAAATACTTTACAATAACTTATCAAATAAAAATTATTAACTAAACTAATTATTAAAAACTAAATTAAATATAAAATACAGCTAAACTAAATCTAAAAATGGCCCCTGCGGCATTGTGCCGAAGATGCTGGCAGCATTACCTCGCTGAATAGCTAAGCTAATCCTTTGTGCGAGGTAGCTGCCAGCCCTTCGATCACCGGTGGCATCTGTAAGCCTCTTCGACAGCCTCTTTAAATGCAAATCAATCGCATTCCTAATTTCTTAAAATTTTCAAGAACTCAAAATTCGTCCCCATTTCCAACCCATCCTCTTGTCATCAGGAACGAGGACACGTTGGGAATGACAAATGTTCGTATAAATTCGATAGTTAATTGGTATTTTTATTTCCTCAAAATAATTTCGCGTATACAAATAAATAATGGTTGAAATTTAAACGTTATATACTCCATTATCGTGAAGTCATAACTGCAACAACAAACCGCAGACTACGAAGAAGATACATGTGCAGAAACATAGAAACGTCAAATGTTGTTTACAACGAAAACTTTTTTTTGGATTTGCTATTCTGACGTCACTCACAGAAGACAAAAAGGCGGTCGGCGTTTTCGGTCACGTAACATACAGATAATAAAGCTACGATTTTAATTTCAAATTAAAAATAAATCTCATGTTTTTATAACAAAATAGTATTAGTAACAAAATTCGTATTTCTTATGGTAAAAAGTATATAAAAAATACTATGATCATTTAATTTTGATATAAGTATGAAAATTAGGCCAAAACTGCTATTTCAATTCGTCTTATACAGTGCACATTTTATAATTAGTGTAGTTTATCAAACTGATGATGACAGAAGAAACCGCGTTTGGGGAACTATTTGTTATTAGAAATGTACCATATTCTTTTGTGACAAATAAATAAATAAATAATTTACTTTAAAAAAAAGTTTTAAACTTCAATTTAGTACTCCGCCAAGCCAAATAAATGCCACATTTCCTTTCCACTTTACCACATGGACTGCATTCCGAGAGTAAATACATTGATTTACCATATAGCTACGGTAGCCTAGTGGTTCAGGCATGCGGCTGTCAAGCGGCGGTCGTGGGTTCGAATCCCGGCTCGTACCAATGAGTTTTTCGAAACTTATGTACGAAATATTTATCGTTAGCTTTTCGGTGAAGGAAAACATCGTGAGGAAACAACCGGTCTAATTCTTTCACGCAAAATAGGCACGTTGGATGTCGATTTGCGGAAAATGCCCAGTAAAACTAACTAACTAACATTGATTTACAGGCGAAAACTATATCACTGCATGTGGGCCGATAATATTTGAGGAGTTCCGTTGATTTGGCACACTTGACATTTAGGACTTCATTAGTTGCTATTACAATGGAATCATATCAGAATCAGTAACGTACTTTTACACTTTTAAGTACGAGTTCCATAAGACATCTGTGGTCTTCATCATCAGTTCCACTTCACCAAATTTGTGATTTCCGGGTGTAAATACACTACTTATAATAGAAAATACCGAAATTACTACATGCGTGCCTTCTATATTTGAGGAGTTCCGTCAATTCCTCATGATTCCCATGAAGTTTTGATAACAATGAGACCAACCTGGAAGCATATATTTTCAAATAAAAAAGAATTGTACGAATCGGTTCATAAATGACGGAGTTCTGAGGTAACAAACATAAAAAAATTAAATACAACCAAATTGAGAACCATCTCCTTTTTTTTGAAGTCGGTTAAAAACTACCAATCCGATTACAAAAACTCGTCGATTAATTTAAGGAATAGAATTTTCGTTATGACATATGTTTATATATAGGTCACAATTGATCCCGCTCGCGTTTTTCGAATGGAGCCGCGGGTATACAAGTTCAAACAAACAAACCTCTCATAGGGCTGGCGTGGTGCGGCGCGGCATCGCAGTCGGGCCGGCGGTCCTTGACGGAGGAGCCCGGGATGGGCTTGCCGGTGTCCTGGTGCACGCACCAACAGTAGCCCGTGGAGCGATAGCACTGCGCGCGCGCGTAACGCCCGTCGCCCGTGCACTCTGGCACGTATAGCGCAGCCGCGCCCGCTTTCTACGAACAATAAACAAGTTACAAACTGTCACCAATATAATTTTCCATATAATTTTTCTCTACACTCGAATTTTCATTGCCATTTTTATGAAATGTTTTTTCCGCCCTTAATGTATGGAAAATCACCCGTATTTCACCTGAAAATAAAATCATTCTATACAAAACAAAATTATCTTTCAGACGATTTTCCACATTTCCTTCGACAGTTTTTCCATATAACAGAAATTGGAAAAAGTATGAAGGTGGCTCCATTTCTTTGCTCCCAAGTGTAGAATTATCTGTGACCCCTACCCTATCTATAGAACTATCTGTGTACCCTATTTAGTATTACAGGTTGGAAGATGGGAAGGAAAATTAATACGCAATCAATTTTATTCCCACTATCCAGCCCGAGGCAGGTTGGAAGATGGCTCTATGATATCCTAATATCCAACCTGGGCTGGATAGTTAGGTTGGAAGATGGGAACCACTCGCTGGTTTCCTACCAGGTGATGCAGCCTCTCACAGGTTGTCTCTTGCAAACATAAATATAGAAGTGCCAATAAACAATTATGTCCGCCGACACGTCGTTGAAGCACACGTGTTGGAAACTGAGGCAGGCAAAATCATGCAACATCACGTACGTATAAGTATAAAATGTACAGTCAGCAGCAGAAGTAGCTAAGCGGGCCGGGTGTTCAAAATAACCTACACACGCTCTTAAATTCGACGACCGAATAGTCTAGTTGACGACCGAATAGTCTAGTGGTTAGAGAACCTGACTATGAAGCTTGAGGTCCCAGGTTCGATCCCCGGTCGGGGCAGATATTTGTTTGATGAATACGAATGTTTGTTTTCGAGTCTTGATTGATTAATATCTATTTAAGTATGTATATATCTATATAAGTATGTTTATCCGTTGTCTAGTACCCATAGTACAGGCTTTGCCTAGTTTGGGGCTAGATCAATTGGTGTGAATTGTCCCACTATATTTATTTATTATTTATTTATTTCTTAAGAATAAAGTCGTGTGCGGGTCATTTTACTTCTGCTGCTGACTGTACTTACAATTACTACAATAATTAAATAAAACAATTACCAAAAATCTACACATGACTGTAAACTGCATCAAAACGGCCAAATAAATTCGTAGCTGAGCAGACAGACTTGGCTGTCCTGAGTGGTCTGTCAAAAATTAACAAAGTTATACCTATACAAACATTATAGTAGTGGTAATCCACTTGTCCAATTTCTAAGTGCAATATTTGCTAAATTTCTTTGTTTTTGCGTAGCTTTATTAACAAAATTGAATTCGCTGAGGGCTACGAAATCGTAACTATGGAGAGAACGAAATAAAATTCATAAAGTGGTAGCACTATGCAGTATAATAGGTAGTTAAAGTCCATAAGCCAGTTCATGTGACCATTTACTATCAGGGTGGCCATGCGCGTTTTCCATAGCAATACAAATGCCTCAAATCAATCTTAGTAGTAACAAGTACCTACGACGTCTGATTCTAGGTAAGTTGAGATGATGATGACAAATAATTACAGTTAATTATATTAATTATACGAACGATGTCCTTTTAAGTAGGCAGGTACGTGCTACAATTATTTTGCCGTACTATACTTAATAACAGTACTGCCCTTAGCTTAATCTGGACCGGAAAATCGACTAAAAAGTTTAATTACCTACTAAGTATTTATTTATAACCGTGGCACCATGTGATCAGTTTATTTTCAATGTCAAGTACGTGAAGTACCTACAACATTATCAATTTATCAGGTTCCAGGCTGGCAAATGATGTTAATCATTACTGTACCTATAGTGTTTTTATTTTACTAACTTACGAGTAGGTATGTTTGTAATGGTTAGTAGTTATTTTATAGTGAATAAGTAGGTACCTACTTCAAAAGAAGTTACTCGGACTTATTGAAATTTGTTGAAAGACCAAAAATTAAGGTAAGGTTCATCGTCTTGACAACCCTACCCTAGACTTTGAATGCAGTTTTTTTAGTAGTCCCCGTGACTCCTAAGAACTAATTTAAATATCTTTATTTATTATATTTATGTATATTTTATAGTTTCAGATTTTTCCTCATATGCCCATTTGGATAATACAGAGTCTAATTTAAACTGACACAATATGTCAGTTTAAATTAGACTCTGAACGTGACGTACAGACGCCTGCTTTGCTATATATATTTATTTTAGATATTTGGGTAGATTCGAAAAAAAATGTACATAGTTAAGAACCTTAATCTGATCTCCGCTTTAACTTTTTTTCCATTGTGTAACGGCAATTACCCATACATTTTATATGCGTAACTTTCGTTACACAATGGAAAAAAGTTAAAGCATAGATTTAGATTAAATTTATATTAAATGTATAAAATGATATTTCTGACATAAGTGGGACCAACCTATTAAACGACATAGCCAAGTCGAGTTGAAATGACGGTATTTTGCCTTAGGCATCTAAAGATTCATGGAAGTGAATATAGTATTTTCTAGAAAAAAACGACTAAAATATAGTACACTGTAAAAAAATATAGTACTTGGCTGTCACTATTTAGTAAAAACCTCGACAATTGACGGCCGCTTTAGCCTAGTTGGTACTGACGCTGCCTACGGAGCTAGAGGTCCTGAGTTCGAATCCTTACCGGGATTTTCGGGTAAGGGCATTTATTTGTGTGATGAGCAAGAATATTTGTTCCTGAGTCATGGATGTTTTCTGTGTATTTAAAAGTATTTATTTGACGACCGGATACCCTAGTGGGTAGTGACGCTGCCTACGAAGCTGAAGGTCCTGGGTTCGAATCCCGGTAAGGGCAAATATTTGTGTGATGAGCATGGATATTTGTTTCTGAGTCTTGGATGTTTTCTATGTATTTAAGTATTTAAATCTATTATATATATCGTCGTCTAGTACCTATAACACAAGCCTTATTGAGCTTACTATAGGGCTAGTTCGATTTGTGTAAGAATGTCCCCTAATATTTATATATTTATTTATCTATATAAGTATGTTTATCGATGTCTAGTTCCAATAGTAAAAGCTTTGCTTAGTTTGGGACTAGGTCGATTTGTGTAAGATTGTCCACAAATATTATATTATTATTATAATTTGAAGCACTTCGTAAGGACCCCCAAAATATAGTATTTTAGCGTACTATATATTTCTTCCACAGTATATATACAATGCTATATAATATTGTACGGTTGGGAACCCTAATTACAATACTTAACTTAGTCTTATATGAATAGGTAACCTAAAATAAATAGTACAAAACATATCGACAAGCAACTTCGCGCAATGCAATCCAATGCTGAGCAAGCAGATTTATCAGTGTAGATATAAACTAGTTGGCAGACCTGTTCGTCTAGGACGGCCTGTCTGTCTGTGAGGCAGTCGTTGGCCTCGTCTTCGCGGTGGGACTCCGCTTCCGAGCCGTCAGGCGCGAACGAGTGGCGTATATTACCCGGTAGCACTGAAAAAAAAAGCATTGTTACTTAAATAAATATAGTATAAATCAACCAAGCGCGGCATAAACTGCGTAGGGTTCTGTGATGTCCTACAGTCGCGGAAAGGTTCGTGACTTCTGTGCATTCACACATGTGAAATACTTAAACTCGAAAGAGGCGAACTTTTAATTAACTACCGGCCATATCGTATGCAGTTAAGAGGAAACACTAGGAATACTTTTTCCTCACAAACTTTCTCGACTGTTTCCTCCCAGGATTTTTTCAGTGTGTGTTTTTTTTTCATATTATTATTTTTGTACAGTCAAGTAGGCATAGGCACCCATACAAATTACTCATAAATATGCCCCAAAGCTCTTATGTCGGCGGACTGTAACACAGTGAGCCGTACTTATGCAATTTTTTTGTAGCACCTATCAAAATTAGTTTGTAAAAACAACTAAAAATGAGAAGATTTCATTTCACTTCACCAACTCGTCACTATTATCGCAAACCGGTACACTGCGTTAGCTGGTCGCTAGCCTAAGAACATAAAATAATCGCTAACGCGAAAATAACCACCCGCTATACGCGCGGGACAAAAACAAATAAAACACCAATTGAAAATAAGCTTGTTACAATAATTAAGTAACGAACAAATTAAGAAACCATTTAAGTAAGTATTAAATAAATACAAAACATAATTAAGTCAAAAACGCAAAATTTAAGAAATAAGCTGGCATTCATTTAAGACATTAATGAAATTTTTAGTCATTAGGAAACAAACATGCTTAGAAACAATTAGGATGGGTTGCACCAAACCATCTATAATCATAAGCGGTGTTCGTTAATGTATGGAAAGTTTGACAAGTTTCTACGGAATGACAGGGCGCCACATTTAACGTTGATCAGTCAGTAATCGCAAGTTAATGGTTTTTACAGTACACATGGTGTTACTTTCCCGCACTAGTGCGAAAATGAGCATTTTCCGTGCATATGTTGAAACTTTAAAGAGCCATATGTACTGTAAAACGTTGTACGATACACGTGCGAATAGGTAATTCGCAACTCGTGTCGATTTAAAACACTCCCTTCGGTCGTGTTTTAATTTATCGGCACTCGTTGCGAATTTCCTATTTTCTGCACTTGTATCGTAAATAACTATTATGATTTTAATTGTAAGTATTAAAATCATAAAATCCTTGAAAGTTTAGAAAAAAATGTGCATTTTTTTAATAGTCCAAGAGTCAATTTAAAGCTACCAGTAGAATCCTTACGTTTTTATATAAACAAAATTATACATCAAATATGGACCTAAACGCAGTATTTTGCGACCGAAACAGCAATTTACTTGATTTTCCATAAAGCGATTAGTACCGCCTGGTCCGTCTTTAACTAATTTTTTTGGGTATTTACCTACTTTATTGTAAGTAGTTGCTCCCATACAAACATATGTTCCTCTCCAAGAACTGGTACGAATGGCATCTAAAAAAAAATTAGGATACAAGCCCGGTTTGGTGCAATCCACGCTTACGTAAAGTCGGCGTCAATACATTCGAAGGCTCGCCTTAGTGGCGTAGATATTTCTACAATTACTCTGTAATACGAGTATTGTACAAACCTGCACTAGGGTCCTGCGGTGGCTCCTCCTCGCCATAGTCCACCTCGGGTTCGGGACCGCTATCCTCGTCTGCGTTCAACGACATGAAGAAACGGAGAGAAACTATATATTATTATTATGTTTGCACATTCATTTGCGTTGGCGCACTTAAATGTAACAACTTGTCATATGAAATTGTAGTTTTTAGAGCGGTTACACTGCACACAAACGCGATGCAGGTGACTAAGTATCAGGGGAATTTAAAAAAAATGGGAGATTAAGCTTAACCTGTCGCTTTTGTTACTAAACGTATGCGATTGACTGTCGGTTTTGTTACAATCCGTAACTGTTCGTTTAAGGGGACAAAAATAATGATTATGCCCATCTATGGCTAGTGTCGCTGCAAAAAGACGCTGTGTGTAACTGCTCTTACAGACATCGGTATTGTAAGTAAGAGTTAAATACAGGGTGGACCATAACTCTTTTTACATTTCAAACTAAAATAAAATGAAAACTAATTATATCAGATGAAAACCGTTTATTAATATTAAAACACATGAATAGGGATTTTATTTTTTAAAAATTACGTCATCCATATGTGATCCTTCATTATTTTGGCATTGCCGTAACCTGGAGCGAAAATTTTCAGTGACGGCCTGACAAGTGTTCCGAGAAATGTGGACCAAAAGTCCGTTAACTTTTGAATCGGTAGCTGCGTCGGGGAGCGGTGGACCATAAAATTCTGAAAAAAATATGGAAAATAGTTCCTTGCCTAAAGATTACAGGAAAACCTATAAGAAGTTTGAGTATTCAAAAACACTTATGAAATTTAGATTATATACGGAACCCTCACCACGCGACTTGAACTCGCACTTGTCTCGCACTTATTACTTGCATCAAGAAATAAATTAGGAAGACCATCAATATTTTGAATTAAACCGATATCCTCTTGAAAAGATGATTCTCTCGAACCAACACAACAAAATCTTGGCTCAAGATAATATCGTATCATTCAAAATAATTTACCATATGACGATATTTGACGACCGAATAGCCTAGTGGTTAGAGAACCTGACTATAAAGCTTGAGGTCCCAGGTTCGATCTCCGGTCGGGGCAGATATTTGTATGATGAATACGAATGTTTGTTCTCGAGTCTTGGATGTTTAATATCTATTTAAGTATGTATTTATTTATATACGTATGTTTATCCGTTGTCTAGTACCCATAGTAGAGGCTTTGCCTAGTTTGGGACTAAATCAATTGGTGTGAATTGTCCTACTTTATTTATTTATTTATTTATATGAGCATTTTCAAAAACTTGTGTGCTTACTCAATTTAGCGTGAGTTGTTAAACAAAAATTTACTCAGTGTCAATTTTGTGACGAAAACCAAAGCATACAAATTTTGTGAAAATGAACTTGTTTCACATTTAAATAACGCGTTTATGTATATCATTTATTAATTGAAAGGAAAAAGTTAACTTTTGTACAAACTAATTACTTAATCGTCGTCACAAAACTGACACTGAGTTAATTTTTGTTTGCCGACTTACGCTAATTGGGTACACAATTTTTTGAAAACGTCCATCTTCCTAATTAAACTATTGGTTCAAGAATACTTACCTCGCACTACGTTTTTTTTTTCTGTTTAGTGCTAAAATAGTCCAAGTTCATACAATGCCTGTCACGAGGCTAGAGGCTACAAGTTACAATTTTATAATTCTAAGCTAGCAAAACTAAAGCTCTTGACCAATAACGATAATGGCATTATCACTAGTGTAGTCAGTTTAGATTCGTAAAATTGTAACTTGTACAGCTTCGCCAAATGCGTTACTGGTAAATTACTTTCGAGTCGTTTTTCGATGTGTGTCGATATACAGGGTGTCCCAAGAAGTAGTGATATACTGAAGCTGGGAGGTAGAGGACCTAGAGGGCTATCTAAATTACCCCCATGTATGTTCCGCGTTTTTTCGTATTTTCGGAGTTATGACTTTTTTTATTTTTCACCTATCGCCGAGTACGATGAGATTTTTATTTATGGTGACGTGAATTATTGCGGTAGATGCTTGATTTTTTTTGTGTGCTAGGCTGATATATAGGCCAATTCAGTATGGTAACATTTACTATCGTTAGATCTTTGAATGGAATAAAAAAAATGCTAAGAATGATTTTATTTTTTAAGGGCCCTTGAAGTTGTGAACATACTGGGTATTTTTATCTTTCTTGGCATTTTTTTTTATTCCATTCAAAGATCTAACGATAGTAAATGTTACCATACTGAATTGGCCTATCTATCAGCTTAGCACACAAAAAAAATCAAGCATCTTCCGCAATAATTCACGTCACCATAAATAAAAACTCATCGTACTCGGCGATAGGTGACAAATAAAATAAAAAGTCATAACTCCGAAAATACGAAAAATCGCGGAACATACATGGGGGTGATTCAGATAGCCCTCTAGGTCCTCTATCCCCAGCCTCAGCATATCACTACTTCTTGGGACACCCTGTATATTGAAAAATAAAAATAAATTTTATTGGAAAAAAAAACAAGTTACAAGATGACAACAATGTTGGGGCTTCCTAGCAGGTAAAAAACCTGTGTCAGGAAGTCCCGCTCATTACATGCTGTTGTTGTTTAGAGTAAGCTAAATCAAATTAAGTTTCTATCCTTAGGGCTATTAATTTTTACTTTCTATTTAGTTGAGAAAGGCTACACGTGTGTGATACGCCAGTCTGTGAGTGTGTGCGAGTACATGTGTGCGTGTATGTGTGTGTATGTGTGTATGCGTGTGTGTGTGTGTATATTTATGGTGTGATATTTATCACTGAAATCACACAGGAAGAAACTTCCACGACTGATATACATCGTTGACAATAACACTGATAAGGTTTTCCCACCACGTCCCATTTGAAGAGTTACTCACACGGAAGAGTATCTGGATAACTTGGGATCATTTAATCGCATCCGGCGTGATTTGATAAACTATATTTTGCGAATTACCATTAATAAGCTGTGACTTAACCCGGAACAGCACTATTTTGAGCCATCAGGCACCTGTTTTAATGTCGGGGAATAGAAGACAAGGCGCTCAAAAATATATTTTCACACCTATTCAGAAAAGAGACTTGTTGCCCTCAAATGAGGGATCAAAGTTGTACTTTTCTTCCCTGATCCTGCTATTAAGAAAAGAGACATCTAGTGACTCTTAAATAAGGAATTAAAATTTTCCTCATAGAAGGTGTGAAAAGCGGTAAGATGCACTCGGTAGAAAATTATTTGGTCGTGAACTCTTGAATTCCTCGCTACGCTTAGAATATATTGTAGAATATTTCGCTTCATTCAAGATTAAATATACCGCCCTCGCCGTAAATATACGGGGTGGGCCCTGTAACAGGAGCAAATATTTAAAAGGACGCTTCCTTAGAGCATCTGCAGTAATCCCTTGTGTCTATTTTTTTTAATTTGTTTATTGCGGATAAATTTTGATCTAAGGTTATGACCTTCAAGTAATGTATCTTGACACCACGAGATCATAGCACATCAGTCAATGCAGATTTTGAGGTAGCATCATGTAGTGAGTGATAATAGTTTTTGCATTCATGTTTTCAAAATATATTTTTGTGTTTTTAATTTATTTATTTTTGTGTTTTAAAAAGAAAAAAATAAATATATCACTCCAGAAGAGTAAAAAATACACGTAAACTTATTTCGATTTTTTTTTTCAATTAAATTTACTTGGAAATAATTGCTCATAAGCTTAATAATCTACCGTTTAATTCTTTACTCCTGTTACAGGTCCCACCCTGTATAGTTTTGCTCCTTTGAGACACAATCTACTATAGCACTTTGCAGAGTCAGAATGTTATCTTATTGCTTTAGTACCTAAACAATACAGAGACGACAGCTGCTAACAGACAGCTTCATTGAAAATCGTATTGGGGTACATGTGTAAGCCCGTGCCTACGTAAAGAACCGATCACAGCTTGACGCCGCTCAGCTACGCGGGTATAGGGGACGTGGTGCGAAAACCCAAAGGCACTCACAATCCGGTGCGGGCGGCTCGGGGTTTGCGAGCAGACAGACTGCCCACTCGGCGAGCGCTATCTCGCCATCGCCGTCGCCGTCGCAGCCGCGCGCCCAGGCGCGAGCGCAGCGTTTGGGTTTCACCACCTATAATACAATTCCTGCTATAACTCTACTACTACTACACATCACCTACTACTATATACATCACCTCTATCCATTATAATTTAATGTTATTAAATTCTCGACACTACCAGTAATAATTACAATTATTTCAAGTACGAAATCATATTACTGTATACAGTGTAGTGATTTTATAAATAATTGAAAATCATTATCAAACGAAGGTATGACAATTTTGTCATTATTACTGGTAATGTCTGGGCCGCATATAAATGCGAAGCTAGCTCTTTTATGTTTCGTACTTATGTAGAATATGCTTATTAAGCTTTCACGCTTAGGGTACCTACATTTTATCTCCTAAGAGAGTGAGCTCTCATACGGCTTACAAACTAGGTACTGAAACGGGCAAAACCTAATTTTAAGCGAACCAAATTAACACGCTGCCTTGCCACAAAATAACATAGTCGACTAATCTAATGCTCATACAGACTGTTCCGTAATAGCAAATTACGTAAAGTCAAAAATCCCTATTTTATTTGGAATGAAAAATATTTGAGTGACCATTAAGAACGTAGTCAATTTGAAAAGTAACCTTTTTAACGAGCCTCCTCAACCCTCTATATTCGGGTTTCTGTAGGGCTCCGCTCCTGTCCCGGTCGAGCTCGCTGAACTTCCAGTCGGCCACGGCGCGGGGCTCTAGCGCCCCTCCTGAGCCCGACCGAGCCCGCTCGAACTCCACACTGAAGATCTTTATTAGATTCGCATTGAATAACACCCGATCCGAACGAGAACAGCCTGTGAAATACAGAGAAATCATAGTTATATTCCTAATCGTCACACGAATGTTGTCTTGGTCACGTCCAGCGTAGCTTACATAACCTACATTGGTACTAACCGTATCTTTTTCTAATGCTAGCACTGTTACCTCAAAGAGAGGGTTGAGAAGGGTATATATTATCAACTTCTATTCTTCAGTTGTTATGATTTGGCCCAATGGTAATTGTCGTGGCCAAACTATAACAAGTGAAGAATGAAAATTGTGGCCAGTAGACCAGCCGTGAAACCAGTTCTCAGTCCATTCTGCTGTCATGGTCTGATCGTCATTTGTCATGCCAATTGCCAACCCCAATCAAAAAGATACCTGAGACTACACAGATAAGGTTATCTGTGCCGGACTACAATCGCGATGTGGCAAAATCTAGACGATATATTAGGAAATACAGAATACAATATACTTACATTGTATACTACTTACAGTATTATGCAATGGCTATATACCATTACTTAACTTCTATGTATTTTCAAATATAAATGCTTCAATGGTACCTAAGCGAAAAAAAGAGCCACATCCACATCACATCAGGACGTTTCTAAAAGTTTAGTCGAACACATGACTTCTGATGGTGCCGTGCCGGTATATATAAGTTTTAATCTCAATACTATTACACAATTTACACAGAATCGATACGGAATTAAAAATTAAAATATATGGTAGTTTTCTTTTACACACATGATAGAATGGAAAGCCGGGTTAACTTGGCAGGAAGTATAACTATAGTACCTAGGTACTAACTATACCTACTATAGTTCTTAATTTCCTGTGGACACATCCGAAGAATGCCTAATTTTGGCGCTGCACCCGTTTAAGGTAATATGCCCTCAGAACAGAACATAAACCACATCTGACTTTGCGACTTTACCTATGCCTTACATTTCCGGAACTTAATACCTACTGCCTAAACCGTTACCTATAGGAGTATATTGTGGTTACAGGGTAAAAGCCTAGTTCTTGTTCCTGATTTTGATCGGCTTATATTTTAAATAATGTCGATCCTCGGTCGGTTTATTCCATGCATCTGAACTGAGACCTTCATATAGAGCTTACTTCTTTTATTCCGTTGACCTCGGACCGATGACCGACGTCTCGTGTGCGATTTACCTGAGAACAAAATGCCCTGCGGTTAGTAGGGGTCGATTTACGATCTTTACCTATAGATTTAAACGTTTTGAATGTATAAACGTCATTTAAATTCCGTTTTTTTGTGTTGTGTCTGCACTCAGGTGTGCTTGTGTGATAAAGGTTTTGTAGGTACACTGTAGCACACCCGTAGGTATCCCAATCCCAATAGTAGATAATGTGCTGACTGTACCAATATATAGTTGAATTAGTTACAAATTACAATTACCTGTGCCTTATAAACTTCTATTTGTTAAAATAACTTGAAGTAAGTGTTCAGTTTAAAAGTTTAGATATTTATTAAATTTTTGATGATTTTCTACCCATGCACTCAAGTTATCTATCCATAAACTCAAGACGTACGTATATTATTACCGTGTTAGGATATTATTGAGCGCATCAGAGTGAAGATATTTTCGAAGGCTGGAAAGCACGAGCAAGGTGTATCTACCTTCTGTACCGTACCTTCGTAATGTTTAACGGTTCTGTGTTACTCCGATCTCCATTTAAAACTTGAAGTAGTTTACTAGTCTAAGTAAATGTAGAAATATGTACCAGACATCCTACGGTGGTATAGGTGGATGCTAAGTATAGCTATTTAGGCACCTTTTAAAAGACAACAAGACACACAAGCGGTTCCCCAGTAAGGCGAGGTAAGAGGTAACCTGCACCCGGCAAAGAGAAAGACTTTGATCTTGACGGATGCCGTTTTTTCTTGCCCCGGGAATAAAACCCCTGTTCCTCGTACCCTACCTGACCTTACTACAATCATTATGCATTCATTATCGAAGGGGTTAAATCAAATATTGTAAAATTAATTAACCATTTTATCGCGCATGTTATTATTTAAAATTATAATTTTCTGTCAACGGATCAGACGGTACTGATAAGTTACACAACCATTAAGGGAATAGTGCGCGCTATAGGCATGGACGCTCCTGTAGTGGCCATAGTAGGTAGGTATGTATAGCTATGGGAGCCGAGGGGCTGTCTGCCCAACCGGTCCACACGCTAACAGTGACTTAGAGCTGGGCTACGTTTGTCGATACCTAAACGGTCGCTACTAACATTCCGGTTCTGCAAAGTCTGATGATGACTGATCAAGAACTTAGATCCTCATGAAGTCACACGGGGTTATATCGGCCTATATATCTGACACAACGAAGCTCTCAAATACATCTGACATGTCAAAGCAGCTCTAGAAAAAAGTGGTGTCAGTAATTTTTGCGCGCGTTCTTCAGTCATATATTAATGCGGGCTGTAACTATAAAGTACCAAACCTAAACTGAAGTTTCATAAGCAGGTAGGTATTTTAAAAAGCACATATATTTTGTAAAATATATACACGATGATAATTAAATTACATTGACTTAATTATTAACTAAATTAAATTAAAACTAAGCTAAATCTAAAAAAAGTCTCTAGATGCATTGTATGCTAGCGGCATTTCCTCGCTGAATTGCAATGCTGATGCGTTGTGCGAGAAAGCCCCCAGCTCTTCGGTCACCAGTTACATCAATCAAAGTTTTGCGATTTACGCAAATAACTTATTACGCACTGGGACCCCACTGACCGAGGGTCTCGATTCCAAAGGCTATAAAGATGTACTCTCTGCAGAAGCCTCTATATTTACTACGTTTCAGGTTTTCAGCATTTTGCACCGCTGCACCCGCTTTAGAAATAGCACGTTAGAGGTATGTATTTTATAATGGAAAAATAGAATAAGACTGGATGGTGAACTCATCTCTTAGTTGAATAAATCTTTAACTTCTGTATAATGTAGGTACATCACTATACGGACCCAATGGTCGATAAAATAGGACAACAAAAAGGGATACAAAAAAATGCCGAAATCGGGTTTCGTTAACGACCGGGCAGACTTGTTGGCGCCTGGACCAAGTTTTCTAATTTAGCAGAGCGAATACGCAAATTGTATAAATTTCTAAATACCTGGATGATAAAGTTGTAAAAATGGTACCATATATAAGAATATAAGGAAGGATTTTACGGTCAACCAATACTAAAAATTATTTTATTCATAAATAAGAAAAATAATCGCCGGTTGTGTAAGCTTGATTGAAAACATTCGTCATTGGGAGACCTATTCGAGCTTCTAGCAGTCGAACAACAACTAATTATTAGGTACCAGTCTAAGTTAAACAAATACTTCCAATATGTTTGTTTGTTTTTTTTTGTAGTAATTAGCAGTAAGAACCTAAGTAGTAAGCAATTTATTTTTGTAAGATGCGATACCTAATCCTAATTACTGATCACCTTAAATAAAGTAGGTAGGTACCTTCCTAGCACGGCAGGTTGATCCAAAAACACACCGCGGGGCCTACATCGACAAAGCATTCATTTAAAAAGATAGTGTGGCGTTTTTTCCCAACATCTTGGGACTAAGAGTCCTCACCCAAAAAAATAGAGAAAAAAACTCGAGCCCATTGTATTTCGGCGTCAGGCTGTCTGTGGCGACCGCTGTTTCTAAGAACCCAACTTACAAGTGTTGTAAGCTCGCTGGTTTATAGTTCACATTATAATGCTGCCTGGTATTATGGACAAATCCGTTACACCTTTAGAAGGTGCATTTAAATAAAACGACGCAAACCGATTGGGAATACGAATGTAACTTTTCTAAACCACATTTTTTTGTTTAGCTTATATTAATGATTCATTACGATGGATATGTAAGTATTTTTAGCAGGAAATAGGATTAAAAACTAGAATACCCGTCCGTACTAAAAAGCTATGAATGTTTACGTTGCCTTCCACTGACCCCGAGCCGACGTCGCTGCGTCGGGCGCTCGGTCGGCCAGGTGATTAGGTACAAAGAGGTTTAAAAGATCCTTATTTGTTTTGTGTCCGATACCAGGTTCATTAAGATTAACCAAAAACAAAATGTATACCTACATATTACAATCAATATACCTATGTGTGTATAATTAACGCCCACTGGTTGTTACTTTGCTAACAGTTTCTACGATTTGATATGGTTATAGTATTAATGCGACCAAAACATTTTCCACAAGTGAGTTATCGATAGAAGCCAAGCGCGTTAATAAATAGTCAGTTCGTTCTTCAGATAGAGATTACGAGATGACAAAGACAGTGTAGAGAGTAAAGAGCGGCGCGTATTTAACGCAACGGGGTCAACATAAGTGGCAATAAATGTTTAATTGCTTGCTTGTGCTGTGCAGGCCTCAGTGACTAATGGGCGCCTGGCTTTAACCCGACATTAAGATCCCTTTCTATTGACTATAAAACGCCATAAGTATATTATATTAACATAACTTGTTGATTTAAGACGAGCGTGAATAGCTATCAATCTACTCTTAGCTAATTAGCTACGATCAATATACATAAGTATACCTAATGTAAACTGTGTCCGTTTAAAACACGGGGCTCGATTTAAATAAAGAAATTGTCCTGACGGACTCATGACAACTCATTAAAGCACATAATGAAAGATATCTCGGAAACTATCGATTTTGCGGGATATACCAAAGGGTCAATTGAGGTTCTCTATCACTGGTTTTCGTTTATTCACTTGAAACCCGACATTGTATACCTACAAAAGGGTGTTTTTTTTAAAGGTATACAAATTAAAATGAAATAAAACACGTAAAAATAAATTTTATTACATGGTATTGGTTTTATTTAAAAGACATTGTCATTAGGTCTTAAAAATGATTTCGGGCATTGGGCGCCACGGCTGGTTCGAATGAAGCGTAATCGGGAAGTCCAATTTTCGACGACTTTTTTGAGCATCTGGGGCCGTATATTGGCAATAACGCGGCGAATGTTGGCTTGTGTTGAAAAGTGGTCCAACGTCAATGAATGGTTTATCTGCGTAGACCTGTGACGTCACATATCCCCAAAGAAAGTAATCCATAGGTGTGAAATCACACGATCGTAGAGGCCATTGCTCGGATGGACGATTATGTCGACCATAAAATGGACGTAGCGCACGGTGAGTTTGGCGAACTGAGCCATGATTTTCAAAATAAATTTGCACAATTTGCAAGCGTTGTTCGGAAGTAAGTCTATTCATTGTGAAAATGGCAAAACGTACTGACTTCAAATATACCGCCTTCAAATAAATTGACAATCACTACAAACAGTGTTGCCAATTTAAAAACCAAACATCTAAAAAATAAAAATAAAAAAAACTGAAAAGAAAAAAACAAGTTCAGTAGTCGAGAACATTGAATCAGTTTCATGATTAACATTTCGTATGTCAATTTGGACCTTGGAGTTTAAAAATAATGTCCAAATCGCTTGTGACGGATCCGGAACGAGGCATACGAATCGTTATGACACAGATAAAACAAACTATACATTTTTATACGAAACAGCAACTTCAACAGTCGGGATCCATTAAAAGTCTACGCTGCGGCACTAATGTTGACGACAATAATGGGTCCTGACTGTTGAAGTTGCTGTTTCGTATAAAAATGTAGTTTGTTTTATCTGTGTCATAACGATTCGTATGCCTCGTTCCGGATCCAAGGTCCAAATTGACATACGAAATGTAAATCATGAAACTGATTCAATGTTCTCGACTACTGAACTTTTTTTTTTCTTTTCATTTTTTTTTAATTTTTTTCTAAAGATAGCTTTTTTGCAGTCGGGTTTTTTTATTTTCTAAATTATCTTTTTTTTATTTAACACTGATACTTGCATACATACATACCTAAATAAATACGTACGTACATATAGGCTTCATTATAATATTTTTATTTATATTATAGGATAGTCATTAGTCACATAGTCACATTGGCCTTCTTTGCGTCGTCGCGCAGTGCAGTATTAATACTGAACAGAATTACTATAACTTTATAACGTTATAGATTTTAAATGGTCACTCTAAACGAAAAACTGTAAAAGAAACCTATAACTGATTTTTAAATACCTATTCAGTGATACCCCACTCGACATATTTCGTTAACTTTTTTTTTTCAATTTTGGCGTCTGGTTGTCGCCATATTGAATTTTGATTACTGTCATGTCTTTAGTGACACACGCAAGAGTAAGACGGTTCAATTGACGTAAGAATTATCAAAATCGGTTCACGAGTTTGGTCTCTGGAGTGCCACATAGGAACAAACATACATACATACATACATATATAGGCTGACAAACACATTACCCTCCTTTGCGTCGCGCAGTCGGGTAAAAAACACCCTTTACTTACAAAATTAAACAGACTTTTCGAAAACAACACGGTGCTACAGCATTTGAGTCGTCTTTTGTTTCGTTTGATCTATTTACTTTAATTTAATCGTATGGCATTATGGAAAACAGAAACAGGATAGATACAACTTTAACTTAATTTTAAGATCGGACAGCCACATACACTGTCACTGATTTGTTAAAAGATGCCTACCTACTAAGGTTCCCTTTCCCAGATTGAGGAATGCAATCAAGTTGCCGTGTACCCAGTGGAAAACCCTGACTGGGGCACCATCGTAAGATGTCAAGCCAAACCATTTGCTGTACACCTTAAAGCTCGCCTTCTTGGGTGACAGACGTCATTAATCAGCCATAGTGTTCCGCAACCAGTTGGTAATCTAAGAGCCATTTTATGACTCAGTAAATCGAAAGGCAATTCATTCGCTTTGCGTTGGACATACTGCTGCAAAAAAGTTTTATTGCATTCCATTGGTTTGATTGAATGCTACCTAGGTACGATGTTATAGGTACCTACTACTTTAAAGCTTAGCTTTGCATTTTTTAATTGTATTGTATTGTACCGAGGATGCTGGCGGCATTTCCTCGCTGAATTGCAATGCTGATGCGTTGCGCGAGAAACCCGCCAGCTCTTCGGTCACCGGCTACATCAACCAGACGTTTCGCGATTTCTGCAAATAACTTATGCGCACTGTTTTCATATGTTTGACACTTCGCATGCTTGAAAGCTACTAGCGGCCCGTATCACGAAACTACAAGTTATAATTTTACAATGTTTTAGTCTTAACAGGTAACATAGGTCAAACGTAGGCTTAGCTAGCCGCTAAACTTCTCAAAGTTGGATTCAAAAATTTAAGTAAGTACCTACATACTCTACAAGTATATTTTGATGTCCAAATTTAAATCCAATCAGATGAGTAAGATTCTATTCATCGCGAGTTTTTATGTTGGTACCTACTTGAGTTTATTTTTATACATCCTCAGCTTCACAGAAAACTTAGTCATCCACCAAACTAAACAAGTGAAATCAAATGAATTTTCGAAAATCCCAACTGCTTTTTTACAAATATTATAACCTATGTCACTCCCACGATTAAGAGGAATCCAACGACACCTCAATGTCGAAATCCGTCACACGGTTTAGGCTGTAGAACGTGCCAAAGAATAAGACATACATACATACGCTCGAAAAACATAAGCCTTCTTTCCTTCGGCAGTCGGGTGATAAAATAAAATCGTCAGGTCCTAGTTAGTTCCCTCTGCAAGCGTTGAGACTCAACTCTTGAGTCTTGCTGTTTTTAAACACTAGTCGAATATCCCGACATCAGGTAAAAATCGATGAAAAAGCGACATCAGGTAAAAATCTATGAAAAAGCAACATCAGGTATATCCTTTAAATCCTATATTATCAATTATTAAACGAGCAACATGTGTTTGTAAATGGATTTTAAAACGGCTCCAACGATTTCAATGAAATGTGGAATACGGTTGTTTACGGGGGCGAAAAATCAATCTAGCTAGGACTAATTCCAAAGAAATTAGTTTTTAACTTGTTGAGTTAAATACACGCTGATATGATTCCATTCTTTTACCTACTAATTGTTTGTATGTTAACTCTAAACTAGAAAGTAGGTAATAAACTGTAAGTTGAAATATAATTCCTAACCATACAGGAAAATTATATTTAACAAACACAAATTATAAACATGCATGGGATTAGAACCACTTAAATTAAAAATTGAAATTAGAAATAAACAATTAATGAAATATATCAAAATTTTGCCCCTTACCAATCTCCGTGTGGAGCCCACGCGCACTTTTTCCCCAAGGGCCGAGAGTGTCTCGACGCCAAATGCGACAAAATCGTACTGGGCGCCGAGCTATACTTTTCATCCGCCGCCGTCCCGGCATGTTTGGACGTGACTGGCAAATAGGAAGCTGCCAACGTATCTCGCCCCACACCAGTGCACGGCCCATCCGCCAGGGGATCAGCGACATCCCGAACAATCTGTGGCTCAAGAGCCACCGGGACGCAGGCGCTGGAAAACGCCCTTCTCAACATGTCGTTGAGTGCAGCGTGACGGGACAAGCGGCCGGCGCCCGAGGAGCAGGCGAGTCCATGGTGGCCAAAGCGATCTACGGCGGCTCCACAGGAGATGCAATGGGGAATGGATGAAAATCTTTGAAATACCTGATTATTTTTTTGGTGATAGGAATAACTTGCTTAGCATTTGCAACATTTTGAAAAATATAAACGGTTTCCTCACTTACGTTTTGGGTAAAGGGCGGTCTGGTCTAGAGACACTTTCCTTGATCCGTCTCATATTACAAAAAATATCTTAAATATCTGTGGTAATCTGACTGGTAATAACAAATATAGCTGCTGCAACTGTCAATATCATTGCCAGTGTCAGTTTACCACAGATATTTAAGATATTTTTTTGTAATATGAGACCGATCGAGGAAAGTACCGTCCCTGACACAAAACGTAAGCGAGGAAATTGTTTTTTTTTTTTCAAAAATAATTGACGCAGTTTAAAAATCTGGAAGTTTTTCTGGTGCTAAGCAAGTTATTCCTATCACCAAAAAAATAATCAGGTATTTCAAAAAAAATCATCCATTCCCAATTGTGGTCCACGCACACATCCATTCCAACGCGGAGAGCAACTGCGCTTCGGAGTGTGCTCGGATCAATAAAGTAACCATGACATGTATTTAAAGATAGATATATTACTAAGTAAAAGGGGTGATGAACCATGGTTAAGTGAAAACATATGCTAAAGGTGTATATTACCTATTATACGTAAGCGACTTATACTTCACAAGGAAGCTGGCGATTAGAAATGTCCGGGATCCGCGGCCGTCGCCCTGCGTAGGCAGACCCTTTGTCTGCATCTGAACCAATCTACATTCTAACAATGATTTTGAAACTTCCCAACACAACACTAAAGACTTATTTTGATGGGTTTCGTCCACCTGAATAGCGATGTCATTTTAGAAAAATATTGTGACAAGATTTTATAGGTAGGTACCTATTCCTACAGTCGACCTTCAAATTAATGAATCTAGTTCATCACCTTGTTACATGGCAATAGGGTGTATATACAACTTTTTTGTATATTTCTTTGTATTTGCTATAGCTGCTATTTAAGACGGCATACCACAGAGTAAAATCATTGTACACAACGCATGACAGTGGCTTTCTACATAACTTACCTACATTGTAGCGATATCTGCATAATCGAACGCTAGCACGCTCACATCTCAAAAAAAATATTACCGAAGAGTCAATGTAAGCTTTACATTAATTTGATTAGGTTATAAAAATGAAAATATTTTAGCTAATTAATCTTTATTGAACTCTACATATACACCACAGTTCAGACTATTGTACCGTGATTGTACCTTTCACGGACCTTCGCCATACAGAGCGTCTGCGAGGAAATTATTCTGAGTGAAGTATTATTACTTAACTGTATTTAAAATTACTTAACTGTAGTTGTTATTTATTCATTGTCTCCTGCTTTTAGCCAAAGCCTAGCGGTGTGCATATTGTGCAATTGTAGAAACAAATAGCACAACATCTATCTCACTATAAAACGTGATCCAGATCTTCAAGCGGTCGACTACACACGGCTCCCTATACGCATTTACAAATGTATCACTTCCCTATACCTATGAATGTCGCATAATTCGATAATACCTTTGCTGTAAACAGCACGCGGGATTGCTACCTTCCGGTTACATGGGGCCCGTGGGCCCTTTCATCTTCATAGTTGATCTGTGCAGTGTCCCTGCGTTTGAGATTACAATAGCTACTAGCCTTGATCTTTGGCATCGTTCGCATTCTAAATCATTCCACATCTGAAGAGGTAATGGCAGTTACAGTTACCTATACTTATCTACTGCCGTTGAAGTTAGCGTGTTAGAATTAAGCCGCATGTAACAAGGCTCCGTATTGCATTTTGTTGTTTCTCTTGTTGATATTTTCTCGGTTAAGTCATGTCAGTATCTAGTGCTGAAAATTTAACGTCGAATAAATCAACGTCGAGCCTAGCACGTAACGCAACGTAAACACTCGCGAGCATCTGGATCATTGTTTACGTCTTATTTCAAACATACTCAGACATCTATTTACAAAATACGTTAGTCAGAACAGATGTTGTGAATCTGGTTCCGAATATTGGATTTTGATAAATGTTTTAACTCCACTTTAGTGTGAAAACAACGGTTTTCGAGCGAATGACAGCAGTTTATTTCGACAATTCCTAATAATCCTCCTAAGAAGGCTCTACCTTTAAAAACTCGCAGTTTATGGTTATCCAAACTAGATAAATTGATTAAATTAAATTCCAACCTTTACATATCATTCCAAATTGTAAAAAAATATGCAAATTTAGACAGACTATATATTAGTGAAATTAATAAACTGGTAAATACTGTTATTTTAAATGTAATTATGATTTTTACGAGACTTAAATTCATTGAACTGAAGTAAAAGTACCCTAATAAGGCCTACTGAATGTATCTATCTATACCTAACTAAAAGTACATACGTCAAAAAATATCATTTTCACCTCAGTGGCTCGAACATGACGGTTTTGCTGCTTGAAACCAGTGAGGAAAATGCAATTTTGCAGCGAGCGTGAAAAAAACTAACTTTTTTATTTTTCATATCTTAGGTCTCGCAGGTCATCTTTCGACTCGTGTTAAACTCGTATAAAAATATGAAACCTATATTAACTCTAATATTATTTTAATCATATTAGTATTTCATTATTCTTAAAATGCAATTATTGTTTGAATTTTAGGGTTCCGTACCTCGAAAGGAAGAAACGGAACCCTTATAGGATCACTTTGTTGTCCATCCGTCTGTCAAGACCCTTTTTCTCAGGAACGCGTGGAGGTATCAAGATACAATTTATATCAAATACTCAAGTCTACTGTCCCTTGGAGCTGTGAAAAAATCAAACTTCTAAGCCAACGCAATCAAAAGATACAGCCGCTTATACCGCAAATTTTCGAAACTCTCAAGGGAATCAAAACCTACAGAGTACTTCCAGTGAACTCAGAATCTTGAAATTTGGTACGAAGCAACGTTTTATAGCACAGATAAACGAAAAATTGCGAAAAACCTAAAAATGTTTCGTTACATCATAGAATAAAAATATTTTTAATAATTTTAAAGTTACTACCCCTTTCCTAATGAACGCGTATACCTACAGGTTTGTACGGAACCCTCGGTGCGCGAGTCCGAGTCGCACTTAGCCGGTTTTTTTACATAAAAATGATTTAATTGCTTCGATGTGGCGTTTTATTCCTTTGCGTTATGTGTACTCGCAGCTGAGGTGAAAAGTTGTATGTATAACACGAGAGCAAAGATATTTGCATCTCGTGCCTTTGAGTCCCTCGCTACGCTCAAGATTCTAATTTTAAATCACTCGCTACTCTCGTGATTCAATTATAGAATCTTTCGCTTGCTCGGGACTCAACATCAACACTCGCAGCAAAAATCTACTTTGCTCTCTTGTTGTCCCGAGCGCAGTGAGAGAAAACTGTTCAAGGGGTAATATGGTGTGGGGATTATTATTTCAGTACAAAGTTTGTCATAAAGTAAAATAAATTTCTGTCAAAAATTTCATTTTTGGTAGGTACAAGCTTTTATTGTCAACTGTACTTTTTTGTATACCTTCGTCAACTACTCATTGAGACAATTCGAACGATAGCCCGAACTCAAGGGGGTTACGTCGGTTAAGTACTGAATTCCCCTGGCCACCCTTCTGTCTCCATCATCAGATCAACTCGATGGTACTATAATATTAAATTGTCATCCAAAGTACACCTTTACCCTAATATATTTCACCTCAATCGGTTAAAGATATCTGCTTCAAAATTGAGTTGCAAATGTTGACGGACAACTTACATACGAACAGGTCAAGTTAATAGAAAGCTTGTAAAAAAACCGGCCAAGTACGTGTCGGACCAAGCAAAACGAGGAACCCTTCGTGCCTATTAAAAAGGTCGTATCGTCACAGAAATCTTACGGCACTTACGTCCTTTTCTTTAAGGAAGGCAGTTTTTCAGCAATATCTCGAAAACATTTGAACCGATCTTGTTTAAAATAATTTTCGGTGAAAGAATTTATTTATGATTTTTTTCATATTTTTAAATTACACTGTTCAAAAATTAGAGCGATTAGGCGATTATCTCCGTCTCTATTCAGTTAATCAAAAAAATTCTATCCTATCGATTGATGTGCCACACGTGGCCTTACAATGAAAAAAAAATCTTGGACTCAGTTTTATATATGGAGTGCACCCCAAAAAAATATTTTTTAGTCATTTTAATTACATAACTATGTAACGGCTAACAAAAATACACCTATCCTACAAATTCTATTCAAATATACCTTATAGTTTTCGTGTAAAGTGCCTGTGACATACGGACGGGCAGACAGACAGACAGACATGACGAATCCATAAGGGTTCCGTTTTTGCCATTTTGGCATACGGAACCCTAAAAAGGGACTGAGATAATCACTGTCTTACTCACAAAGTCTCAACAAAAACTGTTGTGAATAGCACCGCTAGCACAAGAAGCGCACGACGCGAGAAAAGTTGGAACAAAGAAACATTTTTCATTATGTAAGTCGCCTTTTTTTTGTACTCGAGCTAACTGTAGGTAAGTATTACCAGGCTCGAACCACTGAGGCGCTTGACCAATAACGACTCGCCATTTGACCAATATTGCTTCGTGATACGGGCCACATGCAGGAAAGACAAATTAAATACGAACTAAACCTTGTGACGCCGGGACAGACGAGAATAGGCTAGCCAAACGCAGCGTTCACTGGTGTCAGTATTAGCATTTGTTTATTGAATAGTAAGAAGAAATGGTGGTCAACACCTTGCCAGTCGGGCCTCGCCAAGCGGTTTGCCATCGGGCGTGACGCACCAGCAGCTTAGTTAAGTTTTATGAAGAGTGAGTGTTCATGAACCCGAGACAACAGCACAAGCAGCACTCACCATGTATACTGCAGTCAGGCCTCCCATTCCTTTCGGCGGTGTCTTGAAGCGGGAAGGTGAGTTCATAGCCCTGAGACCATAGCAAGCAGCGCTAACCAGTGTTAGTGCAGTCAGGTCTCCCATTCCTTTCGGCAGTGGCTTGTGGGTGGCAAGTAGTAAGCCGTCCGGCATGACGTACCAACAGCCTAGCAAGCAGCGCTCACCAGTATTAGTGCAGTCTGGCCTTCCATTCCTGACGGCGGTGTCCTGAAGTGGTTTGCCGTCGGGCGTGACGCACCAGCAGCCCGCGGCGGCGCCGGCGGCGGCGCACTGCACGCCCGCGTACGTGCCGTCCGAGCGGCATCTTGGGACGAAGTTGGCCCGCCGTCCGCCCTGCCCGTTCAGGGCATAGCGTAATGCTATTAGGCAGGACGATTGGCCCTCTATGGACAAAAAATCGTTGGTGGATTTAATAAATTAATCACAGCCATTTGGTAGGTACACAAGGTAGTTTTAAGTATACAGCAACTAAATGCTGGAATAACATACCTCCACCTCTCAAAATTATAAATAGCCTGAATACTTTCAAATTACGATTAAAGCAGCACCTCCTCCATTTACAAAAAGATCTACCTCCGGGTGGCCGAGTCTTGCCCTCGTATCTTTGAAGCCTACAATAAATACTATATACATTATGTCATTTTATTTTTATATTTTTGTATTTCATTCTATTATTATTTATAACAATTATATATATTTGTCACCTAACGTATATATTTGCCCATAAGTAAAACCAAACGACGATCAAAGTATAATAAATTTTAAAATAAGTACACAGTTTTACACACAACATTACTCACACTTAAAATACATTTTTACTACGTTCCGATATAATAATACTATGATTAAAGCTATATGAAAGGGTCTAACTGAAAACCAGGTATGCGGTGTAGGTATACCTATACCTACTCACTGCAACATTATGCTGAGTCTAGCCCCTTTTTAACATCACACATTGTTATGCCTCGTATTTTACGGTACTGTATAGGTTTTAAGTCTAATCTTAAGTCTAATTTGTATACTATATGTCTAACATGTGATGTTAAATAAAGATTTTCTATGTCTATGTCTATGTCTTAACCTCGTTTTTGCTTCAATGGCCGAAGGTATGTTTAATTACATAGGTGTTGTTGGATTCGTCGGGAGTGACATGGGATAAATAGGATCTGATGGAGGAGCCCATTGATTATTAAGTAATAACATTGCGATCCTAACGTAGTTTGGGTCAAGCTGCCTCGTGGTAAGCCAGTACTGTCAAGCTGGACTAAATTGACAGACATTCACACATCATGTGTTTCATGTGTTCCCTGTGTAATGTTAAACAGTTTAATAGTTCGATCATATTATACTTATTTAATAACGTAATTTTCCTTTAGTTACGTTCATGTCGTGTTCCTTGTGACGTGAAGCTGAAGTGATTTGTTAACCGACTCAGTGGGTCCCAAGACTCCCAAGATACAGGTTCAGCCAAGTTTGGAGCCCAACGGATAATCCTATACTATTAAACGAGCAATATTTGTATGTACCTATATACACTTACCTATATAAAATTTGGCCCAAAAACTTTTCGTGATTTTCTAATTTGGGCCAAATTTTCTGCCGGTGAGTACTTAAATATATTTGCAATCACGTTCTCGGAAACGGTTCTAACGATTTCGATGAAATTTGGAATACAGGGGTTAACGGGGATGAGAAATCGATCTAGCTAGGTATCATGTCTGAAAAAAATAGTTTTTTCCATATTTTCACCCGAGCTGAGCTCGCTCGCCCAGGCACTACTTATGTATGTACGATTTGCATACTTACAAACGAACAGATCAAGTTAATATAAAGCTTGTAAAAATACAACCGAACCGAATAAAGAACCTCCTCCTTTTTTTGAAGTCGGTTTAAAATACTAATCGTTCATCAAGAGTCGGTTTTGATTTTGATATACCATTGTTAATTTTTTTGTCCGACTTCACAAAAAGGAGGAGGTTCTCAATTCGGTTATATTTTTTTATTACATGTTATTATGTGCAAGTCAGAATTTATAGTGCGCAGTTCAGTATTTTTCATTGGTAAGCCTTTGGTAAGCGATAAAAATTTTACCATATCAACTGGCATTTTTTAAAGGTGGAAATGACGGATGGTAGACCCTTACGCTCATTATAAAAACACCGCTATTAAATACTCTTACCCTACTGTTGACAAAGTCCATCCTGAAAAACCCTAATAGCTATTTCTTTACCGGCATTCTAGTAGGCACTTGCTTGCGGGATTAACTGTAGGCACTTGCTTGCTGCTTTAACTGCAGGTCTTGGTTAGTTTAGAGCTACAGCTTACCTAAAATAACCAAGACCCGCACCTAAAGCTAATATAAATCAGAGCTAGGTTATAATAGTAAGGACACACGTAGACAAAGGCGTGTTTGATTACAGCCATTACCAATAAACAAAGGCCCCCTGTACTCATCAATCATTATTTTTCAACAGGCTGATCATGCGGCGCACATGTGACAACGGTCCGGCGAGTGACGTGGTTAGCTACACTATACAGAAGCTTTTACTACGCTGCATAACAATGATGTACTATAAAAAAAACCGGCCAAGTGCGTGTCGGACCACGCACAACGAAGGGTTCCGTGCCTATTAAAAAGGTCGTATCGTTATCGTTACTGAAATCCTTTCTTAGGTCCTTTTCTTTAAGGAAGGCAGTTTTTTTGAAATATATCAAAAATCTTTGAACCGATCTTGTTCAAAACAATTTTGGCTGAAAGAATTTAATAAGCCCTATGTCCATGATTTTTTTCATATTTTTGAAATACACGGTTCAAAAATTAGAGGGGGGGACACAATTTTAGTGACTTTCCGGGCGATTATCTCCGACTCTATTCACTTAATCAAAAAAATTGCTGAGATACCTTATATTTATTTTGAAAGGCCTATCGATTGATCTGCCACACGTGGGCTTGCAATGAAAAAAAGAAATTGACTTTCAGTTTTATGTATAGCATTTTTTTTAGTAATTTAATTACAAAACTATGTAGTGGCTAACAAAATACACCTATCCTCAAAATTTTATTCAAATACACCTTATAGTTTTCGAGTAAAATGCCTGTGACATACGGACGGACAGACAGACAGACAGACATGACGAATCCATAAGGGTTCCGTTTTTTGCCATTTGGCTACGGAACCCTAAAAAGATGTAGATATGTTGTCTATACGAAATTCCGTGTTTAAAAATGTTCACCAAATTTGACAGCTAACGTTTCCATTGACGACGCGAAACTGAGGCAAGTTGTGTGAAATGACACAATTTTAGTGTGCCATTTTTGGAGCGCTTATAACCTATCTACATCTTTTTTATATCATTGCTGTATAATAGGTTTTTCAATTCTATCAAGCACATAATGATCCAGATGCTTCATACTGGTTTTTCACAAGATTTGCACAGTAGGTACGTAAACTTAGTGAGGAATGGGTAATGCAAGCGTTGACTGATCCAACATTACAGTAGGCAAAAATTACGAACTTACGATACAAATGGTATACGCTACTCGTAAGAGCATCTAAAAGTAATTAGGTACCTACAAGATCTTTTGCATGACCTGATCACTTCCTTCAGTACAATCGTCCGCAGAATCTAGCAGAACCACCGGGGGTGCATTGCGCACTTTACTTTACTGTATGTGCATGGCATGATAAGTTGATAACCTCGCTGATAGCAAGATATTTTTTGCAATTCACCATCTTCACAAGATTCATGAAAAAAGGTTAAGTACATAAAATAATAGTCGCTTATTGCGGTAAGAGTGACTCAAGCCTACTAACGTGAACAAAACGCGAGGTGCACTCGTCCTCTCACTGTAATCAGAATTGGACGACTACAGGTAAAACTTACCAGCACATGGCCCCTTCCGAGCTAGCGCTACAGGTTCCCCGGCGCACTGGGCCCTGAGGAGGTGGCAGCGCGTCTGGTAAGTCCGGCCGTCCGTCCCGCACACGGCGCGACGTGGCCCCGCATTCGACTCGCATGACGCACTGCGTCCGGCGCAGCGCTCGTTGCTAGGCTGCAGAATAAACACACTTTCAGTGTGTTAAGGTTTTGTAGCCAAAGGATGTTTTGAAGCTAATGTTCGAAAGTTACCGCTTTGTCGGCTGTCAAAAGGATTTTTGATTGGATAGCAATGCGAATACCGTCTTATCGACTACCCACTGTGATTTTGCTTGAGAGCACAATTAGAAGATTTCCGAAGTACAAAAGGCGGACTGAGTGCAATGGGAGACTCTAAAATGAACTAGAAGATAGAGACGTTTGTTCCACACAACTCTCTTGATTGTACATATGGTTCGGTTCGGACTCGCGCTAATACAATACTGATCTATGACAAGAACCAGGATTAACGGCTTGACGTGCCGTCCCAAACAAGGAACAAGCGCTCAGTTAGCAAATACTCAAAGCGACCGATGTGTTTTACCACTCGGCTACCACTAAGTAGGTATATGTATGTACCTACTCATACTATAATGTCTGATGATATCGCTAATTTATCTGTAAATAGTGTTGGTGGTCGGAAAGGTAGCTAAGATATTAATAAAATATGTGAGAAATATAAACTTTTTGTTTTCTTTGTTGTCTTGTTATTAATGTTATTATTTCCCACCAATTTCTAATTCTCTACAATTTCTTATTTATTGTGCTTACTTTCGTGTGAACACTTTCCCGTAGCGTAGTGTAATAATTTATACAATAACTTTATTAAATCATTTAAAACATAAACAATACCTATAAGTGTAATTCACCATCTGCACTGGGTATATATGCAGGAAAAAAGTCAGTGTTTTTACAAAAGCTCAGTTATGATGAGACTAAAGTACCTAAGTACCTACTTGTTTATGGTAGCTCAGGAACGTTGTTAATTATTGATAATTAATAGATAATAATTTTATAGAAAAAAGTACCTACTAGGTAAATGTAAATCCTAACCTAGAGCAAATGCATGGGCAACTACAAAATAATACCTACACCGCTATAGGTAGGTATGTGTGTAGTTAGAGTTAGAATATTTGAAGAGTTCCAGTTATTGGTCATAGATCCGATATAAATAGATTTGGTCATTCATCAGTTTCACTTCATAATGTGAATTTTGGTGAGCAAAATATAGCGTAGGTATGTGCTACTTCAACGAGCTCTCCGTTCTCGCCGAGAACGCGTCCCAATAGTCCCATTGTGTAAGTCGAATACCGGCCCTAGTCTTAAATAACTTCTCAGCAATTGATTTACAGTTCAACATTTAGCGGCATTTGCCCTTTCGCAGATTAGGCAGGCCCGCGTCTAGATGTCACCGTCGGGAAATGTGTAATGTGATGTATTCACATCACATTGTCAATCCTTACTCAATTAATTTCTCGTCTTGTATGACAATTGTCATATGTTCAGTCACAGTTATTTATAAGGACACATCATTATGTAGCTGTACACGTAATGTTTATATTAATTAGAATTAGAACTAGCCGTGCCTATAGCCTTGTAGCGTAGAATTACCTTGTTAATTTGTATTACATTCGTTTCTAAATATCGAACTATATATGTATCACTAGTTAATTAAGCAAAACGTCTAATCAAACTCTTTGATACAGCAAATATATGAGTGATTAGTATAAACATTTCTTGCTGAGACTTGGATTGTATTGATAAGTTTAGGACTAGGTTAATGTCACTCAGTATTTAATACATGCATGTAATCGACGCAAATTTCTCAGCGACATATACTATATGCTCGCACAAAACATACGGAGGAAACATAATCCCCTTTACTTTAACCTTACAGCCTATGCTTTATGATTATAAAACAGACGAGCCGATTGGAAAGGTCTTTCATCCACCATTCCTTGAACCATAGCCCGCGTACTTGCGAGGACTTCAAATCTTTCTATTTTCCTTATAAACGCGCTCGATTGTTTTGTTAAGACCGTCATTATGATTCCACCCGCGACGCGCGCCGGGACACGGTGAGAACGTTCGTCCCAATGCTGGTTTTTGCATGGCATTGCATATTTTAATGAATGGAAAGAAACTGGCGAAATAATTCACCCATCAAATCGCAAAGCTGCATTTGGCTTTCCGGCTCGGTTCCAACTGTTCAAAATTACTCGGATCGGACTAGGTAAGACGCTTACTCGGAGTTTCCTGGCGCGGCAGAAATTTGCCAGTTTTCCCCACGTTCACAATAAAATGTATCTGTTTATAGGTACTAAAAATAAAGAGATAATATCTGTAAACTGTAGGTTTCTATAGATTTGTAAATTTGTAGGTAATCTTGGACACTAATAATTATACCTATTGTAAGTGATTGACAAAATAAAAACATCGACAGTCCTGTTATCGATAAATACCACTTCAACGTCATAGAGGTAAATAAATACAAATATATATAGGGTAATAGGGTGCGTTAAAAAATTGATAATAATAACAAAAGTATCAATTTATTTATATTTTACATACTTCAGAAAACAATTTGCAATACTTTCGTAACTTTCTTTCTTCGTGTCACTGAATTAATTATCCCCTACTTTACTCCATAACACACACAGACACCGAAATTGTCCTTAAAATCGACGCAGAATGTCACAACATGTAGTTTTTCCCGAACCCATTTTTGGTCCCAAAACAAATCTGTGTCTCTGTATATGGTTACAGTGTAGGTGCACGCGGCGTCTAGGTAGGTAGCCAATATATGTCTGTGGTTGTGTGTACGTATTGTCGTTGAAGTAGTATGTACTTATCGATAACAGGATTGTCGATATTTTTATTGTGGCAAGCACTAAACAAATGTTGTTCGTGCTAGAAAAATATCTAGGTATACTAATAATACAATTTAAAAAACCGTTCACTAGGTAGTATATACAGGGTGTCCCAAGAAGTAGAGATATACTGAAGCTGGGAGGTAGAGGACCTAGAGGGCTATCTGAAATCACCCCCATGTGTGTTCCGCGATTTTTCGTATTTTCGGAGTTATGACTTTTTTTTAATTTTTCCTATCGCCGAGTAGGTACGATGAGATTTTTATTTATGGTGACGTGAATTATTGCGGTAGATGCTTGTTTTTTTTGTGTGCTAAGCTGAAGCTTTTTATTCCATTCAAAGGTCTAACGATAGTAAATGCTACCATACTGAATTGGCCTATCTATCAGCTTAGCACACAAAAAAAATTCACACAAAACTCATCGTACTTGGCGATATGTGAAAAAATAAAAATAAAAGTCATAACTCCGAAAATACGAAAAATCGCGGAACATACATGGGGGTGATTCAGATAGCCCTCTAGGTCCTCTACCTCCCAGCTTCAGTATATCACTACTTCTTGGGACACCCTGTGATGGACCTTTGGGATGGACATAGTGTATATTGTAGGTATGCCGTCTGGGTTCTTCGCAATACGCGGGCGGAACCGCGCGGGCAACTATAACATAAAGTGATAATGCAAGCACACGGAAAAATCAATCGAAATTAAAATCCTACTAGTTAATATTATAAATACGAAAGTTTGGATACTTAGATGTTTGTTACTCATACACGCTTAAACGGCTCAACCGATTTGGATGAAATTTTGCACGAAGTTAGTTTATAGCCAGGATTAAAATATAGGATAGTTTTTATCCCGGGTCCACGCAGACGAAATCGCGGGCGGAAGCTAGTATATAATAAAATAAATTCCATGAACTAACTAGTAAGAATATAGTAGATTGTTAACCAAGGGCTGAAAGGCACCTATCTCTGACGAGATATTTTGGTGCTCGAACGAAGTGAGAGCGCCAATGGTTCGAGTCAGAAATGGTTGACTTTTACCCGAGTTAAACACTCTACTTTTCATATCGAACACGAGGAAAGTAAAAAAAACAGACGAAAAATTTTACAATATGTTTTATATTTATTATTAGTATTAGTTGAAGAGTGGCTGTATGCGTTTCTGCCTTAGCTCACATGCACAACTTTAAGTAAAAAAAAGGTTTGTGGGTGTATTCCATTTGTCACCACCTTCATAGAGCCTAGTGAATATTAAAATATTCACAGATCTAACGATGGTAAATGTTACTATAGCTACTGAATTATTTTATATTTAATACAATAAATTCCATGAACTATAGTAAGAATAAAATTATTTCCCTTTGTCCGTGCAGTGGCGGCGTAAGTATTGATATTTATTAGAACTAGTTCCCGTATAATGCTTATAAGGCCAGGACTAATTTTATTGGAATACACTACTTTTCTGCAATAGAGCAGAAACGTATCACTTTCTGCGCTCTTTATAGAACAACAACGACCCACACTTTCAGAGCATGAGATATGAAAAAATGATTTCCCTTTGTCAGTGGCGGGGTAAGTATTCATATTTATTAGAATTAGTTCCCGCTTATAAGGCAAGGACTAATTGGAATACACTACTTTTCTGCACTAGAGCAGAAACGTATCACTTTCTGCACACTTTTTAGAACAACAACGACCCACTTTCAGAGCATGAGATATGAAATAGTTATTTACGATACAAGTGCAGAACATAGGAAATTCGCAACGAGTGGTGATAAATTAAAACACGACCGAAGGGAGTGTTTTAAATCGACACGAGTTACGAATTACCTATTATTACCTATTTTCAATATCACAAGTACCTATTCGTACAACGTTTTATATTACATATGGCTCTTTAAAGTTTCAACATATGCACAGAAAGAGCTCATTTTCGCACTCGTGCTGGAAAGTAACACCATGTGTACTGTAATAGTTATTTACGATACGAGTGCAGAAAATAGGAAATTCGCAACGAGTGGTGATAAATTAAAACACGATCGAAGGGAGTGTTTTAAATCGACACGAGTTGCGAATTACCTATTGTATCGTACAACGGTTTACAGTACATATGGCTCTTTAAAGTTTCAACATATGCACGGAAAGTGCTCATTTCCGCACTAGTGAGGGAAAGTAACACCATGTGTACTGTAAAAGTATTTTTACTTAGTATCTGGTACCTAGGTAGTACTTGTAATGTGCAATTCCAAATACCTTAGCAACGAAGGCTCTTCGTTAGCTAGGTATCTATTTTTCACATCTCATGCTCTGAAAGTGGGTCGTTGTTGTTCTAAAAAGTCTGCAGAAAGGGATACGTTTCTGCTCTAGTGCAGAAAAGTAGTGCCCTCCAATTAGTCCTCGTCTTATAATAAGCATTATGCGGAAACTAATTCTAATAAATATCATACGGTAAGCCCGCCACTGACAAAGGGATTTTTTTTATTCTTACTAGTTCATGGAATTTATTTTATTAAATATACAATAAGTTTATGTTGTAACTTCATTACTTTTATTTTAGCTAAAATATTCACTGGGCCTTTTTTACGTTTCGTCATGTCCGTCTGTCCGTATGTCACACACAGGCATTTTACTCGAAAACTATAAGGTGTATTTGAATAAAATTTTGAGGATAGGTAGGTGTATTTTGTTAGCCGCTACATAGTTTTGTAATTAAAATGACCGTGTGGCACATCAATCGATAGGCCTTTTAAAATAAGTCACTAAAACTCTGTCCCCCCCCCCCTCTAATTTTTGAACGGTGTATTTTAATAATATAAAAAAAATCATGGACATTTATATTCATTCACCGAAAATTGTTACAAATCGGTTCAAAGGTTTTCGAGATATTGCTGAAAAACTGCCTTCCTTAAAGAAAAGGACGTAAGTGCCGTAAGATTTCTGTGACGATACGACCTTTATAATAGGCACGGAACCCTTCGTTTTGCGTGGTCCGACACGCACTTGGGCGGTTTTTTAGGGTTCCGTAGCCAAAATGGCAAAAACGGAACCCTTATAGTTTCGTCATGTCCGTCTGTCCGTCTGTCCGTCTGTCCGTCTGTCCGTCTGTCCGTCTGTCCGTATGTCACAGGCATTTTACTCGAAAACTATAAGGTATATTTGAATAAAAATTTGAGGATAGGTGTATTTTGTTTGCCGCTACATAGTTTTGTAATTAAAATGACAAAAAATAATTTTTTTAGGGGTGCACTCCATACATAAAACTAAAAGTCAAAAAAAAATTTTCATTCTGACCCCCCGTGTGGCACATCAATCGATAGGCCTTTCAAAATAAATATAAGGTTTCTTAGCATATTTTTTGATTAAGTGAATAGAGTCGGAGATAATCGCCCCGAAAGTCACTAAAATTCTGTCCCCCCCCCTCTAATTTTTGAACGGTGTATTTTAAAAATATGGAAAAATTCATGGATATAGGGCTTATTAATTTCATTCACCGAAAATTGTTTTGAACAAGATCGGTTCAGAGGTTTTCGAGATATTGCTGAAAAACTGCCTTCCTCAAAGAAAAGGACGTAAGTGCCGTAAAATTTCTGTGACGATACGACCTTTTTAATAGGCACGGAACCCTTCGTTTTGCGTGGTCCGACACGCACTTGGCCGGTTTTTTTAAACTTAAAGTTGTGGATGTCAGCTAAGGCAGAAACGCATACAGCTACTCTTCAACTAAAACTAATAATAAATACAAAAATTTTGTTAAATTTTATGTCTGTTTTTTTTACTTTCCTCGTATTCCATATGAAAAGTAGAGTGTTTAACTCGGGTGAAATTATCCCATCCATTTCTGACTCAAACCATCGTCTCACTTCGTTCGAGCGCCAAAATATCTCGTCAGAAATGGGTGCCTTTCAGCCCTTGGTTAACAATCTACTATTTTATATCCATAAAATTTTAAATAAATATAAGATTTAATAGTTTGTAGTACCTATATTTGATTTCACAACTTACTTAACCCTTTCACT
Organism: Epinotia nisella; assembly: GCA_932294315.1. NCBI lineage: Eukaryota > Metazoa > Arthropoda > Insecta > Lepidoptera > Tortricidae > Epinotia > Epinotia nisella. Next base: position 15,106,585 of record OW028673.1, on the reverse strand, counting down.
GCTAAATTATGCGAATATACCTATTATTAATACTTTTTTTCCAAATTGGCTTGAAAATATCCATTTCGCATTCAGCTACTTATTTGATTTTTTAAGTGGCCACTTAAATGGGCTTATCACTTCAAAGAGTATTTACACATTTAAGATTGATACATGATAACAGGAATGTTACCAATACTAAATACCTACATATACTCGTAAGTTACGATGTTTTTTTGTAAACCTTACCAAATGACATGCTCACAAAATGCCCGCTGGAGTGCGACGCGACGAATGATTATAACAATGAAGTGGTCAGCGTTATTATAGCCTAAATTTCACTAATTCACATCGAAATGGTGTTTATTGGCTTAATAAATCAACCCAAAGCAACAAATTAAAAATCATCTTTTCAATTGACAGTCTCGATTTATTTTATTTAGGCAGTTTTATTTATTTTATTTTTATTTGCGTGGTTCCAGTTTATAATAAAGTAAGGATACACGGACTTTAGAAGAATATGCGTTACTTACCAATTAATATTTACTGATATACTCAAGATCTATTATTGTCCCATCACTAAATCTCTGATGTTACGTTACATGCCTATTTCGTTTGCTTTTGAATTTTATTAATTGATATTAAAAACATGGTAAGTTACATTTATTTTCATTTAATTACCAGAATAATTCATTTCAGTTATCAGAAAGAAGTGATAACACTTATATCATAGAGAAATAAATGCATGTGTGTGGCCCCGTTTTACGAAGCTACAAGTTAAAACTTTACTGGTCTAAATTGGCAGCACTGAGTGAGCCTGATCTTTTTAAATCGAATGGGCAAAGTTGAGAGTGATAAACATTATGATGAGACTGAAAACCTTGTAATTATTTAGTTTTCTACCATAGGACGTATCCAAATGCACAAGCACACAAACACACACCAAACACACAACAAAAATTAAAATAAACAAAATAGGTAGTAGGTATTAATAGTTTGAGTTAATAATAATATAGAACTAACATATTCTTTAAATTTAATGTAATGTAACAGTAACCTAACTTAACAGTAGGCGTAACTTAACAGTCATCTTAATATTTTTTACATTTTTGTTAAGATATTTCCAGAAATCTGTTGTTCATAACATAACAAACAACTCATTGTTCATGTTTACGGGCAACCACTGGGGGCTGCAACACAGTGAAAACTAACTCAGTCTCCATGGCTCCAATTGTAACAAATGTATTTATAAACAATAAAGATTTTTATTATTTAAAAAAAATACACATTAAGTACCTACTTACCCTTTGTGGGCTTGTAGAACTCGCGAGCCAGTATTTAAAAAAATGAATTTCGAAAGTGACTCAAAAAAAGTTATTTATAATTTACGAAACTCCTCACAAGATTTCATGAGAATCGGTTGAAAATGCGACCTGTAGAGAAGAACAGCGGGACAGACACTGGACGCCGCCGGCCGGACATACAAACTATTTTCGACCCAAGCTGAAGCATAATAAACTTCGTTCGCTTCGCTCGCTCGCGAGTTCGATTAACAACAGTGCAACGACTTACAAAAAACCGGCTTACTATTTCGCAATAAATAATAATATTAAGTATTGATGTTCGTTAAACGGGGACATCTAATTTACCGTTCCGTGTAGACACCAGCACCTATCTGCACAGAAACGGCCACAAAGCAGGTTAAATACATAACTCTACTTATAAGCTAAAGGCCAAGTCCTATAAAATATAAAGAATCGCTTGATTGTAACGGGGGCCATGCCAATAGGTAAGAGGCTCTAGCCCTGTCTAGCTATACCTCTGTCAATGTTCGTACCCATGTCGGTCTTGATAAACATAAATAAAAAACCACCAATTAAAGAGCAGACCAACATTGATCATTGTCTAATGTAATGTAACGGTTCAGTATACATTATAAATACATATTGGAAATTGGGTCTATTCATCTCGCATGAGACTGCTTAGCTAAGTACGGATTAGCTAGGTAGGTAAAGGAAATACCAAAATGAAAAAAATGCAAATGCTCACATAATAAAGGTGACATAAATACACATGTTATTATACCTATTAAGTTATTAAACCGCTTGTATTGTTACATTTGTAGGTACACATCGTTGATTATATGATAATAAACAATAATTACAATACCTTGACGTTGGTTGCCGCTCCGGTGACGTATAATAAAATCGTAACAATAAAGAACTGGAACATTAAATCCTTGATAATATACATAGTTGCTAAAAAATTATCAATAATTTATTATATTAAAATACAAAATTAATGTGAGATCACTTGTTCACTAAGCCGACATCGATCGGCTGGTAGCTAAACAACTTTTTAATGATCATATTGACATAACTGGGTTTGATTTTACACCGGTAATAATACGGTAAGGATCGAACGCGAGACGTTCGTCTGGAGTGAGAGTTAAAACAGAATAAAATACATAATAACAAGGATAGAGCGATCCCGTGCGAGCAAGCGGCGCGGGCGGCGGCGCGCGCGCACCCCGCCCCGCCCACCGCTTAGCTGATTTGCCACACTCCACAGGAATATAATGGTGCGCCATTAATACTATAAACCGGTGTTAATCACCGAATAAACAACCGGTCGACAAAACATCAATAAAAAATATGATAATTTTCCAATGCACTTATTAACGCTTTTTAAATGTGTATTAGAGTTTGATGAATTAGGTAGTTACTTTAATAGGTATTTATTTAACGGAATCGCTATATAATAATTGGTAATATCCCGTTTAAACTCTATTGAAAATCGATGCGGTGTGTTACTCCATAGGTTAATTAGGTACACATAAATATAGTGCATTCGGCTAACTCCGAAAAAATCCTTACCTGTTCTCAAAGCAGAAAAATAAAAGATTCCAATACAAACTAATATTACCAGTACCAAACCTAGAAATATACCGAAATAGCCCCCATTATGCAGCAGTAAAATATTATAACCACCTTGCAAACCATATCAAAGCAGAGGAAAGAGACACACAGTATTTGCAAAAAAGTTGAAGTCATTCCTAGAGAAAAAAGCGTAGGTATTACACTGTGGAGGATTTTTTTGATGATAGCAATTAGTTACAAGGATAGAATGAAAAACTAAATGTACTTAGTATGGTATAGTTACAGTTAAAGTATATCATTATAGTGGGCCTAATTCTGTAATTGTACTACAATTAGTAGTACCTTGTAATATACTGTATGTTTAAAAAAAATTGCTACACTCGCTTGAGGGGCTTTTATATACTGATGATTATAATATAACCTAGATAAGAGTAGTTAGATATAGATATTAGTTTTTAAGGACCATTTGCAATCCATGTGATACTATAATTTATTTAATGTAACAACTGTAATACCATGGTGTGCAATAAAGATTATTATTATGTATGTCTTTCCCACTCACGGGACATGATGTCCCGGACCTTTGGGAGGCGTGCGTGGGGCTAGGTACCTACAAAGTACCAACTGAGCCAACACGTAGAGGCCCTTTTGACAATTTAATGGAATGCAAGAAGTACACCGAGCGGATGCTGTCCCTACCCGTGTCATGGGACGCGCACGGAGACAGCACCCGCTGGGGTGTACAGGGACTATTACTGGTTGATGGAATCTAAATAAAACGGGTTATTGGGTGAAAATGATGGACTAGTGACTGGGCTATTGGTGAAACATCGGACGCCTGCCTAATAAAACTGTTTCACTTTTTATCTCTGGCAGACGGTGACTCGCCAACTGCTAGATGGGCCCCTATTAATAGCGACATTAAAAAATGGCCTAAGGGCAACACCGGTCAGAGAGCTGGGGGGGTAGAGAGGTGGCACTGGACTTTAAACATATAGCCAACTCGCCACTTAGGTGTCCACATCTACCCTCGAGCAACAGCTCTTGCGACTCCACTCTGGACGGCCGGTTAAGGCAAGCCAGAGGTGGGGGGGCCTGTCCAACCATCCACCCGGTCGGCTCAGCCTGACCACAGGACACTCCCAGGAGCACTCAGGTACGTAGGGTCGCTACTCCCTAACAGCCCGCCACAAGCTGCCTTACGTTGACTGATTACACCAGGAATCTGGTGGGCGATGGGGCCGTCACATCCCTACGCCGTTTTTATTATTATTATTAAAGTCGGGTTATTCCGATAATTAGTCATTTCCATCAAACCAAGCAATATTTTTTTTACTCTGTAATCTTTTACCACGCCGCCGTGTTATCCACGTGCTAAAAGTTGACATAGTAATAAAAATATTGCTTGGTTTGATAGAAATGACTAGTTAATTATCGGAATTACGCGACTTTCAAATAGACTTTCGGAGTTAGCCGAATGCACTATATAGGTATCTGACTAAATCTTATAGGTACCCCAAATCAATGGTTAAAATAAAAATAAGTTTCTGTCAAAAAATTCATTTTTGTTACATGATTTTGTTGCCGACTGTACTTTTCTGTATAAGCACTACTCGTTGAGACGATTCTAACGAGCCCAAACTTAACGGGGTAACTTAACCCAACTCTCACAGGGAACCATAATATCGGCCTTTAAAGCCTACGCCAAAACCAAACACCAGCACGAGTGGAGGAATGAGGCGGGTTTAAGGCACTCTTCATAGAAGGAGTGGACTCGGGCTGGACCAAAAAACTCTGGAAATCCAGCAGGAAGCAACTCAGGATTATATCTGGGGTGTTCACAGGTCACTTCGGCGTCAAGGATCTCTTGGCCAAGATGGGACTATCAAACAGTACAGACTGTAGAAAGTGTGGCGAGGAGGATGAGACTATGGAACACTTACAGTGTAAATGTCATGCCCTTGCCAGACAAAGAATGAATCTCTTTGGTAACGGCTACCCGCAACCAAAGGAATTCAGGGTGCTCCCACTGAGCTGCATCATCCGCTTTGTGGAAATGATGGAGCGAGCTTGGGAGTAGCTATAAAGGGGAGGGCAAATGCACAAAAGATCCCACTGGGTCGAAGTGTATCCGAAAGGGCCCTCAACTAGATAAGATAAGATCTCCATCTCTATCGCACTTACATTACTCGAGTGACAGGGATGCAGATATACGAACTTCGAAGTTCGTAATAGCGCCGCTCTGTTCAGGTGGATCGGTTTATTCAAACTGTATGATAGTGACACATGCGACAGAATAAGCAAGTCTGACATTAGTACATTGTTGAAGAGGCTAGAAAGTAAGCAATAGATGGAGCGTAACGGAGGCCCTCGAAAGTACGAGTCCAGCTCTTGCACTTTCGACCGAGGCTTAACACAGTGCTTTTCACGCCTACTGCGGGGAAATTGCGAATAAGCATAATTTTAAATCAAAATTAAGTATCTAATTGAAGATCATTATTATTAAACAGGCTCGCTTGCCTCGCGCCCGGCGCGGAGGAGAAGGAGCGGGCGCCCGCCGGCGCGCGAAGACAGCTTGTGAGCAGTAATGAATTGCGAGTAAAATACGTTCCAAGTGAATACCAATGTGCAGACATCCTTACAGTGGCATTCTTGAATTACATCTATCGCTTACCAAAAAGAGAGGATGTTGAAAGAGGTTTTGTCTAAACCCTAAGATACCATAAAATGTATTTTTCACGCCACTGCTCGGAAATAAGATGGTCAGAATTCAGGCTTCAAAGCTGGGGTTAGTTGGACGTTGCACGAACAGGCCATCTATGACTTCAAACTGTCCAACAATGTTATTGTTGGACAGTTTGACAGCGATTCGACCAATCAATCACAGAGCACCGCGCGCGGTCGCGCCGGCGGGCGCCCGCTCCGCGGAGGAGAAGTAGGAGTCGCTGTAGCATTCTAACACTCCAGGTTTGTGTTCTTTTCTGTACACAATAACGGAATCGATTGTTCCTTTAAGGTAGCGAAAGTTTCGTTTGACCTTGACAATATCTTCAGCAGATGGGTTAACCAGTGTTCTGGATACGACACTTATGGCGTATGATATGTCTGGTCTGGTTCCTGTCATGAGGTACCTATGTCAGTGCACCAACAGCTTCTCGGTAAGGAAATTTCACTTCATTCTCTTTTTCCGTATTCAACTGTGCGTCTTTAATTATTGGTGTACTGATAGCGTTACAGTCACTCATGCCAAATCTTTCTAGAAGCTTGTTTATATAGTGTTTCTGAGAAACTTTAATAGTACCATCCTTTTCCTTCAGGATCTCCAGTCCAAGGAAGTAGGAAGCTTGCTTAGTTGTAATCTTAAACTTCCTTTTGAGTTCTTTTAGAAACTTCTCGGATTGGTTTTGATTTGTTGAGGCAATCAAGCCATCGTCAACGTAGTCCCATTAAAATCTTGTTTCCGTTTTTGTTGCGAATAAACAAGCACGGGTCCATATCACATTACTCAAAGCCAATTAATTTCATGCATTTGTTCCAGCTTCTCGGAGCTTGTTTGAGACCGTATAAACTTCTCTTCAATTTACAAACTCGGCTTGTAGCATCATTATATCCTTCTGGTTGATTCATGTAGATGTCTTCGCTTAATTAACCATTTAGAAAAGCTGTTGCAACATCGAATTGTATGAGAGAGAGTCCTTCGTTTGCTGCTCAGAGGGCCTACCGCGAAACAAAATTCGATTTCGTTCGTGTATCTCCGTCTCTGTCGCTCGAATAAGCAAGTGCGACAGAGACGGAGATACACGAACGAAAACGAATCTCGTTTCGCGGTAGGCTCTCTGAGGGCCTACCGCGAAAGGTATTCGAAGTTTTCTCTCTCTGTCAGACTTGCGAGTTCGTACGTAAGTGCAACAGAGGGGGAAAACTTCGAATGCCGTTGGCGGTAGGCCCCCAGTTCTTAATTTAGCTGCATAGAAGCCTTTTCGTCCCTCATTGTGGCATCACGTATATCTTGTCCTGAGTAACATAGGTCCATGTAGGTGACAGTAGTGTATATGTCTTGTAGAGTTGACACTTGACAGTTGACACTTGGCAGTTGATACTTGACACTTCTGACGTGATAATATCTAGTCAAACATTTTGTTTTCTATTTCTATTCATTTCGATTGTGTTTTCTAATTTCACAGCCATATAAATGCCTGCAAATCATATTCCTCTAGCTTCTCTAGATTTAGCAGCTTCAGGAAAATTGCCCCACTACCACCTTGAACCCTTTTTTGTGGAGTGTCATAAAGATTCTGATAAAATTATTAATTTTTGACTATTGAAGCATCACAATGACTTGTTTTTTGTTTATAGAAGCTTGTACAAATCACGCGTTTCCATCGATTACTAGCAATCATGTAGCAAATATCTGTCACAATCACCAAAATGATCTCAGATCAAATGATGATGTTGACTCTTTGGTGCACATGTAGCTGTGGCATTCAAGGATTACGGCGAGTTTGAGTCTATTAAGTTTCAGAGACATTATACTTGGTAACGCATAAGGGCTGGCACAAATGGACAAATGACACTATGTACCTATGAATGCAATTATTGTGAAATCGCGATTAGAATGGGATTGGAGGTGACAAAGGTGGTTCGAGTATATAATGATATCAATATATTATGTTATGATATATTCTATTGTCAAACACATTGTGGTTGAATAATACAAATTGGTTGGTTAACTAACTAGAGCTGTATTACATGGTTTGTGAACAAAATGCTCAGCTAAATAACATATATTAAATTCAATCCCCGTGAAAGTAAAGCATATTTTACCACACCAAGGACACTGCACACAGAATTCAGTCAATATAAACTTAAGTCACCGTCAACAGTGTCAAGATACATTTCGGTTTCAAGTTGTTTCAGTACATATGGACTGGGCAAAGAAAAAATAATGTTCTAACCCGTTATTCAAAATACATTTGAAAAATTAATTCACTTTAAATCATACAAACACGTCAAATAAAAAAATCATTATTCTGTAAGTTTGCATCCAGGGCTCTTTTACAAGTCATATACTGAATGAGAAAAGTAATACCTATGGATACTATAATACCGGACACAACACTATGATTCTATCTGAACATAAAACAACCAATAATTACCTACTGAATTAAAAAAAAAACAATAGTTATTTATTTGCTTTAACACGCAAGTATAAACAAACACAGATATCCGGCGGACCCCAAACTAGGCTGAGCCTGTATCTTGGGGCCCTGGAGTGCAAATATGTGAAACAGGTTTGGTAGATGAACATAGAAATATTTTACAAGCAAAAATCTACAATACAATACAATACGAGGCGACAAGACAAGTGCACGAGTTTCACCACTTTTTAATAATCACCTTAACTTTATCTTAGAATGTGACTGCTGTTAGAGTTTTTTTATCCATTCAAATAACCTCGAAAGTACGATGTTATGTGATGCACATCATGCACATGCAAAATTATAGCTATGATTAGATGTTTCGGCAACACTTTCCAGTTATACACCTGTATATCAGAATAGACATAGGCTATAATTTATGTCAAATTTATTCCCTTTTAGGGACGAAAAAGGGGATGAAACTTTGTATGGAGACCAAATAATTTTGCTCGTTACCTTTATCAGGCGCTGGGTCTCAAAATGTATGGGAAAACTAAAAACCGACTCGCACTTGACCAAAATTCTAATTAAATTACGGTTATGGAATACGTGAGTCAATTCTTTTTTCAAATTATTAAGAACGTACGCGGATGACGTCGCGGGCAGAAGCTAGTTTGTAATACGAGTATATCGTATAATATTTTTATTTTTTAAATTGGAAATTAATGAATGCATTTATTATTAATAGGTAATGAATAAATATATTTACTGTGTAATATATAAACTTGGCTCGACAATACAATTGAAATAGTAGCCTAAGGTCGCGATAAATCGAATTGACACCGCAGCCTATGGACGCTCTTATTAACGACATAAAGGGAAAGTCTTAAGACTCGTCTTATAACATTTTCCCTTCATATCGCATCCCTGCATAATTTCTTTGCAAAAGGCTGCCTATGCCTATTGCGGAGTCAAAACCAACGTGCCGGCCGGGCAATAAAACGAGCTATAGGAAAGGCACGTGGCCGGCCCGGAGATTTATGGCCCGGCCGGCATGTTCGTTTTGACTCCACAATAGTTCAATAGAAGAAGACACCTGGCTGTCGACTTGGTCGACAAAAGAAATGGGTGCCAAGTTCTGTTGATAATTCTTAACAGTCGAATTATTTACTCAAAGCAGATAACTTAGGATAATAATTGAGCTACAACTCAAAATTTGACTTGGCTAGTTTTCACATACAAGTTTTTATATTTGGCTAATTAAGTTACTTATCTTATTTATGTTACACGCAAGTTAATGTTTTTATATTGTAAAGTCAACATATAATAATATGCAATATGGATCACAAATGGTCTGAATTCAATTTTTTTTCTATACCTTAAACTTAAAAAAAAACCAATAATTTTAATTGATGTGCTGGTAAAAACTAGCCAAGTCTAATCAATAATCATACGCTACAAATTATCCTAAGTTATCTGCTTTGTGTAAATAATGCGACTGTTAAAGATTCTCAGTGGGACTCAGCACCCGGAACTGCATAACCGAAAAATGCCGGTGGTACCATTATTTAACAGTATGACGTCATATCGTATTTCTCCGGGCTATTTCGGTAGCCAAACCTTTAAATTACGATAACTAAAATTAACGGTTACCGTTATTGTTTCCGGCATTGTAACCGCTTTCTTAAAAGTAACCGATATTTCGACATTTGGGTCGTTCTTTTTTACCGACAATGAACCGAGGTTTTTCTGTTTTTTTGGTTTTTGAACTATCGAAAATTGTGGTTTTGAAGTGCGATTTAAAAAAAAAATGCATGGGTTTCTTCATTAGAACTAATTAAAGTTTCCTTTCTGGCCAATATAAATATTTATTTACGGTTGGTTTCTAAAAAAAAACATGTGACAAAGTGGACTCTTTCAGTGGGGACCACATTTTGGTTTACCACTCTGTCACGGCATTCTACGAAAAAAAAACATAAAAAAATGCTAGTTAGAGAAAGTGAAATATTAAATATCACTAATTAATAAAATAATATGAACGTTCATTCGAACATTATAAAACCGTAAACATCATTACTCAAATGAGATGCCGTAATAAGACGAAGGACAGGCTATTGTCGGTCGAAAAGAAGAACGACCCATTTACATTCGATATAACAATATTTTCGCAACCGGTATTATAAAGGTTTCGGTAACATTCCAAAGAAATACCGGCAACCGATATTTGTAAACGGTTTCGGTAACGTATGTATGGGCCCGGCTAACGCTTACTATATAACGGTATCGTAATAGAATACCGGTGTCATACCGGTAGTGTCGTATTATATAATCTGTGGTGTCGTAACCGAAATCAGTCCCTGCTTGGCACCCATTTAGATCTTAATTCTTTTGTCGCCAACCGGCGAAGTTGATAACCAGGCGTAGTCTTATATTGAACTTGGCTCCCATTTTCAAATTTATGTTTTTGATGGGATCTAAGTATTGCTACGATAAAGTTATTGTTTCCAATAAACTCTTTCACAAGAACTGCATCATAAACAATACGAAGTGTAATAAAAATCTAAACAATTCAACTAGATTTAATTTTATTTTCACTTAAATTTCATTGAATTATTATTACATGGCACCTACAGCTCGGACTTTGAAACCGAACAGCGTCATGTTCTTGTTGAGGCAAATACAATTAATTGTAATGATGGTTTTCTTGACCATGTGTTTCGTTAATGCGGTAAGTAGGTACATTTTAAGCGTCTGCTAGACGGTCGCCAACACGTCCCTCCGACCGAGCGACCTTGGTCGGCACCGACCGCTGTAGTATGGAATTTTGCTGCAAACAACTGTCTACACGGTCGGTGCCGACCAAGGTCGCTCGGTCGGAGGGGCGTGTTGGCGTTGGCGACCATCTAGCAGACGCTTTAGGCCTTGTTTAAGTAGGTACCTACAAGCGACACACGCGCGGGTCGTCTACATAATCGACGCCTTATCCTAAAACTAGAATTCCCGTAAATTCTTAACAGTTGCGCGTGATGTTGCGCGTGTCGTCATCATATGTAATTGTAAAGAACTGAGTTGAATTTTATGCCTTGATCACTTGTGTAGGTATAGTGACCGAGAGTGCTCTCGGCCGAGCAAAGTGGCGAGCGAGTCACTCGGACCTTTTTTTATTTACTCGCTCGCCACTTTGCTCGGCCGAGAGCACAGTCTCGGCCACTATACTCGGCACGTGTGATCAAGGCTTAGACATTGCTTTCTGGGTTTCCCTCCTCCATCCTTCACATGCTCATTGCTTTAGTTATAGAACTATTTCTTCAATGACTGTACAAAGTATTGTTTTATATGTATTTGTATCTAGTAAATACATAGGTATTTATTCGCATTGATTCATAGGTACCATTCTTTGCAATCTTGCTTTGACGTCATCTAATGGGGCTTGTAGACGGGCTATACTTTTACGGAAATGTGTGGCCGGCAACTATGGGCGTCTTGCTCTTACTTCCATGCTAGAGCAAGACGCCTCCTATAGTTGCCGGCCACACGTTTCCGGAAAAGTATAGCCCGTCTACAAGCCTCATTAGGCCGCGTTATCACAAGACGGCGCGCGAGCTGTGTCGCGGCGAGATGGACTATCCGTCTCTTTCCAATTAGAACACTTAGAAGGAGACGGATAGTCTATCTCGCCGCGACATGACACAGCTCGGGCGCCGTTTTATGATAATAGCGCTGGCGTAAATTCGCGCGACACGACGCGCGGCGCGCGGCATGGCGCGCGTATTCTAAAGCGTTATTTCATATAATTAGATTCATTGCTACTAAAACAAATCTCCGTCGTGCGCTCTCGGTTAGGTGAAAATTGTTGTCCCCCGTTACTTTGAATACCTTAGTACCTAAATTAAAAATAATGACTTGTAACATTACCTGCTTGAATCTCCTTGCAGTGTTGTGGAGCCGATGGCGAAGACGGCATGCCACCCAACTTCCAAAGAGTTCCTTTACCCAATCGAAAATCCATGTTCCGTTTGCTAAACAGCACTTCCCCTTATTAGAACGACTACCTACTACAAACTTTCCACAATCTACCTACTTATGTAGTTCTTATATATACAACAGGAGGAATTTCAAAAAGAATCTGCAACCGAATCAAGCGAACCCAAAACTACAATGGCCATTGAAATACAGAAGATTATTGCCCAAATTCAGGATACTAAGCTTGTACGAGATAAATCTCAAGTGCAAGAGTTGATAAAACAAATGAAGAAAGTGTTTCACTCTACTACTACTAAGCGAACGTGCCCCTTTGCAAAATGCAAAACTAAACCTATGGAATTATTTAACAATCCGCCGAAAATAAAATAAAATACCTATGTATTTAAAATTTAATTAAATTCTCCATTAAAGTCTTGTCTCTTCTGAAGATTTTTCTTTCAAAATACTAAACCTAACACGTATTAGAAGCTTCAACGCTGAAAACTTATACTTAATTTTTTTTTCGGGTGGGCGCACCGCACGACGGGCTGAAAATAGATTCTCCGTAGAAATAGACAGTTCAATTTTGAACAGTACTTTTTTAATGAATTCGCTTCTTATGCCTAGATCACACGTGCCGAGTATAATGGCCGACGAGACAGTGCTCTCGGCAGAGCAAAGTGGTGAGCGAGTAAATAAAACAAGATCCGAGTGATGAGTGCTACCCGTAATTATCCCATCATTCCATCAAATTAATTGGGGATGATTTGGTAGGAAAAAGAATGAATTGTATTATTCTCTAAAAATAAATGACTAAGTAGGTAAGTGAAATATCGGATTTCCTCTGAAAGTAAAGGAAAAACTACTCATTATTTCTCAGTTGATTCTGAATTTTTACGTATCATTATTATTTTTATCATGAGATATATGATGATGATGATGATGTTTCAGTGTCTGAAAATGCTAGAATATATATAGCATAATATTAGGTAAAGGTATTCGTAGGTATTCTAGGTATTACGTTAGACAACATGATTTTAGAGTAGTTTCTTTTAAGAATTTCATAAAACGTGATTCTGATCTTCGATATTATATTCTCCTGATCCTGTCTACAAATATTTTACGGTTTTCCTAGCAGTTTAGGAGAAAAAGATCTTTTTTTATTGTTACAGTTTTAACTGAATAAATACTACGTAGAAGATCATAATTATTATTAGTATTACTAAGTCATAATTATGTCCGACCAGGTCCTTTGTTCCACCCAGACAACCAAGTTTGATAAGTGGTTAACTACACGCACTATTTCTTCCGCGGAGATAACTAGTTATGTGGGTGGAAGTCTAATTCCATATTCATAACCGAGTTTAGCTACTAGTTGTCTAGGGGAAAGTAGCTTCCGCGAAGAAAACTAGTTATCTGAGTGGATTTGTTCTTCCACGTTCGTAACTGAGTGTGATAAGGTAGTTGTACAGGGGGAACGTATTTTCCGCTTAAAAAACTGGTTAACAACACGGACTAAGATGTAATGTAATGTCTGTACTGTAAATACATATGTTTGTGAACCATTTTCGACCTCTTATTATTCAGCAATTACCTTCCCTAGAGATAGCCTATCGATGATATACCTACACAACCTCGTATCTGCAGATAAAATAATAATGATACGTAAAAAATCAGAATCAACTGAGAAATAAGGAGTAGTAATTCCACAGGAAGGGTCGACGTCAAATATATGTTTATACTTTTTCACCTTATTCCATTGTAATATGGCTAAAAACGTAAACATCTCTTTGACGTCGCCAGACCAGCAGGCTTAGGAAATTACATTATGCGAGAGAGAGAGAGAGAGAGAGAGAGAGAGAGAGAGAGAGAGAGAGAGAGAGAGAGAGAGCTGTACCTATGCAAGTAGAAGTCAGTAGAAATAAACTCTTAGTGTGCTCCAACGTCATAATTATAACTAAGTAATCCAACCTCTTTGTAAATTACAGAAATAAATGCAAGCTGGAAACCGTAGAGGAGAGCGTGAAGTAGAATATTAGCATAAATGACACGTGTAAAATCATGAACATAAATTCTTAGAACTAATTATAAATAAAACATAAAAAAATTATAGAAATGTATTCAAACGAGTTTCGACCTTTTTACATACAAATAAAGAAGGAGGAAGAGAAAGGTGACAAGTATGCCAGGATCAATATGGAAGTAAAACGTAGCGCCATACCAGAGCCTCATAATCCTTTCACAAAGAAATCTACATTTACGCAAACTTACCCGTCTACGTTAGAGCCCGCGGTTCCGCGGAAGCCTTGCTGCAGCTACTGTGGCTAGTATATCATATATTTTGGACGTATACTTTTTAATATGCAAAATAGATTGGAAAATCTCAAAGGCACGAAGACTCACCCTCTTATGAATTTCTTCTATGTACTGTGGGCTAGAAGCATCGGTAACGTGTTAGGTTCTTCTATGAGACTGATATCCTGCCACTGCATGTCCACGAACGTGTATCTCTTCATTTTACAGTCGTGCTCACATTTATCGGATTATATTGTGCTTGAACTGGCGGATCTGGAAGAAGCTACTGATGAATTAAATAGTAGCCGTGCCCTGTCTCGACAGTAGAGTGCACTTTGGTTAAGACACCCAAATATTAATTCTTTAATTGACCATTAAGTACAACAAAAGTAACGATTTTTGCTGCACTTCCAAAACACAGAATGGGTTGGTGTAAAGGATACTGAACTCACTTCTAAATTATTGATCTAAGAAACTGTAACGAAGACCGAATGTCACACAGAGGTACGTAGTATATTTAACTGGTTAGGTACCTATTTATTTGTTAGATATGAACGTCCGCGTCCCGTGAATGTAAAGATGTACGAAGTATTCCTATAAATGTCTACTGATAGAGCAAATAGGAAGTTGTTTTTTTCACGATAACAACTACAGGATTTTTGACACTTTCAGAGTCTCAAAATGACACAATGACGATGCGACCAATGTGCCGACTATGCCTGCTAATGGACGACATACCATGTCGCTTAGCGACATGGTATGTAATGACACAGCCACAGGGTGCGCTCAAGGAACGCGGGTCTCACAGCTCAGAAAATTTATTGTGAAATGTTGTAGGTACATAAAACTTACACTTACTTACAATTCTTAAAACTTGCGGTCCTTTGCCGATGAGGTCGCGTTTATATATAGTGTGTAACCAAGGGCGTAGCTAGGTTTTTGTTAAGGGGGGCAGGCGTAGACAAACCAAGAATATATCTAAGGTAAATGCTGCATGAGCAATGTGACTGCATCTTCTAGGGGGCTACGCCCATGTGTGTAACTCTTATACGTATATAGCGGCGAATCTTGATCCCTATGACAGCTGCTGTCATCTCCCTACGATTTATAAACTTAAAACTTAAAATTGTACTGAGATGTCACTTTCAGTAGGTAACATATTTGTCTACAAATTATCGTCTATAAACCAGCTGGTTCTCCATAAATAAAAGTCATATCAATATGAATGGCTGATTGTTTGTAAATTATTTCTAGAAGTCTTTTTAGGGTTCCGTAGCCAAAATGGCAAAAACGGAACCCTTATAGTTTCGTCATGTCCGTCTGTCCGTCTGTCCGTCTGTCCGTCTGTCCGTCTGTCCGTCTGTCCGTCTGTCCGTATGTCACAGGCATTTTACTCGAAAACTATAAGGTGTATTTGAACAAAATTTTGAGGATAGGTGTATTTTGTTAGCCGCTACATAGTTTTGTAATTAAAATGACAAAAAAAAATTTTTTTAGGGGTGCACTCCATACATAAAACAAAAAGTCAAAATTTTTTTTTTCATTGTGACCCCCCGTGTGGCACATCAATCGATAGGCCTTTCAAAATAAATATAAGGTTTCTTAGCATTTTTTTTGATTAAGTGAATAGGGTCGGAGATAATCGCCCCGAAAGTCACTAAAATTCTGTCCCCCCCCCTCTAATTTTTGAACGGTGTATTTTAAAAATATGGAAAAATTCATGGACATAGGGCTTATTAATTTCATTCACCGAAAATTGTTTTGAACAAGATCGGATGAAAGGTTTCCGAGATATTGCTGAAAAACTGCCTTCCTCAAAGAAAAGGACGTAAGTGCCGTAAGATTTCTGTGACGATACGACCTTTTTAATAGGCACGGAACCCTTCGTTTTGCGTGGTCCGACACGCACTTGGCCGGTTTTTTATTTTAAATATAGGTACACTCGCGGACATAGAATACAGGTCGGTAAAATACCGTCCTATTTCCTAAAATAGGGCAAGATTGTACAGTATTTTTCATGATCTTTATTTAATTTTACATCTAAACTGCTAAAATAACAGTTACAGAAATGGGTTGTGTCGGAGATACAACCGTTAATTAAATTTAAGTGGATACTTTTTTGTTGGCCATAGCCATAAACCCTTGTACCCGTAAAATATATGTATATCTGAAATAATTCACTAAAATCTGTATAAGTGCAGATAAATCGGTATATATGGCAACATTTAATGACGTAGCTCATTTTACTCGCGATACATTGAAAATGGCGGTCATCATATCATCATCATCATATCAGCCGAAAGACGTCCACTGCTGGACATAGGCCTCCCCCAAAGAGTGCCATAATGACCGGTCCTGCGCCACCCGCATCCAGCGGACTCCAGCGACCTTTACCAGGTCATCAGTCCACCTTGTGGGGGGCCTACCCACGCTGCAACTTCCGGTACGTGGTCGCCACTCGAGAACCTTTCCGCCCCAATGGCCATCGGTTCTACGTGCAATGTGCCCCGCCCACTGCCACTTAAGTTTAGCGATTCGAAGGGCTGAAGGGCTATATCGGTTACCTTGGTTCTGCTGCGGATAGCCTCATTTCTGATGCGATCACGCAGATATACTCCCAGCATAGCCCTCTCCATTGCCCTTTGGGTGACTTTGAGCCTTCTTATGAGGCCCATAGCAAGCGACCACGTTTCCGTAAATGGCGGTCATTTCAGCATTATTTTCATGTCCGCCACATAAACTAAATAACATTTTGTGATTGATTAACAACTAATGGCAAATAAAGAAGGATTAAAAAATGTAACAAACAATTATTTGAAATCAGATTAGGCTTCTCTACAAAAAGTTATTCCGGAAGTCACGTGATACATTTTGAACTGTAGGTACCCTTATACAAGAACGCAAGCAAAGAAGTGTGCACTTCAAAAAACAACGTTAACGGATCGCAAAAATCATCATTTTGGATATTGATTTTTTTATGATTGGATCCCGAAATTGATAATACATTTGGGTATTACGAAGGAAAGTATATTATGTAAATAAAACTAGTGTAAAATATTTAATTAAACCTATTGCGGTTATTAAATTTAGCGTGACCCGAAATTTTTGACCGCGAGTGTACGTACCTACTTACTTCCTTGTAATCTACGTCTAATCTCAACAAAGAAGATATCCTTTGTTTTTATGAAGATGCATTGTTCCATGCAATAAACGTAATGAGTAAAACCGGCTTCCGAGTTCGTAGCTAGTAAGTATGCGAGTGACGATGACGTGTCCTACTGAAAACATTTTTTTACCGCAATAGCATGACTAAGCTAAAATTGTGCATAGCTTGACTGCCCGCAATTCTATCATTCGGTATGGTGTGACGCGAAATACCGCACCTTGCTTTAAATGTGCATATTGTGTGTATGATAGTTACGAGTAGGTATATTGTCTGTGAAATGCGTAAGGCAAACGTAAGATAGTCATTTTATCAGTGATTACGTTAACTTTATCTCGGCAACCTTCCGTACCGAGCTAATTACCGATCTTGTGAATCCTTACAGTATAAATTGAATTTTAATTTGGTACTTCAAATGCAGTCGCAAGAAGATGCCGAGTTGAAAGCGGATTTGCTGGGAAAAGGAACAAAGGTGATAATATTTGTTCGCTTCTTAATTACTATCTACCTATAGTTATTACGCTTTTCGTTAGGTCCTCAAGAATGCGCAACCGCGCATACGCGCACCATACCTAGATAAGTAACCAAAGCCAGCTCTGTAGTAGTTTATAACTGTGGTTATCTAGGTATTGGTTAGGTCCGCAGCGTGTGATTACACCGATTACATTACACATGCATGTCGTGACAAGTAAATTTGTGAAAGTAATATAATCATGAAGTTCATTAAGTATATACCTAGTGATTTGTGAGACCACTCCTCAGGATCGTTGAGACAAATAAATACAACCTAAAAACTAAGTATTATAAGAGTATTTCTACGAGCGTTTCAACCGTTGTGATTTCGGTGGTCGTATTATTGAAGACGATTTTATTAGAAGACGATTTTTTGAGCTTTTGTGGAGAAGGCGCGGGAAGTGCTATCATTGTTTTCTAAATAGACCACAAAAACCTAAGGACATTGTCAATAATGCGACCACCGAAATCACAGCGGTCGAAACGCTCAGAGAAATGCCCCTAAGTAGATCTTATTTAGTAAAAATGGTGTGCAAAATCGTGAATTTTATACCAAAAAAAATACTGCAAAAACCAATCGTTGAAAAAAAAAACCGAATGTGTAGTTACAGTACTTGTTACCTACTCCTTAAATTTCATTATAATACGAGTAGGTAGGAGTGGCAACGTCGACGTTGATCATCATGAAAATCCAAGTCCTTTACCTAAACTTTACTATCAGTATTATCATCACACACTGCGCCACTGACACACTTGACTGATTTGCTTAGGGGAAGGCTACTACATTTTTAACCGACTTCAAAAAAAGGAGGTTTTCAATTCGGTTATATTTTTTAAAATGTTTTTTACCTCAGAACTCCGTCATTTATGATTTTTATGAACCGATTCGTACAATGTTTTTTTTATTATTAACAAGCTTTTATTAGCTTCACCTGTAACTAATTATGTATGTAAGAAAATCTTGGAATCTTAATTTGACCAACTTCCCAGAGTCCAATCAAGTTGTAATTTTGAACAATTATGTAAGTCGGATGACAATGCAATAAGATGGTACCATAAACCTGGTCTGATGATGGAGACGGAAGGTGGCCGTAGGAACTCCTTAATTACACAGAATAAACCCGTCGTGTTTGGGCTCATTACCTACAATCCTCTCAATGAGCAGTTGATGAGTGTGCAAAAAAAAAGTACAGTTGGCAAAAAAATCCAACATGGCGGAACACCCAAGATTGGCGGGCTATTAGTATTTTTTAATGCACACCTACAATATGGTATCAAATGAAATGGCTTGCTAAGAATAACACAAAAAATAAAGTGACGTCACTCTAAATCCAACATGGCGGACAATATACTGAGAAACCTGTCCAGCGATGACTAAACAGTAAAAAATAAAATAAAAGTAAAAAAACTTTTTAAAAAACAAGCTTTTATTTAACTGCGCTAAAAAGAATAAAATAAACTTTCCTTTAAAACTTTTACTATCAAGTTTTCGTCATAACACATTTTAGATGATATAAAAGCTTGTCGCGAGATTTAGGTATTCGTATATACTCAGGTAAATCTCGCGACAAGCTTTTATTTGAAACTATATGCTTCCAGGTTGGTTCCATTGTTATCAAACTTCAGTTGGATGATGCGAACCATGAGGAATTGACGGAACTCCTCCAATATAGATAGCACGCATGTAGTAATTTCGGTATATTCTGCTATTATAACTAGTGTATTTACACCCGGAAATCACAAATTTAGTGAAGTGGAACTGATGATGAAGACCACAGATGACTTATGGAACTCGTACTTAAAACTGTAAAAGTACGTTACTGAATCTGAAATGATTCCGTTGAAATAGCAACTAATGAAGTCCTAAATGTCAAGTGTGCCAAATCTACGGAACTCCTCAAATATTATCGGCACACATACAGTGATAATGGTTTTCGTCTGTAATAATCATCGTATTTACTCTCGGAAAGCAGTCCATGGGGTAAAGTGGAAAGGAAATGTGGAAATGTTCATTTCGCTTGGCGGAGTACTAAATTGAATTCGGTCAAAACTTTGTTTTTAAAGTAAATTATTAAATGTTTTGGTTTTATATCGTAATAATTAATTCTCTAGGCTTATAGAATTAAACACAAACATTGCTATAGTTCATACGTAATTGGAAAACCGGACAAGTGCGAGTTCAACTCGCGTGGTGAGGGTTCCGTAAAATTCCTATTCTCTAAGCATTAGGCGCTCCATACAAAATACACAAAAATATTGAGAATTTTCCCGTTACTTTGAATACTCAACTTCTTCCTGTTTTCCTGTAATCTTTAGGCAAGGAACTATTTTCCATATTTTTTTCAGAATTTTAAGCTTAGTAGTTTCGGAGATAAGGGGAAGGATGGTCAATTTTCGTCTTTTTTCCTAAAATACTTCAAATCTATTTTTGCTAAAATTATTAAAAAAAACTGAGATGCTTGCAATAATCCCTTTCATTTGATATGTCACACAATACACATTTGAATCTGTGTGCCCCTTGTATTGTATCAATGGTACCCCTTTTCCCCTACTCCTTTGCCAGTAGCACGTTTGTGTGTCGGGACTCGGGACATTTGCGGTTAGCATAGTGTAAGGCGTTAGTGACACAGACTCTCCTATTGCTTTGTGTGGCAAGTTGCTTCTCTCACATTAACCCGTTTGTTGCCACTGGCAACAAACAAGTATTTGCAAAAAAGGAGTTGGGTTTTTCGAAACTACAGTTGGTCGATCACGCATTGTACGCGCGTCGAGTAGATCTAAATGTCAATATTTATATGAAAAAAATGACAGTTGGATTTACCCGACGCGCGTTCGGAACGTTACGTGATTACACCCCCCCAGAGTTTATATTCAAACCATTGCCCCATCATACTTCGATACAATAATATCTGAGGATACTTAGTACTGTCAAAGTAAGAGAAGTACACAGATTTCTGAACGTCTACGTGTGCTATTTTCGAAAGGCTTTTTAAAGGGTGACATGCACTTGCCAGTATTTTGCAGACCATTATATCTGATTGTGTTATCTCAAGATAAGGGTCCAGTTCCACGCCTAAGAATTTAACGCGAGCTGACTTTTCTATTGGTAAAGCAAAGAAAATCCGCGCTTTTAGAGCTACGGCGAAATATTGTATAGAAACTTTTCCCACTGATAATTTTTAATCCATTGTATTCAAACCAACTATCCAGATCTTTCCAGCATTTTTTGATGCTTAAATTAAATTCTTGGGGAGTAGCCGCACTCAGAATGATGCTGGTATCGTCCGCATAAAAATAATGTACCATGGGTAAGATGTTCAAGTAAATCGTTAATAAATAAATATTAGAAAAAATGCGTGCCCAATTACCTACTTTTTCATGTGTCAGTAAAATGTTTATTAAATTAATTTGGTACATCATAATAGTATTTTATATAATCATTACACAATAAGGGCTCTTAAAGTTGAGCCGAGTGGCCTAAGTAAGGTACGAGAATTAAGTGTGCAACTATTGTATACAATACTTATTATACGAGTCAACAGAAATAAATAAACAGACTTGGTATCTAATGAAAAATATCTAAGCCCTGCTGAAACGAAGTGCAAGTCAGAGGTTCGCCGGCTCGTTGATGTCTTTTGTATTAGAATCAACGTGACGTCCTATTGGTCAAATTAATTATAGTTTAGTAAAGGCGCCACATGATTGGTAGAATTTATTTTAGTTGTCTAAAGCGTTAATTATTATAGTTGAGTTGAGAGCTCCATATAAAAAAAAAGTATGTGGTTTTAGTTTAGTGTACGAAGTCTTAATTCAAACATTAAAGTCGACGAGTATAAAAATATGGTCAAATTCATAAACTTTTAATAAGTAATTGGTAATACTTCAGACATAATTGAATTGATAGGCAATAATATTGTCAAAAACCTAACTATCTCCGATTAGCCAAGGTTTGCCCTATTAGTGTTAACATTATCATTAAATGTAATTAACTAAACAGAGATGTAATTGCATGGGACCTCATCCATTAAAATCTTATTTGGCTGGATATCGATATTTTTTGACTCCTGGTCAGGGATAAAAATCACCGTGTGTGTAGCCTTTCTGGGGATTGTTATAAAAAAAACTATATACGTATCCCAAAAGTCAACGTCAAGCCGCAAACGGATGAAAGCTCAAGTCAAAACAGTTATAAAATAAAATACAAAAAATCCACACATCACATCACAAGTTTAAAAGTTATCCTCTTGTCGGCGAAGTATTTTCCATTTCTCTCTGTCGTACGCTAGCCCTCCGCCATTTGTACGTACTTAGCATTTGTTGGAGCCTTCGGGAATTATCAAGTAAAAAGATTTCGGACTGATACGAATAATTTAATTATTTACAAGACGAACTAAATTAAACGTCAGTTACGTTATTAATGTTATTATTACAGTCATGTGAGGAAAAAAATGTACGACGTGAATTTGGCAAGTAGCTTAAAAAGATGGCTTCTTTAGTTCTAATTATAAAATGTTATAAGACTTGCTAGATAACTGAATAAAAGCTTGTATTGTTTTAAATAAGTGTGAGATGCATACTATTGTTAATTGTAGTAAATTCAAAGTTCAATTTCCATCGAGTAGGGAGAACATTTTAGTTTTAAACATGATTTGTTTTTTTATTTTATTTTAACTGCAATGACGTGGGCTATCACCCGCTTGCGGCTTGACGTTAACTTTTGGGACAGCCTATATAGTTTTTTTAATAACAATCCTCAGAATGTCTCATATTCTTTTTTTATGAAATAAAAATTCTGCAAAACATCATGTTCAACATTTGTCGGTAAAACAGGGTACTACCATGATAAGTATTCACCCTAACAATAATTGACGTTCTACGTATCGCGATGAGAAGATTAGTTGATTCCACATTCCACGTAGTATGTACGTAGTACTATTATTTCTTCTGTGACTCAACTTTAGCTGGTGTAGCTACAATTATCAGCACAATTAGCCTGGCTTACTTTTATACAAATGATCGGTCTTTCGGCTTCAATATGTATGTGGAATCAAAATTTCCTTAACAGGCATGTTAAACATAGTTACAATTTGGAGAGCGGTCGTTAAACCTACCGCTCCGCGAGTTTCGTTGGCGACCCATCGAACGAGCGTCAACCGAGTATAATTTTGGTGCTGAGAATGATAGTGTGTCTATTGAGACAGTTCAGTCAGTCGCTTGTGGCTGACGGCGCGATTGGCCATCACTCGTAGTCGTTCGGCGTTACCGTCAGTAACGCGCGCGCCGACAATTTGCGTGCCCGCCTCGCCTTCGCGCACGCGCATATCTCAAGTACCGGAGGATGCGACGTGAAACTTACTTTCAAAATTCCGCCAATTACCATACTTAAAAATCTGTGAGCATTCATTAGAAACCGAACACAAGATGGAGCAGAAAACCGAGGTTTGTGCTATTTTACTTTTATTTGTTAATTTATTAATTGGCAATAGCGAAATGCGCGGTAACTGAATATTGTATTATTGATTGTTAAAAATGTATAGGTGCTTTTATTATATAAATGTCACAAAACTTGACTCAACTTAATTCGAAAATAACCTAAATCACTGTGAAGTTCATGTTAAGTAAAAAAATATCATGCATGTGTGCAATATATTTTTGAGTGGTTAGGTTCCTTCCAGCCCAGCTTGCAGGGGGCAGAGCAGAATGAGCCAGTACCTAAGGCCTCCGTCACTCGCATAAAACAGCCCACGACCGATTACTTACCATTTGTTCGGCACAAGATGTGCAAACTGCAAAGTAATACGAGGACTGTAGCCCCCAAAATTTGGTCTTGCTCACTGGCTATGGATAATACTGTAGGTATTTCATTTGCGAAGGCCCGATGCCACTCGATACGGTCATTAGCGATAACAATAGGACCAAAAATACTTGGCAAGACCCTTTTGCGGCGTCGTGTTTTTTTATATGCAGCTTAGGTACACCGACACTGCCGTTTTGAAGTGCTCAGGTAATAAAATAATTTTAAACGAAGTGTTGGCATATTTTAGCTCGTAGATACTGCATAATAATAGTTTATATTGGTTTTAATTTTTATATTTTTAATTCCTTTAAAATTTTCTTACTGTAAAAATTAAATCGCAAATAAAATCTTAATTTTAACTGCATGGTAAGAAAGCATTCGAGTAAGTTGTGTTAACCTATAATTAGATAAGCATCACTCGCGAATGTATACATAATCCAAAATAAATAAATAACAAAAAATTAGACAACAAAAGACAAACATTATGAGCTACATTGTTATGTTATGTTAAATTTTAAAGAGCCTTCAGACTTCAGACGCCTAGTACCAGAAACGCAAATGACCTTATAGGTGGATGACCAGATGTGCATTTCGCAAATTACCATATACGCAGATGACCAGATACGCAACCGCAAGCCTGGCAGGTGTAATAGGGGTGTAAAATGACCAATAATGATGAATTTTCTAGAAAAAGGATTAAAAGTATTGCCAAATCGAGGAGAAATGGTCAAAGCAAGGGTTAAATAATTACAAAGGTGTTTGGGGGCGAAAGTTTTTATGATATCACGTTTAATTTAACAGAAGGTTTTATACTAAAATTTCGCTTTTGTGCTTTTGTTTTTAAATTTGTATGCTATCTAGTTAAATAGTAGTTATTTTTTCCTTTTTTATTATCTTTTGTATATAAATAGGTACCCATATGTTAAAGTTAGTTTTTTTTTTTCATTTGTGCACCTGTAATTGTTGTCTACCGTGCCTTCACCGAATGGATCCTGCAGAAGACCAGCGCTGGCTGTCAAGCTAGCAACATGCTGAGCTGGGTCCATTTCGTGACTTAACCTTTGTTATTTTTTAATTTTATTTCTTCTTTTATTTTCTGTGTTGTCACGAATAAATGTCTGAGTTTGAGTTTAATATTATCTCAAATACGCAATAATTTTTACGGTGTGCCTTTTAGTTGCTTTTCCATATTGACGATCCTACGAATATTTTTTCATGAGTATCTTTTCTTTAATTATTACGAACTTTTTTCTTTTAGGTGTACCTACCTACCTACCCTATCACAGTTAAATAATGTCCATGTTTTGCCTTGCGGTAAATAATGGTTAATATACTCACCGGCAGAAAATTTGGCCCAAATTAGAAAAAGTTTACTATGTCGTAAAACATTATTTAATTTATTCAATTTATAGTTCAAAATCACGAAAAGTTTTAGGGCCATTTTTTTTGCCGGTGATTGTAACTTCAAAATTTACCATTACCTAATAATTAATAGTCTTTACTTTATATAAATATATATGATGACATTAACTAAAATCACATTTACTGACTGACAATTTCACAATAGTTCACGCTTAAAGATCCTAATTATGCTGTCTCTAATTGCTTTGCGTTTGCTTTGGGTATCTTTTATAGATTTTAGGGGCTAAACCAAATGTACTTTTAATTAGTAAGGCAGTCTTTAGCGAGTTGGTATCTTATTTTAATATTGTCACGAGGTCTTAAAGAACTACTGGCGCTATTTACTCGCTGAAATAAATTAGATTGATGCGACCTACCTACCTGTCAATATTTTATTAATTATGGCTTACTGCTATGGGCTCGTCATGTGATCATATTTGGCCTACTTTTGACCCTACCCCCTGTAATTATAACGCTACCCCTCCCCCAATTCAAGATCACGTGTATTTTTGGGACTAATTGCGAATTAATAAACAGCAATAACTTAATAAAAATTGATTTAATTTAAGCCATGTCACGCTACGCAAGTAATTGCCTGGCCATTGGCAATTAATAATAATTATTCAGCTCAGAGCGGATTATTTTGATATGAGAAAATTATTGAGTATTTTAGTTATTTTTTGACTTTCCTGCTTTGTAAAAAAAATACACGTGATGTGTTCTCGGACCCCCCTCCCCCATCGTGATCATTTGTGATATTTTTCTGACCCCCACATCCTTCAAAAACGATCACATGCTTTCTCGACGAGCCCTATGTACAGTGTGCATCAAAGTGTACAAGTCAATAAAGTTTCCATCGGTAAAACTCTGATTTCAATCGGAAGACGACGGGATTCGAAGTGTCAATTAATTATTGTATTATAAGAGACCAAAGAAAAATTAACCATACTGTCCTGCAAGGGATCGTGACTAGTAGGCGTTAGCGGAAAGGTGCGCTCTGGCAACACTGCGGGTGTCAATCTATAGCCAGAGGCCACGCGGGGAGAACCGGGACTCAGCAAGATGGCGTCGCACGGATCGGATTAGGTTTATCGGTCGATTGTCCTAAAATTGGTGAAAAGTGTAATTTGAGCTTATTGTTTGGTTGACTAGATGTGAATTCCATTATAATTTGTATTTTCCTCGCTAAACAGTTTTTCATTTATCTAAGTCGGTAAAATCAGTATTGGGATTCATTGGACGAGCGAGTCCATTATTCACGCGCCAAACGCTTTGCTATCTTGATAATTCAGCGTGGTTTTATTTCGTTAAAGTGCTTATTATGGCACTATGGTGGAAATCACTAGTCTACTCATAACAACGGAAAAGCATCACGACTGTCGGTCGGCAACAAAAAAATAATAATAATAAAATGTATCTCAACGGGGAGCAATCTTTTCCGTGGCGATTTTTGTTAATTGTTCGCAGATGTTTAAGCAAGCCGACTTGTGCTGTACCCCACAGCTGTGTTGTACCTGCAGCCGTAAGCGTCGAACACAGTCCACCAAATACTGCGCTGGAGTTCAATGAACCGCGCGTACGCCAGTACCTACCTACATCGAGTGTTGCGATGTGGGTGCTCCAGTGTTCGATCGAAAGTGACAAGTGGAGATGTACCTACAGGGTCGGCATTGAGACGGTTTCTGGTGAGATATGTGTTATTCATTAGCCCACAAGGCATAACCTGCCGCGTGTTTAGCTAACTTGTTGTGTTCACATTCCTCACAATCGTGTTAACAATGGTTTCGAGGCGATTTCCATTAAGTGTCCACAGGCTAGACGCCAAATGTCATGTCACTACTGGTGCTACGGGAGCTGCCTATACCTACAACAGTCAGTGCCAGACCCCATGTGTGTGCTCGAGTTGTCAAGTACTCATGTAGCAGTTGAGTCAATGGTTCTAGTGCACAGTGAACAGCAAGAAAACCGATCAACTTCATTTTCTGTACTGCAGATGCTCCACACTTGGCACAGTGACAAACAAGTGGTGATACACATGGCAAGTACTCAGATGAGTAAGTAGTCATCCTGAAAAAATAAGTCCTGCCTAAGGATCAACCAGGTACTAAACAAACTTTTAAATCAATTGATGTGTTGCATATTTGTGTTATCAGAGGCAATTTCCTAGTTTCTTAGTGAATCTAGTCCTAGTGTCATCACATCTTGCTGAGATAGCAACACTATTTGAGATGAAAATTGCCAGAGTGCATACAAAATGACATAAATGCCTATAGTAGTTGCTAGTATTTACATGCTGGTACATTCATCATGTAGGTATGTCACTGATTTCAGTATCAAAAAATTAAGTTTCAAAGTGCAGAAAGAATTATTGAAATTAAGTTAGCGGTTAGTTAACAATTGGTAACTGTATTTTTGTCGCTATCAATTGAAGATAAGCTTTGAGTGACTTTAGTTGCTAATATTTTGAACTTGTTTTTAAAATAATTATTTGAGTCAAACTTGTAACTTGTACATCACTTGGATGATGTACCTACTACACAACATGAGTGAACTTAGGAATGGTAACATACCGCTTTTAAAGTTTCTAAGTAAATGCTACTTATGTGATGAAAGTTTGGCATGAAATTGATTCAATTATGAAAAGAGTACATGACAGTTATGCACTTAATAAAATCATGATGTGAAATTTTTAGTATCATATACTACTTTGTTGGTAAACTTTTCTGCACTTGGGAATCAGGCTTACTCTAGTTGCAGTAGCCTAAAACTGTTCTTATCTCTTAGTAACATTATTTCTTTAACAAGTATCTGAAAAAGTTGTCTGTTTATACCCGACTGCCGAAGGAGGGTTATGTTTTTCAGTAAATAAAAGTTACTACCAAAGGGTTAACTTTATGACAAATTAATTTCACATTTGTGCTGTTCATAAGTTGCAGACTTAACTTGTTGTTCCAAGTTTACAGAAAGATTAGTCCATCAGGTGGTGCGGACCAATATTGACTTATATGCAAATGCAACGCCCCATGCTGGATTTTAAGATGACTTGGTGTGTTACGACAACATTGGATGACAGACTGGTTAAATATTTTGCTGTAATGTTTACAAGAACTAGTATGAAATATGTGCAATACTTTTAACGCTACCAGTGCCTGTGTAGGCACTACTAAGTAGTGAGCTACTCCACATCCTACACGCAAGGTTTTGTTTTTACTTGATTGAAGCAAGAAGTGAATGTGGTTATTGTTTGTAGCGAGATCAAACTAGTATGGGCTAAAAATGATAAAGTAATGTGTCAGTAAGAGCCGAACGGTTTGTACATAGATGACAAATAACTCACACAGGAGCTGTTATGAGGATTAAGTATGGTGGTACACCTTTGTTGTTGGTGGCTTTCACTTTGTTTTATATGTGAACTTGTTTTTGAATGGGTACCTAGTCCAATGAGGAACGACTTTACCCCAATCAATGAAGATGCGTTGTAATGGCTATGTTGGCAAAAGTATTTCTAAGTACTAACTATTAAAAGTATTTGTGATAATTGGATGTGATCTTGCTTGCAGTTGTCATTTACCGTAAAAAGGGGACGCGATGAACTGCGACCCTATGGAAAAGCCAGATAATCAACCATTGAGTACTGCAGTAATATGAAGAGGAGACTAATACCTGGAAGCATGCACAACTTCCTTAGACGCTCGGGACTGCGGTTGATGAGCGATTTCTACTATGTGATAATGCGAAGAGGAGATTTGTTGGACTAATATGCTGCTTTCGTTATTGTAACAGAGTGTTGTGGTACTCTTTATCATAAGACTACTAGCCCACTACGTCCTATACTTCTCATTGTTATTAATTTTGAAGTGCATTTACCTAATGTTACTGACTGACTCACTTGATGAGAAGAATTACAACAAGGCTTTAATGATGATAGATGTGTGATGTGTGTAACAAGCAATCCAACTATGATTTTGTGAACGTTTTAGTTTGAGCAGGTTGACATGGTCTTTTTGATAGTGACCTCACAGTTTTTCTGTTTTTACAGCGATGCAGACTCTTACTGCTCTTTGCGAGCAGAACCTTGCCATTTCCTGAGCTGACCTCAAGTGTTACGAGATAACCTCGTGAACCTTACTCCTTTCTGAGCTGACCTCAGAGTATTACGAGCTGACCTCGTGAACCCTACTCCTTTCTGAGCTGACCTCAGAGTATTACAGCTAACCTCGTGAACCCTACTCCTTTCTGAGCTGACCTCAGAGTATTACGAGCTAACCTCGTGAACCCTACTCCTTTCTGAGCTGACCTCAGAGTATTACGAGCTAACTTCGTGAACCTTACTCCTTTCTGCGCTGACCTCAGAGTATTACGAGCTGACCTCGTGAACCCTACTCCTTTCTGAGCTGACCTCAGAGTATTACGAGCTAACCTCGTGAACCTTACTCCTTTCTGAGCTGACCTCAGAGTATTACGAGCTAACCTCGTGAACCCCACTCCTTTTTGAGCTGACCTCAGAGTATTACAGCTAACCTCGTGAACCCTACTCCTTTCTGAGCTGACCTCAGAGTATTACGAGCTAACCTCGTGAACCTTACTCCTTTCTGAGCTGACCTCAGAGTATTACGAGCTGACCTCGTGAACCCTACTCTTTTCTGAGCTGACCTCAGAGTATTACGAGCTGACCTCGTTAACCTTACTACTTTCTGAGCTAACCTCAGAGTATTACGAGCTGACCTCGTGAACCTTACTCCTTTCTGAGCTGACCTCAGAGTATTACGAGCTGACCTCGTTAACCTTACTACTTTCTGAGATAACCTCAGAGTATTACGAGCTGACCTCGTGAATCTTACTACTTTCTGAGCTGACCTCAGAGTATTACGACCTGACCTCGTTAACCTTACTCCTTTCTGAGCTGACCTCAGAGTATTACGACCCCGTTAACCTTACTACTTTCTGACCTCATTCCCGTGAGCTGACCTCACAGTTTTTCTGATTTGACCCTAGCAAGCTTCACAGCGAGCGAGACTGCTCGCGCCACAGCAGATGTCTTACAGCAGGCAAAGGGTGCCTCAGTGCGCGTCACATCGCAGCGCTGGCGGAGACGAGAGACGAGTGTGAGCATCACAGCGTGCGTCGCTGCGAGCACCACAGCGTGCGTGGCTGCGACTACAGTACCACAGCGTGTCGCTGCAAGCGCCACAGCTTGCGCTGCAGCGAGTATATGATGTCCACATTGCATTGGTATTGTATGAACAAAATCAACATTTCGCATCATATGTTTTGTCTCGTCTTATTGCACACTTGGTGAGGTGCATATTTCAAATTCAAATTCAACTTTTATTAATCTTTTCGACGCCAACGACGCAAATATCCGCACCGTAGGTTCAACGCCAACGACTGATATATGCGTCAAGGGGCCCAGCGCGATAGCAGCCTTCTTGCATTGACATAAGGTTCAACTCCGCACTAAATATCTTGTTGATTTGGTGTGTGGTAGACAACTATTCTTTTGCCAGAGCGTTGAAAAGGTTAAAGATAATAAGGATCTCATTTTTGTTAGTATACAGTGGAAACAACAAAACTTAAAAACTATGCTAGAACTTCAAAACTAAATTTGATTTAATTTGCATGTGCGCCAATATGGGGCATCAAACATGATCAGTAATCATTTTCAAAATGCTGTTTGGGTTTCTCCTCGTCCTAATAAGAAAAGACACCGACCGTTTGCGCATAATTGCTGCAGATCCATCTGTGTGTGCCTGTAAACATCGAGGAGCCGCTGCAAAACCTTGGCAGCCCAAGCAACATTCTGAAGGAGTTGTTGTACTGTACTTTCAGAGTGTTGTATGATTTTTGGGTATAGGGAACCCACTGGCTACTTGTGTAAAAAGATGAACAACAAGCACTAAACATGCATGAATTCATGCATACCTTATAGCTGTTGCGCAGTAAGGTATACATGAAGATGTAATTTACATCTCTGGAATTAACTTCATTTTCAAATTATCTCAACTAGCATTTCATTCCTTAATGAAAACGTGGTTTACTTGGCGTGTATACGTATTACTTGAGATAAATTGAGTTGGCCGAATTGCATCAAAGTAGTACATTTGAAAAGAAACTGCACCGTTTAAGTAGAAGATTGCAATTCCAATGACCGATTTATAAAAAGTTGGCCACATAAATTAATTTCATCCATAAGTCTAATAAAATGCTATTTGAATGTGGTTTGATGTAGTCAATATGCGGGATAGGCTTTAACGCTATCTAGGGTTCCCTTAGTGGAACTGTATTTTGATTTCTAGTCTGGCCTAGTCGCAGACGTTTTCATTTTCTTTTGAGTATTTATCTTCATGTTATTGAAACTTAGAATTTCCTTGACCTACTTACATAGTTCAGTCGGTCCGAGATTTATTAAAAGTGGTTGTGCAATGAGGGATCATTCATAGCTATGATGGTTCCTGTACATAATTTACTCGTGTAAACAATTTGTTTGTTCTAGTTGCGGATTATTCCAAAACGTCTGCATAAATCTGCGCAGACTTCCTTCAGGCCATGAGTTGGTAGAAGAAGAGACGGGCGAGGACGCACCGCCTGTCAGGAGAGGCCGTATAAGAGACCAAAGAAAAATTAACCATACTGTCCTGCAAGGGATCGTGACTAGTAGGCGTTAGCGGAAAGGTGCGCTCTGGCAACACTGCGGGTGTCAATCTATAGCCAGAGGCCACGCGGGGAGAACCGGGACTCAGCAAGATGGCGTCGCACGGATCGGATTAGGTTTATCGGTCGATTGTCCTAAAATTGGTGAAAAGTGTAATTTGAGCTTATTGTTTGGTTGACTAGATGTGAATTCCATTATAATTTGTATTTTCCTCGCTAAACAGTTTTTCATTTATCTAAGTCGGTAAAAGTATTAAATGAATGACATGTTTATTATTTAGTGTCAAATGTCAAATTGACAGCATATGGCACTGTTTAAATAAGAGATGTTATAACCACCCTAAGAAATTTAGAAATACACTCATTGGTAAGTAGTACTTTTATTGTCATTCGTAAACGAAACGTTAATATAAAATGCAGCAAAAAAGCAAAATAACGCATACGTATTTTGAAATTTGTATTTACAATAATAAAACTCGGTACGCTACGCACTTAAAACATTACCTATTTATTAAAATATTAATATGCAGGTATTACCTATTGAATATTTCTATTAATATTTTCAATGTCCCATTTCACAATCTGAGTTACACTCAGACGTGTCATCGTCAGAAATTTCATTGACGTGACGTGAATGACAATACTATCAATATGATCATCTATCGAGTGTTCTTGTGAACGATATTCATTTTCACATTTGATGGCATGATCACAAAGTTTCTTCCATTCATCCGGGCCAATCATATTAATTTTTCTTCAATCAATTTCTTTACTGTAGTCATTTTTCTTTTTGATACGTAACCTTCTATAATAATGCCACAGATTACATGAGAAAACATAAGATTGTCTAGTATGAGGAAGTGAAGTAAAACATATTCGGTTCTGGCGCTTTGCCGGCCGCTGCCGCGGCACGCTTGCTTCGCTCGCTCGGCTTGCTCGCTAGGCTCGCGGTTCTTCCTAACACTCCTCCTCGCTTCGCTCGTCGTCGTATCCACACCAACCTGCCTTAGAGTAAAATAGGTAGATAATCCGCCTGTTTTGTCAATACATCCTAAGACTAAAAAGTTGATTTTTAGGCTAGGAATGATAATAATGGCTTTCTACTAACTTAAACGGATAAGCTAAACACTTTTTGACTTATCCGTGTGCTCATTCAGAATTATACAATACCTGTATACAAAGAAAAAATACCATTTTATCCAGCCATGTACCTACGACGGCATATTTTATTCAGTGCTCCACAACACTAGATTCAGTAAAGTGTGATCTTTTTAAAGTGGTATGACAAAATGGTGTGACCACGAGTCCGCCGCTGAGGTTGTGCATTACAGACCTACGCAAATCATTACATCCTAATAAAATATTTTTTTACAATGCACTTGCTCTGAAAGTGCGCCTTTATATGGTTTAACATAAACATCGCCCTGGAGCCGTAGCATGGTTGGCCTTATCACGCGACAAGTGACAAGATAAGAGCGCTAGAATGAGATTTCATGACAGTTAAAATTTCACCTTTTATTTATATATTTTTATTTCCTTGATACTGACTTATTATGATGCATTGTAAAATGTTGTATGATTCACGTGCGGATAGATAATTCCCAACTCGTATCGATCAAAAACACTCCCTCACGGTCGTGTTTTTGGTCATCGTCACTCGCTGGGTAGTGGGTATTACCTATTTTCCGCACTTGTAGCATAAATAAATATTTCATAACTAGCTAGGTACTACGAACCTGATAGTCGAATGGACGGGAGGAAGTATGGCTCGGTATATTAAAAACTGCGCATCTACTTATAGGTAGGCTAGGCTATACACCGACCAAGTCCCGTGCGTAAGGTACCTAAGTAATAATTGCATAACTTTCATTTCCTGCGTTGCCTCGGTCTTTCACCAAGGCTGATCGTTACGTACGATACAATATTTATTTGGTACGGCACGGCACCGTTACCTCCACACAAAACAACGTTGTGATTGTTGCTGTCGTATCTTTGTTGCGCTCGAAAATTAAATAAAAGTAAATACGATTTTAGTGTCAAATTTGCAGGCACTTACTTTCTACCGATAGAATTGAACCCGAGTGGTCGACACCGCTCGTTTTTAACCGACTTCAAAAATGGAGGAGGTTCTCAATTCGTCGGAATATTTTTTAAAATGTTTATTCCCTGATTACCCAAAACGCCTTTGGAAAATTATTTTTTTAGGTATCCTAATTCCCAGGTCGTCCCATGGTTATCAGGATCTGATGATGGGATCCTGCAGAAATCGACGGAACTCTTTAAATTTTATTCTTGAAATTGATAACTTCACTTCCAGATCCAGATCAGTGCTAGTGGAGCGTGCAGCTTCAATATTTCAACCAATCACACAGCATTATTCGTGCGGCGCGTGGCCAACTAGTTTTTTTTTCAACCAATCACAGAGCAACTAGATTTTGTTAGCCTATCATCACACACAAGCTCATTACTCCCTAGGGAATAAAAACTCGCCATAACCCCCACGGGAACAATTTAGGC
The DNA here is from genome assembly GCA_932294315.1 of Epinotia nisella. Classification (NCBI taxonomy): domain Eukaryota; kingdom Metazoa; phylum Arthropoda; class Insecta; order Lepidoptera; family Tortricidae; genus Epinotia; species Epinotia nisella. The sequence continues at coordinate 15,072,289 of OW028673.1, read as the reverse complement.
CATTGTCCTTCTGTATACAGGCATGGAATAACACCATTTACGAGCAAGTGTGATGAAAACAATTATCACTACATCTGCATCTGTAGGTACCTGGGCTACGTTCAAATTAACCATTTATCTAAAGTGTTTGTGTTTTGTTTTTGTATAGTTTTTTATTCTTAGTTTAGTTTAGATTTGTTTAGTTTAATACAGTATCTTACCTCATTAGCGCCCTTACTTTGCCTTAATTTTCTTTCCTTCTGTGCACACATGTTTAGAGTTATAGACCAGATCTGAACCTTTATGCTATTTGCTAATATTGTTTTTCTGTAATTGTCTGTAACTTGTTTTGTGAGTTGTGAGTTAAATCAATAAATAAAATATAATTTACTTTAAAAACAAAGTTTTAACCGACTTCAATTTAGTAGGTACTCCGCCACGCCAAATGAACATTTCCTTTCCACTTTACCACATGGACTGCTGTCCAAGAGTAAATACGTTGATTATTACAGACGAAAACCATATCAATGTATGTGGGCCGATAATATTTGACGAGTTCCGTACATTTGGCACACTTGACATTTAGGACTTCATTAGTTGCTATTTCAATGGAATAATATCAGAATCAGTAAGGCACTTTTACAGTTTTAAGTACGAGTTCCATAAGTCATCTGTGGTCTTCATCATCAGTTTCACTTCACCAAATTTGTTATTTTCGGGTGTAAATTCACTAGTTATAATAGAAAATACCGAAATTACTACATGCGTGTCTTCTATATTTGAGGAGTTCCCTCAATTCCTCATGGTTCCCATCATCCAACTGAAGTTTTGATAACAATGGGACCAAGCAAATACTTTCAAATAAAAAAAAAACATTTCATAGGTTCATAAATGGCGAAGTTCCGAGGTAACAAACATTAAAAAAAAACAACCGAATTGAGAACCTCCTTTTTTTTTGAAGTCGGTTAAAAATAAAAAGAGCCGAGCGCTCGAAAGTCTAAAATAGGTTTTCAACGGGCAAAGAGCAAAATAAGGAGTTACGCAATTCGACTGTCTTTTTGGTAGGTAGTTAATACTACAGGGCTTCAGAACTGAGTCGTCTGTCGGTTTTTTAAATTAATTTGTTATTTGTTTTCAAATTTGGTAATCAAAACTGATAACTTGTACAATATCTGATGTGTAGCAAGTGTCGCCATCAGATATATCGGAGCGGCGAAAGCGCTCACAAATATCTGAACACGTCTCTATTGTCGAGGCAACGTGTTCAGATATTTGTGAGCGCTTTCGCCGCTCTAATATTGATGGCGACTGTACAGGGGTGCTTTGCGAGACGTAACAGTGATATAGCAGTGGCCGTCACCGATTTAACATGCGAGTACTAACTGGTTAATCAACCTTGATTTAATATTGGGTGTTTGGAGTATTTTGTTCATCTGCGCGCGCAGTGCAAATGCAAACTACAGAAAAAAACTTCAGTTCGCACCAATTTTCATACATATTTGTAACCAGTTTCACTATGGTCTATATATGTTAGGTATGTTTTATTTATTTAATATCAAACAAGTTAAAAATGTGTAGAGAGGAGGTCATTGTAAACATTGAATACGTCCTACCTGTTTGATCTATTGCCACAAATATCTACTAACTAAACTGTTAACTAGGGACTTGATATGTTAAATTAGAACTGCATGTGTCCTACTATATCCAAGTGAAGAAAAACGTTTATTCCCAATTTCCCACCACATTCCCATGCAATTTAGATTTTTTTAAAGTACATTTCAATGTCGGATACAATAAATAGTATGGTGAAAGTCGGTTGTCTTGATTTGTTTATTTAGTAATTATTATCGCTAGTACTGTTAAAACTGAAGTCATTTTCTCGTTAACTACCTATCAACAAAAACAATTGTGAAACGCGCGCGATGAGAAGCGAAATCTTGTCTCGTGGCGTGCGACTCGTGCGTGGTTGTCATAGCATGGCCGTGACGTAGCTTTATCATTACATTACCATCTTTGATGGGTGAATATCTTATTTCATGTTTTGCACTTGTCCACCCATGTTAACTTCGAAAATATTTAACTAATATGAGGGTACATTTTTTTAGCAGATGATCATGCTAAGAAACAATATATCGCAAATATTTAAATAAAAATAAAATGTTAAAAATCTAAAGCTCTTTGGCGCGTCTATGACAGTATTTCAAAGTCCGTATTTTTTAAACACACGAATATTGTCCAACCAAAAACACCTAATTTCTTTGGCCAACTTGTTCAGCCTGTGATAAGACGATCGATGCGATGTTGGGCGTGATTGAATTATAATAGACTTGCGTTCATATTTTTTGTTAGCCATCCATCCTTTAACTCACTACACTATATAGCTACGGTACGTTTTACTGGAAATGTTTCAACGCCTATGTTGGGGCCAAAACTATGGAATATAATATAATGGATATAAAGGTCTAGAAAATACGTTGGGGCTAATGCCATTTTCTAGATCCACACGTTGGGGCAAAAGTGTGGAGCTGGCCTAAGTATTTATCATCGCATGTTACATCTGCCGTTGACGCGCCGCGCTGACGTCACGCAGCAACGACTAATCGTTGCGTATATACCTGTACCTACTACTTATTATACCTTTAGTATAAAAAGCAACTAAAACCTGTTATAGTATGAATGGAAAGGACTTCCATTAACGCATTGTGTAGTAAGGGCACATATCCTCATATTATAAGCAAAGCATTCCCTGTGCTGTGCCACTTCACTAAACATCCGGTTGGAAGGACCATATACCCGTACATAAATAAGTTTTTGTTTAGTATTTCCTGTATCTAGCAAATATTACGCCACGACACTCCTTTTTTGGTTTACATACTGTGTATTCTGTGGCAAAGAACAAACAAAAATAATAATATAAACAGCATTCACTTTCAACGGTTTCAATAAAGTTTAGTGATACTATGACATCATTAAGTTGATAAGAAAGAATACGTAATATGGGTAAAATTGTATGTACCTGTAGGTATGCAAAATTCTTCTTTATTGTGGTTTGTCCTGCCTACTCTAATATTTGTTTCATAAATATAAATATGTTTAGTATAGGGTTAATTCTGATTTGTATAAGCAACGTAACCATAGACGAGTTGTACCTACTTACATAATTTATGAATCAACCAAACCAACCATGAAATACCTCGATGAGTAGGTAATAGGGTCATTGAGCCGGGTACGCGAACAGCTTCAGTTAATGGCCACTTGAAGGACAAGGTTTCTTCAATTAAAGATAATAATTATGTATCTTCAGACCCCAAAAACAGTTTGTTTCTTTTGTATCTAAATATAATAGGAGAGAAGTGAATAGGAAAGCGGATCCTGGCTAAGGCCGGGATAACGCTAGGTAGAAAAAGACAAAAATATAAAGCAAAATAATAAGGAAATATGCTTTTCAGTTCACCAAAGTCATCTAAGTGGTCTCAAACCAGCGCGATGATGACGATGATGATGAATGATGTAATCGCTAACCGACGCAACGACCCAACACATTTTTACTTTCACGGGACTTTAACCCATTCGCCGCCACCGATTTAACTCAAGATTGTTACCGTTGCCTTGCCACCCACCCGCCACCGACTTCATACCAGAGATGGGCGTTTTCTAATTGTAATTCTTTATTCGAATAATTATCCGAATAAACATTTATTCGTCACTAGTTTATCCGCGAATAATTTATTCGTCTACAAAAATGACGGATTAATTATTCTCATTTCATTCGAATAAATTTACGAATAAACCCTCGAATAATCCACGAATAATATTTAAGAATGCGGTTGTTCGTTATAACTAGGGCTCCCGCTACACGTGTTCTTGAACACGCGGTGCTGAGCGTACGTTCTACCCAAACACGCAAGTTGAGATAGTTATTGTTGTCACTACGACTGTCATCGCATTCTAGCTAATCCTAAAACACTGAAAAACGAAATGACCCGTGAGCGTGACTGCACAGGTATAAACGCTCCGATAACAACGTCGGTAAAGTAAACAATTGAACTGTCATATATACATTTCTAAACGCAATAATACGCTAACTACAAATGGGTTGTATTTATACTTGGATCGTTCGGCATCCGAACAAAGTTATTGAAAACTCCCTAGATGGGGGTTCCTGGTATTGAAAGTATAAAAATTTTACCTTATGGTAATAATCTCAGTCACTATCAAAATAAACAACCACAACGTCCTCTTCGCGGACGACGTTTCTGTACTGTTTTCCTGTTCCAACGCCGACGAAGCTCAAACAAAATTAAATTTAGCAATGGAAAAAATCATAAACTGGTTAGACTCCAATAATCTTAAGCTTAACCTAGAAAAAACGAAACTAATCCAATTTAAACCTTACCAAAAACCCCCACTTCCGACTACTTTTAGCTATAACAATACCATTCTTGAAACCGTGAAGTCAGCTACCGTACTGGGAATAGATCTTGACACCGATATGAGCTGGAAACCACACATTCAAAAACTGTCGAAAAAATTGTCCTCCTTTATTTACGCACTCCACCACCTCAAACGAGTAACTGACCTCCAAACTGCGACAACGGCTTACTACGCATACGCTCACTCAAGAATAACGTACGGCCTCATACTGTGGGGAAATAGTTGCGACGTAGATAAAATATTCATCCTCTAGAAGAAATGTATCCGCATCCTATCAAATATTAATCAAATGGAATCTTGCAAACCCCATTTTATCAAACTTCAAATACTCACCCTTACCTCTTTGTACATCCTCGAATCATGTAAGTTTGTCCGGAAACATAAACATCTATTCACGCCTATAACCGAAATTAAAAGAAACGATCGTAACCTAAATAAACTCAAATTACCATTCTCTAGATTAAAAATAGTAACATCAAGCCCCCATTTCATGCTAATCAAAATATATAATCATATACCGAACTCTATAAAAAACATTGAAAAAAATACACAATTCAACAAACATTTAAAAAAATACCTCATCGATAGATGTTTTTATAATTTAACAGATTTTTTTAATGTTTAAGTAACAGTGCTTCATTCAGAATTCATTTATTAACTGCTTTGATAACTATAAATTTTTCTATTATTCTCTGTGCCATTCTAGTTTTAGGAACTCTATAATAATAATAAAGCTATGTATTGATAGTTATATGTATAGACAGTAGTTTGTATAGATAGTAGTATATTTAAGTAAAAATTATGTTATAAATTAGTCCTCTTACCTATGTTGCTGTGCCCTTGCAGGGCGTCACATGTATACCTACTCATAATTCCATCTCATTAACTGTAATGTGACTTGCAATAAATGTTTTTGACTTTGACTTTGACTTTGACTTTAAATAAAATGTCGTTGGTTGGTTGAAAAGTTATTGCTTAGAACACATTCTCAACTCTAGCGTTATAGTAATATGAATATGAACTACTTACAGCGCCCATGACGGCAGGTCGCGTCACGCATCCGAAGCATGACGTCATCATCAAGTAGTGATGTGGCTTTATTGAGGATTTTATAATAAGCTTCCTGCGATGTTTCCTTTTGCCACATACCTAATATATAACTACAACTTGGAAAAGTTGAAAAACCACCGAGTTTTTCATTTCAAAGTTCAATATCTCAAAAACGGCTGAACCGATTTTGATATAACATAGCTAAGAACACTCGGGTTAAAATTATCTATGGCACAAAAAAACCGCATTCAAATCGGTCCATTTCTTTGGGAGCTACGATATCACAGACAGATACACAGATACGTTAAACTTATAACACCCCTCTCTTTGCGTCGGGAGTTAAAAACAACATCAAACACGCCAAACTCAAAGAATTACTAATGCAAATAAAGTAAAATAATATAATTTATTCTATTTGCCTCAACTCAAACGGTCACGGACGGTCCGAACCCGCGTGTAATTAGAACCCGCCAGGACGGGTACACGGGTACCCGCCCGCCGACCGTGCGGCTAGAAAGCATCCCTACAATATTCATTCACGAAAAGCATTACGAATGATTATGCGAATGAAGAATTATTCGCAAATAAATTATTCGAAAATAATTCGTCGAATAAATATTGGCGAATAATTATTTGAATTATTTATTCGTTGTCCGCGAATAACTATATTTATTCTTATTCGTTATTCGTATTCGAATACATTTTGCCCATCTCTGCTTCATCCTGACGAAGTCCAAAAACAAAACACTTGCGTGGCGTAGGGGCACCCATCCGTCTGTCTGTCTGTCACAAAGTTAAATATCACAGGAACTACTAATGCTATCAATTTGAAATAGTTGTAAACAAAGCTAATCCACGTGTATGGAAAATGAAAAATTTAAATATATATTTTTAATTTCTATAAAAAAGGACGGAGAGGGGGGGCAAAAATTCAAGTTCTCAGTGAAAGTTAGGTACAAGTCTAGTTAGTATGCCAAATCGGGTATCAGTTAAAGAGCTTGAGCTTGCACATTCTAAAACAGTTTTTCTTTTTTTTCTACATTGGTAAAATTTAGATTTATAAAGAAAAATGTTGAAAAAAATACCATCCTCACCTTATCTCTGAAGTTAACCAAGCGATTTTTTTAAAATATTATATATTATTAATATAAACGTAAATATTACCGGAAAAGTATAACGAGACCTCTATCTAGCGATTTTTTTTATTCATCAAAAATCATTTGTTAATTATGTTTGTAATTTAATACGTATGAAAGTATTCGGAAAGTACCTTCTAGCAACAAAAAAAATCGAAATGCGCGAGTCGGACTCGTACTTGACCGGTCTAAAAATTTACGGTTTTCGCAATTATTCCTTTATCTGTGCTATAAGAAGTTGCTTCGTACCAAATTTCAAGATTCTGAGTTCACGGGAAGTACCTACCCTGTAGGTTTTGATTCCAGTAGACAGTAGACCTGAGTATTTGATATAAATTTTAGCTTGATACCTCTACGCGTTCCTGAGAAAAAGGGTCTTGACAGACGGACGCGGACAACAAAGTGATCCTATAAGGGTACCGTTTTTTCCTTTCTAGGTACGGAACCCTAAAAGTAAAAAGGCTAAAAGTCAGTTATCAATTTATGTCATTCATTCAAATGGTTTACGGTTTATGTTTTTTTTAATAATATTAACAACGACTATCTATATATACCGAATGAGGTGACCGCAAGGTATTGTTTAAGCTCGTAAATAATTACGACAATGTGAGAACCTGATGTGAAGCGTAGTATATAACGAAAAACTGCAATGTTTACAAGTCGTAAACAACTTAGTAGGTTGGTGTTGGCTGCATAAATATTTGGATACTTTATGTACTAGTTCTAACATTTACTTATAACTTTGATTAGGACGTACGTGGATAGTAGTTTCACGTGATTTTACCCATTCCGGTAAGCAAAGCATGTAAGCAAGCAAGCAAGAAAGAAACATGCAAATGTAGTAAGTTGAACTTGATCCACTCCGCGGTTTCCGATTTAGTTGGCATGGTACTTATTATAGACTTAAGTCTTTTTTACACTACATTTCATTTTTCGCCTTGCTACAATGATATACTTACGGTGATAAGTGTAATCATATGCGTTTGTCGTTGACTGTACTGTACCTACCTATATGATTATAGTGATAGAAATTATGTGATCGGACTTTGAGTGCACGTCAATGTATATTTAACTTATTTTTTTAGGTACCTTACATGTGCACAGAAAATCAAAAATATTTTCTAGTATCAAAACTATAATTCCTACTACACAAAGTGTGACTAGACCAAGATTTTTTGAATTTCCCGCCAAAAATTTGGGTAAAATTTGGTTAGCCAGACTATACGTTCTTTAATCATACATCTTTTCCAAGAAAAGCATAGGAAAACTAACAATTGCAGTACGTTTAACACTTTTTAAAATAATTAAAAAACAGATGTAATATATATACGTATAGACGTCGAATCGCCTCACCAAAATTCCTATCGTAATTTTTAGCTGTCTAGGTACGAGTATAATGGTAATGCACCTTAACTCTCAGTGATAGTTAGGTACCTGTTATAATTCATTGGTTCAAATCATTGCCAAACCTATCTAGGATTTAGTATCGTTTACCAAATATTAAATGAATTACGTAAAAGTAAAACTAACGATTTCTGTCCCGATCAGGAAAACCACGTAACCGCAAGTTGATAATTTTTCAATGGCACCTACATATTTAACGGGTGGCTTTTCATTGGCCAGAGGCACTGTGCCAAGGTAAACCAAGTCTAATGGTTCGAATACAAACTAGGAGAGATGGCGCATCATCTATCTGATGCTTTATCTATCGAAAACGGAGAAGTAGACGATAATCGTTTTAGCTTCGATCAAACTTAAATGCTCGGTTACTCGGTTGGGATTTGTATAAAAATAGGCAACGCACTCTTTCTACAAGTGATTGGAGGTATAGTCGGTCACAGTCACAGGTCTTTCGAAATGCGCGCGGAGAGCGCGACATAGCAGTTAGGTAGTTCTATGACAATTGACAAATGACCTAAATTAAGCAAAACTTAAATTATGACAATGTAAATCTAAAAATATTTCTTTCCTATTATTTATACAAACCACGTTGACGATTCATGACCAATATCGCGCATGACTAATAAAAGTATAAGAATAGGTACGCTGTTAATAATAAATTGCGTAAAGAGGTCGGTAAGAGATTTTTTACGAACGAGAGTCTGAATAAAATGCTTACCTTCCATGTCACACAGAATGTTTTTTTTAATCACATTTGCGAGGAAACTCTCAGTCGTCCTTTTGGTGATTTTGGCGTGAGAAGCGTACGGTACCTATAAGGCAATGACTCTTCGGCATACAACCACGATTTAGAATCACTGTTTAAAACATTTTACCCAGACCATAAATGACTACATTTTAATTTTTCAATTTTCAAATAATGAATTTAATCATGTTTTATTGGTTTCGAATAATTAATTTAATCAAGTTCAGTAGTGTCAGGTTTCACACTTAAGTTTATTTGTAAATGGGTTATCATTATAACTTTGCTTTATAATAAATTTAGTGACAGATATACCTACATAATTTAAGAGAAAAATAATAAGGGCGTAATAAAGGCTACGTACACCTATGCCTGCGCGTTATGAAACCATTTACGAGCACATGTGATGAAAACTTTAATTATTAAACTACCTACGTGGATCTTCGTATCCGCGATTAAAGGCCATGGCCTAATGGATTACATTACGCAACAAGGATAATTTTAATAAATTCTATTCAAATGTCAGAAGGACACTAATGTAGCTACTGGTTAGGTTCATAACGCCCACAAATTGTCCATCTTGCGTTGGTCTTGCCAGTGATTAGTTAACGATCATACATACATTTCTCTTGGTAAGATTGTGTAAGTTGTCACAAACGATTCTCTTACCCAACAAACGTGGGCGTGCAGAATCCTTAAGTTGTTGTATTTTGCAAAACATGCTCGTAAATGACAAGGCAGCTGCCTTTATTGTAAATCAACGATTGGTTTATGCCACTTGCCACTTATACATAACCACTACATATTATGGACAAAATTTGCGATAACTTGCATTTAATTTATTCAACCTAGTTCATTGTATCCTTGGCGTGCATTCGACGGCACAATCGCTTTGTGTCTGCCAAAGACTTATTGGGTTAAGTTGGTTGTGTTAACCTAGCGACGCACAGTGGGCTCAGAATCGGCTCTCCATAGAAATAGACAATTTAAAATTTTAGGATACTTTTTTTCGGATAATGGCTTCTCCTAGTCATTATCATACCACAACATGATTTTGGGACAATTTGGCCCGCTATATAAAGATTTATAATTTTTTCTAAATAAAATTGTATGAAGCGTATGTGAAAAACCGGATTTTCTCTGAAAGTAAAACCAAAGCCGTAATATCCTCGCGGACGATTATGATACTAATTATTTCTGATTTTATGACGTACTCAGTTTTTAAGAATGGTGTACCGTACCTACTTTTTTTTTTAATTAATATTTTTTTGTTTGATTTACCTTTTTTCATCTTTTTGACTATAAAAAATGATTTTGAGTCTATTCGGGGTAAAGACTAACGAGTAATGATTTTTTAGGTGGAACAGCAACCAATCAAATACTTGCAAGTAGAAATACTTACTTACCTGACGCACGTTATTTTTAGTCTTTGTAATAAAAGTAAGCTGAGTAAATAATATTTATACCAGCAACACTGAAACAATAAAACACTGAAAATATACCTAAAATACAAGTTCTCATTGTAGATGATGTGCAATCAAATGTTGTGGTTCAGTTTTGAACTAGACTGCGCTGACATTAAAACCATACACCACAACATTCATGTTTTTATCGAATTTCACAGACCACTTATCGTCTACGTACTTATGCAGGCGTTCGAAACTCTTGCACACGGAACTTTTGCAAAAATACTGTATAACGTTTGTAGTAAAAGTGACGTTTGCATAATAATCTTAGTTGGAACTTAAGGTAAACGCAATTTAAAGCACGTGGCAGCCCGACAGCTGGAAACGGAGACGCGGCAGACCTCGCCGGCAATGGCGCGACGAGCTGTGGCCTGAGACTGCTCAAAATCAGGAGGGTTGGAAAAAGACAGGGAGGCCTTTGCCCAGCAGAGGGACAGGGACACCACAAGCTCATCATCATAATATCCTACTAATATTATAACTGCGAAAGTTTGGATGTTTAGATTTTTGTTACTTAGCAACTTAAACGGCTCAACCGATTTGTATGAAATTTTGCACGAAGATAGTATATAGCCTGGATTCCTTTATTAGTAGGTATCCCGGGAACACGGAGACGAGGTCACAAGCGAAAGCTAGTAATTAAATACACATTGATTTTGAGGCAGGTACAGAACTTATTAAATTGACATTAAATTTAATCATTTTCATCGGTAAATTTAATTCATGCTTATTGGGTATTTAAAACAAGTGAAATTAAAAGATTTTTCAAAAACCCAACTGCTTTTTTACAAATATTATAGCCTATGTCACTCCTACGATTAAGAGGAATCCAACGACACCTAATATGGGCAAACGGTTTTGGCTGCAGGGCGTGCCAATGAATAAGACACACACACATACATACATACTCATATACATACGCTCGAAAAACATAACCCTCCTATCCTTCGGCAGTCGGGTAATTACACGATGATGCAGATATATATGTAATTGCTGAGGTTGGTTATAATAAACAACTTCTATTAAATACAATTACGACCATCTGAACAACAAATAAAATTGCAATAGCTGATATTTGGTAGACGAGGTAAGTATGTCGAGGATACAGCGCAGTACTTTCGGGCTTGTCATGCGCGACTAAAGGTCGAGGATCAGTTTTTCAAGACGTTGGTGTCTAAGACAACTGTACTACGAAATTAACCCATAATCAATAGGAATACTTTTTATGAGATTTATGAAAACTAAGAATGGCTTTTAGGTAAGTTAGGTGCGTAGATTATGAAAAAAATATAAATCAAACTTGGATAATTGGGAGGAAGGGCTCCTTAAATATTACCTTAAATAGTAGCGCGGACAAAAGCTAGTACTACAATAAATTACTTTAAAAACAAAGTTTAAATCGACTTCAATTCAGTACTTCGCCAAGCCATTACCACATAAACTGCTTCCCGAGAGCAAATGCGATGATTATTACAGTTAAAATCCAAGCCGCTATATGTGGGCCGATGATATTTGAGGAGTTCCGTCGATCTCTCAAGGATCTCAGAATGGGGAATGGATGAAAATATCAGAAGGGCCTGATTATTTTTGGTGATAGGAATAGCACCAGAAAAAAGTTTCAGAATTTTCAGCGGCATCAATTATTTTTGTAAAATGTTAAACAGTTTCCTCACTTACCTACGTTAGACTTGATCCGTCTCATATAAAAAAAAAATCTTAAATATCTATGGTAAACTGACACTGGTAATGACAAACATGTATAGCTTTGGCGGGGGTCGCAGTATAAAATAAAAATGTTGAAAATCGGTCGACAATTAACAGAGACATCGGTGAACATATATAAGAATAAAAAAACATACAGTGGAACATAGAACCTCCTCCTTTTTTGAAGTTGGCAAAAAAGTAGGCACATGTGGCACTTATTATGAATTAACGAACCTTAATTAATGAACTTTCAAATGTCTAATGACGGTATTCTATATCTAAAGAGGTTAATTAAAGCCACCAAGAACGGCTATAGATCTAAAATTAGGCCAGGACTAGGGTTACCAGTTACATAATATCTTCTTCCAAAGGAAAATTCACCTTAACCCTTTACAACCGACTCTATACGATCGTGCAGGATTTACAACGTGTTTTCGGTGGCATTTTTATGAAATATACACACATACACATGAAGGTACATCCTGAGGAGCAGTCACGTAAAGTTTTGAACAGTTTAGGACAATTTAACTGTAATTTTTCAATATAAAAAAGTGACATTTAGATCTACCTGACACGCACACAATGCGTTACGTAATCGACCTGCTGAACAGTATTTCACTAATCACTAAATTCCGTTAAAAATATTATTTATTGTTTTAATAAACACGGCAACAATATAATATAATGTAAGTGTAAGAAATGTGAAAAAGAAACAGTCTGAGGGTAGCTAACCAGTGGTAGGTATAGATAGACAATTGAAGGGACGTGATACAGTCTCTTTACGCTTCGCCATACGAAAACGACAGTTTAAGTCTGCAACACACTGGCGCGGCCTGCGGTGGCGGTCAATAGAAAATTTGCCAGCTAATGACAAGTTTACTATTGACCGCGGCGGCCAGGCTGCGCCAATCTGTGAGTGGCTTTAAGCCTGCAACACACTGGCGCGGCCTGCGGTGGCGGTCAATAGAAAATTTGCCAGCTAATGACAAGTTTACTATTGACCGCGGCGGCCAGGCTGCGCCAATCTGTGAGTGGCTTTAAGCCTGCAACAGACTGGCGCGGCCTGCGGTGGCGATCAATAGTAAATTTGACAGCTAATGACAAGTTTACTATTGAGCGTCGCGGCCAGGCCGCGCCACTCTGTGAGAGGTCCTATACCCTTATTTTTTCAGGAAAGGCCATACCTAAACTTTTTGTACTGTGTCAGAGTGTGCCAAACAGCGTGCGACGTGCCAACATTTTTGTAAATAACCCTCCTTTCCTTCGGCAGTCGAGTAAAAATGGTGCCTTTAGGCAGCGCCCTGGGCGTACTAAAATTTCTGTTTGACAACCCTAGCCAAGACATGACAAACTGAATGGCCGCGTGTTCATAACTAGTACAATCCAGTATGAATCTAATTGTCGAAGAAGCCGCGTATTATATGACTGGCTACTCTGGATTTTAATTTCCCACACTAAGGAGTTTGATGATTTGATGGCTGCTTCTAATTTAATAGGCATAATCCACCTACTACTTATATTTTTTTCATAAGCTTCAAGGACAGGCTTCAAGACCTACCTAAGTATTGATATGTGCGTAGAGGTATGAGATACGTGGAGTGGGAAATATCTAATCTCCCACTTGAAAAAACATGTGAGTCTAACTGAATATAGTGTACAGATGGTGCATATTATATCATTAAAACGGCCTCAATATGTCATATTTTACAATTGTGAATTTATGATTTGATTTATATTTACCTTGAATGAAGTGGGTGGCGTATTTCGAGTAGAATCTATATAGTAGTATAAGGTAGCTTAGGTAAAAAATAGTAATAGGTTAAAATGTGCTTAATAAATAAGCGTAGAAATGGATGCATCCAAATGGATGGTGGATCTGGCAGCGGACGCATTCAAGACGACTCCATTTGGCTTGGCGATGGCGCCGTGGCGTGGAGTGTTCCATTTCAACGTTGAATTTTGACATTCGCGATGGTTTCCCTCGCGCTGGCTCTCCATTTGTTTGATGTCCAACGTTAAACTTTTTTTAAACGCCGCCGTTTGACGATCATGGACCGATTTTGGCGCGGCGCTTCTCCATTCAGCTATTCGGAGCGGTCGTGAATGACCTACCGACAAATGTACTTGTGCAAAATTGTAAGTTTAGGATCCATGGCTATCTAGCTGGCTATTACAAGTCTTTTTTTTTAGTTTAACGTTACTGTGCAGCCAGAACCTACAACTCAGCAGAATACCCAAACAACGTTTATAACCTAATTAGTCTAATACTTACATTAAATAACCTACTGTAAGGTTCGAAATAAATAGTAGTCTATGGTGATGTATTAGTTTATTCAAAACTATAGTTAATAGTAGTTTATGTGACTGTACATAATGAGAGGCCTTAAATCACGAGTGTGGTAAGGCCTAATTATGTACAGTTGCATTCACTAATTTATCTACACACTTATAATAAATCCTCAATGATGTGTTCGGGAACCATTAGAATAACCGCCATTGCACCGCCATGGTCGACTAAATTTCAAATCGTAACCAACTAAGTAGATGTCCGTAACAAGATCTAGTTGGTCATGATTTGCTCTGACCTCTGGGCCAACACTTAACTTTAACAATATCGATATCTTAATGAAAATACTTACAAAATTACCTACGGCCAGAGACATGTACCTAATTTATTTTTATAAATCTTATTGATATAATGCTGGTTATTACTGACAGTTTCTGAACGCATTTTAGCGGGTTTATAGTATGTGTGTAGATACATATATTTACAGCATCAATCGTTCACGGCAGTGACCAAGGGGAACTAGAAAGTAACGCCAGTAAAAGTGTCAGTAAGCTACTGCATTGGTTTGTACTTAAGACAAACTTCCTGCAATTTTCACATCTGCAAAAAGTCATCGGGAACGGTGCACAAAAGGGACCGGTACGTCATGCACGCTATGTTGCTACGCTACTTTTGATGGCAGGTTGCAATGAGGTAACCACATCGATTCATTACAAAATTTAATTTGGTCTACTATGCCATATCTCGATTGGTCTTATTCTGCAAGCCTGAAACCAGGACTGGTCGTCCCCGCGCACAGGCTCCAGAAGACTGGCCAGTCTCTTGGTGTAATGGGTGCCAAAATTTACAATAGAATACCAGAGTCAGAAAGTGGCTTTACACACAAATTTAAAATATATTGCGCAACAAAGGCTTACTACTCTGTGAAGGAATTCCTAGATGAATAAATATTTCGAGCTGGACACTTAATTAGAAATGTAATTAAACTAATGAATCTTAATTGTATCATATTATTAAAATTTTATTCTTAGGACATTCTAACCCTGTGTTTTATTTAGTTATTTATTTAAACAAATTGTTTAATGAAATTGACAATGTATGGTTAATACAAATAAAGACATAACATAACGATCGTCCTTATACACGTGTACCGTTCGGTTCCTTTCCTCCGCTCAATTAGTTAACTGAAAGAAGTCCTAACAGGGACAAGTTTGCATTTGTACCCGTATAACCTGTTTTGTCTGTATTTTTGCCTGT
Source organism: Epinotia nisella (assembly GCA_932294315.1). Lineage (NCBI taxonomy): Eukaryota > Metazoa > Arthropoda > Insecta > Lepidoptera > Tortricidae > Epinotia > Epinotia nisella. The sequence goes on along the minus strand of OW028673.1, from coordinate 15,056,833 downwards.
CTTGTACAATAAAGGATTAATATACCTACATAAGTTGCTGGCAAACAACTTGCCTTTTTTAGGGTTCCGTAGTCAACAAGAAGCCCTTATAATTTCGCCATGTCCGACGTCCGCCCGTCTGTTCGTCTGCGGCTTAGCTCAGTGACTCTGACTACTAGAAATGTGTAATTCGGCATGAGTAAATAAATCAGCCACGCCGACAAAACGGTAGAATAATATAAAAAAAAAATACTTACACATTTTTTTCTCGGTAAACCGTGTGGTATCGTTGGACAGCTTGTTTAAAAATAAGATGGGTTTTTAAAAGCCATTTTGCGTAATATAGGGCTTTACAGCCCTAATTTCTATTAGAGTCATTTGTCCGGCCCTCTCCCGGTTAAATGGTTACTACTGGGTGTATGAAAAAGTCTTGGCAGTAGGAGTATAATGAATTTACTTCGAACAATTACGGATAAGTAAGCATAACTATAGTTAACGAGTAGTAGTCGACCAACTTACTTGGAAAGGCCAACTTTCGTACAAATTCCGGCGACGCAACCGCAACGTTTAGTTAGTTGACGCGCGCGTGTCGATGTAACAAAGGTCAAAGACAGACAGGCAACTTTAACAACAGAACCCTACACTGCGCGAGGTCCGATACGCACTTGGTTGGTTTTCTAACACTACGACGGTGACAATCAAGCATACGGTCTGAGTGATGCTAAGTAGCCTTAGCCTATATGGGCGCTTGCGATTCCAGAAAAATCACTAGCGCGTTGCTGACCCGTTATTGATTTGAGGATTAGTTGTGTAGCTAGTAGCTATACAGACGCAAGCGGGTCCCTCACTCTCAACACAACACATCCTCGGCAGCTCTGGCGACCTTACTCACCACCAGGAACACAATACCACATAGTTAACAGTGCAAGTATAGTGGCCTCATTAGGTATATAGCTGCGGTCTGTATATAAGGTAGTGGTACTCCCCCAGTTGGACTGCTCCAAATATGACGGCGATGACATTCCGCTGTGCCCCACCTCTCTTGAAGACATATTGCCTGTAAAAAAAAATAACACCAATTTTCTTGTTGCAGAAACTACCCTATCCAAAGGCCGTGGGTTTCATAGTAACCAACGAGCTATGCGAAAGATTCTCTTTCTATGGGATGAAAGGTAAGTACTTAATGGATTGCATGTAGTACCAACTCCCATTTCAATCGGACACTTTACGCTCGAAGTTGTCAACGATTAGACAGACTGTCCAGTTAAGTAGGTCAGTGAAAGGTTCTTGAGTGGCGACCACGTACCGGAAGGCGTAGATCCCCCACGAGGTGGACTGATGACCTGGTAAAGGTCGCGGGAGTCTGCTGGATGCGAGTGGCGCAGGACCGGTCATTGTGGCACTCTTTAGGGGAGGCCTATGTCCAGCAGTGGATGTCTTTCGGCTGATATGATGATGATGATGATAATGGTTTGTGTGAATAAACTCTATCTCCAAATGACCAATTTGCAACCTTAGTAAATACTAAGGTTGCAAATTATAAATATATACCTATCAAATGATAGGTATTAATTTCAACATTAGACCTCCACGCGTTGTCGAAACAAGAAATGGATCTTGACAGACAGACGAACAAGACATTGTTTACACACACGGAGCGTGTTATGGTACCTGCATGAGTAAATGTACATAGACATATACTTACTCACCCACCTACTGATGTCCCCAGTCTTAATCTTTATTTATCTTATCACCGGCAGTTAAGTCATGTTTATGCGTTTTATAACCTACTAAAAACTAGTTCCAGTCAAAGTATTTATACATTCCAAGCCATAATTTCGCCATCGAAGTTAATCACTTTATCTTTATCCACATTTATATGAAACTAGCGACTCGGCCATGCTCCGCACGGGTGCAATGCTGATACTAAATGTACTACAGAACCAATGTCTTTATATATAACGTTCACAGCTTTTTTGTCATAAAACAATACAAACACGTTTTAAGGATTAATGCTGTATTGCTTAAAATCGCTTCGTAAATAAGCCATTATTTCTCGTAAAAAGTAAAGGTTAAAAACCGGCCAAGTGCGTGTCGGACCACGCAAAACGAAGGGTTCCGTGCCTATTAAAAAGGTCGTATCGTCACAGAAATTTTACGGCACTTACGTCCTTTTCTTTGAGGAAGGCAGTTTTTCAGCAATATCTCGAAAACCTCTGAACCGATCTTGTTCAAAACAATTTTCGGTGAATGAAATTAATAAGCTCTATGTCCATGAATTTTTCCATATTTTTAAAATACACCGTTCAAAAATTAGAGGGGGGGGGGACAGAATTTTGGTGACTTTCGGGGCGATTATCTCCGACCCTATTCACTTAATCAAAAAAAAATGCTAAGAAACCTTATATTTATTTTGAAAGGCCTATCGATTGATGTGCCACACGGGGGGTCACAATGAAAAAAAAAAATTTGACTTTTAGTTTTATGTATGGAGTGCACCCTAAAATTTTTTTTTTTGTCATTTTAATTACAAAAGTATGTAGCGGCTAACAAAATACCTAAAAATTACAATAATAATAATAAAATAATAAATAATAATATAATAAAATAATAAATAGTAATATCCTCAAAATTTCATTCAAATACACCTTATAGTTTTCGAGTAAAATGCCTGTGACATACGGACAGACGGACAGACGGACATGACGAAACTATAAGGGTTCCGTTTTTGCCATTTTGGCTACGGAACCCTAAAAATGGTTATGGTGGGTTATCCGTAAGAGATACTATTGCGAACTTTTTTATAGGCGTTTTTAAGGTGTACAATACTGTACTACATTATTTTGATCAATCTCGTAATCTCGTAGGGTTCAGCCAGCGTTTGCAATGTAAGCGCAAAAAAATTTGTTTATTTACGACATCACATTAGAAACCTCTAAAAACTTAAGCGTTTCTCTACTATAATACGCATGTATTATACATATAAACCTTCCTCTTTAGTCACTCTATCAATTAAAAAAAACCGCATCAAAATCCGTTGCGTAGTTTTAAAGATCTAAGCATACATAGGGACAGGGACAGACAGACAGAGGGAATCGACTTTGTTTTATACTATGTAGTGAGTAGTGATTGTGATACAACAATATTGCGTCTAAGATTTAATAAATGCAAGGCTTTGTTATCAAGTGTAGTTCCATCAGATTATCATCAAGTACCTTAGCATTGTAACACTTTTACGTAAGTAAATATATTGAGGCAACTGAAAGAGCAATATCTCACAGTATTGTGCTTTAAGGTTTTTGATCTACGGTTATTGAATAATAAAGTAACTGCGTCATGAGTTCATTAGAATTGATTTAAAAGCCGTTAATGTGATTCCCGACTCAAGAGTCAATTATAGATAATGTGTTATTACACCTGTAGGTAGGCACCTACATATAGGTATTTGTAGATTGTTTGTTACGGTTGACTTAGGTACCACATAAGTCAATTTATTTGATTTATATGTGCACTCTGCATTGTTCGGTGGTAGCCTTGCATAGAGATGGTAATCAAGATTAAGTAATATGATTCAAACACACTTGTTTTACCCGTGTTCTTGTGACACGTGGATGGCCTGGGTATATAGCCTAACTAATTGTATGAAGAAATCTGTTCCCTAATAACTCTGGGTACACAACAAAGGGCTGATTCCATTGTTATCCCTCTACATTAAGAAACTGCATACCAGTGGCGGAGCGTCCATACAAGCCGATTCCCACCGGCTTGCCTAAATTTTATTTTTAGGCAAGTTTATAGTTATAAACTCTTTCATAACTTTTTTTTGCTCCGGGTTGCCAATCGAAAATTTTCACGCGCCGCCACCGCTTAGCATACGGTCCAAAGTAGTATAAAACCCCACTAAATACGGTTTTTTTTTTATTTATATTCAAAAACATTGTCAAAGCGCTGTGGCGCCATTTATGGTGAAGCAACAAAAACAAATCAAAAAGTAGTCAGTTGCTCCGAACAATTCTATTTTATTTTTCCTGTTGATGGAACGGGGTCTAGATTCAACCTTTTCATATTTGCACTTTATGGAGACTCACACTGTATAGATCTGCGAGAAAATTGGGTACAACGTCAGCGCGGCGTGACGGTCACCTACCTATTACCACGTGTCTTACCATAGTCGGTCATTCCCCCTGAAATGTTTGTAATGACGTTTGTAGCGATCCTGTATCTATATCTCCGCGAGAAGCTGGGGTACAGCGACAACAGCGCGACGGTCATCTACCACGTGTTCACCTAGTTCCCTCATTTCCCTCTGAAATGTTCCGTTTGTAATGACGTAACTGTTACGTTTGTAGCGATCCTGTCGCTCTATCTCCGCGACAAGCTGGGGTACAGCGACAACAGCGCGACGGTCATCTACCACGTGTTCACCTAGTTCCCTCATTTCCCTCTGAAATGTTCCGTTTGTAATGACGTAACTGTTACGTTTGTAGCGATCCTGTCGCTCTATCTCCGCGACAAGCTGGGGTACAGCGACAACAGCGCGACGGTCATCTACCACGTGTTCACCTAGTTCCCTCATTTCCCTCTGAAATGTTCCGTTTGTAATGACGTAACTGTTACGTTTGTAGCGATCCTGTCGCTCTATCTCCGCGACAAGCTGGGGTACAGCGACAACAGCGCGACGGTCATCTACCACGTCTTCAGCTAGTTCCCTCACTTCCCCCTGAAATGTTCCGTTTGTAGCGATCCTGTCGCTCTATCTCCGCGACAAGCTGGGGTACAGCGACAACGGCGCGACGATCATCTACCACGTGTTCACCATGTTCGCCTACTTCTTCCCGCTGCTGGGCGCCATGATCGCCGACGGGTGGCTAGGCCGATTCAGGTATCCATACTTCCTTACTAATATCATATGTAAATGGCTCTCCGGCACCTTCTCATGCTTAAACTGCTCGGAAAAGGATGAAGAATTAAGTTTATCCCGAAAATCGTCTAATGAATTCTATTGTAAATGAGAAAGTATATTTTCTTTCATTTCGTCTCAATAAATAATAATAAGAATCACTATTTTCTGAGACGTGTAAATAATAAAAAAATACAATCTTCTATCTAACGAGATACTTATTACTATACCTAGATATTTTTCCAGCAGGAACAACATTGGGTTTAGTGCTTGCAACAATAAAAATATCGACAATCCTGCTATCGATAAGTACATACTACTTCAACGACAATACGTACATACAACCACAGACATATATTGGCTACCTAGACGCCGCGTGCACCTACACTGTAACCATATACAGAGACACAGATTTGTTTTGGGACCAAAAATGGGTTTGGGAAAAACTACATGTGACATTCTGCGTCGATTTGAAAGACAATTTCGGTGTGTGCGTGCGTGTGTGTGTGTGTGTGTGTGTGTGTGTGTGTGTGTGTGTGTGTGTGTGTGTGTGTGTGTGTTGTGTGTGTGTGTGTGTGTGTGTGTGTGTGTGTGTGTGTGTGTGTGTGTGTGTGTGTGTGTGTGTGTGTGTGTGTTATGGAGTGACTTCGGAGATAATTAATTCAGTGACACGAAGAAAGAAAGTTACGGCAGGATTACAAATTGTTTTCTGGAGTATTTAAAATATAAATAAATTGATAGTTTTGTTATTATTATCAATTTTTTAACGCACCCTATTACCCTATATATATTTGTATTTATTTACCTCTATGACGTTGAAGTGGTACTTATCGATAACAGGACTGTCGATGTTTTTATTTTGTCAATCACTTACAATAAGTTGTTCGTGCTAGCAAAATATCTAGGTATACTTATTACTAATAATAAATGTTTTTTTAGATAATGTGTGTAATTAAGCGAGGTCACAATCACATGTATTTTGTGTGAGATCTTCTTACTAGACCATTATATGCATGAGCTGTGATCTAGTATCGTTACCTAGTGAAAACTCTTCTTTGGGAAAAACGAAATTTATTATGAATGTTGGATGATCATTGCGCTAATTTTTTATACTAATATGTTTAATATTGTTATTTTCAGAACAATATTGTACCTGTCCATGGTATATGCGTTAGGCAGTGTCCTGATATCGGTGACGGCGATGCCTCCAGTGCACATACCCCAGTTGTAAGTGATTCGGTTTTTATCGCCGGGCCGATTTAAATACATTATATACCTACTACTTGTATAAGTATAAAAATATGACTGTTTACAACGTTACACCCTTTCGATGTCTAGAATTTTATTTAGATTTATTCAAATTACCTATAATTTATTTACACATTCGCGTTTCTGGAACTCAGGAGTGCCTACCTAATAATACGAATAAAGTTAGTTATAGTCGTCCATACTCTCTGTCTCTTTAGTGACCACTAATTTAATACAATACTCAGATTTAAACAAGATTAATTGATTTTTATTAATATTTATAAGAGTATCATGGTAGGTTGGACCGAGAACTTTATACTTATTAGTTATAGCGTAAATACTGTATGTAACATCACAGAAATGTAACCTTCACTAAACCAAATAAATACACATGCCGATCGTGCGCACGACTAGACACTCTTATCATATTATACAAAGAACAGTATGCAAGTGAAATGTATTTTAATATATCAATCCTTGTCTTCCTTGATTGTCAGTAATTATATGATGAGAGTAATTTGTAATAACTTAGCCGTCCCTCAGTTAAATTCATGCGCATAGGTCATCAACCGCGAACATTTAGGTACATGAGATACCTACCTACCTACAATCTTCTATCTTTACTTTTGGATTCTTATCCATGGATACCTACACGGCACACTAACTACAAACTATAAAAATTGTCCAATTGATCGATTCAATTTTTTTGGTTTCATTAATGGGTCAAAGCCAGACTCTATCTTTACAATCACGAGTGAAAACCTTATAGCCAACTCGTTATTATAAGAAAGCGAAGTAGCGTTAACAATAAGAATAATTTACTTGCAGAGAATTCACAATAATCGCGTTGCTGCTAATAGCGTTCGGCACGGGCGGGATCAAGCCATGCGTGTCCGCGTTCGGTGGCGACCAGTTCAAGCTCCCCGAACAAGAGAAGTACCTCGGGTACTTCTTCAGCCTGTTCTACGCCGCCATCAATGCTGGCAGCCTCGTGTCCACCTTCCTCACGCCGATCCTGCGCGCTGATGTGCACTGCTTCGGGGATAACGACTGCTACTCGCTGGCGTTCGGGGTCCCCGGCATTCTTATGATCATTTCAGTCGGTAAGTTTCCATCGGATAGGTATGTAATATATCGATACAACATATTCTTATCGAGCGTGTTATTCGACCTAAAAGATTAAAATTTATTCCGAGATAAATCCAAGAAAAATATCATTTTAAAGGTTTAGTCCTTCTTCCTGAATGGTCAAATCTGGCCTTTTTGTGGGTAATATTAGAGATTTGGTAAACTACATATACAACTATTTTTACAAACGCCAAAATGGTATAAAAATTATATCATCATCATATCAGCCCAAAGACGTCCACTGCTGAACATAGGCCTCCCCCAAAGAGTGCCACAATGACCGGTCCTGCGCCACCCGCATCCAGCGGACTCCAGCGACCTTTACCAGGTCATCAGTCCACCTTGTGGGGGGCCTACCCACGCTGCGCCTTCCGGTACGTGGTCGCCACTCAAGAACCTTTCCGCCCCAACGGCCAAAAATTATATAAAATGCAAAAAGTTGGGTGTTGTATCCTCGGAGGAATCAAAATACACTTTTTTATAGTTTGTTTATGACCTAACAAAATGAAGCAATACTCCCTGTATCATAATGATTTACAATAGTGCTATAATTTGCCAATCATCATGACATCATAATGGATGGTTCAGGATAAACTGTTAAAATTATAGGGGCTATAATATAATATTTGTAGGCCATCTGAATAACTTTTTTTATGAAACCAAAGACAAAATAAAAAAAAAATCCGGACAAGTGCGAGTCGGTCGCGGCCACCGAGGGTTCCGTACAGATTTACTCCTACCTCGATGATTGATTACGAACTTTAAATAAAGACTATATCTTTTAGAATTTCATTACAAATTTACAGTTTATCGATTTTTCCATGTACTTGTAGTATAAGACGATATTACTTGCCAAATTTCATAGTTCTAGGTCAACGGGATTTTGATTTTGATTCCCTGAGGGTGTCGACATATACGTTTTTACGGCATAAGCGGCAGTTTCTTTTTTTTACGTCAACTTAGAAGTTTGATTTTCCACAGCTTCAAGGACTGTAAACCGTAGTAGGTATATGGTTTTAATTTTAACTCGATACCTCCACGCGTTCCCGAGATAAAGGATCTTGACAGACAGACAGACAGACATGCAGACAGGCAGACAGACAGACAGACAGACAGACGGACAACAAAGTGATCCTTAAGGGTTCCGTTTTTTCCTTTTGAGGTGCGGAGGTGAAATCCGTGTTTTCGCATAAGTAACTCCGGTTTAGCGTAAAATCAGTCTTTCTACGCAATCCTACTGAAATGACCCGCGTTTTTGCAGAAAAACGGGTTGAGTTCAGGGACAGCTATTTTCACACGCTTTTACTTAATTTCACCTGTCCCGGACTCTGTAATGAAATCTTGCAAGTTAAATTTGACCCACTTTCCGGTTTCCGATTGAGCTGAAATTTTGCATGCATATGATATCGCATGACAATAATGCAATATTATGATGACATGTAGCAGATCTGATGGTGGAGCTGGAAGGTGGCCATAATAACTCAGCACTTAACCGACGTAACTCCGTTGAGTTTGGGCTCGTTAGAATCGTCTCTATGACGGTATACAGAAAAGCACATGCAGTCGGCAATAAAAGCTTGTACCGAAAATTTTTGATAAAAACTCAACAAATTTGGACATGGTAGACGGATAAAAATTCACCGTGCATATTATTACTTAGTTACCTTTTGAAGTAAAATTAAATTAAAGAATATCTAGGTATAAACAATTTGTATTTGTATAAAATTGTATTTTCTAAAACTAAAAACTGAATAAAAATATTGCGTAACCTCATCTAAATAACGCAAAAGTATACTGAATGATTGGGTTGTGTAGTTCTAGTGAAAGAGTAAAGTCTTTTGGGATACTTCTAAGTTTATGCCATTATTGTTTCTTCCTATTCGCAATTCTGCCAAAAATGAATTCCGCACAATCGAATCTGATCTCATTCGTTTTTCTGCACGGTTTTTACACAATCCCTTTTCTTCCTATTCGCGATTCTCCACAATATTAATTCCGCACTACTGAATATTATCACTCTCGTTTCACTGTCATTATTTTTACACAATCGCGTTTCTTCCTATTCGCGATTCTACACAATATTAATTCCACGCAACTATATTTGAACACATTATTTATTCTTCCCTGTCATTATTTTTACACAATCCCGTTTCTTGCTATTCGCGATTCTGCACAATATCAATGCCACTCAACTGCATTTGATCACTTTCGTTATTCTTCACGTTCATTATTTTTACGCAATCCCATTTTCTTTCTATTCGTGATTCTGCACAATATAAATTCCACGCAACTGCATTTGATCTCATTCTTTATTCTTCAATGTCATTATTTTTACACTATGCCGTTTCTTCCTATTTTAACTCTTAGCTCGACATGTTTTCGGCTCTTCCAATATCTCTGGGGGTACGGCAGAGCCCCCCCACAAATTGAGCAAAAGAGCAATAAAGGCAGGCCATACTATCCTTTTCCCGAAGTCATTCGGGCCATTTTTGACCCCCTTGTAACTTAGTTGTGAAAAAACTAGAAGCCTAAATCTCCAGTGACCAAGAGGGCATTACAAAGCTCTTCAAAATATTTCCAAATTACATTAATTTCAAAGCAGTAGTTTAAAAGTTATTGCACGTCAAAGTTCCTAAATTTTTTCACTGACTTACTCACTTACCTACCTACTGACCGATCATCGAAATTCTATGTAATATTATGACGATGAGCAATGAACGGAAAAGTTTTTGTTCCAGAGATATTGAATTTGACCTCGGTAAACAAAGCTATTTTTTGCAATGCAATTCTATTACAAAAAAATAAATCTTAAGTACTATAGTTACTTCAACAAGAAATGTTGAAGTTTCTCTGGTCGGTTTTTCCATAAGTTACTTTTTGTATTGACAATAACAACATGGAAGTCGTATAATATTGTTGATATGGACCTGTTAATTCGGTCTCGGGCGTTTAGGTACCGATTTTCGCAATTCAAAAGTAAAGTTTTTACAACATGTAACATTCTGTACCAAAAAGGAAAAAAAAAACCAAAACTAAGTTTGTAATTTAATTACTTTTGTATGTAATTTTGTCTTTAAATTTCTAAAAAAGTCCCTTCTTTCAAACAAAAAAAAACTATCGGAATCGGTACACGTGATAAATAAATATCGCTGAAAAACAAACATACTAGGTTGCAAGTTATTAGTACGTACCAAAATACAGATGGCGCTGTAAAACAGTAACTTCTACTATGAGCTGTTAAGATTGTTCCAGGAAGAATGGGGTCGTGACGTGACAGGTATGGTGTAAGGACGTTTGGTACGGAACCGTCGGTGCGCGAGTCAGACTCGCACTTGGCCAGTTTTTTTTAATTGTTGTATTATTTCTCTTTTCAGTAATCTTTGTTGCGGGTAGAAGACTATACGTCGTAAAAAATCCAGCAGGCAATGTTATAGGACAAGTTGGTTCTTGCATTGGTGTAAGTACCTACTTATATCTGAATGTTAATTTACTTTTTGTAACGATTTATCAACGTGTGTCAAATTTGGCGGCCGGCGAAGTGTTTCGTAATGTTCTATCTGATTAGGATTACACAAGAATAAGTAGATACAGAGCTCTGGCTTGTTCTCTATCTAGAATAACCTTCCTTCGGCAGTCGGGTAAAAAGACAGCCACTCAGTCGACGGTCTCATTTCCTATTGCTCTACCTAAAACAAGTCATTTGTGTAAAACAATAACCTAATGTTTCGCAACCTGAGGGTCGCTGCTCGCATATATGTATAGTTATGAATATACAAATGTACAATTTAGGAACAGCGGAATCACCATAACAACAGGAAAGCAATAAAATAATTGAATTGAATTGAAGGTGGGCCGCGAATAGTTTTCCAAAGTAAATGGTTCGCGGCATGTAAGTACACTGCTAAAAAGTGTCTAGGGATCAAGTACGTTTTAGAGTATTGCTGCAATTAAGATTTGTTATTAGAATAACTCTCTCTTACTCTCTCTCTCTCTTTTTTATTCTGGACCTTCAAACTGTAATTACTTCGGTATTGCCATTATCGCCCCGGTTGGATGGGCTGGTATTACAGGGATTGTAGTATGATAAAAAAGCTAAAAATATAGTGGACACTTTTGGGCAGTGTAGTTGAAAAACACTGGCATAGAACAATTACAAATGCTTCACCATGGCCAAACCCATCCCACGCTATTTCATCGGTGACTATCTGAATTCATTAACAATATGCATATATGGCTGGTACCTACAATTTTTTTATTGTTTACTAATAAGCATAAGGTGCAACGTGCGATCATTGACACACTCGTGGATCAGTAATTATGTATTGTTCTGTAATTATGTTGGTATGGTGACTGTTCGTATACATGTACCTTGCACTATCCAACACGTCTAATCTGCGAACAGGTTGGCGTGTCGAAATATTTTTGAGCACCTCTGTCCGCTAGCATGACAGCTTTTATGGCCGTTGAGTCATGTTTTACCGCGACATATTTATAAATTGTCGCAAGTAAGATGTAACGCTCAAAATAAAACCGTGTTACCATGGTAATCGTCACAGACGTCCACTCATGTAGGTCACACGAGACACTGTGAACAACATGAGTCGAAAATCGAAATCTGTACATAAATTCTCTGAAACGACTATGGGGCAATCATATATTTGCGGTTGACCACTAATCTAAGAGTCCACGTCGTTGGTATGGGCGATGGTAAACGGTCACCGTAGCCCATGGACGCTTGCAACTCCAAGGGTGTCACGTGCGCGTTGCCGACCCTTTAAGAATTTATACACTCACTAGCTTCCACCCGCGACTTCGTCTGCGTGGACCCGGGATAAAAACTAACCTACATTTTAATCTAGGCTATAAACTATCTTCGTGCAAAATTTCATCCAAATCGGTTGAGCCGTTTTAAGCGTGATTGAGTAACAAACATCTAAACATCCAGACATCTAAACGTCCAAACATCCAAACTTTCGCATTTATAATAGGATTAGTAGTCATAGATTAGTAGTAGAATAGTAGGATATTGTAGTCCCTCGGGAAAACCTCGGCAGGGCGCTCATTCCACAACCGGGAAGCGTCTGAAGGAGGAAATTTATAAAATGTATAGGGAGGGTAAACGTCCTAATTCTCGACACCTATATTCCAATAGTTGACACTCCACCTGTCACCTTTATTACAATGTATTAAGATTGAAGGCGCCAACTATTGGGGCAGTGTCGGCCATTAGGATTTAATACCTTATAGGTTGCAACGTTATCATGTTACCTAATTGAGGTAAAATCTACGCCGCACGTTAAATTACTTCGGGGTTTACGTCAGAGCATGTATTGCGTCGGAATTTCCATGTTAGCTGGGCTAGTACGATATATTTGAACTTGTGGTGACCACTGTATTTGACTAAGTATTTGACGACGTGTGGGTGTAAATATAGTACATAGAACTAGCATTGTATATCATTGTTCTTATTATATTGACCATCAAGTATTGTACTTATACAATACATCATAACCTACCTTATTGTCACTTACTTATGTAGGAGTGTGGAGTTAATGTATGCCCAGTGTTTTAATTAATGTGAGGGGCTATACAACCTATTATATAGGTAAATCACTTTAGATAGGGTAGACCGGTGTAAAGCCGCATGGCTAGGAAGGTAAGTGTGTAGAACATTCGTATAAAACAAAACCAATAAAACAAGTGGTATTAAAACAATATTCAAAAAACCCAACTGCTTTTTTGCAAATATTATAGCCTATGTCACTCTCACTATTAAGAGGAATCGCGTCGGCATATGTCGAAATCCGTCAAACGGTTTAGGCTGCAGGGCGTGCCAAAGAATAAGACACACACACATACATAGATACATACATACATACATACGCTCGAAAAACATAACCCTCCTTTCCTTCAGCAGTCGGGAAATAAATCATTTTATAAGCTTTTATTTAATTTCACCTGTTATATGTCAAATCTTGCAAATTAAATTTGATCCACTTCCCGGTAACCGATTGAGCTGAAATTTTGCATACATGTGTAAAACGCGTGACAATGCAATATTGCTGCATGAAATGGTGCTGATCTGATGATGGAGCTGGAAGGTCGCCATAGGAACTTCGCAATGAAACGACACAACCTCATCGAGTTTGGGCTCGTTAGAATCATCGTGATTGGTATCCAGAAAAGTACAGTCGGCAATAAAAGCATGTGCGTAAAATTATTTTTTTGACAGAAACTTATTTAAACACACTTTCTCGCAACATTGCTCTTATAACATCCCTTTAATATTGAACACAGGTGTCTCAGAATCTGGATCTCTTAATATGTCTGCGGGTCGCACAACTAATTGCGCCTTGAGTGTATATAGTCACCAATATAAGAGGCTTGTATTACTATGAACTCGAAATGTCATAGTAAAAGGTATGTTGTAAGAACTATTAAAACGTATACTTTTGTGTGTAGCACGCCATAGTGAAGTCGGCCAAGAGCAAGGAAAAGCGTGAGCACTGGCTGGACTACGCGCAAGACAAATTCGGGCCCGCGCTCGTGGAGGACGTCAAGGGCTTGCTGCGGGTGCTGGTGCTGTTCACTCCCGTGCCCATCTTCTGGGCCCTGTTTGACCAGCAGGTACGCATGTTTACTGTCGGCTGAGAGCACGAACAAGCGCGAGCACTGGCTGTACCAGGCCCAGGGGGTCAATCACGTAACGCATTCTACGCGCGTCAGGTAGATCTAAATGTCACTTTTTATATGCAAAAATGACAGTTAAATCTACCTAACGCGCGTAAGAAATGTTACGTGATCGACCACAGGACAAGTTTGGGCCCGCGCTCGTCGAGGACGTCAAGGGCCTGCTGCGGGTGCTGGTGCTGTCCACGCCCGTACCCATTTTATGGGCCCAGTTCGACCATCTTTACAATTCATTTAACTAAAAGGCAAGGTAGAGGAAAATGTACACCGTTTGGTGACACTAGGTAATATTGTGTTGTTCTGTCATGTCAAAGACTTTATTTAATTTGTTTAGAGAAGTTAAAACACATCGGGATGAAAAGTTATATCACCAAATATATAATGCTTCGTCCTACAGGGGTCGAGATGGACGTTCCAAGCCGACAGGATGCGCCAGGACATCGGCAACTTCGAGCTCAAAGCAGACCAAATGCAAGTGCTCAATCCCTTGCTTATATTAATCTTCATCCCTATCTTCCAAGTAGTAAGCATTGTTTTCTAAATTGTTCATGTGTACTTATCACCCATTTTGTAACCTTATTAATTCTCATCGTGTTTGTTATTTTAAGGCAATATACCCGTTCATGACGTGGTGCAGGCTCATAAGCAAACCTCTACATAAAATGATATGGGGAGGACTTTTAGCAGCAGGAGCCTTCGTGATCTCCGGTATCGTGGAGTTGAACCTTCTGGTAGGTATATTGTATAATGTTTAGTATTTACATACCTAAAGCATCTTATATTATAATCCGCAGTTGAAGAAAGGTTTGCCATAAAAATACAATTTGTTTGCAGCCAACATATGGTACGCCAGTATCAGCTGGACTGGCACAACTAAGAGTATACAATGGTTTCAATTGTAATTTAACATTGGATATTTTCGGGGATAACGCTGCGGGCGAACTCTTGATCCCATCACTAGCTGCATATGAAAAACTGGATATTGCCACTGATGGCTTGATAGAACTTCCATACGAATTACAAGGAAACACAAATACGCTGTGTGCGGGTCTAAATTACAAAGGGACATTTAATTTGAAAGAAAAGACTGCCAACTCGTTCTTTGTTAGTAACGAGGGTGTTTATAATTTTACGGATGATAATGAGAAAGTGGTTGGTGGTGTAGCTGTAAGGTAAAGTATTCCAATTTTATTTTATTAGACTAACTAGTCACACTGTCAAAACTTAACTTTTAATTATTACCTACAACGTTATACCTACAACGTTATTCATATTACAATTCGTCGCGTGTTATATTACAAATCTCATTTTTGTAGTGATCGTTAAAAATATCATCCCAAAATTTGAAAGCTTTCTTGTCAGGCCAAGGGTGTATTAATTTACTTTCTTTACCAATCAACATCAGGCTGTCGTCTTCTAAACTTATTGCCGGCCAATTGTACTTACTTGGTAGTAGCACTGGCGTAGGATCACCAAATTTTGCAAAATCGGACCACCATCTTGCCAATTGTTTTATCATAATTTTATTATTATCATTGGTGGCATTTTTTAACTTCACATAAGATTCCCACATGGGCTCACATTTCAATAGATAACATATTTCATCTCCGCTCGCTGCACCTTTGATGGGGATATTTGCTCCAGCTAGAGCAGTGCTTCTTGCCGCATTAAATATCCCTACGAAGTTAAACTTGTACATGAACATTTTGTTAGAGTTTAACTTCAAAAGAGTCTTAATAAACTTGAATATGGGGTATTTATAAAGGTCACAAGTATATCTTAAAAAATCGTTAATTGACGTTTCTGATATACCCTCCTTGAAATATTCGTTCTTTATCTTATTTGCAATTAGTTTATATCTTTTTGACGTATAATTGTAATGACAACCTTCAGAAAAAGGCACCATGAATTTAAAGATGCTGGAAAACATTTTCAAATAATCTGGATTGTGAATAAAAGGTATTATTTCTGTGATGCTCTCTTGGCTATTATATCCTACAAGCATAGGTACATTTATCTTGAACTTTGGAGTACGTCGAAAAAAGTCATCTGGATAGATCGTTATCAAAGACTTGTTTGATTTCGTTTCTATAGTAGGTGCAAATGGAACCAAGGGTCTCTGATAATTAGTAACATCAATGGTATTGTAAATCTTTTGTGTAGCTGATATAATTTTCTGAGTAGAAGCGCTTAATAGTTTCTTAACACCATTTTTAACCAGCTCCTGGGTAAGTCTGTCAAGTTCTAGACGAGCATTATGTGACATGAGTGAAGCAGAAAATAATCCCCCACTTTGAAGAATCATCTTTGAAAAGAGGTTTCGTGCCTTTGTGATCAGTAACCAGGACAGAAAGGTAGCTGCCGAGCCGCTGCCCATGACGGTCACTCTCTTTTTGTCGCCAGCAAAACTCTCTATATTTGTCCTTATCCATTTTAAAGCCATCACTATATCTTTCAATCCCATGTTAGCGTGTGAATCAGTTTCGTTAATTTTTACAAATCCGAGCGGTCCTATTCTATGCGTAATGGTAACAAATAAAACATCATTGTCTATGAGAAAGTCGGGGCCATGCATATGACTGAAACTTGAAGTAAATGCATATCCGTGAAACCATACTATAACCGGTTTTAAGTTATCTGTATTTGATTCCGGTAGTTGTGGCGTATATATATTAAGATAGAGGCAATCTTCGTTCCCGTACAGGGCGTGCTTGTGAACTATATGCAGTTGGGCGCATGCGCCATGGAACTCCAGCCTTGCGTCTAAGTAACCTTTCCATTTCTTCGGGGCAACGGGATCTTTGAACCTCAATTTTCTTATTGGGGGCTCGGCGTAAGGAACTCTATAAAACGCATAGAAATGCTTTCCTTTGAATACCGTTTTAGCCTCTGTACCAACAATTTTTCCTTGTTTTACATTTACGAAGACATCGCGCGACGTAATTCTAGAAATTAACGAAAATAATAAGAAAAACCACCCTCCACGCATTACTCAATTGTTGCGTAGGTTTTTCTGTAGTAAGTTATCTTGAATTTCTTATCAGGAGTTTGAAATTAAAATCACTGGGTTGTCAAATGTTTTGATTAAGTAAGAGTTTAAATTGTAGGTTAAAATAATCGTAAGTACCTACTTACAAGTTACGCGAGAGCAATGAATAATGAAACGCTTTGTATATTCAATAGGCAGAAGTGTGCAAATTATGTCCATTAGGTTTAAACATCAGATTCACCAAGATGGTTGGCTCACCGAATATGAACCTACTAACCTAAAAGAGTTGGGGAGACCGGGGATGAACATAACAATTTGCAGTTTTTGTGACGTATATTGCTTTGCTTTTTTTTTGTTTTAGTCCTATACATATTGTGCAGACATCCTTTACGCATATTTTAGTATAGAAAAACATGCGATATATCCATTGGTTTTGTAGAAAAAAAGGTTTCAGTGAGTGATGGAATTTGTTATAATCATCTCCAGGGGTAGGGTTGATTGTGACAACACTTATGATTGATTGTAACAGTGCCAATTAAAATAAAATAATTCGCTTTTCTATTTCAAATTATTATTTTTATTTAGTAAAAAACATAATTAGTATGTTGCCCCTCAATCAAATCCCCCTTAACATTGTCAGCCAGTTATAAACATGATTATATACGATCAACTGTATATATAATTATTATAACTTAATATTTAAGATGAACCAATTTTTTGAATATAAATGGGAATTTATATATATATAAGCTTAGAAGATGGTCTTCTAATATTTTCTTGCACCACTTTATTTCTAGTGATGTTTTAGTTAATATACCATTTACACTTGGTTAAACGATGTATATCGATATCGGTATAAAAGTAACGACTTGTTACTTTCATCCCTTGGCAACTAATTTTAAACTGATTATATGCCGCAAAAAAATTGAAGCTATTTAGAACGCATCGTTTTATTTCCCACAACTTGTAAACCGATAATAATGCTATAACATGAATATGAAATAAAAGCAAGAGTATTCTTCAAATTAATCCTAGCCAAGATTGAAAAAACTAGTAAATTTCTTACTTTTGGCGTATTTTTTGGAGACCACCCTCTGATACACATATCTGGCCGGCACAGCTTCCTAAGCTTTACTGAGATTTAGGGGGAGTAAAAATGGCGTCTATCACTCTTGCGTAGATTCGCACAGCTGACATAGTTTGACTTTAAAATGATTTGTTAAGTTCAATCCGTGTTACGTTTATACCTGGTCTCCCCTACCACCAAATGTATGGTTTTGCCATACGTAGAGTGATAAATATATCAATACGTTATTTGACTGATACCTACTACTTACTGATAGTCAAATCACTAATCAGCAACTTATATGAAACGTCAAAAACACTCTTGTTTTGTTAGTGTCATGTTGTCTGTTAGGGAACGGTTATGAAGCTTGTAGGGAGTGTAGTTAGTGAAGTCACAGCTTTCTATGTTCAAACAGCCACCTAATTTTGGGTTTTTCGTGAACTGTTAAGTACGAAAATAATTGCTAAACTTGACCGTTTAGATATCGCATTTTACCAAAAAAAATACCCTATTGCAGGTAGGTACATAGTTTGCTCACCGCTGGCGACTACTCGACCTTTATATAGCCATCAGCACGGCTGTGTCGCGACGAGATGGACTATTCGTCTCTTCCTAATTAGAATCCTTAGAAAGAGACGGATAGTCTATCTCGTCGCGACACAGCTCGCGGGCTGTCCCGTGATAACCGTCCACCCCCGTGGGGATGACCTAAAGAAAAGAATGAGAACAAAGTTCCCAATTTTTACCACTACGAGTTTACGAGTATGCACCCTCTCCTTCTCATTGCGTATTAGTTTGTGTTATAAATGTTCAAAACGCAGGTACTGAGTTGGCCGCTTCTTCGAATCTTCGTGGATTTAACGTTCACTGGTCTATTGTGTTTGTGTAGGTACTCTTCTCCTACTAAGGCAATTATTAATTTCCAGATTTTTATCGAATATTAGAGGTATCGAGCAGATAACGATTATGGACACAAAGAAAAACATAACAAAATTAATATTGCAAAGTAGCGATAAGGAGAAGAAGATAATAGAGAGAGGCTTGTTCGATGTGGTTATAGCTGGGCAGACCGCCCTGGCTAACTATACGTTCCAAACTGGCGGCGTGTACACAATCAATGTGTATGAAGATTCCAATGGAGTTTACGTACGTACAAGGTTTACCTATCTATCACATCTCGAAAAATGTCAGCTGATCAAAATTCCGAAAACGAATTGTTTTTTTTCGTTTGCCCAAAATTTCATTTTAAGTACATATATATTTTCTGTGGGCCGATTTTTAACCGTGTTATTTTAGTTACCAGTTGATTTCAAATCCCGATGATTATAATACCGTACAAACGTTAAACAATGTTTTTTTTTATCTCCGTGGGGTTAAAACTCCGTAACGTCATCAGATATTTCTAAAGACAATGTTTGTTTGACTACCTTCCATTTGTGTACTCCACGTGTACTCGTAACATGGTATCAAATAAATTATGACCCGCCCGCGAGTCGACGGTTCGCGTGGCTCCTACATTCTGCTCTGAGGGACACACACAAGGTAGCGAACGAACCTACCTGAGGAAAACAACTTTTGTTTAATAGGTACGCTCGTAATGCCCAGCGAGATTATTTTTGTTGTCTCACCTGTTGAGCAATTTTGATACGCCTGCGAGTCGACGTAGCCCTGCTTCGCGGGGCTCCTACTTTCCGCTCTGAGGGACACAAGGAAACGATTTAACGAAAGAACCTACGTGGGAGAAATACGAGACTTCTGTAATTAGACTTCAGTATATTTAGCGGTATAATAAAATTATGGAAAATGTGATAAAAAATTAATCATTGGTAATGAAACATATGCCATACAAAATATATGGATTGCAAAAATTCGCTAAGGCTAGATTTTGGCTATCCCCCCCCCCTGGATCGGCTACTGATTCTCGACCAATAACCATAAAATTAGAACCATTGCTAGGTGTAGGTAGTTACATAAGGGGTGTTAGTTACATATTCTATTTCAAAATGTTTTGTTGGTTAGAACTTAGTTAGTTTAGAGCCGAGCCGTAGAAAAACGTGAAGTTTGTATGCAAGTGGCGTCTCATTTCTCTGCTGCTGACTATAAATTCTCACAGAAAAAGTAGCAATTAACGTGTTCTTCCAGGTCGCAAAGAGCGTGATGATCACGCCAGCGAACAGCGTCCACATCCTATGGCTGGTGCCACAGTACGTGGTGATCACGATGGCCGAGGTGATGTTCTCGGTGACGGGGCTCGAGTTCTCGTTCACGCAGGCGCCGGCGAGCATGAAGTCGGTGCTGCAGGCCGTCTGGCTCCTCACCGTAGCCATTGGCAACTTGATTGTGGTGCTCATTGTTGAAGGGAATTTCTTGGACGCGCAGGTAATTATTCTTCGATCGTGATGAGTTTGGGAATGGAATAGGCTGTCAGTTCATGTAAACTTTGACGTGTTTATATTCTAATCGCGGTTTTATAGTAGGTATGTACGTAATTCAGTACCTATTTTAACGTTACGAAAGTAAGAGAACTGATCGAGTTCGAAATACAATAGGTACTACGTTTCGGACGCATTGGAGAATAATTGCTTTTCAGGGAGTCAAACTATCTAGGTTTAGGGTTAAAGATCATTTTATTCTCATTAAGAATTTTACAATTCACTTATTATGAGAACTTAAAATTAAAGAGATATGTTAAAAAGTATAAAAAGAGGGTACTTGTATACATAAAAAAACCGGACAAGTATATCTCTGTCAAACGTCGTCTAAAACAGTACATCAATATAAGAGAGAGACAGAGTTGTTCTTGTTGCGAGTTGAGTGCAGTTGGTAGAACTTTAAAGGTTGCCGCATACGTACCGATCATTCTGGCACCTTACCTATTATGCCTCTTTATAAGTTCATAACAAGAATGTTCATAAATCAAAATCTAATTTCGTGGTGAGGCGGTGCCGAATTGATATGTGAGCGACAACCTTTATTCAAGGCCCTATTTTGCCAATGGGATGGGAAAAAAGGCCTTGCTCATGTATATTACACGTGTAACGGTTTCTTCTGCAGTGGAAGGAGTTCTTCCTGTTCGCGGGGCTGATGGTGCTGGACATGCTGGTGTTCACGGCGATGGCGCTCCGCTACAAGTACGCGGAGCTGCGCACCAGCTCAGAGAATCTGGCCGTTGAGGAGATCAAAATGCGGCCCAAACCAGACTTGAACAAAGATACTAAACTTAATTAGTTTGTTACAATGATAATCTATACATAAATGTTTTGTTAACGATTTTCATCTTTGGATTTCGCATACCTACCTACTTAGTACTCGTAAATAAGTACTTACCTACTAAGTACCTACCTTGGTAATTGAAAAATTAGGCCTAAACCAGGTATTATTTTGTAATACGTCAAAGTTTGACAAAGAATCCTTCCCATTTATAATTAGACTAACACATCGTCCTATTCAAAAATGAACGCCCGTCCAAAACATAACATTATGTACAAGTTTATACGGTGGGTACCTATATAGATTTTTACTGCGCATATTCGACTAGCTGCAGCGCAGCACATTCGCGCACATATTGATTGTTGATGAATCGTTTTATACACTCGCAGGTGCGGACATGCGCTGCACTGTGCGTGGACCCTTATAACTATACTATAGATAGACATATAGGTATTGTATATAGGTACTGCGTAGGTTGTAGGTACTATTATCTATTCTGTGGTAAGTAATAGACATATTACATGCAAATTGTTCCACCGGTAAAAAGTATAGGTCATACCTGCATATACGTTTTTAGGGTTCCGGACCAAAAAGGTAAAAACGGAAGCCTTATGGTGCGACTCCGTCCGTCTGTCTGTCTGTCACAAAGTCAAATATCTCAGGAACTACTAATGCTATCGATTTGAAATTTGGAATAGTTGTAAACAAAGCTAATCCTCGTGTATGGAAACTTAAAAAAATTAATATATACTTTTGATTTGTGTAAAAAAGGGCGGATAAGAGGGGGGCAAAAATTCAAAGTCTAGTTAGTAGGCCAAGTGGGGTATCATATGAAAGGGCTTGAATTGTACATTCTAAAACAGTTTTTCTTTTTTTTTCTATAATGGTAAAATTTTGATTTATAAAGAAAAATGTTGAAAAAAATATCATTCCCCCCCTTATCTCCGAAGTTAACCAAGCGAAAAATTTGAAAATAATATAAATGATTAATATTAACGTGAATATTACCGGAAAAGTATAACGAGACCTCTATCTAGTGTAATTTTTTTTTATTCTTCAAAAATCATATGTTAATTTTGTTTGTAATTTAATACTTCTGTGTTTCATTTTTTTCCTTCAAATTCATATGAAAGTGTTCTGAAAGTACCTTCTAGCAAATAAAAAAAAGAATTATCGAAATTAATTCACTTGATAAAGAATTATCGCTGAAAAACCAACATACAGTAAGGGAAATGTATTAACGTATGTACCACCGTAGAACCCTATCGCAATAAGGTGACATACCACTCGAGTTTGAGTGACGGCGGCCTGTCAATTGCGACAGGGTTCTACGGTGGTACGTGAATGCATTTTAACTTACTGTAAGTACATACCGAGTTCCTTCCTTGGTCGCGCAAGTTAGTAACAAAATGCACCGATAAATGGCCCTGTAGGTGCTCATGACTTAATTACACTATGCGTTGTTAAGATTTTTCCAAAATTAATGGGTGGGGCAAGACGGGTGTGTTGTATGATATTTCGTACGGAACCCTCGGTGCGCGAGTCAGACTCGCACTTGACCGGTTTTTTTTAACAAAATACATATATGTAATTCTGACACGAACATGCTTATTCAAACTATCTTTAGGGGACTGAGGTACCCACACCCAGCATCGGATTCGGACTGTGGCTCACAGACTTGTAGCATAAGGAAAATAAAATACACATAAAATAAACGCTCTTCAGAAGCAAAACGTGGCTCGTTAAATGGCGTGAACACATTATACAATTGGTTTTGGGTAATTTGTGTGTTGTTCCCATCGAAGTGAGGGGCGAGGGCCGACCCCGGGCCCCGCTTGCGAGAATACAGGAGATCGCACGGGGCTGCTCAAACTTTGACACCGTGTTTTTTTATTCCGGATGAATTAAAAAAAATACATAGGTGACAGATTTATTTCAACCTCTATTTCAATTATTTCTCTGTGAAATCAACGTTACCCTTGTAAACTGTATTTATCTACATCCATATCATAATTTCCCTACAATATGTTCAGAATCAGAAACGATAAGCAAATGGCCTATTTATACGTATTAAGAAACCTGTATCTTTAGTTGCACCTTAATGTTTACAATAAATTAACGATATCGATACTTTAATTACATTAAAATTTCGAACATCTTCTTAAAAAAATAATCATATTTGGTTGTAATTATAAAAATAATCGATTTGTATTTTCATTTAATGTGAAATTCTTGTTCCATATGTAGGTACATATTTTTGAATCTAAATGTCAATGTCAGTAGTATCTACTAAGTAACTTTCGAAGAACAGAAAATAAAGTTTCCTACGTATTTTGATGTGAAAAAATGAGTAATGCCGGCGACGGCAGTGACGTTGAAATATGCGAGACACCGCCTGAAATCCGGGACTATATAAATATTACTATGCCTAGCAGTTCTGCTAAATTAAATCTCTGCTAAGTACTGCATCTGCAAAGAAAGTGCATTTTTTTCATTTTACCATACAAAGGATAGTTAATAATTATTATTATAAATAAAGTTTCAGCTTCTTATTATTTGTGTTTTATTCAAACTTAGGTTTTATGCCTACGAATAAGTTAATAGTGCCACTAACTTGAAAATGCAGGCCATATCTGTACATATTGTAAAAAACTTATGATATGCATGCATGTAGAAAAAGTTATGTATGCAACCGTACACCTTCGGCTCGTTTCATAAAACCACACTCGTGTATTGCCTCTCATTATGCATCAGTCACAAAAATAACTATTACATTATTTGAAATGATTTACAGTTCTGTTAACTGTTCGCCAATAACTATTTGACCATAAGGGCCTTTTCGCAGTAAACATCTGTTAAGCTACATTCAAGAATCTAATATTTCCAACTTTCTTCTCACAAAAATGCCTATTGCCAGTATTGCCTACTTAGCGGTTTCTTATAAATACTCCTTAAAATGTATTGAACCTATTACTTAGGTCACGACTGAATGAATGAATCTACTGTTATGTTTTCTCATGATGATACAGTTTGGGAAACAGTGTCATCAATTGAAATAAAAGGGCCTGCAGACGACTAGTTGATAATTGCGTATAATAAATGCTCAAAAACAACAAACAGACAAATACGGGTTGGGGTTGAATTCTTTAAGCGGGTCGCGATAAGTAGGTACCTACTTGAACACTGATTTTAGACTGGGAAAACTAGCTCATGTTACAGTGCCAGTGTATTCAGACATATCAAGTGTTTATTTATACACCCGTACGTATTAAGTGAATGAATAATATTACGGCCACTAATCTGGGACGCAACATGCGTGGATCTGGATACCCTCGCGGCGTCACGTCTTGCCGCAACCTCGCTGAGAGCAGGCGCAGCGGCTGAGGCAGCAAAGCGCCGCAATACGTGGGTCTCATAGACCAGCATGTGTTTACTGCATTTACAGTCGAGACTCTCGGCCCGTGGAGTCCAGATACCCACCAACTGGTCAGGACGTTGAGTCAAAAGCTCGTCCAGACCATTGGGGACCACAGAGCTGGCTCGTTCCTCACTCAACGGATCAGCATAGCGATCCAAATGGGGAACGCAACCAGCCTAATGGGGACCCTTCCGCAAGGGTCCGATCTGGGGGACATAAAAAAAGAAAAAGAAAGAAAAGAAGACATTTATTCACTACACAAAAGACACACAGAGATAAAGGGAGTAGACATACAATACAATTGACACATTTTAGAAGACCATCTTCTAAGCTTATATATATAAACATATTGTTGACATCAATTAGTTTTAGTCTGGTTTAATTGTAAAGTTTTTTTTTCTTTTTTTCGTTTCTGCAATGTGCCTCCACTCCTCTAGTTATACAATAAATATTTTTACAGTACACATGGTGTTACTTTCCCGCACTAGTGCGCAAATGAGCACTTTCCGTGCATATGTTGAAACTTTAAAGAGCCATATGTACTCTAAAACGTTGTACGATACACGTGCGAATAGGTAATTCGAATTTCCTATTTTCTGCACTTGTATCGTAAATAACTATTACCCATTAAAAAAATGCATACTTACCTAAATTGTATTTATCGCCCGAGTGCCGTTTAAAACAGTGCGCACTGTAAAAAAGACATTCCCGAGATACCGGCGTAATATTGTGAACTGGGTATCAAGGTTAGTGAATACTCGTATATAATTTTAGGAAGAATTTTAATGAATAAATATTTTGAAAACAAGTTTTGAAAGAAGTTCAACGTCCTCAAAATTACAAGGAGGGTTATTACAAGCCTTGTTATTACATCGAAAGGGTAGGTATTTGTGAAATGTCTCGCCACTTTAATGACAGTGTTCGGATGTAGTTCACGACACGGATTAATTAATTGTAGTTAGAAAAAAAATTGCAAAGTAGTTGGTACATGTTCCGGGCACTTGGGCCGCGAGGCGGCGCGACGAGCGGCGCGTGGCGCGCACGCGGCCGCCGCGAGCCGCCCCACGTGCGCTCTCCACGGATAATCCCCACCAGACCATATGCAGACAAATAAATAAATTAACCAAATCCAACCGTGGAAGTTAAAACGCGGTTACGAATGTTGGTTTAAGGCTTTTTAAATTAAATTAAGACCCATGTGAAAGTTGATTGAGGAAATATAAATCCAAAGTGATGTCAATCAAAGTAGGAATGTGGTGCATATTTTATAAAGTTGAGCTGACTTGCATTAGTGAACTAGGCGAAAACTACCGACAATGGGCTTTATAAAGGCTCTCATTATACTCTTAGGAAGGTAAGGAGGATGAGTTCATAATTATGTAGGTAAGTGTCACACGTTTGCTAGTAGAAATTGATCCCATCATCTGGTGAGCAATAAAAAAACAAGGTTATGAAGAGAGGTTAGTTTCTCTAACGAATTTTAGTATGCAAAACGACAACACGAGCATATTTTGTATTATTTATTCAAACTCATCATATCAGAACTGGAGGTTCAATATGATATTTTTCATCGGGTTAAGACTCTATCTCTTAAATCCGATACTGCCTTAAGTTCTCGTCTTTCTCCGGTGTTTCTTTCTCAAATATCATTAAATGGAGAACAAAGAAGGTGTTATTTGAAAACATATGACGAAGATGACAATGTCGGTCAAAGGGTTAGGGTGATTAATTTAACTATACCGACCTGACTAAAACCAAACGGAATTTTTTCCGTATTATTCCTATCTCAAAAGAAGCATAATACTAGAGTAGTTTCACGATTGATAAAATCACTACCCGCGCCCTGCGGTTGGCATTCGACAAAGCAATTAAAAGGGTCGCGTCACTCGTGAACACAGTTGTGCACACATGCGTTCAACAAGGCTCTTGGTATGTATCACACATAATTCAACCGACAAGAGATCTCACGCGAAAACTATCAAACATGTTCGTGCGGGGCGTGGTCGCGCGTGCCGCCGCGTGCCGGCCGCGTACCCGCGACAAATCAATTACTAGCCCGACTCCGTCACAGCTTCCAAAATTACCTACAAATTACATCTCTCGCCGAAATTGCCTGATAATTAATAGGTGCAGCACGTTTTGGCCCCGTACGGACCAGCATTTAGAGTATGATGAAGTTTTTGATGGATGTTAATTAGCCGTCGCCTAACTGGTTGGCTACTTGTTGGGCCTCTCCATTTTCTCGTTATGTGACCAAAACCGCATAGAATCTTTTTATTTTTAACATGCGACCTTAGATAGGCAAAAAAACAAAATTAAAACGAACAAGTTTATTTAAAACGACTAATAATAAATATTATTGGTCCCACATTGGTCCCAACATACCTATTTGGTGCAAAATGTTCTTGCCCGATATAACCCGGAACCTGAACTGAACTAAAACGAAGGCGTAAGAGAAAAGTATACATATATTGGAAGACGCAATACGTTGGAACACTTACCTAAAATGGCAACGGCAGATAGTTTGGTGTGGAAAAAAACTAGAATAATGAGAAGACCAAGAAGCGTTAACAATCAATCAAATGAGACTCGCTGCTGCGACACTGGATACGTTCTGCGGTCTGCGGTCAGATCAAATTGATTTTTTCAGACCGCAGAACGCATCCAGTGTGGCAAATCCTTTAAACCTCTCACAAATTGGCGCGGCCTGCGGTGGCGGTCAATAGTAAATTTGACAATAGGTAGCTGAGCTGTCAAGTTGACTATTGACCGTCAAGTTCTGGTTTCCTAGGATAGCGGTGCCGTCATATGCCGGCGAGATAGACTATCAGTCTCTTTCTAATTATAATACTTAGAAAGTGACGGATAGTCTATCTCGCCGGCATATGACGGCACCGCTATCCTAGGAAATCAGTGCTTTAGGGTTAATATCCATGACAGATGTGCGAACATGTGTTTCAATGGTTTCATATATTTGAGCAAGGTTTGTTTGACAACTAGGTGTTAAATATAGTATGGAAACGCAGTTTCGCGTATCTCTGGTGGATTTTCACATTTCATTACTATTTTTTTTTACTTTCAGTTACATATATTGAGTGCATCCCTAAAACCATATTTTTTTAGTAATTTCAATACAGAACTATGTATCGGCTAACAAAATACCCTCCAACTATCCCTCTATGTATCCTCCAACTTTTATTAAAATACACCTTATAGTTTTCGAGTAAAAGGCCTGTGACATACGGACAGATGGACATACATGACGAAACTATAACGGTTCCGTTTTTGCTATTTGGCTACGGAACCCTAAAAATGTATCCATTTAGACGCCTAGAAATAAAAAAAACTTTAATTAATCACATTTTTAAAGCACAGCTTACCTAACAAAGTTCAAGGTGAGTTTTATTGGTCATCATTAAAACACAACTTTAATTTCTAGAAATTGGGTGAACATAGATGAAAAATATATAGGTGTAAACACTAAAGGAGAGTGATATAAGTTAATCATATAGAAATTATAAAAGATGGTCTAATGGAAACACATAAAGATAAAAAAAAAAACAATTTTATAAGGTTTCTGTTTGGCAGAGATAGCAGATTTTTGAATAAGCTGCATCATTATGTTCGATTTAACGTGCGCTACGCCGTAGCGCGTAGCAGCGTTTTCCGCTGTGTAGTTAGGACCCAGCCGGCAATGTAATTTTCATACAACATTAGAACGGTTTCTATGCGGCTTGACTCGGACCCACACGTCTACCTAACTCAAGAAGTTAATTTAATGTATACTCGCAATAAAAAAACACTTTTTCGTCTACATGTATGGGTAGATATTGCCTGTCTGCGATTAGTACATCGTTAGGCAATCCATTGTTTCCCGGCCTTTAAGCTTTGCGTTCAGTAAAAGACACTATTTAGCGCAAATAAATTCTCCAAGACGGATTTAATGTATAGGTAGGTAGGTACATTTTCCTAACAGAAACATCTGCGGCATTGAAGTGGAAGGCTGTTGGAGTGTGGTTTATGGGAGCTGTCAGCAACACGCCTGCACTCGCCAATAGGAGGGAGCGCTGGGCATCGATCCAACGGGCTCCCTCCCACACTACATATTCTATACCGGCTCGTGGAAAAGAAAGTAACCAACTTTTGTGTTTTGTGTACAGTCAGGGTACGAAAACCTTCGTCAGTTATTAAATTCATTCCTTTATAAAGACATAGACTCTTAGTACCTTTTGAAAGCAAAGTACTAAGTAGACAAGTGCATATAAAATTATACTTACTTGATATGATCACAAATCACAAGGATCAAAATAGTTTACGCCTCTGAGATATATCTAGTATCGTATCAACATGAAACCTTTTTAATGACCTAGTCAAATAAACAACTTCGTAAGAGTTCCAATCAAATATAATTATATTTAATTGTCAGTGTCAATATTTTCTCTTGTAATTTAAAATTTTTTAACTATGACAAGGACAACAAATGATATATCTCTCTCTCTATCGCTCTTATTTCATTTAGTATTTGGCCATTTCGCTCCGTATGGGTATCATTATTTGACTTTTACTCTGGATGTTATTGTAAATGCTAACGTCAATGCGATATTTTTGTTTCGTTTGAAATGAAACGTTGGCAGGACTGATATCATTGCCTTGGTGCAAGCATATGTCGACATTAAGGTGACGAACTTTTTCTTACCCCAACTGTATTAACTTTAGTTTCCCTTTGCAAAAAAATCAGGAAGTTCAGAATTCGCTGAGCGCGACTATTAACATGTTTAGCCAAGACACTTGTGACTATTCCGGAAAACTTTGCATAAACAGTAATAGCTATAAATATTCGCCATCCACAATCCGCCCGTTGCCCGATAGTCCCAATAGCCCTTGCTGCAGCGCGCCGCTTCATGCTATCGGGTGACACCCATAAATACGTGATCCAGGATACCTACTTACCCGAGTCAAAATCTCCTGAACTCAATAAAATCTTTAAGAAAATATAAATTATCGTGCGATCATTTACAAGTTCTTTGTCGCAAGGGCACTTCACAACACATGTCACTACATGTTGTAAAGTGCCTTTGCGATCATCGTAATCTCATTGGTCTTTATGGATCCATCAAAAAATTACTTAGGCATCAAAGCTTTGGATGTGTACTGAGGAAAGACTGGATACTAACGCACACCAAAACTTCTCATTTCCTTATTACTGCTATAATTAATATAATCCGTAAGATAGCTAATTTTTGTATGGGAATTTTATAGTGAAGAAAAAAATATCTACTTATGTTATTACTAGCTTTTGCCCGCGGCTTCGCCCGCGTACTAAAAGTAATTTTAACCGTCTACAAAAAAGGTGCATCTCAGTTTGACCCGTAGTTCCAATTGAATTGCAATTTGGCACAAATACTTTCAAGAATTTTCATGTCCACAATGTTAAATTTCCAAATCGATGACATTTTCGTAATGAACGTCCAAAAAAACCATAAAAATTACACCCATATTGAAATTTAGACATTTCAACCCCATCGCACCCCAACAGGGGAGATGATATTTCACGTCAGCCACATTGGATTTTAAAATCGTTGTTATTTTCGTAATCAGCGACCATGCCCAACTAACATTTGGGTAATAGCTAAGGGTATTATTATAACCTTAACCTTTATAAGTGAGTTATAATGTTCTCAGTTATAACTAATAGTCTTATAAAGGAGTTAAGAAAAATAATTAAGTCCTAAAGCATTATAAGAGTGTTACTCAAAGCAATTACACTTAAGATGTTAAAGCTTTAACCTGTTTTTAACACTTAAACACTTACAAGAGTCTTAGCTACAGGCAGAGACTTTATAACAGAATTAAGTCTCTTGTAAGTATTGAAACTTTTTCTAACGCTTAAGGTGTTAGGCAGATACACTTTAAAGACACTGTAAGAGTGTTGTAAGTCAATAAGCGTTATAGTTGAGTTAACTAACGCCTAAAGCTTTAAGGTAATTCGCCATTGTTTTGGTGGACTCTAACCTACAAATTGATTAGGTTATTCAATATTTGACATCAAGACTCTTCATTATTTATGTTACTCTTGCCATTATATGGATGCCACTTAATTTATCATGCCACTGGTCAAGAAAGAAGAATAGAAAATGATAAAAACTTTAGATGTATATTTTAATGTTCATAAGTTTTATTAGAAATCTTTAATAAATCCTGGGCGCGTTAAAATTGAGATGGGAAACATGGTATACACTTACCGTAAAATCACAAGGGCAGACTGTTTTCACTTCATGTCACACACACTTCCAATTTAATTCACTTTCAATTAATACGACTCCATAGCTGTCAAATATTAATACCTATACTAACTATCTGCGCCATTTTGTCGGAAGACTATATTTGTCTCATAATTTTATGGGTAAAGAAAAGATTAAGATGCTCACTTTATACTGCGTAAGAGCTAGACTCTTATAAGGCTCTCAGCTAACACCTTAACCTGTAATTCGTGGGCCTCTTTCGTAGTTAAGGGTGTTAGAACACGCTATAAGACCTTTTTTACAGGCATTCTTAACACCTTAACACTTGGCTGGAACCGATATAAGAATGATATAAGGGTTATTTTAACGCTATGGTGCTAGTTGGGCAGCGATCCGATAAACCATAGAAACAATACCCATGTTGATTTTCAGACATTTTCACCATATTTCCCCCTTTTAGGGGTTGAATTCTCAAAAAACCTGAAACATGTGTTTACTCCTGTGAAGTTTCGAATGAAACACTCTTAATTTGTTTCCCCATACACCTTTAGACCCCCATTTCAACCGCTTAGGGGGTGAATTTTGAAAAATCCTTTCATAGTTTGACGACCGAATAGCCTAGTGGTTAGAGAACCTGACTATGAAGCTTGAGGTCCCGGGTTCGAACCCCGGTCGGGGCAGATATTTGTATGATGAATACGAATGTTTGTTCTCGAGTCTTGGATGTTTAATATCTATTTAAGTTTTTATTTATCTATATAAGTATTTTTATCCGTTGTCTAGTGCCCATAGTACAGGCTTTGTCTAGTTTGGGACTAGATCAATTGGTGTGAATTGTCCCACTATATTCATTATTTATATTCATTATTTATAGTGCACTCCTAGACCTTATAAGGAACCTACGTGCCAAATTTAGAATGTCTAGATCCAGCAGTTTGGGGTATGCGGTGATATGTCAGTCAGTCAGTCAGCCAGTTTCTTCTTTTATATAATTATCGGCTGTACATAGACTCTACATATCGACTACCTATCGACTGTAGATAACGACTCTACATATCAACTCTACAAATCGATTCTACATATCGAGTACATATCGACTATACATATCGACTCTATATATCGACTCTACATATCAGCCCTACATATCGACTCTACATATCGACACATAACGATTACATATCGACTACATATTGACTCTACATATCGACTCTACATATCTGGACCCCATATAAAATTTCACCCCCTCTTTTAAGGAGTAGGGTGCAGATTTCGAAAAAAAAGGGATGCACGATTTTTTTGTTAGTCACAAATAGTCCGCATACCGATTTTTAGCTTTCTATCTTGAAAATTGCGGAATGCTCCATACAAACTTCCACCCCCCATTTTAGGGAAGTGGGGGGTTAGAAAGAGACAAAAAGTAGCCTATGTCACTCTCCATCCCTTCGACTATCTCCACTTAAAAATCACGTCAATTCGTCGCCCCGTTTTGCCGTGAAAGACGGTCAAACAAACACACACATACACTTTCCCATTTATGATATTAGTATGGATGAGTTTTGCAGTAATTAGGTGATGCAATTGATTAGATTACATAAAAAAAAATTAAAGATCTTTGGGATTACATTAAGCAATCTAGGTAGTTCTAAAAACGTTCGTATGGAAAATTGACGATGGCGATCCACCTAATGGTACTCTACTTAAAATATTTTTCACATCTCATGCTCGAAAAGTGTGTCATATTAGGCTTAGCAAGCGGGGCTAAAGTGGTATATGTAGCCCCTAGGGAAAATATGTATAAATATTTATGATTTCTAAAACCTTTAATTTGACCAATCAAAACACTTCGATGTATTAAATCCACCAATCACCACTCTTTAAAAAACATTTGTATTTGCTATCAACTAACCAGATTACAGCGAATATTAAAAACAACCAATCAGAAACCAGAATTAATTTCAAATATCATGTGTTTTTTAGTCCCTAACTCACAATAATCATTAAAACAAAAACGCCTCTGGCCGTCAACGACGCGCCTGTAGACGGTCAGCCGGCCAATACACGGTGATTAAATACTGATGATCCACCATAGTTGTCTCTTTCTATAACTGCAATGAGAAAGAGACAGCGCGTGGATCGAGTGATAATACTTCACCGTGTATTGGACGCTTCAGAGGCGTTTATTCGTGGTGTCAATATTTTGTATCTGTGTCAAAGCAGTTTATTAAAAAAAGTATGCCGCCAAATCGAATAATCTTTGCGCCGTGGAATTTATTATTGATTGTGGATGGATAATTTTTGTTTTACTATTTTCTCGCAGTCGAAGTGAAAAGTAGAGTGTATAACTCGGGTCTAAAAGCCATATTACCCCTCGAAATATTTTCCCTCACTTCGCTCGGGAAAATAACCATCTCGTGGTAATATGGCTTATTTTAGCCCCTTGTCATACAATCTACTATACAATTGTTGTTCATTATACTTAATAGCAAACTTGGCCTAGCCTAAAAAATCATACTTACAACCAAAGTAATGGTAAACTATTGCCTCTAATAAGTAAGCACCTACTTTTCATCCTAGAAATAAATAATTTAAGCAGTGGCGGATCCAGGATTTTGGTTTGAGGGGGGAGAGGGGGGGGGGGGAGGGGGGAGGCTTGCAGATTAATAAGCAGATTGTAAGATTTCTCCCGGAAGGACTCAGATGGTTTGGATCCTCTACTGAATTAAGTGGCTAACTGAGACGATTAAGTGTCGTCCGCCTTGTTTTTTTTTAGTTTATTTAGAACACTAACAGTTACATAAATAAATATATATGGGGTACACATAGAGTACCAACAGACTGGAGACTGGAGGTCCTGGATATCTAGGAATAGATGAGAATATGCAGATGAATGGAGCCAAGAAGTGAGATAGTAAAATAATTTTTAATACAAATTCTGATAATCACAGGAAAATATAGAGTTAGAATCTAAACTAATTAGCAGTTACAGCCCTGTGCTCCCCGGTCGTCACAAACCCCGCCCCATTCTGCCCGTGACGGCGGCAGCTACACCCACCCAGGGGTCGTGCGCCGCTAATCTCAAACAAAAATAAAACTTTACCCGCGGGAGTAAGGACTCGGATGGCTTCAGCAGGTCCCCTACCCCTTGTTTGTCGCATAACGACGAAGCCAACCCCCTGTGCTATAAAATTCATTTACTCTATTCGCACAAGCTCATACCGTCCAACGCTGCCTGCGGACTCGAGTGTTTTCGTTCCTTATCAGTGGTTTTGTCATTGTGTAGATCGTCATAAAGTATGTCAGGCGCCAGAACGCAGATTGCGGATTCCTCAACGTCACCACCCTTAAGGTAAATTTCTTATTTATTTATTGTATTTCATCACAATATTTTTATTTTCTTATTATTACGTATTTCATTTAATTTATTAATTTTTGTTTTTGTAAATATTATGCTTTTGTCCAGTATTGTGAATAAGATTAAGAATTAAGTATTAAAACAAAAGAGACAAATACCTAATACGATAATAAAATTATACTGGTTATAAAAGTAGCAGCACACATTTTATCTATGTAATGTAGGTACCTATGAGTGGATTGCAAAAAAAATTTACATAGTTAAGAGCCTTAATCTAATTTACGATTTAACTTTTTACAGTTTCGTGACGGCAATTACCCATATATAAAATATATGGGTAATTGCCGTTATGAAACTGTAAAATATTAAATCATAGATTAGATTAAGGCTCTTAACTATGTACAATTTTTTTGCAATCTACTCATATATCAAACAATCTTACTATAAACAATTAAGTACTCGTAGTTACTGACATTGATCTGCCTATTATGCATTCGAGAATAGGTACCTACAGGACAAAAGTAGTATGTATATTATTTGTTTCTAATATTGTAATATTTAAGACACTAGGTGGGTACTTGAACAAATTCTGCAATAGCACCTCCGTTGTGTCACAAGGTTGAAGCAGCCCGATCAAATAGGTACCTAACCTATGGTTAACTACAGTTGAATATTTTCCCGCTGTGAAGGTGCGAATGCGACAATAAGTATCACTAAATTACACAGCATGAAAAACTAAATACTTATTGTATACTTAGGGGCTCTAGTATATTTAGTTGGCAATGATGTTTGAATTAAATTAACTTAATAATGTTCCTACCAAAATTACATATGAATGTAAATATCGCCAGCTTAACAATTTACAGGACACATGCATATATTTATGTAAAGTGCATTTGCGAAATACGACATCTTTAGCTATGATCAGAACATAGGTAATTTATATGTATAGATACCTAAACTGTTATCTTCAGGAAATACCAATTTTGTTCCTAATGTAGTCGTGAGTTCGTATTATTACACGCAACATGTAGTGTATTACAATAATCATATTGTATTTACCTTAGCGACAGCCGGCGAGTGGAGTACGCGGGTATGAAGTTCGCGTACGCGGACGGTTCGGACGACGAGCCACTGAACGCGGAGCTGCCGTCCTGCGTGTACGCGGCGGCGCGGGGCCGCCTGCAGCTCCCGCTCGCGGCCTACGTGCAGCACACCAGGCAACTGCACTCTGGTGAGTTGTCGTCGAGACAGCGACAGCCGGCGGGAGCGGGCATGAAGTTCGCGTACGTGGACGGCTCGGACGACGAGCCGCTGAACGCGGAGCTGCCGTCCTGCGTGTACGCGGCGGCGCGGGGCCGCCTGCAGCTCCCGCTCGCGGCCTACGTGCAGCACACCAGGCAACTGCACTCTGGTGAGTTGTCGTCAAGACAGCGACAGCCGGCGGGAGCGGGCATGAAGTTCGCGTACGTGGACGGCTCGGACGACGAGCCGCTGAACGCGGAGCTGCCGTCCTGCGTGTACGCGGCGGCGCGGGGCCGCCTGCTGCTCCCGCTCGCGGCCTACGTGCAGCACACCAGGCAACTGCACTCTGGTGAGTTGTCGTCGAGACAGCGACAGCCGGCGGGAGCGGGCATGAAGTTCGCGTACGTGGACGGCTCGGACGACGAGCCGCTGAACGCGGAGCTGCCGTCCTGCGTGTACGCGGCGGCGCGGGGCCGCCTGCAGCTCCCGCTCGCGGCCTACGTGCAGCACACCAGGCAACTGCACTCTGGTGAGTTGTCGTCGAGACAGCGACAGCCGGCGGGAGCGGGCATGAAGTTCGCGTACGTGGACGGCTCGGACGACGAGCCGCTGAACGCGGAGCTGCCGTCCTGCGTGTACGCGGCGGCGCGGGGCCGCCTGCAGCTCCCGCTCGCGGCCTACGTGCAGCACACCAGGCAACTGCACTCTGGTGAGTTGTCGTCGAGACAGCGACAGCCGGCGGGAGCGGGCATGAAGTTCGCGTACGTGGACGGCTCGGACGATGAGCCGCTGAACGCGGAGCTGCCGTCCTGCGTGTACGCGGCGGCGCGGGGCCGCCTGCAGCTCCCGCTCGCGGCCTACGTGCAGCACACCAGGCAACTGCACTCTGGTGAGTTGTCGTCGAGACAGCGACAGCCGGCGGGAGCGGGCATGAAGTTCGCGTACGCGGACGGCTCGAATGACGAGCCGCAGAACGCAGAGCTGCGTCCTGCTCCACAAGACGGCGCGCGAGCTCTCTCAATTTTTCTCGCATTAGTCTCGTATTAGTCGCGAGAAAATCGACAAAGCTCGCGCGCCGTCTTGTGATATCCGTGCAGGCAACTGCACTCTGGTGAGTTGTTGTCGAGACAGCGACAGCTGGCGGGAGCGGGAATGAAGTTCGCGTACGCGGAAGGCTCGGATGACGAGCGGCTCTTAGTTACATGTAGGTACCTACCTACCTACCTAAGGAGACAGTTTTCCGTGATTTATCAAACCCCGTAGGTATGGCTTAATTAGCTTAATCACAAGAGTCTCACAGCTAACTTCTAATTTTCGTCATCTAATTGAACTTTTGGAGTAGGTACCTACTTCATAAATAAGTATCAAATAAATAGATGGGTGGATTGCAAACAATTTGTACGAAGTTAAGGGCCTTAATGTAACATATTATGCTTTAACTTTTTTCCATTGTGTAACAAAAGTTACCCATATAAAATGTATGGGTAATTGCCGTTACGCAATGGAAAAAAGTTAAAGCGTAGATTAGATAAGGCTCTTAACTATGTACAATTAAGTCCCATTAAGATGCGATGTGTCGATGTTCGAGGTCGATTAAGAATACTAAAAGTTGTTTCGTAACCCAGGTAAATATCTGTATTGTTTGACAGAAGTCCTACTGGAGGCCTCAACGGAGCCCGAGTACCAGTGCGGCGGCTCCCCGTACCGCGTGCAGCGCGCGGCCGCGAACGTGCGCGAACGCCGACGGATGCTGAGGTCCGGCCCCAATGGGTACCCTTTTACTTGCACCTTTATGTTCAATGCTTTGTAATACCTAGCGCCAAACCGACCTTTGCCTAAAGGTTAATATCCCGATTGATTAAAATATGAAATAGGTACCCGTTAAAGTCATGTTTTGCAAATTATTTAGTTAGACGGTTCCATGATAACGATACCTATTCATTACAGATGGTTTGACGGTACCTACTCAAAAAGTCAGATTATGAGAGAGTAGCTAGCGATTAGTCTCAGCTCGTAATTTCCCAAAGTGAAAGTTTAATTTAATTTTCACTTAATTTTCAGCCGTTGCTACAAATTTCTAATACCTTATTATGCTGTTAAGTCATTCGTATCTATAAATACTCATACTTTATTGATAATAGAAATTACAAGTCAACATAATACGTACCGTATTAGAATAAGCTTAAATAATTAAAAATTTAACATAGTTATAAATTATATTATTTTGAGTCTAAAAACTCTTCAAACGTATAGAACGACCGCTCAACAAGCCATGCTTTGGGTTTATTTTTGAAACTGGCAAGACTATGGGCGTCTGTTATGCTCATTGGCAATTTATTATATACTGAAGGGCCCATAACGTGTATGGTTTTATCCGTTTGAGCAGCCTTCGAGGCACCATAGCCAGTTTGTGACTATAACACGTGACCCGATTGCTTCCATCCCCCCGTCTAGGATATTTGTCTAGGTTTTCCCTAGTGTAGACGGCTATTGGTGGTATTAAGAGGCTAGGCAAGGTAAGAATGCCTAAGTCTATGAAATATTGTTTAGCCGACTCATGCCATGGCACTCGCGCCATCGCTCTCACAGCTCGTTTTTGCAGCCGGAAAACACGCTGCCAGTCAGCCGCGCGTCCACATAGCTCGAGCCCGTACTGTATAAAAGCATGTAGTGGGAGGGTAGTAGCTAGTCTACCAATGGCGAAAGAAGCTCTTCCCATTTTACCACACAGGGAGTCAATATGAATACTTTGTTATTGTCATTTGCGCCAAGCAAATATTAAACGATTAAATTTA
This sequence comes from Epinotia nisella, assembly GCA_932294315.1. Classification (NCBI taxonomy): domain Eukaryota; kingdom Metazoa; phylum Arthropoda; class Insecta; order Lepidoptera; family Tortricidae; genus Epinotia; species Epinotia nisella. The sequence continues at coordinate 15,018,571 of OW028673.1, read as the reverse complement.
GACAGCTCATTACTAGTCATTAGACCAATCTAAAGTAAATTATGACTGAAACATTTTAGAAACTTGAGTGTTTAACATGTAACATTCCATTCAGAAACATTTATAAATATTTCTACTACTGAAATGTTTCATAGTTTAAGAAAATTATGAAATGCATCTGAAACTGTTGCCTAATCACAAGAAAATACTCTGCAATCTTATCGCGGGCGTAGGTAGACTGCCATTAACGCATACCTACTTAGTTACTTGGTGTTAGACCAAACAAGCGAACTAGCTTTCTTACAGGATAAGATCTGTAAACTTTGTTTCGGGAAAATTCTCCCGGAAGTGCCAAAAGTGAAATAAATGCTCGTTCGTTCGCTTGGTCTGCCGCCTTTAAAATTTCAACTAACATACATTATTATAGGCCGCACGTTTGTTTTAATTATACTTAGCGTTTAATTTCTGATATTGCTGTTTGCAGTACTGTTTTTGTAATTCTCTTGGCCATGACTTGCTAAATTGAAACGGCTCATATTAGTTACACAGTAAAGAAGTAAAGATAACTATTTAAATTACTTACACACGGGGCTATAAAACATCCCACCGAAACATATCGTGTAAAATTATTGCTAAGACTCCCTAGCTCAGCTTCGGCATTCAAAAAATATCTGAACGCAGGTAGCTACAAGCCTCCTAAATACTTCACAAAACTTAACTCTACCAGCCACTCTACGAATTTTACATCTTAACTTTCATTGGCACGCTTAGTACCTAAGATAAAAGTCTTGGCAAAATTTACATCATCATCATCATCATATCAGCCGAAAGACGTCCACTGCTGGACATAGGCCTCCCCCGAAGGGTACCAAATTGACCGGTCCTGCGCCACCCGCATCCAGCGCACTCCTGCGACCTTTACCAGGTCATCAGTCCACCTTGTGGGGGGCCTACCCCCACCGCGCCTTCTGGTACGTGGTCGCCACTCGAGAACCTTTCCGCCCCAACGGCCATCGGTTCTAGGTGCAATGTGCCTCGCCCACTGCCACTTAAGTTTAGCGATTCGAAATTTACATACTTACTAGATATCGTTCGATACATAATGTTACATTCGTTTCAATAGTGTGGCATTGCGACATTATATCCCTATCCCTACCTGCCCGTTAACAGCAGTGCTTTGCATAAAAATGTTGCTAAAACGCGGGTGTGACATTGTGTCTTTAGCAGTATAAACTCGGCGTTCGATGAACTGCGAGTGCACGTGCCAACATTCCCCTACGAGAAGCGGCTCAGCAAGATCGACACGCTGCGGCTCGCCATCGCCTACATCGCTCTACTCAGGGAGGTCAGTGTCCATGTCCTCCCGTCCCGTTCAGGTCTACTAGTCTCAGGGAGGTGGGTCGGTGCCCATGTCCGTCCAGTTCGGGTCTACTGGTGTGAGGGGGTCAGTGTTCATGACCAGCATCCGTATTGTTCAACGAATTGCGAGTGTACGTGCCGACGTTCCCCTACGAGAAGCGGCTCAGCAAGATCGACACGCTGCGGCTCGCCATCGCCTACATCGCTCTACTCAGGGAGGTCAGTGTCCATGTCCTCCCGTCCCGTTCAGGTCTACTAGTCTCAGGGAGGTGGGTCGGTGCCCATGTCCGTCCAGTTCGGGTCTACTGGTGTGAGGGGGTCAGTGTTCATGTCCAGCATCCGTATTGTTCAACGAATTGCGAGTGTACGTGCCGACGTTCCCCTACGAGAAGCGGCTCAGCAAGATCGACACGCTGCGGCTCGCCATCGCCTACATCGCTCTACTCAGGGAGGTCAGTGTCCATGTCCTCCCGTCCCGTTCAGGTCTACTAGTCTCAGGGAGGTGGGTCGGTGCCCATGTCCGTCCAGTTCGGGTCTACTGGTGTGAGGGGGTCAGTGTTCATGTCCAGCATCCGTATTGTTCAACGAATTGCGAGTGTACGTGCCGACGTTCCCCTACGAGAAGCGGCTCAGCAAGATCGACACGCTGTGGCTCGCCATCGCCTACATCGCTCTACTCAGGGAGGTCAGTATCCATGACCAGCATCCATCTCCATCGGGTCTACTAGTCCCAAGGAGGCCAGTGTCCATGTCCACCGTCGGTCCCGTTCGATTCTACTAATCTCAGGGAGGTCAGAATCCATGTCCAGCATCCATCCCGTTCGGGTCTACTAGTCACTTTTTGTCCGCGATATATGCGTCATTTATAGCACCGATCCTGTTCAAATAAGGCAAATAACACATCATGGACAGTTTCATTCAATTCCAGTGAATCAATCAGCCAGCGGTTCTGCTGTGAGGATTATCCTCGCCCAAAATCACAGTAAACCCAGCAGATTAAATACTTATCTACCGTAATTGAAAAGATGTTATTATAGTTTATGTTTTTAAATGTTACGCATTCTAAATTTTTGTTTCTCTTTCTTAGCATAAAACTGTACACAGTTTGTATAACATAAATATATGTAACAATAATTATTTTAGGTCCTGGACGCCGATTATGACCCATTAACGTACGTGGAGAAGTGCTTAAGGGGAGAAATAAAAGCAGACAGAGCACATTGGAATACCAGTGGTAAGTTTAAAAAAAACCGGTTAAGTGCGAGTCTGTCTCGCGCACCGAGGGTTCCGCACTAACTTGCATTCACGACCCCGCTGTATTTAAAAAAAATCTTAGTGCTACATTACTAATAACTTGCAACCTTTTAGAATCATTCTTTAGCAAGTGGACCAATTTCGATAATTCTTTTGTTATTTACAATAAGGTACTTACGGAATTCTTTCATCTGAATTTGAAAGAAAAAAAAATTAAACAAAAGTATTAAATTACGAATAAGGGTTCCGTTTTTATCTTTTTGGTCCGGAACCCTAAAAATGACTTACCTCTTTCTGTAATCGTTATTACTAATACTAATCATGAGGTAAACTTCCCAGTGTTTGATACCTTAATTCCTAATATTTGACACCAATTGATCCAAAGCTTTGGGTCGGTATCAAGAAGGTGCTGGGACTTTACCTTATACGTGTAATAGCGTGCGCATTCGTATCTAATCTTTGGCGAGAATGAGGTGTCGTTAGATTCGTTTCAATTCTGGAAGTGACAGTGATGGATGTTTGTGTTTAAGTAGAAGTTAGGTTTTAATTTTTTTTTTAGCTTTACATGGTACCTTTTTTTGTGTTCAGACCTGACGGCCCGGCTGTCGTGGATTAACTGGGAGAACCTCGGCGTGAACCCGCAACGCCGCAGCGTGCTTACGTCCCTCGCCCTAGGCTCGGACAACCTGCAGTACACGCATAACTAAGTTTTGCTCACAAACCCTGTAAAACTCGTATTTTTGTAAAGGTACTAAAGTCTAACGTTTTTGATTATGGATATCTGCTATTATATAAAAAAATAGATAAATAGTATATCTTCATATAGAAACGCTGTTACACACACAGTTTCTTTACCACTAGGTGTCATTTCGACCAACCAAGAATAGTGTATATTCTAAAGATTGAGAAGCCCATAACCTTGTCTAAAACCTCGAGATAAGTCCCTATTCCAGTTTAGCTGAAACAGGTCGATTGTCTGTTACAAGCGTTGGGCCTGAACCAATTCTAGTCATGAGTGCAAATATTTGCTGATATAGACGTATAAGGTATCTATAAATATTTTTTGGTGATTTTAAGCTTTATTGTTATTGTTGATTGTATAGGTAGGTATATTTTAAGTGTTTTTTTTTAAATACAAGTATCTTATCTGGATTTCATCGACGTTTTTCATTATGTGGGAGTTTTCCAAAAAAAGTGTACATAACTTTTTTTTCAATTACTTACCAATATTTTCGATTCTTGATACTCATAATCCTTAATATTACAAGGAAACAAGTGGCCAAAATATTCTATTCCAGATCGTCACATTTTTCTATGCCATCTTTTTTTATACTCATACCTATAAGTTAGGTACTGTGGCGTGACGCATCGGAAGAAAAAAAATATTTTTCTTGCATAAGGATCGATAGTATCAACGATTCTGAGTAAGAAGACCCAAAGAAATGCAATTCTGCAAAATATGTATATGTATATTTTTTTTGATAAACGCTCAGGTACACATACTCGTACCTCATTCCAGATAACATTACTTTTAACGGTTTGTCCGATAGGTACGGAACGGTCCGTCTGCGTTTCTTTGTTTATCTAGGATATCAAATTTTAATTATTTCTATCATTTACCAATTTACGTTCTTTACTTTCAGCCCTTAAAATGTATGTTCTTAAGAAAGCACGCACTGTATGTATACAGTCGAAATGTGTAAATATATTAATAATTATTAGGTATGTCTTTTTTTTAATCTGTACCTATTGATTTCAACAGTTGTTTTATTTTCAACTCCCCTTAGATGACCAATCAGTCATAGTTATTAGTACCTATTATGTATTTTAGGAGTTCAGTAGGTACATCAAAAGGAACTATTGTAAGTAAGAAGAAGAATAAAGAATCATCATTATCCGCCTAAGCATTGTGCCCTAAAGGACACCTAATCCCAAGATTCAGCATAGGCACTAGTTTTACGAAAGCGACTGCCATCTGCGCCTTCCAACCACTCGGGGAAAACTAGACCTTAAGAAAAATAAAGAAGAAGAATAAATTTATTTAGAAACATACAAGTCTTATATAGGTACTTAAATACACAAGGATATCCGGCAGGCCCCGAACCATAGTCCGTTTTTTTTAGGATTAGAAATACGGTAAACAAAGGAGCAGTCGTCGTCAACCTTTTCTGCTTGGGACATATTTGTAACATCTAATATTTTAGATGTTACGAAGTCCTTAACAGAACGAGAACTTAACAGGCCTATATTAGTTATTTTGTATTTTTCCTATCTAATATATAAAAAGTGCGTATTTCCACATCAACATATTATGTAAATAAAACAAGGTATGTAAGTACTATAATATAAAACATGTTTTTATTTTGATAGCCTTAATGAGCCTACTATCACAGAGCTCTGCTTTTAAGTACGATATAATATATGGTGATTACGCGATGGGGGTGCATCTAGCGGCGGCCGAGTCGAAAAATTAATATCGATAAACTATGTAATTTAATACAAGACCAGCAGAAATAAGAGTAGTTGAGGTGCTTCGTCAAAGAGAAAAAATTGATTGCACTCCTGCCACTTATTTAGGTACCTACCAATTCGTCACCTGAAGATGTTGTCATCAAACTCTCCAGCTCTCCAATTCATCCTTGCTGCAAAGTTCACACACCCACTTTTGTAAATGTTGACCCCATACGTTTCTCATTTGTTGTTAATGGACTCTGTTTCTGTCTCTTTGCTTTTGGTGAAGACAAAACGCTCATCAAGGGGGAGAACGAGTCGGTCTTTTTTGCAAGCCACTTGGGCCTGCCTCTGGTTGGTCCATCGCAGTCCGCACGCCACCACACACAGCGAAAAATAAAATCTTAATATTAATCAACAAATAGATACTCGTATAATAATCTCGTAATCTGAATTCAACAATTTGTTGATTACCAAGAAAACAAGAAAATGAACGTGATACGATTGATAATATTGACAATGACGACTGCGAAAAAAAGAAGATGTTTGGAACGAACCTCTTCTTCTGTAGGTTTTTTATTATGCAACCTGTCCAAAACTGAATAACGGAATTTAAAATAACAGAGTCAAAAAATAAATACTTTCAAAATAAATATGAGTGGATTGCAAAAAAATTGTACATAGTTAAGAGCCTTAATCTAATTTACGATTTAACTTTTTACAGTTTCGTGACGGCAATTACCCATATAAAATATATACCCATTACCCATATAAAGCCCGTTAAAGTTCCGTGTGACGTCAATTATACACACACTTTTTAGCATAGTGTGACGTCACGCGGAACTTTAACGGGCTATATATAGCCCTAACAAAAAAATACGCGTCCCATATTTTTTGATAATCTAACTGACAGACTAAATAGAATTATATATATTTTTTACCCTGGAAAGTACCCAATTAAATTACTAAAAAAAAAAAAATTTAAGAGTGCCTGAAAGTCAATTTTTTTTTTCATTGCAAGCCCACGTGTGCCACATCAATCGATAGGCCTTTCAAAATAAATATAAGGTTTCTCAGCAATTTTTTTTTGATTAAGAGAATAGAGTCGAAGATCCCGAATGTCACTAAAATTGTGTCCCCCCTCTAATTTTTGAATTTTATTTTAAAAATATGATAAAATTCTGCGACTAAATGTAGATGATCTCAGATGGCACGAATTGCCGAAAGTTTCCATATTCAGCTCTGAAGCGAGGTCTCAAAATTAGTTATTCGGCTATTTCGATGCATAATGCGATTCATTTGAAATTTGGTCGTGCTTATTTGGCTGAATATAATTTTAAATTAGAACTGCATTCGGTTTCATTCACGTGTGTTTTGTATGCTCTGTTGCTAACACCTCTGAACAGTTTATGGTTTAATTATTGTCCCTGCAGTTTTGCTTAACAAATACACCGGTGAAGCCGGGCTTCGCTAATAACCTCAATATCATTGGCCTTGTATATATATATGAAAAATGAATTGAACAGCGTCTTATGTTATCTAGTTGAGGGCCCTTTCGGATACACTTAAAAATTAAACGCTATGAATATTGTACGTCGAAATGAGCAAACTGTTGATGCTATACCTAGTTTTTTTTAATTTTTTCACCACAATGTACTGACAATACAAATTATCCTATTTTTTCGTAACTTGTGTTTGCGTAACGTTTCGCCTATGAATAAATGATTCTTATTATTATTAAGTATGTCTTTGCCGTATCTCGGGACCACGGAGTCCCATACCTTTGGAAGGTATGCGTGGGGCCGAGGCCAACAACAGCGCAGGGGCCCTTTAAGACAACAATAATCTAAAGCGAGGGATACACATGGCGGATACCATAACTGAGTGCACAACATGATGCAACCGGTGATGATCCTCGCCAGGTGAAAAGACTATTCGTCGCCTGTAATATGAATTAACGTAACCGCCAAAATGACGAAATTGAGTTATATATACAGTTCGACTGCAAATTTGATGCTCTGTCGACATCTGTTATTAAAATTTCGATATCTTGAAAAAAGGCCGAAATGCCGCACGATGCGAGTCAAATGTCGGGAATGCGGATGAGTAGGATTTAGAAATAAGTTTCTGTCAAAAATTTAATTTTTATAAAGCATATTATTGCCGACTGTACTTTTCTGTATACCGTCATCAACTACTCATTGAGATGATTCTAACGAGCCCAAACTCAACAGGTTACGTCGGTTAAGTACTGTATTCCCATAGCCACCTTCTGTCTTCATCATCAGATCAGCTTGATGGTACCATCATATTGAATTGTCATCCAAACTATACTAATATCCAAAGTTTCAGCTCAATCGGTTGAGGTTATCTGCTTCAAAATTGAGTTGAAGATTCCACCCGAACAAACATACATTCATACATATATACTCACCTCACCGATCAGCTACAAATATATCTTGACGTCGCGGTCCATAGTAACTAAGCGAAGGTAGCGGTCTAGTTTCGTTAGGCGTGACGGGTGAGGTGAGGTGAGGCGTATTAGCGCGTTCTGAGTAACAGCCATGTACCTACATATAAAAGTGATCATATCGCCACCGGTAGTCGACAATGATGTTGCAAACATACCTTGATCGAAGTGAAGTGGGTCGACGACTAAAGTGGTAATAGTGCTTCTACATTTCTAGAAGGTCAAGACAGTTCTATACCTACTCTGATAGCTGGTTTCAAAGGTTACCCCTATATACAAACTTGCGTTTCCCAAACACTAGGGCCTATGCACAGTATGGACACCGCGTTTTTTAAACATGCTGGCGTCGGCGTTTGTGTCGGTCGACTCACATGTATCGACACAATCGCGCGGCGTCGGCGTGTTTAAAAAACCGGCCAAGCGGACCACGCAAACCGAAGGGTTCCGCGCCTATTAAAAATGTCGTATCGTCACAGAAATCTTACGGCACTTACGTCTTTTTCTTTAAGGAAGGCAGTTTTTCAGCAATATCTTGAAAACCTTTGAACCGATCTTGTTCAAAACAATTTTCGGCGAATTAATTTAATAAGCCCTATGTCCATGATTTTTTTCATATTTTTTAAATACACCGTTCAAAAATTAGAGGGGGGGGGGGCAGAATTTTAGTGACTTTCGGGACGATTATCTCCGACTCTATCCATTTAATCAAAAAAAATGCTGAGAAACCTTATATTTATTTTAAGGACTTTTAAATCGGTTGATGTGCCACACGTGGCCTTACAATGAAACATTTTTTATTTATTTTAGTTTTATGTATGGAGTGCACGCCTAAAAAAATTTTTTTAGACATTTTAATTACAAAAATATGTAGCGGTTAACAAAATACACCTATCCTCAAAATTTTATTCAAATACACCTCATAGTTTTCAAGTAAAATGCCTGTGACATACGGACAGACGGACATGACGAAACTATAAGGGTTCCGTTTTACGGTACGGTACGGAACCCTAAAAACGCCGTAGGCCCTTACCTCTTTATTAATAGTATCGAAGTATAACCTATCCTCAAAATTTTATTCAAATACACCTCATAGTTTTCAAGTAAAATGCCTGTGACATACGGACAGACGGACATGACGAAACTATAAGGGTTCCGTTTGACGGTACGGTACGGAACCCTAAAAACGCCGTAGGCCCTTACCTCTTTATTAATAGTATCGAAGTATATTAGATTAGGTATCTTAGATAGGTACATTTGAACCGTAAAAAAACAAGTGGAATCTTGAAAAATGAATAAAAGGAAGGTATACATACAAGCAACGTGTTTATTGACGTTATTTGTATTTGATGTATCTAACAAATTGTAATTTACTTATATTTTAATGAAATATTTACATTTTATAGGAAAAACATTTGAGATAAAGTGATACAGAATCGGCCGTGTGGGGGTCCGGTTGCACCTGTGCTTCGTTCGACTTGCTTCTAACATGACACTTACGCTTAACACTATCACAAGAAATTATTATACATGTTTTCGTTTACGTACCTAACTATGGAAGCGTGGAAAGGAACTAAGGTCCCGTGACTAACTACTTTCGTTTTTGAAATTGTTACGCCACAAAATAGACAGAATGGCCCCTCCACATTCGCGCCCGAAATATGCGCGAACGCGTGAGTGGAGCCGACTCGCATATTTTTCGCGGGTTCTCTTTGTTAACCACTTTTTGTCGGTTTTTGGCCCGCGTCAAAGGGCCTGCGAACGCGAACACTTATTTTGTGACAATTGTGAACACTGCGAATGTGGAGCCAAGGAAGAGTTCAAGCGCGATTCTCGCCGCGATTCGCGCCCGCGAATGTGGAGGGGCCATTACACGGCTTCATACTAACTGGGTATTACGGCTAACCTCAGATATAGATATGTACCTACAGTCGACAGCAAAGACCTGAATGAGTAAGAGCCACGTAGCCGAGCGGTAAGGCACGTCACTTTCAATCTGGAAGTCGTGGGTTCGAACCCCAGCTCGTACCACTGGGTTTTTCAAAAACAGAAATACGCGAAAATACAATTTACGAAATATAATTTAAGTGGTTTTGGCGGAAACCGGTCTGATCCCAATATGGTCTAGTTTTCCCTCTGGGTTGGAAGGTCAAGTCAGATTGGCAGTCGCTTTCGTTAAACTAGTGCCTATGCCAAATCTTGGGATTAGGTGTCAAAGTGGGCCCCGGGCTCCTTCCTCCGTCGCGAATAACGCTAGAAGGATGAGGATGGACTGAGTAAGGTGCTAAAGTGTAAAGATCTTTGACATCGACTGTTTACATACCTACCTACATATTGTCCGATCAAACTTTCGCCAATAGTTAGCTTTTGATATAGAGCAAAGGGGAAAGTAAAGTCTTAAGATCGGCTTAATGTTAAAAATATGGATGCTAACATAAAAACTAAACAAGTAGGTCATAACATAAATGCATATTTAGGTATTCGAATTTACGACAATGCTTCATCAGTCTGTTCAGTATGAGACCACCAACAAATGTTTTACAATTTGGTTTTCGAAAGTATCAACGAAGAACATACAGATATTTTTTACCGACTTCAAACAAGGAGGAGGTTCGTTGGTTGGTTCCTCGATAACTCGACGACGGCTGGACCGATTTGGAAAATTCTTTTTTTGTTTGATTGGGTGTTCTTCCCAGGTGGTCCCATGGTCATCAGGTCAAGATCTGATGATGGGATCCTGGAGAAATCGAGGGAATTCTTGAAATTTTGTAAGCACACTTAAAAAGCGATTTGAGTACTGATTTGAAGTAGTTTTTAAAGTAAATTATTTAGTTAAATTATTGCAACGATACACGCGTAGCGGATCACGGATAGCGGTTTTATTTTAACCACGATCGTGGCAAACACGCTCGCATGCGGCCTGGCTGACGGTTGTGACTCCAGAGATGTCATAAGCGTTGCCGTCCCTTTATCGATACGAGGATATAGCATGTTGACAGCTAGAGACAATTGCAGTTACCTCACTCAGCACATCTCGGGACTCTACCTACTCACCGCCTAGAACATGACCTACATACCTACGGAAATGTGGCGAAAATTGTCTCCGAGTAGGGAATCCACTTAGCGGGTTTTTGGTGTTCATATTGTTAACACACTCATTGTTAGGAGTCCATATTGATACCAATATGGATCCCTAGCAGTGAGTGTGTTAACATTATTTCATACGTAAGTGAACGCACATGTGCGTAGCCGTGAGTAAAGGTTTTAACATTGAGTAAATTTTTCTAAAACTCCAAAAGAATAAAATATATAAAATAAAATAACTTCCAATAAACAATAAGACTAGGCGACTTATGACTTCACAAAAGAAGTATGAAAATAATTCTACTTTCAGCACCCTATTCTAAATATTTCACTATTATTTACAACATGTCTGTTGTATCTAAACAGATCACTCAAACGTACGAACTTCGTACACCGAAGCATTAAGCTATACACGGCACACGATGAGCGTATACTTATGGTCCGGTTCAATCTTTATCAATGTTGGACGAAATTAACAGAACAGTTTCAGAACTTCCCGGAAATGGCTTTTTCTGTGTAAAAGGCCTTGAATCTCATGTGTCTGTCTAGATTCCAATTTTAATCGATATCCTAACCGGGAAGAAACTATAGTCAGTTTTCAAATTCTGGTGCTAATGAAGCAACACATTTTATCTGGCGCTAAATTATCCAAATAACCCAAATGACGTCACATTATAATAATAGGTAATATAATATTTTATTTACCAAAATCTTGTACAAATTTATATTACCTACTATACATTTACTATTCTGTTAAACTAGACAAGTAATCATAATGTGACGCTGACACTTGTAATAGGTTTAAACCTGTGCTACAGGGATTCCATGTGACAAAAGAAAAGGTACTGACTAAAAACAAAGGCTTGTTAGTGATAACATAACACAAGAAAGTTAAGAGGTGAAAGGTTTTTGGAATACAGAAACAGTTTAAATTTAGAAACATACTTACTTCAAACAATTCGTGAATCAGTTTCGACTCTATCTCCAAGCTGTCAAGATTTAAGAGAAAAACCGTCTCTTGCAAAACTTTACCATAAAATAATTATCATGTAAGGCAGTTACAACTTCGTATTTATCATCATCATCATCACTACATCAGCCGAAACACTGCTGGACATAGGCCTCCTCCAAAGAGTGCCACAATGACCGGTCCTGCGCCATCCGCATTTAGCGGACTCCAGCGACCTTTACCAGGTCATCAGTCAACCTTGTGGGGGGCCTACCCACGCTGCGTACTTGTCAATCTGGGATAATCTCGTATATCAATATCAGTCATAAATTAGCAACGGAATATTCTTTAGCACTATTTTTTTTACCATTACATAGTCAATAAAAATTTTATGCTAAAATACTCTTATAAATCCACAGATTTCCTACTAAACCAACTAAATAATAATATTATAAAGCTCATGTTTGTTACTCAATTACGCATAAACGTCAGAACTGATTAAGATATCATTTGGCATAGAGATGCTTTAAACCAGGATTAAAAAATAGGATACTTTTATCCCAAAAACATTGGTTTCAATTAGGAATGAAAGTGAATACTGCCAGTTCACTTGGACTAAATTGCGGGTCCATACCAATTCACGTGTGTACACCTATGTACGGTTTCACGGCCAGTCCTCCGCGGAATCGTGGACGGTGTGCCACGCGAGCCCCGAGCCGGCGGGCGCGTGCCCCGACGGCAGCAGCACGTGCCGCACGAACGTCCTGCCCTGCGTCAGCCCGAGGAACAACCTCCAGTTCTTCCTCCTCCCAAAATCGTAAGGATTCCTGAACGAATCCCCCTGCGTTTTCCTTAGCGACGCGTTAATGTGGGCTTCCACGCTCGTTTCGCCTCTGCCCACGTTTTTCCCATGCATTATGGTTAACGTTCCGAGCGCGAACAGCACGGCCACGCATGTGAAAGCCATGAACATGACAGCTTTCCGTTTCCACGGGTGCGCTGCGATGCGCTGCGTTTCCGTGATGGGCGGGACCGGCAGCTCGTGCTCGCGCGGCGAGTTGATCGAGTCGTATTCCACTATCACCTTCACTGGGACCAGCACTCCGCTCTGGTTCATGCGGACCGGGTGCCCGACCAGGTCAGGGTCGTTGTGTGGAATGATTCCACCTATAAAGAAACAAAGAGTGTGTTCGTATAACTGTGAAGCACTGGAATAGATACAAAAGTTTCATTAAAACTTTAAGTAAACGCTACAAAATCTTCTTTTCAATATCAAGGAGAGTTAGTTAAAAAAATAACACAATATCGATTTCAACCGGGAGTGTTGCAAATAAATTTCCAAGCTTTTTGTTGCTACGTTTCGTATATGCAAAAACATATCACGTCTGTTTTTTATTCAATGACATTACCCAATTACAGCAGAGTTGTGAAAGATGGTTTAAATAGCAGTCAGCATCAAAAGAAGTCACGCGGACATTTCCCCGAAGCTCAAAATTCTCTACATATGACTCTCGTGTCTAGTGTATTAAGTAGATAATTTCGAGCGCGTTATTTCAAGTAGCTGCTTCAGACTGCACTTCCGCTGTTGACTGTACAAAACGCTGAATGCCTGTCCTAATTATACTCACCAGTGTCGTTAATCCATATGACTTGGTATCCCACATCAACGCCGGCGACGATGACGAAAGCGACGCCCGCGACCATGTACGCCATGTACAAGTAGAAGTGGCGCGCGTTGTAATAGCCCACGCAGTTGTTGAGCCACGGGCAGTGGTGGTCCATGGCGAGCACGCACCGGTCGCACACGGAGCAGTGGTGTGTGCGCGGCGGCTTCGGCGATATACACTTCTTGCAGATGCTTGCGGCTTCTGCTATCATCGAACCCTGGATATCGGGGAAGTCATGATAATTCACATTCAACTATTTTACATTTAAGAACATACGGGTCAAATAAAATAAAAAGAAACAACAGTGACAGAGTTTCTTACAAATAAATATTATAAATTGGACTCCTCATGCTAAGGAGATGCCCCACCATGGAATGGGTTTAACAATATAACAAAAAAAACCGGTCAAGTGCGAGTCTGACTCGCGCACCGAGGGTTCCGTACGAAATATCATACAACACACCCGTCTTGCCCCACCCATTAATTTTGGTAAAATCTTAACAACGCATAGTGAGTTAAGTCATGAGTACCTACAGCGCCATTTATCGGTGCATTTTGTTACCCACTTGCGCGACCAAGGAACTCGGTATGTATGTTGGTGTTTCAGCGATAATTCTTTATCAAGTGAATTAATTTCAATAATTCTTTTTACATTTGGTAGAAGGTACTTTAAGAACACTTTCATACGAATTTGAAGGAAAAAAATTAAACACAGATGTATTAAATTACAAACAAAATGAACATATGATTTTTGAGTAATAAAAAAAATTACGCTAGATAGAGGTCTAGTAATACTTTTCCGGTAATATTCACGTTAATATTAATCATATATATTATTTTAAAAAATTTCGCTTGGTTAACTTCGAAGATAAGAGGGGGGGAATGGTATTTTTTTTCAACATTTTTCTTTATAAATCAAAACTATACCATTGTAGAAAAAAAATTGAAAAACTGTGTTAGAATGTACAATTCAAGCCCTTTCATATGATACCCCACTTGGCCTACTAACTAGACTTTGCATTTTTGCCCCCCCCTCTTATCAGCCCTTTTTTATACAATTTAAAAGTATATATTAAAAAATTTCATTTTCCACGTGGGATTAGCGTTGTATAGAACTATTCCAAATTTCAAATTGTTAGCATTAGTAGTTCCTGAGATATTTGACTTTGTGACAGACAGACAGACGGACGGAGTCGCAGCACCATAATGGTTCCGTTTTTACCTTTTTGGTCCGGAACCCTAAAAACACGTGTTTAGAGGATTTGAATGGCCATAAAATCATAGTTTTAAAGAGTGACCCAGGAGAGGTAACTATGGCAACGAGCAACAAAAAATAGTTGATTGGCCCACGTAATAAACAATGACATGGAAGAGTAACTTAACAGTATAGATGCCGGCAGGAGACTTGAGGTGAATGATTACACACACAGCTACACAGAGTACTAATTGCAAAAAAGAGAATGAACGAATGAGTGAACGTAATTTAAGTGCTTGGTTACATAGTTACATTTTCTTAAAATATATCAATATAATTATTATTCCCATTTGATTTTTACGATTAGTATACCTATTAATTTATCCATATCTATCTTTTATTCATTCTGATACCTATTCATTTAATTAAAACTATGTTAAAAGGATAATGTTGCGTATATTATTGCGTATGTAAAGTTATATAATAATATTATAATCTGTTATTTCAACAAATTATTTTTAAAAAAATATATTGAACCTAAATAACTGCTCTGCTGTTTAACTTGCTATCGGTACAAAAAAGGAAACTTATTTCAAAATCACGCTGTCATTACTTGACATGTTGTTGTGTGCGTGACCTCAACTCTGGTGCTATACCTAAATATATCATCACTCCCAAGGTGAATTAATTTAAGTATTTAAACCCTAAGATGTAAACATAGCTAAGAACCGTCTCGATGGACTAGACTTCCGAGAGTACAGAATGGGGAATGGATGAAAATATCAGAAGTGCCTGATTATTTTTTTGGGGATAGTTATAACTTTCCTTAGCACCAGAAAAAAGTTTCAGATTATTCAGCTGCATCAATTTTTTTTTTAAATATTAACAGTTTCCTAACTTACGTTTTATTTGGGTTAAGGACGGTCACTAGATACTTTCCTTGATCCGTCTCATATTGCAAAAAAATATCTTAAATATCTGCGGTAAACTGACACGGGTATTGAATGACAAATATAGCTGCTGCAGCTGTCAATATCTTTGCCAGCGTCAGTTCAACACAGATATTTAAGATATGTTTTTTGTAATATGAGACGGATCGAGGAAAGTGCCGTCCTTGATCCAAAACGTAAGTGAGCAAACTGTTTATATTTTGCAAAAATAATTGACGCAGCAGAAAAATCTAAAACTTTTTATGGTGCTAAGGAAGGTTATTCCTATCACCAAAAAAATAATCAGGCACTTCTAAAATGTTCATCCATTCCCAATGACACATGTTGAACTTATAACACCCCTTGTTTTCGCCGGGCATAAAACTACAGTCCTTATGTTGCCGTGCCATGCCAGAGAACACTTTGTATGAAACTTACAAATTAATAAGATAATTACCTATACGCGATTAAGTCCCGTTTAGTAACAATAATGTGACTAACAATGTTCAAAAACATGTTTAAGGAGCAAAAAATTATTAAACATGTGTTTGTTTAATTTAATATCATGCTTTTATTATGTACATTGGCAATCGCTTTCGTAAAACTAGTGCCTTGTGTCAAATGTTGGGATTAGGTTCCAAAGCGGAAATTGGGGCTCGTTTAGACTACCGGGGAAAACATTAGGAGGATGATATGATTATTTATTTTAATTATGCTCTATGAAAATTTGATATAAAAACCACTCTACAAACATAACAATATGTAACAAGTCTTCTCTACTAAGTCAACTCACATCAGGCGGGTACCCAGGTGAAGTAGCCACACCCATGTAGTAGTGGAAAACAATATTGAGCAATAGCCAGTTGCCAAAAATGACCAGGAATACAGTTGTATATGGACATCGTTGCCACCAGTATGGAAGCCCAACCCAGTATGCTATCGCCACTACAGCACTGGTTAATACTGTTACGCAGAACACAAACACCTGAAACAAGCGTTCTCTTATTTAATATCTACACAATAAATGTTTTATGAAAGACAAAACAACTGATTATGTTCAGTTATTTCAAATTGAATGTATATTGTATTTGTAAAAGAAATACGTCTTCTGCTCTATTTCGGGATCTTTCACTGCTGGACAGGCTTCACCGTGCCCCACAGTGAGACAAATACTAATACACATGTGGCATATGGCATAATATTTGGGCTGATGACGATTGTGAAAAACTGAATTCTTATTATGTAACAACATAAACAAACACCTCTGTGCACAGTAGGAACACTATTTTCCATTAAACACTATTTATGCACTAAATCCAATATTTGTGTTTAGTTTAGTAATAATTGTTGTAAATTGAATTTTTGTACTTGTTTTGTGTTGTAAATATATATATAAATAAACTAGTAGCTATTAATATTTATGCTAATTAAAAAATATTATAATATTCAACAAAGAAGTCTTACCTTTCCCAAATAACTGGCAAAGTTGTCAACAAACCAAAAGATAGGTTCTAGCATAAAATCTACAGCATAGCTCTGAGACATGTGCTCATTGTATGTAAGGGAGCGAGCCGTCAGCACCAACTGCGAGTACTGCCAATATATATAATCCCTGTAAAAACAAACAAACACAGTGAAGTAATTTATATTGTCAAATTCACTACACTGTTTGTTTACATTTTTTCGTTTTCAACTGGTGCTTACTTTAGTGATTGAACTTGATTTCTTGTAACAGATCGGTGTAAGGCAATACCCCATTACATCCCCTCCCTAGTGACGTAATAACCTAAGCACCAGGGCCCTATTTTATAAACATTACAATCCTACAATTTTGTAAAAAAGTGACATATTTGTTAAGTTTCACTAACTAAAACTTAACAAATATGTCACTTTTATACAAAATTGTAGGATTGTAATGTTTATAAAATAGGGCCCTGATGGGGACCAAGTTGTTTGCGCTTGGGCCGCTTGGAGCGGTCATTGGTGTGTTGTTTGCCGTAGCAATCGATTGTTTTTAATAAACTTAATAGGTGAGTGGTATCCAACTACCTATTGGTAAAGTATACATTTTGAGTTGTTACCGTTCGATTTTTATTTTTTTTATAATTTCCAGATTGGATGGATGGAACAATAGTACATTGTTGTAGACTGTAGAGGCTAGAAAGTACGCAATAGATGGACGAGTTGGTTCGAGTACGAGTCCAGCTATTGCACTTTCGGCCGAGGCTTAACACAGTGCTTTTCACGCCTACTGCGAGGAAATTGCAAATAATAGGCATGATGACTCATGTTAAAATTGATAACATAGTGTTGCTAAACGGATAGTAAACCATCAAATTATTGTAATAAAGTATAAATTAAAAAATATATAATAAATATTATAAAAAGATATGAACCTTGAAGTATAAGAAAAAAGTTGATTTTTTATTTATTGTCTAGTGACTCATACTTTTGAATCAATCAGTATGAAGCGTTTGCGGGTGCGGCCAGCGAGGTCCATCTTTAACTCAATTTTTTGGGTATTTATGTTTTTTTATTGCAGTTGCTCCCATACAAACATTTGTTCCTCTTCAAAACCTGGTTCGAATGGCATCGGGAATTTTTTTTAGCCATCATGCCTATTATAAATATAAATCAAAATTAAGTACCTCATTAAAGATCATAATACTAAAAAGATCCATGACAAACTGATCACAAGCCTACCAATGATGGACGCTTCAATTGACAAAATACCGAAAACTGCAGTGTTCAGGAAAGACTATGACATATTATTAACAGAAGACTCGAAAGAGGGGCTAAACCAAACAGACCTTAGAATTTTCACAGACGGGTCAAAAACAAATACGGGAACGGGATGTGGAGTGTTCTCAGAGGATTTAAACATACACATATCCAAACCACTGGGTGAACAAAAGACGGTATTCCAGGCGGAATGTGTAGGGATAATTGAAGCCTGCAATACCATAAAGAAATGACAAGTCGAGGACACAAACATACAAATACTCTCAGACAGTAAATCGGTACTACAAGCACTGTGTAGTGACAACATCACATCTAGCTTGATATACGAATGCCACCAAAAACTCACAGAGGTGTGCGCAGATAGAAACAAAGTTACTATACAATGGATCAAGGGGCACAGTGGCTAAAGAGGAAACAATGCAGCGGATGAACTGGCCAGGAAAGGCTAAGAAACAACGGCATACGGACCGGAGCCAATCTTACCCCTGCCACAAAGCTACATATATAACAAACTGGACCAATACACTAAAGATACTGGGAGGAGATAGACACATGCAGACAGACCAAAGAGATTCTGTCGAAGTGCGACTACAAACTCACAACTGCACTAATGAAGACACACAGAAATCAACTACGCAAGATAGTATTTAGGAATGATAACCGGACACAACACCTTGAACAGACACCTCTATTATTTAGGTATCACAGACAGCCCCATGTGCAGAGCGTGCATGGAGGCATTAGAAACGACTAAACACATTCTACTGGATTGTAAGCAGGTAGAAGTATACAGGAAAAAGCACCTAGGGTCTCCCGACACACTATGAAACACAGTCAGTAATACTCAGGCATTCTTAAACTTTTAGAGGAGCTGGGGTGGTTAGAGTAGCGCCACCCTGCCGTTTCACGCAAAATAGGCACGTTGGATGTAGACTTGCGGAAAATGCCCAGTAAAACTAACTAAAAAAGAGCGCGGCCCCGCGAAGTGAAGAGGAGCAGAGCGCGACTGAGCGGGGCCCTGTGATTGGTCGAATCACTGTTCAAACTGTCCAACTATAACATTCTTGGACAGTTTGAATTCATAGATGGCCTGTTCGTGCAACGTCCAACTAGCCCAGCTTTGAAGCCTGTATTCTGACCATCTTTTGCCACATTGCCGAGCAGTGGCGTGAAAAATTATTTTATTTTATTTATTTGAACTAGTTAAGTTTAAGTTGAAAACTAATCATAGCAATGAGAATAGCTTGTACGAACGACATATGACTTGACACTATATACAAGGGTCTATCAATATCCGTACATTTTATTAATGTTACAAATAATGAATCCATAATATTTTTGAAGTGGTTAAAACTAACTCTGCGCTATTCGTAAAGATATCAGATGTATTTAAACATAGCACATGTCGCAGTCATAACCTTTGTTCTGTATCTTCACGTACTGCACTGATGCAAAAGAGTGTTGTCTGCATAGCACCCAAATTTATAAATATAATACCCCTAGCTTTAAGAATGTTGCCTTCACAGGGATTTAAAAATAAGTCCTATTATAATTTCATTTAGTAGGTAAATCTGATATAAAATTGGTTATTTAATTGGATTGAATTTATTAATGTATTCCTGTATTATTTGTCATTTCACATTTTATTTATAATGATGGACCAAGTTTCCTATTTTTTCTTCTTTTTGTTATGTTTTTAGTGCATTTAATATTAACTTACATTATTATAAGTTTAGTAATTAATCATGCTACTGATTTTGTACGCCTACAGGCAAAACATAGTGTTCCACAACCCATTTAATCCACCAATGTATCGCACCTATGTTTACAAATAAATCACTATGACTATGACTATAAACTTACTTGATGCTTGGGACGATTTCTCGCCATCTCACCCTCCATGTTATGACTGCCATATTTTATAAAGGTGCCTAAAACACATAATGCGTATGCATAAGCTAAAAAGAAAATTCCTAATTAATTAAATGATAGCTCCGTAAATATCTACATGTTCCTACCGGTTTTTTCCGCCGCGACTACGGTATGATAGCATCGAATTAACTAAAAACGATAAATAGTTAAGAGTAGTACCATTTCATGGACTCCTTGACAATTCGACCATAATTATTGTTGAATTTTTACAATAAAAGGAAAAAGTTTAAATACTACACAGTCTACGGCCCCGCTACTACATCATTTCCATACAAGTAGAAATATAAAATAAAATACAATCTGTCATGTTAATGTTAAGGAAGTGTCAAAATGTAGTATTGTTTCTGGTACAGCCATGGATACTTGTTTTTTAGCCAAGCTTTTATCTGAGGGCCTACCGCGAAACGATTTTCGTTTTCGTTCGTGTATCTCCATCTCTGTCGCACTTGCCAGTTCGAGCGACAGAGACGGAGATACACGAACGAAAACGAAAATCATTTCGCGGTAGGCCCTCTGAAGACGATGGTCCTAGCGTAGCGGATTGCATGCAGCATGGACCTATAATAGTCAGGACAAGCTATGGTAATTATAATACAAATCTCCATAAGTGTGACGGAAAAGGATATATCATTCGTAGTCCTTATCATAGTTCCACTTTTTTATTTGCCGCAACTATGGACCTGTGGCAGCCGAGCAGCCGACCGACCTTTCAGGCCCTAGTAAATAAAGTAGATTTTTCCCCCTCGAAAGACCGTACAGGGTGTGCGTCGGTTTCTCGGTATGATAAATTATTATAGCCGATTTATACCTCAGCTGCCTTGATTGACGCTGTAACTGCTATTAACGGTAAAGGTGCTAAGCCATTCATATGGACACCTGAACTCCTAGAGCATTTTGAAGCATGTAAGTCAAGCCTTTTGTCCCGCATCGCAACATACGACGGCGTACAAAAGGATGATACCTTCATGAGTGTATTCAAAGAAGAATACCTCATAAAGATATCCTCGCTCCAGGTTCTATGGAATGTAACTTTCAAATGTATAACTTATCTATTGATATGAAATATCTGCTTCGCGATTATAGTATGTAATATTATGTGTAATAAATTGATATTAAGACCATTAATTTGTAGTTTATATATTTAACTAAGAATCTTTAATAGGAATGTTGATCAGATTGTTGGATCAGCTGTCTTACCTTATAATTTTGTGTGTTCCTTGATCTGGCACCATTTGCTGATCCCATGTATAGCGACCATACATGACCATACATAACTGGAGTAGCCTTTCAGTAGGTAACTTACCCCCCTGTAAAAAACCTTGCACAATGTGCAAAAAAATCATACAAAGACAATTTCACAATCGATCACAATATCGCCTCGCAAGAAAACACTGATCATAAAAATGCCCGCATGTTGCTGTAAGCACTTGATATTATATTTTATCAATTTAAATCTTGACAATGCATACCTACTCTCATCAAAATAATTACGAGTAAGAACTAAAGGTATTCGTCACATAATTGATAATTATCAAGTATGTAGGTAAGTCACTACGGTAACACAATAAACAATGGCGAATGATCCCGTTCCTAAGTGGGTGTGTGATCGAAAATGAGATCACCTATGTATCTCTATAGTTATATTAGGTATATACAATGTGATACTTGCACCAAGTTCCGTGGTCCTAAAACATGCAGATGATATATAAAGTCGTGGGCATAAATAAATGAGCAACCCTAAGTATGCCCAAAACAATAAAGTCGTCACGGTTCACCAATTAACAAGTTGTCGCAAACCGGCGAAATTACCCTAAATAGATTGTAAAATCTCCCATAGGTTCCAGCCGTGCTAGCATAACTTGACTCTCTACTCTACTCGCGCGCGTGATAGACTATCTGTCACTTTTTGACAGCATTAATCAGAAAGTGACGGACAGTCTATCTCGCGCGCGAGTAGAGTCAACAGACAAGTTATGCTAGCAGGGCTGGGGTAGGCTTTACGCATAGAATTATGGTTTACGCTAACTACTAGGGTCATTGCGCCGATTGGCAATCACTTAGATGAATCGGTGAAATGAAAATATATCTTCTCGTTTCGTAGATTCCTATTCTTGTACTACAAAAACATTAGCCGTCTGTTTGTTTGGCTCTAGAAACGGTATTATATTTAATTGAAGAAACCATGTCAGTAGGTGTTCGCTCAATGAAGATTGCTTAACCGGCATAATGACCATACAACTAGAAATTGAAGCGCGAGTAGATTTTCAGGTCTTTAACAACGGAAATAGGGGACTACCGCGGCTCGTAATTAAAGTTTTGTATGAACCACGGGCTCCCTAGCCCGATTTTATGATACACACAGTTTGACTTATTTATGATTAGACAGTTTATGAGAAAAAAACGGGTTGGACGACTAGTATAAATAGACATATTATAGTAGTCGCTCTATTACTTTCGACTGTTAGTTTAAGGTGCTTTAAGTTTTGACCTGACTGCTCATGCTTAGATTAAAAGGGAAATAAAAACCAACTTTCAGAATATGCAAATTACTTTAATAAATAAAAATGTTTTATTTATTATCACAACTTTACTGATAACGTGACTACAGTCCGCTTGAGATTTTTCCAGATGAGCTTCATCACTATAACTTCCAAGGAAGTCGCTAGTAATGAAAGTGTTTTCAGAAGGTCTCCACATTCGCCCAATAATCACACGGAAATGCACCATTTCTACGGATAACATACGGGTTAATGCGTCCGTATCTTTTACATCTGCCATGAACTAAATCCCTTATAAATATCACTTGCGTAAAACATGTTAGGTGCGTTGAAATAGTGCAATACTCGTATTTTCCGCCAACTAACAAAAAAAAGTAAGTCTTTGAAAAAGCTCTTTGCAATTATCTCGAGCTCGAACGAAATCGTTAAATTTGCGATGCAATCTCAGGTAAAACAGGACCTAATCTTGATAAACAACATGTAGGTACTGTAATCGGTGTTTCGTTATTAGTTTGTGGAGGCGCGCGTCGTAAGAATATAATCGTACCGTGATTTTATAAAGATTCGTCAGACCTCATGTCAGCAACTATTATAATGTGAAAGAATGTAGGTACAGAGTTACTTAAATTTGATCTGACATTTGGTTTAACGCATTTTTATAAAACCGGACCTAAAACTAAATTATACAGATATCAAGAACATGTAGGGTTATGCTCCAAGGGAAACCTATCTGCGAAATATGAGGTTGTTTAATGTTCTATGGTGTGGTATTACAATTTATATTTGCAACCTCATTGATTCGTAGTATTTGTTGGTATTCATTTTTGGACCTCACATTTCACCGACAATTTTAAGGTTTTTATAATGCAGATTATTTGGGTCGTTAACTCACGGCGCATCAATGTTGTTGCTGTGCTGTGTACATTCACAGGAAGGTTTTCTTTTTGGCACTATCGCCGTCAAGTCAAAGTATGTTTACACTTTATGTATCCATTGTAATAAAGCGTAAATTGAAAGTAAACGTATCTTTGACTTCGACTGTAAGTAACAATAATTTGGATAATATTACATAATGTTTAATCAATAAATTATTAAAATTAAAAACGTTACGCTCAAAAAATGGAACTAAAGGCTTTTCCAGTTCTAAAACCTCATATGTAGAGGAATTGATCTACACCCATTTGCCCAGATTGTGCGTCATGCGCGCTGAAAGAGCGTTGTTAAGTATGCAGTATTATAATACCGTAAAATGCCGCAACATTGCACGGAAATTTAGGTTTTTTAAGAATATCTCTTAAAGGATACGTTGTCTATGCCGTTATATGTAATGACTAATGACACCCTAATTTGAACATAACTCCACATTTTTTACGGTGTGTAATATGCCTTAAGATCTTTATTTGGTTTTCAGAAACCGTCAAAGTTGTAGGCAAAGTTGAAGCCAAAAACTGCAACATTGCTTAGACCAATTTAAGGAAACTCATTTGAGCTATTTCATGACGGATCTGCATTTTCAACCTGAAACAACAGTTCTATCAATATCGGAATGTTAATTTAAGACGTTAATAAACCATTTAGCAGGTAAGCAAAGTTGTGTAGGGTTCTATAGCATTTTTTTTCCATACAACTTTTTGAGCATAGTCCGGGTTGTGCCAAGAAGAAAACCAATAATATATATTTCTTTCTAATAGCAGAATGTTTGCTTCAATTAGAGTGTCTGTTTAGGATGAAATAAAAACCGCAAATTACTTAATAACATCTTAATTAATTATTAGATACAGAAAAAAATGATAATATCAGTACTATTTATTACGTACCTAATCGAAGTGACAACCCTAACCTTAGGTAACTCTGTTTTGCGTCATTCGAGCTAAATAACAACACATTTTGAAGAAGACACAATTCAAACAATGAGATTGAAACACTAACAAAGCGCTCATTTCCAATATTATCAGTATTATCACTATAAAAAGTTTGACGGTTTGTTCGAGACTGGTCGGAAAATGGTTAGTGTTGCCGCAAAAACATATATTGAAATGGGTTGCCAGTTAAATGGAACTTTTGCTACCATTATTGCAACTAAGAAATAAATGGTAGTTTGGTAGATAAAAAAGTTAGTCAGTTTTAAAAAAAGTTGCAGCATTTTACGATATTTTTAGAATTATTGACCATAAGTAATGTTTCCATTAAAGTATCTAATCGGTAAAAAAAAAGTATTAGTACAACCTTAGTACGAGCGCAATATCGGAAGAGTTCTGAGATGTTGATTTCACGACTGATTATTGTTACCTACTATGCGAAACGGCCAAACACAACACCTTAACGCACATACATGAAGAGGACCTGTATAGTTATAGTTTCCTACGTAAATGAATACAAAGATCCGAACATCAAGGTAAGCTACTGAAATACTTATCTATAGTAAAAACGTGAAAAATACGCTTATGAGACAGTTAAGAAGTCATAGAAAAGGGTTCACATTAAAATGTCGTTTTATATCGACATTAACATCACAGCGATTCATCAGCTTTGTTGAACTCCTAGTTAGTATCCTACTAGTAGGTACTAATCATTACATTAACTCTAATCTAAAATGTTCCGAGATTACCCACAGAAATATCTGTCGAGCATTGAGATCAAAGCTGCCTATTTTACGAAAGAATGTAACCATGTTTTGACCGATACATGTACTTTATCTACTCACTGGAATTATTCATTTCAGTCATCATAAAAAAAAAACATTTTCATCTTGAAATGATTATAACAAAAAAATGGTCTCCAGATCTAAAAAACATGATATCTTCTATGATGCTTGTTAAATCAGTAATCACCCCCCTCCATTATAAATCATTTGACATATTTGTATGTTAAACAAAAATTATATTATGTCAAATGTAACCATGTTTTGACCGATACATATACTTTATCTACTCACTGGAATTATTAACTTCAGTCATCATTAAAAAAAAAACATTTTCATCTTGAAATGATTATAAAAAAAAATGGTATCTTCTATGATGCTTGTTAAATCAGTAATCACCCCCCTCCATTATAAATCATTTGATTTATTTGTATGTTGAACAAAAATTATATTATGTCAAAGCCGACTATTTTACAAACGAATGTAACCATGTTTTGACCGATACATGTACTTTATCTACTCACTGGAATTATTCATTTCAGTCATCATAAAAAAAAACATAATTTTCATCTTGAAATGATTATAACAAAAAAATGGTCTCCAGACCTAAAAAAAATGGTATCTTCTATAATGCTTGTTAAATCAGTAATCACCCTCCTCCATTATAAATTATTTGACATATTTGTATGTTGAACAAAAATTATATTAAGTATGTCAAAGCTGACTATTTTACAAACGAATATAACCATGTTTTGACCGATACATATAGATATTATTTATCTACTCGCTGGAATTATTAATTTTTGTTCAACATACAAAATCGACATTTTCATCTATAAAAAATTATAACGAAAAAATGGTCTCCAGAGACCTAAAAAAAAAGAAATTGGTATCTTCCATGACGCTTGTTAAATCAGTAATCGCCCCCCTCCATTATAAATCATTTGGCATATTTGTATGTTGAAAAAACTTTTATTTATATGTAGTTAAATAGTTTATCTATCGTCGTTGTCGTCGACGAGATCGTCCCAGTAACTGGGAAAACCTGGAGCCGTAGCATGGTTGGCCTTGTCACGCGATAGGTGATAGGATAGAGCGTGCGTCACTGGCTGGCACCGTTCGATAGAACGAGACGACGCTCTTATCTTGTCACTTGTCGCGTGATAAGGCCAACCATGCTACGGCTTCTGGACGAGACTTGCAATGGACAGAGATAATTGAAAAATGTTGCAGGAGGTCTTTTTATGTTTATCAATCGGCAAAAACAGGTTAAGGCAGAGAACTGTTAACAGAAAAGTCAGGTACTTTGTTTTTCTGCAGATAATTTCAGGATACTATACCCAATTCAAGAATATACTTTCGAGTCTTGCACGGCAACCCAGTGGTCTGGCGCTTTAGCGCGACATAATAAACATATACTAATTCTAACCACTACTAGACATCATTCAATTATACAAATCTTACTAGGGCTCATGTCTCAAGTAACACGAAATGTATTGCATTTTAAAATTGCCATTATAATTAATTAATATGCACGTATCGATCACACGTTGGGCATGATTGTCTCGGCTTAACTACTTTTCAGACAGGCATTCGAAAAATAACAATCGAATGTCAATCTTAGGGTGGTATTCCACTTGTTGTGCATTTGCGTCTCACAAATTTACTTAAAAAAGTGAGAAATGCAATAATGCACGTTGGACAAAGTACAATTGGAATACTACCCTTACACATTCATACGCGTATTAGAGGTAGTATGTGATGGATATCTACTGCCTCTGCCTGAAAGAGGGTATTTTGTACTTACAAAATATGGCTAGTCAGCTTGCCTGCGTATTCTGGAAACCGTTTTGTATCAATGACAAAAATAACCCATGGTTAGACCAGAAATAAGATTTGCGACACTTTATACAATACTATTCCACACTTTCTACTAGTTGTTCATTCTAAATTTGACACCCTGGTACATTTTGGTCACGTTATATATAGTGCGGTTGCCAGTAGGAGGAGTAGCTTCGTAACTAAGTTGACTTCAGTAACCGTAAGGTTAGCAAGGGCGTAGCGGGGTACGGGGATACTGAAGAAGCAACTGTTCCATTGCTTGTGCAGCATATATCTAGGTACATCCTTGTTTTTTCTCCGCCTGCCTCCCCTTAACAGAATCCTGGCTACGCCCTTGACGGTTAGCCTTATGGGGACTAACTACATGACTATAACTACGTACACTTAACAGATATAAGGCAATAATATACTAAATCCTCCGTTGTGGCGTCATATGATGATCACACGACAACGAGAAATTAAAATTTTAACAAGATACTAAACACACTAGTAAGTTAACCGTTTATCTTTATACAAGTGGAATTCTAAGAGAAGTTATACCTTATACTCGTATTATATACAAATCAATCAATATATCTTCAATAAAAATAAAAACTTCTTACACAGAGGGAACAACCAAAGGCTTTAAATGCAAATATTATTCAACGACTCGTGTTTAAAACCTTGATGTAACCAAAAATAGTATTCTTTTATAGCATTACCTTTGTATTGAAACTAAATAATTAAACCTTAACTATTATTTATTTATTTTATAACCTTAACTATAAACAGTCTTACAATGGAAATACGAACAAGAAGTGTCATCTTGAATATAATTCTAACAACCAGTTTCCATTGGGCACTAATAATATTACACACATTCACAAGACTATATTTGACAGAGATTTTAAAAGAATGAATCGGAAGTAAGAGAAAGAAACGGAAAGTCCAAGAAAAAGTTTGAATGTGATTTAAAATACCAAGTCATCTAATAGGTGACACTACTCGTATGGCTCAATAACAAAATCCACGCATAAAACACTAAACTCACAATGAATGTTATTTATAACGTTGTTGCTGCATTGCATGGAATGTTATTATAGTTAGCGACTGCCGAAAGCAGTGGTATGTAATAACAATCACAATTAGAACCCTGCTTGATTTTAGAGTAGCACGTCTACGCTGCACTAGACGATACCCGTTGTCCGCGGTGAGCGACGAATACTATAAAAGAGTGTCACTGTCACTTGAGCTATGTCATTGTAGCTCGCCGTCCGTCGCTCACCTGCACGATTATCACTGTTTTATTACACATTATAAGTGTTCTAGTTAGAAAGCGACGGGTAGTCTATCTCGCCGTGACACCGCTCGCGTGCCCTCTTGTGATAACCGTGCTGGGGTGAGTGTTTATTGCAGTTCTTCGCGCAGCGCGCCGCAGCCGAAGAGGCCGGCGGCGGGCATCTTGGTGACCAGCTGCAGTGCGAGCTGCATCACTTGCAGCCGCGTAAGCAGGTTGCGACTCGCGATCATCATGCTCTACAACCATAAAGCAACAAAGTGTTAACACGATTCCTTTACTCTCGCAAGCCAAGCCCCCGTCAAGATAGTCAGACACGTTTATGTCTTCTGCACGTGAGAAATAGATATACCAATATTTTGCGAGCATTAAAGCATACTCTAACTTACATGACGGGTTCTATTTGAATAAAATCGGAGTAGGGGGTCACGGCCAATCCTGTCCGATGCTTGAGCTCGACAGACAAATAAAGGTTCATAATTTAGACCAGGAAGCATATATATCAAAAAAGTGAAAGTAATTTAAAGATGATTTAGGTTGCAAGTATCCTATGTTCATACCAATGTAATTAGGCAAACCCGCGGGATAAATTACAGAAAGTCCATTCTACAGTGAAGGAATTTTAGAAATCGGATTTGTGGTTCCGGAGAGCCAAGACACTTACAACGCTATAATCAATCTCACAGACTTCCTATTTATCCTGTTATATTAGTATATCTTAACCGCTCACGGGACATGATGTCCCGGACCTTTGGGAGGCGTGCGTGGGACTAGGTAACCTACAAAGTACCAACTGAGTCAACACGTAGAGGCCCTTTTGACAATTTAATGGAATGCGAGGAGTAGGTACACCGTATTATTATACATCTCTGGGATATTCAATCTGATAGAGACCTTGTATCTAATGTATTGGATAGTATTTTGTAATTTTGTTTTTTATCAAGCGACATTTAGTTATGTTACTTAATAAAAATGTTATGTTACTTCCAATTGATTACTGTTGTGAGTTTTTTTTTTTATTGTTAACTAGCTTTTTCCCGCGGCTTCGCCCGCGTACTAAAAGTAATTTTAACCATCTACAAAAAAGGTGCATCTCAGTTTGACCCGTATGTTCCAATTGAATTGCAATTTGGCACAAATACTTTCAAGAATTTTCATGTCTAAAATGTTAAATTTCAAAATCGATGCCATTTTCATAATTAAGGTCAAAAAACCATAAAAACGACACCCATATCGATATTTAGACATTTCAACCCCATCGCACCCCAACAGGAGAGATGGTATTTCACGTCCGTCACGTTGGATTTTAAAATCATTCATCATCACAGCGACCCAATAAACCATAGAAACAATACCCATGTTGATTTTCAAACATTGTCACCACATTTCCCCCTTTTAGGGGTTGAATTCTCAAAAAACCTGAAAAATTTGTTTACTTATTTATCGCTAGGAATACTCCTGTGAATTTTCAAATGAAATACTCGTACTTAATTTGTTTCCCCATACAAATTTTGGACCCCCTTTTCACCCGCGGCGAATTTTGAAAAATCCTTTCTTAGTGCACCCCTAGACCTTATAAGGAACCTACGTGCCAAATTTGGAATCTCTAGATCCAGCGGTTTGGACTGTGCGGTGATATGTCAGTCAGTCAGTCAGTCAGTTTCTTCTTTTATATAATTATCGATTCGACATAGACTCTTCGTATCGACTCTACATATCGACTACCTATTGACTCCAGATAACGACTCTACATATCGACTACATATTGACTATACATATCGACTCTACATATCGATTCTACATAACGTCTCTACATATCGACTACATATCGACACTTCATAACGACTACATATCGACACTTCATAACGACTCTACATATTGATTCTACATATCGACTCTACATAACGATTCTACATATCGACTCTACATATCGACTCTACATAACGACTCTTACATATTAACTCTACATATCGACTACATATCGACTCTACATATCAACTCTACATATCGACTGTACATATCGACATTACATGTCGACTCTACATATTTAGATAGATGTCCACAATATTTAATTTCAAAATCGATGCCATTTTCGTAATTAACGTCCCAAAATACCATGAAAACGACACCTATATTGATATTTTGGACCTTTGCACCCCAACAGGGGAGATGGTATTTCGCGTCCGCCATGTTGGATTTTAAAATCGTTGTTGTTTTCGTAATCAGCGACCCGATAAACCATAGAAACGACACCCATGTCGATTTTCAGATTTTGGGACCACATTCCCCCTTTTAGGGGTTGAATTTTCAAAAAACCTAAATCACGTTTTTACTAATTTATCGTTAGGAATACTGTTGTGAAGTTTCGAATGAAATAGTCTAACTAATCTTATTTCCCCATACAAACTTTGGACCCCCTTTTCACCCCCTTAGGGGATGAATTTTGAAAAATCCTTTCTTAGTGCACCCCTAGACCTTATAAGAAACCTACGTGCCAAATTTGGAATCTCCAGAACCAGAACTCCCAAAATACCATAAAAACGACACCCATATTGATATTTTGGACATTTCAACCCCATCGTATCCCAACAGGGGAGATGGTATTTCACGTCCACCATGTTGGATTTAAAATCGTCGTTGTTTTCGTAATCAGCGACCTGATAAACCATTGAAACGACACCCATGTCGATTTTCAGACTTTGTGACCTCATTTCCCCCTTTTAGGGGTTGAATTTTCAAAAAACCTGAAACACGTGTTTACTTATTTATCGATAGGAATACTGTTGTGAAGTTTCGAATGAAATATTTTAACTAATCTTGTTTCCCCATACAAACTTTGGACCCCCATTTCACCCCCTTAGGGGTTGAATTTTGAAAAATCCTTTCTTAGTGCACCCCTAGACCTTATAAGGAACCTACGTGCCAAATTTGGAATCTCTAGAACCAGCGGTTTGGGCTGTGCGTTGATAGATCAGTCAGTCAGTTTCTTCTTTTATATATTTAGATTATTGTGCCCTTGTGATATTTGCAGAATAAGTGTTTGATTTTGGTGTGAGTAGTCACCTGCAGTTCCGGTGCGAGGGGAAGGCTGGCGACCAGCCACCACAGCCAGTCCGGCCCGTCCGGGTTCTTCCACCACTCCTCCTCCACAGTCAAAGGCATCTTTCCGAACGCCCGCTCCAGCTTCCAGCGAACGCTCTTCTTCAACTTCTGCAGCCATAGCATGGACTTCATCACCACGTTGAGACCCACGTCCCGCATGAGCCCCATCATGAAGTGGTCTTCGGGGATCTTGTCGGTCAAAGTCTCCACTCTGGCAAGGCAACTGAAAAAAAGCAGTACTTATAATAGAAATTGACGACCACACTTAAAAACACATTGTAGAGGCTAGAACGACAGACAAATTACACAGATTATTTCCGGACAGGAAAAAGCGTGCAGATATATCTGACACACTCGAACGGCGCTACAAATAGGGTGATGTCAGATATATTTGCGCGACTTGTCCTGTCATACATACATACTCGTCCTTGTGACTTTAGAAAAATTGCATTTCTTTGACTTTGCGTCTTATAAACTCTGTACTTTCAAGATATTTTTGAGTTTTCATTTCTATCTTGTACACTCAGCGTCAAATACTCTGTAGCAGTCAAAGTGGCCAAATAGTCCGGTACACCATACTAAATAGGTATATGGTGTACCGAACTATTTGACTACTTTGGTTGCTACAGAGTATTTGACGCTGAGTGTACATTCTATGACGATATATTGATGTTACCTGTCCATCAGCCTTTCAACAATTTTGAATCGCGAAACTCCGATGGTCGACAAGATGATCCGGCCATCTCCGCACTCCACACAGTCGCGGACTTCCAGCATCTAATTATAACAAGTAAACGATATTCTATACACCGTGATTTTTCTAATTCAGTACTTGATGCCAACCACGATTAACTCATAGTTATTTAAGGCTTTCTACCTCGAATGAAGCGCGACACAAAAACCCCGCTAGGCGGCGCAACGTTATCGAAATTCTCCACAGTAACGCACCACACACACCACTACATTTCACGCAAACTATCTCACTTTACTGTGACAGGTCACTGACCTAGGACATTTTTTTTTGGTGACTAAGAATTTGAACCGGTCACTAACCTCCTTATAGAAACTGAAATTGTCATCTTACTGGAAAATGACAGATACTTGTTTATATTTTCGTATTTTATTCGAAGTATTTTTCTTAGATACATATATGGGTGGCATACAAATGAAAAGTCAATAGTACCTAGCTAGTACCTACATTAGATTGTAACTCTATGTGGTTTCCACTATGATGCAAAATCTCATGAAAATAAGCAGGAAATAATTTATTACATTTTGCAATGATTTTGCCAACTTCTATATAAAATATCGATCTTCCAGTATAACTTTTAAGAGAATCCATGAAAATGTGAGCTATTTCAAGAAAACACATAGCAAAGAGATTTGCATACCCCGAAAAAAAATCCACCTATGACTTTAGAATTTACATACCTCGAAGAAGGTGTGCGCATTCTTTTACAACCCGACTATCTGTGGTCCTACAAAATTAGTTGCTACACCACATCATCATCATCATCACCACGCTTGAGCATTAAAACTGACCCATTGTATTTTATGAATCTGGTCACATACCTACCTAAGTGATCTAATTAGAAAGAGACGGATCGCCACGAAACAGTTCGCGCGCCGTCTTGTGCTAACCGTGCTGATGTTATAGCTTTAACGAGAATAGTAGATTGTATGACTAGGGGCTAAAATAAGCCATATTACCACGAGATGGTTATTTTCCCGAGCGAAGTGAGGGAAAATATTTCGAGGGGTAATATGGCTTTTAGACCCGAGTAACAAGTATTTTTGTAAACATTTTCGTATATGATCGTTTGATTCTATAAATAAAAAAATAAAAAATAAACGCCTTTTCTTTTTTAATGATTTGGAATTAGGGACTAAAAACACCTGATGTTTGATTGGTCGATTTTAATATGTACCTGTAATCTGGTTGGTTGATAGCAAAGAGAAATGTTTTTTAAAGAGTTGTGATTGGTGGATTTAATATGGTGAAGTGTTTTGATTGGTTAAATGTGTTAAAAATCATAAATATGTATACATATTTTCCCTAGGGGCTAAATGTACTACTTTAGCCCCGCTTATTAAGCCTAATATGACACACTTTTCGAGCATAAGAAGTGAAAAATAATTTATATCCCCACATTACAAGTTTTTTTTTTAATTTTTCGTTTTACCTTTTTGTTGGCGTGATTAGGTTTTATACCTAACACCCATGCAAAATTACACCTTTCTAGTAGTAGGTACGGGCCCCGGATAGATGTACAGACGGACATGGGGAAACTGGGGATCCTTGGTGACTATGGAACCCGTATATAATTAGATTTTTTTAACAGCCGTCATCCCGAAACGTCAATGATGACATAAATTGAACTGGGATGACAGCTGTCAAATTTGATGTAAGGGCATTTTCACTATAGTATCACTTCGTTGTCTGCCTGTCAATACCCTTTTTCTCAGGAATGCGTACGCGTATCAAGTTGAAATAAAAATCAAATACAAGTCTGCAATCTCTTGAAGCTGTGAAAATTCAAACAGCGATACGAAGTTACGATAGAGCGAGGAAGGGATAGAATTTTGCAAAACGCCGTACTTCGGAAATTTTGTTATAAAAACATAAGATTTATTATGAATTTGAAAACTAAGATCGTAGTTTTATTATCTGTATGTTACGTGACCGAAAACGCCGACTACCATTTTGTCTTCTGTGACTTCACAATACCAATTGCAAAAATCAGAAGGCGTAGATAAGAAGGACACGCACATTTGACGTTTCTATGTTTCTGCACATATAGTATCTTTTTAGTAGTCTGTGGTCTGGTGTTGGAGTTATGACGTCACGATAATGGCGGCTGCCTTTTTTGGCGCGAATATATAACGTTTAAATTTCAACCATTATTTATTTGCATAAAGCGATATTATTTTGAGGAAACAAAAATACCAGTTGACTATCGAATCTATGCGAACATTTTAAAACATATATAAAATATAAAAACCGGCCAAGTGCGTGTCGGACCACGCAAAACGAAGGGTTCCGTGCCTATTAAAAAGGTCGTATCGTCACAGAAATTTTACGGCACTTACGTCCTTTTCTTTGAGGAAGGCAGTTTTTCAGCAATATCTCGAAAACCTCTGAACCGATCTTGTTCAAAACAATTTTCGGTGAATGAAATTAATAAGCCTTATGTCCATGAATTTTTCCATATTTTTAAAATACACCGTTCAAAAATTAGAGGGGGGGGGGGGACAGAATTTTAGTGACTTTCGGGGCGATTATCTCCGACCCTATTCACTTAATCAAAAAAAATGCAAAGAAACCTTATATTTATTTTGAAAGGCCTATCGATTGATGTGCCAGACGGGGGGTCACAATGAAAAAAAAAATGTTGACTTTTTGTTTTATGTATGGAGTGCACCCCTAAAAATTTTTTTTTTGTCATTTTAATTACAAAACTATGTAGCGGCTAACAAAATAGACCTATCCTCAAAATTTTGTTCAAATACACCTTATAGTTTTCGAGTAAAATGCCTGTGACATACGGACAGACGGACAGACGGACAGACGGACATGACGAAACTATAAGGGTTCCGTTTTTGCCATTTTGGCTACGGAACCCTAAAAATCGTAGAATAGCCTATTACAGTCGGATTTGGTGCAAACCATCGATAATGCGGCTTAGCAATAATAGTTATTTGTGTCACAAGGGAGCAAAATAGTATATTTACGGCGAGGGCGTTGTATTGAATCCTGAGCGTAGTGAGGGATTCAAGTGTTAACGCCCAAGACGAAAATAATTTTGCTCCTGAGTGACACATGTAACTTTTCACACCGATTATGAGGAAAATTGAAATAAAATTCTCTAAAAATAATGAAAATTATAAGTGACAATTTTTTTTAATATTACATAAAAATATAAATTTTCATATAACGTTGTTAAAGTTAAAACTTGAAATGTTCGTTTTTAATCGATTGCGATGAAATTACAATCAATTATTTTATTAAGATCTGTGTTCAATTGGCACATTGCGTAAGTGCTAGGTACATGCCAATGAATAAATTGAAAAAGTAGCTTGAACAGAAAAGTGGCATTTTGCTCCCTCTCGTCGGGGACCAAAACTTACTTTTCTGAATGAGAGGTGTGAAAAGGTATTGAGTAGATGTGTTACCGTTCCATAGGAGTCTGTGTGGTCCTCGTTCCGCGCCACGATGCCGAGCCGGCGCGAGCCCGACTCCAGGATCCGGCGGATGAACACGCGGTAGCGCGGCGCCGAGATCAGCAGCGGGCACGGCACTCTGTAACAAATAACCACGCCAATGAACCATTTCAAGAACAAGCTTGTTGGTATCTGATCCTGGGCCCTATGTTACAAACATTTTAATTTTTTGTAATTTTTCCTGTGGAATTTACAGTATTGGATATGATACTTTGCCTACAATTCATTCAACAATTCAATTCCTATCGTTCCACTAACATTATTTCTATCGTTCGACTCTTCGCCAGCATCGTATATCGGTAGTGGGAACGCAATCTTAAAATCAAATTTATTCGATACGGTAAACTGACACTTGCAATGATATTGACAGTTGCAGTAGCTGTATTTGTTATTGCAAGTGTCAGTTTACCACAAATATTTAAGATATTTTTTGGAATAAAAGACGAATCAAGGAAAGTGTCTGTTGACCGTCCTTGATCCAAAACGTAAGTGAGGAAACTGTTTATGTTTAAAAAAATATATTGACGCAGCTGAAAAATCTGAAACTTTTTTCTGGCGCTAAGGAAGGTTATTCCTATCACCAAAAAAAAATCAGGCACTTCTGATATTTTCATCCATTCCCCATTTGTAAAAACGTCACCGGGAGGTGAAGTGCGGGCGGCGCGGGTCCGTTGCTGTGG
Source organism: Epinotia nisella (assembly GCA_932294315.1). Lineage (NCBI taxonomy): Eukaryota > Metazoa > Arthropoda > Insecta > Lepidoptera > Tortricidae > Epinotia > Epinotia nisella. The sequence goes on along the minus strand of OW028673.1, from coordinate 14,982,303 downwards.
AAATTGTTTACCTATACGTATCCGGGCGCGCAGTGTGACAATCTTAACATTGCGCATTTTTGTGATCTTACGTAAGATCACAAAAATGCGCAAACGATTCCATAAAAATCTAATACTGACTCCTTGGGTTTTTGTTCCGTGATAATCTGTCATTTGCACTAACGAAATGAATTATTCAAAACCATGACATGTCAATGAATTTACATAAAAATCGTTAGGCTATCAATAGAACTTAGTTAATTTAATATTTATATATAACGCATCTTTTCATAGAACATTTTTGTCATTTTTGACAACCATCAAGTCTCATGGTCGAAACCAGACTAAACGCAAAAGAGCCGCCCGAGTAGATCGGCCACTCTTTTCGGCTGATTATGTATCTAGTTATTATTTATACTAAATCACTGTATAAACAGCGTGCACACTTTCAGGCAACCGCTATTTCAATCGGCTGCCTCGCGACAATTATTTTTTCATACATTTTCCTATTTTCTGCCCAGTCTAAGTTCGCTCAGTTTGGGTTGCACAGGGTGATTCCGCTACACTTCGGGAGCTCAGCAACTACGCGTCATTATATACGTTAGTATAAGTTTGACTTGGCAATAAAATCCCTTACTATTACAAAGATACTCACTTGGGGAACGCAGTGACGCAGATGAACACGGGCACGACGCTGGGGTCGAGCGACGGCTGCGACGGCACCAGGTCGATGGAATCCAACGCTGCGCACACGAAACCAGATGGCCGGGTCTGAAAACAGCGCATTATTGGGTCTCGGGTTGCTTTGCCCCTAGTGTATGGTGAGAGCGAGTTCATTAATGAGGTATGAAATACCTAAGCGGTGCGGGTAAGATTAGCTCTTTCGGCACATACATATACCATGAAAAAAATAAGGAGTTCTTTCACAAGTTGAAAGATTTCTTAATCATGAAAAGGTATTATACATTAAAAGAGTATTTTAGTTGTAATTAATAGATGTTTGTTAATTTTAACCTTAATATTATTGTAAACAGTGTTGTTATTAGTACTTTTGCAGTGCCCTAACAGGGTTTATATTGGGACGTAAAATATTGTAAGACCATTTTGTAACCATATAAAGCAATAAACGATATGAATGAATGAATGAATTTAAAAAAAAAAATTGCTCTCTTGTCTCTTTTTTATTCTTTTCTTTTCTATTCGTGTCATGTCGGATGGTTTTCAATTCCGGAGCTGATTTTCGAGATTGGCCTTCAATTCCGGAATTCCGGAACTCGTTCCGAAATTTGGATTTTCCTTTATTTAATTCAATTTAAGGATGCACAATTCACTATAAATATTATTATATAGTTTTCATTAAAAAAAATACCGAGTTATAATATAATTGTTAAACTAAGAGGTCTATGACGATAAAACAAAAACAGTAATAAAGTTAATTAACAGACGATTATGATAAAATACAGTCTTACACAAAAATAATACAAGCCAGTATCCAAGGAGTAGGAAGTCATATAATCGCACTGGTTTGAGATATAAGGTGGGTTGTACGTAACCGTCTGTAATCATAAGCGGTGTTCGTTAAAATCTGAATGTATGGTAAGATTGACAAGTTCCTATGGAATGATAGCTGCCGACGCCATATTAACGTTGATCGGCCTGTAATCGTAAGTTGGAAACCCCCCATCGCCCATAATTATATATAGTAACTAACCAATGCTAGATTGAAGTCTGTGAGGTCACTCATGCAAAGCGGGCAGGCCTTCCTGTAGTCCATGGAGCACTCGATGCAGTTCCGGCAGTAGGTGTGGCCGCAGGGCGTGGTCACGGGCGCTACGAACGTGTCTCGGCACAAAGCACACTCGAGATCCGCAGGCGTAAGCCACGTCTCCGCCGCCTGCCCGCCTACCGCCGCTGCAAGCTCACTTAACACCCGCTCTTGTTCTTGGTCTTCCAGCAGTATCGCTATAGTCTGCAACAACCAACTTACGTCAAACTCATTGGCCCATCTACCAGCGTACAGACTGAACTGACCAGTGAAACTTACTTTGTGAGATTAAGGTTCACTAATCGAGATCATTTAACAGTGTCATATATTTGAAAAAATATATCTCCACACAACAAAAATTGCTGATATTTTTTTGCCACTACTTTTTAAAAATTAACCAAAAACCCAAAATATCACTAAATATAAAGTTTATGAACGAAATTCGATAGAATATTTCTTTTTTATTTTATTTTGTGCAAGTAACCACATTTTAATTCATGTTAAACAATAAAATAAAACAATAAACTTAGGACTAACTTAAGCCTAGTCAAAAACAAAACTAGTGTTTTATTATCGAACAAAGCTAACTATAGGCCTATTTCCTTGGCAACAATTGGGAATGGATGAAAAGTTTAGAAGTGCCTGAATATTTTTTTTGGTCTTAGTATCAAGGACGGCACTTTCCTCAATCTGTCTCATATTACAAAAAAAATATCTTATATATCCGTGGTAAACTGCCACTGGTCATTTACCAGTGTCAGTTTACCACAGATATTTAAGATATTTTTTTGTAATATGAGACAGATCAAGAAAAATGTCTATAGACCGTCCTTGGCCCAAAACGTAAGTGAGGAAACAGTTTTAATTTTTTTTAAATAATTGACGTAGCTGAAAAATCTAAAACTATTTTCTGGTGCTAAGGAAGGTTATTCCTATCACAAAAATAAACGGGCACTTCTGATATTTTCATCCATTCCCCATTGTAGCGAGGAGGGTATTTGATGGCTTGCTTAATATACAACTGGATAAGTACCTAAAGATACATGACGCACAGTTCGGATTCCGCGCGGGCTTATCTACCGAAAGTGCTTTGTTTGTTTGAAGCTATTGAATATTATACTCGGAGAAAAACCCCTATATGCGTGTTTTTTAGATCTTTCTAAAGCCTTCGATCTTGTGAATCACGATCTTCTATGGGAAAAGCTTGACGAAGTGCAATTTCCTAGAGAACTAACACGCATATTTAGGTGTTGGTATGCTGACCAGGGAAATAGTGTCCGTTGGGGTGATGAGGTGTCAGACGAGTACGGCTTGGAGTACGGGGTCAGGCAGAGGAGCCTGACCTCTCCTAAATTGTTCAATTTGTACATGAACAATGTGATCGGTGAGCTTAGCAGTACACGTGTCGGCTGTCACATAGACATGGTTTGTTTTGATAACATAAGCTATGCTGATGACATGGTACTGCTGAGCCCATCGATCGGAGCACAGTGTTCCAGAAACGCTTGGGACCGGACATTTTTTATTGAATCTGGAAATCGATGTAGTTCAATATGCTTATAAAAAGTGTAGAAGTGTCCCCAAGTCAATTCTTTATAAATTCCGAGAAAAAAATTTAAAGATAGCCATTTCCGGTAGGTGCTGAAACGGAAAATTTGTTTTTTTTTTTAATTGTGTACTTTCGGAATGGCATTCATTAATGCGTAGAATTACGCGTTTTTTGAATATGAAATTGTTCTGTCTTTTGTAGTTATTTATTTCCTCGCAAATGTGATGAAAAACATTGTGTATAACACAGGCGTAAGAATATTGCAAACTCGAGTCATCAAAAGTCCTCCCCTTCGGCGTCAGGCTTCTGATAGACTCTCGTTAGTAATATTCCACTTACGCCCCTCGTTAAACAATGTACTATTATAATGCGACTCCATTCATTCGCAATTTAGTTTTGACGTGAGCAATCAAGTCACATTATGATAAAATCTCAATAAACTAAAAAGTTTTTAATCTGTTTGATTCTAATTTGCTAATATGGCTCTTAAAGCCTAAAACACTAAGTTTTCTTTTATATGAAACATATATCTTAATGCAGGTTAGGTATAAGTAAGCGCGTTTGGCAACAAATGAAATATAGTTATCATTTTGGGGCACATTTCTTGACATTTTTGTTCGACATTGTGAGTCAATGATTGTTATAATATTTTTGGTTTGCAAATAAAATGACTAATGAGTAAAAAATACAAACTTATATACACGAAGTATTTAATTTTTAAATGCAAAGTCGTTGGACACTGCATAATGTGCTAGTGGCAAAAAAAAACAAGAAACGCACAGCTTTTTAGCTGTGCGTTTCTTGTTTTTTTTTTTTTTACCTTCTAGGTTCGTCACTTTTGAAGCTTCATAACTTTGAAGTCGATGTGTTGTTAAAGTGCTTTTAACAAAATACAAACGGTTGGTATTACAGGGCTTGTGATATTTATGTAATCTAAGCAATTCTCAAATTTGGCAATACGGCCTGATGCGACAGGCCGTGTCTGGAACAAGCGGCTTCAACCATTCACAATCGCCGGCGAAACTATGATGTAATGTTGCTCAAGTTACAGAAGAGTGGCGCAACTGTAATGCGACAGGACAGAACAATGCACTCGCTGTTTATACCTCACATTTGAGTTTCACTGTTGTGAGGTCAGATCATTTAGATATCGTCAAGTATTTTCAATTGTACGTCCTTGAGGCACTGAGATAGCCTGTCCGTTATTGGTTTGGGGCACGAGCGTACGGCATGATTCCATCAGGAATTTTCAATCTCAGGTATATAGTATGGACAGTCACCATTAATTACATCAACGTGCGTGCTCAAAAATATCTGAACACGCTTTAACGCGCTTGAAGTCGTGTTATGGGGTAGTCGATCATATCATATGGGCGAATTGCCGCATAGTTTTCATTTTCCAAACGATGAAAACGTTAACTATTCAAGAGTTTTTCAATAATCACCGTGCAGAGCCCATTCGGTCAGGTTTCAGAAAAAAATAAGGAAAACATTAAGGGTGGCCAGGATGCTCGACTCGAATCGGGAAGATGATGTCTGCTGGCAAAATTTCATCCATTTCATATGCGTATTTTTTCACTTAGGTACAATGGATGTAAATATTAGGCTTATAAAAATAGTATAAGGGCAAGGCCACATAGACGCGAAACGCGACGCGAGCTGTGTTTGCTATATGCGTCGCACGTTGGTCGCACACCAATATCTGTATCGAAGAGTGAGTAGTTAAGGAGCACATTCAGAGATGCCCTGATGAAGATGCAAAAAACGGCATGCATGGCTATGGCTATCGTACAATATTATGGATCTCAACATCATGGTGTAGGTAGATCCACTTCAGTACCTTTGGGTTTAGTCCCCATGTTTTGCGATACGCTGATCTACACATTCCAAATACTCACAGTGCCTTGGTTTGGTTATAGTGAGATCTCTATGCTTCTTCCAATTCAATTCCTTATCTAGTGTGACACTGAAATATCTAGGTGTCATTGGACACATTACCCTCCCCTACATTTTTAACTGCTGTAGGGCGCGAAGGGTCCTTTTTCTAGTAAAGGGTATTACTACAGTTTTGCCTAGATGTAGGTAATTAATCGCACCATCTCTCCACTTTCTATAGTCCCTCGTTCGCGATAATCACGATTTCTGATACCTTACTTGGGAATTTCCTATTAAAAAGTATCATTAAATTATCAGCATATCCTACCTTGTGAATGGGACCGTTATTGAGTTCTGCCAAGAGTGAGTTTACCACCAAGCTTCATATAATTGGCCACAAAGGGATGTCCACAAGGTGGGGTACCTTGTGGACATCCCTTTGTGGCCGTGGCCATTATCTCATGTTATGTAACATTTATAACCTCTGGGTGGGAGCACCGTAGTGAATAAGGGGGTATCAGTGATCAATACGAACCTGCACGAGTAGTTTCTTCGCGACGTGGAACTCTGTGTAGGTGGCGGCGCGCGCTAGGTGCGCAGCTGCCTCTGGGTACCGCTGCCAACGGATCAGCTCGCACGCGTGCAGCACCCGCGCCTGCGCACAAACAACACTGTCATCCTTGCACGATTGTAAGCACTGTCACATAGGCAGAGTGCTGTACTCTCCTTGCAGGTCAAGTCACTGCTCACGGTGCATCATAAATCATACGAAACGTCAACATATCCGACACGATATCGGATGTCGCGTATCTTGTTACGTTTTAGTTTTAATTTTTTAGCACTTTGGCGATGATGTCCGATATTGAGTCGGGAAATGTGAACCAGCTGTATGCTAGTTTGAAGTTCTGAATGCATTAAAAAAAACATAATGTACTTATATGACAGTTTTAATCTAACGAGCGAGCGAAGCGAACGAAGTTCTATGCTTCAGCTTGGGCCGAAAATAGTTTGTCCTGTGTCCGGTGTCTGTCCCGCTGTTCTCCTCTACAGGTCGCATTTCTCAACCGATTCTCGTGAAATTTTGTCGTTGATTATATAGTTTTTCTGTAGTCACTATTGGGAAAGTCAAAAAAACATTTTTAGATAAGGACAGGCTCACGAGTTGTACAGCTCACGGAGCCGCTAGTGATAATTTAATTCGCTTACATGAGCATAGGGATAAGAGCAATGATTGGCGGCGTTAATGTTAGCTTGTACAGTCACGGACTTTAATTGTTGAGCCATTTAGAGCTCACTTTATACTGGACACTTCATAGCTTAAATATTAAAAAATCAAAATTAGTGACACCTAAATTTAAAGTCCGTGTCCGTAGAGTGTATTAGTAAAGGAAATAGTATACATTGTATAATTCGCTATAGGTACATACGAAAATTGTGCAACCTTAATAATAAAGACATGGGTACCCATTTCATGAAGCTTCTTTGTCTGACGATCACCGATTCAAATTGTTGTTTAACAAATAATGTTGGAATACATTAAACAAAAATAATTATCTTTCATTATATTATCGCCAAGCAAACAGGATCAAACACGATACATAAAATGTAAACAATACAACCATATTAATACCGGGCTGATAGTTGCAATCTGTCGACACTTACAAATTACATGCTCGTAATAACACAATTTAATTAAGTTATTGAGGCGTCAGTGTCGTAGCGCGCAGCGTACTGCTTTGTTATATGAATCTATGCAAAATCATTATCATTTACATACTAATTAAGCAAGAGCAAATCTGAGCTTGGACATTGATATTGACATTGTCGTTTGCTTAAAATAAATATAAATAGCAGAATGGCGGGTTTACGACTAACTGTCGGAAAGATCCCTGAGCGCATGGCTTATATGAAGATCCATCACTGTGAATAAAAAAAATGTTAATCGCATCCTTACGCTCGAGAATCAATCCAACGGTATCATAAGCCCAGCTTGGCCGATATGGAAGTGACAGAAAGGTGTGAAGTTCACCTGGGGGGTCATTGGCAAGCGCGCCGGCACATCGGGCGCGGTGAAGCTATCAGGAGAGATGGTAAGTGAGACGCGAAGGCCACACGACAAGCGTTGTGCAACTGTACGACGGCGTGCCAATGCTTGACAATTCTCTGTTGATTAAAAAAAAAAATTGGTGAGACTTTGCGCAAATTAACAAAACAAAATGAAATTCGCAGCGCAAGAATAATTATGTCCATGAAAGATCTAAATGAAAGCCGCTACAGAAAGATGATAGCCTGCACGCAAAACATAAAGAGAGGGAGATGGTATTACACCGATTTCCGCTCCATTCTACAAATGAATCATACCGACTCATTGTTGTCCTTGATTAGAGAGCGATAAATCGTCATAACCCTTATGTTGTCATCATAAGTGAAGCACCACACCGTTCCAACGTGTCTAAAAAGAGCGTCATTCGTAATCATCAATTCAAAAATGCTCCATTCTACAAATGAATCATACCGACTCATTGTTGTCCTTGATTAGAGAGCGATAAATCGTCATAACCCTTATGTTGTCATCATAAGTGAAGCACCACACCGTTCCAACGTGTCTAAAAAGAGCGTCATTCGTAATCATCAATTCAAAAATGCCTATCAACTTCAACAACACAGTTATGACGGAGTCAGAAGGGCCGATCCGTCGCTGACATTTGCCCGGCTCGCATAAAACAACGTTACATAATTTGCTAAGGAGTTGTTGCGTTTCGTTATATAACGCATAGTTCAAGGTACAAGCGCAAAGCGGCATGTTAGTTACGAACTGAACTAGGGTAATAAGTATTATGTCACACCAAACATCGACCAAAATTCTATACATCGAAGCCTTACACAATGAAACTGTGCTAATTAATTTCTACCTTAATTTAAAGTTTCAAACTGTAAAATTTTGCTTACGCATACATGTTCGGGATCGTAGATAAGTCAAGGTTGTGGTTCCACATAAATGAACATGATGTGGTAGATTAAACTTGTTGTGTAATGCTTATAAACAATGCTTTTTAGCTGTACTAAATATATTAATGAATTGTCAGTGAGTTGAGACTTACCAAATTCAAGTCAATGAGTCAAGTCAACTATTACATAAAGTGAGTTTTCAAACAGAATTTCCGTTTCGTTTGTTTTTGACACTTTTTAGTGTCTCTTTTTAGGGTGTCGGACCAAAATAGTAAAAACGGAATCCTAATGGTGCGACTTCGTCCGTCTGTTTGTTTGTCTGTCACAAAGTCAAATATCTCAGGAACTACTAATGCTATTAATTTGAAATTTGGAATAGTTGTAAACAAAGCTAATCTACGTGTATGGAAAATGAAAATTTTTAATATATACTTTTAATTTCTATAAAAAAGGGCGGATAAGAGGGGGGACAAAAATTCAAAGTCTAGTTAGTAGGCCAAGTGGGGTATTATATGAAAGGGCTTGAATTCTACATCCTAAAACAGTTTTTCTTTTTTTTCTACAATGGTAAAATTTTGATTTATGAAGAAAAATGTTGAAAAAAATACCCCCCCCCCCCCCCAAACCAAGCGAAAAGTTTGAAAATAATATATATGATTAATATCAACTTACCGGAAAAATATAACGAGACCTCTATCTAGCGTATTTTTTTTATCCTTCAAAAATCATATGTTAATTTTGTTTGTAATTTAATACTTTGTGTTTAATTTTTTTCCTTCCAATTCGTATGAAAGTATTCTGAAACTACCTTCTAGCAATTAAAAAAAGAATTATCGAAATTAATTCGCTTGATGAAGAATTATCGTTCCTTGGTCGCGCAAGTTAGTAACAAAATGCACTGATAAATGGCGCTGTAGGTACTCATGACTTAACTACACTATGCGTTGTTAAGATTTTACAAAATTAATGGGCGGATGTGTTGTATGATATTTATGATATTTCGCACGAACCCTCGGTGTGCGAGTCAGACTCGCACTTGACCGGTTTTTATTTTCTATACACCCAAAACTCATGCAAAGCGGACATCAGGAACTGCACCATTGGCAACATTAGTGCACTCTGCATTTTAGTGCGATACAACCACTTATCCGCAATCGTTTTGATTACAGTTGCTGCGGGCAATTAAAAAAAGCTGCCAAGTGCATGTCGGACCACGCACAACGAAGGGTTCCGTGCCTATTAAAAAGTTCGTATCGTTACTGAAATCTTATGGCACTTACGTCCTCTTAAGGCAATCTTTTAGAAATATTTCGAAAACCTTCGAACCGATCTTGTTCAAATTTTCGCTGAAAGAATTGAATAAGCCCTATGTCCATGATTTTTTTCATATTTTTAAAATACACGTCTCAAAAATTAGAGGGGGACTCACACACAATTTTAGTGACTTTCGGGGCGATTATCTCCGACTCTATTCACTTCATCAAAAAAAATGCTGAGAAACCTTATATTTATTTTGAAAGGCCTATCGATTGATGTGCCCACACGTGGGCTTGCAATGTTTTTTTTTTACTCTCAGTTTTATGTATAGAGTGCGCCCCAAAAAAATTTTTTTTACTAATTTAACTACAAAACTATGTAGCGGCTAACAAAATACACCTAACTCAAAATTTTATTCAAATACACCTTATAGTTTTCGAGTAAAATGCCTGAGACATACGGACGGACAGACAAACAGACAGACATGATCGGAGAACGTCCCAGAAATCGTATACACGCGGATAGAAATCGAGCGCATACTGCACCCCGAGAGGTGCACTCTCCTTCACCACTACGGGTGGTAGTCAGGGGGACGCCTCATGGCTGTAGGGCTTTCAGTGCCAAGCGGCGTCTTCTAATACAAAAGTAAAGGTAATGTCTAATAAAATCCCTGCTAATTCTAGTAGAAAATGCTTTATTGCTTATGTTTAGGGTTCCGGTACCTCAAAAGGAAAAAACGGAACCCTTATAGGATCACTCGGTTGGCTGTCTGTCCGTCTGTCACAGCTGATTTGCTCCGAAACTACTGGATGGATTGAGTTGAAATTTGGTACACATATGTAAATTGGTGACCCAAAGATGGACGCGTAAAGTAAATTAATGAATTCTGAACAATGGGGCCACTTTTGGGGGGCAAACTGGAAAAAAAAAGTTTCGCTAACTGTATTGTGTGACATGTCAAATAAAAGGGGTTGTTGCAAGCATCTCAGTTTTTTTTTAAATAATTTAGCAAAAATAGACTTGAAGTAATTTAGGAAATAAGACGAAAATTGACCATTCCCCCCACCCGTTATCTCCGAAACTACTAAGCTTAAAATTCTGAAAAAAATATGGAAAATAGTTCCTTGCTTAAAGATTACAGGAAAACCTATAAGAAGTTTGAGTATTCAAAGAAACTGGAAAATTCTCAAGATTTTTGTGTATTTTGTATGGAGCGCCACTCACCACGCGAGTTGAACTCGCACTTGTCCGGTTTTTTAATATCACGTCAATAAGTAATCGTACGGCCCACGTGATGGCAAGCGATCAGATCTTAAGTACGCTTGTAACTTTACATTGTACGTTAGATTTTACGATATGTGAAACCTCAAATAAATAATATTAATATTTTACATAAACAGTATAAATTCATAATTTGATTTGGTTGTGACTGCACCTTTACATGCATAATCATAATAATGAATGAAATATCATCTCAATCAGCGCTGATAATATCAATTAATAAAATCTTCAATAGTACCTACTCAACCAGACGAAACATTTCTTTAAATGAGTGTGCTTTATTCTGACAGTATTGTTTTTTATTACTTTTAGTTTATTACCACTACTTTATTTAGCTTGTGATGAAGTGTATATTTGTTAATAATGTTATTACTGTTTCAAATCTATGTGTAAAACTGATGTATTGACAGTAGCGGTTAGATCTCCGAATAATCCTACTAATATTATAAATGCGAAAGTTTGGATGTTTAGATGTTTGTTACTCAATCACGCAAAAACAGCTAAACGGATTAAGATGAATTTTGGGTAAACATATAGTGTATAGCTTGGATTAACATATATAATACTTTTTATCCCGGGAATCATCCCCTAAGGGGGCGAAATGGGGAGCGACCGTTTGTATGAAGCTACGATACGATTCCACGCGGACGAAGTCGCGGGCAGAAGGAGAAACTAGTAATAAATAAATACATGTCGCTGGGTCCAATGACTTGGCACATCAGCTTCAGAACGTCATCAATCAAGTTCGTCGACATAAAAAAAAATCATAAAAAAATTCAAAACCAACGTTAAATTTGTGTCAATTAAAAAAAATTAAAACAAGTATTTGTAAAGTATTGTAATGTAGATCCAATCGAAATATCAACTACACATCCCTTTTGTGTGATATGTATGTATGATAATATAATAGTATTATGAGCCAGTTAATAGGGACCAAGAGCTCTCAACCAGTCTTGGTGACCCATAAACTGGAACTGAAGTCTAGCTAGACTCGGCCGGGAGTGCCGCGCGGGGCCCGGGCGGCCAATCCGGCGCGCGCCCGCTAGCTTGTTACTGCGCAGTTGCACGCAGATTCCACATTTAAAACCGAATTTACTACGCAACTTAATTGATTTTAGCTTCCTAGGACACAAAAGATAAGGCATTTTCGAAAATACAATTACAATATTAAAATGAAATTAATAGATAGGTACCCAATTACTTGTACTCGTCAAATAACGTTCGCATTAAATTAATGCACCGGTTCACAGAGCATGCGTGAACTGCCCTTATTTACGGTTCCGAAATTGGTGATGAAATACACTTTTAAGTATGTATATTATATAAAATAAAATAGTTCAAGTGCTGTAAGCAGCAGATGAATCATCTGGGAGCTGGTGTGTACTTCAGCCGCCTAACGTAACCTGCGACCCGGCGCGGCCAGGCGGCGCTTTCGATCGCTTCACTTACAATGTGATTGCATAATAGCTATGTAACAAATGGACGATTTACATAATAGCTTTGTCGGTTCGCTATAATACCAGACTACGCGACATTGCTTACAATGAAGTATTTATAACTGTCATAGTTATTCGCTTTCAAACAGATTGCTTCCCTAGAAAAGATACTCTAACACCTACGTTATGACATTCTGATAGCTGAAGGTGTCGATATATTTTTTGAGGGTGACGCAGATGTTAGCCTAGATTAAGCGGAGTCACCGTTCAATGTCAGGTAAGGCATTGACTCGTAAACACGACGCGGTGGCTCGAGTCGCGACAGCTATATATAATACAACTTTCGTTGTTTGCAATCGATCATAATCATAATTCCAGAGTTGGGCAAAAATTAACTTGAATAAGAAATAAAACAGTTTTTTTTTCTTATTCATATCTATTTGAATAAGAATAATTCTTGCACCCGTTATTTGAAATAAAATTGAAGTGAATACATCATGCTACTTTTTTTTTTAATACGGAATAAAACACGGAATATATTCCTCTAATAAGGTTATTGTAACTAAAATTTTATTTAGTTAAAATGTTATTCATATAAAAATAATTTGGTGGTTTGACCGGTTATACATATTTCGTAAGTTGATTTTCACACAATGGTTGCAAAAGTCGGATTGAATTGAACTTCGTAAGCGTAAGTAGATTTATGGTAAGTTCTACACATTACACTTGGTAACGATCTGACGATGGTCTGATGATGGAGTCAGGAAGTAGATGGCGGAACTCCTCGATGGCTACTTGTATACCCCTCGAGTTTGGGTTCATTTGGTTTGTTTTGACGAGTTCTATACATTACACTTGACGACAATGGTCTGTTGATGGAGTCAGGAGGTGGATGGTGGAACTCCTCAATGGCTACTTGTATACCCCTTGAGTTTGGGTTAATTTGGTCGGTTTTGACGAGTTCTATACATTACACTTGATGACGATGGTCTTATGATGGAGTCAGGAGATGGATGGTGGAACTACTCAATGACCACTTGTATACCCCTCGAGTTTGGGTTCATTTGGTTTGTTTTGACGAATTCTACACATTACATTTAATGACAATGATCTGATGATGGAGTCAAATATGTTATGTTCGTTAAATCCATTTATTTGAAAGCCACATTAACGTAACAATGAGTTGAACCGAATTGCAATATTTAGCTCTATTGCAATATGAGCCCAATCTTGAAAGGTTTACTACTAGCCATTGAACAGTTCCGCTACATTCTGGATCATCAGACCATTGTCACCAATTGTAAAGTATAGAACTCGACAAAACAAACCACATGAGCCCAAACTCGAGCGGTATCATCATCAACATCTTTAATCGGAAATATCCGTTTGGTTGTTGTATGTAGCACATTGATTCTTTCGCCTTACTAACTTCACAAGGGCAAATATGTCACTTAGCAAAAATAAATTGCGATGACAATCCAATGTTACACTCACTTTAAGAAGCAATGTCAGTACTCTTGAATCATACGATATTTTCGGCTTCTTTATACTTGTTGCGAAACAAAGTGACGACTGAGGCCATAAAACCATAGGTTCGCGTTATCTCTTTTGCATTGTCTTTCATTGTCTTTCTTTATGGCCTCAGTCGTCACTTTGGTTGGGAACAAGTATAGACTAACTGCAGAAAACGTATGACTAAACACCTTTAGCGACTATTTATGGCGCTAATATTCTAACCGAGTCGACCGACTACCTAGGCTACAAAGCCGTATGTTGCCCTGTTGAAACCGTTTAAATATGACACATAAAAAAGCAATGCAAATTAATTGATAAAGAATAGCACAGCTACGTATTCTAACACTTAGCATGCGAAGCGTTAAATTACAATTATTTAATTACAGTCACAGGCATAGGTAGTTACGTAGTATTTTAGCGTTAAGACTAGACACTGACCTTGCATAACTCTGCTGAGAATTGCGCAGGCAAAATCATGTAGTGGTTGTCCTCTAACAGGTGGTCGATCCGGGGCTCTCAAGGCAACCCTACGGAGAAAGACACTTAGCATTATACTGCTAAGGGGATGCTATGTAGAAACATCAACGTTTACTACTTAAATCCTTCTAACGCTACACTTTATGAGAATGCGCGTTACCCTTTCACATAACAATTAATCAACGGATTTTGATGAAATTACTCAGTAATCTTTACTAATATTACAAATAGATAATGTTTGTAAGTTTGGGGGGCCCCCATTAATTGCGTTAGGCGATTTTGTCGTTTTTTCGATGTTTTTTTTTGTAAAACGTGGGCGAAGCCGCGGTGACTGCTAGTGAAGCGAATGCATCGGAATAAGGTCCAGTATCTTTATTACAAATGTAAAAGTGAAAGAAATACTCGCTGTATTTAACCGAAATTTAAATACAATAGGTTTGACAGACGTGTATGGTTAATAAGGGCATATAAATATCGTCAATTAGTGGGACTGTGGACATTAAAACTAGAGAACCAGATAAAGAAAATTTATTCGTCTTTATAATTATCGAACTTACTCACAAATTTTCACGAGAATCGGTTGGAAAATAGGACCTATAGAGGATAACAGTCGGACAGCCGGACATACGTAAGATGATTTCCCAAGCTAAAACCGAACTTCGTTCGCTTCGCTCGCTCGTCCAATTAAATAGCAAAGAATGGTTTAAAATCGACGACGCCAAAGTGGTGTGGTTATCGATCAAACTGCTCATTACGGTGCGACATTGTATAACCATTAGAATTAGGTACATAAAACTTTCAGCTTCTAATACAGTTACGTGATTCATCCAAAACCAAAAACCTTTAAAAGAACAACTTTAAATACACTTATTTTGTAGGTAATTTCCTTCCGGCCGCCATGGCAACTAAATTTCGCAACCAGTTGTGATGCAAGACTTTTTATTCTTAGTCCGCAACTAGTTGCCATACAAGACTTAATTTCCTTTCTACGTAACTAGTACGCCACGGCTACTGAGTTCCGCAACCAGTTGCGGTGGAGGATTTTTTATTATTGCTATGCAACTTTCGTAATTGGTCAATATTGTATATTCAAATTATTTAAATAATGTAGTTGTACCAAATGTACCGTCATGAAAAGAAAAAAATGCAATGCAATTAGTCATACTTGCGTCTGCTTGGAACTTTGGTTTTCAAAATTTTGTTTTATGAATAATACAAACTGAAGATATTACACGTATTTTTGTGCTGCTTTATTTTTGACCTTTATAAGGATTATATGGGACTGAAAACACCGTGACATTGCCAACTCGAATGTCCCAAGCTTATTTTTGAATATTGCTAATGGTTGCATATGAAGAAAAACTTAGAAAAGTTGAAAAACCCCCGATTTTTTCATTTCAAAGTTCAATATCTTTTTGATTTTGATCCTTTTGATGAAACATGGCTAAAAACACTCAGGTTAAAATGATCTATGACACAAAAAAATCGCATTCAAATCTGTCCATCCGTTTGGTAGCTACGATATCACAGACAGATATACAGATACACACACGTTAAACTTATAACACCCCTCTCTCTTTGCGTCAGGGGTTAAAAAACATCCTTCTGTTGCAATTAATCTTTTTTAGAAATTCTTTGTACGCAACCAGTTGCGTAGAAAGAAAAATAAGTCTTGTATGGCAACTAGTTGCGGAAAAAGAATAAAAAGTCTTGCATCACAACTGGTTGTGAAACTTAATTGCCATGGCGGCCGGAAGGGATAATTTCAGATATGTATTAGAGCACTGCATGGTCATGTAAATACTTTTTTCATACAGTTGCTCAAAAAGTGCCATTTTACGTACCTGTTTAGCATGCGGAAAGTTGGTTTTCGCGCACTAGTGCTTTTCACTTTTCCTTTTACAAATTGTACTTTTATTAATTATTGTCATTAAAAAAACATAAGATAGAACTGTATTAAACTTATTTTTTTTCAACTGTATTACAATCATGTTATAGAATAGTATAAAAGTTTCGAATTCCTAACTTGTTGTTTTTCTTATTTTTTCGCAACTGTATTAAAAAAACGTCGTTCGATACACGTGCGGAAATGTCATTCTTCACTCGTACTCGTGACGTAATGACATACTTTCCGCACTAGCATCGAAATGTATATCGTTCAATACCAATGTACGAGTTCAATTTTGGTATTACGCGAGCGGGAACGAAATATGCGGGCTGTTTGTTTTCATCGGATCAATATTTTCATGCTTACTTTCGTAGTTTCACGAAAAATGATTGCATCTACTCGGAATGACGTAGTAATGTACATGTTTCACTAAATATATTGGGACTCCAATATTGATAACGTATATTTACCGAAGCGTAATAAGTCGCAAAGCTTTAGACACAAATTTATAGAGTCGGCACAAATCAAATGTGTCTTTCGTAAGCGCAAGTTGTCGACATTGGTTTGTTGGTTATCAGTAAGGATCTACTTACACATATTAGTATAAAACTTGCTGCCAGAAAACTGCTAGGCGGTATATTTAGTAGGCAGTTTTCGCTACGAAAAATGATACGTACCGGGACGGTTGTTTGTTGGGCAGTATTTTGTCGACGAGGTGCTGCACGCAGGTGTCGACGCGCGGCTCGGCAGGCGCCGGCGCGCCGCATGTGCAAGAGGAGTTGATCTTGATGCACCTACGAATAATTCGGATATTATGTTGACATCCTTAACAATAAGTCACATAAGTAAACTTGGACGGCGGCTTAGGGACTATTTATTTGGAAATATAAGGCGGATGATGCTCACTGAATGCAGCGGGTGTGACCGCACTGGCCGGTAACTGGCATCGCCGGCAGCGCGCCGCAGTCCGCGCAGCAGACGTCCTGCTCCTTGGGCATCTTCTTCAGGTGCGCCAGGTTCACCAGCTGCCCCGCCACGTGCATCGCCTGCTGCAGCACCGCCGGCACCGACGCGCTCGGCACCGTGCGGCTCACCATCATACACGACATCATCAAATGCACATTCACATCGCTTTTCCAACTTCGCCCCTCATTCCACCAGTCGAAAGGCGGAATCGACAGACTACGAAGAATCCGCAATAACCTCTGCCGCGGTTGCCTCCTCAATGTTTGCAACCAATTTGTAGGAAGTGTGCAGTCTTCAGGCGAAGCACAACACACACACATTTCACCATTGTGTGTTGACATTTCATTTTGCGTGATAGAACTCACGGGATCATCTTGGTACACGCTCAATTCCCCGTTTTGGACTTCGTGGCTTTTGGAAATTAACATTAAAATTCCTGCAGCCTGAATATCATCATTGGTTATTCCTAACTGTAAAGCCTGCTCCTGGTCACGAGGTGTGGCGTTCGCTGGAGTGATGTGTCGGAGGGTACCGCTGATCGTGTAGGGTTGCTGCCTGATTTCGTTTGCTCTCCTGTATAACGGTTCAGTGCGAGATACTCGACGCAAAGAACGTCTAAGAGTAGATCTGTCTCTGGTACGACAATCAACAGTGTGAATGCTGACCTGCAGCTCTGGTTGAATATCATTTTGTGGAACCTGAAAATAATAAATTCATTCTAATTTCGAACTTGAACACTCAAAAACTTTTGTTAAGGTTGGTCAATTTCCACTAGTCGTACACTAAATATCAGTTTTTCATTTCATTCATTCATTTATTCCTTGATAAAATATAGTTTTACATGTCAGTATATATATATATATATATATATATATATATATATATATTATAGTTTAGGTCATTCTTAAATAACATTAGGGACATAATATCATTTGATTAATAACAGTTATGTCTTAAGTTCCATTGATGGAAATAGTTGGACTATTTTTTCCTTTTAACTTTCTCCGATCAAATTGGAGAAATCTTACGAAAAGGCCAGGTGAAAAATAACCCTAAACCGAGGAGCATGTATGAGAAATGTTATGAAGGTGAGTGAAGCGAAAGTGGTTTGTCAGGGTCGTAGCAAATGGAGATCCGTGATCTCTGCCTATCCCTCTGGGAAAGAGGCGTGATTATATGTATGTATGTATGTATTTTTTCCAGCAGTTAGATTCAGCGAAGGGTTTTCCTTGATTCCAAATAGTTATATTAATACGGAACCCTAAAAACCGGCAAAGTGCGTGTCGAACCACGCAAAACAAAGGGTTCCGTGCCTATTAAAAAGGTCGTATCGTCACACACATCTTACGGCACTTACGTCCTTTTCTTTAAGGAAGGCAGTTTTTCAGCAATATCTCGAAAACCTTTGAACCGATCTTGTTAAAAATAATTTTCGGTGAAAGAATTTAATAAGCCCTATGTCCATGATTTTTTTCATATTTTTAAAATACACCGTTCAAAAATTCGAGGGGGAGGGACAGAATTTTAGTGACTTTCGGGGCGATTATCACCGACTCTATTCACTTAATCAAAAAAAATCCTAAAAAACCTTATATTTATTTTGAAAGGCCTATGGATTGATGCCACACGTGAGATTACAATGAAAAAAAAAATGACTTTCAGTTTTATGTATGGAGTGCACCTTTAAAAAATTTTTTTTTAGTTATTTTAATTACAAAACTATGTAGCGGCTAACAAAATACATCTATCCTCAAAATTTTATTCAAATACACCTTATAGTTTTCGAGTAAAATGCCTGTGACATACGGACAGGGCTGCTATTAGCATAACTTGACTCTCTACTCTACTCGCGCGCGTGAAAGACTATCTGTCACTTTTTGACAGCATTAATCAGAAAATGACGGACAGTCTATCTCGCGCGCGAGTAGTCGAGAGTCAAGTTATGCTAGGAGGGCAGACGGACAGACGGACATGGACATGACGAAACTATAAGGATTCCGTTTTTGCCATTTTGGCTACGGAACCCTAAAAATGCAGGGTTTAGTTTATTGGAACTAAATGGAATATTCACCCAATATAGTCGAATAATCGAAATGTAATAAGTACCTATAAAAGAATACCGTCAAAAAAACTAGACATTGAATTAAGACTCATTTCCCACGTTTTTGAAACTAAAATGTCCTATGTTTCGGTAACCAATCAAATATTCACTTCAGGGTCAAGATACCTAATTTTCGAAATAGGATTTTTACCATTTCACCAATAATAAAACTTTTGTGTACGGCTACTGGTTATAACCGATTTTACATGAGTTTTTGATTTGTCAATAGTCTGTTAGATATGACGGCTACTTGAACTTGACGTACAAAGCACCAAAGAAAATATAATTATCACGTTTTAGTAAGCACGACCTATTTTAACACGAATTATTTGCTATTAATATGATGCTATTAAGAGATGATTTTTAAAAACTAAATGCTTAATGGTTTTCAATATTTTAAGAACAAATTGCACGTACAAGTGCTATTTCTTACTGACAACACTAACCTCTCAAGTTGTTGGTAGGACAATGACAGAAAAAATGGAGGTAGGAACAAGATCGCAAAAGATTACCGCGCGCACATAATGATGTTGGAGCTCTAGTAAGATCAAGTTCGCCTGTTCTGGTGAGTGCTTATAATTATTAATTCACAATGGTTGGTTGTGGGACCCACCAATCACAATGGCCCGACCAAGGATTTAAGTACCAATAGTAACACAAGCAAGAGTCAGAGACTCGTAGGAAACCGATGTGACGCAAGATGCAAGGCACATAAGGGTGAAGCTATCGGGGGCAGGCTATGGAGGCTTCGCGGGCCCGTTGGGGCCCATACAATATCCCAAGTAGGGGATCGTATACAGGCCACGTACCAATCTCCAATCCAATCTCGCTCCACAACACGTGGGTTGTGGCGATCTCTGTGATGGCATAAGCTCGTGCAGACGAGGCTTGACGGTAGCCGTGCTGGCCACGAGTCACTTGGAATAGTATACAATACGGGTTCGCAGTTTCTCTGCATCAATAGTTCAGAAAGGTCATGGGAACAATGTTGAGTCCTAAAAGCAAATCATATATGCAGATATATACTCTAATCAATATGCTATTTTGTCGTATATCCATCCTCATTTCTCAAACGTGGCGACATCGTGCAAATAACGAAAGTCTACTTCAAAAGTTTCTTGAATGTTTACATATTTAGCGTGCGGATAGGCAACAGGGGTCCGACTTGTTGCGCCCGGTAAACTACGCTCAATTCAGCGGTAGTCACCCGCCGCATTTCAACTCCGCACTATTGATTTTACGGAGCGACCTAAGCTAACTGCAACTCTATTATCCTCCTATGTACAAAGTATATGGGTATATATAAGTATGTATATCGTCGTCTAGTTTGGGTGTTGGTCGATTTCTGTAAGATTGTCTCCAAAATATGTATTTATTATCTCTGTTCAATAAATACATGTATACCTACATACGATATTTTATTCAAGCTAACTGTTTATTGCAGGACACGCTCGTCTCGTCTGCGAAGCTGTCACGTGGTTCAGACGACATCTAACATTTGACTGTTACAAATACATGTATCCATTAAAATCAATTCCCAAACGTGTCAAATACAATATGGGACAACGATATTCGACAAAAGAACGTCTATGCCTCAGACAACCGTGGATACACACAACCCCGTATTGTGTACTATAAGATTTATTAACAAAATGGAAATGTACTGAAAAAAAACTGTTTTGCCTAATTTTTGAAACATCCTATGTTATTCAAAATGATGCAGAACTTATTTTATTAGATACATCTTTTTGTAACACGCAAATGCAAATATGTTATTGACGACGACATAATGTATTGCCAGAGAAATCGAGGGTAGTTTTATCACGGAACAATATATTATATTAGTCGTCATATTGTCCCTAGATGAAACTCCCTTGGACTTAGTTAATGCCGACTGTAATTTTCTTTTTACAGGTTGCATACATTTTCTGTTTTATTGGGGTCCTATGACCACCTTCGTATGTCAATCAATATTTGGTTATATCGCTATATGTAAAAGACAAGCATATGTACCTTAGTTCACTAACAAATAAATATATCTTTATCACAAAAACAATATTATCGATCTTCAAATATTTCATACTACCAATTCACGAATATAATCAAGAATTTCTGAACTCTATGAACGATGTAATCGATGAATATAGGACGCAGTCGAGTCTGCATCCGCAATAAGTAAGAAAACATGTAATAATAATAATAACTATGTATAGGCAAATACTTGGGCAGGGTACCATATTATAATCTACGACGACTATACACTGTTATAGAAGTAGGAGAAAGGTCACTGACAAAGTAATTCCACCGAAACTGGAAGCATTGCACTTGACCGACTTCCACTAAAATACGGCTAGACTAGAAGCTTCGCTGTCATCTCAAGCTGATATCTCTGCCGCTTGCACATACGTCAACTAAGCGCTTACATAAAATACGCCATTGAACACGATGACTGCATCGTCTGGGGTTGGCTGCCCGCAATAGGTCTTACGCAAAGCGGCGCGAGTAAGCGGCGCGTTATACAACGCGACCTAGTGGCACACTGACTCTGTATGCCTGTACCTCGGTTGCACTGCTCTACCTACGTACCTTTGCCGAGTAACCCTTCTAGCTGTTGTAATGTGAATGTATGTACCATGAATTAGTAGCGAATATTACAATACGTACTTATTTATAACACAATTTAGGTTATCTGATCGTACTATATGTAGTTTTATAGCGACTTACGCATACACGTACTCATAGCTAACGTTTATAAACCGCATCAAAATCGGTTCAGCGATACGCGAGGTATTCGCGGACAAACATACATACAATACAAACATACGGGTCAAACTGAGAACCTCCTTTTTTTGTAAACACGCAAACAAACACTTCTTAACCCCAGCTAAAGACGGCCACAGCCGCGCGTGCGCTTTGCGCATTTTCGTTAATTTTATGTAATAAAAAGCTTAACAAGTAACTTGACGCATTTTTTTAATAGTTCATGATACGTAGATCAATTTTGAAATGACAATGTTTATAAATATATATCAGAAGTTTCATTTTATTCATTGTTTTGTTTTGCACCCTCGTTGTCAAAAGGTTAAAGATAATTATGAAATGAAGGACTCTTAAAATAAGCCAATTTCATAAGACCTAGCTGTATCCCGTAGGTAGGGTTTGCAATGCGGATATCCGAAATATCCGGATTTTTTAATGATGTATTATATTATGCATTAAATTGACATTGCCGCCTATTGACTATATAATTTTATCAAATGTTATTAAGTATTCTTAAACTCTGTTTTAAGTTTTAGTAATAGTTATGTTTTGAATTTTTATATTTTTTTATTATTTTGATATATGAATACTTACAACAGTATACACAATATCTAGACACGCGGCAGCGTGTCAAGCCAAGTTCAAGCAAAGGAACTGGCTAGCCAGCGCCGAGTGTAATATTACACGAACCACTTGGTGCCCACTTTTGACCCTTCTATTCTATAACTCAAAACCTCTTTAACGTAAACACATAAAACTACGTGTGTTTAATTATATCCATAAGGACATCTAGAAGCCCAAATTTCATGAAGCTAGCTCAAACGGTTATAAAGATATGAAGGTCAAAAAGTCGTAAATTTTAGTATTGACTGACATATCGCCTAGTGCCTGCTATACAACAGCCACATCTCCAAATTAAAACACAATTGAGATGTGGCTCTATCGCACACTGCAATACGGTCACATTTTAAAAGTAAAATACATTTGAGATGTGGCCGTATTGCAGACACTAGGCGATATAGTACCTAAACCTAACCTACTTCCAGATGACCTAGAAGGATGAATTTTGGAATCCAGCTCGGTAATTGTGTGTAAGCGTAGGAAAAAATCTAAAAATAAAAAAAAGTAAAAAATAGGGGGGGTCCCCATACAATTTTTTTTTTAAATTTCAGCGTTGTAACTGTTACAAGCAGATATTTGAAACTATCCCAATATATGTATTATTATATTTGCTATATAACAGAAATATAAAAATAAAGTTAAGTAAAAAAATAAGTGGTGTCCCCATACAAAAAACTTGTAATACGCGTTAAACAATCGGCCAACGGTGTGTCGTCGGAGGCGCGCGGCACCACATAATTATACACAGAACAGAAGTAAATCTACTTAAAAACGCTCCCGAGCAACACGGAAACGCAAGAAAAAACATTAAATCTCAATAGCTGCCTAGTTTTCTTTACAAAAAGTAATGATATCCCACCAAAAACATAAATGTCAAAAAGGAGAGCCAAGTTCAATACAAAAATTATGCTTGGCCTATAACAATTGCTGTTATTTAAAAATATGAGATCTTAAAGTAGGTTAGATTTCACTAGGCCAGTTTTTATCAGAATTAATATATATATGTTGAATAACTTTATAAAATGACTGATGTAATGAAAACTGGTCAAGTCAAATCTAACCTACTTTAAGATCTCACATTTTTAAATAACAGCAATTGTTATAGGTATCCAATAAAGCAAAGAAATAGAGTTTAATACTTCTTATTTTGTTCCTATAAATACATATTTGGATTTTGCATAACTTGGCACTCATTTAGATCTCCATTCTTTTTGCGGCGAAGCGCACAGCCAAGCATAATTTTTGTATTGAACTTGGCTCTCCTTTTTTACATTTATGTTTTTGGTGGGTAACAAATAACAGATGACGATCCTTTTTGGGAGGTAAAATAATATTTTATTTTTACATTTAAATTATGTTTACTATCATGGTAGAATTCTTGTAATTGAAAAATTTATTAATGCAAATATATAATGTAATTTTATCTTATCTTATCCGCCAAATTTCAGATCCTGATCTGACAGGGTTCTGGGTCCGGATATTTCGAATATTACGGATCCTTGATATACAAACATGAAAACCGAAACTACGGGTACAAAAATCAAGCATTTTACCGATTTGAAGCTGAAAACCGCATGGAATAATTCTTAATCTTGTTTATATTCGCCACTTCCTAATCCCAAACCAGAAAACGTTTTGTTTTTAATTTATTGTTCACAAATAAAATAAAAAACTAGGTACCTACTACAAAAGGATTCTTGTTAAACTGCCGACCAGTATGGTTTAAATGCACTAATTATTTACTTATTCTACCGTAATAATAATAACTGTATACATCCGTAATATTGGATGTATAATATACCCACTACACAGTTATTTAGATGTTACGAATTATTTAAGATACCTACATCTTTTCCGCAGAAAGTAAAAGCGGCCAAGTGCGTGTCGGACCACGCACAACGAAGGGTTCCGTGCCTATAAATAAAAACCGGACGTGCGAGTTCAACTCGCGTGGTGAGGGTTCCATATATAATCTAAATTTCATAAGTGTTTTTGAATATTCAAACTTCTTATAGGTTTTCCTGTAATCTTTAGGCAAGGAACTATTGCCTATCTATATTTTTTTCAGAATTTTAATCCTTGTAGTGTCGGAGATAAGGGGGGAATGGTCAATTTTTGTCTTTTTTCCTAAATTACTTCAAATCTGTTGTTGCTAAAATTATAAAAAAATATACATGAGATGCTTATAACAACCCCTTTCATTTGATATGTCACACAATACAGTTTGCGAAACTTTTTTTAAATTTTTCCAGTTTACTCCTCAAAAGTGGCCCCCTTGTTCAGAATTTATTAATTTACTTTACGCGTCCATCTTTCGGTCACCAATTTACATATGTTTACCAAATTTCAACTCAATCGGTCCAGTAGTTTCGGAGCAAATCGGCTGTGACAGACGGACAGAAAGACGCACGAGTGATCCTATAAGGGTTTCGTTTTTTGCTTTTGAAGTACGGAACCCTATAAAGGTCGTATCGTTACTGAAATCTTATGGCACTCACGTCCTCTTAAGGCAGTTTTTTAGAAATATCTCGAAAACCTTTGAACCGATCTTGTTCAAAACAATTTTCGCTGAAAGAATTTAATAAGCCCTATGTCCATGATTTTTTTCATATTTTTAAAATACACGGTTTAAAAATTAGAAGGGGGGGACACAATTTTTGTGACTTTCGAGGCGATTATCTTCTCCGACTCTATTCACTTAATCAAAAAAATTGCTGAGAAACCTTATATTTATTTTGAAATGTCTATCGATTGGTGTGCCACACGTGGGCTTGGAATGAAAAAAAAATTGACTTTCAGTTTTATGTATGGAGTGCATCTCTAAAATTTTTTTTTTTTAGTAATTTAATTACAAAACTATGTAGCGTCTAACAAAATACACCTATCCTCAAAATTTTCTTCAAATACACCTTATAGTTTTCGAGTAAAATGCCTGTGACATACGGACGGACGGACAGACAGACATACATGCATGACGAATCCATAAGGGTTCCGTTTTTTGTCATTTGGCTACGGAACCCTAAAAAGGAAATGCAGTACCAATTCATGATCAATATTAAAATCGTATTTATATTTCTGAGTATGACTAGAGACTTGTCTTATGGTAGTATTTCCTCGTCCAGAACATCACGTCAGCTTATCCGTCTAGGCTTACTCTATCGAAATATTACGGAGTTAAGTCGACCGGGTCGTAGTTATTGTCAGATATTCAGTGACCGATATCAGTGGCGAAATTCTATCTGCCAGTGCGTCTGACAGTAAAAAAACAAGTCGAAACATTGGTAGATTGTTAACCGAGGGTTGGATGCGGTTGGATTGAGGATTGAAAGCCACCCACTTCATGCAAAATATTTTGGCTATATTAGTTAGAAGCAGAAATTGGTAGCTTTCCCCGAGTTTAACACTCTAATTTTGAATTCGAATACGAGGAAACTAAACGGAAGCCAAACATGCTAAAACATTTTCTGAATCAGTAAGATCCTATATATAATACATTTTAAAGCGGTTATAATAAAATTTGAAAAGATTATTCTACCGTTTCCAAATAACTAACAATAAAGTAATTAATTTATTACTTTAATTTTAAATTTTTACGCATATTTTATTCACAAGTTTAAAAATCAATACAATTTTATGAAAGTGTGGCTGTTGAGGTTACAGCTTTTTGTTACTTTTAAGCCCTACATACTAAACGCACCACTTTCAACCCTACTTAAATAAACTATGACTTACTTTCAGAATATGAGATGAAAAAAAACCGGCCAAGTGCGTGTCGGACCACGCAAAACGAAGGGTTCCGTGCCTATTAAAAAGGTCGTATCGTCACAGAAATTTTGCGGCACTTACGTCCTTTTCTTTGAGGGAGGCAGTTTTTCAGCAATATCTCGAAAACCTCTGAACCGATCTTGTTCAAAACAATTTTCGGTGAATGAAATGAATAAGCCCTATGTCTATGAATTTTTCCATATTTTTAAAATACACCGTTCAAAAATTAGAGGGGGGGGACAGAATTTTAGTGACTATCGGGGCGATTATCTCCGACTCTATTCACTTAATCAAAAAAAATGCAAAGAAACCTTATATTTGTTTTGAAAGGCCTATCGATTGATGTGCCACACGGGGGGTCACAGTGAAATATTTTTTTTTGACTTTTAGTTTTATGTATGGAGTTGCACCCCTAAAAAAAATTTTTTTTGTCATTTTAATTACAAAACTATGTAGCGGCTAACAAAATACACCTATCCTCAACATTTTATTCAAATACACCTTATAGTTTTCGAGTAAAATGCCTGTGACATACGGACAGACGGACAGACGGACAGACGGACATGACGAAACTATAAGGGTTCCGTTTTTGCCATTTTGGCTACGGAACCCTAAAAAAGACGGGTTATAAATATTATGACCTCAGGAATACGTATTTAAAAATCTTTCAAGTATAATGATAGGTGCTTTTGCCTTAAAATTCTTACTTTATACCATAAAAGCCTTGGGGATCCGTATTATCAGAAAATATCCGGATATCCGGATCTGTTGGATTTTAATATCTAGACACACGGCAGTGTGTCCGCCAAGTTCGAAAAAACCGGTGTGCGTTTCTCTGACTATTATAATTTTAGGTATTTCTATGTAACGTGATACTTATTCAAAATGTACCTTAAAAACTGCTAGAAATCATGTGTGCATTTCTATAACCATTTATGATTTGAGGTATTTTTATGGAACTTGGTACTTATTCAGATCTCACTTCTTTTATAGGCGAAGCATTCGCATAGTATCGAACTTGGCAGCCTTTCACATTTATGTTTTTGATGGGATCCGTATTATCCGGATCCTAAATATCGGCGGATATTGCAAATCCTCCCGCCTTAAGGGCACGTACTGGAAAATTATGAGATTTTTCAAAGGCTATTTAGATATATTTATCTTGACTGTATAGTTATTAGTCAGAAGCTAAAAAAATACTCAAGTCGGGTATTTTCTGATATCATTTTTTTCGTGAGGGTTAAGATGTGGATTTTTTTGCCTCAATAGTGACTTAGTTTTTTTTTTTTTCAAGGTTATACAGAGAAGACGAAATTTTGCATTATAATTGCACATCTTTACGTGAAACCTTATATAATGATCTATATTTTAACAGCATTTATTAAATGTTTCAAATAAAAACAGTAGACTAGAAATAAACAAAGTGCAAAATTTTCGTTTTTAGAGTCATGGACATGTATGTGTACACACACACCTGGGCTGTTATTCGCTACGCGCAAATGCGGCTCACCCCGCCGGTCACCCGTTACGAAACTAGACCTCTACTTACGCTTAGTTACTACGCATCGCGGTGTCAAGGTATAATTGTGGGTGAGCGTTGAGGTGAGCTTAAAACAAGTTACAGAATAAGGGGGCAGGGCTGTTATTCTTTACGCGCTAATGCGTCTCACCTCACCCGTCACGCCTAACGAACCTAGACCTCGTTAGGTACGCTTAGATAAGAGGAAAGACCACTGGTCATTTTTCCATACAAACGTTCTCGACTGTTTCCTCCAAGGTTTTTGACCGTAGATTAATGATTTTTTTTGAAATAAGATCAATATCATCAATATCTGTGTCGGTATGATTCGATTTTATTGATATTCTTCTTTTTATAAGTGCTAAGTTACTTCAAACAAAGCTTGCCTATTACATAATTACACAAATCTGTTAACAATAAGCTCAAAAATCAAAACAGCCCGACACTTAATATTTCCTTCTTATTCATATCCCAAAATTTTGTTACGATTGATAAAGTTTCGGAGGAGGAAACAGTCGAGAACGAAACCTCGACCTTATGATTTTTTTAACTTAGGACTTTTAGCCGGAGCTGCAGTTGTCCTTATCGCACTGATTTTTGGGACGGTAACGATCTGGTAAATACGTGGACAGACGGTAAAGTGATTGGCAAAGGCCGATGTCCCAGTGCTGTGAAAAGTTATCGATAAATCTACAGCCATCGATATCTTCTTTTTATATGAACTTTTATGAGGAGTATAAAGGGAAATTGACTTAGTCAAAATATTTTTTTATTATGGATAGTAAGCGAAAATAAAGTTTTACTTACAATACCATAGTACCGTAAAAAAACCCTGACAGATAGTTTACCTGCTGAGCAAATACCCAACAAGGGTAATACGTACCTAGTAAACTGTGAATAGTTAAACGCATTAAAATTGTAAGATAATAGATAGGTAGTTTGTATTTGTGTTATTTGTATATATGTATGATTGTGTATGTATGTTTATATATAGAGGTATTTATGTACGTTTATTTTTATAATTATTTTGATTTTTGATCTCTGCACCACCTACTGCATAATCTAGTTTTATCTCTTTCTCCGATACCCAAAGGTTGTCTGGAAGAGATCGCTCTTCAGCGATAAGACCGCCTGTTGTCTACCTCTACCTACATGTTATTGTATTGTTTCTCTCTGTAACTGCTTTGTTTGTGTGAGGTGTGCAATAAAGAGTATTTGTATTGTATTGTATTGTAGGTAGGGTAGTCACAAATAGAAGGACTTAGAGAATTTTGCTATATGAATACCAAACCGATATGTTCGTAACCTGAAATTGACTATTTCACAGTGTATTTGGTGCCGATGGACTTGCGATTTCTTCTATTAATGAAGGAATTTATCTCAGTATAAAATTACGAACATATTAGAACTTGGAAAGAAAGGTAGGTTAGCTACACACCTTTTAAAATCAACAGCACGGCACGCTGGGTAGTCTTTTTATTTAATTGCTAATATCTACTTATGTAGGCAGGCTAGCAAACAATACCACCTGTGGACTTCAGGTCAGGCCTCCATTGTTGCGACGTGGAAGTACTGTCCCTAACTGTCTATTATACAAAAGAATACAGGGTCGTAGCGCCGCACCGGTTACCGACCACTTAATTGAACAAGCGAGCGAAGCGAAGGAAGTTTACCGTTTCAGCTTACACAAAAATTATTTCGTATGCCCGGCTGTTCACCTCTACAGGTTGCATTTCTCGACTGATTCTCGTGAAATTTTGTGAGCAGGTTCAGTACCTAATTCATACACTCGTATCGCGCGTCAGTCGCACGCGATGATCTCGCGCGGCTGCGATCGGCCGCGATGCACGGAATAGTTCAACTGAGGCTGGTCGCATAGCCGGCGCAATGAACCTACTTACAGAGACTAACCGAACTACCTACCTATACAATAATTGGAATAGGATATATACCCATAAGGGCGTTTTTCAAAAAAAGTGTACATTACTTTTTTTTTCAGAATTCGATTTTTTTGGGTTTATGTTACTCAGAATCGTTGATACTATCGATCCTTATACAAGAAAAAAGTTGTCCCAGATTTTACTATGTAAGTTTTTTCTTCCAGTGCGTCACGACCACATAAAACCTAAATAAAAAAAGTCTGTATACAAAAATGTGACGATCTGGAATGGAATATTTACTTTTTTTCTTGTATGAGGATCGATAGTGTCATCGATTCTGAGTAAGAAAAACCCAAAAAAATAGAATTCTAAAAAAAATCATGTTATTTTTTTTTGAAAAACGTTCATAAGCAGCAAGTAGAACTAGGATAGTGTTTATGAAAAAAATTTTTTTTTAATGTGCCGAAATAAGCTGATAATTACGGCTTACTATTTTTTGACATATCAAAGAGCAAAAAACCGGCCAAGAGACGGACCTCGCACAATGAAGGGTTCCGTAACAAACGATCATATCCCTTTGTTTAGGAAATGCAGTTTCTTAGCGATATCTTAAAAACCATTAGAGTTTTCTTGTTAAAAAAGGGCGGGGGAGGGGGGCTCAATTTTCGTAACTTCCGGAGCGATTAAGTATTTTCCAATATATTCACTTAATAAAAAAGCCAAACACCTTTTATTTGCTATGAGACCTATTGAGGGAAGCCACCTCCTAAAAACAAAATACACCTAATTTCAACATTCATATGCACCTTAGTTTTTGAGCATGCCTGTGACATACGGACAGACAGACAGACAGACAGACATTACGAATCTATGAAGGTTCCGTTTTTGCCATTTTGGCTACGGAACCCTGTAAAATAATTTATAGTAATGGCTCCCGTAAAATAAAAAAGTAGGTAACTAACTACCTATAACCGGTCACCAATAAAACACGATTATCAAAATTAATTACATATCGCCTTTCCGTTACTTTTCAAATATTTGAAATCTATACATGTATAGACGATATCGAAATTAAGTAGTGTCCCATCTATTATCTAATTGGAAATTACAATTACTGTACGCAAAGTTGAAAGGAAGAAAAAAATTACATAATAAATTACGCAATTCAGTTAGTTCGGAAGTTAATTTCACTACTATCGCTAGCTGGCGCTTCAGGCGTCAACAGATATTTATGTTTACAGTACCAACACCATACTGTTATGATACTGTTTACGACACGACTCGCGCCGCTTCGTGTCGCGCTGTAACCGGCTGCCTCATCTTATATACCATTTACTGGAATAACAATGTTCGAAAATGTTTTAATGGATCAACGATACATATAAGTCTGCCTCAATGTATTGAGAATAATGGTCACACGTTATTGAGGGTTTACTCGAAACTAACGGTAATTCGATGGCAGCCGGCTCGATTTTAATCATCCCTAAGTTTGATCCTTACATAATTTTCTTACGTAATAGCCACGTGGCGAGGATATCGTTCTCAAATAGCTCACTAGGAGCTTAATACCACTCAGAATTACGTAACATCATTCTATAACGAAAAAATGATCTTGTATACATATACCAAAATCGACGAGATTTCAGATGGTTTTACAGCTAAACTATATACTATGTTACCTCGGTTGTAGTAGACGGCAGCGGCACAAGTAGCTCGCTAACTGGCGGCCACATTATTTATATTCCGCTTTTGTTGTGGTATTCAAGATGTTTTAAACTGTAAATCTGCAACTATTTATAGATACACACGGCCATTTACTACCGGTCACTTATCAGAACTAACTGACGGTGAGTGGTGACGAGTACGATGGTGGGAACTTGCGACGAGGGGCAAATAGGAGGAGAGAGGGCAGACAAATTGAAGTTGTCAGTGTCAAAATTCCGAACCATAGACAGTTTAAGGCTTAGAGTATGTATACCTATAGAGACGACGTAAGTGTCGCCCCAATGGCGGCCAATACACTGTGAGTAAATACTGCTACCACGAACTTCGAAACTCGAAGTTTTGGGAATTTGAAGTAATTTAGGAAAAAAGACGAAAATTGACTATTCCCCCTTGGCTCCGAAACTACTAGGCTTAAAATTCTGAAAAAAATATGGAAAATAGTTCCTTGCCTAAAGATTAGAGGAAAACCTATAAGAAGTTTGAGTATTCAAAGTAACGGGATAATTCCATGATAATTCTCAATATTTTTGTGTAATTTGTGGCTTATGAAATTTAGATTATATACGGAATTCTCACCACGCGAGTTGAACTCGCATTTGTCCGGTTTTATGTTTGTCACTAGTTTGTTTGTCAAAATATTGTACTGAAACGTGACTGGGGGCCTACCGCCAACGGCATTCGAAGTTTTCCCTCTCTGTTGCACTTACGTACGAACCCGCAAGTCTGACAGAGAGGGAAAACTTCGAATGCCTTTCGCGGTGGGCCCTCTGAAACTGAGGGCCTACCTCGAAACGAAAACGAACTTCATTCATGTATCTCCATCTCTGTCGCACTTGCTAGTTCGAGCGACAGAGATGGAGATATACGAACGAAAACGAACTTCATTCGTGTATATCCGTCTCTGTCGCACTTCCGTATTCGAGCAACAGAGAGGGAGATACACGAACGAACTTCATTATCGTTTCGCGGTAGCCCTTCAGAGGGCCTACCGCGAAACGATATTCGTTTTCGTTCGTGTATCTCCCTCTTTGTCACTTGAACTAGCAAGTGCGACAGAGACGGAGATACACGAACGAAAACGAATATCGTTTCGCGGTAGGCCCTCTGACGTCACCGATACAATACGACTAAATTATAAACGCCATTAGACGTCAAAAAGGTATTTGTCTTCTGATACTTCTTTTTTGTCCCTTTCGGTCATAAGCTATCGCAATCTATTAAATCCTGTATCTAACTAAGCTACATACATATTTATTAGTTCCTAATCTGTGAATCTGTGATCTGCAATCGTATCGTGAATTTTCCGTGTGGCTATATTTTTTGATCTTGAATTGCTGTACCAGTGTCAATAGTTTGGTATCAGTGATAATATAATTGTATGTAGACAGTCATACGCTTGCAGTATTAGAAGATAATGTTCAATATTAATTTACCTATTTTTCTACAGAGGCACTCGCTTGTCGTGTTATGTTCGTTGGTGCGATGTGATCGCTCCCCGGCTGATGACGAAACTTATGCACATTGAAGCATCCGAACTACATCGTAGTTAGTACAATGTTGTAACTCGTCTTCTTTGGATAACTAAAACTCGGTCTGCTCCACACTATTAGCAAAATGGAAGACGATGGTGATGATAAAGATGACTCTAAAAGGTAAAAGCATGCTATTTCGTGATTGCTTGTGGTTTGAAATAACTATTTATCACAGGAAATTTTTATTTATAAATAAACCTTGTTTCTAACAAGTAAACATGTAAAGTATGTACTGTAGGTTCAGTGGCGGATCCAGGATTTTGGTTTGGGGGGTGCTCCAACACTTTTGGGGGTCCTCGACCCTACTAAACTTAGATTTAAGCTGAATGTAAGATTTTTTCCAGAAGAACTCTTATGGTTTTGGGGAGGACTTGAGCCCCCTAGCCCCCCCGGGACCGCTAATGTGTAGAATAATATGTATATATTTCATGGCCCAATCTTTAATATTGTGATATTCCACCCTGTGCAAGGAGAACATTATATGGATTTAGTTTGCTTACAAAATACTTCAATTAACAAGTAAAGGGTGATAAAGGCATATCTGGAAAAACAGATTTGTCTCATTCTTTAATAAAATCCTTTTTAATATACTACAACAAAAGTGAATTATTACTTTAGGAGGACTAGGAACATGAGTGAAAAGAAGCGACGAGACCAGTTTAATCTACTAGTCAACGAGCTTAGTAGC
This sequence comes from Epinotia nisella, assembly GCA_932294315.1. Classification (NCBI taxonomy): domain Eukaryota; kingdom Metazoa; phylum Arthropoda; class Insecta; order Lepidoptera; family Tortricidae; genus Epinotia; species Epinotia nisella. Next base: position 14,948,775 of record OW028673.1, on the reverse strand, counting down.
ATGGTGTCCGCAAATAATCGTAAGATGGACAAATCCACAGTCCTGAAATCAACCATATCATTTCTAAAAAATCATAATGGTAAGTTTGCTAATCCTTTTTCTACTACTAATAGAATAATGTTTTCAAAGATGGTATCATCAGATATATTTCTAGATTTTAGGTAGATTTTATCAGTCCCATCTGTCTTGCCTTTTTGGCTGAACTCGGGTTAAGGTGCAAATTCACCCAAATGTGATTGTCACCACTGAACGGTGACACTATTGTTTGCACATAGTTGCATGGCAGGTGTTGTCAGTCACACAAAATGCGACAAACTAGTAGAGCAGGATGGCATGCTTTGAGGTTTCTAGCTGGCAAACATTGGGTTGGTTAGATAGAGGTATACTCTACCCGGTACTATTATTTATTCTGTGTCTCCATACTTAGAAAGAAAATAAGAGCACTTTATGGTCTGTCTGTCAAGCATGACCATTGAGACATGTGGATGTAACTCCTTGAAATTAATATTAAATACTCAGTTCTATAGTCCCTTAGAGCTGTAATAAAAGTCAAACTTAAGTTTTTTTGCGAAATATGTGAAGTTACATATTCTCAATTTTTGGAATCATTACAATACTATTTTCATCTATCAAAATTAAATTATCAAAATGTTTTTTATACGTATAAGAAATACGAATATAACACTATTTTGTTATAAAAATATAAGATTTATATAAAAAGATAAGATTTACATTTAATGTGAGTAGGTATTAAAATTGTGGTTTTATTATCTGCATGTCACGTGACTGACAACGCCGACCGCCATTTTATCTTGTGAGTGACGTCAGTATAGCAAATGCAAAAAAACCGGTCAAGTGCGAGTCTGACTCGCGCACCGAGGGTTCCATACAAAATTTCATACAACATACCCGTCTTGCCCTGCCCATTAATTTTTGAAAAATCTTAACAATGCATCATGTAGTTAAGTCATGAGTACCTGTGGCGTCATTTATCGGTGCATTTTGTTACTAACTTGCGCGACCAAGGAACTTTTAACGATAAAAGTTTTTAACGATAATTCTTTATCAAGTGAATTAATTTCGATAATTCTTTTTAATTTGCTAGAAGGTACTTTCAGAATACTTTCATATGAATATTGAAGGAGTTCAAAGTATTTATTTGTTAAAACACAGGTTATAAAGATATTAAAAAATGCAGCTAAGTATCGCTATGTCTTATCCGAAGGTGTAACAAAATATAGGCTTCAAATAATGTTAAATATAAGCTTTCATGCAGCGTGCTTTTTTAAATACATAATAACATTAATAACATACATAGTGCGAGTTCAAAAATTATCTTTTATATATGCGTCAATTGAATAGTTTGCCTTTTCCACTAGAAGAGCAAACATTTTTCTTTGCATAAAGCAATATTATTTTGAGAAAATAAAAATACTAGTTGACTATCTAATCTATACGAATATTTTAAAATATATAAATTAATGTAGAATAGCCTATTAAAGGAATAATCCCGAAAACTGAATTACAGCACAAAAATACTTTAAAATGTATGTGAGCTCACATTAAACTAGACATACCATACCAGTGTGATATGTCTAGTTTAATGTCAAGGTCACACTTGACTGGTTTATTTTGAATTTTATTATTATTGCTTGTGAAATTCACAAACACATGATAGAAATGGCTAAGAACCATACAGCGTAACATTAATGTTTTTTTTTAGAAATAACAGTAAGATCACGAGTACATGATGTACAAGAAGACTGGAAACCCGCATTCTTATCAAATGAAGAATTTACATATCTGGTTCTGGAAGCACTTGAGGGTTTTGTGATGGTCCTCTCTGCTAATGGACATGTGTATTACGTATCTGAGAGCATTACATCATTACTGGGCCACAATGTGGTAAGATCTTAATCTTTTTATTTATTACTGAACAATATTCTAGTGTGACATGGACCTCATTGTTTTGAAACAAAATCCAAATATTATTGCTCTTCCATTGAATTTGCTGTGTTGAGGGTGTTGCATGATTCGGTAAAAAGGTAAAAATGTACACAGAACTGTCCACACTACGATTTTTTATTTACTTTCTGAATAAATGATATCCTAACTTCACCTTTAAATAACAGTTTGAAACCCATGTTTGAATTTCAGGTGGATGTGGTGAATAAAAGCATCTTTGATTTAGCATTTGAAGATGATCACCCAAATTTGTACAGTATCCTTCAGAGAACTGGGACAACAGGGGATACAATACAAAGAGGAAGTCAAGGTGAGAACACATGATAGGCTTTTGCTATAATAATATGTTATTTTTTAAGCGTAATTTGTACATTTTGGCTACGGTTACTCAACTTCCATAAGTGTTGTTTTGTTTGTTTTGATTGCAAAAGATTATTATTATTATAAATGTGTCCCATAGCTCTTACGTCAGCGGATTAAGGTTTCGATACATATTTCTAAGAGATTTAATCGATACATAAATTTTTGCACTTGATTGTACAGCCAACATATACGCCGTATGTATACGTTGTTAAACATATCTTAGTTTATGATTCATATGTAGACAGGTCAAATCATTAGTCATTTTGAAACATTAAAAATAAGCTTCATATTCTTAAGTTCTACTTTGAAGGTATGTTGATCCACTTAAAGGTCCGGGCACACAATGCGTGTGCACTGCACCACTGCGTTGTAAAGTATGAATCCCCCATATGACATATCATACCGGATCCGTATGCGTAGACGTGCACGTGCACGTAACGCGGTGTGACATGTCTTACGACGATTCATATTTTACAATGCAGTGGTGCAATTGCTGCACACGCATGCAGTGTGACTCGGCCTTAACTATTGCATAAGATATGCTATGCACTGCGTTATTTTACGCGGATTTTATTTTCCGCTGTTTCTACATTTTCTGCATCCGCTCTGTTGCCAAGCTATTATATGTCAGTGAAAACGAGTTGCAAAAGACCAGTCTACAAATAGCATTATTAGTTATCAGTATAATCTGTTGACTTTTATGTAGGTAATGCCGAGCGAAATGTTATTAATTCAGCGAGTGCGTAATTGTTTTATTTCGTTTGATTTGCCATGCCCGAAATATGACGACCATTATCTATGTATATGTATTTCGATAAAATTGACCATCACTTAGCCAGTTAGCTATTAACGTAAAAATTGTTTTGTAACCATTAATGTATAAATTAACTTTTTAAATTTGAATAGAAAAAATGGGTGGATTGCAAAAAAAATGTACGTAGTTAGGTAAGAGCCTGAATCTAATATTTGCCTTAACTTTTTAACCCCCGACGCAAAAAGGGGGGTGTTATAAGTTTGACGTGTCTGTGTGTCTGTCTGTGGCATCGTAGCTCCGAAACGAATAGACCGATTGTAATGCGGTTTGTTTTCGTCTAAAGCTGACGTGATCGTGATGGTTCTTAGCTACGTTTCAACAAAATCAATTCAGCCGTTTTTGAGATTTTGAACTTTGAAATGAAAAAAAAACGGGGAATTTTTAACTTTTTTAAATTACCCATATCAAATGTTGAGTATGAGTAATTGCTGTTACACAATGGAAAAAAGTTAAAGCGAAGATTAGATTAAGAGGAAAGACCACTGTTCATTTTTCCATACAAACGTTCTCGACTGTTTCCTCCGAGGTTTTTGACCGTAGATTGATGATATTTTGAAATAAGATCAATATCATCAACATCTGTGTCGGTATGTTTAGATTTCTTTGATATTCAAAGATTGCTGATGATTCAAAGAAAGCTTAAAACGGGCCAATTACAAAGTCCGCAAACATACGCCTATTACACAAATATGTTAACAATAAGCGCAAAAATCAAAACAGCCCGAAATTTAGCATTTCATTCTTATTCATTTCCCAAAATTTTGTTATGTTTGATAAAGTTTCGGAGGAGGAAACAGTCGAAAATGAAACCTCTATTCTTATGATTTTTACTTAGGACTTTTAGTCGGAGGTGCAGTTGTCCATATCGCACAGATTTTTGGGGCGGTAACGATCTGGTAAATACGCACACAGATGAAATAGTGATAGGCAATTGTTGACACTAAAGGTCGATATCCTAGTGGTGTGAAAAGGTATCGATAAATCTAAAGTCATCGACATCTTTTTTTTGACACTTTGTGAGAAGTATAAAAAGGGAAATTCACTTTTATTATTGATTCCAAGTCAACATAAAGTTTTATTTCGAATAGGTATCATAATACCGTAAAATACCCTGACAGATAGTTCACATGCAGACCAAATACTCAACAAGGGCAATAGGTACGTAGTTAATACATGTGTATATTGTGAATTAACCCGTTAAAATTGTTAGACAATAGGTACCTAGGGTAAAGTGACTAATAGAAGGACAACTTAGCGAATTTTGTTATATGATACCAAACCATATTTTATGTTCTTGACTTGAACGTGACTATTCCAAAATAATTAATTTGAATCAAAAAAATCTAATATTTTTTGTATGTAGGAAGTAATTTCCGGAACCAATGATCCGATTTCAAAAATCCTGTACAAGAATGGACTTAGGATATATTTTATCCTCCCGGGTTTGCCTGCGTTCTTTGCAATACTCGGGCGAAACCGCGCTAGCTGCTAGTGAAAAATAAAAATAATTAAAAAATGAAACAAATCTGTATTTGTATTAGTTTTAATATGTTTGATAAAATGTGTTTGTATTGTATTGTAAGTTCTTTTATAGGAACTATTTGTAAAACAGTACCGGAGTCCGGCAGCCGGACGCTTACCACCTTACCACTTATCACAAAATCATCTCATTTTAAGGCTGTGCCCTTTTGCCCGAGGATTAAGATTTGCATAAATATGTGTTTTTTTTTATAAATACAGCATTTAATTGAATTCCAGACAATGATAATATTCAACTTAAAAACATGAAAAAAAAAACTTTTACTATCTGGGATTCGAACCCGAGACCTCTTACACAGGAAGCAAACGTTTACGGTTCACGCCACGACGTTACGTACATTACTAAGTACTTGAAATTAAACTATTTATTTGTGGCCCGTAAGTTTGACAATGTGTCGTGGAAGACATTATTTAATAGCCAACAGTGGTCTGTCAACATCGCGGATGTATTTTATAACATTTTATTCTAAATTTAAATGAATGTCTGTGTGCGTGCGTGCACACACGCTCACGCACGGCCCCTACTCCGTCAGCGCGACAGAAATATTTATTGGGAATTCTCGAATCTGAAAAATGGCTCAGCTCATGTACCTACGCTCTTAAGGCTCTTAACTATGTACAATTTTTGCAATCCACCCATATCATAATCTGCAAGACATAAAGAGTGACGTAGTTTTCATCTAAATCCACATTAATCAAAATAAATTGGAGCCCTTTCTAAAGTATTTTCCACTTCTAACCATTTTACTACTGCATTTTTTATCGGAATAATATGAAATTTGGTAATCTTCATTTCGAAATAATATACAATAACTTAGTATTCGCAAGTTTCCGCGCGCGGGCGAAGAACACATCATATCCAGCTAATAACATTAGCGAGCGAGCGACACAAAATTTTGGCGGTGATATAATCAGTCTTAAATTAGACGCAAAAAAATCCATTCAGGAGAAATTATTCTCGGGCTATTGAAACTTTGTTGATATAGTTATTTTTGGCCATTAAACTGAAGTACATGAGAGCTTATACTTTCAACCCTGAACATATATGTTCGTGTGGTGTGGAAGACCACATTGTATAAAAGAAACGTTACAACCCAAAAGCCCAAGGATGATTTCACGTGATTTGGGTACTTCGATTACATACATACATCAGCCCATTGCAGTCCATTGCTGGACGTAGGCCTCCTCCAAGGGCCCTGGGGGAAGCCTACGTCCAGCAATGGCTGATTAACTCACAGGCTAATAAGGGTAGAACCTAGGGCACAAGGACCAAGAGGGGGCGGTGGGCGCGGCGCTGAGTTGAGACTTCATCATCATCATCATTATATCAGCCGAAAGACGTCCACTGCTGCAAAGAGTGCCAAATTGACCGCTCCTGCGCAAGTTGAGACTTACTTACATAAATATTAGTATATTCATAGTTAGCCTAGGGCCGTCAGAACTCTAAATCAGGCACTGCCCAAGGCTACAAGCGCCACAAGACTCGCTCTCCCGTTTTCACCATCCAGTCACTACCAGCTACCCTCCTCAAGTTATCTGGCCGGAGTAGTTAAAACTATACTCGATTAAAAACTCTTTATAGAAACGTGCATGCTTATAATGAATGTTACCAATACAAAGCCACATCATCGAAAAAAATTACAAGCCAAAAGTCACTGGGGGCAGATTCACTTAGCTTATCCTGGCAAGGCCTTTATTAGAACTCAAATAACTATACTATCAGTTAGATCACTAATAGTCCATACGTTGGCGAAAACCTTACAAATGGCAATGTTGTCATAAAAACATCGTTGTGTTTCAGAAGGCGAGATACGATTCCAGTGCCACCTGAGACGCGGCACTTTGGACTTTAGAGACGAAAGCTCGTACGAACTGGTGGAGTTCAGTGGACACTTTCGTAAGTATCAAGGAGTTGTTACCTCATGTATCATATACTAGTCGCTCCCGCTCCTGTCGCTATATCTTCATCAACCCATTCCCGGCCCGTGACGACACATGTGCCTACGCCGTACTCGCTTTCCGCTACATACGAGGAAAACCACGGGATCGGCTACGAGCGTAGCGCGTAGCGATTCTGGGCACTGAATGTGTAACGAACCTAAGAGCCACAGCATAGTTTGTCTTAGTAAAATTTTTACAACTTCTTCTGTTGATGATGGGATATCGGTAATTGTTGGTTGTAAGTGCTTTTCGTTCTGTAAACTAACGAAAAGAAACCCACGGAAGGAAAGTTGATATATTTTATGACCTGTATCCAATGTAATATTTTTCAATGTTGCAGGTCCAAATACAGAGCAGCTAGATAATGAAGACTTGCCTTATAGACCAAATCACGATTCCAGGTAAACCATTTTTTTTGCATAATATAATTTCCAAGTATTGTGAACAGGAATCGACACGTCGCTTGTTTCCGCTGTTACTAGCCGGTCGTGACAAAAATAACGGGTTATTCACACCTGTTACCACCAATTTGTTACCAGTGGTAACAGCTGGGTTGCTTTTTCCCATCTTTTACCACTAAAGTACTCGGTGGTAACTACTGAAAAAAAACCCAGAAGTTAGCATCAATTACTATTCCCATTAGTTGCCACTATTTATGGGAAAAAAAATCCCAGCTGTTACCACTGGTAACAATTTGATGGTAACAGGTAGGAATAACCCAAAAATAACCTGCAATGTTTTCTTTACAATTTAATAGAAATCGCACAAAGACCTCGTAGGAAGAAAGTCTCAGAAAGTGTGTAAAAACTTTCATGTGACGCGACTTGAACCCGAAGTTTTGTATGGCCATCTCTTTTTCGGTCTCTTGTTTTGCAAGATTGAATGAAAAGGACGGCCCTATCGGTTTCAGATTCGAGTTTAATTTATATGTCGGTTGAATTACGAGTACGTTTCGGTACTATTGTAAGAGAACTCGCATAAAATAATAAATATTAGGGGACATACACAAACTGAACTGTTCATGAACTAGCCCCATATTGTAAACTCAATAAGCCTTGTGTTACTGGTACTGGACGAAGATATAATAATATTTAATAAATATAAAAACTTAAATACCTAACAATCCAAATCCAATCTTCGCAGGCAGGGTCACTACCGACTAGGCTAGACCGGCCGTCAAAATGGCGCTGCACCGGGCTATACATTTTTCACGCCACTGCTCGGAAATGTGGCAAAAGATGGTCAGAATTCAGGCGTCAAAGCTGGGGTTTGTTGGACGTCGCACAAACAGGCCATCTATGAATTCAAACTGTCCAACAATGTTATTGTTGGACAGTTTGAACAGCGATCGACCAATCACAGGGCCCCGCGCGCGGTCGCGCCGGCGTGCGCCCGCTCCTCCTCCTCCTCCGCGCCGGGCGCGAGGCAAGCGAGCCTGTTTAATATTATGATCTTTAATTTTGATTTAAAATTATAATTATTTGCAATTTCCTTGCAGTAGGCGTGAAAAGCACTATGTTAAGCCTCGGCCGAAAGTGCAATAGCTGGACTCGTACTTTCGAGGGCCTCCGCTACGCGTCGGCCCTCAAACTAACTCGTCCGTCTATTGCTTACTTTCTAGCCTCTACAACAATGTACTATTGCATTCATCAGTTCCCCAAATACTATATGGTGGTGCAATGCAGCACTATTAAGTTCGTGTGTCAAAATCACAGTGGGAGATATTGGTCGACTACGACTTTGTTTATTATTACAATTTGTTTATCAATAGGTCACACATTTAAAAGGCAGGAAAAGGCTCCATAGTCGTAAATGACATATTGGAATGTCGTCTTGCGCCCAACTGGAGAAGTACTTATTATCGCATTACAAAAAACCGCAGCAATCAATGATGTAATATAAAAAAGAGGTACGGGCTCGAAAAATGGCATACTAAAATTGAGTGAATTGGCGCAACATGCCTCAGTTTCGAGTCGTCAATGGAAACGTTAGCTGTCAGATTTGGTGGCCATTTTTAAACACGGAATTCGTATAGACAACATATCTACCTTTTTTATATTACATCATTGGCAGCAATAATAACGCCAATACTTGCTCTGTAGAGATGTGGTGTTGAGTAAGGTCGCCAAAGCTCCCGAGGATATCTTGTGCTGAGAGTTAGGGACCCGCGTTCTTCTCTAGCTATCAACGAATAACACAACGAATCCTCAAATCAGTAAGTTTGCGTCCAAAAATTCATTTTTGGTACAAGCTTTTATTGCCGACTGTACTCTTCTGTATACCGTCATCACTCATCAACTACTCATTGAGACAATTCTAACGAGGCCAAACTCAACGGGGTTACGTCGGCTAAGTACTGAATTCCCATGGCCACCTTCTGTCTCCATCATCAGATCAGCCCGGTGGTACCATAATATTGGATTGTCATCCAAACTTAAACCCAAAATTTCAACTCGATCGGATAGCGAAAAATGGATTGCAAATTTTGACGGACAACTTACTTATTACATATTTACATACCAACAGGTCAAGTTAATATAAAGCTTGCAAGAAAGGGCCTGCATCGCCCTTGTGGTTGCTTACCATCAGGCAGACCGTACGCTTGTTTGCCAGTGTCTTAGGATAAAAAAAAACCGGCCTAGCGTGAGTCTGACTCGCACCGAGAGTTCCGTACAAACGTCCTTACACCATACCCGTCAGGTCACGACCCCATTCTTCCTTGAACAATCTTAACAGCTCATAGTAGAAGTTACCGTTGTACAGCGCCATCTGTATTTTGGTACTAATAACTTGCAACCTAGTATGTAGCGATATTTTTTATCACGTGTACCGATTTCGAAAAAAAAAATTGAAAGAAGGGACTAACAATAATCGGTCCCTGACCGTAACCGGTTATAGTTGCATTTGACTATTTATACCGCTAAATAGTTTATTACCGGTTTAACTTTACCTGTATTTAAAAGTCATATCGGTTTGATAAATGACAATTTATACCAGTAATCGAAATATATCTGAATTTAGGTTAACCGGTAATTTATATGACATACATCCAAGATGGATTGACATTGATAATTTAGTTTTCCGCCAGCTATGCATAGTATGATTATGACGTAACGTTCCACCTGTTTGTTGTGATTTAAGTTTGTTGCTACCATAGAGTTTTTTGCTATTTTGGCCACGTAGGCCGCAGGTACATCAAATACTGAACCTCTATCTGATTTTGCAGATCAGGAAGGCATTATATTTGTATTTTTACCAACTTACGATCCTCACTTCGGCGACATGGGAAATTCCAATTCGCGAGCGCAGGTCTTTTAGGATTCTGTGCACACTTTATTCCATCCTATTTGGCCCAGCTGCACCGGAATATCTTAAATCTAAATGTCAATTTGTTACACCACGTATTTATGTATAAGTAAGTTTATGTATGTATTAGTAAGTTTATATTGTATGCATTATATAAGTATGTATATTCATGAAATTAATTGATTTGTGTTTCCATTCGAGTTTCAGTATTTAAGATCCTGCATCACTAAAGTTTCTGTTTAGCCCAATGGTTGACTGGTAGAGAATGCCTGATTGCATTAAGTCCGCCAATTGTACTTTTATTTGTATATTTGTGCAATAAAGTTTAAATAAATAAATAAAAATAAATGGGAAGCCGGAGTAAAATCTGCAAAATATCATACAAAACGCGTAATAGGACAAAGTTATTTAACCTTCGAGGAAATTTCTACTTTATTCTCTCAAGTGGAAGCAATATTAAACAGTCCGTATTGTATCCGTTGTCCTCCTTACCCAACGACTTTCTTTCCCTAACCCCAGGGCACTTCCTGATTGAAAGACCTTTGTGAAAGCAGCCTACAACGATATGATCGCCTCGAAAAAATCCAACAACACTTTTGGAATCGCTGGCAAAAGGAGTACATATCAGAACTACAGCAGTGAAGCAAATGGAGGACTAATACAGCAAAACTAAAAGTGGGTGACCTGGTGATCATCCACGAAGAATACACACCACCACCATTGAAATGTCCACGTCCACCACGTCGCTCGTATATTCCCGGGTCCAGATGGAATTTCAAGAGTGGCCGACATCAATACTATAAGAGGATACATACGGCGACCCCTTGTTCGACTCTACCTACAACTGGAAGTCGAAAGATGGTCTTTCAACGAGGCGGGAATATGTTTCGGCACAGCAAAGCTACGAGCCGTCACAACGTTGCTAATACCAAATCTTCAGGCGTTAAACTCATCCACGGCTGTCAAACAAAACATACACACTTCACTTGCAATCCTATCTTGTATCAACCAGCGTGTTTTTTTAAAATTAAATGGTCAAATTATACAAATTTAGAGTTTATTTAAAGCTCCCTTATGTCCGCTAAGACATGCCTTCTTCACTGATTTCACTATATTTCCTAATTTAGATAGATAGTTCATTTATACTAACGTTCTACTACTTTAAATGCGGGGAGGCTCTCAAGGGCTCCCGGTCTGATTCCACTCAAGTCCACTTAAGGATCACCTGTGACAAGTTTCAGCGCATAGTCATAAAGTGCAAGGTTCCCATACAACAGATAGCAATAGCACACCAGCTACTGGTATATATGCTGTGGTGTTCGCAGGTTATTCGTATGCACGGGACGCCTTCACACGCCTCAGCTGATCCGGGACGTGTCGCTCGTGGACTCGAGCGGCAACGAGTTTACGTCCCGCCACAGCTTCGAGTGGAAGTTCCTGTTCCTCGACCACCGCGCGCCGCCCATCATCGGCTACCTGCCGTTTGAGGTGCTAGGCACCTCGGGCTATGACTACTACCACTTTGACGATCTCGAGAAAGTCGTCAATTGTCATGAAGCGTGTAAGTTGCTTTTTAGGGTTTCCTAGCCAAAATGGCAAAAACGGAACCTTTATAGTTTCGTCATGTCTGTTCGTGTATCCATATGTAACAGGCATTTTACTCGAAAACTATAAGGTGTATTTGAATTAAATTTGGAGACAAAACATTTTTTTAGTCTGGCACTCCATGCATGTAACTCTGCCTGCAAGTCAAAAAAAAAATTGTAAGTCCACGTGTGGCACATCAATCGATAGGTCTTTCAAAATAAATATGTATAAGGAGTCTCAGCAATTTTTTTGATTAAGCGAATATAGTCGGAGATAATTGCCCCATAAAGTCACAAAAATTGTGTCTCCTTCATTGACGTATAATAAAGTAAATAGACTCACAACATCGAACAAAAATGCCAAGAAATGTGGCCCAAATGACAACGCTAGCTATTATTATTGTACCTATTATTGACATCTGAAAGTAAATAGACTCACAACATCGAACAAAAATGTCAAGGAATGTGCCCCAAATGACAACTCTAGCTATTATTATTGTACCTATTATTGACATCTGGCCTGCATGCCTAAGTGGTCAAAAATCAGCTATATTTCAGTTGTTGCCAATCGCGTTTACTTATAACCTGCATTAAGATATATGTTTCATATAAAAGAGAACTTAGTTTTTTAGGCTTTAAGGGCCAAACAGAAAGACCAAAATCTATACATATAAAACTCTTGCGCAACTAGTCGATTGATAGACAGCGCACAGCGTAAACCGCTAAAGATATAGGCATTAAATTTGGAACATAATTATATTCATTACAGTACAGTAAGGGAAATGTAAACACGTAGGTACCTTTTTATGCCTTACTGTCAAAGTAAGAAGAGCGAAAAAGGTACGTGAATACATTTCCCTTACTGTACGTGGACGTGAATTAAGAAAGATTTATTCGAAATTCAACCCTTAACGGAGTGAAAGAGTTAAACCGTTGTATGGAAATCGTTCATTTGGAAAGTTATAGACTTGAATCTTTGTATGAAGGTTCCTTTTCCTAAAAAGCAAAACAAATGATTTAGCTTTATTATAAAAATACATCTCCTAAGAGGGTTAAAAAAGAGTTGAATGATTGTTTAGGAAACATGTCGTTTTTAAAGGCTAGACGTTTAAAACTTCATTCACAAGCTTCTAATGTACAGTCAAAAACATTGATAAGGACATTTTTTCTAATTCATCCCTTGAAGGGATTAAGATGGGGGTTGAAAGTTTACATAAGTAATGTGTGATTTTTAATGATAAACCGTGGCTAGAAACATGAAAGCAGACATCATGTTTCTGCTTACCAAATTTTACCCAATTTTTTGGCGGGAAATTCAAAAAATCTTGAGCTGGTCACACTTAGTGTAGTAGGAATTATAGTTTTGATACTAGAAAATATTTTTGATTTTCTGTGTACACGTAAGGTACCTAAAAATAAGTTAAATATACGTTGACGTGCACTCAATCAAAGTCAGCACACATAATTTCTATCACTATTATACAGTACAGTCAACTACAAAAGCATATGTTTACACTTTCTCACCGTATAAGTATATCATTGTAGCAAGGCGAAAAATTAAATGTAGTGTAAATAAGACTTAGCTCGATCAACTCAATCGGAAACCGCGGAGTGGGTCAAGTTCAACTTACTACATTTGCATGTTTCTTTCTTGCTTGCTTGCTTACAGGGAACACCGGAATAGGTAAAACCACGTAAAACTACTATTCACGTACCTAATCAAAGTTATAGACAAATGTTAGAACTAGTACATAGTATCAAAATATTTATGCAGCACCAACCTACTAAGTTGTTTACGACTTGTAAACATTGCAGTTTTTCGTTATATACTACGATTCACGTCGGGTTTTCACATTGTCGTAATTATTTACGAGCTAAATCAATAGTTTGCGGACCTCACTCGGTAAATAGTCATTGTTAATATTGCTTAAAATAAAACATAAACCGTGAACCATTTGAATGAGTGACATAAATTAATAACTGACTTTTAGCCTTTTTAAATCTTAGACCATTGGTGATACCACAAGGAAATATTTGTCAACAAAATTCCAGAAATATTATTTTTTTAAATTGCCCCCTAAAGGGGTGAAATAGGAGTTGTACCGAGAAGACAGCCATTTAAAAATTAAGAAATTTGAAAGTTTGTATATTACGACGAAGGATTATTCATAGGGGAATTAAGTAGTAGTCGGCCGTTGCCGGCGTAACAATTCAAAAATTATGAACTGATTTTTTTTGAACTGAGCCGATCTACTTATCTTCAAAACAATAGCATTCAAGTTAAACAATACGATTGTGTGGTTGGCGTGTGCCAAACTTTGCAAAAAAGAGGTTACCGCCACATAAAATGTTCATTGAATAATTAACTCTCTCGTCTTATTCAATAGATTCAAAATGAACTACAAGATTTAAAAAAAAACCCCGCTCACAGCGAGCCAGGTATAAACAAGAAATTTTCCTTCATTGTTTGTTGGCACTCATCTACCACACAATCGTATTGCTTATTTAACTTGAATGCTATTGTTTTGAAGATAAGTAGATCGGCTCAGTTCTAAAAATTTCAACTATACTATACTATCCGCAAAACTAAGTGGCGAGTCAGGTCATAAAATATTAGAATCATGCTATTATTATTATTACCCTCAAAAAGGTTGTTGTTACTTTTATTGCCCGACTCGCCACTTGATTTTGCGGATATTATAACGAAATCATTTATTCAAAACCATGAAATGCCAATGAGTATACATAAAATTCTTTACGCTATCAAAAGAACTTAGTTAAAGAAATATATCCCATCATTTTTTTTTCTATTGCTATATTTGCTATTAACGCTTGTTTTTACGGAACATTTTTGTCATTTTTGACAACCGTCAAGTCTCACAGTCGAAACCAGACTAAACGCAAGAGCCGCACGTGTCGATCGCGCGGTTCTTTTGGACGGCCACTTTTTTCGGCTGATTATGTAATAGTTACTTATACTAAATCAATGGTTCCCCCCCTCAAATTTTCGAACGGTGTATTTAAAAAAGTCATGTACATAGTGTTCATAAAATTCTTTCACAGAAAATTATTGCTGAAAAACTGCCCTCTCTATAGAAAAGGACTTAAGTGCCGTAAGATTTCTGTGACGATATGACCTTTTTAATAGACACGGAACCCTTCTTTGTGCGTGGTCTGACACATACTTAACCGGATTTTTTGTTTTTGTTGAGCGAATTGTTCCGCTATTGGGTAAATAAATATCTCCCTTTACTTACTTGGTGATTAGGAATAGTTAAAAAAGTTAAATTAGGCGGAAGGCGGAATGTGACGAGTGTGAAACACTTTGTGTTGAATTTTCGACGCATTAATTTAACGTTGATATTAATATCACGTTTAATTTATGAAATTTTATTATTAGAATTGACTTTGAATTCCTTGTAGTAGTCGTGTAAAACATTATGTACTCGAAGTGTGAAATAATTGCACACTTTCCCGCCTCTACAACAGTGTAATATTATAAACAATATATATAATAAACAAGCTTTGTGTGTAATCAAGACTAGCGACCCGCCCCGGCTTCGGACAGGTGCAATTGGAATATATATATATTTTTTTCAGTTGCCCTTTGATATCTTCTAAACTATTGCTTAGAAAGATTACTGTAAAAGACAATTATAATCTACATTTAATGCCCTAGGTTACTATCATATTTTTTGGTTAAGGATCAATACTGAATGAGAGTAAATAGCGTCGCAAATAACACATTTTTTGGTATTAAAGTTTTAATGAAAGAAATGGTTACTGTGGGTCAACCGTAACAGATAGAGATATGCTATCGCGGAGTTTGCTTTAGGATTTTAGAAGAACTACAATTCTCCAGTACATTATTTTTATGTATCTCTTATGGTACATAAAAATAATCTACGAAATCCATGAAAGTATTTCTTTTAGCGACTTGGTCTAGAAATTTTATCTTTATTCAAATCTACGAAACTTTAATTAGGATGTTTATATACATAAACATTTCGGAATAAATTATCTACATGATGGTGAAAACTGCTTTAAAATCCGTTGCGTGGTTTAGGAGCAGTTAGCGGAAATACAGACAGAGACGCGGAGGGCGACTTCATTTTATACTATGTATTGAGGACACGAAGTTCGTACATGTAAATTATTTTTGTTACAGTGATGCAAAAAGGGGAATTGACGTCTTGTTATTATCGATTCCTCACCAAGGGCCAGCAGTGGATTTGGTTGCAGTCACGTTTTTACATAACCTACCATCAATGGAATTCGAAACCTGAATTTGTAGTCTGTACACATCGAGTTGTAAAGTAAGTTCATATTTAATTATTATAATGAATAATTATATACACATTTTAGTAGACTACTAAAACTAGTTAGAATGTGATATGCATAAGGACTTCATATGCATAACCAATGCTTTCAAATCAAATAAAATCATAACAACTAACGATGAACATTTCAAATGTTAATATGAAAATATTGGTTTACATGGATGCTCACATAATGTAGCTTGCAGACAACATACTCGTATAAATTACGTTTTACGCTCAACACAGTATTATACAAAAATAACGTATATAGAAATACATGCCCTCTCTGCCTGATCCTATATAATACTGTTTCATCACTCTTGCTAGTAAATGGTGTTAACACGGTATACAGGGGCGTAAGAATATTGCGAACAAGAGTCTATCGGAAGCCCGACGCCGAAGGCGGCCACTTACGCCCCTCGTTAAACAATGTATTATTTAGAAACCGAGCTTCTTGTGTATCTACAGTAATACCGTATTTCCACAGTTATGCCGACATAGCGAAAAGTGGGAAACAAGAGGCGGCTGATACCTCCGAGCTGGTCGTGCAGGAGGTGCCGGCCGAGGAGACGAAGGAGAGCAAAGCGGAGGACCCGCCCGACGAGCCCATGCCCGACCTGTCCCCCACCTACATGTCCGAGGCCTGCGAGTCGTTCGCCGCCTCCTACTCCGCCGTGTCACGGGTAAGTTGCCACAATAGTAAATGGGTCACTGTCTGATTTAGGTTTGCGTCTCTTCTATGGACACTGCCAAAGTACAAAGCCTATAGGCTATAAAGTCTAATTTTTGGTTGAACTCTGAATCCGCATAAACGGCGTGTCCTCTTCTATAACAAAATCAACATTCTAGGACAAAAATTCCGGGTCACCCTAAATTAAATAACCGCAATAGGTTTTTAAATATTTTACACTAGTTTTATTTACATAATATACTATTCTTCGTAATACTCAAATGTATTAGTAATTTCCGTGATCCTATCATAAAAATATCAATATCCAAAAATGACGATATTTGCGATGTTTCGCTCCTTTAATGTTGTTTTTTTCATGGGTTTTTTCGAGTCCGATTTAAACCTGGTAATGTTAATTTTTAACTGTAATTTTTTAAAATTAAATAAGAAAACTTAACCTTAGCGGGGTCAAGCTTCCCAAACGGTATCAATCCGCCTCCAAACCAAAATCCTGGATCCGCCACTGAGGGTCTTGCTAACGACAGTTTGTTAGCGGCTTTGATAAAAAGGTTTTGTAATTTCTTTACCCTCAATGTTCTGGATGACCAATCTAGGAGCTACAAGGGGCTGAACACTTTTGTACCGTGTCGCGTCCACATTATGTTTAAACTGTTATACAACGTTGTCAATCGGGTGAAAGCGATCAGCTATTTATGAGCTCGACTGTACTGTACATAGATACCAACTCCATCTCCCTGTTTTGAAAACCCGTTGAAGAGGCTGGTTGTTCTATTTTAATGTTCTCGACTTTCGCAGCCTGCCTCCGTAAAGTCGGCTTCTGGCAGCTCGACCGGCACGACGGTGACGACGGCCGCCACCGCCGCGCCCTCGCTGTACGGGTCGTGGCCGCGCGGGTGCATTCGCTACTCCAGCTCGAAGTCTGCGTCCTGCACCACCGGCGAGCCCGCGCGGTACGCGCCAGACTGTGACGCCGCCTCGCTCTCCGGTGATTCGCGGTCGTCGCAACGGAACACAACGCGTTCGGTCAGTAAATAAACATGTGCGACTTGTCCTAAGGGCGGGTTGCGCAAACTTACGATTACAGACCGATCATCGTTAAATTTGGCGCAGGCGGCTGTCATTCCATAGAAACTTGTCAAACTTTCCATACATTCAGATTTTAACGAACACCGCTTGCGATTACAGACAGTTTGGTGGAACCACAGACTAATACAGACCCGCAGTATTAAGCAAGACGATGTTTCATATAGTCGTGTCTGACACTTGTTATGGTGAGAATGTTAGTGAGAGAAGTTAGAATTCATGAGACGAATAGTACGGTATTTTGAGGCTATTAACGAATTGTCTCCATCTACTGTTCACCAAAGTCTAAACAATTCTACGGAAACGTCAAAGTCAAGTCGACAGTTGTAGTGTTGTAATTATATTAAAGTTTATATTCATCGACATTTTATCGTCGTGAATTATTTAAGTAGGCGAGGCAATTGGTAAGTTTGAGAGACAGACTGGAAATACAGATGTCAGTGAGCTGGAGGTTTATTTAGCTACTTCCGTATACCAACCACGTTAACTTTTGTATTGTTTATTATATACATTATTATTAAATAACAAACTATAGAGATTATTATCATATTTGCTAAATATCACTTAATTACATTTTAATATAGTACTATTAATTATTCTGCGTTTAAAATCGGAATCAAGAAGCTGTCTAAATTCCACGTAGGTATTTGTGTCTCAGAAGCAGGAAGTAGGTAGCTAGAATAAGGGGTAATGTTTTTGTTTGTAATTTGTAAATATCAAGTAAAGACATTTTGTATAGTATGGAGATACAATTTATTAACGAATGGCGCAGATTACGTATATATTAACAGTATATATCGATGTCGATAACTTGTAAAAAATTATCTTTCGCTGCACTAAATCTCGAGCGAGCGAGAGAGCGAGATACCATCGTGCGAGCGAGAAAGTGGAGACAGTGACCTTTCTTACTCGTTGCCAAGTACAAAAGTGAGAAGAGATCGGATATATAGAGTTCTTTCAATTTATTAGAACCTATCTGCCTTTTTAGGGTTCCGTACCTCAAAAGGAAAAAAACGGAACCCTTATAGGATCACTTGTGCGTCTGTCTGTCCGTCTGTCACAGCCGATTTGCTCCGAAACTACTGGACCGATTGCGTTGAAATTTGGTAAACATATGTAAATTGGTGACCCAAAGATGGACGCGTAAAGTAAATTAATGAGTTCTGAACAAGGGGGCCACTTTTGGGGGGTAAACGGGAAAATTAAAAAAAAAGTTTCGCAATCTGTATGGCGTATGCATCGACGCATGTCTCTTTCGGTTAGTGTAGTAGAAGAACCCGCGCAGTACAGTCAGCCAGGTTTTCTGTCCGGTGGCTCGCGCTGTTCTCAACGGAATACGTCTCCTTCGATGAGTATAGTAGTGGGACACGCAGATAGACGGACGGACAGCGGAGGCTTAGTAACAGGGTTCCATTTGGTATCCTTTGGAAACACGACCTAAAAAAATATGAAATTTTACCTTCCAATAAAATTAATATTAAGTTTCTCAAGACGTCCAAGATCCGTCATTTGAGATGGCGCCACTGCGCACGATTGAAAGTAGCCGTTTGCGTCAAACGAGTCGCTCCACGCCGACGCTGTGACGTGACATCTGCCTCCGCTCCTGCGGAGATCAGAGCCAGCGCCCGCGCGTCCATTTTTAGAGTTCCGTACTCAAAGGGTAAAAACGGGACCCTATTACTAAGACTTCGCTGTCTGTCCGCCCGTCTGTCCGTCCGTCTGTCTGTCACCACGCTGTATCTCAAGAACCGCGATAGCTAGACAGTTGAAATTTTCATAAATTATGTATTTCTGTTTCCGCAATAACAACAAATACTAAAAACAAAATAAAATAAATATTTAAGGGGGGCTCCCAAACAATAAACGTTTTTTTTTGCCGTTTTTATAGATAATGGTACGGAGCCCTTCGTGCGCGAGTCTGACTCGCACTTGGTCGGTTTTTTGTTAAAGAAGTGTGAGATGCCTGCTCTTTTTTTGTGTTATACGCCATAGGAAATTCAAAGCTCAACCTCCATCTAAGATTTTTTTTTTAATTAATTAACTTTTTATAACTATTTTGACTTGGGCTATCACCCGTTTGCGGCTTGGCGTTGGTTTTAGGGACACCCTGCATATATAGATATTATTTGAGATAGTTATTCTACCTAATATTGAATGAAGGGTTTTTGTATATGCATTAGTGAAGCTTGACCAGTTCAACGTGATCATGCTCCATGTTGCGGAATTTCATTGGAACTAATTTCTTACAGTGGGAATAATTTTTATGATAGGTTGAACCTATACCGCAAATACTTATGTATATTACATATAAACCCCAAATACTTATGTATATTACACCAAGTTTGTGATTCTAAGTAATTTGGAACTCGAGATAAGGTAAACGTCCAAGTGCTCGACGCTGTACTAGTATATGGCATGGGCACTCTATGTCAAAGTGACATGGCTTAAATTCGAATGAAGCAAAATTCTTTTAGTTCGAATTTAACCCATATTGCTTTGGCATAGAGTGCCCATGCCATATACTAGTACAGCGTCGAGCACTCGGACGTTTACCTTATCAGTATTATAAATAAAATAGTATAAAATAATAGTAGTTAAAAATGGCCGCCATAAAATTAAAGATGTCCTTCAGAGGAGTTGGTTCCTAAAGCCGCTGGCAAGGCTGACTGTACTGAGCTGGTTCTATATAATAAGAATTATTGTCATCCGAAAACAAATGTAAGTCAAGGAATCCCGGAGCATGTCCATATTAACATAATGTTTGGGGTCATTCACTCCGTGTTGCACCGGGAAATCCGATCATTGGATATGATAGAGATCTCGAACGAAATTTCGTTGACGAAAGGACGTTCTCGAAAACGCTTCTAACGATTTTGATGACATTTAGATTATAGGGGTTTACGGGGGCGAGTAATCGATCTAGCTAGGTCTCATGTCCGGGAAAATTAGTTTTCTCTGTATTTTCTCAATTTTCATCCGAGCAGAGCTCTGTCACCCAGGGACTCGTGTATAAAACCTGTCATTCACAATCAAACCATACAAATACATTAACGAGCACAGCCTTTTCTCTCTAATCAGAACCGTGAATTGTATTACGGCGACTATGGCGTCTATGGTGACGGACGTACGTTCCCGCAGCTAAAGAACGAGCCTATGTTGGTGCCGCAGCGCGCCATCGGGGCGCAGTACCTGGAGCCGGCGCCGTACGTGAGCGCGGTGGGCGTGACGGGGGTGGCGCAGCCGGTGGTGCCTGTGATTGTGGCGCAGAATCAGGCGGAGATGCAGGTGAGGTGTTGCCGCGGACACGCACACTGCGAACTTCATTTGTTTATCCGAGTCCGACTAGCGAGTGGTGTCACAATAAAAGTCGGCAAAAAAAAAACATACTAGTATCACGAAATGTATGGCGGCGTGATAGGTAAGTACCTACTTAAAACTGACAGCTTATTTCAGAGGTAGAGTTGTCGAAAATAGTATTTTATACAATCGTTACAAAATGAGGGTTCTTAAAGTCGAGTACCGTGTTTAGGTACGAGAAATTAAGAGCTAACTGTGTAACTATTATTATACAATATGTGATTATAGTTTGGTGTACGAAGTCTTAATTCAAACATTAAAGTCGACGAGTAGAAAAAAATGCTTTTGGGACGACTCGCTGGCCAAACTATTATTATTTTATCCAACGGTAGTATAACAAGGGTGTTCAAACGCGCGTAGTGCGGGTTGCGTTGCGATGGCATCAGCCTTGGCGAGTATCGCCATTAAAGATGCCACGAGCGTTTTTCTTTTGGGTCCTTCTGGGTTAAGTGTAGCTTTTTATGTTTGGATGTGAAGGGTAAACTCCAGTACTACTCATCCGGTTTCAATAATTCTTCTACTAATGGTCAAAGAACTGGCTTTTGGGAAAGACATAGGCTACATTTTATCCTGCAGTCCTGCCTGCGTTCTTTGTACTCGTAATACGCGGTCGGAGCCATGGCGGGGCTGTGATATCGACCGAAGACTACATAAACCTTAATTTCGACATGACAAGAACGTGGACAGGTCACTCGTCTCAAAAGTGTGATAAACCTACAAATGAGTCTTGGCTTTTTATTTTTAGTCGCTTACTGAAATGCTGTATTCTACCTCCATTTTACGTGTTTAATTCATTCTAATCGCAAATATTAGAATAGTTGCATTGATTATTTCCAGAATGCATTATGTCACCCAGCTGGCAGCACTCGAGTTGTCTAGGTGTCATTATCCACAAATCTCGTTTAAACATAATCAATTTGATCGGTGGATATTAAAACCTGCTGTGAAAAAGACCTCTCGCCCCAGAGCTGGGAGCTGGCGACTAATGTATTCCGGAAACCCTCATTGCGTGGGCTAAAGTCGCCAACCTCTCATTTTTTTGAAGTTCAATTCCGAACGCATCGTATAGCTAAACTCTTAAAAACTACAAAAAAAAACTAAAACATTTAAATAGCAAACTAGAAAACCTCGCAACTCCCAACCGCCAGATTTGGTAATCAAAATTTGTTTGTGCCTCGCGTAAAATTGGGTCAGATTCAGGTTTCTAGTTAGCCATTTAAATGTAACAAACGGTTTTGTCGTAGGTATTTAAAAGTTATGCTGTTTGATGCGTTCTCAATTTTACTATCTAAAAGTGCCATAACATGATTTTCAAAGCTAGTTATCTAGTTTTGCGAGTATATCCGACGATTGTCCTATATTAACCGTATCCCCGTGATGCGAGCTAGTGGCCGTGGCAGGAGCAGCTGCAGCAGAAGCACGAGGAGCTGCAGCAGATGATCGTGCGGCAGCAGGAGGAGCTGCGGCAGGTCAAGGAGCAGCTGCTGCTCGCGCGGCTGGGGATCCTGCAGCCCTTGCCCGCGGTGAGTACGACGACACGCGTGGGTTCTGTACAGCGGCCGCGCATGGTGTTGTGCCACTCGTGACGGTCAGAGTACAACTACTAGTGGCCGCCACTAAATATAGCATTGGCGCATACACCGAGCGATTGAGTGGCCTCGTCCGAGCCACAAGCTGTGGGAGTGGCGTTTTGTCGTTCGTCTAGCGCGCACACACGGCTACAGCTGCGGGTTCCTAACCTAACTATTGTAGCCACTGTTGCGAAAGTACTTGCATTGAATTACCGCTGTATTTTAGACATGGTTCGACAAGGCCGTGTGCGCTTGCTAAGGGTTTACTATAATACATTGTTGAAGAGGCTAGAAAGTAAGCAATAGATGGACGAGTTAGCGGAGGCCCTCAAAAGTACGAGTCCAGCTATTGCACTTTCGGCCGAGGCTTAACACAGTGCTTTTCACGTCTACTGCGAGGAAATTGCAAATAATTATAATTTTAAATCAAAATTAAGTAGGCTCGCTTGCCTCGCGCGGAGAAGCGGACGCCCGCCGGCGCGACCGCGCGCGGGGCCCTGTGATTGGTTGCGAATCGCTGTTCAAACTGTACAACAATAACATTGTTGGACAGTTTTAAGTCATAGATGGCCTTTTCGTGCGACGTCCAACTAACCCCAGCTTTGAAGCTCTTTATTCTGACCATCTTTTGCCACATTTCCGAGCAGTGGCGTGAAATAGTACATTGTTGTAGAGGCTTAAAAGTAGGCAATAGATGGACGCGAGGGTTCGAGTTTCCTACTGCGAGGAATTTGCAAATATTTATTATAAATCAAAATTCAGTATATATTAAAATTTCATAATATAAAACAAAAGAGCTCAGACATTGTTGGACGGTTTGAATCCAGAGGAGTAGAAGACCACAGCTATCCACAGTCGTTAAGGCTGAATTCTGACCATCTTTTGCCACATTTCCGAGAAGTGGCGTGAATAAGTTTTTTTTTTTTTACTTTAATGAAAAATCCGTTTTATCTGTGACCTTATGCTCTATAGTTACGAATTTTTCCGATGGAACGTTTGGTAAGTATGAATAGATAGTGTCCGGCGATCCTAACACGGTGTTGGTGATACTGATGCATATAATACTGCAGGTAACAAACCCATACCTGACTGCCGAAGCGCACGGCACGCGTCTGCCGGGCGAGCTGGTGTACGAGGATTCTGACCGCGCGCTAGCCGTGGCCGGGTACCCCCCGCCGCCGCCCCACCCGCAGCCGCCGCAGTGACTCCGTACGCTCACCGACCAATAAACCTCGCCATCTAGTATACGATAAGGCATGAGTGCGAATGTGGGGAATGCACTCCTGCCGTGCCGCCCCAAACTTGTACCAGGAAGGACTGAACTTTTCATAACGATCACTACTTCTATTTCTTTAACATAGTGAAGCCGTAGTCATCTCTCGATATCCAAGTCTTTCGTGAGAGACTGATCAAGTTTCGCTCGCTTTTTATAGCTGTTGCCAAGATCAATATTGATCTGTGTAACCTCTTGGGACATACTCTTAATGGAGATGTTTTCTACAGCATGTGTGCCAATACCAATGAAAATGTATGTGATATTTGGATTTTCTTTATAAGACGCTTGTTTTTCCTATATACTATAGGAAAAATATGAAGAGCTATTTTTTTATTGAATATTATACTTATTCTAGTTTTCATAGCCATATCTCACTTAGCTCACGTACGTATAGTCAACAGCAAAAGTAGGTTATCATTTTTTCACCTTATCGCAATGGAATAAGGTACAAAAGTGATAACTTACTTTTGCTCTTGACTATACATCATTATTCATTTGATTTCCTTTATGAGCATGGTGTTAGATAAGTAATTTTAGGAAAATTAAGCAGATAAGTATTGCTATTTTAAACTTGCCATAAAACTGTTATTATTTTAGAATTTTTTTGAATCGGCACAGGTGATGATTTACTATTTTTTACGAAACGGTACAATATATTTTTTGTTTTATTCATTCGCCTCACCTGTGAAATCTACTATTTATTTAATAATTAAGTGGACATGTGTTGTGTATATGTGTTTGTGCTCTAAGCATGTTATGAGGCTGTGTATATTTTTGGTTATGGAATTATACGAAAATTATTTTTGTTGATATTTTGTAATGTAAATATAATTATGACGACCTATGTCATCAAACATAAACATTGTAGGTTTGCTTAAACTATACATGTATACTTATACAAAATGTTTTTAATTTACTTGTTGGTTTATTTTGTTGTATTTGTTTTTAAAATGATTTAATTTTTGATGATGTTTGATAGTATATGTTAGTTGTGGTGATTCCATTTTTAGGGTTCCGTAGCCAAAATGGCAAAAACGGAACCCTTATAGTTTCGTCATGTCCGTCTGTCCGTCTGTCCGTCTGTCCGTCTGTCCGTCTGTCCGTATGTCACAGGCATTTTACTCGAAAACTATAAGGTGTATTTGAATAAAATTTTGAGGATAGGTGTATTTTGTTAGCCGCTACATAGTTTTGTAATTAAAATGACAAAAAAATTTTTTTTTAGGGGTGCACTCCATACATAAAACTAAAAGTCAAATTTTTTTTTTTCATTGTGACCCCCCGTGTGGCACATCAATCGATAGGCCTTTCAAAATAAATATAAGGTTTCTTAGCATTTTTTTTGATTAAGTGAATAGGGTCGGAGATAATCGCCCCGAAAGTCACTAAAATTCTGTCCCCCCCCCTCTAATTTTTGAACGGTGTATTTTAAAAATATGGAAAAATTCATGGACATAGGGCTTATTAATTTCATTCACCGAAAATTGTTTTGAACAAGATCGGTTAAGAGGTTTTCGAGATATTGCTGAAAAACTGCCTTCCTCAAAGAAAAGGACGTAAGTGCCGTGAAATTTCTGTGGCGATACGACCTTTTTAATAGGCACGGAACCCTTCGTTTTGCGTGGTCCGACACGCACTTGGCCGGTTTTTATAGATACTGTATCGTGTACATTGTATTATCTTTACTGCTGTGGATATTACTATGGAATGGTATGGAAAAAATAAATGATAGACCTTGAAAATATCCTTGTGTAGAGGTATGTTGGTATCGCCAATATACTTAGTTGAATTATATAATTTTGATAAAATATTTAATTTTTATATCTGACTGATGAATGAATAGAGAAGATAACAGTGGTTTGATACGCTCTATATTTGTGGTATTTCTAGATAAGGGTGGATTGCAAAAAAATTGTACATGGTTAATCTAATCTACGATAATTATCCATAGATTTTATATGGGTAATTGCCGTTACACAATAGAAAAAAATTAAAGCATAGATTAGATTAAGGCCCTTAACTATGAACACAGTTTTTGCAATCTACCCATAAATTAGTTGGAAAGTTGGTAGTTATGAAATCATTATTATTTACATAATCACACAAACCGACGTTTGAAGATAAATAAAAAATACTTTCTTATCAAATAGAAGTATCAAAGTGACATCATATGTTAGATGTGCATTCGAATGTATATAAATATAGTTTTTAACTAGAATAAGTTTGTTGTACCTTTGTGTTGTTTACCAAATATTTCCAGTCAGCAATAGGTAGCTATGCACAATAATACACCACCCCGTAAATAAAATGGTTACTCTTAGTACAGTACATATGGTAAGCATACATAGACGACATGGTTATACTATTTACAGAGACATCATCAATAAAATGTGTGAATTTGGGTCATTTCACTTTTTCTTGTAGCTCGTTGCCATAATGATGCATCTAGGGTCACTTTTTTGAACGATTATTTATTAGAGTATTATCATTATCTTATGTAGTATTTATAAGGACAGTTTATTATGCCAATGCTACAAACTTGGGATTGTTTGTAGTACCTATGCATTATACACATTTTTTTTCCTCCTGGTTTAGAAAACAAAAAGTGGATCGACTCATTTATTATCTAGAATCTTTATATTCGAAATCAATAGCACCAATTTCGTTAAATATTTCAGTCTCAGATAGAATTTAATTGTCAACTGTATATATTTTTTGTCAGTTATCACTACTCATTGAGACTATTCAAAAATTTCCACAGGGCTGCGTTGTTTTATCACAGTGCTCCATGCCCACCTACAAAAAACAGACTTCTTCACCAGGGAAGCTCTATGACGTACACTAACGTTTTCATCCGAATTAACATTATCAATCCTCCTAGCGTTTTTTGTATTTTTTTTTGTAGAGTCGTATCTTGTTTGTGGGTATGCATATTTTCCAGTCAATTCATCCCAGTAGCATTTTCTCAAGTATAAATTTTCTCAAAAGGTTAGACTAGACTATTTCATTGAGCTCATCTGCTGAAAGATCTCAAATCACATGAGGTCTACGAAACAATAGATCCCTGTTAAGTTTGGGAACAAATTAGAGTCACTTTTACAACAGAATTCGCGGCAAAACAAAAGACTGTCGCAATCTAGCTAGTGTTAGAAACGTGTTTTTTATCGATATCGAGTATTGTTATATAACGAAAAGCCTATATATGTACAGTAAGGAAAATGTATTCACGTACCTTTTTATATCTTATTGTCATAGTAAGAAGAGCGAAAAAGGTAGGTACGTGAATACATTTCCCTTACTGTACATTATTTTATTATCATTCGCGACGGTTAATTTAAAATATCCAAAGAAGTGTTTAGTTACGGGATAGCTTTATATGTGTACAACCTGAACCTTATCTATACTTTATAATACGAACTAATAACCCTTCCTTTTGGCTTTGCTGTAGTCGGGTAACAACGACGTAAAAATTTAATGAAGTAACTATACCACCTCATTGAACATAATAGATACTTACTTCAGAAAATGAGTACTTCATAAGACATTGCATCTGTCTCTATATAATTGTATACAAACCTCACGTAAAATGTATATTAAATATTTTATTTGGTGAACCATGTTTTTCTTCTATTAGGTACACGACTAACGATATCGATAAAAATGTTTCTAACACTAGTTTTTTGTTTTGCAGCGGAAATTCCGATCTCTGATAATAATATTCAATCGTTCTTTAGTTTCAAAGGAGAATGCCTAATAGTGCCTGGAATTTACAGAGATGTCCAATATAAAAAAAGTCGTACCTACATAATTGAATATGACTAAACAATGCGGAATTTCGCCGCAAAGATAGGCTACATAAGCCATCTTCGAGCGCACGAGCGTCAAAACGGTAGATAGGAGTCCGAGTGGTCGCCATGGCCGAAAACGGTCGGACAGATCATCATCATCATGACTAAACAGATTAAATAGAAGTCTGCTGAAATCCGGAGTAATAAACACTAATTAATTACTATATTACTAGAACATCCATCCACCTTGCTAAAGTAACGAACATCTCTCATTTTTTACATAGACGATAGTGTCATCTTCATCTATGTAGTTCTTATGTCACATTAGAGCATTAAAGCGTATGAAACACCGGCGCGGCCTGGCCGCGGCGGACAATAGTAAACTTGTCATTAGCTGTCAAATTTTCTATTATACGCGACGCGCCGGTGTATTGCAGGCCTTAAGAGGCTTTACAGTGCTGACTAGCGCCACTGGTAAATAATTGTGATTATTTAAATTTAACGATATATATTAAAAAAAGGCGGCCACTACACCCTGTATTTTGTATTTAAGTACCTTGTGAATACATCAAACTAGTTTTTATGTTGCTGGAAATATGAAAACACACCGCCATACATATCCGGTGGATATTCACCATCAGAAAGGTTTCTGAAACATATTTGCGGGGTGATCATGATCAGTAAAAGTAAGTGCAGTCGTATCTTTTAATATCTTACTGATTTGTAACTGGATGTTACAACGGAATTTCAGATTTTGTTTTTATTTTCATCATCAGCTAAGTAGATTTAATTCACGACATACCTAAATGTTTACCCATAAAAAGTATGACCAAGTGACTGCTGAAAATGTTCTACAAAAGATATAGGTAATGTCTAATTTGGTAATTTTTATGTACTTACAATGTGGGATATGTTCCAGGAACTTTATTGGAGCTGATATTGGTACCTAACTCACTAGTTAATATAATACCGTTCTTAGAACGGGCCCAGGTTAAGGAAGCATACAGGGTAATCCCAAAAACGAAACAAGATTTTTTCACGACGCGAGTGATATTGTCTGTAGTATAATATTTAGTGTCTACAATGTTAATTATGTAAGAAACAGTAATTTTAGAATGGTTAATAAACAAAATAACCATTTCTTGAAGTTTCCTTTGATTGTCCCGTCATCTACTTAGGTAGTTAGGTATTATTTCGGTATCTCACATTTCTCAGTATTCGAAAACTGGTAAAATATGGTGCATCAAAATGAGTTTGTGTTTTTCTTTTTCAAAATGTGCGTGTGAAAACAACAGATCGTTTTTGCATATGTGAGTAATCTTTTGCATGTGTTATTTATTCACGCCCCCGCTATATTGTACGCAAATACGACAAAAGGCTACTCCAGTTATGTATGCTCTAAGTATGTATAAGATAGCTGATTATAATTTACGAGTACGACACATTATGTTATTTTGAGTAAATACGTAAGATGCTTGGTTTAAAAAAAAACAAATAAAGAATGAACTCGAATAAATGTCGCATGCAGATGTCGAACACAGAAACATCAGCTTCGCATGCCCCTAACTACCCTCTAGGCTAAACCAGTCCTCAAATATAACGAATTCGAAGCAGTGCGTCACGTGTGGGAGCGAGAAAGCAGAGCGCTGCTCCCGCGCTATGTATGGCTTACTGCACCGCTGCTGTTGCCGCCACCGCTCGATGTCTTGGCTTAGCTATACCTACAGGTCCTATACTATACAACATTATTGAGGTCCTATACTATACAACATTGAACCTTCATGAATGAAGCGTTTTCATTGCGAAACCAAACAATCTGTTTCAACAACAACAAATGGTGTTGAATCGTTGCGGAAACCAATCCTTTCTCCCCGTGGCATCAATCCATTTTCCCTTTGTATTTGTGTCTAGGAAAACTATAAGATTATAATAGTGTGGAGCGGGCTTAACACTCCTCCTCGCCTCGCTTGTCGTCGTACATACCTGGCTTAGAGTAGAATAGGTAGGTAGCGGGGGGCGGGGAATGTAATGGCTCAGCTAACAGATTAAGTGGGTCAAGTCACCCATAGAAAAAGAAGCGGGTTGTGTCGGAGATACAACCGTTAATTAAGTGTAAGTGGATACTTCTTTGTTGGCTATGGAATGTATTGTTAAATTAAGTGTTTTGATTATTTAAAGGAATCTGCTATTATGATGTACCCGTAAAATATATATCTGAATTAATTCACTAAAAATCTGTATAAGTACAGATAAATCGGTATATATGGCAACATTGACTGACGTAGCTAATTTGACTCGCGATAGATTGAAAATGGCGGTCATTTCAGCATTATTTTCATGTCCGCCACATAAAATAAATAGCATTTTGTGATTAACAACTAATGGCAAATAAAGAAGGATTAAAACATGTAACAAACAATTATTTGAAATCAGATTAGACTTCTCTACAAAGAGTTATTTCGGAAGTCACGTCATACATTTTGAACTGCACCCCTATACAAGAACGCGAGCAAAGAAGTATCCACTTCAAAAATGAATACGGTCAACTCAGCCCGCGGGCTAAGTGGTCTATGGGCTCATATGACCACGAAGGCGAGACCAGGGGGCCTACCGCCAACGGCATTCGAAGTTTTCCCTCTCTGTTGCACTTACGTACGAACTCGCAAGTCTATCAGAGAAGGAAAACTTCGAATACCTTTCGCGGTAGGCCCTCAGATATTGTGCGAAAATATGATTTCTTATATTTGGCGTGTTTTATACAAAAGGTGAATAAATAAACAACAGCGTGCTGGGCGTATCCTATGTCCTACTGGCGATCTTTTGGTCGCTTTTCTACACTCGTAGAACATTCATACTTACATAACAAAATAAAAACCGAGCAGAGAGCTGTGCACTCACTCACAGCGAAAACAGTACGTACCGCAATTCAACGTGCACTGCGTGCGTGTGAACTTCGCAATTTTCCGGCCGGCGTAACCGCCGTATCTCCGGTAGAGAGAGATCCGGGTCAAGCAGTGGCGTGCACAGAGTTTTTAAACAGGGTAGACAAAAACTATTTGCTAGGTACTAACTTACCAAAAGTGTTGCATTGCGTCGTTATTGATATGATGGGTGTTGGCTATGGGTCAAGGATGCCTAAAGATTTTAGGAGATATATCTAAATATGTTTTTTATTTATAGGTAAGTAGGTACATACATTGTTATTTATTTTTTATTTGTAAAAGATTTAAAATCTTATTTGTAATATTTTAAACACTCTCCTTGATTCTGACATAATAATATACGGTAATTATATGCATAGTCCGTAGGATTCCGAGTTGGTTGAAAACTGGCTGCCAATTTTAACTGTTTTGGTTTACGGCCCTGTTCAGTTCAAAATCGATATGTCTCAGCCCTTCGCACCATAAGGCTTCCGTTTTTACCTTTTTGGTCCGGAACCCTAAAAAGAACCAATTAATTTGAACTTATTTTTTTGTTGAAAAGTACCTAGCCACTCTTTTCAATTCTGACCTCGGCTTCGTATTAAGAGACATGTTGGACCCACAGCCCACATATCGATCTTGAACGACATCAGACCATAAACAAAAAGCTTCAAAATGGCGGCTAAGCCTCTCGGTCCCTCTCTGCTACCGATCGATGTAAAACACGTAAACCTAATTGTAACATTCCCTTTATGAAGTCGGTTTTACAAAGAGGTTCAAAATTGCCACTACCCCTTCAGAATAGTTAAAGCGTTCCATGCCTCTCGCTTCCCCGTGTGGCTGTGGTAGAAAAGTTTTCGAGTTAGCAATATTGTTTATGTAAGGGGAACATGTTGCCCTTTGCACATGCGCCAGTACTGGCCCTGCAGAGCCACCAGTTCCGCATGTGTTCCCTTCTCCACGATTTTACCTGAGCAAAAATAAAACAAACATAAGAATTTCGTACCTACATGAAACACTGTTTTAGTTACGCGGATCTTTTTAGTAAAGAACCAGTCAGGAACAGTCAAACACACTCGCTCCGAACCACGTCTTAGGTCCGATTCGGGCTAAGCTTGGTCTTCTAGCAAAATAATGTAATTTTTGACAGAAACACTACAAAGGAGGTTTAGAAAGGTATATGTAGGGAATAAAGTTCACATTTCCGGACATTTTTAAAAACAAAAACACTTATACTGGAAAACGCTCGATAGTTTTTACGATATAATTTTACAGCACTTACCTTTCTCAACAACACATATGAGATTGGCGTCCTTGATGGTCGACAGACGGTGGGCGATGGTGATGCACGTTCGTCCTTTGGCTGCCTTTTCGAGCGCCTCCGAGACAGCCTGAAAGATGTAACATTTTAGTAATACACCTAAAAGAGGCTCCAGTGTCCTTTTGCCTTGTGGCCATGTTTTTTTTTTCTTTCTACCTTGTCGCTACAAGTAAATATCACAGTAATAGTTATTTGTTATGCAAGGCTGCAAAGTTGTTATTTAGCGCAAGTGCTTGTATTGAAAGCGCTATCCTCTAGCAGATAAGATAGGAATAGAAGCGGTCTGTTGTTAGAATGTACAATTCTGAGCATGCGATGCTTTCAAGGCAAGAGACGCCAAACAACTTTGCTGCCGAGCAAAACACACAACTTTTCTCCTCACCACCGCGAGGAAAATTGCAAATGTAATGAAAGTGATTTGGACCATACTCATTTTCAATAAACTTATAAAAATAAAGCATTGTAATGCACCAATATTCAATGTAACAAGAACATTTTTGCATTTTTACGAGTATGTAGTAATAATAGCCGACACGCTTACATTAAAAATTCAATGCATTGCTGGGTACTCACGGCTAAACTAAGACTCAAATACGCATATTTTACTTGTTCCGCTAACTTAGCAGGCATTAAAATTCATATATGTATATCCTCTGCACTAAAATCTATAAATAACTTCCATTATCCACTGTTGGCGTCGAGCGCGGAGGTGGCCTCGTCGAGCAGCAGTAGGCGCGGGGAGCGAATGAGCGCGCGCGCGATGCACACCCGCTGCTTCTGCCCGCCCGACAGCAGCGGGCCCTCGCCCCGGCTCGTGCCGTAGCCCTGACAGTTACCCGTTCGCTGTTGGCATGGAGCGCGGAGGTGGCCTCGTCGAGCAGCAGTAGGCGCGCGGAGCGGATGAGCGCGCGAGCGATGCTCACCCGCTGCTTCTGCCCGCCCGACAGCAGCGGGCCCTCGCCCAGGCTCGTGCCGTAGCCCTGACAGTTACCCGTTCGCTGTTGGCGTCGAGCGCGGAGGTGGCCTCGTCGAGCAGCAGTAGGCGCGGGGAGCGGATGAGCGCGCGAGCGATGCACACCCGCTGCTTCTGCCCACCCGAAAGCTGCGCGCCGCTTGAACCCAGGTTCGTATCATAGCCCTGACAAAATAAACTTGCATGTAGCTTAGTATCAGGCCAGATACACACTGTTTGTATGTAGGCGCGTAGGTATTACTTTGTTGACCTATTCACTAAGGCCTACTTTAAATTGCTTGGATGCTGCTGCACGTCGTACCTTTTTATGCTTTGCGTATTGACTTGATTTTATTACGTCTTTGTAACTGATTAAGTATTATTTGAGTACCTAGTCACTTTAAAAAAAGCTACGGTAGCCTAGTGGTTCAGGCATGCGGCTGTCAAGCGGCGGTCGTGGGTTCGAATCCCGGCTCGTACCAATGAGTTTTTCGGAACTTATGTACGAAATATTTACCGTTAGCTTTTCGGTGAAGGAAAACATCGTGAGGAAACCGGTCTAATCCTTTCACGCAAAATAGGCACGTTGGATGTCGATTTGCGGAAAATGCCCTGTAAAACTAACTAACTACTAACCTAGTCACTTTAGTATAGTCAACAGCAAAAGTAGGTTATCATTTTTTCACCTTATCGCAATGGAATAAGGTACAAAAGTGATAATGATAACTTACTTTTGCTCTTGACTGTACCATCAACGTTGTACCGTTGCGTTGGGTGTTTCAGAATGTGTCCGTCTCATATTGGGAACAGTTAAGTAGATGCGTAGGTAAGGTTATCCTCCTGAACCTCAGCGTTCTATCACAGACTTAACCAACATTTAAAAGATACAAAGTTGTATTTGCTTTGTTTCGTTTGATTTAGGAACAAATATGCCTAATTCGAAACTATCATTCCAAATTGCCAAGTCCAAATTCAAATATATTTTTTTGGTCTCAGGAGTTTAAAACCCACGCATTTGTAATGTTAACCACTAACCCAGTTTACATACCTTGGGCAGTGAAATGATGAAACTATGAATATTAGCAGCTTTTGCAGCGGCCACGATTTCCATTGTCGTGACCTTTCTACTGTTGTCTCCGTAGGCAATGTTCTCCCCCAGCGAGCGGTCAAAAAGCACCGGCTCCTGCTGCACCACTCCCAGTTGCTTCCGAAGTTGAGGCAACGTCAACTGGCTGCGCACGTCTCTCCCACCTAATTCCTGTAAACCACCAAAACCATTTCATGTACCTAAAGTAAATTGCCAAGACTAGGTAGTTCTCAATTTTATTATTAGTTCCAGTTTAAAAAAGTTAAAAAGATCGCAAGTAGTGCTACGCGTCCTACTCCACAAATCCACATGGCTTAATCTCTCTCTCTTACTCGTGAGTGAGCGAGTGACGAAATGGACCAATTTCAGGTACAATCAAGTGTAAAAATATGGGTACCTATATACAACTTACGAAAGAGCTATGTCCCATAGCTCTTATTATGTCCGCCGATGGGATCATACATTATAACTTATCAATAAATTATAATATATGAAAGCTAGACAAACGAAACTTTTTAGGATTTATTATGTTATTGAGGCGACTTTGTCCTGAGAATATGGGCTCTCTAGTATTATCCAGACTGATGCTGTGAGAGTCAGAAAATACGCCAAAACACTTCGAACACAACCATGTAGATAAAGTGTGGCCCTCTATGCATTTAACATACTGGATTTCATCATCACTTACAATCAAGTAAAATGGATGGTATTTCATTGGTCAATTGCTTAAGCTAACATCTTTAAATATATAGGCAGTCATCTATTTGAGTTCCATAATACGGACTTACTGCTTTGTTTGTGTGAGGTGTGCAATAAAGAGTATTTGTATTGTATTGTACGGACCTGAAGAAAGTATCTTTGTTAAGAGATTAGTAATCGCTGCATTTAATGCTATGTTGCCCCTATGTGCCACTTTCTTTTGAGGGTTTAAGTACGTACGATAGTGCCAGAGTCGGGGTCGTAGAAGCGCTGCAGCATCTGTAGCACGGTGGACTTGCCGCAGCCTGAGGCACCCACCAGCGCCACCGTCTTTCCCGCATCCACATGCAGGTCCAGGCCTCGTAGCACCCGCAGGTGCGGTCGTGTCGGGTAGCTAAATTCTACGTCCTTAAAACTGAATTGTCCGGTTGAGCTCTAGAAAAAAAATACAGTAGGTAAATAGCAAAACAAACTGAACTTAGTTTTGCCACGGCTGAAACATTGAAGGTTTCACATATATATATATATATATATAAGGTAGAATATTTGAACTTGAAGCGAGTCACTAACATCATTAAGGTCAACAACATTCTCTCTTCTTGCCATTGTTGGATTTGGCTGAAAGACGCATACAAATGAGTCTAACTTACCCAATCTTTCTTGGGCTTGAGCCCATGCGCCGTCACGACTTTCGGCTCTCTGTTGATGACGGCCAGAACCCGGGCTCCGCAAGCTTTAGCTGAGTTGAAGCTTGGAGCGTACACTAGCGACTGACCCAACATATACGCGCCGTACATTAACGCCTCGGTAACTCTGTAATATTATATTTAATAACTTATTTAAACAAAAAAAAACAATATATAACTTTTGTTAAGACTCATGCCTTACACGAATCGAATTAGACCCATAGTGATACCTAAATTCAACGAGGCTTGCGTTATGTGGGCGATTTATTAAAATATTAATAACCAGCTAAAACCGATTTCAATGGATTTCTCATGCAATTACATCACTGTTTAGTTAATAAAATTTAATGATAATGTATAACACTAATATCCTCTGAATGTATGGACACCCTACATTTCTTAAATATAAATATCCCACCAAAAACATAAAAGTAAAAAAGGAGAGCCAAGTTCAATACAAAAATCATGCTTGGCTGTGGGCTTCGCCGCAAAAAGAATGGAGATCTAAATGAGTGCCAAGTTATGCAAAATCCAAATATGTATTTATAGGAACAAAATAACATTATGAAGAAGCATTAAACCCTATTTCTTTGCTTTATTGGATACCTATAACAAGTAAGTAAGTGAGGAAACTGTTTGTATTTTTCAAAAAAAAAATGACGTAGCTGAAAAGTCTGCAACTTTTTTCTGGTGCTAAGGAAGGTTATTCCTATCACCAAAAAAAAACAGGCATTTCCAAAAATTTCATCCATTCCCCATTGTATGGAGACAACTACAATTAAGATATTAGAAAAGAGAAAAATCGGTACAATTGTAAACAAAAACAACTAGAGTATGTGCGGAAAGAGAAATCCGTGTGTAATAAATATTCATGCACATCAGACCAACATTTGCCCTTACCGGGATTCGAATACTGGACCGTGAGCTTCGCCGGCAGAGTTACCTGGCATAGGATCCTCGAATGTAATATAAGTACATACCTACCACACAATTATTTAAATAATTTCATATTGTGTCTAGAAAATGGTTGAAGCAGACATTCGGTGAGACGAAATACTCACAGAAACACAATAGTGTATGGCACTTTTTCATGCACCACGAGGGTGGCGCCGTACACCGTGGCACTGCAGTAGGACAGGAAGGGAACGTATATGCCCAGTCCCAGCACCAACCCTCGCCAGCGCGACTTTCTGGCCACGGCAACGGTGGAATCCGATAACTCGTTGTTGAATTTATCTAAAAACTTCGATTCGACACCTGCAAATTGATATTCGTTGCGAGCTTAACCAGTCATAGCCTCTCGGATCCGTACCCAAGAATAATGTATTAAGAAACAGTTGACAGCATGGTGAAATAATTAGGTTAAGGCAACATGTTTTTTTTAATGTATCTTTGTGAATAATTTTGTGATCATTTTGATAATTTGACAATTTAATTAAAATATAACATGCTGGTACAACCAAAATCACAATTAAATAAAAAAAACAAACTTAAAATGAAATTCAATAATACTAAACGAAAAATTTAAAAATAATTACAAAAAAAAAGACCGTCTAAAAGTTCTGCCTGCGGCATGGACCCCATGACGCTGGCGGCATTTCCCATTTGGACCGCAAGAGCGATCCTTTGGAAAAAGTATACGCGCCAGCTCTGGGGTCCCCTGAGGCGTGGACCAGCCGCGACGACAGGGCTCTCATGATTTTGATTATACCTTTCCTATGACTTTACGGTGAAATACTTCCAATCGCTTCGTGTCGGTTCACCTTTGTTCATCCGGAGGTTAGGTACGTAACGTAGGTTGTAAGCAGCAATGGACAGTACATTTTTAGAATTCCAAAACGTGAGGATCGACTCCAATAGGTTCAAGAAAAAAAACCCAATTGTTCAATATGTCAATTAGACTCAAAATACAAAATCTTAAAGTGAGTTATAATCTGTAACAATATTATAGTTGTTTACCTAAACTCTGCACAGTCCTAATACTTATGATGGCTTCTGTAGCGATTGTCGTTGCAGATTCCAAGGCTTTCGTCTCGTTTTCCTGAGACTTCTGGGAAACGATGCCCTCTAACCAAATGCTTCCAACCATCTGTATTGGATAAATAACGATCAATGTGTTTATAGGGGTTAACTATCTGGAACTTTGGAATGAGAATACCTAGGTACTTAATTAAGAAATGTATTACTACGAGCACGACCAGCAGGTAACTAAAGCCACACGTTGGACGTTCCACGAGGCGCGGGGAACGCTGACAATGCATAACTGTTGGTAATTATGCATATGATAAAAAAATATTGTAAAAAAGTCTGGGTAGGTAAGTAGGTAGATAATTGACGGAACTTCTACTTACAAGCGGCAAGAACACGGAGCCTACGAGAGTCAACTTCCAGTTGTAGCTGATGGCCATGATAAAGCCGACCATCACGGAACTTAGGCCTTGCAGGATCAGGCCAATTCTGAGCCCCGTAGCCCCTTGCACTGCAGCCGCATCGCCAGTCAATCGAGAACATAGCGAGCCTACCGTGTTCGACTCCTTATCAAAATAGCCAATTTCCTGAGAGAAATATGGATGGGCACATTAGTAAAGCTTCTTGTAATGCGTGCTGCTGTCTTTAAGTAGATGCACAAACTCACTTGTTTTAGTAAACTACTGAAGTACTGGTGACGTAATCTCGAAGTCATCTTTAAACCGGCATTAGTGAAGGTAACGCTCTGCAGGCACATGGATACGCCAGCAACAGCGGCTACCACAATGAACATGCCTGAATAGAAGTCTGCCTGGTGCTTTATTTCTTCATGATCTTTGAAGATAAAAATCTGAGAAGGTATTATACTTATTATTATGTACATACAGTAAGGGAAATGTATTCACGTACCTTTTTATGCCTTATTGTCATAGTAAGAAGAGCGAAAAAGGTATACGTGAATACATTTCCTTTACTGTACCTATAGTTAAAAGCGATAATCACACTTTTTTTTTAAATTCATTTGTATGCATAAAGTTTGAATCCGTACCCCGCTTGTGAATCCAAATAAAAGAGCAAACGCAGGAAAGCAAGCGCCTTGCGTAAATGCGGCCAGTGCTCCAACTACCAGGTATGGCCATTCGGGGCCATTCAGTTTCATCAGCTCCCAGTCGCTCACCGGTGGGATTTTCTACAGAAGTCAAGCACAGTACATAGAAATACTGTATACATAACAAGTGAGTAAGATAATTGTTTCATCGTTTCATGCTGGTTTATTCCATAGGTGCTAACTTACTTCATCGTCATCCTTTTCCTCGTCACTTTCAGCGACATCAGTGTTGTAAACAAAGTTCTGTAGACCGGTAGATATCATAGAACTTATAGAGCCGCGAGGTGTCATCCAATCATGGGTCTCTGGAATATTTTGGCAAAGTATTAAGCAGGTCTAAAACACCGAAGCCAAAGTTACTTAACTGTAAACATTAGGTACTAGGTACACCTTTCTTTATTGACTGGCGTCTAGGAACCCTCCTGCTAGATTTTCTCTTTACATCGACACGTGGAGCAAGGGTAGACACTTCTTCTGTGTCGCCTTCCCCATCTCCTTCTTCCGGTAAGGTGTCGATTACATCAGGCTCTTTCACTTCTTGTCCGGTAGTTACCAATTTATGGTAGAAACCTGCCAAAAATTTGAATTTAGACAAAAACAATAAGTAGGTATAGGAACCTATCGCCTTTCAAATTTCTTAAAAATAATTTACTTTAAAAACAAAGTTTAAACCGACTTCAATTCAGTACTCCGCCAAGCCACATAGGTAGGTAGGTATATAAAAAACTCCATATTGCTTTTCCAATTTACCGCATGAACTGCTTGCAAATGCGTTGATTTTTACAGAAAAAAATCCAAGTCGCTATATGTGGGCTGATAATATTTGAGGAGTTCCGTTGATTCCTCAAGGATCTCAGAATTGACACTTCATTAGTTGCTACTTGAACGGAATCATGTCAGATTCTTTGACGTACTTTTCATCCTTGAGGAGTTCCATAAGTCATCTGTGTCGTCATGTTCATCAGTTCCAATTCACCAAAATTACGATTTTCGAGGGTATAATACACGAGTTATAATAGAAAATACCGAAATCACTACACTCGTGCCTATAAAATGTGAGGGTTGCCCTCGATTTCCCTGGAATCCCATCATCAGATCCTGACTTGTGCCCACCTGACTGACTTGAAAAGACCTATAAAATTTCAAAAAATATCCTCCAACTCCTCGCCGTTGAGGAGTTGTACCTTCCATCATTAGCTAACCAACACGAAGTGATGACTACCAGACAAAAATACCTGAATAGCTTTAGAAAATACATGAAACATGTAATACGTGCCTGTAAAATTTGAGGGTTGCTCTCGATTTCCCTGGGATCCCATCATCAGATCCTAACTTGGTGAAAATGGGACCGTCTCAGGAGTATACATTTTCGAATAAAAATAAATTTGAAAATCGGCTCACAATTGACGGAGAAATCGGCGAACGTACATAAAAAAATAGTGGAACATATAACTTCCTCCTTTTTTGAAGAAAATAGCCTAACTTGCAGTTATTAGGTACTATCAGCGTATATTGAGCTCACCTTTAGCTTTCATGAGTTCTTCGTGAGTACCACTTTCGACGATTGCTCCTTGGTCCATGCATATAATGCGATCAGCGTTCACAATTGTTGACAATCTGAATATCGAAAAATTTACGGATAATTTTATTTTTGGTAAAGTATTTAATCTCGAACATTCTAATGTAGTGAGTGAAAAATGTAAACGCACCTATGTGACACAAGAAGCGTAGTTCTCCCAACACTAGCACTGTCCAAGGCTACTTGTACTTGCTTCTCCGAGTGTGGGTCCAGAGCAGACGTAGCCTCGTCCAGAAGAAGAACGGCAGGCTCTACTAGCAGCGAACGCGCGATGGCGATACGCTGTCTCTGGCCGCCTGAGAGCAACGCTCCTCGTTCGCCAATTACAGTGTCATAGCCCTTTATGAAAAAAATGAATAAAGAATTCACTAGGAGACAAATGTCCTGCACATCGTGGCGACATATTACTCCAGGCAAAATTTCTTGTTTTTTTTGTTTATTTCATTTTAAAAGGTAAGATGAGCAATCAAGAATCCAACAAACTTTCCACCCGGAAGCATTCAATGCCTTTTTTGTTTGATTTATATTGAATATTTGAATGTAAATGTTAATGAACCAAAATAAAGATTAAAACATTTATTAATATTTATTCCGACTTTTCATCAGCTAATTAAGTTATTAATTTTTTGATGTCTGATTTTTTTCTGGATTTTGCCTCTAGGTAACTATTTAATTTATAATATATCCGTTACGTTAAAAAAATCTGCTATTATAAATTATTTCCAAATTAGTCATTTTTTCCATACAAGTTGTCAGTTAATTGCCTGGACTATATTGACAGGACATTTGTCTTCTATTGAATCTCGGACTTAAAAATACTATGTTGGCCTCCCGCCACCATTTTAAAGTAGGTAATTGCATAATATTGGTATCAAATACCTCCTGCTAAATAAATAATTTATAAAAAAAAAATTTTTTGTACTTCACCATCTTGTGTTAAGAAGATTACAT
This sequence comes from Epinotia nisella, assembly GCA_932294315.1. Classification (NCBI taxonomy): domain Eukaryota; kingdom Metazoa; phylum Arthropoda; class Insecta; order Lepidoptera; family Tortricidae; genus Epinotia; species Epinotia nisella. The sequence goes on along the minus strand of OW028673.1, from coordinate 14,907,904 downwards.
ATATTGTATATTATCACATTTCTATTAACCTTTTCAACGCTCTGTCAAAGAGAAAAGCTGTCAACCACACGCCAAATCAACAAGACATTTAGTGCGGAGTTAAACATAAGGTTTAACTCCGCACTTCAATGCAAGAAGGTTGCTATCACGCTGGGCTCCTTGACGCATATATCAGTCGTTGGCGTTGAACCTGCGGTGCGGATATATGCGTCGTTGGCGTCGAAAAGATTAATATTATTAAGCAGTTTAGGATGTGAAGAGTCATATCCTAAACTGCTTTTCGGGAACAAATGTTATGGTTATTGCAAAAAAAAGAAAAGGTAAAATGTCCTAGTTCCCAACGCTGGTCTAATACATGATACTTTCACTCTTATATCAAAACAATAGATACCAGATAATTAGGCATTAAGGTGTCAGGCATTGGGACGTTTACTTTATGTGGGTCGATAAAAGAATAATTAAAATCGGACAGTGCGGTAAAGGATTATCTGGCGAACACAAAAATAAACTTGATAAATAAATAATACGCCAATGGACTCACGTTGTGCTGGTTAACAATGAAGTCATGTGCATATGCCATTGTCGCAGCTTTAATCACCTCCTCTCTTGTTGCATTTTGGTAGCCTATTGCTATGTTATCGTGGATGGTTCCGCGGAACAAGACGGGTTCTTGACCTACCACTCCTGTGAAGCGTTCGTTGGTAGTCATAGCACAAACAATACTAAGTATAATACTACAATACTGCATAGGCCGTGAAAATAGGGATTGCCGGCCAATTAGATAGCTATAGACACGAGATACGAGGCTGGCAATCACTTTTCACACCGAGGTATATGCAGGTAGTGTTTTTCTCAAACATTCAATGAAATAAAAACAGTTTTTTTTTAAATAGCTGAACGCTATCATTTTGTGTCACAAATTGATATTGAAACAAAAAAACCGGTCGGACTCGCTCGCCGAGGGTTCCGTACAAAATTACAAATGAATAGTTTTCAGATTTTCCCCATTTCTTTGTAGTGACGTTATTAGGTACTTGCCAAATTTCATAGTTCTAGGTCAACGGATAGTACCCTATAAATTTTTCACACCTTTCATTCGGAAAAGAAAGTTTTGTTCAACGGCGAGCCGCGAGAGGGAGCAAAATGCTACTTTTCTGTTCAATCTACTTTTTAGGGTTCCGGACCAAAAAGGTAAAAACGGAACCCTTATGGTGCGACTCCGTCCGTCTGTCTGTCTGTCACAAAGTCAAATATCTCAGGAACTACTAATGCTATCGATTTGAAATTTGGAATAGTTCTAAATAAAGCTAATCCTCGTGTATGGAAAATGAAATTTTTTAATATATACTTTTGGGCGGATAAGAGGGGGGGCAAAAATTCAAAGTCTAGTTAGTAGGCCAAGTGGGGTATCATATGAAAGGGCTTGAATTGTACATTCTAAAACAGTTTTTCTTTTTCTTTCTACAAAGATAAATTTTTTATTTATAAATAAAAATGTTGAAAAAAATACCATTCCCCCCCCTTATCTCCGAAGTTAACCAAGCGAAAAATTTGAAAATAATATATATTATTAATATTAACGTGAATATTACCGAAAAAGTATAACGATACCTCTATCTAGCGTAGTTTTTTTTTATTCTTCAAAAATCATATGTTAATTTTGTTTGCAATTTAATACTTCTGTGTTCAATTTTTTGCCTTCAACTTCGTATGAAAGTGTTGTGAAAGTACCTTCTAGCAAATAAAAAAAGAAATATCGAAATGAATTCACTTGATAAAGAATTATCGCTGAAAAACCAACATACAGTAAGGGAAATGTATTAACGTACCACTGTAGAACCCTATCGCAATAAGGTAACATACCGCTTGAGTTTGAGTGACGGCGGCCTGTCAATTGCGACAGGGTTCTACAGTAGTACGTGAATACATTTCCCTTACTGTACATACCGAGTTCCTTGGTCGCGCAATTTAGTAACAAAATGCACCGATAAAATGGCGCTGTAGGTACTCATGTCATGCTCATGACTTTACTATACTTTGCGTTGTTTAGATTTTTCCAAAATTAATGGGTGGGGTAAGACGAGTGTGTTGTATGATTTTTCGTACGGAACCCTCGGTGCGCGAGTCAGACTCGCACTTGACCGGTTTTTTTTAATTTATTCATTGGCATGTACCTAGCATTTACGCAAATGTGCCAATTGAACACATATCTTAATAAAATAATCGATTGTAATTTCATCGTAATCGATTAAAAACGAACATATTTCAAGTTTTAATTTTAATAACGTTATATGAAAATTTATGAATTTTGTAATATTAAAAAAAAATGTCACAATCAATTATACGTTCTAATGAAATCAAAACTATCGATGACTGTTATATTTTCCTGATTTTCCTCATATTCGGTGTGAAAAATTGTATTTGTCACTCAGGAGCAAAATTATTTTCGTCATGGGCGTTAACGATTCTATCGTAGAATCCTTCGCTTAACTCTGGATTCAATGTACCTCCCTCGCCGTAAATACATTATTTTGCTCCCTTGAGACACAAATAACTATTGATTCCCTTGAGAGTGTCAAAATATACGTTTACAATCCTACTTTCCGCACTTGTACATAAATATTTATGATACAAGTGCGGAAAGTAAGTAATTCCCTACGAGTGAAGATGATCGACACGAGTTGGGAATTAATTACCTATCCGCATGTGTATCATACAACATTTTACAATGCATTGTGCAAGGAAATAAAAGGTGAAATTTTAACTGTCATGAAATCTCATTCTCGCACGTAGTAGTAGCCATTTAGCCGGCAGGGTGGGGGTGGGGGACTCAAGACTCGAACAAAAATTAGGGCTTTAAATCCCATTATCTCGCAAACGCATAACTAAGTTGAAAAATAGTTTTAGTAAACCCATAATATAGGTAAGGTCAACGATATCCCACACTATAGGTTAAACGAGAAAAAAAAATACATCACCAATTTACATGTAGGGGAGGAACCCTATAAAAAAAATTTAGGTTTTTATTCTACTGTTTTATGGGCGTGATTGGTTTATATACCCATGCCGAATTGCAGTTTTCTAATTGTAAGAGTTACTCAGCTAAGCCGAAGACGGGCAGACAGACAGACAGACAGACAGACAGACAGACAGACAGACAGACAGACAGACAGACGGACGGACATGACGAAAATATAAGGGTTCCTTGTTGACTACGGAACCCTAAAAATGGTGGTTTATGAAGCGTCCGCGTACAAGCGTGCGTGTTTACATACAGCCACCCGATAGGACGCGAATCGCCCCCGGCCCCGTGGCCACAGAAGAGACCTTTCAATGTTCGCCTTACAACGACCATTTAAAATGTGCTTATACTGCTTATTGTGTAACAGCACTTATTATTTCTGTGCATAAAATCGAAATTATTGACGAACGCTTACTTACCCAAACAAGATCGGAGCCAACCTAAGTTCAGCGTTCTCAGGTCCCTACCATCAATTTTGACCGATCCGGAGTGTACGTCGTACAGCCTTTGCAGCAACTGTAATATCGTGGACTTGCCACAACCAGATGACCCCACCAGTGCCACACATTCACCCGCTTTAATGTGTAGGGAGAATTCTTTCAGAACCTGGTTAAATGCAGAGAGTAGTTTCAACGAGAGTTACGGCATGGTAGACATTAACACAAGACCAGAAATATAACTTCTATTAATAGAGGGAGAGCATGGGGGTATCAGTAGCACTCGTAACACATTCACTGCCAACAATTTCGTAGCGCTACGCTCGTAGCCGATTACAAGGGAAAAACCGTTTCTAGAAGAAATCGCCTACGAGCAGAGCGCCTACCTCTGGTTCCTGCCACTGAAAGTGCTAATATGTATAACTTTCTACTCTGCAGAATGACTTTCTATTAACAAAATACTAATTACTCGTATAGTTTAGAGCTAACGGAATAAATTGTATCTTAAGACCCATCTGTGCAACAAAGCAATTGTTTAGATACAATAGCCACGTGCCACAAACGCTTCGAAATGAAAAGGCCATGTTTAATAAACACTTGATTCAAAAACCTATCGACTCTATTCTTAAAGTAGTCAAAATTGCTGAGTACCTACTATTTTTTAAAGTAGACCCTCTTTTTCTTTAGACAAAGCTTAAAAAAATATTAGTTGAAAAAGTGATGATGTTTACTACGTTTATTTTACAGTATCAAGAAGCGGTTACACTTAACAATAAAAGACAACCGCTTTGTTTACCACTTAACAATGAGAGACAATCGCATTGTTTAGGCACAAAGTGAAGTGAATTCGGCTAGAAAAACAATCCACACTTTCTGTGTAAATATTTTTCATTGGATAGAGTGGAAAGGTTTACCGTGACGTCAGGGCGCGAAGGGTAGTTGAAGCTAACATCCTCAAAAGAGATGTCACCAATGACTCTTCGTGGCTGTGCGCCCTCTTTGCTCATGCTATTGATTTTCGGTTTTCTCTCAATCAGTTCAAACACGCTGGCCGCCGCGGCTCGCGCCCCGGAAAATGACTCTGCGTGGGGCACGCAGAGGGTTATCGACTGCGTAGCCATGTACATACTGAAGAGGATCTAAACAAAACAATTAGGTAACAACAATGGCAACAAACAGCGAAGAATAGGTAAAAATAATATAACTGAATTAATGAAAATAAAACAGCAAAGTGAAAATTAGCGAGGCTGAGACTACTCCGAGGAACAATTTAACTTAATGAAATCGCAATGGTTTGCTTAGGTTTTCGAAACAAAGTGTACCCGTTTACGTGACTAGAATGTAGAAAAAAGAACGCCACAAGATAAATATTAACATGGAATTATTTATTTCGACACTGGCCATCTTTATAATTAGGTAACACGCTGCCCGTGCAGCACCGCCCTGGAATTACAAAGAACGGAAGTGAAGCCACGGGATAAAATAACTTATGTCCATCCCTTCCCCAAGGTTAATTCTTGCATGTTTATAATAATGTACAGACTAATCTAATAAGTGCTACTCATTCTCTTTGTTCTCAGCTTGAGCAGAATCACTTATCATTCCTTACACTGAATATTTCTCCGACCGCGTATTGACGTTCATCAGGGTTTGGATTAAGGAGGTCCTTGAGGACGAGGCGGGTGCCGTAAGAGAGTCCGATGGCGTTGAGCGAGTAGGTGAGCACCCAGCTGAAGCCGGTGCCCAGCCCCGTGTACAGCCCGCGCTTGCGCCCGTACCGCTCTGCCGGCTCCAGCAACTTCTTGTACCTGTGAATGAGGCCTTTTCAGAATGCTTTATGTCATTAGCTGACAGCACTGTGACGAGAGGTCTAAGTCTCAAAATCCACCAGTGTGTTTGATATATCATCAATTTGATTGGTATATTTTAAAAGCTGCTAAAAATAGATCTCTCGCCACAGTGCTGGTGACATAATCCATTTTGAAAAGCCTCACTCCATCAATGAAATTTAAAATCATTTTTAAGTGGAAATGGATATGGATTACACTACATCTATATAAATTTCCACTTAATTATTCAATGAAGAAAACACAATCTAGTATGCACTACTTCGAATAGGGTGCTGAAGTAGACCTCGCACGCCTGATGGCGCTAGCCTTTCGGTTCAGCTGGAATTGGGTTCAAATTTCTCATATGTTGACGCCACATCTAATGTATTAGAAAGATGTGGCGTCAACTCAACAAAGAATCAATAATATATATTTTTATTTTAAGCTTTTTGTATTTTATGTCTCATGATTAGGTTGTTTTGTTAACATTATTATCATTATATGAATGAACCTCCAGGTCTTTATGCTTTATGTCTGTTGGTATATGCGTACTCCATATATATTTGTTTATGTGAATGTTTGTGCTCTAAATAATCAAAAAAAAAACTTCGCTGGGTAGCAAGCAGTATAAGTAAGATCGTTCATTACATTACATTGCTTGGAGTTTTTTGAGCTACTTACCTCGATCCAGCAAAATGTTCGTATTAATTAGAAAGAAAGAAAGAAACATTTAATCGAGACAAAATAAACAAACGAATAAAACATAAGCAGTTGAAAAAAAAAGTGTCACTCAAAGCATTTTGTCACGAAAATATAAAAAAAAAACAATACACCGATCAATGAACGTAGCCATATCATAATTATCACTCATACATGATCTGTTGCGACCAAGTTGCAGCACAACACAACTAGCGCCATTGTCACTGACAGGTTGCAGTTGGGTGGCAGACAAGCGTGTTTTTTTCAATGTACAGTCACGGACTTTAATTGTTGAGCCATTTAGAGCTCACTTTATACTTCTTCATAGAAAACCAAAATTACTTGACACCTAAATGGCTCAAAAATTAAAGTCCTTGACCGTACAACTATAGTGAAAATGCCCTTACATCCAATATATGACAGCTGTCATCCAAGTGCAATTTATGTCATCATATGCCATCATTGGTGTTTATTGTAACCGGGATGATGGCTATCAAATATCGGCTGTTAAAAAAATCTAATTATAATATTAAAAAGTGTCTACAATAACGTTTCAACGTTTACAATATACTTCTTAAAATGATGTATTACTCACAACTGAAAATAACAATTACAATTAAAAAAAACTGGCCAGGTGCGAGTCAGACAACGCAAAACGAAGGGTTCCGTGCCTATTAAAAAGGTGGTATCGTCACAGAAATCTTACGGCACTTACGTCCTTTTCTTTAAGGAAGGCAGTTTTTCAGCAATAATAATTTTCGGTGATAGAATTTAATAAACACTATGTCCATGATTTTTTTCATATTTTTAAAATACATCGTTCAAAAATTAGAGAGAGATAATCGCCCCAAAAGTTACTAAAATTGTGTCCCTAATTTTAGTAACTTTTGGGGCGATTATCTCTGACACTATTTACTTAATCAAAAACAACGAATAGTGCGAATATAATGCTGTGACGTCATAATACTATACACGTGTGGCACATCAATCGATAGGCCTTTTGAAAATAAATATAAGGTTTCTCAACAATTTTTTTGATTAAGTGAATAGAGTCGGAGATAATCGCCCCGAAAGTCACTAAAATTGTGTCCCCCCTCTAATTTTTGGACCGTGTATTTTAAAAATATGAAAAAAATTATGGAAGGGCTTATAAAAAATTTTCAGAAAAAAATGTTTTGAACAATTTCGAGATATTTCTAAAAAACTGCCTTCCTTAAAGAAAAGGACGTAAGTGCCATAAGATTTCAGTAACGATACGACTTTTGTAATAGGCATGGGACCCTTCGTTGTTAAGTAGCCAATTATCCAGCAGGCTTTGGCCGCTTTTTTTGTTAAGTAGCCAATTATCCAGCAGAATCGGTGCTTACCTCTCGACTTCCCTGTTTTCACCACCGAAAGCAATAATAGTTCTCACTGATTTTAATACTTCTTCAGATTGTTTTCCAGCCTGGCTGTATGCATTCAGTTCATGAACAGATGACTTAGTTTGATACTGTAAAATAAAAATTAAACTTTAGTTAATATTTGGCTATCAAAAACATGCGACGTCAAATAGTAAACACATGCAATCTACGCACATCTCACGTGAATATTCACCCTTAGGGTGAATTGTTTCAAATCTAATCGTAAGTTACCTACCGTTAGTTATATAGTTATCAGAGGGGTAATCACGTAACGTTTTGAACGCGCGTTAGGTAAATCCAACTGCCATTTTTCCGTATAAAAACCGGACAAGTGCGAGTTCAACTCGCGTGGTGAGGGTTCCGTAAAATATTGAGAATTTTCCCGTTACTTTGAATACTCAAACTTCTTATAGGTTTTCCTGTAATCTTTAGGCAAGGAACTATTTTCCAGAATTTTAAACCTAGTAGTTTCGGAGATAAGGGGGGCGAGGGGGTAAATTTTCGTTTTTTTTCTTAAATTATTTCAAAGCGGTTTTTGCTAAAATTATAAAAAAAAATCTGAGATGCTTACAACATCCCCTTTCATTTGATATGTACACAATACAGTTTGCGAAACTTTTTTTTTAATTTTCCAGTTTACCCCCCAAAAGTGGCCCCCTTGTTCAGAATTCATTAATTTACTTTACGAATCCATCTTTGGGTCACCAATTTGACATATGTGTACCAAATTTCAACTCAATCGGTCCAGTAGTTTCGGAGCAAATCGGCTGTGACAGACAACCGAGTGATCCTATAAGGGTTCCGTTTTTTCCTTTTGAGGTATCGGAACCCTAAAATCACCAGTATAAGTATTCAATAGAATGGATCTTCAGGATCGATTTAAGTTAAGCTTTTATTAACTTGATGTGTTCGTATGTAGTAAATCTATACATATAATAAAGCTGAAGAGGGTCGAAAGTCTGTACATGGAAAATAAAAGAAAAAAAATTGGCTGGGGATACTTAGAATTGATAACAGAACACGTTCCAACAGTTTTTAGAATTTTTGTCTGTTTATCTGTTTATCTGTTTATCTGTTTATCTGTTTATCTGTTTATCTGTTTGTCTGTTTATTTGTCAAAGCATCACGTGAAAACGGCTGAACGGATTTTGATGCAAACTTTACTAATCTGTCGAGAGAATCCCCGGATAGGTTTTAAGCTATAAAAATCTTAAAGATTAGGGTTCAAAGGGGGTAGAAAATGGGGTTGAACTTTGTATGGGAACTCCTTGAATGTACGAGCTACAGACTTGAAAATTGGTAACCATAAACTTGACTGGAAAGTAAAAACGACCCCATTCAAACTTTTAGCAATGTGTATAGATAAAACGTGAAAAATATGGGATGAAAATAGGTTCTGAGGCGACTAGAAAATATATAATGTTGCAAGAGCGGGGTTATAACAGTATCATTACCATGGTAACATGTCGTCAAGATATTCGAAAATTCATCGTGTTCTTACAACTGATAGTTAGTCCAGTGGTTTGACCCATAGCTTACGGAGTTTGTGTCCCCGAGTTCAAACCCAGCGATTGGCATGCACTTTTTGTAGTTTAATTTTTTTTTGTGTCTGCGTTTTTACAAATGTATATTTTCAAAAACGCAGAGAAGCTTAGTGAATAGAGGATTTTGATGCAATTTTTACTTAATCGGTCGAAAAAATCCCTGGCCAGGTCATAGGCTGTAAAAATGATAAAAATTAGTTCAAAGGGGGTAAAAAATGGGGCAAAACTTTGTATAGGAACTCCTCAAATCCATGAGCTAAAGACTTGAAAATTGATAAACATACACTTGACTGGAAAGTAAAATAACTCCATTCAAACATTATAAAAAATATAGATAAAACGTGAAAAAACACGGGATGAAAAAGAGTGCTAGATGGCTAAAGACTATCTATAATAACATTTTTTTTAAGTATAAAACTTCAGCGTTTGTCACATTCAGAAATATTATTATGAATACTCGGGTATATGTAGTGAGCGTCCGCATGAGCTAGGTCTCGGGCCTTCGGCCCTCGGGCTCGCATAGAGAGCGCTCTCTGAAGCGATGTATTGGGCCTTTCATTCATACGAAAAGCTCGGCCTTCGGGCTCGCTTGCCTCGCCACTCAACTTCGGGACTTTGGAACTCAGATTTCGCTTTCAAGACACTTGGAGATAGTGTGCGTCAGTCCTCGGGCTCGCATAGGAAGCGCTCTCTAAAACGGTTCTTTGGGCCTATCATTCCAACGAAAAGCTCGGCCTTTGGTCTCGCTTGCCTCGCCGCTCTTCTTCTGACTTCTCTCGCTCGGGACTTTGGTCTCAGGTTTCGCTTGCAAGACACCTGGGTTTAGTTAGTGCCCGTGAAGGTCTCGCATTGAGAGCGCTCTCTTAAGGGTTGGTTTAGGCCTTTCATTCCTACGAAAAGCTCGCTCTCGGGCCTTCGGCCCTCGGGCTCACATAGAGAGCGCTCTCTGAAGGGTTGGTTTGGGCCTTTCATTCATACGAAAAGCTCGGCCTTCGGGCTCGCTTGCCTCACCCCTCAACTTTGGGACTTAAGGCTCATGTTTCGCTTGCAAGACACCTGTGGATAGTAAGTATCCATGGAGTCTCGCCCTCGCGCCTTCGATGCTCTGGCTCGCATATGGAGCGCTATCTATAAGGGTACGTTGGGCCTTTCATTCCTAAGAAAAGCTCAGCCTTCGGCCTCGCTTGCCTCCCCGTTTACCTTCAGGACTTTGGCTCTCAGGGGTAGTTTGACAGGACACCCGGAGATAGAGAGTATCTTTGGGGTCTCGCCCTCGGTCCATTTGTTTCAATTATGAAATCTTATATTTAAATTCCGGTTTTGGTAATTTTTCTTCTACTATAAGTACTTACGTACTTCGTTTGCAATAAAGATTAAGTAAATTAATATAACTAAATATTATTGACGACAAAGTTTATGAGGATTTGAACTGTTACACGCATAATTTATAGAAATGAAATCGTATTAATCTAATTTATCAGTGTAGTAGGTATCGTATGGTAAAACATAAGAATATCATGTCATCCATAATTTATACGCGTACGAAGTCGCGGGCAGAAGCTATCTATACATATAATAAAGCTGAAGAGGGTCGAAAGTCTGTACATGGAAAATAAAAGAAAAAAAATTGGCTGGGGATACTTAGAATTGATAACAGAACACGTTCCAACAGTTTTTAGAATTTTTGTCTGTTTATCTGTTTATCTGTTTATCTGTTTATCTGTTTATCTGTTTATCTGTTTGTCTGTTTATTTGTCAAAGCATCACGTGAAAACGGCTGAACGGATTTTGATGCAAACTTTACTAATCTGTCGAGAGAATCCCCGGATAGGTTTTAAGCTATAAAAATCTTAAAGATTAGGGTTCAAAGGGGGTAGAAAATGGGGTTGAACTTTGTATGGGAACTCCTTGAATGTACGAGCTACAGACTTGAAAATTGGTAACCATAAACTTGACTGGAAAGTAAAAACGACCCCATTCAAACTTTTAGCAATGTGTATAGATAAAACGTGAAAAATATGGGATGAAAATAGGTTCTGAGGCGACTAGAAAATATATAATGTTGCAAGAGCGGGGTTATAACAGTATCATTACCATGGTAACATGTCGTCAAGATATTCGAAAATTCATCGTGTTCTTACAACTGATAGTTAGTCCAGTGGTTTGACCCATAGCTTACGGAGTTTGTGTCCCCGAGTTCAAACCCAGCGATTGGCATGCACTTTTTGTAGTTTAATTTTTTTTTGTGTCTGCGTTTTTACAAATGTATATTTTCAAAAACGCAGAGAAGCTTAGTGAATAGAGGATTTTGATGCAATTTTTACTTAATCGGTCGAAAAAATCCCTGGCCAGGTCATAGGCTGTAAAAATGATAAAAATTAGTTCAAAGGGGGTAAAAAATGGGGCAAAACTTTGTATAGGAACTCCTCAAATCCATGAGCTAAAGACTTGAAAATTGATAAACATACACTTGACTGGAAAGTAAAATAACTCCATTCAAACATTATAAAAAATATAGATAAAACGTGAAAAAACACGGGATGAAAAAGAGTGCTAGATGGCTAAAGACTATCTATAATAACATTTTTTTTAAGTATAAAACTTCAGCGTTTGTCACATTCAGAAATATTATTATGAATACTCGGGTATATGTAGTGAGCGTCCGCATGAGCTAGGTCTCGGGCCTTCGGCCCTCGGGCTCGCATAGAGAGCGCTCTCTGAAGCGATGTATTGGGCCTTTCATTCATACGAAAAGCTCGGCCTTCGGGCTCGCTTGCCTCGCCACTCAACTTCGGGACTTTGGAACTCAGATTTCGCTTTCAAGACACTTGGAGATAGTGTGCGTCAGTCCTCGGGCTCGCATAGGAAGCGCTCTCTAAAACGGTTCTTTGGGCCTATCATTCCAACGAAAAGCTCGGCCTTTGGTCTCGCTTGCCTCGCCGCTCTTCTTCTGACTTCTCTCGCTCGGGACTTTGGTCTCAGGTTTCGCTTGCAAGACACCTGGGTTTAGTTAGTGCCCGTGAAGGTCTCGCATTGAGAGCGCTCTCTTAAGGGTTGGTTTAGGCCTTTCATTCCTACGAAAAGCTCGCTCTCGGGCCTTCGGCCCTCGGGCTCACATAGAGAGCGCTCTCTGAAGGGTTGGTTTGGGCCTTTCATTCATACGAAAAGCTCGGCCTTCGGGCTCGCTTGCCTCACCCCTCAACTTTGGGACTTAAGGCTCATGTTTCGCTTGCAAGACACCTGTGGATAGTAAGTATCCATGGAGTCTCGCCCTCGCGCCTTCGATGCTCTGGCTCGCATATGGAGCGCTATCTATAAGGGTACGTTGGGCCTTTCATTCCTAAGAAAAGCTCAGCCTTCGGCCTCGCTTGCCTCCCCGTTTACCTTCAGGACTTTGGCTCTCAGGGGTAGTTTGACAGGACACCCGGAGATAGAGAGTATCTTTGGGGTCTCGCCCTCGGTCCATTTGTTTCAATTATGAAATCTTATATTTAAATTCCGGTTTTGGTAATTTTTCTTCTACTATAAGTACTTACGTACTTCGTTTGCAATAAAGATTAAGTAAATTAATATAACTAAATATTATTGACGACAAAGTTTATGAGGATTTGAACTGTTACACGCATAATTTATAGAAATGAAATCGTATTAATCTAATTTATCAGTGTAGTAGGTATCGTATGGTAAAACATAAGAATATCATGTCATCCATAATTTATACGCGTACGAAGTCGCGGGCAGAAGCTAGTATGTAATAAATAAGTAAGTTGTCCGTCAAAATTTGCAGTAAATTTTTCAGTCACTTGCCATTATCCGATTGAGCTGAAATTTTGGGTTTAAGTATAGTTTTGGATGACAATTCAATATTATGGTACCATCGAGCTGATCTGATGATGGAGACAGAAGGTGGCCATGAGAATTCAGTAAGTGATCCTATAAGGGATCCGTTTTTTTTCCTTTTGAGGTACGGAGGTGGAGACCAAAAGGAGCAAAAGGAATTTTGTCCAGTAAGAAATGTTCATATTTAAATATGTGCAAAGTGAATGTAGTCTACTTTAAATTAATATCAAAATTTATTAATATAAATCGACTATTTGGTACAAAATGCATATATTGATGTATTTTCGATTGGTCATATTTTTAGAGTGTATTACGTAATGGGTGGAAAGCAACCGTTACGAAACTGAGAAAAGTTAAATCGTAGATTATATTAAAAGGCTCCTATTTATGTAAATTTTTTTTGCTTTCCACCCTAATTCCATATGCAATGGACGTATTTCTTTCGACCTACTTATATCAAGTATGTCAATTTTACTTATAGGGCGTAATTAAATTTTAGTATTATTAATTTTCCATGTCGAGGTTTTTCAAATTTCAGATTCGACCAATAATTTCGAGTTGTCAATTTTCCACTTGTGCTGAACGACAGTAAATCGTTCAGACGTTAATGGATCATGTAGCATAATCGCAATTTTATCGTGGTATACCTACTGCATAGCTGTACTTACATTAGATAAAATGACAGATGCGGCGATTGAAAAGGGCACTACTGACAGACATGCGAGTGCCAACTCCCAGCCGAGTGGGAAAGCTTGGCAGATGCAAATAATGGCTGTACCGATGAGATTAGAAACAACAGCTAACTTTTCTCCCATTCCATCTTTTATTTTCATCATGTTCCTGAAGGAGAAAAGTAAAAAAATTGTAACGATTAAATAGTTTACGTTTCTTTTTAAATAGCTGTTTCTCTGAATCTGAACACTCTTACTGTTATCGTCTTGACATACCTACTACCGCGGCATTGTTGTTACCTCATTCGAAGTCTATCTATCGCAGCAAAGTATCAATAGTCCAGCGGCCAATCGGGTAACTACACAAGGTACCTAGTTTCTTCGTGTTACCCATATACAGTTAATGCAATAAATTGTAAATTACAAATAATACGGCAATTTACTAAATTTTCCCCAGTTTCTGAGGTCTTTGCCTTTTGTTGTGGTCTATTTGTAGGTAATTGATCCCATCCCACACAGTTAAATGATCCTCTCTAAAAACTGGTTCAAACAGCATATAATGATTTAAAAAAACCAGTAAAGTAGCCAATTGTGGGCCAATTACAAGGATATCATTTGCCGTTGGATGCTGTTTAGGTATATAACTCAAGAACTTACTCTGACATTTTGGTAGCTAAGTTGAATTCTGTGTCAGTGTCGAACCATGTCATGTCCTGTCTCACTACTGCCTCCAGAAAAAGCTTCCGAATTCTCGTGATCTGAAGAATCATACGGTTAGCATAGGTATTAAAATGTTACTGCGTCATGCAAAGACCAGTGAAATCTCACGGGAAATTAAAAATTTAGAGCATAGATTTCTACCATAAGTGACAGAAAGGCTCCTATGCAAGCAAATTAAGATGGCTCACGTTACTTAATTTGGGCGGGTAATGATTTATTTGCTGCAACCTCATACTAATCCAGTTGCGGCAACTAAAAAAACGGCCAATTGCGCACCACACGCAGTGTAGGGTTCTGCAGTTGCCTGTCTTGTCTTTGTTACATCGACACGCGTGCGCCAACTAAACGTTGAGGTTGTGACGCCCGAATTTGTACGAAAGTTGGCCTTTTCAAGTACATTTATTAAGCTGGCCGACTATTACCCGTTAACTACTTATCCGTGATAGTTTTCCAATTCAATTCATTATTTGTACTACTGCCATGATCTTTTAATAATATTTATTAATAATGAAACAATATAGAGATTTAATTCTTCACAAAACTCTACACAAACTTGTAACTAAACTAAACTTATAAAATTTACTTTAAAAACAAAGTTTTAACCGATTTCAATTTAGTACTACGCCATGCCAAATTAACTATTTCACATTTCCTTTCCACTTTACCACATGGACTGCTTTCCTAGATTAATACGTTTATTGTTACCGACGAAAACCACATCACTGTATGTGGGCCGATAATATTTGAGGAGTTCCTTCGATTTGCCAAACTTGACATTTAGGATTCGACTTTATTAGTTGCTATTTCACCGGAATCATATCAGAATCAGTAACGTACTTTACACTTTTAAGTACGAGTTCCATAAGTCATCTGTGGTCTTCATCATCAGTTCCACTTCATGAAATTTGTAATTTCCGGGTGTAAATACACTAGTTATAATACACAATACCGAAATTACTACATGCGTGCCTTCTATATTTGAGGAGTTCCCTCAGTTCCTCATGGTTCCCATTATCCAACTGAAGTTTTGATAACAATGGGACCAACCTGGAAGCATATCCTTTCAAATAAAAAAAAAATGTACGAATACCGATTCGTCATAAATGACGGAGTTCTGAGGTAACAAACTTAAAAAAAAAATACAACCGAATTGAGAACTTCCTCCTTTTGTTTGAAGTCGGTTAAAAAGTAAATGCCCCCCAGGTCCCCGTCGTTGGCTATGCTGCCCAGAAGGCTGGCAGCGTTACCTCTTTGGATTGCTAGGCTAATATTTTGGCCAAAATAGCTGCCAGCCCTCTGGTCACCAGCTCGCGCGCGCGAGCTCTCTCGATTTTTCCCGAACTATACTTCTCTTTTTAAGTTTTCTAATAAGAGAAAGACGGATAGAGCGAGAAAAATCGAGAGAGCTCGCGCGCCGTCTTGTGATAGCCGTGCAGATGTTTAAATGAGCCGCTCTGAAAGTTCCTTAAATAGGGGCTTTGCGCCCGGTCCCCACGGCCCCAGGGTTTCCACTCCAAACGGCGCAAACGTGTAGCCCTCGCCGAGGGCAGCATATTTGCGCCGCTTGTATTGTTCGTGGTGGCCGCAGCTCCGGCTTTAGAGGAGGTCGCCTGGAGATGGGACGAGGCTAGCGTATCAACACAGCTAGCGTCCCACACAAGAGCGTCATGCCGTAGGGACGCTTGCCATCGTCACGTACGATACCGTTCGGCTCTTAAATGGCCGGCACGCTAACGGAGACAAGAGCCCTAATGCGTGTTTAGAAAAATATAGTACCTTAATGTAATTATTGTGCCCCGTTTGCTTGTTAACTGTTGTTTACCCATTGCCACTGTTACTTAAGAGGACTTATTATTTTTTCTCCATTTTTTCGATTGGCATCATAAAAATACGGGTTATTTTTTTTACATTTAAGTTGGTTCGATTCCCAGACAAAGCAAGTAATTTAAAAAAATCTTTGAATCCAAAACATTTTTAAAAATAAAATAAAGTCTTTTTTCAGCAAAATATCCTATCTACGATATTTAATGCCCTGTATATTCGAGAGCAGTCATACATAAATCGACCTAGCTAGGCCGAAAATAAGTAAAGCTTGTACTATGTTTATATAGATAAATAAACACTTAATACATAAAAACATCGAAACTTCGATGTTTCTATGTATCATCATCATGATACATAGAAACATCGAAGTATAGATAAATAAACACTTAATACATAGAATCATCGACAAACATTCGTGCTCATCATTATAATGAATGCTTTACCGGGATTCAAACTCAGGATTGCCGTCTTCGTATGTAGTATCAACTAGGCCAAAGAGAAAGTCAAATATGTGACAAATAGGTACTTATATTGTTATTCATTCGTCATGTTGTCCTATTTGAGAGATGAAACTCAAAGACAAACCAAGGCAAGGCCATCAATTAAATCAATTGATCTGCAAGTGTTTCAATTATGATACAACAGTTGGTATGATATAAAATAAACACTTGCGTTGCTTTATTGTGACCGAGTTTATTTCAGTCTAAAAGATTTATGTGGTACAGTCATCATCATAAACATGTATACACTTTTCGACCTTATATCCAAGTAATAAGGTCATAGAATGTATACATAACAGTATTAATTATTACAAATTAAATAACTATAGGTATCTAATACTTAGTACTTACATTTTAGTGACGATTTAAGGGAATGAATTGGAAAATTATGTGATTTTTTAAAGGCTTTCTTTTGAATTTTAAAGAAAAATAATTAGTTTTTCAGATATATGTATCTTGACTACTTATTTTATTATTTCTCAGAAGCCAAAACACGATTGCTTATAACTTATAAAACAGAAAGTTGGGTCTTACTTTGCCTTTTTTTTGACCTCAGCTAACTCGAACAGCTAGCAAGTTAATTACGGTATTATACCACATATAAATTCACAAGAAGCAAATTTTAATAAAACTTCACACGTAAAAAAAACTTATTTACCTACATACTTTTTAGGGTTCCGTAGCCAAAACGGCAAAAACGAAACCTTCATAGTTTCGTCATGTCCGTCTGTCCGTCTGTCTGTCACAGGCATTTTACTCGAAAACTATAAGCTGTATTTGAATAAAATTTGGAGGATAGGTGTATTTTGTAAGCCGCTATACACACATTGTTCTGTAATGAGATGACCAAAAAATTGTTATTTTAGGGGTGCACTCGATACATGTACCTGCAAGTAAAAAAAAACATTGTATGCCCACGTGTGGCACATCACTAGATAGGCCTTTCAAAAGAAATAAGGTTTCTTAGCAATTTCTTTGATTTAGTGAATATAGTCGGAGATACTCCGACCCCGAAACCCTTCGCTGTGCGTGGTCCGACATGCACTTGGCCGGTTTCTTGTACTTAAGGTCGCAGTCTGTACCCTAAGGCCACTGATGACTTATGACAACACGGTGAATTTGGAAATACTTTGACGGCGTGTTACCATGGTAACGAAACTGTTATTGAACCCACCGTCGTAACATTGTCCTCCGTCTCGTCGTGGTCTCGTCCCGTGTCATTCAAGCCGTGATACCGTGCCAACTTGTCACAGTACGTCGGATTCTTTAACGCCTCACATGGTCTCTCCCTGGGTGACTTCTCTTTTTACGTCGTACTGGGTGATGAAGCCAGGTCAATGTTCATTTACGCCTGTCTCTGTATCGTGTCTTCAAAGTCTCCAAAAAGGTCCTAAGGTCATAAGTTGTCCCGTGATTGACAGTTTCTAGGACCATCAAAGCCAGGTTCCAGTGTCCAATGGTCAAGGCGGTTGTGGTTTGTTTCGTGCTCCGTCCATTGACTTCAGTGACTTTCCGTAACTGTATTCTATAAGCAGCCCAAAATGATGGACGGTCGTTCTGTGGTATACTTCGGAGTTTTCCACAGACGTTGAAATAGTTGGTACACTATCAACACCCCTGGTCTCCAAATCTAAAGTTCCCCTAGTGTCTTTGTCCACAACGACAACGTCTTCGTTTTCCACAACATCATTCACCTTTAAACAGCATCGTGCACCTCTCTAACAACCACGTCCACCAGTCCTTCAACGTCGTCCACACAAGTTCCATAACATCATCTTCCATTTTAGTTACATTGTGCACCTCTCTAACAATCAAGTCCACCTTTCCTTCAACTTCATCCACCTGTTCCACAACATCGTCCACCTTTTCAGTTCAGTCGTCCACCTGTTCATCAACATCGTCCACCTTTTCTTCGACGTTGTCCGTCTTTTCAACAACTTTTTCTACATTTTCTTCAACACCATCCATTTCTGCCATATATCTCTATCCCACTTCTGGCACCAAATGTTACGAGGGTGGGGGTACGGGGTTTAACACAGCAGTAATCACTGTGACTTACACAGGGCAAAGTCCACTGAGTCCACACGTATTAAGTGTTAGTACGACTTAATTAACACACACAAGTTCACCGAGTCCGCACCTGCTAGTACTGACACAGCTAACACTTTACTGTTACTTTGCACTATAAGTCACTTTACCTTTACTTCACCACTTGTTTGCACTGTTCTTCTTCTTCCAGTTCTCACTCCGATACTACTCACTCTAGCACCAACTTCACTCCGAGAACTCCGCTTCGAAGACATCATTCTCAAGACTCCACTCCGAATACTGACTTCTACCGCGAACTTGTTGTATTTGCCCGACTCGTATTTGGCCGATTTTAACCATGAATTGGCTCCATTATCTTTAACTTTCGGGACCAGTTATTTTTCCGTGTCTCTACAGTCAACATAATTTACACAACACATCCTTGCTCTACATACACACGCACAACTCTTTACAGAAGGTAAGGCGTGCGTAATTAGACTATTTTGGCTGCTACTATTTCTATGATGCTGACTGTACCATCGACTGGCTCGATGTACAGTCGAGTTCATAAATATATGTACGGTCGCGCGCGTTAATTTAGGACCCTTTTCGCAAAAATATTCTTTGTATTCCTATACAATTTGACAGGATTGTCAACCTTAGATGGGTCCCAAATTTACGCTCGTGACTGTACGTTCCCAAAGGTTCAAAAATATCTGAGCAACCATAAGGTTGCTGCGACTGTACGTTTGTTTCATTACTAAGGATACATTACCTGTCTTAACGCACTCCAATTGATTAGAGCGACAGAACAAATGACAAGCAGGAGCGAAATGATCACACTGACGAAAGTGCCGATGGCCATCGACTTCGCGTCGTCCATTAAGGCTGCCATGTTTTCTGCGTTACTTCCATTTTTCCTGTCAATGCAAAAGCAATTGAACAACGTGCATCTAAAATTTAGGGCAATACTAAGACTTGGTGAAAGTACTAGTTTAAAGTTGATTGATGCGAAGTGATGTCATCAAATAAATGGTTGACTTTAGTTTCATTAATTTCACCCAAAAATATAATTATTACTTATATTATCAAACCCCAATTAGAATGGGATTGAAGGGGATAGTTTTGCCATATATACAGTCAAGTGCAAAAATATGTATCGATTTAATCCTCTCATAAATATGTACCGAAACCTCAATCCGCTGATATAAGAGCGATGGGACATAATTTATGAGTAGGTAAGGTGTACCCGTATTTTTACACTTGACTGTACATAATTACGTCATAGTTTGTATGAACTGACAGCTATTCCATTCCCAAACTCATCGCGGTCGATTAATACGCCCGCAACGTGCAGTGAGAAAAACGTCCTCACAATCTAAGTCCTCCTCCGAAAGCGATGGTGAGAGGCAGGTAGCTGGTGTACTGGGACTGGTAGCCGGTACGCTCGATAAAGGCTGTACTTAGCTCTCCAATCTGCACCAGAATGAAGCATACGCCACCACCGCTCATAATTCCCAGCAGCACACCCATCGCCGTCGCCAGTCGCTCCGTCCATGTCGCGTAGCGATACTACAAGTGGGCATAGTGACATATAATCCATTTGTAAGCTGTATCTTCCAGCAAGTCCATTTTTACAAGGCTTATTTTAACTTGACCTGTTCGCATGTAAGTACGTAACATGTACGTAAGAAGAAAGTTATCCGTCAAGCATTTCATTTTTCAGTAACAATTTTGGGTATTAGTATAGTTTGGTTGATAATTTAATATTATGGTACCATCGAGCTGATCGAATGATGTAGACAGAATGTGGCCAATTGGCCATGTTAACCGACGTAGTTGATTATGGTATACAGAAAAGTACAGACGGCGATAAAAGCTTGTACCAAAAATGAAATTTTTGACATAAACTTCTGCCCTGGTAATCGCAAATGCAGTACTTGCAAAATGGCGGTTTCGAGATAAACGCGGTAAACATATTTTGTGATATCTATACAACAAATCTATGTGGTATAACTTTTGAAGTGTACTGAATAATACTTAAAAAAATCAAGCTTTCTATTGACATATTTTTTCCTTTACTTTACTGCCTTATTTGGATAGAATGCGCAGTACTGCATTTTCATCAACTATCTGGGCTTGTGGGCATTACAGTATTACTAAGGATAAATGCAGTATTTGTGTTTATTACTGCAAAATCACCTAGCACGTGTTCAATACTGCGTTTCTAGTTCGCAATCATGCTCTATTTTTATGCTTAGTACTAGTTAAAAGTGTTGTTAAGGCTTCTTCTGGCCAATATTTTAAGTGACGAAGATATGAAATAAAACAGATTTTAGGTAAGTATTAGAAAAATGATTTTATTATCGAAATAACTGAACTTAAAAATACCTAAGTTAATGTAGCCAACTTCCTAAATCTATTGGTCTACAATTCTTAATTATAATATCGAACCCAAAAACTCTATATTAGACTTATTATCACCATCAAGAAGGACTTAATTTTAATTAGTAATTATAATCAGTCTATAAAATTCACTTTGTCTCGTCCGCGAATGACGTCGACGCTCTGATTTGCTAGCACGAATCGCGGCACTGTACCGTGCGGCTTCGACGCATGCGAAGCTTTTTGTTACACTCGGTACTCGTAAACGCAGCACTGTAGAATACTGCGTTTAGTTTTAGCATCGCAAGAGGAGCTCTTTATTATTCTCGCTACACTCAAATGCAGTAAGGTTGAATACGGCGTTTGGCTTTAGTTAGTATTCGTTGCAAAAAAGTGTATTCCTAATGAATCTGCAGTAAACGTAGCAAGTACTGCACAAACTTCTAGCACATGCTGAATGCTGCAGATCTTGTTAGCAAAAGTAATATTTTTGTGCAAGTACTGCGTTTCTGGTTAGAAAAAAAACATGTTTCTAATTAAAAAAAAACTGAAATTAATTTTTTTATGTATAGATTAGGCCCTTGGGATGTCATTTCTGCAAAAAAGTGAAAATCCCAAAAATGTCGATTACCTACTGCAAGTACAATTATCAGGGCAGACTTATTATGACTAAGTAATTTTTAAACGCTTTCATGAGACAAAGTAACAGTGTTTGGATTTGGGCCTGCGACGTTGACGGTACTGGTTATACGAATTAAGGAAATACCTAAAATCTAGATATCAATCTTAATATTATTTTTACTTACTATTTGGAAGTATGGTACTTTAGGTGGCTCCTTATCTTTTTCTCTGAAATTAAATTTAAAAATGAGTATTTTTATGTAATTCACCTACATACTTAGCTGCTGCTACTCAACAATAGTACATTGTTGAAGAGGCTAGAAAGTAAGCAATAGATGGACGAGTTAGTTCGAGGGCCGACGCGTAGCGGAGGCCCTCGAAAGTACGAGTCCAGCTATTGCCCTTTCGGCCGAGGCTTAACACAGTGCTTTTCACGCCTACTGCGAGGAAATTGCAAATAATTATAATTTAAAATCAAAATTAAGTATCTAATTGAAGATCATAATACTAAACAGGCTCGCTTGCCTCGCGCCCGGCGCGGAGGAGGGGGAACGGGCGTACGCACGCCGGCCGACCGCGCGCGGGGCCCTGTGATTGGTCGATTGCTGTTCAAACTGTCCAACAAAAACATTGTTGGCCAGTTTGAAGTCATAGATGGCCTGTTCGTGCGACGTCCAACTAACCCCAGCTTTGAAGCCTGAATTCTGACCATCTTTTGCCATATTTCCGAGCAGTGGCGTGAAATAGTTATTTGTTCAACAAGAGAGCAAAGTAGATTTTTGCTGCGAGTGTAGATGTTGAGTCCCGAGCAAGCGAAAGATACTATAGTTAAATTAGAATCTTGAGCGTAGCGAGGGACTCAAAGACACGAGATGCAAATATCTTTGCTCTCGTGTGATACATACAACTTTTCACCTCAGCGGCGAGAACTTATAACGCAAAGGAATAAAACGCCACATAGAAGCAATTAAATCATTTTTATGTAAAAAAAACCGGCCAAGTGCGAGTCGGACTCGCGCACCGAGGGTTCCGTACAAACCTGTAGGTATATAAATTATTAAAAATATTTTTATTTTATGATGTAACTAAAAAATTACGGTTTTCGCAATTTTTCCTTTATCTGTGCTAATATAAGACGTTGCTTCTTACCAAATTTCAAGATTCTGAATTCACGGGAAGGACCCTGTAGGTTCTGATTCCCTTGCGAATTTCGAAAATTTGCGACAAAAACGGCTGTATCTTTTGATTGCGTTGGCTTAGAAGTTTGATTTTTTCACAGCTACAAGGGACAGTAGACCTGAGTATTTGATATATATTTTAGCTTGATACCTCCACGCATTCCTGAGAAAAAGAGTCTTGACATACGGACGGACAACAAAGTGATCCTATAAGGGTTCTGTTTTTTCCTTTCGAGGTACGGAACCCTAAAAACAAACAACAAATAATATGAAATTTGGGTTGGTTTTTCAGCGATAATTCTTTATCAAGTGAATTAATTTCGATAATTCTTTTTTTATTTGCTAGAAGGTACTTTTAGAATACTTTCATACGAATTTGAAGGAAAAAATTAAACATAGAAGTATTAGATTACAAACTTAATTAACAAGTGATATAAGAAGATTTAAAAAAATGCGCTAGATAGAGGCTTCGTTATACTTTTCCGGTAACATTTACGTTCACGTTAATCATTTATATATTATTTTCAAATTTTTAGCGTGGTAAACTTCACTTTGGAGATAAGGGGGGGGGGGGGGGGGGATAATGGTATTTTATTCAACATTTTCCTTTATAAACCAAAATTTTACCATTGTACAAAAAAAACGGTTTTGGAATGTATAATCCAAGCCCTTTCATATGTGACCCCACATGGCCTACTTACTAGACTTTGAATTTTTGCCCCCCTCTTATCCGTACTTTTTTATAGAAATTAAATATATATATACGTATATAAGCTTTGTTTATAACTATTCCAAATTGATAGCATTAGTAGTTGCTGAGATATTTAACTTTGTGACAGACAGACAGACAGACGGACAGACGAACGGAATCGCGCCATAAGGGTTCCGTTTTTACCTTTTTGGTCCGGAACCCTAAAAAGGAGCAGCCATTTTTGCTGAGTGAAATTATGTTTTGTGTCGATGACAGTTTTGTGGCTCGAAAAATTACTTTTTTAGTGCTATAACTGCACGGTAAGTAGAAATATTATTTGAAAGTATATGCTTCCAGGTTGCTCCCATTGTTTTCAAAACTTCAGTTGGATAAAGATTAAGGAGTTGGGAGATAAAGAATAAGGATTAAGGAGTTCCCTCAATTCCTCATGGTTCCCACCATCCAACTGAAGTTTTGATGCATATACTTACAAATAAAAACAGAATTGTACGAATTCATAAATGACGGAGTTCTGAGGTAACACATATACAAAAAATAAAAAATACAACCGAATTGAGAACCTCGTCCTTTTTGTGAAGTCGGTTATAAAGTATACTTTGTTATAATATAATCCTATTTTTGCGTGATTGAGTCACAAACATACCCACATAATAATATAAACATCCAAACTTGCACATATACAATATTAGTACAATTCTAAGCTAGGCTAAGCTCAGTAGGTAGGTGTTGCATACCTAACCTGAGTAGGTTAAAAATAAATCAATTTCATCAACTTGTCATTAGACCGCTTTAAGATGAGATGAGATGTGATTGCAGAAAGTTTATCCAGTTTTATGAATGATTTACACGCAGTTTATAAACCCCAGTTTAGTCTCATTAATCAAGTATTCATTAATGAGATTTTACAAAGAAATCACGATACACAATCATATATGTAGTCAGATCAAATACTTACAGCAATAAATATAATAAGATACACAACTTGAATTAGCCCCGTGCTAAGCTCAATAAAGCCTGTATGATGGGTACTAGATCAATAAGTAATTTAATGTTAATGCAATAATGTTAGTTATTTGTTTCATTACTAATTTAGAAACTGATTATATTTGGTACCTACCGGCCAGATACCTATCAGTTTTTAACTAGTTTTTTTTATTACAAATTTATATTTCTATTATGGTCTAAATATTTAGATAGGTAATTTTGCTTTTTAGCTCAGTTTAGTAAAAAATCACATCCACGATTTGAACTACAGAGAAACAAACACAAAATTAAAGTGAAATATGTAAAATAGCAAATGCTGAACATCGCGTGGCGAATATTTCATAAATTTTTCCTACTTACTTTTTTTCTTTTTTGGTTCCCATGTCGGAAGACAATTATTCTCCGAGAGTATAATTTTTATCTGCTACTGCTACAGTATCAACTCCCGTCCAGACACGAGCCGCGCGTCTGATCTTCAGACGGGAAATAATATACTATTACAACATCGCTAATGTATTACGGCACTGATTGGGAACGAGTATGTAGTAACTGTTTATAATAAACTTTAATTTATAAATTATAAGACACGGCACACATACAACATGAAATGCGTGCGGACGTATAAGTAAAGACGTATAAGTTTCTGAGGTCTCTGCACCGATCCGACTTCCGATCAATCCGGGGGTTACGTATGCTCTAAGACGCGTGCCTATACTATACAATTTAAGGGTTGCCCTCAATTTAACTATGTTTTACTGCAAATAAATGATTTGATTGATTGATTGATTTCCCTGGAATCCCATCATCAGATCCAGACTTGTACTCACCTGAATAACTTGAAAGAATACGAATAAAGGTCTATACGTACCTATAAAATATCTAAGAATATCCTCCAACTCCTAACCGTTGTGGAGTTGCACCTTCCACCATCAGCCCACCAACATGAAGTGATGACTACCAGATGCTTTAGAAAATACACGAAACACGTCATACGTGCCTGTAAAATTTGAGGGTTGCCCTCGATATCCCTAGGATCCCATCATTAGATTCTGACTTGTCGACAATGGGACCCTCAGGAGTATACATTCTCGAATAAAAAAATAATTTTTAAAACCGGTCCAAAATTTACGGAGAAATCTGCGAACATACATAAAAAAAAAATATATATAGGGTGGAAAGTTGAGATGGGGCAATAAGGGTAGCTACGTGAAAATGCTCTTAGGAGACCTTTACTAACTTTTTAAGTGATGACCATCGACATTTAACAGATTTTTGATAAAATGTACAGTCAGCCAGAAAATCGACAGATTTGAGTAATTTTATTTCAATGCCAATCGGTTCCATTTCTATCAAGGATTAAAATATTCATTGAGACCAACTAATTAAGGTTAGAGTACTAGAACACCCAGAAATCAAAGAAAACTTTTTCCATACAGTTCATAGGGTAATTAATTAAAAAAAGTGAAATTTTCTTTAGCCAAAAATCACAAAATTGTTTGGATGTTTCCAACTACACTTAGGATATTAGAAATGAGAAAAATCGTGGTTGCGGGCTAAGTGGTCTGAGTTCTCATGTAATGGCTCAGCTAATAGATTAAGTGGGTCAAGTCACCCATAGAAAAATTAATACGCTAAACTCAGCCCGCGGGCTAAGTGGTCTGTGGGCTCATTTGACCACAAAGCCGATATGTCACACAATACAGTTTGCGAAACTTTTTTTTGTAATTTTCCAGTTTACCTTCCAAAAGTGGCCCTCTTCTTCAGAATTCATTAATTTACTTTACGCGTCCATCTTTGGGTCACCAATTTACATATGTGTACCAAATTTCAACTCAATCGGTCCAGTAGTTTCGGAGCAAATCGGCTGTGACAGACGGACAGACAGACAACCGAGTGATTCTATAAGGGTTCCGTTTTTCCTTTTGAGGTATCGGAACCCTAAAATCACCAGTATAAGTACCTATTCAATAGAATGGATCTTCAGGATCACTTTAAGTTATATTTTTACAAGCTTTTATTAACTTGATGTGTTCGTATGTAGTAAATATGTAATAAGTAAGTTGTCCGTCAAAATTTGCAGTAAATTTTTCAGTCACTTGCCATTATCCGATTGAGCTGAAATTTTGGGTTTAAGTATAGTTTTGGATGACAATTCAATATTATTTATTTATTTATTTATTTATTTATTGATAAGGACGTTTACATGACATTACAGTGTACACCAATGCATCACGAAACTTAGACTAACAATTTAAAATATACATAAAACAATAACAAGTAACAAATAAATTAAATAGGAACAGTGGAGCACCTATCATCCATCGCCTCACAAAATCTCAAGCATTCACTAGACACAGCCGCCCATCGCCACGCAAACAAGTCGCATTCCGGTGTCGATGCCAGCAGCGCATTCAGCTGGGAGAGAGCGCGAGGCAGAGGGGAATTCCTGCACGACACAGTGCGCGCCGGCGGCACCGCCAACAGCTCGCGTCGCCGTGCTCTGAGGGCTATCCGAGGGACATCCGGGACAACCAGTCTCACAAGACGCTCCACCAGTTCGGGACAGTCAGCCTCCCCACGCAAGACACGACATGCTGAGATCATTAAATTATTGTTTCGTCTGACCTCCAGAGAGTTGTACCCGAGAGTGCCGAGAAGATATTTAGTTGGGTACAGATACGGGTAGTACCCATGTACTTTCTTATACAGAAACCGTAAAAACGCTTTTTGTACCTTCTCAAGAAGAAGGGTATAAGTCGATTCATGGGGATGCCACACGACCGACGAAGACTCCAACTTACTCCTGACTAATGAGTTGTACACAATCTTTATTGCTACCGGGTCACAAAAATCACGTAGGTTTCGGATTACAAAACCCAGTCTTCGATAGCAGCTCGTAGCGAGAGAAGAAATGTGCTCGTGAAAATTAAGCCGCGTATCGAAAACTACGCCCAGATCCTTAACATTATGGTACCATCGAGCTGATCTGATGATGGAGACAGAAGGTGGCCATGAGAATTCAGTAGGTACTTAACCGACGTAACCCAGTTGAGTTTGGGCTCGTTAAAATCGTCTCAATGAGTAGTTGATGACGGTAAAAGCTTGTTCCAAAAATATTATTGACAGAAACTTATATCCCGTATAGCTCTCCCTGAGTTTATGTAATACGCGGGCAGAGCCGCGCGGACAGCTAGCTAATTAATAATGAACTAAATAATATAATAGGTGAATTAAATAATAATCGTGCTAGGTAATAAAACATATGATTTTGGGGTAGGCACATTGCAAGTAGGTACTTACAGGTTGCATTACACTGGTAAAATCTTAGGGGCTTTTAAATCTGTGGGTTCCATTCCATAGAAATAGTGATTGCAAGTGTTAAATAAACAAACTTATATTATACCTATTTATTTATTTACTCACTGAAATTTGGAACAGAAGTGGGGACATTTCTATCGTGGGCTGTTTAATTTCTCAGAAGTCTATGCATGAGTTTTGAAAATGTTTTGAGACTTTGATTTTGCATTTATGGTTGTAGCTCAATATGATGCATTGAATACTTTATCTGCAAGCACAATTTAAAATGAAAGAACATACACTGATTCAAATAACTTTATTTGATTTTAATCTCCTTTAATTAGATTTTTTCAATGCGTTAATTTATTTTTTCTCTTTCAATCTAATCTCTCTCAATCTTAACCTTCTCTCCCTTTCAAATTCCTTCATCCTGATAACATAATCGTCGTGTTCACAGTTGAGGTAATTGTGTTTCTCGTGGTGGCATCTAAACACTAAAGGGAAATTCGCGTGTCGGCAGACTTGGTAGTCCAGTAGATAGTCCGCGCAGTAGTCGCGGAACTTCGGTGGTATGCGAGCTGACACCAAGTGCTCCTCCGTAACTTCTCTGTTCATCTTACGACGCGTCCTTGTAAAATTGAACCCAGCATTGTATTTGTATGTTGGCTTGCAATCCGGTTCAAGGCCCAGGTGTCTACTAGGAAATGATCCCAATACCTGGCCCATTTTTATACGACTCTTCAATGTAGGTTATATTCATAAACATTTAATTTGAATTCGCAATAAATAAAACACAGCGGCGGTTAATTGCTACTGACTGAATGTAAGTATGTGACAATCAGTGACGTGCGTAGCCCTGACATTAATTGTCAACGAAACAGCCAGTAAGTACCAGAAAATCTTAACCCATTCTCGTGAAATTTTGTGAGTAGGTGATAGAATATGCATGGATTTTTTTTGGCAAGTCAGTTTTTCTTTTAAAAGAAGCTGTTTGTGTCGGAGATACAACCGTTAATTAAGTGTAAGTGGATACTTCTTCATCCAACCAACAGGCTATGGAACCCTAATAAAAAAAAGTGCGAGTGTGACTCGCGTACCGAGGGTTTCGTACTGAGCAAACTGTACTTAAAAATCACAGAAATTCACTAAAATCTGTATAAGTACAGATAAATCGGTATATATGTCAACACTGACTGACGTAGGTCATTTGACTCGCGATACATTGAAAATGGCGGTCATTTCAGCATTATTTTCATGTCCGCCACATAAACTAAATAACACTTTGTGATTAAGAACTAATGGCAAATAAAGAAGGATTAACATGTGTACCCTTCAACGGCCTAGTCACACAAAATTAACTATAATAATAAATAAATCGCAGTAAGGAACCTTAGACTTGGCACGACTTTGTCTAGATTTCATTACTTTTTAGAGATAAACAAGCAGCTCCATCGAGACTTGGCTAGTTTTTTACAGAATGTTTTTGGTGGGATATGTATTACCTGATGTCGTAATTTTCGAATGTACCTAACATATTTTGTCCTAATCGCCTTTAACATACCTACAATTTAGGACTTATGTTGGTAACGATACATTACTCTTACAATTACAATAATGATCAACAATATTTTTTTGCCTTGTGCATTTCTCTCATTTTTACTCTAATTATTTAAGTATTGAATTGATACGTATTTAGACAAGACCAAATAGAATATTGACTTTATTCAATAATAAAATAGGACATGGTCAGGACATGGTAAAGAAAGTTATATAAGAAACGTAGTTGTTGATAGAATGAAATAGCGACAGACAATGTCAGACACCATAGACAATATGATATTTACAAGCCTTTTTATAAAGACGCAAGGAGGCTATTATCACATTAATACATTAATATAACATAAAAAATTAAAATTGGAACTGTTTATTTCTTGGCTTTTAATAACTCATAATATTTTGGAATAAGCTATCCAACGATACCCATAGGTTTAACGAGAAAAATATATACATTCCCACTTTACGGGCAAAAAAGGCACCATAAAAATAAAAAGATTTTATTCTAACATTTTGTCGGCGTAATTGATTTATAATATGCCGATGCCGAATTACAGCTTTCTAGTCACTGTAAGGGTCACTGAGCTAAGCCGTAGGCGGACGGACGGACATACGGACATGGCGAAACTATCATTTAAGGGCAATGATGTGATATAAAAAAGAGGTAGATATGTTGTCTATACAAAATTTCGTGTTAAATAAAAACCGGCCAAGTGCGTGTCGGACCACGCAAAACGAAGGGTTCCGTGCCTATTAAAAAGGTCGTATCGTCATAGAAATCTTACGGCACTTACGTCCTTTTCTTTGAGGAAGGCAGTTTTTCAGCAATATCTCGGAAACCTTTCATCCGATCTTGTTCAAAACAATTTTCGGTGAGTGAACTTAAATAAGCGCTGTGTCCATTAATTTTTTCATATTTTTAAAATACACCGTTCAAAAATTAGAGGGGGGGGACAGAATTTTAGTGACTTTCGGGGCGATTATCTCTGACTGTATTCACTTAATCAAAAAAAATCCCGAGAAACCTTATATTTATTTTGAAAGGCCTATCGATTCATGTGCCACACGTGGGCTCACGATGATTTTTTTTTTTTGACTTAGTTTTATGTATGGAGTACACCCCTAAAAAAATTTTTTTAGTCATTTTAATTACAAAACTTTGTAGCGGCTAACAAAATACACCTATCTTCAAAATTTTATTCAAATACACCTTATAGTTTTCGAGTAAAATGCCTGTGACATACGGACAGACGGACAGACGGACAGACGGACAGACGGACAGACGGACAGACGGACACGACGAAACTATAAGGGTTCCGTTTTTGCCATTTTGGCTACGGAACCCTAAAAATGGCCACCAAATCTGACAGCTAACGTTTCCATTGACGACTCGAAACTGAGGCAAGTTGTGCCAATTAACTCAATTTTAGTGTGCCATTTTTTGAGCGCGTATAACCTATCTACCACTTTTTTATATTACATCATTGTTTAAGGGTGCCTTGTTGACTACGGAACTAGCACATACTGCTTTATACACCTTCCACCATCATGAGGAAAATTTACATTAAACAGGGAATATCAGGGAAGGAAATTGTGTGGGCAACAATTACCTACTCTTTTCTGAATAGCAGGTGTGAAAACTCGATTTTTTGCTTGGTAGTTCACCTCAGTGTCTTTAATTTGTAACACCTTATTTTCCGTGTATTATCACATTATCAGTCGCATTTCATGGCAATGGAACTATTTGTTGTTTGATATATAAACTCTGTACCTAACTATTATTTAACGCGTTTTGCAGCTATAGATACAGCTATTAGTCTTGTTCACGCAAACTTCGATTTAAATGAAGCATTAGCACGCTAACTTAGATTAGAACTAGATCCCTCGTTAAAAAAGGCAAAATAAAACAACAAAGGCAAAATGTAACATAAATTTCGGGTGGATTCGCCAGGAGTCTACAGTAATAATTTCCTTTAATGAGTGTATCGTTACTGTTGTATCACATGTTTATTTCTCTCGAAGACGGGTGACGCGTGGGTATTCAAGCGAGCTGTTGTCTGTTGTAGTAGAAACCTTGCATTTCCATGAGTTCTGTGTGGGTGCCTTTCTCGATAATTTTGCCTAACAACAAAAAAGTTCACGATTAGAATTATTTCAACCGAAGGCAAAGAGACGAGAGATCTCAGATCACTCACAAATATTTTTTTAAATTAGTGACAGCTTACAAAGGCCTTTTATTTAAGTAGCGTGCATCACTGTACGCACGTACATACCAATTAAAATTAAAGCAAGTACCGTAATAGTATAAATAAATTCTGTCAAACAAACACAAGCGAAAAACAACCAAATGGTCTAGACACACGGCAATGTGTCATAGAACTGGCAATGCCGCAGCCGTGTAAATTATATTACACGAACCATTTGGAGCCAATTTACTCTTACGGTTTTGGTCCTACTATAGGTGAACTCCTTTGGTCCTACTACAAATGACATTTTTGATCAGTCGTTCGATCGAATTTTACCTTTATCTAATACACAGATGAGATCGGAGTCCTTGATAGTGGAGAGGCGATGAGCGATGGTAACACACGTTCGCCCTTTCGCCGCCTTTTCCAAAGCTTCGGTTACAGCCTAAAAGACAAATTGAAGAAACTTAAGAGCTGAATATTAGTTAACCAGGTGGTTAGCACAACTGACGCCGCAACGGGAAGCGTGAAGAGAAAATTTACCATCCTCTTTCTAATTTGCACAATGCGAGTGAGACAGGACTTTCCGTCGAGACTTGAGAGCAAGTTGAGGTAGCTCCCTTAGTGTGGTTCGGGCACCTGTTGTAGTACGAATATGTTGGAAAGCAGTAAGAGATGGAGGAGGCAGGAGGCAAATTGAAATGATGTGGGTTGCAGAAATTGAGTATTGTTATTGTTAACGGCGCTGAGTGCAGAGGTAGCGTCGAGCAGCAGCAGGCGGCGCCCGACAGCCGCTGGCCTTCGCCCTGGCTCGCGCCGTGGCCCTGACAGTTACCCGTTCGCTGTTGGCGTCGAGCGCGGAGGTGGCCTCGTCGAGCAGCAGTAGGCGCGGGGAGCGAATGAGCGCGCGCGCGATGCACACCCGCTGCTTCTGCCCGCCCGACAGCTGCGCGCCGCCCGAACCCAGGTTCGTATCATAGCCCTGATTCAAACAACAAATAAATTTCAATCATTCATGATCATTCGTTACTTCTATAATATTTGGCATTTGATTCATCCAAATTATAATCATTGTGTAAAAAACTATCGGCCAAGTTCGGTGCCTATTTACGTTTGATAAATACCTAATTTTAATTCGGTGCGAAAAACAATCCTCAATACTAAGAAAATCCAACCCATACCTTTAAAAATTTCTTGCTCTTTGTATAAACTTTGAACCCCCTTTTAACCCCCTTAGTGGTCGAATTATTCTAAACGTTGAAAGCACTTTTTTGTATTTTAATAAATAATCTTTCTACGTTAGTAGTTTTTAAGTCCCTAGCTAAAAAGAAGGTTACCTCCTACAAATTTTGCACTCCTATTTAATCCCTTTAATCCCTTCCTTCCTGTGTGTTTGTGAATAAATGTATTTTCTTTCTTTCTTTCTTCTTTCTTTCTTTAGGGGTGGAATAACCAAAAATCCCTTCTTATCCGTTGGTTAAGTTATAAAAGGTAGTTCTGGTGTAAATTTCAAAATTCTAGTAGATTCGGCTGCGCGTTGATGAAACAGTCAGGAAGTCTTTTATATATATATATTATATAGATATTATATAGACCTCCGGTATGAACAATTGGATATAATATATTTGATCCCGCAGCAATGCTTGCGTTTTTTTTCACTTTCCAGTCAAGTTTATGGTTACCAATTTTCAAGTCTTTAGCTCATAGATTCAAGGAGTTCCCATACAAAGTTCAACCCCATTTTCTACCCCCTTTGAACCCTAATCTTTAAGATTTTTATAACCTATAACCTGGCCGAAAATTCTCTCGACAGATTAGTAAAGTTTGCATTAAAATCCGTTCAGCCGTTTTCACGTGATGCGCTGTCACATAAACAGACAAACAGACAATAATTCTTAAAACTGTTGGAACGTGTTCTGTTATTAATTATAAGTATCCCCAGCCAATTTTTTTTCGAATATCTTCCATGTAAAGGCTTTCGACCATCTTCAGCTTTATTATATGTATAGATAGAAGATAGATAGATGGTGTACAAAATCTATTTCAAATGCGTAAATACGAACAAACCTGAGGTAAAGAAATGATGAAACTGTGAATGTTGGCAGCCTTGGCGGCGTTAACGATTTCGTCCATGGACACTTGGCGCGAGTTGTCTCCGTAGGCGATGTTCTCCCCCAGCGTGCGGTCGAACAGCACCGGTTCTTGCTGTACCACGCCTAGTTGCTGGCGCAGCCGCGGCAGCGTCAGTGTGCGCCGGATATCCCGCCCGTCGAGCTCCTAACCAAAAGAAATGGTTTAATGTTAACCAGCAGCTGTCCGTTAAAAACCTTATAAACAGGAACGATACGTTATGGGCACTATGAATGAGCACTTCCGCAATATTTTGAACATAAGAATCAACAAAAACACCACCGGCGCCAGCGTCTTATCTTCTTCTTCTCGTGTCGATAGTTTTAGACTGCGCGGTTCCATAAGGTGGCGGCTCTTATCGACCTGTCCTGTCTGTTGCGTCTCGAAAGTCTTGCTCGGAGCAGGAGTGCGAGCACGATAGGCAAGCCAACATGACCTCCATCGTTTGGGGAGCCATCCCACGTGGACATTGGGCATCTGAGCCGCTTAGGGAGTCCCACTTCAGCAAGTTCTCCTTACTATGACCAACATAGGTACGTCAGCACAGTCTTATAGAGATTTACGTACAATAGAGCCGGATTCGGGGTCGTAGAAGCGCTGCAGCATCTGGAGCACGGTGGACTTGCCGCAGCCTGAGGCGCCCACCAGCGCCACCGTCTTGCCCGCGTCTACCCGCAGGTCTAGGCCTCGCAGCACGCGCACATGCGGCCGCGATGGGTAGCTGAATTCTGCTTCTTTGACAGCAAAGTTACCAGTAGCAGTCTAATAAAAACAAAGACATGCCAATTATTGAGTATGGATTCTACTAAAACAGTTTAATAGGTAAAATTTGTGAAATTTTCATGTTGGTACTAACCCATTGCGGGGAATCTGTCACACTAGGTTCCGTGATGACTTCGGGCTGCCGGTGGATGACGGATAGGATGCGCGCTCCGCAGTGTTTCGCCGCATTGAAACTAGGCGCGTATACCAGCGACTGGCCCAGCATGTATGCCCCGTACATTACTGACTCTGTCACCCTGCCAACAACATGTTATTGTTACTGTGGTTTTACGATATATTAAGACCATTGCCGAAAAAGTTACTACCTGTGGATCAATCCCAATGTACTTAATGTAATTGTGAGTAGGTACCTATAGTTAAGTGGAGATTGTTTAAAATGATACACAAGATATACAATAAATGAAAATTACCTACGTAACTAAATAATGTATAAAAATTAAATTAATATTAAGTTGTTATAAAATGCGTTTATATTCTCCTAGCAGGGCTGGTAACCCATGGAGTATTTTTACCGTCCCCCCTTCTTCACCGAAGGAAAGGCCATTTAAAATAAGTAAACATATGTCATGTCCTAGCAAATTTAAATTTAAATTCTCATGTAACAATGTATTAATAATCAATAAATGGCTATTCTATTCTATAATGAGAGTTACTCTCAATTAACTCACAGTTAACACTTAATTGGCTTTTGGTCATTCCGGAATTCGGATCATGACCCCGAAGTCACCCAGTATAGTTTAGTCAACTCAAAAGTCGTATTATGGTCACGGTTATACAATGATAAAA
The DNA here is from genome assembly GCA_932294315.1 of Epinotia nisella. NCBI lineage: Eukaryota > Metazoa > Arthropoda > Insecta > Lepidoptera > Tortricidae > Epinotia > Epinotia nisella. Next base: position 14,872,771 of record OW028673.1, on the reverse strand, counting down.
GACAAAATAAACAAATATCCGTCTAATTCCATCGAGTGCTTTAACAACAGTCGAATACTTTACCTCGTCATAGTCACCCCACAAACCATCATATAAGCCTGCAGTCTAGGGGGTAAATGTATCTTCAAGAAGACGATGGAATAGTCCTTGGTGACGAGCGTGGCTCCGTAGACCGTGACGCTGCAGAACGCCAGGAAGGGCACGAAGACGCCCATGCTAAGCACCAGGCCGCGCCACCGGTTTTGCATAATTGAGGAGTTCCTATGGTCACTTTCCACCTCCATCATCAGACCAATATTATGGTACCATAATATTGCATCTTCATCCAACTAACTGAACTCCAAATTGGCGACAAATGCAACAATCATAAATGTATCTTACAAGAAAACAGTGGAATAGGCGACCCCCTCCTTGGCGACGAGCGTGGCCCTGTAGACCGTGACGCTGCAGAACGCCAGGAAGGGTACTTAGACGCCCATGCCAAGCACCAGGCCGCGCCACCGGTCTTGCATAATTGAGGAGTTCCTATGGTCACTTTCCACCTCCATCATCAGACCAATATTATGGTACCATAATATTGCATTTTCATCCGACTAACTGGACTCCAAATTGGCGACAAATGCAACAATCATAAATGTATCTTACAAGAAAACAGTGGAGTAGGCGACCCCCTCCTTGGCGACGAGCGTGGCCCCGTAGACCGTGACGCTGATGAACGCCAGGAAGGGCACATAGACGCCCATGCCGAGCACCAGGCCGCGCCAGCGGCTCTTCTTTGTCACTGCGGCGCATGCGTCCTTCAGCGCTTCTTCGAACTTTTGTATGAAGTTCCGTTCTACGCCTAGGGTACGAAATAATAATAGACATTTTTAATTTTAGCATAACGTTTGGATTATTACGAAATCTTTGTTAGGTCACACTTTGTTGCGCACATATTAAGTAATGGGAAAATACAACTGTACGATTTCATGGCCATTTTACAGTTTCTAAGTTTACGTTGAGTGCTGAACGTTCAAAGACGCCCTTTCAGTAGTGCAACATATTTTTTTTTATTCTTCATCTATTCGGTTAGGAATAGTTCTTACTATTTAAATTGGTAAATTGATAGTTTGTTTTAAATGGTAGCAAATCCGACCATGTTTATAATAATACACCTGAAATTGTATTAAAGATCCACAAAATAGTCCACAACATATTCGTGTGGAAGGCGACCCAAAACGTTCTCCCTTGTCTCGAGTCCACGGTAATAATTAAAAATATTGCAATCAGCGAACGTTTTTTCGTCTCACTTGTTCGTTAACAAGGTCAAACGCTGGTCAAGCAGCCGTGCGGTCTAAATAACGCCCACGACCTTCACTTAGGTACTGCAACCCCGCCAGTGCACGCTAGCACCAGTGATGGGATGTGTTACACATTTTTCCCGAAATCATTTATTCTTCGCTGAGAATTTAACGTTTCGCTTTTTTTCCCAATCTTGTACTTTTTTAAAGAGTTTTTGCATTAATTTATTTTTTCATAGTCGCATTTGTTTACGATCATATTTTTCTCTGTATTAGTATCTATGTATTCCCGATCTCGAAACTAAAACAAGTAGTAAAACCTTTATGGTACCAAGTAGCAAAAACTCTTGTGGGCAAAGGGTTTGGTTCAGTTATGTGCCTGCTATCCTAAACAGTCTCCCTTCAAATATAATAGATAACGTAATAAAATAGTATAGGGTATAAACCGCATAAAGCCAAATATGTAATAAAGAAAGCCATACTGAATGTGAAAAAATATTAATTTACAAAAAAAATGTCAGATACGTGATATACATATAATAAACAAAACTTAGTTAATAATTTTTAAAAGTTAAGATTGAGCTAAGTATTTAACATATTACTGTATAAACTATTGAAATAAACAGTATTTTTTTTTTAACTAAGTAGATCAGTTTTCTTGACATCCAGAACGCCAAACCCAACTAGAAAATAAAAGTTCCGCTATCGCGAAGCTTAATCCATTAAATGCCAACGACACATATGAACCATGCCTCTACGTGGGATTTCCTCTACAAAACAGAAAAATGCTGCTACACGCTACGGCGTAGCACACGTAGGGAGTAGCAGCTTTTTTCCGCTTGCCTGGTAGCAGAAATAGCACGTAGAGGCATGGTTCGTATTCGTATGTGAGTCGTTGGCCATGAATGGGTTAGGTACACAAAAATAAAATTCGCCGCGAGGAAATAGTAGGTTAAGTACAGTCGCGGAATGAAAAGGTCGCATAAGGGCAAACCTTTTTATTTCTCGACTATGTAAGTCCGAGGATACATACTAGAGTGCTTTTCTCAAGAACAAAATCATTGCAAAAAAATTACGACTGTATGTATAACAAGTGATGAGTTTAGGTGAGTACCCACTCACCTAAACTCTGAACAGTCCTGATGCTGACCATGGCCTCGGTAGCGATGGAGGTGGCTGCCTCCAACGCGTCGCGCTCCTGTTGTTGCGACTTCTGAGACACTATCCCCTCCAGCCAGATACTTCCTACCATCTGTAACAGTCAGCAATGTTGCAGGGTTTACATTATTTTAAGTCACTTTAATATATTCGAGCATTTTTTTAACAAAGCACTATACATAGGGATTGGTTGCCTCGTATTCATTTTAAGTACTATCCGTATTATCCATCACACTTGGCAGGCAATCCCTTAATTCCCGGCCTTTGTAGTAATGTACTTTTTTTTTAAAGTTCCAAGTAATTCTAGTTCTTACATACGTATCGCAGAGTTTCATGATATTACTTGCTATAGCCATTAATGGCTTATTTACAGCTACAGTTCGGACTAACTATTTACTAGGTATGTAGTTTACATTCAAATTATTTTTCACTAAACGAGGCTTAATCACATATGTAACTTATTTATTTTAACCTCTCTGTGGTTTAGTAAAAATAATGTGTGTGAATCGTGACAGTTTCCATAAATATTATGTACTTGCATTCCGTTTACTGTATCACTGGTGAACAATCACAAAACTATCATTAGGTTACAAGGTGTAATCATAGTTGTTACTTGACATATCATACTTGTTTACATATTTAACTGATATAGGGTTGCATAGGTATAAATCCTGTATCTGTTTTGGGAGACTATTTATTATTTTTGGAAGCATATAATGATTGTCTATCATGCCTTAAACGTTTTTCATTGTATGTCATAAATATCTGTGTGCATTAGATAAACTCCTTAGCCTATTGTTACGGTGGTATTCATTCAACTTAGTTAGTATGGAAAGTTAGACCATGTTTTGCACGGGAAGTACCTTGCAATATTGGAAAGGTGAGAGTAGTCATTACTGTAAGTTATTTTTATATTTTTCGGTATAATATTTTTTTAATATAGTTTTTTGTAGATTAAAGATAATGGCTAGCTTCCCAACTAACATTTGGGTGTCAGCTAAGGGTATTATTATAACCTTAACCTTTATAAGTGAGTTATAATGTTCTCAGTTGTAACTAATAGTGTTATAAAGGAGTTAAGAAAAATAATTGGGTCGTTCTTCTTTTCGACCGACAATAGCCTGTCCTTCGTCTTATTACGGCATCTCATTTGAGTAATGATGTTTACGGTTTTATAATGTTCGAATGAACGTCCATATTATTTTATTAATTAGTGATATCTAATATTTCACTTTCTCTAACTAGCATTTTATTAAATGTTTTTTTTTTCGTATAATGCCGTGACAGAGTGGTAAACCAAAATGTTGTCCCCACTGAAAGAGTCCACTTTGTCACATGTTTTTTTTTAGAAACCAACCGTAAATAAATATTTATATTGGCCAGAAAGGAAACTTTAATTAGTTCTAATGAAGAAACCTATGCATTTTTTTTTAAATCGCACTTCAAAACCACAATTTTCGATAGTTCAAAAACCAAAAAAACAGAAAAACCTCGGTTCATTGTCGGTAAAAAAGAAGAACGACCCAATTAACTCCTAAAGCATTATAAGAGTGTTACTCAAAGCAATTACACTTAAGATGTTAAAGCATTAACCTGTTTTTAACACTTAACACTTACAAGAGTGCTAGCTACAGGCAGAGACTTTATAACAGAATTAACTCTCTTGTAAGTAAGTATTGAAACTTTTTCTAACGCTTAAGGTGTTAGGCAGATACACTTTAAAGACACTGTAAGAGTAATGGTGTTTAACTAAAGGTGTTGTAACTCAATAAGCGTTATAGTTAACTGACGCCTAAAGCTTTAAGGTAATTCGCCATTGTTTTGGCGGACTCTAACCTACAAATTGATTAGGTTATTCAATATTTGACATCAAAATACTTCATTATTTATGTTACTCTTGCCATTATATGGATGCCACTTAATTTATCATGCCACTGGCCAAGAAACAAGAACAGAAAATGATAAAAACTTTAGATGTATATTTTAATGTTCATAAGTTTTATTAGAAATCTTTAATAAATCCTGGGCGCGTTAAAATTGAGATGGGAAACATGGTATACACTTACCGTAAAATCACAAGGGCAGATTGTTTTCACTTCATGTCACACACACTTCCAATTTAATTCACTTTCAATTAATACGACTCCATAGCTGTCAAATATTAATACCTATACTAACTATCTACGCCATTTTGTCGGAAGACTATATTTGTCTCATAATTTTATGGGTAAAGAAAAGAGTAAGATGCTCACTTTAAACTGCGTAAGAGCTAGAGTGTTATAAGACTCTCAGCTAACACCTTAACCTGTAATTCGTGGGCCTCTTTCGTAGTTATAAGGGTGTTAGAGCACGCTATAAGACCTTTTTTACAGGCATTCTTAACACCTTAACACTTGGCTGGAACCGATATAAGAATGATATAAGGGTTATTTTAACGCTAGTGTGCTAGTTGGGATTGGTTTTGTACGATCGTCCATAGCTGCTGAGACCGTATCGTATAACCGCATCAGCTAACGCTAGGTATAACATTCTTAAGGTGTTGTATGGCATCCTATATTTCAGGATATTTAATCTTCCTAGGAATGATCTGAGTTTATTGCATACATATTCAATGTGCGGTTGCCAGTTAAGTCTAAAGTCAATCAATAAGCCTATGTACAGTAAGGGAAATGTATTCACGTACCACCGTAGAACCCTGTCGCAATTGACAGGCCGCTGTCACTCAAACTCGAGTGATAAGTCACCTTATTGCGATAGGGTTCTACGGTGGTACGTGAATACATTTCCCTTACTGTACATATGTTCCTTTTCATCACACTTGCTCGAAAATGGTGTTATTATACGCAAGCGTACTGAGCTGTAATGGGCTATATTACGCCCATGGGCGTTATGGTTTTTTTTTTAAATAATAGAACCCTCTGATTGGCTTAAGCAAATCTGGTTGCTGTGTGATTGGTTGAATAAAAAAATCTAGTTGGTCACGACGCCCCGCCCCGCAAGAATACTGCTCTGTGATTGGTTGAAATATTGAACTGCGCGCTCTACTAGCACTGATCTGGAAGTGAAGTTGTCAATTTTTGATTGGTGCTGCTGTATGAAACTTACATTTTTCTGTCTTTTGTTGTTATTTATTTCCTCGCAAATGTGATGAAAAACATTGTGTATAACACGGGCGTAAGAATATTGCAAACTCGAGTCATCAAAAGCCCTCCGCCTTCGGCGTCGGGCTTCTGATACACTCTCGTTAGCAATATTCCACTTACGGCCCTCGTTAAACAATGTACTATTACAAAATCGATAGCAGGGCAGTCGCAGTTATTGCTTTGCAAATGAAGGCAACTGTAGGCATGTGTTTTAATAACCGGAATGTAAGATGACTTATTGTGTGAGGAATGGATGTGCGTAGCTTTGTTTTTATCAGCGTTTAGTACTATTATTGACTACAGGAAAAGCTTTTGCTTGGGAACATGATATTTGAGACTAGTAGACCAAGTCTGCGATACGTAAGAACTAGAATTATTTGGAACTTTAAATTAAATTTTTTTTTATAATAAATGATGGGCAGAAATGCAGACCCGACGAGGGCGAGTTTCCAGTTAAAATAAATAACGAGTATGTAACCGACAGCGACAGAGTTGACGGTCTGCGGGACGGGCAGCCCCGTAGCGCCTTGCGCTGGCCGCGCCGCCACCGTTCAACTGCGTGGCGTGTTGCTCTGCCGCTGCCGGTCCAAGTATTATCCAACTGCGATTAGCATAGGACTTCAAAAAAAGGAGGAGGTTCTTAATTCGGTTGTAATAAGCTTGCTTATTTTAGTAAGCGTACTAATTTAAAAATTGTGAAAGAAATGTACATTCTTATGAGTACATTCTTATCTGGACAAAAAACTATATTGTTTTTTATGAATACCGGTAGATAATTCCCTGAGCTAAATACAAATAATTCTGTGTGTGTCAAATAAATATGATTTATGAACAATTTTCATACCATATACAACGAACCATAAATTCGATTGAATGGTCTTAAAATTTCCGTAACAAGGATTTACGGTTGTATTACAGATTTTACCCTGATTCGCGGTCATGTTTAAAAGTTTTTCCAAGTGACATACTATTATATTATAAAGAGGAAAAGTTTGAGAAGTTATAGTTTGTGTGTAGGGGTAATCTCCTGAATTCAATATTCTTTCACCGGTATACATTTGGGCCATTTAGAAGGGTCCGTACGGGGAAGTCTGAAACTATAAAACACAAAGATCTGTTTTTAACCGACTCCAAAAAAAGAGGATGTTCTCAATTCGGTTGTATTTTTTTAAATGTTTGTTACCTCAGAACTCCGTTATTTATGAACCAATTCGTACAATTCTTTTTTTATTTGAAAGTATATGTTTCCAAGTTGGTCCCATTATTATCAAAACTTCAGTTGGATGATGGGAACCATGAGGAATTGAGGGAACTCCTCAAATATAGAAGGCACGCATGTAGTCATTTCAGTATTTTCTATTATGACAAGTGTATTTACACCCGGAAATCACAAATTTGGTGAAGTGGAACTGATGATGAAGACCACAGATGACTAATGAAACTCGTACTTAAAACTGTAAAAGTACGTTACTGATTCTGATATGATTCCGTTGAAATAGGAACCAATGAAATCATAAATGTCAAGTGTGCCAAATCGACGGAACTCCTCGAATATTATCGGCCCACATACAGTGATGTGGTTTTCGTCGGTGACAATCAACGTATTTACTCTAGCAAAGCAGTCCATGTGGTAAAGTGGAAAGGAAATATGGAAATGTTCATTTGGCTTGGCGGCACATGAACACGTCAAAGTTTATATGAACTGACAGTTCCAATCCCATTCTAATCGCGGTAAGATAATACCTTACTTTTACTAGTAACATACGATGGGCAGGAAGGCCGTCCCAACGAGGGTGAGTTTCCAGTTGAAGCAGATGGCCAGGATGAAGCCGATGGTGACGGAGCTGACGCCCTGCAGCACGAGTCCGATGCGCAGCCCCGTGGCGCCCTGCACCTCCGCCGCGTCACCGCTCAGCCGCGCGCACAGTGCGCCAACCGTGTTGCTCCGCCGATCGAAATATCCCACTTCCTATACACAACAGTTGCTACGAGTACATTATACAATTTTAAAAACCTCCGAACTAAAATTCTAATTCGAATGAAGCTACGTAGGGGAGAGTGGGTAACAATGGATCACTTTTTTTTGAAGCTCTACAAATCCGAAGTTTATGCCTAAATAAATAATCTATGATAATTAATCATAAGACTCGTCCCTAATCTACAAAAAACAAGTGCAATTATTGGCAAAAACTGCATAAACTTACAAGTTATAACAACTTAAAAAAAAAGGGAAATGGTCCACTGTGACCCGGGGATGGGTCACTTTGGATCTTCTCATGGGTGACAGTGAATCGCCTGGGGTACACTGGATATATTAAAAAAAACAATAAAAGACAAAATTTCTGCATAATTACTCATTTATTTAGATTCTCAGACGCCCTTTTATCACATAGACAAACAATCTCATAAAAAAATTACAAAAGTGATACAAATTACACTGGTCTCTTTATCCTAAACTAATCAACATTTTGTTTAAATAAACAAGAGTTTTTCTCTTTTAGTTTCCTGCACTTTAATAGAAACATTGTTGATAACTCAATTATTAATATAAAAATATTAATTCTTCAGTAATCATTAACAAACACTTGAATATTGTGGATAACTCAAATATCAAAAATAAAATAAAAATTACTTCTTCAGTAATCACTAACAAAAAAATATATATAAACAAATATTATCATGTTCTGATATCTCTACTATCTCCTTTTTTTGCACATCAATAAATATCTTATGAACTGCATAATTAGGTGTTAGGCTCACTGGTTTTGCAGGGTCAGGGTTCTTTGTAATCTTGACATGATATCGATATAACGTTGTATATGGAATACCAGTAGATTTAGCCACAGCTCTAATTATTGTTTGGCCATTAAATATAAGTTCTAAGGCGTTACTCATCTTCAGTGTGAAGTCCAATGCTTGTTTTTCTTACCTACAAAGAAGTACAATAAATTTTTAGTTTCACGATGTCTGTGTAATTTCCATTTGGGTCACACTGGATCACAGTTCACTGTGACCCAAATGGAAATTATTCACTGTGACCCATAGGCCGTTATGACAGAAAAAAAAATATAAAAAAAAAAACTACTAATACCCAAGCCAAAACTACATTACCCACAACGGATTTAATAAATAAGTTGAAAGCATAAAACTATCATTTATATTTATGAATGAATTGGGAACACTACACATTTCTAATTTACGTAAAAAAATACTTTCGTACTTACCGACTGGCCTGCGTACGACAGCACATGATCCCGCTCGGAGAGCGCGGCGTCGACTGGCGCGTGAGAGATATGGACGAGCAGTAGCCACGCGTTTGCTTGTGTGCGTAAAGCATAACACTTAAGAGATATAGCGAATAATCCACTGTGACCCGTGATCCGCTGTTACCCACTCTCCCCCGCGACACAAAAAATCGCTAGGCGGCGCAAAGTTATCGTAATTTTCCCCACTTTACTGTGACAGGTCATTAACCAAGAATTAAAAAAAAAATTGTTGACATTAACGACGGTGGCAGTCAAGCTTTGCCTGATGGTAAGCACCGTGGCCTATGAACGCCGGCGACTCCAGAGAAGTCACACGCCCGTTGCCGAAATTTACTGATTTGAAGATTCTTTGTATTGAAAGCTAGAGATAAATGCAGGACCGATTTTTGACTTTCGAGCGCTTGAAATTTAAATAAAAGTAAATAAATCTATTTTTAAATTTTCTTCATTTTTGACATTTTTCGAGTGAAAGTGTCGAGCGCTCGAAAGTCAAAAACCAGTCTCCTGTTCTCTTACTGTCAACACAGCGTATACCCGGGACCTCCGCCGGTTACCTTTTTCATCATCAGCAGAGCCTCTAGTGGTGTTGTTGAAATTAATTAAATTAAGTTATATCTCTGTAAGCTGGAGGTAATTGGGAATGGATGAAAATTTTAGAAATGCCTGATTATTTTTTTTGTGATAGGAATAACCTTCCTTAGCACCAGAAAAAAGTTTCAGATGTTTCAGCTGCGTCAATTTTTTTTGAAAAATATAAACAGTTTCCTCACTTACTTTTTGGGTCAGTTACGTCACCTTCCTCGATCGGTCTCATATTACAAAAAAATATATGAAATATGTGTGGTAAACTGACACTGGCAATGATATTGACACTTGCAGCAGCTATATTGATCATTACCAGTGTCAGTTTACCACAGATATTGAAGATAGTTTTTTGTAATATGAGACAGATCAAGGAAAGTGTCTATTTACCGTTCTTGACCCAAAACGTAAATGAGGAAACTGTTCACATTTTTCAAAAATGATTGTCGCAGCTGAAAAATCTGATACTTTTTTCTGGTGCTAAGGAAGGTTATTCCTATCACCAAAAAAATAATCAGGCATTTCTAAAATTTTCATCCATTCCCCATTCCCCAGTCGAGTTGCTCCAAATATGAGTGCAATCAATCACATTCCACTATACTCTACCCCTCTAGATCATCTTATCTAACTCAGTTTTTTTAACAAACTCAAGTTAGACACTCTGATTGACGAAACCCCTAAGTGAGGATTTAGCACTGAGCGATAACCACGTGCCATCTGCGCCTACATTCTGTTTAAATTGTTCCAACCAAACGAACTGGATGATTGATCAAACTAGGTATTACTGAGACCCAGTTTTAAAGGAAATCACGAAAAATGCAAATAAACAATTCACAACTATAATCATAATTCATAATATGCCAACACTGTCAGACACATTTACCTACTCTTTGGCAAAGACTACAATATACATACTGAGCTCTTTGGTAGTATGTATATACTATGACGTATGTCGTTGGCAAAACTGTCAATCAAAGAGAATATAATACAATGTTTTCCTATGTCCATGATATAATATAACCACTACGTCTGTCAATGTCGTTTCAAGTCGTTTCCATTTAATATTATTAATTAATAGTGAGAATAATACTAGATTTTTGCCCACGATTGTGTTTTAAATTCTCTGATATAAGGTACATCAGAAGTATAAGATTTGAATATTTGAATTACGTAATACTTAATAGCCACTCTATATATTCAGGAATCATAAGAAAATTGACAAAGCAATAAAAATACGAAGAAATACGATAGGAAAACATTACTAACAGCTGTACATATTATTACTATAAAAGAGAAATGGCAGCCTCGAGGGCCTTTACCAGGGTCAGTAAGCGTATAAATTAACTACGAAATAACGAATTAAACCATTGATGAAAACAAATAGACGTACTCTCGCCAAGATGGCGACCTCAAGATCCCAGCTGTACATATACATATAAAACAGCTGTACGAAAGTCAGACTGAAACAAAAACAGAAAATATCCACCATTACCGTTCCAGTCAGAAGGTTTCCAAAGACACATTGTAAAAAAAAAAACCCGAGGTTGTCTTATTTAAATATAAATATACATGTTAATTAACCTCTTCGTTGCGCCAAAAACGTAAGGCTCAGTTCAAAAGTCACCCAATTTTCTAATGGTTTCTTTCCATTAGAAACTTAGCGGACTTGGTTCTAAATTAAATTCACTTTTCCTTATTTTACAGAATGTTAGCGGGGCATGGCGATTTCTTCAGAAGAAATGTTTGACGTGATTGCTTCTTCAAGTTGATTAATTTCACTTGCAAGATGTGACCGAAACATATACCTATACAAACATACACGTGATGTTAAATAAAAGGACAAGCTCCTACTTGATAGAGTAAACTGGAGAAGTACTGCTGGCGAAGCCGCGTGGTCATCTTCAATCCTGCGCTGGTGAATGTAGCGCCCTGCAGACACATCGACACCCCCGCAATGGCCGCCACGACCACGAACAGACCGGAGTACATGTCGGCCAAGTTGACGATGCGAGTTGGGTCACTATACGAGAAAATCTGAAAGCAGAATTACATTAGACATGATATTTCATTACAAGGTATGTTATTAGATCCCATACAAATTTCCATCCACTCATCTTCAAAACATCTAAAAATACAAATTTTTACTTTTGTAATATAGGGTCGAGCACTTGTTCTTGTTGTTATTTTTGACCCGTCAGCGAGGAGAGAATAGTGAAAGAATTTCTTCCATAAATGGGCATAGATACTCATACGAGTACGTGCTTAGGCGATAATAAAATGGTTTACTTACAATTTATTGTCACAAACAGATTTAAACCCTATAAAATCATCGTTTTAAGGAATCTCTGAGGAAACCACAAGAAGAAAAAAATATAGTCCCATATATCTTTAAGTATTACCTACAATAATAATTATGGAAGTACCTATTATTACTAAAATTACGTTTTGTATAATGGAATTATGAACGAATGAATCCTAAACGCATATATTCCAAATCTCATTTTCAGATTACACACCGCGCTAGTAAATCCAAAAATAACAGCAAAGATCGGGAAGCAAGCCCCCTGGACGGTGGCGGCAATGGCTCCGATGGCGATCAGAGGCCACTCGGGCGCATTGAGCTTCAGCAGGTCCCAGTCGCTCACGGGCTTCACCGCCTGTCACACGAGAATGAGATCATCTCCACAGAGTTTACAAAATTGTATAGGTACGTATCTTAAGTATTTCATTACGATTGGCACTTACATTATTACATTCCTTAAAATCACATCATTATTTATAGCTCTAAATTAATCATGGTATCAGATCCTATAACAATCCTCCTTATCATAAAATATTTGCGACGGGGAAATCGTATAAATCGATAGCACGTGCCCCGAGAATTCAAAACTTAAGCGAATGAAATAGGTACTACCTCTTCATCTTCTTGAATTTCTTCTATTTCTACTCCACGTCGAAGCACAATGCTTTGCAAGCCAGTGGAAACTATTGAGCAAATGGAACTCCTAGGAGTCAACCAGTCGCAAGGATCTGCAAAAGTAATATATGATTTTAAAGTCTGTAATAAATAATGAACATCTCGTTCATCACAGAAATCGAGATTCGATAGATTTCGAGTCCTTTGCAAGTATCAAAATATTACCTACGGCAAGAACCGATGTAGGTATCTTTTTATTTCACAGTTTTAAGGAACTGCATACTTGAGGATTTGGTATAAGTTACAACTTGAAGGCGTGGAAATGCGTTCTCAAAAAAAAAGGGTCTTATAAATGGCAAGAGTTTCTCATCCTAAACGATTATATACACTTTTCTTTAGTTTGCATCTGGAGAGCGCTTGATTATGGCACGTCAGTCCCACTTGCCACTTCGGGTAGGTTTATTCGACTTTTGCGTTTCTCCTTGTAGACAATTCACCCGATCGTGGTTGGGACTCAGTCGCGTGCTGCGTTGTGCTATTTTAACAGTGCTGCTGGCTAACGCGTTTGATGCAAAATTTGATAATTCGATTCAAAAGAGCACGCGACAAAGAAGAATGACGGACGCGACAGAAAGGCATGAGTCGAGTCCCCCGTCAATCATCAGGTTTGTTGGACAGTGACACTTCTGTACGCAAATGAAACTATTTATCTATGATTGAGGTTACCTGTTTTGCTAGAAAACTGTCTGACTATCCTTACGGTGGATCGTCTTTTTGTGTCATGACGGACGACAGGTGCCTCCTGGTCGGTGACCACATTTTCCTCCTCGGGTAATGTATCTGGTACCAAGTCTTTGACTTCTTTGACGTCTTTGCCAGCTGTCACTAACTTGTGATAAAATCCTGAAATATAACAAATTATTTCACTTTATGAGGGACACCTTGTAAATTGACAAATGTATAATAAAGGAAAGCACCAAAATATTGTGCGTTACCACGCAAGATGACAATGCTGATTTACCGGATAAATATTGTATAGGTAGCTACTCTGTGAGTAACCTGAAATACATGCCCCTTATTGTTGTTGTAAAAAGAGCGAAAAACATGTTTATATTTCCTTGACTGTACAGTCAGCAGCAAAAGTAAACACGATTCTAATGTCAAGTGTATAAGGACTGTCTAGATCATTTTGAGCATGTTATTTAGCGTATAGCTACTTCTGCTGCTGACTGTACAAGCGCTTTATTAATGTTTTACTTGAGGTACCTACCTTTAGCTTCCATAAGTTCTTCGTGTGTACCCGACTCCACTATAGACCCCTGGTCCATGCAAATTATACGGTCCGCATTAATAATAGTCGATAATCTGTGGGAAGTTCATGTGAGTTAATTAGTGTCTCCTAAACCTACGAAATAATTTGTCTCATGCTCATGGTTTGTTATTTTATGAAGAATTTGAATCCAATATGTACAATTTTCCGAGGGTTTAACCCTTCGAAGTCCTATAACACCGAAATGTGTTGCGTGTTGTTGTGCGCACGGCGCCGAATACACATGCTTTCAACTATGTACAGTCACCAGCACTAATATATAAAGAACCACAACGGAGCGTGCATAGAGCAATATCTTACACGACTAATATATTTCTAGAGCCAGCCGCTGGCAAGTCAGTGTCACTTTAGTACGTGATGAACGGTGTTGCAAAGGTTAATGAAATGGGTACGACTTTAGTGAAACCTGTGAGAGACTGTGATCGTGGTCCTGCCAACGCTGGCGTGGTCGAGGGCCACTTGCACCTGCCGCTCCGACTGCGGGTCCAGCGCCGACGTGGCTTCGTCCAGCAGCAGGATGCTGGGCTCGCGAAGCAGCGCGCGCGCGATGGCGATCCGTTGCTTCTGCCCGCCTGACAGCGAAGCGCCACGCTCGCCGATCATTGTCTCATATCCCTGAAATTAATGAGTATACATTGGTTAGATACAAAAGATTCATCTGTGGCAACCGAACCCTATCGATCCAATCAGTAAATCTAGGGGCACGGCAGTGCCCCCGCCAAGTCGAGCAAAACAAAGAGGCACGGCCGTGCCATCCTTTACTCGAAGCCATCCAGACCATTTTCAACATCCTGTAATTTCGTGCTGGCTAAAGCTAGAACCCCGAATTTTCAGTAACAGTAGAGCATAATATGGCTTAGATATATTCTCAATAAGATTCAATTTGAACTTTTAGTTTAAGAACTATTGCCCGTCAAAGTTCCTTAGTTTTGTCACTGACTCACTTAGGTAGGTACCTACTGACTGATCATCATAGTTCAAATATGGTACGTACTTCTAGCAGACCCAAATTTTAAACATAATTAGTTTTTAGCCTAGAACTAATACGAGTACACACTTTTCACTATCGTGTACCTTTTCAATGCAACTCATAGGTACCGTACGTTTGTTTTTAATAACATAGACATGATGATATTCTTATTTACTAGCTTCCGCTCGCGGCTTCGTCTACTAGGGCCCGGCATAAATAAAAACTATCCTATATTTTAATCCAGGCTATAAACTATCTTCGTGCAAAACTCCACCATTCCATTCTTTTTTTCTTGTGTCTTTGTCTTGTAATAATATATGTTGTGTTACGAATAAATGTTTGATTTGATTTGATTTTAAACATCCAAACATGGCCTATAGCAAGATAGTGTGGTGTGATATTAAATTAGGCGAGATTACGTACATTAGGCAGTCGAGTTATGAAGTCGTGAGCGTAGGCCATTCTTGCTACTTCGTTGACTTCCTTTTCAGTCACGTCCGGGCGTCCAATGACTATATTATCACGAATTGTACCCCGAAACAGCACAGGCTCTTGACCTACCACTCCTTGAAATATTAAAATATAAGACGTAAGAAAATAATTCATTAGAACTCGTAAGTCAGTATGCGCATTGTGCCATTTATTTCATTAATACAATGCCTTTCAAAGTTTCAAAGTACTGACCTAATGAAGACCTCAGGAATCCTACATTTAAAGACTTCAGGTTATAGTCGTCAATTTTAACGACGCCAGAGGCAGGGTCGTACAATCTTTGCATAAGTTGAAGTATCGTAGATTTACCGCATCCGGATGACCCAACCAAAGCTACGTTTTCCCCAGGATTTATGCGAAGAGAAAATCCTTTCAAAACCTGCAAGTGAAATTGCGATATTTGTAGAAACAGTTTTAGAAATTAATTCCTTATATAGGTACAGTGTTTTATACTTGGTAATATATATTTTTTAAATACTTACATGATAAGTTATACTTAATTCTACGACTTGGAATTTTGAAAACCGCTACTCACTTTTGGGTGTTTAGGATCTAAGTCAAATTATATTGTTTTATCCTAGACACTTTTTTTATCTGCTTTCTCAAAAATACAATGTCAGGTATACTTACTTTGATTTCGGGTCTTGATGGATAACTGAATGTGACGTTCTCGAGGGATATTCTACCAGTAAATCTGCCGGGTGTTTGGCCTTGGACGTTCAAGCTATCTATCTTTGGTTGTTGGTCCAAAATACTGAACAGACTGGCTGCTGCAGCACGTGCCGCTGCAAATGACTCCATGTGAGGAACGATAAATGTTATGGACTGAGTTGCCATATACATTCCAAACATTATCTGCAACAAACGGTAAGATATATCACTAAGTCGTAGCATAAAAATGTGTAAACGTCGGTCTGTCCTTGATAGCTTTGATATATATAATCATGTCTCGTTCTTTCTTCATACTACTTATGTAGTATGGAGAAACCTTCAACGGTGTCCACATTTTAGCAAGGTTCAGTATTCTAACTTGTCTAGGGTCCTAAACGGACCACAGTCCTAACTCATCTTAATTCCTAGAATTAAATATCATCCACATCGTAAATGTGTAATTCAAGCACCGCACTGTGTCGCCAATTACACAATATTCGTCCTTAAGGTGTTACGCAAAATGTTGTGTCATCCACTTAGGATTAGGGCAGTTCACAACATGAATGTGGACAAAGTGGGAAGATGACAAAATAAAGTTAACGACAAATTCATACTACAGAGTCGGCTGTGCCTAGGAGTAGTTACCGTGAACATTTCGCCTACGACGTATCGGCTTGCGTCCGGATCTGTATTGGTCATACCCTGGATCACGAGGCGGGTGCCGTAAGAGAGTCCGATGGCGTTGAGCGAGTAGGTGAGCACCCAGCTGAAGCCGGTGCCCAGCCCCGTGTACAGCCCGCGCTTGCGCCCGTACCGCTCTGCCGGCTCCAGCAACTCCCCGTACCTACACCAGAATGTATCGGTTTACGAGTTCCTATAACCTGACAAAGACAAGGGTCTTTATCTGACATGTTGTAGTTGTTTTTTGTAATTAGAATTAACTTTGTTTAAAATGTATTTGTTTCCTCTAAAATAGAATCTTATACACATTCTATTTTAGACGGACGGTAAGAATTTTAGAAACTCTTACGTACTAGTGTCACACACAATGTACTATTAAACACTCATACTCTTTGTTACAAATCGGCCTATGTTCCTATAGGGTAGTTTCCTCATGTTAAAATTAATAAAGTAGTGTTGCTAAATGGAAAGTAAACTATCAAAAAATCGTAATAAAGTATAAATAAATAAATAATGAATAAATATTTAGGGGACATTCTTACACAAATCGAACTATACCTATAACCTATAGTATAACAGAAACAAATATTTACCAGTACCAGGATTCGAAGTCGAACCCTGGACCTTCAGCTTCGTAGGCAGCGTCACTACCCACTAGGCTAACCGGTCGTCAAATATAAATTACGAAATATAATTAAAATCATAAAAAAATGGACCTTGAAAGTTTAGAAAAAATATGCATTCTTTTTTATTGTCTAAAAATAAATTTAAATTTATCAATAATATCCTTACGCTTTTATATCATACCGGCGAGGTCCCCGTCTTTAACTCATTTTTTGGATATTTATGTTCTTTAATTGTAGTTGCTCCCATACAAACATTTTGTTCCTCCCCAAAAACTGGTTCGAATGGCATCGTAAAAAAAACATAGGACACAAGCCTATTGTTAGTATGCAGGGTAAATAATCTATTACAATGTCCACTCTCCAAATCTGGTACAAAAT
The DNA here is from genome assembly GCA_932294315.1 of Epinotia nisella. Lineage (NCBI taxonomy): Eukaryota > Metazoa > Arthropoda > Insecta > Lepidoptera > Tortricidae > Epinotia > Epinotia nisella. Next base: position 14,855,297 of record OW028673.1, on the reverse strand, counting down.
GTTGCACAAACTCCATTTGTTAGCATTTGTGCAGCAACTATCCGTGTTGTTTTTGATTTTTAATTGTGCTTAGTTAGTAGGCGATTAATCTTGTCCACAAAACTGCCATGACCATTACAAAATTTCATAAAACAAAACGATTCAATACGATGCAGAATCCACTTAGTAGTTACTTAAAGGCCGTGCCAGGATAAGCTAAGTGATTCTGCGCCCCTCGAGTTTGGGCTTGTAATTTTTATGGATGGTGTGGCTCTTTATTAGTAATTAATGTGCAAAATTTGAGCACCCTAAACTTTATATAAATATGAATTTTCTTCGATATTTTTTTTCCAGCCATTCGATTTTAGCGTGCTTCACATATATTGTACATTTACTAACAATGATTATATGACATAAATTATATTTTCATCATAGAAAAAAAAGCTGACTGAAGTTTTCAGTTTTTTTAATTTACTTTCAGGTTAGCGACCGCTCCATATTTTTCATTAGTAAAGGTGATTTTCCACCGGCGTGGATTGACGAGGCGCGGCGCGGCGTGAATTGAAATTTGTATGGCAAATTTTCAATTCACTCCCGGCGCATCTTCGGTGGAAATAGTACGGATTGACGAGAATTTGCGCGACGTGAATTGAAATATTTGTTTGTATAAAAATAAACCGTATTGTTTCTGAAATAGAGATTAAATTAACTCTGTAACAGAAACAATTTTCAATTCACTCCCGGCGCATCTTCGGTGGAAATAGTACGGATTGACGAGAATTTGCGCGACGTGAATTGAAATATTTGATTGTATAAAAATAAACCGTATTGTTTCTGAAATAGAGATTAAATTAACTCTGCAACAGAAACAAACATCTCTCGCGATTGCGATTAATGTCAATCGCGAGCAGGCGCGGGCTCGCGATTGCAATTAATGCCAATTTTTAGTGGAAAAGGGTCAGCGCGATTTCAATTCACGCCACGCCTCGTCTCGTCAATCCACGCCGGTGGAAAATCACCTTGACACACCCACCATCGATCTATAATATATATTTTTTCAAAATTATAGCTGAGGGAGAACATGGAGATAACCTTACATAATAGTATTTTATGCAACAGTTATATAATATGTGTTCTTAAAATTCGAGAGTCGCTGTAACAAAACGAGCTTTAGCGAGTTTTGTTAATAAAGACTCGAGAATTTTAAGACCTAATTATATAACGTTGCATACAGTACTTTTTCTACGACAGCTAGAACCAACTTATACTTTTAGTTATAAATAAATAAAAATACAGACATGTAAAAACAAACATTTTATTTATGGTAATGAATATGAAGGCTTTGAATGGTGTTTTTTGTTATGACTATTGGCGCGTTGTTTTGTTTTAAGATCTGGGACATATTTATTTCATTTTGTAGAAAGTCCGGAGCGGTTGGCATTGGAGATGGATCAAATTCAGTTACAACCTCAAAAGTTAAATAAATTGCGTTACCAATGAACCTAACTGACAATTGAAAATAATTCAATTCCCGCGCTTTATGTTTTTTTATTACCATAGACAACAATACTGTTTAAGTAGATGTATTTTTCAAACATAAAAATCTTTTGGAAAAATAATATTCTTATTTCATATCTGTAATTTACGTAATAATAAACGAGTCTTTATTGTAAATATGGCAGTTACAGTAATAATAAGTTCATTTACATAAACTTTTGTCATGGATGCGGTCATTGAAACATAAATTTAAATAAAACACTTTCGCGCTGGCACATGGTCTGTAGGCGCTGGCCACTTTAACGCAAATTAAAAAAAATACCAGTTGGCTTATAATTTATTATAATATCCGTGGGAGCATTATAATGTAATTCATAGATCATAGATTTAAGTGGAATCACGAAAAGTGTATATTTTTAATATTGATGTTAGCCTTTTAATTGTCAAATTACAGTGCTGGAGTAGAAAAAATACTTTACATACATTTCCTACATGCACGTTTCTCTAAGAAAGAGGTTTCAATCATTTCGTTTTATACTATAGCGGTTCTAGGTATTTTATGTAAGGATATCTTCATGTTCTCCCTCAGCTATAATTTTGAAAAAATAGTATTTTATGCAACAGTTATATAATATGGGTTCTTAAAATTCGAGAGTCGCTGTAACAAAACGAGCTTTAGCGAGTTTTGTTAATAAAGACTCGAGAATTTTAAGACCTAATTATATAACGTTGCATACAGTACTTTTTCTACGACAGCTAGAACCAACTTATACTTTTAGTTATAAATAAATAAAAATAGAGACATGTAAAAACAAACATTTTATTTATGGTAATGAATATGAAGGCTTTGAATGGTGTTTTTTGTTATGATTATTGGCGCGTTGTTTTGTTTTAAGATCTGGGACATATTTATTTCATTTTGTAGAAAGTCCGGAGCGGTTGGCATTGGAGATGGATCAAATTCAGTTACAACCTCAAAAGTTAAATAAATTGCGTTACCAATGAACCTAACTGACAATTGAAAATAATTAAATTCCCGCGCTTTATGTTTTTTTATTACCATAGACAACAATACTGTTTAAGTAGATGTATTTTTCAAACATAAAAATCTTTTGGAAAAATAATATTCTTATTTCATATCTGTAATTTACGTAATAATAAACGAGTCTTTATTGTAAATATGGCAGTTACAGTAATAATAAGTTCATTTATATAAACTTTTGTCATGGATGCGGTCATGGAAACATAAATTTAAATAAAACACTTTCGCGCTGGCACATGGTCTGTAGGCGCTGGCCACTTTAACGCAAATTAAAAAAAATACCAGTTGGCTTATAATTTATTATAATATCCGTCGGAGCATTATAATGTAATTCATAGATCATAGATTTAAGTGGAATCACGAAAAGTGTATATTTTTAATATTAATGTTAGCCTTTTAATTGTCAAATTACAGTGCTGGAGTAGAAAAATATAATTATAGTTCGACGGTGGGTGTCACTGGTGCAAAATATGGAGCGGTCGCTAACCTAAAAGTAAATTAAAAAAAAACTGAATACTTTAGTCAGTTTTTTTTCTATGACATAATAAAAATAAAATTTGTTTCATCTAATCATCTTTAGTAAATGTACAATATATGTGAAGCTCGCTAAAACCGGATGGTTAGAAAAAAAATATCGAAGAAAATTCATATTTTGTTTTTTTTTTAAACAAAAACTATAACGTTTAGGGTGCTCAAATTTTGCACATTAATTACTAATGTAGAGCTACACCATCCATAAAAATTACAAGCCCATACTCGAGGGGCGCAGAATCACTTAGCTTATCCTGGCACGGCCTTTATAGGTTTTATGGAAGCAAAAAAAAGAGCACAATAGATGTCTGTCTATTTTGTTTAAGTATATGCCCATAGATGACAAAAATATGGAAGTATACCTACGTATACTTCCCGAGATTTTACAATGGATAATATGTATTTTGACAAACCTAGACTAGACGTTAAAATTTCTAAATCCTTTAACTACATATTTTTATCAATACGAATGTATTATTCAAACTATACCTAAGTTCGTTATAAATCTGACAATAAACCTCCACAACTATTATTTTTACCCGACTGCCGTGGGAAAGGAGGGTTATGTTCTTCGAGCGTTTGTATGTATGTATGAATATATGTATGTATGTATCTATGTATGTAGGTATCTATGTATGTATGTGTGTATGTCTTATTCTTTGGCACGCCCTGCAGCCTAACCGTTTGACGGATTTTGACATATGAGGTGTCGTAGGATTCCTCTTAATCATAAAATAGAAGTGACATACGCTATATATTTACAAAAAAACAATTGTTATTTTTAAAAAATCTTTTATTTACTAGTTTACACTTTATGCATTGCATTATACAAGTGAGCTCTCGCGTTTCGAAAGAAGGTGCGACTAGGTACTCTTCGAATATCATTACTAGATGTAGAAAACTGATTACTAGAGCGTCGAAAAGTAATATGTTAATGGCATTCTGTAATCTAAAAACTATATAAATTAGAGGCCAATAAATGAAGAACAAATCGTCTAAATATGTATTTGCATAATGTCTGGAATAATAAATGAAACATCTAAGTCGTAGATGTACATTATCAATGTTATCATTTACTTAATGATAACAGTATACACGTAATTATTCAAATCGTCATCATGTAGCATGCATATAACCACTTTTAGGATTCCCTGCCTCACAAGGAAAAAAATGGAACCCTTAAAGGATCACTTTGTTGTCCGTCTGTCTGTCTGTTTTAAAATTAGATTACTTTTGTTTATCTTTTATTATACGTAGTTTTTCATAAGTTAAAAACAACCTCATTTCGGGTTTTACTGATAATCTATGGGCGACCGAGCTCTGCTCGGGTGACAGTAGAGAAAATACGGAGAAAACTAATTTTCCCAGACATGAGACCTAGCTAGATCGGTTTTTCGTCCCCGTATACCCCTATATTCCAAATTTCATCGAAATAGAGCCTTTTCCAAGAACGTGATTGCAAACATATATATACACACACACACACACATATATATATATATACATACATATATACATGTATATGTATATATACATATGTACATGCCGGATGGAAAAAAAATCAGCCCTGGAGGCCTGGAGGGAAACTACCTTGAATCCTTAGTTAGATTGTTTAACTTAAAGGAAACATTCTTTTATTTTTTTAAATAAACAAAACTGCATTCAATGATTTTCTAAAATTCGCTAGTCTCACCCGGGAATTAAACCACCTAAAAAAAAAAAAATACTCGCTATTTTATTCCACTAGTCGATACAGTCAATGTTAAAGATAAAATTTGTCACAGAAACATTAGGTCTTACACTCGTCTGTCGTACAAGATATCCATAAAATCAAATATTTAGTACACAAGTTCTTCAATCAACACTAAGTACTTAGAACTCTTCACTTTCAACAAGTAAAAGACACGTTATAATCCATACTTCCATACTAATATTATAAATGGGAAAGTGTATGTGTTTGTATGTTTGTTTGTTTGTTTGTTTGTTTGTTTGTCCGTCTTTCACGGCAAAACGGGGCGTCGAATTGACGTGATTTTTTAAGTGGAGATAGTTGAAGGGATGGAGAGTGACATAGGCTACTTTTTGTCTCTTTCTAACCCCCCACTTCTCCAAAATGGGGGGTGGAAGTTTGTATGGAGCATTCCGCAATTTTGAAGGTAGAAAGCTAAAAAATGGTATGCAGACTATTTGTGACTAACAAAAAAATCGTGCATCATTTTTTTTTGTAAATCTGCACCCAACCCCTTAAAAGAGGGGGTGAAATTTTATATGGGGGTCCAGATATGTAGTCGATATGTAGAGCCAATATGTAGAGTCGATATGTAGAGTCGATATGTAGAGTCGATATATAGAGTCGATATGTAGAGTCGATATGTAGAGTCGATATGTAGAGTCGATATTTAGTCGATATGTAGAGTCGATATGTAGTCAATATGTAGAGTTGATATGTAGATGCGATATTTATATGTAGTCGATATGTAGAGTCGATATGTAGATTCGATATGTATAGTCTATGTTCGATATGCAGAGTAAATGTAGAGTCGATCTAAATATACATATAAAAGACTGAAACTGAGATGCATCTTTTTTGTAGACGGTTAACATTACTCTTAGTACGCGGGCGAAGCCGCGGGCAAAAGCTAGTTTTCTTATAACTCTGACATCCAAAGACATTGTAATGAAGTACAACTTACTAATTTATCTCTAAGTACCTTGTTGAAGACTTAGATAAGAAAATCTTCTAATGATAATAATAACTGTATGCACATTTCCTTCTTACACGAAGCGTTCTGACGAAAAGTTTAACAATGTTCGATCTTTTTTTATTTAAAAGATGTTCATTAGGGATATTTTATCTTGAACAATAGTCCTATCTATTAGTAAAATAAAATAGCGAGTGATTATTTTTTAATGTTTAGCTGGTTCAATTCCCGGGTGGGACAAACGAATTTTAGAAAATATTTGAACGCAGTTTTGATTCTTTAAAAAAAATGTTTCCTTTAACTAAAACGATCTAACTTTAAGATTTAAGGTAGTTCCCCTCCAGGGCTAATTTTTTCCACCATGTATACAAATATTGCTCGTTTAATAGTATAGGGATAGTATTGATATTCTACAAGAAATTCAAACGTTCAGATTCATCATCATTATATCAGCCGAAAGACGTCCACTGCTGGATCGGTCATTGCGGCACTCTTTGGGGGAGGTCTATTCCCCCAAAGAGTGCCAAAATGACCGGTCCTTCACTTTGAGTACTAAGCCCACTGGAGATGTCATACACAGGGGACCCCCTCCGGCAAAGTACATTGGTCAACTGTTCAACCACGTTATATAAAACTACTTAAAGTCGCTTCACCGTCATTTTGTATCGTTCCGTGTCGCGTGACGTTTCTCTCGAAAACTGGTGACTTGTGCAATATTATCATGTAAAAGGTGAGCTCAAATTCGCAACAAGTTCGCGTTTCCTATCATAGGTAAGTATTTTTACTAACTATCAAATGTGTATTGAAGTACAATCTCCATTTAAAGAAAATACCGTTTGCGATACGTAAACGACATGATTACAGTGGTAAGGAGTCGAATCGGTCTTTAGGGATGTGATAAAGTAAGAAAGGTGACTCAACATTTGAATGAATCATTCATTCATTCAATCACTGCAGTTTGTTTAATAGTCAGTTTTTTTATTAGACATTGAATTAAATAGTAGGTATAGATGTATGTTACATTTAAATCTTGCAAGGTGAATCAGAAAAAATACTTTTCTCTGGACTTACGATGTTGAAATTTAGTCTTAAAAAAAGAAAAGAATGGTTGGCAAAAAAAAATCTAGGTAAAAGGAATACATTTAGTGCGGGACTGTATGTAGGATGAGTGTATGTATTATTCATATACTATTATTTATAGTATTATACTTTATTTAATATATTTGTATGTCCTTTTAGATTTCCAAAAGATCCCTATATAAAGGAGAAATGGAGAACAATTTGTAATGACGAAAATTATTCTTGGAAACCTACACGTACAAGTGTTATCTGTTCGGAGCACCTTACTCCGGAAAGCTACAAAAATGATCACGTGTACAATAAACTTATTCATTTTAAAAATCAATAAAAATACTAATAAATAAAAGTTTTAAGCGGGTCTTAAAAATCCCTACCAGAGAATTTAAATTAATAAATATGTGGTCATTCTAATAAAATTAACAATTTATTTTATTGCTTTCCCTTTGCTCATTTATGTTTTTAAGTAACTTTATAAATGTGGTGAAAGATGAGCCTTATTAAAATATAATTGCATTTACATAGGTTCTTGCAAATACCAATCAATAAGTATCAGCCCGGAAAACCGCGGGCGAGAGTTCATTCCACAGTTTAACTGTGCGAGAGGGCTAAGGACACTAGGACTAGGGCACATAAATACAGACAGACATATATACACACAAATATTTTTTTGGGTAGTATCTTCAATGGACAGAATTTTCACTTTTACAATTTTATAATAAATAGTATAAGATAATTCAGTTCATTCATCAAACTAATTTGACTCATTCTTCAGATGTCTTCGATGTGTCCTATCACTAACTTGTTCGTATGTATGCTGCATCAGTTACGTGAAAACTCTGTCTGTGTGCGTGTAATTTTTGATGTGTTGAATTTTTTGTAGTGTGCGTTTATCGCAACAGCAAAACTTGTGTCTGTTGAGTTATTCATCTTTTGGTGGTGTGCTGTACGTGTTTTACCCTTTGAGTATTAAGCCACTAGAGATGTCATAGACAGGCGACCCCCTCCGGCAAAGTACATTGGTCAACTGTTCAACCACGTTATATAAAACTACTTAAAATCGCTTCACCGTCATTTTGTATCGTTCCGTGTCGCGTGACGTTTCTCTCGAAAAATGGTGACTTGTGCAATATTATCATGTAAAAGGTGATCTGACAGCTCAAATTCGCAACTAATTCACGTTTCCTATCATAGGTAAGTATTTTTACTAACTATTAAATGTGTATTGAAGTACAATCTCCATTTAAAGAAAATATCGTTAGCGATACGTAAACGACAGAACGTAAACATGATTATAGTGGGAAGGGTTCGAATCGGTCTTTAGGGATGTGATAAAGTAAGAAAGGCGACTCAACATTTGAATTTATCATTCATTCATTCAATCACTGCAGTTTGTTTAATAGTCAGTTTTTTATTAGATATTGAATTAAATAGTAGGTATAGATGTATGTTACATTTAAATCTTATAAGGTGAATCAGAAAAATTACTTTTCTCTGGACTTACGATGTTGAAATTTAGTCTTAAAAAGAAATGAATTATTGGCAAAAAAAAACTAGGTAAAAGGAATACATTTAGTGCGGGACTATGAGTGTATGTGTTATTCATATACTATTATTTATAGTATTACACTTTATTTAATATAATTGTATGTCCTTTTAGATTTCCAAAAGATCCCTATATAAAGGAGAAATGGAGAAGAATTTGTAATTACGAAAATTATTCTTGGAAACCTACACGTACAAGTGTTATCTGTTCGAAACACTTTACTTCGGAAAGCTACAAAAATGATTACGTGTACAATAAACTTATTCATTTTAAAAATCAATAAAAATACTAATTAATAAAAGTCGTAAGCGGGTCTTAAAAAACCCTACCAGAGAATTTAAATTAATAAATATGTGGTAATTCTAATAAAATTAACAATTCATTTTATTGCTTTCCCTTTGCTCATTTGTGTTTTGAAGTAACTTTATAAATGTGGTGAAAGCTGAGCCTTATTAAAATATAATTGCATATACATAGGTTCTTGCAAATACCAATCAATAAGTATCAGCCCGGAAAACCGCGGGCGAGAGTTCATTCCACAGTTTAACTGTGCGAGAGGGCTAAGGACACTAGGGCACATAATTATATACATATATATAAACAAACATTTTTTTGGGTAGTATCTTCAATGGACAGAATTTTCACTTTTACAATTTAATAATAAATAGTATAAGATAATTCAGTTCATTCATCAAACTAATTTGACTCATTCTTCAGATGTCTTCGATGTGTCCCATCACTAACTTGTTCGCATGTATGCTGCATCAGTTACGTGAAAACTCTGTCTGTGTGCGTGTAATTTTTGATGTGTTGAATTTTTTTGTAGTGTGGGTTTATCGCAACAGCAAAACTTGTGTCTGTTGAGTTATTCCTCTTTTGGTGGTGTGCTATACGTGTTTTACCTCGCCACCCGCCAAAAGTGGCGAAAAAATTTGTTCGAAGAGTTTACGTCATGGCATCTCCAGTGGCTTAATACTCAAAGGTTTTACCTCGCCCCCCGCCAAAATTTGTTCGAAGAGTTTACGTCATGGCATCTCCAGTGGCTTAATACTCAAAGGTCCTTCATGAACGTTAAGTTTATTTAAGCAAAATTAATTTTTATACTAATCGCAATAAAAAAAAAAACAAAATGTTAATCATCCATTATGTGTCGTCATGTCGAATGTGAGGCGGCGCGTAAGGCAAAGACCCTTCGGCATACAGCCACGATTGAGTGACATATGCAATTTAAGAAAAAAACATTGTGCCCGTGGGTGTAATATAGCTCTGTATGCTTGCGTGTTATTACGAAGTTCTCTACGAGCAAGTGTGATGAAAAATTAAATGAATCGTATCTTACCTTCCAATTTCCTTGTTTTCGCCTGCAAAAGCCACAATTGTTTTAAAGGCTTTAAAAATTTCTTCTGCGTGCTTGCCAGCTTTGCTGTACGACATCATCTCTCTTACGGAAGATTTAGATTGGTACTGAAATTAAAACAAAACTTTTAGACTTTGATCTGACACAATTAATATGGTACTAACGTATTAAAGAAATATTTACATCTGATAATATAATGGATGCCGCCAAAGAAAACGGGAGCACCGTCAGACAAGCCAGAGTAAGCTCCCAGCCCAGAGGGAACGACTGGCAAATGCTGATGATTGCGGTCCCCAGCAAGTTGGAGACCACCGCCAGCTTCTCGCCCATGCCTTCTTTTAACTTCATCATGTCTCTGGAAGCAAACACACATGCTAAACAAAAGTTACAGTAACTAAGTTTTCTGGAAAGACCTGATTCTGAGCGCGAATATGGAGTGGTTGCAGTACATACCAACCATTTGCCTAGTATGGTGAACCCTGTACCTAAGCATTTCAGAGCTACTTCGTCTAGATACCACTTGTATGTTCTTGGGGATTTAAATGGCCGTGTTGGGGTAGATATGTAACTCTGGTAAAATGGACGAAAATTGCCAACGCCTGTTAAGGAATTTGTTCTAGCCGCCTTCCTACTTTGTGTTACCAACACCAATCACAGAAGCATTATCCTCCAAAAAGATAACCATCCACAACCGCAGGAAAAAGCAATGTCCACAACACCTGCTACTGAACTCTGGACAAAAACAAAAAACATTCCATGTTAAAAGTAGGCCAAGTCTCGAAACTCTTCCACCGTAAAAAGTTGTGTATTGTGTTGTGTGTTGTTGTGTGTCGTATTTTAATAAGTTGTGAGATATTCCATATAGCCAAGTCAGGCATTCTATTAATCTTTATTTGCTTGATTAAAAAAAATCTGCAACTTGGGAATCACACACCACTACTGCATTAATTAATTTTTACATACCTAAATCTATGTAGTATTGTGGGATTGCCAAGTTACAAAATTTTATTTAGCAAGCAAATATAGATTAATGCCTAGCCTGGCTCTACAAAATATCTCACAACTTTTTACGGTGGAAGAGTTCCGAGACTTGGCCTAATAAATGGAATGTTTGTATGGGATCTCACTTATTTTTGTGCGTTATCGTGTTATCAATACTTACAAATTTATGAATGCAGCTGGAATAATATTTTGTCATGGAAATGTTACTTTACCCGCAAATCACGTTTGTATACTTTTCTAGTGCATTGTACACCTAACACTTCTTCTTCTTCTCGTGTCGATGGTTTCCTTGGTTTAAATTGTGCGGGACCAGAAATTGGCAATGGCTAAAGCCCTATCTGTCGCGTCACGGAGGTCTTGTCCAGAGCATGTGTACGGGCACGCCGGACAAGACAGCATATGTGCCATAGTTTGGGGAGTCGTCCCGCACACACACCGGGTGTCTGAGCCGCTCAGGATACCCCATTTTATTAAGTTTTCCTTACTACGGCCGACCTGGGAGCGTAGTCTGTTTAAGGATCTCCAGGTAGGCCACGGATGTTTGTGTCCAGCTGGAAGTGCTTCAGCAGGACGGACAGAGTCATCGGGAGGAGCGAGTGTGTTCTGCCAATGCGTGAGTCTGTTCCTCAAGGGGGGAACCTTGAAAGCGGTAGTATGCCTTATAAAACTCTTACGGCTCTTGAGACGGGACGGTGGTGGTTTATGGCCGTGGAGAGGATGCCTTCTTCCTGTTTTGGTTTCTCGACGCTGCACGCCACCTCTCTGCGGGTCTCGGGGGGGCAATCCCTGCTAGTGGGTAGGGTATAGCCTGTTCAGCGGAGTGGGTTTGAGACATCCAGTGATTATACGACAGGTGTCATTCAGTGCTAGTTACTTGTCCTGCGTAGGTGGAGCGGTGCCACACCGGGCACGCGTATTCGCCCGCCGAATAGCAGAGCGCCAGGCCCGTGGTTCGAAGGGTGTGTGCAGAGGCACCCCAGTGCGTTGAGGTAAGTCTTCGGAGTAGGCTGTTGCGCGAGTTAACCTTTTGGCGTGTTTTGACGCAGTGGATCTTAAACGATAGCGTCCCTTGAGGGTAATGCCCAGGTATTTCGGGCATGAACAGTGTTCTATGACAGTGCCATTCCAAGACACATTAAGTTGTCTATTTGCGTCCCGGTTTCGTAGATGGAATGCACAAGACTGAGTTTTTGAGGGATTCGGCGTCAAACAGTTTTCTTCATAGTATTTCGAGAGGCCCTCCAAGGCACTGACAGTATCCTTTAAGTGTCCTCAAAATTATCGCTTTGTGTGCCGACTGCCGAGTGTTAGATCGTCTGCGTATAGGAACCGTTGAGTTTTGGGCATGGTTGGCTGGTCGTTGGTGTAAATATTAAACAAAATAGGTGCAAGCACACTGCCCTGCGGGAGTCCATTCTTCTATGTGCTCCAGCGGCTTTTTCCCGATTGCATGTGGACTTGGAATCTGCTACCTAACACTAATCGCATGCAAATCCATCGTATAATGCATACGTATAAACGTAAGTTGTCGATGGCAAACTTTGTGATACTTCTCCTTTAAAATATTAGCTCTAAATGTCTTCAGTGTGCTATACGATATTCCACCTTAGGTGGGTTCCAAATTAAAGTTCGTGACTGTATCTACCTACCTGTTATTACTATTTGCAGAGACTATTATTAGCGGGAACTACAAAAGTAACTTTGTAATCGCATGTATTTGTGTAGGATTGCAAACTTACTTATGCAGTTTGTATATCTCTGAAACGTGACTGAAATCGCAATATTTTTTGGTATTTTACAAATTAACAGGCTAAAAACTAATTATGTTTAAAATTTGGAGCTTGTGGGTCAGCTAGAAGTACCTTATTAGAATTATGTTAATCAGTCAGTATGTCAGTGACAAAACTAAGGAATCTTGACGGACAATATACTCGTAGTTCTTAAACTGAAAGTTCAAATCAAATGTTATTATAAATATATCTAAGCCATATTATGCCCTATATGTTACTGAAAATTCAGGGTTCTAGCTTAAGCCAGCACAATATTACAGGATATTGAAAATGGCCTGAATGGCTTGTGGAGAAAAAGATGGTAAAAAAATCGGAGGCGCGGAAGGGGAGCAGTCCTCGCCCGCCGAAGCGCAGGAACCGTGCGAGGTGGAGCGGGTGGGACTGGTCACCGAAGGCAAACAACAATGAGTCATGAACTCTATGCCAGACTTTCTAAAGCGCTTCCGGATTGGCTCACATGAGATCTTCTTGCTGCTTGCCTAGTGCTCCTACGAGGATCGCGAGCAAAGTATCTCAAGATGCAACGATCCAGATCGTCAGAATGACGTCGAGGTCGGCCGGGTGCTTGAGCATGGTTTGGCACTGTAAACTGACCGAAGGCACGTAAGTTATGGTGCGTGCGGTTTATTAAACTGTGGCTGGGAATTAGCACGTTTGGAACACGAAGATGCTTGTAAAAACGGCTCCTCTAAAAGAGATTAACGGCGTAGTCATCTATGACAGCCAAAGACAACTTCAGCGATGGGTGGAACACTGCACCGGTCTTTACTCATCACAGTCGCAATCAAGTCAGACGCCGTGCTTCTGCCGAAACTCGCAATTTGGAATGAGTTATAGTAGGTTAGTAATTAGTATAGTAAGTTATACTTACTTAGTATGTTTACACCACTATCACATGAGAATTTTCACAAGATCGTCAAACAAATGAAACGAAGGTAAAGTCCTGTCAGCGATGAGATCCACGTAGAGATCATGAAACTTGAATGCCTAGGCCCATTATACTTGGTATGCAGCGTAAATGCTGGGAAGACGGCGTTGTGCTTAAAGATATTATGCGCGATGCTTACACACTCATACTTATTATCAGCTTATACATATTTTAATAAAAAGAAGACCTCGGGTGTATCATCCTACTAATCCTACTAATATTATTAACGTGAAAGTTTGGATGTATGGATGGATGTACGTTCCACTTAATCTCAAAAACTACTGGACGAATTTATATGAACCTTTCCAGTTATGTACCTTATATATCAGAATAGGACATAAGCTATAATTTATGTCAAATTTCACCCCTTTTGGGAATGAAAAAGGGTATGAAACTTTGTATGGAGACCAAATATTTTTGCTCGTTTCCTTCATTAGGCGCTAACTTAGCTTAACATAGCTTAAAACTAAAATCCAGCTCGCACTTGACCAAATTCTAATTGATATTATTTAATAACACTTTGTAAATGAAACTATCTATGTCTGTCTACGTGTCCCGTTTTCTCGCCTAATTGGCTATATTCGCTATACCGACAGTTCTCATACCAAAACTCACATTTTAAGGTGATGAAATAGGAAATAGGGAATGAAAGTCTATATGAGGAACCGTATTATACGCGGACGAAGTCGCGGGCGGAAAGCTAGTTTATCATATTTGACAAGAATTAGCTGTAGCACATGTGTTTACATTGTGAAATCGTACAAAGTAATAATTAATAATAATATATAGATGTTACTCACTCAGACATTATCGAAGCAAGATTCAATTGGGAATCAGTATCGAACCATGCCATATCCTGACCCAATACAGCTTTAAGAAATTTCTTTCTAATCCTCGTTATCTGGAAAAAAACTCGGGTCCAAATCTCATAAATTTCTAAAGTCAAAGCTTACCTACCTACCTATTCGTACATAAGGAAATACGGTTGGCCGCGATGACTATATAATATATTAGTATTGACTTTGATCATTTAAATTTATCACATATATAATCGTTTTTTGCAGCGCATTTTTTTTTTGGAATTGTTTTCATATATCTGTTTAATGATATGGTTACAAGGTAACTTTGAGATCACTTAATCTCTTAAAACAAGCTGCGTACTATATTCTCCATTTCTTATCTTTACTTATTACTGTTACCAACAACTATCTACACAAAGACACTTCAATTACACGTATTCGTACTCAAGGATTTATTAACCTTTACTTATGCTATAACAACATTGTTATACCACAATATAGTCACAATTTTCTTATGCTATTACTTATAATAGTAGTAAAATAATAGTGTACCGTATTTGAAATAGATACGTTCAGAAGTCACGCTCACGCCTACCTATAATTATTTGGCCAATAGCTGCCCGCGCAACTATGCAATATTGCAGAGAACGCAGGCAAACCCGCGGGATAAAAATATTTCGGAGATTACCCATTAGCATTACATACAAACAAACAAACTTACAAAGCTACAATCTCGCAGGCACTTCCCGTTTATAATATTAGTCTTGTAGATTGAGAGTGTGGGTCTAGACACATTGCTTAAATCAGGGCTTACCAACCCTTTCATTTTGGTCATCGACAAATGTCTACGGCCCCCGAACTACAAATTCATTAGTGTACCTAGGAATCAGAAATCAATTACATATACGGAAGAATGATTAGAATAAGGATGTACCTACATTCGCATCCCTCTTGGGGTCTCGCGCACCAAGCTCGTTGAAAACTTCTACTGTCGTTCGACTACTAACCTGCCTTAATGCACTCCAGTTTATGAATGCAACGGAAAGTACACAGAACACCATCGAGATGCCTATACTTATGAACATTCCTATGCACAAAGCTTCAGCATCTTGAATGAGAGCTTCCATATTTTCTTCAAACGACGCATTCACTCTGAAAACAAGCATTAAATAATTAAATATTAGAGGACAATCTTACACAAATCAACCTAGTTTCATATTATAGTAGACTCTATTTAAGCATTACCTAAAAAAGATAATTATTATAATTAATGTTCTTGACATTTAGGTTCAGTCTTCTCCAATACGATCAGCATTAACTGCCACCAATTTTATAGACTACGATTTGCTAGCATGATCTCCTTTAAGTATTAGGTAAGTACGAAATAAAGTATTTGCAAGTATTCGATGGATGAATGTTTTATGACAATTATGACGGATTTAAACCTTTGAGTATTAAGCCACTGGAGATGTCATAGACAGGCGACCCCCTCCGGCAAAGTACATTGGTCAACTGTTCAACCACGTTATATAAAACTACTTAAAATCGCTTCACCGTCATTTTGTATCGTTCCGTGTCGCGTGACGTTTCTCTCGAAAAATGGTGACTTGTGCAATATTATCATGTAAAAGGTGATCTGACAGCTCAAATTCGCAACTAATTCACGTTTCCTATCATAGGTAAGTATTTTTACTAACTATTAAATGTGTATTGAAGTACAATCTCCATTTAAAGAAAATATCGTTAGCGATACGTAAACGACAGAACGTAAACATGATTATAGTGGTAAGGGTTCGAATCGGTCTTTAGGGATGTGATAAAGTAAGAAAGGCGACTCAACATTTGAATTTATCATTCATTCATTCAATCACTGCAGTTTGTTTAATAGTCAGTTTTTTATTAGATATTGAATTAAATAGTAGGTATAGATGTATGTTACATTTAAATCTTATAAGGTGAATCAGAAAAATTACTTTTCTCTGGACTTACGATGTTGAAATTTAGTCTTAAAAAGAAATGAATTATTGGCAAAAAAAAACTAGGTAAAAGGAATACATTTAGTGCGGGACTATGAGTGTATGTGTTATTCATATACTATTATTTATAGTATTACACTTTATTTAATATAATTGTATGTCCTTTTAGATTTCCAAAAGATCCCTATATAAAGGAGAAATGGAGAAGAATTTGTAATTACGAAAATTATTCTTGGAAACCTACACGTACAAGTGTTATCTGTTCGAAACACTTTACTTGGGAAAGCTACAAAAATGATTACGTGTACAATAAACTTATTCATTTTAAAAATCAATAAAAATACTAATTAATAAAAGTCGTAAGCGGGTCTTAAAAAACCCTACCAGAGAATTTAAATTAATAAATATGTGGTAATTCTAATAAAATTAACAATTCATTTTATTGCTTTCCCTTTGCTCATTTGTGTTTTGAAGTAACTTTATAAATGTGGTGAAAGCTGAGCCTTATTAAAATATAATTGCATATACATAGGTTCTTGCAAATACCAATCAATAAGTATCAGCCCGGAAAACCGCGGGCGAGAGTTCATTCCACAGTTTAACTGTGCGAGAGGGCTAAGGACACTAGGGCACATAATTATATACATATATATAAACAAACATTTTTTTGGGTAGTATCTTCAATGGACAGAATTTTCACTTTTACAATTTAATAATAAATAGTATAAGATAATTCAGTTCATTCATCAAACTAATTTGACTCATTCTTCAGATGTCTTCGATGTGTCCCATCACTAACTTGTTCGCATGTATGCTGCATCAGTTACGTGAAAACTCTGTCTGTGTGCGTGTAATTTTTGATGTGTTGAATTTTTTTGTAGTGTGGGTTTATCGCAACAGCAAAACTTGTGTCTGTTGAGTTATTCCTCTTTTGGTGGTGTGCTATACGTGTTTTACCTCGCCCCCCGCCAAAAGTGGCGAAAAAATTTGTTCGAAGAGTTTACGTCATGGCATCTCCAGTGGCTTAATACTCAAAGATTTAAACTGATAAAAATATAATTAGATATTAGATTTAATTAACAAAGGATACGCAAATGTATACTAACACTATGGACATGGTCTGAAATAAATAATTTGAATTTGAATAAACACGATCGAAGATATAGAATAGGTCAACCCGTCAATCCAAGAGGAAGCGTCGCACTCCCTGTCATTACTGGTTAGCGCACATTCACGGCCAATCACACACTTACGAGTCATGCTTCTACGTGCGATTTCCGCTACAGATCGGAAAAACGCTGCTGCGCGTGCGTAGCCTCGAACGGTCTCGTTTGTTGTTTGTCCATACCGTAGGTATGTAAGTTTGGGACGCGTCTTAATTCGTAGACTGAAGAAGAAGAAATATATACCGATGCTGATGATGACAACTTACAATCGTTTCCCTCCACCGAAAAGGCTTATCAACGGCAGGAAGCTCGACAGGCGATCGGTCTGGGAGGTCCGCTCCACGAACGAAGTGCTCAGCTCTCCAAACTGCACCAGGTTGTAGCAGACGCCGCCGCCGCTCAACAGTCCCAGCAGCACGCCCACCAGCGTGGCAGTGATCTCCAGGCAAGACCCGTACCGATACTGTATGACATACCAACTGCTATATAGTGGGTCCAGACGAAACCGACAAATAGTCGTTACGGCCCTTTAGTCCCATCTCGTTACTAGATTTGGTAGTTAGCTTCGAAATGGGAATTGCGGTTTTCCGCCTCACAGCCAGGTACGAAATGGCAACGATTTTCCGATCTGGTAGTCAAATTAGGTGGCAAGCTTCGAAATGGGAGAAATAATTTCCACTTCGAAGCTGGCTGCGAAACGGGAAACTTTTAGGCCCATCTCGTATTCAGCTAGCTATCAAATTTGGCTTCGAGATGGGAAAGTCGTTCCCAACTCGAAGCTGGCTGGGAGACGGGAAACCACATTTCTCATTTCGAAGCTAGCTACCAAATCTGGCAATGAGGTGGGACTAGAGAGGTGGGACTGAAGAGTTACGGCGCGCTGCCTGTTCACATTGCAGCACTGCATTGTCGAAATTTTCATGACGAACGCGTTGTGCAGCGAGTTCGGTGCTGCAAGTCAGAACGCTGCGCTGCAACGACTATTGGCGTAGGTAGCGTAAATCCACTGTACCTAAAACCAGGGGTATCACATCGTTCTTTGGTGACATAAAGCCTGTATGTTTCATACGGCTATTGGTCAACTGGTTTTTAAACGACTGCAGCAGGAGAGTTATGTTTTTCGAGTGTACGTAGGTATGTATGTATATTTCTTAGTCGCGAATTAAACGCCTGATGTATTTTAAAATACGAGGCGTAATTCGAGTGCCATAAGCTAATGCCTATAATATTTGTAAAAAAGCGGCCAAGTGCGTGTCGGGCCACGTGCAGGGTAGGGTTCCGTAGTTGCCCGTCTGTCACAGCATGCAGACTTAAAAGGGGCTTTTGGGGTTTTTATTATAGTTTACCCTCGTTTGCGCGCTCGCCGCGGGCAAGAAGCACCGTGTCGTGAAAAAGCAACTCTACCGTCCACGGTAAAAGGTTTAAATTCCAATGACAATATATATGCACCCGAAATTAAGTGCATTTATTACCAGTTAACTAGTTATGTCTACTACTCGTTAACTAGTAATGTCTACTTAACTGTGTTTTCCTTTTAAATTCATTATATGTACTACTGCCACGAATTTTTTCACGTCCCCAGTAGTAGCCATTTAGCCGGCAAGGTGGGGGGGGGACATGACTCGAACAAAAATTAGGGCTTTAAATCCCATTATCTCGCAAACGCATAACTAAGTTGAAAAATAGTTTGAGTAAACCCATAATATTTTTGAACAAGCTATCTAACGATACCCCACACTATAGGTTTAACGAGAAAAAAAATTTATCACCAATTTACATGTAGGGGTGGTACCCTAAAAAATTTTTTTTACTGGATTTTATTCTACTGTTTTTTTGGCGTGATTGGTTTATATACCCACGCTGAATTACAGTTTTCTAGTTGTAAGGGTTACTGAGCTAGGGTTACCGAAGACGGACAGACAGACAGACAGATAGACGGACGGACATGGCGAAACTATAATCCTTGTTGACTAAGGAACCCTAAAAAACAGTCGGGTTTAAAAAAAAACCATTTTCCATTATGAACATGGGGATCCAAATGGGTCAGTGTGGCGATATATTTTTATGCGATTTTAGAATTAATTAAGGATATATGAAATATAATGCATTTTATTCCTTTCTAACCGACTTCAAAAAAACGAGGAGGTTCTTAATTGAGTTGTATTTTTTTTAAGTTTGTTACCTCAGAACTCAGTCATTTATGAACCGATTCGTACAATTCTTTTTTATTTCAAAGTATATGCTTCCAGGTTGGTCCCATTGTTATCAAAACTTCAGTTGGATGATGGAAACCATGGGGAATTGAGGAGACTCCTCAAATATAGAAGGCGCGCATATAGTAGGATATAATATATAGGATACATCATAAGTGGAACTGATGATGAATACCACAGATGACTTATAGAACTCGTACTTGAAACTGTAAAAGTACGTTCTGATTCTGATATGATTCCGTTGAAATAGCAACTAATGAAGTCCTAAATGTCAAGTGTGCCAAATCGACGGAACTCCTGAATTATTATCGGCCCACATACAGTGATATGGTTTTCGTCTGTAATAATCGACGTATTTATCCTACCATGTTTCCCATCTCAATTTTAACGTGCCCAGGATTTATTAAACATTTCTAATAATAATCTCTAATAGTTTGGTTAGGCTCTTGTGTTTTCTAATCAGGGTCACCAGGTACTTCAGATCTTCGATTATCCTAGTTTTTATAGTTTTCCCTTTATGTGGACATCAAACCCTAACTTTGTACCAAATTTCAGCTCTCTGAGTTTATGGGAAGTACTAGTTCTATTCTGATGATCATGAGTGAGTGAGTGAGTGAGTGTCATAAATGCGAAATTTTGCTTTCGCTTAACTTCGGAACTAAATGACCTACAGGCTTGAAATTTTGGATTTTAAGTATGTGATTATAGCTTACTGGATGACGAAAATTTCTGCGTTCTGGTCTTATCCAGAGGTTCTCAAATAGGGGCCTGAAAATGCGGTGAAATGGTTCCAGTAAAGGATGGTACGGCAGTGTTTGCTTCGCACTCGACTTGGCGGGGGCACGGTAGTGACACCACCGCGAATCAGGGTAAAATCAGTAAAACAACCGTAAATCCTTGTTACGGAAATTTTAAGACCATTCAATCGAATTTATGGTTCTTTGTTTATGGTATGAAAATGGTTCATAAATCACATTTATTTGACAGACACAGAATTATTTGTATTTAACTCAGGGAATTATCTACCGGTATTCATAAAAAACAATATCGTTTTTTGTCGAGATAAGAATGTACTCATATGCATTTCTTTCACAATTTTTAAATTAGAACGCTTACTAAAATAAGCATTTTTTTTAATCTCCGAGCATTTTTCGTGATGTTTTTCAAACTAAACAATTAGGTGTAAAATGCAGGTATGCGTGGCCTTCCATCTAAATTCGTTCAAACTGTTTGAGCGTACGGAGGATTAAACATACGGAGGGGCTAACTTCCACGTTAATAACACCTATCAGTGTGGACAATAAACTCATCGATGTTCATAGATAATTTAATTAATTACAAAATATTCAATATTTTAGATTTCGAAAATATATATTTGAAACCAGGTTAATGTTACTGGGAACGTCAACAAAATAATCTGTAACATTTATTTTTTGCAATATTACGATTATCAATGTTCGTAAAAAACACCGTGTATGTAAGTTTTTTAGGAATCTTTGAGTACCTACTGCTTATATTTAAAATTTCTCCCCTGTTTAATTATAATTTGATTACTCACGCTGTACGTAGGTATGTACACTCGAGAGCAAATAAACGGAATCACTCTGCACGTTTGGCTTTTCCGCCCAATAACTTTTTAAATTTTCATGCAATCCTGAACAAATTGGTACCAAATGATAGCTGAGAGTGTAGCCTACATGAAAATGCACAAATGTTCCTTGATATCGGGGTCACTGACCGAGGAAAACCCTTATTTCCTAAGATTGGGCAAAAACGCCTGGAATAATCGTAATACAAAAAATTAAAGGCAGACATTTTTCTTAATAAATAAAAAAATATATTTAACAAATTCAATACTTTGTGTTCCCACCCCTAGCCCTTTCTACACATGTTAAACGATTTTTCATCCCATCCCACTCCTCCTGTAACGCCGTTTTCAGCTCCTCAATGTCGGATGGTGCAGGATCTCGCTTCCGAACATTCTTCTTCAGGTAGTCCCACTCGTGTTCGATTGGGTTGAGGTCCGGGCTAAGAGCTGGCCAGTCCATGACGGGGATGTTGGCCCCGTTCAAGAAATTTTTGATAACCCGAGCGTTATGACAAGGGGCATTGTCTTGCATCAGGAGGAACCCCTCGCCCAAATTCCTAGCGTACGGGACCACATGCACTTCCAGGACTTCGGCGATGTACCTCCAAGCAGTCAAACCGCCGCCCCGGCCCCCACCAGGCACGAAAACGAGCTCCGTCCGTCCGCCGTAGGAAATGCCCGCCGAGAACATGAGAGAACCTCCGCCATAGGCGACGGTCTACCTGAAGCAGCATTGCGTATACCACTCTCCTGGTCTCCGGTAGACACGTCCTCTTCTGTCGCAGCCGTTCAAACACATCCTGGACTCGTCAGAGAAAAGAACGGGGGTCCATTGCTCAATGATTTCGGAGAGCGGTAGTAACGATGAATCGATCATCCCTCAATGATGTGCACCTCTGGCGGCCGGTCCCTGGTCTTCGTGCAAAGCTTGCAGTTTCTCGGAACCTCCGATAGACTTTTGAGATGGCAGACTGGCTCAAATTCATCCCGGCAGCAACAACACGTTGGCTATCCCCACGTTTCGGCAAAGTGACGATTTGGGCGGCTTCAGCTTCGGTGATGATCTTTTTTTTCAGATACTGTTCACTGGGTAATTAGCGGAGATGTGTACTGGTCAACTTTTGATACTGATAGCTCTCCCCTCCCCTACACCCTTTTTATACCCTTTAATGGGTGTTCAATTAGTGACCTCAGCAACGCGTAAATTTCGACCAATCGGGAAAACGTTTGTAAACTGAAAAATCCTGAACCATTTTCATCATTATTAATTTATTTTAAAGCTAATTGTTCAGGAAATATATTTCCGTCATTAGAATTCTGAGAAAAAACTTAAATTTCAAGATACGACGGAAAAACTGAAAAATGCGAAGTGATTCCGTTTATTTGCTCTCGAGTGTATATGTATGTATCTATATTAAAGTAGGTATTACACTTACAATTTCGAAGTACGAAACTTTTGCGGGTAGTGCAGCTTCTCTGAAATAGAATTACGTATACAAGTCAAATTAGTAACCATTAGTAAGCGTGTATTCTTCATTTTGTAAGTAAACACTATCATTATATTAGGCTAATAAAAAATGTATAATTTTATAACTAGGGTGACCATTCCGTTCTCGTGTGTGGTATTTATTCGTATTAAAAGGAGCAAAATGTATCATTTTGACAGTTTATATCAATGATGTAATATAAAAAAGAGGTCGTAATAATAAATAATAACAGTAATAATAAAATTTTAATTTGTATAATGAATTTTTTTTATACTGATTATTTCAGATTTCAAATCAGCTAAATAAATCTATACTAGACATAAGAAGCAATGTAATAAAAAAACATTGTAAAATGTATTTGAAGATAATAAGATGGCAATCAGTCTTTTCGATTATTTATTCATCCTAGGTAGTAGGATGATGTAATGAGAATAATTTGCATGTATGAGTATCAAGTATCTTAAAATTCGTAAGTTATTCCTAACGTATGCAGAATCATGGACACCCTAAAAGGAAGAGATGGAAAAATACGAGACGTCATACAAGATCATTTATTCTTTCTTCAAACGAATGTTCGAAATACAACCTCCCGTCTAGATATAAGCTTCTTGGCAAAATCCAACTTTTTGAATGAGAGGTCATTATCCTGCTTTCAGAAACTTATGGTAAGATTAGATAAAGATGAGATAAAAACATTTATTTATGCTAATAATAAATTTCATTATTTTGATAAAATTATATTAATAGTACTTATTATTTCTTAATTACAATTACACAATAATAATAATAAGACTGACTTTTAAACATACAATGGGTCGTTCTTCTTTTTTACCGACAATGATCCGAGGTTTTTCTGTTTTTTTGGTTTTTGAACTATCGAAAATTGTGGTTTTGAAGTGCGATTTAAAAAAAATTGCATAGGTTTCTTCATTAGAACTAATTAAAGTTTCCTTTCTGGCCAATATAAATATTTATTTACGGTTGGTTTCTAAAAAAAAACATGTGACAAAGTGTACTCTTTCAGTAGGGACAACATTTTGGTTTACCACTCTGTCACGGCATTCTACGAAAAAAAAAACATTTAAAAAAATGCTAGTAAGAGAAAGTGAAATATTAAACATCACTAATGAATAAAATAATATGGACGTTATTTCGAACATTATAAAACCGTAAACATCATTACTCAAATGAGATTCCGTAATAAGACGAGGGACAGGCTATTGTCGGTCGAAAAGAAGAATGACCCCAATACAAATAAATAATTTTAAAATGTAGGTAGATTTCTTTTTCAAAATATTTCGCTACGTGGAAATTTGGAACGCACCGTTTAAAAAGTTAATGTAAGTAAAACCTCATATATATTTTCATTTCTCATACTCTGAAAGTGGGTCCTTGTTCATCTAAGTGGCGTGCTGAAAGTGTCATATTTCTGCTCTAGAGCAGAAAAGTATTTAAAAAAATGTACGGTTAATCGAAGTAATATTGGGCAACGGCCTTAACCTATACAGGCATAGTACGATTCATTTTTAATTTATTACATTTTTATAGACGAGAATATTTGATAATTGTTTTTGATATTAATACAAATAATGTTTAATAATTATTTATGACTCGCTTTCAAGTGTGAGAGTTACGTAAATAATGGCTTAATAAAATTTGGCTTCTAAGAAGTTAGCTATTATTGTATTATTTGCCAATACGAATAAGACGTATGTAATCTGATCGACCATCCGTGTCAATGGAGGGTGGCTGAGATACTAATTCTATCTCTTTCTTACGATAGTTTTATTGTTAAACATATATATGAGTTTGTACTTTCAGCTTTTCTACTACTGACATGGTTGGTGGACGACTATGCACGTTATGAATTCACACAAAATTAAACTGTAAAAATAAATGGGTAGATTCTTATAAAGTTATTAACATACAATAGATTAATTATTCAGCAATGTATGAAATAATAATAAAAACATGACTATTTTAGAATTGTATAAAACCTTTCAATAATTATTATGACTTGGCGCCAATTCTGACGTAAAAATTAAAAAAGTTAGACTGAAGATAGTTTTAGCGAGAAATTGTATTGCAAGGCGTTTGGAGAGTTATTAAAAACCTTTATAATATCAAAAGAAGTGTTTAATTACAGATTTCTATACAAGACAAAAGGAAAAACTTTGATAAAAAAGTGAAAATGTTGTTCAAGACACATATTAAACTACCCGGATTTCGAGAAAAAAAAATAGCTGACATTATGGTGCGTTGGGTGTAAATAACTAAACTGGCGGGAAACGTAAAATAAAAAAATGCAAATATTTCTTTGGAAGTTTTATTTGCTGTGTTAAATTTAGAAATTAATTTTAATAAGATGAGTTCTAGTTCTGAAATGGATTTAACACCCGATTATATAAAAGAAGAGGCTCAAGCGGTCGTGGAGAACCTTTTACCGACAGTATCAAAGGAGCGATATATGAATACGTATAACGATTTCATAAAGTGGCGGGGCAAAAAGCGAGTGAAATCCTTATCGGAAAATGTGTTCCTTACTTATTTCAACGAATTATCAAAGAAACTTCAGTATTTTGTTTTATTTCCTCATATTCGAAATGAAAAGTAGAGTGTTTAACTCGGGTGAAAGCACCCATTTCTGACTCGAACTATTGGCGCTCTCACTTCGTTCGAGCGCCAAAATATCTCGTCAGTAATGGGTGCCTTTCAGCCCTCGGTGAACAATCTACTATTAATTTTATTTTGATCTACAGCCCTGCCACAGTAAAATGAAAATAATGGAAGTTATTTATAGGTTTTACTGCAGAAGATATATAATGAATTTTACTGCCTGTAAGTTAGCGGAAAAAGTAAAATATGCGTATTTGACTCTTAGTTTACCCATGAGTACCCAGCAATACTTTAACTTTTTAAGGGAAGCATGGAGACTAACTATTTAAATATGCAAAAATGTTTATGGTACATTTCGTAATTTTAAGATGCTTTGATTGTAATTGTACACTTGATTGTATCCTTCGCTAACTCGGCTTTCGATACAAGCACTTGCGCTAAACAACAACTTTGCAGCCTTGCATAACAAATAAAATAACTACTAGCTGCCCGCGCGGCTCCGCCGCGTATACAAAGTACCTAGGCGGAGCGACGGGATAAAATATTATAGCACATAATCCCGTAGGTCCATTCTACATATAACATAGGTACTGAAGAATGGATTTTTAGAATACGATGGGTATAGTTTCTGAGACTATCCCCAACATACAAACTTACATTTCACAGACATTACACCTGTTTATTATTAGTATCAGCACAGATCAAAGAATACTGTATCGGGGACCGTTAATGGTTTAAAATAATATTTTACCGGTTATAGTTGAATTTGACTATTTATACCGCTAAATAGTTTAATACTGGTTTATGTTTTCCAGTATTAAGTCATATCGGTTTGACAATTTACAATTTATACCTACCTGTAATCGAAATATAATTATCTGAACCTGAAATAATTTGGATGGTATTCAAGTCAGGTGAATAAAGTTGCCAATGGGAGTCCCCGGTATCCGAAAAGAAATTTTAGTACTTAATCGAGGGTCGTTTTCTACATCTTTACTTCAAATTTGAAGCCTATCGGTGCCTACGGCATTGTGCCAAGTAAGGTAAATAAAGCCTATATGGGGTCCACGACAATTAATGGGTTTAAACCTCATTCTTCTCCCAACATCTCGAATATGGGAAAATAAGTAAGTATATAAACGTTTTGAAATAAATATAAACATGGCAAATAATATTGACAACTCTATGTCACTAAAAAAATTAATCCACAGTTGACACAATACGTCTGTCAGTTTTTGTAAACATTGTAAAAGATCGTTTATTTTCTATTTACTTAATTTTCTTAGTGTTGCATCCATATGTGGCTGACTCAACATTTATAATTTCTTATGCTGAAGAACTTACTACAGGTTTGAGTTCAATTCTTGTTTATTTATTTTACATTGTCATCTCAAGTCAAAACAGGAGTTAGGTACGTCACGTGACGTCACCCAGCCAAGGTCACGTGGTCAGCGCGGTAGATTCTTTAAATTAAAATTTTAGTACTTTTTCTATAAAAAAATAAAAATCGGAGACCTTATTGCAAATCTCCAGCATGAGACGAATCGAACGACATATAATTCATCAAAATCGGCATCATTAAATAGCCCCTTTTTTATTATATTAGAGTAGTATCCGATGGACTACCGTAGACTTTTAAAAAATTAGCCACTTATCAATTAGTTTATGTCCAATAATTAACAATAAAATAAAAAAAGTAAGTGGCCCTTATTTTGTTTTAAGCAGTATACAATTTATTTCGTAGGTAGTGTAGTTGGACACATTTTTGAACGCCCCAGCGAAAACCTATAAACGCTGTATAAACATACCGCAAAAAATATATCAAATACTTTTTTGACAAGGTCAAAGTATTATTACCCACATTTTTTTTCTCAACATAGTATAGGTAGTGGTAGCTACTATGCGTAACTACATCAGTATATTGTTCAGATTTTATTTTCAGGTTATTAATCTAGAAAGACGAATCACGAAGTAGGTATAATCACAGTTTTCCGTAGTAATTTTTTTTGTATTATACAGAGTGTTTTTTTTAAATGGGACAGTATGGGGAAATCCGAATCTAAAGGAGATAGAGGAAAAGTGTCCAAGGAGACATTAGGTGTTTTTTTATGTAAACAAATTTGGCTCATTAATATTTTTGGTCAAGCGTGAGTTGTTCTTAAAAAATGATAAAGTTGGTCAATTTTTTTTTGACGCGGGTCGACTCTGTTTCATGTAAGAATTATTTCATTGTATGGAAAGAAAAAAATCTGAACAGCAGAAGTTGGTCAAATTTAGTGAAAACTAATCTTCATACAGTTGGTTTATTACTTGAGTAAATGTTCGATGTGGCCGCCGTCTTGTCTTATGCAGGTACGAGCACGCTTCAAGACACTTCTAGTTGCATTTAACAGAGACTTATGGTGAATTGTGTTTAAAGTGTTGTAAACAGCATCTTTTAATTCTTGCACGGAGTTGTATCGGGATTCATAAATTCGACCCTTAAGGTAACCCATAAGAAAAAATCTAATGGCGTTAAGTCGGGCGATCGTGGGGGCCACTCGTTCCAAATTTGAATTCTTTTTTTTATAATTTCAAGACTATCGCGTGCCATGATGTTTACGAAGATTAAAAAAAATGTTCTTCTCTTGAATCATCTGGAGCTCTTATGGATTATCGAAATTTAAAAATGGAATAATTTTAAATATTTTTTTACACGCCTAGGCACTTGTAGCAATATTAAAAGGCGAATACTGCAATTGTATGAAGATTAGTTTTCATTAAATTTGACCAACTTCTGCTGTTCAGATTTTTTTCTTTCCATACAATGAAATAATCCTTACATGAAACAGAGTCGACCCGCGTCAAAAAAAAATTGACCAACTTTATCATTTTTTAGGGTTCCGGACCAAAAAGGTAAAAACGGAACCCTTATGGTGCGACTCCGTCCGTCTGTCTGTCTGTCACAAAGTCAAATATCTCAGGAACTACTAATGCTATCGATTTGAAATTTGGAATAGTTGTAAACAAAGCTAATCCTCGTGTATGGAAACTTAAAAAAATTAATATATACTTTTGATTTGTGTAAAAAAGGGCGGATAAGAGGGGGGGCAAACATTCAAAGTCTAGTTAGTAGGCCAAGTGGGGTATCATATGAAAGGGCTTGAATTGTACATTCTAAAACAGTTTTTCTTTTTTTTCTACAATGGTAAAATTTTGATTTATAAAGAAAAATGTTGAAAAAAATACCATTCCCCCCCTTATCTCCGAAGTTAACCAAGCGAAAAATTTGAAAATAATATATATGATTAATATTAACGTGAATATTACCGGAAAGTATAACGAGACCTCTATCTAGCGTATTTTTTTTTTATTCTTCAAAAATCATATGTTAATTTTGTTTGTAATTTAATACTTCTGTGTTTAATTTTTTTCCTTCAAATTCATATGAAAGTGTTCTGAAAGTACCTTCTAGCAAATAAAAATAAGAATTATCGAAATTAATTCACTTGATAAAGAATTATCGCTGAAAAACCAACAGTACAGTAAGGGAAATGTATTAACGTACCACCGTAGAACCCTATCGCAATAAGGTGACATACCACTCGAGTTTGAGTGACGGCGGCCTGTCAATTGCGACAGGGTTCTACGGTGGTACGTGAATACATTTCCCTTACTGTACATACCGAGTTCCTTCCTTGGTCGCGCAAGTTAGTAACAAAATGCACCGATAAATGGCGCTGTAGGTACTCATGACTTAATTACACTATGCGTTGTTAAGATTTTTCCAAAATGAATGGGTGGGGCAAGACGGGTGTGTTGTATGATATTTCGTACGGAACCCTCGGTGCGCGAGTCAGACTCGCACTTGACCGGTTTTTTAAGAACAACTCACGCTTGACCAAAAATTTTAATGAGCCAAATTTGTTTACATAAAAAAACACCTAATGTCTCCTTGGACACTTTTCCTCTATCTCCTTTAGATTCGGATTTCCCCATACTGTCCCATTTAAAAAAAACACTCTGTATAATAGAGGAATCATAAATCAGAAGGTATTGCAAAATGATCGCCATGACAGATTAATTAAAATCTGCTAGAGTGTATTCCAGTCGCGTCGCAGATTAATTCAGTATTCGATTAGCACATTATTCGTCATACTTACTTTTTCACACCGTTCTCTTTTTTCACACCCATTTTATTTCTAATTCGTCCAGTCAAGACAGAGATGTTTATTCCTCGGTATCTCTTGCAAAACTGGCCCTCGTGCCGCGGATGCGAATGCGGTTGTTCGGTGCGGCCGGCGCCCGCTGAAACTCACTGGCACTATTCGTCGAGTGTCACGCGTCGTTTTATTTATACACCTCGACTCAGATACAGATACACATGTGTGAACACTCTACAAATCTTGTTTGATTTATTAAATACGAGTATATTAGTCTGCAAATAGTACTAATCTCCGGTATTACTTAATTCATAAAAAGCAAAATGTTTTTTTTTGGAAAAATTCAATACGCATGTACTTAATAAAAAAATTATTAAAATTCATATTGAATAAAAATTCTAAAAATCCCTCTCTAAAATTTATGAAAAATATAATCTATGAATAATGAAACCGTACTCAACAAATTTCAACTTTACTGTACTCGACAAGTTTCACGATATTTTTGAAGTGTTTTGAATTTTTGATTTTGTATAGTCTGTGAATATGTTTACACCTTTAAAAACTCGTGTTCTTCTTAAAGTCATATAAAGCTGACCGGGAGAAATTACTGGTTGGTGAAAATAAACAGCGACTTTTTTCAAGGCTTTATATATATATAGCTCTTATATATATAGTCGAAGCAAAGGAAAGTGTAACCGAAAACTGAAATCGTTGCACTTTGAATGGAAGTTCAGAGTCTGAGGGACTAAGCTTTATTTGTTGGGTTAAAAACTCTTTTACCTGAACTTGTCCCAGTTAAAACTTGGCCATCGAATGAACTGGTATTTATGTTAACAGAAGCCGAGCATCATTGATGAGCATTTGGCAATATTCATATTTCTTCGGCATTTTCTCGCACAGCTCTCTCGCTCCTTTTGCAAGCAGGTAGAGTCTTGCCGTTTCCTTGGGGGTTGTACGGAGATGATCGACTGGTAGTGATGTGCTTGGAGTGTAGGAAATCTTTAAGTTCTTTTGACATGAACCCAGCACCTTGATCTGTATGTACCATTGATGGGAATCCAAATATTGAGAAAAGTTCCGTGAGATGTTTTATGACTGTTTTTGTGCTAGTATCTGCGCAGGCAAAAGCGAAAGGAAATCTGGAGTACTCGTCCACAATGGTGAGGATATATTTATTGCTCGTGGATAATGGCAGAGGTCCTTTAAACTCCATGGCGATTCTCTCTAATGGCGTCGTTGCTTTGATAAGCGTTCCCGTTTTATTTGTAAATCTCGGCTTAATCTCTGCACAGATGGGACACGATGTTACCACACGCCTCACATCGTCGATAGAGAATGGCAAGTCCTTTAAGCGTATCCAATGTATTAGACGAGTAACGCCGGGATGGCAAAGCGATTGGTGTAAGTCTCGGAGCTTGTCGTCAATACTCGCGGCGCATATTTGTCTTGTAAGCGTGTCCGCGACAACGTTTTGTTTACCAGGGCGATATTTAATGTCATAATGATAACTCGACAGTTCACTATGCCATCTTTGGATTTTATCATTCTTTATCTTACTTGCGTGTCCCTGCAACATGAATGCAACTGATTTTTGGTCCGTGATTAGGTTAAAGCGCCGACCGATTAAGTAGTGACGCCACTTTTTTAAACTTTCAATTATGGCGCATGCTTCCTTCTCTATAATGGGGTATTTTTTTTCACTATCATTAAGTGACTTAGAGAAATAAGCTACTGGTCGACCATTCTGGGTGAGTGAAGCAGCTATCGAGTGATCTGAAGCGTCGGTCTCTACTTTGAATAACCCGTTGGGATCGATAGCTGCGAGTGATGATTTTATGATGATATTCTTGAGTTCTTCAAAAGATCTCACTTGTTCAGTATTCATGGGAAAACATTCCATCTTTGTTAGTGAATGGAGTTTAGATGAAAAGTCAGGTACCCATTTTGAGTAATGCGAGAATAGGCCAATAGCTCGTTTGAGAGAAGTGGAATTTGGAGGTATCGGCAGTTCGCGTAGTGGGCGCACGCGGTATGGGTCTGGCTTGACTTTTCCATCACAAATGTTGTAGCCAAGGATGCTTAAGTCTCTTAGCGAAAATTCGCTTTTGTCCATATTGATTGTCAACTTATATCTTTCTGCTACCTCCACAAATTCTTGTAGCTTGGCATCGTGATCCTTTTGGTCGATTCCACAGATGGTGATGTCGTCAAGATAAGGAAATACGCCCTCGATTCCGGAACTACGGATAATCGAGTCTATGGCTCTTTGGAAACATGCGACTACGTTTGTTACCCCAAAAGGGATTCGGCAGAATTGATACAGATTTCCTGCCGCTTCAAAAGCTGTGAGCGGTTTGTTGTCAGGGATGATCGGGATTTGATGGTAAGCCGATTTCAAGTCGATTTTGCTGAACACTCTGTAGTTTGATACCTTGCCGATCACCTCCTCTATGTTAGGGAGTGGGTAGACGTCCAAGTATGTGTATCTATTGATGGTTTGAGAGTTATCTACACACATATGTTAAAGTTAAGTCATAATGTCATAAACCATAAGGTACCGTAATATATAAAATAATATACCTAGTAACCTACTTAATTAAAAACTAGTTATACTATAAGGCAGACTCCTTAACTTGAAAAATCTTTAATATTTAAGATTAGAAGTTAAGATTGTATTTATTTTTGTATTTTTTTAAGAAAGAAACAGTTCAAATTTAATTTAAATTAAAAAAAAATTATGCGTTTCTTGTGGTGCGTGCCTGATGTTATGAGGACTTGTGCCCGCCAAGGAGAGGAACTTTCTTCGATTATGCCGTCAGCAAGTAACTTTTGAATTTCATCTTGAATGAATTTTTGATCATCCGGTGAGAATCGACGGGATTTTATTGCTACGGGTTTGCATTCTAGAGCCATATTCGGGAATAGATCTACTGGGTCTATATTTGCTTGATTTAATGCACACAGCTTTAACGGTGGCATGTGTCCGCCAAATCCGACTTCTAGGCTTTAATATCGTTTTAGTACATCGTGGCCTATGATGGCCTCACAGCAGAGATTTTTCATAGCTCGAAATATAACCTTTGGAATTTTCTGCCCATTCAGCTTGACCGTAGATGGACACACTTGAGTGACCTGGGTCTTTAGCGTAGATGATGCCATCGATACGTCTTGCATACGACACGGCAAATCCTGTAACCCGTACTGAGCGATAACGTCCTCATCAAAGAAGCTGGCCGTGCTGCCAGTGTCAATAAGGGCTTTTACAGGTACTCCATTAATTTCTATAAGCAAGGTGCATCTTTTTATTCCGGTTGCAGCTAGTACGAAGCATGAAATTTCTTCTTGGGAAATTGCAGCACTATTGAATCTTGCGTTTCTACATACTTTTGCGAAGTGTCCTTGTTTGCCGCACTTGAGGCACGTTGACTGTGATGCTGGACACAGCCGTCGAGGGTGGCGTGAGTTTCCACAATAAAAGCACGTTTCTTGAGAGTGAGTAGTAGGATTAGCAATTTTGCGATTGACTTGATTACTGGAGGGCGCAAAGGATTGTGGAGAATTAAAGCTTTCAGTCTGACTTTGGGCAGACTCTAGAGCACGCGCTTGATTGTAAGCTTCATCTAAAGTTAGGTTCATATTTTATAGCAACCGTTGCCTTATAGATGGAGAGACAATGCCAGAAATGAATGAAACTCTGATAAAATTCTTTTCGTTCTGATCCGCTGTAACAGCTTGAAATGTACATCCTTTAGATAGAAGCCTTAGTGCTTGTATGTATTGGTCAATCGATTCCCCGGGTTGTTGTTGTCTGGTTGCAAGCTTATATCACGCAAATATCACACTCTTAGGTTTCATGAAAATACCGTTTAAAACACTAATAGCTTATTCGTACGTTTCGACGTGTGCGATGTGCTCATAGATACTCGGAGAAACATGATTTATCAGTAGTTCTAATTGTACCTCCGATGTTTTGGCTCCGGCGTCATCCAGTGCGTCGTGGAAAGATTCTTCTAGAAAATTCTCAACCGTTTTTTTCTAGTGTAGCCATTGGGCGGTTGAGTTATGCCCGGATAACGGATCCACTTCGAGTCTTTCTGGTTTGAGATATTTAGCCATTTTTAGTCATTATTTGCTTTCCGATTTTATATTCGCTAAATAAATTGTATAGGCCCGAATAGAGAAAAGGCTTTATTTAGCGAAAATATACGACATATGAATTATTGACAGTGTTAATGACATGGAATGGTTTTACTTTTAAATACCACAATGCACAAATGTATTAACACATTCTGCTAGTGCATCAAGATAAAATACCTAAGTTACTGATGTACTCTCAGAAATCAAGGGCTGTAATTATTATTAACCGACTTCAAAAAATAGGAGGAGGTTCTCAATTCGGTATAAATCTCTTTTTTATGTTTTTACCTCAGATATCCGTCATTTGTGAACCGATTCGTACAATACTTTTTTTTATTTGAAAGTATATGCTTCCAGGTTGGTCCCATTGTTATCAAAACTTCAGTTGGATGAAGGCAACCATGAGAAATTGAGGGAACTCTTCAAATATAGAATTCACGCATGTAGTAATTTCGATATTTTCTATTACTTAGTGTATAACAAAATCACAAATTTAGTGAAGTGGAACTGATTACGAAGACCACAGATGACTTCTGGAACCCGTACTTAAAACTGTAAAAGTACGTTACTGATTCCGATATGATTCCGTTGAAATATCAACTAATGATGTCCTAAATGACAAATGTAAGCGTTAATTCGCCACAGTATATATGTATCTTGACGCCGCGACCCGTGTTTTAACCAAGCGTTAGGTAGAGGTCTAGTTTCGTTTTGGCGTGGCAGGGCAGGGAGGTGCATTAGCGCGTTCCCAATAACTGCCCAGGAATAGGTAGGTAGTAGGTAGGTACAATATATTGCAAGTAGGTAAGGATGACACCACCAGAGTATGGATTGCCGCCCGTATAGTTAGTATTATGTGCCTTGACGCTTTATCTAGCTCTTAATAGTAGTTTGTTATCATCGTTATAACTGTGCAATAAAACCCAATTATCTTTGCTTTGTATGGGACGTCATTCATAGGATAATAAAAAGGTCGCTTTGTTTGAACTAAAAAGGGATATTCGAGGTTCGGCTCTCGATTGCTTCTTCCAACATGAAACTGTGTACATTTCAAACACCTATACAGAATAATGAAGAGTTTTTGTAGACTAATTAGTGTCTAAATCGAACGGGAAGATTGACACCATTCGTACAGAGAGGGCATTTATACATTGGCCACAAGTATCTCGAATTAATAAAATGCTGACGGCTTCCTATTCATGTGGAAAAAACCCTATTTCACGCTTAGGATGCCCATGAAGAAGGTGGCAGTAAGGCTACTGGTTTCCTTAGAAAGAGTTTGTGTTTTTGCTGACTCATAGTATTTAAGTCATCGATTCGTCTTTAACTGCAATTTTTCTAGCAATATTTGGTTAAATTGTAATAGTATTTAATTTGTACGACTAAATGACCAAGATTGGCTTATATACATTAATTTTGGGTTATTTTTACGATTATTTTATGTTCTAACTAATTCATTCGGGGTTCCTTCGTAAAGTCCTTTTTAAATGTAGATTCGTGCTGTAGGAATGTATTGATTGAAGGTTATGATTGATTTATCGATATTATGTTTAGAAAAGGAAGGTTTATATAAATATCCTGCTATAATAGTGGTAGTGTACGGAGCTGACTGCATATGGGGCACTTTCGTACATTTTTAAAAAATCATTATATCTTGGTTATTTTGTTTAGTATCAAGATCAAACTACGTTGTTTAATTATTAAAACCAAATAAATGTACTGTTGAGCAGTGTTTTTTATAATCTGCCCTGATCATCAGGGCAGGAACACAAAACTGGAACTCACATCAGGCTAATGTGAGTTCCAGTTTCAGTTCACGAATTCAGTGTACGAATGGTCCCAATCTTCCCTACGTTATACTCATTGATTTATTACTATTACTACGTATACATTGACTGGACTGTCTGGACACCTAGATCATTTTTCCTGACATCTTCCATCAGGTCGCCTGCTGGCGCCCGCCAGAGGCTATGCAAAGGTACTCAAACTTATGCTAGGGAATGCCTGCTTAATACTAGTAGGTGTATAACTCAATGGTTATGCTTATTCTTATTACAAACTATCACGACATGACAATCGTACATTATAAGATTAAGCAAACTTCTTAGCTAAGTAAGTACCTAACTAATGAAATTTGCAAACCGTACGTTATATTACTAATATTAAATATGGAATGTCTATTCGAAATTTCGAACACTAAGTACATGCAATAGGGGCGTTTTACTGCCTGAACTAGGAAACAGAATGAATACATTTTCTGATACATGTATCATGACTACTGATTTTTCTTTGTTTGACTGAAGACAAAATATTGCGATTGCTTAAAACTTTGTCATTAGGAAACATTCCATAGTTAGGACTTTATTTCCCTTTTTTACCTCAGCCTACTCAAACAATACTTTATTAAAAGATGTAAAAATGGCGGTGTTTTATAACATCTATCATCTCATAGAAACGAATAAACGACAGACATAAACGTCTCTTATTAGGGGGCGGTTTACATGAATCGAGGCAATCCCTTAACTGTTTAAAAAAAACTCTAAACGCCTGCGAAAAGTTTCTCATAATCTCATGAAATACAAAGTAATGTGTCAATCTAGTAACAGGCGTCACACTTAATATTCACTCTACTTACGTGCTAGGTTGCCAGTCTATACGTAGTAACAGTACCGAAATCAATTAAATATGAAAAAAAACTTCACAAATATAGATATTTATCGTGTCCAAAAAAGCCATTCCCAAATAGTGTTGCATCTCGCTTTCTATGTCCGCATGACATAAGCGTATCCCTTGTACAGGGGCGTGGTTTGCCTATTCGCATCCCCTTGAAAAAAAAATCGTTGATTATTATAGAAAAATCCAAGTCACTATATGTGGGCTGATAATATTTGAAGAGTTCCGTCGATCCCTCAAGGATCTTAGAACTGACACGTCATTATTTGCTACTTCAATGGAATCATGTCTGAATCTTTGACGTACTTTACATCCTTAAGCAATTCCATAAGTTGTCTGTGGTCTTCATCACCAGTTCCACTTCACCAAAATTGCGATTCCCGAGGGTAAATACCTACACTAATTATAATAGAAAATACCGAAGTCACTACGCGCGTGCCTATAAAATTTGAGGGTTGCCCTCAATTTCTCTGGGATCCCATCATCAGATCCTGACTTGTGCTCAACTGAATAACTTGAAAGAATACGATTAAATTTCTATACGTATCTATAAAATTTCAAAAAAAATCCTCCAATTCCTAACCGTTGAGGAGTTGTAATGAAGTGATGACTACCAGGCGCAAATACCTGAATAGCTTTAGAAAATACATGAAACTCGGGCAACTCTCAAATTTTACAGGCACGTATTAGCTTGTAAAATTTGAGGGTTGCCCTCGATTTCCCTGGGATCCCATCATCAGATCCTGACTTGGTGACTTAATTTCGAATAAAAAAATAAATTTTAAGATCGGTCCACAATTGACGGAGAAATCGACGAAAAAATGGGTGGGGCCTGTAATAGGAGCAATAAATTAAAAGGAGGCTTCCTTACAGCATCTGTAGTAACCCCTTTTGTCCATTTCTTTTCAAAAAATTTTAACTCGGAGAAAAATTGATCTAAAGTAATGTATCTTGGCACCACGAGATCATAGCACAGTAGTGAATGCAGATTTTGAGGTAAAATCATGTAGTGAAACTAAAAAAAAAATTTTTTTTTCAATATTAGCCACTTAGAAACAATTGCTCACAAGCTTAATAATCTACCGTTTAATTTATTGCTCCTATTACGGGCCACACCCTGTATATTTTATATATATACAGAGAACATAACCTCCTCCTTTAATTTTCCACGAAAACTGACGGATACGAGGGGGACCGAAAATTCAAAGTCTAATAATTATTAGGCCTAGAGGGGTAGGTAGCATATGAAAGGGCTTGAGTTGCAAATTATGTAACAGTGTTTTTTTCTTCAGGTGTTAAATTTTGATTTGTGAAGGAAAATCATGAAAAAAAAATCCCGCCTTACCTCTAAAGCCTACTAAGGGAAACAAATTAAATTAAGTATTTATTTATCTATTTACGTATGTATATCGTCGTCTAGTACCCATAGTACAAGCTTTGCTTAGTTTGGGACTATTCGATTTGTGTAAGATTGTCCCCAAATATTTATTTATTTATTAATACATTTTATGATAAAGATTAATGTAAATATTACAGGAAAATCATAACGATAGAGGTATCTATCTAGCGTATTTTGTTTAATTCTTTAAAAATGATGTTGTAACTTAATACTTTTGTAGGTATGTAATTTTTTTCATCAAATTCCTATGATTTTGTTCTAAAAGTTTCTCTTTCAAATAAAATAAATAAATTTCGAAATCGTACTCTTGATGAAGAATTATTGCTGAAAAACAAACATATTGCAAGATATTAGCAAGTAATGTATCACCAGTCATATGCGAATATGGCTCTTGATAGGGTGTCCTCGTGGTTAAAATCTAACCTTCTGACTTTAAATGTTAATAAAACGAATTATATATGTTTTACCAAGTACAACAGCACTCAACCACAGACTAACCATAACCTCAAAATACACACCTGTTCACCTATTGATCGTCTCCTATGTAACTGTAAGGACATTGAGAGGGTTAGTTCTACTAAATACCTTGGTGTCATCCTAGACCAGCGCCTATCTTGGCACCCGCATATCGA
This sequence comes from Epinotia nisella, assembly GCA_932294315.1. Classification (NCBI taxonomy): domain Eukaryota; kingdom Metazoa; phylum Arthropoda; class Insecta; order Lepidoptera; family Tortricidae; genus Epinotia; species Epinotia nisella. Next base: position 14,817,017 of record OW028673.1, on the reverse strand, counting down.
ATTTGTGAACGGTAGGATTAGAAAACTAGTATGGATTTTTAAAATTCTCAGACATATTGCGAACAAGACATTACTTAACCAACTGTATGTAACGCTAGCGGAATCCATCATGACCTACTGCATCACAGTCTGGGGTGGAGCAACTAAATCCAAATTCTTGGAGGTTGAAAGAGGGCAACGATGTCTGCTAAAGGTAATGTACTTGAGGCCTTACAGATTTCCCACAAACGAACTGTACCAAATTAGTGACCAATTATCAATGAGAAAACTGTATATCCTCCATACAATAGTAAAACTACATAAAACACTAAAATTTAATCCTACGCTTCTCACAAGAAGACGTAAAAACATTGTTGCCCCTCTTACAACATACAAATCCTTGTACGCTAAAAGACAGTATAAGACACAATCAGCATACCTTTATAATAAAATAAATGCTAAATTAAATATTTACCAACAACAAAAGTACAGTGGCAAGAGGTCCCTAACGGAATGGTTGAAGATGCTTAGCTACGAAGATACGGAACTGTTACTTAATCTTGTATTAAACTAAATGTATTCTATAGTAAATAAATAAAATAAAATGGAAAATGTAATATATACCTACTTTATGGAACAACACTCACACATGCTTCATACCTACTCACACCCAAACATTCACGCATACTTGAACACTCAAAAATACACACACACACACACACACACACACACACACACACACACAAACACACACACACACACACACACACACACACACACACACACACACACACACTGGGTTCACGCCACTATGGCGGTGATACCTAAATTGTTGTCTTTGTTTTTATTTTAAGATTATACCTACTCGTACGTAAATGCACTGTTACCCTACTTAACTTAAGCAACTGTTTTTTTATGGAGGAGCGGGTCTTCCTGACACAGGTATTTTTTACCTAATAGGAAGACCCAACCCTATATTGTCACACTGTATCCAATCTATGCAATAAATCATTTTCATTTTCATTTTCATTTTTCATATACGAGTTAATGCAATTTCACGCTAGATATCGCTGCCTGTAAGATAGATCGCGCTAACACTAAGTTTGACGTAAAAAACCTCAAGTGAATTCTAGTAATGAGATCTACAAGTTCTACAACAGGACGGATGGAATGCTTCTTTCTTTAGCGCTTTCATGTGTGGGACTGTAGTCCGCGGGCAGGGCAGGTAACTAATCCTCATTTATGGATCCTACAATTGTTCGTACTTCGGTTCGGATGACCGCTCTTGCGTCTGTGAGTAGGCATTCTGGACTCTGAATTCGGCCAGAGTTGTTAAAATTTTCCAAATTAAAGCGGGGTATGAAAGTTTGTACTGAACCATCGGTGCGCGAGTCAAACTCACACTTGACCGCTTATTTTTGCAAAGTTTGCTGTCACAATGTATGAATTTATATTTATTTGTATTCTTTACTATTAAACGAGCAATATATATTGCTCTATCATATATATATATTGACAAACTATTTTTTTAGTGTTTTAAAATAAAAATTACTTATATCACTCCAGAAGAGTAAAAAAGTACACGTAAACTTATGATAAAGAAAAAAATTATCTACCGTTTCATTTTTGCTCCTGTTACAGGGCCCACCCTGTATAGTTTTGGTATTTAACATGTTTTGTGCACTTCTGTACATGTCAAGTTACACTCTGTAATAATAATAATAATCCTTAACCGGCCGTCCAGAGTAAAGTCGCAAGAGCTGTTGCTCGAGTAGATGTTGTGGACACCTAAGTGACGAGTTGGCTATATGTTGGGTTTTGTTTCATAGCCCAGCCACTAGTCCATAACTTTCACCCAATAACCCGTTTTATTTATATTCCATCAACCAGTAATAGTGCCTATACACCCCAGCGGGTGCTGACTCTGAGCGCGTCCCATGACACGGGCAGGGACAGCATCCGCTCGGGGTACTTGCTTGCATTCCATTAAATTGTCAAAAGGGCCTTTACGAGTTGGCTCAGTTGGTACTTTGTAGGTACCTAGCCCCACGCACGCCTCCCAAAGGTCCGGGACATCTTGTCCCGTGAGCGGGAAAGACATACATAATAATCTTACCTTTTCTATGCCTAAGTATATTAGCACCCCTATTGCCCTATTCAGCTTCGTAGGCAGCGCCACTACCCACTATGCTAACCGATCGTCTAAACCAATCACAATACACATCAACCGTTGCCGAGTTCTGAGCCGAACCGAGCCTTGGTTCCTTTTTTGGTACGTGTTATTTTACTTTTTGTTTTTTGACTAGTTTATTTATTGGATCTATCAGCAAAGAGAATTCATTTCTCAAAACATTAGGTGCTTTTTAGTCCCTATTTCACAATCATTAAAAGTATTTATTATAGCTCCGAAAGTACTGGACCAATTGAGTTGAAATTTGAAAATTAAAAAAAAAAGTTTCGCAAACTGTATTGTGTGACATATCAAATGAAAGGGTTTGTTGTAAGCATCTCAGATATATATTTTTTATAATTTTAGCATGAATATATTTGAAGTAATTTAGGAAATAAGACGAAAATTGACCACTATTTGCCCGTATCAAATACATACGCTGTATACGGAACCCACGCGAGTTGAACTCGCACTTGTCCGGTTTTTTTACTTATTCATTGTCTTATTAAATAGTGATACAGTATGACCAATTACCAGAAATTATCACCATGATAAGACGTAATCATGCCCATTCTCACTGCTTATTGAACACCCCTGGCCCCGTAGCATGGTTGGCCTTGTTACGCGATAGGTGATAGGATAGAGCGTGCGTCACTGGCTGACACCGTTCGATAGAACGAGACGACGCTCCTATCTTGTCACTTGTCGCGTGATAAGGCCAACCATGCTACGGCTCCTGGTCATCGTTTGTGCAAAGATTTGAAGCGCTAAATATACGTTCAATGACGTTTATTCGCGGTGTCTGGGTATATTTATTTTCATCACACTTGCTCGAAAATGGTGTTATTATACGCAAGCGTACTGAGCTGTAATGGGCTATATTACGCCCATGGGCGTTATGGTTTTTTTTTTAAATAATAGAACCCTCTGATTGGCTTAAGCAAATCTGGTTGCTGTGTCATTGGTTGAATAAAAAAATCTAGTTGGTCACGACGCCCCGCCCCGCAAGAATACTGCTCTGTGATTGGTTGAAATATTGAACTGCGCGCTCTACTAGCACTGATCTGGAAGTGAAGTTGTCAATTTTTGATTGGTGCTGCTGTATGAAACATACATTTTTCTGTCTTTTGTTGTTATTTATTTCCTCGCAAATGTGATGAAAAACATTGTGTATAACACGGGCGTAAGAATATTGCAAACTCGAGTCATCAAAAGCCCTCCGCCTTCGGCGTCGGGCTTCTGATACACTCTCGTTAGCAATATTCCACTTACGGCCCTCGTTAAACAATGTACTATTTCATCACACTTGCACGTAAAGGACTTCATAACGCGCAGGCATACAGAGCTCTAATAACCTTTATTACGCCTGAGGCGTAATGGTTTTTTTCTTAAATTGTATCTGTCACTCTTATGTCAGTTATAAAGCAAGGAAGTTTTAACTCAAACAAAATGTTTGAAAACGTATTTATAAATTTATTTAAACGTAAAAACACGAATATAATATGAATAACACAATGATTTAAAGATTTAAAAACTTAAATGTAGCATTTTAGTGTCCATGTAAAATATTTTTAACTGTGATTTTAAATCATGGCTGTATGCCGAAGGGTCTTTGCTCTAAGCGCCTTCAACAAAATGGACGACTGACATTTTGTAGTTTTTAATACGATTAGTAACAATTTAGTTAAAAATGTATTGGTTTCCTCGCAAATCTGATGAAAAACATTGTATGCGACACGTACGGTAAGATTGTTACAAACTCGAGTCATCAAAGCCCTCCGCCTGCGGCATCGGGCTTCTAATAGACTCTCGTTCGTAATTCATATTTTAACGTACTTGTTACACAATGTACTATTCTGCTCATCACACTTGCTCGTAAAGGGCTTCATAACGCGCAGGCATACAGAGCTACAATAGCCTTTATGACGCCTAAGGGCGTAATGGTTTTTTATTACGCTTAAGGGCGTAAGGGGTGTTATCTGATTGGTTTAAGCAAATCTCGTTGGCCGTGCGCCACAAGAATTCTGCTCTGTGATTGGTTGAATAAATATTGAAGCTGCGCGCTCCACTCGCACTGATCTGGAAGTGAAGTTGTCAATTTCGACAATTTTTGATTGGTGTTTTTCATCAGGAAATAAATAACTGTGATGAAAAACATTGTATGCGTAACACGTACAGTAAGGTCGGCGTCGGGCTTCTAATAGATTCTCGTCGTCAAATCATATCTTACCGTACTTGTGGCACAATATGTACTATTACTTTCTCGCAATCGAAGTAGAGTAGCTAACTCTATTGTATAAAAGCCATTTACCTACATCCCTCGTAATCTGGCTTGTTTTAGACCTTGTTTATACAATCTATTATTAGGTATTCGTAACCTACGTAAGATAGGGGGTAGGTTACGCCAGAGAACTTATCTAAGCCGCTGCTTTTTCAACACCTCGTAAAATAATTACTTTGCCTACCTTAAATATAACGTGTTCCAACTAAAATGCTGACGGTAACCAGTTATGGTACCTAAATGGAAATAATATTAGTAATATATTTTGGTGCCCTACGTCATCAGATTCAAACTGTAAATTGTTCATAGAATCAAATAGGCTATGGCCCTTTCCAATGTTACAATACTTTTTCTACGTCTATGAGTGTTGTATTATTTATTATTAGCGTAGTAAAACATAGTAGGTATTAAAGTGAGATCGATACCTAACGGTGCAATGATTACGGCCGGCCACGCCACGTACACAAAGAACCAACTGGAAAGCAGCGTTTCGCAGCGCTAGCCCTCGTTATCAGTCGCGCAAGAACCTAATCACTTTCATTGCAACCCCGCGAAGGAGGTCGCCGCGGCTATCACCTATCGCACGCAGTGTGTCCCGCGCAGCAGCCGCGCGCACGCGTGCGCCACGGCCCCGCGTGACAGTCGCGCCCCGACCCGCGACGCGACGCCCGGCCCGCCGGGAATGGAGACCTGCTGCGCTATCAGAGCTGCCGAGGACCTTGTGGGCGACCAGGTACGAGGAGCCCTCTTATTCTGGACCCGCGCTCCGCATACAACGTAGTCTGTGCAAACTTGTTCGAGTGCAGTTTTGAGCCGCGGGCCACTTCGATGTGCCTCCGAATTGGGCCACCAGCCTGCGCCGGCGCTACTTGCGGTCACCTCTTCCTGGTACAGCCCATGGCTCTCTGTATTGCCGAGGTGAACAAGGGTTTCCTGAGTGCAGGTGTAAAGGTTTAAGTGTTTTAGTACAGATTGGTAGTGCTGAAGCCGAAGTCGGACTATGCGCGTGGTCCGCAATAATGCCATTCCGACTCGAGGCGGACTTGACCAATAAGTGAGGATTCCAGTCCTGAGAATAAAAGTCCCCGTGCTCGGTTAACCCAAGTAGGTTAATTATTATAGTTTTGTTATAATTTTACGTTTAGGATGCTTAACTTTTTTATTACGACAGATATCTACTCAACTCGTAGGTACCTACTCATAGAAGTAGGTACATTTTCTGCTTTTGGCGAATTTATTTGACTATACAATGAGTAATTTTGATGAGTAATATAATATATTATATAAATGCTCTATTGTTTAATATGTGCCAAGTTTATAATTTTTTTGTGGTTAGGTTAGGTCATTGAGTACCGATACCTATTTAAATTTTAACCTTTAAAAAGTATAAAATATTTACAAGCATGGCAGTACTATACGATCCTAAAAGTCACGATAAATCGATTGAACTAAATTATCTTGAAAATTAAATTGTTCAATGAACTAGCATATTACAGCCGTCAATTATGTCAAACAAACAATATAATATACCTATATATTACGACTGCAGTGGTCACTTTTGAACATTGATAATTTGCCTATGAACAATTTTTACACACATGTTTCTTAATATTTTCCTATTTATTTAATACCTACATTTCAGAACTTGTTGAATGAAGATCATAATCTCCTATCGGAATAGTTGAAGTTTAGTGTCAAATAATACAAATTGGTTTACGCTTTTGGCAGATTCTATTGAACATAATTCAAATACAAATATATCGCTCGCTCACATAATCAACTTTAAATTATCAAAAAGTTAAAGCTCAATTATTTATAAAAAATACTTATCTAGCTCGCAGTTCTTCCATAGACATTATCAGTTGCGACCGCCTTTGAATAAAAAACGCACGCCGTGCAAATATACATGTTTATGTGCTGTACTACATAATGAGTCGGAACGTGTAATAGTTAGTTCCGATTAAGACGGATGAGTTGAACGGTTACTGCGGGCTACCAGCGGCAAAGCGCTCTCCTAGAAAAGACATCAACGCCGGCCGACGGGTCGCATCTGGGGTCTCTGCGGCGACACCTAGCCTCACATAGCAATAGCAAAAGCCTTTACTAGATACCAAAACAATCAATCCGTTGCATTTACTGCTATTCCTGTTACCTTTGATAGATATTATGATTTACATAATAAAAAAAGTATTACCCAGTCTCTTAAAAAAGTTAATCAGTTCAAACTAGACGGCAAATCATATTTTTAAGTTACAAATGAAATAGAAAAGTATTCAACCTGAATTAACAAGATACAAATATACGTTATCATCCATGAGTGCGAGCTTTGACGTACGATTTGATTACTTCACCCTTATCCTACCAAAACACAAAAAAAAAACTACTATATAACAACATTGACAACAATTTGTACCACATTTAATGAATTTAATCGCTATGGTTATTGTAACTAGTTATATTATATACTCTAAGCACCATTCCTAACTATGGCAGCATTTAAACTAGTAGTAGTTCCTTGTTGATCATTTCCTTTTCTCTCGACTTTCTTTTCTACAATGATATTAAGTTATAGTTATATTGGTCTTAGCAAATATGTCATTGCTACTATCCTTTGTTTGTTTTCTATTTGTGATCAGTGCCTAGTTGAAACTTCAGTCTCTCATAACAAAACTCAAATTCCATTAAACAGATACTTTGGTTAACAAACTCAAAATTGGTTACCACAATATTTCTACAGGACACACCTAGAATTAAAAATGTTTGGAACACGGCACTGATATAACACCTCAAATATTGAATATAGGTAGCTATTTTCTTTAGAATGGAACTCTGGCATTATGTAGATCTTGGAAAGCATCACCTGGTCTGAACTAATTGATGTCAGTGTCATTTGTTAAAAAGTTATCAAACATTAATTCCTCGTTTCCACATAGAAGCTTACCTATCAGTACGGTTACTTATGAATAATAGGAATCGGTTGTTGTCCACAATACAGTGCCGAATGGTTTCCAATCTTATAATTTGCATAATAAGCTGATAGTTTTGAATGAATGGCTTTGATGTCAACTTTATGTTATGAGCCCAAAATCGGTAAGAATCGATGTCAATGCGAAGGCAATAATATAAAAGATGTGAATGATTATCTATGTGAATACATTGACTTCAAGCTGTTTTAAACAGAACAACAAACTTCTAAAGCCGATTATTGGGTTGGATGGATGTAGGATTGTATTAAATCATTTTATTTTATTTAATGATTAAGTACCTGGTCGGCATCTCTTAAAAAAATTGTCAGTTAAAACTAGAAGGCCAAATCATACAAAAAGTTAAGGTAATAATTTTACCAGTAAAATTATACTTGTATTGAGCAGTTACGTCTGCAAACGAAATTTTTAAGTTTCAAATCAAAGGCAAAATTTCACCCAGCTATTAATATAAAACTCGATGTTGACAGATACTTACCTAAATTGGAGTACCTAACGGAATGGGTCCTGAATCTACAATAAGTTGGAAATTACTCCATCGACAAGAGTCTAGCTCTTAAATATATGGTGATGATGATGTTGAGAGATGTGAAGTAGTTGGTTGGTTTCCAGATTGTCCCTGGCGGCAGCCGCTGGGCCGCGCCGCACGCGCCCGGGCTCCTCGACTCATGGTTCCAGATGCAGATGCAGGTCAGTACTTACTTACCATTTCCCCACTTTGTCTTCTTTGTTCCGGGAACTTAAGGTTAGCCCTTGTATTTTGCATCAGGTTAAGCCATTAACCTGTTTAGGTACCGTGTACATATCAGGGTGTCCGATTGGATACAGGATCACCCCGCATTCTTGATGATCGTGATCACTTTAAGATTGTATAGTCCTGAGATGTGTCTCAGTCCATTGTTGCCTTAACTGCTGGTCGTTGTTGAATATTTTCGATGTGTCTTTTTTAGCTACCACACCCAGCGTGACGTTTTGAAATTATTTTGAGTCACGTGCAATATTTTTACAGTAACAATATATTCGTTTATTTTGATACTAAGATTAATTGTATAATAATAGACTCGAAATGCTGACAATAAAGTTTTATTTAATTAATAGACTAGTGTAAATAATTAGGTTTTATTTTTATTTTAAACGAATTGCGCCTAATAATTGACAATGGTTAGCTTCCATCGGTTAATATCTATTTTAAGTCAAACCGTGCCAGCAGCCAACCCTAATTGAAAAACTTAAACTTCACTTTTGAGTGTATTACTTTAACATGTAATAATACGATATAACTGCAACAAAACACGATTTTTATTCACATCATTTCATAATTAGACTTTAAGCAATTGCAAACTTAAATTAAAGAATGCAATTCGTTTTAATTAAAGGAACTAATTGTTCATAATTAATGTAGCTAGTAGGAAATTGACTTCGTAAAAACTTTGTTAGGTAGGTAGATTTAGGTAACTCGTTCAAAATTTTATTAAAGCCAAAGTTCTGTAGGCCTAATTCTTTAATTTAGGCAGTTGCGTGCAACTCTTGATTTCAATAAACTATCCCCCTGAATACTTACATAGTAAACATCATTTAAAATTAAACATTACAAACGAAGTCTTATATTAAACTTTATAAAATATACATGGGTAAAATTATTTCGTCGATGTTATTTTGTGTGATATTTTTGGTACCTAAGAAAGAACATTTAGAAATAAACAACGAGGCATAAAAACAAAATGATCAGAAAAAGAGTTAGTGAATAAGAAATAGAAAAAAAGCAAAAGAAGTTCCGGTTAACGCGTGTAGGTATAAATTGCAATAGCGCTAATAGTCGACTTAATTGCTCGGCTGGTTCTGATTGGTTGTTTTTACACACCCTGTCGGAATTGTTTTGCAGGAAACAGGCTACGATTTAATATGTATTTTAAATCCATGTCATCGAAAAGTATATGGCGCCAATGGAAAAGCCGGAGAAAATTGGAATTGTTTTTCTTAATTAAGATATAAACTGGATTAAACCTAATTATTATCTTTAAATATATATATAAATATATTCGGTTGGATCGATACTTAAGGCGCTCACTATATTATTTCTTACGTGTTTCTTACCTTAGCTTTCCTTTTTGTCGTCCTCGCATTGACAATAAAAATAGTACCTAAGTACTAGCAATTACCCGGAAAAGCGTATATTTGAAGCGAGTTTTATGAACATCTCGACGACAGATATTTTGAAATTAACATACATTAAGAACTTATCCAAATCGGTTTTCGTAATTATAAATAACACAACAATGCGCACAAAAATCATTGAAGTGTGCGGAGGAAGCCACAATTTTTATCGTTATTAGGTTGTGTGCTGTGACGCGCGACTCCTGCGCGCTCACGGCGGGTCTGATTCAAATGATCAATCACGCTAGTTCTTATTATTTAATTGTTGTTTTATTTACAAGAGCTATTTATACTTAGATAAACGGGTTGCTCGGAATAACCAAGAGCTGGTAGGGCTGGTAGGAGGAGAGCTGGTGGTAGGATCGAAATAGGTTTTAAACATGAAAGCTATCTATTCACAAACATTAGAAACATATTATCTATTAAATTAAATATGTCATATCATTTTTAATGTTAGTATCTTACTGAGTTATTAATAATGTGCTCGATAGCGCACCAGACTGGTAATGAAACCTTGTTTGTATCTCATGCATCCCGCGACGGCTAATTGTATATAATTTTAAGTTTTTTTTTTCTAAATGAAAACTAGATCTATCAGACAACTAACAAATAAGGAAAACTGTATGAATCAAGCTGGAACCCCTACATGTACCTACTTATTATTTTAAAGTGATTTTTATTTACGAGTGTTATTATGTGGTAACCCCAGGCTTTATTATAGGCGGGTTTCGCGTAACAGGTAAGAGATCGGAGTAGGTACAACTTCAAACATGAAAGCTGGCGCAGCGTCATAATACGAACATTTGAAACATTGACATGCTCACTGATGGACCAGATTGGTAATCAAACCTAGTTTCCAGTTTCCCGTAGGAACTAATTGTACCTATACTTATCATTTTGAGTTTTTCCACATAAAAACAGGAACTATCTGAAAGCTGACAAGTGAGGAAAGCAGTATCAGCAGTCAATCGATAGCGTCAGTACCAATGGGTTTCGTAAATGTAATGCGGAGGAATGTTTTCCCGTGCGTAGCGCGTGTAAAATAATATTAAACGCACCATTAGAGCCGCGCGCACTGTGACATCGGCTATTGTTCGCTTCCTCCACATATCCACGTTACATCACGGTACCCAGTGACCGGGGGCAACGTCAAAATAAAATTTATACCTACCTAACCAATAGGAAAAAAATCGGACAAGTGCGAGTCGGACTCGCCCACCGAGGGTTCCGTGCAAAATTACAAATGTATAGTTTTGATATTGTTCCCTGTACTTGTAGTATAAGACGATATTAATTACCAAATTTCATAGATCAAGGTCAAAGGAAAGCACGTTATAAATTTTGATTCCCTCGAGGGTGTCGAAATATACGTTTTAAACGGCCGTATTTTTTTACGCTAACTTATAAATTTTATTTTTTCACAGCTTCAAGGGACTGTAGATTTGAGTATATAGTTTAACTTTCAACTCGATACCTCTTCGCGTTCCCGAGATAAAGGGTCTTGACAAACATGCAGACAGACGGACAACAAAGTGATCCTATAAGTGTTCCGTTATTTCCTTTTGAGGAACGAAACTCTAAAAAGATAATTGGTCAACTGAATTATTGAGAAAATCACACAAGTTCTTTACAGCACAGTGTGGCAAAGCAATGCACTGGTACCGGTTTAAATATGTGTCACTCGTCCTGAACAAAAATTGAATAGTGCTTGCAAGCATTCCTTGAAAATTTGTGTTATTTATTTATCCTTCACATATTTGTTAAATTTTAAATTGCTTCCGATTGATTTATTTACAGAACCATAATATCGTTATACAGCAGGTTTGTACATTACGTACAAGTCATTACATCGGTATCATATATTTGACACAGTTTTAGCTTTTTCAAATAGTGGGTAGCAAGGGCACCATTGGTGAAAAAAGTCTTTGATACAGGCAACCAAAATCCTTATCCAACCTTTGGTATGATGGAAATTTTCACACTTTATCGGTGAATGGTAGTAAAAATAAACCATACTAGTTATACTACACTCTGAAAGCAAAGGTCAATGTTGGTTGGCTGATGGTAGACAATGTTTAATGATTTAAGTATTGAATGCCTGTGCCGCATTGATATTGGGGTTTCGCCCTTAGTTTCAATTAGCATTATACACTCCGGTGACTTTACTCAGTTGCGTAAGCACAAACGTAAATGAGATTCATAATATGACCGGGGAGGAGAGGAGCGAGGGGCGGGAGTATAGTGACAGGATTCACGGTCCAACTGACGAACACAATGATCGCACTCAATACCGATCGATTATGCCTTTATATGTATCTACACAGCATGTGTACAGCGTAGGTACCATTACCTATTAGTGAAGTGTGTAGGTATTCCTACGTCGGCGTCGGTAATATAACATAAGAATAATATGTTCAAGGTAACAATTTGTTTATGGCTATCAGCAGGACTTTTGCCATAATTTATTTCAAACCTACTTTTAATTAATACAAAATATAGGCTTTATCCATCCCAAAGTCCTGAACACTGGTGAAAGGATTTTTGAAAATGTATGAGAAGTCCCGAAGATTATCCCCTATGAACAAACTTACAAAGTGACAAACGCACAAAGCGGCACACTCACAAACTCTTCATAAGCATTTGCCGGAAAATTACTCACCTACTTTGGTAAACTTCTTCAAACTTACTCTTACCTATCTAATTTTTAATCGTATCCACCGTACTACTTATCCATGCCCATTGTTTTACTTTGAAGATAAGAATCAATAGGTCAATTGATTACAATAAATCGCAAAACATTACTGACGTTATATTTATACAATTTATTTTATTATAGATAGCCAAAACTCGCTCGCTAGCTCGTAACGTGCTACTATCACAAAGTAAATGCAACTTTTAAACATTAAAGACTGTGATAAAGTTAAAATCCGCGAATGTGGTATTAGATACCCTGTGCAAACACCGCTGAGGACTAATATTACCCCGTAACTTTATCAGCTTGTCAATAAGTAAACGCGACGACTCTTTTCACTCACAATATGGAGTTTGCTATCGCACTGCCCTCGTAAATGCCATTTGGAAACGTACATGTATGAGTCACCCATTACTTCACTACAACTTGAATTTGTTGGAAGTGCTCTCTTTCATTCACTTGGTTATTTTAATTATTTAATAAAGAGGTATGATTTGATATGTCTACATTTGTATGAATCATAAGTTGTCAACTAGATCGAAAAATGAATTCCATAATTTAAATGAATACTTAATTTCCAATTAAATGTTTGGCATGAGATAATGCATTAGTCTAGGTACTCCTTTACATAAAGTAAGCTTTTGATTTGCTACACTTACATTTAAATCTGCCTATGTAAAGCGATAAAAAGATAAAGCGCTCGGTGTCTAAAGTTCTAAATAATTGGCTCTGGTAAATACTGTATTGTAAATTTTAGTGCCCATTAAACTATGAGTGTACCTAGACTGGTACCTAGTAAGGTATGCGTATTCGCAAATAACAAATAATAATGCCTATTCTCAATAGCTTAGAGCTTTATCTGAATCCTGAGAAATGAAACTTTTTCTTAAATATCACACACATAAGAAAATATGCTATTTGAATGGATTGTACGAGTATGCGCTACATATGTAGCGCTAAATTGATTCCAGGCGATGTTAGAGCTATAAGCAGCTATAAGCCGAGCGCAGACAATCTAGGTTAGGGCGCACGCGACCCTAAATCGAACTTGTGATCTCCGTCTGACGGCGTACGAGGGAACGAGACGGGGCGACGCGAGCCTGACCTAGAGTAGCAGGTTGGGAATCCGGAAGGTATGAAGGAACCGGCTCCGCAGCGCATTTTTCCATTCAATGGAAAGCGCGCTTAGAGTTCGCAACGATGAGCCTTGGGAGCTTTTCATATTTCTCTTTGTTTTTATTCATCATACTTACTGAATCACTGAAGTTATAAGCAGTAAAAATATTAAATAAAACTGATCCACGCCATCAAAAAGTAAATACCAAAAAAAAACTAAATGTTTGGATAAGACGATTACTGAACAGTTAGCACAGAAAGTTTATCTATTACTTCTTAATTTAAATCAGTATATAGAGTCTGCAAGCGCTTTTTCGGGACTCTGTACTGTGCATACCGATTCTTTTACAAATATCTATAGTTTTTTATGCATATCAATATCACACATTTACTTAAACGTGAATACAAATTAATCTGGGCCTTAAATATTATGTATAGTGTATAAGTTATTCCAGATTATGACCAATATACTACATAACAAATATACTTCTTTGGTGTGTTTGTTTATCGGTCGCTTCCACCGCTATTCGCTCCAATCTCGTTCTTGGTCCACAGAGATGTACCTAATGGCGTCAATCTGTCTAAGCCACATGGCTTAGCACTTGTCCAGAGTAACACGGATCTAATCGTATGATGCCTCTCCGAGACGTGCTTCGGTTCATGGATAGGAAGCTCACAAAAATTCAAAAGGGTCATTATTCCCAAATTTCAAAATTCCGAATGCCATTTTCCGCTAAGCGAAAATGTTGACGCAGATGATTTAATAAAATAATAGGTATAAATGGATTTGGTACATTAAGTTAGTGTCCTATCCTGAAAAAAATACTTCAGGAAAAATACCGCTTTTACGCGAAGACCGAAAATTGGTAACTTAAATATTAAAACTTATAAGTATTAGATAATATACCATATGTTGAGTCGAATTTAGTCTCTGAGTCTCATTAATTGACTTTGAATATTAATTAATTTTCAATAAAACATGGGTCCATACGTATAACATGAGAAGGGTTAGATAATAAACAGTGTTTTGCAGTGCTCGTAAAACATAATGCATCTGTTTCTGTCATAAGAGTATGAAAACATTTGATGTACTTACTTAGGTCAATTTAAAAACATACGAATCCACGAGGCCATCATACGTTGATGGCGCTGTGGAATGTGCAATATTTATCCCGTGTAAAATTTTTACTCTGAATGCTTAATAAATACGAGCATGCATATGGAGTGTCATACACCACGTACAATCATCATATTTTAAAGTCGATATTGACGTAATAACCAAGTATTTAGTAGGTATAGGTTTTGTGGTAAGCTGTTTAAAGACTGTTCTAATGCAGGCACGAAATGCATGACGGACTGCCAATTACAGCTGCTTCTGGCTCGCAAAGGTTAAGCCGGCTACACGCTGTAGTCCCTGTGCGTTCGCGATCACGGAGTGCAGCAAATTTCAAAGGGCATGTGGCCCAATTACCGGCGTGTCGGCGCGACGCGCGGCTTTCTACCCTGCGGCCACGCGGCGCAAGCGCATTCCGCACTCGCGCAGCTCGCAGGTTTGCCAGGCTGCGTCTGCGCATCGCTTGCGGATAGACACCGGTGTGGTGTCGGTGACTGTATCTAGTCTGAAGTAATTACGGAATTAGTATCTATGGCAACCGAGATCTATCGATCCGATTCAGACATGATGATTCAAGTTTAGGTTTTTTACATTAGGTACATAAGTAAGGCGTTTTAAATGGAAAGCAACAAAGCTTCAACATATTTACTTGTGCTTTTTATGCGTATAATGTTAGTGAGTAATAATTGCAAAATCCGCAGAAAATGTTATAAGTAGTCTAACTATTTTTTTATTGAAAATGATACCTAATTAAATCAGTTGGGTTACCTACAAGTTATTATATATTTACTTTCCACATTTTATAGAAAAAATATCAAAGGATAGTTAACTGGTCCCCTTTACTGATTAAGGCCATTTAATTGAATTCAAGTTGTCACCTGCAACTTTTATCAAATAAAATTTTGCCTTAGGTAAACGCGACCCGCAATAGAAAGCGTAGTCATACATAGTCAATAAAGATATGAATTACGCAAATAAACATAATAGGTTAGTTACATTTATGTAACGGGTCAGAGGATGGTAGATAGCTTGTATATACAGGGGGCACAACTCCCGCGCCGTCTCAATTAAATCTTTCGGATGCTTTGACACTTGAAAGTGCTGAAGTATTTTTTTTGTTCATCATACGAATGGTTAAGCTATTGACCTATGCATACCACCTATTTTAATTATAGGTACTACCATTTTTTATTAATGTTCGTGGCTAACAGTGTTGTACTTAATAGAATGAAAATATTTAGCAAATTCAATAAATTTCAAAATACGGCTAAAAACCAAAAACAAAAATAAAAGTCCCCTCGCGGATTGATAGTAACCCCATTTTATGGTTCTTTAATCGATTTAATGATTATATTTCCCCTAGCTTTATTCTAGCTGTATCTTTTGGATAACTATCCAACAGTAAGAAGCCCTTGTCTGCCATTTAATAAATATATCGCATCTACTCGTAATAAAGTGAACATAAGTGATGTTGCACACCTATAATCGCCTTTATTATGAAGTATAATGTGAGTTAATAAAAAGCTTAGGCTAACAGTTTTTTTAAAGTGAAACGTTTTCCGTTTGCGTGATGTTTTATAATGAATGCTTTTACTTTGTTTAGTTTAAGCATCTGGATGTCGGGTTTTTGTACCGAGTCGCAACGAGCGTGTCGGATCGAAGCGCAGAAGCCGCGCAGTATCCGCGACATCTATCTATACTATATCTACAGCGTGTGACTTTCATAAGAATATTTATTTTAAGGGCTGAAAGTATAAGCCTTAATGAACGTAAATTGGTATCTCTAGTTTAAAAAAAACAGTTATTTTTTTTTCATACAAATTAATTCGGCCCGCAATGTATTGGTAACAAAGCTAACAACTGACAGTAACTAGCTCTGCCTCTCTGAAACGTCAAGTGAATGTTAGCAGTACATTGCTGCTCGAGAAAATTTTAAAAATTAATAACTCTCCATTAGAAAAGGTAATTGTTATATTTTTTCGATAAAACGGTTCACAGCACTGAAAGCTATCGTTCCTTAAAATAAATGTTCTTATGAAAGTCACACGCTGTATACCTACTAATATTATAAAGAGGAAAAGTGTGTGAGATTGTAGCTTTGTAAGATTGTTTGTTTGTATGTAATGGATATTCTCCGGAAATACTCATGTGATTTTTAAAATTATTTTACCTGCGTATAGAATGGACTTTGTCTGCTTCCTTTGCAATACGCGAGAGAAGCCGCGCGGGCAGTTAGTAATATCATAAAGGAGAAAAGTCTGTGCGATTGTATATTAGCTTTGTAAGTTTGTAGGTAGAGGCTATCACTGGAACTACTCAGATTTCAAATATTTTGACCAGTGTATATTAGAATGGACTTTTGGGATGGACGTAGGGTATATTTTATCACGCGGCTTCGCTTGCGTTCTAAGTAATTCACGGGCGTGCTGCGTGTGTAGCTAGTGACTTATAAACGGGTTAAGGATAATTCACAGTACACCGTACCGAGCTGGTGCCGTGCCCGGCCGACGCCAGAACATGTAACTCTACTAAATAGTGTTCGTCGTATTGTCCAAATGTTTACTTGAGAGGAAGATTAGTTTATTCAAAAGATCCGAATCCGTAACGATATGGGAAACATACAAACCATTTTTTTTACAGTCATTTGACGAAGCTAATCATAACATAGTCAAGTTTCCCCCTAAGTTCGGAAGGTTAGGTGGCTGTCGCTTTCGTAAGAACTAGTGCCTACGTCAAAGTTTGGAAATAGATAGCAAGCGGACGCTGAGCTTTTTTAGGATGCAACTGGAATAAAGTTCAGATGATGGGACGGGAATCCCCATGTTTAGGAATGGGTCATGGTTCTTCTACAGCCGTGTTTTTCAAAGGGGGGGCCCGCGGCACATATCCAGGGGGGTCGCGAGGATCAGCTTCGAAATAGTCTCGTGACTACAAGCTACAATGAATGATGTTATTTTCAAGCATGTTCATTTTAATAAAACTGAAATAATTCTTAGACATGTGCATTTATTTAATTACGACTATAAAATGTAATTTGTATTTTTTTTATTCAGTGCGAAGAATGAGCTTGTTTCATTTTAACTAATTGATCAAAACGTGGTTCCTGTCACGATACGCAGATGATTTAATAACTTCCAAATTCAATATATTCCTCTTCTATGTTTTGATATCGACCATTGAAGAAAATGACAGCTCACACAAATAAGATGTTGCGAATGGTATCAAAATACTAAGAGCTTCCTTTGCTAGATCGGGATATTCAGCCATTCTCTTCACCCAAAACGCACCGATTGATACGGATAGTTTAATCGTACAAATGGGGTTTTGGGGGGTCGCGAAGAAATTTTGATGGTCATGAAGGACCGTGACTCCAAAAAGTTTGAAAAACACTGTTCTACAGTAAAGGCATGCTTCAGCTCAATCATCAATCATCAGCCGTAGTCCGTCCACTGCTGAACGTAGGCCTGCATGATGTTGCGCCATAATTCCCCATGCAGCCGCTGCCAGCAATCCCTGGCCGCTGACCTGAGGATTGTCGGCAACTTGCAGGCCGTCCTGCACTACGCTTGTTCAAACGCGGTCTCCACTCCAGAACTCTGCTCAATTTTTGCATAGGTATATAGGTAATTCACTGCTGTTACACCTAAGTAAGTTCCTACCTATTTAGGTATACTCTCGCGACCCCGCGATGTCTCACGGAAATAGAGGAATTGTCGATGTGGGGGTGTAATAGGTTAATTAAGCCGTTTTAAGACTTTTATAGTTTCCTATCAGCCATTTAAGAGATTCTTACTTCATGGTAATTGTAAACACATCTTGCGAGATAATTATCATCTATCATTATTATCGGAAACATCCGGAATGACTTAAAATTGTATCAATCATTAAGTTGAATTAGCACATTGCAAAAAAAGAAAACAAATAGGTACGAAATTGGAATTATTTTATAACTAGGGGATCAAAATCACAATTAATCAAAATCTGAGCGATGCAACATGATAATGAGGAAGATTGTCTTTTTTATGTAACATGACTTGAGTATGTACTTACGTCTGACGCGGGCAGGAATAACCAATGTTGCGTCCAAATTACCTTAGAGGTATGTCATCGACTCCATGCTCGCTCGACTATTTACGTATGTTATCTCTTATTGACACGTCCGAACGACTTATCGGTCGCTTCGGCCTGGATGTGCTTATCCACGCCGCGCGAGGTCCAAATTATGAAAAGTTATTTTTAAGCAATATGGTGTTTTCATTAGAAAACATAACGTGCGCGAGCTGTGGTTTGTTTAAATCAAACGCATCCAGGGACGAACATTGTTGCCTGATGTACGTTTAGGTGAAAATAGTACATTGTGTTACAAGTACGGCAAGATATGAATTACGAACGAGAGTCTATTAGAAGCCCGACGCTGAAGGCGGAGGGCTTTGATGACTCGATCTTGTAACAATCTCATACAATGTTTTTCATCACATTTGCGAGGAAATAAATAACTACAAAAGACAGA
Organism: Epinotia nisella; assembly: GCA_932294315.1. Taxonomy (NCBI): domain Eukaryota; kingdom Metazoa; phylum Arthropoda; class Insecta; order Lepidoptera; family Tortricidae; genus Epinotia; species Epinotia nisella. Next base: position 14,798,017 of record OW028673.1, on the reverse strand, counting down.
AAAATCTATGTTTCATACAACCGCACCAATCAAAAGTTTACGAAATTGACAACTTCACTTTCAGATCAGTGCGAGTGGAGCGCGCAGCTTCAATATCTCATTCAACCAATCATAGAGCAGTATTATTCTTGTGGCGCCGGCCATCTATATTTGCTTAAACCAATCAGATCATACCCCATTACGCCCTCAGGCGTAATAAAAACCATTACGCCCTTAGGCGTATTAAAGCTCTGTATGCCTGCGCGTTATGAAGCTCTTTACGATCAAGTGTGATGGAAACATATGCAATGCATTGCATCTAGTTGCGGACTATTCAAATAGGCATTTGTTTTATTAGTGTTACACAACAAATTAAATGACTAGGTACACAAAACTTTCAACATTAAATATGTAATGTGTTCAAATAAAATAATGTAAATGTCAATTTAAATATGTCACAACGTCATACATGAGGAGTAAAATTATTCAGCTATACCTTAGTTAGGTTGATGTTACAACTAGAAACCTTAACAGTCCGCTCCAGAGTGTTTGTTCGTTCCATTGGTCTAAACCCACCATTAAATAACTACTAGGTACCGCGACCAACAAAACATAAAACAGCTAATAATAAAATTCGTCCACAGTCTGTGGTAGAGTGGCCTGATGCCTGTGGTAGTGCCATAGAATTTGTATGGAGCAGTTGCGATCGAAATCAGCCCAGCGGAATTCAGCCTGTGTGGTATATGGATGTTCAAAGGAAAACGAATTAATTGGCTTAACCTACGTATTTAATAGCTGACTCTTTCATTCAAACTTACAAACAACGCTTTCTACTCATTGATTTTATAAACAAAGAAAACCCAAAAATGTGAAAAGCATTATTGTTTACTTTAAAATTAAAGTTACACGACTTAGTTAGCATGACCGTTAACCGGCGATTTATTCTATAACGTAAACGAGTCGATTACGAAACGCGCTATAAGAAAAAAAAGTTGTCACCACCTTTATTAGCGCAGTAAGTGTTGATAGAAAAATTCAGCTACATAGGTTTAACTGATTATTGAGTGATTTATTAAGAAGTGCCCGTTAAGAATAGTACAATGTATGTGTTGACTTTTCTTAACAAAACCAACCGTTAGCCGGCGGCGGGCGCGGGGGGCGCCGGGACACCTGCGCCAGCGCCGACGAAAGTGATCGGCGGCAGATCTCACACCACACAGATACGCCACTTCACTGGCTATCCCGAGGTTTACAAATAAAACCAGCCGGAACGGAAGGTTCCATAACAACTTGTAGCTAATTAAATTTTATTTTGGGGAATGTTTATTGTATTGTCAGTTCTTGTCAAGAAGTGATTACCGGCTTCTGTGTGTGTCATTTTACACCAATTATATTCAAACAGTATTTTGCAAATGTTGTATTTTTAAAGTTCAGAGTTCACACAGATTTCTTTTGGTATGAAAACTTATAGTGAAGGAGATGATCGCTATTTTTGGTATCAACATATGCGGCGGCATAAACGGCTGATCTTTTGTCAATGAATTATACCTATCTGGTTGTTATTTTGACCAGTTAGCCAACAGGTCGAACACGCGTGTTCGACCTTTGGCTAAATAACGCAATGTATGCGCGTCAGGTAGATCTAAATGTCACCTTTTATATGGAAAAATTACAGTTAAATTGTAGTAACGCGCGTTCGAAACGTTACGTGATTACACATCTGGAGACAATATGATGGAGTTACTTAGGAGCTCAGTTTCCTTACAACATGCCATACTTACTTATATATTCACTATAAGATTGCATTCTCATAAAAACTAAACGTGTATGCAATTGTTTTGCACAATCGGCTGAAAATAACTGCATAAAAATTTAGTAGGTAGCAAAACTTGATGCGAACAAACATTGTAAGTTAAAGATAAGCTTGTCAAAAATAAGCAATAGATATCATACAAATTTACAACAAGCTTGTTCTTAGAAATTAAATACCTGTATAAACTTCTTAAATATTTCCTTAAACTCGTATAAAATTCTACTAAACGGATCGCTTTCGTGTCTCTCACATGACAAGGATGTTAAAGATAGGCAAGTGGCGCGTCTGCGTTCGGCTGCATCTTCGCGCAAATGTTGGTCACCACGACCGCACACGGCAGGTTACGAGCCCGATAAACGCCGAGATCGTAATGCCATTCATGCCTTAACAGCCTTTTTGAGACCGCCGTCGTTCGACCAATAACTCAGGCATCCGATAGGGGCCCTTTTTCGTAAAGCGCCTAAACAGTTGCCCAACTGCAAAATAATCGCTCCGAGTGGGTGTCGCCAAGATAGCAGTAAACTTATAGTGATGCGTTTCGGAGTGTCACTTAGATGACACGGTGACGATTAAGTGCATAGGTTGCTAGCTTTAAGCGGGAAGCAAAGATGAGCACAAATCTAAAATAAGAAAATGTTTTAAGAGACCACTGCATGTTGCCTCATTTTCACCTTTTATCCCTATCTTTCACAATATATAATTGCATGGGTAGGTATATGAATTCCATTCACGACGTTAAAGAATAAGTAAGCTCCCTGAGTTCGTCTCTATAGCTATCAACACAACGAATCCTTAAATCCATATGGAGTAGGCAACGCGCTTGTGATTTTTGTAGACTCGAAGCGACCATATGCTTTGGTGTCTGCTTGTTATCAGGCAGACCGTATACTTGTTTACCACCATCATATTATACAATAATAATAATAAGCAAACAAGTAAAGCAAACAGGTATGCTACAAAATATAGGTAAATATGTCAATTAGAAAAATCAAAGCAAGTATCGCTTATCAAAAGTTTTATTTTCTTGAAACCTAAAATGGGAAGGGTGCGAAGCTAGAAAGTCCTGTTGTATACCTACAATTCATTTTATTGTAGGTACTGATGATAGGGAAAAAAATTACAAACAATGCACAATATGGCCAATAGATTCGAAACGGTTAATAATGTAGGATGTAGTAAACCACAATGAGAATTCATACAAATGTTAGCAATATAAGCATTGTGATTACGAATATTCATTATTAATCTTAAAAGGTATAAGTACCTACTTACGTACGTACTTGAAGGAGTTTATTGTTATAAAGTACTTAGGCAGCGTTCGCATGTGACCCATCGTGTTTCTAATCAAATAGCCAGCAGACAAGAGCAAACGTAAGTTCTGGCGCTGCGGGCTCGGGCATAGGCAAAGTTTAGATATGTACTTATAGGTAATGTCGTGACAATGGTTGGAATTCACGCGGAGTCGTCGGTGGCGCACTGCGGATACTGGGCGGTCTTGACGCCGGGTCAAACATTCTAAATGTTCCATTTGTATGACGCAATGTGCCTCGAACTGGATTTGCACTCGTCTCGCAGGCACTCAACCTATGCATGTGTGCTGTATGTAAGTATGACTTCAACGAAAACTTATTCGAACAATTTACTATTCACGTGATCAAGAGGTGTTTTAATTCTGTCGCATTAGAAATAATATCACGAAGTGACGTCGTCTCTATTGATAATCCCATGGCATGCAAGTAGTACCTACGACAGTCGTATGTTGATGATATTCTACCCAACGACATCCATCGCTGCATCGATGCGCATGTTCGGACGGCTCTGTCCATCTGTGCGATTAACTTAAACACGACACTGTAAAAGTTGTTATATCTGATGCGTCGTCGTCTAGTGCGGCCACCTCAGTGGTAGCAGACAGCTTGGCGCGCCACTTTTTTTAACTATAATTCTTTTAACTTACAAAAGTCGGACGTTAACCTGGTGGGGACTGGTAACCGCTTTCTTTTTTTACAGTATCTAAGGTTCGTACTAAATACGATGTGATTTAATGCGCGATATTTGTTGTGAAGTTACATATAAAATAATTTACCTAGGTCTATCAACTCCCTTGACAGTACCGTAAGGAAAATAACACCTAAACATAGGTACCTACCTATACCTACCTACTACGTCCTATCAATTTATCTTATTCAGCAATATCATCATTAATCATGTTTTAATTCGACCTTTTTAGAGCTATGTAACTTAATAAAAATATAAATTGGAACCCAATTTTATCATTGGTACCTATTCCTATCCGAAATTAAACTACGGGATTAGGTAACTAATGTATGGGCAAAAAACTTTTCCCAAAGTATCACTTCCCAAACAATTTTTCTCAGATTATCATTTGGAAAAGAATCATTTGTCAAAATAACAACTTATCGCAATTTTACAGTTACCAAAAATTTATTTGGCAAATTATTGTTTAACTAATAATTTCTTGCTTATGGGTTAAGGGTTAATTTTACCATGCATCATTTAGTCAAATGTATTTTTTGGCATAACATACTCTTCCCAAAATATTGCATAGGATAACAATTTGAGTATGGGTAAGAATTACAAAAAAAAACCGGTTCTGGCGCTTCGCCGGCCGCTGCCGGGGTATACGCTCGCTTCGCTCGCTCGGCCTGCGCGCTTTATGGTCGCAGTTCCACCTAATACACGTCGTCATATCTAACTGAGACCTTATTGTTATTTATTTTTTTGAAATGAAAAATTGTTTTTTTCCTTTTAAGCTTAGTCTAATAATTGCCAACAGTGGGTGGGACTTCTTTTTAGGTGAGTAAACCTCTGTGTCAGGATAGTCCCGCTCTCTATTTATTCGTTTTTCTATTACTTTGGAAATGGCAGTCAACACAGAGATAGGTCGATAATTGCTTACTTCATCTCTCTCTCCACTCTTACACACCGGTGTCACAAACGATTGTTTTAGATGATGTATTTATATGTTACGGGACGCACCGCTTTAATAGCAAGAAATAGTACATTACTGCAGAGGCCGGGAAATAGCAATTCGTGGATGAGTTGATTTTGTCGGATGAAGCGAAGCTGAATCCGACAATAGAGACGAATTGCCATTCCCGCCGAGGCAGATATAGTGCTTTTCTCCATAAATGCGAGAAAATCAAATAATAAATATTTTCAATAATTTTAAAACAGCGAGTAGTATGTCAATATCAATAACCTATCATGTTCCCGCCAAACAAATTTTTTTAAAGTATGTACACGGCATGACTCATGGTGCCAGTTTAGACACACATAAAAAAATAAAGACATTAGAATCGATATTACAATTTTATGTTTTATGTAATTAAAATTATTAAAGATTAAACGGGAATGAAATCTAAACGCAATTTAGTTCGTTGTGAATATTATTTAGAAAATATTTTCATTTCTTCAGTTAATACTATTTGAGACATTTTTTAAAACGTCACTTCGACCTCTTGCAAAAGTAATCGTTTGTCTATGAATTAAAAAAAAAAAACTTGGGAAAACTTTAAACACACTACAAACGGGTGCAATTTGTCACACCAACTTGCAATAGTTGGAAAGAGACAGCCATACATTACTAACCAGTCTAACTCTAGCAAGTTGTTATGACAAATTGCTAGGCCTTTAAACTTACGAGCATTTGGCTGTTTGTAGTTGTGGGTAGATTATAATAATGTTATGTGGGTATAGCAAGATCTGAATAAAGCAGTCTTTGTCTCGACCCCTTGTTTGACTCATGTGTCCCGATACCTACATGAACATGGCGCAGCCGTAGGATTTCTACGACGTTGGATAATTTGGAACAATTGTGATATAAACATTGATAACGATTAGTAGAACGTGGGTTTGCTATAAATCAGTTACGCTCGGCGTAGTGAGTTGCTGTGTGTGTGTTTTAAAATGGAATCTGTGTTACCTCCGCCGCCGCCATTTACGTTTTTAAACAACGTAGAAAATATAACGGCTGGAAATATTTCTAAAGACTGGGAAAAGTGGAAGAAATCGTTTGAAATTTATTTTGCCGCGTGTGAATTAGCAGAAAAGGACGAAAACGTGCAAATAAACATTCTATTACATTTAATTGGTGAGCAGGGGCGAGAGGTGTATGAACAGTTCAATGACACGTTTACGGATTTGGAAAGTCTATTAGTTAAATTTGATTCCTTTTTCTTATCACGGAAAAACATAACCGTACAGAGACATATTTTTTTCACGCGGGACCAATTAGACGGGGAGTCAATAGATCAATACTCGTTCGAATTAAAGAAATTAGCAAGTAAATGTGAATTCAAGGACTTGTGTGATGATTTGGTGCGAGACAGGCTTATTTGTGGCATCAAGGACAGTGCAATGAGAGAAAGACTTTTACGTGAACCTAATTTGACGCTGTCAAAATCAATCGAAATTTGTAATATTGCACAAATGTCGAGAGTGCAGGCCGGAACAATCAAAAAGGAGTCGGCAGAACAACACGCTTATTATGTAGGCAATAGCAGTGTTCAAGACAGCTGTGAAGATGCTGATGATGTCCATTTTGTGTATCGTCGTGGGGCAGCCAGCAGAGGCCGCGGCCGTGGCGGCTGGCGCGGCGCGCGCTCCGTCCGACCGCCGTCCGCGCGCCCCCCGCCCGCCGGTCGACCCTCCTCCGGGTTCGCATCAGCTGATCGTCGAGTATATGACAGGCGAGATAATGGTCATGGTACGAGTGCCCCCTGTCAAATGTGTGGAGTGGCTCATGACAGTCAGAGATGTCCCGCTTATGGGAAAAGGTGCTTGCGGTGTAACCGGTTGAACCATTTTTCACGTGTGTGTCGAGTGTACGAACTGAGCGCCGAGGACACCACCGATCAGGTAATTTATTACTTTGATAAAAATAGTAGCGACTGGTCAGTACTACTTAGTATCAACAATGCTGAAATTTCATTTAAAATTGATACGGGTGCCGACGCGAATGTGCTACCTCGTAGTTGCTTGCAAAAAATAGGTATTACTGACCAAGATCTTTTGCCAACGTCAACTAAGTTGCGCGGGTATTCTGGCGGCGATATTAAAGTATTAGGAAGATGTAACTTAAAGTTGAATTATAAAGATAATGATTATATTTTAGAATTCCTAATAGCCGATGTAAGTTCGCCCCCCATTATAGGCCGCGATTCGTGTCAAGAATTAAATTTGGTAAAATTAATACTTTCAGTAGATGGGCAAAGTGATAATAACATAAAAACTTTACTCTTAAAAAAATATGCGGATGTATTTGAAGGTATAGGTTGCATGCCGGGTCAATACAGGATAGGTATAGATGAAAGTATGCGCCCTGTAGTACATGCACCTAGAAAACTGCCTATCGCTCTTAAAGACAAAATAAAGATGAAATTAGATGAGATGGAAAGGCAACAGATCATTGCCAAGGTGGAGGGCCCAACCGATTGGGTAAACAGTATGACAGTGGTCAAAAAACCCAACGGTGATCTCCGTATTTGTTTGGATCCGAAAGATCTAAACAAAGCCATAAAAAGAGAACACTACCGATTACCGACGATTGACGAAATAACCGCCAGTTTGTCTGGTGCAAAGTTTTTTAGCACGCTGGATGCGAAAAATGGATTTTGGCAGTTAAAGCTTTGTCCGGAAAGTACTAACCTATGTACTTTCAACACGGCTTTTGGTAGGTACAAGTTCCTAAGGCTCCCATTTGGCATCACCTCGGCGTCAGAAGTGTTTCATAAAAGATTGTTTGAATGCTTTGATGACCTGGGTGCTGGAATATGTTTATTTATTGATGATCTGTTAGTATACGGACGCACCAGAGAGGAACATGATGCGCGACTCAAAAAAGTGCTGGATAGGTGTCGACAGAATAATCTAAAATTAAATTTAAATAAATGTAAATTCGCACTCACAGCAATAAGATATCTTGGGCACAAGATAACTCAAAATGGCATTTACCCGGATGAGTCACATACATCTGCAATTAAAAACATGCCAAGGCCTGAGAGTTACAAAGACTTAGAACGTTTCTTAGGTCTAGTCAATTATGTCGGAAAATTTATAAAAAATATGTCTGACAAAACGCACCATTTGAGACAGTTATTAAAAAAAAATATTGAATGGCATTGGGATCATTCTCATCAACAAGCTTTTGATGATCTCAAGAAATGCCTGACAGAGGTTCCGGTATTACAGTACTTTGATGTAAATAAAGCTGTAGTTATGTCGGTAGACTCCAGTAAAAATGGTCTTGGGGCTTGTCTCCTACAAGACAACCTTCCAGTGAGCTATGCGTCGCGTTCACTGACAAAAGCCGAACAGAATTACGCGCAAATTGAAAAAGAATTGTTGGCATGTGTCTATGCGTGTGAAAAATTCTACTCCTATATATACGGTAAACATGATGTGACTATAGAAACAGACCACAAACCATTGGTAAACATAATAAGTAAACCGATAGCAGACGCTCCCGCCAGGCTTCAGAGAATGTTGTTACGACTGCAAATGTATTCGTTTACGTTAGTGTACAAACCAGGACGGTTTTTGTACATAGCAGACACGCTATCACGAGCCGTGGAACCCACAGAGCGCGGCGCCGGCGCCGGCGTCGAACCCGCCGACCACCACGCGCAGGCGCAGGTCTGTGCCGTGCTCTCCTGTAACCCGCTCACTGATACGCACTTCGTACAGCTTCAGAAAAGTACACAGTCGGATAACGAATTAAAGTGCATAATTAAGTATATTAAAGAAGGTTGGCCGATTAATAGAAATGACTGTGAGGATTGTGTAAAACCCTATTGGTGTTACAAAGATGAGCTGTCGGTTTCGTACGACATTGTGTGGAAAGGCATACGTGTTGTAGTACCTAAGGTGATGCGAGCCGAAATGCTTAAAAGAGTACATGTGGGTCATTTAGGACTAGAAAAATGTAAATTGCGAGTACGTGAAACAGTGTTTTGGCCGAATATTAATACCCAGCTTGAAGATTACATCACGAAGTGTCCAGTCTGCTTAAATTATAAAAATGAAAACAGAAAAGAAACAATGATTCCACATGATATACCAAACCGAGCTTGGTCTAAAGTAGGCACTGATTGTTTTCACTTCGGTAACGATAAATATTTACTGGTAATTGATTATTACAGCAAATATATAGAAGTGTGCAAGTTAAAGAATCTCACGTCTGAGGAAGTGATAGATAATTTAAAAACAGTTTTTAGTCGGCATGGAATTCCCGATACTGTCATGTCTGATAACGGCCCTGAGTACAGTTCGTCCGCATTTCAATGCTTTTCGCGCGAGTGGCACTTCAGCCACGTAACTTCCTCGCCAAGGTATGCTCAGTCAAATGGTCAATCTGAAAGAGCCGTACAGACAGTTAAAAACATGTTGAAGAAGACTCATTTGGCACGAACTGATTTTAGGCTAGCTTTATTGGAATACCTAAACACTCCCGTTAGCAACACTCTAGCATCTCCATCAGAACTACTTAACAATAGAAAATTACGTAGCATATTACCATGTGATCCACGGTTACTTAAACCTAAAATACCTACGAACGTTCGTAATGAGATTGATAAGCGTCAACAAACACAGAAGAAAATGTACGACAAAGGCGCTAAGGACATGGCCCCGCTGTCCCCCGGGCAGCGAGTTAAATAAAGTACGAGTAAGTAAACGTTGGGTCAGCGCGCGCGTACAGGCGCTCGTAGGTACGCGATCTTATTCGGTGCACATTGATGGGGGCGGCATACTAATTCGTAACCGTCGACATTTAATTATAAATAATTCAGAGGAGATTGAAAAGTACAATAGCCCAGCTTACAATACCAATACTTACGATGATATCATCGCCCGAAGTGCCCCCGCAGCGAATGGTATTCTATGCGCTCGCCCGCTACCAGTAAGACCTGACCCTTATGTAACTTCTTCCGGCAGGGTGGTGATTAGACCTGATCGGTGGGGCTTCGATTCCTCGTGAAAAAATTCACAACATCAATGCATGTAAGCATGTTTTATTGTCATCAAAACTAGTCAAAATAATCAATTTTTGTTGTTGTTGTAATTTTGTATTATTTTGCTGCAATTTGTATTCAATTATGAATTTTTAAAAGCATTTTATAATGTGGCTACCTACTTATATTTCAATGTTTTATCTTATAACATTTTAAATTGAATAAAATTGTAATTAAATTATGAAATGTTTGAATGTTATTGTTTATCAAAAGATAATCTATTCTTGTGAAAATATGTAATTTATTATTAATGATTTAATGAATGTAGGTACTTCGAGTTATATATTAATGAAGTAAGGATAATTGATATGTATTTAATGTGTAAATTAATGAATTTTCGTTTGGGCCTATTGAATAAAATAGGTTATTGTCTAAATGATGAGTAACTATATTAAATAGAATCATGAACTCTAGATATTTTATACCTACCCAATTGTGTCTTTTGAAATTTGATTTACTATGCATGTATACTTTGTTTATTTATTTTTTTTGAAAAGGGGACGTGTGGGTAGATTATAATAATGTTATGTGGGTATAGCAAGATCTGAATAAAGCAGTCTTTGTCTCGACCCCTTGTTTGACTCATGTGTCCCGATACCTACATGAACAGTAGTGATTTGTCTTGGTCAAAACATATGATTAAAAGGTAAAAAAGTATACAGTAATGGAATTTCATACATTTTCCTAGCCGCTAAAACTGTACAATAATGAATTTTAACTTTTTAAATTTGCGCTTGTCAGTGACGAGGAACTTCACGTACTATTTTTGCTACAGTAAGGCGCACATTTCCGAGCATATTGGAGGAAAATAAATTATCATTTGCCAAGCTTATGCTATAAGTTGAGTGTGTGAAGTGACTATTTGATTTTTTTTAGGAATACAATATTAGCCAAAGTCAAACGTTTGCTTAATGAACGATTATCTTAATAAAACTTGACAAAGTAAAGTGATGCCAAATGATCATTTGATCAAATGAATAAAATGCGAAACGTTTGGGGAGTGAAACTACTGCAATAAGTTTTTTGGGCAGTAAAAATTGGCGAAATAGTAGATTGTTAACCAAGGGTTGAAATGGGTGGCTTTCATCCGAGTTAAACACTCTACTTTTCATTTCGAATAATAGGAATATAAACAACACACGAATACAACATCAAATAAAATATTACTAAAAATTAATTTATTACTTTTTTAAATAGCTTTAATAACTTCAATTGACTTAAATTACAACATCAAAATCAAATTCAATTTTTTTATTACTGGTTAAATGTTAGTAATACAGGTGTTCAATAAATAATATCGTTCAACATAACCTGCCTCATTGACGTACAATATTCCTAAATAAACTAGATTATATTTGAAAAATTACATGCAATCCGAATAATTACTTAATTAATGCTTAAAATTATATATATACGTTGAAGATCATAACAATTATATAAAATACATTAAAACCACATAGAAAGACAAAAATTCAAAGTTTGATGTCAATATTATCATTCAAAAAAAAAATTCGTGTCATACTCGTATTAGGTCTTTCTGATTAACAGTTTCAGTAATTGCCGGCACGTATTGGCTTTAGGTTGTCCGGTAAGTGATTACACATTTTTTAGATAACGTTACCGTAATAAGTAACAATAAAAATCAAAAAAACAATTCAGTTTAACGACGTGTGGCTGTTTAGGTTTCTGCCATTCGTCATTGGTTTTTTTTATTACTTTTCAGCCCTAGGGGTGACATGCCTCACTTTCAACCCGCTATTCAGATAAACAATGACCTACTTTCAGAGTATGAGGGATGAAAAATATTTTGCCCGAACGGCAGTACACTTAAACTACTAAGTGATTGTCAATAAACTTTATTTCCCCAAAGATATGCGAAAGGATAAATATATTCTATTAGGCATTCATTAACCATGAGATGATTCACTCAGTCTAGTAGTAGTGATTTAAAATAAATTTAATTTGCAATATATTATAATTGTGCTCGTATTACAATATTTTGGATGGTGAGTCATTTGCCTCCTAGTAGGTATTACGCAATGCCCATTACTAGTTTGTGTTAATAGCCTCGGGCAATAATATACTGTGACTCATCTATAACAACACACGTGGCACTACAAAAACCTTCCTATATGTTTATAAGGTAATATATTTCGTAAATATAAGAGGCAAAAAACGGTAATCAAAGTTAGTCACATGAAACACGGTTATCTGCCGGGTTCAGTCTACAGAAGGGTCATACACGGTCAGAAAAACAAAAGTCGTGATTCCTGTGGGTAATAGTTAAGGGCTTACTTGCTTAATTAATATGTGTTTATCGCATAGAATTATAGAAGAGGAGACGCCGTTTATGGAGATAAAGAGTGCAACCAAAAATTTGGCTTTAAAGCCCTTAACTTTTGCACTATCCACAGGAAAGACGCGAATCTAAATCTCTGTGTGACCCAGAAAGTGTTTTGGCTATTTAGATTTACAGGTCCCTAATTCTGTAATTACCGGGAAATTTATAAAAAAATATCAAACTTGCTGGTTCCATATGAATTAATAACTTGAAATGAAAGGTAACCTTAAGCTACGTCTCAGAGCATATTTGTTCGATCTTTCACAGCGGGATATCTTGCCAACTGAACGCTTTTGATTTCTTTTAACTTTATTTTTATATGTGGACTAGCTTTTGCCCGCGGCTTCGCCCGCGTACTAAAAGTAATTTTAACCGACTACAAAAAAGGTGCATCTCAGTTTGACCCGTATGTTCCAATTTAATTGCAATTTCGCACAAATACTTTCAAGAACGTTCATGTCCACAATGTTAAATTTGAAAATCGATGCCATTTTGGTAATTAACGTCCCAAAAAACCATAAAAACGACACCCTTATTGATATTTAGACACAACCCCATCGCACCCCAACAGGGGATATGGTATTTCACGTCCGCCACGTTGGATTTTAAAATCGTTGTTGTTGTTTTCGTAATCAGCGACCAGCAACCCATTAAACCATAGAAACAATACCCATGTTGATTTTCAGACATTGTCACATTTCCCCCTTTTAGGGGTTGAATTCCCAAAAAACCTGAAAAACATATTTATTCATTTATTGCAAGGAATACTCCTGTGAAGTTTCGAATGAAATAGTCTTACTTATTTTGTTTCCCGATACAAACTTTGGACCCACATATCACCCGCTTAGGGGGAGAATATTGAAAAATCCTTTCTTAGTGCACTCCAAGACCTCATAAGGAACTTACGTGCCAAATTTGGAATCTCTAGATCTAGCGGTTTGGGCTGTGCGGTGATGTCAGTCAGTCAGTCAGCCAGTTTCTTCTTTTATATATTTAGATCGTTTATATTTTTATATCGATCATTTATATATCGATCATTTATATATCGAACATAGACTATACATATCGAATCTACATATCGACTCTATATATCAACTCTACATATCGACTATACATATTGACTCTTCATATCGACTCTACATATCGACTCTACATATCGACTCTACATATCGACTCTACATATCGACTCTATATATCGACTCTACATATCGACTCTACATACCGACTACATATCTGGACCCCCATATAAAATTTCACCCCCTCTTTTAAGAGGTTGGGTGCAGATTTCCAAAAAAAAATGATGCACGATTTTTTTGTTAGTCACAAATAGTCCGCATACCAATTTTTAGCTTTCTACCTTGAAAATTGCGGATAGCTCCATACAAACTTTCACCCCCCATTTTAGGGAAGTGGGGGGTTAGAGAGACAAAAAGTAGCCTATGTCACTCATCATCCCTTCAACTATCCCCACTTAAAAAATCACCTCAATTCGTCGCCCCGTTTTGCCGTGAAAGACGGACAAACAAACAAACAAACACACACATACACTTTCCCATTCCGCCTATAATATTAAGTATGGATATGGATAATATGGATGTGGAGCCATATTTATATTTTCATTGCATTAGGAAGCCAAGTAAAATGTAGTTTTAAAGTTTAGTGGCAAATCGACCATAGACTATCAATGGCGAAGCATAGCGGATACCATGTGTAAATATACAAAGATTGATGTTATTCCAGCACGCCGTTTTAAAATGAGAGCCAAACTACGTTTGTATGGGGGGCCGACTTGTGACGAGCTTCCCGGGGACTTTTAAAGTGTAGATTATTGGTGGCATCATGTTATGTCCATCCTGAAGATCCGTTCTACATATATACTACTGCCGCCTGGCTTGTATGTATGTCCTTATCTATGGACATTTTCAATAAATTGTGTACCTAATTGGCGTGAGTCGTTACACAAAAATTAACTCAGTGTCAGTTTTGTGATGACAATTAAAAGGAAAGACCACTTGTAATTTTTCAATACAAAATGTCTCGACTGTTTCCTCCGAGGTTTTTGACCGTACGTATGTTATTTGAAATAAGATCGATATCATCAATATCTGTGTCGGTATATAATTACATATAGTCCGCAAACATACGCCTATTACATAATTATGTTATCAATAAGTGCAAAAATCAAAACAGCCCGACATTTAACATTTCCTTTTTATTCATTTCCTGAAATTGATAAAGTTTCGGGAGACTAATAAACAGTCGAAAATGAAACCAACATTCTTACGATTTTTAGGGTTCCGATACCTCAAACGGAAAAAACGGAACCCTTATAGGATCACTCGGTTGTCTGTCTGTCCGTCTGTGACAGCCGATTTGCTCCGAAACTACTGGACCGATTGAGTTGAAATTTGGTACACATATGTAAATTGGTGACCCAAAGATAAACGCGTGAAGTAAATTAATGAATTCTGAACAAGGGGGCCACTTTTGGGGAGTAAACTGGAAAATTAAAAAAGAAGTTTCGCAAACTGTATTGTGTGACATATCAAATGAAATGTTGTAAGCATGTCAGATATATATTTTTTATAATTTTAGCAAAAACAGATTCAAAGTAATTTTCATTAAGTACATGTCGATGTAAATAAAATACTCTAGATGTAGGAAATCAAGTAAACTGGGATTTGATATAGGTGCTTAATACACTATAACCACCTATCCCAATCCGCTGATCTGGCCGAGGTGTAAGTGCAGTAAATAAACCGATAGGCCCACTAGGCAGGTGCCTGCTAGATAATGAAATTGCAATTGATAAGCGGCTCACTGCAGTTTCACTTTATATGCTCCAGTACGAGACTGAGACCCGTTCTACTTGTAATGTATCCACAAGGCTTTCTTGTATCATAATCGCCTCTAATGTTACCATAATACAATTTACACAAGATCCTAAGTGTTATGAAAATAAAAGCTCTCACTACAACCACGCCGTCTTGCTTCTGGGTTTTCTTACAATAAATACTGTGGTATTATCTGGGCGAAAGTTGTTTTCCCTGGAATTTGTATTTTCGTAAAAGTGCGGCCAAGATAGGTACATTGTTTTGCCACCTTCTGAAAAATGCATCCACTTTTTTAGGAGATAATCTTACACAAATTGAACTGACCCCATAGTAAGCTCCGCAAGGCTTAATTGTGCTATTAAAAACATAGAAAATATCTAAGACTCGGGAACAAATATTTATATTTATGCTCATCACATAAATATTTGCCCTTTCCGGGATTGGAGTTCCAGAACCCTCAGCTTTGTAGGCAGCGTCACTACCCACAATAAATTATTATTATAGGTTAAATCGGTCGTCAAAATTAATCGCGATGAAATTCCTTGACGGATAGAGTCAATTCGTTCCTGAAATTAAATCAAGCTATAAAGCCGAATGCAACGAAACAACCGGAAACCGTCCTTGGTAGTCTTTACTTTGTGAAAATTGGTAAAATTGGTAGGCTACTAAATGCGGACGTAATAAATATTTTTGAAGAAAAGACTATGCCATTCTCCTCTTCTATTAAGAACTCGGTTAACTGGGTACCAACTAGTCCACTGGGTTCTTTTGATAATGATGCACCCAAAAGATTATTTACACCGGTACGATCATATTTCATGGGCGTCTTAAAATAATTTTTCAAATCAACATTGCTCTCGCTGGTTTACTTTTGCAGCAACTAGATTATGATAATTTCAGTTACAGTTCGAGTGGTACGAGTAAGTTATTGTAAAAATCTGCAGGTTCTGTATTGCTTTTCAACTAACATTGAATCCTGTGTGTCCCTTACTTATTTTCGTACATAGAATAAAATTATCAAGTAAGTAATAACTGACTCAATGATTTCATTAGCAATTAGTAGAATAGATAAGACCAGATCGTATAGGTAATAAACGTAGACCCGGCAATCACCTATACGATCTGGACATTCATATAAACATAAACCATTGAGATCATTGAGAGAATAAGGGCTTCAAGCCAACTCGTGGCCAGATACAAATATGCATTTTTATATTTGCACAAATGTTTTATCTAACTGCCATATCTTATCAATATTTCTGCAATGTGTTTACCTACTAAAAGAAGATAAACTCGAAAACATAGTATTTTGCGAACCCCACCTTTGTTTGGTGACCTATATTCGTTTAAGACTTAAAGTTATGTTTGACTAGTCGGAGTAATTTATATTGAATTCGGATCAAAATTAGTTTAATAGCGTTCCGTATATACCAGGAGCCGTAGCATGGTTGGCCTTGTCACGCGATAGGTGATAGGATAGAGCGTGCGTCACTGGCTGACACCGATCGATAGAACGAGTCGATGCTCTTATCTTGTCACTTGTCGCGTGATAAGGCCAACCATGCTACGGCTCCAGATCTAGAAAATTATGGTCAGGAGCCGCAGCATGGTTGGCCCTGTCACGCGATAGGTGATAGGATAGAGCGTGCGTCACTGGCTGACACCGTTCGATAGAACCAGACGACGCTCTTATCTTGTCACTTGTCGCGTGATAAGACCAACCATGCTACGGCTCCTGGACTGCAATGAAGAAGCTTTTGACAAAAAAGTGAAACTGAGCCTGAGCTAAGTGACCCTGTGTTCTTTGCTGCTTGTCTTGCATTGCCTGTGGCAAGAAATCAAGACATATCTTGATTCTAGTTTCGATCTAAAGCATACATCATTTAGAGAAAACACAAACAATTGAAACATATGAATATCTATCATACTGAAATACATCAATAATAATGAAACACTGTGTAAAGTATAAAGATGTTTGCAATAAGGTATGATGTCACGATAAAGGGCCCGCTATTTGTTAAAGAAGGTAAATGATTGAGAATATGAAGCTATAGTTGGGTTTAAATGGCGAAATTAATATAAGAAATATACCTACCGAAATCTGTATGGAGGAATAACATGCCCGTATATATCACCGATACAAGCATTATAATGTATAGCAGTCACAATTTGTGAATGCAATTTGCTGTCGGACTTATCAACCACGCGAGTGTGACGATACTTTATAAGATTACAAACATATACAACACGTATATACCTAAAATACTTAACGTTAGTTGATACTGATAATCAAGTTACCGGAAAATCTTCAATTGCGAGGGCCCTAAGATGGATGGATTGATAGATGGATGGATGGATGGATGTTTTCATAAAATAGACACCTAAACTAAACATGAACCTTGAAAATGGATTTCTATGGCCGTTTACTTAGAACTTAGAAGTTTCTGCTTAGCGTTGTCCCGGCTTTTGCTGGGGTCCTGCTTCCCACTTCCTTTTCTTTCCTTTGCACGATCCTGGGCATCCTATTTCATGTCTTTCACGTCTATGGCTCTAACTATAAAAGGAAAATAAATTTGGTAGCTTACTTTTTTATTAATATTGCTGACTATATTTTTTTACCGATTAACCTATTTTATATGATCTAATTAATCAGTTACCCAAAGCAATCAGCGACAAACTCACAAAATTATAATATCCCACTGGAGCACTATTCTACTTTAAAAGACCTGCACGGCTATCACAAGACGGCGCGCGAGCTCTCTCGATTTTTCTCGCACTATACCTCTCTTTCTAAGTTTTCTAATAAGAGAGAGACGGCTAGTGCGAGAAAAATCGAGAGAGCTCGCGCGCCGTCTTGTGATAGCCGTGCTGGATGTCCATATTGTCCATAGGATATCGCTTTTTAGTGTATTCGGGCCAGTATTCCGTCTGAGATATTTGACAGAAGGGGCATGTAAATAAGAATGACAGAAACATCTAAATGGGGATATACCTATGTATACCTTTCAGTCAAATATCGAAGATGGAATACGGTCTCAGACACGTCCTGAAAGACAGACACGAAAGTGGGGTTCTCCCCGTGCATGACATGTCGGGGACACGATGTGAATTCGGTCCTCTTACATCAGAACAGCGCAGGTACAGTAAGGGAAATGTATTCACGTACCTTTTTATGCCTTTTTGTCATACTAAGAAGAGCGAAAAAGATACTTACTCTTAATTGGTATTGATATCCGGAATAGTTATGATTAGGTACTTACCTAATCACAGCTATTCCGTATATCACCTCCACGTTGGTAGCATGAAGGTTAAATATATGCGAAAAATCTGTGCTTGTGTAATTTGTGAGTAAATGTAACGGATATTATCTTCGTAACTTACAATAATCACTTTACTTTATCGGGGCACAGCAATACCTATTTGATTTTTATCATTATCTACCAAATCATGACAGCCGCACTGATGGTGTAGTAGTTTCTGAAGTACGAAGTTAAATTCCTGTTTTTCATGATTTCATAAGTAAGTACTTAAAGTTAGGTACAGGATCATTTAGGAGTTAGTAAGTATTTATTTATTAGGTGTACTTGAGGTATACGATTATATTTATAAGTAGGTATGGTTCGTTATATTTTCGCACCCGAAATACAAACCTAATAGAAGTTACCGTACTAATAATAGTACATTATAATTAGATAGGTCTGCTCATCATAAAGCTACCGTAAAGTGGGATTAATTAACAGTCGTCGTAGGGACCATAGTCACCAGCTGTGTTAATGGTTTCGAAAAAAAATTAATAGTAAGTATTATAAATATTATAATACTCCGCATATTATAATACATAAGTACACTTATGAGTATGCCTCCTGCCTGCGAGACTATCGAGATCCAAGGCTTTAACTTGACAAAACTATTTTAAGCCTTATATGGAATACGAAAGAGTTTTGTTTGCATCGTTGGTTTGTTACTATTAGCATTTCACTATCGATAATTCTATCTCTGTCTGATGTTGGAGGCGTGATTCGCCATTTTGAGTGGAATGACGCAGCGTAACTGTGAAATATATACCTGTCCTATTCATGCTTGTAGGCAACCTTTGACCTAAAGAATCGATTTAAGTGAATGCGGCCGACGCCGTTTGTGAGTCGATTAATTAGCCAAAGTAGCGAGACTGAATAGCTAATCGCGATCTACCATTCAGATTGCGTTGTGTCCGATGATTTTCACGATCTCCCCAATTTATGACACTATTCGTTTAGAGGCTAGTTTGTTTTAACCGTCTCGACCATTTACTGGCATAATGGTAAAATGCATTGTATACATTTATCTACTTTACTGATGTATGTATTTCAGAATTTACACTTGCTCACTATTTATTAAGTCATAATTTTTACGACATACCTACTTTTTGGTACTTAGTACTCTACCAGTAGAATAAACATTTTATTTTTACTTATTTTAAACTTTATTAATTGTCTCAATTTATTTTCTATGCTGCCCTGTTAAGCCAAACTCACGTATCTTGAGATACAGCAGTTTGAGTTAACCGGGTTAAATCGATTTTAAATAGTGTCATATATACCTATATATTACGCTGAGGTATTAATAATTTTTCCCATAATAGGGAATATGCATGGGACTTCAATTTTGAATAAATTGCACTGAATCGATGCGGATATACGTAGAAAAATCATACAACAGAAATATATATTTAAAAAAAACTATTGTATTGTATCTCACGTTAGTATCACTCAATTTTTTTAAATAAATTTTCGATAAAATTAAATAACAGTAAGACAGAATATTGAATTAGAAATGATATTTTGTATGACAAGTATAGACTGGAACGCAAATTTTAAGGAGGTATTTGGAAATGAATGACTAACTCCATACTATAAACGCGTCCAGAATATGGATTGTGACGTCATAGTCTATGCCCCTTTAATATAGAGCGTTATCGGTGGGTGCCGGCGCGTGCAGATTTCAAATGCCTATAACATCAGAAAAAAAATCGTAAGAATGTTTTAATGCTACCGTTGATATTCCGCTGGATTTTCGCAATAAAAAATAAAGATGCATATTCCCTATTCTCGTAAAGAACTTGCCAACTTAACAAGCTCGTTACGTTTGTGTTTTGCCAATTTGCTGTATCTTTCGATACGTGAGTTCAGCGCAACCGTGCAAATACCTGTAGCACTAGTCTGAGTTTACAGTGAGTCGAGTGTACGCTAGCGAGTATCGAGGAAAGTACAAGATTTGTATGAAAACTCTATACACCGCGCCTGGCGTTATGAATTTATGAGTTATGGCAAGTTTTCTGTATATAACTCAAAATCGTTATTCTCGAAATGGCCATTTCAAAGATACGTGAGATTGGCTTAACAGGGCAGCGCTAATGGAATGCTGGAATAACATGAAACATTGTATATATATACAATGAGATCCGCCATATCTAGGTCGGAAACATGTTTCTATTGCTAGAAATTATAGTACAAAAAATAGAGCAAAGAGCAAAATAAGTTTCTCATTCTAAATTAATCACTCTATATATGTTATTTTCCAGCTCGCTGTTTTAAAATGAGAGCCAAAGTTACGTTTGTACGGGGAACCGACTTGTGTCGAGCTTCCTGGGGACTCATAGCTTGTTTAATCGAGTAACAATCCATTTGCCGAGAGTAAAAAAAAAGGTACAAGCCGGTTAATTTAAGAATGTTCATACAAATCGGGATATAACCATAAAACACGAGTGTCGTAATGTTTTACGCGTGTTTAATTCCCAGCCTAAAAGCGATGTAAATTAGGATGCACGTTACGAGCACATGTATGAAATAGTACCTATATTGTGTTACAATTATGTAACAATCTTACCGTACGTGTCGCCTACAATGTTTTTCATCACATTTTTTACTAAATGATTACAAATCGTAATAAAAACTACAAAATGTCAGTCGTCCATTTTGTTGAATTCGACGTGAGGCGCTTAGAGCAAAGACCCTTCCTTCGGCATACAGCCACAATTTAAATTTACAGTTAAATATATTTTACACGGACACTAAATTGCTACATTTAAGTTTTTAAATCTTTAAATCATTCTGTAAACATATTTAATTTGTTTTACGTTTATATTTATTTATAAATACGTTTTAAAATATCGTGTTTGTGTTAAAACCTCCTTGGTTTATAACTGACGTAAGAGTGACAGATACAATTTAGGAAAAAAACCATGACGCTCATGGGCGTAATAAAGCCTATTGTAGCTCTGTATGCCTGCGCGTTATGAAGACCTTTACGAGCAAGTGTGATGAAAAAAATATTTCGTAGCGTTAACAACATCAACGACATGAACTTCAGAATTTTCTTTACATTTATTTACACATTTCTAAACTTAGGAGTGGGCGCCAATATCCATGAATGTACTCGTAGTTACTTGTGGATTTTGTACCACTAAGGTCACTTCCACATTTTTCGGTGCGTGCTCGGCAAGGCATCAGTAAGCGGTCAGTTTTCTTTCAGTGGCAACTGTCAGTCAAGTATGTGCAGATTCTTTAGTTGCGAGAACTAAAGAATAATAATTTGAAACGGGGCGGTACGATTACGGTACTGAAGTGTACCGCACCGCGTCGGCGGTATATAATATATAATATAACACTGCTGCGCAAATGTAATACTGACAGTATATTACCAAATGTAAGGAAACCTGGGTGGCATCAGTATGCTTTCGGTTAAGTATAAAATACCGCATACCGGTAGCGCCCCGCCTAATGCGGAAAAGGTATTACTTCCGTAATTTTCAACGGATGTTGAAATTTTGCTCTGTGTAGTATAACTCCCTAAGGCCTTTGCCATTCTGGGATGCATTCTGCGGTCTGCGGTCAGGTCAAATTGAATTTGTTCATACATAATGCGGGCTTGACCTGACCGCAGACCGCAAAACGCATCCAGTGTGGCAAAGGCATAAAAGTTTTTAACTCTTTTACTTAACCGTTTTTTTTATTATGTAGATTACCAATACCAAACCAAAATTTTTTTTCTTTTCATTTTGAAAAATCCTCTTTACTTTAATAATAGTGCCTGGGTGCCCGAGCTTAGCTTGGGTGAAACTACAAAAAAAGGGATGATTTTGTAACTCTTTTGAATTGTTATGGCTTTAGGTTGTCGTTGAATGTACAATACAATACAATACAAATACTCTTGTACCCACATTTAGGAGAAATAATTCAGAATCGAGCATTGACAATATGATAAAAAATATTTCTGATGAAGCTATTATTCATTATAGAATTGATCATAACAATTTAGCTGATGGGCACGCAGGGATTTTCGGTGACTTCTACTTAAAACAGATTGATAAGAAAGAATTGCCTAAATACATATTTACAGAACAAAGGATCTTTAACAAAACTAATAATACAACATTTAGAAACTTCCTTAAATCAGTGAACTGGTATAGGCTAGGGTTAAATAAGTTATTAGACAAATTTAACGAAATTTTCCAGCAAAGTTTCAAAAAAAAGAAAAAGAAACTATTGCTAAATAAACGAGAAACACTAAATTGGGTTACCAAAGGAATTAAAGAATCAAGTAAAATGAAAAGATTTTTGAACTCTATTAGTAAATCTGAATGTGATAACAGCATCTTATGTTATCGAGACAAGTACATTAGACTTTATAGAAAAGTTATGAGACAAGCCAGGAGACTTGCCGTTCAAGCCGAAGTAGACAGGTCCAATGATTCTGTGAAATGTATTTGGAAACTGGTCAATAAATGTAGAAATAAAGTTAAGAAGAACAATCAAAAATCAATACAACTAACTGTAAACAACTCGTCTTTGACAGTGATATTTTACGTTTCGTTGAGGTTGTCAGGTTTCTAGGGGTCTATATTGATTCATTTTTAAATTGGAAACAGGAATTAGATCAAATCGAAAATACTATTAGTTCTGCCTGCTACGCTCTGAGAAGTCTGAGAGATATCATCGGGCTATACCATCTGAAAACAGTATATTATGCCTTAGTTGACTCAAAACTTAGATACAGTATAAAATTCTGGGGCGCAACTTATAATATAAAAAGGGCTTTCATAATTCAAAAGCGAGCGATCAGGATAATGGTGCGTATACCTCAATGGGTTTCGTGTAGGGAATTTTTCACCAAATTAGAAATTCTAACTGTGCCTAGTCTTTATATTATGAAACTTTGTACGGATTTAGTAAAGTCTCTGGCAAGAAGTGAATCAGAAGAGGCACGGGTGGCAAGACTGGCGACGAGGACGAAAAACCTAAACCGCCCCTTTATTCCAAAGCTCAACGTGACACAATACTGTGCTCGTTACCAGGCTATAAAAGTTTTTACTAAGCTATCAATTGAATTGAAATCTATTTCCAACCCACATATTTTAAAAAATAAATTAAGGTCATATTTGCTAACTAAATGTTTTTATTCCGTTGAAGAGTTTTTTCTGTGCAATAATGAATGAATTTAATGTGACATATGTATCGTAAAATTAATTATTAATTGTTATTTCTATTAGTTATTCCCTTTTATACAGACTGACATGTAATCAAATATTTCTTTAATTGTAATTTATATTTTTTATTTTTTATTGTTTCATTTTTAATATATCTTTTTTTTGCTTCTATTTGTATTTTTTGCTGGTATGAAAAAAAAATTGCTGACATGTCCTGATCCTTATTTAATTATATATATTTTAAGCATGATGTAATTAGTTTTATTAGTTTTAAGATTTTCTGGCACAATGTTATATTATTATAGAAATAAATGAAATGAATGAATGAATGAATGACTACGGAAAAAACGAATTTTCCCAGACATGAGACCTAGCTATATCGATTTCTCGCCCCCGTAAACACCTGTATTCCAAATTTCATCGGAATCGTTAGGTAGAGCCGTTTCCGATAACATGATTGCAAATATATATATATATATATATATATACATATATATTGACGAGACGTAATAATTGATGTTTTTTATGATATTCTTCAATGTTAATAATATTAGCAGTAAGGCACCCCATAATTCTCTTAAAAAGCAAAATCAGTCAAAATTATTATGGAACAGTTACTTTCTCAAGATTTTAAGGTACATGACACACATTCGACAATGTATAAATTTTGCCATATAAAAAACTGGACAAGTGCGAGTCGAACTCGCCCATCGAGGGTTCTGTGCAAAATGACAAAATTTGCTGCCAGCTCCTGGCTATAGTTAAAGACATGTATGACTCAAAGTAAGTCATAAATATAATCTAGTTTCTACTAAAAATAGTAAGGTTGCCATAAATATGTGTTTTCTTTCATTGTCAGATTTGTTTAAAATTTGATTTTGGGCAAAGTTCCTCCTGGTGCAAAGTAGGCGTATTGAACGGTACAGTCAGCATCAAAAGTAACTACGCAATCGAAGACGTCAAAAGCTCTTATTCCCTTTTAATAAAGACTTTTGACGTCTCCGTTTGCGTAGCTACTTTTGATGCTGACTGTACTAAGTCAAGCTTATTAAATTCACCGGATGTACTTAGTGTTATGATGTATTCAATGATTAAAACTCAAATTTCACTTCGCACGTTACTTGTTACACAGTAGATTACACAAATGACAGTTGTAAATGCATTTCTTATATAGGTACCCTCCGGGCTACAGCAGTCTATAAAAACGGACAAGTGCGAGTCGGACTCGCCTACCGACGGTTCCGTACAAAATAACAAATGTGTAGTTTTCAGATTTTTTCCTGGCCCCGTAGCATGGTTGGCCTTGTCACGCGATAGGTGATAGGATAGAGCGTGCGTCACTGGCTGACACCGTTCGATAGAACGAGACGACGCTCTTATCTTGTCACTTGTCGCGTGATAAGGCCAACCATGCTACGGCTACTGTAATTGTAGTATAAGACGATAATATATTAATTGCCAAATTGCATAGTTCTAGGTGAACGAAAAGTACCCTATAAATTTTGATTCCCTTGAGAGTGTCGAAATATAATTTTTTTGCGGCATAAACGGCCGCATCTTTTTTACGTTAACTTAGAAGTTTGATTTTTTCACAGCTTCAAGGGACTCTAGACTTGGGTATATAGTTTCTGATTTCCAAAGTGTTATGGAGTGTCTGTTTGACGGTAAGTCACAACAGACAGTACCAACTATGACTAATGCCAAGAGCTATGAAAGGCTAACAACTTGTATGATATTATTGTCTTAACAATATCTATACTTGTAGGTATATCTTTAACGATAGGTCAATCATTATTTATCACGGGAACTTAGCGATTGTTTGTTGGATCATCCAAATATTCTTATTTTAGTGTGGTTGCGATATCTGCCAACCCATTTAATTAAAATCGATATATCCAGGCTGCGAAAGTCTTAAAAAATCTAAGTTGAATTGTAGACTTTTCAGGTACTAGGTATTTAAGGTACCTACGACAACAATATACACGCCAGTATACGACTACGTAGTAGTTACTTATCATCACAGTCACTTCGTAACTCCAAGGCTTTGAAACGATCTCAATTCGATTTAAATCGAAATAATGACTGTCGTATAAGTAGAACATGGATTTCATTTTACGACCCATAACACGCCTGCGGGAAATTAACCTCAACCGTTCTTGAATGGGCATACTTGTGCCACAGAATTCAAGCCGGCAATACTAACCGTAGTTTCGTTCTATGTACAATTTTCATTAAAACATAGGTACTAATATTTTTAAGTGCAGCCAAAAATACCAGGTAACTCGTATAGGTGCTCAATGACAGCTTAAAGGTTTACATTCTGCTGTAATATTTATAAATAGTTCGTTGTATATTCTGGATAACCTAACAAGAAGAAAATATTACCCATTGTCGATTCGACGAACATTGACTATTATCTTTCCGATGACAAATGAGCTCAAAACTCTGTGCACATAGCATTGAGCAACTCCGAAGTCAGATCATAAGGCACTTTGGTCTTACTTGTCGTACATTACCGTGGCCACAAGCCTTTTAAAGTCATTAAACGGCAGTCACTCCGCAGTGTATGTTGACTTTTGATCTACTCCATCAAGCTTATTCGTCGATGTATAGGGGTAAGCCGATTTAGATCGGAACAGATAGAAGGCGCGTGATGCTAATTCTAAATTTAAATTTGTGTTCGTTGAGGTACCTACACTGCACACAATCAGAATTCCATAAGAATGGAATCTCTACGCTGACAATGTGCCTTGTCATGTGACAGGTGACGTATGAGCGGTTATCAAAACACCAAGCTGACGGGCAGATTAGTCGAGGTCTATTTTTGAAACTTTGGATTGACTTGTTCGTGTAGCAACATTGATTTAGTCTAAGTAACTAGATACACAATCAGCCGAAAAAAATGGCCGTCTAAAAGGACCGCCCGATCGACTCGAGCGGCTCTTTTGCGTTTAGTCTGGTTTCGACCATGAGACTTGACGGTTGTCAAAAATTACTAAAATCTTCGATTAAAAAATGCGTTAATAGCAATAGATTTTATTTTTAAAGGATATGATATATTTCTTTAACTAAGTTATATCGATAACGTAAGGATTTTTTTATAAATTCATTGTTATTTCATGGTTTTGAAAAATACATTTTGTTAGTATCACGGAACAAAAACCTAAGGAGTCAGTATTAGATTAAATTTTTTTATGGAATCGTAGTTACGTAAATCGTAGTTTTCAATTTAGGATTCCCAAGAAATCCTCAGCAACATGCAAAGTAGGCCACAGTTATAGCACGAGATAGAAGACGTCGACGACGAAGAGTAGTGACCACTTTGTCCTGTGTTTATTTTCCAAGTTTATACAAATCCTGTAAAAATAAATGTTTAATTGATTCGATTAATGTAAGTCATAATTATGTGTAGCAACAGAACTAGTAGATACCTCAAATACGTAGGTATTACACTCTAAAATTATCTACAATGATCTATACTAGACCCCTAGTTTTTATTCCCTTTAAAGCCTCTCACAGACTGGCGAGGCCTGGCCGCGGCGGTCAATATTAAACTTGGCATTAGCTGTCAAATTTACTATTGACCGCCACCGCAGGCCACGCCAGTGTGATTCAGGTCTTAACTTAGAGATTAACGGGCTCTATCAGCTGCACTGGTACGTAATGCCCACCGAACAATGTTTTGTAAATATATATAAATAAATTTGAAAGTGTTATGTGTACAAATACTCTTTATTGCACACCTCACACAAACAAAGCAGTGTGTAGTGACGTTTGCTTGTAAAATAAATAAACCTGACTTATTTGTGCTCTTGGTTTTTCTGTTTAAATAAATACAATATTATTAAAATAATGTTATAACGCGACTCCATTCATTCGTTATTTAGTTTTGACGTGAGCAGTTAAGTCACATTATGATAAAATCTCAATAAACTAAAAAGTTTTTAATCTGTTGATGTCGTATGGCGCTTAAAGTCTAAAAAACTAAGTTCTCTTATGTATGAAAAATATACCTTGATGCAGGTTATAATTATAACTAAACGCTATAAGCAACTACTGCAATATAGCTTGGCATTTACTTTAAGTATACGTTTATGAATTAAATGTAGGCAGGTACACTATAAGCATATCATATTATTCCTGGCGGTGTGAAAGGTGAACTAGGTACCAGAACAGCCTGAAGGAACAAATAAATATAGGTATTATCTCCACTTATAATAAATCTCTAAATTCAAAAAAGGATTAGCCAGTATCATTTTATACATTGTTCTGTCACGAATGATCTCAGTTTCCCATGAACGGAAAAACATGAAGTATTTTTTATAGGTACATTATTATTCTGGCTTCCGCTTAGGATAGTTTTTACGCGACTTCGACAGTTAATTAATTTTCCGAAATATTTGACCTCTTTAAATTTTTCATTTCTTTTTCTAATATAATATCAAAATGGCAGAATTGCTTTGTTTTTTAACTATTATTAATTTATAACCGGACTACGATAGATATTCACGAAACGTATACCAAAAGAACAAGAATAAAAATAAATATATTCTAATATGAAAACTTATATGCGCAAATTTCGTATTCAGACGTAATTTCAATAAATGTATCAACAAATTTGAACAATATGAGTAACACGAATTTGTTTTTTAGGGTTCCGTACCTCAAAAAGAAAAAACGGAACCCTTATATAGGATCACTCGTGCGTCCGTCTGTCCGTCTGTCACAGCCGATTTGCTCCGAAACTACTGAACCCATTGAGTTGAAATTTGGTACACATATGTAAATTGGTGACCCAAAGATGGACGCGTAAAGTACATTAATGAATTCTGAACATGGCCCCCTTGTTCAGAATTCATTAATTGGTTTAATATATTATTCAATAATAATTCAATTAATTTTGGGGGGTAAACTGGAAATTAAAAAAAAAAAGTTTCGTAAACTGTATTGTGTGACATATCAAATGAAAGGGGTGCTTGTAAGCATCTCAGATAAATTCATTACATCAGTCATTTTATAAGGTTATTCAACAATATATATATATATATAAAAATTCTGATAAAAACTGGCCAAGTCAAATCTAACCTACTTTAAGATCTCACATTTTTAAATAACAGCAATTGTTATAGGTATCCAATAAAGCAAAGAAATAGAGTTTAATACTTGTAAATAATGTTATTTTGTTCCTATAAATACATATTTGGATTTTGCATAACTTGGCACTCATTTAGATCTCCATTATTTTTGCGGCGAAGCCCACAGCCAAGCATAATTTTTGTATTGAACTTTGCTCTCCTTTTTTACATTTATGTTTTTGGTGGGATATCATTACTTTTTGTAAAGAAAACTAGGTTCTGTGTATAATTATGTGGTGCCGCGCGCCGCCGACGGCACACTGTTGGCCGGTTGTTTAGCGCGTATTACAAGTTTTTTGTATGGGGACACCACTTATTTTTTGACTTAACTTTATTTTTATATTTCTGTTATGTAGCAAATATAATAATACACATATTGGGATAGTTTCAAATATCTACTTGTAACGGTCCCAACGCTACAATTTAAAAAAAAAATTGTTTGGGGACCACCCTCTATTTTTTAACTTTTTTTTATATTTAATTTTTTTTCTGCGCTTACGCACAATTACCGAGCTGGATTCCAAATTTCATCCTTCTAGGTCATTTGGATGTAGGTTAGGTTTAGGTACTATATGTCAGTCAATACTAAAATTTACGACTTTTTGACCGTCATATTCTAGCCAAGTGCTCACGTTCAAAGGCCTAGTAATTTGTCACAACCACTTGCTATAGTTAGACTGGTTAAAAGTGAATCTCTTTCCAACTATTGCAAGTTGGTGTGACAAATTGCGCCCGTTTGTAGTGTGCCACACTGGAGCAGCCTACGGGGGCGGTCAATAGTAAATTTGACAGCTAATGACAAGTGGGAAGCTTAAGGCCTGGACCACACTGGCGCGGCCTGCGGTGGCAGTCAATAGTAGGTATAGTAAAGACAACAAGTTTACTATTGACCGCCGCGGCCAGGCCACGCTAGTCTGTGAGAGGCTTAATGCCTGCAACACACTGGCGCGGCCTGCGGCCGCGGTCAATAGTATATTTGATAGCTAATGACAAGTTTACTATTGACCGCCGAGGCCAGGCCACAGAAACACCAAGTTGGTGGCGGAGTCAATGTTTGTAAAAAAACTGGTCAAGTGCGAGTCTGATTCGCGCACCGAGGGTTCCGTCTTGCCCCACCCATTAATTTTGGAAAAAGCTTATCTATAAAATCATGTAACTCAGCCATAAGGAAGCCCTTTTCGTTTCAAACAATCCATACTAATATTATAAATGCGAAAGTAAAACTGTCTGTCTGTTACCTTTTCACGCTAAAACCGCTGAACTGATTGAGATGAAATTTGGTGCAGAGATACTTTGAATTCCGGAGAAGGACAAAGGATAGTTTTTATCCCAAAATTATGGGTAGTACCTACATCATAACTATACCTAGATATTTTTCTAGCAGGAACAACATTTGTTTAGTGCTTGCCACAATAAAAATATCGACAATGCTGTTATCGATAAGTACATACTATTTCAACGACAATACGTACATACAACCACAGACATATATTGGCTACCTACCTAGACGCCGCGTGCACCTACACTGTAACCATATACTGAGACACAGATTTGTTTTGGGGGCAAAAATGGGATTGGGGAAAACTACATGTTGTGATATTCTGCGTCGATTTGAAAGACAATTTCGGTGTGTGTGTGTGTGTGTGTGTGTGTTATGGAGTAACTTAGGGGATAATTAATTCAGTGACACGAAGAAAGAAAGTTACGAAAGTATTGCAAATTGTTTTCTGAAGTATTTAAAATATAAATAAATTGATAGTTTTGTTATTATTATCAATTTTTTAACGCACCCTATTACCCTATATATATTTGTATTTATTTACCTCTATGACGTTGAAGTGGTACCTACTTATCGATAACAGGACTGTCGATGTTTTTATTTTGTCAATCACTTACAATAAGTCGTTCGTGCTAGAAAAATATCTAGGTATAATCATAACATTTAGACTAACTTAGTTATATTGGGCTAAAATGATCCCTTTTATCCCCATTATCATTCGCTTGGTGATATAATGTGTTTTCACGCCACTGCTCGGAAATGTGGCAAAAGATGGTCAGAATTCAGGCTTCAAAGCTGGGGATAGCTGGACGTCGCACGAACAGGCCATCTATGACTTCAAACTGGCCAACAATGTTTTTGTTGGACAGTTTGAACAGCAAACGACCAATCACAGGGCCCCGCGCGCGGTCGGCCGGTGTGCGTGCGCCCGTTCCTCCTCCTCCGCGCCGGGCGCGAGGCAAGCGAGCCTGTTTAGTATTATGATCTTCAATTAGATACTTAATTTTGATTTTAAAATATAATTATTTGCAATTTCCTCGCAGTAGGCGTGAAAAGCACTATGTTAAGCCTCGGCCGAAAGGGCAATAGCTGGACTCGTACTTTCGAGGGCCTCCGTTACGCGTCGGCCCTCGAACTAACTCGTCCATCTATTGCTTACTTTCTAGCCTCTTCAACAATGTACTATTGTCATCCTTAGAGATTTAAACGTCTACCTTTTTTAGGGTTCCGAAGTGGACTATGAACCCTTATAGTTTTGCCTTGTCTGTCCGTCCGTCCGCGGATAATCTCAGTAACCGTTAGCACTAGAAAGCTGAAATTTGGTACTAATATGTATATCAATCACGCCGACAAAGAGGTAAAAAAAATGTTTATTTTATTTTATTAGGGTACCTCCCCTATACGTAACGTGGGGAGTGTTTTTTTTTTCATTTCAACCCTAACGTGTGATATATTGTTGGATAGGTATTTAAAAATAAATAGGGGTTTGCTACAATTTTTTTTTGATAATGTTAATATTTTCGGAGATAATCGCTCCAGAGGTAAAAAAAAATGTGTCCGTCTAACTTTTGAACCATAACTTTTAAAAATATGAAAAAAATGTCAAAAGTAGAACTTTATAAAAACTTTCTAGGAAAATTATTTTGATTTTGATAGGTTGAATAGTTTTTGAAAAAATAAAAAAATAAAAATCTGAACTAAGTTT
Organism: Epinotia nisella; assembly: GCA_932294315.1. Taxonomy (NCBI): domain Eukaryota; kingdom Metazoa; phylum Arthropoda; class Insecta; order Lepidoptera; family Tortricidae; genus Epinotia; species Epinotia nisella. The sequence goes on along the minus strand of OW028673.1, from coordinate 14,766,434 downwards.
GTAATTTAACCGTATAAGCAGGTGTTTATTGCACCTGTATTTTTTTATAAATTCACAATGAAATGACGTGCTTTCAAATATAGTAAATAAAAAACGGTGAGAATCGGTTCACGCAATAAAGAATTATCCCATAAAAATCATCTTCCATACTTTAGGCTCGCGCGCAATAGTTTAATTAATTTGCCGATAGATGTCGCTGTACGCGGAACGCTCACATTGTACATGGCGCTGTTAAGTTTTTTTCACCTCACTAGCTCGGAAAGACCTTTTTTATTCTTTAAAAACAGATAGCAAAACTGCATTTTATCCACATGTGTGCAAAGAATATTTGAAATCCGAACGTGTTATTAGTTACTTTTTTAAACATAATCCATACTAATATTATAAATGGGAAAGTGTATGTGTGTGTTTGTTAATTGTTTGTTTGTTTGTTTGTTTGTTTGTATGTTTGTATGTTTGTTTGTTTGTTTGTTTGTTCGTTTGTGTGTCCGTCTTTCACGGCAAAACGGGGCGACGAATTGACGTGATTTTTTAAGTGGAGATAGTTGAAGGGATGAAGAGTGACTTAAGCTACTTTTTATCTCTTTCTAACCTCCTACTACTCCCCCTAAAATGGGGGGTTGAAGTTTGTATGGAGCATTCCGCAATTTTCAAGGTAGAAAGCTAAAAATTGGTATGCGGACTATTTATGACTAACAAAAAAAATCGTGCATCATTTTTTTTGGAAATCTGCACCTAACACCTTAAAAGAGGGGGTGAAGTTTTATATGGGGGTCCAGATATGTAGTCAATATGTAGAATCGATATGTAGAGTCCATATGTAGAGTCGATATGTAGAGTCGATATGTAGAGTCGATATGTAGAGTCGATATGATGAGTCTATATAGTCGATATGTAGAGTCGATATGTAGAGTCCATTTGTAGAGTCGATATGTAGAATCGATATGTAGAGTCGATATATAGAGTCGATATGTAGAGTCCATTTGTAGAGTCGATATGTAGAGTCGATATGTAGAGTCCATTTGTAGAGTCGATATGTAGAGTCGATATGTAGAGTCTATATAGTCGATATGTAGAGTCGATATGTAGAGTCGAAAATAAAGGCTGATTATACATATTTCAGTTGTTTTTCTTATGTAGTATTTTCCTCGGTTTAGTGAGGTGAAAAGATTTGTGTTACACACGGGTGCAAGTTATTTTGACGTCTCGTGTGTTGCAACACTCGCTTTGCTCAGGATTCTATTTTTGAACCACTCGCTACGCTCAGGATTCTATTTTCGAACCACTCGCTTCGCTCGTGGTTCAACCATAGAATCCATTCGCTAGCTCGTGGTTCAACTCTAGAATCCATTCGCTGGCTCGTGTTTCAATTCCACACTCGCGGTTAAAATATAGCTTTGCACCCTTGTATAACAAATAACTATTAACGCTTAAGTGGGGACACTTACTGTGACGGACGAAAAACTACATAACCCTACACTGAGCGTGGCCCGACACGCTCTTGGCCGGTTTTATTCTAAATAAACCATATTCATCGTTGTGACATCATCACTGAAACGAAAGTGTTCTATGTTTCAAGTTCCTTAATACTCATCTCCACTCCTATTCATGATATACCATTCACACCAATGAAATAAATTAATTACCGCAGTTAGTAAAAGGTGGCCGCAGATGGCTCGTGGCTCCGGCAGGTTATCCAAATGCACGAGCTTAAATACCTAATCGATATTAAAGGGTCTCGTAAAAGACCACACAGGTTTTTTGCGCACACGGTGTAATAAGTGAAATTATCTGGGCACATCGATTGTGGTCAGACCGCATAGAAAGTGGCGCGCCGGCTCGCCGCGGGCGAGGGCGACGCGGCCCAAGCCCGCGGCCCCGCCGCCGCGTCGCTGCGGCCGCCGGCGCGGACGGACGCACGCCTTTGGCTCGGCTGGACGGTGACAACTTACTGTACCTACTGCCCTATTGTGTGACCTATTTACAACCAAAGGCAACAAAAACGAACGGACATGCGAAAAGTCTATGCTTTTTAATTTCTCTTGAATCACTACAGTACCTAAGTAGGTAATATTACATCAATTTCAATAAACATAGATACACAATACTTAGAGGTATTGTCGCGAATTGGACCCTCTCTACTCTCCTGATCTTGGACTGATTTTAGCGTTGCCTCCCAGTATTTGCGAAATGCTAAACTAACTTTGAAAGCCAAAGACGTGATAAGTAGGTTCATAACGAGTTGCCGACTTTCCGTTGTGATGTCTTCCTTACTTTTGTAACTCCATTCTAATGCCCTTTCAAATTAATAAAAAATAAATATCTGTGTAACATTTCGCCTGTGAATAAATTATTATTATTATTAAGTAAACGTTGATATTCTTGGTATTTATTCCATTGAATAATAAGTGTGTAACAACGATTCGCACTATTGGCGAAACGAGAGCACAGCGGACAGGTGTCCCACCGCGCGCCGCCCCGGGGCTAGTAGCTTGGGGCCCGGCGTAGGTACAGTCATGGACTTTAATCGTTGAGCCATTTAGGTGTCAACTAATTTTGGTTTTTAATAGTTAAGCTATGAATATCCAGTAAAAGGTGAGCTCTAAATGGCTCAACGATTAAAGTCTGGGACTGTACCTACTCCTAGCTCCGCACTTGCTCCGACTAGACAATATTATAGCCAACGAAGCTATTTTCAAACACTATGTATTTCACTAACAACTCCAGTTTTTTCATCTTAGTCAAGTTAAAATATGCTTCCCTGCTATTTAATAGGTTATCACCTGAATGAGAATCTCTTGACATTTTTAAAAATTCATGTAAGTAAACACAACACACAATTAACGATTCCATCTCATTAGGGCTCCATAATAATTTGTATTTTTTATTTATATTAACGTTATTAGCAGTTAACCAACAAAACTAGAAAGGCAGCTTCTCTGTATATCTACCTATTCATGAATGGAAATATCTTTGCTAGTATGACTCATCCATGCTCGAAATTTATTCACGACAGGAACTGGAAATTTTATTACGGGCCGGCCTTTATGCCGCGTTCACATGCTCGCGTTCAAAGCGACATTCAACGAGCACAAGCACGGGCACGAGCGTAGAACAGCCTGTTTGTGCACGCACCCGTGCCCGTGCTCGTGCCTGTCGCCAATCGGGAGAACTGTCGGTTTTTTAACAAAGATCAAAGGGTTTCAAAATCGATGCCATTTTCGTAATTAACACCAAAACCAACAAAGTTTCACGTCAGCCACGTTGGATTTTAAAATCGTTGTTTTCGTTATCAGTGACCCGATAAACCATAGAAACAATATCCATGTTGATTTTCAGACTTTGTCACCACATTTCCCCCTTTTAGGGGTTGAATTCTCGAAAAACCTGAAAAACGTGTATTGTTAGGAATACTCCTGTGAAGTTTCGAATGAAATAGTCTAACTATTCTAGGGTCTAAAGTTTGTTTCCCCATTTCACCCTCTTAGGGGGTGAATTTTGAAAAATCCTTTCTTAGTGCATCCTAGACTTTATAAGGAACCTACGTGCCAAATTTGGAATCTCTAGAACCAGCGGTTTGGGCTGTGCGTTCATGTCAATCAGTTTCTTCTCTTATATATTTAGACTTTGATAAAAATGCTGTGGTCACGACTCGCTTGAAGACAAACTCAATCTAATAACAGATAGACACATGATGTAGAGTTCAAACGAAATGTAAGGTTACATTGTTTTATGAATAAACGAACTTGGACTTTAGGGACGCTTGGAAACCACCTTCTGATACAGTGAAGAAACCCTAGAAACAAGAGTGTTAATATCGGTGTATAAACGCGGAGTACACCAGTGTTTGCATGTTTCTTAGACTTGTCGAAGGCATTTGACCTGGTATCATACAAGGTGTTGTGGGATAAACTGCGGAATGATACAAATTTACCACTAGAAGTAGTATAGTAGATTATATGACAAGGGGCTAAAATAAATTTTGTTATCCATATGTGAAAGGTTTTGCTCTGGCCCACGGTCTCAAATATAATGTTAAGAAGAGTGAAGTTCTCGTATTTAAATCTGGTAATAAAACGTACTCTATTCCGCCCATAAGTCTTAATGATTCTCCTCTTCTGACTGTGTCTAAATTTAAATATTTGGAACATTGGGTCACAGACACCCTCAAAGATGATGTCGACATGGAAAGGGAACGCAGAGCACTGTCGGTTAGGGGTAATTATGTTGTCACGCAGGTTTGCACGCTGTTCTCGCGAGGTGAAGATAACTCTGTTCAAAACTTACTGCCAAAATCTATACACATGGAGCAACTACACCAAAAAGACCCTCAGTGCTCTGCGTGTCCAGTATAACAACACCTTCAGGGGGATGTTGGGGCTGCCTTGGCGCTGCAGCGCGTCAGGGATGTTCGCTGAGTGGAGCACTGACGGCTTCCAAGCCGTGCTGCGCAAGCGCGCGGAGTCCCTGTAGGGCCGCGTGCGCGCGAGCACCAACACTCTCCTGAAGGTGGTCGCAGAAAGGATGGACAGTCCTATCCTTACTCATTGGATGACTTTGCATGTGCATTCTAATGAGCATTTTGTATTTATCTAACCTAGGCAATTAATTTCTTATTACTAACATAATTTTGTTTTCTTTTTTTGTGTTTATATGGATACCCGAACTCCGAAATAAATAAGTTCATATCATTTAATTTCATAAAACGGAGTTCACCTGGCTACTAGTATATACTAAGTACATTTATATTGATAACAAACTTGTTAAGCATGAGAGATCATCACTTTGAATGTACGCGTCTGAACCGACTGGCTGAACAAAGTAAACCAGTCCGTTTATCGACATAACTGCTTTATCTCCCGATCAATCTCGCCACCTGTTCAGTTCAGTCATAAATCTTCATTATTGTCCGTTTTTTTACAATTTTACAGTTACACAGAACACTATATCGCGGCACAGACCGCGCGACCGCTTATGGCGATTTCGGAGGGAAGGCGAATTCGCGAAAGCTGGCTTGAATGGAAGGAATGAGTAACATAATGTATGTTACTTATACTTATATATCAAAATTATTGTATATGACGAGTATGATGTACGAGTTGCGAACGAGTGAGAGCAACTTAACCTGCGTCAGCCTCACATAGCGAGCTGCTCGCGAGACAAACAGTTCTACATTAAAATGCGCGCGTGAGGCAGAGAGCTTGCGGCGAACCGCCGCTCTTGTGTGTCGTACGATTTGGCGTCGAATACGATTCCAACTGCAATTACGTTTATTTTAATTTGCCCCAAAATACCGAAGAGAAGTTAATAATAAGTAGACGCAGTACTAACCCACTTATTACTGAAACTTTTTAAAGTGTTGAATAGCTCTGATTTTTAAATATATTGTACTTAAAGCAAAGATGAATTCTGGGAAAATAATTTAAAAAATACATATCTCTTGGAAAAGCTGAAAATGAGTGGCGTTATAACGCCCAGTAGTAAGATCGGCTAGCAACCCACATTATTGCTATCATACGTTTTAGATTCAAATAAAAGAGTCTACGTAGCAAAAAATTGTATTATTTATTCGCTCTAAATTAAACACTAAGTAGTATGTTAGGCCAAAAACACGTTTTCCGGTGTAAATGCATGTAGAAAACATTTACGATACATGAAATTGATTTTCTTTTTTACAAATTGTGTCTACTCGAATGGCATTGTTTTCGCAGCTATGTTAGTATATCGTTATCATAGTAAATCAATCTCTTGACATTGCATTATATACACAATATCAAAGTAAGTATCAGACGTCTTCTCCCAAAACATATATCGGCACAAAAAAACCCTTCATTTCTGAGGTACAGTCAGCATCAAAAGTAACGGAGCAATCGAAGACGTCAAAAGCTCTTATTCCCTATTAATAAAGATTTTTGACGTCTTCGTTTTCGTAGCTACTTTTGATGCTGACTGTACTCAAAATCAAAATGGCATTTTTCTGGATCGCGTACATTTTTGTATAATATACCAACAACTCAATTACCTCATCACACAATACTCTCATAATAATATATTGGGGACTGATAGTTTCTTGGCTCTTCCCACTAAATTGCCACTAAATTATATTAAAAAAGTTAAATTGTATAAATGTCAAAATAAAAACTGTAGGGGTTCCTTGTTGACTACGGAACCCTAAAAATCTTAAAATGCTATGCTATAATAACCCAATTATGTTTAGGCAAACAAGAAGTATGTTTATATATGTTCGCCGATTTCTCCGTCAATTGTGGACCGATTTAAAAAAAAAACGAAAATATATACTCCTGAGATGGTCTCATTGTCACTAAGTCTTTTGATGCGATCCCAGGGAAATCGAAGGCAATCCTCAAATTTTACAGGCACGTATTTCATGCTTTGAGCATGGGAAAAGGTCAACCTTGGGTGGCTGGGAGTTACATGTCTTTGATGGTATCACATAAAAATTGGGAGCTGCTTCTCAGTCTATGATTTCAAAAGTACCTAATACAAGTCAATATTCTCAGAGTCCCTACAGAGTTCATAATACCTACATAGTGCTCGGAATCTTTAAAGCTCTTTAATTGCTGCGTGTACTTAAAACAACGTACCTTACTTTGATTGATATAATCACGTACCTAGGCTTTCAGGCAGGATATGTAGGTAACATATACATTTGTCTAAACATATTAGGAAACAAATTTCGTTTATTTTTCTGTACCTAGTTACTAGTATCGAATGGTACCTAGATTGTAATACAAAGTGTTATTTTGATCATTACACACGAGGCGGGATTATTGCGCGAGCTGTAGACGACTGGAATAAGAAAGCCGAGAACGTAATGTAATGACCAAGGCATTCGTGTTCTAGACGACGTTCTTCAACACACTTGTAAGAAAAAATAATTCCATTTTGGGGGCAACAGGCTTTTATTTACATACCTATCTTACCTTGCTAAGTACTTTCAACGAGTTCAACACTTTTGATAATGATTAATGAAACAATTACCGAAAATGTTCTTAACAACTACAAAAAGAGACTGTAACATTCCGCCACAGCACAGCGCGCGTTTTCTGTCCCACTGCTTTAAATCAGGCATTAACTAATAGTCAGATCTCCAGTTTTCTCGTCCAAGTGATTAGTTCTCAAGCTATCTACTGCACAAAACATCAAGTTACTTCCATCAAACTGACTATATGGTAAGACAGAGTCGGTACGTCATTAAATGTGACCGAAAAGGATTTACTTGGGTCTTAATAAGGAATGGTTTGACCAACAGCGGTAAAAGTACCACCGGTGACGGTTGCGCTACTATGTAGTGGTCGCAGAATTATACTGTTGTTGCCGGCGTCACGACGATACAAGTTTTATAAACTTGTTACCATTTGGCTAGCCGACAATCGAAACTGACTTAAACGTTGATTAATAGTACATTGTACCACAAGTATGGTAAGATATGATTAACGAACGACACTCTATTAGAAGTCCAACGCCGAAGGTAGGTCAGCTGAAGAGGAACCTCTTTCACTATTACTTCGTATTCTTAGATATTGAAAACTTCTCAATGAAATCGGTGCAATTGCGTCGATATAAAAAATAAGCCTCATAACGACGACCAAAAGTTTTTTTTTTGAAGCAAAGTAAACATATGGTTAATAGTACATTATGCCACAAGTACGGTAAGATATGATTTACGAACGATAGAGTCTATTAGAATTTTTGATGACTCGAGTTTGTAACATTCTTACCGTGCGTGTCGCATAAAATATTTTTCATCACATTTGCGAGGAAATAAATAACTGCAAGAGACAGAAAAATCTATGTTTCATACAACCGCACCAATCAGAAATTGACGAAATTGACAACTTCACTTCCAGAACAGTGCGAGTGGAGCGCGCAGCTTCAATATTTTATTCAACCAATCACATAGCAGTACAGCGGCGCGTGGCCAACTACATTTTTTTCAACCAATTACAGAGCAGAATTCTTGTGGCACGCGGCCAACTAGATTTGCTTAAACCAATCAGATCACACACAAACGCCCTTAGGCGTAATAAAGGCTTTTTATGGTTCAACATAAACGGGAACTCGGCCGTGCGGGAATCGATTTCGGGCCAATATTCCTATATCATCCATTTATATAGGCGCTAACTCAAATACAATGACACCGATAATTAGGCCTGCATCACACTGGCGCGGCCAGTGGTGGCGGTCCATAGTAAATTTGACAGCTAATGACTAGTTTACTATTGTCATTAAGCAGCTTTTATATGATGTATTGATCGTATACAAGGCATTTAATCCTATTTTATAAATTATCATAATAAATACAAAGTTATGAAAAGTTAACTAAAACTCCCTTTTTAGGGTTCCGTAGCCAAAATGGCAAAAACGGAACCCTTATAGTTTCGTCATGTCCGTCTGTCCGTCTGTCCGTCTGTCCGTCTGTCCGTCTGTCCGTATGTCACAGGCATTTTACTCGAAAACTATAAGGTGTATTTGAATAAAATTTTGAGGATAGGTGTATTTTGTTAGCCGCTACATAGTTTTGTAATTAAAATGACAAAAAAAATTTTTTTAGGGGTGCACTCCATACATAAAACTAAAAGTCAAAAATTTTTTTTTCATTGCGACCCCCCGTGTGGCACATCAATCGATAGGCCTTTCAAAATAAATATAAGGTTTCTTAGCATTTTTTTTTATTAAGTGAATAGGGTCGGAGATAATCGCCCCGAAAGTCACTAAAATCCTGTCCCCCCCCCTCTAATTTTTGAACGGTGTATTTTAAAAATATGGAAAAATTCATGGACATAGGGCTTATTAATTTCTTTCACCGAAAATTGTTTTGAACAAGATCGGTTCAGAGGTTTTCGAGATATTGCTGAAAAACTGCCTTCCTCAAAGAAAAGGACGTAAGTGCCGTAAAATGTCTGTGACGATACGACCTTTTTAATAGGCACGGAACCCTTCGTTTTGCGTGGTCCGACACGCACTTGGCCGGTTTTTGTATCCTAAGGCAGCTATTATAGTACAAAAATGGCATAATTAAGCTATGTTAGTTGCCTGTATACAGCCGATTCGTCATGTGATAGTCAGCGTGATGTTGATGATATGATCAATAAACAAACTATGTTGCGCTGAAACGATTTTTATACACCTGAAATACATATAAATGTCATATAGGTTGCAATTATAGAGCTAATCCGTTATGAGACAGTCACGGCGGTGATAATTATGTGACCAATAAACAACTTACGAGTATACTGCACTTACCCAACTTTTAAAAACTCTGAGCAACTTTAAAAAGTGCGCCCAAATCGCGTCGTATAAGCGTAATTATTACGTTTTTATGACTAATGACTATGACTCCTGAAGTCAAAATTTTGCTAATGCGAAATGTTTTTTGGTGAAACGACAGGACACCACTTTAAAGCGTTATAAGACTAATATATCTGCCGTATTGTTTATCAGGCACATCGTGATATGCCTGCCCAACTTTTAGGCATATCATGAAATGGCGGCGTTTCATGATATGCCTAGGAATTTCGTGATCTGGCGGATTTTACGATCGGCCGCCGAGATATACCTACAACAGTTGCATAAAATACTTTGAATTTAAAAACTGCATAACAGCACAAATTCTTGAAAGGACTAATAAACGGACTCACGCTCGGTGACTATTCGGTTTGATATTGTAAATAATTATAGTACCTACCAAATATTTAAGAAATATCATCAATAGGGTTAGGATTCTGGTGGCAGTTTAGCGCAAGTAATGCAGTGGAGTCGCCATTGTATATTTTTTTATTTGAATAAATGAATAACTGAACGATAAATCTATATTACAGTACCGGCCAATAATATATCATATCACCTTTGCGTTTTATTGTATGAACGTGTATAGACATGAGTATAAACTATTTAGGTTTGTTGATAAATCGCATATTTTACTAGTTACATATTTTTTGACGACAACTACAATGCAATACTGTAAATTACAATGATGATTTTATAATATAACACTTAAATAAGTTTTACTTGTTTGCTAAAATGTTTATGTATTCAAGAGTTTGAACAACTTGCAACTGGAATTAAAGTTTCAAGTTTTTATGAATCAATTTACTTGTATGAAACCAATAAAACTGTTATACATTATTGGTTTATCAATCATTTATTCATTAACTCATTCAATCAAAAAATATACAACAACGACTCCATTGCTCTTTGTTCACCCCAATGCCACCAAACATCCTAACTCTAATCATAAATCAATACTATGCGAGACTTATGTCAGTCGTCAGTGTCTCCAACCTAGACTACCGATTAACCTCTGATTTTATAAAAATCCGTTAGACCTTATTCCGGTCGGTGATGTCAAAAAATGTACTGAGTTAGTTTAAATTTGATCTGACCTTTAGTCTAACGCATCATTATAAAACCGAGCCTCGGAAAAATCTTAGAAAAACTTTACTCTTGTTTGGTCGAATTGACACCAACATGGCTAATACGTATTGGTGAGACTTGATAGAGGCCAAATCATGAGGCTAATTGTATCTGAAATGCTTTCTAAGGCACTGCATGCCTATTTTCTAGTGAACTATTTTCCCAATTTCAACGTGAAGAGTGAACCGCGTCGGGGCGGTGATTAGGATCCAATGATGTAATATAAAAAAGAGATAGATAGGTTATACACGCTCGAAAAATGGCACATTAAAATTGAGCCATTTGGCACAACTTGCCTCAGTTTCGAATCGTCAATGGAAACGTTAGCTGTCAGATTTGGTGGCCATTTTTAAACACGGAATTTCGTATAGACAACATATCTTCCTTTTTTATATTAGGTACATCATTGTTCGGAACGCACCCTCACCTCACCCGTCACTCCTAATGAAACTAGACCGCTGGTTAAGCTTAGTTACGACGAATCGCGGCGCCTAGGCATATTTGTGGGTTTGTGGGTGAACGGTGAGATGAAGTTAGAACAAGTTACAGAATAGAGGGGCAGTAGACGCGATTATCAAGTGCGGGGTGCCGATACCGCCGCGGGCAACCGCTCTGCGTGGGCGGGCTGCCGATTCCCATGTCCCGTGCGAACGACAGTTATGTCAATATATGCGATTTACACTTAGGTAATATTAATTAATGCTATCCATATGCATGTGACCATACTGCTTTGACTCTGCGACACTCTACTTGAACAGCAATAAGCGTGTTTACGTTACGATCGTGTAAACATCAATTGAGTGCGTAAAACCTGCACGTTAAACACTTAGACAATAGACTGCAGATCACTTGATTTAAAGTTTTCTCTTCGATGTTGGTCAAAGGAATTGTCGAGGAATAAGGTAATAAGATAAGTAGATGAATCTTTACCTTTTCTGTCCAGTTTTCTACACAGTCGCTGGATTAACATACCTATATAACCTAACAAGGCGCGTAATAAAATCTGACAACTAAGTTATTTGTCGAGCTATTAGGCCATTTTAGACATTTCTGCACGCTTCTCCGTGGCAGCCCTAATGTAGGTGACTGTACTACTTAAGTAAATAATACGACTCCGCTTACCATTCACGAATAAACTAAGGGTGAACTGAATGTATTATGTTATTCAATAAAATTCCGTCGCCATTGATAAAAGTTTATACTTAAGTATATTTTTACAGCTTGTTCGCACCTATGGCAACTTGACTTCGCTCACAAAATGAAGTGACCGAAAAAGCTGGCTTGCGGAATAGAAAACGCCGTATTGTCCGTTAACTCACACGGTGACATCATCGCGGAGCCATCTTAATTTCTGAACCCGATACCAGATGCATAGGCATACTAAATACAAAACATATCAATCATTTTATCATATAACCACCAGATATATTGACTGTAGAGCGTCTTGTATAGGTAACTGTAATTAATGCAGGAATATTCATGTTTCACCATCTCTAAACTAGGTGCTCTGCTTGCGCCTACTTCAATGTTTCAAAGTTCATCGCTTTATGTTTGTTTCTTTTGGATTAGGTACCTACCTAAACATTACAAAAAAAAAATTGAGGATTTAATGGCCTGAAGGATTTGCTGCTAGCTAACCATTAGGTTATACAGAAAATTGTAACTAAGTAAATTGATATTCTGCAAAGTTAGGGAAAAACTTATTGACAGTATTTAAATGCTAAAATGTCGATATAATACTCAATGCTAGTCAACTTAATCCGCCGTGAAGAGGACGGCGGCTATAAAGCCTGCGAATTTAGAAGCTCAGAACGTATTTATGATCTGATGCTAATGGGGTATCAATAGCAAATGTTCCGTTACAATATGGACGGCTGACATCGATTCTACTCCATTCATTAAACTTCACTGCATTCATAAACACATTACCCTCCTTTGCGTCGCGCAGTCGGGTAAAAATAGAAGGTATAATTTAGATTTAATTATTGTCTTCACAGACTACTATACCTAGTAGTTCAATATACACCCTTTGTATTGAAAGAGTTTAGAGTATATAAATATAGGCTTGCCTAAAAATATTTTTTAGGCAAGCCGGTGGGAATCGGCTTGTATGGGCCCTCCGCCACTGGTTTGTATTTAACTCACACTTTTAATTTGGTTATGAATAACTAAATGGCTTTAGTCACAATCCCAAGTGATGAATTTGGATAGCACACGAACTTGAATTTGATCAATCGCGGTCATCTTCAGGCCATGCTACGTTCACACGCAGTTCTCGCCTCGTCTGCTTACATCGATCCCTCTAAACTCAAGTGTGAGGTGTTTTTAGGGTTCCGTACTTCAAAAGGAAGAAACGGAACCTTTTAGGATCACTTTGTTGTTACAAAATTTAAAACTAACTAAACTAAACTTAAAACTAAGTATCAAACAACCCGCCCCGCGGCCCTCCTGGTGCAAAGGTGCCCATTAAAATTAAAACAATATACTCAGGTCTACAGACAGTCCCTTGAAGCTGTGAAAAATTCAAACTTCTAAGTTAACGTAAAGAAATGAAACGGCCGTTTATGCCGCAAAAACATATATTTCGGCACTCAGGGGAATCAAATATTTATAAGGGTATTTTCCGTACCTATAACTATGAAATTAGGCAAGTAATATCATCTTATAGTATAAGTACAGGGGAAAATCTGAAAACTATAGGTACATTTGTAATTTTTCACTTCTCATGCTCGAAAAGTGTGTCATATTAGGCTTGGCAAGCGGGGCTAAAGTAGTACATTTAGCCCCTAGGGAAAATATGTATATATATTTATGACCTTTAAAACATTTAATTTGACCAATCTAAACACTTCACCGTCTTAAATCCATCAATCACAACTCTTTATCAACTAACCAGAATACAGCTAAATATCGAAATCTACCAATCAGACAACAGAATTTATTTCAAACATCAGGTGTTTTTTAGTCCCTAATTCCAAATCCGCGTACATGGCATAAGCTATGATATTGAGTGGGATAGACTATTGTCTATCTCGCTTTATCTTGTTCGGCCGTTTAGACGCACCCTGTAGACAGTCAGAGGCGTTTATTCGTGGTGTCAATATTTTGTATCTGTATTAAAGCAGTTTAGTAAAAAAACCGGCCAAGTGCGTGTCGGTCCACGCAAAACGAAGGGTTCCGTGCCAATCAAAAAGGTCGTATCGTCACAGAAATCTTACGGCATTTACGTCCTTTTCTTTGAGGAAGGCAGTTTTTCAGCAATATCTCAAAAACCTCTGAACCGATATTGTTCAAAACAATTTTCGGTGAATGAAATTAATGAGCCCCATGTCCATGACTTTTTTCATATTTTTAAAATACACCGTTCTAAAATTAGAGGGGGGGACAGAATTTTAGTGACTTTCGGGGCGATTATCTCCGACTCTATTCACTTAATCAAAAAAAATTGCTAAGAAACCTTATATTTATTTTGAAAGGCCAATCGATTGATGTGCCACACTTGGGATCACAATGAAAAATTTTTTTTGACTTTTAGTTTTATGTATGGAGTGCACTCCTAAAAAAATTTTTTTAGTCATTTTAATTACAAAACTATGTAGCGGCTAACAAAATACACCTATCCTCAAAATTTTATTCAAATACACCTTATAGTTTTCGAGTAAAATGCCTGTGACATACGGACAGACGGACATGACGAAACTATAAGGATTCCGTTTTTGCCATTTTGGCTACGGAACCCTAAAAACACATGCCGCTAAATTGAACAATCTTTTCACCGTGGAATTTATTATTGATTGTGGATGGATAATCTTTGTTTTTACTATTTTCTCGCAGTCGAAGTGAAAAGTAGAGTGTATAACTCTAGTCTAAAAGCCATATTACCCCTCGAACAATTTTCCCTCACTTCGCTCGGGAAAATAACCATCTCGTGATAATATGGCTTATTTTAGTTGTCATACAATCTACTATTGTACAGAACCTTCGGTGGGCGAGTTCGAGTCGCACCTGTCCGGTTTTTTCAATGCATTCTGCTTATGTAGGCGTATTTATTTGTATCACTTATTTAACCACTAGGTAAGTACTTAGAGGTAATGTTGCCTCCAAATCAACGAAGAGGGGAAGGGATATAAGAAAGAACTCTGCCTAGATTTAGAGATATGTTTTTTAAGGAAGCTAGTTTGAATCAATCATTACTGTTTGGCCTACGATGATTTTAATTCTTTTCTAACCTACGGGGCGTGGAATGTTGTATTAGAGAGCTAAAAATCAGTTATGCGGATGAAATCTGATACCTACAGTCCTAAACTCAACGGACAAAACGGGTTAAAAATTGATGATTAGTATTCATAGCAAAAAAACCGATAAACTACTTAGGTATTTTGAGCACAATAGGTTTTCAAAATTATTAACCCTACCTGATCTATTAACTAACACAAGGAAGCTGCAATAATTAACTGTACGAGTAACCTGACATACCGATAGCTGCTCGTGATAAAGCGATTTTACAATGAAGTGACAGACAAGCGAACATGCATGTCATGTTTCTCTCAACGAGTTTTAATTTTATGTAAATTATATTTCTGTACACTATTTGTAAGAATGTCGACTATTGTTTAAATTAAATAAGATGAATAAGAAGTCGATCCTGTGAACCTCTAAAGTTGCGTTTTCATTTAAATATTATCAGTATTCGTGTCATCATAGTCATCATTAAAAGTTAAGTACTGTTATTTGAAAAAAATACCTCTGACTTAATTTCTTTTTCCGTTTCTGATTAAGTAAGTAGGAATCAACCCGGAAATCGAAATATATTCAATGGTTTTCAACAGAAATGTTTTCTAAACTTGAACTTACGCCGGGCTACTTACCTACATAAGTATAAAAATAAATATATTAAAACTATAAAGTATTGGGCTTCTTACTATAGCTAGGCATTATTCAATGCCTTAATTACAGTCAATGCTAAAGAATATACACATTTCAGCACTTTATCCCAACGAAACAAGGCTAGCTAGCGACGGAACCGTGTACTGGGAGGGGAAAGTAAATCTGCTCTGGAAGACCGCCCGCATCCGTCTAACATTTTTAATGTTATTCGACTGGTTTCAACATTTACCAGGTGGGTAAATGTCTTGTTTGTTTAGACCTTATCATATATCAACTTCCTTTCTTGAAATCCAAAAAATGCGCAATCCTTACTAATGACGGAATCGTGAGTAGTGTTCCTACTCCGCGACGATAGGATCGTGAGTGACGATATATCCGGCAGCGCGTGGGCGACGCGAGCTCGTTTCCCGGTCTTAAACGGTTTCAAACATAACTTCGCACACTCTCAACCACCTCACTTCCTCTTGACATGGGGTCACAATCTTTAATCTATATACATGACGCTATTAATGATTTTTGAATTTAAACCCAATGTCTCACAAAAATAAGCACACTTTTGTGCAACATAAATCAAGTTTAAGGCTTTTGGGCATAATTGAAAGAGGCACCATTCATTGAGAGAAGTAACGGACAAATAGTATGCCCGCGTCTCGACGACACCGTTCAAGCGAACGCGTACAATCGAATACTGAAGTCACAATGTGATAAAATTTTGCACATTCGCGTGAAAACCTGTAAGATATTTAGGCAAAATATTGACAGTCTGTTTTTGTACATCTCGGTTGTACATCATATGCCCATATAAATAACTATGGTGAGCTACGGTTATTTTGGTAATGATATTTTATTGTATTTTTCATATTAAAATGTTTTTAAACTTATGTTATATAATAGGAGTCGCAACCAATTCTGGTTAAGTTTTACTTAACTCTTCGTATTTATACCCCTCTGATATAATAACTCATAATAAATGTTTTCTGGTATTTATTTAGCTATAAATATTCTTATAAGAAGGAAGGTACAGTTAACTTATAGTTAGCCTGAAAATTCATAACTTACATCAAGCTAAGCTAGAACCTTTTTGTAAATACTAGACATACTTATGCAATTTCGTAATTATTTTTGCAAATACTAATAAATAATATGCCTACCTATTTACTACTTCTTCCTTACATCATGACACAGTTTGTCGTCTTAGAGGTCTGCAGTTATATTACGAGTAGGTATATTAAAAAAGTATCTGCCTGTGCCTAAGACATAAGTTAGCGATAGTACCAAAAAGTGTTCGTGTATGTGTATGAGAGCCCACTTAGAGTACTATTGTGGCTGTATGTGTGCTCAAAAATAACTTGTTTGGCTGTCAATGTCCGCGTCGATCTGCGTGCACGCATAACACGTGTGTGCGAGGCGCGTGCGCCGCATTCCATCGCGTACTCATTCATACTTATACATACGCGCACGCAATAATTGACGGTTTTTCATGTTTCAAATTTTTAATATAAGTTTATTGCAGTAATCGAATAGCATGTTTGTTTTCAAGACCGGTCGAACTGAAAAATTAGTATTAGATATCATGCTGTTCTTTTCAACAAACCATTAGGTTGAGAAGAAACTAGCCAATGTTTTTGTTGGTATAGAACATAATATTCCAGTATACCTTCATATTATGGGCCAGCTATTTTTTTTTTTTTTTTTTTTTTAATTTATTTAAGAAAAAAGAAATTACATTTTATAGTTTTTATATAAACTCGCCAAACTGTGACGTTTGATGGCGAGAAACGCTCATGTTCTATACTAGAATAACCTATTTAATTATATCTAACATTTTCTATCATATTAATCAGTTAGTATAACGTTCATTTCCCAAACGTTGACCTTTTCAGGACCTTAAAAAAACATCGTATACCTACAGCCTATCGTGAAATATAGGTACGGTATCAGTAAAATAATAGTACATAAAATGAAAAACAGGCGAATATAAATGATCGCGGAATACTTAGCTTCAATTAAAACACCAATGATCGCTGTTCAGTTTCAATAATTTGGGCATAACAATTCCTTGGAAATTAATTATAGAACACGAATTTACGATTATATAAAAAAAAAACAACAAGTGCGATTCGGACTCGCCTACCGAGGGTTCCGTACAATTTTACAAATGTATAGTTTGCAGATTTTTTCCTGTACTTGTAGTATAAGACGATATTACTTGCCAAATTTCATAGTTCTAGGTCAACGGAAAGTACCCTATACATTTTGATTCCCTTGAGAGTGTCGAAATATACTTTTTCACCGTGGAATTTATTATTGATTGTGGACGCATAATCTTTGTTTTTACTATTTTCTCACAGTCGAAGTGAAAAGTAGAGTGTATAACTCTGGTCTAAAAGCCATATTACCCCTCGAACAATTTTAATCTCGTGGTAATATGGCTTATTTTAGCCCCTTGTCATACAATCTACTATATGGGAACATATGTGACCTAAAGGTACCCAATGGCGGTGGTTTCGGTGGCATATTGAATGTTTCGTAAAAGTAGATAAAAAAATGTTTTTATTATTTATGTATCGAAAACTATAAAACGTAACATCTGTTGACGCAGTTTTATTTTTAGTAAATTACAAGTCCGTTAATCTGGTCCTACGGTTTAGTAGAAAAGATACCTTAGGACGTGTGATAAGAAAATATGCAAAATAACACTGAAAAAAGCCTACATGCAACAATTTTGGTGAGGTGAGCCACAGAAACACCAAGTTGGCGGCGGAGTCTATGTTTGTAAAAAAACCGGACATGTGCGAGTTCAACTCGCGTGGTGAGGGTTCCGTAAAATTCCTATTCTCTAAGTATTAGGCGCTCCATACAAAATACACAAAAATATTGAGAATTTTGCCGTTATTTTGTATACTCAAACTTCTTATAGGTTTTCCTGTAATCTTTAGGCAATGAACTATTTTCAATTTTTTTTTCAGAATTTTAAGCCTAGTAGTTTCGGAGTTAAGGGGGGGGAATGGTCAATTTTCGTCTTATTTCCTAAATTACTTCAAATCTATTTGTGCTAAAATTATAAATAATATATATCTGAGATGCTTACAACAACCCCTTTCATGTGATATGTCACACAACACAGTTTGCGAAACTTTTTTTTTTAATTTTCCAGTTTGCCCCCAGAAGTGGCCCCCTTGTTCAGAATTCATTAATTTACTTTACGCGTCCATCTTTGGGTCACCAATTTACATATGTGTACCAAATTTCAACTCAATCGGTCAAGTAGTTTCGGAGCAAATCAGCTGTGACAGACGGACAGAAAGACAACCGAGTGATCCTGTAAGGGTTCCGTTTTTTTTCCTTTTGAGGTACCGGAACCCTAAAAAGGCGTTCGGAGTACTTAAACTTATCTATAAAATCATGTAACTCAGCCATAAGGAAGCTCTTTTCGTTTCAAATAAACCACACTAATATTATAAATGCGAAAGTAACTCTGTCCGTCTGTTACCTTTTCATGCTTATAAACCGTTGAACCGATTGAGATAAAATTTGGTACAGAGATACTTTGAATTGCGGGGAAGGACATAGGATAGTTTTTATCCCAAAATTCATCACTTAAGGGGGCTAAAAGGGGGGAGGCGAAAGTTTGTATGGACCTACGATATAAACGAGTTCCGCGTGACGAAGTCGCGGGCAAAAGCTAGTAATTTATAAAATGTTTTATAAATCATGAAAATTTTGAATTCAATGTAAAAAATGTCGAGTAATAATAATAATAACTTATTGCGTTCCAATATTTCAGTTTGTTTTTTAGAACGACGGTACAGTGTTTTTTGCTGTGGAACATAATGAGTTACTCAAACTTAAATGCATTTCCTAACCGCAAAACAATGATTTTAAGTGAATAAGCTAGACAGCACGTAACGCACGAAGATAAGTACTCGTACATGAAGGTTAACTAGCCTTTTAAAAATTTAGGTATTCTGGCACCTGGTTGTTTTGAACTTAACCTGCGTCCTGCGATGAAGGTGTTGTGAAGTTTGTCTATTTATGAAACTAAGGCATTTTAAAATTCAGTCATATTTAGAATATATCTTGACACTAAGTTATTTTGAGATCTAGGAGTATTGGTAAAAGGGTAAAATGGAAAATGGGTGGCATAAGCCCTACTTCAAATTATTGTATTGTCGCCTATACATAATATACTTACAGCCAAGTGTAAAAATATGGGTGCATACTACTTACTCGTAAATATGTCCCATCGCTCTTATGTCAGCGGCTTAACGTTTTGGTACTTATTATGAGAGGATTAAACCGATACATATTTTTGCACTTGACTGTACATGTGATTGTTAGTTGTGGATGGGTTAAAAACGACAACCATGATTTGATGAAATTGTTGTAATAGTATTTTCTTCGCTACAGATGAAGTGTGTTATGGGGCTTGTAGACGGGCTATACTTTTACGGAAATGTGTGGCCGGCAACTATGGGTGTCTTGCTCTTACTTCCATGCTAGAGCAAGACGCCTATAGTTGCCGGCCACACATTTCCGGAAAAGTATAGCCCGTCTACAAGCCCCATAATATACGGCTTGTAAAAATATTCAATACCTAATTTATAAAAAGTGCATACCTATATTTAAATATCGTACAAACAGAGATTGTAAACGAATGATCGTATCTGATTCTTTCTTAATGCTAATGTTAACTAAGAACTAACTGCATTTGGGGGCTACAGTAGGTATATACTAAGTTTGGTAATATACATAACACATAACCGCTGTGTGGGTAATTTAGTCACGAGCGCATTCATTTTTCACCATTTCCCCGACCCCGTCCAATCAGTGCGATGGGCGGGCGCGCTCGATACCTGCGCGCGCATTATTGTGACCATTCCGCTGCTGTGCTGTGTGTTCAGGAAAACTAACTGCATATTTTTTCCACCTGTCATATATGTTACCTGTCACAACGATTTTGATCGCGTATGATCATTTCAATAATGAAAAATGAATGAAAATGAAAAAAATTAAAAAAGTTTTATTCAGTTAAACAACCCTTGCTTTACATTATTTTCTTCTGCCAAACTGCAGGACAGTTTGTTGGCAGAGGGACTCCCTTACAGCACAATAGATGGGTAGGCTCTTAGCTAATAGCTAGTTACTTTATCTACATAGTTTTATTTGATAATGATACAGCTCACGTGATCACTTTACTTAGACTACATTTCCAGTTTAGATTTTATTTTTTCTAAGAAAAACTCCTTCACTTTATTTTTAAACGTTCTAAGTGTTTTACATTGCCTTATATCATACGGTATATCGTTATATATTTTGGGGACCAAGTACTTCCTACTTCTCCGCTCATAATAATTATTACTACACGCCGGCACCTCTAACATTTTTGTACTATTTTTTCTTGTTAATGTAGAGTGACTTACATAGATTTTAAATTCATTTTTATTGAACTGTTCTAAGGCCAACAACAGCAATACTCCCTCGAGAACCGGCAACATACGGCATTCCACGAATAATTCCTCATAATTACTTTTTTTACAGCGTGTTTTAGTTTTTTTGTCCACTAATAGTTTCATAAAGCGTATCTGTAATGATTTAATCCTGTCTAGATAAGTTTTAAATGTCCTACCATAGCATGCCAGTCCATAAGAAAGCAGAGAGTCTGCCAGCGCATAGTATATCGTAAACAGCGTGGTCCTATCCAATACAGATTTTAAGTGATAAAGTTTTACAAGTACTGTCCTTAGTTTGTCACATAACTTATTGATATGATTTTTCCAAGAAAACTTTTAATGTATTAATAAGCCCACTATCCCATATTCACTACGTATAGATTGAAGCCAATCTATCAATATTCACTACGTATAGATTGTAGCCACTGAAATGATAATCATACGCACTAAGCTTGATGAAAATAGGATAAATATTTACTCAATTAGCTTTCGAGTCCTGCATTCAATTGTTTCTTTTAATGTTTGTTAACCTAACTTATATATATCCCTAATGCAGGATGCCCTTATGCATCCTGTCTAAAGGCAAACTAGCCCAATCCATATTATTAACCACGTTATACCAACATGTTGTTGTAGGTACCTACATGTTTTTTTATACGCGATTTGAACTTATAGAACTGATAGTTTTACCTGATCACAAGGCAAAAAAGATATATTTAGCCTTGTGATCATGTGATGCTAGGCGAGCTTCTATAAAGCTCACTGGTTCAGCAATAAATAGTATATTCACTCTTACCTTGAAGAGACCTACGCAGGTTATAATTGACAGGGAATAAAGATGTATGACAATTCCTTAACTGGATGCGTGAGGAAAGAAGAGGCGAATCGCGCTTTTTGCGAATTAATAATACCTACAATAAAATAAAGACAATTTAACATGGATAATACCATCACTGGCAATAACCAATAATTAGGGTCGTGGTACCTAAAGGTGAACTTTTAAGCGACCATCCCAACTTACAGTTGGTTCACAGTTTTTATTCGATTTGGTATGTGCCATTCTGCCCAGAAGTTGAACACTGCGCTAATTCAGAACGTTTTGCCACCAATATAGTTGAACGATGAAAAACGTATTAACAATTGGTACTATTACTATGATAAGATAACTATAATGTATGCAAACATTGATTAGGTCGCGTTGAAACTATGACTTACATATACAGCTTATAACATAAAAAATCAACGAAAATCAAAACGCTTACGAGATGTACAAATTCTGTCGTTACAATTATTGTATAACTTACAACACCACAGGCCTTCTACAGGTGCAGTTATTTAAAAAAATATCGCAATTAATTTTCGTTAGTATAGAAAAGCAGCGGTGTAACCATCGCCTCCATTTCCTAGCTACACTACAACTATTCCACTACCCTATACTGTACCGTGGATCCAGTCCGCTGGCTAAGCAAATGTCAACCTACCGCGGTCCGCTTCTGGTTCAATAGTGTTACTATAGGCAGTGTCCACCTTTTTCCCTTCCTGATTCTATTCAATTTGCGGCGCGCGAGAAGTTATGCGTTTTTTATTGTAGTCAACTATAAAAGTGACGGCTGGATCGCGATGAACAATCATTTTGGATGATTTTTACCTACGACACTCGAACAAGGTTTAAAAAATATTATGTATTTAGAGTTTTTAGGAGATAAAAGAAGAAGGTATTTGTTCAGAAATAATTATTTGGTTTAACAAAAGTCACCCCAACCAAACATATCGTCATTTTTTCTTTAATATCAAACTAAATGTTACTTCTTACGAAGACTTTTGTGTGCGCCGATGCTCGTTCCTCCTCTTAATCACCAAAAACTACCTACTGAACTTTTTCCCCGAAATTTTCTAGTAATATAGCTTAGACATCAAAATAGGACATGGGCTATAATTTATACGCGCACGAAGCTGCTAGTGTTTCTTACATTCTACGAAACGAAAGGGTTGAAGTTTATAAAATCCCTTCATCTACGTTATTCTTGTAACCTACTATTCATACTGAAACTTTATATTTGAAATAGCTTCAGTTCTGCTTTGATGAATCAGTCAATCTGCTGTACCTATACAGATAAGATTGATTGAAGTGTCCATTAGAACAAGCAAGACTAAGTAAAATTTGTCCCAAGATGAGTCCCTACAATTTTAATGTTTAAACTCGGTCTAAGTCCTTATTCCTGTTTGTTTGATTGCCGGCCTTAGTATTATATTTATCCCAGGATTAATTATTTAACCGGTTAATAGAGCCAGGCAACGTTCAATTGACCATATTCCGTCTCGATGGCGACAATACAAGTGAATGATGGCACTGCCGCCGTAAAATAGACGATTATTGTTCGCCTTATAGCTAACTAATCACTTTTATTACAGGGCTACGGGGAAATGTAGAGCTAGCTTACGTTAATGCCTGCATTCGATAAGACACCATTTGTAATGCAGTAGTAAAAGGAAGTTATAATGAATTGTAGGATATGTTAACAGACAGGCCCACCACCAACTTGATAATTCTCATCTGAAAAGGACAATTCGGTGGCTACCCATCGAATATATTTATATGTAGACTAAGCAATGTACAGCGAATTGTCATTGTCAGTTGACGGTCAAATTATTATTATAGGGGCCAGATAATTTTGATTGTGCTCGCCATTTTGAGGTCCCGAAATCTTCCCCAGGTGTCGATGTGACGTGGCGGTCACCCGGGAGTTTTATTGAATGGAAACACCACATTAACGCAACCCCGATGGCTGGGATCCGATCCGATATTCAAAAGTGCAGTCCCCGGCTATGCGACGGGTCAATGTAGCCGTCTTCCATAATCAAAATATCAGAGGCATGAAAGAAAAGCGATATCCTAGTAATGTCCTTTGGCTCATTAACAACAAAAATCACAGCCATGGCTTTTATGTAGGTTTTCTCCACGAAAAAGAAGTAATGTTGGTGGTTGGAACGGCAGCGAAATCCGAGATGTGGCCCGAGCGTGCCACAATCCATTACCAGCCGGCGGCGCCGGCCGGGGCGCTTCCATTAGCTAATTACCAGTCGCCACCGACCCCTTTCTTGGCCAGATTGTTGCCGAGCTGTCTTTGCTTGCTAATTGATTTCGATAATTATTTAGGCCAGTGTATCTGACCGCGCTAATGATCTAGATTTATTAGGGGTAACACGTTTGGTTATAGGTACAGATTATGAGATCTGCCTGAATCGCAGTTTTGGATCCATAACAAGTTTACTTGTGCTGTATGCAATCGTTCTGATTATGACACGTTATTCTTGGCAGACGTAAAAGCGAGCGCATGTCTAACAATTGTAAATTTGATATCAAACTAATAGCTATGTTTAATTATAGATAGACCCTCCACAGCTCTTACTTATTTGTAAAACAATTTAATAATCAAAAAACAACTAGACGGTAACGATTTGTTACGCATTGCAGGGTTAATGCGTAACTTTTGAGATGGACTTCCTTATGCTTTAGAATAATTAATAAATATTTCCGTTAATGAGTTCCCAAGCACCTTGCTGATTTCAAATTATCTGCTAAAGAGAAAAATAACATTCTAACCCACCAAAAGTTTTGTGGTAATAAAATAATGTATGTTTATTCAATAACACCCTAACATTCGTATACAATCCTCATTAAAAAATGTCAAATCACACCCCTTCTTTTCGTCGCGGCCGTCAAATTAAAAAAGTTAAACTCTCCCCTCCAGCCGATGGTCGTCTAATGGGGTAATAGCCGCGTGCGGCGCACGCGACCCGGCGCGCGGCCGTGCACCTATGCGGTAATTTCATTATAATAAAGTGGAGTCAAACGTGTAAACGATGGCCCCGGCCCGTGCCGTGTCAATTCGACCCCTATCAGACTTCATTTAGCCATATTAACTTACAGTGATGAGTCTTATTTTTTTTTCATTTAGTTGAGCAGTAGATACAGTTCGGAAACAGCTAAAACAGCAATAATCGTTTATTTCACACGGGCCGTTGGCTCGATGCGCCACATTAATTAGAAACGTACTCTCCTTATTAATTAACATTGGATAGAGCCTTAAATAAAACCAAATCAAACATTACCTTAAGTAATAGCAAATATCGATGGCCCAAAGTCGTAAAGCTGATAAAGTTTCATGCCAGTTCACTTATAAAATGATGAGTTAGAAGCATTACTTACCTAAAAAGTGCTCAGCGGGCACAATAAACATTATGGGCGCATTCATTAATAGCTGACCGCTGACAAACGGTGCCTTTGCCCCCCGCGGCTCCTCTTTACCCTGTTATCCCCATAAAGCCCCGTGGTCTCCCCCTCATCCTCCTGCCCCCTATCTCCCCATCTGCCAGGTGTAAAACTGCCCGGTCACGGAAAGACAGACATGCGATGCGGCTAATATGTTTTTATTATTAAAACTATACGTATTGCTCATCCCCTCGTGTCAGGGGGATGACCCATGAATATGCATGCGGTGATTTGTTTATAGCACTAATTATTGTGGTACGGGGAGCCCATGGCTATCTATATACATGGGCTCTTTACGTAAACGAGGGTTTTGGGTTTTTAAGAAAGCGCCGATACCCTGGTTTTGAGCCAATGCTACATCTACGGTCTTAGAGTCTGGCCACAGAAAGATGAGCCTAGAAAAGAGCGGCAAATTAAAAAAAGTTGACTTGAACAGTTATTATTTTTCTTCAATTCACACAATGCAATTGATCAAGCAGAAGGAAGTAAAGTTATATAAAATAAATCTCTTTAACAGTCCAATTTATTATGGAAAAAATATTTTCTTAGTTACTATATCAAGTATCAAGATTAGGACATACTAATTATACTAATTTAAGATGTGTGACACATTTGAAGATGATGCTGTTGCCGTATAAAAAGTTGCCATATAAAAAAGGCTCTACTTTCCCTGGGCAGACTCTATAGTGTCAAATGCCCTTACATCCAAAATTTGACAGCTGCCATCCCAGTACAATTTATGTCACCATACGTCATCATTGTGACCTTTATTGTACCGGGATGAAAGCTGTCAAAATCTTGTCTTTTTGTTGAATTTAAGCAATTGTTTATATGTATGTACAATGGTGGATTGTCTCTATAGGTGAAAATGATTAGGCACAATGTATGAATATTCGTATTTACTTCTTCTTCAAATTATCTTCCAGAATAGTACATTTCGATGCTAGTGCGGAAAGTATGTCATTACGTTACGAGTAACGATTACGTACACGGGACGAGTGAAGAATGACATTTCCGCACGTGTATCGAACGGCGTTTTTTAATACGGTTGCGAAAAAATAAGAAAAAAACAAGTAAGGAATTCGACTTTTATATTATTTATTAATTCTGTAACATCATTGTAATACAGTTGAAAAATAATGAAGTTATTTATTTTTTATTGACTTAATGGTAGGTACAATTTGTAGGAGGAAAAGTAAGAAGCACTAGTTCGCGAAAACCAACTTTCCACAACAGCTACGTAAAGTAGCACTTTTTGAGCAACCGTATTAAAAACTACCTGTAAACCAGGGTGATTATACAGTGTTAGTCTCCGTAAAGTGCACAAATGAAATAGGGTGAATCTAGACCCAATTCCATCGACGGGAAAAAAAACTTTTATTTATATTCGAGGCAGGTTCCGGCCAAGCAACAAAACAAAAAAAGTCAGTCAAAAAGTAAATTCAGTCACTCAAAGACATTCGCAATTGAAAAAAAAAATTTGTGTATAAAACCAAAAAAAAAACCGATGATGGAATTGGGACTAGATTCACCCTATTTCATATGTGCACATTTAGGACACTCGCACTGTTTATCATTATGTACAATTATAATTAAGACTGACTAAGGAAAACTCCCATAAAAGTTCGTAGTTATCTTTGAATAAGTATCTATATTTTCAACTGCCTACTACTGAGGAAAAACCTAGGACCCCACCTGGTATCTGGTATAAATACAGGCAAAATAAAAGATCTAACCACAAACTGAACGAAATGTGTGTCGCAAACCTCGAATACATTACGAGTCGCGCTGTGACTAAGTGCACATTACTTCCGTTTCTTTATATGAGTGTGAGTGAGCCTTCACGTATCACGTAATTTCTTGAAAGCTCCTAACGTGAGTAATGTGGAGGAAAAGACGTACGCCACCGGTAATGTCAACTCTATGGCGGACCTAATGTGTCGAGTTATCTTTTGCTGCTATCAGGACTCCATTCCTGCCTACTTCAATACGGGAAACGATTGCTAAAAAGATAGCGTCGCTATCAACTTATAAGTGACCATTGCCATCTGGTGATTTAAGTGTTAAGGTAACAGGTAACCTACTTATTACTTAGTTACTTTTATTGTAAGTATATTCCGGAAAAAATTTGGGATTGCATTCACTATTCACTAACTTGAAACACTAAGTCCTTTTAAGAATATTTTAATCAATTGCTGTTATCATATTATTTTGAGATATTGTTATGTATACTCAAATAGTTTCTTATTTTTTTCTTATACTATTAATGTTGTAACTAAAATTCCTCTTTTGTTGCGCTCTATCCGTGTCCTCGTACTGTATCTAGCATTAAGTTGCATGTGTTTGTGTACTTGGTTGCAAATAAATAAATAGAATAAAATGAAACTATTCAAAAGTAGGTACCTATCAATATTTCGATAAAAGAAATATTGAGGTTAAATTCTCGTGTTTAATTTAGTGCGAACGAATGCCACACGTCGCTGTATTAATCATATATTATTCGTCCACAAATTGTATATTAACTCATGGTTCCTCCCCGCCTCGCCCCTCGACCTCGGTCCGGCGTTTACAGGAAATTATGGGAAACGCAAACAGAACTCGAATTACAATGTCTTTATTTTTTCATTTTAGCTGCCGTGGGAGTAGCGCCGTAACGACCTCGCTGTGTACACATCCAGCCATGTGGCTGTATGGGGAAGTTGGTATTACACGTTACCCTATGCTGAATTCACATGTATAATACCGTTTTGCATTTTCATAAATAATTTAAACCTGAATTTCAGTGAAATTTACATGGTTTAATAACGACACCTGTTACCAACAAAGTACCTACTTAACTACGAGCGTAGAGCGTGCTTGCTGTGGCTTTTAATGCAAGAATAGATTCAGAACAAAGCTTGTCATAATATTACTAAGTAGGTTTTAATATCATATTTATCTATGATTCATTTAGACGACAACGATAAACAAAAACTCAAGCGAAAAAGAATATAGTGTTGTATAGATACTTGTTTATAGTTGTATAGATATTTAAGTTTAGTTTATTGCATGATATACTAGCTGTAGACTGTAGATAATCTGATTCGAAGTTGATGGTCCTGGTAGCTAAAGCTCAGTAATGAGCTTCAATGCAGAGTTGAGTAGTGATGTGCAACAATAATGAGAACAACTGGAGGAGAGAAGTAGTCTCCTACATCTCGTCATACCTATAGAATAGTATTAAAAAATCTTATGGGTTGAATTAAAAAAAATAGGCAAAAGTGACCCCCGCCTCCGACCGTGGGCGGCGTTCCGTTATCGACCCGGTGGCCACCCGCCCAGCGCCGCCCCCCGCACTTGTCATATCTAACACAACGATACCAATGTGTGTTCACTGCCTAATAAAATGTTATTGCTATTGGTCATTGCTGCCAATGTTTGAAAATAGTAATGCTATCATATTTGCTACCAATTGTATATCACACCGTTGAGTCAACATTTTCTTGAACAATATCAGTAAGTAGTAGGAAATAAATATGTTATTTTAAATATTTAAATCTACCTAACTACCAACTTGGTCAATTATAAGTTTAATAATGACTAACAATAAATCATTTATGAAGTCAAACATCGTATTCATTTGCATAAGTCTATTAAATTTTATGTAGGTACCTACGTGGATAATTCCAGGGTACATTTCAGTTACGTAATATAGTTATAAAGCCAGGATTCTTACACTCCTTGTATAAGATCTAGCCCCCCGGGTGTTGCTTGCAACCCTAACGAAGGAAGAGTTACAGAAGTGAAAGCACTTACTTTTCAGGACTTTTCTAATTAGAGAGCTTGATTTACAATTAAATGAGCGTCTGTTAATATTTTAATTCTTCAGAAAACCTGATATAGTTTTCTTTACACTAAATCATTGTCATCAATGTCTTATTAAGACAAATCTTCCGAGCTGAACTAGATAGGGTAACAATGACGTTTATAGCAGTACATCAGGCCACTTTCGAGCTACATCAACAATGTATGTAAAGTACATTGTTATAATTGACAAACTTATTTACCTATCAAGCCTAGGGCACACCGGGAAGTTTGTAAAAAGAAAACCTAAAAAAAATCATATTGAAGTGCAGTAGGCATTCCTGCTTTACAAGATTAATATACCTTCAAGTGCAAAAAAAGGGTACACTTTGTATGGAAATTAAATACAAAGTGTCCCCGGTTTTTTGCTTCTGACTGTAGAAGACCGTGACAAACACCAGTCGCTGGATGATATTTTGAATATATGGATGCACCTCCCCTTAAAACCTAATTAGTACATACGAGTATTCCCTCGGGCAGTGTACAGTAAGGGAAATGTATTCACGTACCTTTTTATGCCTTATTGTCATAGTAAGAAGAGCGAAAAAGGTACGTGAATAAATTTCCCTTACTGTACATACAAATATGAACTATGACCCTGTTTGACTCTAGCTAGCTTCTAACAAAGTGCGGCTCGGTTCTCTGTTATTGTTAACAATTTTTTAATAAATTTCGAACAAAAAATCTTGATATTATTCAGTGGAGTCAGAAGAGGGCTCTTTAAGCTAATTACGAACTTAATTCACACGTGTCTGAGTAGGCTATTCGTTATTGGGGGATAGCAAGACTAGCTATAGGCTTCGCTGGATCAACGACGCCAAATCATAGTACGTTGATATTCGTAAATACGTCAAATATGTAGATTAGGCAAATTGTCTCTGACACCTCCAATCATAGGTTTTTTTTTGTCTTTGAGCAATATGCCTCCGATTTATTTTTTTACCGAATTGAATTCAAATAATAGGTAATGCCTTCATGTATAAACGACGTATTTCATTATGATATTTTATTATTATAAGTGGCGGACCGGAGAGTAAGCATACTGTAATACACTAATCATTCATCACCTCAATCCGCGAATTGTTTTCGATCACTTATCTAGTGAATGTGAGGACATAACGTATCCAACCAAACCGCAGCGTCAGAAGCAAAGTCTTAGAGTCAGAAGGTTTAAAAACATTTTCAAGCGACTTTTTATCCTGTCCTATTCCAGCGACAATTCTGCTGCTTCGCGACAATTTTGTTTTCTTCACCCTACCCCTTATTTCCGCCTTGACTTCGGAAGCTTAAATACCGCGAGCCATCCGGTTGCCTCTTGCATACTGCAACTACACGCCATTGCTTTAACTATGACCCTATCGTTAGCGCGTAGTCGCGCGACCGGGGTTGACACTATCAGCCCTGCTAGCATAACTTGACTCTCGACTCTACTCGCGCGCGAGATAGACTGTCCGTCACTTTCTGATTACTACAATATAATAAAGAATAAAGAATGCTGTCAAAAAGTGACAGATAGTCTTTCACGTGCGCGAGTAGCGTAGAGAGTCAAGTTATGCTAGGAGGGCAGTGTCACACAAAACGCGACAAAAATTAGACAAAGGAGGACATGCTAGCCAAGCATTACAGCGGGGTAGCATGATCGGGGGGCACGGCAGTACCCCCGCCAAGTCGAGCGCGAAGCAAACACTGCCGTACCATCCTTTACTGAAACCATTTCGCCGCATTTTCAGGCCCCTATTTGAGAATCTCTGGATAAGACCAGAACGCAGAAATTTTCGTCATCCAGTAAGCTATAATCACATACTTAAAATCCAAAATTTCAAGTCTGTAGGTCATTTAGTTCCGAAGTTAAGCGGTAGCAAAGTTTTGCATTTATGACACTCACTCACTCACGATCATCAGAATAGAACTAGTACTTCCCATAAACTCAGAGAGCTGAAATTTGCTACAGAGTTAGGGTTCAATGGCCACATAAAGGGAAAACTATAAAAACTAGGATAATCGAAAATCTGGAGAACCTGGTGACCCTGATTAGAAAACATAAGAGCCCAACCAAACTATTAGAGATCGACATACCGCCTTTACAAGAAATATTCAACTTGGTGGGCCGCTTCAAAAATAAATCAATATGCCCACGTTTATACACAAAGAAGTGAAATCCCACCAAAAACATTCTGTAAAAAACTAGCCAAGTCTCGATGGAGCTGCTTGTTTATCTCTAAAAAGTAATGAAATCTAGACAAAGTCGTGCCAAGTCTAAGGTTCCTTACTGCGATTTCTTTATTATTATAGTTAATGTTGTGTGACTTGGCCGTTGAAGGGAACACAAGGGTACAAAACCAGGTGAGCTACAATTGACTGGTTATTGAATCAACGTTTTCCAAGTGGCAATTTTCCATCGTCAATGGGTAGCGGTTCTGGCGACAGATTGGTGCAATGGTGTCATGGAGCACCTGGTTTTGTACCCTTGTGTACCCTTCAACGGCCAAGTCACACAACATTAACTGTAATAATAAAGAAATCGCAGTAAGGAACCTTAGACTTGGCACGACTTTGTCTAGATTTCATTACTTTTTAGAGATAAACAAGAAGCTCCATCGAGACTTGGCTAGTTTTTTACAGAATGTTTTTGGTGGGATTTGAGTTTTCTAGCTGTCAATCGAATGGGTTTTGTTAAAAAGAGGGCTTTATGTACATATTACCTACTAAGTA
Source organism: Epinotia nisella (assembly GCA_932294315.1). NCBI lineage: Eukaryota > Metazoa > Arthropoda > Insecta > Lepidoptera > Tortricidae > Epinotia > Epinotia nisella. Next base: position 14,734,829 of record OW028673.1, on the reverse strand, counting down.
TCATTTATTCTATGCCTCTCTGTCCAGTCGTGGAATATAAAGATTCGCCATTTTTGAAACTGTTCGTTCCTCGGCTAATGTAGGGCGTTCAAAAAGTTCTCGGATAATAATTTCTGATTATTTTTCATACTGTGCCACTAATCATTAATGCACTAAATTAGTCAAAAAATGTATTCTCTAATTTATTATTTTATAAAACGATGGTACAGCAAATATTCTGACGTCAGTAAAATGGGAGGATATTTTTTTGTAGTTTCAGGCGATTTTGATAAACTTCTGATGTGGTAATCCAGAATATAGATTTTAAAGTGAATATCTCTCTTCTCAATTTAGATCCCTGGAAATTAAAAAAATAAAACCCATTAATCATATTTTTAAAGCACAGCTCACCTAACAAAGTTAAATGTGGATTTTATTGATCATCAATATTTTTTTATTAGTTTCTAGAAATTGGGTGAACGTAACTGAAAAATATAAGAGTCTAAATAATAAATAATAAGGGGATATAAGATAATCGTTTAGCAATTAAAGGAAAATAAATGCCAATATTAATGACGTTCTGTTTCGGAGAGATTGCAGATTACCAGGGGTACTATTCAGGGACGAAAATTCTATTAATTCAACTCAACTTTTACTTGTTATTCTTTGTTATTTATTTATTTAAGGATTGCCAACGGAGTACCCAATGTTACATTTTATGCAAAAAACAAGCACTAATATAATGTCTAATTGTAACCCTAATAATAGGCAACCACAGCATGCGTTACAATTTTAGCATATTGAAAACTCCTCAATAAAATCTGTGCAATTGCGTTAACCCTTTAATTCGCAAAAAACAGCGAAGGTCCTTATTTCGAGTCTCGGTTACGCTGAATAGTCCAAACGATTCTGGTAGGAAAAAATACAAAAAGACGGTTACGAGTGTGTTAAGCTGGGTAGTCGTTGCGAATTAAAGGGTTAAGCTTCATTTCGTCGAACGAGGTTTTTTAAATAATCAAAAATGATACGATACGAATTACATCTATTTTTAATGCCCATACCGAGAATTTATTGAACAGAACGAAGCATTAGTCACATTTAGACATAGATTACATTATCCCTGCCTTCTGGACACGAGTTTAGAAATCTAATTTCAGGCTACAGCCATTTAAAAGACCTTCAGATCAGAAACCGATGCGCCCAGACCGAACCATAATCAAATTAGTTTCTGTCAAAAATTACATTATTGTGACGAGACTTCATTGCAGACCGCACTTTTTCTTCAAAATTTCAGCGCCTTCGAAAGCGTCCCATGGTGATGAGATACAAGATGGTCAAAAGTGTAGAATCATTCCTGGGGATATTTGCACGTAATTACCTACTTATTAACCGACTTCAAAAAAGGAGGAGGTTATATGTTCCTCTGTATTTTTTTTATGTATGATCGCCGATCAATTGTGGACCGATAAAAAAAAACGAAAATGTATACTCCTCCTGTGATTGTCCCATTGTCACCAAGTCAGAATCTGATGATAGGATCCCAGGGAAATCGAGGGAAACCCTCAAATTTTACAAGCACGTATTACATGTTTCATGTATTTTCTAAAGCTATTTAGGTATTTGCGTCTGGTAGTCATCACTTCATGTAGGCGGGCTGATGATGGAAGGCACCACTCCTATATAATTTTCTATATAACTCGTGTATTTACCCTTTGGAAATCGCAATTTTGGTAAAGTGGAACTGATGATGAAGACCACATATGACTTATGGAACTCCTCAAGGATGTAAAGTACGTCAAAGATTCTGACATGATTCCGTTGAAGTCGCAACTAATGAAGTGTCAATTCTGAGATCTTTGAAGAATCAACGGAACTCCTCAAATATTATCAGCCCACATATATAGCGACTTGGATTTTTTTTTCTGTAATAATCAACGCATTTGCTCTCGGAAAGTAGTTCATGTGGTAAATTGGAAAGGAAATGTGGTAATTTTTATGTACCTATGTGGCTTGGCGAAGTACTGAATTGAAGTCGGTTTAAATTTTGTTTTTCAAGTAAATTATTTCTACCTATTGGACTTTGCAACATTCGAAATGTTCTTATTTTTATCTACAACTTCTACGCCTCACCTACAAGAAGTTGCAAAGCTTAAGATTGAATATCGTATTTGATTCGTTCACTGCCTTATCAAAATAAAATATAGCAATAACTACTAACTGACTTACCTTTGGTAAGAGTGGTGTAATAATAACTTACCTACTTTAAATTTAAGATAAAATCTATAAGAGCAAGTCCGTCTTTCTTCACTCGCAGGTACAAATCTGCGGGAGGTTCTACATTTCACAATAGCCGTCGGTCGGTATAAGCCGACTGATTTAGCTGACTCGTGAATGAGCCGAGCTGAAGCGAAATAAAGCACCCAACAGGTCGCCCGCGGCATAGACTACCAACACTTAGGTACTTGCCGCCTATCGTGTGCGTGTCAAACAGGTGCCTCTCGCGCGCTTGCACTGACCATCGAATGGCAAGCTAACTATTTGGCTCATTACAATACTGTCGTTTTAGTCTTCGTTAAGAGATAAGCGAACTGTCAGAATTTGCACCGAAACAAAGATATGGCGAGCTACCTACAATATACACGCGTGCGCGATTTCATACATAGGTATTTCACGCTGCGCTGCGGTCACCTCACCCACACCGTAAACGAGGCGTAGGTAAGGGGTTTTCAATGAGTGCCTATTAATCGTCAACATCAGATTTGCGAAGAAATATGATCCAATCGAATAAGAAAACGATCATGTAGGTACCTAGTACCTAATCTTGAATTGCAATATCGATTTTCTACGAATGCACCCGGCATGGCCGATCTACGGCAGTGTAATCTGTGCGCTAGTTGCTTAAGCTCGTCTAGCCACGCCGGAGGAGCCGCTTGCGCAATCGTTCGATCCGCAAAGGTCATGGAAGGAATTCGCGCGGTCCGGCGCTCTTGCGACACGGCACACTGTTCCACAGTTTCCACTCGGTGCAGCGAGCAGAGCATATAATGGCGAAACGATTTCATGAAGGGTCGCTGCGCTGGCTGCGTTCGCCTTCGGAAACTACTGTCTGTGACATCGGGCGACTTTAATTACGCTAATATTAACAACGTGTTCAGTTTTGCGAGAATATATTTAGGGCGGATTTTCCACTACTTAAATGTTTAAGTTGCGATTCCTTGACTAGACATAAATAACGAAAATCGTAGCCATTTAGCCACTACGCTAAATGGCTGTTTCGCTGTCTCGCATTAATATTAATTTCCAAGTTGGTTTCGATTTAGAAGTATTTGCCCTCGACTTCCTTTTGTTGGACTTTTACTAAGATAAAAGTATTCTATACATGTTAATCCAGGCTATACTCTACAGTTCAACTCGCGTGGTTCCGTAAAATTCCTATTCTCTAAGCATTAGGCGCTCCATACAAAATACACAAAAATATTGAGAATTTTCCCGTTACTTTGAATACTGAAACTTCTTATAGGTTTTCCTGTAATCTTTAGGCAAGGAACTATTTTCCATATTTTTTTTCAGAATTTTAAGCCTAGTAGTTTCGGAGATAAGGGGGGGGAATGGTAAATTTTCGTATTATTTGCTAAATTACTTCAAATCTATTTTTGCTAAATTATAAAAAAAAAATATCTGAGATGCCTACAACAACCCCTTTCATTTGATATATCACACAATACAGTTTGTGAAACTTTTTTTTTTAATTTTCCAGATTACTCCCCAAAAGTGGCCCTCTTGTTCAGAATTCATTAATTTACTTTACACGTCCATCTTTGAGTCACCAATTTACATATCTGTACCAAATTTCAACTCAATCGGTCCAGTAGTTTCGGAGCAAATCGGCTGTGCCAGACGGACAGACAGACAACCGAGTGATCCTATAAGGGTTCCGTTTTTTCCTTTTGAGGTACCGGAACACTAAAAATAATCTTAATCCGTTCAGCCGTACAAATTAGTAGGATACTGGATATGAGATGGGAAAAGAGAATAGGAATACCTACACCGTATAAATTGCTTGGCAATGCATACTTATAATAGAGTTTTTATTCCATGGCGGTGATAAACAAGGCCTGCCGGCAAGCACCCACCTAAACTTAAATAAACTGTTATTTGTGAGAAAGCACCTTGGCCTATTTGACCCGTGTAGGTACAGCAAGGAAAATAGCCGGTGAACAGTTTCAGTCCAATCGCTACAACGATCTACCAAAAGTAGGTAGGTACATATATTTAATTTCATGGATAAAATCCCATCCAATGCAAACGTACCGATGCATTTTCGGTCTGAAGGTACATATTTAAATGAGCACCAATAGGGGTACCTATTGGCTCATTTACTTGTGATAACGAACGTATTTCGATAAGAAAAGTGTGTTACGGCGGCCCCACCCACTTACTTCTGATAAACAATAGAAAAGTAAATAGTGATTATAAGCATGGAACTAAGCAAAAGATTAGTAACAGATATAATATGCTTACATTTATTTACATACAATTAAAATTGATAAGTATGTATGGTATATGTACTTTTATAAGCCTTATCAATACTTAATGCGTATATTATGGCCAATCCGCTGCCGCCTTAAGAAAGAAAACCATAAGTGTAAATTTTTGTCAAATTGAGTTTTTCATTAGTACTTTTTCAAGTTCCTAGACACAGTTGTGTTAATAGACGCATTTGTGTTGTGTTGTTTATTTCTTAGATGCCATAGTGCAAAGTTAACATAAAAAACATAAGTGCGCAGTTGTGTCCTTTTTTCTTCGAAACGATATTTTCAAATGTTTTTTTTAAGAAGCAGTACATTTTTTTCTAGATATCTAATTCAAACAAAAAAATATTAACAAAATTGAGTTGCATTAAAATTCTACAATTTATATTTAAATATAAAAAGTTTCAGCTTCGTACTTTGAACTAAAACCAATTGAACAGAAGTGTAAAGTTTTTTGAATTTATCTCGAAACTTACTTTTTGTCACTTATGGTTTTTCTCCGGAGTCCGGAGGTCTGTATGGATTGTAAACAGGTAGGTGGTGTAAGTAGCTTATTGATTGTTTCTTTGCACTTTAACCAGCACCTATCATGTCAAAGATAGTATATATTCAAAATAGCTAGAAAGCAAATAATACGTCACCACCTTAGGTCACCACTACATACAAGAAGGGCTTTACTTAAGTTTTTTACCTATATATGGTAACTTACAGTAAAGAAATTTAGATTTAAGATACTCCGGTGCAGCTGGGTCAAATAGATGGTATAAAGTGGGCACAAATCCTGAAAGACCTGCGCTCGCGAATAGGAAGCCAGTTTTGTTGACGACGACGGAAGGCGGATATATGGTTATATATATAGTATAACATTAATAGAATTTCAAAAATATCACATATAATATACGTAAATATTATTTCTGCTCCCATACGAATTGCACATATCGCTGCTGCAATATTACAAGGTTGTATGTTACATGAACATCGAACGGAGATAATTAGCTTTGAAAATAAGTATAACTATATTTAGCTGGTTATAGATCTGGTAGATAAACGAATATGTCAATTGTAGAAACACAAATATACCTATGCCAAAAATACAAAAATACGCCTTAATCATTCAATTATTTATTAAATATAAACAATTTGATATTTACATAGAACTTTGGTCCCGTTTCGTAAACATTCTGTTGAGTAACATAGGACTTTGTTTGTCTCTAGCGTAGTACTTAGTACTAAAATTATTCATTGAAAGCGGAAAAATGAGGAATATATAGAGGGAGCAGGTGATTGGAGGCCGAGCCACAGGCGAGCGGTATCATCATCATCATCATCATCATATCAGCCCAAAGACGTCCACTGCTGGACATAGGCCTCCCCCAAAGAGTGCCACAATGACCGGTCCTGCGCCACCCGCATCCAGCGGACTCTAGCGACCTTTACCAGGTCATCAGTCCACCTGGTTCCATCAGTCAACCTACCCACGCTGCGCCTTCCGGTACGTGGTCGCCACTCAAGAACCTTTCCGCCCCTACGGCCAACGGTTCTACGTGCAATCTGCCCCGCCCACTGCCACTTAAGTTTAGCGATTTGGAGGGCTATATCGGTTACCTTGGTACTGCTGCGGATAGCCTCATTTCTGATGCGATCACGCAGAGATACTCCCAGCATAGCCCTCTCCATTGCCCTTTGGGTGACTTTGAGCCTTCTTATGAGGCCCATAGTAAGCGACCACGTTTCCGTGCCATACGTCGTCACTGGCAACACACACTGGTCAAAGACTCTCGTCTTGAGACACTGCGGAATATTGGACGAAAAGATGTGCCGTAGCGAGCGGTATATTAATTAATTTAGATCTTTTCAATATAGTATTATGTTTAATGAGTTCCGTTTTGGCTTACTATTCGTTAAAAACAGTTTCGAAGTACTCAACATCTGCTCGTGGCATCCACCTGTACATTGATTTGATAGTATCTATTTTTGTCTTTCCTACAACAGGTTTTTTCAAAATCTTTGGAGTACCACAAATATTGCCGTTATTCTGCCTTCGGGTTCGGGTTTAATTTTTTTTGTTGTATGTTTCCTCTGTGTGAGACTGTTTGTTGCTCACTTCAAATACCGATTGAGTGAACTTTAATTCCGTCAATTTAGAGAACGGCACCAGTGCGTATTTAAGCCTCGAACCTGCTATTTGAAAATCTAGGAAGTCGTTTTTACTCATTTGTATGATGCAGTAGGGTTTTACTAAGTTTTTACTATTAATATTATATATGATATAGCCACTAAACTTATACAATAATAACAATCAAACAAACATAGAAGCTTGTTGCCCTTGTTAGTTTTATAACCACAACATAGAACCATGTAACATCGGGATTTTCGGACTATTAGTTGACGATATTAAGTTACAGGTTTCAGTAAAATATAGCTAAAGACACGCAGAATTACGTACTAATCATAACTCACACTATGGAAAAAATGTAATATACAACCTTGTAATATTATTGTGTTCCCTGTAACATACGGTAAACAAAAAATTACAACTTTGATTTAAACAAGTCAAACCAAGAACTGTTTTTAGGCTTGATTGAGTACAAATTGAAATATCTGGAAAATGATTTATCAGGTCTCTAGAACGATTTTGATATAACGAACTCTATTATATCAAAATTCGAGGAAAGATTTCGTTCCTTCGTGTTATATCAGCTGTGTAACGCTTTATTTCAAATTTTAGCATAGGAATTCAATGCATTAGTAATATTACAATTAGTCTACTACAAACACAAGCCCCTGTGTCGATAGCTCTATATATTCGTTTAGCATATTCGAGTCTTAAAATTCCTGTCGGTTATTTTTTTATTTCTTTCCCAAACCCTGTAGCTTGATGTGTGTACGTCTAGTCTTAAAATTATGTTTTTGACAGAAACTTGTTTCAATTCAAGTAACTGGAAATTTAATATTTTTAAGAAGTTAAGGATTTGCTATTGGACTAATTCAAAGCGCGGCTAATTCTGTTCCTGGAAGCATTTTTACACACGTCTATCGAGACCGCTCGCGCCGTCACCTGCGCGACGTGGCGCGTGGGTGCCATTGTATGCTAATCCAACTAGCCGAGCAAAAAGGACGTAAGTGTGGCTGTAGCTTTACGACGTATACGCCTTGTTGTAAGCGCTTTGCACTAATGGGAAACTGAACGGAGCATATCTGCGCGTACCTACCCGGCAGAAGAAATTATACGAAGATATAAAAATCGCTAAATGTAGACTGAAAACGTTCAATGGAGTCAACGGGATAACTTATGAAATTACTTATTGCCTAAATCTGAGTTACTTAACATAATGCTGGCCAATCACGACCGCTCCAACAAGCCGAAAATGGATTCACCAACTACATGGCCGTGAATGTAGTCAAAATATTACGTCCATCCATTTGGCGAGATAAACGCCGCAGCGCCTACATATAATGGAATCCATAACTATTTGAACTAAAATGACAGGTGATAATGCACAAATATGGCCATAGTTTGGCCAGTGCTGTTCATGTCGATATTATTAAAGGCTTTCTCATGCTACGTACCTCTACGTAGTTTGAGAAAGCCTTTAATAATGTAGGTGAACACCAGTTGCCACCACTTCTATAAATGTACGTCGTAATCATTAAATTCATAAAACCTATATCAATAATAGGTTACTCTTAGGCATGATTATATATTCCCTAGGGTGTTGCTTAAAAACCGAAAGTTTTAAATTTCAGTGAGACACCCTATTGTATTGTTCTAATACGTAAAAAAATATCATCTGTTTTTTACTTTTATTTTTGGATAAGATTTAGGGGTCGCTACCGAATTTTGAAATTCTTTAATGTTGGCATTTCGCCATAGTAAGGTTTTTTTATATATTTAACATTTTACTTTTTTAATGAGCTACATTTAATGATAGGAAATGAATAATCTGGAAAACATCAAAAAATTCACTAAATTTCAGTCCGTAATTCAAAAATGAATTTTATTGTGCTAAATATGCTAAAAACGGACTTTGGCGATGATTTTAAGACTTTATATTTGATTTCAAATAAGCGTCGAACATTTCGTGAACCAAAATCGTATTTTCTCGATTGTTTCTTCCTTCTTTATCAAATGTAGCTCAATAAACTAGAAAAATGTTAAAATATAAAAAAAAACTTACTATGGAGAAACGCAACCTTAAGGAGTTTCAAAATTCGGTAGCGACCCCTAAATCTTATCCAAAAATAAAAATAAAAAACAGACGTAATTTTTTCACGTATTAGACCAATATAATAGGGTGGCTCACTTAAATTTCAAATTTTCGGTTTTTAAGCAACACCCTAATATTCCCGTTCGATTTTCTTTTGTCATTGTCGATTTTTATACTATTGTTATCATGGTAAAATCACTCTCACCCACTCTCTAGCCTAAAAAAAATCTTAGGCAAACAATTAGGTATTTTAATCACGGATGAAAATCGATTCACTCCATACTTGTTATTTGCAAATTATATTTCGTGAAAATGACAGTTTTCAATCAGACAAGATCTGACACAGACACATAATATATTATGTTCGTAATTAACTTTTTCAACGCTCTGTCAAAGAGACCACACGCCAAATCAACAAGACATTTAGTGTGTAGTTAAACCTTATGTCAAGGCAAAAAGGTTGCTATGGCGCTCCTTGACGCATATATCAGTCGTTGGCGTAGAACCTGCGGTGCGGATATATGCTTCGTTGGCGTCGCAAAGATTAAAAACCGTAATAATAGTTTTTGGCAACGAAGTTATCAATTCAAGGGCCCATTCGATAAGACATTTAATTGTCTTATCTTCTCAATTCAACACTATTGAACTGAAGTTTTGGACCTTATTAAATGTAATAAGGTCACAATGGTGAATGTACTAACAACATTTCAAGGAAATGGGTCCCAAAGTTCGTGACGGTAAGGGATTTCAACAGATAAAAATCAAACCAGTCCTAGGTATCCGTATATTGAAACTTTGCCTAGGTTTCGATGAAGAAATTGAGCCCACCCCAGCCCCTTTATTCTGTAACTTGTTTTAAGCTCAACTCAACGCTCACTCACAAATATATCTTGACGCCGTGATTCGTAGTTACTAAGCGTAGGTAGAGGTCTAGTTTCGTTAAGCGTGACGGGTGGGGTGAGGCACATGAGCGCGTAAAGAATAACAGCCCGGTTATGACTAGTCGTATAACCCGTCTACACCATTGTCAAGTCGCTCAAGCTCCACATTGATTTATCCTTCATGAGTTCGTAACCATCCTTATAGATCACGAGGATAGTATACACAGATGATACTCGATAAAGCACAAATGTTACTTCCCACATTCTTAGCGTAAAAAATGTAAGCTAATGCAGCGTTCGTCGAAATAAGTTTTCCCTCGGGACTGCTGGTTGTGACTAGAGGATTTGGATTATAAACCAGGCATGTCAGCTGTCAACTACTTATTCTCGACGAGATAGTAACTTAGGTTAGTTCATAGTATCGTGATAATAATTTAGCATAAGTAAAGTATTCTTTTTTTTTGGAAATCCAAATAGTAAAGATACCCTATTTCATCAACTAAAATATAAAATAATGCGCCTACGATTTGACGTAAAAAATGCATTCAATTCAACCAAGGATACAATACGATAGTCATAATAAACAAAACTAAATAGAATGACGCGCAAACAATCAGTAGGTAGGTATATAAGGTCGATGTGTGTAAGATTGTCCTCTAATATTTATTTTTTATTATATATACCTACTTCATTCCAAAACGGCATGGGGATAATGACACGCTGCACCGACCACTTTCCGGGAGGAGGGTCCCATATTAGAATTTCATGTTCTATGTAGATTCGAGCTAGGCGCAACCGAGTGTTTGATAGCGAAAAAGGTGACATCCCTCAAAATCATGTATTAAACACAAAGTCAAACTAGAGATGGGTAGTGGGTAAAAACCAACGGGTAAATACCGGGTATTTACCCAATCTATCCGTATTTACCCGTTTCTTCCCAAAAAGGTGGGTATAAACTCTTTGTGAAGCGTTTTTTTGCAAAATATTATAATGAAAATGTTTAAGTTATATAGGAATGTGTAAACGTTGTTCTCATTCCAAACCATAAGTATGGCTAACAAATATATTGAGTGAGTGAAGAATATTTTACAAACCGTAAGCCATTCTTAAGAAATGATATTATACTACAGCTTAATCAGATCGATTCTGGATTTTGTGTGTATTATTTGGAGCCCTTTCTATAAAAATGTTATATAATTAATATAGAACGAGTACTTACAAAATAAATATCTAAAAGCTATTGATTACCGTATGGGTCGCGGCCGTAATTCCTATAATAAAAGTCTTTCTCACTATGGTTTGTTGCCACTAGAAGGTCGTCGAATACAGTTTGATGCTATGTTTCTTTATAAAATAATTAACAACTTTATCGACTCCCCGTCAATTCTTGGTAGGCTTTTATTCTACAAATTCTTTGGTATTCCATACTCTCGTACAAATTACCTATGTCTCGAATTCTTATTTCAACCGTTGTCTCAATAGGCTTGTGACCTAAGATTTTTTTACGATGCCATTTGAACCAGTTTTTGGAGAGGAACAAATGTTTTGTATGTGAGCAACTACAATGGGGAATAGATGAAAATTTTGGAAATACATGATTATTTTCTTGGTGATAAGGACTGTTCAATTTACTAAGCGGACATATTAAACTCAAGCTTTAAACCTTAAACTATAACTAACTAATAAGTACTGGCCGGATATAAAATGACCATGGATAATTCTATCAAGTGTTTTATATATTTTATTAAATGTCAAAATATTTTTCGAGATGGAACGAATTAATATTGAAGATCGAAAATTAATCTTGCAGAATTGGTGTACAGGCAATTTTTCATTGCGAAAAATTGCTAATAAGTTTCAATGTTCCAAGTCAGCGGTGTTTCAAATAATAAAAAAGTTTGGGGAGCACCATACCCTCGAAGATTTACCGAAATCGCGACGCCGAAGTGGATCGGCAAACCCACATATCGATGAAAAAGTCGTGTGCTTGTTAAAATCTAAAAAGTACATGTCCGTTCGGGAAATTGCTAAAAAAGTAGGTGTTAGCATAGGTACTATACAAAATATAAAAAAAAGAAATAACATACGGACATACAAGAAACAAAAAATGCCAAAGAGAAGTGTTGAGCAACAAACGCGGGCCAAAAAAAGGTGCGGAAATTTATATCATATGTTACTGACAAATAAATCTCGATGCATTCTCATGGACGATGAAACGTACGTAAAGTTTGACACCAATACGTTACCAGGGCCCCAGTATTACAATGCAGTTGTAGGAGAAAATGTACCCGATGCCGAAAAAGCCATAAAGATGGACAAATTCGGTAAGAAAGTTCTTATATGGCAGGCAATTTGTTCCTGTGGCCTCAAAAGTAACTCTTATTTTGCAACCGGCACTATTAATGGCGAAATTTATAGAAATGAATGCATCAAAAAACGGTTGCTTCCAATATATAGAAAGCACAGTGTCCCCCCTTTGTTTTGGCCTGATTTAGCAAGTGCTCACTATGCTGGTGAGACCGTGACGCTGTTAAATACAAAAAACGTTGAATTTGTTAAAAAGGTAGACAATCCACCAAACTGCCCGGAGCTCCGCCCAATCGAGCGATACTGGGCCATTGTTAAGAGACACCTGAGGAAGGATGGCCGAGTAGCTGGTTCATTAGAAGAATTTAGACGCATGTGGTTTTCTGCATGTAGAAAAGTTTCAAAAAGTGACGTGCAAGCACTTATGCGGCGAATCCGGGCTAAAGTCCGAAAATTCTACCGTTGTAATTAAATTTGATTATTTTTGTGTTTATATTGCTTTATTTTAAAATTGTAAATAAATATTCATCATTATAAACTTATTTTTGTAATAAGAATTTCCTATATAAACCGATTTTTGATGTCCGCTTAGTAAATTGAACAGTCCTTAGGAATAACCTTGAAAATTTGCAGACTTTTCAGCTGATTCTTTTTTTTTTTAATATAAACAGTTTCCTCACTTACGTATTGGGTTTAGCTATATTTGTCATTGCCAGGGTCAGATATTTAAAATATTTTATGTAATATGAGACAGATCAAGGAAAGTTTCTTATTCGCCGTCCTAAACCCAAAACGTAAGTGAGGAAACTGTTTATACAGGGTGGAAAGTTAAAACGCGGCAGTAAGGGCAGCTACTAGATCCCTTGCCGCCACGCAAAAATGGCATTAGGATTTCAATCCTAACTTTTTAAGTTATGGCAATCTACATTCACAGATTTTTGAAAAAAAGTACAGTCAGCGAGAAAATCATCAATTTTGACGATATTTTTTTTAATGCCATTCGATCCCATTTCTATTAAGGATCAAAATACTCTTTGGGACCGACTAAGGTTTGACTACTAGAACGTCCAGAAATCAAGGAAAACTTTTCATACAGTGAGTATGGGAATTCCTGGTCGGCTGCGTCACCGGCCTGAGATCGGGTCACCTGGATGTGGGACTGAGCGAATGTATCGACACACGTAGCGTCCCACACCAGAGCCCAATCCAGCTTCCACGGCACCTAAGTGACTCCATCGGGGCGCTTGCCATCGTCTCTTGCCATACCTACGGGTTCTAAGGTCGCAGGCTCAGAGACGGTAGCAAGCGAGCGACTGACTAGGTCATTAATGGTGCCATGACGATATAAACGGCCGGCGCTTCTTAAGCAGCAGAGGCCATGTCGTCCCAGCTGGTCCACACCCTTGCCACAGGCACACGTATGGGCCAAGTCTCAGGCATATTGCAATCCTTAGAGAGCTTGGATCCAGAACCGTGCCTATTTGTCGGGATGGGAGAGCGCGGAGCCAGTGGCCCGATTCCGGTGAAGATACCGCCAGAATACTAGCGCGTTCGGAGTCGTCCAGACTGTTCGAAAGGAGATATGCATGGGTTGCCAGCAAACTTGGAGAGTCCCATGCTCTCTTAGTAACTTTCTAATGTTTTAATTTCAGACATCCGAGCTCGAATCGCTGCTTTGCAAGCAGGAGGGCGCCTCACTAGCGCCCGCCCACATGGAGCTTTTCGATGGCGGCACTTCTTCTCGCGACGATGCGTTCCTGCGGCCAGCCCTCTGGGAGGATATCGCCTCCTCAATCAGGAACATCGATCCCGAAAACGCGAACATGCTCGCTCCGCTCGGAGCAACACACGTCAAGCTGGAAGCGGATGATCCACTGCTTGAAGAGTGCGCTACGCCACTACTCAGTCCTCTCGAGATCAAGACGGAAAGGATGTGCGGGCCGCCGACGTACGCGCAGCCGCAGCCGCCGCAGCACACGCAGCAGGCGCTGCCGCAGCCGGCGAGTTCGTTCGCCAAGTACCCGCCGGCTCGCCTGGTGTACATGTCCCCGCTGACGCCGCCCGGCTCCGATCAAGGCAGTCCAGGCAATTCAATGCAGGTAAACACACACTTCGACTAAACACCCATCTCAGAACGCTAAGTCAGTCTAGAAAATTCAGTCACTTTAAAAATAACGCGTGCATTTTCCTTGGTTCTCGCTTCATTGTCAGTATTCATTAGTAGGTATGTATATTTTTCATATTCTGTCTTGGCTTTGTGAGATGTAAGCTCTATGTAGATATCGATATCTATAATAAGATGTGCTTTGCGAATGCTTGCCATGCGACGGTTGAAGGTACCATATGCTGCTGCGATCGTATTGTTATGTCTGCTCCGTAGCATTAGTTATTATAACATTTCATTCATATGATTCTTACATTATCAAGCCCTTCACATCACATGGTAGGCCAACGGAAAATCGTATCTAACACTCCAAATAAACGTCGACATTAAACTCGTGATGGTCTGTAATTGGCGTATCTACATAATATGGAAAGGTGAAAAGTACAGTTTATGATCAGTCATAATCATAAATCATAAAATCTGCGGCATTGTATACGCGCGTAAGATGTTACATATATACTTAAATTCCATTATTTGCCAAGATCCAAAAATCAAAAGACCATATTAAAGTTCTCACAAGTCGTATACAGCCAATTTAAATGGCTAATATCGTTTTTTTTTCTGTAGTAACCGTAACTTTTTTGCCCGTCTGCCAAGGGTAATTCTTTCACGTGTATTTTAAAGTACTTAATCAGTTTTTGTTTACTATCTACATATTCAATTGCACTTGCAGTGTCCGATAAAGCTTGAGGTTTTCGGTGATAAATTACTGATACCATGTTCACGTTCAGCAACAAAATTTGACATTTTTCTTCCCCCATATTTGAGAAAACTACAATTACCTACTCTACAATAATGTTCTATTCATGACATGCACTGCAGGGAACAGCGATCGGCTATAGGTGGTCTGAATTGGCCTCAAAATTACATTGTGTAGGTACGTTAAATGAGCCTTGTATTAGCTTATTTAGCTCTACAACATTATTGTTGTCTTTTAATAAAAACAATTAGACCAATCAGAGCAAGTCACTCCCTAAGTCAACATTAAAACAAATGAAAATATCTGTAAAAAGCAGAAGCAAGAAACGCTGGTGTTGTTGCAGGGCGGGCCGCGCCGCACGCCGCCGCCGCCGTACCACCCGCCGCCGCTGCTGCGCGCGCCGCACACGCCCCACCCGCACCACCACCAACATCACCACCAACAGGTAAACCACTCAAACTAACCTCGCACAGGCAACTTTCCTGCAGATTCAATTAATGAAAAGGAAATCTAGTTTAGGAAGGTAACAAAATGTCATAAGTAAAGGAAACGGCTGTCGTGAGTGTGCTATTTTATTTACAAGGTATTATTTTTTAACTATGTATGTATATATGTAACTATGTTTGTTCGGGTGGAATCTTGCAGATTAAATTTGACCAACTTCCCGGAGTCCAATCAAGTTGAAAGTCGGATGACAATGCAATACTGGATGGATTTGTGATGGAGACGGAAAGTGGCCGTAGGAACTCCTTAATTACACAGGAGAAACCCGTCGTGTTTGGGCTCGTTACAATCCTCTCAATAAGCAGTTGATGAGTGCGCAAAAAAAAAAACTGTCGGCAAAAAAATCCAACATGGCGGAACACCCAAGATGGGGGGGGGGCTAAGTTATTTTTAATGCTCTCCTACAATATGGGTATCAAATGAAAGGGCTTGCTGAGAATAACTCGTAAAATAAAGAGACGTCACTCTAAATCCAATATGGCGGACAATATACTGAGAAACCTGTCCAGCGATGACTAAAAAGTAAAAAATAAATTAAAATTAAAAAAGCTTTTTTATAAACAAGGTTTTATTTAAATGCGCTAAAAAGAAATAAACTTTTCCTTTCAAACTTTTACTATCAACTTATAACGTCATAACACGTTTTATATGATATAAAAACTTGTCGCGAGATTCAGGTACTAGTATATTATATAGTCAGGTAAATCTCGCTCTTTAATTTTCTTTACCAACTTTTCACACTAGCAAGTCTGACGATTTATAAATAGATACATAATAATTGGATCCGTAGCCTATTTGTGTATAGCCACCATCTTAGCTATGACTGTGTGACTAATCGAAAAGCGCATGTCATGTTCTGGCAAGTTCTGTACATATTCAATCGTATTGAATTTGTAGACAGCAGAAGTATATTATGTGAGTTTGATAAAATCCACAGGATATTACACACACTACTTACAATAGGTATTGGTACAGTCGAGTTCTCCAATATCTATGATATACTGACAACCTTTCAAAAATATCTGTACACAGGCTTTATTATTACTGACATAAGACACATGTATAGATATTTTTGAAAGGTTGTCTGTATAGATATTGGAGAACTCGAATGTACAATAAGGTACGTAACTGACAGTCAAATCAGCAACTTTATTATGAATCTTCAAATATGCTTAAATATAGCAGGGTTTCTTAAAGTGGGCTCCATAGACCCATGACATGATTGCTATGGGTCGACGGCCACTTCGTTCACACCTAACGTTTTTATAGAAAATATGCAGTAATTAGCGCATTATTCTGCTAACTTGGGTAACGGTAGGTATACTCGTAGAAGTGCATTTGGTTGGTGCGGGCGAATCGATGGCGGTCACAGTCACATTGAGTCTTTAAATGAGTTGGTCTTTTTTTCAACTTTTCCTTAAGCAGCGGTATTTATGAAATTCTGAAAGTGGTCCATGCTAACCAAAAGTTTAAGAACCACTGGCTTATAGGGAAATATTAAGTATGTTTGTAGGGAACACAAACTATGTATAGTGACGTGTTTGACTCAGTGGTTGTAGTCAAATAGCGTCCTTTTGATCTTTATGTAGGTATTTACAAGTTTTTAAAATAACAAAAATTACTTGAAGATAGATAGATGAATTTATTTCACATTAAACAACTGCACTTAAAATTACACATTAATAAATTTTTAGGAGCATATGTTGTGTCGTCAATTTTTAAATAAAATGAAATAAGTAAAATTTCAATTATCATATGATTAAGGAAATATTTACAGGTATATATGTCAACCACGATGTCAACAAGTTACAAAATTAACATGTCAATAAATTTAATAATTAAGGTCTCCTTTATACGGGTCGTCAATAATCTGGGAATTACATAATCCAAACAATTTAAAAATATTATAGGTTCAATACAGATGTCATTAGAAAATACAGTATAATGAATAAATCGAACTGGTAATGTCAAAGCTTAAAGCTTATATTCCGAGTATTTCCGTAAATTTGCATGTTGGTAGGTAATGTGAAATAAAAACTGTTGCCAAATACCCTATTCATAATACATAGTGTGCGCAGCAGGCAATGGCGCAAGGGCCGCCGATGGGCGCGCAGTTGCCGGCTCCACAGCAACACGCGCAGCACCACGCGCCACACCACGCGCCGCACCACGCGCCGCACCACGCGCCCATGCCGCACTCGCGGCTCGGCCACGCGTCTGTCAAGTACAACCGGCGGAACAACCCCGAACTAGAAAAGAGAAGAGTACACCACTGCGACTTCATGGGTAAACTAGTAAAACTCACTTGACTTAAGAATGACATCCGCTGCAATAAACTAGATAGAGTCTAGCCGGCGATTCGTGTCACAAAAACCCCTTGTTCCTCGTAGGCTGTGCTCGTAGATAACCGGGATATGGTAATCAGTAATTTCTGAAGGCTTTTTTTTCCTCCAAGATCTAAAGCTACAAGCATAATAGGCAAAGTCGACTACAAACTCTACAAAGATATCGACACGGTCTAAGTCACAAAAATATGTACCTAACCTATACACGATTTTGGTACCCATTATGATCGTGTATAATTTTTTTTGTAATTTTGGCCGTATCGATCTCTTTGTAGTCAACTATACATAACTGACAATGTATATGTAAAATTCTTCATTCTCACCTAGAGTAATCCCAGCCTTTGCCAGGCTCCGCTTACCTACTCGCTTTTCTCCACTTTGCACGATCCTGGGCGTCTTCCTTTGTAAGCCCGTTTTCGCTCACGTCGGCCTTAACTTCACCCAGCCATCGCTTCTTAGGTCTGCCGTGGGCTCGCGGGCCATCGAGGACTAGGTACACTGCTCTCTAGCCAGCTCTATTCGTAAAGTTCCCCAGTTCAAAACGACTACGGCTTTGTCATTTAACAAGCTGTGTCGATTCTTGCATTTCCATAAAGCCTCAATACTGTTGTAAGACCTCACGGACCGTATTGATGTGTGATGATGTGATTTTAATATACAGGGTGGAAAAAAAATAAGGGTCCTGGAGGGGAACTACCTTAAATCCTTTAGTTAGCTCATTTTACTGAAAGGAAACATTCCTTTATTTTTTTAAAGAAACAAAACTGCAATATTTCAAAGATCTTCTAAAATTCGCGTCTCTAACCAACTAAAAATTTAAAAAATAAAACCCTCGCTATTTTATTATACGAATCGGTAGGATTATTGTTCAGGGTAAAAAAATTCTAATAAACATTTGGCCTTTGAAATAAAAAAAATAAAAACTAACTTTAATTTTATTTTATCATCAATATGAAGAACACATTAAACATTTTTAAACGTAATAATTTAACTGATAAGTTCTTCGAAATATGCCCCTCGTTCCAGATACACAAATTATTATTATTATTTGTAAGTAATTTCCTTATCTCGGGACTATGGACTTTTGGAAGGCATGCGTGGGGCCGAAGCCTGAGCGCAGAGGCCCTTTAAAACAAAAATTATCTAAGCCCCTCGCGTATTTATCTACACATGGCGGATACCATCTTCGAGCACATAACATTATACAACCGGTGATGGTCCCCACCAGGTGCAAAGACTATTGTAGTGCAGCACTGTAACTGCGATGGACATTAATGTCCTGGGCTATTGAGGTGTATGTTGGATGGACTGGATAATGGGTTATGGAAGGAGACTTGCGGACACCTGTCGTGACAATCAGTCTCAATATTGTATAAAAGCAGGCGGTGACTCGCCAGCTCGCCGATTGGGCCCCACACAGTCGCACGCACAGTGCGACAATGGGGCAACACTTCTGAGCGGCTGTGAGGTTTTTGAGAGCTGAGTCTGCGGTAGCCAGATCCCGGTGTTCCGTTCAAGGGCCGCCGGCGTTATGACATTTTACACTTCCAACCGGCCAGTTAAGGCAAACACAGAGGCGAGAACCAGATCACTCAAGCCCTCTGGAGGCTAGGGGTCCGCGGTGTTGCCACTCTCCGTCCCCGCGGGCCCGTCAGCTCGTCACAAGCTGCCCCCGCGCTCGTATTATTATAATATTTTTATTTTTATTGTGTTTTCAGGTTGCTCGAAGGTATACACGAAGAGTTCTCACCTGAAAGCACATCAGAGGATACATACAGGTATATTTAAGGAACTCTATAATACTATTATGACTGCGTCGGCGAATGATGCATTTTGCGAAAGTATAATTCATATTGCAATCTAGGAATGTACTTATGTAAAGTGAGTAGGTAAACATCCCTTCAATCACCCTCAATATTTGGTAGAAAATCTTTCCACGGCATCTTATATCACCACAAAAACACTACCTATTACAAATACACGAAATAAATTCGAGACTAGTTATTTGAAAACTTATAGACTTATGAAGCGCATAGACGCTTAACCAGGACACGCCGAAAAATCTTGATTATTTTCATGCCTTCACCAGTAGAATACCTGGATATTCTAATATATAATGCCCTTGCCAGACAAAGAATGAATCACTTTGGTAACGGCTACCCGCAACCAAAGGAATTCAAGGTGCTCCCATTGAGCTGCATCATCCGCTTTGTGGAAATGATGGAGCGAGCTTGGGAGTAGCTATAAAGGGGAGGGCAAATGCACAAAAGATCCCACTGGGTCGAAGTGTATCCGAAAGGGCCCCCAACTAGATAAGATAAGATAAGATAATATATTATCTAATAATGCAAATAATGTTCAACTTTTATTTATGTTATGATACTTTTCCACATAGATCGGGAGATAGTGACACAATTTTTCAGGTCATTTGTACCAATATGGCGACCCTTCAGGGGTCTAATTACGTAATGACTAAAAGGAAAATGATGGTCATAGCGCTGGTACCGGTGCTGGTAATTGCATACAATCGGCGATGACTGTTGGGTCACCTATAGTACCTACCTTTATATAAAAAATTCTTCGCCTTGTATGCCGTCTGCCAGTGGAGACCACCACATTACTTGACATTAGTCTTGCAAAGCGAATACCTATATACAGTAGGTACTAAGTAATAGGTACCTACTTACAAATTTTCTGAAAGAATAGTTCTTTCGTGCTGATGAGAAATGCGCTTTCGAATTATACTATTAGGATTATTTGGGATCTAGCGACGCGTGGTTCTAGTATCGTCGTTATCCTTCGTTTAGGTATGCGTTCAGCGCTAACTAGATAATTATGTGACGTGAAATTTTGGATATGTTGACATAGGAGAGAAACCTTACACTTGCCAATGGCCGGAGTGCGAGTGGCGGTTCGCGCGGTCCGACGAGCTAACGCGGCACTACCGCAAGCACACGGGCGCCAAGCCCTTCAAGTGCGCCGTGTGCGAGCGCTCGTTCGCCCGCTCCGACCACCTCGCGCTGCACATGAAGCGCCACCTGCCCAAGACCTCCAAATGACACGCGAGGAGGGGCGGGGACCAGACTCCCGCGCCCCAGCCCACACCGGTAAATATTATACATAAAACTGCCTGATGGCAAGCAGACGATGTCGCCTATGGACACTTGCGACACCAGAGGAATCACAAGCACGCTTTATCCTTTATTGATTTGAGGATTCGTTGTGTTCACAGCTAGAGACAAATGCAGTTCCCACACTCTCAATAGGGTATTTTCATCTATCACAATTAAATTATCAAAGTATTTTAGTTTACCATAAGCAATACGAATATAACACTATTACGTTATAAAAACATAAGATTTATTTTTAATTTGAAAATTAAAATCGTACTTTTATTATCTGTATGTCACCGTGACCAAAAACGCCGACCGCCATTTTGTCTTGTGAGTGGCGTCAGTGCAAAAAAGTCAAATGCAAAAACAAGTTTTCACATCTCATGCTCGAAAAGTGTGTCATATTAGGCTTAATAAGCGGGGCTAAAGTAGTACATTTAGCCCCTAGGGAAAATATGTATACATATTTATGATTTTTAACACATTTAATTTTACCAATCAAAACACTTACCATATTAAATCCACCAATCACAACTCTTTCAAAAAACATTTATCTTTGCTATCAACCAACCAGTACATATTAAAATCGGCCAATCAAACATCAGGTGTTTTTTAGTCCCTAATTCCAAATCATTAAAAAAGAAAACGCCTCACGCTAAATTTAACAATCTCTTCGCAGTGAAATTTGTTATTGACTGTCGATGGATAATCTTTGTTTTACTATTTTCTCGCAGTCGAAGTGAAAAGTAGAGTCGCTTCGCTCGGGAAAATATCCATCTCGTGGTAATATGGCTTATTTTAGCCCCTTGTCATACAATCTACTATTTCGTTGTAAACAACATTTGACGTTTCTATGTTTCTGCACGTAGTAGGTATCTTCTTAGTAGTCAGAGTAGTATGTGGTTTCTGCTCTTATGACGTCTGCCTTTTTGACGCGAATATATATAGCGAACAAATTTTAACCATTATTTCTTAACATAAAGCGATATTATTTTGAGGAAATAAAAATACTAGTGAATCTATAGGAACATTTCAAAAAATGTAGAAGCGCGTCTACGGGAGCTCTGGCGACCCCACTCACCACTAGGAACACAACACCAAATGACCACAAAGCAAGTAATGGTTGTTACCTGTGGGCACGGTGCCCCCGCCAAGTCGAGCAAAACAAAGAGGCACGGCCGTACCATCCTTTCCTCTAAAGCTAAAGCTAGAACCCTGAATTTTCAGTAACATATCAGGCATAATATTGGCTTAGATATAATCTTAATAGCATTCAATTTGAACTATTAGTTTAAAAACTATTGCCCGTCAAAGTTCCTTAGTTTTGTCAGTTACAATATACTCACTGACTTATGAAGTTATGATCAATATCATTCTAAGTTATTCTAGCAGACCCACAAGCTCCAAATTTTAAACATGATTCCCAAGTTGCAGAATTTTATTTAGCAAGCAAATAAAGATTAATAAGAATGCCTGACTTGGCTCTACGAAATATCTCACAAGTTTTTACGGTGGAAGAGTTTCGAGACTGGGCCTATTTTTTACATGGAATGTTTTTTATGGGATTATTATTTGACATGAATGATCAAATGTCTTCCCAATTCATTATTTCAGCGAAGCATATATAACTTAACACTATACTGACGTTCCGTATGATGCACTAGCACATATGTTTTTTATACTACTTGATTTTTATAATTTGCGCTCTAGGCGGTTTTGGTGTAGGATTGTCCGCCGTTGCTCGGTCAATGCTCGGTTTTCCTAGCTAGAAAGTGGGAAATATGTACTTGATCTTGAAGTTATTATACCTCATACAAAAACCCAACACTGTGCTAAACTAAAAAGAGCTTACATTCCTTAACTCATTTAATTTGGTAACTGGAATAATATTGTTTTAGGAGGCATGCAGCGACGCTATCTTCTTGGAGTGCGACCTCGACACAAGCCTGATGGAGACGTTCTACGGCGCCCTGTGACGTGCTCCCACGTGCGCATCTGCCCATCTGGTTGTTTCTCAAACTTATAGTTTCAATGAGAAATTGACAAAATACGTACGCAGCTGTATTTCGATATCTTAAAGTTATGATTAGGCACTACTTAATAGTAATGTAAGTTACTGGAATTATTTATATTCAAAAGAATTACCAAGGAAAACGCTTTACGGGAAAAACATACATAGATACATCGTATTTTTTATATAAATATCCAGCAAAATAAAATTAAAAAGTACTTAGATAGTAAACGGTATAGCAAAGTGAAAATTGGTGTCATCCTTCCCAATACTTTTGGGGTTGACAAAATATGTAGGTAATTGACATCTAACTAACGTTGGATGTCATATAATTACGATATAACTTGACAGGTACCTTCTTGATTTACAGAAAGTGACATCATGAAATGTGAACCGCTGGCTCAAGATGCCTTTTTACCAGTAATTTAGGCGGTTCAATTAGGTTGAGCCGAAAAAGAAACACTCCAGACCATATTCAAAAGATGCTAATAGACTTGTATTATATACTTACTTTCTCATTAATTTATGTTACATAATACCTACGAGTAGTGGAGGAGTACTTGTTTGTATATGTAGAAGAGTTGCTCACTGCAATAGCAATGAAAGTCGCTGTTGAAGCTTCGAAATTTAAGAGCTCTAAGTATTCTTTAGATATTATTAATATTGATTAGTTTATTATATAATAAGTTATTATCTAAGAGAGCAAGAAATATCCAAGATATGACAGTTATCTTTATATTAATTAAACGTCGGTTAGCTCGTAATTACTAGTTATAGTCGTAGAATACAAGTCGCGTTTCTGGATGTAACGACCTGAGTTGTAGTGATGACGGGACGAGGGAGATACCTACGAGGTAAATAAAGTCGTATAGTACTAAAACAAGAACTCTGACGTGCACGTATTATATGTGTATTATTTACCATATAGGTACCGTCTTGACCGAAAGATTAGAGCATGATTTTCTTTGTTTTATATAATTTGCATATAATAACTATATCAGTTATTTATTACGTAAGAACACACATTAAGAATGTGCGTATAACAATTAAAAAAAGTATAGTTATAAACTTATCCAGAACCTTATATTTATAAATATGAAAGTAAATATTGAGAAATGTCCATATATTACCAATGTGAATAAATAAACAAAATAAAAATAATGAGAAAGCTGAAAGAAATACCTATACAAAAGGATTTCACCTCAAGGCATTCAACATGGACGACTTTTCTCAGTTTTCTCTACTATTTTAATCGCCTACCTACTACAGAGCTGTTATTCTAAACGCCTCCCCTCACCTTACCTCAAACGAAACCAGTGTAAACCTGACCTGATTACGCTTAGTTACTACGAATTACGGTGTCAAGATATACTAGGGCTGACGAGTGAGGCGAGGTAAAAACAAGTAACCGAATAGCATAGCTGGTCAAGTCAAGGCTACTCGGGTCTAAAGCAAGGGAGCATTTACCGCTTTATCACATGCAGGTCGTTATATTCAGATACGCAGTTTTACACTTTCTAGTCTCGATTTATTAAAGACAATATAATCAAAAATACACGCCACAGTAAACATCCCGCTACGCCTGACAAACACATCACGTCTTATTCTGTAACATGCTTGTTATTACAGCCACATAAGCACATAGCACACATATACACATGCACGATTTCTTATAATAATCCATGGCTAAAAGTTATATATTGATTATTATCATGGAGCGATACGTATGGTCCAAATGTAGAAAACAATGTAAATTATGAGCCTTATTGCCTCCGTCCAATCACATATTCTAAACTTTAATGACCTACGATCATAAATGATGTGTTCAGGGGTATACTGCCAGAGTCCGATCTAATATTTAAATAAACGACATTAAATGGTGTGAGCTTGTGGCAATTATCCTCCGATAAACTCAATTGCCATCTTTTATAGTCACTAGAATTTGTATCGTCTAAGTAATGTTCACCTTCGATTTTTTAAGTCTCTCTATCTATTTTAATACGCCTCCAGGCATGGAAATTATTTTTAACATAAACTAACCATGCAATTGGGCTTGGCTTTCATTATGTGCCTTAGAATGTCTTATACCTAAGTTGGAATCAACTAACGCCGTGTTATACGTACCACAGCGAATCTTGATCCCTATGACAAATGGTATATTAGTACAATTCTACGTTCTATGGTTATAAATTGTACGAAGATGACAGCTGTCATAGGGATCATGATACGCCGTGATACGTATAAACATCATTAAAAGGTATGCATTCACGTCTTGCCTAAAGGTATATGTTCTCTTTCTATGCTGGTGAATAGAACTGAATAAACATTTATTACAATTTATTGGGTGCGCTTTTGTTCACATAATTTTTAAGTCCTATTATTGGAACTCTGAAAATGTTTTTCATACAATTTTACACTATAATAATCATTATTCATAATAGTTCTTATTAATAACGATCGTAACTCAGAACATTCCAATTCATAATGACAATAATCATAAATTTCTTATACATTAATATTGAATTTCATATTTATTTTCATCATAACGCTCATTTGTTCGTTTTACTTAAATTCATAATTATGCTAATCATAATTTTTTGTTTAACTAAAATTGATTTTCATAATTTTTCGCATTTTAATGTTACTCATCCGTATTATATAACTTCATAATTTTAATAATTATGCATATGTTTATAACTCTATTGACTTTCATCGCGTCCACGTGGTCTTGTCTGTCCTACCCCTAGCTAGAGTGTATATAAAAGCCCGTGGAGCCAGGAGCTCGCGAAGGAGGTCCTGAGTTGAGCGGGCGTGTGAGACCGAAGCAAAGCGAGTGTAAGAGGTGGCGAGCGAAGCGAGCCGGCGACCTCCCGATCGAAGCGTAGGTCGAGTGCGCCAGTGAAACGAAGGGCCGACGAAGAGAGTTTCTAGTGGGACCCCAAGAGGAGGGTGGGGAAGTGGTATTCAGAAATGACCATTAGAAAAAATTGAATTATGAGTTGAAGTACGAGTATGTTCTTAGTTATGATATTAGTACAGTCAGCATCAAGAGTCGAAGACGTCAAAAGCTCTTATTCCCTTTTAATAAAGACTTTTGACGTCTTCGTTTGCGAAGCTACTTTTGATGCTGACTGTACTATCAAAATTACGATGTATGTCCGTTATGAAGGAAACTGTTATGAGAAAGAAAATTATCAGTTCAGGCCTGTTCTTAATAATGAAATGATGAACAAAACGTTTATGAAAACTGTCTATGAAAAAAAAATATGAAGAGTGATTGATTATGAATACAAATCGTTAGTATAATAAAAAATAGGACAAAGAATTTTATGAGAGCCAATATGGATCCCAATTTATTTAATTGTTAAATGTATAAAATATAAAAAGAGATTACTCTCTTTGCCACTAACTTTCAGCTTTTTTCAAAACAGGCCAAAAATGAATTATATAGGTTAGTTTTAAATGGAAAATGTATTAAAGTCCTCATTAAAATGTATTATTCAGTGATCCAGATCCAGGAGTGAACAATATTCAGGAGTTCTATGACGAGCCATACGTAAATTACGAAAAAAAATGCATAATTTTTGTAGTGCACTGAATTTGTAGTTTTTTCTTTATAGCATTTGCTTGTCCCATCAATGAATGCCTTTATAATATGATTCTTATCATCATAATTAACTTTTCATAACCATATATATATATACTGAGATGCAGTATGACCGTGATATCTGCCTACCCCCCTTGAAACGGACATGATTCATGATAATGATGATGTTGATCATAAATTCTATAATTTTTCATAATACTTATTTAACCAAATATCTCCCTTTATCACGTTAGGTACGGTTATAGAGTTTCAGGCTTCAGAGTAAGGACTAAGTAGGTTCTCACTTGGTTCTGTAGTTTCAGTGCTATGGTTTAAAGTAGGAGTATCGCTGGTAGCAATCATTAGGTACTTGAGATTTGGTTCTTTAAGAAAAGCAAAGCTAAAGTGACTTGCTACCCAGCGTAGCAAGGATCATGCACCGTGAAATTATGACATGAAGTTTAATAGGACGTAGCTATATATTATGTGTCTAATATAACATATTGATTTATTGCCATACACGTGTCTATAGATGCCATATTTTATTGAAAACATTAGATATAACATTAGGTAGCGTATTGAGAAAACTTAGCCGAATAGGATTTTTCTCTTAAACCAATATTGTACCTCACTTTTTTCCGTTCTAGTTTATTTCTTTTACCTACTTATCCGTGCCTTTGTTAAATTATGTAGGTTTCATCATTTGTAAGAAATAATTGTGTTTTTAATTATATTGCGTAGATATACTATATATATAAGCATATTGACTAAGTCACAAGATAATTTATTACCAATGACATGTTTTTGAACTCTTTTTTTATATTTTTAATGTTAAGTGTAAAAAGTTGATATATATATTTTGATGAGATAGCTATGGATTTCATGTATTTTTTGTATAATTGTAAAAAGTTGCCAGAAGTGTGATTGACTAACGATGTTTTTTTTATTATTTACTGGCTGCATATTTTAAATATTGTGTAAGGCAGAATACCGAGCGTGTCTCATTTCATAATTGTTGTCTAATTAGGAAATAAGACGCGCTTCGCCCATTTCCATTAAAAGAGCAAAATGTGAAACATTAAACCATTAATTAGATCCAACTTGTACCAGCGAAGCAATTTTATACGTCGATATATTATAAAGCAAAGATAATAGGTCCCAGATGTCCCGCAATTCGAGGTAACTAAACAGTCACTATTCTACGGCACAATATTATACGTATATTTACACTCTGCGAATAAATAAAATGGGTGAATGAATAACTTTCATGAATCATGATCTATGAAAGTAAATGAAACGCCTACCGACCGTAAACATGTATGCTTGCTAAATCACTGTGCCATAAAACGTCCTGTTATTGGATGTTACCCTACGTTAGTTGCATTACAAAGAATGTATCTGCCCGGTACATAACGGTTGTCGCCATTGGAATAATACCAATCTAGCTACTCGGGCCGATTGATTTGATGCATGAATATGATGCATTAAGTAACAAAAATTTTTGCTCGCTCTCGCTTTGCCGGAAAATTATAAATGAGATTTATTTGATTATCTTCATTTTTTTTGTTATGGAAACAGTGCAGTGAATACAGTGGACAGGATAGAATTTACGCCTACCAGTTAGTAATCTGCATAAAATTGTCTACAAATAATAGCACATTAATATTCTGAGCTATTTTGTTACAAAATTGATTAAAAATCGAATCGTTACCTAAGTAATAAGTGACCGTAACACACTCACTGGCTTAAGAGGAGAGCTGAGTTTAACATACCGAGAGCTAATTTCAATTATGAATTTGGCTTTTTCTTCCATACCTACATTGAAATGGACATCCATTGGAGACGAGAACCTAAATATCTGTACCACCCGAATTTTTATTACACATTACCATATCAGCATTATTACGAAAGTCAATTTTGTAACTCATAACATTTTCTTGTGCAGTGCACGTACTGCATACCTAAGTGTGATGCTCCCCATTGCAATCCTTGCAATCCAATGAACAGAAGTTAGTATGAAAAATTCAGAAGAAAAATATAAAATGTACGCTTACTATGTCATCAAGGAACGACTGTATAGGAGAGATGGGGTACATTAATACACCGAGCAGGGAGCACATTATTATTTTGGTACCTACCTTAGTACCTAATGAAGTAAATGGTTTGACACTAACTTATTTTTGGACTATGCGCAGGTCCAAAAATACTTGGACTCCAACAAAATGAGAATTAGTTAGGTATTTATTACTAATTATTACCTGTAAAAGAATATTATTAAAAAAACTAATCGAGGACTTCCTTTTCTCCTCCTTCATATCATTTGATTGATATTGTGTAAATACCTACGAACTTATTAAAGTTCGTTTAAAAATGCCCAGACAGGTAACAATTTAACTAGTCCAAATTGTTTAAATCGTCGGTATTGCTTCCCAAACCCCAACTCCCCCTTCTTTATATTGTGCCCTTTCTTTGATTGGACAAAATGTGAGCCTTGCACAAACTGATGAGTGAGATTGGTAACAATAATTATCACTCTTGCCTTCACAAATTTGCCTAAGAAGTAAATAAATAGAAATCTTGCCTTAAAGAGTGTCTTAAATTTACCCGTGTAAATTATGTACCTAGACTTATATTTACCCTTAGTCGACGCTGTAAGTGTTAAGTCCGAAAATCCTATATTCTTTCTCAAATCTGTTACGTCATAACAGAGAAGTTAACCTACAGATACCTAAAGTTAAGTTACTTGAACCGCGAATCCACACTGTCCACCCCAGGGATGTTGCAGACATTCGCTACCGCATCCGCAAACACGGATTAATTTTTTACGTCTGCATCCGCATCCGCTTCCGCATAAGTCGATGCGGAGTTTTTGCGGATGCGGATGCAGTACCTACAAGTCGCAACATGAAAGGGGCCAACGAGCCGCGTGCCGCGCACGTGTTAGGTGTTTTCGTCATAAGTCAATATTGTCAATAAGATTCTTAATTTCGTTTCTGTACGTCTTAGAACATACATAACTGGAGTAGCCTTATGTCGTGTTTGCGTACAAA
This sequence comes from Epinotia nisella, assembly GCA_932294315.1. Taxonomy (NCBI): domain Eukaryota; kingdom Metazoa; phylum Arthropoda; class Insecta; order Lepidoptera; family Tortricidae; genus Epinotia; species Epinotia nisella. The sequence continues at coordinate 14,705,449 of OW028673.1, read as the reverse complement.
ACATTACATATTAAAAGCTTGAAGTGGTTGAGCGTTTATACTACCAAATGCTTACTGCAACATGCGGACATTTTTATGATCAGTGTTCTCTTGCGAGGCGATTTTGTGATCGATCGTGAAAATGTCTGTGTATGATTTTTTGCACATTGTGCAAGGTTTTTACAGAGGGGTAAGTTACTGAAAGGCTACTCCAGTTATGTATGCTCTAAGCTGTACGTAATCTGACGATTCGCCGCATTCGCTCAGGTAGGTGCGTTAGGTTTGCAACGATTGTAAATCAGTCGCAACGTGTTTTATGGACGTTGTTTATTTATGTTTTTAAGTGTTTGACCCCAATATCCCCGCATCCGGGGATGTCTAAAAAATCGCATCCGCAACATCCCTTGCCTGGTCCACACATAGGTACATAGACCTTGATACTAAGCTGGATAAATATAACCTTACGATTTACGAACAATAACACAAAATAAGACAGGAGTTGTCATTATTTATTTTAAATGTTTGACAGCAAAGCTGCCCCGCCCCGGCTGCCCACCCGTGGCTTCATAAGGCCTGAATGGCACGGCCTGCGGGGGCGGTCAATAGTAAATTTGAGAGCTAATAACAAGTTTACTATTGACCGCCGGAGCCAGACCGCGCCAGTCTGTGAGAATCTTAAGACCTGAATCACACTGGCGCGGCCTGCGGTGGTGGTCAATAGTAAATTTGACAGCCAATGACAAGTTTACTGTTGACCGCCGCGGCCAGGCCGCGCCAGTCTGTGATAGGCTTAATACGGTCTGTTACAGACATCAAAAATATCAAACGCTTATTTGGTTGGAGAGGCCTCGAAACTAACAAAACAAAGTATTGCAACCAATAGATGTTAATAAGTATGTAATTGTAATTTCACATTTCAAAACAAATTAAATTTAGTCACATTTAATTTTGTTTTAATATTTTCTTCATCCTCCATCCATTATTCCTGTTGTTCCTAATCAAGCCTTGCAAATCTTGGAATCCAAACACCCCATTATTCAAAATACACAGGTGGCAACAGCTAATAGAGATATTTTCTGAATACCTATGTACCAATTTGTTCACTTTCTTTACCTTCTACATTAAACAGGTAAAAAGACCAAAAATGGCATGCTTATGGCCAAGATATTTACCTATACCTAGTACTAGTATACAGGGTGGAAAGATAAGTTGGGCCCTGGAGGGAAACTATCTTAAATCCTTAAGCTGGCTCATTTTACTTAAAGGAGACATTCCTTTATTTATTAAAAGAAACAAAACTGCATTCAAAGAGTTTCTAAAACTCGCTTGCTCTCTCTCTCTTGCTCGCCCGGGGCTCTAACCAACTAAAATTAAAAAAAACAAACACTCCCTATTTTATCATACTAATCGATAGTATTATTATTCAGCATACAATTTTAATGCCTGGATAGGTACAAACGGGACGATTAGATGGCCTGCAAGAAGTCCAGACCTGACGCCCATGGACTTATTTTTATGGGGTCATGTAAAAGATGTTATTTATGAAACTTGCTATGAAACCGTTCAAGAGCTAAGGGTTGCGGTAGAAAATGTTATTAGGGGCATACACCACAACACTTTGCTGAAGGCTACTCGTACTCGTACAAGAAATGAATTTCAACGGCGACTAATTTTGTGTAGCCGGAACGAGGGGACTCATTTCGAACAATTTACCAGCTAAATAATCAAAAGTGTAACAAATTGATAGTAAAATAAAGTTAATGTTGGATTTAACGATCATTTTTATTTTTAAGACCAAATGTTTGTTAGAGAAATTTTATCCTGAATTAATACTATCGATTAGTATAATAAAATAGGGAGTGTTAGTTTTTTTTTATTTCAGTTGGTTCGAGTCCCGGGTGAGGCGAGCGAGTTTTAGAAAATCTTTAAATGCAGTTTTGTTTCTTTTTAAAAATAAAGGAATGTCTCCTTTAAGTAAAATGAGCCAGCTTAAGGATTTAAGATAGTTTCCCTCCAGGGCCCGACTTATCTTTCCACCCTGTATATAGAGATACCATTCCCTACTTAAGATAAAAAAAAAAACCGGCCAAGTGCGAGTCTGACTCGCGCACCGAGGATTCCGTACAAACTTTCATAAAATTTAGGTACCTACCTGTCTTAACCCGCCCATTAAATCTGGAAAAATCCTTACAATGCATAGTAGAAGTTATGGTTCTCTATCGTTTGACAAAAAACGTTTGACAAATGATCATTTGTAAAAAAACCGTTCGACAAAACCATAATTTAGCAAGCATTTAATTTGACAAAACCATCATTTTATAAATGTTTATCAGACAAATAAACCTTTCGTAAATGTTTTGTTCAGAAAAACCATTTATTCCACTAACGAATTATTTGATAAATTTTCTATTTGACAAGTCATTGGTACTTACATAAAATGATCAGTTGATATTACATGTAACTTTAAAAATCTTCTTTGTGAAATTCCACAAGTTCTAATTCCATAAAAAATAAGAAAAAAAGCGGCCAAGTGTGTGTCGGGCCACGCGCAGGATAGGGTTCCGTAGTTGCCCGTCTGTCACAGAATGCGGACTTAAAAGGGGCTTTTGGGGTTTTTATTATAGCTTACCCTCGTTTGCGCGCTCGCCATGGGCAAGAAGCACCGTGCCGTGAAAAGGCAACTCTACCGCCCACGGTAAAAGGTTCAAATTCCAATGACAATGTATATGCACCCGAAATTAAGTGGATTTCTTACCAGTTAACTAGTTATTTCTATTACTCGTTAACTAGTTCTGTCTACTTAACTGTGATAGTTTTCCTTTTAAATTCATTATAAGTACTAATGCCACGAATTTTTTCACGTACCCAGTAGTACCCATTTAGCCGACAGCCCCCCCCTGCCGACTCATGACTCGAACAAAAATTAGGGCTTTAAATCCCATTATCTCGCAAACGCATAACTAAGTTGAAAAATAGTTTGAGTAAACCCATAATATTTTGCAGTTTTTTAGTTGTAAGGGTTACTGAGCTAAGCCGAAGACGGACAGACAGACAGACAGACGGGCGGACATGGCGAAACTGTAAGGGTTCCTTGTTGACTACGGAACCCTAAAAATAACATGCAAGACAAGTGAAATACCTACTTAAGCAGATTTCGTTTTTAGTTGTTTGGCATCATACAAACCTGACCTAGTTACTTAAATCTATCTAGTTTTTACCCGACTGCCAAAAGAGGAGGGTAATGTTTTTCGAGCGTATGTAAGTATGTATGTATGTATGTTTCTTTGTGGCCTCCTGTAGCTTAAACGGCTTGATGGATTTTGATGTATGAGATGTCGTCGGATTCCTTTTAATCGTGGGAGTGATATATTATGTTATAATATTTGTCAAAAAGCAGTCGGGTTTTTCGAAAATTCTCTTGATTTTTATAACGGGGAATATTAATACATTTAAGAAAGTCAACTTTTTAACAAATCTTTTTGATTTTACTTTTTTTTAATTTTCTATTTAATTTCCTTAAATAGGGATGACTATTTCAATAACAACATAAACACAAAAAACCGAAACGTAAAATAAAGATTTTTGAAAATTTTGTAAAATGATGTACAGTCAGCAGAAGAACACGCTCAAAATGATTTAGACAGTCCTTATCCTCTTGACATTAAAGTCGTGTGTAGGTCATTTTGAGCGCTTGACTCGCGTAGCAACTTTTACTGCGGACTGTACTTGTCAAACAATGAATTTTTCAAACTTTTATCGTGCGATAGTAGTAGTAAAATATTAGCATATGAAAATCTGTGAAATAAAGTAAAACGAGTAATTTTTAAAATAAATATTTTATAAAATGACGAATTTATAAAACAAAATGTTATCAAAAGAGTTTTATCAAATGATTGTTTTGTCAAACGTTTCTTGTCAAATGATGGATAAGGATACCAGAAATTACCGTCATGAGTACAGCGCCATTTATAGGTGCATTTGGACACTAATTTGCGTAACTATGGGTCTCAGTATGTATGTTGGTTTTTCAGCGATAACGTTATATTTTTCCTTCGATTTATACATATTTCATGAACTTGACTACGTAAATAACATGTGTGACATACCTTTCCTAGCCCGTAAGTATTGTCAGTAGTTCTCCAGGTCGGCAGGCGCTAAATGAAGAACGGTATCATCCCTAACCATTTGCACAAACACCGCACCGTTATCACCCACATTATATATGGATGATTGACAACTCCTTTACCATTTGACGACAGTGCGCATCGGGTTTTACACTCCTGAAAACGAAACGGATTAGTGGCAAACTTCAATTAACGAAAGACTAAGCTTAAAGTCGGAATACCGATTGTTTCACTAAGTGTATCTAATTGTTGGCAGCAGTTCAACCATGGGCTACAAAGTTTTGTTTGTGATACTAGGGTCTTTTTTCATCGCCGCTTTAGCTGTTTCCGTTAATTACGACAAAGATGCGGAGGACGGTGTCGGCAACAGGAACTGGGATTTTAATGAAGAGAAGTTTAATATCGATGTAGATAACGAGGATGGACACAGAAAAGGGAAGATATGTGAGTAAATTACCTATATAAATCTAATAATCTGCGCTGCATACATTCACGCGTAGTTACGGTAAAACTATACCTACCTTGCCGGCTCCCTTTCAGTTATTGGCAAGTTCAAGTTGATACCTCATTAACCTGTTAAGTTTCAATTATTTTTTCTAAGCAGAAACATAACTATACCTACGCAGGTAATATTATGCTTGCTGCAGCATGCGCATTGCCGTTGCAATTGTTTTTACATGCTATTTATAAAATCATCATCATCATCTATCTATCTATCTATACATAAAGCTGAAGAGGGTCGAAAGTCTGTACATGGAAGATATTCGAAAGTTGAAAGTTGGCTGGGGATACTTAGAATTGATAACAGAACACGTTTCAACAGTTTTTAGAATGTTTGTCTGTTTGTCTGTTTATGTGACAATGCATCACGTGAAAACGGCTGAACGGATTTTGATGCAAACTTTACTAATCTGTCGAGAGAATCCCTGGCCAGGGTGTATGCTATTTTAAGATTTTTAAATCTTAAAGATTTTTATAGCATACAACCTGGCCAGGATCTTAAAGGTTCAAAGGGGGTAGAAAATGGGGTTGAACTTTGTATAGGAACTCCTTGAATCCATGAGCTAAAGACTTGAAAATTGGTAACCATAAACTTAACTGTATAATATGTGTGTCCTGTGTGTTTGTGAATAAATGTATTTTCTTTCTTTCTTTCTTTCTTTCTAACTGGAAAGTAAAAACAACCCCATTCAAACTTTTAGCAATGTATAGATAAATAAACACATTACCCTCCTTTGCGTCGCGCAGTCGGGTAAAAAGTGAAAAATATGGGATGAAAATAGGTTCTGAAGCGACTAGAGACTCAAGATATTAATAATATGATTTGGAACTCAAGATATTAATAATATACCTATAATTCAAAATAACCGCCATAAAAAAGATGGCCGACGGAGAAGTTAGTTCCTATCAAAAACTTAAAGCTACGAGTATGTACCTAACTACTACCTGAAAAAAATTAGAGAGCTGCTTTTGTCCAGCGTGTCCACATTATATCATGTGAAACTGCCCCACTACCATGTTTTATTTTATTTTTTCCTTTTACCTTACGTTACTAAACAGGAAGATTAACGTATTTTATGATTATTTCGTATAAGTCGGAATATGGCATTAATTTCCGTCGACATGTAATCAAGAGTTAAACGATCCATAAGAATGAGTAGATATTGCAAAAAGAAGCGGACATGCGATCCAACAAATTGCCCAAACTCCACGTACTCGTATCAGTCAGTACAAGCAAATTAGCATCATAAAGTGAAACCGTTTTGAAGTGGACCTCGCGAGTCTTTTTTTTTGAAGTGGATACTTCTTAGCTCGCGTTCTTGTATAGGGGTACAGTTCAAAATGTATCACGTGACTTCCGGAATAACTTTTTGTAGAGAAGCCTAATCTGATTTCAAATAATTGTTTGTTACATGTTTTTATCCTTCTTTGTATGCCATTAGTTGTTAATCACAAAATGTTATTTAGTTTATGTGGCGGACATGAAAATAATGTTGAAATGACCGCCATCTTCAATGTATCGCGAGTCAAATTTATCTGTACTTATACAGATTTTAGTGAATTTCTTAATTTCTGTGATTTTTTAAGTACAGTTTGCTCAGTACGGAACCCTCGGTACGCGAGTCAGACTCGCACTTTTTTTATTAGGGTTCCATAGCCAACAAAGAAGTATCCACTTAAACTTAATTAACGGTTGTATCTCCGACACAACCCGCTTCTTTTTGCAAACCGATTAAGTGGCTTAGCTTATCGTACTTAAGCACAATCGGAGCAATACTCAAAAGACTTGGCCCCACTGAAGTTAGATTTTAGTTTAATGTAAAATTTTAAAATCTTTAAGGAGCAGCCCTTACGCCTCGCTTGACACGCCATTATGGTCTTCTTATGTCTGACATATGTGGAGTCGTCGTCAAGCTACGACGACCCAAAGTAAACAAGCCCTTCCTTATTCCCAGTGTTCCCCTTCGTAAGCATCGTTCGTTTCGCCAACACGGAGTGCGCGAGCGCAAACACGATGAACGGCACATGTCTGGCGCGGCGGGAGTGCAACAACCTCAATGGGACTATCACTGGGACGTGCGCTTCGAGGAGGGGACGATGCTGCGTAGGTGCGTTTTTTAGTTTCATCTTAGGCACTATCGTCACTTACCATCAGGTGAGTCTAGGGTCAATCACTGGTCAGTCATTTTATAAAATAAAAAAGCTACACAAGGTCCATATATAGGTAACAGCCGAAGACTTGCCACTGCGTACAATTGGAATTACTCAAATGGAGAGCTTGAGCTTGTGATTGGTCGAATTTATTTTAGTTGTCTAAAGCGTTGTCTTATAATTATTATAGTTGAGTTGGGAGGTCCATAGAAAAAAAGTATGTGTTGTTTTAGTTTAGTGTACGAAATCTTAATTCAAACATTAAAGTCGACGAGTATAAAAACGTATATTTCGACACTCGCAAGGGAATCAAAATGTAGGTATAGGGTACTTCCCGTTGACCTAGAACCATGAAATTTGTCAAGTACCTAATATTGTCTTATACTACAAATACAGGGAAAAATCTGTAAACTATACATTTGTAATTTTGCACGGGTTTATGCCGCAAAAAACGTATATTTCGATACTTTCTAAATAGTATTTTCCGTTGACCTAGAACTATGAAAGAACCCCGTACCAAAAGTATGGAAAATGTGGTTTCAGTTAAATATTCTGAGATTTTGATATAATATAGATTTTAACGTCCTGAACAAAAGTCTCTATGGGGGCTACCACTGTTTCCGAGTCCCTTTCAGAGTTACGACTGATTTTGTACCCTCAAGGAAATCGACTGTAGTACCAATTCGCACCTTGTCACTGTGACAGTAATATCAGTAATATGACACCTCCAGCGTCTTTTTCAAGTGCAAAATAAATCTTTTCATAAATATTTTACGAAGTTCTTATTACAACGATACACAGATCATTGGAACATATTTTTATGCATTTTAATGCACCCATATTTTTACAGTACTGTACCAGACAAAACAAACTATTAATAACGGGTAAAATGAAAGAAAAATAGTGTTACTCGTTAAATCTTATCTACATATATTGACATATTTTCATAGATACACATGTACTCGTACACTTTTAAACTCGGTTTATTAAGGGTTCATTTCTGTTCGCACAGTCAAGTATGTGGTTTTATAACCAGTGCAGCAGTGGTGCAGTACTTGGGTATTTCACGTTTTCTTGATGTCGTACATAACCAAGGTACCATACGACACTGGCAACATGAGCACAACAACCGATAGTTCTGGCCCGGGTTTTGCATTTACAGTATCTAATAGGCCAAGATAGGCTCTTCTTCCGGAATTTCGTTTTGGAACGCTATCCATAATTGATGTAGCATTTCGAAAATGGGAGCGTATTCTCATACGTATCAGGCCGTGCTCATTTAGTTCATCAAACTCAAATACATTATTATCATCCATATCCATTTTGTCCTGTATTTAAGCAGGGCTTAAATTAATTTGGTAAATACCAGTAGTCAATCGCTTCAAATACGCCATTTCAAGCCTAGGAAAATGCGGAAAATGATTTTCATTAAGAAGGTTTCAATTAGCACTACGTCTAGTTAGATTAACGTCCGGTCCAGATCGCGCAAGACTTTTGGCAGTCGGAGCCAGAGAGGCCGGTCACTGGCTACATGCCCATCCCTCTCCAAATACAGGTACCTTCCTGGATCTAACCTGCCTTCGTCTGGCGACTGGTCTGCGGCTTGGGGTCACGGTATGCTCTCCACACATAAGCCCTTGTGGCACGGACGTACGCCGACTGGGCTACCACGGACTTTGTTGTCAAAAAAGTGCAGGCCGCTTTTCAAGACATTTAATGACTTAATCCGACGGTCTCTTGCCAGCATCAATGTGCCTGCTCTTCTTGAGCCGCCTGGCATTGTCAGAGATGATGGCAAGAGACCTGATGATGTGTCTCTGGTTCCGTGGAGGTTGGTGTTGGTTTAAGGAACATCAAACAAACTACTTGGTTGTATGGAGTATTGTCTATGACATGTATACTTCAGTTATATTCAAATAAATTACTCTGTCGTTGGCTTTCAACTGTTAAACGCTGTTTTATTTTAATAGGTCATGGGCTCAGTTTATGCTCTTTATTTTTAGTTGAAAGTGAGTCTTTTAGGTAGCTAACATAGATCCAAACAGAAACAGTGCTAAAGGATTGTTATTCCGAGTGATTCCTGCCGTAATGAAAAAATGTCTTCAAATTCGTACTTGACTAGTATACCGAAGTTGAAGGGGCGAGAGAATTATCGAGAATGGGCTTTTGCAGTGGAGAATATGCTTATTTTGGAGGGCACAGAAAATTCTATAAAAATAGAACCCAAAGCCGAACCAGCAGCAGCCGCAGTAGATGCAAAAGCAAAAGCAAAAATAATCCTTACGATCGACCCATCGCTTTATGTTCATATAAAGGACGCGACGTCGGCCAATAATCTTTGGCAGAAGCTAAAAACTATGTTTGATGATTCTGGATTTGCGCGTAGGATTTCGTTGTTGCGAAATTTAATTTCGATTCGACTTGACAGCTGCGAATCAATGACAAATTATGTTACGCAAATCATCGAGACGGCCCAGAAATTATCCGGAACTGGTTTTTCTGTGAATGACGAGTGGATTGGCTGTTTGATGTTAGCTGGACTACCTGAAAAATACATGCCAATGTTAATGGCAATAGAACATTCCGGTATCGCCATTACTGCAGATGTCATAAAAACGAAACTGATTGACTTGGCAGGTGATGATTGTGATGTTGGCAGCGCATTCTATAGCAGAGGGCAGCACGGTCGACAGCAAAATTTCAAAGTTGGCAGCTCTAGCAAGAATGTCAAAACGCAACATTATGGCGGTGAATCTATGTCTATGGGAAGTGTCAACAATGTCAATTCGGAAAAGAAAATAAAATGCTACAAATGTAAACAATTTGGACATTACCGTAACCAATGTCAGTCTAGTAATCAGCAGAAGCAGGAAATAAAGAAGACTCATGCTTTTTCTGCGGTATTTCTGAATGGGAATTTCAGTAAACACGAGTTTTATCTTGACAGCGGTGCAAGTTCACATCTGGTGCTTGATCAAAACATGATGCTGAATGAATGTTTTAAGCCGAACACCAAGGAGATTATAGCAGCTAACCAAAGTGCTATGCCAGTTTTGTGCTCGGGTGATGTGAACATCGTGACTGTAACTCCGACTTGTAAATATGAAGTGACATTGAAAGACGTCTTGTGCGTGCCTAATCTTACTACGAACCTGATATCCATAAGTCAGTTGATTAAAAACGGCAACAAAGTTGAGTTTAAAGAGAAAAGCTGCAATGTTTACAACAAGCACAACGAGTTAGTGGCCGTGGCGGACTTGGTTGACGGTGTATATAAGTTGGTTATGGATTACAAACATTGTTTGTTTACGTCTAATTCTTCAGCAAGCTGTGAAGTGTGGCATAGAAGAATGGGCCATTTGAACGTGAAAGACTTGAGTGCTATGAGAGATGGTGCAGTTACGGGTTTGTCATACAGTGACAAGTCGGTCATCGACAAAAGTACGTGTACCGTGTGTTGCGAAGGAAAGCAATCTCGCTTACCTTTTGGTCATACAGGAACCAGGAGTACCAAGGTCTTGGATATAATACATGGTGATGTCTGTGGACCTATGGAGTCTACATCAATTGGAGGAAACAGGTACTTTCTTATTCTTATTGATGATTATTCCCGCATGGCATTTGTATATTTTCTCAAAGCAAAAAGTGAAGTCTTTAAGTATTTCAAGGAGTTCAAAGCAATGGTTGAGAACCAACAGAATAGTAAAATTAGAATATTCCGCTCGGATGGAGGTATGGAATTTTGTAGCAATGAGTTTGAAAGTTATATGAAGGAGGCAGGCATAATACATCAAAAGACAAACGCTTATACGCCTGAACAAAATGGATCAAGCGAAAGAAATCTTCGTACTGTTGTTGAGCGAGCTCGTTGTTTGTTATTTGATGCAAAATTAGACAAGATGTTTTGGGCAGAAGCAACAAATACTGCCGTATATCTTAGGAATCGGTCTGTTGCATCAGGGCTAAATAACAAAACACCATTTGAGCTCTGGATGAGAACAAAGCCAGACTTAAGTCACATCCGAATATTTGGAAGTCCAGTTATGGTTCATGTGCCAAAGGAGAAACGACTTAAGTGGGATACTAAATCTAAGAAAAATATCCTAGTTGGGTTCTCAGAAAATGTCAAGGGATACAGGGTGTATGATCCCGTAAAGAGATGTATCACTACAAGTAGAGATGTGATTATTCATGAAAATATTGAGAATTGTTCAGATGTCAGAGTATCAGTTTCAGTTGGGGATACTTCTCAGGAAATAGTCTCTGTTTGTGAAGAAAAGCAGGAGAGTGCAGAGAAGAGTGAACCTGAACACTTAGATCTGAACCTTTCTGTAGTATCTGAATATGGCACTGCTGAGTCTGATTTGGATACCACCTTACAGCAATTACAGGGTATAGAAGAGGAGCAACAACCTGCGGAAGTCTTGGAGAAGCGTGTCAGGAGGCCGCCAGAACGTTATGGATTTACTAATCTATGTATGTCATCTAACCCAGAATGCATCGGCGATCCTCTTACTGTTAATGAAGCTCTGAATAGTCCTGATAAAGCTTTGTGGATTGAAGCAATGAAGGATGAGTTGCAAGCGTTTCAGGAAAATCAAGCATGGGTACCGGTGGACAAGTTGCCTTCAGGTAAAACCTTAGTGCAATGTAAGTGGGTGTTTAAAAAAAAGATTGAAAGTGATAAGAGTGTGCGTCACAGAGCGCGTTTAGTAGCTAAAGGTTTCACGCAGAAGCCAGGTATAGACTATGAGGAGACTTTCTCACCTGTAGTTAGACACTCAACTTTAAGGCTGTTATTTGCTTTGTCAGTGCAGTTAAACTTTGATATTACCCACCTGGATGTTAAAACCGCATTTTTAAATGGCTATCTCAAAGAGGATATTTATATGGTTCAACCAGATATTTTTTGTGACAAAAGAGAAAAGGTTATTGTAAAACTTAACAGAGCTATATATGGTTTGAAACAATCTTCCAGGTCGTGGTATGAGAGAATAGAGCAATGCTTGTGTGAATTAGGATTTAAAAAATGCAAGTTAGAACCTTGTGTGTTTACCAAAATGTATAATGAAGTTAAAGTTATCATTGCATTATATGTAGATGATTTCTTTGTTTATTCCAACTGCAAGAGAGAGACTGAGAAATTAGTATCTGCATTGAGTTCTAGTTTCAAAATAAAGAACTTGGGGCAAGTTCAACAATGCCTAGGTATGCGTGTAAAAGTTGACAAAAATGCAAATGTTGTTACTTTAGACCAGGAGGAGTATGTAGAGCAGTTACTAGAGAGATTTAACATGTTAAATTGTAAAGGTGCTACCACTCCAATGGAATGTAAATTAAATCTTGAAAAGTGTGAGACTTGTGATAAAGAGATTCCATATCAACAGTTGATTGGATGTTTATTATATCTCTCTGTTTTAACACGACCTGATATTGCATTTAGTGTTAGCTTCCTCAGCCAGTTTAATAAATGTCATACCAATGAACATTGGAACTATGCCAAACGAATTCTTAGATACTTAATGAAGACAAAAAGTTTTTGTTTAAAATATGTGAAGGAAAAAGCTGAACTTGAAGGCTATGTTGACGCCGATTGGGCGAGTAATATTATAGACCGTAAGTCTTATACTGGCTTTTGTTTCCTAATGTCAGGATCAGCTGTTTCCTGGGAGAGCAGGAAACAGAGGACAGTCGCTCTATCAAGTATGGAATCTGAACTTATGTCTATAGCGGAGGCATGTAAAGAAGCTATGTATTTGAGAGCTTTGCTTTATGAGATAACAGGTGATTTGTGTACTGTACCTTTGTATAATGACAGTCAGAGTGCACAAAAGTTGGTGGCTAATTATTCTTGTCATAGAAAAAGCAAACACATTGATATTAGATATTTTTTTTGTAAAGGATGCAGTAAGTGACAAGATTATTAATTTAGGATATATGCCAACCACTTCTATGCCCGCTGACATACTCACAAAGGCTTTATGTGCTATTAAACATTATAAATGTGTAGAAGCTATGGGAGTAGGGCAGTGTTAGTAAAACTGTTAGTCAAACTGTTTCTAATGAATTTTTGGTTTATTTGCTGTAGTTGGGGTGTTGGTTTAAGGAACATCAAACAAACTACTTGGTTGTATGGAGTATTGTCTATGACATGTATACTTCAGTTATATTCAAATAAATTACTCTGTCGTTGGCTTTCAACTGTTAAACGCTGTTTTATTTTAATAGTTGGGACGGATGCTTGTGTGGGACGCTACATGTGTAGACACACTGGCACCGTCTCACCTCCAACGGACTACATACTTCCAAAGCGGGTGCAGCGGCGGAAAACGCCGAAAATCTGAAATGTAATAAATATAGAGGCCTCGGCAGAGAGTACGACTTTGTACCCTTTGGCGTCGAGACCCTCGGTCCATGGGGTCCCAGTGCTCATAAGTTACTTGCAGAAATCGCGAAACGTCTGGTCGATTTAACTTGTGACCGAAGAGCTGGCGGCTTTCTCGCGCAACGCATCAGCATTGCAATTCAGCGAGGAAATGCCGCCAGCTTCCTCGGTACAATGCCTCAAGGGCCTTTTTTTAGATTTAACTTAGTTTTAATTTAATTTAGTTAACGTTAATCATCATCTTGTATTAACTTTAGAAAATAAATGATTATTGTTTAAATAAATCGTTGGTAATTGCTTCTAATTAATGATCTGATATCTGATACAAAATCAGTCGTAACTCTGAAAGGGACTCGGCAACAGTGGTAGCTCCCATAGAGACTTTTGTTCAGGACGTTAAAATCTATATTATATCAAAATCTCAGAATATTTAACTGAAACCACATTTTCCATACTTTTGGTACGGGGTTCTTTGGCAAGTAATATCATCTTATCCTACATCTTATAGTACAGCCAGCATCATAAACATGTATACATTCTATGACCTTATTGCTTTGAGATAAGGTCGAAAAGTGTATACATTTTTAGGATGTTGACCGTACAGGGAAAAATCTGAAAACTATACCTTTGTAATTTTGTACGGAACCCTCGGTGGGTGAGTTCGACTTGCACTTGACCGGGTTTTTTATTTTATTTAACTTTACTTTTGAGCGGTAGATGCAATTTTTTGAAATTTTGAACATTAGGTGTTTTGGACATTAAGTAGTTAAAAAAAGGATATCAGAACGAACGTTTTTCGAAAATTGTATACATTAGCAAAGGAATTGTGAATTCAGACATTATGCACTCTATTATAGTCCTACCTACACCCTATCCGAGAGTACAATCACCAGCATTCATATCTGCCACAACAAAGCGCGCATAATTATTTGACACGACTCTATTTCCAGAGCACTTATAATTTGAATTTTTAACAGCCGATATTCGACAGCCGTCATCCCGGCACAATAAACGTCAATGATGACATATGATGACATAAGTTGTACTCGGATGACAGCTGTCAAATATTGGATGTAAGGGCTTTTCACTATAGGATATCATGGCAGATAATCTTAGAGCATACGTAACTGGAGTAGCCTTTCAGTAACTTACCCCTCTGTAGAAAACCTAGCACAATGTGCAAAAGATCATACAAAGACTATTTCACAATCGATTAATGGTCATTCACAAAATCGCCTCGCAAGAGAACACTGATCATAAAAATGTCCGCATGTAAGTAGTTGTAAGCACTTAATATTATAAACGTTCAACCACTTCAACCTGTCAATATACAATTGAGTTTCAATATCCTATTAAGATGCTCCCCCCGCCCCAGCAAATTTCGGCAAGCATTTTTGTACGCAAATATACGACATAATACTCCAGTTATGTATGCTCGAAACAAATAATGCACCACTGTATAAGATTAGAAGGTACATTATATTTGGTGTTCCCCCTGTTTCCAGTGTCCCGCGGCTGCGGCTCCACGACCAACGTGAACAACACGTACTTCACGAGCCCGGGCTACCCGGCCGCGTACGCCGGCGGCTCGGCCTGCAGCATCATCGTCAACCGCTGCAACTCCAACATCTGTCAAGTACCTATATTTATTTATTTACTAGCTTCTGCCCGCGACTTCGTCTGCGTAGACCCGGGATAAAAACTGTCCTATATTTTAATCCAGGCTATAAACTATCTTCGTGCAAAACTGAATCTAAATCGGTTCAGCCGTTTAAGCGTGATTCAGTAACAAACATCTAAACATCCCATAATAAATATTAGTAGGATTTACACTGTCACAGGAATCCGACCGGAGGCTATTTTGAAATAGCGGTAGAAAATGGAAAAACTAGTGGAATTTACCCCTCGTATTCAATTCTACCGGTAGAAAATAAGTGCCTGCAGTTTTGACGGTATAATTTTTTGTATTTACTTTTATTTAATTTTCGATCACTCGAAAGTCAAACATCGGCCCCCTGTTCGTACGCGCTTGCCACCAGCGGGGAAACCTCGGCATCGGCTAATCGTCCACCACGACCACAACGGTATCGTTTTGTAGAGGAAAACGCTTAAAGCTGCTACAAAACAGGGCCATAAAATGACAAGGAACTTTAAACTTCCAACAGTTTTGCTGAATATCTGATAGATTTTGTAAAAGCTGCGCAATTTGCGCCTCGGTGCTGCCTTTTTAGGGTTCCGTAGTTAGTCAAGATGGAACCCAGTTTCGCCATGTCTGTCACTCCGTCTGTCCGTCAGTCTCCCCGCAAATCTGTTTTTGGCATAGGTACCTAATAGAATAGAATAGAATAAATTTATTTTGTAACAACAGGAATATACATCATATACAGGGTGATTTAAGGGTCGTGGAGCAAGAAGACCAAAAGCGAATAAGATGGTCATACTGAACAACTTTTCCCATGAGACCAATCAGGAAATCGTAAAAAATAAGAGCCAATTATAAGAGTTACCTGTGAGTTAATTAAGAGTTAATGGCACAGCTGATATCTTTTTTTGCGATTTCGTGGTCGGTCCCATGGGAAAAGTTGTTCAGTATGACCATCTTATTCTCTTTTGGTCTTCTTGCTCCACGACCCCTAAATCACCCTGTATAAGTAATTACCTATAGGTACAAATCAATCACCGGCAAAAGGATAAAATTAAATATTTTTAATTTAAAAACATGTATTCAGGGGTCTGCGTGCTTAATATTAACGCTTTCAGAGCCAGGTATCCGCTTTTTGACCGGGATCGAGGATTTTATTTTCATAAACGATGCAGTTTTTATTTCTTCTAAAATGGGCATCGTGACTACTATTAGCAAACTTCCGTAGCTCTTAAAGTTTCAAATTTTCTGTCACTGCCCCATTTGGATTAACCAGCCTTTAATACCCCAGCCACACACTCGTCGAGTTACGTGGGAAATAGCGAGGAAAGGAGGCAGAGACATAGTGTGGCTACGTTACTCGTCATGCCGCTCATCTTGCTCCTCGTCATGCCCACCGCTCCCCCGGCCACATACTCGCGTAGAGCGTAGTCCACAAAGTACTTTGTGGCGTAGTCCGAGTCGAGCGCTGGCTGCGGAAACACGTCATCGTTGGTCATACTCGTCGCCGCTTTTATTCATGCCACCGTCGCTTTTCACGCATAAACCGCTGAATCCATTTGGATGCAATTTGGTAAAGAGATATTTCGAGAAATTACGCAGGACATAGGTCAGTTTTTATCCCGGAAATCATCGCCTAAGACGGTGAAATGAGGGAGGAAGTTTGTATGAAAACGCGGTTTTTTGGGCGCGGTTAAAAGGAGCGGCAATATGCGCGCGAGTAGGCATCCACATAAACCCGCAGCGTGACCACTTGCAGTAGTTTTCGAATATTTTTAATGAAAATCTAGCTATATTCGTAAATACACGGCGGTACCTAGAAATAAAAGGGGCCTTTAATTTATTTTTAAGGCATTTTTGTAATTGGCTATACTGAATGAAAATACATAGCGCGCAGGCTGCCACAGTTTCAACGTCCATTTACATTTAAAGGAAAGTAACTTAGTGCGGAGCGTCGAGATTAATCGCGCGAGTAGAGCAGTGTGTGGCTAGAAAGGGCAACACCGTGGCAGCGCGAGGACCATAGTGCGGCTGAGGCCTATAACATCACAATATGGTTGCAACATTATTCCAGCTCCGTATCGACTTTCTGGACATGGTGCTAGCGCAGCCAGACGGCGACGGCAACTGTTTAACTGACTCCGTGACGGTGACGGGCGGCAACACCATTGTGCCCACCATCTGCGGCGACAACACCGGACAGACCATCTTCGTCGACTTCAACGGCGATGCGGCCATCACCATCACCGTCACCGCCACCTCCAGCACCGCCTTCAGCAGGCGGTGGAACATAAAACTGACACAGCTTGGCTGCGATTGCCCGGGAATAGGTCAGTCACAATCACATTTACTTATTCACAAAATCAATTGTCTTTTTAGATTATTTGCCGAGATAAAAAAAAACAGTACAACCCTGTTAATTTAAGAATGCAACCGTGTTTATGCGAGGTATAACGTATAGGTACAGTCACAAAGTCACGAAGTTTTAAGTTGGCCTAAGGTGGAATATCGTATAGCACACTGATATTTTAAAGCAGTGTCATAAAGTTTGCCATAAACAACTTACGTTTATACCAACGTGTCTAGGGGCAACCGCTCAGTGGCGATGGCGGCAACCGAGCGGAACGAGTCAAACGATCATTTCCGATTTTTTACTCGTCTTTTTGACCCTGCCTTCTCTCCGGTGATGTCTGAATGATGTCCTGGAGCTTTGGGAGGCGTGCGCTATATTTGTCATTACCACAGATATCTGAAACTATTTGTTGTTGCAAAGGAAGATTATTCCCATCACCAAAAAAATAATCAGGCTTTTCTAAAATTTTCATCCATTCCCCATTGGCTATACCTACTGAAAATAAATAGCGCGGCTGCCACAGTTTCAACGTCCATTTCCATCCAAAGGCAAGTAACCTAGTGCGGAGCGTCGTGAGTAATCGCGCGAAGAGAGCAGCGTCTGGCCAGAGAGGGCAATATCGCGGCAGCGCGAGGAGCATAGTGTGGCTGAAGTATAACACTCACTCGGACGCAGCAATGACATAGGATGCTCAACTCTCCTCCCGTTCCAACGTTTTGCCAGTAACTTACCTAATTAGAAGATACAGGGTTAGGTACATAAATAGTGACCTTTAACACGTTCACGGACAGTACGTCCGCAGGCGTAAATTGAGACCCTCCTGATACGGCACTACGTCTGTGGCCGGTGATCTTCACCGCGACAAATCTGCCACTCCGTCCACGGGCGACAAATTTTCATAGGATTATAATGAAGGCGGACATGTTGTGCCGCTTTAGGTATATTACAGTTTTTCTTAGTGCCGCAACAAGAGCTTAAAGGGCCACCTCAATTTTACATGAGGGGAATGACGCGTTCTGTGACACAATACGTCTGTAGACGTACGGCTGTGGCCGTGCTGCCACAAGAGGAGAGTTTGAGTTTGTAACAAATTACATACATACCTGGACGAAACAGCGGCGGCACAATATTTGCCTTAACAGTGATTGATGTACGAATTTTTTATGTGCCACATCACACAATTTTCAGAATGGTGCTGTGTCCGTGAACGTGTTAACCGTAATCTAGTGTCTTAAGCCTATACAAAGTTCCGGACATTCCTGATAGACACATGTGCAGCAGAATTTTGTTCCGCTAACCAGAGGCGGTCTATCCATATAGGCAAACTAGGCACGTGCCTAGGGGCGCGGGGTCCAAAGGGCCGCGCGAATTTGTTTTCGTTATAATTTTTAATCTATGTCCACTAGAGGGGCGCCGGTGAGGTGCTTGCCTAGGGCGCTCTCGACATTTAATCCGCCTCTGCGGCTAACCTATAGCTATAACATCTCATTCCAGCGCCCAACGGCTGCCTCCAGTACTACACTGGCACCACCGGCACCATCACCAGCTTCAACTACGCGACGGCCGCCAACACGGCGCTGAGCGCGTCGCTGGTCACCGGCACCCGACAGATCGCCAACTTGAACTACGGGATATGCATCAGGATGGAGGCTGGCTTCTGCGCCATACAGTATGCTCAGGTATTCACGATTCACTAAAAATATAATAATTTTATTCCTCGCATAGGGTAACTATGTTGTTCGCATATGCTTATGTGTATATACAGTCAGCATCACAAACAGATTATGAACAGATTTATAATGTTACTCGCGATATTATAAACTGTCGAAATATCATAAACTGTCAAAATCGTTAAAAAATTAACGCATAATTTTTCGTTAGATTATAATAAACTATCAAAGTCAAATCGTAAAATTGTGAACCGAATCAAATTAGCATGATTCGGGACGCACCTTGTGTTGTGCGCTGATTGGTTGAACGAATTATTCCACTTGCATCAGCTTCCACTTACCTACATCAGAACATGATTGTTTATTTTTTATCCAGCACGGGTATCACAAGACGGCGCGCGAGCACTCTCGCACTATACCTATCTTTCTAAGTTTTCTAATAAGAGAGAGAGACGGATAGTGCGAGAAAAATCGAGAGAGCTCGCGCGCCGTCTTGTGATAGCCGTGCAGACATTTTATTCCATTTATTTCGTCATCCGGCAGTGTCGATGAAGCCCCGTTGTGCAGGGCTCCTATTTAGCAAACCGATTTGATCTCAGTCAGATAACGACCATTCATACACAGATCTAGAGACTTGACGTTCGATTAGTCGGATGCACACATGGGTACGGTCTTTAGTTAAGTGCTCAACAAGTCGTGTTAACCCACTGAATTCGAAATTACGTGTAACCCACTGAATTCAACCGACCTTCTTCCACCGGTCGGATCCGATCCAGTGATGATGATTTTCGAGTGAAAATGCATGAGCCACTATACTCTAATAGCTATGCGTGTGCTATTTACCTTTAATTATTCATTTTAGAGGAGTCTATCATTAGCTAGGTTTATTTAATTATCTCGGGTTCTTTTTTATTTAATAAAAAATAATATTTACAAATGTGTTTGGGTGTGCTTCAGACCGCTGACGTGTACTCATTCACGTTGACGGGTGACGTGGAGGGTGCAGACCTAACGGTGCTCGGCACGGCGGTAGGCGCGGTGAACGACGGCGCGTGCACCACGGACTTCGTGGTCGTGCCCAACCCCACGGTCGTGGCTACCGGCGTCGCGGCCGGCACCGACCGATTCTGCGGTCTCGGCTTCGTCACCATTCAATGTGAGTGGCTTGTGTGATCAGCAAGGATCGGACAAACACCCGTCATTTTCAAAACATAACCCTGTTCCGTACAGCACAGCCTTCCTTAAGATGTTACGATATTATATTTTATATCATTTATTTATTAACAAATTTACACAAAATATCTAGAAAGTGTAGTTTCTCATTTATCGATAGTCCCTGGGCGACCGAGCTCTGCTCGGGTGAAAATAGAGAAAATACGGCGAAAACAAATTTTCCCTGACATGAGACCCAGCCTATATACCTACTCTTATACCATATAAGAGTAGGTATAATCCTATACTATTAAACGAGCAATATTTGTTTATATTTGCAATCACGTTCTCGGAAACGGCTCTAACGATTTCGATGAAATTTGGAATATAGGAGAGTCCTATATTCCAACTAGGAGTTTACGGGGACAAGAAATCGATCTAGCTACGTCTCATGTCTGGGAAAATTCGTTTTCGCCGTATTTTCTCTATTTTCACCCGAGCAGAGCTCGGTGGCCCAGGGGCTGTATCGATAAATGGGAAGCTACACTTACTAGATATTTTGTGTAAACGTGTTAATAAATAAATGATATAAAATATAATATCGTAACTTCTTAAGGAAGTCTCTGCTGTACAGAACAGGGTTATGTTTTGAAAATGACGGGCGTTTTCTGATCCTTGGTGATCAGACCTCTGACTCTGAGTCCTCTGGGCCCTACTTCGCGGTGATGTGGTGGGACAAGGTGTTCGCCCGACGTTGGACGCGTTGAACGACGGCGGCTGTACGGACTTCGTGGTCGTGTCCTATGATGTCCTCTGGCAGAAACTGACGGCCACGAGCACACCCGTTGAAGTGGTGAACTTGTTTAGGTTCTGGTATGGGAACCAGGGCAATCAGGTTCGCTGGGCGGGAGCGTACTCAGACATGTATAGGTTGGAATGTGGGGTGAGACAGGGGGATCTGAGCTCACCAAGGCTTTTCAACCTGTACATGAATGATCTTATTGTCGAGCTCAGTAATAGGCAAAGTCGGATGTTCAATTGGTAGTGTTTGTATGAACAACATCAGTTATGCGGATGACATGGTTTTGCTGAGTCCGGCGGTAAGCGCTCTCGATAAGTTGCTTGCGGTCTGTGAGGGCTACGTTGAGACACATGGCCTTAGGTACTCGTACAATGCGTCAAAGAGCGAGCTTCTGGTGTTTAAAGCGGGAAATAAAACGCCAAAAATAGTCCCTCCGATTACGCTCTGCCATGCAGTCAGAACTGAAAAGAGTGGCGAAATTTAAGTACCTGGGGCACTGGCTCAGCGAGGCTCTCACAGATGATGCAGACATGGAGAGGGAGCGCAGGACGTTTGCGGTGAGGTGCAATATGCTGGTCCGTAGGTTTGCAAAATGTGAAAAATCGGTTAAGTCTACGCTATTTAGGGCCTTCTGTCAAACATTATATACCTGCAGCCTATGGACCGGATCAGTTATACCCGAAAAACCTACGACTCCCTGCGCGTCCAATATAATAATGGGTTTAGAATGCTTTTGGGACTGCCACGATATTGTAGCGCGTCAGGTATGTTCTGCGAGGAGCGCGTGGACGATTTCTGCGACGATGCGCCGCATTCGCGACAGTCCCAACAGCCTCCTTAGAGCCATTGAATATCAACAGCCCACTATAGAGGCACTGGAACTCCATCCACATGGAGTCCAGAAACAATATATATACATTAATTAATTTATTTATATATATTGTTCCTGGACTCTGATGCTTGTTTAAATAAACAGACAAACAGATAAACAGACAAAAATTCTAAAAACTGTTGGAACGTGTTCTGTTATCAATTCTAAGTATTTTATTTTATTTATTTATTTTTATTTTATTCGATAGATAAGATCCAATTTACCACATTTTTAGGGCGGTAAGTATCTATCTAACTGCAACTAGCCCGAAGTTAACCATCCGCCGCCACTGACTTGAACACCACACCTGCCACCGACGTCACTTGCGTGGCGTGGGGGTGCCTGCTGTGGCGATTAATGGGCTAAAGCCGGTCTCATACTGACCCATTCGAGGCCATGCAACGCTACTTATGGCGCGCATAGAAGTATTTTCCGGTTTGTAGCGGAAGTCAATAATGTTATTGACATTGAATGGGATAAATAACCTACATTTTAATCGAAAGAAAGTCATACAATAGAATATAATGCGAATATTTTCCAGCGGGAGCAAAGCCGTTCGTCCTGTACGTGGTGACGGACGCGAACGAAGGCGCCACCGCCACCACCGCGCCCGACGTCGCCAACCGCGGGTTCGCGCTCACCTACACGCAGGTGGCCTGCTGACCAGCCCGACCCCGACCTGGCCCCTATTCCACCATTGTCATGTTGACAATTGTCATCCGATAATTCAATTGTTCGTACATTTCTGGATCTACAAGTAAAGATAGTCACAGGGTATAGGTATAATGGGCATGATTCCTCATGTTTAAACTGGTAACGTAGTGTTGCTAATAAAGTACAATTTTTTTTTATATAAATAAATAAATAAATATTTATTAGGGGATAATCTTACACAAATCGAACTAGTCCCCAATGTAAGCTCAATAAGGCTTGTATTATGAGTACTAGACGACGATACATTTAATATATATAAATACTTAAATACATAGAAAACATCCAAGACTCAGAAACAAATATTCATGCTCATCACACAAATATTTGCCCTTACCGGGATTCAAACCCAGGACTTTCAGCTTCGTAGGCAACGTCACTACTCACTAGGCTAACCGGTAGTCTAATTATTAATTAAAATTATAAAAAGATGGACCTTGGAAGTTTAGAAAATATATAATTTTTTTTAAATTGTTTTAGAGTAAATTTAAAGCTACCATAGAATCCTTACGCTTTCATAGAAACAAAATTGTAGCATAAATATGGTCCTAAACCCAGTATTTCGCGAGCGTAACAGCATTTTACTTGATTTTCCATACAACGATAAATAACAAATAGAAAGCTGTGACGTCATACTTGTGTGACAATTAGTATCATTATCCCTTTTCATTTTTGAGACCACATTTAATTCATTGCCAACTGTACTTATGTTGCGCAGTCGTCAACTACTCATCAATGCGATTCTAATGAGCCCGAACACAATGGTTTTGTCATTGGTAGTTTAGGCGTCCCTTTGGCCACAGTCCGTCTCCATTATCTTTATCAGACGCTTTGGTTTCATTACAAACTAATTTAATTTTGCCTAATACTCCAATACTTCGAGATCTCAAAATAAATGACAAAATGCCTAAATCATGGGGGTAATCGCGTAACGTTCCGAACGCGCGTAGGGTAGATCCAACTGTCATTTTTAGGGTTCCGTAGCCAAAATGGCAAAACGGAACCCTTATAGTTTCGTCATGTCCGTCTGTCCGTATGAGGCATTTTACTGGAAAACTATAAGGTGTGTTTGAATAAAATTTTGAGAATAGGTTGTGCCGCTACATAGTTTTGTAATTAAAATGACAACAAATTTTTTTTAGGGTTGCACTCCATACATAAAAGTAAAGTCAAAAAATGTTTTTTCATTGTAAGCACACGTGTGGCACATCAATCGATAGGCTTTTTAAAATAAATATAAGGTTTCTCAGCAATTTTTTTGATTAAGTGAATAGAGTCGGAAATAATCGCCCCGAAAGTCACTAAAATTCTGTCCCCCCCCCCCCCCTCTAATTTTTGAACGGTGTATTTAAAAAAAATGAAAATAAAACATGGACATAGGGCTTCTTAAATTCATTCACCGAAAATTGTTTTGAACAAGATCGGTTCAAAGGTTTTCGAATTATCTTACAGCAACAAGCGGGCATTTTTGTGATCAGTGTTCTTGTCTTTGAATGATTTTTTGTTTTTTGCACATTGTGCAAGGTTTATTACAGAGGGGTAAATTACTGAAAGACTACTCCAGTTATGTATGCTCTAAGTGTATACCAAATAACAAAACATTTATATCTCATAACACCACGTTCAAAAGAATCCGGTGTTTTGAGAAAACAAATTAGGCATTCTGGGATTTAGGCATTTTATTGCCACTACATTATTTTGAATTACGTTGTCATGAAACTAAAGCCATCAGACCAGCTCAATGGTAACATAATAAATACATTTCGTGCGAAGATGATGTTAGTACATATTATTGTGTAAGGAATGTTACCCGTATAAATAGTGCAGTGACTAATTTTCTCACTGGAATCAAACGATCCATATAGGACATGATATATTTTGTAGGACATACGTAGTTGAAATCTTTGAAAGGAAGACTTTACCATTTTTTAATTGTTATCGTTTTCTTTTCGAAAATAATATCCTAAGAACGGTTACACACGGCAACTTTTTGCAGCGATACAAACGCGCGTTTTCGTACTTGGCTGTATCGTGCCACTCGCCATAGGCAGTCATTTGCATGGATAGCTACTAAATATATCACCTTGTATCGTTGCAAAAAGCCGCCGTTTTTAACCACTCATTACATTAGTTAAGTAAATATATAGTTTAAAAAAAAGATTATAAATAAAACATTTTATAAAACTGTTTGTTTTAATATTTAGTAACACGATAAAATATAATACTCTACTTATTATGACTAATCAGTATAATAACAGTGTCTACTTTCCTTTCTACTCTGACAAGGTAAAATAAGTCTCGTTGAAACGATAAGTTTTACTTTTACAATGAGCCCATTCTGAGGGTCAAAAGGCAAACTACTGGAGGTCTATTTGACTAAACGCAGTGAATTGGAACCATGTGTTATTGCGCGTGCTCGTTTTAACGCGCGTCAAGGCATCATGTGTTAACTCAACGAGCGATGCCTATTCCAGGCCCCGTAGCATGGTTGGCCTTGTCACGCGATAGGTGATAGGATAAAGCGTGCGTTACTGGCTGACACCGTTCGATAGAACGAGACGACGCACTTATCTTGTCACTTGTCGCGTGATAAGGCCAACCATGCTACGGCTCCTGGACAACATGTTTAAACCAATAGACGCGTCAGACGTGATTAAAATTGGCATTCTGCTGTATGGAAAGGAAACTCTTAGTACGAGTACGTACCAGAGTCACATCAAAGGGCTTTCAGTGGAGTAGTGGTCGACGCCAAAGAAAATCACCCATTTTTATACGGTGGCCGTACAAACTAATTATAAATAATAATGAACTGGGCTAGCCTCACATAAGATCTCTGGGAATGGGATATCGAGTATTTCCGGCTGATTCTAAACTTATTCTCAACCCCCACGTGCTCGATAAATAAACCCAGGATCGGAATATTTGCAGCGTAACTCTACAGGTGTATTCGTCAGTTCATTGTGGGATGTTTAAGTCATTGATCTTTTTGGTGGCCCTTTGTTAAGGTTCACTGCAGGCATATTGCTTTTAAGAAAATAAATTTTAGGAATTTTTGAACAGTTAAATGCTGCCTTCCTTGGTACGTACACGACGAGCACAAGATGTGCATATCTTTCTTATCCGCATCCTGGTATCCTTCAGGCTGCGTTTACTTTGTGTGTCTTGTTGTCACATGTTTGAAACAGCGATACTTGTTCAATTCATCGTCATAGTGAAAGTTTCTATTGGTGTCAAATGATGACAACAATTAAGTAGTGTTCTGTCGGAAACAGTGGAAAGCGGGTAAATCTTTGCACATACCTACCTACTGACAATGACAACTTTATGCACGTGGGGCGACTGCAAGCATACAAATATCGAAACAGATAGTATCATATAGAAAACAATGGAAAGGGGTTGCAAACCAAAACAAACTGCAACCCTAAGTATCCGAAAAGGTTTTCACTAGGACGTAATGGGCCGAAAACCAACAAGTTTCGATAGTAACGAGTGTATATGCCAAAAATTCTGAATAAGGATTCAGATAAAGATGCTTATAATATTCCGATCCTCATTTATAAAGAGCTTACGAGCAGGAGGTACCTCGCGCCTCACCAATTATTGAATAAGCGTTTGTATAGTTGCAGAAAATACCCATTTTTATTCGCCATCGCTAGAATGCGTCGCACAATAAACTATGCAGGATAAAATTTGACGTTATAACACTAATTACTGTTTATTTTCCTTGGTTGTTCCATAGATGGAACGCCATAGTTTGTTTTTACGTGACATCAAACATGAGTTATATGAATTCATACCATGTATTTGCTAAAATATGCCTGTGCTCAAAACTAAAACATTACGCAAAATCATCATACACACAGAACGCACTATGGACATCACCGAGAAATGAGGCCCAATAAGTGTAGGTCACTTTACTATCTAAATGTACCGAGAAAGCAGAGTCCAAAATGGTAAACTAACATGCATTGCGATGAAACATTATTACTTTATCTCGAAATTAAAATGCTCCACTTTAATGACTAAAACATTCGCAGTTGCTTCAACTAAAGACTTGGTAAATTTCTAAAGCAGATATTTTCAAAGAAAGTAGTTTGACAAATCTCTATCTCCCGACATATCTGTATAACAATACAACAGGCAAGCATGGGACGATAAAAATGTTCACGTGTGTGTCTGTACACGTACAGTGGTAACTTTCCCTTGTCTTCTTTCTATGGAGTTCTTGATGTCGTCGTACCATACGCCTATGTCCGTATGGCTCCTCAAGTCCTGGAAGGCCTGGCATCCCTCAATGCTGCTCAGTACACCGTACACAGCTATGTCCGCAAGGTTTGGTTGCCCACCACCAAAGAATTTGGTGCCTTTCTTTCGGACAGCTGCTACCCAATCATTAGCAGCATCGTAAAGTGACTGGCGAACATCATCTTTGATGTGATATCTGTAAGTTGAATAAAAAAATATGTTTATTAACAACAATTACGTTTTTATTCTGTCCCCCTTAAGCCAGGACATAAAGAGTGACAGAGTGTTTTCTATGTATGTAAGTATTTATATCTATTAAATATATCATCGTCTAATACTACTAGTTCAATTTCTGTAAGATTGCCCTCTAATATTTCTTTATATATAACTACAATATTTGAAATGGAAAAATTACGTATTCTTCTAATTATACCTTGTTTTAAGCCGCCTAGCTATAACCCACATAGCGGCAGCTCCACCATAGACCATTAGAGCACACTCCCAAGCAGGGAAGGATTCACGCCAGTGTCCAGCTTCTTCAAACCACTTGAATGTGTCTAGAGCTTCCCCAGCTGTCCGGTACACATTGGGGGAGAGAGTGTGGACCAACACACTGTCAGCCCACTGCCGCCATTCTCGTTCTTCCCTGTAAATAAGTGCGGCAAACATATTAAAATGTTATAGAATGTGAAAGAGATTCTCACCATATTGAGGCACTGGCAAGCTCACAATACTAATGGTAATTTTACATCTAATCTTATTTATACATTTTACATGACAAAAACAGGCAGGTATTTATAAAATATTGTATAAAAACTGATCATAACATAGAATATCTTACGCTTCGGCTTTTCTTTCAGTTTGATCAGGGACAACAGCATTATGCATAATAAAGTACTTATTTGTTATGTCTGTCACTGCCTTGCCCTCATCATTGTGGAACTTTGTGACTGGGTAGAACTTCGCAACATCCCGCAGCTGAGAATGTTGGTCTTTTAAAAAGGTTTCCAGCACAGACATTATTGCTGAACTGTCCATTAGTTGCTGAAATATACAATTTCATAAGAAATGTATTATTCTTAAAGCTTTATTAGGCAGAGGGAAATATATTTCCACCATGTGAATAAACTTTATTTCTATGTGATAGAGTTAAATTCTATGAAAACTAGATGCTTTTATGCCCGTTAAAGTGTTAAGCTAGACAAACCTGATATCATTATTTAATTTACACAACTAAAATTTTAAGCGATAACTAATCATTTAAATAAAAATACAACAATATATTAACAGCAAAGTAAAAAAAAAACATACTGACATATGGCAAAGCAAAATAATGAATGTTTCTTTTAACAATCACCTGATATCCTCCATCCACTTTAGCTAACAGAATAGGTACTTTTTTGTAGCCCGACCACTTGATGGCTTGTCGAAGAACAGCGTCCACCTCCACCACCTCGTAGCTGATGCCCCGCGCGTCTAGGTATGCACGCACTTTGCAGCAAAAAGGACATGTTCGGTATTGAAATAAGACAAGCTGCAAATTACTTGTGTCGAACTCATTGCTGACCTGAACATGAAAGGAATTTAAATGATGTTATCAAAATATGTTTAGACAAATCTTTAAATACTACTGGGACTAAATCATATAGTTACTTTGTACTGGGCCTGGTAATTCGGAGCTTCTTTCAGGAATGGATATTCTTCATTTTCTATGGGTGCCACCTGCTTTTTGGCGTTTATCTTATAGTGTGTATACCCGCCCCAGCCAGCTCCGACTAAAACTCCAACACTTGCGCCTATTAGAGTTATTTGTGCGGTAGACCTTGGGAGCCGGCCCTTGGTGGAGTAATATATTTTTGCTATTCTCGCATTATCCATGAGAGATGGTATGATTATCTTACGAAATAGGGTAAAAGTTGGACGCCACATATTAATTTAAATACTTAGTTCTGCACTCATTAAAAGCCTCACCAGACAAACATAGAATTCCGCAATACGATTTTTGCGAATTTTTACAATATCTTCAACTAGAAATGCTCTATGTCTGACATTGACAATAATGACAATTTCAATACCATAAACACTAATTTCAATAATGGATAGGTTTGTTTATTTTATGCACTATATATTAATTATTTATTTATTCTTGTAGTCTTATTTTAGTTAAGATTTTTACATCATTTTTCTATGGCCGCATTATTATTGAGAATTTGAGATAAGATTATCTTCCCCCACAACGTATAAAAAAACCGGTAATATAGACTCAACAAAATAGTGGGTCAACCTCAACCTTAATATTAGCCATAGATAACATTGTATATAGACTTTCTAGTCAGTCTTTCTTTTTCTTGCTTTGATTGTTCGACGTTCATGGCAAATTGTTGAACTTAACAGAGTTTGTGTTGTTATAAATGTTCACTTGAACACTTCTTGTGTTCCTATCGATTTAAAACCTTTTTGAGTAACTTTTGTTATTGCTATCGACGGAGTTTCCTTCGGCACTTGTTAGGTACATATCGATGCTCATTTTGTTAATTGGCGGAGTTTTCGAATATTTTGTTATGATGGTTTGTTTGTGCTTCGTGGCATTAATTGTAGTGTATCGTGTGTAGGAGAGTGGTTATGCTGAAAGTATGCCGTCGTCGTCGCGGACGCGGGGCTCAGGCCGTGGCCCCGACGGGGCGCTCCGGCCTCCGGTCATAGCTCCCATGTCGGAGCGCCAGCAGCTGGCCTTGGTCATGCAGATATCATCACAGGATGCTCCACCAGGTTCAATTTCGCTTTATATACACACTTGTTTTGATAGAATGTTGACATGCGTCATTTCCCGCCCTTTTTGTATTCAGCCGCTCCATCCACTGCTGAAGAAAGAAAACGTACCAGGCAGCAACGCAATGAACGTGGCGAGACCCCGCTACACGTTGCTGCCATCAGGGGAGACCACGATCAAGTTAAAAAGCTCCTCGACCAAGGACAAGATCCTGATGTCCCTGATTTTGCGGGTATGTTATGAGTAACTTTACATGAATCAAATGCAAACCAAACATTATTGTTGAGGACTGTATCTCAGATCTGCATAATACATCCACACATACATCATATACTCACACCTATATCCCATTGGGGTAGTCAGATACCTAACAATGCCACATACTTACATACACCGTCATTACATACTTCTTTCGTTTTAATCCCATCCATACATCTCCTCATACAGGCTTGTCGGTTCATATCTGCTTAGTTTAAATTAGCGGTTGTTACACTACTTAGCTATCTAGATAGGCTAGCATTTGTGCCTAATGTGTTAAAACTGCATGGAACTCAAAATGTATTTACTAACTTTAAGATTGACGATAAGCAGAGCTCTTGAGAGCATAATAAATTGAAAATAGCAGGTATAGAGACTAGTAGACTTCCATAACAGCAATTGCGGCTTTATTAAGCCTGGTTTAAAAACAAACAAATTATACTCACAATAAATTTACATTACAATTTATAACTACATTGCACACATTGAAGCAAAGTTCCTTTGCTAATGGAAACCCAGGAGTGTAAATAACAATAATGTCAGAACTTGATATGACAAGCAGAAATATCAAGCTAATTAGTCAGTTTACTACTGGGCCTTAAAGTCAATATCGATTTTGTCTAGAGTATAATTTAAAGTATAGTTAAAACAAAGTTTTAACTGACTTCAATTCAGTACTTTGTCTTATTTGAAGAGTTCCCTCGATTTCTGCAGGATCAAGTCCTCAGACCCTGACCTGATGACCATCGGCCTTCATGGGAGATATACCATTTCAAACAAAAAAAAAAAGAAAAAGTGTCCAGGCATCTTCAAGTCAACATACATAAAAAAAAGATTCCGACAAATTTAAAATCTCCTCCTTATTTTATTGAAGTTAGCTAAAAAGGATGTTTGCTACTCTAACCACCCCAGCTCCTGGAGCTTAACATTTGTTTATTTAATCTTTATTGCATAAATGAAGAACTTATTGTACAAAAGTTGGATTTAATGCCGTAAGCATTCTCTACCAGTCAACCTTTGGACAAAGCAGACAAATTGATATCAATGTCAACCTATAAACCCTGTAACTGGGGTACTACTGAGATTATTCTACAAGCAAGAATATCTATAGAAAACATGACATCAGATGCTAAGATGTATTTTAACATATTGAATTCATGATGATGCATGGTATGCATTACAGTACTATGGAAATGCATACTATATGTTAAAGTGTCACTATCTGTAGCATTAGCATGGTCTGTATGTGAAACTTCATCATGTATTTATAGATAATCGTGTAAATTGTTCTTAGCACCTAGGAAAAGGTCTAACTTTCTTATAAGTTCTGGTGCCCTGTCATATCCATGTATGATGCAGACCCAGCTCCTGGTGTATAATTGCCGATAACCCCAAACCCATAACTGCCACTTGGTGGGTAGCACCCCCCCTGTCACTTGACTCTCAAGAGGTCCAGGGTACAAGTTGCTATTTTAATTCTCATGAAGAGTATGGTACTTTCTATTTGGTTTAGCTTATAGAATCTCAACTTTCTTCACTTATACTTAGCAATATAGCCTAACAATATTTGCATCTTGTGATTAATATTCTAAAACTGGATGTTATTCATTGTATACCACTGAATCTCAGTCTGTCCCTTATTTCTGTATATTTAATTAAAACTCGTAATCAAACACTCCTCTTAATGGGTACTTGAGATTGGTGATGATAGGTATTAACAGAAATGTTTTTTAATTTAGAGAAGGCATAATTCTTGTAGATGAAGTGATGTCTTTTCTAGGATACTTGGACTTCGTAACATCAATCATTTTTTGTTTATGGTATGCAATATGATATGATCTGAACCAAATCATAAGGTTATATCTATCTGCTGTGCCCCCGCCAAGTAGAGCAAAACAAAGAGGCACAGCCTTACCATCCTTTTATCGAAGCCATTCAGGCCATTTTCAACATCCTGTAATTTTGTGCTGGCTAAAGCTAGAACCCTGTCTTTTCAGTGACATGTAGGGCATAATATGGCTTAGATATATTCTCAATAGCATTCAATTTGAACTATTAGTTTAAGAACTATTCCCCGTTAAAGTTCCTTAGTTTTGTCACTGACATACTCCATGACTTATGATTTATGATGATCAACATAATTCTAAGGTACTTCTAGCAGACCCGCAAGCTCCAAATTTTAAACATTATTAGTTTTTAGCCTATCTATTCATAAAAAACATATACAAGCTTCATAAGTAAGTTTGTACTATACAAATACATACTAAATATAATTTGGATAAAATCGTAGATAAGTTTAAGTACAAAGGGCAAAAAAATATTATATTAGGAGGAGACTTAAATATAGATATGTTACAAACAGACAAAACTAGCCGACGCCTTACAGATAAGCTAAAAACCCTTAATTTATTTCAAATTATCGAGGAGCCTACTAGAATCGCTACAAATACTGAAACTTGCTTAGATCTTATATTTACTAACCAAAAGCTATTTGAAACAACAGTTTCTGAGTTTGGGTTCTCAGATCACAAAGGTATTATTTACAAATGTGCGACGAACATACAAAATAAGCCTATTAAAAATTACTGGTTTACTTATAAACGAATACAAAATGACAAAAACCAAGCAGCTTTTAAAGAGTACATTAAAAATACAAATTGGAACAGAGTTGCTGCATAATGTAAACAACAACTACACAGCTTTCCAGGGTGTCTTACTAACAGCCCTAAACATAACAATGCCAATAAAACGAGTTAAAATTAAGAGCAATAATAGTAGTACTTGGCTAACAAAAGGATTGAAAACATCATGTACAAATAAAAGGCTACTTCGGACACATATTAGCAAAATTAAAGGAAATAATATACTCAAAATTCACTATAAATTATATAATAAAACTTGGAAACGGTGTGTAATTAACTCTAAAAAACTTAATTTTATAAAGCAAATGAAAAATTCTACAAACAAAATCCAAACAATGTGGCGGGTCATAAATGAATCTAACGGGAAAAATAAAAATGAAGAGGCTAAAAAAAATCTCAAAATTAAAATAAACCCGGATAATATGCCTACGGAATCGCCAGAACCCGTGGCTAATGCATTCAACAATTATTACGCAGATATGTTCGAGAACACCATAGCTATCCCTACATGTGACACGCATCGGTCGCAGAATCAGAGACGAGTGCAGTGCATACAAGACAAAACCAAAGTGAAATTGTCAAATCTATGTTTTTACATCCGGTTAGCGAACGTGAAACCTATAAAATAATAAAAAGCTTAAAAAATAAACACAGCTCTGGAATTGATGAAATACCTCCAACCCTGTTAAAAAAATGCGCTTACGAATTAACCCTACCTCTAACCCAACTCATTAACCAATCGTTTGCAGAGGGAATCGTTCCAGACGACTTGAAGATATCCTTAGTTAAGCCAGTGTTCAAGAAGGGTGACGTTCTGGATCTTAGTAATTATCGTCCAATCGCACTACTCTCGTCTATAGCAAAAATATTCGAGAAAGCAGTATGTAACCGCCTCAACGCCTTTCTCGAAAACTATAATCTGCTTCATGATAATCAATACGGCTTTAGAAAGAAACGCTCTACATCATTAGCTGTTTTAAACTACGTACAAAAAATCTTAACGGCTCTAAATAACAAAAAAAATGTGGTAGGCTTATTTCTAGACCTATCAAAAGCCTATGATAGAGTCTCTCATAATATTCTACTAGAAAAGCTATTTAATTATGGAATTAGAGGTATAGTGTACGATTGGTTTAAATCCTATCTGAACAATCGCATCCAATACGTCCAAATTGAGTATTATAATTCCGCTACAAACGAAATAGAGCACACACGCTCTGAAAAACGTGCACTGAATGGGTCCATACCCCAAGGAAGTGTACTCGGTTGTGTGCTATTTCTGTTGTATATTAATGATCTACCGAAAATCCTCTCCACATATAATGTCCTATTCGCAGACGACATCTCCCTTATGTTCGAATTTGACAAAAATGATAACCACAATGAAATTCTAAAAAATACTCTTAACGATATCAATGACTGGCTGTATCTACATAACCTGTAAATAAATTTAAATAAGACAAAGCTAATTCAATTCTATGCAATTCAAAAAAAGAGCAAATTAAACATAAATGGTACAATGTTAGAAGAAGTGAATAATTTCAAACTATTAGGAATGACTCTTGACAGTAACGTAAACTGGAAGGAACACATACAGTTGACTAAATCTAAAATTTCTAGCTATACGTACGCGTTATTCAACCTGCGCAGACAAACAGACAAAAAGACTGCACTATCGGCCTACCACGCGTTCGCACACTCACGGCTCAGCTACGGCATCGCGTTATGGGGTGGCAGCACGGATGCCCACCATCTGTTCATCATGCAGAAAAAATGCTTGCGAATCATAGCAGGTATCCAAAGCCCAACTAGTTGCAGACCTTTCTTCGGAGAATACGGCATTCTGACCCTCCCTTGTCAATATATCATGGCATTAGCTATCTATGTCCGAAATAATAAACACAAGTTTCAGGAAAACAAAAATCCCAGATATAAATACCAGCTCCTCCAACCCGCTGCTAAAATCAAAATGCTGCAAAATAGCCCAGGATTTATTGCTGTCAAAGTATATAACAAACTGCCTACCTGTATTAAATCTCTTGACAGTTATAACTTGTTTCACAAAGAATTAAAATCATTACTGTTAAGAAAATGCTATTATTCTTTAAATGAATATATGTGTGATAATATAAAATAATGAATAATATAATGCTAAAAATGGAATTAAATGCTAGTCATATAAATAATAATAATAAATTGAATTGTATAAAATGTTACCTTACTTAATTTGGATTTTTTTGTTTGCTTAATTTGTTAAATAACTATAAAGTCTTAAATGTAATCTATACCCATATGTACCTATAATTGTATTGAATCATAACTTAATTATGCTAAGTATATTGCAATACCCAAAATGGGTGCATGTTGATACCTACTGTTCACCGTATTTAACACCCTGTAAAACACATGTAAGCAATTAAATAAATAAATAAATAAATAAATACATGCCATTACAAAGTTACTTTGACAGTTCCTGCAAATAGTAATAACAAGGTAGGTAGTGAAATATACTATGTATTTGCAAGCGGTTAATGTTAGATGGATAATGCACTAGAAAACTTTACAAACGTAATTTGCGATAGGTAAAATAACATTTCCATACAAAGTCTATGCAAAAACAGTATTCCCATTTCCCAGCTGCATTCATAAATTTGTATCTATTGATAACACCGTAACCTACAAAAAGAAGTTAGATCCATTAAAAAACATTCCTTGTAAAGAATAGGCCAAGTCTCGAAAGTCTTCCATCGTCAAAAGTTGTGAGATATTTCGTAGAGCCAACTCAGGCATTCTTATTAATCTGTATTTGCTTGCTAAAGATAATGTGTGACTTGGAAATCACACAATACTACATGGTTTTAGGTATGCAAAATGAAATTCCTAAGTTGCAGATTTTATTTAGCCAGCAAATAAAGATTAATAAGAATGCCTGACTTGGCTCTACGAAATATCTCACAACTTTTTACGCTTGGCCTATTTTTAACATGGAATGTTTTTTTATGGTATTCTTTCATTATCTCTTAAGGAATGAGTAGCATTAAGAATAGTCTCATATAAATGGAGGCCTAATATGGAGTAGAAGGCAGTATAAATTTTTAATAAGCCTTTATGGAAGTTCTACATTTTATCATAGTTGACAAATATTATCAAAGATCCAAATCAAATTCTCCTTCTTATTTTTTTCTGCCAAAGCCCACATTTGAGCGCCATATAAAAAGGTAGGTGGGAAATTATCAAAATGTGTAAATGCTGTCATAGTTCATTTGCTGTCACTCTTAATGTCATTGTCTAACATCTTGGAGAACTTTCAGTTTTATGGTCTGTTTCATTACTCGCCTTTCGGTAAAAGATATTCCTTAGTATGTAAGGTAAAGATGGTGTACAGCAAAGCTGTTGTCAATCGAAATTATTTTAATTTGTATGATAAGAGTATTGTAATCGTAAATGAAAGCTCATTTATTTCTGATTCAGATATTATGGCCTTTACCTTTCTGATTGGCATACATTATTAGTAACTTAAAATTCTAATTTCAAGTAATAATAGCTAACTTCTGAAAGTTTGCTGCTACTTTGAAAGCACACCCCACACTAATTGTATGGAAAAACAACAACATTCTTAATTAAAAAAATAACACCTCCAACACAAGAACCATAGCTATATAAGAACCGTCTCAAAGACAAGACTTTGGAGTTGAATAAAATACACTCTAATCGGTTCATTTGTTTGGGAGCTATAGGATCCTTGAAATAATGTTTTTTGTGTATATTTAAAAATAATGAAGGGTCAAAAACTCTTATCCAATTAGTTCTTGGAAAAAAATAATTACAAATTGACTAAGGGCGAGTTGGCAACTTACGATTACAGACCGATCAACGTTAAATATGTCGTCGGCAGCTGTCATTCCATAGAAACTTGTCAAACTTTCCACACATTGCGATTTTAACGAACTTCGCTTACGATTAAGGCTGATTTCCAATTTGATTAGTGCGAGTGCAGGTGTGTAGTACGAGTAGTGTCCAATTCACTGCGAGTGCAGGTGTGTAGTGTAATCAGTCGTTGTCCACACATATTCACTAATCACCTGCACTAAAAACCTGCACTCGCACTAATCAAAGTGGAAACCAGCCTGAACAGACGGTTTGGTGCTCACCCTAAATCTTGGGATCGGATTTTAATTTCCAAGATTCGAAAAAAGTATAAAATGTTTCTGCATAAAATTATATTTTTCGTTTTTGTCGTAGTATTTGCATTCCATATCAATCAAGATGTAAACAAATATTTTAGCTAAAAAAAGGTTTTTTCTTGCGTAAAATAATTGTAAATTCGAACCAATTATTTTATTTTCTACATACATTCTCATACGGAACCCAATGCTAGGTGTTTTTATACTTGTTTTAAATATAAAACACAAAAAAAACCAGAAAAAACACTCTTTTCCATACAATGTGTACTTTCTTGAAACAATGAACAAACATTTGGTTCTAAGATTCGAGACATGGGCGTAGCGAGGTAGAAGACGCAGTCCCATTGCTCATGCAGCATCTATAGATATATTCTTGGATTCTTAGTTTGCCCCCCCCATTAACAAAATCCTAGCTACGCCCTTGATTCGAAATATACTACAAATATGTTCTCAAAATTCTGCATAGTATTCCGTATACTTTGCAGCATGATTATGTCAGTAAATGATTCAAAATTTATTCTAGCTAAGGAGTATCATTTATTCTATGCACATCTTAACGTCCACGCTGCTTTTTCTTGTTGATTCTTCTCCGGTTCGTAAAGTATACGATACATGGTTTTCAGAAGTGGCATGTTGAAATAAATTTAAATCCACTTGTCCAAGATCTTTGTCCAATGTGCGTTGCGTCTTAGATTTTTTAAAGCAAAATGTGAGACGCAAATACACATTAGACAAAGAATACCACCCTAATAATGGTAAATATTATTACGTGGCTCATCACATTCACAATTTAATCGCGTTTAGATACGAAGAACGTAGTTAATACCCTTGATATTCGTTTTCATCACACTTGCTCGTCAGTACAGAGCAGTTATAGCCGTTTTACCTCCCACGGGCTGTTAAGTTTAGTTTTAAAATATAGAACCCTCTGATTGGCTTAAGCAAATCTGGTTGCTCTGTGATTGGTTGAAAAAAAAATCTAGTTGGCCAAGCCGCCCCGCCCCGCAAGAATACTGCTCTGTGATTGGTTGAAATATTGAAGCTTGGCGCTCCACTAGCACTGGTCTGGCTGGAAGTAAAGTTGTCAATTTTTGATTGGTGCGGCTGTATGAAACTTAGATGTTTCTGTCTTTTGTAGTTATTTATTTCCTCGCAAATGTGATGAAAAACATTGTGTATAACACGTGCGTAAGAATATAGCAAACTCGAGTCATCAAAAGCCCTCCGCCTTCGGCGTCGGGCTTCTGATAGATTCTCGTTAGCAGTATTCCACTTACACCCCTCGTTAAACAATATACTATTGTTTCACAGAAACCAGTTTTTTTTTATTGAGGTAGGAAGATAATATTCTAACTAAATAAAGCTTGTCACACACGAATAGATACGCAGTCATCTGTCAAAAGAAGTTACGAAGTTTTTTTCATTTCCGATTAGTGTAGTTCTAATTCATAAACTTTCTCACAGACTGGCGCGGCCTGCGGTGGCGGTCCATAAGTAGATTTCATAATAATTATCAAGGTTATTATTGACCGCCAATGCAGGCTGCGCCAGTGTGATTCAGGCTTAATTGAAGCAACTATGGAAACCATGAGCATTTAATTTAGTTGGTAACAATATTCCCAGTTCATAGATTGTCTGAAAATTGTTGACGTTTAGTAACGAATAATTGAGTTGACGTAATGGTTTTGGAATATTCAAATTTTTGAGAATGGTTTAACTTTCGTTTAAATCTAAACTTGTTCAACCTTACAATGCAAGCTTGATTTTTTGCGTGTGTTCATTCAAGAAATGTGATTATTTTACTGAATCTGCTTGTAAACCAGTTTAAAATGTTTATTTCACTTAGTATCCTTTAAATGTTTTGTTTATCTATGTATGCTTTATTGTCTATGGTTTGTGCTTTAACTGTTTCCCTGATTTGCCATTTTTTTCTTTAGGTTGGACTCCCCTCCACGAGGCGTGTATATATGGTTGGTACCAGGTAGTAACGGTCCTTGTGAAAGGTGGAGCCAACGTTAACGCTAAGGGACTCGACGACGACACTCCTCTGCATGACGCGACCACTTCGGGAAACCTGAAGATGGTTAAGTTCCTCGTTGAGCACGGTGCTGATCCGTTTGTTAAGAACGCCAAGGCTAAGATGCCAATAGATTATGCAGCTCCCCATATATTCGAGTTTTTGGAATCGTTGAAAGGTATGTAGTTGTATTTTGTTTTAATTTATAAACATTTTGTGTTTCTTTGTGCAGTCAGCAGCAGAAGTAGCTAAGCGGGCCGGGTATTCAAAATAACCTACACACGCTCTTAATTTCTTAAGAATAAAGTCGTGTGCAGGTCATTTTGAACACTGCTGCTGACTGTGCATTAGCTACGCATTTAACCTAAATATATTTCGCATTCTGATAGCTAAATATCAAAGTAAGTGTTAATGTAATATAATAAAACTCAATGTGGGTAGATTCGTAACGTACATTGGCCTGGCGCCAGTACCAACGGCGAAATCTTTACGCCACCTTTCCTTTCTAACCTTTATTTCCAATATACCTATTTGTTGTATGTTGTTAAAAAAAATCTTTGAAGCTCCTAAATCCTGGATACCTGGGCAAAGCAAATTGTATCGATCTGCGTGGCATTGCAGGTAGTGCGATGGAATGTGAAAGTAAGGTACTTGTTTTTAGGGTTCCGTAGCCAAAATGGCAAAAACGGAACCCTTATAGTTTCGTCATGTCCGTCTGTCCGTATGTCACAGGCATTTTACTCGAAAACTATAAGGTGTATTTGAATAAAATTTTGAGGACAGGTGTATTTTGTTGGCCGCTACATAGTTTTGTAATTAAAATGACAAAAACAATTTTTTTATGGGTGCACTCCATACATAAAACTAAAAGTCAAAAAAAATTTTTTCATTGTGACCCCCCGTGTGGCACATCAATCGATAGGCCTTTTAAAATAAATATTTCTTAGCATTTTTTTTGATTAAGTGAATAGAGTCGGAGATAATCGCCCCGAAAGTCACTAAAATTCTGTCCCCCCCCCCCCCCCCCTCTAATTTTTGAACGGTGTATTTTAAAAATATGGAAAAATTCATGGACATAGGGCTTATTAATTTCATTCACCGAAAATTGTTTTGAATAAGATCGGTTCAGAGGTTTTCGAGATATTGCTGAAAAACTGCCTTCCTCAAAGAAAAGGACGTAAGTGCCGTAAGATTTCTGTGACGATATGACCTTTCTGGTAAGAGGCACATTGAATATATGCGTCAAGCAAGAGCGCTCTCGATTGATGAAGTCTACGCTCCGTCCAGCACCAATCCAAATTCAAAACCCCGAGAGCTTTCAGCTGGAACTCCAAAATCGTTTCGATTGCCTAGGCGGCGATGTGGACGAATTGAACGACGGGTTTGTGGAAGCTGTCCGTGCCACTGGGTCTAAGTTCTTTAAGACCCAAGGGACCAACAGAACCAAAAGGCTCTCTAGCTCCACTCAGAAGCTCATGAAGGAAAGGAGTGAAATGATCCTACAGTCTTCAGCCGATGCGACCTTATACCGGCAGCTCAATAAACAGATCTCCAAATCCCTTACCCGCGATCTGCGCCAATTCAATACAAATCGTATTGAAGAGGCCATCCAGCGTAATAAGGGATCTAAAGTGTTCTCGAGAGATCTGTCTATTGGGCAGAGCCAGCTCGCCAAGTTGAAGACTGAAGATGGTAGAATCGTTTCTTCTAAACCTGAGATTCTGGGTGAGATAGAGCGCTTTTACGGACAGCTATACACGTCAACTCGCAGACCCGAAGTTGGTCTGGCGGAAGACCCTAGAGCTAGACTAACCCGACACTATACCGACGACATCCCGGACATCAGCCTGTACGAGATTGTAGTGGCTCTCAAACAGCTCAAGAACAACAAGGCACCCGGTGAAGACGGAATAACAGCCGAACTCCTGAAGGCGGGTGGAAAACCGGTCCATACGGCCCTTCAGAAGTTGTTCGATTCCGTCTTACTGGAAGGGAGAACGCCAAAGGCATGGAACAGAGGGGTGGTGGTGCTGTTCTTCAAAAAGGGTGACAACACCCTGCTGAAGAACTACCGACCCATATCACTTCTGAGCCATGTCTATAAGCTGTTTTCGAGAGTCATTACAAATCGTCTCGTACGCAGGCTAGATGACTTCCAGCCTCCCGAACAAGCCGGTTTCCGAAAAGGCTTTAGTACCGTAGACCACATCCACACGCTCCGTCAGGTTATACAGAAGACTGAGGAGTATAACCTGCCCCTCTGCTTAGCGTTCGTGGACTACGAGAAAGCCTTCGATTCGGTCGAAACCTGGGCTGTACTACAGTCTCTCCAGCGGTGCCAAGTTGACTACCGCTATATCGAAGTGCTGAAGTGTTTGTACGAGAACGCCACTATGTCAGTTCGACTCCAGGACCGGAACTCGAAACCTATTCCGCTGCAGCGGGGAGTCAGGCAAGGAGATGTTATTTCTCCAAAACTGTTCACCGCTGCACTGGAGGATGTTTTCAAGACTCTGGACTGGAGAAGGATAGGCATCAACATCAACGGCGAGTACATCACTCACCTTCGGTTTGCTGACGACATAGTAGTCTTGGCTGAGACCATGGAGGACTTAAGTACGATGCTCGATGACCTCAGTAAAGCTTCCGAGCGAGTTGGTCTAAGAATGAACATGGATAAGACGAAGGTCATGTCAAATGCCCATGTAGTACCAACTCCCATTACAATCGGACACTTTACGCTCGAAGTTGTAGACGATTATGTATACCTAGGACAGACTGTCCAGTTAGGTAGGTCCAACTTCGAGAAAGAGGTCAATCGTCGAATCCGACTCGGCTGGGCAGCGTTCGGGAAGCTCCAGCACATCTTTTCGTCCAATATCCCGCAGTGTCTCAAGACGAGAGTCTTTGACCAGTGTGTGTTGCCAGTGATGACATATGGCACTGAAACTTGGTCGCTTACTATGGGCCTCATAAGAAAGCTCAAAGTCACCCAAAGGGCAATGGAGAGGGCTATGTTAGGAGTTTCTCTGCGTGATCGCATCAGAAATGAGGCTATCCGCAGTAGAACCAAGGTAACCGATATAGCCCTCCGAATTGCTAAACTTAAGTGGCAGTGGGCGGGGCACATTGCACGTAGAACCGATGGCCGTTGGGGCGGAAAGGTTCTCGAGTGGCGACCACGTACCGGAAGGCGCGGCGTGGGTAGGCCCCCCACAAGGTGGACTGATGACCTGGTAAAGGTCGCGGGAGTCCGCTGGATGCGGGTGGCGCAGGACCGGTCAATATGGAACTCTCTGGGGGAGGCCTATGTCCAGCAGTGGACGTCTTTCGGCTGATATGATGATGATGATGATGACCTTTTTAATAGGCACGGAACCCTTCGTTTTGCGTGGTCTGACACGCACTTGGCCGGTTTTTAAACAGTTTTATTTTATGTAACTGCCACAAGCCATGACACGGGAAACGTGAAGGGTGCTTGCTTTTTGTAGACTTCAAGTATTCAAGTATTCAAGTATTTTATTGCATTCATGTTGTTATAGTATAGTACATAGTTGACACATGTTACAGTAAGTCTCAAACATGAACCCTGTAAGGGCATCGCAATACATAGGTATTTATAGATTAACTTAGAACTATTCTAACAGAATAACATAAGCCGTAGGCACCAACGGTATACATAGTTATTTCTAAATAGGCATTTTGTGTGTATATAGTGTTGAGACAAAAATAAGTAGATATATGTACTTTTATAGTTTATCATCTAGGTATTCATTTAGAGAATAATATGCATTATTTAGTAGTATATTCTTTAGTTTAGTTAAAAATTGGCTGTCTTTATTTTCTTTTCTTATGTGTTCTGGTAGTTTGTTGTATATTTTTATTGACATGGTTAGCGGACCACAGGAATGGAGTTTTAATCGGGAGGTTGGAGGCACTAGCTTTGATTTATATCTCAAACTGTATGGTAACGGCGTATCTTCTCGTTTTGTGTATAATTCAGAGTGTTTACGGACGAACTTACATATTTCCAGGATGTATAAGCAGGGCAAGGTAAGTATTTTGTGTTTAATAAAGTACGGCTTGCAACTATCGGATTGCTTTATATTTACGAGTATACGGATTAGTTTTTTTTGCAACGTGAAGACGGATGGAGCGAGAAGTAGTTATGATGGTGTGTAATAAATAGTTCAAACAAGCATAACAAGTTCAAAAAACTGTATGCCGATATACAGAGTGGAAAGATAAGTCGGGCCCTGGAGGGAAACTACCTTAAATCCTTAAGCTTGCTCATTTTACTTAAAGGATACATTCCTTTATTTTTAAAATAAGATTTATCAGTTAAATAATTAAAAATGTAACAAATTGATAGTAAAATAAAGTTAATGTTAGATTTAACGATCTTTTTTATTTTTAAGACCAAATGTTTGTTAGAGAAATTTTATCCCGAATAATAATACTATCGATTAGTATAATAAAATAGGGAGTGTTTGTTTTTTTTTAATTTTAGTTGGTTCGAGTCCCGGACGAGGCAAGCGAGTTTTACAAAATCTTTGAATGCAGTTTTGTTTCTTTTTAAAAATAAAGGAATGTCTTCTTTAAGTAAAATAAGCCATCTTAAGGATTTAAGGTAGTTTCCCTCCAGGGCCCGACTTATCTTTCCACCCTGTATATCACGTGGGGCATAATTTTGAATCGATTGACACCTGATTTATCAATATCGGTTCAATATCTTGAACGCTACGGTGGAACACCCGTAAATACAAACATGACTGCTAAGACATAGCCCATCCTTTGGGCTCTGCCGTGGTCAGGCTAAAATGGACATAATCAGAACTGGTTACCGTCACCCTCTTGCTACAAAGCCAGAGTCAGATTCCTTTATGCCTATTTGCACGGCTATCACAAACCGGCACGCGAGCTTTCTCGATTTTTCTCGCACTATACCTTTCTTTCTAAGTTTACTAATAAGAGAGAGACGGATAGTGCGAGAAAAATCGAGAGAGCTCGCGCGCCGTCTTGTGGTAGCCGTGCTGAGAGATCCATACTATTTAATAGAATATAAAATTAAGAAGAATTGCTATTTAAATATTGAAGTATAAGGTGGAAATAATACCACCAAACCATGAATTCATTTCAAGATCTTTAAATAAAATATTGAAAATTTGTACAAACAGGGTAATCTGTTTTTTAATCATTAAACTTGTTCTTAATAGGTCAAATTGCATGTAACTCAGGCATACTGGTTTGCTATAGCCGTGTTCCAGTTCCAATAGGTAAATGTTCAGCATTCTAGTGGC
The DNA here is from genome assembly GCA_932294315.1 of Epinotia nisella. Taxonomy (NCBI): domain Eukaryota; kingdom Metazoa; phylum Arthropoda; class Insecta; order Lepidoptera; family Tortricidae; genus Epinotia; species Epinotia nisella. The sequence goes on along the minus strand of OW028673.1, from coordinate 14,661,692 downwards.
GTTTTTTTTTTCATCTTTCTCATCTCATCAAATATTGTGAAAAGAAATTGATCAGAATTAAGAGTAAATATTTTTTCATCACACTTGCTCGTAAAGGGCTTCATAACGCGCAGGTATACAGAGCTACAATAGCCTTTACTATGCCCATTGGCGTAATGGTTTTTTTCTTAAATTGTATCTGACACTCTAGTTATAAAGCAAGGAGGTTTTAACTCAAACATGATGTTTGAAAACGTATTTAATTAACTTTGATTTTAAATCGTAGCCGAAGAGTTTTTGCTCAAAGCGCCTCACGCCAAATTCCAACAAAATGGACGACTGACATTTTGTAGTTTTTATTACGATTAGTAACAATTTAGTTAAAAATGTATTGGTTTCCTTGCAAATGTAATGAAAAACATTGTATGCGACACGTACAGTAAGATTGTTACAACCCCGAGTCATCAAAGCTTAAAACTTTAAAGCACTCGTTATTACACTACACGATATCCCTACCCTTTCTCTAAATCATGGTGGGTAATATTTAAGAGAAGGCCATAATTCTTTGGTAAGGGCACTGGCTCCTTAGATATCGTGCCCTGTGGATATCGTATCGTGTAGTGTAATAAGTGCTTTCGAGGTACCGTAGCTCTCATTATTAGGAAAAGAACTCTCGGCAAATATGTATTTTTATTTTTGTTAAAGGAGCATATTTTTTGGCTAGAATCTGGCCAGGGAACGATGGATGTGCCTAGAAAAGAGCGGTAAATTAAAAAAACAGCGTGTTGTAACACCGCGTATAACGCGATAAAATACTAATGAATGATACTTGAACAATTATTATTTTCAATTGACACATTGCAACTGATCAAGCAGAAGGATGTAAGAGTTGTATAAAATAAAACTCATAATCGAATTCGCTGTCCAAATGTTAATTTGGACGAGACATAATAATTGAACTTTTTATGATAGGTATTCAATGTGAATAATTAGCTGTAAATCACTCTTTAATTCTCTTAAACAGCAAAAACCGATAAATTTATCACGGAACAGTTACTGTCTTTGGCATGTCGGTGGATTCCAAAAAAAATACACATAGTTAATAAGGGCCTTAATGTAATCTATGATTTAACTTTTTCCATTGTGTAACGACCATTACCCATATAAAATGTATGGGTAATTGTCGTTACACAATGAAAAAAGGTTAAAGCGTAGATTAGGTAAAGGCTCTTAATTATGTACCTTTTTTTTTCAATTTACTCATATCAAGGATCAAGATTAGGATATTATACTAATTTAAGGCGTTTGATATTACTGTTGCCATAGAAAAAGTTTCAATTAAATCTCAGGCTCATCTTTTACGGGCCAGCATGGCTATCACAAGACGGCGCGCGAGCTCTCGATTTTTCTCGCACTATCCGTCTCTCTCTTATTAGAAAGAGAGGTATAGTGCGAGAAAAATCGAGAGAGCTCGCGTGCCGTCTTGTGATAGCCGTGCAGAGGGCCTACCGCGAAACGAAATTAGTTTTCGTTCGTGTATCTCCGTCTCTGTCGCTCGAACTAGCAAGTGCGACAGAGATGTAGATACACGAACGAAAACGATATTCGTTTCTCGGTAGCCCCGCTTGTCTTTCTTTAAAAAAATGGAAATAACTTTTTTATTTTGTTTTCATTTTAATTAATATTTCTTTCAATTATGATTGTAGCAACTTGCGAAAGACGCACGTGCCAATTTTTATAGTACCTTACTAACGAACTCAATTGTCTATGATTTACGATTTGGTTTCAACATGGCAACATTATTTTGTCACGTCACTAGTAAAGATTGGGGTTGACTTGCCTTCCCTGTCGCCATTATCTGACTTGGAAAAAACAGCCGTCTATCGCTGTGATGGCCGCTTACGTTACTAACTTCGTGACGGTATCGAGGACCGATTTAGCATAAAAATTAATGTTAAAATTGTGGAGTGCAACAAGTAAAAACTATTAATAGTGACCGAAGACGTGAAATGCAAAGAAAAACGCTCTCAAATATCAAAGGCGAGTATTATTTTATACTGGTCCTAGGTAATCGCGCACGCCGCCGCTGTTTGAGATGACTTTTGGCAATATAATAAATCTTAATTTTGATGTGGACTGACGTGACATAGTTATAAAATCCTGGTTCTGCTTTTTACCCCGTTACCGTAGTTTAAGTGATTTGTAGTGTCCTGCACAGATTTCGTTCCTTGATGTTAATGTCCTCTAGACAGCGATCGATCATGGTAATTTTTCGCTTTATGAAGAGTTAGATGAGATGTGTATTGTGCAGGTATATGTAAAAGTTGCGCATACCTACATTTATTCTGCAATAAATCGCATTGTAGTTTACTTTTAGAAGTACACTTCAGATATTGTGAACAGGAAAAGGGCGAAATTAGTCTTCGCCCATAATAAAATGATTACAATATATTTATATCCTTACCTGTATTTAAATTATCCTAGCTGAGCTGTAACAGTCCTATTGTAAATTAGTGTGATACTTAACCTAGCTGGTTTTGAAACTACTAATTCTTGATAATGACAGTGTGTAATAAGATCTTATCAATGCGTTGACAGATAATAACGCGAGAGCCACACATACGGTTCGGGCCAGGGATGACAGTAGCAAGAAAATTGGCAATGCAAGCACTTCTGGTGAAAGCAGCAAACGCAACATGGACTGCCTAGCACAGGGGGAACATTTTGAGAACAAGGACTCTACACCACAAGAGAAAGGCAGTGGAGATACTAAAGATGGTGATAAACAATGCATACTACCAGGACACTAGGTTCTTTGTTGCAACGCACATCTCTAAAAATATATATCATCAACTAGTACCTATAACATGAGCCTTATTGGGCTTACTATAGGCCTAGTTCGATTTTTGTAACAATGTCCCCTAATATTTATTTATATTTTTCTTGTTCACTCCAGAAATTAATATTTCAAATCACATTGTTACAGAAGGCAATCAACTTAGCAGTGGAGTTGTGTCATCGTCACAGGATGATATTACTGTAGGTCCTAAAAGACCATACACAGATGAGGGTCATGAAGCAGATTCTGCTGAAGATGAAGTTACTAAACGCAAGAAAAGGAAAGAAAATGAAGAGAAAGAGCCCATGCCAAAACCAGCCCCGGTTGCACGCAGTGGCCCTGGACGGTATTCATACATTTTTATTTATTGTGATTTAATAATTTATTTGCTTTATATCCTTGTATTAAAATATGTGTATGTAATGTTACATACTTTATTGTTTCTTACAGCATACTAACAGGCACAAAGCCACCAGGCCCAGCTAGCAAGACCGGTGCAACTCCACTGGGAAAAGGTGCTAATGTTCAGGGTGGGGGAAAAGGTAGTGCGGCAAGCTCCTCTGCTGGGAAGGGAGGCCAACAAGCCCAGGGCAAGGGTGGCAATGTAGCAGGAAAAGCTGGTGCCCAAAATCAGGTAGGAACCATATGTCATGCAAATATAAATATAAAGTGCCATGAAAATATATAATAAGCTTTTATGACAGACAAGTATTTATATAACCTTTATTATACAAAAGAAATAACCCTAATAATAATAATACCTTTATAATACTGTATATGGACTACTATGTTTCCGGAATAAATATTTTTCATTTCATTTCATTTTCATTTCAAAAGAAGAAGTTATCATACAAAAGGCGAACTTAATGCCGTAAAAATTCCGTATTTAGAGGCAAGACTGTTCTATTATTACTTATATATATAAGTCCTTTGCACGTGCGTATGTTATTGCCTTGCCGGGGAAGCACTTCTAAGTATTCTAATTAAAGAGAGATGGATAATCTCGAGCGTGTGACCAAGCCTCCACTAGTGTCATACATCCACTACAGTATAATTTATCCAGCTCATATGGTTAAAACAATTTTACCTTTAAGGGCAAATCATCTGGAGCTAAAGGGGCCACTAGCACAGTTCCAAATAAACAAGAACGGAAGAGCCCAGTGGCCAGTCCTAAACCAAACCAAGCCAAGGATGTTGGTGATGGCGACTCTGAAGATCAGAAGAACCAGGAATCTACAGCACCTAAGGTGCCGCCATTGAAGATAGTTATACCCGGCGGCGCAGGTGGCTCGGTCAACAGGAATGAGCAAGAAGGTGAAGGTAAATAGATCTTAAAGTGTAATTTTGTGAATCGTTTTTTAGTTCCATTCCTCAAAAGGAAAAAAAAGGAACCATTATAGGATCACTTGTGCGTCTGTCTGTCCGTCTGTCACAGCTGATTTGCTTTGAAACTACGGGACCGATTGAGTTGAAATTTGGTACACATATGTAAATTGGTGACCCAAAGATGGACGCGTAAAGTAAATTAATGAATTCTGAACAAGGAGGCCACTTTTGGGTACCCCCCAAAAGCCGTCCAACTGGAAAATTAAAAAAAAAGTTTCGCAAACTGTATTGTGTGACATATCAAATGAAAGGGGTTGTTGTAAGCATCTCAGATATATTTTTTTTATAATTTTAGCAAAAACAGATTTGAAGTAATATAGGAAAAAAGACGAAAAAATAATTTTTATTTCCTATTTTTCTACTTTAGCACGGATCTCATTTTTTTTCTATGAATGAGTAAAAATGTGGTTCATGAAATGAACCCTCATCCTTGAATTATACGAAAACGATATCAAACACGACCTATTTGCTAAACTTATTGAGATATTGACGTAAGAGTGCGGCACCTCGGGTAAGGGATTGCCTCCGCTGCGCGACGCAAATGAAGTTTTTTGACACATTATAAGTTAAATGTATGAAGAAAGTTAATGTTTATATATTTTATATAGGGCTGTTTAATCATATTTTTTTAAGCATAATCTAGTTTAGCATAGTAGTTTAATGGTAGGCATAGATTTTGTAAGAATTTTTATTTCCTATTTTTCTACTTTAGCATGGATCTCATTTTTTTTTTATGAATGAGTGAAAATATGGTTCCTGAAATGAACTCCACATCCTTGAATTATACGAAAACGATATCAAACACGACGAGGGAGAGTAGATGGGATGGTACTCGCGGTAGATGGGATTCCCCTTCATTCTCTATTAAATAGATCATATGAAATGTAGTACAAAGTATGCTTAGCTGTGAAAAATATTAATATAAATATTCAAATAAAAAAACGATGCTAAAACATCATAATTTTTGAGGCTTACAGAGAGAAAGCCTATGAAAAGGCATGATGACTCATGTTAAAATTGATAACACAGTTTTGCTAAATGGATAGTAAACCATCAAATTATTGTAATAAAGTATAGATTAATAAATATAATTAATATCATAAAAAGATATGAACATTGAAAGTTTAGAAAAAACTTGCATTTTTTTCTTGTCCAAGTGTACATTTAAAGCGACCAATAGAATCCTTACGCTTTTATAGAAACAAAATTATATGACAACTATGGACCTAAACGCAGTATTTCGTGACCGAAACAGCAATTTACTTGATTTTCCGTACAACGGTTAGTACCTACCCATAGCATTTTGACATGCGTGACGTCATATTTTTTGGGATGCTGCCAGCGAGGTCAATCTTTGTCACAATTTTTTGGGTATTTATGTTCTTTAATTGTAGTTGCTCCCGTACAAAAATTTGTTCCTCTCCAAAAACTGGTACGAATTACATTGTGAAAAAACTTAGTCATCATGCCTATTATAACATTTATAACATGGAATATATGCCCATTTAGGTGGCATTGGGCAACGTGGCAGCGGGAAGGGGCGCGGCAGTGTGGCGACCCTGCCGTACGTGCTGCCGTGCACCAGCGCCGCCGACACAGGACAGACTTCGGACAGCTCCGACGGCACCGACGACAAGCGGCCGGGAGAAGGGGGCAAGGTACACTTAAGGCCAAAGCCACACTGACGCGGCGCGGCTGCGTTCGCGATGAGGACAAAATACGAGGCAGGCGAGCATACACGACCCCCGCCGTTTCTTTACCGTCGCGTAAGTGTGGCGGTCGTCTTAAAAACATTGTTTTCACGTAGGCTAGCCCTCAAAACCAAGTAAGTCGTCTTTGTTCAGTCTAAAGTAAAAAAAATATACGATGTCGACAGTAAGCCAAAGAAGAAACATTTGTCAAGTAATGAGCTGCTAGCGAATCCAGTTTACCTTTAAAAGTTTACTCAAAAAGTATTTTTCCTCCCAAGGCTGGGCAAAGAGTCCTCCGTTCGCACAGGACGAACGATGGAGAGAAAGAGAAGGACAAGGAGAGGACTTCCCCTCAGACAGGGAGCGAGAGTCGCTCCGGGACGGGTTCGACTCAATCGTCACTGAGTTCCAACAAGAGCCCCCCGCCCTCGGGCTCTGTAAGTTCTCTGTATCATGTATTATGATTAGATAGAACATTACTGTAGGGTAGTTCGTCCTCGGGCATAGCATGTAACTGTGTCGTATGCAAAGCTAGCAGATAAAAATTCAACATTAAGTATTTACTTGAACATATTATTTTATATAGCATGAATATGTATCTTTTCCATACTATTTTAGAAATTTAGTTGTTGGTTTCAACTGCAGGAGGATTTTATTGTTCCGTGATACTGAGCATGCGTCTCGTTGATCCTACCTCTTTCATTATTACTACGTATGTAAAATGAATGTACGGTTTATTTTGTTTTTGTTAGTTGTACAACTAAAAGTATCCACCTAGCTGTCCACTTTATGATGCATGTGAAATATCCTGCGTTATACGTTTCCTCTATTGCTTGTTATAGAGCCAGGACAATGAGCCGTCCTCTTCAACAGGCGGGGTCAGTGGACGCTCCGAAGCAGGTAATAACTTTCCCCTTTTATATATTTCTTTCGTGGTTTAGTTAAGTTTCACAAACGTTTTATGTTTCTGAATAATTTAAATGTTCAATTTCTTTAACGCCTATTGAAAAATAGTATGAGCAGCGCTAACTAACCCGCACCGTGCAGCCGCGTCAGCTAGCATAGGCCCTAAACCTTACTAGCAAAGCTTTTCACTTTTGACAATCTCACATATAAAAATGTGAAGTTTACTTTGACAGCGTACGTTAAGGACTACTCGTTACTTATTCATGGAGTCACTTCAGGCGTCAAACGCGTTTAATAGTATTAGTTGATAAAATGAATTAAAATGTTGCTGAAAGAAAAATGCTTTTTAGCCAACAATCCCGGTCCATCGGTAGAGCTGCACCCTCGGAAACGCAAGATCAAGGCGTCGAAGGACAGCCACTCGCGCGAGCCCGGCAAGGCGGAGCCGACGCCAGACAGCTCGCTGACGCACGTCACCCACTCCAACCCCTACCAGATGTTCATTCACATCCGCAAACAGGTTAACTTTCTATTTAAAACTAACGATTATTGTCCAGGTGCTCTTTTCATACAAGTTTATAAAGCTGTCAAAAAGGAATACTATGAGTTTCTAAAGTTTTGCAGGATTTGTTTCTTAGTACACAAAATACAGTAAAAAATTTATATAAAGCGCACTAAGTTGTTTGTCTGTTAAATGCGCTTATTTTTTAAGAGGACCTTCTGTAAAATATTGTTTGTTTCTCACAGATTGAGAACCGTCAGAAGAGCCTGTTTCCTGTGAAGCCCAAACCGCCCAAAGACTTCAACAAGTACTTGATGAACCGGTGCACTTACACTCTGCAAAGCAATGTGAACCCTGATCCCCAAGTGGAGATACCGCACAACATGCCAACGCAGATGATCAGCGAATTCACCGATCAGGAGAAAGAAAGGTTACAATTACATTTTTGATCCATAACCAATACGGTGACTCACTTAACGTCTAACTGGCGTGCCGTCCGTAGAGATTTATTACTACTGACTTGATTGCTAACAAAAATCAGACTTTAAAAATCTATACTTTCTAACCACAGGACCCGCATGAGAATCCAACATCTTGTCGAGAAAGAAAAGCTTGTACTAGCGGTGGAACAAGAAATTCTGCGTGTGCACGGACGCGCAGAACGCGCAGTAATCAATCAGGTACATACTGCACTTAAAAATCGAAATTTATATCAGTGCTGCTAAATAAGTATACCACTCTCAAGAAGGAAACGAACGAACAAGTAATCCTGAATAGCAATACAAAAAATTCAAATAAATATTGCTTAGTTCTACCAGAAACCATTTCAATTCTTGCGTATACATGACCATAATGTTGTATTGTTTCCAGTCTCTTCCTTATTCTGTATGCACAATGTTGCGCGACAAAGAAGTGTACAACGTGTTGGCTCCAGATCAAGAGGAGAAACGCAACGCACAGCGTTCGCGGTGCAACAGCCGACAGATCAACTCTTGGCTTCAGGAAGTCGACGATAAGTGGGAGAAAATTAAGGTACTTTTACTTTGACATTATATGTAAAAAACTTAACAGATTCTCATATGTATTATATAATCTTAGTAAAATCGTAAGTCAACAAGCTGTTCTAACCGCCTATCACGCGTATGTAACTTCAACTTTGAGATACGGCATCATATTCTGGGGCAATTCCATTGACAGAGAGGTGGCCTTCAACGCAGAGAAACGATATTTACGATCAGTATGTAAAATACTATCAATGGAATCATGTAAACCGCATTTTATCAGACTTAGCATACTTACACTACCATTCCTCTATATATTTGAAACCGCAGTTTACGTTAAAAATAATATGCATTCGTTTTCTGTTTTTAACAGTGGTCGCCGATGTCACAAATGACAATTAAAACGGCTCTCACCTAAAATCCAAATTGCCAAAAAATCTATGCAAAGTAGAAGATTTGGTAGAATTCAAAAGAACCGTTTACACTCTTAATAAAAAATTCACTGAATTAATATTTAACGGATTGTGAACTCTTAACAATATCAGAACGCACATAGATAACCTCCCTATAGATTCCGCCTATGAGCGATTTTGTTGAGTGTAGTATGAGCGAATCAAAGGTCACCACAGTTAGCGGTAGGTGCGGGTTGCGGGGCGGTCGGTACCGGCGCTGCGATTGGCTGTTACGAAGATTTCGGAATCCCGGGATTGGGTACAAAAAAGGTTTCATTCATATTTTAAAATAAGCATTTTTTTAATACTTATTATCACATTCTTATGGGCTTACATTTACGCAAAACGTCCAGAAGATATTATTTTGCAGGTTTGCTTAGGCGCTAAACTTAAAACTACTTACTAATTGTAGCATTTTACAAAAAAGTGAGACTATTTGCGAAACGAACAATTTTAAGTCTCAGTGATGATGATCAACTATTAGTTTCTCTGCACATTTAGTTGACAATCTATTTATCAAAACGATTATAACAGGATCACTGTATCCAAATTAGACAAACTAATTTGTCAAATGTAAATGTATGCAATTTTTTTTCTCTGTGCATATTCAGTGTCCACGAGTCCCTACTATGTGCTTTTTCTGGCCAAAAAGGTGAGGAACGCAGACCGCCCCGTCTGCATGTTCGTCTAGCTCGACCCCGTCTGCGTCGCCCGCTATACCCGCTTGGTACTATACGACAGACATGGCCGTCCTACTTGAGCCTGGAGTTTTTGCACCCACGTCAGCTATGCGTGTTTTGGAGACCAGCGTAGTGTTTCGGACCCGAACCGATCCGTCCTTTTATAACACCGTCCGATACTGCACTCCATCGCGCGTTGGCAAACCTTCAATTTGGACTTCTGACTCTTTGTAAGCGACCATGTCTGCGCATCGTAGTTTAGGACAGGCAAAATACACATATCGACGAGTTTCCGCTTCAGTGACACAGGAAGGTTGCCCTTCATGGACCAGTAGCTCTTCCAGGCGTTCTCGACTCGGCGCTCAACTGCCTTGTCTGGCCTGTTGCTGAAAGAGACTAGCTGGCCCAAGTAAATATACTCGTCGACATAATGTAAGATTTGCCCGTCTACCTCGACCCTACGTTTGTGCTGTTGGTTAGCCATCACTTGAGTTTGCAAGAATACGAATAAAAACATTGGTATATGTCAATTCAACAACATTAACAAAAAGTTGTATTACAAATCTGTGTCGATAACAGTCGTATGTACTATAATGCATAAAATATAAATGAATGACATGGTCTAAAATGTGTCGTCATAAGGGTTTACAAAATCGATGTTATTCAATGATTTGTTTGCTGTTGAAAAAATAATTAACTAGTCTTTATTCATTAAGGGTGAACCATGACTAAGCTGGCTGCTAAACTGCCACTGGTTTCAGTTTGGCACCTTTTTTTTGCAAATCAACTGTCGAGATTCAAATAAAAAATTCAATTCAGTTCTTACTTCATGGGCCCTTCTACATCATAGTTTATAAATATCAAATGTTACACTTAGTTAAAATTATAAAATATCTAAAACATTAAGAATTTAATCATTCAAAATGTAACTCAACAAGCAATTTGGAAGGCACGTCTCTAGCTGTTGAGTTACAGAGGCAATTGTTGGCTTATACGCCAAATGGAAAAGTCTAGATATACTTTACTAGACACATGGACAAGCGACTTAACTCCGTGGCGCAGCTATAATTAGGTGTGCTGCTCTGCGGCGGCGCCACCATAATGAAAATCAATTAATTATATGGTGTAATGATGTACGTTGAACGTACACCATGTACGTATGATGTTTATGGCTGTACCTGTACCGGGGAACGAAATAATGGGCTTTGATTGTGGCGCCGCTGTGGAACATACTTTGTCTGTAGCGGCGCCACTTAGAACTCATAGATAGGAATGATATCAGCAATTTTTCCTTATGGAAATTGATGTACAAATGGTGTTTATTATGTACAGTCAGCAGCAGAAGTAGCTAAGCGGGCCGGGTGTTCAAAATAACCTACACACGCTCTTAATTTCTTAAGAATAAAGTCGTGCAGGTCATTTTAAACACCCGGCCCGCTTAGCTACTTCTGCTTCTGACTGTACGTATTGAAAATAATCATTATTACTTAGTGATTTTATATCATTTGGATGAATTGGATGGATGATATTAAGCTTATTTAGCATATAAGTGTTGTAGTTGTAAATACCGGTATTGAAAAACATTCTAAAAAAGGCGGCATCCCGGGATACCGGGATTGGAAGCCCTAGTGACCGCAAGTCGCCCTATAGGCTCTATCTATTGGAGGTTATCTCTGAGAACGCATTTTGTATTAACTATTACTCTAAATTAGATGCATCTCTGAATTAATCTTGTCATAAAACATTTGTATGCCTTTACAAAACATAGTGGTACATAATTTTAAGTGTTTTATTTTACCATAGCCGATTTTGTGAATGACCATTAATCCACTGTGAAATTGTCTTTGTATGATTTTTTGCATATTGTGCAAGGTTTTCTACAGAGGGGTAAGTTACTGAAAGGCTACTCCAGTCATGTATGCTCTATGATTAGTAGTTGCAGCCACATGGCTTACATATTTAGGCAATGTAATCTGTTATTTAGGGATGTGTCTAATTTTGTGGATTTCATTTGAATTAATGATTTCAGGAGGGCATGCTTCGGCGTCAGAACACGGAAGCGGAGACATTGCATGCGGTGCAAAAGATGGGATGGGAGTGGAAACTGAAGGAGCTCGGCATCGTCGACCACAAGACCACCCCTAAAATCGACCCCACACATGTACCCCAAATATTTGTTTCTAATTTTGACTTGCGTGCTTAAAATTACATCTATTTGTTTTAGTTCATATAATATTATCAGCCTGGTATCCAGACTGTCTTTATATTACTATTATTTATCAAATATTACGACGAGAATTACGTTTCTTTAACTTAGTTGGAATTATTATTCAATTGGTGCTAAAAAATTGAAATAAATATTTTTAATTTTGGTTTGACACTATCGCAGAGCTTTTCGCGTTCTAGAGGTTTTTTTGAGTTATTGTATGTAATGTTGGAAGTATGTTTTTTATTACCGTTCACTCTCCCTGGTTTTTTCCTGCGTCAGGTGATCCATCAACACACTTACGTGCATCAATAGTACAATTCCGTATCTGCTCAAATAATACACTAGTTCCTTGCACCAATGCTAGTCGCTATAAGTGTGGTTCATTTCTCCATATGAGTATTCGTGTTGTAAACGTTATCGGTGTTTTGCATCCATCACATTCGTACTATATCCAACGATAAATGTTAATATTAGAGTGTCAGTAACTTACAGTAGGTATATACCTATTTGGATGTTTTAAATGTTACCACGTAAATTAGGATACGTTCTTGTCATAAGGTTTGAACTACGAGCCTCGTCTCTTCGAGTAGCCTAAGTGACGACGAAACCTTTCTGAATGACTGTGAATGCCATGATGCGTTGATATATACATAAATCCACCCTATAGTGCCCTCTTTTATATGCAAGAATTGTCCTCTCTGATCCCACAAACGCAAAATGTAAACGGGAAATTCATCCTTACGTGACGCGACGCTAACACGCCGCTGATCGCGCCGACGGCCATCCAGGCAAATAAACAAGCTTTCATTAGAATTATATGGCACAACTCACCGGTGACGTATAACGATAGACTTGACTGAACCGATAAGTTGTACTACCTATGTTAGTTACTTGATTATGTTTTTACAGTGAACGCAAATAAAACGGAAGCTTTAACTATTTTTCTATCGCTTTTCAGAAATCGATTTGTCTTATTTTTACAGTGATGCAATGCAACCGAGGTTGAAATTTTATTTGCGTTCATGGATCACGTCAATATTGACAAGATGTGATAACAAATTGCTCGCAACTGCGAGATGAAAGATGGGATAAAAAATGAGTGGTTCAACTGAACCACTCATTTTTTATCCCATCTTTCATTATTTAATTTTTTCATTAATTATTACAATTTTGTATTTTTATTTTATTATTTTTAAGGATTTAACAATAATGATCTCAATAATGATATTTGATTATTATTATATTTCGTCGCTTCATTCTTCAGATATAAAGACAACATGTAGTACTTTCAATGTACTGGCAACTTCGCACTTGTAAGGTATTAAAAAAAAAACAGATTTCCGTTTCCTGTGGGTATCTATGCGCCGTGGTAACTGCGTCCCTCATTCTTTTTTTGTGTGCGGCAACGAACGCACGCTTCCAAAAACCAAATTCTAAAAAACATAATGTCGAAAAGAAGTGCAGAAGATAAAATTGATGACAGTGCAAAAATCCAAAAATTGCAAAATCAAAGATTCCTGCGTGTGTATGTGTTCTCGTCCGACTCTGAGGAAAATTCGGGTAAGTCTACGAAAAGTACCGTTACAAATTGAAAGTGATATCGATAAATATGCATTACGCATACTAGTTACATAAAGTGTTCCTCAATTCGATTATTTACAATCGAATTTATAAGCATCTATAAGCTTTCCGGGAGGTTAACTGCGGGTTAACACGATGGTTAAGCATGATGCTTTAAAAAATAGCCTGGAGGCTAACCGTGGGTTAGCACGATGGTGTTTTCGATAAATTCAACTGAGACTTTATAAATTATCTGAGGTGTAAGTTTATTGCATTTAAAATAAAATTTAACTAATTTTACTAACTACCCTCTTTTATGCCGTTTTTAGAAAACGGAGTCCAACACGAAGAGGAACACAATGACGCGTTTCTAGTACCGTCGTCTATGCCCGACGCGGCCCCGAGCGCGGCCCCTGAGGCCGACGCCGGCGGCAACACAGAAAATTCTGGTACGCCCATGCCCGAGCTTGATCCACAATTGCTACAAGCTTTGGGTGATCCATCAGATGACACTCCTGCTTTTGGTATTGATATTCACGAAAGGTTGGCTCAACGTTGGCTACCTATTCTTAAAAAAGGCATGACAAAAGAGACAAAAGAACAACTTATGAAGGAATACGCTATTCCTGGGAACTGTAAACTGCTAAGAGCACCTACTCTGAACGCGGAAATATCCGCAGCCGTTGCAGAGACTGTGAGGTCTCGAGATAAGAAAATACAAGCCAAACAAGATCAACTGGGCTTAGGCATTACGGCTGTAAATAGAGCCATGAATTTATTACTGACCAGTGATGATAAAGTGCAGGCTGTCAAGATTTTATCTGACAGCTGCCGAATACCGAATTAGAACAAAGCTTATAACTCCGGGTTTGGACAAAGCGTTCCTGACCGTGATACAGGATCAAGATCGAGACGAAACCCTCTTCGGCGTGAAACTACCGGAAAAAATCAAAGCGTTAAAGGTCATCGAGAAACAAGGGCTTCAAATTAAAAAGCCTTTCATCCCAAAGCCATCCACATCCTACTCATCATCTTCAGGACCACGGCCTCGCCAGCAGGGAAACTGGACGGGCCCTCCTCGCTTCCCATCGTCGAGCAGGGGGGGGCACACCTCGGTTTACCGGACGCCGACGCCGTACCCGAACCAATACCGCCGCGCGCCGCCGCCTGCCGCGCCAGCGACGACGCGTGCCATGACTTCGGCGACCTACAACAAACGTGCAAAAACACGGCAGTAACTCAGGTACATGCCGGCAAATTGCAACATTTCTATGATTGTTGGTTGGGTATTACTAATAACCCAGGCAGGATACATTGGATTCGTATTGGTTATCGAATACCATTCTTTAGGAAAGTCGTCCAAAACTAATCCTCCACGTAATTGTTTTTCAAGTAAGGAAAAACGGGATATGACAATAGCTATTGAAAACTTATTACACTTGGGAGCCATCTCGAAATGTAATCCTCGACCCGACGAATTTATATCTAACATTTTTTTTGCCGAAAAAGTCTAACGGTGGTCATATGTTTATACTTAATCTGAAACGTCTTAATAAGTACGTAGTTAGTGAAGATTTTTAAATGGAGGATTTTAGAACGGCGTCGATGGGGAATGGTACCTCCTAACGGATTTATGCCCACTGCCCACTATAGATCTTAAATAATTATACCTGCTTGTGCCTATAGCTGTATCTCATCATAAGTATCTTAGATTTCAGTTTGGAATCATTACGTATGAATTCAAGGCCATAAAATCTGTAATATAGGTGTCTTGATGATAATTATACTCTGTATCGCTAATACTAATACTTGCAGTGCTTATCTAAGGTGGATAAGACACTTAAGTTATTTATATATAATATTATATAATTGCTAGGTGAAGTGCTAGGATTTGGTGTTCAAAAAATACGGCTCATCTGACGGTAAAAAATTTACATTTAGATTATTGTAAACTATAATTCCTGGTTGATTGAGAACCATAACAGGTTATGTCTGTGTGTGGTACATAATAAAAACTAATTTGTGATATATCTTGTGTATTCTGATTTACAAAATTTTCATCTCTAAACATCTACATGTTGTCTTTATATCTTCGAATGAAGCGTACTCATATAATATCGATCGAACTTCACTTGTTAAGTTCGTTTGATCATCTATTAATTGATACTTTTAGATTGTAAGGTAAACATTCGTTAAGGTTAATTACAATTATACATTGAAAATCCTATTGAATGGCTGTTGGTATCCTATACCAGCACCTGCCAAATTGTATTGACCAAAAAGTTTCAATTGATCAGTTCCCCCCTGTTGTGCCGACGAGTATAGATAGTTATAGATTTTTAGACCCAAAAATCTGTATGCTATTTTTCAACTAGGTTGTTGTTTATTACATTTGATATAACATTGTGTTGTGTGAATGTTCATCTTATGACAACCCAGTATTCCATACGCGTCGACACATTTGGGTGTGAATGTCTAATAATTTGGCATGCCACACATTTTCTCATAGTAATTCAGGTTCATGTTTTAGATGTTGTAGGTAACCAATAGGATATACTTGCTGTATCAGTGTCTGTAATCAATTATTGTGTACTTTACCACTCACCACGTACAGTTTCCATCAAATACACCGTAACACGCAAGGATGGCCAAAAACAAGTCCGATAAGATGGTGTCCTGATTTTTTAGATATATTTGGTGGAGACTACATAGTGATGTGTTTTACTACTGTAGATCCATGTTATGCGAATGTGTGATACGGATGTGTCTCGTGAGCGTTTTTAAAAAAAAGTGTACATGAACTCTTTTTTTTACAGAATTCGATTTTTTTGGGTTTATCTTACTCAGAATCGTTGATACTATCGATACTTATACAAGAAAAAAGTTGTCTCAGATTTTACTATGTAAGTTTTTTCTTCCAGTGCGTCACGACCATATAAATAAAAAAAGACTGCATACAAAAATGTGACGATCTGGAATGGAATATTTAGGACACTTTTTTTCTTGTATGAGGATCGATAGTGTCAACGATTCTGAGTAAAAATCCCAAAAAAAAATCTGAAAAAAAAAGTTCATGTACACCTTTTTTGAAAAACGCTCACGTGACGTTTGAATTGTGTTAAACGATTGTCTAATTGGCATGCCCGTTTCTAAGTAGACGTTCTGATCAATGTTATTACTGGAACCAATGATGTAATATAAAAAAGAGGTAGATAGGTTATAAGAGCTCCAAAAATGGCACAACTTGCCTCAGTTTCGAGTCCTCAATCAAGTGGCAATTTTTAAACACGGAATTTCGTATAGACAACTTATCTACCTCTTTTTATATTACATCATTGACTGGAACAAGCTAGGTAATGATTTATCTTTGGTCGAGTATAAAACAAGACTAGCCTATTACGACCGCTGTGTAAAATAGGACGAGAATAATAAAAAATTATAAGAATAAAATATTAATTTTCATTTTACTATGATGGCAAACAAGTACAGTCAGCAGCAGAAGATCCTAAGCGATCCTAGTGCTCAAAATGATCCACACGCGAACTCTAACGTCAAGGGAATAAGGATTTTGCTTAGCTACTTCTGATGCTGACTGTTATGTACAAGACGTAATTAACCTTTTGACAGCGAGGGTGCAAAACAAAACGGTGCCTAACTGTGGCCAAAACAAAACAATAGCCAGACACAATATGAATAAAATAAAACTTCTGATAAATATTGTCATGTCAAAATGACAATATTTATTAATATTATCATGTGGCCGTCCGTGGCTTCAGTGGCACGAGTTTTCGTCCGCGTCCACAGCCGTCTTTAGCTCTCAAAGGGTTAAGTGCCTGTTCAAGAATGAACTCCCTGCCGATGACGAGAGTTGCGGTAGCAGAAGGCAGAAAGCAAACTTTGGCATTTTAAGTTTAATTAATTAAGGGGGGTAACTTGACGAATGTTATTCAGACAGGCCGCATAGTTTGAGTATAATGCCTGTGATATAGGTAGGTACTATAAATGAGGCAGATCCTGTGCTGTGTGTAGGTATAGACTGTACAGTGAGTTCATCAAGACTATTCTAGCGATCGAGCACTAACACTCTCACAGAGAACTGGCGTCGTTTTGCGTCACCAGCACTTAACGGGTTGTGGGACATGGGCCTATAATACTCAGGATATGTTGCCACAGTGAGGGACGGATCCAGATTCAACTAATTTTAGAATTCATCTTAAAATGGCTGATGGTTTGTCATAAACAACCTAGGTACTTCATTTGGGCGGGTAATGGTTTATTTGCCGCAACCTCATACTCATAAAAACGGGACCCTATTAGTAAGACTCCGCTCTGTCACCAGGCTCTATCTCATGAACGGTGATAGATAGACAGTTGAAATTTTCACAGATGATGTATTTCTGTTGCCGCTATAACAACAAATACAAAAAAAAACAATAAAATAAATATTTAAGGGGGCTCCCATACAACAAACGTGATATTTTTGCTCGTTTTTATAGATAATGGTACGGAACCCTTCGTGCGTGAGTCCCACTCGCACTTGGCCGGGTTTTTTTGTTTAAACAAAAACAGTACGAGGGTCAAACTGAAAGCAACTTATTACTTTTATTATATCTTTTCAAAATAGCCTCCCTTCACATCAATACATCGCTGCATTCGATAGAACCACTGAGAAAAGCACTTTGCCCACTCGTCCTTAGGGGTCTCTTCGACGGCCTTTTGAAACGCAGCCACTGCTTCGTCGGCGTCCATAAAACGTTTTCCTCGAAGTTTTTCTTTAATTTTTGGGAATAAATAAAAATCACAAGGTGCAAGGTCGGGGCTATAAGGTGGGTGACCCAGTAATTCCACGTTTGCCGTCGCCAAATAGTCGATCGTTTGCTTGGCGGTGTGCGATGAGGCGTTGTCGTGGTGAAGCAGGATCCTACTGCGAGGCCGTTTTTCTCGAACTTTTTCCAAGACAAGTGGTAAACAATTGTTAGTGTACCACTTCGCAGTAACTGTTTTTTGATCCTCTAAAATAATTGTTGCGTGATGACCAGTCCTTCCGAAGAACGAGGCCACCATCTTTTTTCCCACACTTCGACCTCTCTTCACTTTAGTAGGCAACTCCTCGGAAGGAAACACCCACTCAGCAGACTGTCTTTTAGATTCAGGATCATAACAGTAAATCCAGCTTTCGTCACCCGTAACTACGTCGAACACAGCATTTGAGTCACCTCCGTTGAATCTTTGACCCATTTCACGGCACTAATCAACACGACGGACTTTTTGGGCTTCTGTCAAATTATGAGGTATCCACCGGGCACAAAGCTTCCTCACCGCTAAATGTTCATGGAGGATTTTGTGGACTTGACTCATACCAATGGCTAAGCTTGTACGAATCTGCTGATAGGTTACTCTTTTGTCAGTCTCTATCATACGCCGCACAACACTTATGTTATCTTCAGTAGTCGCCGTAGAAGGCCGGCCCTCACGCAGATCATCAGTGAGATTAGTGCGGCCACGTTTAAATTCATTAAACCAGTTGTAAATAGTAGCACGAGATGGGGCTTCATCGTGAAAGGCCAATCGAAGTCTATCATAACTTTCTTGTTGACTTAAATTACATCGAAAGTCGTAAAAAATCATTGCTCGAAAATTTTCTCGCGTTAAATTCATGCTCACGTAGTACACACAATTTTCAATTTGCCGCCAAATCGTAAAACAAATGACAATCGAGTGGAATTCGTACACAAAAATATTAAGAAAGAGTTCCATTTTCAAATTTTGAACTTATTTTTTTATTATATTTATTACAAGTGGCCAGTTCTAAAGACTTTCAGTGTCGCCCT
Organism: Epinotia nisella; assembly: GCA_932294315.1. Taxonomy (NCBI): domain Eukaryota; kingdom Metazoa; phylum Arthropoda; class Insecta; order Lepidoptera; family Tortricidae; genus Epinotia; species Epinotia nisella. Next base: position 14,642,656 of record OW028673.1, on the reverse strand, counting down.
CGTATCATGATAAGTTCAATATTATGAAAATAACAGGGCTTTAAGTAGGTACTCGGGGTCAAAAAAAATTGCCAGTTTTGGACGAAAATATTTTTTTATTATTTATTTAAAAGGATTTAAATCAATAATGTCACTTGCGACCTTGACGGTTTTTATCGCGTGATATAATGAAAATGTTTTGAAACCTTTCGGTGTTAATTTTTTTTTATCAGTATTTTAAATTTGAAACGTCTACATTGGTCAAAATTTGCGGCCTTACCCGACTGCCTACACTATGCGTTGTTAAGATTTTTCCAGAATTAATGGGCGGGGCCAGACCGGTATGTTGTATGAAAGTTTGTACGGAACCCTCGGTGTGCCAGTCAGAGTCGCACTTGAGCGGTTTTATTACAGTCACGTAACCGGGCGCGCGCGTGTCGATGTAACTAAAACATAAAAACATACAGGCAACTGAACGGAACCCTACACTTCGCGTGGTCCTACACGAGTACACGCACTTGGCCGGTTTTTTAATAAATAACTAAGGCTCTGCTCGCGCAGCGTGGTAATAAAAGTAACATCTATACAACATATATTATTTAACTCTTATATTTTACAAGAAAAGTTACAATAATAATAATCTAATAGTCTATTTGATTTACAAGAATAATATTGACACTGATGTATTCATGCAAAAAAATTACAAGAGTGGTAGTTTTCGTATAAAGAATCTATGCCACATTAGAGCCGTGAAAGCCGATAACATATACCAAGTGACAATATATGACATGTGCTCATTTCTCAGAGTGACGCGTGTCTGGTTGGGTTTGGGCCAGCCCTCGAGGGGGTCAGGGATGCCTCGCGCGTCGAGCCATACCGGAGCGCACCCTAAATATGCACTCATTGCATCTAAGTCCCTGAAACAACAAAACATATTTTTTAATAAAATAAAAACACTAGAACACACGCTTTTATAAATGCACGTAAAAACCAAAATAAAATTATGGATCGTTCAAGTTGTCTCTATTTCTGGGCTGAAGTGTAAACTATGTGCTTTTAATGACAATATTTGATTGTAAAAGCGTGGTCAAAGTTCATTACAAGACCTTTCTAACGAGTCCAAACACGGCTATGATACGATATTCCATCATGGAATGCCAGTGCCTATCTTCTCGTTTCATCATCAGAAACTTAATCGAGGTTAAAGTTCATTACAAGACTTTTCTAAGGAGTCCAAACACAGCGATGATACGATGTTCCATCATGAAGTTCCAGTTCATATCTTCCGGCTCCATCATCAGATCAGTTCGACAGTACCATATTATTGTATTGTCATCAGAACTACATATAGCCACTAATTTTCACGACGCTACGATCCTTGGAAGATGGTTAAATTAGTTACCTTAGATTCCATTACATAGTTACATACAGGTCGACCTAATAAAAGCGTGTTAAAAATATAACGACTATTGTTGTAATAGCGTACGACATCAAAATATTCTACATGCTCTCAAATTCAAAATGTTTTACATTTTATTGATATGAAATGTAATAAAGATGCGCCGAATGCATATTTTGCCGAATATCAGGTCCAGCTTTTGCCAAAGCAAATATTGGGCCGAATAATTCGGTTCAACGTAATGCCTATATCAGCCAATCTGAAACAGACTGATCGAGTGGTAAAAATCTTGTTCAATATTAAAAAAAATATGCCGAATGTGCCAAATACCAAATAATTATTGAATAGCACATCTCTAAAATGTTTAAGTAACCAATCTGTGGATCATGTGTCTCACCTTGAAAACCAAGATCCTTTCTCAGGATTGTTCTTGGGCATGAAAGGCGCTCTCTTCTCAGTGAGTCTGACTACTCCCGTCAACTCCACTTGTCCCTTTACCATAGATTGTTCACGTTTTTCTTTAGGTCGCATACTTTGATGTACCCAACCACGGTTAACAAGGATCACCTCACTGAAATAATACACTAAAATAATAACATTGTGGCCACATTTAATTATTTTAATAATTATTAACTCAAACATCCAAGACTTACCCTGTGTCAGACAGTTTAAATGGAGTAACAACTAGCCATCCCTGATTTTTCTTTGGATCTGACACCAGGGACCCAAATCTCTGGTGTTCATTATCAATCAGTGCTCGGGGTCCAATTAGAATCTCTTTGTCATGAAGGAATTCACCTTTCACATTAACTGGCAAATACTCCATCTTTTCCAATTTTGTAAAGCTACAACAGTCCAAGGTAAACATAATTTATAAATAAATTAGAATATAAATTTCAGCCAATATTCCTGTCTCAATATTTCTCTACTTACTCTGTTGGCATTGGAACTGGGGTGGAGTTTGATTTGGCTTGAAGAATATCTATAAGTTCCAGTTTCCATTGAAGACGGTACACTTGCCAGCAGCCCAGGCCGAATGAAGTTACTGGTATAACCTGTAACATCAACTCATTAAAAAAAAATAACACAATACATATTTTTTCGCCTCAGTGCTAAATATAAAAATAATTGTATAAATCAAAATCATTATATCGGGTGGGTTACTTTATTATAAGGAAATAAATATGAGGGGTCTAGATAAGACAATGGTATATTTCATGGATATACAGATAAGACTATGAAAAAAATATTCAGAGATATCCCACGTTGATATCCCAAGCTGCATCACTCTAGCAATTCTTATTGTGCTTGAAACCCATGATACAGGCATTGCCTAGTGTGGGTATTACAGTAATTTCTATTTGCATGGTTGTCTTTTGATGAATAAATATTTTTTGATTTGCCTTTACCGGGATTTGAACCCAGAACTTTCATCAGAAGGTATGGTCACTGTGCACTAGGCTAAACCAGTTCTACCACTAGGAGCACACAACTGCACTAGAATCATCAACATTAAGTGAATAAAATGTTGAATAAGATTAAAATTTGTGAGTACAATGTTGGACAACAGGGTATGTATTAGTAATTTACTTTTGTCTTACTAATTAATGTAGGTGTAATTGTCTTCATAGAGAGTGGGCATATCTTTACTCTGACCATTCTATCTTGATTCTGGTGAGGTGAGTGTATGTTTTCAATTTCCCTTTTACTGTCACCATTATTGTTCAGGCAATAAAATACATATTTGTTGTAAATCTGAATAGTTTACTAACAAGTTATTGAGAACAAAAAGATATAAGCTTCTTATAGTTTGCATTCATCCAGCAGCTGAAGAGTTACTACCCAGTATGATTGCACTTTTTATTACTGTTCTAATGGCCACTCCCAACTCTATCACGGTAATGGTCTTAACCCAGCTTTATGAAATAATAATATACTTGTGTGCAAAATGTAAGCGCAATTGAACACCGGGAAGTGGGTAAAGTTTTACTCATCAAATTTGATTTCAAGACAGGCAGTGGGATGGCTGGAACTTAATAAAAGCTCGCAAAAAACAAGGTATGTAAACATATTAAATAGACTCGAATAGAGTATAATGTTAACCTTACCAATAAAACCCATTTCACAACTTCCACCGGTTCCTTCCTCTGCGACTGTCTCTTAATGGTGTTTGCATATGTCGTATTCGTTTTTATGAATACGTTTTTTGGATATGTACTCCTTAGGTAAGTAAAATCAAGGGCTACTTTGCACAAAGTTCGAAACATATTTAATTTAATTTATTTTGTCTTCCTTTGGTTACTGACTGATCATATACTATGCTTTAGACACTACTGACAGTGACAGTTCGTAATTGTTGCCAGCTCAATTGACAAAATGTTGGAAAATAAAAATATCGAGTAATAACAACAATGCAAATGTATAATGCAAATAATAATTTTATGTTAATCCTTTAATTTTGTTGCCTTCATTCTGTTTAGTCGAAATATGTAATGTGTCCAAAAATCACGATGGTTTTAGGTACCTTAATTGTGTCTTGGGATTTGGATTGCCAACCGTACTATAATGTAATTTTGTACTATATTTTGACTGTACTATACAGGGTGGAAAGTTAAGATATTTTAATCCTTGATAGAAATGGAACCGCTTGGCATTAAAAAAATTACTCAAATCTGTCGATTTTCTCGCTGACTGTACATTTTATAAAAAATCTGTGAATGTCGATTGTCGGCACTTAAAAAGTTAGTAAAGGTCTCCTAAGAGCATTTTCAAGTAGCTGCCCTTACTGCCCCATCTCAACTTTCCACCCTGTATACTGTTGAAGAAATATGTAGTAAAATAGGTACTACATTTTGGGGGTCCTTACGAAGTGCTGCAAAATGCCCAGGTTTCAATTCATCATCATCATCGTATCAGCCACACGACTATTATACCACTTAGAAAGAGACGGATAGTGCGAGAGAGCTCGAGAATATATCGCGGCCGTCCTGAGCATAACCGTGCTGCTGACAGCGATTTAGGTACTTTTTATGTTGTAGTCTAGTGTTATACCTACCTAGTTGTTATTCTCTGTGTATTTGAAAGTACCTACAAAAATTATTAGGTCAAATTTTATGTAGATAAGTTACTCTTGAGTAACAAACAATATAAGCTCATAATATTCATTATTGTAATCCCGTAGACAATGGGCCGCCTATATTTGCACAGCAGCTAGGTGTTTCGAAGGCAATGTTATATGTAACATGTGGCACTCGTGTTGGCATAAATTTGGAGACACGTAGCGGGCACAGCAACAATTGATAAGACTGTAGAGTTGCCCACTGATTCATAAAAATGATATCGATAATATTACCTGCTGCTGACTCTATGCAACGTCCATGCCTGTATTAAGTGTATTAACCTAATAACTCTTGAGGATAAATTAATATTTTTCTCGCATTAAGCATTTCACTATAAATTAATGAAAAGTCCTTCGTAAGTTATAGTGATTTCCAGCCAGGGCCATTTACCATAGGACAAGGGGGCCATGGCTCGGGGCGGCAGGCTCCTCGCCCTTCATTGACAACCATTTTTTACATATAATTTTCATAAATCTAACTCATGAATTTTTTTGCTACATTAAATAGTTATTAAATAACTATTTAATGTAGCAAAAAATATTTTATATGTAAAAATGTTAAAATTTAACATTTTTACAAATAAAATATTTTTTAAAATAAAAATTACTACTTACGTTATGGTACGGGCGAGTAAGAAAAAAACCGGACAAGTACGAGTTCAACTTGCGTGGTGAGGTTCCCGTAAAATTGCTATGCTCTAAGCATCAGGCGCTCCACACAAAATACACAAAAATATTGAGAATTTTCCCGTTACTTTGAATACTCAAACTTCTTACAGGTTTTCCTGTAATCTTTAGGCAAGGAACTATTGGTAAATTTTTGTCTTTTTTCCTAAATTACTTCGAATATGTTTTTGCTAAAATTATTTTTAAAAAATATCTGAGATGCTTACAACAACCCCTTTCATTTGATATGTGACACAATACAGTTTGCGAAACTTTTTATTTTAATTTTCCAGTTTACCCCCCAAAAGTGGCCCCTTTGTTCAGAATTAATTAATTTACTTTACGCGTCCATCTTTGGGTCACCATCACCAATTTACATATGTTTACCAAATTTCAACTTAATCGGTCCAGTAGTTTCGGAGCAAATCGGCTGTGACAGGCAACCGAGTGATCCTATAAGGGTTCCGTTTTTTTCCTTTTGAGGTACGGAACCCTAAAAAGTAACAGCGCCCATTGTACGTCAGCGCTATCGCTATCTAGTGATTCTAGTATGAGATTTGACCAGCTTTCGTTGCGCGGGACGCTGGACACGAAAGGGCGCATGGGAGAATTGATTTGTGCGAGTGTAACTAGACACAGTGCGGCGCGGGCGGCGGGGGAGTCAAAAATAGTGCCTTCACAAGTTTTTGTTTTGTTTCGTGATGATATTTTAGAGTTTAGCGCATCGTATGTGTTTTGTTAGATAAGTAATCGAAGTTTAAATTTAAATGTTTATAAATATGACTAGTTTTGGTTAAGTATTTCCTAGGAAAAGGGAGATAGGAGGTGAAAACTTGCTATGGGAAGCGAAAAGCGGGAGAAAGATTTGTTACTCAGGCGTTGCACTCGATCCGTCTTGTTTGTCAAAGTTCACCCTCAAGTTCACTTGTGAGACACTCAGGGGTAGGGTGACCTAAACCACGCTCTGAAGGGCCTTCGGCCTCGCATGCCTCGCCGCACACATGAGAGCCTTCGGCCCTCAGGTTTCGCTTGCAAGACACACAGTGAGTGTCCACGTAGGCTCGCCCTTTGGCCAGAGCTCGACCTCGCATGCCTCGACCCTCGCCTTCGGGCTTCGGGCCAAGTTCGCTTGTAACATGCTATGGAGAAATGAATAGTTGCACAAACCTAATCTATCGAAGGCCGAAGCTCGGCCTCCGGCCTCACAAATTAAGTATAGTAGGAGGCGCTCACCTGGACACTCGGGGTGGGGCTACTGGCCACTGGCCATCTGTCGGGCTGGCATAAAATGGTGTTACAAAAATACCCCTAAAGCGAAAAAGGGGGTTGAATGGTTGATTATGAAGAGTCCATTTACAATATTTGAAAACAGTAGTATCACTTTATTACTTACCGCCAAAAAAATACATTTACCTAATAAGTATTTGTATGACATAGACTCATACAAACAAAATGCATAGAAACCAAAAACAGATTTATTTCCTTAGATCGTTAAAGACCTGAGGGCCTACCGCGAAACGAAAACGAACTTCGTTCGTGTATGTTCGTCTCTGTCGCACTTGCTAGTTAGAGCGACAGAGGGGGATATACACGAACGAAGTTCGTTTTCATTTCGCGGTAGCCGCTCTGATCTAAATAGTAAAAACCTGAACATCAATTTTTTTGCGCGTTTTGACACTCGAAAGGGAGGTCTCGCAGCCTGAAGCTCGTCCTCGGGCTCGCAAAAAGTACTCGAAAATTGATTTGCCCATATCAATCGCAATTTTTAATTTTCATAAATTTCTTTTTCGTCTTAACATTGGGCCGTAATTGAAGATTTTGGTAACAAAGCACTTTCTGACAAAACAAATTATTTTTTTTGAAATGTTCTTGGGACTCTCTATTATGACATTTGGTTGAAGCTGTAATCAAAAATCTTACCTTTGGCCCCAAAATGTCGAAAAAAATCCCATAGTATTTTAAATTTGCAGCTAGTTTTTTTTTGTGTTTTTGGAATTTCAAGACGCATAGTATTCTATCCTACATGCCAAATTTTAGCTCTCTAGGTCCTCTTGAAATGTTTGTAAAATAAAAATTCCAAAAATAAATTGTTTGCCACCCAACTGCAAGCAGATCCCTATGACTATGACATTTGGTTGAGTAACGGTACGACCTACTTAGTTACCGTTTGGCCAGGCTGTTGTCCAATTTTTAGTTTTCGCATTTAGCCCAAATATCTGTTTTTTTTTGGAAGTCACCTTACTTATACTTTTCCTATATATGTAATACACCTCCACCAAGTCTTCTTGGAGAACAATTGTGTCAGGAGAAATCAGTGGCAATTCAGCTTTATATAAGTTATGCACATAATTTTGAATAGGTATAAGGCTATAACATTACATTTCTAAAATATTGCGGTTCGATTATATCTTCAAAAACGCTAAATCGATAGTAAAATCATCAAATTATTGTAATAAATTATATATTAAAAAATATAATTAAAATCATAAAAAGATATGGACCTTGAAAGTTTAGACAAAAACATACAATTTTTTTACTGTCCAAGAGTAAATTTAAAACTACAATCCAAAAAACAAAATAATAATAATGTACCCGTAAATGGGTTCTAGCAGGAGCCGTAGCATGGTTGGCCTTGTCACGCAATAGGTGATAGGATAGAGCGTGCGTCACTGGCTGACACCGTTCGATAGAACGAGACGACGCTGCTATCTTGTCACTTGTCGCGTGATAAGGCCAACCATGCTACGGCTCCTGGTGTACTCATGACATTAAACTTCGTCTCTAAAGGGCCTCTACGTGTTGGATCCCAAATGACCGGGGTTCGCCCCATGAATGTAAATCGGAGATACATAATAATAATAAAATGATCATATCGATAATTACTCATGACATTAAACTTCGTCTCTAAAGGGCCTCTACGTGTTGGATCCCAAATGACCGGGGTTCGCCGTAATCAAATTTCACAATTTGATTACGTGCTTGCTTACCGTAGGTTAACATTTCAAATAAGGCAAGTTATTAATTGTTTTAAAAGTATATATTCTTATTTTTTAGAGAGTATTTCTTAAACCGGACAAGAATGATATGCAAGAATGTCATATAATTTCAAACACATTCTGATATATTTACTACTACCTACTACGTCAACTCACTCAACGCGGTTAGACGTCAACTAGTACATAACAGCTCCAGATGTGAATTTACTAGCCAGATCAGCCCAGCTAGCACGTTAGATTTTAAATGGTCACATTTTACAGACCCAATGGCACGTAAAACTTGATCATAAAACCTATCATGCCTAATCAAATCTGGCCGCCCAGGAAACATTGTATATATATATATCGAATAAAAAATCGTCTTCCTAGCATTTTGCGCATAGCATTTTATTTCGGTTATCATTTTATTATTATGATACATGTCATGACAACGAAATATCTAATAATTCTGCATAAAGTACCTAACTTGATAAAAAAGTTATTATGATAAAACGACAGCCGAATGAATACTATGTTTACTATCGATAAAATTTGCATGTGAATGCGGTCTTCACTACGGAAATCCAGCTCCATATGTGGATGATTAATTTTTTTTATCATTTTCTTGAAGCACTACTCAGGCGCAGCACGCGACGATGGCTTCTGCTAACACCATAACAGTAAGTACCTACACATAGATAATATTGTAGTTAGTATTTATCGTCTAATCGTTTTATCGGTAGTAGACGTGATTGGCGTGAAAACCAGGTGTGTGTTCAAATATCGCTGGCGAATAACCTACTTAATCACATATTTTGCTCTTGCGAACTTAAAATAAGTACTTAAATTGTAAAATATACCTAATACGCAAGTCTTTATCGAAGCAGTTATATGATTTGAAATACTTTTAAGTGGTATTTTGTCTGTTTACTAGTTTTGGTACCGGTTTGAATTTGCCGGTTTACCATATGGTCTGACTCGCCAATGGTTTTTTTATGATGCTATAAATATAATAGATAAATGAATGAAACATGTACGTGGTACCTAGTAAATGGGTGCCCACCTATATTAATTATTTAATACTCGTCACATGCAACAGGGCCTTAGCTTGAGCCTTTCACATTCATGTCCGTCCATCCGTCAGGTAGGTGACTAGCGACTTATTTTACTCCTGCGGCCTCTGTAGCTTTTAACCCCCGACCACAGAGGGATGTTATTAGTTCAACTTGTTTATCTGTATTTCTGTGGCATCGTAGCTCCCAAACGGATGAACCGATTTGAGTTAGGTAGGTACGCTATGTATAGGGTTCCAGTACCTCAAAAGGAAAAAACGGAACCCTTATAGGATCACTCGGTTGTCTGTCTGTCCGTCTGTTACAGCCGATTCGCTCCGAAACTACTGGACCGATTGAATTGAAATTTGGTACACATATGTAAATTGGTGACCCAAAGATGGACGCGTAAAGTAAATTAATGAATTGTGAACAAGGGGGCCACTTTTGGGGGGTAATCTGGAAAAAAATTAAAAAAGTTTCGCAAACTGTATTGTGTGATATATCAAATGAAAGGGGTTGCTGTAAGCATCTCAGATATATTTTTTTTAAATAATTTTAGCATAAACAGATTTGAAGTAATTTAGGAAAAAAGACGAAAATTGACCATCCTCCCCCCCTCTTATCTCCGAAACTACTTGGCTTAAAATTCTAAAAAAAAAAATTGGAAAATAGCTCTTTGCCTAAAGATTACAGGAAAACCTATAAGAAGTTTGAGTATTCAGTAGCGGGAAAATTCTCAATATTTTACGGAACCCTCACCACGCGAGTTGAACTCGCACTTGTCCGGTTTTTTTTATTGAAAGACTTGTCTATCGAGATAGTTCTTATCTATGTTCGTGTATCGGTCAGAAATTCTCCAAAATATGTGACCCGTCTGTGGCCACATAAGCGTAATAGCGGATCTAGATCCTACGAGGCTGAAGCGCTCAGCAAATACTTAAAACCGATTCGCAGCTGGATCAAGCAAATTTGAAAATAATAATCGATATCTGCCGGAGCCCGAGAGCTTCCCGGTCCCGCATAATAATCAATGCCGGATTAGCCTATAAGCAAATTAAACTTAAGTTTGGAGGGCACCAGAAAAGCACAAAAAAAAATGCTTATGGATAAGGGGGGCCACAGGCGGAGATTGCTTAGACAGTTGTCTGTTTTTTACCAAATATGGACGGCATTCAAATAATGGATATTTAAGTATTGTAGGTAACTTTTTTTGTCGACTTTGCAAGTCGTAGCGTAGCGTAGGCCTATATAAGCGAGGTGACATTCCATTACTTATCCCCTCTATTAAAAAACCTATACTGACACCCGCTTTTATAACTCTTCAATGTACTTACTTAGGAACAAAAACATAACTAGTTTGAAAAATTGCAGTACGTTTATACACATGTGTAGGCCCAGACCTACTACGGCTACTACCATTAAGAGCCGCAGTTATCGTACGGTTGAGTTGTCATGGTACTCATGGTACCTACTGTGACTAGTATGATTTATGTGTCAAGTGTGAAGTATGTCGGCGGCGGCGGTAATTAAGTTGGTCCTGTTTCGTTTCGCAGTGGTGGCAATGGCTGGTCCACACGAATGACGTCACACAGCTGTGGGCGGCCCAACCCACCTATCTCATCTCCCAGGCTGTTTACCTGATTGCAGGCTTCGTTACCTTGCTTCATGGTAAGTTTGGACATCGCTACATATCTATATAGAAAACCCTACATGGTTAACCTTTTGACAGCGAGGGTGCAAAACAAAACGGTGCCCAACTGTGGCCAAAACAAAACAATAGCCAGACAAAATATGAATAAAATGAAACTTCTGATAAATATTGTCATGTCAAAAATGACAATATTTATCAATATTATCATGTGGCCGTCTGTGGCTTCAATGGCACGAGTTTTCGTCCGCGTCTACAGCCGTCTTTAGCTCTCAAAGGGTTAATACGGGTCACCTGATTAATTGAAAGTCAAAACGATTTGAGACTGATTCCTAATTTCCACCACATTGATAGGCAATTAGGTATACGGTGGTGGATAACGGTAAAAATAATTTATCCTATCATCCTATCCTATACATTAAACGAGCAATATTTGTATACTTATATATATTTGTAATCACGTTCTCGAAAAAGGCTCTAACGATTTCGATGAAATTTGGAATATGGGGGTTTACGGGGGCGAGATATCGATCTAGCTAGGTCTCGTGTATGAGACAAACACGACTTCGTCTGCGTGGACCCGGGAAAAAAACTATTCTATATCCAGGCTATAAACTATCTTCTTGCCATTTAAGCGTGATTGAGTAACAAACATCTAAACATCCAAACTTTCGCATTTATAATATTAGTAGGATATTTGCAATCTAAGGATTTCGATAAAATTTGAGATATGGCGGTTTACGGGGGCGACAATTCGATCTAGCTATGTCTTATGTCCGGGACAATACGTTTTCTCCGTATTTTCTCTATTTTCACCCGAGCAGAGCTCAGTCGCCCACAGGGATTTTTACATTAAAAAACATTATAATGTAATAAATACTTAGATTTAACTTAGTTTTCATTTAAATCTTGTATTTACTTTAGAAAATAAATGATTTTATATCTAGAAGATAAATACTTATAAGTACCAACAAAAATAAATTAGGTCGAAAATAGTCGGAAGATATCTAGGTACAATAGTTATATGTGCAACAAGAGAGCAAAGTGTTTTTTTGCTGCGAGTGCTGATTTTGAGTCCCGAGGAAGCGAAATATTCTAAAATTATGAAAGATTCTAAAGTACGTAGGTACATTAATTTTTTCCATGTGATAAGGTAAATAAATGGATAAGTACAATCTCTTTGTAAGTAATCGACTGTTACTCGGCCTTCTCTTGCCTTACGTGATCGTGAAGAAGGTTGTGTTTGTAGCTTTCAGGAAAGGCGGGCGATGGCCGTACTTCTGGCTGGTGACAGTGCTGCACGGACTCTACGCCGACAACTTCTGGCACTTCGTGGTCCCTGAATACGACAACTTTTGGCACTCGCAGACACCCATCATGTTCCTCGGAGCCAGACAGCCGTTGCATATCATCTTCGTATGTAAGTTACATATCTACATCTTTCTTGTGCGCGATGAGGTGTTCTAAGGGTTAAATACTTAAAATGTTTTTTCATAAGATCGAGGAAATGCTGTTTTGAAAATAGCTATAGGAACTCATAGAAAATTTAAAAACGAGTGGTAGGTTCAACCACCACCACTCATATTCAATTTTATTATATCGGTAGAAAGTAAGTGCCTACAATTTTGACACTACAATCGTAATTACTTGTATTTAATTTTCGAACGCTCAATAGCCAACAAAAGTGTCTCAACTATCGATTATTACCGGGTTCCGCTGCATATAGGAACCTGGATGATTATCTATTTGATCTTTAAATTGATATATATGTAATATATATTTCAGACCCAGCATTCATCTACCACGCCGCGTACGCCGTCTCCAAGCTGAACCTGCCGCGCTACGCGGAGCCGTTCGCGGTCGGCCTGGTGACCGTCCTCATCGACATCCCGTACGACATAGTCGCCGTCAAGTTCGTTCACTGGACCTGGCACGACACCGACCCCAACATCTTCGACCGTCACTACTGGGTGCCGTGGAACTCCTACTATTTCCACGCCGCTTTTGCCGCCAGCTTGGTTTTCTTCTTCCATTCGATCAGAAAATGGTTCGCACCTAAGGTTGCTCAATGGGACTCTGCTGGGTGAGTCATCGTTATTTCAGCAGCTTCGTTTATAACAGACAATGTACCTACTGGGATAATTTCTAAGTACGGGCGCAAAGTAAAAAGGAATGGGATAGGGAGAATTAGAACATAATACGCATTTCAGTCTTCTCAAAATTATACCTACTGCAACGACACTTGACTCCAACAAAAATTAGGACTTCAAAGCCAAAACGGTTCACTGAGTTGAAAAATGGTTTTTTAAAACTCATAAAAAATTTGATCAAGCTAAGTATTCAACGATGGGTTTAAAGAGAAAAAAAATACATACATTATTAGGGTAATAATGACACGTTAAGCTTTGAGGCTCTGTAAAAAATAAAGTAAGGGCTAGGCTGTTTTGAATAAAAAATATACGATTATTTGAATCAACTAATATACTATAAAAAGCATTACTAAACTAACTGGTAATAATTAGAAAGTACTTATTTGAAAAATCGACAAAAAAAAGTGGTAAATGGCCATATTTTCGGCACGTGTGGTTAGGTATTATGGTCAATTGGTTAAACCGTGTGAAGATAAATTTATCTTCTTACTTTAACTTGAGGGTTAGTTTTCGACCGAGACGAGCCTTCAGTCTGTTTCAATCGTCAATATATTTTAATTGTTTTCGTTGACTATGAATTTTTTCGCGGCGGTGTTTATTTTTGATCTTTTTGCGATCGTACTTTTGAAGATCCTGCTGGCGTCCTTCTGCTTTTAACATCCTAAAATTATAATATTTAACACTATTAGGTAGGTATTCCTTACGAAAACAACATTCTCACTGCTTTCATACAGAACATATGGACACTTGATGTCCATATTCACAAGTGCGTACTAGTTTAAATTTTTACGACTCTCGTATATATGCTACCAAGTACCCAAACGAGCACACATAACTCCTTTCTTAAATGAAAAAAGCAGTGCACTAAACTAGCGACACCTCTGCACAAGACAGAATTATTCAGAGTGAGCTTCAAGGTTGCTGCTGCAAAGATTTGGAACGACCTGCCAGGCTGCCACCTGCATACAAGCGATCAGTTCAAGCTTATTTGCTAGACTTTCAATACTCTCCCCTATGTATGACACACACAACAGCACACATAACACACTTACGCAAAACTCATGCACACACCCAATCTTGTGCACACTACATATTAGGTACACACAAATCTCTAAATGCCCACTTATACCTACCCCTTCATTGCTGTTTTTTACCCTGTTGTTTTTTATTTTATTTTTTCATCTGCTGTGTATAAATATTATAATATTTCCGTAGGTATTAGATTTTTAAGCACAATATTATTGTAATTATAAATGTCTGTACCCAAGCAAGATAAATTGTTAGCCTGCGATCGACCAATCTCTCAGGACCAGTCTGAAAACCAGCGCTGGGCCTAGCCCAGCACATGCTGAGACTGGGGCATATTGTCACAAATTCGGTTTTTCTTCTTATTGTCTGTTAGTTTTGTATGTTTTTATTTTAATTTTTCATGTAAGTTTTTTTTTAATTTTCTACTTGATTTTGGTGGCAATAAATACTTTTTCTGATTCTGATGTGTATACTACATTTAATTACAATAATTAGTTCACACGTCTCTTTTCGAATTTTGCAGGCTTTTAATGTTAACATTTTTTTTTAAAGGCCGCGGTATGTTGCGAATCGAACGGTGTTTTTAATCTGTCAAAACTCCGTCGGTAAATAAAGCAGTACCGATAAAACTGCATGGTTTCACTAGGCTACTAGACGCTTTTAATTACAGTGCCATCTATCCACTTTGTGTTGTACTTTTTGGGATACAGCGAAGTGACCACATTATCCGGATGACCATATTACCCTTAGGTACCTTATTCAGAGCAGAGCAAATTTCCCTTTATCGCAGTAAAAATAAACTCGCACAATACCTAAAACAAACATGATGTCATTCTTTTATTTATTATTTTATTCACGCCAAATTACAGTCATTCATTCAGTAACATAAGAAGCTTAGTGTCTAGATCTGCACGGCCATCACAAGATGGCGCGCGAGCTCTCTCGATTTTTCTCTCACTATACCTCTCTTTCTAAGTTTTCTAATAAGAGAGAGACGCGAGAAAAATCGAGAGAGCTCGCGCGCCGTCTTGTGCTAGTCGTGCTGGACTATAATTCTAAACAGTGTGTGCACAAAAAGGTTCATAACTTAAAGACAAACTATTCACTAGATGAAATTACATACCTATTTATTGAAACATTTGATCGTGATTGCAGTAAAAAGGCGGAATGGAAGACGCTGGTGCTCGCCACGCTGCTGGGAATGCCTGGCGGCGTGCTGCTCTTCGTGCCCATCTACCACCCGCTGCACGACATGCTACACATTCACTCCGAGGTCACCTTCTTTCTGCTCTTCGCCCTCTTCGGTGCCTTTGTGCTGCACGGACTTCTGAGTGACCGGGAAAAGACCAAAGAGAGGTGATGCCTTGTAACTAAGTTCTTAGATTCGTTTAACTTGAGATTGAGCCCTCCGCACGGCACAGGCCGCCGTAGGGTTTATAATAGGAAAGAACTACCAGACTTTCCCCGAAATTTGGGTCAAACTAAAACCGTATGAAGTTAATTAAGCCTTTGTCATGTCCAGACTAACCGCCATCGACTACGTGATGCTGCTGCAACTGACGGTGCACTATCTGACGTACTGGGCGTTCGTGATGTTCTTCCACCCCGAGCGCGAGTGGTCGCTCGGCCTGCACGAGCCCGTCGGGCCTTGCAACGAGGTCGCCACCCTCACCACGCCTTTTGGACAGGTAAGGAACCTTTTTAACTTTCCAACTTGTGATGGTGATGACGGCACGAACGCCAGGAACCAATGAGTCCACAGAACTGACAAGGCAGCGCGTGCTGAAGAGTTAGATTTTTTTTTCATACTGCGACGATGGCAAACAATCGTACGGTCTGCCTGATCGTCAGCATAATAATAAGTAGGTTACGTACCTACCTCGCGGCACGGGCGGCATTCCGCTTCCTTCGCTAGTCCCTGCTGCTATCGAATAAATCAGAAAATATGGATAAGGGGTTGTACTCTGATTTGGATGCCGGAGATGTACCGTACGCCAGGTACCTACCATCCCGAGTCTCAAGATTACAGAAACATACAACGTAGTATAGTTGAAATTGTTTCAACTGAGCTGATCTACTTATCTTCAAAACAAGTGCATTCGAGTAAAACTATTGTGTGGTCGGCGCGTGCCATTTTTTGCAAGAAAAAGGTTACCTCCACGTAAAATATTCATACAATAATGATCTCTTAGTATCGTCCTAACCAAAGATTCAAAATAAACTAACAAACAATGAAGGAAAATTTCTTGTTTAACCTGTGAGCGGGTTTTTACAAACTTTTATTTAACTTGCACTGTTCATAATTATGTAAATATATAATAAGTTGTCCGTCAAAATTTGCAATTAATTTTTTAGTCACTTGGTGACAATGCAATAATTTGTCACCATTTAGCTGATCTGGAACACTATGATGGAAAGTGCCATGATAGTCGAGTTTGGGCTCATTTGTTTTGTTATCTTCAGTACTTACCATTGCACATGATGGCGAGGATCTCATGATGGAGCCGAAAGATGGCCACTTGAACTCTATGACGGAAAGTACTATGATAAATGAGTTTGGGCTCGTTAGAATCGTCTCAATGAGTAGTTGATGATGGTATACAGAAAGGTACAGTCAGCAATAAAAGCTAGTACTAAAAAATATTTTTTGACAGAAATTTATTTTATCTTTTAGTCCATTTTGAATCTATTTAATAAGCCGATAGAGCATTATTCTATAAACATTTTATGTGGCGGTAACATATTTTTTTGGAAAGAATGGTACGCACCGTCTACAAAAATAGTATTGCTTGACTTGAATGCCATTGTTTTGTAGATAAAAAGATCAGCTTAGTTGAAACAATTTCAACTAATATACAATGTCTTGTAAATGTTGCAGACGCTACAAAAGCGCAAATACTTCTGCGCTGAAAACTACGACGAGGGCTACTTCAGCTTCCATTGCGTGGGCGGCCAGAAGCCGCAGCCCGGGTCCTGGTGGTACGTCATCTGCGGAACACCCTTCGAGTGAGTATCTATTCTATAAATATCTGATTACTGATTTTTGTTTTAAGGAGTAACACAATGAAAATAAAATACAAGTCCGAAAGATCAAAATAGTTGATTGTGCCTCTTGAGGCAAAAATATAGCAATCTATAGCTTTTCACATGAGGAAAATTTAAATTTAACAGTTAATATCCGGGAGGAAAAATAGATACAATTTTGATCCCACATTTGAGGGCAAAAATTACTTTTTTCTGTATAGCGGGCGTGAAAAAAATATATTTCTTACCTTGTTGACATGAGTTTTATTCATGCTACTCTTGGTACGGCGTTGATAAACCCTAATTTAGGTTTATTAAGACTTCTTTAAACGCTGTATGTACAGTTGACGAAATATAATTTGCACCGATTCGCCATAGGTACAAGTTGTTCCAGGAATCGATGCAAATTATATTTCGTCAACCATAACTTGTATCATTGATTTAGCAGTTTTGGGTTTGTTTGTAACGAGTGGCCGTGTTCGCAGGAACCGCTCCGAGTACATCGCCGTGGTGTCTACTCTAGTGGTCTTCGCCGCCGGCGTGTTCTACGCCCTCTACTTCAAGACCGCGCAGTCGGCGCCACCCAAGAAATTGAAATCCAAATAAACACTCTAATTTATTAAAAACATAATTTAACTGTTAAGGTTCCATAAAGAATTTCAATGATCAGCCAATTTTAATAGATTATCACTATTTAATCACTTTTAATGATATGTTCATTTCGACATGCAATCACAATAACATTATCTTATTATATATAAGTATTTGTGTACTTTAGTGCCAACCAACTCTTAACTCTACCGTCCACGAAGATATTTTGTAAGTAATGTATTATTTAATGACTGTTTTTGATGAGATGTGCATGAATGTGGCGAACTTATTTATAAAACATTTTCATGATTGACATAAACGTTTTGTGATTGACCATAAGGTTATTTTATTTGCGAGAAGGTGAATATGAATTTAATATGCATGTTAAAATTATTATACAACACGAACGACACATTTCAACGAAAATACAAATAACTTGCGTAATTGAAGTAACTAGATAGATAAAATAAAACAATACTCGTATTGTTTTGCAGATATGCCAAATGACTGTAAACATGTTTGTATGGAGGGTGCGCAGAGAAATTTCCCCTCCACTGAAGTGTGCAGTGCAGCACCCCGCGTCGGGCGGGCGAGGTCGAGTCGATCGTAATAAGTATTCCGTCCAACTTCAAAACACGACATATAAGTGTTTATATCTATATATTGCCTATAAAACTCTAACACCATGTGTGATCATGATCAACATAAACTCTAATTATATGTAAAAGTACCTACAGATGTAGTGCATAATTATTTTCCATCGTATTTACACGGAAACGTACGAACGTGTCTCGCTATTTCAGTCGTCACAGTACAAAAAGTACTGAAGTTGACTGAAGTAGCGGCATGACAAATACGAACGTTTCCGAGAAAATACAGCCTTGGTCAAAAGTGTTCAGCACCCATGCGTTTTTCATACAAAAGTCAAAGTCTTTATAACCTGCATTTATATATTTTATAATAGAAAGTTGTGTATCTATCGGAAAAATTCTATATATTTATTGACGTTAAGGGAAATTACGTGAAAAAAATATACAAATTAACCTTTATTGTAAAACCCGACTTTTTCTAGCTTCAGTTTTCACACGCAAATAGCAATTTCAAAATGATATTATATTAATGATTTGCACATGTTAAAACACTTATTATATTTTACGTCTTCGTGTATTTATGACATTGAAAAATAACACTTTATCCATAAGTTACAAAGGAAAACGTGGGGTGCTCAATACTTTTGGCCAAGGCTGTAGGTACGACGGAAAACAATTATGCACTACATCTGTACAGACCTATGTCTCGAAATATTTGAATTTTCCTAACGAATGTTAGGCAAAACACCGTTCGTGTATACCTAAAAACATCTAAACACAGAAACAACATTCAGATTCATCAATATCATTTTAATTGTGTAAGTTTTCATGCAGTTAACCATATTCAAACACGTTCATATTGTGTTGATTACCTACTTTGCTATCTCATTGTCATTTTTTCAACAAAAAGGCACCTAATCGTTTTAACTAAGCAGATTGAAGCTGAGACGCGAGTAACTAGTCATCGTCTTTGTTTGTATGTACATACAAGTACAGTTTGAATGCAACCGAAATAAGATGGAGTCAAGGGAATGCAACTAAAACATTAACTTACATAGTTACTTATGTCAAACTATGATTTTTGTGGCATAAAAAGCAAAGACAAATTGGACAGCAATTTCAATTCGCCCTTTATAAGGATACTTATTTAAAATTAGAACAACATACAGAGGCTGCACTCCAGTCGACGAGGGCAGGGTATCCACGAAACTACGAGCTGCTTAAAGGAAAGTATCAAGTTGAAGCCGGAGTGGCTTTGACAACAGTTAGTAGGCAGGTAGGTAGTGTTGGTGGATAGCACCTTTGTCGTCGAAGACAGATTTAGAGCGCCCTGTACTCATACGTTATATCGGTTAGTGTTAAGAGCACGTTGGGTAATATCACACATTATTTCCCAGCTTTTCAAGCGCTCTTAATCCACCATATAATAGGCTATTTTCCTAAAAAATAAATTGACTGTCAGATTATCAAATAATATTGGTCACGTATTTTTTCTATTGTCAATTAAACAAAATATAACAGAGATAAGTAAAGCGCGTCAAAGTTCGGGAGTGGGGGCTCGTGACGTCACTCCTGCAGTAAAAGTGTACTGACGGTGTGACGTCACGCGGAACTTTTATTTATTTTGGAAAATAAAAATTACGTATCCAATATTTTTTGATAATCTTACTGACGAACTAATTATATTTTCATACAGTAAGCTTTTCGGATACATTGATTCACAATATATTCATGATCAAAACCACTCTGCAATTATGGATTGAACTGTAAACACATACGTGCCCTTCAGTTGTAACAGACCTAGCGGCCGTTGGCTTCATTATTTACGAATCAATAATAATAATCAACATACAACGATGTAAGACGAACGACCTACATAATAAATACAAGAAAACCCTCAAGCCGCATACACTTTACTATCGTCAATGGTTCTAACGAAATAAACATCGACTACCTACTTAGTACTTAAACAATATATATTGATGATACGCGTTTCATTATTTATTGGCTATGTGGCATAAGGCAGACTTCTAAATATTATAATCAAAACTTATAAACTTGATTTAGCTTGAAGCAATCATGGGTATATTCTACGCTTTTAAATTAATTACAGCCTTTTATACACATGCGCAAACATTAAGTTCCAAACTATATTGAAAGAGTAGTGGCTCTCTTAACAGTTTCTACACATGAATTTTCTTAATTTAGTTGGTGTATATAATTTACACATAGCAACACCGCCTACGATGGCCGCGACATCGTGACCAATTCACAGTTGAACAGAAATATACAGATGTTAAATGATGTCTAGATACGTACCTAATAGCTGCGTCCATAACGACTCAATAGCAAATTGATCAGATTAGAAACGCATCTTTGGCAATGATACAACATTTGGTAGCATAGCTGCACGGCTATCACAGAACGGCCCGCGAGCAGTCTCGCGGCGAGATAGACTATCCGTCGCTTTCTAATTAGAACGCTTTGAAGGAGACGAATAGTCGACGTCGCCGCGACACAGCTCGCGGCCGTTCAGTGATAGCCGTGCCCACATCATAATACGCGCTTGTCGCGCACTGACATCTGTATGTTAACAATTTAACACCCAGCACTCTGACGGCCTCGCATCATTTATTTGTGCACAAAACAGGAACAAAAATGTATAAATTAAAAAATAACAATATCACAACCTATCAAATTATAAGTATTAAAGGAATAAAAAATTGTAAAGAAACAAATAGCTTACAAAAAAATGTATCATAAAAATTATAAATCATGTGGCATATAACGACAATACCTATTACCTGTATAAAACGCAAGACAATGGGTGCAAAACGAAAGAATATTAGATAATAATAGAAAAATACTAACGACCCTCTGGTTGCCTAAAAATTCAAGGACACTTAAGAATAATTTCTGACATTGAAATAAATCCGCATAATACCTAGCAATCCAGCCTAGCTAACATGATCGTTTTTACGACGAACATAAATGTAAGCAAAGCAAGCAAGCAAAAGTCTCTCTCGCACTTACGAACTGCTGGTGAGAGACGAAAGCTTTATGTCCGACATAAAAGTAATCGTGCTAGCTAGACAGACGTATCTACACACTATAGTGGTATAAAAAATGGTGCAAATTTTGTGCCTCCTTATTCTTAACAATCCGCACAGACAAACGACTTACATACTTGTACTCATTTGTCTATGCCATTAGGAAAAAGAGAGATGATTCATAACCTAAAAAAGAGGAGTGTTATAAGTTTGACGTGTCTGTGTATCTGTGTGTCTGTCTGTGGCATCGTAGCTGCTAAACGAAGGGACCGATTTTAATGCGGTTTTTTTGTCCGAAAGCTGAGGTGATAGAGATTAGCCGTTTTTGAGATATTGAAGTTTGAAATGAAAATGTCGGGGGTTTTTCAACTTTTCTAAGTTGTTAATTATTAGAATTACCAAACTGCGTCCGATTGGGTAAATTTCACATTCGTATTATTACCACGAACTGGACTTTATGTCCTCGTATTTACTACACTTTAGGATACAAGCTATGCATGTCTGCGAGCCACGGAGCCAACGAGAGCGTTTAACAGATTATATTTGTAGGTACAGTCGACGCCAAAAATACGTTTACACATTTGCACCTTATTCCATTGCAATAAGGCGAATAGTGTAAACATATTTTTGGCGTCGACCGTACAACGTTAGTCACTAGCGGATCCAAGGGGCTGAGTCTGAGTCCTTACTAAAATCTAAACTCAACGGGTCAAGCCCCTGTCGCGTCCCCCAAACCAAAATCTAGCCTCTCTGAAACTAAAACCCTGAATCCGCCACTTACGTTACGGAAGCGAACACAGCTAATTACAATATAGCCTTGTATAGATAGGCAAGTTTATTCTTTCCTAGTTCATGATTATTAATATTCTTACATAAAAAATGGAATGACTTGAAATCATACACACCTATAGGAGTTTTGTGGAGTTTTGTTTGTTCGACACTCTCTGAAAACAAAATGGCGATAAGTTTGACGGCCTTTTGAGATTAACTAAAATGTACCTACCTACATAGACTGTTTTACCGTTTGTACGCTTAAAGTGGCACCTCGTTCATCTCGAATAATGACAACTTAATAGGTTTCTTACACATGGTAACATTTTCATCAACATCATTTATGTACTCAAATAGCATTGCATCCATTAATCGTACCACTCCATGGACCTAAGATACTCGAGTATCTTAACTACTAGAGTATCTTAGGTCCATGTACCACTCATATAGAATTTCCATTAACAATGAATGTACTCAAAGCACATCTGACAGAAGATATCTTACCGATCACATTAAAATATTCGATAACATTTATCATAATAATAAGTGTATTAAACAATCTTACAATTAACAGCGCTTATATTTATAACTAGCTTCTGCCCGCGACTTCGTACGCGTATAAATTATGGATGACATGATATTCTTATGTTTCACCATACGATACCTACTACACTGATAAATTAGATTATTACGATTTCATTTCTATAAATTATGCGTGTAACAGTTCAAATCCTCATAAACTTTGTCGTCAATAATATTTAGTTATAATGATTTACTTAATCTTTATTGCAAACGAAGTACCTAAGTACTTATAGTAGAAGAAAAATTACCAAAACCGGAATTTAAATATAAGATTTCATAATTGAAACAAATGGACCGAGGGCGAGACCCCAAAGATACTCTATATCTCCGAGTGTCTTGTCAAACTACCCCTGAGAGCCAAAGTCCTGAAGGTAAACGGGGAGGCAAGCGAGGCCGAAGGCTGAGCTTTTCGTAGGAATGAAAGGCCCAACGTACCCTTATAGATAGCGCTCCATATGCGAGCCAGAGCATCGAAGGCCCGAGGGCGAGACTCCATGGATACTTACTATCCACAGGTGTCTTGCAAGCGAAACATGAGCCTTAAGTCCCAAAGTTGAGGGGTGAGGCAAGCGAGCCCGAAGGCCGAGCTTTTCGTATGAATGAAAGGCCCAACCAAACCAACCCTTCAGAGAGCGCTCTCTATGCGAGCCCGAGGGCCGAAGGCCCGAGGGCGAGCCTTCACGAACACTAACTAAACCCAGGTGTCTTGCAAGCGAAACCGGAGACCAATGTCCCGAGCGAGAGAAGTCAGAAGAAGAGCGGTTGAGATATCAAACATTTTTGGTTATTATAGATAGTCTTTAGCCATCTAGCACTCATTTTCATCCCGTGGTTTTTCACGTTTTATCTATATTTTTTTATAATGTTTGAATGGAGTTCTTTTTACTTTCCAGTCAAGTGTATGTTTATCAATTTTCAAGCTCATGGATAGGAGGAGTTCCCATACAAAGTTTTGCCCCATTTTTTACCCCCTTTGAACTAATTTTTATCATTTTTACAGCCTATGACCTGGCCAGGGATTTTCTCGACCGATTAAGTAAAAGTTGCATCAAAATCCTCTATTCACTAAGCTTCTCTGCGTTTTTTGAAAAATATACATTTTCAAAAACGCAGACACAAGAAAATTAAAACTACAAAAAGTGCATGCTGCTGGGTTTGAACTCGGGGACACCGACTCCATAAGCTATGGGTCAAACCACTGGACTAACTATCAGTTGTAAGAACACGATGAATTTTCGAATATATTGACGACATGTTACCATGGTAATGATACTGTTATAACCCCGCTCTTGCAACATTATATAGTTTCTAGTCGCCTCAGAACCTATTTTCATCCCATATTTTTCACGTTTTATCTATACATTGCTAAAAGTTTGAATGGGGTCGTTTTTACTTTCCAGTCAAGTTTATGGTTACCAATTTTCAAGTCTGTAGCTCGTACATTCAAGGAGTTCCCATACAAAGTTCAACCCCATTTTCTACCCCCTTTGAACCCTAATCTTTAAGATTTTTGTAGCTTAAAACCTATCCGGGGATTCTCTCGACAGATTAATAAAGTTTGCATCAAAATCCGTTCAGCCGTTTCCACGTGATACTCTGACAAATAAACAGACAAACAGATAAACAGATAAACAGATAAACAGATAAACAGATAAACAGACAAAAATTCTAAAAACTGTTGGAACGTGTTCTGTTATCAATTCTAAGTATCCCCAGCCATTTTTTTTTCGTTTATCTTCCATGTACAGACTTTCGACCCTCTTCAGCTTTATTATATGTATAGATAGATAAATGGTTTTGATTGGGATATAGGTATTTGTTTTTAGTATCAACTTCCTGTCATTGGCTTTTAAATTGAAGTAGATATAAGATATAAAAGATCAATTTTACGAAACCATATCTACAGGTACCATAGCTTAGGCTTATCAATATCATGTGTAACAAAACATGTCAACGCATTTCAAACTAACCTAAGTAGGTACCTATTTTGTATCCGTTCCGTTCTGAAGTGCCCTACTCTACTCACGTCCTTCCGGCGCGGTGTCCATTCAATGTCATCGGGGACCGTAGCAATGATAGAATGAGATTCTAATAACTAAGTATCTGCATTCTTTGCTATCCTACTTCTAATCGCCATGCCGACGTATGTAATGCGCTCAATGCCTCATTGTATTAAGACGAGTTTGATACGTTACACATAGCACGCTTTATGTATTCAGCAGTCTCGCACACTGGTCAAACCTTTACGCGCACGCGCGACCCAGCGATGCCTAAACAAGGATGGAAGCGGACGGATAGCAATCGTGTGATGTCAGGAAAAACCTTGAAAATAAACCTTATCAACACAATGAAATAGCTATACCTATTTAACATTTGTGAAAGATTGATTAGGATTAGGAAATAAACGCGTCCGAGATCTAGGGCCTGTTGTTGAAGAGTTGCTCGACCACGGCGGGCTCGGCGAGCGTGGACACGTCTCCGACATCGCGGTCGTTGACGGCGACTTTGCGGAGGACGCGACGCATGATCTTGCCGGAGCGCGTCTTGGGGAGCCCCGGTGCGTATTGAATCACGTCAGGTACGCCGAACGCGCCGATGCGAGCTCGGACTAGCTTGCGCAGCTCGTCGACTACCTGTTCGTCGAATTTGGCCCCATCGACCAACATGACGAAGCAGTAGAGCGACTCGCCTTTGATCGGGTGTGGTTTGGAGACGACGGCGGCCTCGGCGACGTGCCCGTGCTCGGTGAGCACGCCCTCCACCTCGGAGGTGGACATGAGGTGGCCCGACACGTTCAGCATGTCGTCGATGCGGCCCGTCACCCACAGCATACCGTCCTCGTCGCGGCGCGCCCCTGCAACAGACACCACCCCAGGTTATGACAGTGATGCTAAACGTGTTTATATAGGTAATAATGCTCGCTCTAACGCAATGCAATGCAATTTGAGTATAACCTTAGATTGGTACAAATAGAAGCCGTTTCCGAGATATTCAGCGTAACTTTAAATAGTTTAAATGCAAACAACACCTAATGTTTTGATTTATTCATTACTAAGTATCCCCAGCCAAAAATTTTTCGTTTATCTTCCATGTACAGACTTTCGACCCTCTTCAGCTTTATTATATGTATAGATCACCACGCATACCTAAATTTATATGTATAATTCCTCCACTTTAGTTTAGATTTTGTTAGATACCTAATTAAAAAAAACAAGTGCGAGTTGGACTCGCCCGACGAGGGTTCCGTACAAATTTGTAGGTACATATTATAAATAGTTCAGAGGGCCTACCGCGAAACGAAAACGAACTTCGTTCATTCGTCTCTGTCTCTGTCGCACTTGCTAGTTCGAGCGACAGAGAGAGAGTACCGGAAATAACGCAGCACAAAAAGTACGGCACAAAGAGAGGCTTTTGCTCAGCAGTTGGCGATTACAGGCTGATAATAATGATGTTAATGAGAAGTTCGAATTCTCTATTACGCAGCTTCCGGAGCCATATTTAACGGTTACCTCAGTCGGTGCAACCCGCCCTCACTCGTAGTCGGAATATGTTTTTTTCTGATTCATTATTGTAAGAAATGTATATTAGGTACTACCTAAACCTGGCCCTATGTATCTCCTCCTATATTCAGCGTTCACGTGCTCGTAATTCCATTATGAATTACATAATTGATAAGAATATATGGATTTTATTAAA
Source organism: Epinotia nisella (assembly GCA_932294315.1). Lineage (NCBI taxonomy): Eukaryota > Metazoa > Arthropoda > Insecta > Lepidoptera > Tortricidae > Epinotia > Epinotia nisella. The sequence continues at coordinate 14,616,333 of OW028673.1, read as the reverse complement.
TATATTGAAATTATTTGTGTCAAATGAATAATAAGTGATGAAATAAATGTGTTATTTTGCTATTTGGGGACGTTTAATTTCGTTCATACAAGTAATTAAAGCAATCCTGTAAAACATTGAGACAAGGAAGGAATAATTTTATTTGTAGTTAGTTTTTGGCATGAAGTACCAAAGCTAATAATTTGAATTTAATATATGTAGTAGGTCTATAGATGGGCAATTTATGAAATAAAAACTGTAGGTGCCGCTACACCAGAACACCAAAAAAAAATATCAAATTATAGTTTCCATTATTTTGACATATATTTGTACTAAAGTTTCAGGCCATATTTTTTGTAGTGATGGGTTTTATTATGTAGTATAGTTTACCAAAAAATCAAATTAATCGCAAAGACGGAATTCAAGAAATAAATTAAAAAGTGAAAAAAAAAACAAACCGCCATATTACGAAAACTGACAAGTGTAGGTACATGGCTCTTCTTTGGGGAACAGACCTTTGCCTACAAGGAGTATCTAAAAATGAAATTACTAGAACATTTGACAGAAAGGCAAATTTTGTATAGAAACACGGCTATAGCCTTTGAAATGACAAACAAATCTATACAGGGTGGGCCCTGTAACAGGAGCAAAAAATTAAACGGTAGATTATTAAGAGCAATTATTTACAAGCGGTTTTAATTGAAAAAAAAAATCAAAATAAGTATACGTGTACTCTTTTGGAGTGATACAGGTAGGTAACTTTTGAGTTCAGAAAACTTATAGTTTCGTCATGTCCGTCTGTCCGTTGTCACAGGCATTTTTACTCGAAAACTATAAGGTGTACTTGAATAAAGTTTTGAGGATAGGTGTATTTTGTTAGCCGCTACATAGTTTTGTAATTAAAATCACTAAAAAAATTGTTTTTAAGGGTGCGCACTCCATTCATAAAACTGAAAGACAAAAAAAAAACATCGTACCTAAGCCCACGTGTGGCACATCAATCGATAGGCCTTATAAAATAAATATAAAGTTTCTCAGCATTTTTTTTTTATTAAGTCAATAGAGTCGGAGATGATCGCCCCGAAAGTCACTAAAATTCTGTCCACCCCCCTCTAATTTTTTAACGGTGTATTTTAAAAATAAAACAAAAACAAACAAACATAGGGATTATTAAATTCTTTCATCGAAAATTATTTTGAACAAGATCGGTTCGAAGGTTTTCGAGATATTGCTGAAAAACTGCCTTCCTTAAAAAAGGACTTTTAATAGGCACGGAACCCTTCGTTTTGCGTGGTCCGACACGCACTTGGCCGGTTTTTTTATTTTAAAAACAATAAAAAACATTGAAGTAAATTTAAAATATCACAAAATATGTATTGAAAACAAAAATGCATTAAACTATTATGACTCACTACATGCTACCTCTAAATCTGCATTGGCTACTGTGCTAAGCCAAGATACATTACTCGGAGGTCATATCTTTTAATCAATTTTTTTCAGAATTAAAAAAAAAAAAAAGAAATTGGACACAAGAGGTCACTGCAGATGCTCTAAGGAAGCGTCCTTTTAAATATTTGTTTCATGAGACGCTAATTACAAAGTAGCATCAATTTTGAAATTAAATATTGTAAACATTAAAATTTTTGAAAATATTTGTGCCAAATTGCAATTCCATCGTAACATAGGTACGGACTGAAAACCTTCATTTTTGTAGACGGCTAAAAATTAAGGTTATTAGTACGCGGACGAAGACGCGGGCAAAAGCTAGTACCTAATTGTATAAATCAAGAACGGCTGGGCCGATTTTTATGTTTGATTTGTTGTATTTGTGTTCGCTCCGAATACCAGATAACAAGAAAGAAATGTTTTGTTAATTTTCTAATTTTTTTTATGGCGTTACAAAGTTTGCGGAGTCAGCTAGTTAATTATTAAGGCTAAGTTTTGTTAAGAGTCGTCTATTTATTAAGTGTTAATTCTCAAAAAAACGTAACAGGCGTTTCAAACTTTGTCCTTACCACTCTCCGTATTAAGGTCGGTTTATATCTACAGACATTGAGCGTGTCAGACACGTGGCAGACAAAAAAATATTCTTCTATACAGTTTCTATTAACCAATTTATATCTATCGTAACACGGCCGCGCTACGATAGATATGAATTGGTTAAGAGAAACTGTATAGAAGAATATTTTTTTGTCTGCCACGGCACGTGTCTGGCACGCTCAATGTCTGTAGATATAAACCGACCTTTAACTGTGGTGTTCAGACCGCAACTGAGTTTAATCTTACAAAATCAGAAACGATTCTCGATACCTAGCAACATATAATTTTTAATCACAATATTACAAAGATGGTACTTAAAGACAACCGCTGAGCGTCTAAAAAATGCTACGTGAGAATCAGAGTATAGTGTGAGTGAATCTGTGTGTGTGTGTGTGTGTGTGTTAGTTTTGTTTCTAACTGAGTCTAATTTAATTTTGCGTCACTAGATACTTATGATTACATCATGTTTTTACAGCTTACGGTACTCCGTAAGTGTAAATAAATACGCACATCAATAGATATACTGGTAGGTATAATCGGTAGCAGTTAAAAAATCAATACGTTTAGTCCACTAACCGGTGACAACTGAGTTATAAATGAGCGCCTAGATCGATATAGTGCACCGGACAACTTTGCTTTAACATGAAACGGTTATCAACGTAATGGTTATCAATACAGTAAATATAATTATAGTTTTTTTTTCACCGGTAATAACGGCCTACAACCGCTTCGCGCAGGATTCTGTAACTGACAGATTACAAACATTATTCTGATAATTACAATAAAATAAAATAAAACCAACAACACACGACAACTACGGAGGACTCGCCCACCGAGAGTTCCGTACAAAATTACAAATGCATAGTTTTTAGATTTTTCCGACGATATTACTTGCGAAGTTCTAGGTCAACGGAAAAAACCCTATAAATTTTGATTCCCTTGAGAGTGTCGAAATATACGTTTTTCTACTCCAGCACTGTAATTTGACAATTAAAAGGCTAACATCAATATTAAAAATATACACTTTTCGTGATTCCACTTAAATCTATGATCTATGAATTACATTATAATGCTCCGACGGATATTATAATAAATTATAAGCCAACTGGTATTTTTTTTAATTTGCGTTAAAGTGGCCAGCGCCTACAGACCATGTGCCAGCGCGAAAGTGTTTTATTTAAATTTATGTTTCCATGACCGCATCCATGACAAAAGTTTATGTAAATGAACTTATTATTACTGTAACTGCCATATTTACAATAAAGACTCGTTTATTATTACGTAAATTACAGATATGAAATAAGAATATTAATTTTCCAAAAGATTTTTATGTTTGAAAAATACATCTACTTAAACAGTATTGTTGTCTATGGTAATAAAAAAACATAAAGCGCGGGAATTTAATTATTTTCAATTGTCAGTTAGGTTCATTGGTAACGCAATTTATTTAACTTTTGAGGTTGTAACTGAATTTGATCCATCTCCAATGCCAACCGCTCCGGACTTTCTACAAAATGAAATAAATATGTCCCAGATCTTAAAACAAAACAACGCGCCAATAATCATAACAAAAAACACCATTCAAAGCCTTCATATTCATTACCATAAATAAAATGTTTGTTTTTACATGTCTCTATTTTTATTTATTTATAACTAAAAGTATAAGTTGGTTCTAGCTGTCGTAGAAAAAGTACTGTATGCAACGTTATATAATTAGGTCTTAAAATTCTCGAGTCTTTATTAACAAAACTCGCTAAAGCTCGTTTTGTTACAGCGACTCTCGAATTTTAAGAACCCATATTATATAACTGTTGCATAAAATACTATTTTGCGCCATAAACGGCCGTGTCTTTTTTTTACGTTAACTTAGAAGTTTGATTTTTTCACAGCTCTAAAGGGACTGAAGACTTGAGTAGGTATGTGGTTTTAATTTCAACTCGATACCTCCACGCGTTCCCGAGATAAAGGATCTTGACAGCCAGACAGACAGACGGACAGCAAAGTGATACTATAAGGATTCCCTTTTTTCCTTTTGAGGTACGGAACACTTTTGCACCTTATTCCATTGCAATAAGGCGAATAATGTAAACGTATTTTTGGCGTCGACCGTACCTAAACTCGCTGTTTGGCTTACTCTTACAGGAATTACAGTGCTTGACTTACTCTTGTCAACTAAATATTTGTATTTATAGGCATTGGCTTATGGAACTATGAATTCTCGTCAAGATTTGCAGTATCATCATAACATCCTATTAGCCTATTTTTACATGGAATGTTTTTATGGGATCTCATTTCTTTTTGTAGGTTATTGTGTTAGCAATACCTACATACTAATTTATTAATGCAGCTGAGATTTTTTTTTGCATAGACTTTGTATGGAAATGTTATTTTACCAAGTGCAAATAAGGTTTGTATAGTTTTCTAGTGCATTGTACATCTAACACTAACCGCATGCCAACACATATTTGCAGGAACTACTATTTGCAGAGGCTGCAAAAGTAACTTTGTAATCGCATGTATTTGTATAGGATTACAAACTTACTTATGTAGTTTGTATATCTCTGAAAAGTGACTGAAATTGCAATATCTTTAGGTATTCTATAAATTGATAGGCTAAAAACAAACAATGTTTAAAATTTGGAGTGTGGATCTGCTAGATTTATGTTGATCAGTCAGTGAGTGAGTCAGTGACAAAACCAAGGAACTTTGACGGGCTTCTTAAACTAAAAGTTCAAATTGAATGTTATTCAGAATATATATCTAATCCATAGTATGCCCTCTGTTTGCCTTGCCTCTTTTTTTTGCTCGACGTGGCGGGGGCACTGCCGTGACCCCAGATACTTGTATTAAAATTAGGCGAACTTACCAATGAGTTTACATTGAAAAACCTACTACTTACTAGTACCTGTATAGTTAACAGGTCGTGACCTTGACCTTTATTGCCATCACATAGATGCTCTATTTGTAACTGGACGGGGCGTTCAGTTGAGCTGTAGTGACGGGACGGCGAGACCTAGCGGGGGCCCTCGATCTCGGCGCCGCTCTTCCTGCAGCAATGTCACAGGAGCTAACTAAGGTACGAGTACGACTTACCGTCGCCGGTTCCACAGTATCCCGGGAACGTGGAGAAGTAGACCTGCTCGAAGCGGCCGTGGTAGCCTCAGAGGACGCATGGTGCCAAGCCAGAAGCGCGAGATTACAGTAGACCTAGCGGGGGCCATCAATCTCGGCGCCGCACTTATTGCAGACCTGTCACGGGTAATATTAACTGCTAAGACTTACCGTCGCCAGTACAATAGTATCCGGGGAATTTGGAGAAGTAGACCTGCTCGTAGCGGGAGTGGTTGCCCCACAGGGTCCGCATGATGCCAGGCCACGGGCTCGAGAACACCAGGTAGCCCTCCCCGGGGCCCTCGATCTCGACACCGCTCTCATCCAGCAGCACCGGCTTCACGCCAAAGAATGGGAAACCCTGGAACAGACCGGTTTGTCAACGTTAGATGAAATCCCTTAAATAGCACTTGTAGCCTTTATACATTACAATTACACCAATTACGGGGAAATTTTAGTCGTAATAAAACTACTTGCTCTATAAGTATTTGGTGTTGTGTTCCTTATGGTTTATGGTGAGTAAGGTCATCAGAGTACCCGAGGATGTGTTGTGTTGAGAGTGAGGGACTTTCATTTGTCTGTAGTACTCAACACAACGAATCCATAAATCAATTAAGGGTCAGCAACCCGCTTGTCATTCTTCTGCAGTCGCAAAGCATACACATACGCCAATAGAAATCGACATTAAAATCACAAAGCATGATATAGTTTTGCTTTTTTGGTATGTTGTATGGACTAGTTAGGGTAGCGTGGACACAATTTTGCAACTTCGAAAAACTTGTGCTAGCTGCGCAACACGCGAAAATCCCAGACATTTTGGGAGTTCTTTTTTATCAATAAACTATGCATATCCGATAATCAAAACGTAGTAGCCTAGTTTAAAAGGCAATTAAATTTCCAACAATTTGAGCTAAACCGCAGATCTGTAAACCCTAAAGAGACCAAGCTATGTCTCTAAAAACGCAACGGCAATTTTTTTTAAAGTACAGACTCGTATACCCTTTTGATGCCTATTCCTGTCGATTTTAAGTTTGGCCCCAGTCAGGATAAATATATTGGTAACATCGCTTTAGGCAACGGTCTCTGCTTACGATGAGGCAGTACGTATGCTAGTTTGCCACTGTCACAGTATTAAAAATTCTTAATATCGTAATTTTTCTCCAATTGTTGGTGGCGCCGAAGAAAGGCGGTTGGGTTGCTATGCCTGAGGTACAGGACATACTTGCCGTTGGACATACTTATATTGTCTGACTTTCAAATATATCTTTAAAAATTAATTTGTACAAAGATTATAAGTATTCAAATACTTTTAGGTGAACAGGAAATAGAATAATAGTCAATAAGAATACGGTCAAGGGTGTTCGAACATAGTTTACCTTGCTTAGTGGTACTAAAGGTCTCATTTCGGTCGAGTTCAAGAACTAGCTTCCGATCCCCTTACAGTTAGTGTTTCACTTTCGCCGCTATTCTCTAATCCATTACCACTCTGGTCCTAGTTTTTTCAAGAAATAAGATGCTGGAGCGAATGAAATGAGAATTTCCCGAAAATATTGTGTCATATATAGGATTCTTGAGGTCGGTTTAGCCTATTAGTGTGACCCTGCCTACGAAACTGACCGTCTTGGCTTCAATCAAATCCCGGTTAGGGCAAATTTTGTGCGATGAGCATGAATATTAGTTTCCGAGTCTTAGATGATTTCCTGTGTATTTAAGCATTTCTATCTATTTAAATATATCGTCATTACATTACTCACACAAGCCTTAGGTATTGAGCTTACTTTGGAGCTAGATCAATGTGTGTAAGATTGTCATCTACTATTTATTTCTATATAAAGGATGTATTTAATCAAATACTAATGATTATAAACTGGTCAGTACCGCAGCGCCGGGCTTCATGGGCGTGGCACCGGGCAGGCTGGTGAGCACGTGGCCTCCGGTCTCGGTCTGCCAGAACGTGTCCACGATGGAGCTCCGCCCGTTACCGACCAGTTTGTAGTACCACAGCCACGCCTCGGGGTTGATGGGCTCGCCTACGGTGCCCAGCACTCGCAGAGACTTCAGATCGTGCCTGATGGTGATAGATAACACAGGTTATTTGATTGAAGGGAATCACGCACAATTGAATGGGATCATCATTGGTCTTGCACATCTATGTAAAGATGATTATTGACTGCACCACATCGTCCAACAATGTGTTGTACTTGGGCTTGTAAAATCGAAATGGAAGGGACAGTATAAGATCGCATTCTAGAATGTCCATTTAGGTTTAGACGAATAAAAAAATCCCGTTGTAGGTTTCATGTGCTGTGTCATACAGAGATTTAGGTTCGCGTCTCTCCTATGGACAGTGCAAAAGGTAAGGGCTATAAAGCCTACTTTTTGGTTGGACTCTTTATCTCCATAAACGGCGTCTCCTCTTCTATAATTCCATGCGATAAAAATATATTAAATATGCACGTAATGAAAAATGAAAAATAGTTTATTTTTAGCTTTTAAGCATTACATTATGCTTGTGTCAGGAGACACCGCTCTGCCAGTACAAGAAGTGGTAAGAGCAAACCAAATAATAATGTGTGATATTAAGAACTAACTTTCACATAAAAATAATAATAGCAATTTACAATTTCAAATTTCCGGAAAAAATGGGACTGGAGCGAACAGGAATGCTGCGGTTGCGGATGCCCAAAGCAAACTGTACGGCATATCGTCTTGGAGTGTCCACTAACCAAATACGATGGCCCAGCGGAAGATTTAAAAAAATGTACGAGTGCAGCTGCTAACTACCTGGCAGAATGTAAATTTAGATTATAACAACTGTGTATTTTAATAGCCATACGATAAATAAATAAATAGCAATTTCAATTTAAACGCTGTTTAAACGTAGAACAAGCGCCATCTAGGGGATTAGGGATGAACCCGAATCCTAGATCGCTTAGTTTGTCGATTAGTTGTTCGCGAGTTGGTTTACAGTGCCACCAGAAGAGGGCTCTGTAATAAACAATATAGTGAATATAGTAAATGTAATATATAATAACGTAAACTTAGCATGTAGATCACTTTTCCAATATACACGATACCAAACGGACGAAGTCTGTCTCCGCACCTCCCTTCAAGTAACCCCGCAACAAGCCACGTGGCTACAATGTAAGCCCTTAACTTTTGACCACATGAAAGACGACTTTTGTTTTTCTGCCTGTGTCTGACCCCGCTGCCGGTTAAGAACAGCAAGATCCCGTATCGAATTTATGTATGTATATGTATGACGTAAATAAAATGCAAAACGCAATATACAGTTAAGTGCAAAAATATGGGTGAATACAAATTACTCAAAAGATAAATTAAGGTTTCAGTAGATACATATTTATGAGATGATTACTTCGATACATGTGTTTGATCTTCACTGTACAAGAAACTGAGTAATTAGCGCGATTCAGATCCGGTGTATTTTCCCCGATGGACTAGAAGTAAAATAGTTACGTACACGCCACAGGTAGGTAACTTCGGTTCCTAGGTCGCCAGGCTCGGCATCTAAATATATACTTGTACGTGACCTGGATATTCAAATCGCTTGTGAGTAGCTTTAACCAACCATTATGGACATTGGAACCTGCTCCTCAGGGCCTCAAGTTCACAGTACCAATGTATAATTTATCAGACGATTTTGTTTATCCCTGCAAAGCCGCAATGGTGTTAGTGTCACTATAGAATTTAATTGTGATATTGGGATGTTATATGAACAGCAGTATATATTGTCAGTGTAGTCAGTGCACTGCACGGCTATCACAAGACGGCGCGCGAGCTCTCTCGATTTTTCTCGCACTATACCTCTCTTTCTAAGTTTTCTAATAAGAGAGAGACGGATAGTGCGAGAAAAATCGAGAAAGCTCGCGCGCCGTCTTGTGATAGCCGTGCTGATCTGGTCACGGTGAAGTGAGAAAAGTACTTCCCTGTCCAATTTTTTACAACATTGACATAAGATTGACATTCACGTGGCCTGTGGAAAAGTCAAATCATTATCATTATATTGTGTACCAAATGTGTTATGTTTTGTGTAAATTACCTAACCCATTCAAGGCCAGTGACTCGAAATATGAGTCATACCTCTACGTGCGATTTCCGCTACAGAGCGGAAAAATGCTGCTACACGGTACGGCGTAGCACACGTAGCGATGCGTGGCCTCGATTGTTAAATAGTACCACCATCTTGCGTTCATTACGAAGTATCTGTCTACATTAATTTATATCGCAAATGGCAGAAAAAACAACAAAACAATTACACCCAGAACTGCCCCTTTATTTGGGTTTACTCCTTTTTACCTTATTTTCTTTCATCTAAGGTATACCAAATTTCAGCTACAAGCAAACGGTCTTTGAGAAAACAGCCTGTGACAGCCGAACAGACCGAGAGTGATCGCATACGAGAAAACTGGGTTATGGCCGAATCTTGTAGACCGTCTACCGTAGTACCGTAGACGTGGCGATAGTCTTGTCGTGAACCCTCGTGCCCCTATATTAACGCGGGCGAGTAAAGTAAAGGCTTATTGCTCGCATCGCGCAGTATAAGTGGCATTGCTAACTTGTTATCGCACATTTCGATGCGCAGCGGTTGCGTCGAGCGAACGTCCCGCTTGCGTTGCGCACTCTGAATAAATGTATTTTAATGCAATGAAATATTGACGTTGTGTTCTTTATAAAATTATCTATACTTAAAAGTATCTTCGAAGTATCACGTTTAGGGCTCGGCGAGACGAGAGATCCATAAGGCCTCTCACAGACTGGCACAGTTTGGCCGCGGCGCTCAATAGTAAACTTGACATTAGCTGTCAAATTTACTATTGACCGCCACCACAGGCCGCGCCAGTGTGATCAGGCCTGCCTGCAAGCGACCTTCTTTTGTTTCAGTATCAATTCTCGATCCAACATCGAGGCGTTCAGCCATCGAAAAAAATGGTTTTTCATTTTATTTCATTGCATGTTTGAGAAAAGCACTATACATACCTCGGCGTAAAAAGTTTAAATTTGAATGTTTACTTTCTTTATTGTTTATGGTTAGAAGAATATAAAATTAAAAAGTTTAAAACCGAAAGTAAATTTATTTAATTGAGATAAATTAAACATGAATTACTTGAAAAACCGCATTGAGTGTAAAACATAGTGTGAAAGTGAACACCGCCTTTGAAAGAAGACATAGAAAGAATCATCGTCATCATCATCATCATATCAGCCGAAAGACGTCCACTGCTGGATATAGGCTTCCCCCACTGAGTGCCAAAATGACCGGTCCTGCGCCATCCGCATCCAGCGGACTCCCGCGACCTTTATCACACACGCCGCGCACTCGAGAACCTTTTTGTCCCAACGGCCATCGGTTCTACGTGCAATGTGCCCCGCCCACTGCCACTTAAGCTTAGCGATTCGCAGGGCTTTCGGATGGGTTACCTTGGTTTTGCTGAGGATAGCCTCATTTCTGATGTGATCACGCAGAGAAACTCCCAACATAGCGCTCTCCATTGCCCTTTGGGTGACTTTGAGCCTTCATATGAGGCCCATAGTAAGCGCTTAATATAGAAGGAATGCTTTCAGCTAAATCAAAGTACTTAAGTATCGTATCACCGCGTTATTTTATTAGTTATGTCACAGTATGTTTTTTGTAATGTCTTTGTATTATTTCGTCACATGTTTGAGAAAAGCATAGATTGCCTGACTCTTCTCTCCACGTTCCCGCGCCTCGGCAATAATGTAGGTACTGATTATAATAAATGATTTGTAGACTGTATTGATGCATGTATGATTTGTAGGTACCTCTTGACGTGGTCCTCTCCGAATTTGGTGAGCGTCCTGATGGCGGTGGGGGCGGTGTAGAACTGCGACACCTTGAACTTTTCCACGATGGACCAGTAGCGATCGTTGTCTGGGTAGAAAGGCGTGCCTTCGAACTGCAAACAAAATAACAATAAGTAAACTTTAACAGTTAAGATTTCGTATATCCAAGCACCATTTATTCGGCAAATGGCAGATTCTGAAGGTGGTTAGGTAATCCCTTGGATACTTCTAACACCTCCTTGGCCAAATTAACCGTAGGACCAAATTAAAGGACATGTAATTTACAAATACTAAAAATAAAACTGCGTCAACAAATTACATCTTACAGTTTTCGAAACATCGATAAGAAATCGTCTTTTTATCTACTTTTACGAAACATTCAATATCTTAGAAACCACCGCCATAGGGTACCTTTACGTCACATATGTTCGCAAAGAGAATATAACCACTACGTTTATCCATAAATATATTATACTCTTTGCTGTCAATCCGTACAGTTCCATTTCCTGTATCTATTCCTTCACTCCTGTATATAAATGACTCATCCTTGTATAGGAATATGTGTGACATATCAAATGAAAGGGGTTGTTGTAAGCATCTCAGATGTATTTTTTTTATAATTTTAGCAAAAACAGATTTGAGGTAATTTAGGACAAAAGACGAATTTTGAACAATTTATGACCTGTATACGGTAATTAAGAGTCGGGAATAGTACATTACTGCAGAGGCCGGGAAATAGCAATTCGTGGATAAGTGATTTTGTCGGATCGAAGCTGAATCCGACAATATGAATCTAGATGTAAGAACCACAAATATTGAGTGCCCTTTACAGGGTGTCATGTACCTACCACCCTATACTTGTAACACCTCAATGTACTATGAACATGACTACAATATAATAAAGAATAAAGAATAGAGACGAATCCACGAATTGCCATTCCCGCCGAGGCAGATATAGTGCTTTTCTCCATAAATGCGAATAATATTTTCAATAATTTTAAAACAGCGAGTAGTATGTAACCTATCATGTTCCCGCCCAATAATCATTTTTTGAAAGTATGTACACAGCATGACTTATGGTGCCAGTTTCAATTGACTCACATAAAAATTTAAAAACATTATAATCGATTACAATTTAATGTTTTATGTAATTAAAATTATTAAACATTAAACGGGATTAAAATCTAAACGCATTGTAGTTCGTTTTGAATATTATTTCGAAAATGTTTTAATTTCTTCAGTTAATACTATTTGAGACATTTTTTAAAACGTCACTTCGATCTCTTGCAAAAGTAATCGTTTTGTCTATGACAATTAAAAAATATAAAACTTCTAACCAGTCTAACTATAGCAAGTTGTTATGACAAATTGCTAGGCCTTTAAACATACGAGCATTTGGCTGTTTGTAGTGATTTGTCTTGGTCAAAACATATGATTAAAAGGTAAAAAAGTATACAGTAAAGGAATTTCATACATTTTCCTGGCCGCTAAAATTGTACAATAATGACTTTTAACTTTTTAAATTTGCGCTTGTCAGTAACGGGGAACTTCACGTACTATTTTTGCTACAGTAAGGCGCACATTTCCGAGCATATTGGAGAAAAGATATTTGCGGAACATTATAGCATCGGTACTCTGTTTGAGTAAAGGAAAAAAGAACCTGAAAATTATAAAATCTAAGACTACAATCCAACAGATTTCGAAAGTTAGCCCAAAAATGGATAGCAGCTGATATAAATATTCATAACGCCACTCATAACGATAGGTGAAGAGACCTTCTTTTTAGGGTTCCGTAGCCAAAATGGCAAAAACGGAACCCTTATAGTTTCGTTATGTCCGTCTGTCCGTCTGTCCGTATGTCACAGGCATTTTACTCGAAAACTATAAGATGTATTTGAATTAAATTTTGAGGACAGGTGTATTTTGTTAGCTGCTACATAGTTTTGTAATTAAAATGACAAAAAAAAATTTTTTTTGGGGTGCACTCCGTACATAAAACTAAAAGTCAAAAAAAAAATGTTCATTGTGACCCCCCGTGTGGCACATCAATCGATAGGCCTTTCAAAATAAATATATGGTTTCTTAGCATTTTTTTTGATTAAGTGAATAGAGTCGGAGATAATCGCCTCGAAAGTCACTAAAATTCTGTCTATCCATAAATACCCCTCTCGTATGGGTTTGATGAAAAAAAATATTTGAGTTTCAGTTCTAAGCATGGAGAAGCCCCAAATTTTTTTTTTCTATTTTTGTGTGAAAATTTTTATGTGGTTCACAGAATACATCTACTTACCAAGTTTCAACACTATAGTTCTTTAGTTAGTTTTTACTCGGCATTTTCCGCAAATCGACATCCAACGTGCCTATTTTGCGTGATAGTTCTTATAGCTTCGCAAAAAAGTTCGCAAACATACGGACGGACAGACAGACAGATATGACGAATCCATAAGGATTCCGTTTTTTGCCATTTGGCTACGGAACCCTAAAAACTATATATTACATTGAAAACCTGAATTATACAACAGTGGATATTTTTGTCGTGGACAACCCTTATTATCAGAGCCCGGATTTTTCACGGCACTATCGTAATCTAGCCAGTGGTAGAAACATTATTATATCGATATCGATAATTGTGTAATAGAAGAAAAAACGTCACCAAATAAGATAAATATTCATTTAAAAAATTACGTGAAGTTTGTATGAAATTATATATTAGAAACAGATGCAATTTCTTCTTCGTAATCCACGTCAGAACACACAGCAGCATATGACATTTTATTTGTGTAATAGTGATAGGAGCAGATAAACATTAGTTTTTCAACATTCTCTGGGAGTAAACAGTTTCGTTTATCACTATAAAGCCATTTATGTATACTAAATGTACGTTCAACTTCACTTGACATCAAGGGAGCATAACATTCATTTTCAGTTTGGGTAATATTTTCAGATATTTCTCTTAAATTTTCATAATCAGGATTTCGTTCGAGCACAACTTCAAATTTGCACATCACTGGTAAAAGTTTACTCCAATTTACGTACAAACGAACAGTATCCAGAATGAGGAAGGATTCCGCAATAGACAAAGTCGAACGTTGCAATTGTTCTATTGAAGAGGCTATTACTTCGTAGTTATCGCGAATGAAATTTAACTCCTGTTATATCGGCATGTTATTTTTATACCTGTATACCTAATAATACTTGATATCGATAAAATAATGTTTCTATCACTGGCTAGATTACGATAGTGTTTTGATTTGCCGGGAAAAATCCGGGCTCTGCTTATTATGGAACTCTGTATGTAAAGTACCGACGCAAATATAGCGGACCATTTTGAAACAAGAGCATGCGTCAATGTCTACATCGTTTACAATGTTAGCGAATCCTACAAAATGGTCATTACGTTTCCAGTTATAGACAGGCTTGATTTTGCAGTCGAGATTGACTGCACTATGCAGCCGACCGCGTCGTAAATGGACCTTATAACTGACAGAACTATGGAAAGGTTAGTCGACTTTACTCCAGGAAGCAACAGAACCGACTACTAGACTACGACAAGACAAAAACGAATAATGACAGATTCTAAAACAAAATACAAATTTAATACAAAAAGGTAAAATACTTCCAAAGAGGTGCGTCCAGACTTCGTGATGCAGTTTGGCTCCGACTGCACGCCAGTTGTTCTCAAATTGAGAAAGGTGACTCACTACTTATTTGGCTCCAAAAAATGCATTCGATGGGATATTAGGATATATTTTTTGGTCCAAAATGACATTTCAAAATGTAAATGAAACATTGCTTATATCGGACTTTTCTCAATTCGGGACCAGTGTCGCGCGTTCTTTGTTTTCAGTCGGGTCGGGACCAGCTGCAGCAGAGCAGTAGATCTCGACTACTACTATCCGTCCGACGTAGTGAGTTAGAACTAAGCCGAGCCTTAAATACCCGACCCGTCAAGGCTAACGCGACTCTTATCAGTAGGTACTGCATAACGCTAGTCTCGTCTCAGCTTTAACAGCTCGAGTCCTCAACCTTTTGACAGCGAGGGTGCAAAACAAAACGGTGCGCAACTGAGACCAGAACAAAAAAATAGCCAGACAAAATATGAATAAAATGAAACTTCTGATAAATATTGTCATGTCAAAATTAATGTACGTATCATGAGCTATTAAAAAAATGGGTCAAGTTACTTGTAAAGCTTTTTATTACAAAAAATTAACGAAAAACAGCAAAGCGCACGCGCGGCTGTGGCCGTCCGTGGCTTCAGTGGCACGAGTTTTCGTCCGCGTCGACAGCCGTCTTTAGCTCTCAAAAATCACGACACTAGTCTGCCTTAAGAGGGAGCGGAATGCGGCGTTGTCAACCCTACAACTATATGGGCTTCAATTACCAGAACAGACGTCGCAGCATTAGCCAACGGCGCGTACACGACGTACGTGTGCCCCGTTATCCATCCGACGTCGGCGGTGCACCAGTAGACGTCCTTCTCCCGGTAGTCGAACACGTAGCGGAAGGTCGTCGCTGCGTACAGCAGATAGCCGGCGGTCGTGTGGACCACGCCTTTAGGCTGCCCAGTGGAGCCGCTGTGAGGAAAAAGATAACTTACATAAACGGAGCATAGAGTTTTTTTTTACATACATTACGATGATGGCAAACAAGCATACTTGCAGCCTGATGGCAAGCAAACACCGTAGTTCATGGACCCTTGCGACTCCACAAGAATCACGAGCACAACGCCGAAAAAAATTTTTTACGGTTTCTTCTCTACACGAAAAGTGAGGATATATTTTTTTTTTCTTGGTAAGCCTAGGTGTTGGTGTCGTAGGTAAGCTTATTTAAAAATCATTTTTCAATTCAAGGATGCGTTTGCATGATATTGTTGGACTTTAAATCCCAAATTTTTATTACAGTCATGTGGCGCCCTTTGTCCGCTAAATGGTTAGGTACTACTGGGTAGATATATGAAAAAAATCATGGCAGTAGTACATATAATAGATATTACAGGAGAACTATAACGACTAATAGTCGACCAACTTAATAAAATGTACTTGAAAAGGCCTACTTTCGTACAAATTCGGTCGACGCAACCGCAACGTTTAGTTGGCGCGCGCGTGTCGATGTAACGATAAAATTGTTATTCCTTGGGCACATTTACAGTACAGGGTCTGCTGTGGGTCTGCTTAATCTTGCTTTTTGCTTCAAGATGCGATCGGATACCGGAAAGTAGCTGAATTTTATTTTTCAACTTATTGTAGAGCAACCTTAATACTTACCGAAATACAACATGAGAACAGTGCAAAATATGTAGTATAAAGTTTGAAAATGAAAAAACCGCAATACGAGGGCCGGTCCAAAAAAAGTTAGTCAACGGCGTATTATCGTGTGAAAATACGGAGAGAACGAATTCATTTTCTGTCATATTCTTAGTTCGCCTCATTCTGCTTTTGTCACCCATTCTACATTCGTCACTTTCGTTGTTTGTCTTTTTCTTATTTCGGCTTATTCGGTATTCGTCATTATCTTCGCTGGGCATGTTCGATGTGAGTTTTTACCTTTTTTAGTCTTTGTCCTATCGTCTTTGATCCTGTTGAAAGTACGTGTTTTTCTTATTTGGCCTCTTTTGAAATTGATCTAGTTCTTTATTGGTCTCATTCGATATTCGTTTTATTCGATATTTGGGTTCGTCCGCGGGTAGAAGATCGTATAAACTCTTTCAGTAAATACAAACGAGATCCGTTATTAATATTTGATAATAAATCTTCTAATAACCTAATCTTCTAAAACTGATTTTTTAATAACGAAAAGTAAAATAGCGATAATTAGAGTAAAATAGTTGTATAACGAATGTGACTAAAAAATAGAGTGACGAACACCGAAAGAGCCTGAATAAGAAGAAGACTTAACACAAAGTGTCACAAAATATGAAAAATACTAATAACGAAAGTGACGAATGAAGAATGGGTGACGAAAGCAGAATGCGACGAACTAAGAATATGACAAAAAACGAATAGGACGACCCTAGATGATACCTTGTCGTTAATGTCTTCTTCTTCTTCTTCCTTGCTCACGCTTCTTCCTTACTAAAATAGGTAACATTATTACCTTGAAATACATAAATACATTGACAGAAATGTTTTATGATAGCGGCTATCATAAAACATTTCTACTGACCTGGTGTAGAGCATGAACAGTGGTTCCTCTGCGCCCATCCACTCCGGAGGGCTGAACGTGGACTGGCCCTCCATAGCGTCGTGCCACCATACGTCTCGGTCTTCGGTCCATTTGTACTGTAACAAAACGGAATGACGAAATACTTATCAACATATATGGATTCAATCCACAAGTGAGCGTTTCTCCGTGGATTGAACTAGTAGGAGATACGAATAGATGCACAATTTGCACCCATTTGTTTAATTGATGAATAGTATTTTATATGGAATTTAGTACATTAAAAAATATTAGTGCGCTAAAAAAATCCTGGGAAGACTAAGTATAAAAAAAAACTTTTTCTTAGTCATTGGACTCGATCGTTTACCAGTGGGTAATATAATATGGAGCTTTGAAGCTCTGTAAAAAATAAAGTAAGGGCAGGTTGTGGATAAAAATACACTGTTATTTAAATAACTAATATACTATAAAAAAACATTACAAAACAACTTTGGTAATAATTAGAAACTATTAAAAATGTAAAAAAAAAACAGTGGTAAATGACTATATTTCCGGCACGAGCGGTTATTATGTCCATCACCATTGTCCTCAATTATTATTATGTCCTCAAGTCCTCGTTCTTGCCAAACAAGGCTATCTTAGGCTAAACGACCTATTTATAAGAGATCAATAAATTAAAATGTCGATAGTAACATTATAAATACCGGAATGCTTAATACAGGCAATCCCAGAATCCTTGAATCAGAATACCTAGTCAACAGAAAGCTAACTCTTTTAGGATTATTCGCTCAATGGTCGGCGCACGTAGCTCCAGCGTCTCGCCATCCGCCACGCCACGTGCAATCCGCCGGCACCAGCACCTTGGCATTCGATCTAGTCATTTATCTACCCTGATACTACAATCTTACCAATGACTTGATGTCGTCCGGTAATTTCCCGCTGGGCGTGACTCTCGCGAGGTGCGACACGACGATGCACTTCTCGACCTTGTGGTTGTGCTTATTGCTGGCCTTCACCAGCGCCTCGTCGCACATGTTCTTGAGCACGAGCAGCTTCTCGCCGCGCCACGCGCCGTCCGCCGTCACCAGCACTTTAGCCTTGCAGCTGGCCATCCGCTCCGCCAGTGAATCAGAAGAAAATCCTGCGAACTGTGCGGTTGTGTTAAGGCACTTTTCATCAAGGAGTCAATTTATTAAGTTACAACATGGAAAGATTAAAGTATTTAAGGATAAATTATAGCGAAATTGTAGCGAAAGTGACATTATAAAAACACTTTATAAAAATCTCAAAAAGGCACGTTACTCCTATAACTTATCTTTGGTTTTTTATCACGCACGGCCTATTAGTCGTGATCTTTACATTAACAAAGAAAACCACGACCGCAATTAACTCAAATATAGCATAAAAGTTACAACACAACTAAATGCCTAAAACTCACACACAGCATACAAACAAACATGAACTTTTTTGGGCAATTGTGTTAAAATTAACCCATATATACCAAAGGAAAGATATTGAATACAAACTGATTCAAAAACATAAATGTAATAATTACCACTACGGAATGTATAGCCCCAATCCTCGCGCACGCCAGCATGCACACGACGGCCTCCAGAATCATGGGCATGTATATCGACACGCGGTCGCCCTTCCCGACGCCCTGGTCTTTCAGCGCGTTGGCGAACTGGCACACCATGTCCAGCAGCTTCTTGTACGTGATACGGCTGTAGTCGTCCGGGTGATTCCCTTCCCTGGAAAATATCAGATTCGGTCAGACAAGACTTCAGCGCCGCTTCAGCCCTGACACGACCTGTGTCGGAGCCTTTACTCGCGCAAGGCATACCAGGATATTTATACTATTCAATACGCAACAGGGAGCTAAACGCAATAAGGGCAGCTCAAAAGTTCAAAAGGATCAATACTTTTAACGACCAATGAAATTTGAATTAAGTAATTGTTCTTTTTTTAGCACTTTTTATTGATTCGGCTCTAGGGATGAAATCAAAGTATTTATGTTTCTTTCTCGTCACAGTTTCGTTGCGGAACTTTAATTAAAATATGTCGATAAAGGATAAATCTGACAATGTGAAGGTAGACCTAGGAGGATTGTGACATTTTTTACTTTAATTAACATATCTCGCTAAAGAACATTTCTACAATAATTATGAGCTCTATGAATCAATGTAGCTCAGTCCATGCTTTTTCAGAAACAAACATCAACATTATTGAAAGTTTTAGGGTTTCTAAGAAAATCGACAAAAATCAAACTACCTACTCCTCGTGTCACAACTCTTCCAACACCGAGGTAAGTTGTGACAGGTAACAAGGTTAGTTGTGACAGCCATGAATCGTACATGTATTGTACGGTGACTATGCCGAGTGACGTCAACATTGATAACTGTGTGTTTGAACTGATAGGCGCTGCAATTTACTTAAACAATACCTAGGTATTTGTTTTTATGTTGCGTGGTTTACATTCCACCCAAAAGTAACAACCATGAATACATGACATTATTTAGAAATATAAAACAATGGGGTGTAAAGTTCAAAAACTATATAATAATAGGAGATTTTAACATGTTTTCAACTAGTGATAATATCAATAATTACTTTGAATATTTTAGAGTTTTTTTGTGGAGTTGATCAGAAAAATCATGTATCAAATTGTAATGGTCGGCAACTAGACTTGGTGTTATGTTGCTTGTAAGGACATGTCGGACGGAGTGTCGGTGGAGGCGGTGGACGAAGAGTTAGTGCCTGTGGACCAGGGATCGGAACCGGTTTTTTCGAAAATCCCCGAAGTAGTCTAATATTTTGCATTATTTTAGGCTCTTAATGTAGGACTCTGTCGTGTATTTAGGTAACATATTCGTATTATTAGACTGCCCAATCAAAAATGATATACAGAGTGGAATCGAGACGACCATCTAGACAACTAGCCGAGGCAAAATACGGTTTCGAAAAACATTAATTTATGATAGCGTTTTTTTTGTTTATTTCATTCTAAAACATTATTCTAAGATGCTTTATTCAAGAATCCACCAAACTTTCCACCCGGAAGTAATTATATAGATTTAAATTAAACATTCATTGTCTTTTTTATTTTATTTATATTGAATATTTTAAAGTAAATGTAAATGAACCTAAATAAAGATTAAAAAAATATTAATATTTATCCGGACTTTTAGGAGCTAATTAAATATTGATTTTTTTGATGTCTGATTTTTTGTTGGATTTTGCCTCTAGCTAACTATTTAATTGATAATATATCCGTTACATTAAAAAAATTAGCTATTATAAATTATTTCTAAATATGTAATTTTTTCCATACAAGTTGTCAGTTCATTGCCTGGACTAAACAACAGACCAACTAGACAAAACGAAATCGAAGATACTTGTCATGATTATTGAGACTAGGTACCTACCTATTTTAATATTTTTCGGCCCAGTTGTCAAATACCTACTCAATAAGACAATTCTCGAGCCCTAAAAAAGACTGATTTGTCGTGTGTAGTTTAGGAGTTCCCATGGTCAGACCGTCCGTCTCCATCATCAGACCAGTTTGATAGTATATCATAACATCATAAGAGTCGTATCATAAGTAGTAGCCGAGGCAAAATACGGTTTCGAAAAACATTAATTTATAATAGCGTTTTTTTTGTTTATTTCATTCTAAAACATTATTCTAAGATGCTTTATTCAAGAATCCAACAAACTTTCCACCCGGAAGTAATTATATACCTAAATTTAAATTAAACATTCATTGTCTGTTTTATTTTATTTATATTGTATATTTTAAAGCAAATGTAAATGAACCTAAATAAAGATAAAAAAAAATATTAATATTTATCCGGACTTTTTAGGAGCTAATTAAATATTGATTTTTTTGATGTCTGATTTTTTGTTGGATTTTGCCTCTAGGTAACAATTTAATTGATAATATATCCGTTACATTAAAAAAATTAGCTATTATAAGTTATTTCCAAATATGTCATTTTTTCCATACAAGTTGTCAGTTCATTGCCTGGACTATAGGTGTTCATTTCAACTCAAGTGGTCTACCGGAAGTTGGTGAAAGCCGGTTTGCAAATTATCAAACCCGAACCACTTTTATACAATAGGCTTGTGTCCTAATTTTTTTTTACGATGCCATTCGAACCAGTTTTTGGTGTGGAACAAATGTTTGTATGGGAGTAAGTACAATTAAAGAACATAAATACCCAAAAAATTGAGTTAAAGACGGACCTCGCTGACGGTAGCCGAAAACGTTCCATACTGATTAACATTGAATCATGACGTCACAGGGTAATATTTGTACTAGTCGTTATATGGAAAATCAAGTAAATTGCTGTTTCGGTTGCGAAATACTGCGTTTAGGACCATAGTTGTCATACAATATTGTTTCTATAAAAGCGTAAGGATTCTATTGGTAGCTTTAAATTTACTTTTGGACAATAAAAAAAATGCATATTTTTTGTAAACTTTCAAGGGCCATATCTTTTTATGATTTTAATTATATTTCGTAATTTATACTTAATTGCATTTATTTGAAGGTTTACTACCAATTTAGCAACACTGCGCTATCAATTTTAACATGAGGACACAACCCAATTATTACCTATAGGTGTATACCTATTCACTTACTAGGAAATTCCGACCCTGGTTATAAAAATACTATATTTAACTGAATAAAGATTTTTGATTTTAATTTTGATTTTTTTGATTGCCAGTTAAACAAAAGCTTGCAAAATAAGTAGTTGCAAGGTGAACTGCTTAGTGCAAATTCATGGTCATGGTTACGGAACCAGTACTTACTCGCAAAGGCTTTTGATTTCATGCTGGGTCAATAATATTAGTATGTCTATATTATAATGATTGTATTAGAATACAATGACATTCTACTTAAGTTGGCATCCAGATTTAATTACAACTGTAGCAAGTGAAAGCAAGGTTACCGTTTGACATAAATAGGTACCGATAATTTAAGAGTTACTTTTAATTAGTCATGGCCTGACCAACAGTGTTTCGCGGTATTATCTTACAGAAAACCGTCCAAGAACGAGTGGGACTCGCGCACCGAGGGTTCCGTATTTACGGTTTTCGCAATTTTTAGGGTTCCGTACCACCAAAGAAAAACACGGAACCCTTATAGGATCACTTTGTTGTCCGTCCGTCCGTCTGTCAAGACCCTTTTTTCTCACGAACGCGTATCAAGCTAAAATTTATATCAAATACTCAGGTCTACTGTCCCTTGGAGCTGTGAAAAAATCAAACTTCTGAGCCAACGCAAACAAAAGATACAGCCGTTTATGGCGCAAATTTTCGAAACTCGCAAGGGAATCAAAACCTACAGGGTACTTCCCGTGAACGCAGAATCTTGAAATTTGGTCCGAAGCAACGTCTTATAGCACAGATAAAGGAAAAATTGCGAAAACCGTAAATTTTAGTAACATCATATAATAAAAATATTTTTTCAAACCACATGCTCGACAATGCCGAATTATAGGTCATGTAAACCCTACCGAAAGCAAGACATTAAATCCCTTGGTATTAGCCGGGTTATAATGTTGTACTGAATTTCATTATAACCCGCTGGTTAATAATATGATTTCACTTTTCATAATTCTTATTACTATATGCATAAAGTTTAATTTTGCTAAACACAATTTGTCCTAGGCCATGGCCTACTTGATTTGACAAAATAAATGAAGTTTGCCTCCGTGTGAACCCCGGTCCGGAGGAGCGCGGTGTTCGAAATTCGAATTTCGAATCTAGGACCACGGCTTGTGCTTTCGAATTTGGAACGTCGCGCGCCTTCTTTTGTTCACGCGTGACGAACAAATCGAGTTCTTGTAGGTGCCTATAGAAGATTTAATTTCAAAAATAATATTGAAAATGTCGAGTGATGAAAGTGTTTTGACTCCTGAGTTTATCAAATTAGATGCCATAGGCATTGTCAACAATCTGCTGCCAGAGAAGTCAAAGGAAAAATACCTAAAAGCCTACAACGATTTTGACAAATGGAAAGCTGTAAAAGGCGTAAAGTCTGTGTCTGAATCAGTGCTTCTGGTCTATTTTGAATATTTGTCAGCTACAAAGAAGCCAAGTAGCCTGTGTATATATTCGATGCTGAGGGCAACAATAAGTGTCAAACATGACATACAAATTAATACATATGCCAAGTTATTGGCCTTTTTAAAAAGGAAATCGGATGAACATCGAGCAAAGAAATCAAACATTATTTATCTACTGAGCCTGTTTTTTTGTCTCGCATAAGGTGTGAAAAGTAGAGTATACACCTCAGGGATAAGACTGTTTTAGTCTTGGGCGGTTGAACCCCTCACTGCACTCAGGACTCAGTCTTAATTCCCTCGCTTCGCTCAGGAATTAACTTATAACTCCCTCGCTACGCTCAGGAGTTAAATTATGAGTCCTTCGTTACGTTCGGGATTCAATTCGCTCCCGTGACATAAAACAGTGCTTTATCCCCTTGATGTATAATCTACTATTACTTATGGACCGACGAGTCCGACTCGCACTTGGCCGGTTTTTTCCTTTATCTGTGCTATAAGACGTTGCTTTGTACCAAATTTCAAGATTCTGAGTTCACGGGAAGTACCCTGCAATGTAGATTTTGATTCCCTTGCGAGTTTCGAAAATTTGCGGTTTGCGGCATAAACGGCTGTATCTTTTCATTGCGTTGGTTTTTTCGTTTGATTTTTTTCACAGCTCCAAGGGACAGTAGACCTGAGTATTTGATATAAAATTTAGCTTGATACCTCCACGCGTTCCTGAGAAAAGGGGTCTTGACAGACAGACGGACGGACCGGACGGACAACATAGTGATCCTATAAGTGTTCCGTTTTTTCCTTTCGAGGTACGGAACCCTAAAAAGTATTTGGTAAGCAGTGTCGTTTCTTATCTTGGACATTGAAGTGGAAGTTATAGGCATACTTTATTAGCTTTCATATGATATCACATTTGCATTCAGAAATTGCATAGTTTGGGTTTAATTTAGACCTTATCAAAAAGCGGGGGCAATTTTCACTTGTGCTGTCGCTTTTGTGCTACTAACTTAAGTATTATTCAAGTAATACACAAACATTTTCACAATCTCTAATATTTCCAGAAAATCAAATGTTAGCAGTTTTTTACTTTTTTGCTGTCTACTATTTTGCAAATATCTCTTAAGTTTATGAATATATATTTAATCATAATGTTAGCAAGAGTTAGGTATAGCATATTTGTTTACCTTTCACATGATATAACTCACGTTTATACACAGTCGTGGCCAGATCATTAAAAATCATTTTTTTTTCCATACAGTTGCATACAGTTATGAATATGACTTTTCAAATTTGATGATAATTTATAATGTGTTTGATTAATTTTGTTTCTGATTATACGGATGTAACCGTGTTTAAACAGTGTTTAATATAGTGCACATAGCATCTTCTGTAAAATTTAGACTTTAAAAAATACAGGCTATCAAATCAACACTTTTTATAAATTCATATATACATTGTCCCTAATTAATTACAGTATGAACTATTATTATGTATTTTTAGGGTTCCGGACCAAAAAGGTAAAAACGGACACCCTTATGGTGCGACTCCGTCCGTCTGTCTGTCTGTCACAAAGTCAAATATCTCAGGAACTACTCATGCTATCGATTTGAAATTTGGAATAGTTGTAAACAAAGCTAATCCTCGTGTATGGAAAATGTAAAATTTTAATATATACTTTTAATTTGTATAAAAAAGGGCGGATAAGAGGGGGGGCAAATTTTTTAAATCTAGTTAGTAGGCCAAGTGGGGTATCATATGAAAGGGCTTGAATTGTACATTCTAAAACAGTTTTTCTTTTTTTTTCTACAATGGTAAAATTTTGATTTATAAAGAAAAATGTTGAAAAAAATACCATTCCCCCCCTTATCTCCGAAGTTAACCAAGTGAAAATTTTGAAAATAATATATATGATTAATATTAACGTGAATATTACCGGAAAAGTATAATGAGACCTCTATCTAGCGTAATTTTTTTTTATTCGTCAATAATCATATGTTAATTTTGTTTGGAATTTAATACTTCTGTGTTTAATTTTTTTCCTTCAAATTCGTATGAAAGTGTTCTGAAAGTACCTTCTAGCAAATAATAAAAGAATTATCGAAATTAATTCACTTGATAAAGAATTATCGCTGAAAAACCAACATACAGGGAAATGTAGTAACGTACAACCGTAGAACCCTATCGCAATAAGGTGACATAACACTCGAGTTTGAGTGACGGCGGCCTGTCAATTGCGACAGGGTTCTACGGTGGTACGTGAATACATTTCCCTTACTGTACATACCGAGTTCCTTGGTCGCGCAAGTTAGTAACAAAATGCACCGATAAATGGCGCTGTAGGTACTCATGACTTATAACTACACCATGCGTTGTTAAGATTTTTCCAAAATTAATGGGTGGGGCAAGACGGGTGTGTTGTATGATGTTTCGTACGGAACCCTCGGTGCGCGAGTCAGACTCGCACTTGACCGGTGTTTTTTTTTAAGTAGGCACAACTTTTACAGAAGCTTTATTTATTTATTTAATTCATAATCTTTATATGTATAAACTAAATTTAATCTTATTATACACAGATACCTCCATATAATCAGAAATATAATTGGCCAGACATGTTTTAAATCATCATTAAATTTGAAAAGTCATATTTGTATGCAGTTGTAATTATGGGGAAAAAATTCTTGTTCTTAATTATCTAGTCACGACTGTATATAACATATATGGTTCGGGTAAAATGCTCACTTTTCAAAAGGCCCCCGCGGCATTGAAGATTACGTCATTACTGAAGACCTAGGCATAGGCACTTTAGCGACTGTCTCTTTGCAGTTTTGCGGTGCACATACTTCGCGTAACATGTTTAAACAGCATACTAAAAGTATGCGCTGGTTTCTGGAAAATAGTAATTTTGATAAGTTTTAATCTTGTAGGGAAAATTCACTTTGCATTGTTGGTTTTTTATTATTATTACATTATCTAAAAATTATAAATTGGAATGTTAAGCGGAAATACTAGTCATTATTTTAGTTTTACATTACTTTCGTGTATCTATTCTAGTTTTACCGCAAAGTCGAGATACTAGACAGGTCCATGGATGTTTCTTTGCATTTATTATACTTTTGCTAATAGTACTTAAACTTGCGTATGTATTGAAATATGACGTAAAAATGAATTATAGATAATTTATTCAGCTTTCCTTTGATACCCCACATGTGTAATGTATAGTCGCGGAATGAAAAGGTTAGCCACTTTTCGACCTTATTTGAAAGCTGTTTGTCGAAAAGTGGCTAACCTTATTTTCATTCCGCGACTGTACTTTGCATGGTTTGGATCTAATTTACACTTTAGCAAACGCAGCCGTGGCAATTTTGATGACGTCATGAATGGGGAGACCGACTTCTTAGAGATTGTCTCCCGGCAGTTTTGGAATCCAGGAGACATGCCTAACAACATACTAAAAGATGGCGCTGGTATCCGAAAGTGAAGTATTTGTTCGACAGAATCCCGTAACAACACGCACTATTCCCTTTATCTGATAACGCGCACGTGATGAGACTGATGAGAGATGAGTGACATTTAAACCGTACCTATATGTCAGCTGTCGTTAACTGTCTGTAATCTCAAGTTTGTGGTTTTTGCCTTTTTAGGGTTCCGTAGCCAAAATGGCAAAAACGGAACCCTTATAGTTTCGTCATGTCCGTCTGTCCGTATGTCACAGGCATTTTACTCGAAAACTATAAGGTGTATTTGAATAAAATTTTAAGAATAGGTGTACTTTGTTAGCCGATACAGTTTTGTTTAATTAAAATGACTAAAAAAAATTTTTAGGGGGTCCACTCCATACATAAAAGTAAAAGTCAAAAAATGTTTTTTCATTGTAAGCACACGTGTGGCACATCAATCGATAGGCCTTTTAAAATAAATATAAGGTTTCTCAGCAATTTTTTTGAAGTGAATAGAGTCGGGAGATAATCGCCCCGAAAGTCCTAAAATTGTGTCCTCCCCCCCTCTAATTTTTGAACGGTGTAGGTATTTAAAACATATGAAAAAAAACATGGACATAGGATTTATTAAATTCTTTCACAGAAAATTATTTTGAACAAGATCGGTTCAGGGGTTTCCGAGATATTGCTGAAAAACTGCTTTCCTTAAAGAAAAGGACACACGGCCAAGTCAAATCTAACCTACTTTAAGATCTCACATTATTAAATAACAGCAATTGTTATAGGTTTCCAATAAAGCAAAGAAATAGAGTTTAATACTTGTTCATAATGTTATTTTGTTCCTATAAATACATATTTGGATTTTGCATAAAACTTGGCACTCATTTAGATCTCCATTTTTTTTGCGGCGAAGCCCACAGCCAAGCATAATTTTTGTATTGAACTTGGCTCTTCTTTTTTACATGTATGTTTTTGGTGGGATAAGGTTTACATTGTACAGTCAGCGTCAAATATTTTGTAGCAACCAAAGTAGTCAAATAGTTCGGTACACCATATATTTAGTATGGTGTACTGAACTATTTGGCCACTTTGACTGCTACAGAGTATTTGACGCTGAGTGTACAGTCAGCGTCAAATACTCTGTAGCAGTCAAAGTGGCCAAATATTTCGGTACACTACACCCTTACTACACCATACTAAATATATGGTGTACGAACTATTTGACTACTTTTGTTGCTACAAAGTATTTGACGCTGAGCTAACTTAGCTGAATTGAGTAGGCATTTTGGCAAGTACCTACACGGTCTAGGTAACCTAATAAACGTATACCTAATTATAACCTAACTCATTATGTCCTAACAGTGTATATATATATATATATATATATATATATATATATATATATATATATGTAAATTGTCAAAAAAAACAAAGGTATTGTGTTAAATATTAACGGTTATTCGATATTAATTTTACTTTCCTACAATATGTAAGTACGTATTATAAATGTCAAAGTATAGTTTTGTTTACATATATCTAATTAGAAGTACTTCGCTTTGCATTACGATGAGATGAATGAGACAGTAAAGATTATGTGAGTTAGTTACATAATAATACCAAGGGAGGTTTTGTGGCGGGTAATTGGGCCAAGAGGAGTGATGTTAGGTAAGGAAAAATCAATAAGTTCGCGCGCCGTCTCCGTGATGCACTCGCTCAGCTGACTATCGATTGTATATACTCCTGTACGTAAGGTGTCCATACTCACCAGTAATAAGCTATCTTTTCCCCGTGCCCATTCCTCACATTGCGGTCCAGTAGATTGAAGCAAATATTAGTCACTGCTCCTTCCATCCATTTTACAAAAATGTCCCCTTTATTCAGGTCGAAATTGTACGATACGAATTTGCCGGGCTGAGCCGGAGTCTGCCAATCGAATTCGCTTGCTATTTGAGACCAAAACTTTTCAGGATCATCTAAAGACCGTTTATACATCTCTTTGTAATCTTCAAAAGACGGTAGAAGCGACTTCTCGACTACATAATCGGATGGTTGGTAAACACGCGACATCGCGCCTGATTGCGTTCGTAATCGCCGCGCAGAATAAGACACACGTCTAACCACGACGGGGCACTCGCGGTTACTGATGTGTGGGTGTGAGCGAATCGACCTTCTGTGGCTGTGTTTTGACGTTTGTGTTCGTTTGGCACTCGCACTCGACACTCGATTATGCTCGTGAAAGAGGTCGAACAGGGAATGACGTCTGCATGAATTGCGCGTGCGTGAAACTAACCCGCGCGAACTTCGACATCATAAGTAGGTAATAGTAGATTTTTAGAGTTCAGTAAGTCGAGTTCAAAGAGAATATTGAATATATATAGTAGAGTTGTCACTCAACATTTTTGGCAGTAGCGCCATCTAGAGTCGCAAGAATACATACACTTCAAAATACCTCAAACACATGCCTATATGTGTGAGGAGAATTTGAATTAATGGAAACAATCTGTATCCATCATTTCGAAATCCTACCAGAGCAGGTTTGTTATATAAGTTTACTCTGGTAGTTTCCGAAATAATGGATTAATACTCTATTAGAAATCAGAAATGAAAAACTAATTTGAAAATAATATATTTACTTATACTTCTTTATTTTACATTCATATTTGTAGGTCTGCACTCAATCAAAATGAACATTAGCCAAATATAGTCTACCTACAAATTTCCTTTATTTCCATTTCCTGTTCCTATATTTTTTTCAATACTTTATATTTATCTTTTCTTCAGGTTACCTACATCAACCCATAAAGGATCCCGATTCTATAAATTCTGAATGTTATCATATTATCTGTTTCCAGTGCTTCCTCATTATCTTTTGGTAGTTATTTGTTTCTGTGAAATTAAGATTATATTGTTAGGTGTATTCATTTGGCATCGAGGCAACAAATCTATAACAAGTTTCTGTCAACAATAAATTTTTGGTAAATACAAGCTATTATTGCCGAGCTATTAGAGTGCAGTAAGTTTTTAGCTATATCGGCCAAATACGGATTCAAAACTTGTATGAAATGCCTAAATAAGCGAAAATATGTAAGTACTTACAAATTTCATCGCAATCGACACACTTATTGCATTTTCGCTATTACATGTTCAGATTTAATAATTTGATGTCTTCCGATTGCAATTACGATAACACAAAGCAGGGGGTCCAGAGAAATAAGCAAACTACGAGTCAGGAATTCCAAAAATACGGTAATAATCGTGAATTCCATTCAAATCGCATTCACGGACTCAATTCAAATAAAACAAATTTGAAATTTATCTAAACATCATAAATGACACTTGACAGATACCATTCCATTTCCCAGAACTATTGAGAAGGCCCGTGTAGATTTTTTATGGATAAGTAAAATCTGCTTATGATTATTTTTTGCTTTGCTATTTATTTAGTAGTAATATTATTGCGATTAATAAAATTATTTCAATAATATAGTTTAATTAAGATGAAAGCTGCGTGAAAATAACCACAAAGTTCATTTTCCATGAATGTTGCTACTGCAAAAAAAATATAAATTATACAAGGTTAGTGCTGGCGCACGCTACCGGACCGTTACCGGAACTGGTCGGTTCCCGCCACCTGACGTGTGCCGATGGGTTTGCACCGGACCTAAGTACAAATTTGACTTTAGTGACATCTATAGCCGAGAGAATAAATATTATCCGAATAAAGGAAAAGAAACAAAAGAAAAGCAATTCTACAGAAGGTTCTAAAGTGAAAACACCGTGGTCGAGTTCTCCAATATCTTTATAGACAACCTTTCAAAAATATGTAAACATGCGTCGTATGTCAGCAACAATTAATGTTATTTAATATAGATATTTCTTAAAGGTTGTCTGTAGGTATAGATATTGGAAAACTCGACTGTAAACTCAGCGTCAAATACATTGTAACAACCAAAGCAGTGAAATAGTTCGGTACACCATATATTTAGTATGGTGTAGTGTACCGAACTATTTGACCACTTTGACTGCTACAGAGTATTTGAAGCCAAGGGCGTACGGGCAGAGGAGGGGGGTGGGGGGCTGCCGCCCCCCCTAGAAGATGCAGTCCCATTGATCATGCAGCCTTGCATTTACCTTAGATAGGTATATTCTTGGTATGTCCAATACGTCTGATCTGACAATGAGAGACCACTGGTAAATAATTGTGATCATTTAAATTTAACGATAGATATTTAAAAAAGGAGGCCACTACACCCTGTATTTTGTATTTAAGTACCTTATGAATACATAAATCTAGTTTTTATGTTGCTGGATTCGTCAATCTATGCGTCCAAAGTTAAAACGGCCGAGTTCATAGATCGACTATGACGATTTTTTTACACATTTTCCTTTATAAATCAAAATTTGATCACTGTAGAAAAAAGAAAAACTGTTTTAACCCTTTTCCAGGCCGGCAGTTGGAAAATGACAATCGGATATCAGTCTTATTCATTGACATTAAGTTATTATCTTTGACAAGCAGTATGTGGTCGATATAACGCCTCTGCCTGGAAAAGGGTTAAAATGTGCAACTCATGCCCGTTCACATGATACCCCACTTGGCCTACGAACTAGACTTTGAATTTCTTGATTCTTGATATGCCAATTAAGTATAAAGTAAATGTTCCAGCGATTACAGCCAGATTCCAGCTGATACAGTGATTAAATTAAAAATATAAAATGTATGGGTAATTGCCGTTACGCACCTGTAAAAAGTTAAATCGTAGATTAGATTAAGGCGCTTAACTTTGTACAATTTCTTTGCCATCCACCCATTTATGAACTCTGACTGGATCACTGCAGGTGGAGCTAGCTAGAGGTAACTTGTGGAAATAGGCCTCCTTAACCTGGACTGTATATAGGATAAAAAAGATGCCTACTAAAAACTATTGAAAACAGAAGGGGAAATATGTTGGGGCACCTGATACGACATGACAATTACATAAAAACTATAATTGAAGGAAAAATTGAAGGAAGGAGAGGCAGAGGAAGGCCAAGACGTGCGTTTATGGACCAAGCTAAAGAGAAAGTTAATGTAATGTCGTATCAGGAGCTCAAAACAGTGGCAGAAAGAAGAACAGAATGGCGATTACTCCACCGACAAGAGCCTGGCTCTTAAATTTATGATGATGATGAACCTGGACTGATGATAAGATCCGAGGCGGGATTATATTAACACAAATAAAACTAAAAAGGTTTATCATATCTATGCACAATTGTTATGCATGGTGTAAAAAATTGTATATATTTAAATAAATAATTCCCAAATTAAATTTATGTACCTATATATTTTTAAACAAGATCATCATTTTTAGAAGACAAGTTTTACTAATAACAGATCAGCAGTAAGGATCAGTATTTGGGTTATTTGAGTACATTTTGCAATGGGTTTGCTTTTTCACGTAGGCGCGGTCCGCCCAAATTCAACACTACTGTCAAATTAGTACGCTAAGTCAGGATTTGGGGCGCACCTTCGCGAATGAATAGATCTGTAAGATGGTGCAAGTCATCTTTTGGTTCTAACTAAAATTGTATACCTACTTAATTATAACATTATGTAACAAGTTCACTTAATTCACTGCAATGCATAGAGCGAATACATTTTACATAATTTGGCGCCGGAAAATTACGGCACGTGACACAAATCTCAAATTATTACTGTATTTCATAATTTCAACGCACATCTAGATCAAATGTAATAAGACTAACATACTTAATAAAATGCAATTGGGTACTTTCCTGGGTAAAAAAAATATAATTCTATTTAGCCCGTCAGTTAGATTCTCAAAAAATATTGGACATGTATTTTTATTTTGTCAATTAAACAAAAAATGATGAAGATATAGCCCGTAAAAATTCCGCGTGACGTCACATTATGGTAAAGGGTGTACCGTAATATGACGTTACGCGTAACTTTAACGGGCTATATCTTCGTCATTTTTTGTTTAATTGACAAACAAAAAATACTAGTCCATTATTTTTTGATAAACTAACTGACGGACTAAATATATTTTTTTAGGAAAGTAGCCAATTATTGCGATTGCACCTAGACGGTAAAGTCGGCAGCAGATATGAATTGGTTTATTCTTCGCTCGAGGTAGGCGGATGCTGTTGCTCTTTATACAATATTTAAACTTATATAATAACAAAAGCAATGTTATGTGCTAGCTTCCACAGTATACGCAAACTAAACTGACGAATAAGGTTTTATTGCTATGGGGGAAAGGGATAGGGCCTTCCCTTCGTAAGTGTATGGCTGTCTCATATCGTTTATAGCTCCGGTGGTCCTTTTGGTTTGCGGACACTACAGGAGCTTATTTTTAACAACTATATAATATGCCCCTATAAGTCCTATAATAACCGACTTCGAACGAATTAACTCCTAAAGTGTTATAAGAGTGTTACTCAAAGCAATTACACTTAAGATGTTAAAGCTTTAACCTGTTTTTAACACTTAAACACTTACAAGAGTGCTATCTGACGCTCGTTAACTCTTAAGGTGTTATATCTACTATAAGGTACAGGCAGAGAATTTATAACAGAATTAACTCTCTTGTAAGTATTGAAACTTTTTGTAACGCTTAAGGTGTTAGGCAGATACACTTTAAAGACACTGTAAGAGTAATGGTGTTTGACTAAAGGTGTTGTAACTCAATAAGCGTTATAGTTGAGTTAACTGACGCCTAAAGCTTTAAGGTAAGGTCGCCATTGTTTTGGTTAACTCTAACCTACAAATTGATTAGGTTATTCAATATTTGACATCAAAATACTTCATTATTTATGTTACTCTTGCCATTCTATGGATGCCACTTAATTTAACATGCCACTGGCCAAGAAACAAGAATAGAAAGTGATAAAAACTTTAGATGTCTTTTTTATTCTTCATAAGTTTTGTTAGAAATTTTTAATAAATCCTGGTCGCGTTAAAATTGAGATGGGAAACATGCTATACACTTACCGTAAAATCACAAGGGCAGGTTGTTTACACTTAATGTCACACACACTTCCAATTAAATTCACTTTCAATTAGTACGACTCCATAACTGTTAAATATTAATACCTATACTAACTGTCTGCGCCATTTTGTCGGTAGACTATATTTGTCTCATAATTTTATGGTAAAGAAAAGAGTCAGATGCTAACTTGAAACTGGGTGAGAGCTAGAGTGTTATAAGACTCTCAGCTAACACCTTAACCTGTAATTCGTGGGCCTCTTTCGTGGTTATAAGGGTGTTAGATAGAGCACGCTATAACATCTTTTTTACAGGCATTCTTAACACCTTAACACTTGGCTGGAACTTATATAAGAATGATATAAGGGTTATTTTAACGTTAGTGTGCTAGTTGGGGGCATACTAACTCATTGCAATAAATACGTAACTCAAATCTGAAATAAAAAAATAACATATTATGCTGTGAATCATTGGTATTATTATCTATATATGTAGGACAGTAGAAATCGACATTAAAATCGCAAAGCATGATGCAGTTCTGGTTTTTTGGTATGGTGTATAGACCAGTTAGCGTGGACATAACGTTGCGACTTCGAAAAACTTGTGCTAGCTGCGCAACACGCGAAACTTTTTGGTCTAAATGTCATAAACTATACATTTCTGACAACGAAAATGTATCACATTTTTGAAGTTTATAAAAGGACGATGCTCATTTCAGCCCCACCCGTTTTTAAAACGTCCAGTAACATTAATTAAGTAGGCATCCTTAATTAATTCGACTTAGATTTTTGGGATCAACTGTAGGGTTAATTAAACCGGTCGATTATTTATTGATAAAACGTAATTAATGCGTTTCTGATTTACAATTAATGGTGACATACTCGTATTGCTCCTACCGGTGAGTAGCAGTTCGCTTGTGCACGCTTGCAATTCAATTATAAAGGAATATTAGTAGAATAAAATATAGTATTCTGTCGGCAACCAAATCGCACATTATTACTATTCTAAGATGTTAATATTTAATTACAGCCAATATATATAACACCTTCGTAATACGTCAGTCCAGCTAGCAAGATCGCGTTTAAGTCGGACGTAAAATATTCGTCCTTGTACTAACAAGTGGTTAAGTGCGAGAGGGGCCGATGCTTTGTCGGACATAAAGGCGAACATGCACGACTAAATTAGTCTCAAAGTCATCTAATGCCAACACCGACCGTTGTTATAAAGCTCAACAGTGACTTTTCAGGGACTAGTCTCAGCTAGAGTAAGTATATACCTATAGCGATAAGTTGATCACATACGCTTGCCAGAATGAGGGACGGCAAGGCCCTATGCAGCTGAATTAAGAACTTGTTTTAAAATGTCGGACAGCTTACTATAAAGCACCTACTTTATTTGGTTATTATTTATTTGCCCCAACCTCATATTAAGCCTGCAACACACTGGCGCGGCCTGCGATAGCGGTCCACAGTAAAGTTGACAGCTAATGACAAGTTTACTATTGACCGCCACGGCCTGGCCGCGCCAGTCTGTAAGAGGTCTTAACCCGATTTGGGCAAATAAAGAAAGTGGAACTATGACAAAGACAGCAAATTTATGTCTCTATCACACTAACCGAGATTTGTATAAGACCATCTCGGTACTATTATTTGCGTGTTATGTCCAGAGCATATTTGACGACCGAATAGCCTAGTGGTTAGAGAACCTCACTATGAAGCTTGAGGTCCCGGGTTCGATTCCCGGCCGGGGCAGATATTTGTATGATGAATACGAATGTTTGTTCTCGAGTCTTGGATGTTTAATATCTATTCTATCGTATTTGTCTATATAAGTATGTTTATCCGTTGTCTAGTACCCAATAGTACAGGCTTTGCCTAGTTTGGGACTTTCAATTGGTGTGAATTGTCCCACGATATTTATATTTATATTAGTTCATGGGTCTCAGACATTGTGATTTAAGTAGTCAAGGAAATGCAAACACGTACCGTTTTTTCTTTTATCATAATAATAATAAAGCCTAGAAAGGTAAATGTATCAGTCTATACGGACATGACCTAAGTGACAGAGTATTTTATCGATTTCTATACTAGGTGGATAAACCCGATTTTTATCGAAAATACTTCTATAAACCTATTCTAATGAAACCAATGGTTTACTGTCACTAGAAACGCCTTCGAAAGAAATTGCGCCGCTGCTCCCGCTAGATTTTGTTATGGACATCTAGTTGGTCACGATTTGAAATCTAGTCGGCCATGGCGATGCAATGGCGGTTATTTTAATGATTCCCGCACACATCATTGAGGGTTTATTATATGTATGTAGATAAAGTAGTGTATGCACCTGTACATAATTAGGCATTAAAACACTCCTCATCCACTCAAAGTGTGATCCTATTATGATTTAAGGCCTCTTATTACGTACAGTCACATAAACTACTATCAACGATCACAATCACACAGCGTTTATTTTTTTGTTTGAGGTCACGGTTTCATTCACGGTTTTCTCAGGTTCTTCACTATCTTCCTTAGGTTCGGCACGTTCTTCACCGGTTTTCTCGCGTTCTTGAGGTTCGTGTTCTACTTCAGTATGATTGTGGTTAGAGAAGATTATGGACCTCCTTATTTTGCGCTTTTCATTTTCGTAAATTTTTGGGTGTTTTAAATAATATTTACGTATTAAACAGCCAAATATTTCCCTATTCGATTTAACATATTGAAATGATTAACGCTTTGATATTTGTCGTTCCAACACTACAGGCTTGGTGCCCGTGGAAGCAAAAATATAACAAAAAAACCGGCCAAGTGCGTGTCGGACCACGCAAAACGAAGGGTTCCGTGCCTATTAAAAAGGTCGTATCGTCACAGAAATCTTACGGCGCTTACATCCTTTTCTTTAAGGAAGCCAGTTTTTCAGCAATATCTCGAAAACCTTTGAACTGATCTTGTTCAAAAGAATTTTCGCTGAAAGAATTTAATAAGCCCTACGTCCAGGATTTTTTAAATATTTTTACAATGCACGGTTCAAAAATTAGAAGGGGGGGGACAGAATTTTAGTGACTTTCGGGACGATTATCTCCGACTTTATTCACTTAATCAAAATAATAACAAGTGCGTGTCGGACCACGCAAAACGAAGGGTTCCGTGCCTATTGAAAAGGTCGTATCGTCACAGAAATTTTACGGCACTTACGTCCTTTTCTTTGAGGAAGGCAGTTTTTCAGCAATATTTCGAAAACCTCTGAACCGATTTTGTTCAAAACAATTTTCAGTGAATGAAATTAATAAGCCCTATATCCATGAATGTTTCCATATTTTTAAAATACACCGTTCATAAATTAGAGGGGGGGGACAGAATTTTAGTGACTTTCGGGGCGATTATCTCCGACTCTATTCACTTAATCAAAACAAATGCTAAGAAACCATATATTTATTTTGAAAGGCCTATCGATTGATGTGCCACACGGGGGGTAACAAGTTTATGTATGGAGTGCACCCCTAAAAATTTTTTTTTTGTCATTTTTATTACAAAACTTTGTAGCGGCTAACAAAATACACCTATCCTCAAAATTTTATTCAAATACACCATAGTTTTCGAGTAAAATGTCTGTGACATACGGACAGACGGACATGACGAAACTATAAGGGATCCGTTTTTGCCATTTTGGCTACGGAACCCTAAAAACTGAATGAATTCAGTACTTTAGATCAAATAGAGTCCCCGATCAAACGCGGCTACCACCACCATTAGTGACCGATTTGTGTCCTCCAATTTGATACTCACTCGCTCGCCCGAGCGTGTGGACTGGATCGGGCGAGCGTGCGTCTGGTGACACTACTGAACGGATGTAACAATCTGAGCTCCGGCCCAATAAAACAATTGCCGAACAATAATGGGCTATGTCATTCAGATACCAACATATAGAACTACTGGATTGTATTGTTGGATTAGCGAGGGCAGATAATGACCGTGCGAATGAGATAAATGATAATAATAAAACCGGGAAAGAACATTCTTATAACGCCTTTCTCATATTCGTGGCAATAGATGTGCATCAGCTATGGATTTCAATACAATCCTTTAGTTTGAGGAGAAGCTAAAAGTTTTATTGCTCAAGAATTCAGTATGTGATTTACATTAATAGTTTCAACCATGTTGATATAAACAGATATTTTAGATTGAAATAAATATTATCTAGTAAAAGTTATCATAATTAAATTTATCTAATGTGCTTAGATATTTATATTTCGACATCAACAACGACTTCATAACATTTTTCATAAACTATCAGCCGGCACAGTAAAAATATTATACAAAAATTGCCTATCTACACCTTAGGGGTTTCGACACTTCTAAAATCACAGAAGTCTATCTAACGTACAACTTGTGTCACTTAAAAGAGTACCTTTAACTTTGGTCCCATTAAAGACCCTAAGATGACGGACATGGAGCGAGTTTTATCCCGTGTGTTTCCTGTCGTGTTGCTAGGTGGCCAGGGACATGAGTCGTCTTCGGCGGAGTTTCCGCCCGCAGCGCTTCCAGGCGGCGGTGAGGCAGTAGACGAGTGCGGCGACGGCGAGCAGGGTGAGCGCGCGGCCGGCGAGCCCCGGGCCGGCGGGCGCGGGCAGCGCGCCGCCGCGCGCCGCCGCGCCCGCGCCCGCGCCGCGCCACGCGCGCGCCGCCGGCTCCGTGCCCTCCGCCTCCGACCCGCCAACTGTCCGCACAAACCGGCGTATTACAAGGCTGGACGTCTCCGCTTCAATCTAGAGAGCTTATAACAACAAAGCCGCAAAGGTGACAGTGTGGTACAGCAGAGCCTGTTAGTTCTAGTACGCGCTGTACTATCGCCCAAAAGTTCACACTTTCTGTTCAAAATCGTCTGCACATGCATAGCGAACGCTCGAAAATGATCCTAGAGGTGTGAACCCGTACATACCCTTCGACGATAGTACGTGTCGCGCCTGCATTACACCGCTACAGCTGTAGACTTAGTGGAGTATATTCGTTGGAATATATTAGTGGCTCTGTGAGCTATAGGATCTAGGGAGACTGTCTTTATTTTATTCATTTTTTAATTTTGAAAAAGTAATATATCATTAACGAACCTGATCATAAAATTTCACGAGAATCGGTTGAGATATACGACCTGTAGAGAAGAACAGACGGACAGTGTAACATCGCGACGGCGTGACAGCTGGACATACAAATGACTTTCAGCCCAAGCTACATAGACCTTCGTTCGCTTTGCTCCCTCGTTCGATTGCATTCCGCTCACTGAGGGATTTCCATCGTGAACTTCAGCTCGTTTGCGGTGCGCGTGCCGCGGCCGCTGCAGGCGACCATCGCGTGTGCTGATTTCTGGCCGAAGGGTGTCGTGTTTCGGCGGTTCCGGGGCAACCTACCGAATCCTACACCAGAGTGTACGACGCAATTAAGGGCCTTAGCTGCCTGAAATAAATGGATTATTACTATTACAAGTTTGTGGCGCGCATACCAATAGTGCGGGGGTCTGTGGGCGGGTGCCTGGGCGCGAGCGTGCGCGCCGCCGGCGGCGCGTGCACGGCGCGGGCTGGCAGCAGCGCGCCGCGCGGGCACTCCGGCACCGGGCGCGGCCCGCTCTCGTCTGCCGCGAGCACGCGAGAGTACGCGTGCAGCCGCCCGCCGGGCGCGCGCTGCGGCAGGTCTGCAAGTACAAGAGACAAAATACATCACACATGCTTACATTTCTCTCTGGAAATTAAATCCTATCTGATGATGAGATCGCAATTCCTTTGTTCTGTCAACATGTTTAATCTTCTGCATGTTTTGGCGTGGATGCACATAGGTATAGTTTCAACGCAGCCCCGCGAAGTACAGTCAGCAGCAGAAGTAGCTAAGCGGGCCGGGTGTTCCAAATAACCTACATACGCCCTTAATTTCTTAAGAATAAAGTTGTGTACGTGCGCGACAACGAGTTTTGTGCAGATAATATTGTATTAACTCTTATGAAAAAACTCGCATGTAAATCGGCACGCACCGATTCGTGCGATACTCGCATGTATGTGAAAAAATGTCATACGAGAAAGAGTTTAGACGAGTCGAGAAATCGTAACCAAATATCTCCCTAGAATGCGGCTCCTCGTGTAAACTATTTCGCCTGGGGAGTATCGAATGATTTTTATTTCACGCATGAATGTAAACATTTTTGTACGATACTCGCCTGACGATTATTGCATACGATTTCTCGCCCCAAAACGTCCGAGAAAGTCGCACCATCTAAATGGGCCTTTAGACACGTTACTATACTGTCAGTGCCTGAATGGAAGCGGATGTTGTGCATGCCGCGGGCAGGTGAGCGGCGAGCGCGTACTGCAGTGCGGCCAGCAGCAGCCAGTGGCATAATACATCACAAAGCTGAGACACGTTACTATAGTAACTAACTAGAGGGGATGATGTGCACGTCGCGCTCGCGGCGCGGCGCGGCCGCGTCCCGCAGCGCCGCGGGCAGGTGCGCGGCCAGCGCGTACTGCAGTGCGGCCAGTAACAGCCAGTGGCAGGAGCGCGCTGCGCCGCCCTCCAGGCACGACGAGTCACCGTATACCACCAGCCGGCCCGCCTGGTGAACACGATACAAGTTACTATAGTACATTGTTGTAGAGGCTAGAAAGTAAGCAATAGATGGACGAGTTAGTTCGAGGGCCGACGCGTAGCGGAGGCCCTCGAAAGTACGAGTCCAGCTATTGCACTTTTGGCCGAGACTTAACATAGTGCTTTTCACGCCTACTGCAAGGAAATTGCAAATAATTATAATTTTAAATCAAAATTAAAGATTATACAGGCTCTAAATATATTAAACAGGCTCCCTTGCCTCGCGCCCGGCGGAGGGAGGAGCTGCACAGGCAGCGCACGCCGGCGCGAGCGCGCGGGGCCCTGTGATTGGTCGATCGCTCGAAGATTGGTCGATCGAAGTCATAGATGGCCTGTTCGTGCGACGTCCAATCAACCCCAGCTTTGACGCCTGAATTCTGACCATCTTTTGCCACATTTCCGAGCAGTGGCGTGAAAAATCTATAATCAATCATCATCATCGTATCAGCCGAAAGACGTTCACTTCTAGGCCTCCACCAAAGAGTGACACAATGACCGGTTCTGCGCCACCCGCATCCAGCGGACTCCCGCGGCCTTTGCCAGTCGGCCTAAGATGGTTGCCATTTTATCACTTATCGTTGAGGATAAGACATCCGTCGCTCTCGCACTCGCATACTTGTCAGAACGTGACGGAAGTCTTAAGGGCCATTTACATGGTGCAACAACTCGCATGCGAGTTTTATTACATTGCAGGGGTTGATTCTACTTAATCATTGTAAGGTTTAAATGTATTCGAAAAGATGGAACTAGCAATTACAAATACAAAGAAAAAAATAAGACCCACCCGTCTTCATAACTTATCTAGTCACCCAACCTTTGAGGCGGGATAAGGCAATAATGAATATTGTATCTTTCGGGATGAGCTAATACATAATATTGAAGATGAAACTTGTAGTCAAACACGTTCTATAATCAAAAGACATGTTAAAATTAAGTCATAAACAATAAAGGTATCCTACTTAAATAATATAGTTACCTACTTAATTAAGAACTAGTTATATTGCAAGCTCCATAACTCAAAAAATCTTCTATATTTAAGATTAGTAGTTAAGAATGTAGTAAACCATATTATTTTTTTCTATAAATTAACAATTCTAATTTTTTTTTTAATTCATCGTATTTTGCTAGTCCGCAGCCCCGCAATATAATGAAAATCGCATACGACTTGTTCCACCTTGTAAATGCCCCTTTCTAACAGCGATAAGTGATAAAATGGCACCTTTATTAGACCTACTGGTCATCAGTACACCTTGTGGGGGGTCTACCCACGCTTAGCCTTTCGGTATTGCTTGTATAATAAATGATTCAACTTAAAGGAACGCATTTATCAAGCCGGCAATGCACCGACAACCGAAGCAAGCACGCAACGATATCGACTTATAAGTTTCTGTCAATTGCCGACTATAATTTTCTGTATACCGTCATCAACTACTCATTGAGACGATTCTAACTAGCCCAAACTCGATGAGGTTGTGTGTGGTGAGGCTGTGTTGTGCACCTTCCAGCTCCATCATCAAATCAGCACCATGTCATCATAATATTGCATTGTCACGCGTTTTATACATGTATGCAAAATTTCAGCTCAATCGGTTACCGGGACAGGATCGGGACAGGTGAAACTAAATAAAAGCTTGTAATAACCGGCGTTGGCGCGGTGCGCGCTATTCCCATAAGCGATCGGCATATCTTCTCCGCAAGCGCGGTGTTAACCCGCGTTACCTTGGGCATATTGTCGACGGTATGGTTAGTGTAGTCCTTGGTCTCGCCGTCCGTCTGCAGCAGGCCCAATATGGGCACGTCTACCGTCCGCGCGGCCGCCGCACCACCCTCCCCCGGCTTCTCGCCCGACATTATCTGCAAACGATTTCAATACTTTAAGAGGGTACCCAGGACAATAACGCGTTCTTGAAACGCTAAAAAGTTCATTAAAAGTTTCGTCCTCGTTTTTCGCTTTTATAATATAGCCGACAGTGTGCGGGAAAGCTGAGGATGTGCGTCTCGCTCGCGTAGTACATGGGGTGCCCGCCCAGTTTGTACTGGCCTAATGTAGCCAATAGACGAAAGGTACCTGTTGGCCCTGGTCGGAGAGCGGCGCCGTGACGAGCACGCCGTGCGCGGGGAAGCCGTGGATGTGCGTGCCGCTCGCGTAGTACATGCGGTACCCGCCCAGTTTGTACTGGCCTAATGTAGCCAATAGACGAAAGGTACCTGTTGGCCCTGGTCGGAGAGCGGCGCCGTGACGAGCACGCCGTGCGCGGGGAAGCCGTGGATGTGCGTGCCGCTCGCGTAGTACATGCGGTACCCGCCCAGTTTGTACTGGCCTAATGTAGCCAATAGACGAAAGGTACCTGTTGGCCCTGGTCGGAGAGCGGCGCCGTGACGAGCACGCCGTGCGCGGGGAAGCCGTGGATGTGCGTGCCGCTCGCGTAGTACATGCGGTACCCGCCCAGTTTGTACTGGCCTAATGTAGCCAATAGACGAAAGGTACCTGTTGGCCCTGGTCGGAGAGCGGCGCCGTGACGAGCACGCCGTGCGCGGGGAAGCCGTGGATGTGCGTGCCGCTCGCGTAGTACATGCGGTACCCGCCCAGT
Organism: Epinotia nisella; assembly: GCA_932294315.1. Classification (NCBI taxonomy): domain Eukaryota; kingdom Metazoa; phylum Arthropoda; class Insecta; order Lepidoptera; family Tortricidae; genus Epinotia; species Epinotia nisella. The sequence goes on along the minus strand of OW028673.1, from coordinate 14,573,510 downwards.
TTGTACTGGCCTAATGTAGCCAATAGACGAAAGGTACCTGTTGGCCCTGGTCGGAGAGCGGCGCCGTGACGAGCACGCCGTGCGCGGGGAAGCCGTGGATGTGCGTGCCGCTCGCGTAGTACATGCGGTACCCGCCCAGTTTGTACTGGCCTAATGTAGCCAATAGACGAAAGGTACCTGTTGGCCCTGGTCGGAGAGCGGCGCCGTGACGAGCACGCCGTGCGCGGGGAAGCTGTGGATGTGCGTCCCGCTCGCGTAGTACATGGGGTGCCCGCCCAGTTTGAACGAGCCCTCGAACACCCGGTCTCCTAACGCCACCTGTCAACCACAAACAAATAGAATCTAAAGAAAAGAGCTTGTTCTTCGCACGTTGAATTTCGAAACTAGGAACAACGGTTTTCATATTATGAGATAAAGGTTCGCTCGCAAACCTGATACATGCTGAGTAAGTCGTTCAAAGCTGGAACATTAGCGCCCCCTGTCTCTGGTATCCACCTGCGGACAAACGTTTTGTTTTAGTACCGGGCACACCCAATATAGGTAAGCATAAATACTAACAACATTAGTCGCAGTAATTCACTACTTACGCTGGTTACAGTGAGATTGGTAGCCGTTACTTGTGTACCTGAATTAAGAAGAAGATTAGATAATTCCTGAATGAATACGTAATCTTGGCTAAGCTAAGAGTAGGTATTCTTTCAGGTTCAGTTAGACAAGACCCCTAAAAACTAGAGCAAGAATCTTATCAGCGTTCAAAACTTCATCCTACTTGTAATGTGTGCGTTATTGAGACAACCGATTAGTATGGGATTAGGATATATTCTCTCTAAATATAGTTACACAATGTGTTATATACTAATGCTATAGGTTTAATTGACATCGAAAATCTCTATACAGACAATGGGATAACAATGGTCGGGGGACTCGGGGGCGTAACAGCGTGTAGAAATGCCATGCTCCAATCGGAGATTCATCGTAAACAAGGGTCTATTTCCAACGCCACGTCGTCTTACCTGGTCTGTCCATTAAACGGTCACTCTCCAGATTTGTGACTGCGTCTAATTGACGCGACTCCATATAAAATGTTCGTAAAGCGTCACATTAACTAGACCCAACTGCAGTTCACTCGCCATCGTAAAATGACGTGCCGCAGCAAGGAAGCATTTTATTTTATCAGTCGTCGAACAAGACTACCGACAGCCCTGTTTCTGCCAACTTTTCAAGCGCAGCCATCTGCTCCGGGAAGAGCTTGTCCACGGGGTCTACCAGCAGCAGAGCGCCATAAAGCGACATGTCCACACATAGGGTAATACAAAACACTTACCATTGTCACGTGTTCTTGTAATGACCTTTTCATTTTGCAAAAGAAATGCCTCCGAATTATCCAAAACATACGACAAACTGAAAGTTGCCGTCCACATTTCACGAACTTAAAACTACTTACCCTCCCATCAATGTATATCTTAGAGGCAGCGTTATTCGTTAAAAAAAACCCGGCACTGTTCGATTTTGTTAAAAGCTCACGGCGAAAAAACCAACTGACCCTTCCGGCACCTAAAATGGATTTATACAAGAAAAGCCCGTATTATAGATGTATCAAAATCTATAACAAAATACCGGAGATAATAAAAAGCGAAAATAGAATAAATGTTTTCTACAATAATTTTAAAATATGCTTATAAATAAATGCTATTACCATTTGAATGAATTCATGATCGATCAGACCCTTAATTTAGCTTGCTGACATCTTAGAATTGTGTAATTTTGTAGTAGTATTTTCTAGTTTTTAGCTTTAGTACTTAAATAAATAATCTGTTTTTATAACAATCAATTAGGTCAATTTTAATAATTATAGCAACTATGGCTTTCTTTATATAAAACTAACTTATGTTGTTAGCATGTTAGTATATAAGACCATTGCAATGCCCTAGCAGGGTATCATGTACAGTAAGGGAAATGTATTCACGTACCTTTTTCGCTCTTCTTACTATGACAATAAGGCATAAAAAGGTACGTGAATACATTTCCCTTACTGTACCTACTGTATAACCTATCTTAAGACCTACTGTATGGACAATGAACATGATCGCAATAAATAAATAAATAAATAAATCTTGACGTGTCGCAGCAAGGCGTCGTATTAGTCGGAGAACGACTACAGACTTCTTGAGCGCGGCCATTTTTTCCGGGAAATACTCGTCCTCAGGGCCCACCAGCAGCAGAGCGCCGTATAACGACGTGTCCATACAAGGTAACGGGGCTCTTACACAACACTCACCACTGCCTCGTGTTCTCGTCGTAAAACTTGACGTGTCGCAGCAAGGAGGCGTTGTACCAGTCCGCGAACACGACTAGCGACAGCCCCGCGTCTACCGACTTCTTTAGCGCGGCCATTTCTTCCGGGAAATACTCGTCCTCGGGGTCCACCAGCAGCAGAGCGCCGTACAACGACGTGTCCATACAAGGTAACGGGGCTCTTACACAACACTCACCACTGCCTCGTGTTCTCGTCGTAAAACTTGACGTGTCGCAGCAAGGAGGCGTTGTACCAGTCCGCGAACACGACTAGCGACAGCCCCGCGTCTACCGACTTCTTTAGCGCGGCCATTTCTTCCGGGAAATACTCGTCCTCAGGGCCCACCAGCAGCAGAGCGCCGTATAACGACGTGTCCATACAAGGTAACGGGGCTCTTACACAACACTCACCACTGCCTCGTGTTCTCGTCGTAAAACTTGACGTGTCGCAGCAAGGAGGCGTTGTACCAGTCCGCGAACACGACTAGCGACAGCCCCGCGTCTACCGACTTCTTTAGCGCGGCCATTTCTTCCGGGAAATACTCGTCCTCGGGGTCCACCAGCAGCAGGGCGCCGTATAACGACGTGTCCACACAGGTTAATGGGGTTCCTACATAACATTAGGTTAAAGTGAAAACAGTTTAATTACGACACTCAATATTGCCATGAGAGTTAATGTGATAACTGATAAACACGTCAAGTTTATCACGTTAAGTCAAGGGAGTGAGACATGACGATATCAGTTACGTATTGGTTGCTGTACGAGTGCTAAATGAGCGATTCACTCACGGCGTCAGGCAATTTCAACGGTTTGAAGTGAAAAAGTCAACATGGCGGCGGGCGCGCGGGCGCTGGCTCTGGTTTTGATAGTAGCGGAGGCAGATGTCACGTCACAGCGACGGCGTGGAGCGACTTGTTTGACGCAAACGGCTACTTTCGATCGCGCGCAGATGCGAATGAAATGACGGATATGGGGCGTCGAACGGCACACATAATACGTTTTTGTATAGATGTTGCTATTGAAATGATTAAGGACGACAACACAGCAGCTTAACGCCGCTTATACTCTCTGACAAGACTCGCGCGTCACTATTTCTCTTTACATTTTGATGCGTAACGCTGCGTCAGCGTATGTTATTATTTTTGGTGCAGGTGATCCTCAAGTTGGACATATAGCTCACCCATAACCTCGAGGTAGAAGCCGTGGTCGCGCAGCCGGCGGTACATGTCTCTGAAGTTGGTGTGCAGATGGTCGGCGTGCCAGTCTAGCGGGTCGTGCTTGGCTCGCAGGTCGTCGCGGGGGAAGTAGCCGCCCGGGTAACGCAGGCTGTGAAATTGGTCCCAGAGAAGGCGGCGCGAACGCACCGGCACTGGGATCACGCGCGCTCTGCAATCGGGACGGTTATAATTCGTGTCATAGTCCAATCCTACTAATCCTATCCTACTAATATTATAAATGCGAAAGTTTGGATATTTGGATGTTTAGATGTTCGTTACTTACTCAATCACGCTTAAACGGCTGAACCGATTTGGATGAAATTTTGCACGAAGATAGTTTATAGCCTGGATTAAAATACAGGATAGTTTTTATCCCGGGTCTAAGCGGACGAAGTCGCGGGCAACAGCTAATATTAATCTATAGCATACGCGTCAATCAACTTTTTCTTATTGTTCTTTTGCCAGGCAAGAGACAATAATAACATAGTTCCTTAAAAAAAAAATGGGTACTGGTCCTGGGTAAAAAAAATAGTATATTTAGCCAATTAGATTACCTATCAAAAAATATTGTACAACATAATAAAAAATACGTGTCCAATATTTAATGATAATCTAACAGACGGACTAAATATATATTTTTAGGAAAGTAGCCAATTGGACAGCATGCATAGGAGATGCCCACCATAGAATGTGTGTACCAATATAACACAAATACCTGCATGTTCATAATTTAGATTTTTTAACAGCCAATATTTGACAACCGTCATCCGGGTACAATAAACTTCAATGATGATATAAATTGTACTAGGATGACAGCTGTCAAATACTACATGTAAGGGCATTTTCACTATAGTGGGTTTTAACTCTATAAAATCAGTTTTAACGTAACCATGGCAACGAGCAGCACACATAGTTAATTGATACTACGAATACAGTTCAAAAATTGTGGGTTACCTTATCGGCAGCATCAGTGTAGCGTTCCTCATGGCGCTGTCGCCGGTCTCGTCGTGGCTCTCGATGGTAACGTTCACGTGCCCCTGTGCACGTCACACTGAATCACAAATAGATCAAATACGACAAAAAAAGTAAATAAAAACAATCATTCGTGATCCATACTAATATCATAATTGCGTATATAACTCTGTCTCCTTTTCATGCTTAAACCAGTGAACCGATTAATATGTAATTTGGTCTGGAGGTAGGTATTCCGGGGAAGGACATAGGATAGTTTTTACTAACTCAAAAATCATCCCCTAAGGATTACTACGCGGTGTCGCGGGCAGGAGCTATAGTACATTGTTTAACGAGGGGCGTAAGTGGAATATTGCTAACGAGAGTCTATCAGAAGCCCGACGCCGAAGGCGGAGGGCTTTTGATGACTCGAGTTTGCAATATTCTTACGCCGGTGTTATACACAATGTTTTTCATCACATTTGCGAGGAAAGAAATAACTACAAAAGACAGAAAAATCTAAGTTTCATACAGCCACACCAATCAAAAATTGACAACTTCACTTCCAGATCAGTGCTAGTGGAGCGCGCAGCTAAATATTTCAACCAATCACAGAGCAGTATTCTTGCGGGGCGGGGCGACTTGACCAACTAGATTTTTTTATTCAACCAATCACACAGCAACCAGATTTGCTTAAGCCAATCAGAGGGTTCTATATTTTAAAACTAAACTTAACAGCCCGTGGGAGGTAAAACGGCTGTAACTGCTCTATATGCTCGCAAGTAATAGCGCCATTGACGAGCAAGTGTGATGAAAAATAAATAAATGATTTGAAAACGTATCGTAAAGAGAAATACAACATTCCTATAACTTTGAGTGACAAGAACCCGCTAGATGGTCGTTCTGCTCTTTCCTCTAGATACCCGTTGTTTTCACTTATCGCCTACGAGCGTAGCGCCATCAAATTGTTGGCAGTGGATGCGTTAAATGAGGCAGTAAGCGGCAATAGGCTTGTCACCTAAGATTTTTTTTTACGATGCCATTCGAACCAGTTTTTGGAGACGAACAAATGTTTGCATGAGAGCAACTACAATTAAAAAACATAAATACCCAACAATTTCAGTCAAAACGGACCTCGCTGGCGGCAGCCGAAACGCTTGTTTGCTAAATTGCTGTTTGTAAATTGCTATTTTTGGCGCGAAATACTGCGTTTAGGTCCATAGTTTTGTACAATTTTGTTTCTATAAAATCGTAAGGATTCTATTGGTAGCTTTAAATTTACTCTTGGACTATAATATAATAAGTTTCTGTCAAAAATTTTATTTGTGGTACAAGCTTTTATACCATCATATATCTCATTGAGACGAATCTAATGAGCCCAAACTCAACGGAGTTACGTCGGTTAAATACTGAATTCCTATGGCCATCTTCTGTCTCCATCATCAGATCTGCTTGATGGTACCATAATATTGAATTGAGTAGTTTCCCCATGTTAAAATTGATAACGCAGTGTTGCTAAATAGATAGTAAACCATGAAACAAATGTAATTAAGTATAAATTAAGAAATATAATTAAAATCATAAAAAGATATGGACCTTGAAAGTTTAGAAAAAATATGCATTTTTTTGTCCAAAGGTAAATTTAAAGCTACCAATACAATTCTTACTCTTTTATAGAAACAAAATTGTATGACAACTATGGTCCTAAACGCAGTATTTCGCTACCGAAACAGCAATTTACTTGATTTTCCATACAACGATTAGTACAAATATCACACTGTGACGTCATGTTTCAATGTTAATCAGTATGAAAAATTTTCGGCTGCCGCCAGCGAGGTTCGTCGTTAACTCAATTTTTAGGGCATTTATGTTCTTTAATTGTTGCTCCCATACAAACATTTATTCCTCTCCAAAAACTGGTTCGAATGGCATTGTAAAAAAATTTAGAACTCAAGCCTATTGTCATCCAAAGTATACTTAAACCCAAAATTTCAGCTCAATCGCAGAACGGCAAGTGACTGAAAAATGGATTGCGAATTTTGACGGACAACTTACTTCTTACTTACATATTTACATACGAACAGAGGGGTAATCACGTAACGTTTTGAACGCTCGTTAGGACAATTCAACTGTCATTTTTCCATATAAAAAGTAACGTTTAGATTTACCTGACGCGCGTACAATGCGTTACGTGATCGACCCGCTAGTCAAGTTAATATGAAGCTTGTAAAAAGAATTGCATATTTTTTCAAAATTTTCATAGGACATATATTTTTATGATTTTAATTATATTTTGTAATTTATACTTTATTTATTACAATAAATTTGATGGTTTACTATCCATGTAGTAACACTACGTTATCAATTTTAATATGAGGTCACAAGCCTCTTACATTAAGTGCAGTGTAAAGACGCCGCCGGTAGTCAGCCGCATTAAATGACCGACGGCTACTGTCGCCTTTGTATGTGAATGCAGTAGGCGGACATACTAATGTGAAAGACAGTCGTTGGCGAGTGGGTTGAAACAATTGACCACATTTCAAAATGTGTAATGATGCCTAAATCTAAAACCATTTTGGTGATTAAGTTACCTGGACGTAATAAAGTAGTTTTTAGTTTTTTTTTGCACTCGTTTTTAAAAAAAAATGCGAAATTGTATAAACGTATTTTAAACCGTGTGTGACGTCAATACTACGTCTGCCATATGAAAGGTGTGCAAGCTGCCATACAGAGCCGTAGTATTGACGTCACAATTTACTTACGACCTTCCGGAATTCGCCACTTTTCAATTTGATATTTCTGAATGAAAATTACAAAGTCAAAGTCAAAGTGATTTATTCTTCAATTTAGGCATATTACATGCACCTATGAATGTCGATAAAGTACCACCGGTTCGGAAAGTAAACCTCTGCCTCGAGAAGAACCGGCGTAAAAAACTCGGAGATAAAATTTAGGAAGAAATAAAAAAAACACGAGTCCCTTAAAAAAACATTTTCTAGTGAACTAAATCATAACGTGGCCCACTTGAAATAATGATATGTTGTCAATGTCGGCGACCGAAGCAGTGTAATCGTCGCATTAGTCACACACCTCAACGACCCCGTCGAAGTCGGAGCCGCCCTCGAGCACGGAGAAGCTGAGCGCGAGCCAGCCCGACCAGGGCCACAGGACGGGGCTGTGGTCGGCCGCCACGGACAGCAGCGGCCCGTGCGGCAGGTGCGGGTGCCAGGTCACTTCTTTCTGTAACATTGCAAAAAGTGCACAACACCTTGTTATCAAATGGGAATGGGAACGGAGATGACCGTTCTGCCATATAAATACGTCAAAGTTTATATTCCTTTCACTTTTGTACCTTTCATAGCTAACTGAATACAAGAAATGATGAAACTCGCTCGGATGGATAAACGTCTCGCGTAAAATGGTGCGTTTTATGCAATTGTTGTACAATCTACTATTCTTGAAAAAATATACCTTACATTTTTTCAAGCTTTTATTTTACTTGCACTGTTAGTGTTACGTACTTTTATACTTACTTTATAAGTAACAACGCAATTATTATTCCACCACCGAACTTATTTGACATGAGACACAAGGCGGCCATAGTAACTCCTAAACTACACACGATAAACCTCTTAAAGAGTAGTTACGTTAGTAGATGACGGTGCAGAAAAAAGTACAGTCGACAGTAAAAGCTCGTACCAAAAACATTTTTTTTGATGGAAACTTATTACTTGAATGAATTGCTTAAAAAAAATCACTAATTGCACTTTCAGAACAATGTCGGCATGATTTTGTGCAGTTGTAAACATACCACGTGCCCCGAGACGCCCAGCCCGTTGATCACGGTCACGTTGGCTATGGTCGGCTGCGCGCTGTAGTACAGCGGCTGCGTGCAGTACGGCCACATGTACTGGCACTCCGTCAGGTCGATGTAAGGCGGGCTGAGGCTCGCCTGCGGCTCGTACTCTCGCAGGAACTAAGCAGACAAACGTTCAAGTTATTATGGGATTCCACCCAGATTTAAAAAAAAACGGAATTTTCCAAAATTTTACCATTTTACTTACCTAACTTTTTTTTTACTAGCATTGTGTTAGAGTTTGTATTTCTATCTTAAAGACATTTGTAATCTTTCGAGATCTTATTTCAGTTCACAGAGATAGAAAAAAAAAGCTACGTGTCGACAAAGTGTGAATTACAGTGAAAAATAATCTACAACCTCAACTTTATGGCACATTAAAAAAAACAAAATGTCACAGATTTTCAAATATCACAAAAAGCTCCCCATTAGGAAATGGTAACGGTCATGTTAGACGGCTCGTGCATACTTGGTAAGCGCTGATAAGGTCAAGTTTCCCGTGGCCCTGCTCGAACATGTTGGCGCCGGGCAGGCGGCGCGCCGTGATGCACAGTGCCTGCTTCACCGCCGCCGGCGTGAGGCTCTGGCGCGGCACGCCGCTCGCCAGCAGCGCTATAGCCCCGGCCACCACGGGCGACGCCACCGACGTACCTGGACAACCAGTCACAAATACAATGTGAGCCTCCATAAAGTGCTCATATCAAATAGGATGAATTTAGACCCAATTCCATCGACAAGAAAAATATTTTAAAATAAAATTGTGGCACCATTGGTGGAGTGGGTTACGGCCAGACAACAAAAAAAAAGTCAGTCAAAAAGTAAAGTCAGTCACTCCGAATTTGGCTATAAATCCAAAAAAACAAGTTATTCCATCACCAAAAAAATAATCAGGCACTTCTGATATTTTCATCCATTCCCCATTCTTGGGGAGCACGATATGGTTGCTGGCATATATGTATATACATATAAATTGTAGAAGGTATACTCACCGCTAAGCGACCGGCACCCGCCACTAACGCTCGACCCTCGCACTCCACTGCCGTACGTTACGATGTCTGGTTTCATGCGGCCGTAGCCCTGGCATTCAAATAAACACATGTAGTCAAATAACGCAGCCCCTTACATCCCGCGCCTCGGCAATAATACTTAATATTATAAATGCGAAAGTCTGCCCGTCTGTCTGTTACCTCTTCACGCTTAAACCGCAGAACCGATAGAGAGAGTTTGCATCCCGGGGAAGGACATAGGATAGTTTATTATCCCGAAGCTAGTTAACAATAAAATGACGGTAGAGTACCTTTAGGTGTTATTCTCAATAGGGTCTCAAAGCCAGTCTTGGAAAACGTTGACGCAGACTTGTTAAAGTACTCATATCAGGCCAGTCATATTTGACCAGTAAAATCGCTAAAATCGCAAACTAACGGCTAGTTCTGCTTTTTTATATGTTGTTAGGACCACTACCAGCTACCATAGCACCGTATATCCAAGTTTGTAGCTTCGAAAGACCGAGAAGAGCTAACTTTGCAGCACTCAAAAAAACCACGAAAGGCCGTAGCAGGATAAGGGAAGAAATAATGCACTTCATAGTTACACCCAAAATAGTAGTACAACTGTGCCAAGTTTTGTTGAAACATTCCCAGTTGTTCAGCCGGCAAAAAATAAAATCCGAAATTCATGAAATATGAATTTTCTCTAAAACTATCAAACTTTATCACTCATTCGCAAATAAAAAAACTTTTTTGTTTGAAATTTAGACTTCCGTATTTTTTACGGAAAATGTTAAAGATGAAGACTATATTTTGATTCAGGAAAAAGTCAAACTCAAAGTGTCTTAAATATTTATTCTTCAATTTAGGCATATTAGGTGTCATTTTTTCAAATAGTATACAATTTCAACACATACTAATGTAACTAATCAAAATAAAATAAAGATTGTTTGATAAAGTTTAGCCTATGTCACTCCCACGATTGAGAGGAATACATTGTACATGTTGGTACTCTATGTGTACCCTATATATATTTGTTTATGCGACTGTTAGTATCAAAAAACTAAAAAAACCGGCCAAGTGCGAGTCGGACTCGCGCACGAAGGTTTCCGTACCGTTATCTATAAAAACGAGCAAAAAAATCATGTTTGTTGTATGGTAGCCCCCTTAAATATTTATTTTATTCTGTTTTTTAGTATTTGTTGTTATAGCGGCAACCGAAATACATCATCTGTGAGAATTTCAACTGTCTAACTATCACGGTTCATGAGATACAGGTGACAGACGGACGGACGGCGAAGTCTAAAAAAAAATTAACCCTAAAAAAAAAGTTAGTTCGTAGTTACGTGAGGCAGCTCCCAGGTGGTCATCCCGCGCGACGAGAACTTGGCGATGCGGTCGTCGAACCCGATCCCGCCGACGCCGATCACGTCCATCTGGTCGGCGGGGTTGTTCAGCGTGCCGTACAGCGGCCCGTCGTTGCCGATCGCCGACACCATTATAACCTGCCGACCACAGCGTCATCACCTGCCCCTCTATTCTGTCACTTCCTCTAAGCTCACCTCAACGCTCACCCACAAATATAACTTGACACTGCGGTGCGTAGTAACTGAGCGTAAGTAGAGGTCTAGTTTCGTTAGGCGTGACGCGTGGCGTGAGGCGCATGAGCGCGTAGCGAATAACAGCCCTGATGTAGAGATAGGCTTGGGTCCTAATCTACACTTTAAGTAATTTTTTTCCATTGTGTAACAGCAATTACCCCTACATTTTATATGGGTAACTTTCGTTACACTATGAATAAAGTTAAAACATAGATTAGATTGAGGCTCTTAACTATGTACATTTTTTTTTGCTATCCACCCTCTTGTTATTCAAGCAAGTAGTTTTTAAATGTCTAACGTCTTCGTTATGCTACCTCCGAGCCACCCGCCGTCTTCAGAGTACTCTGAAATTACATTTTTAGCGTCTTTTGAGAGCACATTAACATTGAAAAGCCAAACCCACAACCCACCATGATTTCACTCGCAGCATTATTGCGGCTTTGCGGCTCTTGGGCAGGCCTGTTCCACTCGCCGCTTTGGCTAAACTCGGCTCTCGCACACCTCTCAGGTACAATTCACCCGAACTCGGTTTACAGTGACACGATAAGATATCGCGGCTGGGGTTGTACAGTCAGCATCAAAAGTAACTACACAATCGAAGATTTCAAAAGCTCTTATTCCCTTTTAATAAAGACTTTTGACGTCTTCGTTTGCGCAACTACTTTTGATGCTGACTGTACCACGATGATAACACGCAAACGTGACGGCCCTTACTACACGAAAGAGCACGTGCTATACAGTAGAAAGGGATATCATATGTATTGACGCTGACATGCAGAATAGGCATGATGACTAAAATTTTTTCACGATGCCATTGTTCGAACCAGTTTTTGGAGAGACAATTAAAGAACATAAATTAAAAAAAAAAATTGTGACAAAGATCCCTCGGCATCCCTAACGCTTCATACTGATTGACTTAAAAGTATGACATCACACTTAGCTATTTGAACTAACCGTTGTACGGAAAATCAAGTAAAATAGCTGTTTCGGTCGCGAAATACTGCGTTTAGGTCCATAGTTCTCGTACAATTTTGTTTATATAAAAGCGTAAGGATTCTATTGGTAGTTTTAAAGTTACACTTGGACAATTAAAATAAAATTAAAGTTTTTTCTAAACTTTCAAGGTTCATATCTTTTTATGATATTAATTATATTTTTTAATGTATACTTTATTACAATAATTTGATGGTTTACTATCCATTTAGCAACACTATGTTATCAATTTTAACATGAGTCATCATGCCTATAGTTGTAAATAAGTACTGACCTTGTTGGCGCTGAGCTCCCACACCTTGTCCACGAACGGGTGGTCCATGAAGTCGGGCCCGCCGATGCTGAGGTTCAGCACATCGATCTTGCGCATGATCGCGTAGTTGAACGCGTCCAGGAACCACGAAGTGTATGACACCTACAACACATATTATCAAACCGCAATAAGGTATTTTCATTTATCAAAATTAAATTTATAATAGTATATTTTTATATAGTTTTTCCAATAAGGAATACGAATATAATAATAGCAAATGCAAAAAGAAGTTTTCGTTGTAAAACAACATTTGACCTTTCTATGTTTCTATGGTTTGGTGTTGCAGGTATGACGTCACGATAATGGCGGCGCGAATATATAACGTTCAGATTTCAACCATTATTTATTTGCATAAAGCGATATTATTTTCAGAAAATAAAAATACCAGTTGACTATCGAATCTATACGAACATTTTAAAATATATTAAATAGAAAGTGTAGAATAGCCTATTAGAATGTGATTTGTGTTGACAGTTTTGCCATATAAATAAGTCAGTGTATATGAACTGACAATTAGTCCAATCCCAAACTCATCACGGTCGAGTAAGCAGACAACATTAGCTAATAGGTGTGTAGACTCCAAATAAAATAACCAATAATGATGAAATTCCTCGAAAAAGGATAAACATAGTGTCAAATGGAGAAAAAAGTACAGAAGGGGATTAAATAATCACAAAGTTCAGTCCGTGCGCTATACACTGCTTCCAGGTGTAGTGTAATCAGTTTACTATGTACAAGTATAACATGCCTGGTTGTCGGTGAAGACCCTGAATATGTGCAGGTCGGCGTCGGGCGCGAAGCCGAGACAGTCGGCGCGCGAGGCGATGACCCCGGCCACGAAGGTGCCGTGGCCGAGCGCGTCGTCGAGCGAGTTCTCGCCCGTCCAGTCCGTGCGCTATACACTGCTTCCAGGTGTAGTGTAATCAGTTTACTATGTACAAGTATAACATGCCTGATTGTCGGTGAAGACCCTGAATATGTGCAGGTCGGCGTCGGGCGCGAAGCCGAGACAGTCGGCGCGCGAGGCGATGACCCCGGCCACGAAGGTGCCGTGGCCGAGCGCGTCGTCGAGCGAGTTCTCGCCCGTCCAGTCCGTGCGCTATACACTGCTTCCAGGTGTAGTGTAATCAGTTTACTATGTACAAGTATAACATGCCTGATTGTCGGTGAAGACCCTGAATATGTGCAGGTCGGCGTCGGGCGCGAAGCCGAGACAGTCGGCGCGCGAGGCGATGACCCCGGCCACGAAGGTGCCGTGGCCGAGCGCGTCGTCGAGCGAGTTCTCGCCCGTCCAGTCCGTGCGCTATACACTGCTTCCAGGTGTAGTGTAATCAGTTTACTATGTACAAGTATAACATGCCTGATTGTCGGTGAAGACCCTGAATATGTGCAGGTCGGCGTCGGGCGCGAAGCCGAGACAGTCGGCGCGCGAGGCGATGACCCCGGCCACGAAGGTGCCGTGGCCGAGCGCGTCGTCGAGCGAGTTCTCGCCCGTCCAGTCCGTGCGCTCGCGCACGCGCCCGAAGTGCGGGTGGTGCCGCGCTAGCCCCGTGTCGAACACTGCCACCTTTATGCCTTCGCCTGAACGGATAACATAAGCACTTGTTACTCTAACACTTGTTCTCGACTCGACACTCAATCTAAGTCAATGAGACAGGTGCTGTTTTTATTGTGAATACATCGTCAGCATGACAAAACTAAATATGTAAATTACTATTATTTGCAATCTTTTGTAGCTTTACGAGTCTTTTAGGGGGTCAAGGTGTCTCGTGGGATTAAGAGTCCCCAGACTGGTTTACATCTTTAGAATGGACTTTCTGGATGGACACAGGGTATATTTTATCCCAAAGGTTTCCCTGCGTTCTTTGTAATACGCGGATGAAGCCGCGCGGGCAGTTATTATATCATAATATTTACTACACTTTAAGTAATTTTTAGCATTCTATGCAAAATGCGCCTTTTGGTATTTCTGGCTAAGAGTACTTACCAGTAACGCCAAGCGACCAAAGCAAATCAGCTTTCAACACGGACGTTATCTGCCGTGGCACCGTTCGCAGGAGTTTCCTGGAGGTGTAGCCATTCTGAAAATAAAAACAAATTACACACAGGATGATTAAAGTCTTTTATTATCTTTTGTCATAACTTAGCCGTGACAGTGACTAAGTCGCGGACCAATTTACAGTCATTTTAGTGTAAGAAACGTGCAATTATCACACGAAATGTACTTGTATTATATAAGGAAATTCCCTGCCGAAAACAGCAAGGTGGCGGAATGAAATATGTTTGAAAGTGACGTGCCTCTCGTGGCTGCCGGAGTGAGCGGAGCGCGCGCGCACGGTGGCTGCGCCAGCCCGCGTACAGACAGCCGGCGGGGCCACACTCCTGCAACAATACTACATTTGATCAGAGTTGTAAATGCTACTTGTTATTCACTAATATACCAGTCGTTAGCAAAGAAAATCTGTCAGTATCAAGATTATGCACGCGGCAATCGCACGCCTTAATACCGTGTGCAGCCTCCTTGTTGCCCTTCACATAACCGTCGAAGTGGCTCATAGCACTACTAGTGCTGAATTCTGGTGGTCCCAAAAAAATGTAATGGATGTTTCAAATGTTGTCCTTACCCCATGTTAACCGTGATGTTCAGTAGCCAACAGAGTTTAAACTTACAAAATCTGAATCTATCCTCGAAACCTTTTTTGTTTTTTAACCGACTTCAACAAAGGAGGTTCTCTATTCATCAGTATCTTAAATTTTTATGTATTGTTCCTAATTACTTGAAGACGCCTGATCCGATTTGGAAAAATCTTTTAGTTGTTTGAAAGGAAATCCCTTCCAGGTTGTCCCATAGTCATCAGGCCAGGAGCTGATGATGGGATCCTGGAGAAATTGAGGGTACTCTTCAAATAAGGCGAAGTACTGAATTGAACTTCGTTAAAACTCTGTTTTGAAAGTAAAGGGGGTGATCCATTTGCGAGCCAGCGAGCTAACGGTATAAACCGTTGAACCATTGGCTCGTCGACTCGCGTTGGTGATCCATTAGAGTACTAAACAGTCTACTCTCATCGTTGGCGCAGTCATGTCGTGTTCCCAGACGGAGTTACTTTGTTATATCGGTCTACTGTAACATGAGGAGGATGAACATAAAATTAAGAAAAAAAGACGCCATAAAGTTTGGGTGAAAAAATGGCTGCAAGAAAGACAACGCTTGTCCCATTTAAACTTGCTGGCAGAGCTGATTGGTGAACCAAACGACTACCGAGTCCCTGCTAGTGAACTTCCATAGGCAATCGTGTCCCTTTAAACATTGTATGAATTCTAATATAAAGTCGTGACGAAACGAGCGTATATCCATTTTGCCTAGTACCTAAATGTTGCGAATTTCGCAGCGCGTACGTCCGTTCGCCACCAAGATAGCAAAAAGACTGTCGGCTCGCCGGGTCGCGTGATCCACTGGCGGTTTTTCGTACCGCGGACTTAGAATTTCAAGCATGCACAACGAGCCGGCGAGTAAAACCGTCGGTGTTTAAGACCGCAGACTTTTGAGTGCTCCATTGGCGGTTTATACCTTTGGCTCGCGAGTTCGTTAACGTACCGGCGGTCTTACTCGCCAATGGATCACCGCCTTAAATTGTTACCTAAATTCAAATCTGTCGTAAAACGGACACTTATTTCAAAAGCATATTATAAGATAAACGACTACATCATGGATAGGGATATTTGACAGCGATAAAATCCTGCACTAGAAATCTATCGTAAAATAAATAGGCTTACTACTGTAGCAATGTAATTTTATAATACTCTGATACTGAAATGATATATTGTATACTGTTTTGAAAAAATTACACCTCGTCGAGTTTTTTACACCGGTTCTTCTCGAGGCAGAGGTTTTCATTCCGAACCGGTGGTAGTTTATCGACATTCGTAGGTGCATGTAATATGCCTAAATTGAAGAATAAATCACTTTGACTTTGAGCTACATATAATTTTTAGTAATTTTAATTAATAATTACAATAACAGAATGTCGAGAACTGCGTCTTAGCGTTTAAAAATCTGGTCAAATTTGCTACATGCACCTACATGAAGAATTGTGCTGTAGTTCATGTAGCTGGAATATTGCTTTGCATATGCAAGTTAGGTGCGGTTCTACGAAGATAAAAATATTTATGTGAATATAAAAATCTAGTTCAGAGCTTAGTAAAGTATAAAGTTAGAAGTAGATGACACAGTGTTAAGTATTCATAGCTACGAGTATTTACCACTAGACCTCCGAGGGGTGAGGCCGCGCGGAAGACGCAGCTGCATCAAAATCTGCATGTCACTCTTCGCCGTTCGCTGTTGACGCACGCACATATACTTACGCCCTTTTAGTCAACGAGTGGACTAGATATACATAATAGACTACTTGTTATTATACAACACCCGATCATCAAGCATAAAAAATCCAAATAATTTGACGCCAAAGTCTACACACAGAATACCACATAAAGTGGGAGGCTTCAGTAGATTCCTCCCACCTATAGATCAATAGGCAGGCAGGTTGATGTCATTAACACTGAACCAAAATTGCATACTTAAACTACACATGGGAATGGATGAAAGTACCAGAAGTGCCTGAATAGGAATAACCTTCCTTAGAACCAGAAAAAAGTTTCAGATTTTTCAGCTGCGTCAATTATTTTTTAATAATATATACAGTTTCCTCACTTACGTTTTGGGTCAAGGACATTGTCGTTGTTAGGTGACAATTGTCAAGTTAGTGAAATAGGTTTTTACCTCTTGCACATATTTGATGGTCCTCTGCACTTGTCTCTGGGCAGTGACGCGCCGCACAGCAGGATGGTCGCGTAGCGCGTCCAGTGCCCGCCTATCGCCTTCCTCCAGCAATATCACATCAAAGTCACTTGGGTACTCCTTAGCCGGATTGTTTCTCCGAGTAATAGTCCAGTTGAACACCTGAGCAACAAGATAAACCAGAATTCTATAGATCATTTAATCCATGAAGAGAGGCACTCAACTCCTACCACTGATATGGACAAATCACAAACTACTGCACAATGACAAGGAGTGGGGTGCTTTCTCATCTATACTAATATTATAAAGACGAAAAGCCTGTTGGATTGTAGCTTTGTAAGTTAGTATGTTTTGGGTAATATCTGGAACTGCTTATCCAATTTCTAAATTCTTTACCTTGGTTATAGGCTATATTTTATGCCACAAGTTTGCCTGCAGTCTATTCTATATGCAGGTGAAGCCGCACGCAACTAGTCCTTGTGGATTAATAAACTGGTTGATAAATATTATTTCATGCCTGTGTGCTGTATAATTCATATGAAGCATGTAGTAGGTCACTAGTATGAACCAATACATCCTACTGTTTCGTTAAACAAGCAATACCTAATTCTATATTTATGTTTGTAAATTGGTTCTCAACAATGGCTTTAACAATTTCAATGAGATTTACAATCTAGTGAGGTTTATAACGGGGGGAATCATTAAGCTAGAGCATTAGAGCTAGCTCCCACTCCTGGTATAATCTGTCTTCTCCAGTTTTCACTCATGACACTAAGCAAAGCTCGGGTCCCAGAAGTAACACCAACAACAATGTAATGAATGAGCACCCAGCGATTTAACTGATTGATATTTGAAGCAATTCTACAGTTGTAATATTGAAGAATTGAGCATTTTACCTAACAATCACAAAAGGAGGAAAAGCTATATAACACATTGTACATGTAATTATTTGGTGTTAACTTCGGAAAGTTCTAATAACATGATGGCATTTTAAAATATTAGAACTAATGAAAAAAATGTGCAATCATAAGGAATCCGAAAAGCATACTCCACCAATGTTAGTGGACACATTTGCTGGACTAAGGAACATCAAATTTATAGGGTGTTCTATACTTACACTTACACATAGTGCTTAACTTCTGTAATATATACCTGCTACTTATAGCGCAGAGATCTTTAGAATATAATAATAAAAAAATAAACGCTATGTGGTTGGTAACACTAAAATTCAGCTATAGATTTTTAGTGAACACACCAATTGATATTGTAAAGATAGCTGCTTACCCCAGCATTTCGTAATGCTGCTGATACGTAGTTCTCCCGGGTACTTCTAGGAAAATACCCTTTGAAGGTAATAATGTGCTCGCTACCAACGACTTGCGTAGTGTACTCGTAGTTGACACGAGATGAACCCGTCGCATTACAAGATGTGTTCTCATCTACTGTTTCTTCACCGGCACACACAGAAATAAGCACAAAACCCAAAAACAAGCCAAGTTTCAAGTTAATCCCCCCCATAATTTCATTAAAAAAAATACTAGATTACATTTTGCTAAGAGAATTAACAGTTTGTCCGCTCCGTCCTAGAAGTCCTGACATTAAAACCCTAAACCGTAAAATAATTTCCTAATTCATTTTAGGATTTTGAATTGCAATTGCATCGTAGATCGTAGAATCCAATGCGATCGTGTCAATTCCTAAATTTCCATTACCTAGCTATCTCGATCTTTTTTTTAAATAGATTAAACAATGACAAACGACGAGTGTTTTTTCCTAACGAATAACAAAACGATTATAGTAAAAAAAATTCAAGCAAAAATCACGAACTTTTTCACCTGACTGTCGAAAGAAAGGAGGGTTATGTTTTTCGAATATGTTTGTATATATGTATGTATGTATATGTGTATGTCTTATTCTTTGGCACGCCATGCAGCCTAAACCATTTGACGGATTTCGACATATGAGGTGTTCACTTGTTCTGTCTGTGCTGCTGATTTCGCTCGTGTAGCGTATCCTTTTTAATACTGAAGGAAACTCTTTGCGGCCTATACACAGTGAGTAAGTACTGATGATCCACTATAGCTGTCTCACTCTATCGCATGTAATAGAAATAGACAGCTAAGGTGGATCATCAGCACGGCTATCACAAGACGGCGCGCGAGCTCTCTCGATTTTTCTCGCACTATACCTCTCTTTCTAAGTTTTCTAATAAGAGAGAGACGGATAGTGCGAGAAAAATCGAGAGAGCTCGCGCGCCGTCTTGTGATAGCCGTGCAGACCGTGCAGTATGTGACAGTGTATTGGTCGCCTTTCGTTTAAGGCTTGTATCACACTAGCGCGGCCTGCGGTGGCGGTTAATAGATGGTTAATAGTAAATTTGACAGCTAATGATGTGGCTAATGACAAGTTTAAGCCTGCATACTGTACGTCTAGCACAACTTGCTGCTCAGTCGCTTCTCGCGCGACTAAGCGTCCCCTATCTCACTCGCACCGTACAAATTAGAAAAAGGGGGGTAGAGCTTTCTCGACTCGCGTCGCGGTGCGCGTCAGTTGCGCTAGCCCCGCTGAGGGCCTAACGCGAAACGATATTCGTTTTCGTTCGTGTATCTCCCTCTTTGTCGCTCGAACTAGCAAGTGCGACCGAGACGGAGATACACGAACGAAAACGAATTTCGTTTCGCGGTAGGCCCTCTGGCCACGGTCGTTGCGCTCAATACAAACACCGTTGCGGGTGGGTAGAGTCACCAGCCTGCCCCTGCGGTGCCGATGTACAGACCATCCAGCACATCATCGAGGACTGCCCCATAAAGCGCTACGCCGGTGGCCCTCCAGAAGACCTGATCGTCCTTAGCGACGAAACAATCAAATGGCTGATAAACCTTAATATTAATTTATAATTGATTATGTATATTTGCTACTGTTTCGTCCGTTTGCCATACGATTAAATAAAATAAATAATGACAAGTTTACTATTGACAGCCGCGAGAGCCGCGGCCAGGTCACGCCAGTCTGTGAGAGACTGAACACTATATAATGTGTTATCCATTATCAATTACAATTAGATAAAAAAGCTCTGCAGTGTATTTTTTGTATAATAAATAATAATGTAAAATTGTATGCCTATAGCTGACGCCTCACTCGCGTACGAAATCGGCGGACTACGTGCAGTTCGACGTGTGATCTTGGCCCATGATAATAGATTTTGCCTATTATTATAATAAATTTTGCACTCGACATCAGACACGTCAAATATGTTTTTTTAGGTTGATAGACAGGCTCGTCATTTAGTTAACATATATTTGTTATAGTGATATAATTTTTTTAAGTTTTACATTATTTGTGGTTTTAATTGCTTTTGAAAATTAATAAATATGGCAGCATATAGCTTGGGCGACAGATTCGCGCCAGATTCGAAATATTATCGGTTTTACGATCCTGGTGCTTACCAATATGATGAGAGCTATAAAGAATATCCAGCCCAAGCTCCATTCCTTTCCAAAACACCACGTAAGATACAAAGTACTTTACCAATCTGGACGCATGCTATTTATAAGCCCGATATTCCGTCAAAGATCTCAAACTGTAGTTCAATGATGTCTAAGGTTCCTCGTTTTCCTTATGGGGTATTAAGTAAGGAAGACATTGGCGAAATTCTTTGCAAGTGCGGAATTCCTACATTTTGCGAATGCCCAACAGAAGAAAATAAAGCTGAACCTGAAGTCGTTTGCCAAGGTAAAGTTCGAAAACATATTATAAAAGGAGTAACATCTCGGCCAGGTGGTGATAGTGGTCTTTCGGCTCCGTCGAGAGGGGACTCTGGGTTCGAAGTCCATAAAGATGGTAGTCAAAAAAGATTGAAAAAAAAAGTTTCCGATGAGTCACCACCATTTTACGATGCTAGGGTAATTGAAGCGACGATGTTTTATCAAGGTTGGAAATGGAGTAAGTGGTCTAGTAGCAGGGCAACTAAGCCTTTAGAGCAGTGCCCGGGTCCGGCAGATTACATTTTGGAGAAACAACCAAATGACATTGAGAAATGCGCTGAACACTTTAGGGCTCATAGACGTAAAGAATCAAAACAGTACAGATTTATTGAGATGGTTCAAAGGAGGAATATTCTAGAAAATGCACCTGGACCAGCATCTTACACCCCCATGTTTCCAAAAGGCACGGATATACAAGAACTCGGTCCTAAAGCTGACAGGTTTCCCTCATCAAAATATGACATTTACCCTGGTCCAGCAGATCATAAACTTAAAAGAGATTTTGAACCACCAGAAACACCCATTACACTGTGCCATGCTAATTTACCAGAACCCTCTTGTTTTGGAATGAAAGCTCAAAGATTTAAGCCCCGCAAAGAGGAAGGTCCTAGTCCGGCAAGCTATTGTGCGATCTATAAACCATGCCATTTCCAAACATGTTCAAAAGCACCTTTTGGGTCAACTACTAAAAGATTTAATATGGCCCCATTAGGCTATGCTGGCGAGAATGATATCGGAAGTGTAAATCACGATCAGGAGCAGAGCAAAATAGATACAGATCCCTGTCCGCATCATACGTGGGGGTTTAAGTCAAAAACGGTGCGTATGAAACCACTTCTTAAATGTTGGGATGAACCAAGCCCTGCCGATTTTCTCCCAACAGAACCGAAGCCAAAAAGGCCCTTACATGTGCAATCTATAGCACCATTTTGTTCATCAGACGGTCGTTTTAAACCTTGGTATAATTGGATTTCCGTATTTGGTACATTAGTTACACCTGGACCTGGCTACTATGACTTCGAAAAATTTAAATGCTATCCAGCAGTACATCGAGGTCCACTATATCGCGATCGACGTTTTCGCTCAACTTCCTCTGAAACTCCGGCTCCTAACGCATACAACGTAGGTGATATTGAAAGTGTACTAGATACTCACAACGAAAGGCTGAAAAATAATATCGATAAGCAGCAGCAATATCGCCACGTTATGCTCCCCGAACGCAAAATATTAACTCTAGAAGAAAAAGAAACTTTACTAATCAATAAATGTATTACATTATGCGAAGAATCGATGCGTGAAGTATTTTCGGCGCCTCCCCAAGATAAAAAAAGTGTTCCTGTGGCAGGAAATGCGGAAAAAAAGAAAAAACTATTACGTTTCTTTTTATACAAACATCAAATACGTAATTGTAATTGAAAAATCATTTTGGAAATAAATTTTTCTCCAAAATGGCCCGCAAAGTGTACATTAGTCGCTACATATTGGAAGGTAAAGTGTATAGTTTCAGGTCAGATCAAAATAAAAAAATAAAAAACATTGCAGGCCGCCAGAGGGCCTACCGCGAAACGATAGGTATTCGTTTCTTTCCGGTGCATTAGATCCTGATCTCAAATTACACTATTACACGGTACAAACTATTGTCAAAAACACTTATTGGCACTTAAACATAAGTTCAAAATAGCCTAACGTCAAAATACTTAAGTCCTAAAAGACCCTAAAACCAAAACGACGGTATCTTGATTATGCACTATTCCCGTGACCAACTAATGTCATAAAGGTTGAAGCTTAAGACAAACTAATCCCATAATACACTAGTCCTAAAATAAAACATTCTCCAAAAAAATTGTCTCAAAACATGCTAGTTTCAAAACACCCTAAATTTTTTGCTCCAGACTCCTGGCTGGCCTCCTTAGGATATTTTGGGACTAGAGTGATTTCACACGATTGTTTTTTGAAAATGGTATATTTCAAGACTAGTATATTATGGGAATAGCTCGTTTTGAACTTCAACTTTTATGACATTAAGTGATCTCGGTAGTAGTACATAATAGAGATCGGTTCGTTTTGGTTTTAAGATTTTAGGGTCTTTTGGGACTTAAGTATTTTGACGTTAGGCTATTTTGAAATTATGTTTATTTTCCAATACGTGTTTATTGACAATAGTTTATACTGTGTAATAGTGTAATTTGAGCTTAGGATCTAATGCACCGGAAAGATTCGTTTTCGTTCGTGTATCTCCCTCTTTGTCGCTCGAACTAGCAAGTGCGACAGAGACGGAGATACACGAACGAACGGCCCCCTTTTGTGGTCGAAAGAAATGAAATCGACAGGCTTCCCTCCAAAGTAAAAAGGTACTTGAAAGTGACAGCGTAAGTGAAATGTTAATATGAACAAATGAAAAATTGGATAAAATCCTAAGTCAAGCAGATGTTTCAGATTCATTTATTGCACGATAAAAATTACAATATTTGCATAAATGTCAAAATTACAAGAATTCCTACCAAGGTGATTGTTTTATTCTATCCTGTCCTTCTCCAACTTTCCTGCTTTCCGCCAATAAGAGTGACTTAAGTTTTGAATTGCTCAGGAAACTTGTAGGGATTTGGAAAACAATGGGTTGGTGGGTATATCTGAAAGTGTAAGGATACGGACGTTTAGGACAAGTTGAAATATCTAGTTTTAGCGTTATTGTTAATGTATCACGTAATACGTAATAAGTTTCTGTCAAAAAATCATTTTTGGTACAAGTTTTTATTGCCGACTGTACTTTCTGTATACCGTCATTGAGGTGATTCTAATGAGCCCAAAGTCAACGGGGTTACTACGTCGGTTAAGTACTGAATTCCGATGTCTCCATCATCGCTCGATGGTACAGTCACGAGCGTTAATTTAGGACCCACCTAAGGTGGAATATCGTATAGCAAACTGAAGACATTTAAAGCTAGTATTTTAAAGGAGTGTCAATGTTTGCCATGCTGACAACTTACGTTACTATACGTGACTAGGGGAAACCGCTCAGTGACGTCAACCGGGCGGAACGAGTCAAACGATCATTTCCGATTTTTTCCGACTAATTGTCACCCGTGTTAGAGGCCCTGTCTTCTCTCCGACCATATTTGTTATTTGAAAATAGTATTTTGTGAAAATGACAGTTTTCAATACATTTTCTTGTCTGACACTGACACACAATCACACATGTTCGTAATTAGAAAACTGTAATGATAGCTTTTGGCAAAGACGTTATCAATTCAAGGGCCCATTCAATAAGACATTTAATTGTGTCATCTTGACACTTCACAATTATTATTGAACTGAAGTTTTCGACCTTATTGCATTGTAAATGTTCTAACAACATTTGAAGGAAATGGGTCCCAAATTAACGCTCGTGACTGTACCATAATATTAAATTGTCATCCAAACTATACCTTTACCCAAAATTTCAGCTCAATCGATTGTAGATATCTGCTTCAATATTGAGTAGCAAGATTTCACCCGAACATAGTTAGGTACATATATTGCAAGTTAATAGAAAGCTTGTAAAATAATTATAAACTTACCATTGGTTTTATACCCAAAAGCACATAATCTGGGCATTGTGTATAACAAATATAGCGTCCATTACGCGCAAAATAACACAGTAGGTAACAAAAGAAGACAAAGATTGCAGGGAACTGAAGTTTTTTCTCAACAGCAAGGTGAAACAGCGCTAGGCTCAACTCAACGCACTTGCAGGAGATTTTCACAATTAGTCTTAGTGAACCACGACACGAAAAGGAAAAACCCACGTAAAATCACAACGAACAAGACAGCTAGTATTTCAATTTGGCGGCTGCCGTGCCGTCAAAACGGTGCTGGTTAATGTACGGCCATGATAATGCACGGCCAAAATAATCTACAGACAGCCTAATAATTCGCGTCCAATGGATGCATGGATTATCGAACCGTTCATTATTTGGCCGTGCATTATTGGCTTCCGTCAAAACCATATGGTCCGCGAGCTAGCAACAGATTTTCGTGACCAATCAACACCCGTACGATAACTTGTGAGAAGGTTCAGAATGTTGTATCATGAAGCCCCGTGGGCGTCAGCTGCGGCTCTGTTGGTGGGTTGACTAGTTGCAGCCTCCTAAACGTGTAAAAAAAATTGCCTGTTCCTCTCGATTAATTTTATCATCAAGTGATCGTTAATACAATATGATGACGAAAAAAAGCTGACAGCTGACTGTACAGTGGTGGAAAGTCCGTCAGCTGGTCACACGAACATGAAAAAAAAATCAGTCATTTCCTATCAACTGAAATTTTGTCAGATGACAGTTTATATGCTATTATATGACAGTTCATATGCCTGGAAATAACAGTGCAAATAACGCCATCCAGTGAAGAATAGATGCACTAAACCAATGGGAATAACAGAACCGCTAACGACATACTTATGGCACGGGAGAAAGTGACTGACAGAAAAATGCCCCTAGCTCGCGGTCTAATAGGGGTCGGTTAGGCAAATGTGGCCAAATGAAAAATAAAGTTAATATAACAAACAGCTGAATTAAAGTAAATTACATTATTAAAGAATGTTATGTTATTTAATTTCGAACTACTATTAACGAATAATATCTTAAACAATGTTTGACTCATTACTTAACATGGAATTTATAGTGACATCTTGTGCCAATATTTAAGTAACCGAAAACCTACTTTGCGCAATGGTAAGTTTTTGGGAGCATTTAAAGATGGTAGCTCTGTCTATATCAAACGTCACCGGGTATGTCAATGTCACTGTCTCTGTCTCCCCCTTGGTTGGTTCAGAGGTTAGAATAGAAACTCGCAAAAACAAACACTGCAAATACTGTTTCAGTACGATATTTTATTGTATGCATAATTTTTAACTTGTTGAAAACTTAAATAATGTCTAGACTCGGTGCTTTACACTTGATTAAGCCCACGGGTCCGAAACATACAGCAACAGTAATATTTTTTCATGGATCTGGTAAGTTTATTATTATTGTAATCTGAAGATATCATCGCCAACTGTCTTTACTTTGTTTGATGGGACAAAGTTTCCTTTTTCCTGTAGTGTGCGATTTGCATTTTAACCTTTCGATGGGAGCCACAAGTGCAATGAAAATACTACTTTCGAAATTTTGATAAAAATAAGTGAAAACCCGCCGGCTCTCCTGCAAGCCACGGGTTTCGAAAGGTTAATGCTTTTTCTTTGGTGATGTATCATATCAGTACCCCCAGGGAAAAAGGGTCTAACTGGGGCTTGCCCCAAAGTTCTTTGTTGCAAAATTTGAGTTATCATGCTTATTAGTTATATAATATTTTCTTTTACGCCACTGCTCGTATATGTGGCGTAAGATGGTCTGTAAACAATGAGTAGTTGTAAACTGAATGAGCAGACCTATGAATTTAATCAGGCCAAAAATAACATTGTAGGCCTGCCGGAATAGCAAATTGAGCAATCACAACAGCCCTTTGATTTGAGGGCATTTTAGCATATCCCTTACATACATTACATTAAGATAATTAAGTCATTTAACAATTATGGCATGTAATATGTTTTAGTATTATCAATAAATGAGTATGAGTATGAGTACAAACTTACAATTTCACAGACTTCCAATTTATAATATTATGGATATAGGTAGGTAACTAAAAACAAAGCTAAAAAACTGTTTTCTTTATAAATCAAATCCTGTTTGTCTTTTAGGATCGACACCCTGTATTAGTATAATGTGTCAAATAATTTTAACCAAACAATTATTTTCTAGTATGTGGTTTATATTAGGGGGCTTAATTTACTTTGAATTTTAATTGATAGGCAACCGCCAGAATGATTGGCAAAGTAGGCACTGAATGGTTTCCTTGAGAAACCCATTGTAGCTGAAGCAGGTCAATAAGTTAACACCTTGAACACTTAGTGACGGATCCGTCCCCAAGCGTTAGAGCCTTATATTTTAAATTCACGGTCACTATTTTACAGGCAGATTTATTAAAGAGGCGTTCAAAGGGTTAATCCTTCCACTTCAGTTAATCATGATGGAATGTCCTTCCTCCCTGACGGTCATTCTAATGGTCATTCATGCATGTCGGGCATCTCTTAGTAGCTTATTCTGATCTAAAGAAACCAATGCGACTTTACAGACATATCTATCTACTCGTATCTAAGGACAAATATTTCTTACTTGCCAGTATATTTTGATACATAGCAGAATGAGCAAGTCGCAAAATGAGCACTAGTGCAAGTCGCAGAATGTGCAGGTAGTAAAACGTCCAGATCGTGAAGCGAGCAGGTCGCTGAATGTGCAAATTGTAAAAAGTGCAGGTCGCGGAATGTGCAAATCGTAAAAAGTGCAGGTCGCGGAATGTACAAATCGTAAAAAGTGCAGGTTGCGGAATGTGCAAATCGTAAAAAGTGTAGTGTGTGTGTATAAATATTGTTTGCGTTATGTGTCGCGTCGCCCCTAGCTTAACTGGTATTGACTGATAGAAAGGCCGACAGGCTTATTTCTAAGTTCTGCCCCATAAGTCTTTATTTGCTCATAATTCTCATAAAACATTAATTCATAATTCATTTATTGCGTAGTATCATGTGGTTTATATACTTACTAAGTTTCATGAATAAGGTCTCAAAATAAAATATAAAACCAATATTAAAGATTTATTATTATATAGTAAACTAAACATGGCACAAAAGATTGCATTAGCAAACCTTAACATACCTGAACTTAATTATGTAGGTATACCTGACTACACTTCTATGCTTTTAAAACAAAAACAAGTAACTTACCCAATTTTCATGACCATAGTACTATCTTTAGTATTTATTTATAATATAGGTACTTTTCAAAAATAGGACTTCAAAAACTCAATGCATGTGATTTGGCTTTTTAGGGTTCCGTACTCAAAGGGTAAAAAAGGGACCCTATTACTAAGACTTCGCTGTCCGTTCATCTGTCTGTCTGTCTGTCTCTCACCAGGCTGTATCTCTTCAACCGTGATAGTTAGGCAGTTGAAATTTTCACAGATGATGTATTTCTGTTTGCACATTTTACGTAACCTTTTGTGACTGGCTCATTGTGTCGGATCCCAAATATGCCAATACACTTAATATCAAAGTTTCTAGATTCAGTTTTATGTAAAAAAAAAAAACAAATCAGGACGCTAATTAACATAATGTCAAATAATTGGTCACCCTACAACGCAGGAAATTGTGTCATTCTACAGTATGAGTATGTGTCAAAATTGATAGGGTGACCATGAATTGCGTTTTAATTTTTTTTTCAGAATGATACTAAAAAGAAATAAAAGCTTTTTAAAAAAGCGATTCCTGATTACGTCTCCAAAATCACCTGTATGTAGGGACAATTATTTTAGGTTTTTATGGTTTCTTTGTAAACAATATTATTAATAACATATCGAAATACCTATTAAGCCGTGTAAAGTGATTACTTTTGATTTATTTTGTAGGCGATTCAGGTGGAAACATGAAGGAATGGGTACAAATAATGGCCCGAAATTTTGCATTTCCACACATCAAGGTTATGTTCCCCACGGCCCCCCTGCAGCCGTACACACCAAATGGAGGAGCCATGAGCAATGTGTGGTTTGACCGTGCTGATATATCACGCAATGTTCCCGAACAACTGGAGTCTTTATCTAAGATAGAACTAGAAGTTAAGAATCTCATTCAAAGTGAGAACAAATTAGGAATACCCAGCGACAGGATTATTATTGGTAAGATAGTTAGTTAGTTTTACTGGGAATTTTCCGCAAATCGACATCCAACGTGCCTATTTTGCGTGAAAGGATTAGACCGGTTTCCTCACGATGTTTTCCTTCACCGAAAAGCTAACGGTAAATATCTCGTACATAAGTTCCGAAAAACTCATTGGTACGAGCCGGGATTCGAACCCACGACCGCCGCTTGACAGCCGCATGCCTGAACCACTAGGCTACCGTAGCTTCCTTATATATTGGTAAGATATTATTACTATAAATACTGTAGTCTGTAGTACGGTCAAGGACTTTAATTGTTGAGCCATTTAGGTGTCAACTAATTTAGATTTTTTAGTAATAAGCTATGAAATGCCCAGTATAAAGTGAGCTCTAAATGGCTCAACAATTAAAGTCCGTGACTGTACCATTCATTATGTATATCTTAATCACACATTCATGTCTCGTATAAAAATAATAAGTCTGGGTGACACTAAATGTAATTTAACGGTATAAAAAATAGTGAATATACGTACGAGTATTTAAATACACTCAAGAGCAAAAGTTTTGGGTACAGTTTGTACTGAAATTCTATACAAAGTGTACCCGAAACTTTTGCTCTTGAGTGTACAATACTAGTACATTTATGATATCTGTTCATAAAAGGTATTTCGATACATTCTTACCACAAAATATAGGAAAGAATATAAATGTAAATGGTTAACAATCAAATACAATCATGAATCTCTCATTGTCACTTCTACGGCTGGGTTTGGTGTTTTTATTTACATAATTATTTGTTGGGTTGGAAAGGTTTGTGAGTGACGACCACGCACCGGAAGGCGCGGCGTGGGTAGGCCCCGACAAGGTGGACTGCTGACCTGGTAAATGTCACGGGAGTCCGCTGGATGCGGGTGGCGCAGGACCGGTCAATTTGGCACTCTTTAGGGGAGGCCTATGTCCAGCAGTGGACGTCTTTCGGCTGATATGATGAATGACATATGAGGTGTCGATGGATTCCTCATAGTCGTGTGAGAGACATAATATTTGAAAAGAGAAGTTGGTTATTTTGAAAAATCGTTTGATTTCACTTCGTTTTGTAGGTGGTTTTTCAATGGGCGGTTCATTGTCATTCCATGCTGCCTACAGGTGGGACAGGAAAATTGCCGGAGCTTTTGTGTTCAGCTCCTTTCTCAATAAAGGCTCTATCGTGTACCAAGAGCTAAAAAACGCTTCTAACACTTCATGTAAGTACCGTTAATATTAATTTATTTTCATTTTCCACGACCAGGCTTCTCTGCTCAATACTGACGTTGTTGGAAGCCAGTTTATAGCTTTTTTTAACCCCCGACGCAAAGAGAGGGGTGTTATAAGTTTAACGTGTCTGTGTATCTGTCTGTAGTATCGTAGCTCCCAAACGGATGGACCGATTTGAATGCGGTTTTTTTGTGTCATAGATAATTTTAACCCGAGTGTTCTTAGCCATGTTTCATCAAAATCGGTTCAGCCGTTTTTGAGATATTGAACTTTGAAATTTAAAAATCGGGAGTTTTTCAACTTTTCTAAGTAGTTTTAATAATAAATAAATTCAGACAATAAGAAAGACACCAGAGCAATGATGACTGGTGACGTCATACACATACGCACAATGTAACTTTGTTATTAAGTTATAATGTTTGAATGTTCAAAATCAACAGTATTGACACTTTGGAACTACGTTTTAGTCGTCATAAGTGATATTTAAGTTAGTATATCTTAAACACAGACCAATTTGTATGTGTGTATTGTGTCTACAGTTTGTTTTTTTGTCACGAATAAATGTTTTTTTCTTTTCTTTTAATTTTATTTCGCGCAGTAAATAAAGTAGGTATTTAATTTCCGATTAATTGCAGTACCACCCCTGCTTCAATGCCATGGCGACAATGACGATATAGTGCCACTGGAGTGGGGCCAAACTACTTACAAGGAACTGACTGCCCTCGGAGTTCCAATTCAATTTCATCTTTTGGAGAGACTGGGGCATCAAATAAACAAACGGGGAATAAATCTGATTAAAGATTTTATTGAGAAGCATCTACCTGATGTTTGAGAGTTACAGACGTCACGTCCTGCCTGACTAAATTACAACAGTGAGTATAGTATACAGCCGGACTCTTCTATACCGATAATAGCAAAGTGTGTATGACAATGTCACTTATTTTTCGTACATTAACATTTTACAATATATACTGTAAGGCTATGTAAGAAAAAAATAATCCTTGTACGGTCAGCTCTAAAAATATCCTAACCAATTTTCAACTTCAAATTTCCACCGACATACGTTCGTATAAGTATACATATTTATATGTAGAGTTCTGTACAGTACCGATTAATGTGCCTTAGTTACGTGAAATAATGTCTCATACTAATAAACAGATCGTTTAAAATATAACTACAATTAATGAACATAAATTAAATACTTACCCAAAAAATTGTGTTAAAGACGGAGCTTGCTGCTAACTGCATACTAATTAGTTGACTTTGAAGTATGACGTCACAGTTTGATATTTGTACTAATCGTTGTATGGATAATTAACTTTGAAAACAAAGTTTTAACCGACTTCAATTTAGTACTGCGGCTCCGCCAAGCCTAATAAAAACTTCCACATTTCCTTTCCACTTTACCACATGGACTGCTTTCCGAAAGTAAATACGTTAATTTATTACAGACGAAAACCATATATTCCGTCGATTTGGCACACTTGACTTAAAAGTCAAAAAAAAGTATTTTAAGACTAATGAAGTCTTAAAAGACTTCATTAGTTGCTATTTCAACGAAATCATATCAGAATCAGTAACGTACTTTTACAGTTTTAAGTACGAGTTCCATAAGTCATCTGTGTTATAATTTATAATAGAAAATACCGAAATTACTACATGCGTGCCTTCAATATTTGAGGAGTTCCCTCAATTCCTCATGGTTCCCAACATCTAACTGAAGTTTTGATAACAATGGGATCAACCTGGAAGCGTATACCTACTTTTAAATAAAAAAAATATTGTACGAATCGTAATCGGTTCATAAATGACGGAGTTCTGCACGGCTATCACAAGATGGCGCGCGAGCTCTCTCTATTTTTCTCGCACTATACCTTAAACTTTTATTTTCACAATTTTTTTTTATTAAAAAGATAAAAAGTTATTTCCTTTCTTTTCTTACTACTAGTAGGTTCTGAATACCTACTTAAATTATTAAAGTAGGTAATAGGTATATAGGTAATTAATATTTACAAAGCGACTGTATTGGAAAATATGTTTTTTTACCTACTAGTGTGACTAGTTTTTTAGTGAGAGTTCTAGACCAAATTATCTTAAATATAGACGAGAAAATATGGTTATAAAGTGGTTTTATTGTAATCCTAATAATGAATAAATACTTCACTTAATATTATACGTATGCGAATGATGGCGAGTATTTTGGATGTTTGTTACCCATTCCTTCAAAAACTACCGAAAGCATACTGATGAAACTTTGCAGTAAGTAAGTAATATAACTTGTACAGTCAAGTGTAAAAATATGGGTACATGCAACTTATTCATAAATATGTCCCATCCCCATCGCTCTTATGTCAGCGGATTAATGTTTCGGTACATATTTATTAGAGGATTAAATCGATAGATATTTTTGCACTTTACTGTATCAGGTCAATAATCAAAGCATCAGAATAATAGACATATAAGTAAGAGGAGACTCTCTTTATGCGGATTAAGTCCAACCAAAAGTTTAGGCTTCATTAGCCTTAACTTTGACAAAGTTTACAGGAGAGACGCGAACCTAAATCTTATTAATGACCCGCCATTACCTACTACTATACCATTTTTTTTGGGTTCCGTAGTCGACAAGGAACCCTTATAGTTTCGCCGTGTCCGTCTGTCCGTTCGTCGTCTGTGGCTTAGCTCAGCGACCCTTCCTACTACAAAATTGTAATTCGGCATGGGTAGGTATATAAAACAAACACGCCGCCGACAAAATAGTAGAATAAAATTTTGAAAAAAAATTGTGGTTCCTCCCCTACACATAAATAAATAATAATAAAATAAAAATCATCTATTTCAGACCTTAATTTTGATCAATAATTGTTTTGTTAGTACCTTTGAAATAAAGTGGGGAATTATTTTTGTTAGTCATGTGTTCGGCTCCGGCCCTCTGCCGGCTAAATGGTTACTACTGGGTATATAATAGTACATTGTTTAACGAGGGCCGTAAGTGGAATATTGCTAACGAGAGTGTATCAGAAGCCCGACGCCGAAGGCGGAGGGCTTTTGATGACTCGAGTTTGCAATATTCTTACGCCCGTGTTATACACAATGTTTTTCATCACATTTGCGAGGAAATAAATAACAACAAAAGACAGAAAAATGTAAGTTTCATACAGCAGCACCAATCAAAAATTGACAACTTCACTTCCAGATCAGTGCTAGTAGAGCGCGCAGTTCAATATTTCAACCAATCACAGAGCAGTATTCTTGCGGGGCGGGGCGTCGTGACCAACTAGATTTTTTTATTCAACCAATCACACAGCAACCAGATTTGCTTAAGCCAATCAGAGGGTTCTATTATTTAAAAAAAAAACCATAACGCCCATGGGCGTAATATAGCCCATTACAGCTCAGTACGCTTGCGTATAATAACACCATTTTCGAGCAAGTGTGATGAAAATAAAATAATGGCAGTAGTGCATATAATGAATAACCATCTGGCGGTGATATGGCTTATTTTAGCCCCTTGTCATACAATCTACTATAATAGGAAAACTATCACAGATAAGTAGGCATATCTACTTAACGAGAAATACTCATACTCGTTAAGTAGTTCATTTATTTATCATGGATAAAGTACATTATTATTCGTCAATACAATTACATTTTCATTATAAATAAATCATAAAAATACAATTAGGTAATTTCAAATGTCCATATTGAAATTTTAGATTCAACGTCTAAACTACAATATTAGAAAGTGTCATCAAAATCGGTTCAGTAGTTTTTGCCACTAACTATATACTGGTTGCCATCGTCCCCAGCCCCACGCGTCGTTCCACTTGACAACAAAAGATGACGCTGTTACGTGTACACGACTTTATCCAATCGGTCATTCTCAAATTAGGTCTGCGAGCTACCTAAACTCCATAAAACTTTTTTATACGTTTCATATGGTTTATCGGAGTTTAGACGCAGACAAAAATCTGGAGAATGACTTTCTACGGCTAGAATATGTGTGGAAAGTGATGTTCCGCATCGCGCTATTGAAGTTTTTAATATCCGTTGTATAAATACAATTTCCTTCAAACTCTCTTTATTATGGCTCTCTGACCACATATACAAACTTTCACATTTATAATATCAGTGTGATTGGTAGTCTACCTCCTTAGTGGATCATCTAAAAATATGTCGGTCGTAAATAAAACAAAATTACATATTTGTCAAAATACATACGATATTTTCGTGAGTAACCAGAATATTTCTTGGGAATGATTTTAACTAATTGTGGTGTATAAAGAGAAAGTGAATTAAACAATTTATTATATTTATACACATATGTTGCTTACTTAGTGTTACTATAAGTGGTGATACTTAGATTGAACCAAAATGGGACCAAAAAAAAATGATCCCGTAAAAGACGATTATTGGCGTAAACACATCGAAGATACTCCTTTGAACGACCATTCATGGTCTGTACAAGTAGTAATAATGGAAGTTGCTGGCAGTGACCAAGATCGTATTTATTTAAATAAATTCGAAGTGTTTGCGGCTGAGGAGAAACGATTCGTAATAAAAAACATTTGCAAATCGGAAACAATGTTTATGATCAATCAACTCGGCGGTGAAAAAAAAGTAAAAGACGAGAGCCTCCGTGTCTTCGAAGTAGGTCAAGCCTACTTAAAGGAAAAACAAAATATCCCTCCAGATATACAAGCATTGATCGTGAAACATCTTATACTAAAGATGAAAGAAGAATACTTATTTATCCAAAAACAACAACATCTGGTGCGCGACGGAATGCGTAGAGAATCTGCAACCATGGTCGACAGAACAGAAGTCAGGGGTACAGTTTGCGTTCCTCCCTCAGAGCCGGTTGAATCCCCGTCACAAGCTGGAAAGGGTAAAAAAGGTGAGGGAGATACAGTTAGCGAACCGGAGGAAGGTAAAAAGTATAATACTTTACTGAGAGTACGGGGAGAAGAGTGGAGGGACAAAGTGTATGTCGATGACTTTCCAGCGGATGGGCCCAACCTTTACGTTGCAGTGTCAGGATTTATGGAACCCCTGTTGGCCGGATGCCTTATTAAAATAGGCGTACCTTTGACTGCGATATTTCAAATTAGAATAGATCTCACTTTGCAGCCTATCCCATCGACTTTGACACGACCTACAAAAAGAGGACAAAGTCAAACAGATGTGCTAATTGATCAATCGCTCAAGTTCTGGGAAGATTTACAACAGTTACGCATAAGCAAAGATACTTCGGATGACTATAACAACACAGCTTTTATTGTTTTTGCACCTCCTTATTGGACTACAGATGATTTGAGTGGAGATCCTGATAAAATATATGACGAATTGTGTTTTCTTATGTACGACATACAAGATTTGACAAGGCAGCGTAGAAATTATCTAGAAAACATGCACGTAATTAATATTCCAGTCGAATGCAAAGATTTGACTGTTGAACATTACTATCATCACCATATCGATGATTTACCTCTTGAATGTTGTACTACATATTCAGTCTTAGACAGCATCCTTCAAGCGGTATGTAGAAAGCAGGATGTAAGTGAAGATTCTAGCCGAACGTCTCTTTCTACGGGGTTGACTTTGAAGCAACAACCCATTCCAAGCGAAGAAATGAAATTGAAAAACGCGGAAAATTTAATAAACGACGTTTTTAGTGCACTGAATTCAACAAATTCGAACAAAAAGTCTTATCGCTTAACATATGGAGAAGAGTCTGAAACTCATAAGGATCCCATTGTTATTAACTTTGGAGATTTTGCAAAATATCAGACATTTCACCTCAACGATGTCCATTTAGATGATATAGTGTTCACTATGTTAACAGGCATGCCTATCAATCGGCTCTGGTTTAGACAAGAACGACCGCAAGGTGAAATAGAAGCCAAAGTTAACTTTCATGTCAATGTACTCTTATCATGTTTTGATCGAACTGACGTGGAGACTGCCGAACTTAACAGACTTTTGCACATTTTGGCGTGTAGGAATTTGTATAACAATAGAAGCTCACTGAAAAAGCAACATCTAGCGTCGATCACAATATCCGACTTCAAAAAGCTTTATTTAAAACGTAGCATACTTGCTGAGCCATTGCCTAAAGGTCAACCTTCATTTGTGTCGAGCAGCACAATTGACCATTCATTCCCATCTATTACTAAAATAGAGAATACATCTGTTTTGGCAAACGCAGAAGATACAGAAAAACAACAAATTAGATTTCTGTTTGATTGCCCTGATATAAGTGAATTAGTTTCTGCTTCTGAAATAGCAAACAATAAACCAAACGACCACGTAATAGATGACTTCGAAGTATTTGAAGACTTTACCGAAACGCGTGCTTTCCAAGTTTTGCGCGATGCTTTTACAAATTTTAACTGCCTGAACTACAAATATTGTGAAGTAACTGACACCTTCAATTTAATGTTTTTTAATAGTCATGACAACGATGGTATAAGTCGAGAAGAATGGCGAAGTCACTTACCAACACCTGTTTGTTTACAAGATTTTTTTGACTTTATCTTAGAAGAACACTATGATTGGATTCAAAACGAAGAACAACTGTATGAACAAAAGCTTACTCACGAAACTCAATCTCAATGTGCAACGGTGGATCCTCATGCATTACAATCTTGCATAGAAAATCTAGACGTGGAATTAGAGCTACTAATTGAAGGTTCTCTTAAATACAATAAAACCCATGAAGCAGAAGCCGCAAGTGAGCATACGTCAGATGCTTCACCAGAGCCTGAAAAGGTTGCCGCGTCGTCGGCACCAGCATCAAGTTTCGTTGGCTCGAAAAGCAGTAAGAAATCTAAGACACCAGCAGTTTCCTCTCCAATAAGCTCACTGCATGATTCTCATACTGATGTAATAACACCAAATAAGCAATTTCAGGGGTATGATGCGAGTGAAAGGAGAGTTGAAGTGTTTGGAAAAGATGGTACATTTTATTCAAAAGATGGAACTCGCGTGTTTAGTCGGTATAGTTTTATTATACCAATGAATTTAGAAAACATTATTCTCAGAGTAGTACCAGGTAACGGTATTAATGAATTTTGGGTACATAGATCTTTAGGAGAGTCTGTTACACCAGAGATAACGGATTCATGCGAATCTTTTAGGATAACTAGTAAAGATCAAGTAGAACTCAATTTTAAAAAAGAAGTATATCGTGTCCCGATTTCAATAATGACATCATCGTCGTTGTACGATGTTGTTCAACAGAAAACAAAAGAGACTGTACCCAAAATAACTTCTCCAGCAGAAACGCCCGTCACATTTGACACGAAGATATTCCATTCTCTTTGTGTCACTTGGCCAAACGGATTAATCACAGAAACTGTTCATGAAGATAATTCCTCTACTCTGTCTCATATCAAGCAATATTATGTAGCGCCAGTCCCGCTACTCGATGAAGAGATGAGATGCATCAGCTTGAATGGGGAAGTTATCATTTTTAGAAACTCAGGTGTCATTGAGGTTCTACGTTCTGATGGTACATATATAAGTATTACAAAATATGGGAAAAGAGTAATTGAGAAAAAACCTTCAGAACCGCTTATGGCAGAAAAATCGTCAAAATTGCTTACTAAAGGGCTCGAAAAAACAACAAAGTTGTCTTCAAAAACGTCAAAAAATACTGCCATTGAACATGACAACATAACTTCAACTGCCGTTCCGGAATACGAATTGTGTATAGACGAATTTGAGATTGTTGAAACTAGTGGCCTGCGACAAAAATGGATAGAAGGTCGTTCATTTGATATAGAAAAGTTGCTCATAAGAACTGCTACTGATTATTGTTTAGGCGAAGTGTTTTCTCGCAGAATGGATGGAACGCAAATTTTATTGAACAAAGACGGCGTTCAAATTATAACATTTCCAAACCGAACTAGAATTATAACAAAATTGATTGTAGAGGACCTAGAGATATATCCAGAATGGACGGAAGAAGAATCCTATTTCTTTGATTTATTGGTATCAGATTATAACTCTGTCAAGTCAAAATGTTCTATGTTAAAAAAAAGTAACTATAGCAGTATCTCCAGACCGCAAAGTTACCAAAGCTCAATGTCTAAGAAAATTGAAGAAGAAGAAGAGCAAAAGCCAAAAATCAGAACGGATGGATATATCTCTGTCCAAACCTGCTATACCATTGAACATGAAAACTTTGCATCTATCACTGTTAACAAAGCGAATGGAAAAGTTACTGTCGACTCGCCTAATAATACAAGTGTAAGTTTAAATCAGGAAAACCACTACGACATATCTTTAGATCCAGCCACCAT
The DNA here is from genome assembly GCA_932294315.1 of Epinotia nisella. Lineage (NCBI taxonomy): Eukaryota > Metazoa > Arthropoda > Insecta > Lepidoptera > Tortricidae > Epinotia > Epinotia nisella. The sequence goes on along the minus strand of OW028673.1, from coordinate 14,535,462 downwards.
AGCCACGTTCGATGGCAAAGATGTAAATATAGAATATTCAGGTTGTTCCGAGTGCGATTCAAAAACAACTTGTAAAATTAAAATATGTCATGATGAATTGATCTCTGTCAACAAATCCCAGCAATGTTGGCTAAATCTAGAAGATTCGTTTGGCAAAAAGATAATCGTTAACGAGGAAGGTGCTATATTGTTAGATGATAGAGAAGAACAACTAAATACGTCCTTTGATACACCAGTTCGGACTACAGCATCCGCTGGACAAGTCGAGCAATCAGAGATCATTGAGGTTGATCAAGTGCCAACGAAATCAAATTCTATTGTCCTGCATGGAAAATGTAGGCAGATGTATAGTTCAAAAGAAATGAGATTCTTTATTCTTCGACGGTGAGTTCTTTATTTTATGCTTTCCAATCCGTAGCCAGTAGTAGTTAGGAAGTCATTCATTGGTGAGCGTGATATACTAGAAGCGACCGTAGCAGTAGTGACTTTCACGTTCTCTACCTACTCCAAATTTTCCAAGGCCTTTATCGGATACACATTTTCGAAGTCAAATGAACATAGATGATAACGCGGCGTACACCACGCTTCCGATTTGGTCTATTGCTCACTCCGTGCGCTTGTGGTGTGTACCACGACTGCCACGTAGGTGTCAACAAGTCTCATTAGGTACCTATCCGATTGTTTCCAGTGACTTGTCATGTTCGGAGTTGGTTCACCGATCTCAGCTGGAGCAGGACGTGAAGGCGTGCCGATTCCAGCCATGGTGCTCGATGAACGAGTACGACTCATTCGGGGACCACCGCAGCCTCATTTCCTTGTTGTCGACTGTGGCAATCACTGAAACTGAGGTTTAAATCGGTTTGATCATGCTATGCCTATTAATTTTACTAATCCTGGATAATACCTAAATTGTTACCAGACTGCGTCAAACTGAGGGTTATGTTTTTCGAGTGTGTGTATATTTCTTTGGCACACTCTGCAGCTTAAATAGCTTGATAGAATAAAAATGTAAGGTGTCGTTAGATTCCTCTTAGTCGTGGGAGTGACAGGATATTATAACACTTGTAAAAAGCAGTAGGGTTTACTTAATTTCACTTATTATTATTAGTTAGGTACGTTACGAGGCTGAGTTTTCTGGGAGTGTTTCCCCTTTTACTTCAAAATGGTTTTACAAACAAACCTATCATAGAAAACGGAATAGATACTCGTAGTTAATTAGGTGTGTAAGATTATGATTTACTTAATTTGTATTCATAGAAATGGATAATGAACTCTCAGTTGGCCACCACGCCCAATCACTTAAAGTACAAAGATTTGAAAAAAGACAGTGGAAAAGGCTTTTACCACTGGATGCGGCCGTACGCGCGGTTTGAACCCAAGCCTCAGTCAATTGAAGGACTCGCTCCCAGGCTGCCGAGGGCGTTCATATTGAGGTTTGTATTCATGTTTCTTGTAAGTATCAAAATAAGAATGTAAAACGAGTTGTAGGTAATTGGGAATGGATGATTTTTTTAGAAATGCCTGTTTTTTTTTTTGGTGATAGGAATAACGTTCCTTATTATTACCAGAAAAAAGTTTCAGATTTTTCAGCTGCGTCAATTATGTTAGAAAAATATACAGACTTTCCTCACTTACGTTTTGGATTTAGGACGGCGAATAAGACACTTTGCTTGATGTGTCTCAAATTACAAAAAAAATATCCTAAATATCCGTGGTAAACTGACACTGGCAATGATATTGATAGCTGCAGCAACTAATAAATTTAAATAGTAATTGGAGACATATCAAGGAAAGTGTCTTATTCGCCGTACTAAACCCAAAACGTAAGTGAGGAATCTCTTTATATTTTTCCAAAAAAAATTACGCAGCTGAAAAGTCTGCAATTTTTTTCTGGTGCTAAGGATGGTTATTCCATCACCAAAAAATAAATGCGCTAAAAAGAATAAAATAAAAATTTCCTTTAAAACTTTTATTATCAACTTATAACGTCATAATACATTTTAGATGATACAAAAGCTTGTCGGGAGATTTACCTGAGTATATACGCATACCTAAATCTCGCGACAAGTTATATCATCTAAAATGTGTTATGACGTTATAAGTTGATAGTAAAAGTTTTAAAGGAAAAAATTATTTTATTCTTTTTAGCGCATTTCAAATAAAAGCTTGTTTTTTAAAAAGTTTTTTTTACTCCTTAGTGTTTTCTCAGTAAAGTTTTCTCAGTATATTGTCCGTCATATTGGATTTAGAGTGACGTCACTTTATTTTTCGAGTTATTCTCAGCAAGCCCTTTCATTGGATACCCATATTGTAGGAGTGCATTAAAAATAACTAGCCCGCCTTCATGGATATTCCGCCATGTTGGATTTTTTGCCGACTGTACTTTTTTTTTGCACACTCATCAACTGCTCATTGAGAGGATTATAACGAGCCCAAACACGACGGGTTTATCCTGTGTAATTAAGGAGTTCCTACGGCCACCTTCCATCTCAATCATCAGACCAGGTTTATGGTACCATATTATTGCATCGTCATCCGACTTACATAATTGTAGGTACAAAATTTCAACTTGATTTGACTCCGCGAAGTTGGTCAAATTTAACCTGCAAGATTTCATTACATAGTTAGTTACATACAGGTCGACCTAATAAAAGCTTGTTAAAAACAGGCATTTCTAAAATTTTCATGCATTCCCCATTGGGGTCTGGTTTGCGGCATTGGTGAAATCGGAGTAAGTAATCGGACCTTGAGTGCCGTAAGTCTGGGCTTTTCGGGAAATGTAAATGAGACTTTATGGGACTGCAAGAATTGATTCAAATTTGTTACGTAGGTACGTTTGTGCTAGGTTCGATTCCTACCCAGCTAACTAGCACGATTAGGTTTTATCGTCACGTTTTACGGCAAAAAAGTAGTGAAACGATACTTAAAACGTGACTATAAAAGCTATCGTGCTAGCCGGCCTGGAACGTACCTACCTACATTAAAAGGTCATTCATAGATAGGTACATGTTGGTAGTCATCAGGAAAATGACTTGCACAAAATATGATGAGTAGGTACCTACACCTACCCTAGATTTTTCATCAGACCGACTAAGAACTCGACTCGACAACAACACTCTTCCAGCAAACAGCTTCCTCGCCTGAGTAGTTAGGGTGACGGACAAACTGACATGGAGTCTCGAATGTTACCAGGGTTCTAGAAAAGCAATGGAAAGAACGAGACCGCAACCATTTGAAAGGAGCCAGGGAGCTGTTGCGGGCGGTGCTGAAGTACCGGCGCATCATGGAGACGGACAGCGAGTGCATCTTGCACGTGCCGCTGCTCGACCAGCGGTCGGAGAGCGACCGCCGCGTACACGAGCTAGTGCAAGCGCTTGGGCACAGGTTCCTATTTTTTTTGTATAGTACTGCGACGGTGGAAAACTAGCATACGGGCCGCCTGATACATCATGGATAGGGATATTTGGCAGCGATAAAATCCTGCACTAGAAATCTGTCATAAAATAAATAGGCTTTCTACTGTAGCAATGTAATTTTAAAATTTTATAATACTCTGATATGAAAAATGACACCTCGCCGAGTTTTTTACGCCGGTTCTTCTCGAGGCAGAGGTTTACTTTCCGAACCGGTGGTAGTTTATCGACATTCATAGGTGCATGTAATATGCCTAAATTGAAGAATAAATCACTTTGACTTTGATGATAAGCACATAAGCAGACACGTCGCCTATGGACGCTTCATAAGATACATAAGCGCGCTGCCGTCTCTTTATTGATTTGAGGTTTCAATGTGTTGACGCTTACCATTTACTTTGGTATTATTGCCCAAGGTCGAATTGATAGTGCATAATCTTAAGGTATTATTATTCTGGTAGTGGCTATTGTATCACTGCGACCATTGCTGATCTTAAGGTATACCTAACTTCCTCATTTATTTGTCATCATGTGAATCAAAGGCAGCCGCTTGCAGTTGAGTGGAATATTAGACCGTGTAATTAAATTACTGAAATGACACCTGCTGCATGCGCAATACCTGAGTTACCTATCATTTACATATCCGCCACATAATCACGAAACAGACAGTCATACCATACCTACACCACATAATAAATAAAGTAGTTACGTGCAGTAAATATGCAAGTAAAGTGCTTAAAAACTGCACGGCTATTACAGAACGGCCGACGAGCTGTGTCGCAGCGAGATAGACTGTCTCTTTCTAATTATAACGCTTAGAAAGAGACGCATAGCCTATGTCGCCGCGACACAGCTCGCGGGCCGTCCTGTAATAGCTGTGCAGTAACTAGGAATTAGGGTTCGGGAGAAATTTTGGCATATGAACGTACAAGAGAAAGCGAGAGAGAGGATAATACTTAGACCCGAATCCTATTCTAAATGCTCACAGGCTGTACAGAAAGTCCTTTGCTTTGTCTTATAAAAGATAGGTACCTATGTATGACATTTAGAAAACTCAAATCATTTCCTCCCGTTCTAACGCATAGCAAATATTCTTTCGTCTAGTTAGGCTCGTCACGTTTGCGTGATGACACGTGGTGCAGTCGACTACAAAGAGAAAACGGCCAAAGTTACAAAAACATGTATACACGACTTATTGCCTTATAATATAACACAAGTTTTTGTAATTTTGGCCATCCCGATCTATTTGTAGTCGACTTTACTACGCTGGCCGCGGTACAATGAGTGCCACTGTCCAACGCATTCGGGGGAATGCACCTCGGAGTTGCGCGAGAGCCAAGTTTAGCCGACGCGGCAAGCAAGATATGGGCAGGCCTATCTTGCTTGCCGCGTCGGCTAAACTCGGTTAACTAAACTTCATCCTTCCTTCTGGCCACACCAGTTAATCATAATATATAGGTATTACCTAAATGCGAAAATAACTGTCTGAATTTTGTTTCATTTTCGTGCATACACGAGTACATGTTTAAGCGATGCGAGATGCGACGCTGTTTATCCCCAAAATTATACACTAAGACAATGTGGACCCCCTGAGAGTTCGCGTAGCCTCTTGAAGGGGGTCGCACTTAATTGATTTTTAAAGTTAAAGCGATGTGGATTTGATATATGTAAAATAAAATATATATAGGTACCTAGTTAAGGTACATTAAAAACAGTGGATGGTGAAGGGTTCGTAATATATATGCTATCCTATCAGGCAAAGGGGGTAGCGCCTAAAAAAAGAAAAATACTGCCCTAATAGAATGAAATAGGAGACACGTTTTTATGGATAAGAAAGGTCTACCTACGCTACGCTACGAGAACGCAGTCGACCAATAGGATGGTCAATAGCTAGGAATAGTCACCACGAAAAAAGTATAAAACGCGTTTTAAGGGTTATTTAATTATCCTGTATTTTAGTAAATTTACCTACTCACAATTAGCTTGTCAAATAGGTACAGTCACGGACTTTAATCGTTGGCCATTTGGGTGTTAACTAATTTTGGTTTTTAATAGTTAAGCTATGAACATCCAGTAAAAAGTGTGCTCTAAATGGCTCAACGATTAAAGTCCGTGACTGTATGTTTTGCGTAGGGTATACGAGGAGCTGAAAGCGCGACTGGACTTGGCGGTGGCGAGCAACGCCAAGCCCGACATCACCACTAAACCAGCACCGCACAAGTACGCCCCCGAGGAAATGGACCCAGAAGAAGGTACCTTCGAACTTATTTTACAGTTAACTTTTGGTACAGCTTTACGTCGACTTCAAACCTCTGCAATCTACAAACACAATCGGAACGTGTGTCATTTGGAACAAACTTAATAACTCCTAGAATTGATTGAATTTCCTCGAAAAAATACTAAAAATATACTTAGTCACATGGAGAAATAAATAATCTCAAAGTTATAAGTGTCCAAAGTTTTAAGAGGGGGTATACTCTGTCTCTTTTCCGCAAAACTGACCTTCATATGAAACGATTGTCATTTACGCTCGAGAGCCGTGACGTCACGGGTCTCAAGCGTTTTCTCTCTCTATCAAGCAATATTAAAACGTTTGTATCTTCGTAATTTTTTGAGATATTTGAATAGGATTTTCGTCACAAGGCATTTTTTTTGCTTCTTTATTTTGGAGTAATAATAAAATTAGAGTCCACAACCCTATTCTTCGTTTGAATATTGAATTGAACTGACTACTTAATGGCTCGGATTACCTATGATTTTTTTATTTCAACATGCCGTAAGTACATACTTACTGTAATGTCGACCCACATGGCGATATGCCGATCTCAGGCACATCGCCATGTGGGTCGACGATGTGAGCGATATGCCGATTACATTACAATTACATACCAATAGTCAAATACAGGCCTTCCCGCGCGCTTGAAAATGCTACGGATTTCCATACATTCTGACAAGCGCGCGCTTAAGCGGTGCCTCACTAAGTCAATCAGGAATCAAAGGTTTCCTGTAGGCGTAGGGTCACTTTGTCATCTTCGTCCGTTCTATCTACTATCTCGTCCTTATTCTCAATTGGGAATGTTGACGAGTCCGGAATGTGGACGAGCTAGGCTAGGAAGCTGAAGAAAATGATAATTGATAATGATAAATGATTTATTCAGTAACTAAAAAAAAAAAACACTACAATATTAGGCTGGTGCCTCTTTTTAAGCAATCAAGATGCCTGTGTCAAGAGACACCGCTCTTCCTTAGAGTTTAGCAGGATATAATATCAACGTAGGTGGGATATTTTAATTAGGATAATAGAGGAGAAGAGAGAGCATAGAGCTTATTTCAAAGGTTTGGATTTCTAAGAGAACACAAATATACTTATATGGGGTACCTACACATAATAGAGTACCAACAGACATAACATAAAGCATAAAGACCTGGGCCCTTTTAATAAACATTACAATCCTACAATTTTGTATAAAAGTGACATATTTGTTAAGTTTTAGTTAGTGAAACTTAACAAATATGTCACTTTTTTACAAAATTGTAGGATTGTAATGTTTATTAAATAGGGCCCTGGAGGTTCATTAATATTTATATGATAATTATGTTACCAAAAGAACCTAAAAGACAAAAAGCCTAAAAGATAAATATTTTGATATGTTTGGCTTTAGAAGTTGCAGACCTAGGGATGACATTCGAGGCGGAACGAGAGACGTTGATTCGAGAAGCACATCAGGCAGAGGAAATGAGCCCGAACTTGAAGCGCTACTGGCGACGCCGCGAAGAAGAGTACAAGGAAGAACAATTTTATATGTAAGTCATGATACCAGCGGTAAAGATATTTAAGCTGTAACTTAAGTACTTAATTTTTATGGGTCATGGGTTTGGAATACTTGGGGAGATTTAATCGCGATACAAGGGTCACAGGTCAAATGGTACAGACACATATATAGGTAGGTACTTATAGCTTTTCGTCTTTCCTGTGGTCTTTGCTATTAGTTAATAAAAAATTTTTTTTGGTTCCCGCATAAACAGCGTCTCATCTTGACGACCGAATAGCCTAGTGGTTAGAGAACCTGACTATGAAGCTTGACGTCCCGGGTTCGATCCCCGGTCGGGGCAGATATTTGTATGATGAAAACGAATGTTTGTTCTTGAGTCTTAGGATGCTTAATATCTATTTAAGTATGTATTTATCTATATAAGTATGTTTACCCGTTGTCTATTACCCATAGTACAGGCTTTGCCTAGTTTGGGACTAGATCATTTGGTGTGAATTGTCCCATGGTATTTATATTTATCTATAATCTACCTATACATATTATAAAACTCTTACGTTAATACTGACCGATTGACAGACAGCGCACAGCCTAAGACGATGATGATGATAAGATATACTTAAGCATGAAATTTGGAACATATATTCTTTACAGTAGGTACGTGGACGTGTACTAAGAAAGGATTTTTCGAAATTCAACCCTTAAGGGGGTGAAAGGGTTGAATCGTTGTATGGAAATCGTTCATTTGGAAAGGTATAGACTTGAATCTTTATATGAAGGTCCCTTACTAAAAAGCAAAACAAATGATTTAGCGTTATTACAGTCGAGTTCTCCAATTTCTATACAGACAACCATTCAAAAATATCTGTACACAGGCTTTATTATTACTGACATAAGACACATGTAGAGATATTTTTGAAAGATTGCCTGTATACCTAGATATTGGAGAAGTCGACTGTACAAAAATTTATCCCCTAAGGGGGTTAAAAAAAGAGTTGAAAGTTTTGTATGGGTAACGTCGTTTTTAGGGTTCCGTACCCAACGGGTAAAAACGGGACCCTATATTACTAAGTCTTCGCTGTCCGTCCGTCTGTCTGTCACCAGGCTGTATCTCAAGAACCGTGATAGCTAGGGAGTTGAAATTTTCACAGATTATGTATTTCTGTTGCCGCTATAACAACGAATACTAAAAAACCGGCCAAGTGCGAGTCGGACTGGAGCTCCCATACAACAGACATGATTTTTTTTGCCGTTTTTATAGATAATGGTACGGAACCCTTCGTGCGCGAATCAGACTCGCACTCGGCCTGTTTTTTTAAATAAATGACTATTACTATTACTATATAGGTACCTGAGTCGTTATTTATGGACCACAGAAAAGATGACGTTTCCTAATTGTAAGACCCCATAACATTTTTAACCATATTATAATGAAAATTATAAATAAAACGCGGCCCAAGCCCGCCGTGCTAACGTGTCAGAGATCAGAAGTCAGAACTAGCGCACGAAACATTGAAAAGTGATTGTGATGGCCAAGATAGGAAACGAATTGAGGAGCTCTCATCCTTAGTCAGAACAAAGATGACTATTGAATTTCTGTGTAGGCACCTGCTGCGCGAAGGCAGCGTACCCCCGTACTTCCTCAACCTGCTGGGCGGCGCCATCTGGTGGGAGACGAACGACGCCGCCGGTGCCGCCGTCGACCTCTCCGAGCGGCGCAAGATGAAGTGCGTCTGTGCGAATACCTCTACCGCGGAGGAAGGCGGCGAACCGTTCATGTGAGGAGGAGATTGCAGTCAAACTCGACAATTATATACCAACGTCACCGAAGTGATCAGGGCCGGCCTTGACAATCTATTAGGCGGCCCGGGCGAGTCATGCCTTAGGCGATTTATTTTATATTTCACGGCGCCCTATACACCTCGTAGCGTAGCGCCCACGTAGCGCCATACATCTCGGGGCCTCGGGCGATCGCCCCGGTAGCCCCACCCTATAGCCGGCCCTGGAAATGATAACTGCAGATAAAGTATGTGTATGGTTTTTTGTCCTTTTCATTGAGAGTCATTATGGGGCTTTGAGGCCCGTAAATATAGATATTTTCGATGCTAACACGGTTTCATTAAGCAGAACATCACCACCGGTAGGGTATTCCTTGCACGCTCCCGGAAATTCCCGGTACTGAGATATCCTGGGAATTTCCGGTATTTTACCTTTCTGTTTGGTACCGGTACTGAGGGATCAATACCCGAGAGAGTATCGAAATTTCGATAATTTTCCGGATGGTTAAATCCAAAGTGCGAACGTCTTCGAATTAAAAAAATAAAGGAGGTATATAATATATATATTTAAACAAAAATAAATTGAATTAAAGTCAAGAAATACTTGATAAACTTCGGTTTCTACTTATTGTCAACTTGGGGGACCAGTATTTCAGTTCAGAAATTAAGTAGGTAAGTCTTGTCTAAGCGGCAGGAGTTTATAGAGTTTAGGCGCAATCAGTTACCTACCAATTTTAATAACTAGGTACCAATCAATAGGTACAGTTATAGTGAATAATATGTCTATCGGTGGAACTCGGATCTCAATCGGAAGACGACGGGAACCGAAGTGTCAATTAATTATTGTATTAAATGAGTGACATGTTTATATTAATTAATATGAATCTTTATTATTTAGTGTCAAATGTCAAAATGACAAATGAAATCATATGGCACTGTATAATATAGAGATGTTATATTATAACCACCCTAAAACACTTAGAAATACACGCATAGGTAAGTAGTACTTTTATTGTCATACGTAAACTAAACAATCTCCTTACGTTAACATAAAATGCTGCAAAATAACGCATACGTATTTTGAAATATTTACAATAATAAAACTCAGTACGCTACGCACTTAAAACATTACCTACTTATTAAAATATTAATATTACCTATATTGAATAAGTATTTGTATCAATATTTTCAACATTTTCCATTTCACAATCTTAGTGACACTTTTCATAGACGTGAATGACAATACTATCAATATGATCATATTGTTCATCCACCGAGCGTTCTTGAGATCGATATTCATGTTCACATTTGATGGCATGATTACAAACTTTCTTCCATTCATCCGGGCCAAACATATTAATTTTTTCTTCAATCAATTCCTTTACTGAAGTTATATTTTTGTCTGCCATATGTTTTCAATTGGGTTGAAGTCGGGATGGTATGTTAACCTTAACACGTGTTAACACTGTGCCCATGTTGATGTAAAATCTTGTCTATTGAATATCCTACACAGTCTCACGGGCGGCTCTACCTATAATCAGGGGGTGCGATGCACCCGGGCGCAGGTCCTATGGGGCGCCCGAGCGCCATTTGACGGGGCGCCACTCTCCAAACCCTGAAACACTGAAAGGGTTGAATTAACAAAAAACCTGAAACACGGTTTTTTGTTAATTCAACCCTTAAAAGCAGGAAATGTGGTGACAAAGTCTGAAAATCAACATGGGTACGGGTAGGTACCTACTGTTTCTATGGTTTATCGGGTCTCTGATTACGAAAACAACAATGATTTTAAAATTTAACGTAGCGAACGTGAAATACCATCTCCCTGTTGGGGTGCGACGAGGTTGAAATGTCTAAATATAAATATGGGTGTCGTTTTTATGGTGTTTTGGGACGGACGTTAACTAAGAAAATGGACATCGATTTTGAAATTTAACCCACACACATGACAATTCTTGAAAGTATTTGTGCCAAGTTGCAATTCAATCGGAACATAGATACGGGTCAAACTGAGAACCTGCTTTTTTGTAGACGGTTAAAAATTACGCTTAGTACGCGGGCGAAAGTCGCGGGCAAAAGCTAGTAATATCATATAGTTGTACCTTGGTAAATGATAATACAGAATTTGGACACAAGTTGGGAATAAGTTGATTAAGTATGTCACCATTTTTCATAATTTATATTATTAATGGCATCGTGATAATCACCGGTCTTATCAGTAGACTCTTGTACAGAAGCAGAGCACTCGGAACAAATCCTTTGGCACTACCTGCATGTAACAACTGTAAAAGTATAGATTACTTAAATAAATGGTCGGAAAAACTTAAAACTGATTTCTCTTTCTTATTATGTTAATATTTAAGTAAATTTTTGGCAGGAGCAATGTATTAACCAATAGTTCTAAATTTAGTACAGTAAGGGAAATGTATTCACGTACCTTTTTATGCCTTATTGTCATACTAAGAAGAGCGAAAAAGTTACGTGAATACATTTCCCTGACTGTACGTCTACGGTCGTTTCGTTTACAGATTATTTATTAGCTGAACTGCTTAGATCGAACTCTTCAAAGCGAGTAAGTACCTATATAGGGCTAAATTCCTACAACGCTAATAACGTGTGCTTGTAAAGAATACAGAGGCCCCGGGTAGGTACAAGTAACATAATGTTTTGATCGTGTTGTGGGAATCCGATACTTGGTGTCAGCACCGGCTCGGGTTCCCGTTGGTGACCGCTTGCTGACGAGTGACGATTCAGCCGTTCGGAGCATGGGAAACGACATGTTACTTGAAACGCTTTGCTCTAGTTATATTTAGCGTAGGTAGTCAAATAAATTGAAACATGGATGAAGTTCGTGCCTTATTGCAACTGTCATATTTGTGACAATCTTGTCACTTTTAATGGTAACAAGAAAATTGAAACATGGACCACTTTGTACCTTTATTTATTTATTTGGTAAACAAACAGAGATAGACCAACACAGACATAAACAGAAATAAAACTTATAGTAAAATATTTACACATCTAACTCCTTAGCAGTTCTCACTAAGACAATTGGCTAAAATGAATAAGCAATACCTAAAACTAAAACAAGAATCACACACCTGATTTGGGCATGGCAGGCAGGTACTCACTTAGAATTTAAACTAATGTATTACCTACTTAGTAGGTACCTATATAGAAGGAAGATTCAGGTTCAGATATTTATTTATAAAATTCAGTATTTTACATGTCATTAATTATTATTATTTGTTAAGGGGTAAACAATAGTATCTACCTACATTACTACAGAGGCCGGGAAGTAAGGGGTTGCCTTGCCGATCGATTACATATAGATTACGGATAGTTATGAGGCTGGCAGCCCCTTTTCACGCCGAGGTAGGTACCTATGTATAGTGCTTTTCTCAAACATGCGATGAAATTAATAAAAAAAAAACTCCAAGAAATCAAACTTTAACTTCAAGAGAAACTAAAAGTAAACTAGATAAAAAATATAACTCACTCATGTATTAGATACCTACCTGCTATTTCTTCGTCGCAACTCGTATCAAATAACAAAATCAACAACGCACAATATATCCAATAAAACAGAATTACAGAATGTTTTTTTTTTTAGATTAAATCCCTACGCGTTTGAGTAGACATTTTTACCGCTAATATTTAGATAAAATATTTTAAAAGTGTACCTATTAGTTTAGTAAAATTTGCAATTTAAAATAGTTGGTATTGGTTAATAATCTGTTATTTGGCATAGATAAATTAACGAGAGCATGGAATTGCATAGGTATGTCTAGGTATGTAGTAGTATTGTATGTTATGTGTCTATTTTCTCGTACAACCACTACAAATACAATTTCATTGTCTCGATAATTCATCTATATATTCATGTCGATTTTATATACCTAAATAAAGCTGCAAAATATAGCTAATATTGTTTTTTTTTATAATCGTATAGTGGCAGAATTCCAAATTATGTTCCTATGTAGGTACCTACATTTAACTTATATCCAGGTTGATTAATGAATGGCCCATTAATAGTGGGATTAGTGGGTGTTATTTGTCCCAAGCAAACATGGTTATACCTTATAGGTACCTTCTTCTTATGGATGGATTATTTTTTGACAAGACTCCATTGTCCTGGCAATTAACGTGCAGCCTGATATCAAGGTAATATAGTTACTACCGTTGCGATGACAATCCTACAAAATAGGCATTGGTTGTCAAAATCTGGATTTTTCGGCGCCAAACATTGGGTTTTCTAGTAATACCAGGGAATACCTATCTGATAAAAAATACATGAGTACAAGTACAACCGACCGCGACCTCATTGTCTGGGGTACCTTTCTTTCTTTTAACATTATTTTGCCGAAAGCGTAGTTTCTTTCCTACACTTCGATCGATGTCAACAAGGACCGCTATAGCGAACGCATTCTCGCCAGCAGGAGGTAGCCGCAGCATGCCAGCATCCCCTATTGGTGCCTGCACATGGGCGGTGTGGCCTTCCGCGTCAATTTGCTGCTGAAACGAATGGCAGGACAGGAGGGAGAGCGGAGGCCAACACAGCACAGCCGAATTCGTAAGTACGTAGTTTTCCCCTCCGCTTTTTCCGGCGCGTCATTGCCAGCCAGTGGCGAAGTGCCGCAGCTCGCGATGCGATTGGCCCGCAGTGCAACCAATGTTGGCGGCGCGCGAGCGTGTGCCCTAAGCAGGAAAGGGACCGCAGGAGCGTTGAGCTCGGCTCGGCGGACGCGGACAGTCGGCCCCGGGCCCTTGCGTAGGACCGCGTGTCTGCGCTGTTGCATGCTTTCCACCTGTTTAACAACAAAAACTCTCATATGTTAGTGCATGTGCAATTTGTAAGGATTATTATAAGGACGTGTCACGTAATCTCTGACTTTTCACGTGAGTAGCTGCTAATATTAATAATAATTTCCATCGCGCGCTGCTAGATGGCGCTAGGTGTCGCGTTGAATAACCGTGTTGGTGTCATTGACCCGGCCGGGGTGTTGTGCATTTTTATCATCAGAGTGCATTTATTTTTGATCTCGCACGAGGTGGCTTTTGACGACAACCTTGGCAGTCAAGTGCCACTCAGTGTTGAGTTTATTATCATGATAATTAACTGACGGTACAGCTAGACTCATTCACGAGTCACATTCCTAATTATTTTGTCATTTTTGCGTGTGGTACTGTCAGCTGCATACTATTTATTATCTGACAAAACAAGTTATTATGTAATTACCACGATATTCTTATTGCAAGTGACTGTACAGTAGAAACAGTTACCCGCTATTATTTCCAAGCGGTAAAAGGTTAAAATTATAAATAAAATAAACTTCCAGGTTGACATGTATAATACATGGGGTTAGACCTGGCTAGATGCAGTGCACTAACTGGGAGAGAGTAAATATACCATCTGGTCTCGCTCTAATCAGTGAGGGGAGTACAGTTAGTGCACTGCATTTAGCCAGGTCTAAAGGCCGCTTCAAATTTGATTGGTACAAAAATGAAATCTTCAGCCTTACAAATTCCCTCGGATGCCTAAATAACAGCCTGTGTGAATAAATCTTTAGCACGCATTTTTGTAGCTGCGATCCTGACTGATAAATTTTCAAATTTTTTGACAACCTAGGAAAATCCTGAAACCTGTAAACTAGGTAGGTGCCAACTGTTATCCGTGCTAGTACCTAGTCTTGTATACTATACCTGCTGTTGATCAGTCGTCGATATATTATTTATCCCTCTCTTACTTACCTTTTTTGCTAAGTAGAAAGAGATGAATAATATTGACGGTTACCGAAATTCTAGCTCTGCACCCTAGGTTCTGTACAGGGTAGAAAGTTTCAAATTAGAGGGGTCGGGAAGGCCCGGTTTTATAAGACTCAGAGATATAGACTATCCGCCTCTTTCTAATTAGAAGGCTTGGTAAGAGACGCATAGTCTTTATCGCGGCGACACAGCTCGCGGGCCGTCCTGTGATACCTATAGCCGTGCAGGAGTAAGCTCCATAATGACCATAATGCATGGCACAGTGCAGAACCGCTTACCGGTAATAATATCTAATAATAAGAATACTGACACTAAAATTCGGTATCTCGCTTATTATTTCATATTTTTATATTCTAACCCAGGGGTTTTCAACAACTAGGGGGGCGCGGGTCCCTGATTATGATGATTTGGCTAGCTAGCCCATTCACTTTCGTTTCCTTGCATCGAAGCGAAGGGGGGCGTGGGAATTTCATTTTTGGCAGCAGGGGGGCGTGCCTAAAAAAAGTTTGGGAACCCCTGTTCTAACCGGTGTAACCGTAACTAAAACCGTTACACCGGCTCGCAACTATTCAACGTTATTACTGAATACAATTGGGTACTTTCCTGGGTAAAAAAATATATAAATCTATTTAGTCCGTCAGTTAGATTATCACTAAATATGGGATAGGTATTTTTTTGTTTACTAATTAAACAAACAATTACGAAGATATAGCCCGTAGTTCCGCGCGACGTCACATTATGCTAAAAAGTGTACCACCATTATGTGACGTCACACGGAACTTTAACGGGCCATATCTTCGTAATTTTTTGTTTAATTAACAAACAAAAAAATACGTGTCCAATAGTTTTTGATAATTTAACTAACGGACTAAACATTCTTTTTTAGGAAAGTAGCCAATTTTGGAATACCAAAAAATATTGAAGACAATGTACCTCCTTATATCTAATTAGAAAAAATTTTTTGTTCAACCCTTTGAGAGCTACGTTAATAGCTTATTTATGAGAAAATACAGGCTAGCGCGCGGTCCATATACCTACTAAAACTTCAATTATCTACGAGTACGAGTACGAGCGGTATTTCCTCCGCTAAATTTAAACCTAATAATCCTTTTTTCAAACCACATGCTCGACAATGCCGAATTATAGGTCATGTAAACCCTACCGAAAGCAAGACATTAAATCCCTTGGTATTAGCCGGGTTATAATGTTGTACTGAATTTCATTATAACCCGCTGGTTAATAATATGATTTCACTTTTCATAATTCTTATTACTATATGCATAAAGTTTAATTTTGCTAAACACAATTTGTCCTAGGCCATGGCCTACTTGATTTGACCAAATAAATGAAGTTTGCCTCCGTGTGAACCCCGGTCCGGAGGAGCGCGGTGTTCGAAATTCGAATTTCGAATCTAGGACCACGGCTTGTGCTTTCGAATTTGGAACGTCGCGCGCCTTCTTTTGTTCACGCGTGACGAACAAATCGAGTTCTTGTAGGTGCCTATAGAAGATTTAATTTCAAAAATAATATTGGAAATGTCCAGTGATGAAAGTGTTTTGACTCCTGAGTTTATCAAATTAGATGCCATAGGCATTGTCAACAATCTGCTGCCAGAGAAGTCAAAGGAAAAATACCTAAAAGCCTACAACGATTTTGAAAAAAGGAAAGCTGTAAAAGGCGTAAAGTCTGTGTCTGAATCAGTGCTTCTGGTCTATTTTGAATATTTGTCAGCTACAAAGAAGCCAAGTAGCCTGTGGTGTATATATTCGATGCTGAGGGCAACAATAAGTGTCAAACATGACATACAAATTAATACATATGCCAAGTTATTGGCCTTTTTAAAAAGGAAATCGGATGGACATCGAGCAAAGAAATCAAACATTATTTATCTACTGAGCCTGTTTTTTTGTCTCGCATAAGGTGTGAAAAGTAGAGTATACACCTCGGGGATAAGACTGTTTTAGTCTTGGGCGGTTGAACCCCTCACTGCACTCAGGACTCAGTCTTAATTCCCTCGCTTCGCTCAGGAATTAACTTATAACTCCCTCGCTACGCTCAGGAGTTAAATTATGAGTCCTTCGTTACGTTCGGGATTCAATTCGCTCCCGTGACATAAAACAGTGCTTTATCCCCTTGGTGTATAATCTACTATTAGGGTTTCGTACCAAAAAAGGACCCTTATGCGACTCTGCCCGGCTGTCTGTCACAAAGTTAAATGAACATTCCTCAAAAAAATTCCCACCAAATTTTTTACGACATTTTCTGCAACGTTTATATTATTTCTACTCAGAATCACGATCTCTTTCCATCCCACCCAACAGGAGAAAAAAAGTGTCCCAAAATTTTCATACATTTTTTAAACATTTCCTATGGAAATGGTAACAATAGGAAACAATCTTTGAGACATTTTTTTGTCCTACCAGGATCGAAGGAGCTCGTGATTCTCACTGAAAATAACATAAAACTCCTAGAAAATTTTACAATTAATACCTACTAGTGCCATTTTTTTAGAAACGCATAAGTATCTTGGCAACTACTTATGCTATCGTTTTGAAATTTGCTGTTAATAAGCGCCTGAGGAGCAATTTCAGAGCTAACGGGTAGACTACCTACATGCAAATAAATGACTCCGAAGCAAAATGTACGAAATCGGGTCGTTTTCACCGATTAGGGATTGCAATCTTGACCCGCGAGATCTCGTCCTTATTTTACGAGACTGAGTCTCGTAGAAATTTCGTACGAGATCAGGCCCCGTAGCATGGTTGGCCTTGTCACGCGATAGGTGATAGGATAGAGCGTGCGTCACTGGCTGACACCGTTCGATAGAACAAGACGACGCCCTTACCTTGTCACTTGTCGCGTGATAAGGCCAACCATGCTACGGCTCCTGGCGAGATTGCGAGATTGAACTTTTCATATAAAACTAGATAGTTACATGACAAAAGTTTCATCTGACTGACAAATTAAAACTTCCTATTATTCGATTTAAAAAAAACTTACTTCTATTAAAACTTTATGATTAAATGTATAAAAACAACATGTTGATAATCATTAAATGGAATTCATAGCATTTGTACCTATACGTTTTCAGTGAAAAACGCCTAATCACGCGAGATCTCGTAAATCTCGAAATCTCACGGGGCTGGCTTTGTGGTGTCTTGAAATCTCGCGAGACAAAAGAATTTCATGCTGTACATGGTAGATGGTATACTTATTCATGCATGACAAAAATTTAGAAGTATAA
The DNA here is from genome assembly GCA_932294315.1 of Epinotia nisella. Lineage (NCBI taxonomy): Eukaryota > Metazoa > Arthropoda > Insecta > Lepidoptera > Tortricidae > Epinotia > Epinotia nisella. The sequence continues at coordinate 14,517,491 of OW028673.1, read as the reverse complement.
AAAAAACATATTGATTGATTGGATTTCAACTCTTTATGACCATCTTTATATCACTTCTTGATTCCACATGCCTAGTTATCGTGAAACAATCTGGGGGTCGATTTTTTACCTTCGAGCACTACTCTTTTACTCGAAAACTGTCAAAAACGATGAAATGCTATTTTGAAATAGCGATAGAATATTGAAAAAGGAGTGATATTGACCACTCGTGTTCAATTCTATCGGTAGAAAGTAAGTCCACTATGTAATTTTGACACTACGTACAATAATTGTACCTACTTACTCGTAACTCGTAATTAATTTTCGAGCGCTCGAAAGTCAAAAATCGGCCCCCTACATTAATAAGTACAAGACCGCGCGCGAAATAGACTAGGTATCCGTCTCGTTCGAATTAGAACGCTTAGAAAGAGACAGGTAGTATATTTCGCGGGCGGACTCGTGCCGTTCGTGATACATCATACAAGATTGTAAGAGGACACGACCGAAATCGTGGAGTTACGATACGAGTGTCGAAACAAAAACCTTCACGGGTTAGGGCCGTGGCCGCAGCCGCCTGGCCGGAACGGAATTTGGTTCATTAGACACGGGCACGGGACCTGCATTAAAATAGAGGAGTATTCCACTAAACGTGGTGAATTGTAATTGGTTTGTATTTGTCGCATGCGCCTGTTAAGACTTGGTTATAATTATAAGTATAACGTTAAAGTAGTCTGGTAAATTTGATTTCTTATCTGAAAAAAATCTGGTGGTCTGATGGTGTCGCTACTTCACAACCAAATTAAAGAAATATATTTTTACTAGATTTTGCCCGCGGCTTCGCCCGCATACTAAATAGTAGATTGTATGACTAGGGGCTAAAATAAGTCATATTACCACGAGATGGATATTTTTCCGAGCGAAGCGAGGGAAAATATTTCGAGGGGTAATATGGCTTTTAGACCCGAGTTATACACTCTACTTTTCACTTCGACTGCGAGAAAATAGCAAAACAAAGATTATCCATCCACAATCAATAAAAAAATTCACTGCGAAGAGATTGTTCAATTTAGCGTTTGGACGCGCTATTAACGGTCAGAGGCGTTTTCTTTTTTAATGATTTGGAATTAGGGACTAAAAAACACCTGATGTTTGATTGGTCGATTTTAATATGTAGCTGTATTCTGGTTGGTTGATAGCAAAGAGAAATGTTTTTTGAAAGAGTTGTGATTGATGGATTTAAATGATTTGGAATTAGGGACTAAAAAACACCTGATGTTTGATTGGTCGATTTTTATATGTAGCTGTATTCTGGTTGGTTGATAGCAAAGATAAATGTTTTTTGAAAGAGTTGTGACTGGTGGATTTAATATGGTGAAGTGTTTTGAATGGTCAAATTAAATGCGTTAAAAATCATAAATATGTATACATATTTTCCCTAGGGGCTAAATGTACTAAGTACTTTAGTCCCGTTTATTAAGCCTAATATAAACACACTTTGTTTCGAGCATGAGAAGTGAAAAGTAATTTTAACCGTCTACAAAAAAGGTGCATCTCAGTTTGACCCGTATGGGGCGGAGTACTAAATTGAAGTTAAAACTTTGTTTTGAAAGTAAATTATCATAGAAAATAATGGGTCATTCCCTTCTCACAAGGATTGGATAGGTTGGAAGAAGGGAATGACCCAACCCATACACGTGCGTCACGTGCGTTAGCCTTCTTTACAATTATTCCAAATTTAAAATTGATAGCATAAGTAGTTCCTGAGATATTTAACGTTGTGTGTGACAGAAGGACTACACGGACCCTTTTTTACCTTTTTGGTACGGAACCCTAAAAACTATTGTCATGTCATAGAAAAATGTCTGCGTCAAAGTAATTAGCGTTTTTTCGTAATTCGTAGCGAGTCTGTGAAAAAGTGTTACCGTCTCCACCATAGATGTGCAAGGAAGCTGAGGGAAACGAGATTGCGCAGTGAACCTATGAAATGTGTGCTTCTGCGAGGAACATCGGGTATAATTTCTGATATACCAATAATTACTTACTGCGTCAAAGTATAATAAAAGCGCATAATAGCAAAGATATTGTTTACTTTTACTTATATGTATGCATACGGCTAGGAATGACACGAATATTTCGTAAGTACTTGCCGCGGAATCACTGTTCCAGAGAGCAAATGTAATTAGCAGGCAAGGCAGTGCGATTTGCGAGGGTAACTTCTAATGAGGCACTGCAGCGGAAGTTGGTTGGGGCTTCGCGTCACGGGGTCGGCGCTACTAAAAGGTCTGCTAGACGGTCGCCAACATGCCCCTCCGACCGAGCGACCTTGGTCCGCACCGACCGTGTAGACAGTTGTTTCCAACAAAATTTCATGCTACAACGGTCGGGGCCGACCAAGGTCGCTCGGTCGGAGGGGCGTGTTGGCGACCGTCTAGCACGGGCTTTAAGCTACTGTAGCCCCCGAAGTGTTGTCTCGCTCGCCTCGCTTGCTCGATCTGCTGTGCTCTTCGCCCGCGCGCGGACCCGACTTGCGGAATTTGAATAAAATCAAAAATGTATAGTATCACAACTGTCACACACAACGAATGATTATTTCGGAATATCCGTTCAGATTTTAGATTAATGAATTAGGTTAAGTAGTACCTAAGTGTTAATGTTGTTTAGAGACGAGAATTGTTTAATTTCGGAAAATTACCGACACTACGTGATACATTTGAGTGAGCAGTAGGTACGTTACGTTTGTCGCGCGCGGATAGACACAGGACGACTGAATGTCGAGTCAAACCAAGACAGTTAGCACTATGTCGCTGCGTCACACGACTCACACGACACGTACTCGTATATCTTCCCTAAATTTTGGCTTAAAAACTAACAGGTTCAAATTACCGAAGTACCTTATAAAAATGATAAAAACAACGGTTTAAAAGAAACCCATATTGAGCACGTCGCTAACACTAGGTTAATCAAATCAGTATTTTTTCGAACGAACTGTGTACCTAAATATATAACGTGTGATTTAGATGCAGTAGCAGGTAGGAAGTAGGAACTTTAAGTTGAAAACAGCCTTATTTCAAGTTTTTTTAGGGTTCTGTAGCCAAAATGGCAAAAACGGAACCCTTATAGTTTCGTCATGTCCGTCTGTCCGTATGTCACAGGCATTTTACTCGAAAACTATAAGGTGTATTTGAATAAAATTTTGAGGATAGGTGTATTTTGTTAGCCGCTACATAGTTTTGTTATTAAAATAACAAAAAAAAAAATTAAGGGTTCACTCCATATCCATACATAAGACTAAAAGTCAAAAAAAAAAAAAACATTGTGACCCCCCGTGTGGCACATCAATCGATAGGCCTTTCAAAATAAATATAAGGTTTCTTTGCATTTTTTTTGATTAAGTGAATAGAGTCGGAGATAATCGCCCCGAAAGTCACTGAAATTCTGTCCCCCCCCTCTAATTTTTGAACGGTGCATTTTAAAAATATGGAAAAATTCATAGACATAGGGCTTATTCATTTCATTCACCGAAAATTGTTTTGAACAAGATCGGTTCAGATGTTTTCGAGATATTGCTGAAAAACTGCCTTCCTCAAAGAAATGACGTAAGTGCCGCAAAATTTCTGTGACGATACGACCTTTTTAATAGGCACGGAACTCTTCGTTTTGTTTTTGTAATAGCACAGTAGGTACAATGTTTTACGAGAAATTCAAACGTTCAGATTATTCATGATATGTCAAAGGAATATGCTTATCTTACCTCTACCTACATTAGGTAGAGTACTACCTACACTTGTAATAAATGTGAATAATATATAAAACAGAAACTAACAAGGCAAGCTAAATAAAAGCTTTTAAAAAAGGTATGTAGTGTTTGTAAAAAGATCATCTGGCGTAGCTACTCCCCTTAAGCAGCATACGGAAAATAACTATTCTTCAATATTTCCCTAAATCCAGAACTCACCATAAATTCGCGTTTATACAGTCAAGGGGCACCACAACACAAGGTAGAGTACTGGGCCCACTGTTTTTTTCCAAAACATTTATTTACATTAACCTCCTGCCAGATATCACTAGATACACATCAATGTAGGTATGTACAGTAAGGGAAATGTATTCACGTACCTTTTTATGCCTTATTGTCATAGTAAGAAGAGCGAAAAAGGTACGTGTTTCATTTCAATTTTCTTTGTCTGTGTACGTACCTACTCTCTTTGCTGATGATAGTGATGATATATCCATCCTAGTGACTTGTGATAATGACGGACAATTAAATAGTGATATAAATCAAACTATTAAATTAGTTATATCAAGCCATATTCAAATTTGTGATACCAAGAATGCATATGACTCTAGATGTGCGCCACAATAATATTTAAATTGAAGAAACCGATTCTGCAAAAAAATTAGGGATAACTTTAGATAGGGGGTAGGCCCCCCACAAGGTGGACTGATGACCTGGTAAAGGTCGCGGGAGTCCGCTGGATGCGGGTGGCGCAGGACCGGTCAATTTGGAACTCTGGGGGACGCCTATGTCCAGCAGTGGACGTCTTTCGGCTGATATGATGATGATGATGATGAACTTTAGATAAAAATTGTAATTGGAAAAACCAAGTAGATACAGTGTGCAAAAAGCTCATGAAATTATTATTCGCTTAAAGGCGACTTCGTAATATCTCTGCTTGGAATACGGTAGACGGTACGGTACTAGATATTCGTCTGACCGCGGAATCACGGATATTGCGTCGACACTACGATATGGCCTACTTATATGGGGGAATTCCTGTGACATCAATGAGCATTTATAGCGCAAAATAAATGTTGAAGGACAATGTGTGGCATATCTCCGCGAGAATCCTATAAACCGTTAGGTATTCAACTGCTGCATTTGTAAAAAAAAACGGGTCCAGTGTGAGTCTGACTCGCGCACCGAGGGTTCCGTACAAAATTTCATGCAACAACGGGTCAAGTGTGAGTTTGACTCGCGCACCGAAGGTTCCGTACAAAATTTCATGCAACAAACCCGTCTTGCCCATTAATTTTGGAAAAATCTTAACAACGCATAGTGTAGTTATAGTTAAGTCATGAGTACCTACAGCGCCATTTATCGGTGCATTTTGTTACTAACTTGCGTGATCAAGGAATTCTGTATGTATGATTGTTTTTCAGCGATAATTCTTTATCAAGTGAATTCATTTCGATAATTCTTTTTTTATTTTCTAGAAGGTACTTTCAGAATACTTTCATATGAATTTGAAGGAAAAAAATTAACACAGAAGTATTAAATTACAAACAAGATTAACAAATGATTTTTTAAGAAAAAAAAAATAAACGCATGATAGAGGTCTCGTTATACTTTTACGGTAATATTTGCGTTAATATTAATCATATATATTATTTTTAAATGTTTCTCTTGGTTAACTTCGGAGATAAGGGGGGAATGGTATTTTTTTCAACATTTTTCTTTATTAATCAAAATTTTACCACCGTAGAAAAAAAAGAAAAACTGTTTTAGAATGTGCAATTTAAGCCCTTTCATATGATACCCCATTTGGCCTACTAACTAGACTTTGCAGTTTTTCCTATTAAAAATATTTATTTAAATTTTTCATTTTCTATACACGTGGATTAGCTTTATTTTACAACTATTCCAAATTTCAAATTGATAGCATTAGTAGTTCCTGAGATATTTGACTTTGTGACAGACAGACAGACAGACGGACGGAGTCGCACCATAAGAGTTCCGTTTTACCTTTTTGGTCCGGAACCCTAAAAAACACCCAGAACCAATGATGTAATATAAAAAGAGGTAGATAGGTTATACGCGCTCGAAAAATGGCACACTAAAATTGAGTCAATTGGCACAGTTTGCCTCAGTTTCGAGACGTCAATGGAAACGTTAGCTGTCAGATTTGGTGGCCATTTTTAAACACGGAATTTCGTATAGACAACATATCTACCTCTTTTTTATATTACATCATTGCCCAGAACTATTTAAGAAGGCTAAAGAAACACTAGATATCCCAATAAACTTGTTCTCGATTTAATTTCATACCCAATAGTCACAAGACGGCGCGTGAGCTCTCTCGATTTTTCTCGCACTATCCGTCGCTCTCTTATTAGAAAACTTAGAAAGAGAGGTATAGTGTGAAAAAAATCGAGAGAGCTCGCGCGCCGTCTTGTGATAGCCGTGCTGCAAAGCTATCGTCTTTTGTTAATAAACGTCAAATTGTAATTGTGACAGTGACACAACGTCTTGGCATTCAACCATCAACAAAAAAAAACAGAACTAATGTAAATGTCACCGGGTAAAAGGTTACTTCAAACAGGTTTAAAAAAAAAGTTTGGCGCGTAAATTGAAAAAAACTAATAATTAATTTACGGAATAAGCGGAATAATAGTTAGTAAGAAATGTGGGAGTCGGACACAATTCTAGGTTATGATGTGACAGCACTGACAGCTGTCATTTCCTGCTTTATTGATACTTGTTGTCATGATAATGTTTTGTTCTGAAACGTATTATTTAGTTGTGTTAGTTAACCTGCGAATAAAACAAATTGACTACCTTTTTATTTTTATTTCATTGCAAGTTTGAGAAAAGCACTATACAAATCTCGGCGAGAAACGGGGTTGCCGGCCGCGTATCCCTATCCGGCGTCGCTACGCTCGGCCGTCTATATCTACTTGGCCTGCAACCACCCTGCAACCCTTCGTTTCCCGGCCTCTATAGTAATGTACTATTGTTTTAGGTAACTACGAGTTAATCGTGTTCGGAATCAATTACTGAATTAGAAAAAATGGTTCCAGGCCCCGTAGCATGGTTGGCCTTGTCACGCGATAGGTGATAGGATAATAGAGCGTGCGCCACTGGCTGACACCGTTCGATAGAACGAGACGACGCTCTTATCTTGTCACTTGTCGCGTGATAAGGCCAACCATGCTACGGCTCCTGATCACGAATAAAAAATCATCGTGTACACTCCTGACCGGCTTTGGCCACGGCGACTGCTTCCACTCTGGCGTTGATGTCGTTCATGTGCTCTGGTGTGGCTCACGTAGCTGATCTTATTTACGAAGACCCGAGTACACAATGGGCACGTGAGCATTCACAATGTGATAGCTGACCGCCGCAGGTGGTCGGGCTTTCATCTCGTCCCGTTTGAGATCAAGGGCAGGATTCAAAGGTGGATAACGAGTTACCAGTCCCCATGACCCCTCAAAAGTAATGTCCACTGCGTTATCAAACATTTTTTTTGAGCCCAAATATTTTGATAATCGTCATCATTCAGGTATGCATATGTCATTGTGAATTAGAAAATAATAGTTTTTTGATGATAAGTAATCTTGAAGATAAGCTAAATATCCGAATCAGTAAAAACCGGACAAGTGCAAGTTCAACTCGCGTGGTGAGGGTTCCGTATATAATCTAAATTTCATAAGTGTTTTTGAATACTCAAACTTCTTATAGGTTTTCCTGTAATCTTTAGGCAAGGAACTATTTTCCATATTTTTATCAGAATTTTAATCCTAGTAGTTTCGGAGATAAGGGGCGGGGGGGGGGGGGGATGGTCAATTTTCGTCTTTTCCTAAATTACTTCAAATCTGTTTTTGCTAAAATTATAAAAAAAATATCTGACATGCTTACAACAACCCCTTTCATTTGATATGTCACACAATACAGTTTGCGAAACTTTTTTTTTATTTTCCAGTTTACCCCCTATAAGGGTTCCGTTTTTCCTTTTGAGGTATCGGAACCCTAAAAATTATGGGTTAAAATATACAAGGGACGTTTTTATAGGCATCAAAAAGAATTTTGGCCCATTTAAGCTTATAGAGCAAGAACGTGTTACCAAACGCTTTTATACAACGGGTATACCTAGTCACCGCTAAAACCTTTATACAGAAACAGAAACAGAAAAATATACAACGTTTACTCAATCTTTTTGTGATGTAAACTTAAGTTATAGGTCCAAAATGTTAGTTGGGTACCCAGTTATCTAGTTATATATATCAGAGAAGTCTGCCATGCGACGCGGCACGGGAGTCGGAGCCGGGATCGATCGCAGGGTGGCTGTCACGTCGCCTCCCTCGGAGCCCCGGGCGCCTGCCCGGGCTCTCCCGCACACTACACCCAGCTATACATGTACAAGTCATTTCATAGCCAGGACGTTGACCGAGGTTATCAGATGACTTTGAAAGTTTCGCGGAACTGATTGTTTTCGTTACTAGCGGAAGTTTCGGCTGACTCCGCGCCGCGTTGTCGAATATGATATCATGCCACCATTTCGCTGCCAGTATGTATCGTATTATGCAATACGGCGGCGTTCCCTTTCAAGTTTTAATCTAATGTTTCATTGTATTTTGAAATGTAACAGGAAAGTTCAAAACATCGTGTTGCTTAGCGCAGGCCGTTTCGTACAGCCAGCATCATAAACATCTACAGTCGGCGTCAAAGATATGTTTACACTTTTGGACCTTAGTCCATTGTAATAAGGCGATAAATGTATAATTATATCTTTGACGTCGACTGTACTAAAAAACTTTTCGACCTTAGCTTTAAGCAATAGGTCCTAGAACATTTTATTGATGCTGACTGTACCTACCTTCCCAAATAATGGGAACAAAACCAACTAAGAGAATTGAAAATATAGTTTAGGTAGATGCAGTAAAAACGCCATAATAATTACTAAGTCATACCTTTTCTCGTCTGGCACGCCAGAATCGACTTCCCGGAGCCATCTAGACCTTTCAATTCCCCTGGATTACCTTATGTTAGTGACATATTTATTACTGTAAGGTTTTTCTATTAAACTTGTAATTTATATATACTAAAAATAAAACTGCGTCAACAAATGACAACATCAACATCTTATAGTTTTCAAAACATCGATAAAAAATCGTCTTTTTATCCACTTTAATGAAACATTCAAAATCTCCGAAACCACCGCCATAGGGTACCTTTACGTCACATATTATGTTCCCATAAGCCCTCTCACAGACTGGTACGGCCTAGCCGCGGCGGCGATCAGTAGTAAACTAAACTTGTCATTAGCTGTTAAATTTACTATAGACCGCCACCGCAGGCCGCTCCAGTGTCATGCAGGCTTAAATACACTATACACTTTGCTGTCCATCCGTACAGTTCCTTTTCCTGTAGGTATCTATTCCTTCATTCCTGTATATAAATGACCCATCCTTGTATAGGAATATTTGAAACTTTATTTTTTTTGTCTTTAAATATTATCAAACTTTAGGTAATAGGTACTTATATATTATACTACTTACCCTTTCCTGATCTTTCGCTTGTCTTCCAAATTTTCGATCTATCCGTATTTATTTTCTTTTAATCCAGTTCCTCGTACTTTTAAAGATACAGTCAGCATCATAAAAATGTTCTAGGACCTTAGCTTTAAGCAATAATTTAGGTCCTAGAACATTTTATTGATGCTGACTGTACAATTTAATACTTCTGTGTTCGTTAAAATTCGTGTGAAAGTACCTTCTAGCAAATAAAAAAAGAATTATCGAAATTTATTCACTTGATAAAGAATTATCGCTGAAAAACCAGCATACTTACATACCGAGTTCCTTGGTCGCGCAAGTTAGTAACAAAATGCACCGATAAATGGCGCTGCAGGTACTCATGTCATGACTTAACTACACTATACGTTGTTAAGATTTTTCCAAAATTAATGGGCGGAGCAAGACGGGTATGTTGTTTGAAATTTTGTACGGAACCCTCGGTGCGCGAGTCGGACTCGCACTTGACCGGGTTTTTTTTTGCTTCTCTGGTTCGCCTGCAGCGCGGCCAGCAACAGTTTGGTGCGGGATAACCTCCCTGGGGGGCCTAATGGGCCGTCCCGTCCAGAGGGAAATAGTTTAGTTCTTATCTTTAATTGAAGAAGCCTTATCCTTTAGTTGGCCGCGTAATGGGCGTAATAAATAACACTAACACTGTTTCATATAGCCAAGTAGATAACAGTAAAAGTTCGTACTCGGATGTAAGCACTGTTACCTCACGTGAGGCAATTTTTTACCTTAACAAAAAATGTCTCCGGTCTAACAATAGGAAAGCAGGTAAAAAAGAAAGGGACTCCTCGAGAAACCCCAAATCTAGCCGGCCACAAATTTTATCCTACGACTTGGCAACGTTGCTCCCTCGGGATGATAGGGGAGAACAGCGGCAACGTCGCCAGGGCACGTTTTGGTAAAATGTATTCTATTGACATTTGTTACTTGGGAATGTTGTCATCTGACTTAGTGTAAAAAAAATCAACTCGATTGGACTTCGGTAAGTTGGTCAAATTTGACTTGCAAGAATTTTTTTTAGATAGGTACGTCAAATTTTTACTTCAACAAACTAGCTAATACTAACATACACTGCAAGATAAGTAAAGGCTTGTAAAGTTTGAGCAATAGGTATTCGAATACCTACATTTTTTATACAGCACGGCCTAGGGTGTACTGTATTTATACATTACCTATGGCACGTACCAGAGCAGTCATGGCAACTTTCATCCAGATATAACACTCCTAAAGCATGAGCTCATTTTATACTGGACATTTCATAGCGTAACTATTAAAAAATCTAAATTAGTTGACACATGGCTCAACAATTAAAGTCATTGACCAATGCATCATCGTTGTCATTTGTTTACATTCAACGGCGACACTTGCACTCGTCAAAATCGCATGGGAAACACAATGTCAATAATAAAGCGTCGAAATATGTTCCTGTGCCTGTGACGAACACTTCGAAATATATTCCTGTGCCTGTGACGAACACTTTATCTAGACGGGATTCGGGATATTATGTTCCAGCGTTCCAGCCCAGCGTAAGCCCGGCCCGGACACGGCACAGCCACGGGATGGTGTACTGTTACTCCAAGGCAAAATACGGTTTCAAAAAACATTAATTTATAATAGCGTTTTTTTTGTTTATTTCAATCTAAAACGTTATTCTCAGATGCTTTATTCAAGAATCCAACAAACTTTCCACCCGGAAGTAATTAAATAGATTTTAATTAAACATTCATTGTCTTTTTTATTTTATTTATATTGAATATTTTAATGCAAATGTAAATGAACCTAAATAAAGATAAAAAAATATTAATATTTATCCGGACTTTTTAGGAGCTAATTAAATAATATTTTTTGATGTCTGATTTTTTGTTGGATTTTGCCTCTAGGTAACTATTTAATTGGTAATATATCCGTTACATTAAAAAAGTAGCTGTTATAAATTATTTCGAAATTTGTCATTTTTTCCATACAAGTTGTCAGTTCATTGCCTGGACTATACTGTGTACTCAGACATCCTTTAAAGATAACTCTCCTTTTGGCGTGGTTTTGTAATTCGATGTTGTAATTCGATCTGCTACCGACTTATTAATATACTAGCTTTGCTTAACGAACTAAGACATCGGGGTGAAACCCGCCACAGTTTTTACTATTGCCAATAGGGTAGGTATTCTTGCCTGACACGTAGGTACGTCTACCTATTCATTATTATTCATACAGCTAAAGGGCCTGCTCGTAAGTATGCCCAGGATTAAATTACTACTTTACCTACGTACGAGTGGTTACCTTCCTTAATTACGACTTCACTGTCTGTGTAGTATTATTATCCTTTGACCAAAACAGCTGGGGCAGCCGAGGGCGCCGGGTTCACTGGCCGATGGGATAACACCCACACGGGGGAGAGGGAGGTAGCGCTACACGAATGTCTCGTAACCGAAAAAGAAAAACTCATAAAAAACTTTCCATGTAAAAAATAGGCCAAGTCTCGAAACTCTTCCACAGTAAAAAAAGAGTTATATTACTTGTGAGATATTTCGTAGAGCCAACTCAGGCATTCTTGGTAAATAAAATTCTGCAACTTGGGAATCACACCACTTAACTTAATTTATTAACTTTTGCATACCTAAAACTATGTAATATTGTGCGATTGCCAAGTCACAAAAAATTATTTAGCAAGCAAATAAAGATTAATAAGAATGCCTGACTTAGCTCTACGAAATATCTTACAACTTTTTATTGTGAAAGAGTTTCGAGACTTGGCTTCTTTTTTACATGGAGTGTTTTACTTGGGATCTCAATTCTTTTTGTAGGTTATTGTGTTATCAATACATACAACTTTATGAATGCAGCTGGGAATAATAATTTAGAATAGACTTTGTATGGAAATGTTATTTTACCAACCGCGAAGAACGATGGTAACTATAGTTTTCTAGTGCACTGTACACCTAACACTAACCGCATGCAAATACATCGTATACCTAGTGTACCATGTTATTACTATTTGCAGCAGCTACTTTTTGGAAAGGGAAGGAGGAGACTAGAGGTTCTATGTTCCACTGTATGTATTTTTTTTTCTAGTAAATATGTTCACCGATTTCTCAGTCAATTGTGGACTGATGTTCAAAAATGATTTTTTATTCGAAAGATTATACTCCTGATATGGTCCCATTGTCATCAAGTCAGGATCTTCTGATAGGATCCCAGAGGAATTGAGAGACACCCTAAAATTTTATAGGCACGCGTGTAGGGATTCGATATTTTAAATTTTTTTTAACTCGTGTATTTACCCTCGGAAATCGCAAGTTAGGCGAAGATGAACTGATGATAAAGACCACAGATGATGACTTATGGAACTGCTCAATGATGTAAAGTACCTACATCAAAGATTCTGATATGATTCCGTTGAAGTAGTAGGTAACTAATGAAATGCCAAAGCTGATTCTGAGACCCTTGAGGAATCGACGGAGTCCTCAAATGGCTTGGGGTTTTGCCCGACCCATAGTGTTTTATGAACCCCATTTTTGTTGCATCTCTTTTTTATTGTAAAAATCGTTTCTTTATATCATTCTAAGCACTATACTAAAACTTCCCTATCGACACGACATATAGTTTCTAAGAAAGAAAATACTAAAGTTGACCGGATAAAGGGTCACCTGAATCACAAAAAAAACATACCTACCAATTAAACTGGGCTACTTAATTGATTTTTTTTACGTTTACACTCTTAATGACAAATATTCTGACCATTTTTGTACCAACTCGGTAATGAGCGGTTTTCAAAAAAAGTGTACCTACATTAACTTTTATTTTCAGAATTCGATTTTTTTGGGCTTTTCTTACTCAGAATCGTTGATACTATCTATCCTCATACAAGAAAAAGTCCAAAATATTCCACTCCAGATCGTCACACTTTTGTATGCAGTCTTTTTAGGGTTCCGTAGCCAAAATGGCAAAAACGGAACCCTTATAGTTTCGTCATGTCCGTCTGTCCGTCTGTCCGTCTGTCCGTATGTCACAGGCATTTTACTCGAAAACTATTAGGTGTATTTGAATAAAATTTTGAGGACAGGTGTATTTTGTTAGCCGCTACTTAGTTTTGTAATTAAAATGACAATAAAAAAATTTTTTAGGGGTGCACTCCATACATAAAACTAAAAGTCAAAATTTTTTTTTTCATTGTGACGCCCCGTGTGGCACATCAATCGATAGGCCTTTCAAAATAAATATAAGGTTTCTTAGCATTTTTTTTAATTAAGTGAATAGAGCCGGAGATAATCGCCCCGAAAGTCACTAAAATTCTGTCCCCCCCCCCCCTCTAATTTTTGAACGGTGTATTTTAAAAATATGGAAAAATTCATGGACATAGGGCTTATTAATTTCATTCACCGAAAATTGTTTTGAACAAGATCGGTTCAGAGGTTTTCGAGATATTGCTGAAAAACTGCCTTCCTCAAAGAAAAGGGCGTAAGTGCCGTAAAATTTCTGTGACGATACGACCTTTTTAATAGGCACGGAACCCTTCGTTTTGCGTGGTCCGACACGCACTTGGCCGGTTTTTTTTATTTATATGGTCGTCCGTGACGCACTGGAAGAAAAAACTTACATAGTAAAACCTGGGACACTTTTTTTCCTGTATGAGGATCGATAGTATTAACGATTCTGAGTAAGAAAAACAAAAAAAACGAAATTTGAAAAAAAAAGTTAATACAATACAATACAAATACCTACTCTTTATTGCACACCTCACACAAACAAAGCAGTTACAGACAGAAACAATACAAAATGTTAATATACGGTTTTTTTGAAAAACGCGCTAATATAGGTAGATAGTTTACGAGATAATACCAATTTGAGCACTTTTCTGTTTTATTTATTTTCTCGAGAATAACGCTGTATTAGGTTAAGATGATTATACCGTATTATTCAGAAGTAGAAAGTTAAAAATTTCTTGTTAACACACTGGCTCTAATAGCGACATCTAATGACTACACTACACGAGTTGTACAGTGTCATAAGTTCGAATAAACTCCAATAGATGGCGCTATAATGTCCTTATTTTTAACTCCGTGTATGTAGATGGCATTGAATACAATAATACAGTAAACTGTTTTAAGGTTAACATATATTATTTTTCATTTGAATAATAAATTAATCATAGTTTTTGATTTATTTATTTCATGATAAAAATTACAATATCAATAGTGTTTACTATCGCCATTTTCGGAGCAGACTTTCTATTTTATGCACTTTTCAGAGAAATCAAGGGGAGCAATCATAATCTTATTACTTATAACTTATAATCAAGGACCGGAATTCTTCATAGCAAAAATCAAACTGTAAGAAGGTTTGACCAATGTCTTTTATCGACTATCGATAAATAAATGTCACTTAAATGACACATTGTCAAAGTAATGAAATCAGGCTTTTGGATATATACAATGTACCTATGTAAGCATAATGGTAAGGAATAAAAGAGAAAATATGTTTATCAACCATTTTAGTAACACGGCACGGAAATTACTTATGACAATCAAGCGACGTAAATGGCATATGTGATATGGGCATGATTTATTTATGGAGATGCAGGTTGCTTGTCAAAGAGGTAAAATGTTACAGAATAATCGTATAAGTCGATAAGTGGAATTGTCGATAAAACAATTTGGTCATTCCCTCTGACAGTTTGATTTTTGCTATGAAGAATTCCGGTCCTTGCTTATAATAGTTGACGTAAGTACGGACAACTTCGGGACGAATTAAATAACTGCGCACGTAGTAGTTTAATTAAATATCTACCACAGATAATGTGATATCACCCTTCCAATAAATGTCATAATCATCGATATCGATGAAAAATTACACTAGTTATTCCTCAGGGTATGGTAGGTTATATTTAGGTATGCATTTTAATATAAAGTAAATTGAGTCTATCAAAAATTAGTGTCTTGGGCAGTAGTCCATACGGTAATTTTTAATCGAACAGTTTAATTTTCGGTAGAACATGACATGTTTTTGCTTTGAATTACAACCAGGTAAGTTATTAGGTAACTAAAAATCAGAACGCCAGGCATGTCTAGTCGAATTTATCACATTTTACAGCTAGGTAATGGTAAACTCTCAGCTTAACGAATAGATTTCTAGTTAGACACACAAGGCCAATGAACAGCAAACGTTAGTGTTAGTGATAGGGACGCAGTTATCTCTTTGAATGAAAAATGAGTAGTACTTTCTCGTTCTAACAGACAGCTGCGTCCCTATCGTTGGCTAGGCCGGGGTGTGTCGCAGTGTTGGCAAGACCCAGAGTAAGTAAACCATTGGGGATGAAATGCAAATAAAATAATCCCCTCCTGCCTGTGTCTACCTACATTTGGGAGCCTACTATTGTAATAAATATATTGTGTGCATTAATTAAAAACAATATTATATACTTAAAAAATGTTTGGTGGTCTTGGCATTATTTTATAGTTTTGGAAATATATTAAGTATACCTACCAATGCTTTACTTATTAATGTCTTCTCCAGCTATTTATTTATGGATTTCTAAATGAAATGAAGAAAGTCTGAATAGAGGTCCATTAATATACCTGGTTATTTAATTCAAAGTTAGGTATGTCTATTACTAATTACTACCATTATCTAAAAATTACAGTTCTATCGCATTGAAAATGGTCGTCAAATCAGTGACAGTTGCGTTGCTCGCAGCTAGGCTCTTTGAGGAGCCAACATTTCATTACCGTCTCTTTCACACTTTCGCGTAAGAACGGAAAAGCAGTAGTAGCAATAATAATCGCACAAACTCTAATTCCGTCCCTCGTGCCCTTTCGCGTGCTTTCGTGTTCGTGCCGATCGGAATAACCGGTTTTGTTTGTGGAACGGTTGTAAAACCAAGCGACCAATGACTGCCCCGGGTTTCTAGCAGGCGTTCTATTGGCGACGGGTGAGCGGTTCGGATCGGCGCGGGGTGGCGCGGGGCAAGGGTGCGCCACACCGGTAGCGCGCGGCGCGCGCAGTTGTGTTTCGCCACTCGAAAAGAAGGTTATTGTTGCAATGAGACGGGGATCGGACTATCGATAAAGTGTGTTTGTATGTCGTTTTCGTCGATAATAAGTGTTGTGTTTACTTTCACCCGTGCGAATGTCTCAATCCCTACCTTTTTGTTTGTTTCTTTTAATCACTGCCGCATGGGACGGCGCTTACGTTTCAGTTAACCTTTTATTTTGAAACGATGGAACGTTGTTCTTATGGTTTTTACACCAAAAGGTATTTTATGTTATTTTTTATTTTATGATTGCGATCGGTGTGGGTGCGTCGCGTGTGTACAAGCTATTTGTTATCCACATAGTGGGCACGAATAACAATATCAACATTGACAAACCGAGTGTGACTGGACTGACATAATAATGAGTGAAGGAGAAAGGATAAAACTTGTCATCAATTTATCCCGTTTTGTTTGATTTCTGAATCGTGTCCGGTCCCGTTCAAACACCCTGTTTGAGCTATAATGCAAGGGTTAGAGTATTAGAGTTATGGAAGGGGACTCGATGGCTATTATTATTGCAAGGCTTCTGGTAAAAGCTGACAATGTGAGGCCCTACCGTTCGACGGTCGGCTGTCAGGGGAGGGAGGACGCCGTCTGTCTGCACACATGCAGAACCGGTTCGCGCTCTGACTCCCCTTGTGCCGGTGCTCTCTCTCTGATATCACGCGAATCCAAAGCGCTCTCTCTCTCACACGTTTTCATTTATTTTTTGCTTCCCCTTGTGAAATAATGCCAGACGGGTCGTTCCGTTCCTTATTATTATTTTGGTTATGTCTAGTCCCCTAAGCCAGTACAACTTACTAATATACTAATCGGCTTCTTTAACATAAGTTTTACAATGTAATAAGGGATGGCAATATTTGGGTTGGAGAGTTTGTTAATAACATATTTGTATTTGCGTACCTACATTTTAAGAGCTATTTTGTTGCATGTATAAATAATGTTTAACAAACTTAGGTATCCCCCTAAGTGTGCGCTCAAAAGAGCACTGAACGACCCAGCAGAGAGTCTATTCTCGTGCTCGGCTAGGCTTCCATTCCACTGTCCTCTTAATATCTATTAATGTATAAGAAACGCATGCGATACTAACTATTAGGTACTTTAATTGAATGTGATTGCAAATAATTATAAACTTCTTTTGGTCTTAAGCTTCGTTTTAAATTTTCGTGACATGTGATATAAAAAGAGGGTAGAAATAAAAATCAGATGCTACCTACGTGCAAACAATCCTTAAACACCTACGTAGTATCGTAGGCCGTTTATCTGCCAGTATTAATTAACCTGGTATACCAACCTGTTAAATAATTCGCTTGCAGTAAAACTGTTGAGCGTTAATCACTTCACGGGGCAGGTAATATGATAGGTATGATGGATACAAAAAAAAAACTAGTCGCGCGGTAGTGCTTATCCCAAATGTCAAGAAAGCTCGAAAACACATAGGTAGATCCTTTGCTCGATATCCCTTTCCTCAAAGCAATACTGAAAGTTAAATAAATGCATGACTGCATTTGTGTCAATCAACTATTTTTTGTTGTTATTCTGACCCGTTAGCCAGGAGACAGTTAGAAGGTTTCTTACAGAAAAATATACAATATGGATTTCGTATAGGTATATGAGACGGACCATAAAATAGCGATTGAAAAACCCCACATTTGGTGGATTGGAATAAACCTATAACAGTAGTTTCAAAAAGTGACAGAAGAATGTTTTATTTTACAATGTATCTTCTAGCCAGCATCGATACTAATATATATATATTATTATATATCAATACTTTCAATGAAAAACATACTTCTTTCTCTGTATTATTAATAGGATTTTCTAGCGTGGTCTGATTACCTGTATACATAACACAATTGACGAGGAGACTTATTCTCATTATACGTAACTACATAGATACAGGAAGCCATTCACGTCCTCTCACACGCAAATGTACACATAAATCCTGTTCGGCCTCGGTTACAGGCACACCCTTGCGCACCCCTTCTTTAAACCATTGCATAATTACCTATTATATTTTCATTTGGAAAGCTGGAGGGGTTGCGTTCCCTTGATACTTTTTAAACAGCTCATAATGATAAAATAAATTAGTACATACGTCATAAATCTGGTCAAAGGTTTCCGCGGATCCGAGAAAGGTTTATTAATGAGATTTGTTTTATCTTCTCACCCTCTTCTTTAAACCATTGCATAATTACCTATTATATTTTCATTTGCAAAGATGGAGGGGTAGCGACCTTAATACTTAAAAAAAAGTTCATAATGATAAAATAAATTAGTACATACTTCAAAAATCCGGTCAAAGGTTTCCACGGATCCGAGAAAGGATTATTAATGAGATATGTTTTTATCCTCTCACTACAACATAACATTTTGCAATTATTAAATAAAATACAACAATTGATATCAATAAATTTTTCATTTCATTTCATTTCTTATAATTAAAAACAAATGTACCATATCACTATCGATATAGTCCAACCACTGAACTGAGCACATCACTAATCACTTACGTAACGAAGAAGATAATTTCCAGACCATAGTCAATTATTAATATAAGTAATAATAATAATAAGACTTGGTCTGAGGGCCTACCGCGAAACGATATTCGTTTTCGTTCGTGTATCTCCGTCTCTGTTGCACTTGCTAGTTCGAGCGACAAAGAGGGATATACACGAACGAAAACGAATATCGTTTCGCGGTAGGCCCTCTGTATAAGAAACATTCATACCAATAATCAAACCACACGAAAATACTCAGAACACATCACGCATCTTATTGAAAGTTTTTCAAATACATAAAGATAAAAAAAATAACGGTGTTTAAAACCGTGACGTCGATTGTTCCTATTTCCCTGTAAACTTCATACTGTAAATCACTGTCAACACAGCCCTGCTAGCGTGCTAGCATAACTTGACTCTCAACTATCTCACTTTCTGATTAATGCTGTCAAAAAGTGACAGATAGTCTATCTCGCGCGCGAGTTGAGAGTCAAGTTATGCTAGCAGGGCAGCTGTGTTGACAGTGGTTTCGGGTTTTCGAAGTTTAATTAAGCTCAGACTAACGGTACTAAGGGTGGTATTCCACTTGTCCAATAATCATTGAGTCTCACATTATGCTTCAAAAAATTTGAGACGCAATGATTATTGGACAAAGATCTTAAACAAGTCGAATACCACCCTAACCAGATTTGCCACGTTAATAACAATACCACTACCAAGCGAGATGCCCTTATACAAATCTCAGTAAGAGTGACAGAGTGAGGTATATCATTCGTTGTTTTTGTTATAGTTTCACCTTTTTTGTTTGCCACAAACTATTTGTTAACAGTTCGCGGCAAACAAACGATTACCCGCCCAAATTAAGTAGGTTAGCCATCAGCCATGTTAAAATAAGTTCTCACTTAAGTTGCTTAGCAAAGCCTTTCTGTCCCTTACGGTTACAATTACAATAGCTAACTCATTGTAGGTAATTGTAGAAGACATTGGTTATAGAGAATTGAACTAGTCTTGAAAACGCAAGCAAATACAACCCATAACATTAAATACGCCTTAGGCCTTGCACAGACTTGTCATTAGCTGTTAGATTTTAGATTTACTATTGACCGCCACCGCCGGCCGCGCCAGTGTGATTCAGGCCTTAGATTTTTTCTAGACATCTCTCTGCCGGGATAATATCGCCCTAAAGCTAAAGCCACACTACGAATTTGGCGGACAGCCGAGGAAGGTCAAAGAAATTTTGCACCGAGTGACCTTGGTTTGGACGCCGTACTTCCGGCACTTATCCACACGCCACACGGGCCGAAATCACGCGGCGGACTGCATGCTCCATAGTATGGAGCATGCAGTCCGCCGCGTGATTTCGGCCCGGCAGAATTCAGCCCGTCTGTCTGTGGCTGGGCCATAAATTGTGTATGGACTCCATACACAATTTATGGCCCAGCCATACGGGCTGAATTCTGCCGGCGATTCTTGGAGGGCCATACATTTTATATCAAGCAGCTGCGGGTGGAAAGGTGGAAGTCATCGACTGAATTCGGTCGCGGAATTCTGCCGGCTGACTCCACCCGCAGCTGCTCCATTAAAAAAGAAATTTGATCACGTATGTGACGAGGACCCTAAGGCCTCTCACACACTTGCACCGCCCGGCCGCGGCGGTCAATAGTAAATTTGTCATTAGCTATCAAATTTACTGTGTACCGCCACCGCGGGACGCGCCAGTGTGATGTAGGCCTAAGGCCTCTCACAGTCTGGCGCGGCCTGGCTGCGGCGGTCAATAGTAAACTTGTCATTAGTTGTCAAAACTATGGACCGCCACCGCTGGCCGCGCCAGTGTGTTGCTGGCTTTATTGTTATTGATAAAAAAACGCAGCAACACCGATTTAGTTAGTTGCGACAATAATGTCAATATCCGTGTTTCATGCTGTGATGTGACACTGACAGTTTGTTTAAAGCATTTTGTCAAATAGTTCTAGGCGAAGATCACGTTTATTATTTTTGTTTAATGGTTTAATTCTTTCACTATTATGTCGCTAATTTATCTTCACTGACACTGGCAAAGGTCCTCGAGCCTGCTCGTTCTCTTATACAATAACAATAACACATGTCAAATAAGAGTTTACTTTGCATGGAATAATCAAAATAAGATGCATAAAGTTATAATAGGTATTTCATTAATATTTACCGTGTAGTTGACTGAAACTCATCAGACATTAGTTCTGTACTTTAGCCTGTGATTCTTTATTTAGTACGAAAGTTAGAATTGTCGAAGATTTACAGGTAGCCTGAAGCATTTATATTATACTAGCTTCTGCCCGCGACTCCGTCCGTTTGGAACTCTTTTATACCGTAGCTCCATACAAACTTTGCACCCGTATTTAACCTGCTTAAGTGTGGGGTTTTCCGAAACCCTAAAATTACTTTTCTTGTATTGTAATAAGGAGTCCATACACAATGTTTCAAGTCTCTCACTTACAATTTTAATCCATCCCCTTACAATCTTTCAACCCCCTTGAGGGTGGAATTCCAAAAATCCCTTCTTAGTGGGTACTTACGTTATATAAACTAAATATTGTGAAACAATCAGCTTTCTAGGTACAACGGTTTGGGCTGGACGTTGATTTAAGTGAGTCAGTCAGTCAGTTAGGACTTTTACGTTTATATATATAGATGAGCCAGAACTGTAGCCTCACAGGTTATTTTTGGTGTATTCTTCACGGTATTGGTGCTCTCTCTCTCTGTCACTACTATGTTAGATTTAAAATCCCATCTTTGTTGTGTTATATATTCCTATCTAACTAAAGATCTGTCTCCTTGGTACAGGAGCCCTAATTACTTAAAATCGAAACCAACCCAAATATTGATAAGTGCTAAGAATAAATAAATATAAGATTCAGAAAAAAGTGTTAAAATTGAAATTTTATTATTCATGAACAGTAGACCAATGCAGCGTGCCAATGAAGGGTCCGACAACATTTTGGTAACTCATGATCATGTTACAGATCGGAAATACTAGACAACATCCAAAAAAAGAAAGATCAGGATAAGGATCCGAATCAAAGTGCAGGGCTCCAGCCGTCGAAAGGAGAGAAAGCCAGTGAGAATGCGAGCCCTGCGGTGACGCAGCATGTGCCGGCGCTGCTCTCGCCCCCTCCGCCCGCGCCCGCGCTCCAGCCGCCCGCCGACAAGGACAAGACTATCAAAGTAGCCAACTCCACCACCATCACACTCATTGAGAACGGCTCCCTGAATGACAAGGACAAAGACGCCAATTACCCTAAAAATTACTTCACATTAGAGCCTAAAAATGACAAAAAAGATGACTCCACTAAAAATAGCATTACTATAACTAGGACTCTCCCTAAACAGTCGCCCGGCCAAGACAAGCCTAGAGGACCGCAGAAGCCCAATAAAAGGCCTCTGCAGTGTTTGGAGACACTAGCTGAAAAGGCAGGGATCACCTTTGAGGATAAATATGAAGCTGCAAATACTTTATTAGCCCTAGATAAGCAAAACAATAGCTTTCGAAGGCCTCAGGATTTGAAACAGCCCAAGTCTGAACCAGATAATATTGGGCCAACAGAAGAGTACAGATATAGGAATCAGAAGGAAGAGGATGACAAACTGCAGGTACTGTTCTCTTATTATGTTGTGTCTCATTCTTAAGGAAAAGGGCCCATAGGGTGACAGGAGCTAGGATTGTGAAGTATTGCATCTGAGTATGACACATAGGCTGTAATAGTGTAAATAATTATATGGAAATTGTGCTTAAAGATACGATACTTTACTAACTTATATCAAATAAGCTATAGAAACTCCCTTATACTTCAGTGCCTCCAGGGAATAAGGGCATGGTTGAAAACCACCTCATTTACAGGAGACACCAAAAACTATTTCTTTTTGTGTACCTATGTTGAAATATTTAACTTTTTATTAATCAATTCATTAGCTATAGTGTTAGGCTTTCCCTTATAATGTATTGGGCTAAAGCTCAATCAAAGAAGTAACTTTAAAAAGAGGTAAAATATCACTCAAAACATGTGTTTGTGTTTTTTCCCGTTATGCCCTTAGTAGGCAAACTAAACTAGGCAAGTGCTTAAAGGTACAAGTCAACTTGTACTATTAAACAAACATGTACTTGGACAATGTAACAGCAATTAGATTACTATTAAATACTAGTGTCTAATGTTATTCATAATAACAAGTGTCACAGAAAATGCAAAATTCTGAAATGAAGGATATTTATTAATGTAAAAGTTCATTAATGAATGCTGTAAAATTAAAATGATTTAACAGATGATCAGTTCAATATTATTTGAAAGGAAAAAAGAAACATTGTGAGTTAAGTGTTAGTTGAAAAAAATGAATCCAGCTATCTCTTTAGGAATGCAAGTACTTTTTGAGTTGAGACCTCTTGTGCCTTTCAAGCAATACCCCCTAGATATAATTTGGTACATATTCTGTCCATTTCGAGCATTAAAAATATGCTGAATGTTATGATTACCGAATGTTAGGTGCATCTCTATTTTTGCCCAAGTATGGTAGAGCCGAAAGGAAGGTACATGTTTTAGCAGTCTATTTGATCTATGTAGTTTTTACCATCTCTAATATGTATACTATATACATGAGGATAAATTACACGTACACAAAAGCTAATACTTTGGATTTTTGATAATCAAATGTCTTTTGTTTAAATTTCAATAATTATACTTTCTATTCTTGCACAGATCCAGCAGCAAATAATCCAGCAGCAACAACAGCAGCATCAACAGCAATTGCAACATTTGCAGCAACAGCAATTGCAGCAGCAGTTACAGCAGCAACAGCAATTGCAGCAGTTACAGCAGCAGGCCTTGCAGCGGCAGCACCAGGCTATACAGCAGCATATTAAAAATCAGCAAGATCAACAGGAACTGGTAAGTTACCCGTTAGTAAAAAAATGGGTTATATATATTTAACATGTGCATCTGTCTGCGGCAGCGTAGTTCCCAAAGGGATGAACCGATTTGCGAGCGGTTTTATTTGATCGAAATGGTGTCTCTCAAGATGGTTCTTGAGAGAAGACTTTGTTGTGTCGGGGGTGTTTTAAATATTTTATTGATTATTTACTATCAAACGAGCAATATTTGTCTATAGGTAAAGAATTCCATGAAATTGGCAATATAGGGGTTTACGGGGGTGAAAAATGTATCTAGCTAGGTCTCATTTATGGGAAAATGCTTTCGTAGTTGTTCGGAACAACTTGTTCCGTATGATGATGTTTTAACTATCATAACTGATATTACACTACACTACTGAGATATTACATTAGTTCGAAGCGGCAAGAGGCCCAGACTTGACCCTGAGTAGTGTCCAAATTTTAAGGTCACAATCCATCACATTTAATGACGTTCATCCCGTCTGTAATTTGACTTATTCTAAAATACAAATAAGCTGAAAATAATACAGTTGCAGAAGCAGTACCAGCATCAGCAGCAGCAACAGCAGCAGCAACAACAACAACAGCAACAACAACAACAGCAGCAGCAACAACAACAGCAGCAGCAGCCTAAGTCGGAGCTACAGCAAGTGACGCAGCAGCAAGACTTGCAGCAGCAGAAGTTTTTACAGGTTTGTACTATAATATTTCGCAATGTATAATGTATAGACTTGTAATCGACTCGCAAGTCCTGCATTTGTTAGATACTTAGGCACATCTTATACAAAAGAGCTTAACTGCCGTGATTTACTGATGTGATACGCCTTTTTGTGCACCTAGGTCAAACTAGTTCTCGTTTTGAAATCGCAAATGGATTTATACTCGGAAACATGTCTGCAATAACATTACTTTTTTTGCCCTTATTTTGCAATCTATTGTTTATTTCTGATATCCCCTCCGTATGCGAGCTCGGTTATGTCCCTCTCTATAATCCCGTCGCCATTTTGTATACAAAAACGCGCGGCATGCCTACTTTAATGTGGGGTGCGGGCTAACAATGCTGGCCAAGTTATTCCGCGTCAGGGAAGCAGTAATATTACATATTTACATTAGTGGTTCAAATTGATACATTCCTTTTTTCACAACAGTAAATAATTCAGTTGCTTGACACAGAACTTAGCTAAAACGATTTAACACCTCACATATTTGACAGCTAAATGTCTGGTCTAGATTTTGTTTTTCAAACTGCTTTGCTATTGGGAATTGGGGACACCTTTTGTGATATGACATTAAAGCAGCAGAAATAAGGCTAGACATAGGAGGAGGACAAAATTATCTACACGTCTTTATATAAAAGGCACTAAGAGGTTGTTTAGATATATTTGGTCTCTTTGCCCGTGTAGCAGGGATTTAAAAAAATGTGTATCCAATTAGCGTGAGTTGTTAAACAAAAACTTACTCAGTGTCATTTTTGTGACGAAAATTAAGCATATACATTTTGTGAAAATGAACTTGTTCAAATTTAAATAACGTGTTTATTCATCATTTATAAATTGAAAAGAAATAGTTACTGTTTATACAAACTGAATAATTAATTGTCGTCACAAAGCAGACACTGAATTAATTTTTGTTTAACTAGTTACTCATTCTAATTGGGTACACAAATTTTTGAAAATGTCCAACTAGTACTTCTACTGCTGATGGAACATCACTCCAGTACAATTTAAAAGGTCGTATTGGGATAACAGGTGTCAGCATACCCCAGCAATTCGAAAACACCATACTGTTAGGCTAATCTTGCTGTGACAAGTGATAGGTTGTTTTGGAGCTGCTTGACTGATGTGCAGACATCGTAAATATTGGAGTTGCAGCATACGGTTAACGGAATTGGTATATATATACTTTCAATCGTAATGCTTAATTAGCGTTAATAACGTTAATATTAACCTTAATTAAAAATTGTCATTGATATTGTTTAAACCAACTCCGTTAACACAACTATGCTTAACACAAAAATGCTACAAAATTATGGATGTCTGCTGATGTGCAGCTTAGCTCTGTTCCTACACATAAAACTTACAGTTATAATTTACAATTGACATTTAAAAATTACGAGTTAGTACATTTTTCTATGGAACTTATACTTTTGATACAATATTTGGTCTACAATTTAGCAATTCTGTCAACTTGGAGGTATATTTTTAGGGTTCTGTAGCCAAAATGGCAAAAACGGAACCCTTATAGGCTCGTCATGTCCGTCTGTCCGTATGTCACAGGCATTTTACTCGAAAACTATAAGGTGTAATTGAATAAAATTTTGAGGATAGATGTATTTTGTTAGCCGCTACGTAGTTTTGTAATTAAAACGAATAATAATTTTTTTTAGGGGTGCACTCCATACATAAAACTGAAAGTCAAAAAAATTATAATTGTAAGGCCACCTGTGGCACATCAATCGATAGCCCTTTAAAAATATAAGGTTTCTCAGCAATTTTTTTGATTAAGTGAATAGAGTCGGAGATAATCGCCTCGAAAGTCACTAACAATCTGTCTCCCCCTTCTAATTTTTGAACGGTGTATTTTAAAAATATGAAAAATATCATAAACATAGGGCTAATTAAATTATTTCACCAAAAATTATTTTGAACAAGATCGGTTCAAAGGTTTTCGAGATATTGTTGAAAAACTGCCTTCCTTAAAGAAAAGGACGTAGGGGCCGTAATATTTCTGTGACGATACGACCTTTTTAATAGGCACGGAACCCTTCGTTTTGCGTGGTCCGACACGCACTTGGCCGGTTTTAAGTTTTGTGGGATAGGCCCTGGTGGATAAGCAGGGTAAAGTGACATGTTTTTTGTTGTATTAAGCAGTAACGTCTGGTAACGAAATATAAACTTCAAATTAAAGGGAAAATATTTAAAAAAACTTCGCTGAGCTATCGGACAATCTGGCACGGACGACAAACCTTTCAACCTGTTTCGAATCCTGTTCGGAGTTGTAGAGGATAATTTTTTCCAATTGTTCCTTTTAATTGGAGTGTTAAAGTGACATGGTTGTAACTTGGCTACTCCCGTTAGGTGGTGAACAACCAGCCGGTGCACACGCAGCAGTTCAACGTGCCCGGCATCGGCGAGATCAACCTCAGCTTCCTGGCGTCGCCGCAGAGCAACGTCAACCTGCTCTTCGACAAGAATCAGAAGGCCGGTATGAGCGGCGACATCAAACAGCAACAAGTACGTCTGTCAGCGTCACTGCGTTCTCACACGCGTATTTTAAGTATGACCATCGATGCGTCTAATAGGCTTTGTGACCTAAATTTTTTTTACGATGCCTTTCGAACCAGTTTTTGGAGAGGAACAAATGTTTGTATGGGAGCAACTACAGTTAAAGAACATAAATACCCAAAAATTTGAGTTAAAGACGGACCTTGCTGGCGTACAGCCGAAACGCTTCATACTGATCGACTCAAAAGTATAACGTCATACTTTGCTATTTGAACTAATCATTGTAGGGAAAATCAAGTAAATTGCTGTCTCGATCGCGAAATACTGCGTTTAGGTCCATAGTTGTCATACAATTTTGTTTCTATAAAAGCGTAAGGATTCTATTGGTAGCTTTAAATTTACTCTTAGACAATAAAAAAAAACATATTTTTTATACACTTTCAAGGTTTATATATTATTATGAATGTCATTATATTTTGTAATTTATTACTTTATTACAATACTTAATTTGATGGTTTACTATCCATTTATCAACACTACGGTATACATTTTAACATGAGGTCACAAGCCTATTAGAAATAAATTCCTACGGGTAACACGAAATGCATGGCGGCGTAATAGGTATTCATCTCATAACTGACAGCTTATTTCATACTTAAAATGGTTGCGATAGAAGACTGAAAAAGATGCTCGCGACACGACTTGCTGGACAGACTACGAATATTCGGGTTAGTCAGTGTGCAACAGACTACGCTGTAGAATACAGTTATATAGTAACTAAAAAAAAAAAATGCTAAGAAACCTTATATTTATTTTGAAAGGCCAATCGATTGATGTGCCACACGGGGGGTCACAATGAAAAAAAAATTTTTGACTTTTAGTTTTATGTATGGAGTGCACCCCTAAAAAATTTTTTTTTTGTCATTTTAATTACAAAACTATGTAGCGGCTAACAAAATACACCTATCCTCAAAATTTTATTCAAATACACCTTATAGTTTTCGAGTAAAATGCCTGTGACATACGGACAGACGGACAGACGGACAGACGGACATGACGAAACTATAAGGGTTCCGTTTTTGCCATTTTGGCTACGGAACCCTAAAAACCGAGATAATATCTGTATTTCCCTCCAAGTATTAATGCTGGGTTTTGGCACTACCAACGATCTGATTTCTTGACTTTTCTCTAAAATGCTGACGATTCGGTTCTATGTTGAGTTCTTCACATAATATTATCAGACGGAGTGAAGATAACTCCATGCTCTGGTGCCTACAGTTAAATTGCATCTTTGTTAACCATAGTTTTGTTTCAATATGAAGTGCTGTGTCAAATGTCGATTGACACGATGATGACATTGACGTCATAATGTTCCGTCCACAGCTAGTCGACGGTCAATCTCAAGTGGTTCAGCAACAGATAAGCATGGCGCAGCACGAGCAAAGCCAGCAGCATCATCAGACCGTCACGGTCGTGTCTTCCATGCCCAGTTCCATGGCGGCTCATCAGGTACGTGACCTGATCAGCTAGCAGCACGATAGGTTATAAGGTCAAGTTTTAAGGCCTAAATGGCTTGAAACTTCACGTGAAACATGTCCATACAATCTATCATGCCAGCTGCCCTGACATGTTACTCTACGGTCCGTGAACATCTAGTAGACGAGTCGCGAATGGTCCAGTAACAGATGAGCAAGTCTTGATAAAGGTGCAGATAAACGCCGTGTGAAAACGCCGAGCCGCGCCGGTAACATAGCATGGGACCGATTTTTGACTTTCGAGCGCCCGACTCTTTCACTCGAAAACTGTTAAACAATATGGAATGCTATTATGAAATAGCGATAAAAAAAAATAAGCTAGTGGTATGGACCACTCGTATTCAATTCTATCGGTAGAAAGTAAGCGCCTGCAATTTTGACACTACAATTGTATTTACTTTCATTTCATTTTCGAGCGCTCGAAAGTCAAAAATCGGCCCCCAGAGTTATCACCACGAACTTCGAAATTCGTAGTTCGGGTATCTCCATCTCTATCGCACTTACTGTACTCGAATGACAGGGACGCAGATATACGAACTTCGAGTTTCGATTTTTGTGGTAGCACCGCAGGTCCGTCAACCGGTCCGTCGCGAGTAGGTTTTATAAGCTTTTATTTAACTTGCAATGTATGTAACTGTAATTAGATTTTTTTAACGGCCTTTATTTGACAGCCGTCATTCCTGTACAATAAACGTCAATGATGACATATGATGACATAAATAGTACTGGGATGACAGCTGTTAAATTTTGGATGTAAGGGCATTTTCACTATAATTTTGTTCGGGTGGAATCTTGCATCTCAATTCTGAAGCAGTTCTTCAACTAGTTCAGCTGAAATTTTGGGTTTTAGTATATATGGGTATAGTTTGGATGACAAATCGAGCTAATCTGATGATGGAGGCAGAAGGTGGCCATGGGAATTCAGGACTTAACAGACTGACCCCGTTGAATTTGAGCTTGTTAGAATCGTCTCAATTAGTAGTTGATGACGGTATACATAACAGTACAGTCGGCAATAAAAGCGTGTACCAAAAATTACATTTCACTCCGATGAATCTAACGTCTGTTGTCAAAGAGTATCCTTGCCAGTAAAAGAATTAGTTCCATTAAAAATCGGCAATGTGACTAGGGTCAAAAAGAAACTTGTCGGTCTATACATAGTGTCTGTGTGCGTACAGGTGCAACAACAGCAGACGGCCGCGGGCATGCAGCAGCAGACGACGGCCGGCATCTCCAGCATGCCGCCGCTACAGAGCTTGCCATCCAACACGCAGCACCCACAGCAAATTAGGTTTGATACGATAACATTTTTAGTACGAAGTAGAACGTATTTTTTATTTTTTTCCATAATTCAGAAATCGATATGGCATTAAAGAATGTGTGTGTGAATTGACTGCGATATTTTAAAAATTAAATCGTGGCGCGCGTTTAGCCTAAGTCTGTAAACCGTTTAGAAATGCTAATGTCCGACGCGTGTTGTTTGCAGCGCGGAGTGGGGCCACAGCCGCGTGCAGGTGATCCAGCAGCCGCTGCAGAACAGCACGTACCTGCAGCAGCTGTACAACGCGCAGGGGCCGCTGCTCATGTCCGGGAACATCGCGCTGCACCCCGGCATTAACTCGCAGCAGATACAGGTCCCATATTCATATACATTTATTTCGTATTCATCCTACAGGCGCCGAATGAAAAGGTTGACCAGTTTTCAAATAAATTGCAGGCACATGTTATCTTTTTAAACTGTGTTACAGACGAGAGTGTTGTATTGAAAATTATGTTTAACTGTTTAAGTTCAAATTTACTGAGACGAATGTTCCTTGACTATTAATAGTTGAACTAAAACCTTTTTATTAGTTTGATCTTGCCATTATGTTGTGTCAAGTTTGTTAAATCTAATGATTACATCCTCTTCGCTTATACTGATTAAAACTATAAATGTGAATAAGAGTGCCTTCATTGCTATTTCTTGTATTCTTGTTAATATGTGAAATGACATTCATTATGACGGAATGAGTCATACTCGGTCGATAAAGCAGATACTGATAACTTATCCTGAGCAAGCAAAAACAGATCTTAAGGTGGTCATCCTGTTCATTCCGCGACTGTCATTCATAACATTAAAAAATATCCTAATAAGATTATTAAAAACAATGTCAACCAACATGCACATAAAATACAAGACAATCAAAGTTATTATATGTTCTAGATAATTAAAATTGTTCGTCCAGGAATTCAGCTACCGAATAATAGTACTTCTGCATCAGCAGGGATTAAAGTTTTAGGGTAAAACCAAGGCACATCTGTTAGTCTTTAATAGCTGTCGGTGTTAGGTTGTATATCTGCGAACCCGAGATATACATAGTTATATTCCGTTGGCCGTTTTTATGAGTCAGTATCTTGGCACGTCCAGATATACCCTAGAGATACTGTGACTACATCCGAGACGATACCGATACCATTGCTATACATCTAATTGGTTAGTTTCGTTATGTTGACACTTTGGCAGAAACCCCCTGGACGAGCGCTCGTCAAGCGCTTTCCTCCGAAACGGTTTTTCGCTTGTTAGAGCGGTTAGACACGACGACTTTTTGCAGCGCTACAAATGCGATACAATATCGATACAGCTGATTTTGACAGGTGATCTATGGCCTAGTATTGCGTGACAATCGTGCATTTGTATCGCTGCAAAAAGACGCCGTGTGTTCCCGCTCTTGGCGCTGCGAGATTTTTGGCACTGAATGTGCTAGAGTAATGATACTAAGTATATACATGTGTTACAGGTGATTGCCGCCGGCAAGCCGTTCCAAGGGAACCAGCTCGCGCCGCACATGCTGACGCAGGGCAAGCAAGTGCTTCAAGGGCAGGCCGGTTGGTACCAACACTTACATTACAATGTATAACTGATCATCGGATAATATTCACTATAGGCTTACTGTCTTGTAAAAGACGAGCCGAAAGTCAGCTTCAAATGTTAGTTATTTGAATCAATGTTATCAATATTTCTACGTAATCGGTAGGCCTCTACTGCCAGGGACTTGTATCATTCAAATAATAATAGTCGTCCCTAATTCTAATTTCAAAGGTTGGTACAAAATCTACTAGGGCTGTTTGACGAGAACCCGAAATTACCAGTAAGTGGCTAAATAAATCACTTTGAGAATAAGAACGCGACGTCATTTCATTAATTGACTATCTAGCGCCATGTAAGGATAATATGATTATACCTCATAAAAGGTGTAAAAAGTAGGCGTAAGTCTTTTCTTGCAAGTAAAGTTTTTTTTTATATATGCCTATTTACACTATGTGAAATTTTATGACTTATACCGCTTCGAACATTTTCTCTTTCATTAAATAATAGTTGACCCTTTCAAAACAAAAATCGTCTTTTCCGTGGTCAATAGTTAAGGGTTTATGTTTATATATAATATTTAGAATTATAAAAGAGGCGACGCCATTTATACGGATTCAGAGTTCAACGAAAATTAGGCTTTATAGCCCTTAACTTTGGCAATGTCCACTGAGAAGACGCGAACCTAAATCTGACAATGCCCCAGATACTTACATTTAGGTTTTCAAAAGAAAACCATTTTCTTTCAATTTTAATGCACTTCTATAAAAATAATGACTACTTATCCAAAAATAATAGATTTATAGAAATGGTAAAGACAATAAAATAAACAGTTATAAATTAAAGGATTTTTAATTCGGATGCTTACTAAACAGCCCTGGTAATGTGTTCATTAGTGTTATCCATGTATATGTATTAGCTATTTAACTTATGAAATTTAAGCGAGCTATGGGCCTAAAAAAATGGAAGCGTCAATCCTGCACTATACACGAACTTGCTACTGTTTTAAAACTACGTCATTAAGTGCCATCGAGTCAAACACTTCTATAGCTTGGGATTTCTTATGATAGTTCCCGTTAGGAGTAGCGTTCTTGCATTGAAGCCTAGCAGTAGCCCCAGAAAGGCGACGTGATTCATGCGGCACAAGACATGAGCCTCCGTAATTCATTACTACGTTTATTAAATCTACTGTAAATGCCTCATGGCTAATTTTGTTTGGCGTAATTACTCATCTCATCACAAGTTCAGTATTAGCAGCTTTCTAAGTGATAGCGAAATCATCACTGCTACCACACAGCAAGCAAACATTCGCAGTTCCTCTCTCTAGTTTATTTATCTAGTTTATCTTGAGTTGTCGCACCTCTCCTACTGCACTAGTGAAGCCCAATGGTAGAAATTAGCTCTAATGACTCCCCTATAGAATGTAGTCCATGAACTCCAATGTATTTACCGCCCCGATGTGAATTTGAACTTCCACACTATTTAGTTTTTCAGTAAATTTTGCAGGTCTAACGACGTATCAGGAACAAGGTTTATAAAATTTTAAAATTGGATTATAATTTGGTTTTCCAGTCTCGTGATTGATGGACTGTGTATGTGTCTTGATTTTACGAGGGAGCATCGTTTTGTTTCATTATTTGGTACTGTTCAAAATGATCATTGGCCTTTGAATTCCGTTTTGTTCCAAGCTTTTATGGGAAAAATATTCTGTTTATGTATGTTCTAGTTTGGAGCGTCCGCTTTTTTTACACGTTTATTGATACGTTTTTAGTTCCAGTTAGAGCACTTATTTAATTTTATTTAGCTTGCTATGTATTATTAGTATTTATTAGATAATCTCACTAGGTTAATTATCGAGGCCGGTGAGATCTTAAAAGATATTTGTTTCTAGAAAATGAAGTTTCAAGTACAGATAATCTTTATTCTGCCATGCCGCGCGCAGCACTGGTCAAATGTAAAGTAACATAAAAACGAATGTTTTTCTAAAATTAATGAGAGTTATGGATTGAAAATATTGTTGACAATTGTTATTACGTATTAAACAAAAATACTCTTATTGGAGTTTAATATTTTTGTAACTGGCATTAGCAAATAACTAATAAGATCTCTTATTTCACAACTACGGCCAGAGAATATTTCGACGGTTTTATGAAATTACGGGTGTTGTCAGGGCTCTTCGAAATCTCAAACGTCGGATATGAATTCAAAATACTTAAATCTATCATAAAATATTGAAGACGAGTGACGATTGAGAATTCGATGTTTTTGGTTTTATTCATCACAGTCTATAAATAAACCTAGCAAAAAGCATGGAAATCTAAGTTGTAGTTTATAATTTGACACCATGACCCTGACTAGTTTTAATTACAAAGGTGGTAAATTCATGCGTGTAGGGCGTTACTACACCTATCCATCAACCCACGATCGATGTGTCGCTATTTTCCCAATCACTAGATAAATCGATTACTATCGATTGGTGTGGTAACACCCGGACATTGATTGAATCTGGGCTCCGCGAAATTCGAAGATCTAAGTTCTAATATCCATATCACACTTGCATCTTTCGAGAGAGATATGAAAACATTTGCTCTTCCAAGTTCGCGGTAGCCCTCCTGAACACTGCACTAGTTATCATGTCGTGTAACGTGTTTGTTCCTGTGTGAGTAGCCCCGTTCCCGGGCTACACGACGATCCCGGCGATCCCGACGACGCAGAACCAGTCGTTCGTGTTCAGCCCGCTCGGGGTCATCAACTCGCAGCCCAGCTTGCTGCCCGCGCATTCGCAGGCCTCCGTGTCCGGCATCTCGCACCAACAGAAGACTAATGACATGCACAAGGTAATTCACACATAATGAAAAAAATATTCGCGAGTGGCAGTGGGTAGGCTGGGCCCTTACCCACTTATACATAAAATGTGACAAATCTCTGTCAACTAAAATGTGTTGTCCCTCTCCAAATACAAATGTCAAAGTGACAGATAGAGACTAGGGAATTTTAACGGCATTTAAACTAAAATCGGTTTGATGAACGGCATTACGAATAATGGCACTTGCATTAACCTCCCCACTACCACACGCGTATTTTTTAGATGTAGATACCGTCCGTAGATTAAATTCTTATTTACACTCGTGTTCAAACTACTAGTGTGCGCTTACATATGCATCACCTTTCTCTTTTAACACGTGAGCCAAACGAACAGGAGTGTAGTGTTTTCTGGTTCTATGTATGTATGTGTATTAATATGATCGATTACCTATGTCGGTTGTAACAGCGGTTTATAATTGCCCGATATGACATGTATCGGCACTGATGTTTATATCGTGTCGCAATAATTTGAAACTGTCAGCTGCGACTGCGAACGACAGCGACTCGACTAGGGTAGCGGTGCTACGCGCGTGGCGCGCCGACCGCTCGAGCTCCACTGCCGCTGTCTGGAATGAGTGCGCGAGTCCTAAGCGTGTCGTTGGCGTGTGCAGGTGATGAGCGGCGGCAAGGTGACGGGAGCTAAGAACGGCGGCGTCGCGGGCGGCGCGACCACGGTGCCGGTCGGCGCGCAGTGCGTGCAGGTCTCGCAGCCCGTGCTAGGCGCGCAGCAACAGCAGGCGCAGATCATCAGCCCACTACAGGTCTGTACTGGTACTGCTCTGCGATCCAACCGCGATCACAACGGGAATGGAACAGCTAACAGGTCATAAACTTTGATGTATGTATACTAAAAAAAAACTGTCTCCAATCCCATTCTAACCGCGGTTTGATAATATCGATAGCCAATAATGTAAACAAATTACCATTTGCCTCATAATCTCTAGTGTAGTATATTTACAAAAAAATACCTTTAAAAGTATAATTATTTCACCTTAACGTAATAATTAAAACGCTTTTTCATATACGTTTATCAAACCTATTTTATCTATCACATTAACATTTGTATTACATACAAAACACTTTAATTAAAAACGTTTACCAAAAAATATGATTATGGAGTCATATGATAATTTGTTTACATTTTTGGAACGTTCTTTTGACCACAGATGCTTACATACTATACATACCACACGCACACGGCTGCCAGAGGAAGGATTTTCTAAGGTTGCTCGCTCGGCTGCCCTTTGCCCCCCACAAAGTGTGCGGCCTGAGTAACGAACCATTAACTGTAGGGACGTAAAGTAGCCTGTGCTAGCCGTGTATTTATTGCCGAGATTCAAATATAAAATCTTCCAAGGCAACGAATTCCGCAGTCATAACAATCGCACGGAGCTATGACATATTTTAAACAGCCGCAGCTAGGTGCCTGTTTTTGACGGATAAATATTTAAGCCCCATTTATCGGTCTTGATTAGAACTTTATCGATCGGCTGATGTTAGCGAGCCAAGAGGCTTCCTTCCTGCAGGCTTCTTGGTCGCGTATAATACTCCTGCATTGGCTTGCTCAGTACTCTTACATTGTCTTACACAAGTCTGGGGAAGGAGAAGTTGAGTTTTTGTTGTAATAAATGTATATTAGGTATGCTGTTTTGTAGGTTATGTTAGATTCTAGATTTTCATAAATAGGTAGTATATATATATCATAATTTCAGTTCACTAATAAATAAGACTATTTGACATATTTTAATAATTGGTGCCTGGCGAATAATAAATTATAAGATGTGGCATTTTTTCAGCAAAGCGAATGTGTATTTTTACTTGTGCCCTGTTAAGTTGGATTTCATGTTTCTCAGCTAGGTTTTATTGTGTAAGCGTAAATGTAGTGAATAATCAGAAAGTATACAGAATTGATAACTATTTATTGAATATTATTGCTACATATAAAAGTAGTCTTAAACTTAGGCATCTATAAGTTCCACAATAGATAGTGGAATTGTGTATATAGATAACACGGGCGAATGTATGTCATATTAGTATGAGGTACAGCGAGACGACGGTTGTTTAGTTGTTATATATTTTTTGGTTTTTACATGCTAAGAATTTTTAATTGTACAGTGCTTTGGTTCCTTACTGTCAAACTGTATAAATTTTGTATGATTAAATAAAAAATAAAAAGCCACATATATTTTCGTATATTCCTTATCTATCTTTACGATGAAAACGAATCCCTCGAATTAAGACAAGGTCAGTACTTAGTAAGGCTTCATTTATGGAAGAGCGTCGAGTTTCGCTATGCGCATTTATTACAAGCACTCGACGTGTCACTTGTTGAATATGAGATTATGAGAATATGAGGGTTGTCTTTAAAAATTTACTTATTGGGGACAATGGGTACTCTAAAATACCCCAGTTAGTAGACTACTCCGTGAAGTGCCAGGAACTTGGGCTACTTGGGAATAGGCAGTGGAGACAAGGATAAGAGTAAATTGGAAAGACGGCTTAAAATGATAAAATTAATACGTCGCATTAACTTATTATTACTAGCTACGAATAGACTGGCCGCCTAGAAAATTTTTCGCCATCTTGGGATTCCGTACAATTTTTTTTTGATACCTGATTGTTGATATGTGGTATGTAGGACGAACCTGGCGGTCGAATTGCGTGGTTGGAGATTACTGATTACGTAGAGTTCGAGTAGTTAGTGTCAGTATGGTGATGAGCACGAATATGTGTTCCTGAGTCAAGGATGTTCTCTATGTATTTAAGTATGTATTTGTCTTTATAAGTAATGTATGTCGTCGCTTAGTACCCATAGTACAAGGTCGATACGTGTGAAATTGTCCATATACAGGGTTTGGCCCGTAATAGGAGCAATAAATTAAAAGGAGGCTTCCTTACAGCATATGTAGTAACCCCTTTTCTCCATTTCTTTTAAAAAAAAAATTACTCGGAGAAAAATTGATCTAAAGTTATGACCTCCGAGTAATGTATCTTGGCACCACGAGATCATAGCACTGTAGTCAATGCAGATTTGAGGTAACATCATGTAGTGAGTCATAATAGTTTTTGCATTTTTGTTTTCAAAAAATATTTTTGTGATATTTTCAATATTTTTTCATTTTCTTTTTGTTTTTAAAATAAAAAGTTACTTATATCACTCCAGAAGAGTAAAAAAGTACACAAAAACTTAAGTTGAAGAAAAGAAAAAACAAAAAAATATTTTTTTTTCAATTAAAACCACTTAGAAACAATTGTTCACAAGCTTAATAATCTACCGTTTAATTTATTGCTCCTATTACGGGTTTGGGCGGAGGTCACCAAATTCGGAATAAGTTAAATCCTGACTTTTTCAGTTTCTTATTTGACTAGCTTCTGGGTAGATCATGTTCTTATTAGGTTGGATTCGGGGCGAGTCAGTTTCGAAACATGTCAAACACTATATTTACCAATTTCTTATTTAGCATTTTTCTGAGGAGGTCTGATTTTTAGTAGGTTAGGAAGTTTTTTCGGAGTAGGTTAAATTAGAACAAGAACCGATTCAGACAAGAAAGGTTTCTTTACAAAACAAATTCTAACTAAATTTGTTTCCTTATTATGACTGAATCTAATTAGAGGGGATTCTTAATAAGTATACGTCATAGTTAGTTATTTTCTACGTTCGATGGTTTCTGTGGAGGTCAAGTACAATTGGCTAGAATATCAGATGACACTTAACATCAATACTATTTACTAATGACTTAATCGTAAGTGTTCTGGCCACATGTAAACATATCTATCATAAATCATAAAACAATATTTCTCTACCGTTGTCAATGTCAAGCTAGTTCTTTACTAATTTGCAATGGAAAAAGACCTAAAAGTGATAAATACGGCAAAATTGAAGCCATGTGTTATACTCGGAGACTTCAAATGAATGCTGTATATATAATACGCGAGCCCGATTTTTGTACATGCCATCAGATCTACAGTTATGGTCCGATTTTGATAAATGATATGTCGTTCGATTCGTCTCATGCTGGAGATTTGCAATAAGGTCTCCGATTTTTAATTTTTTATTGAAAAAGTACTAAAATTTTAATTTAAAGAATCTACCGTGCGCTGACCACGTGACCTTGGCTGTGTGACGTCACGTGACGTACCTAACTCCTGTTTTGACTTGAGATGACAATGTAAAATAAATAAACAAGAATTGAACTCAAACCTGTAGTAAGTTCTTCAGCATAAGAAATTATAAATGTTGAGTCGGCCACATATGGATACAACACTAAGAAAATTAAGTAAATAGAAAATAAACGATCTTTTACAATGTTTACAAAAACTGACAGACGTATTGTGTCAACTGTGGATTAATTTTTTTAGTGACAACGAGTTGTCAATATTATTTGCCATGTTTATATTGATTTCAAAAAGTTAACTAACTTATTTTCCCATATTCGAGATGTTGGGAGAAGAATGAGGTTTAAACCCATTAATTGTCGTGGACCCCATATAGGCTTTATTTACCTTACTTAGCACAATGCCGTAGGCACCGATAGCAGCACTCGCTGAAAAAGACTACAAATAATTGTGGTTGACTGTAAATTCGCATGACGTACCACGATTTTGACTTACACTAGAAATGTCACTTATACGAGTTTTACGTAATCAAAAACTAACCAAATTAGATATAGACTATTAATGAATGAAACGTATAAAGAATTTGACCTAATCAGAAAAGGGCTTATTATTGAATTTGATGCGGTTATAATTTGGTTTTGTTAAAATTTAGCTTACTTAGAACCTAACTGTTTCAGCATTGATCCTTTAACGGATTAGGCATAATCAGAATTAAACTTATTACCGAAACGACCTCTTGGGAACTAAACGATTTCAGAAACTGACTCAAAAAGAAACTGGAAAAGTCAGGATTTAACTTATTCCGAATTTGGTGACCTCCGCCCAAACCCTATTACGGGCCACACCCTGTATATTTGTTTATTATGTAGTATTATTTCGTATAAAATGTGGTACAGACAATGTTAATGGGTTCACAAAAGTTTTGCCAGCAACTGGCATGCAAAAAACAAAGAATATAAGGAACAAAGTTAGTTATAAAGTGGATATAGGGGGGATGTCTGGTGTATAGTATAGTACATGTATAGGTGAACGATCTGTTGTGTTAATATCGGTGTCGGCGTTGACCGCAGGGCGGCGGCGGCACGATGCAGTTCGCGCCGTGGCAGATCTCGGGCGCGCTGCCGCAGGTGTGGGCGGGCGGGCTGCAGGCGGGCGCGCTGCCCGCCGGCCCGCTGCTCTCCAACCCCATCTTCCTGCGCGGCGCGCAGCCCGACGCGCCGCCCTCCATGTTCATCCAGCACTCGCCGCAGAACACCGTGCACCACAACAGTCAGTATCAACCCACCCGGCTAAATGCACTGCACCAGTGCACCCCTCCCCCAGTTAGTGCACTGCATTTAGCCAACTCTAAAGGACGCTTCTTGTTAATATCGGCGTCTCTAGCCCATGTAGCGCTCGTCTGCAATATTATTACCCTAGCGCTCCTATTACACCCCCCCTCTATCACGCCCCCCTAGAGGCGCCTCCTAGGACGGTGATGCTCATTTGGTTCTATCATCATACTACGTAATATCTTATAGAGAGCCAAACTGAAAAAAAACTTGAGTTTGCTATGGAGACGAATATGTAAATAAGAGTTAGTTTTTCCCCATTTCTATTTATAGTCCACTAAGAATTATGGTAGTAATACTTGTTAGTTTATTGTTCTGAAGGTTCTGTTTATTTTTGTTTCAAAACATTATGCTGTGGTGATAAAAATGTCACCATAATATTGTCACATGTGCGTTTTGCTATAGCGACTTTTACAAAGAGTGCGCCTGAGCGAATAATGTAACTTTAACTGGCTTCTGCTTATCGTTTTGTGCAAATTTTATCCACAAAGCCCTGTAAATTAGAAATGTTTTAGTTTACACGGAATAATAATACATTGTTGTAAGGGCTAGAAAGTAAGCAATACATGGACGAGTGGGTTCGAGGTCCGAGCCAAGATGAGTCCATCTATTGCACTTTTGGCCGAGACATTACGTAGTGCTTTTCACGCCTACTGCGAGGAAATTGCAAATAATTATAAATATAAATCAAAATTAAGTACCTAATAAAAGATCATAATACTTAACAAAAGAGCGCGACGGGGATTGTTCGGATCGCTGATTCAACTGGACTACTACAAAAACATTGTTGGACAGTTTGAATTGCGATGGTCCAACTAACCCCAGGTTTGAAGCCTTACTTACTTTACTTTAAGCGGACGATTACGGATACTAACAAAACCGACAGTCAATGTCAATCGCATACGTTAGACGTGACTTAAACGAGTTAAACATCACTTTAGTTTACCTTAATCTGCGATTTTTTTTCAATTTTGCGATTATCTTGAAACTGAGAAGCCCTAGCCTGGCCACAAATGGTTTATAATTTATCCTTATACTAAACCTTTTCATCACAGTGCAAAATCAATATTTACATACGTTGTTACTTTAAACAAAAAAGAGTATCTTAACATTGACGTATAATAAAGTAAATAGACGCACAATGTCGAACAAAAATTTCAAGAAATGTGCCCCAATTTGACAACTCTAGCTATATTTCAGTTGATGCCAATCGCGTTTACTTATAACCTGCGTTGAGATATATGCTTCATATAAAAGATAACTTAGTGTTTTAAGCTGTAAGGGCCATATTAGCGAATTAGCATCAAACAGATTAAAAACTTTTTAGTTTATTGAGATTTTATCATAATGTGACTTGATTGCTCACGTCAAAACGAAATAGCGAATGAATGGAGTCGCATTATAAAATTATTTTAATAATATTGTATAAACATTACAGTCATTTGTAAATGATTGACGAAGTACGTTGCGGATTTTTTCTGTTTGGAAGTATTTTACATGTCACACTTAAATGAATAAAATCTATAATATTTTATTTATTTAAACAGGAAGACGAAAAACACAAATAAATCATGATTATTTATTTTTATAAGCAGGCAATACCTAAACAACAAACACTTTCATTTTTTTTATAAATACATACACACAAAACATTGTTCAGTGGGTATTACGTATTATCAGTGCAGCTGTCAAACTCCTTAAAAATTCTACGCACGACCAGTGAAAAGGGAATAAGAACTAGGTATGTAGATCATTTTAGCGTGGTATATTTGACGTATCTAATTAGTCCCTTTGCGACATATAATAATGACTTACAATCTGAATATCAATTTATCTTTAGTAAAACATTTATTTTTACAAGATTTATATAAACTTGAAAAATAAACACACGACGAAGTCGTCACCACTCTTCGTCGTTGATGTCTCCTATCTCGTGCTATAAGCCTATAACTGCGGCCTACTTTGCACATCGCTAAGGGTTTCTCGGGAATCTTAAATTGAAAACCACAAATAACGTAACTGTACTACTCCATAAAAAAATCTAATAAGTAGGTACTGACTCCTTAGGTTTTTGTTCCGTGATAATCTGTCATTTGTACTAACGAAATTATTTATTCAAAACTATGAAATGCCAATGAGTTTACATGAAATTCTTTACGCTATCAATAGAACTTAGTTAAAGAAATATATCCAATCCTTTTTTATTTTTTTTCTATTGCTATATTTGCTACTAACGAATTTTTTCACAGATCATTTTTGTCATATTTGACAACCGTCAAGTCTCACGGTCGAAACCAGACTAAACGCAAAAGAGCCGCAAGTGTCGATAGCGCGGTTCTTTTGGACGGACACTTTTTTCGGCTGATTGTGTATCTAGTTACTTATACTAAATCAATGTATCTTAAGATTCCGGTAGCTCTAGTAAAAGTTTTATCGATACATATACGTTTTCGAACGCGTTTGCGTTAAGTTTCGATTTGTATGGCAACGCGTAGTTCCTAATAGTTACCACCAGAGGCGCTGTTCGCGTTACCATATATTTTTTTTACTAAACGCAAACGCGTTCGAAAATTTATATCTGTCGATAAAACTGATACTATAGTATACTACGCTACGCTACTGGACTTAAAGTTTAGATTGCATTGGTTTCAAAACTATGATAGACATGATAGTGAGCGGCGTGAGGGTTTTTGTCCTTCATTCGTGACATCTTTCTCTATTCGATCACCAAGGATCATCGAGGTTCAAGGAAACACTGCGACGTACATGTCAAGCACATAAAAACGCTCTCCACCCCGCTGTACGCTCCGCTTTGGCAGTTACTCAGGCGGTACCCCAAGAAAAGAAAGAAAGAGACATTTATTCGTGACAAAAACAAACAATTAAACAAAAAAGAGTGTCAAAGATCGCGTCGTAAGACCGTTATATTATAATTGTATTTATTACAGAGATATACACATGACATCAATACGCATGAATAATTACAATAGTCTAACTGGCGGGGAATTGAGAGACTCGTCCTGTTTCTCTCTAAACCCTAGCACCAGTATTCGAAACAAAGTGAAAGTGATTTGGATATGTTACTGCTTATTACTGCTACTGCTTAGTGGCCAAATTACAACTAGCTTCGGGCTTGTCGTCAGGCGAACACACCGCCCGTAAGGGCAACAACAGTCTAAAGAAAATAAAAAAAATTGCAAGGTTAAACTGGCTTTAAGTTCCAAGAGTTCCTATATCAGGTGCAAAGCAATTTATAACAAATTGCCTGATGCATTTAAAGACGATAAATTAAATATATTTAAAAGAAAAACCAAACAATGGCTTGTTGACAAATGCTTTTACTCTGTTGCTGATTTATTAATAATGACAAGTACAGTTACCAACATAAATATGTGACTATGGGCAGCGCTGCAAAAATATCTGATCATCAATTGACAGAATAATTTGATGACGATACATATCCTGTAAAAATATGTGATGATTTTCAGCCGGCAAAATAATCATTTGTCTGTAATAGCAAAAGTATCCAATCAGAACGAGTAAAAATATCGGATACTCCACAAAATTAAATAAATTGTGATATATGACCAGCATAATTACCCATCCACCGTAAAAGCATAACTATTGAATCACATAAATCTGCATAAATATCTGATACGGTTGACGGTACAAATATCTTAACTTTTAAGTCGAAATTTGAACAAAGCTATTTGACGCTTCTTGAAAAGAGTATTAACCTGTCATTGGATATCGCCCTCTCACGTTTTATAACGTGTGTTTGACAGGTTTGATAATAAGTCGAAATTGCCAGCTGGATCTAATGTTGCGTTTCCGAGGCCTAATTCATAAGGCGCCATTGAATTATTTGACATCTAGTCCCTAATGTAATTTGACCCCTAGAGTTAATTTTAGAACAATACGCGTATTCGTATTCGGTGAAAATTATTTTTATGCCGGCTGTAAATCATCACATATTTTTACCGGCTATGTACTGTTATATAATTCTACCTTCAATTGATGATCAGATATTTATGCAGCGCTGCCCATAGTTATATATTTATGCTGGTACGTAGTTATGATTTGAAATTAAAATTAATTGTTAATTATAAGGTTTTATCTCAACTTAATATGACATGTAATATTTATTTTTATTGTAATATTCACGGACTCTACTAAAAAAATTTGAAATTCAAAATCATTTATTTCATATAACAAGGACACAGTATACTATTTACATATAATAAAAATTAAAAGTTAAAGATTATATGATATGGGAGAATGCAGCCCCGCACAGTGTAGCAGGATAGCACAGTCAGGCTTATCCGTTATCATTTTAAGGATTTATTATATATGTATTTTTACTATATTATATAAAAAGTGTGTACGCCTGAAAAGGAAGGATTTAGTGATTTAAAAAAAAGTGTGACTGTATATGGGGTGGGCCCTGTAACAGGAGCAAGTATTTAAAAGGATGCTTTCTTAGAGCATCAAATTTTGATCTAAAGTTATGACCTCCAAGTAATGTATCTTGGCACCA
Source organism: Epinotia nisella (assembly GCA_932294315.1). Lineage (NCBI taxonomy): Eukaryota > Metazoa > Arthropoda > Insecta > Lepidoptera > Tortricidae > Epinotia > Epinotia nisella. The sequence goes on along the minus strand of OW028673.1, from coordinate 14,473,316 downwards.
CGAGATCATAGCACGGCAGTCAATGCAGATTTTGAGGTAACATCATGTTATGAGTCATAATAATTTTTGCATTTTTGTTTTCAAAATATATTTTTACGATTAGTGAATATTTTTTAATTATTTTTAAGTTATGAATATTAAAAGTTACTTATATCACTCCAGAAGAGTAATAAAATACACGAAATTAAAACCACTTAGAAATAATTGCACACAAGCTTAATAATGTACCTGAATCCTTCACACAATGAATTACTGGTATTCCAGATGCGAGCGTGGCATGCGCGACGGGTACGACGGCCAAGCCGCGCGCGTCCACGGAAGGCATGGCGAAAGCGCCGCGCCCGCTCTCCACCATCATGCCGTCCGGCGGCATCCGGCCCGCCTCCTCCGTGTCCACGCAGACCAGCGCCAACCAGGCGCAGAACCAGGTCCGCTACACCAACCCGTAGATACAGGATTTAACCAGAGATATCCCATATCACTCGCGAAATTTGACAACCCCAATTTAGGGATTTGACAGAAATTTGATACCTTGCATTGTCGGACCCGGATATCTCTGGACTAATTTTGGCCCACTCGTGTCTGTCGCTTTCTCACCACCGCATGCGCCCCGTTCCTCGACCCGACCAATTACGGTGCACGATTGGGCGACCTCATGTCAAATAGAGGGGGTGCGGCATGAAGGCCGGAGATCTCCGGCTCCGTTATACAGGAGCGGGCGGTAAAAAGGCCGGAGATCTCCGGGACCGAGAGACAACAGGTAGATAGCGTCCTAGCGTATGCCCGAAAGGTTGACTTTCTTGTCAGAGTTATTTATTGAGGTTTTGTAGTCTGTCATTTTTTTGGAATTGTTTATTGTGTTTTTGGTGAGTTTTATTACGAAAGGACTAGGTACCTATGCCACAACAAAGTATCGTAGTTGAAAAAAAAACAGGTAAAAAAAGCCTACGATGTTTATTTTTTCTTTTTATTACATTCCAAAGTGCGTAATTAGTTAAAAATTACACTTACACACATTATTACATGAAGAAATTGTATATTTATATAAGTGTATTTAGTAATTCCATAAAAGTGGGTTCCTTTCGTTGAACGCAAGTGTTGGATGCGCAAACTTCCCCCACCACGTCATCTAATGAGCATAAAGTTTGCCGGCTACTGTACATGAAGAGACTCCAAATTTTGAATTGTTTACTGTAAGCTGGAGCCGTAGCATGGTTGGCCTTGTCACGCGATAGGTGATAGGATAGAGCGTTCGATAGAACGAGACGACGCTCTTAACTTGTCACTTGTCGCGTGATAAGGCCAACCATGCTACGGCTCCCGAGTAAAGAAGAGTTGTTGCAACAGGCGAAACACCGTGGCAAGCCGGGCGTGCGGTCGCCGGCGCCGGCCGCCAAGCAGGACGCCGCCAACCAGACCAACAAGATGCAACACCAGCTGCAGCAGCCGAAACAACAGTCAGTATACCAACCTCTTCTGTTGTCTCGGCTCCGGACAATGCCACTACATATACCTCCCCACGGGACCTGGGTTCGACTCCCGGTAAGGGCAAATATTTGTGTGACGAGCATGAATATTTGTTTCTGAGTCTTGGATGTTTTCTATCTATTTAAGTATTTATATCTATTATATATATGATATATATGATATCGTCGTCTAGTAACTATATCACAAGCCTTATTGAGCTTACTAGGCCTAGTTCGATTAGTGTAAGAATGTCCCCTAATATTTATTTATTTATATAGGTTGTGGCCTGTAACAGGAGCAATAAATTTAAAGTACGACTATCGAATATCCCTAGATCCTATATCGGTCCCAGTGTTTCAATATCATTGCATTCGGAAAAAAAAAATTGACGTGATCCATAAGTATTGAAATTTGACAGCACGATATTCACGACAGCATGTAACTTATTTAATATCTTGGTAGAACACCGGGCACTTATGTCATAGTGATTAATAGTGTCTTTGTTTTCCACAACTTTTTGGAGGTTTTATTAACATTTTGCAAGATTTCTTGTATTTCAAATGTAAAATAATATTTATAGTATTCCAGTTAAGTAAAAGAAACCAAAAAGTTAAAAAATTCCTTTTATATGTGATATTCCATCAAAACCTATTTTTTATCACATTAACTAATAACCCTTCCTTTCGGCTTTGCCGTAGTCGGGTATCAAAGAGGTAAAACTTTTAATGAAGTAACTATACCACCTCATTGAAAATAATAGACACTTCAGAAAATGAGTGCCCCATAAGACATTGCATCTGTCTCTATATAATTTCATACAAATCTCACGTAAAATTTTGTGTTATTTATTTTATTTTATTTGGTAAACCGTGTTTTTCTTCTATTACAGAACTATCGATATCGGTAAAAAAATGTTTCTAACACTAGCTTGATTGTCGACAGTTTCTTGTTTTGCCGCGAAATTCCGACCCCTGATGATAACGTTCAGGAATGTCTCCTAAAATTTACTGATATTGATAGAGACGAATCTGTAGTTTCCCAAACGAAACCAGATATAATATGAATGTCCTCAGAGTACTACTGATGAATTCGAGCGGGCAGATGACGCAGATATCGAGTGTGCAAGACAAGCAACCCATAACGAAGGCCATACAACAGCAGGCCATCTTGCAGCAGCAAGTGCTTCAGGTATTGATGTCAATTATATAAAGTCATGTTTCACATTCACGGTTCAGGCCTCGTTTATGGGTGTGTAATGATCGGTATAAAAACAAATAATATAATTTCATTGGATATAACCATTTTTGATATAATTTCAAAGGGTAGAATCATTCATTGTACATAATAAACGTTTGGTATAATATCAAAATATATATTGTTATTTAGTATAACTATCATTCGGTATAACGCTTGTTTCTTATAACCATCATAGAGTATAATTCTTATTTGATATACATCTCTTATTGTGTAATGACCAAGCGGTATAATTGTATTAAAACTATAACGCCTTTTTTTCGTTCTAACCTAACGTAAACCTAACCCAACCGCCAGCGTGTCGACGTCACCCCGCTTCGCGGGGTGCCTATTTCCGCTCTAAGGGACACAAGTGAACCCTAACCTAACCCACCCAATAGTACAATTTTTGCGAGTGGTTTTTTTACTTGTGGGGGGCTTCGCCCCCGTTCCCCCTTTTTTCTGGCTACCCTGGCTTGATTATATCAACTGTACATTAGACGGAATGAGCATTATATCCAATGTTCAATATAGCAAATACGCATTATACTTAATGTATGTTATACAAAATATTATTATATCAAATGATCGTTATATAAAATGATAATTATACCATATGCAAATATATTAAGTGTTGTTATACAACTCGAGAATTATATCAGATGAGCGTTATTGCGAGTAATATTATATCAAAAATATTTATAGCCATCGTTACGCACCCCTCGTTTATGGACTCGCAAAGCCTCCTCAGACTACACTCAGTTCAAACGCTTGGCAATGTATGTATTAGAGCGATCATGTAGACGCGTGCCCATGCTTATATACTTCACTAAGCGACACCTTAAACGAGGCCTTAGCGGCCACGGAAACTTGAGGTACTCGGTAAAGATTATGGTCTCGAAACAGCCATTCCTTGTGAATACATTGGCCTTATACAGGTTGTAATCGTTAAGTGTAGCCATACAGATGTCAAAAAACTTTAAATTGATATATATATACAGATTTCAAAAAACTTTAAATTTAATTATATACAGATATCAAAAAACTTTAAATTGATACCGAAAGTACGTTACCTCCATATATTACATCCATATTTTTTTTATAAAACTAGAAATATCCAAAATATGAAGCTTAAGAGCTTTGATACATGTAGTAAGACGTACGTTGAGAGGCTGTAATTACCCTACTGTAAAAGATACAAAATATTTTGACATTCGTGTTTGTAAGAAAGGGACAAAACACATTTTACTTCATACCTGGCCATAAAGCAGTAATTACCCCAAAAAATTCCACTTCGTGGCAAGGCAGAGACGTAAAATTTTGTACTCACCACGGCCGGTAATGAAGTAAGCCTCAGATCGCATATTTATCGTCCTTTCCTTCGGGTCGGGCGTCAAATACCTGCGATCTGAGACATTCTTTGTTTTACCGCCCTTGGGAATTAAAATGTACTATTTTCAGACGCATTTTAAGTTTTATGAATAAGGAAGTTTGTATCTACACATTACGTATTTCCAGCAGCAGCAACAGCAACAGCAACAACAACAGCAGCAGCAACAACAACAACAACAACAGCAACAACAACAACAGCAGCAGCAGTTGTTACATCAGCAGCAAACGCAGCAGATGGTCCAGCATTATCAACAACAAGGTGAGTTAGCTAGCTATACATATCACTAGTTTCCAACTGTAAGCTTAATTATCATCCCTACATATTCATGATACCGATTCAGTTTCTAGGTGGTGCTTTATTAGAGTTCCGTACCAAAAAAGGAACCCTTATGGTGCGACTCTGTCCGTCTGTCATAACGTTGAATATCTCGGGAACTACTTATGCTACCAATTTGAAATTTGGAACTATTGTAAAGAAGGCTAACACACGCGTATGGAAAATGGAATTTTTTAATATACATTTTAATTTTCTGTAAAAATAACGAATATGAGGGGATTAAAAATTAAAATCTAGTTAATAGATCAAGTGGGGTATCATATGAAAGGGGTTGAGTTGCACGTTCACGGACCTTTGTTTTCTATGGCGGTTAAATTTTGATTTATGAAGGAAAATGTTTAAAAAATACCATTCCCCTTATCTCCAAAATTTACCAAGCAATTTTTTTTAATTTTCATAATTGATTAAACGTAACATAAATATTACAGGATAAATAAAAAAATTAAACGATACCTCTAGCGTATTTTATTTATTTATCAAAAATTATTTCTTAACTAAGTTTATATTTTAATTACTCTTGTATGCAGTCTTATGTCTTCAAATTCCTATAAGATTATTGTTAAAGTCCCTTCTTTCATATAAAAAAATAATTATCGAAATCAGAACACGTGATAAAAAAAGTATCGCTGAAAAACAAACTAGGTTGCAAGTTATCAGTACCAAGTACTACGGTAATTTCTACTAAGAGCTGTTAAGATTGTTCGAGTATAAATGGGGTCGTTACGTGACGGCTATGGAGTGTGAAAGTTTGTACGGTACCCTCGGTGCGCGAGTCAGACTCGCACTTGACCGGTTTTTTTATTATGTCATATGTCTACGGGACGAATCACAGAAGGCAATCAGCCATAATAGCCAGAGAGTGTGCGCGAGACGCGGGAACAAGCGCGACTTACTTTGAAATGTTTCTTGTCCTGCCTGATCATGCGCTAGACTTGATCTTATTAGAGTAAGGATACCTAATAAGTCAATGATGACAACTATGAACCTAAACGCAGTATTTCGCGATCGAAACGGCAATTTACTTGATTTTTCGTACAACGGTTAGTACCTACCCATAGCATTGGGACATGCGTGACGTCATATTTTTCAGTCAATTAGTATGAAGCGTTTGGGATACCGACAGCGAGGTCAATCTTTGTCACAATTTTTTGTGTATTTATGTTTAATTGTAGTTGCTCCCATACAAACATTTGTTCTTCTCCAAAAACTGGTTCGAATGGCATCGTGAAAAAATCTTATTCATCATGTCTATTGTAGTTGCTCCCATACAAACATTTGTGCCTCTCCAAAAACTGGTTCGAATGGCATCGTAAAAAAATGTTAGGACACAAGCCAATAGTGAGTGTTGTTGGCAGGCATGACGCTCGGCATGCCGCAGGGCTCGGTGGCGCAGAGCCTGCCCATGGCCGGCATCCCGCAGACGATATCGATGGTGCAGCAGATACATCCCGTAAGTATCTTATATTGTATTGTAGGTACTAGTAAATAACTATCAAACTAAAATGTGCTACTTTTTTGCAGTCATTTATTAGTGCAGGGGTCGGCAACCTTTTAGAAACCATGGGCCAGATAGGAGCTAGCAAAAATTTCGCGGGCCGCACTTTTCAATTATTTGTGACTTTTTTAGGCAAAACCAAAATTCTGAATTCAAGGACTCGCAAGCAAGGGTACAGCGGTCGCCTGTTGCCGACCGCTGTATTAGGGTATTCTAAAAATGATGGTTTCGTCTGTTGTAATTGAGGAGTTCCTATAGCTAATAATGAATTAGAATGGTACCATAAAACTGGTCTAGTTGACTTGTATTTTTTATTATAAATAAAGTACACTTACACATACGGTCAACATATTGGGTGTTTCTGAAAACTTTATCGGGAACCACACCCCGTCTTAATAATTGATCGCCATTTCAATGCAATCGTATTTAAGCGAACACAAACAAGATACAAAATACACGCCAGATAAGTTAGCGTGTCTGAAGATAATCTCAAGGCGCATCCCACAACCCCGTCAAAGCTCTGACACTTATGCGACGCTAATAGTGGCTAATATATAAAGTTTGTGGCGCGAACTGTTAGACAAATTAACGGTAATAAGTTTCTGTCAAAAATTTGATTTTTGTTACAAGCTTTTATTGCCAACTGTACTTTTCTGTATACAGTCATCAACTTATCATTGAGACGAGCCCAAACTAGGGAATGCAATAACCGGAAATATTTCAAAACCCGTTATGATTTCGGTTGTAAGCTGTTACGGTTATTTAATGTTAAAATGACACACACAGACACGTCAAACTTATAACACCCCTCTTTTTGCGTCGGGGGTTAATAAGAGCTTATAAAATGGAGTTGTTGCAGGGCGTGCAGCTGAGCGGCATGTCCTCGGCGGGCGCGCTGGTGGGCGCGCAGGGCCTCGCGCAGGTGCAGGCGCTGCAGCAGCCTCAGGTATGTTAGCTAACAAACCGTCAATACAATGGGACCGGAGGTCTCACTGTTACCCCACTTACTAGTGGCTCTGCGAGATGTACAACTCGCGACCCTGTCTTACCTCAAAAATATTATTTTCATCACACTTGCTCGTAAAGGTGTTATTCCATGCCTGTATACAGAAGAACAATGGCCTAAATTGTTCCCGTGGGAGTTATGGCGAGTTTGTAGTCCCTAGGGAGTAATGGGCTTGTGTGTGATCTGATTGGTTTAATCAAATCTGCTCTGCTCTGTGATTGGTTGAAAAGAAAAACTAGTTGGACACGCGCCGTAAGAATACTGCTCTGTGATTGATTGAAATATTGAAGCTGCGCGCTCCAATAGCACTGATTTGGAAGTGAAGTTGTCAATTTCGTCAATTTTTGATTGGTGCGGTTATATAAAACTTAATTTTTTCTGTCTTTTGTAGTTATTTATTTCCTCGGAAATGTGATGAAAAAACATTGTGTATGACGGGCGTAAGAATATCACAAACTCGAGTCATCAAAAGTCCTCCGCCTTCGGCGTCGGGCTTCTGATAGACTCTTGTTTGCAATATCATATATTAATTAGATACGTCAAATACACCACGCTAAAATGATCTACATACCTAGTTCTTATTCCCTTTTCACTAGTCGTGCGTAGACCTTTTTAAGGACTTTGTCAGCTACACTGCATACTGCTACATGCGTAATGCCTAGTGTACGGACAAGTGGTGGCATTTTGATCAGAGCGGGAAATGGAGTCGTTATTATCTACTAACTTTTTATGATTGAATGAATAAATTCAATTATGATATTTACTTTACTTATAAAATCTATTTCTCTTGCTCTCTCACATTCAATTAATATACTTTTTAACCATATACAACAACCTTAATTAATTACTGGCCAAAAACTTTATAAACTGTAGATACGACCAAATAATTTAATGTTGTCAATTTGGACAATTATTTGCTATATTTGTTGTTGTAATACGCTGGGCTAATGATTTAAAACAGCACGACAGCAGAAATATAAATGAAACAATATGAATGACCCACCAGAATCGACAATTTTGAAGTGGATTGAACCATACGATAATCTTGTATATAACGATAACAATAGCGTGTACTGTATATCATGTGAAATATATCTAACACAAATGAAAAAATATAACATTGAAAAACATGTCAACAGTAAAAATCACAAAATAAATTGTGGAAACCAAAACGATACCTTTGTCTACGACTTATGCGTTTTCCTAATTGCATGCAACATCCCTTGGATACGAAAATATGTTTTCGAAAAATCATTTAATCGTTATTCATTTTAATCATAAAATGCACCTAGGCGACTCCATTTCCCGCTCTGTTCAAAATGCCACCACTTGTCCGTACACTAGTAATGCCCATCGAAAAATGTTTTGTGTATATTTATAAATAATTTTGAGTGTTCATTGTTTTGGTATTACCTGCTTGTAAGAATAAACGATCATGATTTATTTGAGACTTTGGTCTTTCTGTTTAAATAAATACAATATTATTAAAATCATTTTATAATGCGACTCCATTCATTCGCTATTTAATTTTGACTTGAGCAAATCAAGTCACAATGATAAAATCTCAATAAACTAAAAACTTTTTAATCAGTTTGATTCTAATTTGCTAATATGGGCCCCTTAAAGCCTAAACACTAAGTTCTCTTTTTACCCCACTGCCGAAGAAAAGGAAGATTATATTTTTCGAGCGTATGTATGTATGTATATATATGTATGTATGTATGTCTTATTCTTTGGCACGCCTTGCAGCCTAAACAGTTTGACGGATTTCGACGTATGAGGTGTCGTTGGATTCCTCTTAATCGTGGGAGTGACATAGGCTATAATATTGGAAAAAAGCAGATGGAATTTTTGAAAAATCTTTTAGTTCCATTTGTATATGAAACATATATCTTAATGAAGGTTATAAGTAAACGCGATGGGCAACAACCGAACTATAGCTAAAGTTGTCATTTTGGGGCACATTTCTTGACACTTTTGTTCGACATTGTGAGTCTATTTTCTTTATTATACGTCAATGGTTATCCTTGCGATATTTGCAGACTCTGGTTGGCAGCGGTCTGGTCCAGACTTCAGTGGGCATGGCAGTGCAGCAGCAGGCAGCACTGAACCACTCCACCACGATGCAAACGGTAACATTTCACTTTTAACCCGACTGCCTTAGTTAAAAACGATTATGTTTTTGAACATATGAATGTATGTGGACAAGAATAATTCTTTTTCACGGGGCACAGTCCGAATGGCTTGATGGATTTTGACATATGAGGTGATGCTGGATTCCTCTTATTCAGGGAAATGACATAGGTAATAAAATTGGTAAAAAACCGGGCAAGTGCGAGTCGGACTCGCGCACGAAGGGTCCCGTACCATTATCTATAAAAACGGCAAAAAAAACATGTCTGTTGTATGGGAGCCCCAGTCCGAATCGCACTTGGCCGTTTTTTTGTATTTGTTGTTATAGCGGCAACAGAAATACATAATCTATGAAAATTTCAACTCTCTAGCTATCACGGTTCTTGAGATACAGCCTGGTGACAGACAGACGAACGTACGGACGGACAGCGAAGTCTTAGTAATAGGATCCCGTGTTTACCCGTTGGGTACGGAACACTAAAAACCAGCTGGGCTTCTTGAAAAATCTTTTGAGTTCACTTTGTTTACGTCATGTCTTTAACTGGCAGTTTAAGGTTATGTATGCATATTGCTTTACACACAAAGACACACAAAACTGTGGTGACAAATAAATCAGTAAATAATGTTCAAGGCCTATATGCCGACGTGTTACCAGACAATCCAAGCCAGCAGTTCGGGCGCGTACGAAGTACGAGGGTTGATCAATAAGTTTTGAGAATCGGCATGATTACGTCTCATTATGATAATTTCTGATTGTTGGTCATACTGTGTCACTATTCATTAAAACAGTGAACAAAAAAAATAGGTTAGTATTCATTTGTTTTTCTTTAATAGCTAAACAAAGATGATGGTATAGAACAAATTCTGAGGTCACTTAAATGGGAGGATATTTTGTTACATGTTAGGGGCGGTGTTGGCAAAATTCTGGTGTGATAATCAAAAAAATGTATTTTAAAACTAGAAGTTTATCTATTTTGATGCCACGAAATTAAAAAAACAAACTCGTGTAATCATTTTTTAAGGCACAGCTCACCTAACAAAGTTCAAGGCAGGTTTTTTTAGCCATCTTTTTTTAAATTGCTTTGTAGTAGGTAGTTTTTTTTGTAGGTCAATGATATATGAATATAAATACGAAGGGAGAGTGAATCAAGATAATTATAGAGCAGTTAAACAAGTTCGTCTAAGAAAAGAACAAAGAAAAAAAAACCACTTCTATGAGTTTTTTTTGGCTGAGCTTGCCGATTACCAGGTCTGCTGTTCAGGCTTGTGAATTCTATATAACTAGTTACCTACCGTTTAATCTAGACCAACTCTTTAACTATTACCTATAATTCTTTGATATCGAAAACTCTTCAATGATATCGGTACAATTGCGTCGATATAAAAAATAAGCCTCATAACGACAACCAAAAGTTTTTTTTTTGAAGCGAAGCAAATATTATTTCTGCATAATAAATATGCACGTAAAATAAGAAAGAGCGTATTTAATAATTTAAAATTATAGGGCACCAATAATTTCTGTTTTTTATACCGATTCTCAAAACTTATTGATCACCCCTCGTATTCTACGTCCCAGAATATTTTACGAAACTGGGAATCCTAACCGTGCTCTTACGCTTAGGGTGAATATGATCAAGGTTTGCGAAAATGTCTTCCTACAATACGTATAAATACATACTTTTTTACAAGCTTTTATTTAGTTTCACCTGTCCCGATGTATGCATCAAATCTTGCAAATTAAATTTGATCCACTTCCCGGTGACCGATTGAGCTGAAATAATAAGCTGAAATATAATGTGTAAAACGCGTGACGATGCAATATTATGATGACATGGTGCTGATCTGACGATGGAGCTGGAATGTGGCCCTAGGAAACGACACAACCTCATATAGTTTGGGCTCCTTAGAATCGTCTCAATTAGTAGTTGATGACGGTGCAGTCGAAAATAAAAGTTTGTACCAAAAATGAATTTTTTGACAGAAACTTTCATTATCGACAGAGTTTTTCTCAAAACTCGTCAAATACAAACGCAGTCAAATATTTAGTAGAGTGAAAACTTGTGCTCGTTGTTTTGGTGTCTTATTAACGCACCAGCAAGTGACTGTAAGCGTCCTATGGACCAAAACTCGATTTCGATTCATGCACAATAACTAGTAGCCTAATAATGAAAGAGTGGAGAGTCTGAGATGTGTTCCCGGGACGTGGGGAGGTGTGAGGGTGCTTGTCTGAGTATGGGTCACGTTGGCAGTCGGGGCTCGCACTCGAGGGAGCATCGCTGCTGTCTTCCTCGCTGCTCCAGGTCGCGCCCGCCATCATACACCACGAGGTAGCCACCACCGTCGGCTTCATGTTACCCTGCTCCTAACAACACTCATCTAGTATTCGGGGGCTCCATTAAATACAACTAAAACTATCATTGCTGGTCTGCCTACCAACATTGTTTACCTACCAATACTTGAAATGTAACAGAAATAAACTCCAGATCTTTTACACGCCAGTTAAACTTAAGGTGACATACACCCAGGGTTGTTTTTGTGGATTCCATTTTCTATCGAGCGTACTTCATGTAATAGTGTTTAACCTTTATGTAGTTTCACTAGTTGAGGTTCCTAACTAACGAAACTACCTAATAGTTATTGAATGAAGAACATCACATTTAAAATCTAGTTAGGATACCATGTTAATACATGACGTGTCGCTGTGCGCGTGGCCTCAACTCTCGATGCGATACCCGATATTTACAACGTGTCCCAAAAGTCAACGTCAAGCCAAAAGCCATAATAATTATCAAAAACCGGGCAAGTGCGCGTCGGGTCACGCACAACGCACGCACACGGAACCCTTCGTGTCTATTAAAAAGGTCGTATCGTCACAGAAATCTTACGACATTTGCGTCCTTTTTCATAGGGAAGGCAGTTTTTCAGCAATATCTTGAAAACCTTTGACCCGATCTTGTTCAAAATAATTTTCGGTGTAAGAATTTAATAAGCCCTATGTCCATGAATTTTTGCATTTTTTAAAAATACACTGTTAGTTGATTAAAGGCGGGGCGGGGGACACAATTTTTGTGACTTTCGGGGCGATTATCTCCTACTCAATTCACTTAATGATATTTTATTAGTCATGTTATTACAGAACTATGTAGCGGCTAACAAAATACACTTATCCTCAAAATGTTATTCAAATACACCTTATAGTTTTCAAGTAAAATGCCTGTGACATACGGACAGACGGACATGACGAAACTATAAGGGTTCCGTTTTTGCCATTTTGGCTACGGAACCCTAAAAATAGAAAAAACAAGCAAGTCATATAAGTATTAAGAAAAGAACATGCATTCAAAAACAATAATTTTTGACACCATGTGATGATGTTTGAGGTACTAAGGCTACAAAAGGTTACCCATCTTCTATATTTTATCGGTATGTAATCATGAATCACCCTTCTAGAAATTTAATAGTGAAGTTAAAACACAGGTGTCTCCGTTTTAAATAAAATGAGACTTTTTTCCCGAAACATGTACTTAAAATTGTTAATCCAAAATATTACTACGCTAATTTGGCAAGTAGCTTCAAACGATGGCCTGTTTTGTCTGAATTTCAGAATGGTATAAGACTTGCTACATTATTGAAGAATAACTAGAGTTTTTTTTTAAAGAGTGTGAGGATGCATGTTGTTACAATTGTAATACGGCTTAGCAATTTCAAAGATAAATTTTCATCGAGTTTTTTTTTTAACATGATTAGATTTTTTTTATAATTTTTATTACTTGACAACCGTTTGACGTCGACTTTTGGGACACCCTGTATATGATCATGGTCAATGATTTTGCGAAGAACTAGTGATTTTTCATTTTATTGTGAAGTTTTATATGGGTGGTTGTTTTGAGCAGGCAGTTAATGTTACTTTACCCCGCCTCTGCAATTCATTCATTGCACCCATTTCACTTGTATTCTCTTATTGGTTTGTTGGTTATTTTTTTGTAAAATATCATATCATAGTTTGTGGCAGTTATTATTAAAATCATTATTTAACGAAACTGTTTTAACATTGTCTGTGGTTAAACCAAGATTTTATATTTGCGTTATCGTGTGCCACAAATTTATTTAAAAAACGTAACTTTTGTCAAACGTGTCTGGTTATTCGGTAAGATCGATAATAATCCCATTCTGTCGCATTTTGTTTAACTGCGATGTATATGATTCCTCGTGCCATAGCGGTTCAATTTATGTTCTATCGTGTCTAGTTCTCCATAATCACTTATTCATCCCCATTTATTTCATAAAAATTGATCTACTTTGTTATATATATATTGATTTTCATTTGTTGTTTCATATCGTTATTGTCGTAATCATCTGGACTTATGTCACTTACTGTTTGTGTAGTTACTGTTGATAATGGCATAGTATACATTTTGAAATTCCTGTCAGTATTAGTCTGGCTGACTGCATGTTTCTTCGCACAAATATGTGTTTTTATTTACATAAGCCATACCAAATACTGAGCATTACTTTGCCGCTATTTAAAAGCTATTTCATCGATAATTAAGAATTGTTCAATCATAGGCGAATGAATGAGTATGTTTTTTTAACAGCTAATATATTCTATGTATTTTTTATAAGTTCGCTGGAATTCATAGCAAGCTGTTCCAAGTATTATTTAAAAGCTTTGCTTCATTCAGATAAAGAGCATGAAACGAAATTGAAAATACTGTTTACTTAGAAGATTGAGAATGCAAGATATCTAGTAGCAAATATTGTATAATATCTGAGGAGAGGAGTCGAATGCATCCTCCTTGGGGTGGCTCTTTAGCAGTCTGTTGGTTCCTTGATTATTTGTAAAAAACAAATATCATTTAGATTCACCTAAGCCTATCTCGGAATTAACTTGAGAATATGCAACTGCGACGTCTTGATTGGACTTAACTGCAAGACTGTGGATATTTTTGACGCTCGGAATGGTCTTCCTAGGTAGAGATGATTAAGTAAACGGATTAAATTCAAAATTACTTTTAAAAATTCTTTCATTCCACGTATTCCGAAGATAGCGTCAAGACTAAAAATCGAAAAATCAAGGGATGACCTGATAAGTAGAGTACGTTGGCATCAAATACTCAAATCTCACCGATGACTCACGACATGTTCGGTTACCATATCCACTACGTCCTTACAAGTTAGGTTTATAATGGACCATGGAATGCACTTGAAGAGGCAAGGTGAAAATCACGCTGACGCGACGCGTTTTGCAGCTACGATAAACCGGATCAACAATAAAACTGCGGAGGACCCCGCGACACGTTTTCGTCATTTTTAAATATCTAACATGTTTTTCTAATAAGATGTGTTCGCCGAGACGGATCACGTTACTTAGAAAAAGATGAAAACATTAACGAAGCGGGTTCATGTTTATATTAGGGAGTGAGGGCTGTCATGTTAGAGCGGACTTTCATTTTAAGGAATTTAATTGACAACATTTCAAAATATGTAATGATGCCTAAATCTAAAAACATTTCGGTAATTATGTTACGGACGTAATAATGCAGTTTCCAGTTTTTTTTTCGCACTCGTTTTTAAGAAAATCATATACGTGTTTTAAACCGTGTGTAACGTCAACGCTGTCATATGAGAGATGTGCAAGCTACCATACTGAGCCGTAATATTGACGTCATAATTTGCTTACAACCGTCTGAAATTCGCTACTTTTCAATTTGATATTTCTGAATTTAGGGAGAAATAAAAAACACGAGTTCCTTAAAAAAACATTTTCTAGTGAATAAATCATAAAATGGCCCACTTGAAATTATGAAATGTTATCAAATTGACATCGTTGAGCCATTTAGGTGTCAACTAATTATGTTTTTTTAAATAGTTAAGCTATGATGTGTATAGTAATTAAAGTCCGTGACTGTACATGCCAACATGAATGCCGACGCATCGCGTTAACGTGACTTTTGCCTACAGATGTGCTAGTTGCGGAAAGTTTCCAAATTCTATGTGAATCATCTCGGAAACAGAAACTTTCACAAGAATCAACCAAGAGAAAAATCCAAAGGAAAATTTTAGAAATCTTGCTAAGTTTCCGTCGGCAAATGAGTACAGTTTCGAGACTGTATACACTGTGGTGCAGTGTTAACAGTGAGCGTGTGTAGGTGGGAGGTGGCGGGCTGAACTCGCCGCAGCTGACGCTGGGCGGCGGAATGGGGCTGCTGGCGGCGCCGGCGCCGGGCGGCGTGCTGCCGCTGCCATCCGCCGCGCTCGTGCACGTCAAGAGCGAGGACGACAAGGGACAAGTGCAGCAGGTAACGTGTTGCTTCACCACCAGAAATTAATTAGGGCGAGGTGAACAAACTTACGATTACAGACCGACCAACGTTAAAGCTGTCATTCCATCTAAACTTAACAAACTTTCCATACATTCAGATTTTAACGAACACCGCTTGTGCAACCCGCCTATTTATGTCATGCCAACTCGCTGTTAGCGGTATGTGTATGGAGTATCTACTTGAGGTGAAGGCGATATTACAATAGTGCGTTAAATTTAAACTGCAATTTAACAGCATGAGCTCACACATACAGCTTTAGTGCTGTGCGAGAAAAATATCCACATATAGCGTTGCTAGCCTCAATCACGCATCTTTTTGTTTGGTAAATATTTTCCTCACACGCCGCTCCGCTACCTCGCACAGACTCTGGTTGACACTAATACTTAGTGAGTCCAGCCAACAGTGTCAATATCAATGTAAAGCGAATCATATTTTGATGACTATCTCCTACAAGACTACCTCTTCCTAGTAATAATGTAGAATTAATAAGACAAGGTAATTTGTTACACGACAGACGCCAGTGCAGCAGATAGCGCCGCAGCCGATGGCGACGGAGCAGGCGAGCGAAGCCACATTCGCCGCCCCCGCGCCCCCCGCCCCCGCGCCCGCCACGCCCACCGCTACCGTCGGTAAGTGCCCTTGCTATGGATTAGCTGGCAACCCCCTCGGCGCACGGCTAAGCTACGTGATAGGACTGAAATGTCGGAAACTGAAAGCTACTGTAAAATGTAAGTTTTGGATAATCTCCGGAACCGCTTATCTGATTTTAAGAATTATTTCATTAGAGTGTTGAATATACAGTCGCCATCAGATATATCGGAGCGGCCAAAGTGCTCATAATATCTGAACACGTCTCTAATGCCTCGACAATAGAGACGTGTTCAGATATTTGTGAGCAGAGTGTTCAGTGAAGCAGCGACTGTTGCAATATGCGGGCGAAGCTGCGCGGGCAGCTAGTAAACTATAAACCTCTCTGACATTCAAAAAGCGGATATAATGTAAGGAAACGATAATACACAAATCATTTTTCGAAAATCTATAAGGGCATAACAAATACCCATATGTTTTAAATATGTCAGGAAATATTCGCTTGACATGGAAAGCAACAATTAGAAAAATAATGTGACCTTAGTACACTCTTGTCAAAGAACATCAATTTTCCGTCAATAGTGTTCGAAAATATGTGCACGGACAAAGTGATCAAACATATTTGTACACGACTTTATTGTTAAGAGCATAATGTATCTCAGATATTTTTGAAGCTTTGGGAACGAACATGTATTTATGAACTCAACTGTACATTAGTGAGTGTATCTGTCAGGTCCCGCGACTGGCGAGCCGAAGGCGACCGAGACGAAACAGGAGCCGGAGATGGCGAGCGTCGCTCCCGCTGCCGCGCCCGCGCCCGCTTCAGCGCCTGCTTCCGCCCCTGCGCCCGCTCCTACGCCTGTTCCCGTGCCCAGCAGCACGCAGCACACCACGCCCTTAGCCTCACAGGTATATTATACTAGCCTCCGCCCGCGTCTTCGTCTGCGTGGACCCGGGATAAAAACTATCCTAAAAGGGATGACATATATTATAGCCTATTAAATAATATCAATTAGAATTTTGGTCTAGTGCGTGTTGGATTTTAGTTTTCCCATACATAATGAGACTTAGCGAAGTGATGAAGCCAACGAGTAAAAATATTTGGTCTCCACACAAAGTTTCATCCCCTTTTTCGTCCCTAAAAGGGATAGCCTATGTCCTATTCTGATATATAAGGTAGATAACTGGAAAGTTTCATATAAATTCGTCCAGTAGTTTTTGAGATTAAGTGGAACGTACATCCATCCATGCATCCAAACTTTCACGTTTATAATATTAGTAGGATTATCTGCTGCATCTGTTTCACCGCTCTAATTTCGAGATACGTCCTTATATGTATACACCTTTGTCACGCATTCAAAGTTTGTTGAGACCAGGGGCCTATCCCACAAAACTTTACAAGTGTACTAGTCAACAAAATTATTGAATAAAAGGCAAAATATAGTATCACATAGTGTACATTTCATAGTAAAACTTACAAACTTGTAGTGCGTCATTTGTAAATTTTTATTGTAAGTTTTGAGGTATAGGGCCCAGGAGGCCAAAGATTCCTGGTATAAAAACTGTCATACGTCGTTTTCAACTTGATCCATATTTATATTATAAAAAAAACAATGTCTACAAATGGTAGAGGTAAATATTCAATGCTTTTGTAGGTGGTGACGTCGGTGGCGGCCAGTGCGCTGACGACGACCACGGCCGCGGTAACGGCGCCCGTGTCCGCCGGAGCCCCGCTCTTCAAGAGCACGCAGTGCGCGCCGCGCCACATCAGCCAGCCCACGCCACATGGTAACTGACATCCAGTCAAAGGTTCCGCTGGGTGAGCAGCCCCGTCGGGCCCGTAGCTCGCCCGAGACAAACACACAGTCTGCCCGATACCTGCCATCCGCTTATAGTTTGAAATCCGAGCGCAAACTTTGCTCTGCCTGTTGCGCTCTGTGTAAACTTGGATTGGCTGACCAGAGCTTACGGCCTGGCCTCCCTTCGCGCAACAGGCTCGGGCGTTTGGTTTTCACCTGGTATATGCAAGACCGACGTGGACTCTTCAAGGCTGCTCAACCAGTCTGGATGTGTTCATTTTGTCACATTAGGATTAAAATCAACAACAAATAATTTGATTTTACAGACAAGGGACTACCAAAGGCGATGGTGAAGCCCAACATCCTCACGCACGTGATCGAGGGCTACGTCATACAGGAGGCGGGCGAGCCGTTTGCCGTAAGTTGCCGCCACACCCGATACAACCGTTGTACTCACTTCTATAGGGCAGACTGTATATTTAGAGCTGTGATAGAATAATGTTTTTAACCCCAAGGTGAACCGGCCTCTGCGTGAATGGGCAGCCGACAAGGAGGACAAAGAGAACAAACTGCCTTCCAGTGATGAACCGCCACGTAAGTACTACTATTTGTGCTAGAAATCAATTTTGCCTACCTAAGTTATTGACCCCATTAGTTTATTTATGTTTTAATTTTATTTATCAGGCAAGCAGATCATCCGACTGCTGCCTGACCAAGAGAATTATACAGTAGTCCTCGCCGGTCTCAAACGTTAGTAGCGATACAATTAGCCGGAAATACTTTCTCGCTGCATCTCACCGTAAACTGCTTACTAACACATTTTTTTACTAAGGAAACATAATTCTTCGTGAGCGTTGATGAGGTCTATAACCTTTTGCAATAGCTGACACATCTTCTACGTAACGGTCTTCATTATCAAAATGTATGTTTGTATTATGTTGGAAGTGAATGACCGAATACGTGACATGAATGACAAAATCGGTCACGTTGTGCAGGCAAAAAGCAGATGTTGGAAAGTGGGGGCAGCCTGGGTCGCATCAGCTCGAGCAACGAGGGCGACGGCGGGGCGGGCGCGGGGGCGGCCGCGGGCGCGGGCGCGGCCGTGAAGACGGAGAACGCCGGCGCGGAAGACACGCCAGCCGACGACGCGCCCAAGCTCCCCAACGTCAACAAGTGGACGGTGAGTTTACTGGACATTGGTTCACGCTAAAAATTTGACTTTATGCACACTGCATTTTCGAGAACGAGACGTGCCTATCGATTAGTATTAGGGATGACGCCAACTTATCAAATGAAAACAACAATGATTGGCTTTTCGAAAACAAGTTTTCGCAACACGCGTTGTCAGTGTAAAGTTGAGGATAAAGGTGGCACCAGGAAGATGACAATTCGTTCAGAGGGTGAACTATTGGCGAGCAAAACCACTGCAGCACTGGTAGTGGTAGGTATGCCGACGAGCTCGCGAGTCAACGGAGAAAACAACGAAATGAATTACAAAAAACAAATACAAACAAAACATGTGAACCTTTCAAGTAAATACAGTGAGGTCCCTATTAGTAGCGACAGCAAACGCAAGGCAAGAGTTCGCTCTGATGCTGTAGTTATTTCAGTAGTCTAACTGTAAGAACACTGCTCAGGTAAAGGATTAGATTCTATCACTGTATTTTTTCTATTTTTTACCTGTGTACTACTTCATTGTGTAGTCTATCAAATTATTAAAGTCTGTGGATTTAAAAACCGGCGCGAAGCTTCCTCCGGTTGATGATCAACTGATGAAAGGCTGTTAGGCTGGTTTCAGTGTCACGCTGACCGTCGGTGCGGAGCAATCCGCATTTGACCAATATTTATTAAGTTCTTTACTCTAAAACGCTCCCTGCGTTTTAGAGTAAAGCTAAGGGGTCCACGCAGACGACCGTCCGCGCGGACAGCTCCGACATACATGTTGGTCGTGCAGGTCGTTCGGCACCGACGGTCAGCGCGACACTAAAACCAGCCTTAAACCGGTAGGCTCCAAATAACGAGTTGAAAGAAACACGTCATATTGTTATTGTAGGTGGCGGAGGTCTGCGAGTTCATCCGCAGCATCCCCGGTTGCGCGGGCTACGCGGACGAGTTCCTCATGCAGGAGGTGGACGGCGAGGCGCTGCTGCTGATCCGCGCGGAACACCTCGTCATGGCGCTCTCCATGCGGCTCGGGCCCGCGCTCAAGATCGTCGCCAGCATCGACGCGCTGCGCCCCGACTCTGACCAGCCGCACGACCATGACTGAGGTGATACAAGCGCACACACACACAAACTATTTCATTATTTACTAGCTTTCGCCCGCGACTTCGTCTGCTTGGATCCGGGATTAAAACTATCCTATATATTAATCCAGGCTATAAACTATCTACGTGCAAAATTTCATCCAAATCGGTTGAACCGTTTAAGCGTGATTGTCTCTTTTATAATATTAGTAGAATCACACCTGCTATTCAGAAAAGAGTCATTGTTACCCGCAAATGAGGGATCAAAGTTGTACTTTTCTTCCCTGATCCTGCTATTTAGGAAACTTTTGTTTGAACATTGAGATAAGCTCAGGCAGCAGACGTCGACCGTGCGTCGTGCGTCGGAACAATGATAAAAAGAGACGGGTTGCATTGGAGATACGTGTATCATAGCTTTATTGAATTTTCACAACATTCGCTAACTTTTGACACTATTTGCTTAGTTCGTTTCTAGTTTTTTTTTTTTCACGGCGGGTGGTCAGTCGAAGTAATTTATTTTTAAGATTAATCCAATATTTTTTCTAAATTAACATTAGTTGTCGACCAAAATTACACTTTTGTCGTCTTAATTAGGGTTCCGGACCAAAAAGGTAAAAACGGAACCCTTATGGTGCGACTCCGGCCGTCTGTCTGTCTGTCACAAAGTCAAATATCTCAGGAACTACTAATGCTATTGGTTTGGAATTTGGAATAGTTGTAAACAAAGCTAATCCTCGTGTATGGTAAATGAAAAAATTTAATATATAGTTTTAATTTATATAAAAAAGGGCGGATAAGAGGGGAGGCAAACATTCAAAGTCTAGTTAGTAGGCCAAGTGGGGTATCATATGAAAGGGCTTGAATTATACATTCTAAAACAGTTTTTCTTTTTTTTTCTACAATTGTAAAATTTTGATTTATAAAGAAAAATGTTGAAAAAAATACCATTCCCCCCTCCGAAGTTAACCAAGCGAAAAATTTAAAAATAATATGTATGATTAATATTAACGTGAATATTACCGGAAAAGTATAACGAGACCTCTATCTAGCGTATTTTTTTTTTATTCTTCAAAAATCATATGTTCGTTTTGTTTGTAATTTAATACTTCTGTGTTGAATTCTTTTCTTCAAATTCGTATGAAAGTGTTCTGAAAGTACCTTCTAGCAAATAAAAAAAGAATTATCGAAATGAATTCACTTGATAAAGAATTATCGCTGAAAAAGTTTGAGTGACGGAGGCCGGTCAATTGCGACAAGGTTCTACGGTGGTACGTGAATACATTTCCCTTACTGTACATACCGAGTTCCTTGGTCGCGCAAGTTAGTAACAAAATGCACCGATAAATGGCGCTGTAGGTACTCATGACTTAACTACACTATGCATTGTTAAGATTTTTCCAAAATTAATGGGTGGGGCTAGACGGGTGTGTTGTATGATATTTCGTACGGAACCCTCGGTGCGCGAGTCAGACTCGCACTTAACCGGTTTTTTTTTAACTATTTATGACTACGAAAAAAACTTAAATTAGCCAATAACTCGAAAACCATGCAACTTTTACTGGGGTCATGTTAGGTTGATTCGGGCACTCTTAAGCTGATCTGCCTCCGGTGTCAATGTGACGTGCCATTTACGGGACACCCTGTATACCGCCCTCGCCGTAAATACATCATTTTGCTCCCATAATACACAATCTACTATATGTTAATGGAAAAAATCAGTCTGAAAAATAACGTAAATATAAAAAATAATAAAATGTTTTTCTCTTTCAGAATTGCTTTAAAGTCCATCGAGGGTGGGCGACATATATAGCAGTGCTAGAATTAAATAAAAGTGTTCATACTGACTTGTCTTATCTAACAAATAGTGTAAAATGCGGTGTATATATCTTTAGTATATGTTTCAATTCGTTTATTTTTAAGACCACTGGTATCACTCATTTTAATTATGGAATACAAGTATTATTTAAGACATATTCATTATAAGTTCGGGCTATTGTTATTGATTTAATGTTATACATATATAAATACTTGTATTTTTTAAATGAATCCAATCGTCGTTATGGTAACATTATTGAATTATTAAAGCAATTTATTAAAAGAAAATGGAGTAACCGCGTGACGTACTTTTTGTACGTACGTACGTACGTACGCTTTGATTTTAAAACGTCGTAGTTACGTACGCTTTGATTTTAAAACGTCGTAGTGTAGTTCTGTGAGAGTGGAAGTGAGTTATTAGTTGTTTGTGAGTTAAGTATCCTTAGGTCGAATCGTATTCCTGGCATTGCCCTGGCCCTGGGAGTGCTCGAGGACGAGTTGTCGAAAGTTCCGCCTATTTAGTGTTAAGCATCAAGTGTACGTAATGAAGTAACTTTCATATACAATTCGGTCATCGTCCGCCGCCACCGCGACTGCCGTCATCTTAACACCATTCAACATGCCGGTGGACATCATCCCTTTGCTTTGAGAGCGTTAAACCTGAGAATGTAGAGGTTTAACGCTTTCACATAACAATGAGATGTATTCAGAATTAAAAACAACTATCATTTCAGCGAGTGTTATGATATATTCATTCATATCAAATACATCTGCATTGTATCTCGCCGGTCAACAGTTATTTCTCTGCAATCGTAAAGTTGTTATTAACTGGTATCAAAACCAATTAAACTCCTTTTAGTTAGGACACTGTAACAAAAAACTAAGTATAGCCATGGTTTTCTGACTTTAAATCGGCCAATTTTTACTTTTCAGTGTACCATACCTAGATGCATTCTTTGCTTTCCTCGCTGGAATGAAAAAAAAATCCGTCTCAAACAGAAATTAATTTTAGACGTAAACTAAATTATTTATCGTTATGAAAATAGTTATTTTTGCAAAGTTTCTCTTTGCTGCGAGTGAAGATTTTGAGTCCCGAGGAAGCGACAGGATCCAAAATAGAATAATGAGCGTAGCGAGTGATTCAAAGTTAGAATCTTGAGCGCAGTGAGGGACTCGAAAACACGAGACTCAAATACTTTGCTCTCGAGTAACACATACAACTTTTCACCTCAGCAGTGAGAACATATTCACAATAAAAGCTATAGGTTTAGGTGGTTGGTTAGCCATAGGTTTTTACGTACCTACTCGTCTTGTGATTATACAGGAAGTAAACTAGATTCGGCGTTCGTTACTGCTTCTTTTAACTCCTCAGTGCAGCTAGTAGGTACTAGAAGCACGCGAGAGCGCGGGGCGAGACAAGGCGCGTCAGACCAAAGGACATTCTAATACATAATACATAATGAAAGGGACAGAGCTCATCAAGTTCAAGTATTCTGAATTTGTAATAGACCCCACACTATGAAATGTCAGTGCTCGACATCAAAATTAAAAAGCTACTTTGATTCACGGAGTGAGCACAACGGATTTTGCTCACTGTTTTCACTCAGCAAAATATGCTTCTTCAAGCTGCTGAGGTGTAAAATAAATACCATTCATTCGTGTCAGTGCCGTACACGCGCAATGAGAGTCACAACACTTTTGTCCGATGACCAGCCATTCTAGCACTGACCCGTCTGCATTGTCTTTACTTAATTTTAAAGTGATTGTTAGCCGATGTAAATAATTCTATAGAACTAATAATCAATGTTTATGACAGATGGGCCATTCTACTTTTTGAAGTCCATACGTTTTGCAATGGGTATTTTGGAATACTTGGCCCTCTCAAATTTTCTGTATTTTGATTGTGATATGGGTCTAATTAAGTAATCACTTTCGATAGTTTTGTTAAATATCTAACTACTGTAAATATCCATATATCTAGTAACTCAGTGGTCATTAAATATCCCCCAATGTATAAAAACGTGTATTAAACACTGTGTTACCAGCATTTTACGGCAATCAATATACATCTATGCGTTTTTACAAATGAATTTCCTATAAATGGTTAACTTACTTATTAAAAATTACAATTTTTATATATTAGTTCACTTTGTATAAAGGGTCATCATAAAGTAGAATGTCCCAAATAACTATTTTATAATTGAATGTAAGACGTGTTAATGTAAGTAATGTACGAGTAACTTGTATAACGTCGACTCGCCTGGAGAAGAAGGCAAACGTGCATCCTACCAGTGGTTTTATAAGTGTGCACTAACACCTAATTATTGGAATCAGTTGTAATAATACTTGTTATTAATTTAGATCTGTTTAAGTTTTTTTTATTGCGTGTGCAATAATATCGAAATAAGAATTGTAATAGATAACGCAATGTCGTCTTGTAAATGACAATATGAAACATTTTGCAACATCCTTCTTACTCATGAATCGACTTAATCTTATGGTGCTATTTAATTTTGTATTTGTGTGATGATTGTGTAGCGGCCGACTTGAGTCTCCGGGGCTCTGCAAGCCCGGCGCCGGCGTCGTTAATCTGCCTTTCCGCCGGAGCTAAACTGAGCTGCGATTCCAATCAAACTCCATATGCTTGACCGATTTGTATAGTAACTTAACTTGGCGTAGCTCTGGACAAGCAGCCTTAGCCTTGGCACTAGTGCATTAGCTACATATTCAAGCTGAATGATAAACATTTTAGTCGTTCTACAAATTAAACATAGGCGTATACACTGCGTAGGCTAATGTACATAAAGTCATTAAACTAATACCAAAAGCAGATCAAGTGTATATATAATATTATGTATGTGCAGTCGTATTGAATTAATGGTTTTATTATTATCTGTTATTTATATTAGCATATCACTCCTATGTGAAATGTTATCAAAATAACGTAATGTATTAGAATTCCCACACGTGCAGAGGGAAGGCTGTACGCCAGTAGGCTTCGCCACGGTCTACCCGACCAGAGAGGCCGCCATCACGTTCAGTGTTCAGTGCCAACATTCTCTACTTCCATCCCACACGACGTGAGGGGTCTAGTCGTCGATGGTGTTGTCTGCTGTCTCAATAGTCTCTTAAATAGAGTGTTGTCGCACGCGTAAGGTACCTAGTTCACTAAAGTTGTAAGTGTAGGTGTAAATGTGCGTAGCCATGGCAACCAAAATATTCAACTATTGTTTTGCTGTCTTACAACTTTATGACTTAGACACCTGCAGTGGTTCGCGCTGTGTTTGATTGAAGTATTTATTGTTTCATTGAAGTATATTTGTGATATCGATTTTAAATATGTATTACTAGTAAATTAGTTACTCATACGACAGTTTGAGCACTGCCATAAGATCTAAACAGTTATCAATATTGTTGCATCACGTCCAAGAAACAACACCGCAGCCTTTCGGTTAGAACAGGCTTTTAAAATCATGCAGAATGGGTAAAAAAAAATGTACATTATTTTAGAATTATAAAGTAGGTAATTGACCTTTCAAGAAAACCACATGCTCGAAGAGTTCCTAGACGGTATATACGGAAAATAATTTTCAAATGTCAATCGCATTTACGAACAAATGGGGTACAAGAGGAGACGCTACACGTACGAAATCGGCGGACTGCGTGCAGGCTGTCGCGAGATTTCGGCCCGTGTAGATACGTGCCGGAAGCACGCCGTCCGGCCAAATCAACGACGTTCGGCCGTCCGTCGATGTCGTATGTGTAGCGTGTCCTAAAGGAAGAAAACCTTAGTCACTTTTTGTGAAAAATTATGTTTTAATACCACGAGTTTATAGTCAATTTCTAAATTTTGGACAAAAATGTCATTTTTTTGAGTGACTAAACGTGTTCTTTCCGCGTACCCTTCAAATGACTACTAGAGTAAGAAAAATTATGCGACAGTTTTTGTGACAACAACAACATCTAGTGTCGCCTGGCCAGTGTATTTTGTTTTGACACATGTATGTACAAATGTATTAACGCATCGCCCCCTAGGAACAAACTTGTATGAGTCCACATATGCGTCGGTGGCAGTGAATGCGTTAACTTGATTTTTTACCTATATCACTTTGAGATTATTGCATACAGAGGCGTGATAAAACAATTTTGCGAAGGTATCGCCTAGCGGGAATATGTAAGAGCTGAGTGAGGAAACCTGTCTCGGTCGGGCCTCCTCCGTCGCCAGGAGGGAGCGCAACCTCTAGGTGTTCAATCCCAGCGCGCGGCCGGTTTACATTTGACTGTACTACTTTGCTCAAAGTGTTACTAAAGGCGACGCTCACGACGAAATTAGAAAAAAATAAATCAATTAAGACTGATGAAAATCTCTTTTATTTGTCACTTCCAAATACAAACAGCTCTTGCTAAATCGTAGACAATAATTTCTATACCTAAATCTAAAATCACTAACATCTGATTAATGTCAATTTTAGGTTTTGACGCTTTGTGCCAGATTGACAAAATGCCAGATTCGCAAAATGACAGATTCGAAAAATGCCAGTTTACAGACAGCTTACAGATGTGGCAGCGATATATTAGAAAAAGAAATGAAAAATTTAAAGAGGTCAAATATTTCGGAAAATTAATTAATTGTCGCAGTCGCATAAAAACTATCCTAAGCGGAAGCCAGAATAATAATGTACCTATTGGCAGAGTGCAAAGCGGGTGGAGGGGGTAGCCTAAACGATCACAGCGCTCGCTACGGCTAAAATTGTCATTTTTGTCGCTGACTTGAGCTGTCAAATCCATATTGCAGTAAACATTTTCTAATCGTTTTTGAGATAAAAAAAATGGTAATGGTATATAAGATGTGTTGTTGTGAATTGTAATAACACAAGATTTCATTAATATTTTTCACAATATTTACTTACTTCTTGTTTGACAGCGGTGACAATATTGTCCATAATGGCCGCCTGTCACGTGGCGCTGTCAACGCGCTCGGTCCCATGGCAGAGTGCAAAGCGGGTGGAGGGGGTAGCCTAAACGATCACAGCGCTCGCTACGGCTAAAATTGACATTTTTGTCGCTGACTTGAGCTGTCAAATCCATATTGCAGTAAACATTTTCTAATCGTTTTTGAGATAAAAATATGGTCCTGGTAAGATGTGTTGTTGTGAATTGTAATAACACAAGATTTCATTAATATTTTTCACAATATTTACTTACTTCTTGTTTGACAGCGGTGACAATATTGTCCATAATGGCCGCCTGTCACGTGGCGCTGTCGTCGCGCTCGGTCCCAATGGTATGTTAGGTAGATACATCCAGTAGAACTCATCCTATACTATTGTATGGTATGAGTTCTACTGGATGTATCTACCTAACATACCATTGGGACCGAGCGCGACGACAACGCCACGTGACAGGCGGCCATTACGTTTAATAAAACGAGCAATATTTGTATATGTATTTCGATAAAATTTGAAATATAGGGGTTTAGGGGGGCGAGAAATCGATCTAGCTAGGTCTCATGTCTGGGAAAATTAGTTTTCTCCGTATTTTCACCCAAGCTGAGCCCAGGGACTTATTTTTGATTGAGTTAAAGTATGAAATTGCCGTTTTGTATTGAACAACTTAAACACATTTTTTTGAAGAAAAACGTACCTATTTATTCCATCAAAGTTCCTCACCATCTACACATTTTTGCCATCTTATGGGTAGATTATTTATACCTTTGCGGTAGAAGTCTGTTGATTTGGACCCCACAAACTCTATCTTGGTTACCTTACCACTGGGTTTGCCTTTCAACTTGGGGTACAAAACTTAACAACTACTGAGGCCTTCTGGTCAAACTTGGGTACATTCCCATTTTTAGTTTTTTTTAATAAAATAAACTAAAAGGAATTAGTGTTTTTTTTCTCATCTCAACTTTTAATTAGTCCAGATATAATATAAATAAAAATAAAGTAACAATAAAAGTTCACATTATTTATATGACTATGTTTTGAAGTCAACATTTGTCCTTAACTGGTTTGGGACCGGGACACATCCACCCTGCTTATTTGAAATACAGGAGGAAGACAATTGACAAAATGTATCAAGTGAAGTTTTTTTAGCTACAGGCTTTTATAAACAATTTAGCGGAGCGGAGGTCTGTCTGGCTACGCGTAGCCGCTGTAGAACGCGTCGCCGGTGGCCTGCGGCAGCCGGTAGCCCTCTGGCCGGCGCGGCTTGGACTTGGTGCCCTTGCCGTGCGTGGGCTTCACTTGAGGCTCGCTCCTCGTCTCCGGTACGTGCTAGAACAATATAGGGTTGTAGGTCAAACGGACTATTCATGCCGCTTTATTTTCTTGGGCTTGAGAACTAGTGGGAAATAAATTCTAATTATCCGTCCCGTTCGGCCTCAAGAGAGGCTGAACAACTTTGCACCGTGTCGCTTTAACGTCATGTTTAAACTGCGATACGAATAGAAAGTTGTGAATGTGACAAGGTACAGTAAGGGAAATGTATTCACGTACCACCGTAGAACCCTATCGCAATTGACAGGCCGCCGTCACTCAAACTCGAGTGGTATGTCACCTTATTGCGATAGGGTTCTACGGTGGTACGTTAATACATTTCCCTTACTGTACCAACCAAGGTGTTCAGCTACTTATGTGTTCGACTGTACCTACTGCGGGTTGTTTTTTGTTTCCATGTTGTTTTCAGCTCACAGTTCACGGCTAGCCTTTATTCTACGCCATGAGTCAATTACAGCCTTTCATAAAACAATTCTAGAGTCTGTCTAATGAAAGTTGAACCTAGTAGTTATTTGATTGGCAACACGTTGTCTCTATGTGTGTGATGTGTGTCTATCTGAGGTTTTCTGAGAAAATTGCGGCTGTGTGAGTGAAGGACCCTGTGTTACCCTGTCATGATTTTTTGAATTTGCCGGTTTTTTTTTCAGTTTCAGCTTTCATTAGACACTCTAAAGTCATGTCAACCCAAGTTGTTAGAAAATAGTAACTGTAGAAATACTTTGCAAGGAAAAAGTGTAAGCAAATAACTAAATTATCTACCCGGATGTATTGCTCAGTGTAGTCGAGCGGGCGGCGCGCGGGCAGCGGACGAATCATCATCTTAGTGCGCGTGACCGGCAGGCTAGGGCCCTTGAAAGAGATCCAGTAGATGGTGTGGCTGCGGTGCTCGTCGGTACTCACGTAAAATCCATTTAGATTACTGGGAAAATATTAAAAAAAAATAGGAAATTTAGGTTTAGTTATTCCGGAAGTCTCGTGATACATTTTGAACGGAACTTTGATGGAATAAATAGGTACCCTAATACAAGAACGCTAGCAAAGAAGTATCCGAGCGTTTTTCAAAAAAAGTGTACATGTAGGTACTTTTTTTGCAGATTTCGTTTTTTTTGGTTTTTATTACTCAGAATCGTTGATACTATCAATCCTCATACAAGAAAAAAAGTGTCCAAAATATTCCATTCCAGATCGTCACATTTTTGTTTGCAGTCTTTGTTTTATTTATATGGTCGTGACGCACTGGAAAATAAAACTTACATAGTAAAATCTGGGACACTTTTTTCTTGTATGAGGATCGATAGCATCAACGATTCTGAGTAATAAAAACCCAAAAAAATCGAAATCTGAAAAAGTTGATGTACAGTTTTTTTGAAAAACGCTCCACTTCAAAAAACATTGAATACATACAATAACTCACGCTTGGAGTTTTGTCGCAATATAAGAAACGGTTCAGCACAACAATTCCGCTGCACTTGATCAATCCGTCTCCCTTATTCACTTTTTCCGACACCCTATTTATTGAAGATCTGCCTACCACCACTTGGAAGCATGAAGTCTACTTTGACAAAAGTCGTGACAAGACGATCGTTCTTCGCGTGTGCACATGCAGACACGCATTTAACCTTAGGTACATACTAGAAAGGTTTGGCATTGCAAAATTAAATTTTTTTACATGTAGATAGCGTGGAAAATCCGCTGTGAAGACAATTATACAAGGACGGTGGTGGTAGCGTACCTCTTGTCACATTCTTTGTACCACCAAGCGCCACCGTGCTCAACGGCGCACGAGCCGTCCTTCCACTCGTCGTGGTCCACGTCCAAAGCAGAAAACTTTTGCCCGGCGTGGTACGTCAACGAATCACCTGGCAATTTATTACAAATTGGTGTTACTCTGTAGAAAAACCCAATTCTAACAGAATAGTGCAAACATTTATCAACCAATACATTATGTATGTATTCGGTACGACAGTTACATACCAGCTGTCCCATAGTACGATCCGAGGGTGCTTATTCTGTATCCTTCGTACTCCGGACCGATTACTAATACTGAGTAAGCGGCGTAGGCCTCATGCCCGTTCTGTGTTTCCAGCTCAACCCGCAACTCGTACAGCTTCTGATTAGTGAGGAAGTGCAGCTTCTCCAATCCAAGCCAGAACTCGCCGGCCAAGTTTCCGAATCCGTACTTGTAGTCTGTCCAACCTTTATAGAAATCTTGAGAGCCGTCGAAACGGTTCTGGAACACCTGAGGAGTGAGTGCATATTATTTATTTTTGCAATTAGGTACATTATTTTTAATTTACATACCTACATTTCTTCTTTTGTTATTTTGTCCGCCCTAGTCGGTATGTAATGCAGTTAACTACTTTCACACATTGGCGTAGAGTTCAATATGGCGTTAAAACACAATGGCCTAGCATCAAAGTAGTACTCAGTGGAGGAAAACTTAGAACGAGCATTAGTGCTCCCCGTACTAGGTATAAGATGGTTATTTATCAATGATGACACGTCGAAAGACTCGGACAGTCATGTACAAAACAAAAGTAAAGTAGGTATAGCTTACCGTCCAGCCGCCGCCGGCTGTAGTGAGGTCACACAGCACGTAGAAGGGCTCCATGCCGTCGGGGTGGATCTTGAAGATGCCGGACACGTTGAAGCCCTGCGTCTGGATCTCGTAGCAGTCCAGGGGGTACCGCTCTGAGCGGTCGACACGACCAGACCTGTGGCATCGTATTACATAATATACTTAGTACCTTGCCTCCCCTCGTGGAGCTACAGTGCCTGTCTATAATATATCACCTCCAGTTATGTCCAAAAACCATGAGATTTCTCATAGATCACAATTTTATGTGATCTTTTCGTCGGTTTTACAAGGAGTCTGTATTGTACGCGCCATGATATTATAATGCGAAATAACGATTAAGAAAATTGTTTAAAAAAGGAATATTGACTGGACCAGCGTTGGGGGCTACTGCCCAATGCCCATTCCCTCTCAGCCATGAGAGGACGCCTGTGCCCAGCAGTGTTGGTACTTGTACAGTCAGCAGCAGAAGTAGCTAAGCGGGCCGGGTGTTCAAAATGACTTTATTCTTAAGAAATTAAGAGCGTGTGTAGGTTATTTTGAACACCCGGCCCGCTAAGCTACTTCTACTGCTGACTGTACACATGCCTAAGGGCAACACAAAGGCAGAAATCCGACAAGCGCCCAAGGGAAAATAATTGGTAAATACCTTCTAGGTCAACGGAAAGTACCTACCCTATAAATTTGATTCCCTTGAGAGTGTAGAAATATACGATTATTGCGGCATAAACGGCCGTATCTTTTTTTTACATTAACTTAGAAGTTTGATTTTTCTACAGCTTCAAGGGACTGTAGACTTGAGTACATAGTTTGAATTACAACTCGATATCTCCACGTGTCCCCGAGATAAAGGGTCTTGACAGACAGACAGACGGACAACAAAGTGATCTATAAGGGTTCCGTTTTTTCCTTTTAAGGTACGGAACCCTAAAAACGTCTTCACATAATAGATTGTAATATGGTAAATCCCGCTTTGTTTTAAGGATGAAATACTGATTGCAAAAAAAATGAATGAATGAATGAGTGAGTGTAAATAAAAAATTGTTTCCGTAGTTATTCAAACAAGCATCTGTATGTTTATTTATCTCGTGGAACATGCAGTTGTCAATAGGTATGACAACGATGTAACGAGTGCCAGTTGTTTCAGTTATCTTCGAAGAGGTTTGATAACGAAATAACAAATTAATGAAAATATAATGACAACTTTAAAAAAACTGCTACATAAATATCAAACAAAAAAAACAAGGCAGTTTATTATGAAGCTTGAGGTCCCGTGTTCGATCCCCGGTCGCGGCAGATATTTGTATGATGAATACGATGCAATATTGACATGTACTTAGTATGAAATATGCGTAATGAATGATATGACACTAAACTATTGTTTCGATCAGAATTATTTACTATTTTTCACGTGTTTAACAAACAACAACGCTGCACAATGGTAGGTAATGATCATCCAATTTCAGAACACTCATCTCATATCCTGTCCCACATTGTTATTTAGATTTTTAAATCAAACATGAATAAATATACGATATTAAAAATGTAGTACCCTGACTTGCAATCACATTTCCTTGATTTGTGCTCGAGCAGAGTCCGCCGGAACTCGGTGATGAGGCTGGACGTGTCCAGCGGGTCTGACCTGTAACCACCCAAACTTAAGGCGACGTAGGTTCGTGCTCTTCTCTCCCTCGCAATGAGCATAAGCGTGAGCGAGATGGAAGTGCGTGGTCGGAAGAGCGGATTTTTAATTTTATTTTTTTGTGCGTTTAAATAAATAAATAAATAATAGCTAAGTTCCCTCAAACATTATATTACCGATTTTTAGAACCAATTTTAATATATTTAGCTTTTGTGCATAATTTGTTACGAATGTTTTAAGTGTATTTTAGACCCATGTTTGTGATTTTTTTCTATGGAGCGAAAGTCAAAAACTCAGTATTCAATTAGCTAAAGACCCTCGAGAAAGGCCTCAGGATTGCTGATTAAATTTAGGGCAGCCGTATTATGATCAAATAAAATAATATATTTACAAAAATGCATTCAAACATAGCGCAAGTTAGTCAGATATGTAAATAAAACATGTTGTCAAATAGCATTGTGCAGTAAAATAAACATTGCAAACGATGTGTTTGCTGTCATCACAAAACATAAAATATTGTGATGCTGGTCACCGTAGGTAGGTACTGAAAGAGCATATTCTGGCCAAAACGCAAAACAAATCAATTCTTAGAGACTGGAAGTGCGTTTATACTCGTATGAATACGAATACGAACTTGGCATCCCTCCCGCTGTAGGGCCGGTTCTTGACCTCGGCAATGGTGGTGATGATGGAGTCGACGCCGGAGGCCGCGGCGCGCACCGTGCCCTCCAGCTGCGACAGCCGGTCCTCGAGGCCCGGGTCCATTCCGGAGCGTCCCACTGTGAGAATTTACACATCAAACAATCAGAACATTTGGCACAAAAAACCGTATAACACGAGCCTGTCCCGGTCGGCTGTACAGCGCTGTTTTCACAAGCTTTTAGCACTGTGTACTGCTCATATGTAGGTACATATGTAGCTTAGAGCATACGTAACTGGAGTAGCCTTATGTCGTAAAGTCTGCCGAATTTTGCGGGGGTGGGGGGGAGCATCTTAACAGGATATTGAAACTCAATTAATAAGTATATTAAAAGCTTGAAGTGGTTGAACTTTTATAATATTAAGTGCACAGCAACTTGCGGGCATTTTTATGATCAGTGTTCTCTTGCGAGGCGATTTTGTGATCGATTGTGAATTTTACAGAGGGGTATGTTACTGAAAGGCTACTCCAGTTATGTATGCTCTAAGATATGTAGGTATTTCAAAGCAGTCAAAATTTTAATTTTTCACATCTGGAGTCTCCACTTGATGATGGAGATGACCTAGTGGGTAGTGACACTGCCTACGAAGTCCTTGGATTCGAATCCCGGTAAGGGCAAATATTTGTGTGAATTTGTGTGTCTTGACCAGTTTTCATTACATCAGTCATTTTATAAAGTTATTCAACACATATATATATAATTCTGATAAAAACTGGCCAAGTCAAATCTAACCTACTTTAAGATCTCACATTTTTAAATAACAGCAATTGTTATAGGTATCCAATAAAGCAAAGAAATAGAGTTTAATACTTGTTCATAATGTTATTTTGTTCCTATAAATACATATTTGAATTTTGCATAATTTGGCACTCATTTAGATCTCCATTCGTTTTGCGGCGAAGCCCACAGCCAAGCATAATTTTTGTATTGAACTTGGCTCTCCTTTTTTACATTTATGTTTTTGGTGGAATATCATTACTTTTTGTAAAGAAAACTACGCAGATATTGAGATTTAATGTTTGTTCTTGCGTTTCCGTGTTGCTCGGGAGCGCTTATATGTAGATTTACTTCTGTTCTGTCTATAATTATGTGGTGCCGCGCGCCGCCGACGACACACCGTTGGCCGGTTGTTTAGCGCGTATTACAAGTTTTTGTATGGGGACACCACTTATTTTTTGACTTAACTTTATTTTTATATTTCTGTTATATAGCAAATATAATAACACATATATTGGGATAGTTTCAAATATCTGCTTGTAACGGATCCAACGCTACAATTTAAAAAAAATTGTATGGGGACCCTATTTTTATTTTTTTTAATTTTTAGAATGTTTCCTACGCTAACACACAATGACCGAGCTGGATTCCAAATTTAATCCTTCTAGGTCATCTGGAAGTAGGTTAGGTTTAGGTACTATATGTCAGAAAGCTTCACAAGTGCTGTTCCGTCTTCCAGGCCGAGTGCGTAGCGATAGAAGCTGCTCGTGAGTGGTGCATACGACTCGAAATAACCAACTCCATAATCTTCTCCGACTCCATGTCAGCACTACAAGATATAGCCAATATTAGCAGCACCAACTACACTATTAATAATATCCATCACTTAATTCAAGACATTCAGACAAACGGAACCATAGAATTCTGCTGGATCAAAGCGCATGTCGGAATACCAGGAAACGAGGAGGCAGACAAAGAAGCCAAAATTGCAGCCACCCTTCATAAAGCACCCGACTTTTACCTATACCCCATATCCTATATAAAAAGACTTTGTAAAATTAACACTCAGGAATTAAGCAGCAATTTCTACGAAACATCTACCACAGGATTACACCTGAAAAACTGGCTACCGACTTTACAGCATATCCAAGATCTACGAAACAAGACCATTATCTCATTCCATCTCACCCAAATTCTCACCGGACACGGCTACTACAAATCCTACCTATACCGCTTCAAGATAACCACCGATGACCTTTGCCCGTGCGATGGAAGCACCTCACAACCCATTGACCACCTTTTAAAATACTGCCCGAAATTCACAAACCCGAGATTCAACCACGAAATCACCTGTCATAATCTCCATATAGAACCATACAGCCTGCAGGAAATTACTAGTAATGAAACTATATACAATAGCCTCATTTTGCAAACTTGCCACCTCCATAGTTAATAACCTGAAAAAGTTCAATGGCACATAGTTCACTCCCCATTCCACCCACCATCCATTACAACCATCACTCATCATTCATACACAGAACCACTAGTTACATTAGAAATCATTTACCATAAAGTAATCGCGGATTCAGTCGCCCGTATCCTTCGCGGGGACTGATTCCTGGTTACGAGATAAAAAATAATAAAAAACTATATGTCAGTCAATACTAAAATTTACGACTTTATGACCTTCATATGTTTATAATCGTTTGAGCTAGCTTCATGAAATTTGGGCTTCTAGATGTCCTTATAGATATAATTAAACACACGTAGTTTTATGTGTTTACGTTAAAGAGGTTTTGAGTTATAGAAGGGTCAAAAGTGGCACCAAGTGGTTCGTGTAATATTACACTCGGCGCTGGCTAGCCAGTTCCTTTGCTTGAACTTGGCTTGACACGCTGCCGCGTGTCTAGATTTGAATAGTTGGACAAGGATGTGTTGAGAGTGAACAGACCCGGGCCGCCGGCGCGCGGCGCGGCCTGCGCCGAGACCAGCAGCTTCTTCATGCCGGCCACCTCCTTGATCAGGTGCTCCATTATCGACCCCGTCTTGAACACGGACCCTTGCCCGCGAACCGCTTTCATTATTTCCCCCAGGTATTTCAGAATATCGTTCGTCTTGTCGTGCACTTCGATGTCTAATCGATTCAGCTTGTAATCGATGCTGTCCACTTTTTTCAAATATTTTTCGCTAGATGTGATAGTGTCCATGATTTTCTCTATAACTGCCTCGGAGTCCATCGTCCGCGTAGACGCGACTCGAGTAATATTTTCTCTCTTCTTGCCGTACAGCATGGCATCGTTTAATTCTTGTTCGTACTCCTTCCATAGGGCATCGTTTTGGGGGTGCCCCAACGGCTTTACGTGGTTTTCTTTAGACGCACCAAATAGTATCGTGTAAGATATGCAAGCGAACTGGAGGAATGTACTGATCATGGTGGGATGTTCACTTCCCGCTTGAACAAATGCGACTGACGACCAAATATAACTAACAATCGCGCGTTGTTTACTAATCTCAATGAAATAATAAAAACACAGCTAACTCAATAAGAAATACTTACAGGCATGCCTGCGCTTGTGTCTCATGCCACAGAATAAATAATAGTTACTACTGATGCTTACTTCGGCTCATTCTGTGCTCGATTTACCTGCATATTCTATCGAAATTACATACTGTTTCATGCGTTCGAAATGCATACTTTTAACTTAATTAAACAAATAAAATACCTATAACTTTCATGTTTTTGGAAAAACCTAAAAAACCGGCCATTGCATGTTGGGCAGGGTTCCGTAGTTGCTGGTCTGTTTCTGTTAAGTACATCGATCGACACGCGCACGCCAAGTAAATGGTGCTCCGGCCGAATTTGTACGAAAGTTGGCCTTTAGGTACAAGAACATTTTTAAGTTGGTCAACTATTTCTCGGTAACAAGTTATGTCTAGGTACTTAGCCGTGATAGTTTTCCTTTTATATTCATTATATGTATATGTAGGGTCCATATTGGCTCACATAAAATACTTGGCCTATTTTTAGGGTTCCGTACCTCAAAAGAAAAATACGGAACCCTATCTAAGGTTTACTCGTGCGTCTGTCTTCCGTCTGTCACAGCCGATTTGCTCCGAAACTACTGGACCGATTGAGTTGAAATTTGGTACACATATGTAAATTGGTGACCCAAAGAAAATAAAAAAAAAGTCGCTAAATATATTATGTGACATATCAAATGAAAGGGGTTGTTGTAAGCATCTGAGTTTTTAGAGTTGCGTACCTCAAAAGGAAAAAAAACGGAACCCTTATAGGATCACTCGTGCGTCTGTCTGTCCGTCTGTCACAGCCGATTTGCTCCGAAACTACTGGACCGATTGAGTTGAAATTTGGTAAAAATATGTAAATTGGTGACCCAAAGATGGACGCGTAAAGTAAATGCATGAATTCTGAACAAGGAAGCCACTTTTGGGGGGTAAACTGGAAAATTAAAAAAAAAGTTTCGCAAACTGTATTGTGTGGAGTTGGAAAGGTTGTGGAAAGGAGTTGTTGTAAGCATGTCGGATATAATTTTTTTTAAATATTTTAGCAAAAACAGATTTAAAGTAATTTAGGAAATTAGGAAAAAAGACGAAAATTGACTATCCCCCCCCACTTTTCTCCGAAACGACTAGGACTAAAATTCTGAAAAAAATATGGAAAATAGTTCCTTGCCTAAAGATTACAGGAAAACCTATAAGAAGTTTGAGTATTCAAAGTAACGGGAAAATTCTCAATATTTTTGTGTATTTTGTATAGAGCGCCTAATGCTTTTTATTATAGCAAAATTTGGGTCCGATTAAAAAACACATGAAATTTGGATTAGGTATATACGGGACCCTCACCACGCGAGTTGAACTCGCACTTGTCCGGTTTTTTTTATTATACTAACGATTTGTATTCATAACTATAACTCTTCATAATACTTTTGTTTGAAACATTTTTAGGGGAAAAAGGCGGAAGGATCACTTCGTCTGTCCATCTGTCAATACCCTTTTTCTCAGGAATGCGTGGAGGTATCATTATATAGGTGCTAGGTATGCTAGAACAACTATCTGTTATTTTATTATTCTAGGATAACCCACCTGACAGAACAGCCCAGTCTAGAGCCGAGTTATAAGGTTGGGTAGGTAAGGTCGAGAACTATAGGAGGCTCTACTATAGCAGCCGTATGTCGTTGCCACAAGCAAGCGAGTGGCTAACTCGAGGAGTTTACTTACTAAATGTAACCCATTGCGGAGATCTCCTATTGATCTCTTAGCTCCATCAAATTGTCACTTAGTGTCCGTACCGTAGTGGCGGCATACAGATCTCACCATTACAAAGGCACTGAGGGTGTTTGGAATGTGTAGATCAGCGTATGGCAAAACATGGGGATTGAACCCAAAGGTACTGAAGTGGATCTACACCATGATGGTGAGACCCATAATACTGTACGGTATCCTGGTATGGTGGCCAAGGACTTTAATGAGCACATGCAGAGATGCCCTGATGAAGGTGCAGAGAACGGCATGCATGGCTATAACAGGGGCGTTTCGTACTACGCCTACAGCGGCGCTAGAAGTCCTACTGGACCTACCGCCACTTCACATGGTGATTAAGTCGGAGGCGCGCAAATCGCTTTACAGATTAAGAACTCTTGGACTGTGGAGTGATAGCAAGCCGAAAACTAAGCATACAAACATGGAGACTAACAGTTTCCTAGACAGAATAACAAACATGGGGTGCGACAAAATGCTCCCCAAGTATGTATTCCACAGGAACTTCACAACAAAAGTTCCATCCAGGGCTGAATGGGCCGAAAGTCTAGAACCACCAAGGTCTGGTATCGAAGACAGCATATGGTACACGGACGGATCAAAAATGGGATCCGGTACGGGAGCAGGCATTTATGCAAATGACTATAGTAGTAGTGTAAGGATGGGTAGTTTGGCAACCGTCTTCCAGGCGGAGACATATGTCATAATTGCCTGTGTACAGGAGAATATAGACAGGCAAACCAGAGGGCAGACTATCTATATACTCAGTGACAGTCAAGCGGCCCTTAAGGCGCTCACGGCGCCGAGAGTGGAGTCTAGACTAGTTTATAATGGCGTCCAAGCACTGAACAAGCTTGGAAAGCACAATAAGGTGCAACTTGTTTGGATACCAGGGCACGAGGGCTTCATCGGCAACGAAAGAGCGGATGAGCTTGCAAGAAGGGGGTCTACAAATCACTTTGTAGGTCCAGAACCGTTTGTGGGACTCTCACAGGGAACCATAATATCGGCCTTTAAAGCCTACGCCAAAACCAAACACCAGCATGAGTGGGGGAATGAGGCGGGTTTAAGGCACTCAAAGCTCTTCATAGAAGGAGTGGACTCGGGCTGGACCAAAAAACTCTGGAAATCCAGCACGAAGCAACTCAGGATTATATATGGGGTGTTCACAGGTCACTTCGGCGTCAAGGATCTCTTGGCCAAGATGGGACTATCAAACAGTACAGACTGTAGAATGTGTGGCGAGGAGGATGAGACTATGGAACACTTACTGTGTGAATGTCATGCCCTTGCCAGACAAAGAATGAATCTCTTTGGTAACGGCTACCCGCAACCAAAGGAATTCAGGGTGCTCCCACTGAGCTGCATCATCCGCTTTGTGGAAATGATGGAGCAAGCTTGGGAGTAACTATAAAGGGGAGGAGGGCAAATGCACAAAAGATCCCACTGGGTCGAAGTGTATCCGAAAGGGCCCTCAACTAGATAAGATAAGATAAGACCGTAGTGGCGGTGGAGACTGCGGGACCTTGGGGTACGGAGGCCAAAGACTTTATATTACGGGATTTGGGACGGCAGCTTAGGGATAGGGGCTGCCATCCTCTTTCCGGATCGATCCTGGCTCAACAGATTTCCTTGGCGATCCAGCGCGGCAACGCCGCCAGTGTCATGGGAACTTTCTAGCCACCAACGATCCGGGACGATCCCTTTTTGTTAGTTTAGTACGTATTGCTGACGAAGCCTGTTGCGGATTCTATTCTTTGAATTTGACTTTAACTTTGACTTTGAATAAATGAGTACTACTACATATGTCCGTACCTAAATGTACAAGATTAATTAAAACATAACAAATCAGTGCAAATTCGAAGGGAATTCTAACCACTAAACAGTCTGAACAGTGCCGCTACAGTATAATTAATTAGTAGGGTTAGTGCATCCAGAATAAGTTGGCGTGATTCCACTTGAACGCAAACTATACCTACCTACGGGCAATAAATCAAACACGCGTAGAAGCAATAAACATTTTAAAGGAGCCGGTTCGGCTTTACATGTTTTGGTGCAGACCAACAAGTCTTGATACTTTTCAATATTATTAATAGAATAAATGAAAAACAGCTACGTACAGGTATGTTAAATAAAATACGATAACACGTTAAATAAATTATTTATTTATAAACTAAGAAATTAATATACGTGGTTTTTCAGTTATGACGACAATTCTTCTGTTTCCGAATTATCTTCGGTACTTTCAGTATCAGGCAGTCAGAGTCACTTCCAACATTTATTATAAAGTTGGAACATGGTGTAATTAAAAATCCTTCTTCAATTTTCAGTAATTGCAGAATTGTTAGACGAAAAGGTAACTAGGAAAAGTATCAAGATCGTTTGAAGCACCGCCGGCCGCACGTGTTTAACAAGTGTTTACAAAAAATGCACTCGCGCTGATGGCGGTCGCAAGTGGAATCACGCCAACTTATTCTGGATGCTCTATACATCCACCGAATACACAGAAATATAAATCCTATATGGGCTTTGGGCTTAACTAGGCTTAATTGGCATACAAAGTAGGTACTCACGTGGCACGTTTGTCCTGGAACGCAGGGTATCGGTCATCGATTCTAGTCCGTTCTGAACAAATTTCAAGGTTCCTTCGATTTCAGGTATGGGTTGTAACAACCTCAGGATCTCCGTTAAATATTTAATTATACTGGATGTCTTTTCGTGAAAGCTATTATCGAGATGGTTTAACTTTCTCTCTACTGTTTCTACCATCTTCAAATATCTTTCACTCGACATCAGGGTTTCCACAAATCTCTCCACCACCGCTTCGTTCTT
Organism: Epinotia nisella; assembly: GCA_932294315.1. NCBI lineage: Eukaryota > Metazoa > Arthropoda > Insecta > Lepidoptera > Tortricidae > Epinotia > Epinotia nisella. The sequence goes on along the minus strand of OW028673.1, from coordinate 14,432,459 downwards.
CGCGGGCCACTTCGTTGCTTGCTTCGGGCCTGTATAAGTTACCATTTCCTCAGATGATTCGCCGCTTTTGTGTCTCTCATCTTTCGCGTTAGAAATTGTAAGGAGAGCGATACTGAATACTATTCTTAAAAGTAACATAACGATGACAGTGCTGCTTGCCAGGGCCGTGCGATGTATACTGAATGTCTTACGGAGTAGGAAAAATTTATATATCATTATAGTTACCTAACTTATTTTAATAACATCCCTGTGGTAGTCATTGTTGAAAGTACTTAAAATCCGGCGTGAAGTGATGGTGTACCTGGTTGAAAGTATTGTTATTTTAGGGTTCCGTGAATACATTTCTTCGCAATACTTTCTATATTAATTCACGCTTATTTTTACATCGCTATGTTGGGCTTCTAGTTGCAGTATTTGATTTCATAGTTTTAGAGACCATGTTCACCCAATTTCCTTATGAATATGATTATCAAATCTGTATTTTAGTATCAATATAAAGACCAGTCGGAAATGAAACGAGTTTTAAACTATCGATTTACCTAGATGAAATACTTATGCTATGGAGCTCTGGAGAAGGACGTGATATCTTGAGATTATGTATCTAGTACCTACCTAAAACGAGTTCTACGCGTGCTACATTACAGTATTCACAGACAAGAATAGTATCATCACAAGCGCAACTAAGTAACGTGTCTAAATAATTCTAATAATTTATACATTTTAATTTAGTACCCATTTTGTAATAAGTTTTTGTCAAAAATTTCATTTTTGGTACAAGCTTTTATTGCCGACTGTACTTTTCCGTATACCGTCATCAACTACTCATTGAGACGATTCTAACGAGCGACCCCAAACTCAACCGGGTTACGTCGGTTAAGTACCGAATTCCCATGGCCACCTTCTGTCTTCATCATCAGATCAGCTCGATGGTACCATAATATTGAATTGTCATCCAAACTATACTTAAACCAAAAATTTCAGCACAATCGGTCAAACATATCTGCTTAAAATTGAGTTGCAAATTTTTTTGACGGACAACTGACATACTTACATTTATGAACAGCCCCCTATTCTATAACTTGTTTTAAGCTCACCTCAACGCTCACCCACAAATATATCTTGACGCCGCGATTCGTAGTAACTAAGCGTAGGTAGAGGTCTAGTTTCGTTAGGCGTGACGCGTGGGGTGAGGCGCATGAGTACGTTGCGAATAACAGCCCGGTCAAGTTAAGAGGGTGTTACAGTGCACACTAGCGCCACTGGTAAATAATTGTGATTATTTAAATTTAACGATAGATATTTAAAAAGGAGACCACTTCATCCTGTATTTTGTATTTAAGTACCTTGTGAATACATCAAACTAGTTTTAGTGTTGCTGGATTCGTCGATCTATGAAATCAAAAGAAAAACGGCCGTTTTTACTTTGGACGCATGTACATTGACGGACGAATCCAGCAACATAAAAACTAGTTTGATGTATTCACAAGGTACTTAAATACAAAATACAGGGTGAAGTGGTCTCCTTTTTTAAATATCTATCGTTAAATTTAAATAATCACAATTATTTACCAGTGGCGCTAGTGTGCACTGTAACGCCCTCTTAATAATATAAAGCTTGTAAAAAATATATGTGTTTATTTTAATTTAATACTTACTTAAGAAATTAGTTAAAAAATTCCCCTTGCTTTTAGACATTAATAGTCTTATCATATAATTTGTATACCTACCTATGTAAAATCAATCTCTCATAGTAATAGCTATCTTGGTCTGTAAAACGATGTATACCTAATTGGGGTACAATAAGCCCCTAGCCCCTACACATTTTATGCCAAAGACAACTGTAACCTTATCTTATGTAGGTACTCTGTTGGTGTCCCGTGTACCTAATGAATAAAATAAAAAATAAAATAAAATCATGATAGAAGTTTAATTGTTTTTCTTGCACAAATACAAAAATAAAGTGCAATCACCGGAATTAATGGTATTTTGGCCTTCAGGTATTTTCAACCAGTCAACCATGGGCTAAGTAGAAACTTTAGTGGTGCAGGATCATAACGCGTTTACCATTTCGAATCATTATATCAGAATGATAACAGCTGGTAGCCACATACCTACCCAAACTCGACAACGCGCGACTCGACGCCGACGGGTGTAGAACAGTTTGACGCGAGTGAGAGCAAAGGTTGCTTTGCTCCGTACATGCTAGATAGCTACAATCGAATTTTGATAACCAGTTGATAATTATCGTTCAACTCGTAAAGACTTCACGGGGAAAACATGTTGAAGGTAAGTGTTATGAAGTTACATGTTTGATGTGTGTTTATTCCAATTATTTAAATGTATGTTATGCTTATGTATCTGACATAATAACGAGTTCTTTTACACCTTTTAATCAACATAACCTATAAATAGTTTTAAGATGTACTTTAGAACTAAATGGATTTAGTTATACTTAGGTGCCATAAACGAATTTCAGTTGTTCTCTTTAAAATACCTTTACCCTTACCTAATTAATATGTTTCCCTTAGCGAGTGTTTCTTTTGCTTTTTTATTCTCACTTATGTTATCAATAACATACCTACCTACGTGAGAATAATAATCCAGCTGACACTAGCGAGCGCCCCACAGTCACCTTCAATTTGGGATCCTTGAGGTCGTTCTTACGTTTCGCTCAAATCACTATTCTAGCGTCAAAAGTGGTATAGTTATGTTTTTTCACATCTCATGCTCGAAAAGTGTGTCATATTAGGCTTAATAAGCGGGGCTAAAGTAGTACATTTAGCCCCTAGGGAAAATATGTATGTATACATATTTATGATTTTTAGCACATTTATTTTGACCAATCAAAACACTTCACCATATTAAATCCACCAATCACAACTCTTTCAAAAAACATTATCTTTGCTATCAACCAACCAGAATAACTACAGCTACATATTAAAATCGACCAATCAAACATCAGGTGTTTTTTAGTCCCTAATTCCAAATCATTTAAATCCACCAATCACAACTCTTTCAAAAAACATTTCTCTTTGCTATCAACCAACCAGAATACAGCTACATATTAAAATCGACCAATCAAACATCAGGTGTTTTTTAGTCCCTAATTCCAAATCATTAAAAAAGAAAACGCCTCACGCTAAATTGAACAATCTCTTCGCAGTGTTTGTTATTGATTGTGGATGGATAATCTTTGTTTTACTATTTTCTCGCAGTCGAAGTGAAAAGTAGAGTGTATAACTCGGGTCTAAAAGCCATATTACCCCTCGAATTATTTTCCCTCGCTTCGCTCGGAAAAATATCCATCTCGTGTTAATATGGCTTACTTTAGCCCCTTGTCATACAATCTACTATTATTTATTGGAAAGTATATTTTTCCAGGTTGGTCCCATTGTTATCAAAACGTCAGTTAGGAACCATGAGGAATGGAGGGAACTCCTCAAATATAAAAGGCACGCTTTGTAGTAATTTCAGTATTTTCTATTATAACTAGTGTATTTACACCCGGAAATCACAAATTTGGTGAAGTGGAACTGACGACTTATGACCACAGATGACTTATGGAACTCATACTTAAAAGTGCGTTACTGATCCTGATATTATTCCATTGAAATAGCAACTAATGAAGCCATAAATGTCAAGTGTGCCAAATCGACGGAACTCCTCTAATAGTATCGGCCCACATAGGTACAGTAATATGGTTTTCGTCTGTAATAATCAACGTATTTACTCTCGGAATCGGAAAGCAGTCCATGTGGTAAAGTGGAAAGAAAATGTGAAGAGTTCTGTCGATTCCTCAGGGATCCCAGAAGTAGTTACGTTTGTTATATTTCCACATTAGTTGCTACGACAACGGAATCACATCAGAATTTATGTAGAGTACCTACACAATACGTAAGTACATCAATGAGGAGTTCCATAAGTTATCTGTGGTCTTCGTCATCAGTTCCACTTCACCAAATTTGTGGTTTCCGAGAGTAAATACATGACTCGTGAGTTATTATAGAAAATGCCGAAATCACTTTATGCATATTTGAAGAGTTCCCTCAATTTTTCATGGATTCCATCATCGGAACTGGGTTTAAGGTAACAAATAGGACTAAATTAGAAGCATGTTCTTTTAAATAATTTTACAAATCGGATCATAAATTATGGAGTTGTGATGTACCAAAGATTAAAACGAAACTAAAAATGGAGTCCTCGCCGAACGTCACATAGATAACGAATGTGTTTATTCAGGAAGCGAGACAGTCAGCAAAGTTTTCTGTTAGGCCATGCAGGATAAATAACGTACTCAGGAGGGCAGAGTGCTGCTGTAGACGTATACTTATGTGGGAAGGGAAGCGGAGAAGCATTTGCATTCCTCCCGTCCCCAACACTCTTTTCTTCTATGTATATCTGGCGACGGGTAAGGCAAGGCATTCTCCATACAAACGTTGTGCAAGTTTTTTTTCGTCGGTTTTGGCACTACAGAATATTCGTTTTTTTTTTCTTGTTCATATTGAATTTACGCAGCACATGATGTTAAAATTTTGTTAGATATAAAAATAATGAAAATTAAAAAAATATAAAAAAGTATAAAAATAAAAAATAATAACATCAGTGAATAGCTAACAGAAAAATAAGTATACTGACCTAAAAATTATATTTATAGCCCAAACACAAACGAAGATAAACCTGCACAAAATTTGTATGGAGAAGGCTTGCCCTACCCGTCCTCTTAAGTAAGTAGTACTTGTATTTAAGTATTTATTTTTTGCAGGGTCTAGTCGGTCTAGTGACGGGAGGTGGATCAGGGCTGGGGCTGGCTACGGCCGAACTTCTGCTGAAGCAAGGAGGACGAGTCGTCATCTGCGATCTGCCCACTAGTGGCGGCCGCGACGCCGCCAAGCGGCTGGGGGAGAACGCTGCCTTCGTTCCTGTAGACGTAAGTTCCGTCTTCAATACTTAGGTAAAATCGCAAGATGTTGTTGCCTCTGCCGTTCTGGCTGTCTTTACCAATTTAGACAAAAGGCTTGGTTTCGAGCGTTTTTCTATGCAGTCACGGTAATTTAATTTACACTCACGTTATGATAGGTACTTAATGATACACCCAACACCCAAGTATTAATATTATTATATAATTGACTGAGTAGTCTCTGATTATGATTATCTACATTTACACTTATAATAAATAAATATCTGGATGAAAAAAAACCGGCCAAGTGCGAGTCGGACTCGCGCACGAAGGGTTCCGCACCACTACCTATCTATAAAACCGAGCAAAAAAATTACGTTTGTTGTATGGGAGCCCCCTTAAATATTTATTTTATTCTGTATTTAGTATTTGTTGTTATAGCGGCAACAGAAATAGGTACATCATCATCATCTGTGAAAATTTCAACTGTCTAACTATCACGGTTCATGAGATACATCCTGACGACAGACGGACAGACGGACGAACAGCGGAGTCTTAGTACCTACTAGGGTCCCGTTTTTACCCTTTGGGTACGGAACCCTAAAAAACAGCCAGTATCATTTCAGACATTGTTTTGTCACAAAGGATCTCAGCTTCCCATGACGAAAGAACATGAAACTTTTCTTATAGGTAGATTATTATTCTGGCTTCCGCTTAGGTTAGTTTTTATCCGACAGCGACAGTTAATATTTTTCCATCACACTTGCTCGTCAATGGCGTTATTACTCGCGAGCGTACAGAGCAGTTATAGCAGTTTTACCTCCCACGGGCTGTTAAGATTAGTTTTAAAATATAGAACCCTCTGATTGGCTTAAACAAATCTGGTTGTTCTGTGATTGGTTGAAAAATAAATCTAGTTGGCCAAGCCGCCCCGCCCCGCAAGAATACTGCTCTGTGATTGGTTGAAATATTGATGCTGCGCGATCCACTAGCACTGATCTGGAAGTGATGTTGTCAATTTTTGATTGGTGCGGCTGTATGAAACTTAGATTTTTCTGTCTTTTGTAGTTATTTATTTGTATAACACGGGGGGTTGAAAAACATTGTGTATAACACGGGCGTAAGAATATTGCAAACTCGAGTCATCAAAAGCCCTCCGCCTGGGGCGTCGGGCTTCTGATAGATTTTCGTTAGCAATATTCCACTTACGGCCCTCGTTAAACAATGTACTATTTTCGAAACATTGGATTTAATTTACCTACTTTTCTTGAGGAAAAGCGCCGTCACGACTGTCAGCTGTCATTGATGTCAAAATGGCGGAATTGCTTTGTCTTTTACGTTTTAATAATTTAGATCCGACCTATGATAAGCATACCTTCACAAAACGCATACCAAAAGAAAAAGCATAAAAAAATTATCGATTCTGTTATGAGAACGTACTCGTATAGGTATGGATATTTCGTATTAAGGCCGGTTACCGGTGGCGGTCAATAGTAAATTTGACAGCTAATGAGAAGTTTACTATTGACCGCCGCGGCCAGGCCGCGCCAGTCTGTGAGAGGCTTTACGAATTTGTATATTTTTAATGGCATGGTCGGTCGCCCAGGGACTATGATATAAATGCGACAGTAACTGTCTGTGTCTCTTACACGCGTAAGCCGATGAATCGCTTGAGATGAAATTTAGTATAGATACTTTGAATTCCGGGGAAGGACAAAATTCATCACCTAAGGGCTGAAAAGGGGGGCGAAACTTTGTATGGAGCTGCGCATAAACGAGTTCCGCGCGGGCAAAAGCTAGTGACAAATAAAGCAACTCTTTATTACGGACAATGGCACGAGATTAGTCTGACTCTGATCTGATCTTACCGTCCCAACTTACCTACGTATGACACATCTGCAGGTCGATTGCGTGACGTTAGATCTAAATGTAATTTTTAGTATGGGAAAATGACTGTAGGTATACTCAACTGATCAACTCATTCGGCTAGTTACGAAATGACCCCTCAGGATCGTGTTTGCGACAGGTGACATCAGAGGCGGACGTTAAGGCGGCCCTGCAGAGCACAAAGGACCACTTCGGGCGACTAGATGTGGCCGTCAACTGCGCCGGCATCGCCTCCGCGCAACGAATCTACAACTTTAAGAAGGAGCAGCCTTTCGACCTCAAAACTTTCCAGAGAACCGTTGAAGTAAGTCCTAAGTATATTAAAGTGACCATCCAACTGGTCGCTCGTTGGCTTTTTTGGTTCAGCGGGTCTGTCCATTGGCACATCAACAATATGTTTGTTGTGTCAAATAAACTAGGTACCTACTTAGTGTGGCTCTATGAGCTGTCGTAGAAGCGAGCCTGTCTCTTTCAAACAAAATTATTTAACCTGCTCACAAAATTTCACGAGAATCGGTTAAGAAAGGCGACCTGTAGAGGAGAACAGCGAGACAGCCAGATATACGAAAGAAGTTTTGCCCATGCTGAAACGGATAAATTCTTTCGTTTCGCACGCTCGTTCATTAAAGTTCTTTGAAACGATTATTGTGGCGTCGCCACCTGACGAATATGTTATCTTGTCCTCACGAGATCATAATAAATAATGTGTTCAGGTCAATCTAGTGGGCACGTTCAACGTGATCCGGCTGGCGGCCGGCATGATCGGCAAGAACGCGCCCGACGCCGACGGGCAGCGCGGCGTCATCGTCAACACCGCCAGCGTCGCCGCCTTCGATGGACAGGTACCTACTAGTGTACCTTGCTTTATCCCAATACAGCTGCTTCAATAGGCATCATGACTCATGTTAAAATTGATAACATAGTGTTGTTATATGGATAGTAAACCATCAAATTATTGTAGGTAATAGTGTTTTTCAAAAAAAGTGTAAGTAAAAACTTTCAAGGTTCATATCTTTTTATGATAATAATAATATTTTTTAAAGTATAATACTTTATTGAGCGTTTTTCAAAAAAAGTGTACATAAACTTTTTTTCAAAATGCGTTTTTTTTGGGTTTTTCTTACTCAGAATCGTTGATACTATCGATCCTCATACAGGAAAAAAACCCATTCGCCGCCACTGACTAGTTAGTGGCGGCGAATGGGTTAACAAACGAAGGTGACAAACTTGAGTCCAAGTCTGGACTTGGACTCAAGTTTGTCACCGTCGCAAGTCCAAAAACAATAGACTTACCTAAGACTTGCGTGTTGCGTGGCGTGGGGGTGCCACCTCGCCTTTTTTTCTGTGGCGGCGAAAGGTACCCCATGTCGATGCTTTACAGGTCCACAACGTGGATATAGATAGCGCTTTAGCAGAACGTGTGACTGTTACCTCTTCACGCTTAAACCGCTGAACCGATTTAGATGAAATTTGGTATAGAGATAGTTTGAGTCTCGGGGAAAGACTAAGGATAGATTTTATCCCGGAAATCATCCTCTAACGTAGTGAAAGTTTGTAACGAGTTCCAAGCGGACGGAGCCGCGGGCAGAAGCCAGTAGACTATATAGGTACCCTAAACAACTCATCATTGAAACTAATAAACTGGTATCATAGACTAGTAACGCCATCTACATATTATAGCCAGTATTAGCTTCAGGGATGAGCCGTCCAAGGTATATTACTTTGTGACAATTCTTAGCTACTTTTCTAAGGTAGTCTACATTATTGCCTTCTCATAACTGCACTTGTCACCTACCCTTGTATGTTTCGTGTTGCAGATCGGTCAGGCCGCCTACTCGGCCTCCAAGGCGGGCGTGGTCGGTATGACGCTGCCCATCGCGCGCGACTTGGCCAAGCAGGGCATCCGGGTCGTCACAATTGCCCCAGGTAATGATTGTTTACTCCAGTCACGGATCTATAATACTCAGGACAATAGCTATACGTGTCGCCACAATGAGGGACGGAAAGGCTCTTGTACAGCTAAATTAAGAACTAGTCTTAAAATGGCTGATGGCTTACCATAAACAACCTACTTAATTTGGGCGGGTAGTGGTTTATTTGCCAAAACTTCATACTAAATCAGTTGTAGCAAATGAAAAAAGTGGAACTATGACAAGGACAATGAATGATATTTCCCTTTCTGTCACACTTATTGATATTTGTATGCTACCATCTCACTCGGACGTGGTATTATTATTACCTACTATAGCTTAATGCGGGGCTGGATGCGAGTGGCGCAGGACCGGTCAATTTGGAACTCTCTGGGGGAGGCCTATGTCTAGCAGTGGACGTCTTTCGGCTGATATGATGATGATGATGATAGCTTAATTGTCCTGAGTAGGTAGTATAGGTCCATGGCTCCGGTGGTTCCCGAAGTTGGACAGACCTTGATCCACCTAACAAATGAGGGCGGTTACACACGGCGATTTTTTACAACGCTGCGTTTTATTTTTTAAAGCAAGACGGTATCGAAACAGGTGATTTTGACGGTTGATCCATCGCAAAAATGTTGCACGACCGTCTCGCGTTTGTATCGATACAAAAAGTCGCCGTGTAACCGCTCTAAATCCAATCATCCCTTGAGTGACAGAAAGCAAGTAGATTTCTTATGTTCATGTCGATTTTATATAAACCGCAAAATATAGCAAACATCATTTATTGTTTTATTCTTAATAATCGTAGTGTCAGAATGGGCAGAATGTCATACCTACATAACGAACCAAAATATTGCTTATAGTTTTTTTAATGGCCGAACGCCGTAATGCTGTGTCATAAATAAATCTTGCAGGCCTAGGCCTCCAATTATGTATGAAATGCCATTATGGATCTCTAGTCTCGCCGCGCCCGAAACGTGATACTTAGGGGGCTATTTTTGACTTAGTTATACAACGTTGCATACAATACTTTTTCTACGACTAGCTACTATGGAATAAAATGCAAAATTAAACAAAGAATAATTTTTTCTTAAACTTTATCGTATAGGTGCCGAGATTTAGTAGGCAACAAATTTTCGGTCACTGCTTGTGGGCTGCCGGTGTATTTCTTCTGGTGTAGAAGCAATATTTTCATCGTCATCCATTTTTATTACTTTTGAGAAACACCAACTATTTTGTAGCAAACACAACGGCCGCAAACTCAAACAACAATTTATAAAATAACCGGGAATTCGGGAAACATGAAAATGAGACAAATGGGTGTCTATGGTTAACTTTGTTTTTAATTGATGTCAACTTGCCAGTACTGCCATATTAAGAATAAGTTAGCAGCAATGCCTTTAGTTCAAAAATTTCTAAAAAGTAAAAACATTCAGTGGTTTGTTAAGTTGGTAGTACCCAATGTATAGGTTTAGAAGCGTATGGCTGCTAAGCGTATCGTTTTGGCGACATAACAGCACGGTTGTGCCGTACTGTTATGGGAAATAGAGTATAGACTTTTCTGCAAACTTATTTTGTATGTCTTTATATTAGTGTTCGTGACTATGTAAATGACAGATAAAAGTACAGGAGTAGAAAAAGAACACAACGTCAATATTTCATTGCATGTTTGCACCATGTTTGAGAAAATATAATTATGCACTATATATAAGTAGGTGATGATAAGATTACCATAACTCAATGAAAACCCTACCTCAATAGTGTTTGTGGTTAACTTACCACTTCCGATATGCGAGCGGTTACACACGGCGACTTTGGGAGCAATACAAATACCTACTAACGCGTTTTACGAACGCGCGACATGAGCGATAGATCATTTGTCAAAAACACCAGTATCGATACTGCCAAAAGTCGCCGTGTATAAGCGCTCTTAAAAAAATAGGCAATTCTGGTTGTTTGATAATGAAAGAGTGTTGCATGCACAGGGTTGTTCCGCACGCCGATGATGGACGCGATGCCGGAGCCGGCCATCAAGGCGCTGGAGGCGCAGGTGCCGTTCCCGCCGCGCCTCGGCCTGCCCAGCGAGTTCGCGCAGCTCGTCGAGAGCGTCATACGGAACCCCATGCTCAACGGAGAGACGATACGACTCGACGGCGCCATCCGGATGCAGGCTTAGCTAGCTGTTCACTAAAATAAACCTGTGTTGGGTTATTTTCTTCATTTCATTTAATTCCCTGACTTTCCGTATCAAAGGATAAACGGGTGTTCGTGATTAAATGGGTACCAGTGGCGTTACGTCCATAGAACTTGCTTTCCACAGAGTTGACCTTTTGATGGAAATTGAGCACCTTGTCATCTCTCTCCATCCATTTCCATCAAGAACCACAAAAGAGAGCTCTTGTGGCTCTTGATGGAAAAGAAAGTCAATTTGGCTCCCGCTTGCCTGTCACTCAGACTTATTTCAAAGTTAGTGACCCAGTTCTAAACGGACTGGGTTATTCGGTAATTGAAACTTTTATAAAGACAATTAGTTGCCCGCGTAAACCATTGCGCCTGTGTGTGCTTGAGACGAAAGGAAAGTGAATAAGAAATGAGAAGCCAAATGTTTAAACGAAAATATCATTTATTTCTACAATAACGGGCGGCGGCGCGAGCACGGCCCCCGCCGCCGACGCGCGTGCGTCTCACAATGTTTCTTGATCACCATGGAAATAAATACACAGCGGCGCGCGGGCCACTGGCGCACGCGCCGCTATTCATGTATATGTTGCCGACTAAAAATAGATCGTGTTTACAATTACAAACTTAGACATCTCTAACAAAATTTACAATTAAAATAGGTTTAAAGATTTAGTGACAACATTAACTATTTTACCTTATAATGGTATAAAAGACGTAATGTGAGGTAATGACACAGTGTAGCGTGGCTATAGTACTTTACCTCGGCATCTCCATTCTAACTGAACTTGTATTGCGGTGCCATCAAAACATACTATTCAAATATAATTATAACTAAGCAAGTCATCACGGACTTTGGCCAAGTACCTACACTGTTATAACTAGACACTTTGTATCAGTAGTCATTAGTAAAAAAGGCTGAGGGCTGACATGTTGAAGGGCTATCATACCTGCGACAACCAAAACGGTAAAGAAAAACCATAAACATAGTTTTATGTCTTTTTCCCGTAAATACAAAAGATACATGTTGACCTCTTTGATGCCAAATAACATGTATTTATTTACATTTACTGAACGTTCATATTTAAAAAAAATTACTTGAATTGACCAATGTACCTACTACGCGACTAATAGTCATAGTCCAGTAGTTTATTCATGAACAACACACATTGTGTTTGAACATTCCTTACATATGGGTATAATTTCGATAACTTACAAAAACTATCTAAGAGTCATAACGAGTTCCAAAACGTAAAGAGACACTAATAATAATATTAACATGTCAAATTCATCCACAAATCCATATTTCATCAAAACAATAGCATTATAGTAAACAAATCGTAATTTAAAAAAATATTCAAAGTTTTTAAATGTCATAGTACTAAAAAATCAAATTTAATTAAAAATTAAAATTGCATCGCTTAATAAAAAAACAAAATAAATAAATAAATCTATCAAAAATTACTTATAAGTAATTCATGTAATTATAAATATTGGAATTAGCAAATTAAGTGATGTTTACAGAATGATGTGATGTTAGGTTTCTGTTTTGAAGCCTCAGTTAATGGCGCTACGATCGGCAGTGTGTTCAGTTAGAATGCAATCAGCCCTACGAGATGCCGTCACGGCGTAACTTAGAGGTGTACTTGTGTATATTACACGGCGGGCGGCTGTGCCGCCGCTGCGAGGTGCCTTCCTCGCCTCTGGCCACAGTACCTAACACGTAAACAAACAGCCGTATACACTATTGCATCAGATAGAACAATTTTAATATACTAACAGCAAATGCGAATTGCATTGGTATCCTTTAGCCCATTATTCAGCATCAACAAAAAAATAACCTTTAGCGAGGGTGTAACTGTATACGTTGACCTAACTATATTTACAATATTCATGAAATAGAATTTACACGGCTCGCCAAATAATGTTAGGTGCAACCGAAATTAATGCTTAGGTCCTTAAAAGACTTACAGCTAATATGAACCCTCCAGGCAAAGGCATGTCAATTCGCTCAAATTCACGTCCTCACATAAACTTAACCGAGAGAATACTATACACAGATTAAAGTTAAACAACACATCGACTGAGATTAAATCTAACTTATCGTTAATGAACAACAAAGTGGTTAACTTACAAATTGGATCGCCTCATGTAGCGTTACCATTAGCGTTATTTTGGAATGTGTGCGACGCGTACTCGTACGTGCATCCGCCGGTGGCCGCAGCCAGCGAATCTGAGCGAAACGACATCTCGCCTGCGCGACCGCTCATCGCTTACTCCACTCAACTCAAATGTACATTATAACACACCAAGTGTATATTTTCAATTATGTACTTACTTTTTATTCATAAATATAGATATTCCTTATATAGACATTAAAATACAACTTTACTCTATATATTACAACCTAACTTTAAAAAGTAAATAGTAGGTGTAATGTTTATGTGTATAGAATAACTCTTACTCAATAATGAATTGTTGTTATTAAAAATAAGCAGATAACAAAAATGAAATAGCGATTAAACTCACTAACAGAAGCTAAAATTAACTTATGAACACTGGCACCTTATTGTTGAACCCTTTATTGTCTAAATTAGTAGTTCCATCGCGAGATAACACAAATATTGTACTTGCGGGAAAAGAAGGGCCTCTCCCGATCTAGACTGATGCGAACCCTGTACGATTACTTAACTAATGGCACGCCACTCTGTAACCATGCGCTTCACCTTGGACCTTCACCGGTATACTGCATTAACTTCTTGTATTACACGCCTTTAGGTAACGCTAAGGCCCCGGAGCCAATACGCTAGTGTTACCTGAGTATGGCCGGCCCGTCCTACTGCCTCGCCTGAGCGTACGTGACTGTGCAGATAATTAGCCCGATCATGAATCGAATAAACAAAACGCTAAGGCCCCGGAGCCAACACGCTAGTGTTACCTGAGTACGGCCGGCCCGTCCTACTGCCTCGCCTGAGCGTACATGACTGTGTAGATAATTGGCCCGACCATGAATGGAATAAAAAAAACGCTAAGGCCCCGGAGCCAATACGCTAGTGTTACCTGAGTACGGCCGGCCCGTCCTACTGCCTCGCCTGAGCGTACGTGATACACTAATATGTTAACATGGTATCAAATGAAATGGTATCAAAGACATGGTGTTGGTAATCCCCCTAAATATATTCTCGTAAATAGCGTGTATGGCTCCGAGGTTTCGAATGCACCATGCTACGCCGAATCTGCTGGTCGTGCCATATCATTTGTTTTACATACAGTCAAAACTACAGAGTATAGTTGACTACAATTTGTTTCGACCGACATGTTGTGCCATTATACTAATACAAATCATTTTTTTAGGATACGAGGAAAGGCTCAATTAAGCGAGACCCTATAGTATAATAAACTCTATTTCAACAGACTTCCAAAAGAGGATGAGGTCCTCTATTCGACTGCAACTAACAAGTAGCATTCTTATAAAAATGCGGTATTCGCAAGGATTAGACGGATGTTCTGAAATATTTAATATTTAAAACGCGTATAGCAGTTTCAGTTTTACTAATGCATTTACACTCGAAAAGCAGCATCTCTAGATTGGATTCATGTATGTAAGTAAGTCAGTTTTCAAATATTATTTAATGTAGGTAGTAGTTGTTAGATTCCGAGTTACCTTTTGTGTTTTATGATTATTATTACGAATATTTAACAATGTTGTACATTCTTGCTAACTAAATAAAATAGCTAGATTTCTCTTTTTTCTCTTGAACTGTAAATTATATGGCAGCCATCACTTCTGGCACGACAATGCTCGATTCTTAGTATTGGCGTGGTGCATGGAAAACACTTCGTACTAAATATTAATACTGTTCAGTTAAAAAATAAAGTGTCAAATCACGTACAAATAAATACTGTATAAAATGGTAACACATTTGGTAAAATGAAATAAACAACAAATTCATCAGAAATTGTTGTAGAAATGGTCTCATAAGTGTATCTATATTATTTTCGCAAATTCGAGTTATATTAAGGCTGGTAAGTAAGTGAACCCAAACGGCTCGGCCACGGCCGCCGCGCCGCTCCTCGTCGAGGCGAGGCCCGGCAGACGGCTGATAGCATAGGCCGGCGCGCTCACAAACGAGCCCTAGCCAAGCAAGACCTTCACACTGTGCCATAATCACCGCAGATCAGATCAGAGCTTTGCCTTGCTTGTTGCTGACTTTCAGCGTGGGCAGGCGCATTGCATATTTGTATGAAACTAAAAAGCATTTCTACAAAACACTACTAACCAATGTGTAGGTAAGCACGATAAAACAGAATCCGATAAAATTGTACCTGGTTACAAAAGTGGGTATGGATGTTCAGCACGTGCGATGCAACTTACAAACTTGCCAAAGGTTAATGCGATTGAGCTATACAATAAAAAATTACATTCGGCTGTTGATACGAGGTGATGTATTTGTAATAAAATTACCACAACAACATTAGAAGGAACTCTTTTTTTTACAATTAATTTTAAAGCTGGTACTACCCTTCATACTGCACGTGTCAAGCTGCTAAGTATATGTCTAACATATAACAACAATAGGTGGTAACTATTGTTCAGTTGCAAACTAAATATTAGCACGGCGTGACTCGGATTACTAGCACTAATTATGGTGTAGTGGAGTGTCGCTCTGTTGCCTCGGCCAGACAGTTTGTTCTTACGGATCGAGTGGAACTCTTCGTATCGTGTCACACGTAATAGATACCCAATGCGAATACCCAAGTTCATATGTTATGTCACCAGAAACAGTGTGTGCAAAAATATTGAACAACGACTTTCAAAATGTTCCTTCCGGTCCGTTTGTCACTATTGGATCGTACAGTCGAAGCCAAAAATATGTTTAGACTTTTGCACCTTATTCCATTGCAATAAGGCGAATAGTATAAGGAGAAACGTATTTTTGGCGTCGACCGTACATTACTTTAACTTTCCACTACTACTAAACTCAAATAAATCTCTAAATTATGTCATGAGAATAAATTTACAGTGTTCACTGGACGGTATTAAAGATAAAACACGGTGCCATAAATTTATACAACAGCCGCAAAGACAAATGTGAAAATAACGTCACTCAACATATATTAGCCTACTACTCGTTGATGCGGCCTACGGTACCGTCGCACTTCGTGCAATGACACTATATTACAGGTATATAATATTAACATTAACTTACACAAACCGTCAATCACATTTTCGATTAATTAAAACCATCCGAACTAGGCACACGACGCACGAGGCGCGCGGCGACGCGCGGGCGCCGCGCGCTCCGCCGCGTGCCAGGCGCGCTACTAACCTTATCTTACTAAAATAAAAGATCCCAAAACAAATTGCAGCGCAGGTACCTACATAATACACAGTGATAACAATATTATATATAACCACTTTCACTTACAGATTGATCATTTAATTTCATTACGTACACTACTATACGATAGAAAAATACGAAATAATGTACTTTCACATTAACATATTTTATATGTTAATTAAGAACAATATTTTTTATAAAAATACATCATTTTCCTTGGCCGCTGGCCTTTAGAAACTAGTACCCATATTATCTTTTAAAAATCTATGATTTTTAAGGCTTTTTCAGTAGGTACGTTGAGGGTTAATTTACATACTTTAATAATAGTATAAGTATATTTAATCACTGTAAATGTGCTAGTTAATTTTAACAAGGATTATAATTTGTACTGGTATGGCCGATAAACATAATTTGACATTATTATACAACAAATATAAATATCTCAAGGATAATTTGAAACATGAATTTAATTCCGCACAATTGGTCTTATAATAGAAGTTTTATAATGTTACATGCCAACTCTTAATAAAATCTGCAATAGTCAATCTTACAAGCCGCCGCGCGGGCTTTGTCATCGCGTTAGTTACTACGTAAGCTATACAACATATCACCGCAGAATTCACACAGCACTACTTGTTAAGTGCCTCAAAATTCCAAAATGATAAATAATAGTTTATTCATAATTTATAAGATAGATAAGAAAAGGCGGCGCTAGCAAAAGCGCGCGTGGCGCCGCGGACCAAACATACACGTACCGTAATAAAACTAACAATTATTATATACATATTTCTCAACTAACATTAAAAACGGTATTTCATCAAATTTCTTCGTTTATAATCACAGACGCTTTCCTAAAATATGTAATATTTCTCTTCACTAAGCAACAAAGTCCAAAGAACCTACAGTTAAAAGACATGTATTTACAATAAAAATATTACCAGTTGAGGTGTTAAGGAAGCCAAGCCATCGGTAAACTACAATATTTTGTCTTGTGTATTCTGAACGAGATTTCTTTATTTTGCTTACTCAATGTTGAAGTTGCTTTAGCAACGCATATAAAGTATTCGTGAAATCAGGCTATAAGTTAGTTCTCTGAAGAACACAGGAGATCATTCTTTTACAGACATATGAGCACCAATTTAGTTACTTCAATAGCAATTAAATTCCCCGATATTATTAAATTTGTTCTGGATTAGGCCGGCTTGATGTTCGACTGGTGGTCTACTTAAAAAGAGACGATATTTCGATACCAAATAATTAAGTAAACTTAACATGTAAGAACAAAATTATTTGATTGACTTGGCTTTAAAATTCCTCTGGATGACTCTTGTTTTATAAAGTGATCTAGCGTACAAATTGCTGATTATAATTTTGAATGAACACGACATACTGTTAAATAAATATTTCTGTAAGTATATTTAGGTATGTTATGTAGATATTAGGTAGATAAATATTTGTTTTATGTATTCGGACTAGGCACGCGCCGCACCGCCCGCGCCCGGCCGGCGCTCAGCGCAATAACTTATATAATCACACACCAAATTACAAACTAAAGCTAAGTTAATAAGTAAAGTTTGTCGAATAACGTTAGGTATATCTGATGTGCTGTCGTGGCGCTTGGCGCTTCTTCGGTCTTAACCTTACCCTTCACTGGGACTTCAAGATCTGGAAACAGAAATCGCCAACGGTGATTCAACATGTCATAACATAGGGAATTTTCAAATGATTAATTAACAAAATATGGCCAACATGTCGTTTCGTTTGGATATTTACTGTACAGAATTTCAGTTTTAACGATTGAATGTACATTAAAGGGTTGGCCAAAGCGGAATTTGGGGGATGAAACCTCCAGTGAAAAGTAATTTAAAAAAATGTCATAATTCATCGACATTGCGATATGCTTATACCTTATTCCATATAAGATTAGAAATAATCGCGCGTTAATCGTCATGCGATTTCAATGAAACGAATCAAAAATTTAGTGTTATGTTGGAAATAAGTGCCACTAATGCAATATTTTTATTTGATATCCATACTAATATTATTAATGTGAAAGTGTGTTTCTCTGCATGTTTGTTACCTCTTCACGCTTAAACCGCTGAATCGATTGAGATGAAATTTGGTATAAAGGTGTTTGGTACAAACTAACGGAGATAAGCACATAGGATGGTTTTCATCCCTGAAATCATCCCCTAACATTGTGAAATGGGGGATGAAAGGTTGTATATAGCTAAGTTATAAACGAGTTCCACGCGGACGGAGTCGCGGGCAAAAGCTAGATAAACGAAGACACGAATTGGACTGTTTGGGTTCTAATGTTATATGGAACTAGGTTATAGGTTATATTTTACAGAACTCCAGTTCAGTTCATTCCAATGAGGAGGGATTCTGAAATATTCATGTTGTTAACTTTTACCATTAAGGTTTTTTTACTACACTTATTCGGTTTCAATAAAGCTTTCCCGAAGAAGGCGACAGTACTCTTGAGAATGTCTTTGCAGCCGATTGGTAGAGATTCAAATTAGTAGTTAGCAGCTAGCCAAGACAAATAAATCAAGAGGACCTCGCAAACAGCCTGCACAGCCTGGTGTAGGTCTGTGTCATTTATTATTAAATGAATACTATATCAACTGCTATCGAAAAAATAAGCTCTCATCCGAGAAAAGCTTGATGTTGTGATGTTCTATACTACGCAAGAGTGCTCTGTTGTGGACTAACCATAAACAAATAGATAATAATAGATCCTCGAAGTAGAACAATATTTCGTGTCATGGTTATAACGGCTGAACTAGATGGTGCTGCGCTGCTCCATACTTTTGAGTCGACTCAGACAATGTAGTTACCGCAAATGTATGTTGCCTTGCAGCCTGAATACCAAGTTCAAGTCACCGTTGCCGTCGACCCAATACCCAACACGAATTTCACAGATTCTAGTCATTCAATTCTTGAAATCATTCATTTGCACGAGGATTTATTGTCAGACAAAAGTCCGAAAGGGAAGAGTTGGTAGACTCAAGTACGAGTGTGAACTTGGAACTCATTTTAACAACAATGGAAAGACACAGTAAAGGAGACAACACATGTTCATGGAACACGATTTGTGCTTTGGTTAACGTTCGCGTAAGCCACTCGCACGATACTTTAAACCGGCCACCACCAGAAAACAAGTAAATTGTACGGAATCCCAACTAAAGGGGAAAGACATTGGGTCAAAAACTATTTTTTCAATATAATATCGCATGAATTACGTGTTGTAAGTCGAAGCAATCTACTAGAAATACTCGTGAGACGTTGTTGCTTAATGAACGTGCAAACACCGTGCGGGTGCGGAACAACGCAAAGGGGATGCTTACTCTAGACGGGCGAATGCGGCTCAATGGCGTCGCTTGGCAGGAAACCGCACCTGACACAGAGTAACAAATCTATTAAGGTCTAGTCTACCCAAAGCGTTACCGGAGTCCAGTTTGTATCGCGGTCCCCATCCCCCTGCCAATTGACTCCATGTTATATATACACAAGGTCTGTTATTTTGTGAGTTATATCTAGAATTCCTAAGAAACCTAGTTGTAGTCAACAAAAGAGATGTGTGACGGCAAGAGCAGTTAATAATGTTACTAATTTTATACTACGCACCTAAAAGTTAACATTTAGCGTATTGCCAACATACTATCCTGCATACTCGGCAACGTCGTGACAACGTGGAACGATTAACCCTAATTACAAAAATAATCAACGTTTAAGTGCACGCCTTTAAAATGGGGTTGAGCTCTAACATTTGCTGGCTATCCGACGAGTTTTCTGTAACCTAACCACTATAATTTCCTTTGAGTTTTCAAATCATAAAATCTTGGCGCCATCGTAATGTATGTTTTTATATGGTCGATTCCAAACTGAGTAGTCGCGACTGAATAGTCAAATGACGTTCTACCGGAATGGGGTAAGTTAAAATTTTTGGAGATAATATACATTATATATATTATATTTTTCGCATATGAGCTTAAAGTAAATGATTACTACTGTTGCCAAAAAGAGTACAGGATGATGAAGGCGAAACAAAGTATTAAGTTGAATCAATTATACATAGAACTTTTTGAATTTGAAAATGATATCAATTGGCGATTGAACTAGGTAAAATGTGTTTAGTAACTTTTGATTTTCTACAACTAGGACTATTAGTAGGGAGTATACTAGTTAACCTAGATGAGATTTACAAGGACCGGTTTTGAAAACCCTGCAGTTTACATTGCTCCTACTGGTGCTAACAGCATACCAAAAATACAACTGTACGGTCACCTGCAATATTAACTGAAAAGGAGCTCAAAAATATCTGTCACGGTAGTTCTACCAATAGAGTTAGTGTCTGATTGTTTTTGAGCACCTAGTACTATCTGTGACTAGATCATGCTTTGCATATTTAATGTTTAATTCTGTTAAGCTTTATTACGAATTATATTAACGAAATATAACCTTATGGCACGAACGGATGTTATAGTACATTGAGCTACAAGTACGGTAAGGTATGATTTACCAACGAATCTAATTAGAAGCCCGACGGCGAAGACGGAGGGCTTTGATGACTCGAGTTTGTAACATGCTTACCGTAAACAAATACATTTTAAACGAAATTGTTACTTATCGCATCGCAATAAAAACTACAAAATTACAGTCGTCCATTTTGTTGAATTTGACGTGAGGCGAGTAAAGCAAAGACCCTTCGGCATACAGCCACAATTTAAAATCACAGTTAAAAATATTTTACATTTTTTTTTAAATTAAAATTGCTGTACATTTAAATTTTTAAATCTTTAAATAATCCGGGTAAACATATTTTATTAGTGTGTTTACGTTTAAATTTATTTAGAAATACGTTTTCAAACTACGTTATTGAGTTAAAACCTCCTTGCTTTATAAGTTTTATAACTGATGCAAGAGTGACCGAAACAATTTAAGTAAAAAACCATTACGCCCGAGGGTGTAATTAAGGTCATTGTAGCTCTATTAGTATGTGCGTTATGAAGCCCATTACGAGCAAGTGTGATGAAAAAGTATGTAAGGTCAGCCGGAGTAAGGTGCACGGCTTAGAACATCTGTAGTGGATTCTCACCATATGTTTTTTTTTATTAAGAAACAAACAGTCATGCAGACATAATCCTAGAGTAAGATAAAAGAAACATAAAAACAGACCTATGCGAGGAAAACAGAAAGGGTCTTTCTTACGACACTGGCGCTCTCGTCTGCGCGGAACCCGATAACTTATATTTTGCAATAATGTAGGGGCATCTAACTCAGAATGAATAATTTAAAAAAAGTAAGACGGAATCTAAGAAATCTCAAAGGTCACATAATTTTTGCATATTAAAACGCTTACATGTATCCGTATAATCTGTATACGTTCGCCCAGTCCTAAACGCAAGTGTTTTAATAAATTTCTTCTGCAATTTTTCAATTCTGTTAATATGAACAGCGTGATACGGCTTCCAGACATAACATGCAAACTCGAGGTGACTGCGGACAAATCTATTATAAAGGATTTTATACGTTAAAGGGTTTTTAAAGGGCTTACCAACGCGTATAGGTAGAATAAAACCTAGTTATTTATATGATTTTTTTAAAAACATTATTGATGCGAGGGACAAAGGTAAGTTTACTATCCATGAGAACTCCAAGATCACGGATTTCAGAAACCCGTGCTAGAATTTTACCTGAAAGACTATAATTAAATATAATGTATTTTTTTTGTGAAAGTGATTATGTTGCACTATAGTTCTAAAACAATGTGAGCTGCAACAGGTTTCACCCACTATTGATAAGCATTTTTTACTGACCGAATAGATGCAATAAATCAAATGATGCTTTTATCCCGGTTGACTTTACTAAAGTGTCATTAGCCCAAAAAAAAAAATAAGTTTATACCAAGATCGGCATGTCGTTTAATCTCAAATCATTCCCATTAATTGAATCCGGCGATACAGGAATTAACATGAGATCGGGTCATCTCCGATGGAAATTGATGCGAATCTGTTTAGATAACTATAAGTAGATATAACTAACCTGTCTTATGACATGCACTGCACATCTCAAAAAAACTTAACCTATTCTTCTTTGTTTAAGTAAGACCAATTTTATTATCATATATGTCCTATCAAACTTTCATTTCGAATTTCGTTCCGAAATTAAAGATATTTAAAAAATCCCGTCTTGGTTACGTTCACGGCCATATCTTGGAATTATCAAAAAATTGTGCTTCCAATTAGCGTGTCAACAAACTAAAATTAACTGAGTGTCCGTTTTGTGACGACAATTAAGTATTCAGTTTGTTTAAAAGTAACTTATACTTTTCAATCATAAACACGTTATTAAAATGTGAAGCAAGTTCATTATCACATAATTTGTATTCTTAATTTTCGTCACAAAACTGACACTGAGTTAATTTTTGTTTAACAACTCAATTTTTGAAAATGCTCCTATGCGTTTATTTTTATTTTAATCAAAAGCTGGTACTTATTGAAAATTGAAAACCAGTGTAGGCCATTATTTGTTAATTTTTACAAACAGACATTTGAAAAACATGAGTGTTAACAAACCAATCAATCGATCACCGATCGATGAATTTGTTCCGACCTATCGATTCTACGTCGATCTACACAAAGTTCGTTGATCGATTGCTATGCTATGTATTACGTACTATTTGTCAAAAGAGACATACCATACCAATCGATCAATATAAGTAGTACTCCAAGATTTAAGATACTTTTAGATTTTGGTGCGACTATGTTAACATTTAAAAAACCTTTTCTTTTGTCTATTAAGAATTATTGTTTGCAAAGAAAGTGTATAAAATTTTTATCTCTAGAGAACTTGCTTGCTTGCTTTGCTGATATTTATGAAAATAAAAAGTACTTTTTCAATACAGTCACAGATCATTTTAGCAGAAAATACCCGCATGTTATGATAAAACATTTCGTGTCATTATTCTTAAAAATGGTCGCGTGGTGGTGGTATTCGTAAAGTGGTGCGAAAATAAACACCGACTTTTAAAGAATTCTGAAGTAAATCAAAGTAAAAATCAAAACGATGATGTCGTTGTTACACTTTAGCACTGTTATAACAAGGCGAAAAATGTGCCTACAAATATCTTTGAAAAGTCTGTACTATTGAGGCCGTCTGTATAATATTAGTACATATGTGCACTTTTGTTGAAATTGGAACAATGTTCACACGATAAAGGTTTTTTTTAAATGAAATCAGTAAATAGTAAAATTAAGGAATATTCATGGCTTATGGATAATTTATAATGTAACGTGACTTTGACTAAATACAATGCCCATAATATTGAAGAGTTATGTGGTTACAAAAATTTGTCATCAACTCATTTATATGGAGTGACACGTTTCCGCTTTAGCCGAATTCTATCAAACAAGAATAAAGTTTATCCCATGATTAATTAATAGTAGTTTTAAGTTTAATCTAAGTTTAAGCCATAATTCCTGTTTGGTCGAATCCGGTCTTAATCAACCATGTTACTTGTTTAATACCTATTTAGAGGGCATTTGGCATGAATGTATGTATAACTTATTTAATAAATGTACTAAAGTTGTACTTGCTTACTCGGATCTTTTACAAATATCGAGTTCGGATATTGTAATTAACCGAAAATATAAAAATAACTATATGTCTTAAATATTATATGATGAAAAAGACTTATGCGTACGTAAATATATATCAGCTTAAATAATAAAAAATAACAAAACAAATTATTTTCTTAATGCGGAACTGATTGATTACTAACTGCTTAGTGTGAAAATGATTAGGCACCAACCCCAAATCAAGAAAAATATATAAAAAAGCAATATTATACTTTGCTGCCAAAGCACTGCCATTGTTTTAGAGTTGCCAGGCAGGTGAATGCCAATACTGATAACTGTGTTAAGAAAGTGTGATATGAGGGACTAGGAGGATGAATAAGTTTTCAAGAAGCAGCTCTATCAAAGTAACTAGTGATGAGTTTTATAATTACGATAATTTCATATGATATAGCGTAACATACAATCGGTCTAGGGTCGACGTGTGCTCGGCACTCCGGTTAACCATTTCGCCTCCGTTCGGCCTAGAACGAGACACAATATTGCATTTCTAATGTAAATACTACTTAAATGAATACATGTATATTTTATTGTATAGTAACGGTATTGGTATGATGATTGTTGAGCAGTGTAGGTGTGTAGAGCAGGGTGGGTACGGTGTGTAGATGAGGTGACGCGTTACTCACTTGCGTTTGGCGTGCAGCATCTCCATGAGGAGCGTCTGCGTGGGCGCCTGGCCCGCGCAGTGCCGCTGGTACAGGTGCTCCTCGCCGCGCGACGCCAGCGCGTGGATCTCCGGGACCACCGTCACCAGCTTGCCGAATTTATCCTGTAACCACCGACACGAACATCAAACTATGCACAACAAACTACATCTTTCATCACATTTACTTTCTTTCCACTAGTATTAATTCATCATGACCATACCATTTATTTAAGTGAATAAAAATAATGCCGACCTGTATTGTTGGATAGCAGGTAAGCGTGTAATCTAGAAGTGCCGCTTGTACCGTCTGGTAGCCATCACGAACGCACTTGACGTTCACAATGCCCCTCACGTCTGAAATCACAACCAAATTCTTCAAGACAGACTACAAATCCTCCATTATTGAGTGCCAAATAAACAATAAATATATAAAGAAAAAAACAGTCATTCGCCGCGCCTCGCACTCCCCAATGATATTCTGGTTTTACGCTATTGAGTAAAACCAGAATATCATTGGGGAGTGTAAAGAAATGAGTACAGGAGATATTAAGAATATTACTGACCGGGATTAAGCAGAAGTAAGAATTTAACACAGATGTAGTCTGGAACGTCGAATTTAAGCTCGGCTAGTTTGTTCTGCAGCTCGTTGAAGTGGTCGGCCAGCGCGGGCACGCCGAGCAGGCCGAGGCAGATGAGGTCGAACTTCTGTCCGTTGTGCAGCGTGGTCTCATCCGGCAAGCCGTTGTGCATGCGCTGGTGAAGGTGGTCCAGCACCAACATGTCCGACCAAGAGTTCTGAAGCAGCTTCATCTGGTCGTCCACCTGTAACAACACATTACCGCATTGCAATGCCAACATTGCACAAAACCATATTGCAATGTTACCGAGAAAAGAAACGATATTTTGCCGTCATTAACAAACCAACAGGTAAAGAAGCAGTTCTTCATGATATCATTAATCTATGTTAGTAAGTTTACGCTTGCATCTTTAGTACAAATTGTATATAATTACTGCGAACTGCCTCGTTACCTGACTTTCCTTTCATTAAACAACTTTAATATTTTAAATGATCGGCAAAAAAAGGGACTTGGGATCTGTGAGTGTTGAGGTTCGTGTGATGCAAAACCTACATAAGTAAAGCGATTGGTTTAGAATCAATTTGCCCGCTACACACTATCTGCAATCCGCGACATTATCTGACAGCGACCGGCGCACACCACGTCATACCGTGACCCACATTTTATTGAATTGCATTAGAAAACACAGGGCGGTGCGCGAGCGCGTTAAATTTGCAGTTTACGAAATGTTACAACTGAATTTTAGAGCTCGGCGCGATTGCCACACCGGTGTCTTGCTCAACGCGATGAATTGAGATCAGCCCGACGAAATCAGAATATTTTATCTTTCGAATCGATCTTTCAACACACGCCTAAACTTCACTGTGAATTTTACTTGTATTTTGTGAGTACTTTTCAACGCGTAATAGATATTCTGATTCACATTATTATTTTTAAATTAAGTAAGGTTTTTGTCTCTGAAACACTAACTATTCTTATCGTGTGCGAAATCATAAACCGATGAAACCGCTTTTCTTTTAATATGTTGTTGCAGAGAAAACAAAATAAATAACAGATACGCAGCATAAACGCCAAGTTCGAAAACACCGTCGTCCCTCGGGGCAGGTCCAAACGCAGGCCTTTTTGGCCATTTTCATCGGCTCCGTGGTATTATAATATTCGGTCGGTAAACAGTATCGAATTTTATTCGAATGGGCTAACTCAAATAGGACAGCTAAGTAAGTGTATCTTGGGAATGAACTGCTGGTAACCCACTTTTGTATATGATTTTCAAATGTACAAAATAGGCTATAAATAACAGCTATTTTGAGATAATACAGAATCCAGCTAGAGGATAATGTTTTTAAAATGCCATTCATGCCAAGAATTTAATGCACAATATACGAGGAAATCTAACCTTTTTGTTATTAAAACAAAGTAACAGAATACCGGATTTATTCAATTTCAATGTACATTAACGTCAACTTTCACAAAGATGACGAACTCTGTTGAAATGGTTTTTTCACACCTTTCATTTGGAAAAGTAAGTTTTGCTCCATGACGAGAGGGATGTGTCAATTGCACACAGATCTTAATAAAATAATCGATTGTAATTTCATCGTAATCGACTAAAAACGATCATGTTTTAAGTTTTAACTTAACAACGTTATATGAAAATTTATGAATCACTCGTAATATTAAAAAAAGTCACAATAAATTATATGTTTTACTGAAATCAAAACTATCGTTGACTGTTATATTTTCCTCATAGTCGGTGTGAAAAATTGTATGTGTCAATCAGGAGCAATATTATTTTCGTCATGGGCGTTAAAGCTTGAATCCTTCGTTACGCTCAGGATTCTAACATAGAATCCCTCGTTACGCTCAGGATTATATCGTAGAATCCATCGCTTCACTCTGGATTCAATATACCACCCTTGCCATAAATACATAATTTTGCTCCCTTGAGACACAAATAACTAAAGCCTATGGCCTCCACAATCTCAAATGAAGTCTAGTGTCCTTGCCTAACTGAGCACACGAGTTCTTTGTGCACGTCTGTATGAAATAAATCGCATTAATTTAATAACACTTCAGTCATCTGAAGACAAGAAATGTGCAAAACGTGAAGAATACGCCGCAGAGATCCTCTACCGTGGAGATTCTAGCGGTGTCCGGCGCGAAGTAGGTCAAAGTCGGATCGGGCCGAGGCATGCTCGATTACGTGACGAAGCTTCAACACCGGGACTGGAGACTCGTCTAGAAACCTCTCTTTATGTATTCTATAGTCAACACGGCAAAGTCTTCTAAAGTTTTTAGGTAGGTAACTAGTTTAATTTAACCTTGATTTGTACAAGAGTTTTAGATATTACATGAAAAACGCGTTGAAAATATTGCACATTAACTTTCAGAAAAGTCGGTTTCGATATCATGCTAGCTATGTTTAAGTTATATAAGAACAGTAAATGTAGGCCAAACGGTGCCTCGGCAGGAGTAATAGCAGTCAAACGAAATGTCAAATGTGTCTGTCGGTATAAAGCTATATATAGAGCGTTACATTTAAGGAAGGTCGTTTCTACCTTATAGAAATTTTGTAACTCTTGGGTGTTGTAATTTTTTAGAACAAAACCAAATAAAAAATTAAGTCTGTACTATTTCAGAATTCTGAAGACAATTGAAAAAGACACTGAAGCCTGAGCGAGAGTTAAAGGTGGATAATATGTAGGAAATCTTTTCAGAGTTACATGGATTGGGCAGGTAGGTACTTAATTAAAGATATGCTGGCTTACGTTTAACTGCGACGATGTCTATGACAGGATAGGATCGTAAGCTTATTACAGTTTTTGGAATCTAAATATTGTTTTCAAATAGTATTGTAATTATTTAGGAGTCCAGCTGACATATCCTATGCTACACTATTAAACTGCAACATTAGTATACTTGGTTGTTTCCATGGGTTACGTAAATGGGTTCTCGAAAACGGCTTTTAAAGTACGGGGGCGAAAAATAGACTTTATGCCCGGGTAAATTCGTTTTCAATGTGTTTCCGCAGAGCAAAGCTCGGTCTACTGAATATTTTATGTGGGAAAGCGACACAATCGATTCACAAATTGGATTGGTTCTACTTGTCATAATCGGTAGGTAGCGACCACAATATGCACGACGCGGTAAGCGGTAACAACGTCGGACGGTGCTACTGCCCTTCTGAGTAAAGGTACCGGATATTTTCTGGTGTTTGAGCACTACTCGTGAGTTAACGCGGAGAGGGGATCGCGGCGACACTCGCCACACGTCGCGCTGACGCAGAATACCGCCTAGCACGCTTATTACACAATATACGTATGTGACTCTGTGAAGCTCTTGGAAAACTTTCATAACAAACTTGGTTTTTCCCTCGTGTTCGGTCGGCATACTGTGGGTGTGTGGCCATCTTAATGTAGTGCCGACCAAATAACCTAGTAAAGTTCGTTTCATGTTCATGTTACGGTTTTGGGTTTTAGTGTCATCCGGGTTTAACAATGATCCTAAATTAAAATTTTGTTCGATTTACAATTTAATACAGCCATGCGTTAAAAGGATTAATATATTTTTTATTTTATGCAGTTTCTTCTAAACGTGATCAAACGGTTACTATAAACCATTGAAACAGAATACTATAACTATAAAAAACGAACTCGACAAAATTTAAATTTCGAATCGACTTGTGTGGTGCATGGTTAAATAAAAACAACGTCATCGACCGGCCGTTCAAGCGGCCCAAGTTCATCGTGCTGTTATGCGAGCGACTAATCGTAGCTGGTAACATTACGTAAGAGAAAGCGAAGAAAGGTTGCGTTCCGTTACCGACCGGTGTGGTTACG
Source organism: Epinotia nisella (assembly GCA_932294315.1). Lineage (NCBI taxonomy): Eukaryota > Metazoa > Arthropoda > Insecta > Lepidoptera > Tortricidae > Epinotia > Epinotia nisella. The sequence goes on along the minus strand of OW028673.1, from coordinate 14,403,536 downwards.
CGCCCGCGGTAAAAAGTGCTTTCTCGGTAACGCGGCCACGGCCAGTGTGTCAAGTGCGCCAGGAAAGTGCAGCGTTGCCGCCTCGCGTTACGTCACGCGGCAGGAGGGAACACTGCCCGTGGTACTCAGCGCTTTCAGCGCGACGCAATGAGGACCATTATTTTGCTTATAAAGCCACCATTCATATAGTTAGGCTAACTAAAGTAGTTATTTTACGGTTTTAATCTTTACTTCAAGGTAGTTTAGTTAATGGCACCCGTGCCCTAATTATGATCATGCGGTGTAATTAGGAGTTTACCGATCGGGCGGAATTAATGCGAACGAGAGTGCAAAGGCATCTATATCTATTCTTTATAATTATTAGGTAATTAGATTCAACGGTGTCCTAATTTCTGAGAACGACTCGTAAACAAGCCCCGCCGTTTAAGCTGAAACAAAAATCGCTATTTGTAAAATGGACGCCGCCTGCGAGAGAGGGACAGACGAGGCTGTGCGGGACGGCAACGCCGCACGCCCACGTGACCGGCTGCGGTTCTTGCGTAAGCGTACGACGACCACGGCGTGGGTCCGGCGATGTTCCCGCTTCTTTAGATTGCCTTTCGCTGATTAATCACTCCTGCCCCGCGACCACTCGGTAATTCCCGAACTTCCATTTACTTTTTTTTTTAGTTTAATGATAACATCTCTTGAGTTTTTTTTTAAACGCTAAATTTATATAGGTAGCTCCGTAAGCGTATTTTGGCGATAGATACATTAGATTTACCGAATTTGTACTTCACAAAATCTCAACGTCCTATTAATGACAATTGCAAATTCTGGAACGCACGGCAGTTTTGTATAATGGTACTCGTAGGAAGAATACAATAGAACGGAATCATGGATCAGGTAAGTACGGATGTGTTTGTTTGTGGCGGGCCGTCGCCAGCCAGTGGCAGGCGGCGCGCTTGTGGGATCTTGACCTAGTTGGAAGTACGCGGCGTATCGATTGCGAGCGGCACCTCCACGCCGCTGCTTCACATGAACCTCAACTCACACGAGCAAACCGCGATTTGCACTGTACTCTGCAAATATTCAACTATTCCTGGAATAAAATCGTTCGCAAGGCTCTTCTCAATGACACCATGTATAAAATTCGCTTAGCAGGGCGATGCGACACTTTCGCAAGCAAAATTGGTGTACACCGGAGGGTGGAGTGGGGATTCGGGAAGGATACTCATACTCATCTGGAAATTCACCTTTAAATACTTAAAGAACACGGTGTTTCGCGCCCAGTCCACTTGAGAGAACAAGTTTTGGTCCAGCACTTTACACATTAACTCGAAGAGATCAACTTCGCACTGGTTATAGGTTTGGCTCTGCAAGAGTCCGAAGAGCGAGTTCTGCCACTCGCGGTCGTCAATAGTTTGGACGAATTCGCGGATCATGGGCGATACTCGGAGGGTTTCTGTGCTTGTGGGTTCGGCGGTGCTGGAGGGCGTGGCGGCGTTGTTGGCGGGCGCGTCGAAGGCGAAGGCATCTGGCGAGGCGGAGTGCGGCGAGTGCGCCTCCCACTTGTCGTGCGCGGGCGGCGGCGGCTGCTGCTGCGGCTGCGGCTGCGCGGCCAGCAGCGCCGGGCCCGGCGACGACTCGGGCGACGACGTCAGCGAGGACACCTGCGGGATCTGGATCTCCTGCTTCACTGGCACTGACGCGTACGGGGACCCGAAGCCCAGCACGAGGCTGCCGTCTCCGATCGATCCTCGCAGCGTTTGCACTGCTATCTGTCTTTGTCGCATCATTTGAAGCTTGCGTGCGCGGTCTCGTTTGTACATAGGGCCAAATTTGTTCCGCCCTCCCCGCATACGATCTGCCCGTACAGCTGTAAAAAAATAAATTAATCAAACTTTAGTTAAATTATAGGATCCTTCAATTTCTTTTGTACGATTTTATCCTGCCTCTCTTCTCGCATGTAACTCAGTTTCCCGCTTATTATAGCTTGCCCCTTGTACGCTGTATGGGTTTTAAATGGCGTTTTAGGACGTTATTAGATCACGATCAGCAGATTGGTGTTTAATACTAAATATGTGTATTATACATACATTATTTCAAATAACAAGAAAATGGTTAAGTACATAAATTATACCACGTCTCTGCGCGGTGTTGGTAGAATTATGGTTCTCCTAGTTGCCTTACTAACCTGCCCGAAGTTTTCCTGGTAATAAAATATGTTCAACTAATGGTGAGGTTAACAAGCGAATATTTACGAAATCTTACGCCAAGACAATTTGACATAATAATATCCTAGGTATCTGAATTGCGGATCTAAACTATATTGGTTTTTTTATTAGTCTTCTACAAAAAATAATAATTTAAGTTTTAGAAATAACATTCCATTATTCATTTTGTTCTGACTATGAGAAACAGATTCAGTTATCGATTCCATAAGATAGGCAATTGTATGAACTAAAGTAAAATATTTAATTTCGATCTTATTAATGTACAATTGGCAACATTTCAAAATATGTAATGATGCCTAAATCTAAAACCATTTCGGTAATTATGTTACCTGAACGTGATAAATAATGTAGTGTTCAGATTTTTTTTCGCAAACCGTGTGTGACGTCAATACTACGTCTCTCATAATAATGAAAGGTGTGCAAGCTCCCATACAGAGCCCTAATATTGACGTCATAATTAACTTACGACCTTCTGCAATTCGCTACTTTTCAATTTAATATTTCTGAATGAAAATTACAATTTAGGGAAAAATAAAATAAAAACACGTGTCCCTTAAAAAAACATTTTCTAGTGAACTAAATGAATCAAGCCTACTTGAAATAATGAAATGTTGTCAATTGTACATAGTAAATTCGTCCTAAGAGTGTTTTTTGGACACCAAATACACTCAAGAGCAAAAGTTCCAGGTACACTTTGTATAGAATTTCAGTACAAACTGTACCCGGAACTTTTGCTCTTGAGTGTACATAATTTGTGTAGCAGTATTTCGCTACGTATGTCTTCTAATGTGAGTACGACCCAACACGTCAATTTACTTCGTTTTTCTAATGTTCTACTAAAAACGTAAAGGTACAAGTTGGAACCCGACCGCAGACAACAGCAGCAGACGACGTGACGCAGCGACACTACTGGTTTCTATGTATTTCTATGAAAGACGGAGTCCATTAATTACGTGAGACCTTCAAGGGGGGGAAAAGGATCGAGCCGAATCTCATTTAAGCTTACTTTGACGAGAGGCCCCCCTCTTGCCAAAAAAAATCTTGCGTTTCGGAAAATATCACGTATTTTTTTGTTCCCGCTATAATAAATTAAGTAAAACATGTTTCTTCACAAAACTAAGGCCAAATCATATTTAACGAACGCTGCAAAGCTGCACAGTAGCCCGTCGTTTGTTTACGCGTCACTGCCAGCCTAAGCAAAATATTTTTTCTTTTATGAATAAATCCATCACATTTACACTAGAAACAACATTTTAAAATAAACAAAATGGGAGAGAGGGATGATCCAAATCTGACGACATCTCACCAGGGGGGAAGAGGAGCCAGAAAATTTCTAAAATCGCCTCACGTAATTAATGGACGCCCCCAGATTGCAATTTTGGAATTGGATGGAATACCTTTCCTAGCTAGCGACACGTCGCCGGTTCCTATGTATTTCTATGAAGAAATACATAGAAACCGAATCTCGCTGCGACACGTCTGCTGCTGCGCGGGCTGCGGTCGTATTCCAACTTGTACCTTTTAAGCTTAATTGTAAATGAATCATCTCTCATCTAAATTAACAATGTCTGTTATTATTAGTAAGACTCTATTATCATAACATGAATTATTTGTTTATGAATATTTTGCGCACGTTCGAGACGCCAATAACTGTAGTTATTCAAGTAAAACTAGGTCGTGATTACTCGTGATAATCTCACAGCAGAATACGTATGTAACTAATGGAAGGTGTACGTAACACGTGGTATCTAAGTAAAGTTACCTATTTATTGCCGACGAAAAGCCTCTCTCTAGGAGTATGCAAATGTTAAAAACGTACTTGAAATTAACAAAAAATACTTACATCAGAATCGAAAGTGACGTTGTAAGTAGGTTCGAAGTCTACATATCAGTGAATAATCACAATTAGTATGTTCATTGGATGGAATAGCAGCATGCTAAACGGATGGCAAATAAATAATACTGAAGCTAGAGCGGAAGGGGGGTTTTCAGTGAGTTGCCGGCTCGCCCAACCCACGAGTTAAAAATAACAACCAGTTTTTATTGTAGTCAACGCGCTTCTGCGCGAAAAGGACAGGATTATGCCAAGTCGGTAAGCACTTGAGCGGGATAGCGACCGTAACGGATTTAAGCATTGCAGTGTGCAGTTTCATATAGCAGACTGGGTTGTTCTTCATGAAGGGATTTTAGCAAGAAACGAGGGGTACGCGGGTACTAAATTCTGTTATACAGGTTGATTCGATGGATTACCAAGTCTAGCTATCAGTTAATTGTTAAATTATATATTCGACAGAAAGTACCTACCAGAACGGACTTAGTAACATCACCTATTTATTTTTATACAAGAGATGAGAGAGAGAGACAGTTATTTTGATAGACTAATAAGTGTCCTCTGTAAAGTCAGGCAAAATTCGAGGGGTTCAGTAAGATTATAACTAAGTAGTAAAATACGTGTAAGAGTAGTCCTAATAGACCGAGTTGTTCACAATATAATATGTCGGTCCACCCATTACTCAGGCTGACACCGCGTTGTAACGGAGCCATGTCCTTTATCTAAATTTGTTTGCTTTTCTAATTAGAACAGAATGCATTTGATGTGCATCTATTAGTGTAGTAATGAGTACGCGATAGTTACCGATAATACAGTAAACTAGGTCAGCTCTGTTTATTAAACGAATAAACGAGATCAAGGTCAAGGTCATTTTTACAAATCAAAAGCCGCGTCTCGGTGACAGCGCACATCGTTGTGCAGAAATAGACACTGTACGTAATAGTTCACCTCGCATTCTGACGCTATTTGTGGCTATGTCCCACTTCTCTCAGATGGGTCAAGGTCGACCTTGACACCGAGGTTACTAGCGCACCGTCATACCCATCTCCTGGTTTCCCTATCGAAAATTACTGTCTCTAACAATCTGAGGAGTTATTGGAGATAGATATTTTCAGCACATGCAAAACTCTACCTAACTTCAACATTTTCAACTTCCCGAGAAGTCAGGAACAAATTCAGTTATGATCTTAATCAAATAAAGAACAGTACCTAGTGTACATTTGCACCGAAAGGACGGGAAGAGGTGGGGATCACTCCTTATACCGACGAGTCAGTGAAACTTGGTCAAGGCTGGCAGTGGCAGCACCCCGCGCCCGCCACCCCGCCGCGGTCCGAAAGGCGACGGAGGCAGCCGAGCGCCGCCGACCGCCGTCCGCCCGCACGCACTCGATCGTACGCCCAGATAGCGGCAGCCGGATCGTTACACAACCAAGATAAATCATCACCCGCGATCATCTACCAAACTGTGTCAAGATCTCGATACTCTTCTATTCATAGTATGTAGAGTACAACGGGGACTGACTGGATTCCGATAAGACATTTATGCTAATACGAATGCGTTTTAACGTCGCCTACAATAAATAGACATTCGTAAGGTTTCAGTGCACGCCTTGGCATGATCTCCCCGCCACGGCCACGCACGCACAACGCCAAGTGGATCATGTATAGGTACTTAACTATATTTTACGCATTGAAACCGGTTTTCGCGCCACTGTTCTGACGCGACCACACCAAAAATCTATCCAAGATGGCGGCCCTCGTGCAGCAATCGTAATAATGACAGGACAGGTAATGCCTAAAAAATAGAAAGGACCGGTGGTGTGCGAGGCCGCTCTGTCGAAACACCCGATTCGGGTCAAGGCAGCGCGCCGAAATAGTCGACTGGCGCGCATTTTTTTGTTATTTAACATCTGTCGTCTTGGCTAAGAACCGGCCGTCACACAATAACAAAATTGTAATAATTTACTGGTCAATTATTTATCATAATACTATAATTGCAGATTTTTGATTTTCTAATAGGATCTTCGTGGGTTTCAGATTCCTAGTAAGGATGGGGCATTTCGTCATAATTACAGCGAGCTCAAGAGTAAAGTTCAGTTTTGCATAGCAAGAAGTTTGTTACGTAAAATAGCGTGCATTCTATGTGCAGCCATCCATGTAACAATACTAACAATTATTCGTCGCTCGCGCTCCGACCCGGCAGCCGGCAGCCCCGTCGTCCAGCACTCGTTGTACAGTCGACGCCAAAAATACGTTTACACTTTTGCACCTTATTCCATTGCAATAAGGCGAATAATGTAAACGTATTTTTGGCGTCGACCGTACGTATAGGTACTAAGTGCTAGAACTAGTTAGGAAAAACTACTCCAATATACATAACACATGACACGAATTCAACTTGTATAAAACACTTCAACGGCCTCTCCTATCGCAAATGAGTTTGAAACTACTGAAACTATGCCTAACTCAATACTTACATAATTTAATGACGACAATTAGAAATAGCTTTTTCACTTCTCATGCTCGAAAAGTGTGTCATATTAGGCTTAGCAAGCGGGGCTAAAGTAGTACATTTAGCCCATAGGGAAAATATGTACACATATTTCTGATTTACCTACTAAACATTTCAATTTGACCAATCAAGACACTTAGCCGTATTAAATCCACCAATCACAACCCTTTCAAAAACATTTGTATTTGCTATGAAGTAACCAGAAAACAGTTCGATATTAAAATCGACCAATAGGAAACAGAATTCATTTCAAACATTAGGTGTTTTGGAGGAGACAATTTTGGCACTTTTTAGGGGAGGCCTATGTCCAGCAGTGGACGTCTTTCGGCTGATATGATGATGTTTCGGTGTTTTTATTCCCTAATTCACAAACATTAAAAAACGCCTCTGATCGTCTATAGTCGCGTCCAAACGTTCAAGCTTGGTTGACTGCATGCATAGCATAAGCTATGAGATTGAGCGGGATAGACTGCTGTCTATCTCGCCTTATCTTATGCCCCGTTTGCTGTCCGCAGCGCTCAGCCGTTTGGACGCGGCTATAGACTGTCAATGGCTTTTATTCGTGGTAATATGGCTTATTTTAGACCCTTGTCATACAATCTACTATTATTTCGTTTATATACAATACCGTGAATTAGGAATTAGGGTTAAACTATCATACCGTATAATACGAAGTTAAGTATCATGTTTTCGTGTGCGCAGCAAATTAAGAGTCACCGTTGACAATCACGATTAGGATTAAATCGTCTATTCATATAACTAATAAATGTTGTATATTGTTGTATGCGTATAAAGTTGTACATATATCTGAGATGAGAATAAGGAACTGTTTTTAAAAGAAATTATGATTGTGATGCTGGGTTCGTGCCGCGTCTCATTTGAACACAAGTAATCCTCTCGGCGGGCTATTGCTTTACGTCGAGTCTCTAGGATTTCGACAGGCACCATAGCAAATTCGTCGTAAGTCCGTGGATGTGTGTAAATGTGATACGTGTTCAGGTCACATTTGGGTAGAGTTGCGACAGGCCGACCGAGGTGTCTTGTGAAACAAGCGCTTGCGAAGCAGCGCGAGCGCACCCCACCGAACGGCGGCCGATTGTGTCGAAACTCACGATACATTCGCCGGCGGCGGCGGCGACGGCGGCGGCGCGCGCCCTATCCACAACCCCGCCTGTGGCTTGTCATGTTCACGTCACACAATACCTCATTATCATGTCTCTTGGCCTCGCTTCCCTGGTTGGCCATCAACTTGATTAACATAACAAAAATATTCTTCTATATATTAGGCACTATCCAGAGTAGAACTTAGTAGTTTCTGGGAAGCACTAAATGATTTAGCTGTTCATAAAGTTAACACAACGCAGATGGGTCATTGTCAGTCCAAAAAACAAAAATCGTCTTGTACGATCAAGGACTTTAATTGTTGAGCCATTTAGGTGTTTACTAACTTGGTTTTCCATGAAGCTATAAAGTGTCCAGTATAAATTGAGCTCTAAATGGCTCAACAATTAAAGTCCGTGACTGTACGTGGTCAATAGTTCAGGGCTTATGGTTAAGTATAATGTTTTTATTCCATAGAATTATAGAACAGGCGATGCCGTTTATGCGGAATCATACTTCAACCAAAAATTAGGGTTTGTACCCCTTAACTTTGGCAATGTCCACAGAAGAGACGCGAACCTAACTCTGACAATGACCCAGATAATAAGACGTAGAGTTATTGAACGATTTCATAGCCATAAATGTACTCTATATTTTGTTAAGTCCAATATTGTTTAAAACTCTTACTGCCTTTCTTCAACGCGTAATATTTTTGAATAACATCGTCCCACTAGTTTTCCAATTAGAATCCGTTTAAACGAAAACTTGATGACAATTCCAGATGACGTTTGTGTCATGTATTTGACTATTGCCAAAAAAATTCGCGTCAAGTATTAATCAGAACGTTGACGACATCTTCTTGTTCACGGACATGTGAAGGTTCAGTTTTGTCCGGTTTATAAATTGTGTTGGGATGGGATAGACTTGTCGCGGCTTTTGGCTGAAGCTCACTACAAGCGATGAATTTTAGAGACCACCTTGTAGAGACGCAGCTATACTTGGAATGAGAGAGCAATCCTTCACTTTCAACGGCGTCATATTTGGACCATGGACCATGGCTTTGATTTAATAAATTTCAAATAATATAATACTATTGTTCTGATAATCATTTAAGTGTTATAAAATCGCAAGAAGTCTTTCCATAAATTAGGACACAATGTTTGTCAGCTGGTATTTTTAACCCCCGACGCAAAGAGTGGGGTGTTATAAGTTTAACGTGTCTGTGTATCTGTCTGTGGTATCGTAGCTCCCAAACGGATGGACCGATTTGAATGTGGTTTTTTTGTGTCATAGATAATTTTAACCCGAGTGTTCTTAGCTACGTTTCAACAAAATCGGTTCAGCCGTTTTTGAGATATTGAACTTTGAAATGAAAATGTCCGGGGTTTTTCAACTTTTCTAATATTAAGATGTGCTACTACAAAATAAATTTTGTAGGCGGATTTTGCCACGCTTCAATGCTTTTATACTTATTTTATCATCACATTGAGCTACATTGCGAAAATTGATATAACAAGGTAAAAACCTCGCAATTAAGGCCACATAATTGTTTATAATTGGCACAACTAAATTGGATCGGGTGCAAGTTGCGCCGGCACAAAACTACGTCAACTAGACTTGAACAAATGACATGTGATAAATCACATAATCTGTAGACCGCTTGGGTGAACAGTGTAGAGCCGGCGCGGAGTCTCAGTGGCATTGCACAAGGCTCAGCGCAGGTCGAGCAGGCGGTGCGGGCTCTCGCAACCGCGCTATTCGGGTCAGCCAACGATTTGTGTGAATTGTGTCATCTGATACATGCTTGCGTTAAACGACGATTGCGATTAACTTCTACTGAATTGACATTAAACCTGCTAGTTTACAAGTTAATTGAGAAAGGGGCTGATCTTGAAATTATTATAAGCAATTATTACACTTACATTAATATATTGAACTTCATAAACATGTAAAGAAAAATGGGTACAATCACTTTCAATTTCGTTTTTTTTTCGACGCTTACATTGTTTGACTTGTAACAAATGGAATAACCGGTGAGTTTGTTTATTCGAGTCTTAAGTAGATGTTGCAAACACCATCTGGTGAAACGCGGAATGGCGAATAGGTAGATTGATTACTAACACAGAGACGCGGTGTGTACATGCACGCACAAATACGTAGGTAGGGCCGAGCGGCGCGCGCGCCGCATCGCGGCCCCGGCGCATGTAGGTCAGGGCGCTCTGCGGCCGCGCGCGTTTTAAATTTAGAACGATCCGTGCTTCAACCAAACCCCGCCCCACGAGATTATTCCATTTTACCAACTTTTTACTTGTGATTGTTCCCATCTAGGCTATCCTGGATTTTAGCACTTGATCATTATGCCTGGACGTACGAATGTCAGACACATACACAGTGTATGTTATTGTTGTTATAGCATAAGGTCATAATTAAGTGAGTTTAGTTTCTTATTAATTAGGTTAAGAGGTATAACAACAGGTGACCCGCCTATTTAAGTGGGGATTACATGTAATATGAGACTTCTAATTGTTCTAAATGGTCTTTGAACACGAAACTAGTATGCTTAAATGGGTCGTTCTTCTTTTTTACCGACAATGAACCGAGGTTTTTCTGTTTTTTTGGTTTTTGAACTATCGAAAATTGTAGTTTTGAAGTGCGATTTTTAAAAAAATGCATTAGAACTAATTAAAGTTTCCTTTCTGGCCAATATAAATATTTATTTACGGTTGGTTTCTAAAAAAAACATGTGACAAAGTGGACTCTTTCAGTGGGGACAACATTTTATTTTACCACTCTGTCACGGCATTCTACGAAAAAAAAAAACATTAAAAAAAATGCTAGATAGATAAAATGAAATATTAAATATCACTAATTAATAAAATAATATGGACGTTCATTCGAACATTATAAAACCGTAAACATAATTACTCAAATGAGATGCCGTAATAAGACGAAGGACAGGCTAATTGTCGGTCGAAAAGAAGAACGACCCAAATATACTATTGAGGTGTCAAGAACTATGCTTCCATGAACTCGCTTTAATTCCTTTATTGGCTTGCCAGAAGTTATATAAAAACAGTAGGGAAAACCTTGGCTAATCGGTGATCTGTAGTAATTCGGTGATAGTTACTTATGGTCTAATAGCGGAATTATATATATCTTAACGGCTTGTAATAATTTCAGTATAGGTGGCGGCACTGTCATACAACATGCTAACGTGCAGGAAGTATCCGACCGCATCCGTCAAAATTAAGAAAAAAACTTACGTCAAACAAATCAATATGTGTAAGTGTAACGTCTAATGATTTTAGTTGATCGGTACAAGGTGAAATAAAACTTTTATTGAAGAAAAACAAATGAAAATATGCCTAAAACTAACGAAAAACCCGTTAGCGTAAGAGTTTTTAAACACAAAAATTATTTTTAGAATTGCACCAAACACATGTCACATATTAACCTGAATATCACTGAATTACCTACTTTTTCATGTGTCAATAAAAAATATTATTAAATTAATTTGGTACATCATAAATATAATCATAAGTTCAGAAATGGTAGACAAATTCATGAACTTTTTCTATGTACTTCAAAAATTTGACGACCGGTTAGCCTAGCTAGTGGGTAGTGACGCTGCCTACGAAGCTGAAGGTCCTGGGTTCGAATCCCGGTAAGGGCAAATATTTGTGTGATGAGCATGAATATTTGTTTCCGAGTCTCGTCTTTACCTATTATATATATCGTCCTCTAGTACCTATAACACAAGCCTCATCGAGCTTACTATAGGCCTAGTTCGATTTGTGTAAGAATGTCCCCTAATATTTATTATTAAAAAATAATTGAATTGATAGGTAATATTATAAAGTCAAAAAAACCTAACTATCACCGATTAGCAAAGGTTTGCCCTATTGGTGCGTACTTAGAACATATTAGGCTTCATCACGGAATTTTGGGGCCTACCAACTGCGCTATACCGTTTCATAATCATAAGCGAATACCTATAGTTACGAATTTAAGCAATGAACCTAAAACTAAACGACAGAATTGGTTTCGAATGATGTAGCCTATTATAGTTAATATTACCGCGGCAGCATTGTTGTAGTGTGGCCAACCCTAGCCTAATTGACCGCGCGTTCAGAGTATATTGATGAGTTATGACGTTGACGATACGTAAGTGCCGATGGCAGACAATAGTCAAAGCAGCATTTCCAAATGAACTCAAAAAACCTAGTTGAAACGCTATAAGAACGCAGACAGCGGTAACGATGACTATGGCTATTTGGTATGCGGCTAATAACCAATATATAATGTGATCTGATAGAATTTAACGGCTTGTTCATTGACTATATTGTCAAAAAGAACAAGCCGAGCCCAAACACAGCCAGTACGGCTTAGCTTTAGGTATCTACGTAGGAACTATCCCCTGTTGTGTGTAAAGTATTTCGTACGTTGTCATATCCAGTATTGGCAATTTTGCCTCTATTACTAAGACACGCATTGACTGATCTCACGTGACTATACGTGTGTGGTACCCACAAAACTCACTCTAACAAGAAGAACAATCTTAGATGCTTCGTCATAATACATGTAGAAACAACATTTTGTAGAAATCGTTTCATCTTATCTACCCAAATATACCATATCCAGCTAAGTACACATTTGCTTTGCCTCAGTTTTTTTTATATATTAGAAGATATTGCCCATAGCCTCCATACCCATACGTATCTTATAAAAGCGAAAGGACAGTCGAGAGAGAGTTCTGGAGAGGCACTTTTGTCTCACAAATTATCCCCTTATGGAAGTTTGGATGCAAATATTATTATGTTTAGCGAGCCGTGTTGTTTTTCTGAGTCCTCTTGCTCTTTAAGACTCTCTTCTCTGTATCATCTAGTTACCATGCACTAATTAGTGTAATTATCCATAGTTGTTCCGTATTTAAAGTTGGCTACTGGCCAAATTAAAATACGGACGTGCTCATAGAGATCAAATCCTTTTGTGAGTATATAGGCTAAATTGAGTACTGCTTGCATATTAATATGAGTAATCGTTTTAAGGGCAAGACCAAGGTAAGGTACAAAATAGCATACCAGCTATATTTGTAAGTAAATTATTAGGAGCCCTATACGAGATGCTAGATGTCTTTTAGAATTAGGCGCCAGTGCTACTGAACTGAACTGCGTGTATATTGCTGTGGAGGTGATAGCCACACAAGTTGTAGCCACATAACTTAAGATGTACTTGCTTTAAATAATCAAATCTTATTATGTCAAAACTTTTTAAATGATTTATAAATCCTAAAGATGGGTTTTTTGTAACTCAATCACGCTTAAAAGACTCAACCGATTTGGATGAAATTTTTCACGAAGATAGATTATAGCCTGGATTAAAATAAAGGATAGTTTTTATCCCGGGTCCACGCAGACGAAGTCGCGGGCGTAAGCTAGTTTTCCATATTAAAATGTTGAGAGATTGGAATGAATATGATGCAATTAAAGTCAATTTCCTAATTCCTGCAGGTCTAACGCCAGGATAGCCCGTTGCGATGTAAATTACCTACCAGTTAAGCGTAAATGGGTGAAGGTCAAACAGGATGTCGATGTTACGCTGCAACTACGTACCTACCTATCTATATCTAACTGTTTTGTGCTCGTGGCGGGCGGCTGCTCGCGCGATCCCGACTCTAACTCTAAACTACATTTCATTCTAATCAGTTCACTTCCCAATTCCTCCTTAAAAATGGAAGGCCCAGTCTAACCATATAACTTGAGTTTTATAATTTACTATGGAATTTCTTCGATTATGCATGACTAGCTTCCGCCCGCGACTTCGTCTGCGTGGTTCTGCGATAGAAACTAGCCTATATTCTAATCCAGGCTATAAACTATCTTCGTGCAAAATTTCATCCATATCGGTAGAGCCGTTTAAGCGTGATTGAGTAACAAACATCTTAACCTCCAAATATTCAAACATTTTTCGCATTTATAATATTATAGGAGTAGGATACTTGGTCTACAGTTAATAAATTGGGTACACGTGTAATTTTGTGGGGCCCTGATCAGATCAGATTTGTTGCGAAATTGTAAATGCGTCTAGGGTATACCTATGTGTAGGAAAAAGACGAATCGTCTCATTAACCCTTTAATTCGCAACGTTAACACGGCTTAACACACTCGTAGACCGTCTTTTTTTGTATTTTTTTCCTGACAGAATCGTTTGGTCTATTCTGCGTGACCAAGATATAAGGACCTTCGCTGTTTTTTGCGAATCAAAGGGTTAACCTACTTGATGTGTATTTACTACTTGGAATTACCTACATCCCCTATAATGTATTTGACAATAACTATTTACGCCGTATACGATGTTTTTAAATTTATAATTTCACATTTGAATTTGAAATGAACAATACTACGACTAATACGTACCTAAGTAGTACGTTAGGTAATTTGATTATTTTATTTGAGTCAAAAATACTTACAAACCCTCACTCTTCGCATTGCGCCCACTTTGCTCTAACTAGGTTATGACGTTCGAGTTTTATAAAGCTTATATCTACCTATCATTGGGTTGCCTGACATCATTTCATCTAGGTTCTTTCGGCCAGCAGGATCGCAGAGCTTTAGCTACAGTATGGATCACTAATACGAAATTGAGTGAATACTATAGAAGTAATAATTAGGTGTAAACACTCACCTTCAAGCTTCATGCCAACATCCAGACACTTCTGGAAGCGGCAGAAGGGGCAGCGTTTCCTTTGTGTCTTGTCTATATGACACGCACGTTCTGCGACGCATGTGTACACCTTCTTATTTTGTACGGTCCGCTTGAAAAATCCTTTGCATGATTCGCATGTAAGCAGCCCGTAGTGGTATCCACTGACTTTGTCCCCGCACACGGGACACAGTTCCTCTATCACATCCTTGGTGTCGGTCTGGTCGCACACCGCGCCGGTTGCTGGCAGGTAGGCCCCAGCTTCGCCGGCGCCTGTGGAAAACAGATACGAGGGATCCAGATTGGCGTAACCGAAAGACTGCTGTTCCGGCCCGCACTGGTAAGCGGCGCCTTGCGGCACATACTGTTGGGAAGTTCCCGATGGCCCGCCGCCCGACCCCGAGCCTTCGGGACCCGGGCTCAGATCGAACGGGGACATGTTGAGGGACATGAGGCCTGTCTGCTGGTCCATCGTCATGCTCGGCCGCACGTGGCGGCTGCTTATTGCAAATCCTACCGGCGTTCAACCGCAACAACGTTTACACAGTCACCGAGTTCACTAGCGGTCTAGCCGCAACACTATCTGCCGTTTGCGGGCTGCACCTGTTCGAGCACTATAGGTAGAGGCACGTTAATCCAGCACATGTTGTCCTACACGGGAATGATCGAAAGTCCTGTTGGCGCCGGGCGCCGGTATGCGTGTTAGCTGTTCGTAGTTTAAAGGCGCGCGCTCAGTTACGATCGTCGCAAGTGTAAGTACAGACGACGACACGCGTGCCGGTCCGTGGACGTCTCGCGATCGACTGGCAGCCGGCGACAACGTCGCGCGTGCCGGCGCCTCCCGCATGCGCGCCCCGCCGCCACCCGCGAGCCCCCGCCCGCTCGCACAATGGAAAACGATTAGGAGCCCATGTAATAAGTGAAAGTGAGTCGGTGACCCACTTTCCCGCGATCCAGGTCTATGTTAGTGCGCGTTCGCGCGGTTGCGCCACCGGGCGGGCGGGGAGGGGCGAGGGGGGCGGCCCACTGACCCAGTTGCGCGCGTTGCCGCAGCAGGGCAGGGTTGCTGCGAGCGAGCTTGTGTTTATGTTCGCATCGTAATCGCTCTCGCTTGCAGCACGACTCCTGAAACGTATCAGCGTATAGCTAGCGCACGCTACCCTAACTCGTATGCCGTAGGGTCTTAGTGGATGCGGTGCATTGATTGGCATACATATACATGTTGCTCTACATACTATACTATAACTTTATAGTATTCCATAAACCGTCGCTGTAGGGTTGTATGGCTTGCTAATGTTGGCAGGTTGCACTAAATGCTTGAAATAAATTATATTCAAAATAACAGCTAGTGTTGGTGCCCCTAGTAGCACACAGGCTGAATGTTCAGTAATAAGATAGCCTTTATCAAGTACATATTAAGCTTTACTAAAGAAGATATATAAGAGTTCTAGGTGAGATTCAAGACTGCAAGGGAGAGATTTTCGAGTCTTGTACAGCCTTGCTGATTAAGCACTGCAAGAGAGGGCAAAAATGTACTATCGCCCAATGGTTCACACCACTAGGATCATTTTCGAGCGTTCGCCATGCATGTGCAGACGATTTTGACCAGGAAGTGTGAATCCGTACCCTTGGGCGATAGTACCTATTCTAAACATTAAATCAGTTAATTCGGATGTTATTCTTCAGCCTTTGCCTTCTCATGCTCATAGCATGTTCAGAAACCTTCAGCTTGTGTAAGGTTGATTTATGAGGTAAATTAAAGCTCTTGTGCAGATATCGACTGCACCAGGAGTCTCTAAGCATTATATCAGTTAATTCGGATGTTATTGTTCAGCCTTTAGTCGCAACTTATGCTCATAGCAGGTTAAGGATTCTTTGAATTTATAATAGACTCCACACTACGAAATGTTCGGCCTAAAAATCAAAGCTAGCCAATGCGTGTCGGACCATGCAAAACGAAGGGTTCCGTACCTATTAAAAAGGTCGTATCGTCACAGAAATCTTACGGCACTTACGTCTTTTTCTTTAAGGACGGCAGTTTTTCAGCAATATCTCGATTCTCGAAAACCTTTGAACCGAACTTGTTCAAAATTATTTTCGGTGAAAGAATTTAATAAGCCCTATGTCCGTGATTTTTTTTTACTTTCGGGGCGATTATCTCCAACCCTATTCACTTAATCAAAAAACATGCTGAAAAAACTTATATTTATTTTGAAAGGCCTATCGATTCATGTGCCTTTGTATTGTATGTGACACGTGGGCATTCAATGAAAAAAATAAAATTACTTTCAGTTTTATGTATGGAGTCCATGCACCTCTAAAAAAAGTTTTTTTGTCATTTTAATTACAAAACTATGTAGCGGCTAACAAAATACACCTACCCTCAAAATTTTATGAATGTACACCTTATAGTTTTCGAGTAAAATGCCTGTGACGTACGGACAGACGGACAGACGGACATGACGAAACTATAAGGGTTCCGTTTTTACCATTTTGGCTACGGAACCCCAAAAAGCTACTTTGTGTCACGGAGTGAGCAAAATCGCATTTTGCTCACTGTTTTCACGCAGCAAAAAATGTTCAATATTCAATGGATGTTGTTTCTTGTTAAAAATATAATATCAATGTCTTAATGGATAATGGGTATAATCAATCTAATTCAGGTAGGTAATTGTGACAAAAATAACGTAATATTTTCAAAATTATGGGAAATCTCGATATTGTCGAGATCTCGTCGATTTGGCCGACGAGATCTCGAATCGCTAATCTTGACCTCCGAATTTTAACGCGAGATCTCGAATTACCAATCTCCACTCGAGATTGCATTCACTAGTTCTTAGGTCACTGTCCACATTAGGTCATTTCAGGACTGTGGTAAGTAGATATATGTTCTTCGATCTATATCTATATCTTTCGAGCAGCAACGGAAAACGCGTTTTTTTAATAGCGGCGGCGATAGACGAATAGGCCGAGAAAATGGGTAATTCTAACTCTGAAAAATTTGATTCATCCCTTCGTTTAAAAAAGAATATTAGTTGGTCCAAGAGAATATTTGGAGAATGATTCTGCATTATATCCAAATAATAAAACTTAAATAGATAATCAAGCGACAAATAACGAAACCAGCTACTAAATAATATAATATTGTCGAACTAGAACATATCGAGACCCTTTCAGTGACACTAATTCCACCAAAAATATTTCATGTAAAGTAATTGCCAAGGCTCTAGCTGACATTAGGTAGGTAGGTACTTTTTTTTTTTTTTTTTTTTCTTTATTTAAAGAGCTTTGTCACTGAGTGACGATGTCGCTCTGTATTATACATCCATACGAGTACATACTAAATAACATAAAAAAACATTATCTTCTACTTAAACCTATTCTTACTAGCTTATAAATAAGGAGTGCCGAATCCGACATCGGGTGGGCCAGAATGTAATTACATCCACCAATTTCGTGAAAGGCTTCATCCACGATCTGTCTACGGGCCGATTCATTGCGGACACATTCCATTAAAATATGATAAACATCTTCCACGACATCACACTCGGAACAATTCGGTGATGGGACTTTTCTCATCAGATAAGCAAATTTGTTTAATGGCACGTGTCCGCAACGAAGCCTCATAGCGAGTACTGTGTCTGTGCGGTTTAGGCCGCATTCATCGAACCATGGATACCGCGGGAGTTGTGGCTGAACTGTTCTGTACCATATTCCCTTTTCCTTCGATCTTAGGTCAAAAAATTCGCACCACAACTCACGGCAATGTACTTTTGCCATACTAAGGCGGTCGGAAAAAGTGGGTAGATAATTGAAGTCCAAACCATCACTACAAGCTTCTTTCGCGAGTTTATCTACTTTTTCGTTCTCAGTTATGCCAACATGAGATGGTATCCACTGTAGCTTGACCTCCTTTGACTCTGTACTCAGTGCCATTATTAACTTTAAAATTTCGTAGGCTATCGGTGCTCCTCGAAAACTCGAGGAGCATCGAGCCAGATGTTGGAGCGAACTACGTGAATCTGTCAGGATAACAAAATTATTGCCCCGCATTGATAGGACAAGAGATAAAGCTTCAGCAATTGCGATCAATTCCACTTGCATAATTGAGATATTTGTATCTATTCTAAACTTCATGGATGAATTCGTTTGAGGGTCATACAATGCAGCTCCCGCGCCAGTTTCGTCTTTCGATCCGTCCGTATATATCTGATAAAAAATGCCGTAATTAGTCTCCAAGTACTTAAGACATTCATATTTTAAATAGGTGGGATTATACGATTTCTTAGGATCAGACATAAAGTCTAGATTAGGTAGGTACTTTCAGTATTAAAAGAAATTGGCGGGAAATTGACAGATTTTTTAATTGATCTATGTTATATGCGTTAATCCTAGCCAGCATACAAAATTTTAGCTTCCTAGAACTTCGAGAAGTATCCGAAGCACCTACCCAATTAATTGTTTACCTACATACAATCCTGCATGGCTTTTAGGGTGAATGACACGATTTTTAAACTACATATTATGATTCCAAATACTTACGTACTTATGAATAAAATCTAAAAAGACAAAAGAAACTTTGTGTGATCATTGTAGTTGCTAAGATTAGGTCATCTTGTGAAAATGGGCTCTCTAGTATTAATCAGACTGA
Source organism: Epinotia nisella (assembly GCA_932294315.1). Lineage (NCBI taxonomy): Eukaryota > Metazoa > Arthropoda > Insecta > Lepidoptera > Tortricidae > Epinotia > Epinotia nisella. The sequence continues at coordinate 14,384,523 of OW028673.1, read as the reverse complement.
TAAATAAGTAAATAACCAAGTCACGTGGTTTTTCTTTTTTACAATTAGATAAATACCTATCCAACCAAATAGGGCAGGGGTCGGCATACCGCGGCTCGCGAGCCGCATGAGGCTCTTTGAAGGGTCATTTGCGGCTCTTCGAGGACCCCTCATAAAGATAGGTTCAAGGAAATGTGAGATCGAACATTGTGTAAATAGCTCTTTGGTTAGAAAGTCTGCAGACCCCTGAAATAGGGTATATTGTTCTTTGGCGGAGGCAATACCTTGTAATCTGGATTAATGAATAGTGACGGGTACACCCTATGGACGTTAATTATGTCTGCCGATTGCCGATATCATCATTTCGTCAGACGCACGCTGGGTTATTCCTCGATCCAACAAACTATGCCAAATAAAACCGCTCCTTTTGTCTATTCTTTATGAACATATGGCCTCGTTATTCCCGTTACTGGTTGTACTGTACCCTACCTAGAAGATCATTTTTTCTTTTAACTGTAATAAAGCCAGTTTGTCCGGCTCTCTAGACGTCATAAAATCGTAAAGGAGTCGACCCTTTCGGGCCAGTCCCGTTCCCGTTATGCGTCTGGTACGGAAAAAAAGAGTCAGGTCGAGTCTAAAATCAACTCACCAACAATATTAACGACAAATATAATTATTTATGTAAGCCTGGGACACTAAATGCCGCTTAAATTTTCCTGTAAAGTTGAGATTAAAATAGTGCGCTCGCTTCACTCACTCAAATAGTATATACATTATACATATCTACAATAGTAAGCTTATACAAGTAGGCTATGGAGTATGGAGCCTGCTGGCCAACGCTGACAATTCGTCCTTGCCATTTGACAGCTTAATCGAAGAAATCGTATAATTACAAGTAGATTTTTTAAAGATGTCATCCCGGTACAATAAACGTCAATGATGACATAAATTGTACTGGGATGGCATTTTCACTATAAAAAGGCTGTTTCTACGCGCAGCCGCTATCTTTATGGATATACTCGCAGGTGTACAGACCTAACCTAAAAATCCTAAAATTAAGTCATAATTAATTTACGAAATATTGTTTAATATTTGAAATGTAGTAGCGGAGCGCCCATGGACACCTGATTCCCACCGGCTTGCCTAGAATTTCTTTTTAGGCAAGCTTACAGTTATATACTCTAAACCTTTCAAAACTTTTTTGTTCCGGGTTGCCCATCGAAAATTTTCACGCGCCGCCACTTAACTAGTTGGAAAATATTTCCTAGTACATAAAGTAATATAAAATTTATTGATCGCCCGATCTGTGAACATGATTATTGATTAATAATGAATGACCGCGTTAATATCAAAAAAGTAAGCCAGGTTGAAGTAACAACCATTCCAATTTTTAAATGAAATTACCTAAGTTCTTGACCTACTTCGAAGTAAAATTTAGTGAACGGGTCATGAACGAACGTAGTGACTGTCTACGACAGCCTTGTAGTCAAAAAGTCACAGTCACAGGCGTTTCCCAAAAAGCTCGTATTAAACGTGTAACATTTCTATATGCATTTGTTTCTTTGGCAATGCGGTCAAGAAAACGGCTCTAACGATTACGACGAGATTTCAATACGGGGGGAGGGGAGGGGGGAGGGTTGGCGAGTTTTGATCTATGTAGATACTATTTCTCTGGAAACATCATTATTTCGGTGGTAAAATATATATATATAATAGGTAACCTAAGAAAGTTGTGAAGAAGAAAACCGCATTTCTTACATGTAGCTGTTATGGTAAATGACTCAATAAGTTTCGATTTCATAACCGCGCCTTGAATATGCAACGAAAAAGCGACAGTGGAAACGAGTAACATGCGCAAAGTATGTCATTTTCGCTATCACCCAGACGCCACGGCCTCCATTGAAAGTAAGAGTATTCGGAGTCGCACGCGCAGCTTTCTTTGCACGACTGCGACGTCACACTTTCGCCACGCCCGGTGACGCGCGTTGATGTAATGGATCGTAACAGACCAGTAATAGGTATGCCCACTCATGCGAGTTGGTTATACTTACTTCGGCTAAGCACAGCCACCTTGCGTTGCAGATTCAATTTATTAATCAGGGTTAAAGTTTCGGGTGCTTTCGGATCATTTTTCGTACAAATGTTTTGAAGACCATTTTGCGTTAATGATTATTCAACCCAATCACGTTACTTTATTGTCGTTAACTTGACTATTATGCATGTATAAAATTGTTAATATTCAGAGGGCTAGCCGACGAGTATCGAAAAAAATACACATATTTTTATTGTATTTAAAATATGACGGAAATGAATGGGGGTCAAAATCAAATTGGGAGATTAAGTGGGGGGCATCATAAGAACGAGCTTATGTCACGTTATGAACTTACTTATTTTTTTCTGCGGTAATAAAATTTTGATTATTGAATGAAAATGTTGAAAAAAAAAAAAACCGTTCCAATGTGCTTAAATGATGTACCTAATGTCAACTAGGCGCTAATTAAGTTATGTGATTGGGCAAATAAATATTTTTTTATGGAAATACCTATAAATATACTGATAAACATTTGTATGTAGAGTCGCCCGATACGTTTAGCAGGGTAGCTTATCGTTTTCGAAACGCTACAGAATGTTAAATCAGCTAGTGAATAAGTCTGAACAGATTTTTTTATACTTGTTTGAATTTCTTGTAGAACGTTAATATGCCAAGAAAAACATGAAATGAGGCTGTTTCCTACTTAAATTGACTGCTGCTTCCAAACCACAATTGGTAAAACCTGGTAATTTCACGGTTCTATCGATAAAAGATTGGTAAGATAAGGTAAGAATTTCTCAAAAATCTGAATGTTTGATATTCCAAAGAGCACAGCATATCGTCGCCAGCTAGCGAGCAAGGGAGATAAGATTTTGAGGGCTATAGTCCGAATGACTTTGTCGTTTCCACAGCAATTACAATAGCAAATTTGTTTGACAATTTCATACATTAAAATTAATATTTGTTGATGAAACTAAGTATTAGAGAGGTATAGAGTCAACAGCAATACTACCCTTGAAAACATACCATGAGCTGAAGTCTGATATAATTTTAGCTCGAGGGTATCATTAACATTTTTAGCAGGACAGCACTATGTCATTATTAGCAGGACTGGAGTCACACTAGAGAAGACTACTACTAGTAGGACTACAGCCCTCCAGCGCTTTGGCCTAGCGGGTTCCTTCTGGAACGTCATCACCGCTTTCTCTGTGGTACTTGCTTACTTAATAGCCAAGTGCTGTGGCTCTCGTCACTGGCGACCCTGACAGGCGCGGAAGACCGTAGACCTATAGTCTCGACCGAACCGACCAAGAAAGGTCTTGGTCAACTGAAGGAAATTAACACAGAAAACACAGTACATGGCCACCATGGACATTAAAACTGTATTCCAGATATCGGTCTACATAGGCGAAAATGACAAAAAATTACATCGCTAAACAAAAAAAAACCGGACAAGTGCGAGTTCAACTCGCGTGGTGAGGGTTCCGTATATAATCTAAATTTCATAAGTGTTTTTGAATACTCAAACTTCTTTTAGGTTTTCCTGTAATCTTTAGGCAAGGAACTATATTCCATATTTTTTTCAGAATTTTAATCCTAGTAGTTTCGGAGATAAGGGGGGGGGGGATGGTCAATTTTCGTCTTTTGTTCAAAATGCAATCTTGGATTGAATAAATATCATAAATATCAATTATCATAAGGCTTTTAAATAATGTACCTACCTACGAAATTAAATAATGTTGAAAAAAACAACAGAAATATTTTTTTTTTTTGGTGCAAGAATCAATCCCTAAAATTACCAATTAGGCCGGTTTAGATCATAGAGGAATAAAGAATCTTATACTTATTTGGTCGAAGGCGGCATAGTATATATCATAAAAGTCAAAGTCAGTGATTTATTCTTCAATTTAGGCATATTACATGCACCTATGAATGTCGATAAACTACCACCGGTTCGGAAAGAAAACCTCTGCCTCGAGAAGAACTGGCGTAAAAAACTCGGCGAGGTATCATTTTTTCAAAACAGTAGGTATACAATATATCATTTCAGTATCAGAGTATTACAAAATTACATTGCTACAGTAGAAAGCCTATTTATTTTGCGAAAGATATCTAGTGCAGGACTTTATCACTGCCAAATATCCCTATCCATGATGTAATTGTTTACCTTATAATATGCTTTTGTAATAAGTGTCTGTTTTACGACATATTTGAATTTGGAGTCAGTAAGTTCGGTAATGTGTTTTGGAATTTTATTGTAGAATTTTATACAATTTCCCAAGAACGACTTTTTCGCTTTTACTAGCCTGTAAAAAGTTGTTTTGAGCTTCCCTGTGCTCCTGGTAATCTTGGGCCTATCAGTGTTCGTTGGGAAGTTGTATAAATTCTTCCTAACATACATTATTATTTCAAATACGTATAGCGACGGCAGTGTTAGAATATCTGTATCCTTGAAGAATTCTCTTAATGACTCACGCGACCCCAGGTTATAAAATGCTCTAAAAGCCCTTTTTTGTAAAATAAATAGTCTCAATATCTGCCGCTGATCCCCATAAAATAAGACCATAAGTAATTATACTGTTAAAGTAAGCGAAGTAAACTAACCGTGCCGTTGCTACGTTGGTAAGCTGCCTTATTTTCCTGACTGCAAAAGCAGCGGAGCTCAACCTACTTCCTATCGCAGTTATGTATTACCCGACTGCAGTTTTGAGTCTAACGTAATACCTAAGAATACAGTTGACTTTACAAATTCTATGATTTCACCATTAAGTTTAATATTTGAGGCTAAGTTTACATTTTAGTTCGCTAGTGTGAATTTTATACATTTCGTTTTTTTCGGAATTAACACATATTTTTAAAAGTCCGGTGACTCCATGTGTTTCGTAGTTCTGTAAGGGCGGTGGCGGGCGGGCCAGGCCAGCCCTCGCCTCGTCGAGAGAGAGAGCAGAGGGGTGTATTTTGGATTTCGGAGTCAAGTGCAGTAGGTTACTGGGTCAGTAGACCATTGTTGTACTCAGTTGATACACAGTTTAAGGGTCAACTTGTTTTTGGTTGAATTATCAGGGGATAATGGTCTGATCAGAATCAGCACATATACAAAATATAGCGTGTACATTTTATAAAGGCATATAATTTAAAAATACAACAATATATTGCTCGGTCGTTTGTAAAACTTATGACATTCGCAAGGCAACTGGTGTTTTGTCTAAATGACGCATGAAGGCAGTTGCAGCAGTGGTTTTGTACAAATATGTAGGTTACTTTTAAACGTCACTAAATCGAACGTCATGGATTTATAGGACGAAATATAACTGTGTCTCTCTATACATATATATATATATCCAACTTTCCAAGGCCACTATGCAACGCAACTAGGTTCCTTGGCTTTATGATAAACTCAAATCTATACTGGAAGTGCCATATCGATAAGCCGTGTTCTGGGTTGAGTAGTGTGGTCTTTGCATTGAGATTTCTGTGACGATACGACCTTTTTAATAGGCCCGGAACCCTTCGTTTTGATTATTGGAACCGGGCTTACGAAATAACAGTCCCACATCGCATGACACTTGCAGCCCCCCTATTCTGTAACTTGTTTTAAGCTCACCTCAACGCTCACCCACAAATATATCTTGACGGTGCGATTCGTAGTAACTAAGCGTAAGTAGAGGTCTAGTTTCGTTAGGCGTGATGCGTGGGGTGAGGCGCATGAGCGCGTAGCGAATAACAGCCCTGTAGTCCGGTTAATACAACGAAGAAAGTTTTAATAAAGGTTCTCCGGATGTAGGTCAAGTGGTCAAGCGCGGCCTTTGAATTGTGTCAAACTGGGCTAAATTAGGGCAGTTACTTAGTTACCTCGTCTTGAGAATACGAATCGCGGCGTCTAAATATATTTGTTGGTGAGCGTTGAGGTATGTTTAAAACAAGTTACAGAATTTCAAATTACTTTCAATCTCGTTTATATAACAATAGCAAATAGTATTAATAAATCAGGAAATTGGCTGAACAGTAGTACGAGTCAGGTAATCTAATTCTTTTTACCCGACTGCCGAAGGAAAGGAGGGTTATGTTTTTCGAGCGTATGTACGTATGTATGTATGTACCTATCTATGTGTGTATTTCTTATTCTTTGGCACGCCTTGCAGCCTAAACCGTTTGACGGATTTCGACATATGAGGTGTCGTTGGATTCCTCTTAATCGTGGCAGTGACCTAGACTATAATATTTGCAAAAAACAGTTAGTTTTTGAAAAATCTTTTAATTCCACTGGTTTGTAAAAAAAATCGCTTTTTAATAAAAATTAAGAAGCATTGAAACTAACTTAAGTATGCCTTGATTTTTCATTCCGTTGAATTCTGATGTTTATTGGTACCAGTACCAGGCCAAGAAATACTCCTTAAAATGTGTGGTGAGAATTAAAAACCGGCCAAGTGCGTGTCGGACCACGCAAAAGGAAGGGTTCCGTGCCTATTAAAAAGGTCGTATCGTCACAGAAATTTTACGGCACTTACGTCCTTTTCTTTGAGGAAGGCAGTTTTTCAGCAATATCTCGAAAACCTCTGAACCGATCTTGTTCAAAACAATTTTCGGTGAATGAAATTAATAAGCCCTATGTCCATGAATTTTTCCATATTTTTAAAATACACCGTTCAAAAATTAGAGGGGGGGGGACAGAATTTTAGTGACTTTCGGGGCAATTATCTCCGACCCTATTCACTTAATCAAAAAAAATGCTAAGAAACCTTATATTTATTTTGAAAGGCCTATCGATTGATGTGCCACACGGGGGGTCACAATGAAAAAAACAATTTTGACTTTTAGTTTTATGTATGGAGTGCACCCCTAAAAAAATTTTTTTTTGTCATTTTATTTACAAAAATATGTAGCGGCTAACGAAATACACCTATCCTCAAAATTTTATTCAAATACACCATATAGTTTTCGAGTAAAATGCCTGTGACATACGGACAGACGGACAGACGGACAGACGGACAGACGGACAGACGGACAGACGGACAGACGGACAGACGGACATGACGAAACTATAAGGGTTCCGTTTTTGCCATTTTGGCTACGGAACCCTAAAAACCGGCCAAGTGTCGGACTCGCGCACGAAGGGTTCCGTACCATTATCTATAAATCCGGCAAAAAAATTATGTCTGTTGTATGGGAGCCCCAGTCCGACTCGCACTTGGCCGGTTTTTTAGTATTTGTTGTTATAGCGGCAACAGAAATACATAATCTGTGAAAATTTCAACTCTCTAGCTATCACGGTTCTTGAGATACAGCCTGGTGACAGACAGACGGACAGACAGCGAAGTCTTATAGTAATAGGGTCCCGTTTTTACCCGTTGGGTACGGAACCCTAAAAAAGAAAACTATAGTACTTAATGCTTAACATAATGGTACATTCCCAACTAGCACACCAGCTCCAAATTTCAAACAACAACAAAATGCTTAAGTAAGTTTGTAATCTTATACAAATACATGCGATTACACAGTTACTTTTGTAGTTCCTGCAAAATAGTACCTACTTTGGTACAGTGCACTATACGATTTATTTGCATGGGTTAGTGTAGATGTACATACAATGCACTAGAAACACTATACAAAGGTTATTTGCGGTTGGTAAAATAAAATTTCCATACAGTCTATGCAAAAATATTATTTCCAGCTGCATTCATAATTTGTATGTATTGATAACACAATAATAACCTACAAAAACATAACCCTTCTCTCCTTCGGCAGGCGGGTAAAAAGAAGCTGGAACCCTGTGGCGGCATAAACGTTATGCTCTTGTGCGACCTCTAGCAGCTTCCGCCAGGAAATTAGTATTTGTTTTGTTTACAAGAAAGTCTTTCCTGTTCCAGCGCCCCACGGTTTTACAATCAAATATTATAATTAAAAGCACATAGTTTACACTTCAGCCCAGAAATAGAGACAACTTGAACGATCCATAATTTATTTTTGGTTTTTACGTGCATTTATAAAAGCGTGTTTTTCTAGTGTTTTTTATTAATCTGTGTAAATTAATTGAATTATATTTTTATTCAATAAAAATTAAAATTAGGCCAACTGAGACAATTTTGCGGTAGTGGCCGCTGATGTGCAGAGAAGGAAAATCTCGTCTCGCGGATTCCCGGTAGTAGATTTTGTTAGTTATTTTTGTTAGACACCGTAATTAATTATTTGCACACGTTTTTGAGTAAGAATGGCAAAATATATATGTCTATGTTGTTTTTAGCTCGCAGTTAGTAGTATATAGTCCTCCTCATCGATTTCGATGACGGCGACCCTAGCAATTAGCTTTCATGTCTCGTTCTACCAAAGCCACGACAGAGACATAAAAGATAAGCGATTATCCTGGTTACGTTCCTTTCTATTATTGAGATAACTTTAATCGCAGCCCAGGAAGGAAACCAAAATTTTAGAAACCAAAACTATAATATTGTTATTTATTTTGACATACTGGGTAAAAAATATATAATTCTATTTAGTCCGTCAGTTAGATTATCAAAAAATATTGGAAACGTATTTTTTTGTTTGTCAATTAAACAATAAATGATGAAAATATAGTTTGTTAAAGTTCGCATGACGTCACATTATGCTAAAAAGTGTACCATAATGTGACGTCACGCGGAACTTTAACGGGCTATTTCTTCATAATTTTTTGTTAAATTGACAAACAAAAAAATACATGTTCAATATTTTTGGATAATTTAACTGACGGATTTCATATCATTTTTTAGGAAAGCAGCCAATTGTCAAATTTTCTCAAATACGGCTAGCGCAGTAAATCGACAACTAGACACCAATTTCGAATTCGCAGACTAACATCATGTATTTACGAGAATGAAAATTCTATGACTCCACATTTCAATTTCCAAGTCCTGAAAAAAGTTGACAACGGGCTTGTTGAATTCTGAATTTGAAATGAAGTTTCAGCAGTGTTTTCACTTCTGAAATAGGTCACACGTAGCTGCGTTTCACAACGCAATGTTTCTATGATTTGTTTTCGTTCCAAGTTGGATATCCCGGCCACATGTCATAGGCAGGTACGTACGAGAATGTATTTAGTACCCATGTCAGGCGTTGTAAAAATGTTGCGTGACCTACATAATATATTCAGATATACCTATACAAGTGGGGTTTCATATTCATATGGGGTTTATTAAATTTACTTGCTCTTCAGGTTACTGTTCAGTCGCTCTTGGGATTGTATTGATTTACAACGCACTTCTTGTTGACAAATATGAGTAGAATTACGATGAAAAAAAATCATGAACATAGGGCTTATTAAATTCTTTCACCGAACAAGATCGGTTCAAAGGTTTTCGTGATATTGCTGAAAAGCTGCATTCCCTATAGAAAAGGACGTAAGTGCCGTAAGATTTCTATGAAGCCAGACCGGCTCCTGGAATGAAACGCCACATGGAAGAATAAAAAATCAAACAACAAATACATATGAAATAACAAACATTAACTATAATTACTCTTTCCCATAACATTAATTTTACGTGACGTTAAGAAAAGTTAAGTCCGTTTGTTAATGCAATATGCTGACACTTGTTCTATGTCCAAGATGCACTTACTTAGAAAACACAGTTCAGCCTCTTTGACGGCATCTCTCAACTCTTGAGGAGCAAACATCGGCCTCGTCACTTGATTCACTCATATTTAGTACAGTTTTTGGTTTTTGTTTAAGTTATGTCGTATCTCCAAGAAAACGTAATACTAATAACATTTAAAAAGTACAATCGCGCTAACTTTTTAAAGAATATAAAGTGCGTTCTGAAACTTTATATAAATTTATATTCGTTCACCATATTTAAAAAAAACTAAAGACTTATAATAATAAATGTTCGCGATAAATATCACGTTTCTTAATTGTATTTTAAGAATAATGAAATAATGATATGATTAAAATAATATTAGAGTTAATATAGGTTTCCTATTTTTATACGAGTTTAACACGAGTCGAATTTTATTTTGTTTCGGAACGCGTTTTTCGTTCCCGCTTTTTGGGGGCCTACTACGAAGGTTTCGAAGTCGAATGACAAATCGACATATTTTATCTCTCTCTTTTTTTGTAACGGAGTGAAAGTGACAGAGAGAATGAAGTTTAAAATGTTCCAAGTTTGTATTACACCCAGCAGTATGAAAAGATGACCTGCGACTAACCTAAGGCATGAAAAATTAAAAAGTTAGTTTTTTTCACGCTCGCAGCAAAATTGCATTTACCTTACTGGTTTCAAGCAGCAAAACCGCCATGTTCGAACCGCTGAGGTGAAAATTTATTTCATCCAAACCACCTGACCGACCTACTGCAGGTCGATCACGTAACTCATTGTATGTGCGTTAGGTAGACCTAACTGTCAATTTTTATATGGAAAAATGACGGTGAACGAAAAGTTACAGTTACGTGATTACCTTTGAACCAATTTCTAGAATTCATTTTAATGGAAGAAAGTAGCCATTAAAGTATTACGTGAAATGCCTAATATTAATTACTGACCCCGTTACTCATGAAACTTAAAATGCCACTGATGAATAAAATGTGTTTTGTCCCTTTCTTACCAACACAAATGAAAAATTGACGGATAAAGACAAACTAATTTAACGGTATTTTAGCTAAAATAATTGAACGTTCATGTTACATAAATCTGCAATATGGGATTTGCATGGGAACGAACACTTACTTAAACATAAATTATTAGTATTTGGCAAAAGCAACAAATATATTAGTTTTAATATTTAACAATTTGTGTGATTATTAACTTTTACTAGGACCATACCATAGGCAGTCAATCATATTTTTATTAATAATTAATCAATTCGTGTTGCATCCCCACGACCGACGCCCATCATGTGACGGCATTCAATATTCGTTCATCGTGAAAACAAAAACATAAGCCTGAACACAACCGCACAGTAGTACGCATCAGCATAAATCCATCAGATGCGAAACGCATAACTTTGCACAACATTAAGCATATTTAGGCGGTGACCCACTTTTTTATCAAAGCTCGTGTTGATATGAGCGCGAGCGCATGGCACACAGGCGCACAGCGTACGTACGTAACATACGAGAACATCAACGTGCGAATCACAAGGGCGTATCTATAACAGAAATGCACTGCGTTTACGTCGATTTACTATTAGTATGGCACGTTATTACACCTGTGCAATCGCGCATACAGATAAACATTCAATTGTATTTACAAATTATGCTTATCAACAATTTGATAAGCTTCAAGATTTACTAGGAGATGTTTATTATTTTATTATAAAAGAGAATATTAAGTCTGTTTGAATGTCGAAACAGTGAGTGTAATCATTGAAGTTTTCAGCCTTGCCTATTTAGATTGTGACTGATTATTGATTTATTAAGATTGTTTACAGGCAATGTTGTTCGCTTATTATTTAACTAGCTTCAGCCCGCGAGCTCGATCTGCGTGGACCCGGAATAAAAACTATCCATATATTTTAATACAGGCCATAAACTATCTTCATGCAAAATTTCATCCAAATCGGTTGAGCCGTTTAAACGTGATTGAGTACCAAACATCCAAACTTTCGCATTTATAATATTAGTAGGATGACTGAATGAGAAACTGTCTTACAGTTTATTCTAAAGCAAGGACGTTTTATACCTATACCTACATATCATAAATCGATATTGGTGGTCTCGCTCTGATCTGCCCCCCTATTCTGTAACTTGTTAAAACAAGTTAAAAGCTCACCTCAACGGTCACCCACAAATATATCTTGACGCCGCGATTCGTAGTAACTAAGCGTAGGTAGAGGTCTAGTTTCGTTAGGCATGACTCGTGGAGTGAGGCGCATGAGCGCGTAAAGAATAACAGGCCTGCTCTGTGCTACGAATGCAGATACTGAAGTACAAAATAGGATCATTATTAATTATACTTTCTAAATTATTTATTAAACAACCAATATCACAATTAAATAAAAATAAAACCGGACAAGTGCGAGTTCAACTCGCGTGGTGAGGGTTCCGTAAAATTCCTATTCTCTAAGCATTAGGCGCTCCATACAAAATACACAAAAATATTGAGAATTTTCCCGTTATTTTGAATACTCAAACTTCTTATAGGTTTTCCTGTAATCTTTAGGCAAAGAACTATTTTCCATATTTTTTTCAGAATTTTAAGCCTAGTAGTTTCGGAGATAAGGGGGGGGGGGGGGGGGGTCAATTTTCGTCTTAATATTTTTGCTAAAATTATTAAAAAAATATATCTGAGATGCTTACAACAACCCCTTTCCTTTGATATGTCACACAATACAGATGGCGAAACTTTTTTTTTTAATTTTCCAGTTTATCCCCCAAAAATGGCCTCCTTGTTCGGAATTCATTAATTTACTTTACGCGTCCATCTTTGGGTCACCATTTTACATATGTGTACCAAATCTCAACTCAATCGGTCCAGTAGTTTCGGAGCAAATCGGCTGTGACAGACGGACAGACAGACAACCGAGTGATCCTATAAGGGTTCCGTTTTTTCCTTTTGAGATACGCAACCCTAAAAACAAACCGACTTAAAATGAAAGGCCATGTCTACCCAGCTGGTCCACACTTTTGCCGCAGACACATGTGTGGGGAACACATATTTTAGATCCCAGCCTTAAACAGATAGCAATTCTTAGGGTACCTGGGTCCAGAACTGTGCCTATGTTGCGTGAGGGAAGGGCATTTAGCCAGTGGCCTGACTCATGCGAGGAGACAGCCAAGAGTCGGGCGATTTCTGAGTCGTTGGGACTATTTTCGACTAAACAGGCGTGAATAGATTTGAGCCGAGGAGTGTCCCAAACCTTCTGGATGTGTTTCGTGACAGGGCCGTCCGCTCCCGGGCACAAATCGCACCAGGCCCTTTCGGCCTCCGCCAAGTTCGCGATCTCTACGACGGGTATCTGGTGATTGTATAAAATAATACCGACGAAAGACAATGAACCCTACGCAGACGACAGGAAAGCTGGCAGTGCCACACTGGAAGAGGCGCGAATAAACTTCAGTATTACACTCTCCGGCTGTCTCAAAATGCGTCATCATCATCATCATCAGCCTATATATGTCCCACTGTTGGGCACAGGCCTCCTATCATGAATGAGAGGGAACGGGCTAGTCCCCTCCACACGCTGCATGCTGCGACGTTCAAAATGCATAGTTCAAATGAATTAGGAAATTTTGATATTTTTTACTACTTTGACCATTATGCACAGGATTGTTGTTGTTTTTGATTATACATCTATCTTATTTTCTTTTATGTCATTTTCAAATGCCGTTAATTTGTTCAACACATTCTTATTTTATTTTTTTAAATTTAACTATATTTTGTATTGACATGTCAATAAGATATAACTTTTGCATAGGATCAAACTACTCCACTTTAGTCTTGTGTAACTCGAAATAAATGCTTTCATTCATTTATTCATTTAGTCCGAATCCTGTGCCGCAGGAAGAAATATAGTGAGGTATCGGAGGCATTTTTAACCCCCCACGCAAAGAGAGGGGTGTTATAAGTTTAACGTGTCTGTGTATCTGTTGTGGCTGTGTATCTGTGTATCTGTCTGTGGTATCGTAGCTCCCAAACGGATGGACCGATTTGAATGATGTTTTTTTGTGTCATAGATAATTTTAACCCGAGTGTAAGAACACTCGGGTTAAATGATCTATGACACAAGCCATGAAGAAGCCATGTTTTTGAGATATTGAACTTTGAAATGAAAAAATCGGGGGTTATTCAACTTTTCCAAGTCCAAGTTGTAGTTATAACGAATGCAACCCTAATGGGGTGACCGGAGTATTTTTTTGAGAAAACTAAGAAAAACTATAGGTACCTACCTACATTAAAATAAAATACACAGTATAATTGACACCTTGAACAAAACAATATTATATACGATCAAACTAAATGCAATTTTTATGTAGTGAGAATGCTATTCTCACGTACATATGTAAATAAAGACAGCCTTGGCCTGGTTACCACGATTTTAGCAGTATTACAAAATACTCGAACGATGCGGTGCCATGCCGGAGTGGGTTGCCACTATTGCTACAACACATTGTACGTAGCTACGTAGGCAGTAGGTAGGTACACCGCTTTTTTGTTCACTAGGTATAGTCGATGTCAAATAGATATCTACTTACACTACTTTCGCCTTACTACAAAGAAATAAGGTGTAAAAGTGAAAATATTTATAGATCATATGGAAAAATGACAGTTGCATTGTACTAACAAGCGTTGGAAACGTTACTTTAATACCCCTCTGCTGGTATCTATTTGAAAATCTTTAAATTATTGTAATTAAGTAATTTAGTTTATTGATAATGTAAAAATAATTTATTATTATTGCTGTCAACTACCGTATCGAACACAGTTTACTCTATACTCAACATATTGGGAAGCAACGAGTGCTACGGTATAGCCTTTATCCTGTTATCTCGCAAGGGTGCATGATGAAAATCAATTCATACGCTCAAAGATGTTCTCGGTAGAGTCGGGTCCAAATATGTGTGACCATCTTGCTCGCTGACATTAAATTTTGTCAATTGTGAAATTTATCTAGTTGATGAGTTTTACCGTACTCTCAGTGTATTCGTTAAGAGATTATAGTATTTTATGCAACAGTTGTATAAGAGAGGTCAAAAAAGGCGAGTGGCGTGGGTTACAATGTGAGCCGAAGGCGAACATTGTAAAGAAAGACGCCACGAGCGTTTTTTGACTTAGTTATACAACGTTGCATACAATACTTTTTCTACGACTAGCTACTATGGAATAAAATGCAAAATTAAACAAAGAATAAATTTTTCTTAAACTTTGTCGTATAGGTGCCGAGATTTAGTAGGCAACAAATTTTCGGTCACTGCTTGTGGGCTGCCGGTGTATTTCTTCTGGTGTAGAAGCAATATTTTCATCGTCATCCATTTTTATTACTTTTGAGAAACACCAACTATTTTGTAGCAAACACAGCGGCCGCAAACTCAAACAACAATTTATAAAATAACCGGGAATTCGGGAAACATGAAAATGAGACAAATGGGTGTCTATGGTTAACTTTGTTTTTAATTGATGTCAACTTGCCAGTACTGCCATATTAAGAATAAGTTAGCAGCAATGCCTTTAGTTCAAAAATTTCTAAAAAGTAAAAACATTCAGTGGTTTGTTAAGTTGGTAGTACCTAATGTATAGGTTTAGAAGCGTATGGCTGCTAAGCGTATCGTTTTGGCGACATAACAGCACGGTTGTGCCGTACTGTTATGGGGAATAGAGTATAGACTTTTCTGCAAACTTATTTTGTATGTCTTTATATTAGTGTTCGTGACTATGTAAATGACAGATAAAAGTACAGGAGTAGAAAAAATAATTAAGTTGCTTCTCGATGGGTAAAGTAGGTACTTAAAAGCGACTTATCAACTTGATAAAACAAAAGCGATTAAATAATTTAATTCCGCTGCAATGTTAAAAGCAGAGAGGCACGCGGTATCCAAAAGCATACTATCGAAGCGCTTGTCAAATTCGGCGCTGTTGGTAGTTGCCCAACACGGTTCAGCAAGGTCTCTGCGGTTGAGCAATGAGCATAGGCTTAAGAATATTGCTGAAATATTAACAAGCTCGTGATTTTGGGGTCCCGTACAAAGAAGGTCAAACTGGTATATTTGCAACTTTTCATCAGAAAGCCGATAGGAGTTTGGGGTGGGTCATATTAAGAATTCCTCTGCATTTATTTTATTTACTTTAAAAATTAAGATTCTTATTATCAGGTTGTGTATAATAGCCCTAATAGGGTCTATTCGAATTCGAACACTACACACTCGAAATACGGACGACTTCCGTAAAAAAAAACATTAAGGAGGGATTGGAGGGAAAATTAATGTACTATTTATTGTTTCTATATTAAGTTCAATATTTAAGATGAATATCACTATTGATATATAATAACTGACTAACTGTGGACTGTATATAAATACCTATTACTGTATTTTTTCTTCTATAGGTACCTACCCTGTCTATATGTACTATTTTGAGTGGTGTATTTTTATATCAGTGCATATGATTGAGAAAAGCACTATACATGCCTGGCCGTGAATAGGGCTTGCCGGTTTCGTATCACTATACCTACTCACCCGGCAAGTCCTTCTTTCCCGGCGTCTGCAGTAATGTACTATTAAAATGTTTGTTTAGATTCGATAGTCAACTAAATATTTTTAATAGTTTTTTTAAGTTAGGTCTAGTTTATAATATTTTTATATTCGTTATTGTAAATAGTTTTATACACTTATTCTTATTCAAATAAAAGTCTTCTAATACCTATCAAGTTAGTTCGTTCAAAATAGTGATATGTTCGTATTTGTTATGGTAAAAAAAATATAAAAAATACTTTGATAATTTAATTTTGATTGATAAATATACCCTATAAATAAACCCATTAAAGTGCCAAACGACTTTAACTTTAGCGCATACTGTAGAAATCAGACAAAGGATTTCAAAAGTAACTTAATTAACTCTCTACACGCACAGTCGAATACACACGCACACGCACACGCACACACACACACACACACACACACATACACATGGTTACATAATTCTTCTTCTTTTAATTTCATGAGCGTTGCACGGTTTTGTTTGTTTTTTATCTTGACATTGCAAAATTAATATTATGTACTTTTTGCATGATTTCTTTTATTTATTTACCTTTGCTGTTTAAATTTTGTATTGTATCAAATCAATGCCATGTATGTTGCGGGAATGAATAAAGTTTTAATCAATCAAATTACTATTTTTCCTATATCATCCGATATTCATTTCAATCTTTCACGTTGACAGAGCTGTCTCCGCGTAGGTAATGCATTCATTGATGCGAAACATTGCAACACCCGCGAGCTCCCGTGCCGTGGCCCACTTACCAAGACAAATTTAAATAATCTTGCCGAAGAGCAACCACCCAATGGCTAAAATCCGGATAAATGGTAAGAGGGCTTACTACAACGATGGGTATTGGGTAGTAATTATATTATTGATTCGAGGTTTGCAATTATTCACCACTCACTCACTCATCATATTAAAAGTTATTCTGGACGAGTATAGTTGAGTCAAATATTGCACAACTGAGTTAACCTTCGAAATGGAAAAGAAACGCACGTACGGCCCACGTCGGCGGCCATGTCGGAAACGAGAGTCGGCGGCAACGTGGATTCCATGGACGTCTTGTTTGTGGAAAGGTTCAATCAAATTATTAATTAAATAGAAAAATAGTTTCGTAAAATAAATTGCCTACAAAAATAAATAGAAGAACAAGGACATTCTGTACTAATGGATCTTTGAGCTGTAGAACTCGCGAGCCTGCCTTTTTTAATTTCAAAAATGTGATTTAACAACAAAATTCTTTCTGGATTTCGAAAAAGTGGATCGACAAAAAAATCTATATAACCAACGAACTTGCTCACAAAATTCCACGAGAATCGGTTGTGAAATGCGACCTCTACAGGAGAAGAGCCGGACAGCTGGACAAGACACCGGAGACCGGACATACGAACGGTTTTCGGCCCAAGCTGAAGCATAGAACTTCGTTCGCTTCGCTCGCTCCTTCGAAAAATAGGTCTAGGAATGCATACACTCATCCAGTAAATACACAATTACTCTTGACTTTAACTTATTAACCCCCGACGCAAAGAGAGGGGTGTTATAAGTTTAAAGTGTCTGTGTATCGTAGCTCCCAAACGGATGGACCGATATGAATGCGATTTTTTTGTGTTATAGATATTTTAAACCGAGTGTTCTTAGCTATACGTTTCAACAAAATCGGTTCAGCCATTTTTGAGATATTGAACTTTGAAATGAAATTGTCGGGGGTTTTTTTTTACTTTTCTAATTTTTCATCTCTCATACTCCGGAAGTAGGTCATTCTCATTGTTTATCTAAACAGCGGGTTGAAAGTGATGTATGTCGCCCCTAGGGCTGAAAGTTATAAAAAAAAGCAATGGCGGAAACCACAATTTCATAAAATTGTATTGATTTTTGAAACATGTCGATAATTATCATGATATATTTTTCTTAATTATGATAATAAATGTATTATTTGACGACTATTATTTGAAGACTTTTGAATACATTTTTAAGCGTTTCGTACTTCAGTAAGGGTAAGTTCCGAAAAGCCGGGAATCGAACCCACGACCGCTGCTTGACAGCCGCATGCCTGAACCGCTAGGCTGCCGTAGCTTATATGGCAGGCTTATTTGCGCTAAATAGCGGTAGTAAATCATTAGCGGGTCAGTATGGTATGACACAATTCCTATTTCAAATTGTATTTATTACTATGTTTTGCGATCTCACTGCCACGCGCGCCGAACTTCTTGAACTTATGAAATTGAGATGAGATGAGAAATAATACAAGTGATAATTCCTAGCAATTTTAAAGTAAAGGACGGCCACTTTCCTAGAGCGTTTTCTTTGATATGCAATATCAACTTCCTATCAAGGCATTGTCTGCTCTTTACTTACTTTACTACTTTTCTCTTTCTTTATTAACATGCTATGATAGTATTTTGGGGACTTTATGTGATTACAACATGAAGTACTTACCTAGTTAAATACGAATATAGCTAATTCCTTCGGGCGGGGCAGGTTGCTTTCTTATTTTGTTGAATCCGTAGTTAGGCCAGTTTCTTATTTTGTCGTATTCTTAGTAGGTCAGTTTCTTATTTTGCGATTTCATAATATATCATTTTCTCACTTTGCCATCTTCTGAGTTAATCAGTTTCTTATTTCATTAAATTCTAAGTAGGTTATTTTCTTATTTTTGTCTTTTTCTGAGTAGGTCAGATTTCTATTTTGTCGGAATCGTAGTAAGTGGATGATATTTGTAGTTATTTATAATATAATATATATTCTTTTCTATATGTCGTATTTACTACAGTTTGATACGTAAAATTATGAACGAAAATTCAATGACAAAGAAGTTAAATGATGATGCTGATACCAACTACGAGCCCGAGAAAATAAGAATCTGAACTGCTCGGAAAAATACAAAAATAACAAAATAACCTATTTAGAATTTAACGAAATAAGAAACTGTTCTACTCAGAAGCCGGCAAAGTAAGGAAAAGACATATTACGAAATCGCCAAAAAAGAAACT
Source organism: Epinotia nisella (assembly GCA_932294315.1). Lineage (NCBI taxonomy): Eukaryota > Metazoa > Arthropoda > Insecta > Lepidoptera > Tortricidae > Epinotia > Epinotia nisella. Next base: position 14,365,360 of record OW028673.1, on the reverse strand, counting down.
TACCTTAGACTTAAGATTAATTTCAAATACGATGATCATTTCGATGAGACATAACCGATTTTAAGCTAAGATTAGTTATGTCTTTATTTTAGAGCCAAACCGTAAGAAGTCCCATTGAAAACTTGCTAAGTTTTCTAACCTGCAGTTTCCTTCAGCTATGGTTATAAAAGGGGGTTAAGTATAAGTTATAATATCAATAGTCAAGTGCAAATCATCCGGTCTATTAAAACTAGCCCTTTGCTCCTGGCTAGAATATAATTATAAATGATAGAACAAAGTCAACTGCAGTGTCTCGGGGCCTTGGTGCCGGAGAGGGTCGCCGCAGGGGGGAGGGGGAGCACGGTCGTGGATGACGCGCGTCCTACTGGCACACTGACACACTTACCCAGTGACAGTGGTACTGCTTTTGGTTCGACGAGGTCGCCGCGGTACGTCCTACGTGTACGATAATATACTTATTTACTTATACATATAGGTATGTGATAAGCTCAACAAAACATTACTATAAATAGTGAGGTGTCAGGGAGAACGCTCGTCGTAAACAAAGTTTGTTTACTCCGAGTAATTTCTTGTATACTTGCTTATTTTCAAGAACGTCGGCTTTAAAAGCTGAAAGCAGGATATATGATATGATGCATAATTATGTTTAATGAAACTTACACCATAGACTACCTATCTGAAATCGAACACCGGTGGGAATGGACTATTATATTACGTTAATATTACAGAATGCAACACCGGCCAAACTGCCGCTAATTCTAGAACTTACGAATGCTTTTACCTTTTACATCAAGGTTGCCGCTAAAAGGAAAATCCACATCCTGTCACTGATGAATAAGCGCTCGCTCAGCATATCAGCTGTTACAATCTTTATAAATAGTTTTGTTTTATTATTTAAAGGGTAATTATAATAAGTCGTAAACCAAGATACTGAATGTGATGATTAATTGTCTTATGTCTAATTAATTGTGTTACGGAGGCTTTACTAGAGTCCTAGTGAACAATCTCGGCGTAATTCGCCAATATCCCGAGCTTCCCCAAGGAAAAGCTAATAATCGAGCTATCACATGGTGACCTACGCAATATCCCTTCTTTATATTCGCTTCCGTAATTGGCCATGAAAGGAAAATTGTCAGCAATTTATAAAAGCATGAACTATGTAGCCTAATGACGTCAATATGAGAAGTAAATTTCTTGGTATGTGTAAGTGTGCCGTGCCGGGGGTAACTATAAATAAAAATCGCCAGCGCCATTAAGGATTGCTTCAGAGATCCGAGGCCTTCTTGGATTTTTAACCGTATGAGTCATTCTCAGTGACAACATCGAACAGATTAATGATATGGTGGCTGTTTAATCTAGAGTTTTTTTCTCAGTTCCGTAAATAATAAATACAGAATAAAAATATAAACACTTACTCCAAAGGCTTGTACAAGTCGTCCCAGCCAAGGTTTTCGTGCACAATGGGTACAAAGCAAGGTTTGTTTGTTATCTCACTTTTCCATTGTAGGTAAAGTAGAGTTTCCTTGCAGCGGTATGTACTTCCCTTGCATTCTGTAATCTGTACCCATTAAGACTATGTCAAGGTGAAGTCTTCGCCTCATTAAATAACCGTGGAAGAAATAATTAAATAGACTCGATCTAATTTAATTTCACTATTGTTTAGATTAGACTATCAGGATGTTTCAACCTTAAGGAAGGTTCCTCGTATTTATTTGATGCCGTTGCGTATACTCTTAACTACATTCATATTGAAGACCTTAGCTTAAGCCTAAAAATAAATACTATCACAAACACGATTTGTTGAATACATAGGTAGTTGGGTGCGACGCAGCGCCGCGAACATGCTCGAGGGTCGCTGGGAATATGGGCCAAGTTTACACAGAACTAGGTCAGGGGGCTTTGAATAACTGCTAGGAGCTAATTTAACGATCTAACTACGTAGGTACCTACCGTATTTATTTTATAATACTAACCAAATGATTAATAGATGTAGGTAAGTTCTAGAATGTTTACAAGGTAGAAGTTTGGGGTAAATCTAGTGTTTTTATCTTTCCTTGTGTTTCAATTCAAGCAAAGCCTTGCCAAAAATGTTTTAACTCTGAGCAGCTGATAAATATATAAATAACTATTAAATAAATATAAACAATGTCAATATACGTAGTATTACAATTCAGAAATTGAATAGAGATACTGGAAATAATGTCAATACTACGAAATTAGAATAAAACAAAACTATAAGGGTTCCGTTTTTGCCATTTTGGCTACGGAACCCTAATAAGGTGCTACTCACAAGAAGGATTACCAGCCCTGTCAGGTGATACTATTGATACTACAATTACCCAAGAAATGATGTCAAATTAACAATAACTCAAATTATTAACAATAGGCATGATGACTAAGTATTTTTTACGATGCGATTCGAACCAGTTTTTTGAGAGGAACAAATGTTTGTATGAGAGCAACTACAATTAAAGAACATAAATACCCAAAAAATTGTGACAAAGATTGACCTCGCTGGCGGCATCCCAAACGCTTCATACTAATTGATTGAAAAATATGACGTCACACATGTCACAATGTTATGTATAGGTAAGGTACTAGTCGTTGTACGGAAAATCAAGTAAATTGCTGTTTTGGTCGCGAAATACTGTTTAAAGAGGTCCATAGTTGTCAAGGGATGTTACGGATGCGGCTTTACCGGAGCCGAAGCCGGATCCGGAGTTAAATTTTTTTATTTAACGGAGTTGGATCCGGAGCCGGAGGTTTACCGGAGGCGGAGCCGGAGCCGAGTACATTTTAAGTGGAAGGCAATTAATTAAGGGAATTTGGGTGGTGGTATTGAAGGGCAAGTTTAACTGGACAAGTCAAAACTTGTAGGCATGCGGCGTGCTGCCGCGGCAAATGCAATACCTTCAGCTCCGGTATAACTTCGGTAAAAAATTAACGGAGTCGGAGGCGGTGGCGGGGGTGTGAAATTAAAAATAGCGAAGGCGGAGGCGGATCCGAAGGTGTAAAACCAAACGGAAGTTCCGTCTTAACGGATGCGGAGGCGAAGCTCCGTAACATCACTCTCATATAATTTTGTTTCTATAATAGCGTAAGGATTCTATTGGTAGCTTCAAATATACACTTGGACAATAAAAAAATACATATTTTTTCGAAACTTTCAAGGTTCATATGTTTTTATGTTACTAATAATATATTTTTTAATTTATACGTTATTTCAAACACTATGTTATCAATTTTAACATGAATCATCATGCCTATTGTACTAAGAATTTATACCTATTTTAAATATAGAATCGGCAGATTTTGTATGAATCTGTACCTGACGATGACGTAATTGAAGTGTGTTATGCTTCGTTTAACTTTCTGGTGCTACTTGTTCTTTGATAGAGTATATTATTGATATACGTCATACCTACCTACCTCTTTGATAAATACCCATTTACAATATAGTCGTAATATTAAATTATGTTGTATGGAAAATAATAACATTTTACTTAATTTAAATAATTTTGTATAACATATGGGTTCAATTTCGTTCCTGTGAACATATCGTACGTAAGTAATACTTTATGTATTAAATGAAACATTAATAGTACATTACTACAGACGCCGGGAAAGAAAGGCTTGCCGGGTGAGTAGGTATAGACGGCCGACCGTAGGGAGGCCGGATAGTGATACGAAGCCGGCAAGCCCTTTTCGAGGCGAGGCATGTGTAGTGATTTTCTCAAACATATGCAATGAAATAAAACAATACACCACTCAAAATAGTACATTAATTTTCCCTCCAATACCTCCATACTTAATGTTTTTTTTACGAAAGTCGTCCGTATTTCGCGTGTGTAGCGTTCGAATAGACCCTATTAGGGCCATTATATATGACCTGGTAATAAGAATCTTAATTTCTATAATTTTCTAGGATTTTAAATATTGTCTATGGCCTCTAGTGACTTACGTATAGATAATATTTTTACAGTACACATGGTGTTACTTTTCCGCACGAGTGCGGAAAAGAGCGCTTTCCGTGCATATGTTGAAACTTTAAAGAGCCATATGTACTGTAAAACGTTGTACGATACACGTGCGAATAGGTAAGTCGCAACTCGTGTTGTAATTTATCGCCGCTCGTTGCGAATTTCCTATTTTCTGCACTTGTATCGTAAATAACTATTAATTTATTCATCAACACACTGAATCATACAGATTTGTATTCTTAATAAAGGTTCGTGTGTAATTATAGGCATTAACGCGGATATTTTTGGTCCAATAACTATTCAGCCACTAGAAAAAATAAAAAAATAGAATTCAGCTGTTTAGCCTGTTGATGAACACAGACGTCATGTTAACATTAAAATTAAAAAAAATTACTTCCCGGCCTTGGCCTTCAATTTTGTATGAAATTCCTTTACAGTTCTCTCGAGTTGTTCCGCCCGAAACGTAATACTTTGAAGCCTGTTATAACGCACGTAAGGACGACATTTCATTGCATGGTTGAGAAAAACATGTTTTTCTTTATTATAGTACAATTTAAAAAATATATATAAAAAAACCGTTTTATGTAATATTCAGTAGAAATCACATTTGTTTTCTAATAATACGCATACTTATGTATAATTATTTACGCATAACGTCACTACTTATACGCAAAGGTTGCATCGACACTGACATATACATAGGGGTAATATTAATAATTAACTTAATCGATAAAACATCAATTAAATAGGTACGCATAGTTGTAAACTATTTGGCACTGAAATTAAATCCTTTCCTCATACCCTCAGTACAGAGTGCTGATCTAGGCCAGACCAGGTCAAGATCAGTCTCGGAAATGGGCCAGTTGAATCGCATTCGCCAGCATCGCCACCCTCCGCGGAGGGCCGCGCCGCGCCGCGCCGGGGTGGTGTCTTCACTGTTCACTGCCACGACCTTGTTCCGCATCAGTGTTCAAACTGACGATTTCATTTTAAACTTTAGCCATGAGCCCGATTGGAATCGATCGTAGTGAAACAGCAATGCACTGCTACGGTATCGATTGGCGCGGATGGTAAGCATTCATGAATAAGAAATAGAGTAAGATGCAAGGTGGGGTGAAGTCATTTATCATGCCTACCCTTCGTTGAAATCGATACAAAAATGAAGAAGGGCAACTTCACTGTCGACTTCGCTTCATTGCTAACGATAAGTATTATTATATTTTTATATTTGAAATGGTGAATTGTACTACAAGCCATTATAATCGATATAAAGTCGATAAAATGGTATTTAATACGAGCTCGATTAGACTTCTTTCCACTTAAATTTCTGACAAATAAGAATAGAAAAATGGGACTGGGATCGGATTTCAAGTACTATTTGCACTAGCCAGAGCATAAATATGATTTGTTATTTAGCTTTTCGGTGAAAGAAAACATAGTGAGAAAACAGGTCTATTCATCTCAACAAGGTTTAGTTTTTCCTCTGGGTTGTAAGGTCAGATGACAGTCGCCTTCGTAAAACTAGTGCCTAAGCCAAATCTTGGGATTGGCTGCCAAAACCGAACCCCGGTTCAACCGGGAAGATGCTAGGAGGATGATGCACTAGACTTAGAGCATTGCCAGACATTATTACATTTAGAGCATTAAAAAGCCATTGTATGCAGTCTACACACCATGTGGCCCTGTGCTGTGAGCTGTACAACTCGCGAGCCGTTCCTTTACTCATTTTTATTTTAAGAAACTGAATTGACTCAAAAATTCTATACACTTAATTATTGAAACTGCTCACAAAATTTGACGAGAATCGGTTGAGAAATGCGACCAGCTGGTCGATCACGTAACGCATTGTACACAGTTCACAGGGACAGTTGGATCTACCTAACGCGCGTTCAAAACGTTACGTGATCACCCCTCAGTAGAGGAGAACAGCCGGACAGCGGGACATCTGGACATCCGGCCATACGATTTTTTTTTGGACCAAGCTGAAACGGAGAACTTCGTTTGCTTCGGTCGCTTGTTCAATAAAGACGTGGATGTAAATGTATTAAAATTTTAAAAACCTTACTTTATTAAGGGGAGTATAGTCTCCAAACTTTTGGCTCGCTCGCTCGCTATGTCAGGTCTTCGCCCGCTCACGGACCAACTTAAGAACTTTGAATTAAAAAAAAGTGCGAGACTGTCTCGCGCAACGAGAGATCCATACAAATTATCATACAATGTACATACATTCACGACGCCGCTTTATTTTGAAAAAATCTTAACAATACACAGAATAAATAATAGTACTAGGTACGTACAGAAGGTTCTCTGTTAACAAATTCCCTGTTTAGGTATGCCAAATGTGCCTAAATGTGGCCATTTCTTTCTATCGCATCGCATGCAACGCGCTCTTTCGGAGGCGGAGCCTTAGAGCTAGGGTTAACGCCAGCTCGACCTATTAAATTATAGGTACGTTAGTATAATAGTGTATTTTAGTAACGATATTACGATTATTCTTTATTTACATAGGATCACCCAACCCAACTACACAAAAACTGTGTAATTTGCATTTAGGTTATGACATCAAAACTGCCTGTTTCTACAAAATGTAAGACGAAGACACAAAACTCTGGGTTATCTACATACATAAACATAATGTAAAGATAAATTCTTTTCAACCAATTTAAATAGACGACGCGGCATATTTATTGTACGAGGCGAATGACGATGCAATGCAAAGCGCGAACGCGTGCGTCCCGTAACAGCGCGCGGCAATCACTGATAGACCGCCTAAAGGCGGCCGGCCGGCATGTTTTTGTGCGGCGCGACGAAATCAAAGAGTAAACCGCCCCTGGCAATACTGTCCTAGTCCAGTAGCCGACTCACTCACAGACGCAGGAGTGATCATCCCAGACACGAACAACCGCAGGTCGATAGTTGAGGGTTAGTCTCCAAGAGAGTCCCAATCTCCCACAAATGAAAGCGCTGAAGGATGCACACTACAGTTTTTTTTTTATGGGAACGCGCTCATGCCGCATTGATCCAAAAAACGAGGAAACGGAATTTCAGGAAAATACGGATGTATCGGAAATTTGGATAACAAGGGAAAGATCAGGAAAGGGTATAAAAATATATATTAAAGTTTGATATTATTTAAAGATAAAAAATGAATATAAGGCTTTAAATATATACAAGGATGAGTAATTGATACAGTAATTGATTGATAGGAGTGAAGTAATGGATACAGGAAAGAGAACTTTAAGGCTTAACAGCTGATTTAATAATAGTTTAGGTCACCGGGATCAGCTCCACAAATACATGCAGAACTGGCCACAATACCTAGTCTTCAAAGATGTTCCGGTGTACACAAGTCTCCAGTCTCATGCGGATTAACATAATGACTAGTTGCTGGTTTTGAAATTGATACTTTAGAAAACTATGTTTTGGCAAGAATTTGCGGTTGTATGTCCAGCACGGCTATCACAAGACGACGAGCGAGCTCTCTCGATATTTTTCTCGCACTATCCGTGTCTCTCTTATTAGAAAACTTAGATAGAGGTATGAAAAATTGAGAGAGCTCGCGCGCCGTCTTGTGATAGCCGTCCGTGCTGGTAGCGTAACCCCGCCATTTAATTTTTTCAAAACTATTAATCGAGCAAGGTTTCTTCTCTTCTTCTTCTCTTGTGTTTCCAATATTTAGAAAAGACCGTAGATATAATGAGAGTATTTTCTCATTAGATCCTTTAAATTTATCAATCAAGGATCTGGCGCAGTTTTTCTCATTAGATCAATTATTTGTATTGACTGACCAATGCAATGATCTGGTAAGTTTCTTCTCACTTGAACTATTTTGTGAAATATTATGGATCTAGTGACATTTTTTTCTCTTTAGATCTATTTAATTAAATACATTATGGATCTAATGGGAGTATTTTCTCATTGTATCAATCAAAGATCTAGCGCGAAGTTTTTCTTATTAGATTTATTCTTCCGAATGGTTTGTTCCAACTAGCCGTAGGTCAATAGCAAGTTTATAAGGAATTGTTCTATTTATGTAACTATGTATTTTTTCCTTTTGAGGTATCGGAACCCTAAAAAGGAAGATACCACTGAGGCATGACGATAGGGCGGCACTGGTGCGTTCCGTAGGAGATCCCAGAGCCGTCCGAAATGCGTCGAGGAGGACCATCGGGGGGTTTTTAGTCGGTGCGAGTCCGACATAACCTCCGCGCTATCCCCGTGGCGTGGAGGTATCCATAACGGATTTTACTCCCATAAAAAAAAAAGTTAAATCGCAATAAATATCGTCCCAGCTCCTTTGAGATTTTGGGTTATCTGGAAAATCTTTACCCGGGCAAGCAATTTTAAAAGCATTCTTGGCATCCTCCACGCCCGCAGTCTCATAGTTTGTGGGTAGATCCCTTAAGATATTTCCTATGAGACGTGACGTGCTATGGGTGGACGACAAAAAGGCTGCGGAAGCAACACTAGAAATTTTGCGGATTCCTAAGCCGCCAAACCGAATAGGGAGGGATGCTTGTAACCAAGATTGTTCATTGAGCTGAATATTTAAAATCATTTCTAAACTAGTTTTGACTAAGTCATCTATCGGTGAAAGCAAATTTTGATGTTTCCAAAATGGGCATCAGCGGAGCACATGAGTTAATTTAGGGACAAAAAGGCAAAACTTTAGAATTACAAGAGCGTAATGAGGGCTGATTTCGAGTTAACAGTTTGCGTGACTTTGGAATTTAGAAATAGTGTTAGTAATATAATCAGGAAAAGACTCTTCAAAGATGGGAGAACCCAGGAGGCAAAGTGACTTCCTGTCTACTATCTTTATGCTTGGTGTCAGATAATTAAATTTGAATTTTAAATCATCCAAACAGTAAGAAGTTTTTTGAATGAAGAGTCTACAATTGCTAAAATTTAATTCTAAACCAATATTTTCAAAATTTGTCTTAATATCTGATAAGTCAGATAACACAGTGTCCACATCGCCTCCTAGGGTTCCGTCATCCGAATACCAAATATTAAATTTCGATTTAAAATTTTGAATAATGGGATTTATAGCCAAGCTAAAAATATCTGTATATTGGTTTTTGCGTCATTACTTATTAAGTAACCAATATCCAAACATAAACCATAAAAAGTTTCTCATTTAAAAGCCAGTTAGAGACCTTCGGCCGATTGAGATCTTCTAAAGATACCCACTCACTTGTCGAAGCCTAATCCCAACAAGGTCTTCTTCTTTGGGTTGGAAAGTCAGACGGGAGTTTGAGGAGTAGCCTTGCCTTTCACGTAACTTTTTGACTGCGCGTTAGGACAGTTTAATTGTAATTTTTTCACATTTAGATCTATGTAACGTACGTACAATGCGTTACGTGATCGTCCTGCTGGCCACTTAAGCATGCAACTGGGATAATGGGGGAGTGTAAAAACTCCAAAAACAATATTTTCCCATCGGCAGTCTCATAAGTAAATTTGTTAAAACAGTAAGTTTATCATTTAATATTATTATATTAACACACGTTTATTATTATTGGCACTTACAATGTAAGTAATTATATTTAAGTGTGTCACACACATGTAGCAACTGCAGATCTGTTATTCTCCGTCCCGGTTGTTCGTAAACTTGACCTACTTGTCACTGACGATGTGTAGCCGGTCTGGGTACCTTACCTGCGCACATACCGATAGTGCTTTATTAAATAATAATCATTTACTTTAAAAACAAAGTTTAAACTGACAATTCAGTACTTCGCCTAGCCACATACGTACCTACATAATAAATTACACATTTCCTTTCCAATTTACCACATGAACTGCTTTCCGAGAGCAAATGCAAAGAAAACCGGTCAAGTGCGAGTCGGACACGCGCACCGAGGGTTCCGTACAAACCTGTAAGTATATAAGTAAATTATAAAAATATTTTTATGATGTAACTAAAAATTTACGGTTTTCGCAATTTTTCCTTTATCTGAGCTATAAGACGTTGCTTCATACTAAATTTGAAGATAGTTCACGCGGGAAGTACTCTGTAGTAATTATTTTAAAAAAAACGACACATATATTACCACTTTGGAAGTGTCTCTCGCGTAAACTATTCAGTTTAGAAAAAACATATATTAGAAACCTCAATATCGTTTTTGAAGATCTATCCATAAATACCCCACACGTATGGGTTTGATCCAAAAAAAAAATGACGAGTTTCAGTTCTAAGTATTGGGAACCCCCCAAATACATTGTTTTATTTTTATTTTTGTGTGATAATCTTAATGTGGTTCACAGAATACAATCATCTACTTACCAAGTTTCAACAGTATAGTTTCGAAAAAAACTGGCTGTGACATACGGACGGACAGACAGACATGACATGACGAATCCATAAGGGTTCCGTTTTTCGCCATTTGGCTACGGAACCCTAAAAATCCAAGTCGCTATATGTGGGCTGATAATATTTGGTTATTCCGTAGATTCCTCAAGGATCTCAGAATTACACATACAATTTTTCATACCGACTATGAGGAAAATAGAACAGTCATCGATAGTTTTGATTTCAGTAAAACGTATAATTTATTGCGCCAATTTTTTTGAATAAATAAAATTTATAAATTTTCATACAACGTCTTGAAAGATGTTACAATCGATTATTTTATTAAGATCTGTGTTCAATTGACACATTGCTTAAATGCTACCTATATGCCAATGAATAAATTTAAAAAAGTAGCTTGAACAGAAAAGTTGCATTTTGATCCCTCTCGTCGTGGAGCAAAACTTACTTTTCCGAATGAAAGGTGTGATTTTTTTTTTTATTACCTACTCGACAAAAAATCTATACAATTAACGAACCTCTTATTTTTCTACATAATATATAAAAATTTCATGAAAATCGGGCCACTAGTTTGGTAAATAAAAAATAAAAACGATTTTCCTTTTTTTTTGTTATCTCAAAAACCACGGCCATTGCGGGGCTAAAATTTGGTCAAATTACAACGTATGTAAAGACAATTATCCGAGCCAAAGAAAAACCTCTTTCTCGTCAAAGGCAGTTTCGCCATCCTTACAGGGCTATACCCTTATAAAGACTGTCAAATGGCGTTGTAGATGCGAGGTCATGGTCTAAGATCCCGCTTAGTTATATTCTACTGTTAATAATTGACATTAATAGACCAGTCTTTAATTATAGTTTGTCTGAATTGGAAACTTTAAAAGGACAATAATCATATTATTGTAGTATAATGAAAAGATTCACTAGGTAGGCAGTACCTCGCTTCGAGTGAGCGAATAAGTAGGTGAAGGTCAGACGCCATTGTAGGCGGAGCGAACATACTGAGCAACACTGACTTAACTCTACAAAATAAAGCTTTTTTTAAAGGCGTCTCTTGTGAAACAGTTTCCATTTGTCAGATCGTTAAATTTTACTTAAACATGTAGTCATGAACGCTGTGTTATCAAGCCCGTCACAGACTTAGCTATAATATGTCGTATCGTAAGATACCGAAATATATATAGCAAGTAGCAAGGCATCTTACGATATATTTTGCGTACTAGTTGACGGAACTCGGGTGTGGGTTCCGTCAACTAGCACGTAAAATATATACTAGTTGACGGAACCCACACTCTCAGCTTTAATATATGTATTTAGGTATATTATAAGATCATCATCATCAGTGGTTCCCTCAATGCTGAGGATCGTGACGTCATGTCTTATTCTTGTTGACCAGACTTCTCCAAAGGCTCTCCCTCAGGCTATCAGGCTTTCTATCAGTATCTTATATATTATAAGATACACTAGATACAGAGCTATGCTAAATGTAATATATAACTCTATATAATATGATATATTTTGGGTGAATAGAGGGTGTTCCTTTTCACGTGATTTCGTAACCGATATAATATCTCAGTCTCTCTCACAATATAGGTGTTAGGCAGAGAGCGAACGCAGAGTGCTTTAACTTGCAACACCCTGTACGTATTGATATCGCTCGGACAGCAACGCGTTTGATGTAGCGCTACCGCTACCCGTGTACACGCCCGCCCGAATACTCGTGTTCTTAATCCCGCGGTGCTAAGCGTTTGTACTTCCCGTGTCCGAGTTCGTGTTCGGGTACCCGTGTACTCGTTCGGGCGGGTCTAATTACACGCGGGTTCAGACCATCCGTGTCCGTTTGAGTTGAGGCAAATAGAGTAAAATTATATTATTTGATTAGTAATTCTATGAGTTTGGTGTGTTTGATGTTGTTTTACACAGGGCGTCCCACGGTTCTGCCACATGGAGGGAAAGGACCTTGAATATTGTAGATGGAACATTTTACTGAAAGAAGACATTATTTTAATTTAAAAAACAATTTAAACTGCATTCATAGATTTTTAAATAATTACATGGTTGAACCGGGAATCAAACCCGCTACACGAGAAAAAAAATTACTCTGTAGCTTTATCATACCGATCGAATGGCTTCATCATAAGGATTATTTTTTGCTAAATAACATAGTGTCAAAAATAAAAAGAAGACCATGAATTTTAACATTTGATCTGAAATTTTGTTCAGAAAAATGAAAAGCTGACATAGGGTTACGTAAAAAATTTTGTTTACAAGAACCAGTATGAGTGTCCACGAGCTACAAGCAGAATTTAGACGTATTATTCTAAATATGCACCACAACATGGTTAAAAAAATCGACAGGGAGCAAAATAATCAAAAGAGTGCGACTTTGTATTCAACAAAATGGGACTCATTTTAAGCATTTGATAAATTAAATTGATTAATTTTGAATTAAAATGGTTAAAATTCATGGTCTTCATTTTATTTCTGATACTATGTTATATAGCAAAAAATAATCCTTATGATGAAGCCTTTCGATCGGTATGATAAAGCTACAGGGTATTTTTTTCTCGTGTAGCGTGTTCGATTCCCGGTTCAACCATGTAATTATTTAAAAATATATGAATGCAGTTTAAATAGTTTTTTAAATTAAAATAATGTCTTCTTTCAGTAAAATGTTTCATCTACAATATTCAAGGTACTTTCCCTCCATGTGGCATAGCCGTGGGGCACCCTGTATTAGGTATGTGACAAAAGCAAATACATCGCAGGAAGCCTATGTTTGCTCTATTGCGTGATAATATTGTTTATAGTATTTTATTTAATGTTGCCCTACAAAGGGCACGCAAACTTAACTTTTGTTATTTTAGATATGATGGTTGGTTACACAAAAACAGTAGATAAGTTACCTGAGAACTATTTAATTTTAACCGAACCCACGTTTATTGTATTATGCCATTATGGTAATAACTGTTAAAATGATATGATAATGGTGCAATCTTTCAGATGCGTTTATTTTGAGCCTTAAAAGGATTTTAGTTAACATTTACCAATTAATATTGCCTAAACTATATTTACTTATAACTCAACAATGTGCGCAGATTATTTTTACAGAATAGATAAGCATGGTTGAAAATTCAATGAACTAATGAATGCGCTTACCAGATGAGGAATGAGGATAAGGTGTTGTTTATATCGGCTTTTGCACAGTTAGGGTTTTTTTTTTATATTTGACTCCAGGTGAAAATTCTAAGAACTAATGAATGCACTTCCTAGATAAGGATTAAGTATTGTTTACGTCGGCTTTTGCAGAGAAGATTTTTTTACCTGGGGCTTACAACAGAACAATACTTAGAGAGAACAATTGCAATTAGAGCTATATGAGGCTCTGAATGAGTAATTTAAAATGTTCTAGTTCTAAAATGTTGTAGTTGTCCAAGCAGTTGGTCAGTTGGATAAATCGTGCGGTTTTTATTACTTGATTACTTTTGGTAGCTATTTCTATGTAACTGTTTTTTTTTTGACGTGATAACGTCTTATAAATCGACGAACGCCGGCTGCACGCACGAAAAATTGTGACTCATTGTCCCGTTTCGTTGACTAACATATCAAACGCACAGCCCAAACCGCTGATTCTGGAGATTCCAAATTTGGTACGTAGGTTCCTTATAAGATCTAGGGGTGCACTAAGAAAGGATTTTTCAAAATTTACCCTCTAAGGGGTCCAAAGTTTGTATGGGGAAACAAAATTAGATTGACTATTTTATTCGAAACTTCGCAGGAGTATTCCTAACGATAAATGAGTAAATAAGTGTTATGCAATTTTTGATCAATGTTTTCTTATCACGTAAAAGTATTGTCCGTAAACCGACTTTACAGACAAACATTTTTTTTTGTTAAAGGTTTGTGTTTCTTTATTTTTTGTTTTTCATTGTTAAAAATGAAAAGAAGTTGGGCGTGGAGTTACGCTAATAGAGTTGATGATAAAACCTAGCGTTGTGCGGCGACCGTATAAATAATGAATTTTCGTGTCTTGGAGATTCTACTGAAGCTGGAAGGCATTTAATAGTAGATTGTATGACAAGGGGCTAAAATAAGCCATATTACCACGAGATGGATATTTTCCCGAGCGAAGCGGGGGAAAATATTTCGAGGGGTAATATGGCTTTTAGACCCGAGTTATACACTCTACTTTTCACTTCGACTGCAAGAAAATAGTAAAACAAAGATTATCCATCCACAATCAATAACAAATTTCACTGCGAAGAGATTGTTCAATTTAGCGTTTGGACGCGCTGTTAACGGTCAGAGGCGTTTTCTTTTTTAATGATTTGGAATTAGGGACTAAAAAACACCTGATTTTTGATTGGTCGATTTTAATAGGTAGCTGTATTCTGGTTGGTTGATAGCAAAGAGAAATGTTTTTTGAAAGAGTTGTGCTTGGTGGATTTAAATGATTTGGAATTAGGGACTAAAAAACACCTGAGGTTTGATTGGACGATTTTAATATGTAGCTGTATTCTGGTTGGTTGATAGCAAAGATAAATGTTTTTTGAAAGAGTTGTGATTGGTGAATTTAATATGGTGAAGTGTTTTGATTGGTCAAATTAAATGTGTTAAAAATCATAAATATGTATACATATTTTCCCTGGGGGGCTAAATGTGCTACTTTAGCCCCGCTTATGAAGCCTAATATGACACACTTTTCGAGCATGAGAAGTGAAAAAACAGTTTACCTAAAATCACGGACCCTGGCTTTGTCTTCCTAATAAGTACTTGTGTCCAACTAATATTTTACTGTAGATTAAATGTATTATTTTATTCAAAGAAGTTATTATTGCAACATTATTGTACTTAGTTAAATTAGATAGCTTACTGGTTTTAGTAAAACCCATTTTTAAATAAATTTAACTAGTATTGTGTTAACTGTATGTAATTACTCCAACCTTCTTGGACTTGTATTTTGCTTTATTTTACAGTTTAATCTAAAGTTACTGATTGAGCATTGTTTGTTTATATCTATATATTTGTAAACAATTAAAACCAACATAAGTAAGTAACTCACTATAAACTTACCCGATTTAATTTTGATAACTTATTGTGCTTGGTTATAATTTATTAGATGACATAGAGTAAAAAAAATAGATGTTATAACTGCAAAGCAACCAACACTCATTTTTGGTACTTGTAATACTTGTATGTACATTCTCAGAACAACGGGATTGTTCCTAGCTTCACACCTCATGGACGGGTATTACCCGCGTGTAAATAAGACCCGGGTACCCGTGTACACGGGTACCCGGTATTCAGTTGTTTTTTATGTTTGTTAAGTACCTCAAAACCCCGTCAATTATGATTCGATTTGTATTTTTTATTTTATTTGAAAGTATAAATACCTATGCTGGAAGCACAGGTGGTTCCATTGTTATCAACACACACAACACATGAGGAATTGTGGGAATTTCAAATATAATGGCATATAATTTCTGTATTTTCTATTATAACTCGTGTATTAGGTACACCCCGGAATCGCAAATTTGGTGAAGTGGAACTGATGATTTAGACCACAGATGACCTATGGAATTCCATAATGATGTACTTAAACTATTAAAGTACGTCACAGGTTCTGATAGGCTTCCGTTGAATAGCAATTAATGAAGTTCCAACGGCCATTCTCAATTTTTGCGGTAGTGCCTAATTACCACGACCATTTACGAACATTTAACATGGAGTCGTGGCAATTAGACGCAGACACAAATCTGGAGAATGGCCGCCAAAGGTGATTCTGATTGTTATGATTTCATACGGTACATCGGTCTCATGTTGTAATGTATTCCACAGAATGTCATAAGCTACAAGGTCAAATGCTTTTAACAGGTTCAAGAAACAGGCAAAGACAGGGTAATGCAAGCGAGGTGACAATGACAAAGGTGTAAAGCTGAAGACACACGCACTTTTTTTAGCGATTGGTGATTGATGGGATTGGGGATTGGGAATTCCCGGTACGGTCACGTTTAATATAATATATTTAGGTACATTTTATTATTTAGAAGCTCCACATCGCGCGGCTCCCACCCGCTTATTATAAAAGCAACAGGATAAGACATTGCTTATGTCAATTCTGAAGGTCTATTTATTATTTGTTATTCTCTTTATTATTTGTAAAGTACTTAAAAGTGGTATTAGTCTTTTCAGGCCACTGGGCGATAGTATCCCGGACATTTAGGAGGTGTGCGTGGGGTCGAAGTAACAAAAGTACCATATAGCCAACAGGTAGACAGGTACAGCCCCTTCGACAGTATAATAAAATGCAAGGGATATTCAGAGCGTATAACGAACTTGCCTGTGTCTAGCTAGAGACGCATACAGGGAGAGCACCGGTTACCGCTAGGGTTTATGCAGTAGAGGGACTATGGCTGGTCGACTGATTGCACTGAAAACCAGTGGGCGCACATCGACTGTACCAGAAGCACGAGGATTTCCCGAGCACTTCTCAGAGGGTTTCAACCATTCTTATCTGATATCGGGGGAAACATTAGTGATGGGAAGGTCTCTGCTTGTTACAGAATATCGAAAGAAATGTCTCCAATTTAATAGGAACATCTTTAATAATGCAACCACCAAAGCTAGAGAAAGAAAGAAAGAAAGAAGAAAGAAGACATTTATTCACTACACAAAAGACACGCAGATATAAAGGGAGTAGACATACAATACAATTGACACATTGTGTGTGTCTTCGCGGCAGTGAAACGGTCGCTGTCTCAGCATTGTGCCGAGGTGTCAGACAGATACCTACAGCGCTGGTTTTCAGACAGCACCGTAAGTGACCCACGGAACGCAACACAGCATACTATTAGATAGTAGAAACATAATAAATGATTAATTAAATAATAATTAGAGCGACTAACTCTGTGAAGCGCGATTATTATTTTACCAGATTTTCGCCACTACTCCCAAAATAATTATACCATCAAAGCAACTGATCCTTCAGTCTTAACACAAGTAGGTACATAATGTTAAGTGCGGGTACGCTTTCATTGCTGTCAGACCACGGAATGGTGGCTATTTATATGTAGACCTTTGTAGCCGCCAAGACATTGAATGAACGACGATTCGTTTCCATCCACAAACTACAAACTAACATTTGAGCAGTGTAATGTGTCTGGTCGGGCTGGCGTGCCAACTAACACCCTTACTTGGAACGTACATTCAGATAAGGTACACATTTAATATAAACAATAAATATAGAGGCCTCGGCAGAGAGTACGACTTTGTACCCTTTGGCGTCGAGACCCTCGGTCCGTGGGGTCCCAGTGCGCATAAGTTATTTGCAGAAATCGCGAAACGTCTGGTCGATGTAACTGGTGACCGAAGAGCTGGCGGCTTTCTCGCGCAACGCATCAGCATTGCAATTCAGCGAGGAAATGCCGCCAGCATCCTCGGTACAATGCCTCGAGGGCCTTTTTTAGATTTAACTTAGTTTTAATTTATCTTAGTTAATGTTAATTATAATCTTGTATTTTTATTTCAATAAATTTTAGAAATACACCCGGAAAAAATATATAAACAAAAAGCAAAAATAAGCTTCTAAAATACACTAAGTAAAGTCGTTTAAAAATTCTTTAATCTGCTAGTAGGGCTAGCTAGCACCTACGACGAAGTTGTTTGTATTAAGGCAGAAGTTGCTTCGTTATATTATAATTATGTGGTTTAAAAATATTTTTTGTATTTTTTTGACCTTGGAAAAAATAAATAAAAAGACCATTGCAATCGAAAGCTCAAGAGAAAAAAACATTAATCAAATTTTTGAGAGTGATTTCTTTCCAATAACACAGTATATCGGCGTAGCGTGGAGACCACAGAACTATATCAAGATTGATATAGTTCTGTGGTGGAGACGTAATAATCCTATATTCCCACTAGTTCAGTTGACTGAACAAGTGAGATTTTTTTACTCGTTTGTTCAGTTGAAAATAAAACAAGTTATAACTGAACTAGTCAGATTTTTTTTCTCGTTTGTTCAGTTGAATAAAATTAATATTGAGTAGTGCACTAACTCGGGTAATTGAAAATAACTGCTGTTTTACCCGTTGACCACCGCTGTCATATTTTGCAGATTAGAAGATTATGGGTTGTTATATTAGATATACAATCTTTTAGCACTTATGATTTATGCCCAGGATATGTACGACGAAGAGCGAAGCGAGGAGGTGTGTTAGGTATCTGGTGATCATTTGGTACGACGACGAGCAAAGCGAGGAGGAGTGTAGGTTAAAACCCTACTGCCTTTGTCCTACCAATCGCACCACATGAACTTTTTTTCAACTTTTTTAACCTACACTCCTCCTCGCTTCGCTCGTCGTCGTACCTATCCGTAACAGTAAGTCATGATAATAATTCATATGACAATTTTGCAGTGGAACTACGGAGATTTTTATATAGGTACACAGCAGTTGTAGGCAACTGAACTAGTGAGAAAATAATTCTCACTAATTATATCAACTGAACAAACAAGAAAAAAACATTCTCACTAGCCCAGTTAACTGAAAAAATGAGAAAATATATTATCAGTAGTTCAGTTAACTGAACTGGTGAGAAAAAACATCTCACTTGTTCAGTCAACTGAACTAGTGGGAGGGAATAGAGGGTAATAATAGGTAAAGCGTTAATTACTTCATCACACTTAATAGTAAGTACCTAAATGGTGTCTTAACAAGTAGGCATAGGGTGAGCTAAACACACACTTTAAACCAAAGAAGGTTTACATATGAAGGACATTTTTTTGGAAATTTCAAAATTAATGTCAATATATGAAAACATTTCTTCGCACATCTCTGGTGGATATTCACCCTAATGCTCGATTTAAACGTATTAAGTTGTTAAGTAATGAACTAAATTTTAACTTAATATTAAGTAACTAAATGCGTGTAAACATAAACAATCAATTTAGTTGTAACTTATTACTAAATTGATTGTTTACACGCATTTGACAGTCACTTAATATTAAGTTAAAATTAGTTAATTACTTAACAACTTAATACGTGTAAATCGAGCACAAGGGCCGTAACTGTTGAACATTAATGAATACATGTATTTATAAAAAGAAATTGTTAGCATTAAAAGTAGTGATTAAAAGGTTGTTGCACTGTGAATTACTTTGCAATATATTATTTAATAAATCATAGCTGAGATTTCATACCTACAGTTGGTATACTTGGTATCCGCATTTCATGATTAATTAAAAACAATGATTTTAAGTACGAAACGGATCGACATCTCCCATCGAGATTATCGATAATATTTAAGTAAATGGACACAAAGTATTTTTTCCCTTTATTCTTGAAATCTGTACTGCCTTTACTTGAATTAAGAAAGATAAATTCTATAACAACATTGTGCAATGCTTAGACTTATTGGCAAATCGGCAGGTGCCAGTGAAAAAAAAACAACAACAACCTAGTGAAAATTGAGTACACTGAACGCTTCGCAACTGATATATAAATACAATTTTAAAAAAAACCGGCCAAGTGCGTGTCGGACCACGCAAAACGAAGGGTTCCGTGCCTATTAAAAAGGTCGTATCGTCACAGAAATTTAACGGCACTTACGTCCTTTTCTTTGAGGAAGGCAGTTTTTTAGCAATATCTCGAAAACCTCTGAACCGATCTTGTTCAAAACAATTTTCGGTGAATAAATTTAATAAGCCCTATGTCCATGAATTTTCCCATATTTTTAAAATACACCGTTCAAAAATTAGAGGGGGGGGGACAGAATTTTAGTGACTTTCGGGGCGATTATCTCCGACCCTATTCACTTAATCAAAAAAAATGTTAAGAAACCTTATATTTATTTTGAAAGGCCTATCGATTGATGTGCCCACGGGGGGTCACAATGAAAAAAAAAATTTTGACTTTAAGTTTTATGTATGGAGTGCACCCCTAAAAAAATTTTTTTTGTCATCTTAATTACAAAACTATGTAGCGGCTAACAAAATACACCTATCCTCAAAATTTTATTCAAATACACCTTATAGTTTTCGAGTAAAATGCCTGTGACATACGGACAGACGGACAGACGGACAGACGGACAGACGGACATGACGAAACTATAAGGGTTCCGTTTTTGCCATTTTGGCTACGGAACCCTAAAAATAGGGGACATTCTTTTTTCTTGAAATCTGTACTGCCTTCACTTGAACTAAGAAAGATAAAATTCTATAACAACATTGTGCAATGCTTAGACTTATTGGTAAATCGGCAGGTGCCAGTGAAAAAAAAACAACAACAACCTAGTGAAAATTGAGTACACTGAACGCTTCGCAACTGATATATAAATACAATAAAAAAAAATAGGGGACATTCTTTTTTCTTGAAATCTGTACTGCCTTTACTTGAACTAAGAAAGATAAATTCTATAACAACATTGTGCAATGCTTAGACTTATCGACAAATCGGCAGGTGCCAGTGAAAAAAAAAATCAACAACAACCTAGTGAAAATTGAGTACACTGAACGCTTCGCAACAATCGCAACTGATATGTAAATATTGTAAATACATTAAAAAAGAATATTAGGGGACATTCTTACACAATACATCATGCGTCTTATGAATATAAACGACAATCAAAG
Organism: Epinotia nisella; assembly: GCA_932294315.1. NCBI lineage: Eukaryota > Metazoa > Arthropoda > Insecta > Lepidoptera > Tortricidae > Epinotia > Epinotia nisella. The sequence continues at coordinate 14,344,446 of OW028673.1, read as the reverse complement.
CTTGTGTCCAACGCATTCGAAAAGACTCGTATACCTGACCTTAAATAATCGTTTAACTGCAAGCAAACAGTGCGGGTGACCACACAGCATGACCGGTACTATATGGGCGCTAACTATTCATATATCTATGGTTACCTGTTCCAATACAGCTGTTATTTGCGGAACATAATTGAAGTGTGGTTAAAAGAAGTAATGTATATTAAACGGCGAGTGCATTCGCGCCGTGGAGCATGACGTTATGACACTGACATCGTAGTGGTTCTCCTCGACCTAGTCTGCTGCTGAGCCATCTAAGGAGAGCTATCGAGAGCATGGCCACCGGGCTCTTAAGGTGCATTGTTGCTCAGTTTCTTTTAAAAACGTGTTGTCTCATGGCCTTAATAAAAAGAAACCATTTTATGGTATAAAACAGTATGTACCGATTCTAGTTATTTGGGCAGACGACTACATATGACGCAATCTTATAATAATACTCTACTTTATTCATCTTTAATCCTTCAGATAGTTTGCACCGAAAAAAGAACGACAATTTCTTCTCTACTAATGCCAAAAATATCAGTACGTCATTATTGTAATTGAAATAAATAGCCGGAACAAAATAATATTGAATTATGTTCTTCACAAATTACCTATTGACTAACAATCTCAAAAGTTTTAAATAAACGAAAACTACATCGAGTATAGCTTGTTTCGACACTCCGAAACGAATTAATTACCTCGCAACCGGGCGGAGCATTAAAAACGGCTTGCGCAAGAGTCGATCCGCACCTTGACACAGATCGGCTGCCCCATACAAAAAACAAGTAGGTAACTCACTTTTTTCGATTTTCGTTTTTTTGGATATTTGGATAAAGGGCCTGAAAAGAAATCTACTTTCATCAAAACAATTCTTCTAAGCCTTATATTTTCCAAGTTATTAATAATTTTATAATCAAACTATCTTTTTTTGCGCACTAATATTACGCTGAAATCAAGTATCTAGACGATTCTTCGCTAAAAACCAGTAACTCATAATGAGATACTTGAAAATCAAATGGATTTGGAAGATACTTGGTTTCACCGTTGGTAAGAAGTTTGCAAACAACGTTGAAATTAATGTAAAAACAAGTATCTGTTATTTAAAATTATATATTGAATAACGTACAATATCAATTTTCAGCCAACATAAATAATTTATTTGATTTTAATTCTGTTGTGTACTGGAACGGCTGTTTATGTGTTACTAGTATTTGGTTTGGTTACTAGTATTGTAGTGACAATGAATAGATATGGTACAAAAGTGGCCCAATTTCGTAGAGTAAATAGCATTGTTTGTCATACCGTTTAAAAATAATAACATTACTTATTTAAACGAAGTAAAAACGTACTTATAATTGTTTCAGAATTCAGATGTAGTAAGAGTACAATTATATTTTATTTTCTTAACTACTGGTATCTAGGTAGCGTACTATCGTTAATTATTTTTGTTTGTTCACAGAGCGAAATATTATTTTGGACACAACATGGTTTTTTTATTTAATTGCATCAGACAACAGGCCTATGTTTACAAATAGTACAAATACCATACAGACGAACATAAAAATCAAATGCAAAACTTATATAACACTAGAACAAGTTAAGAGGGCTACGCGCTGCGCATTTTCTGCGAGTCAATTAACCAGCCTCGAAGTCGCCGAAAAAGTACACCCTTCGGCCAGATCTCCTCATTTATGAAAAGATGGTGCCACTGATGACGACATCACTGTGATACAAAGATTGCCTTATTGCAATAAGTTCGCCAAGAATAGGAAACTTGTTACCGACGTTACCGTAAATATTTATATAAAGATTTCATATTCATATATTCATTGTATAGTCATGTAGGTACAATAATGATGGTGTTTGGTTACATTTCGAGAAGGTCTGCACATGACGCCCTGCTGGCAGGGCACACAATATCACTTACATACTAACTTAACTAATAATAGTATTCATTTAATTAATTAATTTGTTATTATTATTATTAAGTAATTTATTAGTATTTTTATTTTGGTATTTTGGGACCAACTGAAAAAAGTCCTTCGTCTATTTAATAGACAATGGTGATACGTATTTTAGATTTTAACAAAACTGATTGGGTAATCTGTTTAAACGGTGATAGTTTAAGAATGATATCGCCCTTTAAACATATTACTTATATGTATTTGTTAATCTATATATACTTACGTCTTCGTATCTATTACATATTATTATATCCTGCCTGCGAGGCTTAACCTGCGTATTGCAAAGAACGCAGGCAAACCCGCGGGTTAAAATATAGCCTATACCCATCCAATAAGCACCTTAAATGTAAGATCAATGTACCTATCACTTGTGTTCTGCAAATAAAAATCTTGAATCTTAAAGAAATGTAAAAAAATATCTCATTACTAAATTAAATAGAATATTGCGTGCCCAATATGTATAGTACTTTATACCTTATCACATTAAGATCTATTTTTATAACTATGTTCTGGCAATAAATACTTTTGAATTTGAATTTAAGACCAGTCTGGTGAAATATTTATTTTAATCGGATAAGCGCTTGCGGAGTTTATCCAAAACATACAAACTTTGTCGATAAAAATACAACAATCCCAATACATTTTTTAAAGAAATCTCCACGTAAAAATAAGTAAGTTGAGATATGCTTGTTTTTACGTGAGCATTTCTTTAAAAATTCGACGTTATTTAAAAGTTCTACGCAGAAAACATTTCCCCAATTCTGATTAAACTGAACATAGAAAAACGGTGCCGTCGTTTTGAATATACAAAAACCGGACTATTTTACAATGATTTGTACAGAGTACTCGGGCTAAGTAATAATTATTAGTAGGTCCTAGAATATCATCTCATATGTCTTTTCATTACTCACGTCCACGAGTCTCGCAAGTCACAGCGCAGAGCTTAGCATGCCTCGAATACGATAGGCTTCGCAATACCATTATGAATACACCTTTACTTATCGAAAAGAAAACTAATATGCTCGGAAATGTTCGTCTAACAAAGTGATAAAAATATGTGAACATGACTTTATTGTAAAGGGCAGTTAGATTGCTCAGATATTTTGGAACGTAGGTACATACAGTTATATAAGTACATGTATGTATTTATAAACCCGTCTATGCGAGTGCACGAAGTTCTCCGAAGATTACAAAAAAAATACAATTAATTGAAATTAATATAAATATTAAAGGAAAATATAACTTAACCTCTATAAAGCAGATTTATTTTTATTCATTAAAAAATGTTTCTCAACTAAGTTTATAATTGAATTAGCTCACTTTGAATGTAATATTAATCTTCAAATTTCTATGACTTTATTTTGAAGTATTTTCTTTCAAAGGAAAGAAATAGGAATAAAGAATTATTACTGAAAAGCATTAATATACTAGTTTGCAACTAGGATTTGCAATCCGGATCCGACTTGTATGTAAATATCCGGACCTAGATCCGCGGATCCGGATATTTCCATACAAGTGGGATCCGGATTTCAATTGTTGCAATTGATTAGTAACAAAATTTACCGATAGATGGCGATGTATCCATGAACTTTCTATACAATGCGTTGTTAAGATTTTTCCAAAATTATAGAGGTCGTGATGGGTATGTCGTATGCAAATTTATACGGAACCCTCGGCGCGCGAGTCAGGCTCGCACTTGACTGTTTTTTTTTCTTCTCCCCAACCCGCTAAAATCGAAGTATATGTACAGCAAGTTTCTGCTATTCCATCTTTGGTTTTAGTAGGTACCTTAGGTTAGGTTGTGGTATAGTTGTGAGTCCATAATAATATAATGCTACTCGTATAAGCATAAGAAAACTGAAAGCAATCTATAAACATCAATAGGTACATAAATCAGTTTGACAACTAATAATTTTAGATCACGCGCTATCATTTTGCCTGTGCTCAGATATTCCACATGCAAACTGCCGATTGTACAATGGAGTGTATTTTTTAGCGTTGTATCTCGCAACCACCCAAGCAAGTTGCCTTGTGTGCCCAACAAAGGGCGCACGTAGAAGTGACTCCACGTGTACCGTTGCGTAACTCTGCCATCGACTGCAATGGCTAACCCGCATTGCTTCGTTTTCATGCCCTTTGGGCCTGGTAAAGGGGAGGGGTAAGGTTGTGTAGGAAGTTTCATTTTATAATACGGATTGAATTGTATCCTACAACGTAGTACAAGTGTCTTAATAATGAGGCACTTGCCCCAATTTGGCTTTGTATCACGAAGTGTTGAGAATGTGTAGAAATTTATTTCGGTTTTTTTTTCTATTTCCAAGTATGAATACAAGTGTGATTTCTGTTGACGATAAATATTTTTTGTACTTATATGATCATGTGTCTTTTTTACAACATTTTAGGATATGAAATCCAACCCAAGTTGTCATAAAGTATTTAAATTTGGAATAAAGTGATTGCAACTTGCAAATTATTTGCAAGTATTGTTTTTAAATGATAATGAAAAATTGGTTACAAAGCTATTTACTAAAAAAACATGGTAAGAGCAAGAGCTTCAGTTAAACAACATCTGAGCTAAACAAAAAGACTTAACTGCGATCTGTCACGCATAGGGAGCAGGGATCGGAACCGGTTTTTTCAAAAGTCCCTGAAGTAGTCTAATATTTTGAATTATTTTAGGCTCTTAATGTAGGACTCTATCATGTATTTAGGTAACATTTTCGTATTATTAGACAGCCTGATCAAAAACGATATTATAAACCAAAGAACGAAATTGAACGAAATAAAACCGGTATTTTTGTATGGTGAAAATACCGGTATCCGATCCCTGATAGGGAGACGGTTTATCCAATACACATTCGAGGATTCCCAAACTGCGTTAGCGGACGGCCCTGAGAGAAGACGAAGTGCAAGCCGCAGATTCCGATGCACTCCGCACTCCTGCTGGGCTCTAGCATTACTGAGGCCACGACGACGCAACGCGAGATGAGACGATCTACCCTCCTTCTTTCAATATATGTGCAGACAGTGCGAGTGAGACAGAAGGCACCGAGTCGTCGACGTCTAGGCAGAAAATTGTGCTAGACGTACTGATCCTCTATTTGCAGTTTATGGCAGTATAATTCGTACTTGACTTCAAGCGACATAATTTAATGATTTTCTGAATAAAACAATCGAATTCCTAAGGTAATGATGGCGTTGCTAGTAGGCAATTGTTTGTCAAAATATTTAATGCCTACAATACTTGAGACTAAACCCCAGTTTTATAAAGATCAGTCAGTAAAGTCAAAATATGTACGGATACGGATACGGAGTATACCTACTAAAATTTGATTTGATATTTGTTCTAACGCAGCTTTATACACTGGGCCTAATGGCCGGGATACACGAGGCTAGTTTTTCAAGCAAGGATAGCATGCTAGATACTGTACTACACTGTCCTGGATTGCTGTACTCGCTTGGAACATGCTAGAGCTGTTTACATGATGCCAGATAATTTTAAGCCAGCCAGTACCATTGCAGAGCTCACTAGCCGAACGGATACTAATTACTATCTTCGCCGGCCAGCCGACCACACGCAGCTAATACACAAGCCAGGACGGGGCGCTATACTAGCTCAAAAAATAGAACGCGAAGCTATTAAACTATCCTGGCTACAGATACTGGCTTACTAGCCAGGAAATAAAGCTAGTTTTGTATACAACGAAGATAGACACACTATAGCTTCGTAGCGTTCTAGCAAACGCTTGCTAGCCTAGCCTCGAGTATTCTGGCCATTAATTAGCCCTATCAAAACCATTTGTAAATATTTAGAAATGATTGTGAAATTAATTTTTGCGTATCTGATTTGTCCAGGAAAACAGGAACCAGCTTAGGTCGGATTACGAAATATCGAGGACAGCCTATCAATTACAGTGGGAAGCCATTTCAAGCCGCTACGTGGAGCCTGCTCGCAGGCCTAGGTAGTCAGTCTACTGTCATGCAAATTCATTGAAAAACAAGCACCAAACCACACTCCATTTAGTACAATGCATGAAAGTACAAGAAACCAGTTTGTGGTTATTTTTAAACGCTACATTTTAGGTGGTAACCGAACAGCGGCAATTTATAAGTTTTGAACAATTTAGTCTATGCTGACGTTGGGAACGATATTTTTATGAATGTTCAACATATAAAAGCACGCATTGTGTTAGGAATTTGCATTTACTTCGTTAGCCCATCACATCGGGTAATATTTTCCTAGCATGCCACATTTCGCGTGCTAATTTAACGTATCTCTTGAAACATTCCATGCCCAGCGTATATTAGGTAATTTCAGCGTCAAAGTATGCCGCAGTTGTTGACGCCAAGCGATGTGTGTCAGGTCACCGAGACTGGGCGTCGTTCGAATTAATTTTATTGAAGCCTGGGAATGTAGCCCGCTATAAAATAGGATTTATATACGCGAATTAATTTATCCTCAGACATTGTTTTTCTACAGATCCCCTAATTTTTTAGGGTTCCGAACCAAAAAGGTAAAAACGGAACCCTTATGCTGACTCCGTCCGTCAAATATCTAAGGAACTACTAATGCTATCAATTCAAATTTGGAATAGTTGTAAGCAAAGCTAATCCACGTGTACGGAAAATGAAAATTTAAAAAAAATATATATTTTCTATAAAAAAGGACGGATAAGAGGAGAGCAAAAACATTTTTTTTTCAACAGTGGTAAAATTTTGAAAAAAATGCCATTCCCCGGTATCTCCGACGAAGTAAAACAAGCGAAAAATTTGAAAATAATATATATGATTAATGTTAACGTAAACATTACCGGATAAGTATAACGACACCTCGATCTAACGTATTTTTTTTATAAATCATAACAAATGATTTAAATTAAGTTTGTAATTGAATACTTCCGTGTTTAATTTTTTTTGTTTAAATTCGTATGAAATTATTCTGAAACTACCTTCTAGCAAATAAAGAAATAATTATCGAAACTACTTAATTCTCTTGATAAAGAATTGTCGCTGAAATCCAACACACCGAGTTCCTTGGTCGCGCAAGTTAGTAACAAAATGCACCGATAAATGGCGCTGTAGGTACTCATGACTAAACTATACTATGCGTTGTTAAGATTTTTCCAAAATTAATGGGCGGGGCAAGAAGGGTATGTTGTATGAAATTTTGAACGGAACCCTCGGTGAGCGAGTCAGACTCGCACTTGACCGGTTTGTTTTTAAATGTCTGACGACTATGTATTTCGCAGCTTACACTATACCTAAAACATACTTTTTGGGTATAGTGTAAGCTATTCAATAAGTATAGTGTATATAAGCTAATCAATAATTCATTTACTTACACATATATTACCCGTTACAATATTATTAAATAATTTTATAATGCGACTCCATTCATTCGCTATTTAGTTTTGACGTGAGCAATGGCGTTACTAGTTTTCTGAATCACTCTCTAGCTTGAGTGTAGTACTCGCCTCGTTGGATGCATGTTGTTAATTGGTTAATAAGGCATAGGAAATACAAAGTACAATTTCTGTCAACCAAGGCAAAAATACAATTTTTTGTATTATTAATATTAACTTGGTTCTTTTTCTATTTTTTTACTGGACTCGCCTGTTTGCGGCTTAATGTTGATTTTTGGGACACCCTTAAAAACGCGCGACTAGCAAGGTAGTTTTCTTTGGCTGAATGTGAATTTCCCTTAGCCATCTCGAGTTAGTATGGCGCTATCAGGATTTTAAACGCAGCTCGCAGCGAGAAATAATGGGCTTTGGTAGGATTAGAACGAGCGAGCGAAGCGAAGTTCTATGCTTCAGCTAGGCCCAAAATTGACTTCTGACATTTATTTACAACCATACATAACCGACAGGCGGGCGGGACACAGTGGTGCCTACCTGCCACCTGCCTACGGACGTTGTAAATTTAATCTTATAGCTTTAATAATAAATTCGCTATTTGAGAAGATGGATTAGTTAAAACTCAACCAGGAAAAAGGTATCAAATTTACAGCGCACGAAAGTACCTAAACAAATACGAGTATGTAGGAAATACAAATAATTTACATATACAATTAAATTAAAAAAATCTTTAGATTTTAAAAATATTTTGTATGTGACGTCACGAAATTTGGGACTCCTCCCTCCCAACATGTCACACTTTGTAGACCCCCTCCCTCCCCCTTTACGTGTGATGTAATTAATGGAAGAGCCCCTACTTTTTATGTGATTTTATGCGTCGACATAGTGCACTGAGGTCCGATCTAAATGTAATTGAAAATAATAATAGAGTGTAGGTAATTAGAAACGCAAGTGGACGGTAGATTCTAATTGAGTGGTTGAGTACTAGTATACAAATACCTAAAGCTTGAAGGTATCCTTTAGTGATTTATATGTAGATGGTAGTTAGTCGTTACGTGCGTGTAATGGCGGCGCTTGACGATATAAGTCTCGCGAAACTGGGTCAGTGGGTCAGAGGCGAGGTCCATTGATAGCAACGACTGGTAATGTCGTTCCCTGAACAACCTATATATATTTTTCCATTGTATTATTTCCTAGAACAGCGCCCATATTTTTCCTTTGATATTACATAGAAACAATGGTATTTTTATAATTAGCAACGAATAAATATAAAATATTATATCGTGTAGTAGAAACGAATTTTGTTTTATTCCTTTATTTTAATTGCTTTATGGTACCTACAAGTTGGAACCCAACCGCAGACAGCAGCAGTAGGCGACGTGTTGCAGCCTTGCAGCGATAAGTATTTGTATCAGCGGTTTCTATGTATTTCCACGACAGCGACGCGACGTGTCGCTAGCTACGAAAGGTATTTCATAGAAATACACCGAGACCTGCCCCCCTACTCTGTAACTTGTTTTAAGCTCACCTCAACGCTCACCCACAAATATATCTTGACGCCGCGATATATATTTGTGGGTGAGCGAGGTGAGCTTAAAACAAGCTAATAATAGGGGGGCAGTAGTGTCCAGGGCTTCCAATCCCGGGATTTATTACTACTACAATACCGGGATCCACGGTATTGCAGTAGTAATAAATCCCGGGATTGGAAGTAGTGTCACAGCGATACGTCGTCTCGTCTGCTACCGAGGCCCTAGCACAATAGGTTTTATCGTAACGTTTTACGGTGAAAATGTACTACTGTAAAACATAACGATAAAACGTATCGTGCTAGCTGCCCAGCTGACGAGTTCCAACTTGTACCTTTAGGTTCTTTGTGAGTTGTTCTTTCAGACTATATTTTCAAAGGTTTTCAATCTACGTTTGGTATTAGTTACGTCATGCAAACAGTACCCTATTGATGGATATGGATGCAATTCCACCAACCAGGCGTGGAGAAAATTTGACCTAAATTTCAAACAATCGCTGAAAAAGCTAATGAATATTTTGTGGCCCATTATATAAAATTTCAATTAACCTTGTTCCAGTTTGGCCGGTGCAAAACCACCCTTAAGGTTAAATTATGAGGGTTTAGACGTTTAGAGCATCCCTTTAGGATATCTGATAAAATATATTCCGTTGTCATTAAGGCCTAGTTAACTTAATAGCAAGTAAAAAACAATCATCTGTAAGGCTAAGAGCGTTCAATAAACACTTAAGTGTGCGTGCTTCAAGTTATTTGTTCTATTTTAATGTTACTCGAACGCACCAACCTTGCCCTACATTCAAGATTACAATTAAAATAAAAAGGTACACACGAAATACAGCCTTCTTGCCCTCGTTTACATTACGTTTTCACTTAGTTAACTTTACATTGAATACACAGACAATAATGGCTTGCTGTTAAGCTAACACTTTATTACCAAATTATAGGAATACTAGATTATGTCAGCGACTTCGCACGCAAACTTATAAACTATATCCTACATTTTATTTTAGCGTAACATAAGCATTCTTGAAATGTTTTGTCAGACACAGTTCATTCGTTTTCTTGGATGGATTTGAAATGTTGCAATAGGATAGCGAAATTCGTCTTTCCACAAAAATACTAGAGATTTCGCGAAATTTAGGTTTATCGTGTAAACTCACTCTGGAGCCGTAGCATGGTTGGCCTTATCACGCGACAAGTGACAAGATAAGAGCGTCGTCTCGTTCTATCGAACGGTGTCAGCCAGTGACGCACGCTGTATCCTATCACCTATCGCGTGACAAGGCCAACCATGCTACGGCTCCAGTTTACGCAATCTTACTGATTCATACGATACTTAATACTATTTTTCACATCTCATGCTCGAAAAGTGTGTCATATTAGGCTTAATAAGCGGGGCTAAAGTAGTACATTTAGCCCCTAGGGAAAATATGTATACATATTTATGATTTTTAACACATTTAATTTGACCAATCAAAACACTTCACCATATTAAATCCACCAATCACAACTCTTTCAAAAAACGAAACTCTGTTATCAATCAACCAGAATACAGCTACCTACATATTAAAATCGACCAATCAAACATCAGGTGTTTTTTAGTCCCTAATTCCAAATCATTTAAATCCACCAATCACAACTGTTTCAAAAAACATTTCTCTTTGCTATCAACCAACCAGAATACAGCTACAATATTAAAATCGACCAATCAAACATCAGGTGTTTTTTAGTCCCTAATTCCAAATCATTGAAAAAGAAAACGCCTCACGCTAAATTGAACAATTTCTTCGCAGTGAAATTTGTTATTGATTGTGGATGGATAATCTCTGTTATACTATTTTCTCGCATTCGAAGTGAAAAGTAGAGTGTATAACTCGGGTCTAAAAGCCATATTACCCCTCGAAATATTTTCCCGAGCGAAGTGAGCCATCCATCTCGTGGTAATATGGCTTATTTTAGCCCCTTGTCATACAATCTACTATATCTGACTGCGGCAGGAGGGTTATGGGTTTCGAGTGTATGTATAGTCGAGGAATGAAAAGTTCCGCCACTTTTCGACTTTATTACCCGACTGCCGAAGGAAAGGAGGGTTATGTTTTTCGAGCGTATGTATGTATGTTTTATTCTTTGGCACGCCCTGCAGCCTAAACCGTTTGACGGATTTCGACATATGACGTGTCGTTGGATTCCTCTTAATCGTGGGAGTGACATAGGCTATAAAATTTGCAAAAAATCAGTTGGGTTTTTCGAAAATTCTTTTGATTTCAGTTGTTTTAGTAGAGTTATGTTCCAAAAGTGACGAACCTTTTCATTCCGCGACTGTGCCTATATCATATCTATTTATTTGGCAAGCTCTGGAAGCTCCAAATACCATTTGAGGTGTTGTCTGATTCATCTTAATTTTTTTCTTCCAATATTGATACTAGCTTCTGTAATTGGTCTGTTTACGGAAAATGCTAAGATGTTGTCTGCAAAGCTAATAATTTAAAAATAAAAAATAAAATAAAATAGAACTTATTCCTATTAAATTGAACGCTAAACGTGTAAATGTGCAAAATTAAAGTACTCTATGAAGATCTTCAGTCCTTCACAAACCGTCGCGGTTGCGACGCGAACGCGGTTTGAGAGAGGGGTACCTAATCACGTAACGTTTATTTTTCCATATAAAAATTGACGTTTAGATCTACCTGACGCGCGTACAGTGCGTTACGTGATCGACCAGCGGACGCGCTCGACTCGCCGCCTGCCTGCTGTGTGAAACCGAGAAATCATGAAAATGAGAATGGACACCTCTATCTTGCGCCTTACCCATATAAAAATTGAACACGAATCACGATTTACGCTACGTGTTTTAGACCTCTACCTTATTTTATTTTAACGTTGCTTAGCCGGAATAATATTAAAATATAATTTCTTCTCATCTTAATAAGGTATCTCGTTATCTTATCTAGAAAATGTAGGTACAAACTATAGCAAACGCGGTTAAGAGAATAGTAGGCATGTGTGTCTGTTGTAAACCCATGTCGCTTACTTCTTCTACAGTGAACTAGAACTTCTATATATATCTAGAATATTATTATTATTTATTCCTTAGTGTAATCGCATCGGTGCACTTTTCATACAAAGGTTTTTCGGGCATATTGGTATGATTACAGAAAGTTTTAGTATTTAGCAGATGTAGCGAGGCGGACTCCAGTGTGTTCAGTAAGAGATCCGGAAGGTCCGCCGCATTGACATGCGGCGGACCTTCAGATGGCGGCGCCGCCGCCGCGCGCCGTTACTCCAGGCAAAATACGGTTTCGAAAAACATTAATTTATAATAGCGTTTTTTTGTTTATTTCATTCTAAAACGTTATTCTAAGATGCTTTAAATATTCAAGAATCCAACAAACTTTCCACCCGGAAGTAATTATATAGATTTAAATTAAACATTTATTGTGTTTTTTATTTTATTTATATCGAATATTTTAAAGCAAATGTAAATGAACCTAAATAAAGATAAAAAAACCGGCCAAGTGCGTGTCGGACCACGCAAAACGAAGGGTTCCGTGCCTATTAAAAAGGTCGTATCGTCACAGAAATTTTACGGCACTTACGTCCTTTTCTTTGAGGAAGGCAGTTTTTCAGCAATATCTCGAAAACCTCTGAACCGATCTTGTTCAAAACAATTTTCGGTGAATGAAATTAATAAGCCCTATGTCCATGAATTTTTCCATATTTTTAAAATACACCGTTCAAAAATTAGAGGGGGGGGACAGAATTTTAGTGACTTTCGGGGCGATTATCTCCGCCTCTATTCACTTAATCAAAAAAAATGTTAAGAAACTTTACATTTATTTTGAAAGGCCTATCGATTGATGTGCCCACACGCGGGGTCAGAATGATTTTTTTTTTGACTTTTAGTTTTATGTATGGAGTGCACCCATAAAAAATTTTTTTTTAGTAATTTTAATGACAAAACTATGTAGCGGCTAACAAAATACACCTATCCTCAAAATTTTATTCAAATACACCTTATAGTTTTCGAGTAAAATGCCTGTGACATACGGACAGACGGACAGACGGACAGACGGACATGACGAAACTATAAGGGTTCCGTTTTTGCCATTTTGGCTACGGAACCCTAAAAACCATTAATATTTTATCCGGACTTTTTAGGAGCTAATTAAATAATGTTTTTTTGACGTCTGATTTTTTGTTGGATTTTGCCTCTAGGTAACTATTTAATTGGTAATATATGCGTTACATTAAAAAAATTAGCTATTGTAATTTATTTTCAAATTTGACATTTTTTCCATACAAGTCATAATTATGAGTGTCATAACCAAACCATCGGGAGATGTTCCGTAGGGATTCTCTACGAAAAAAGGCACTTGTGCTTTGGGAGGCATGTTAACCCGTTGAACCCAGTTGAACCCTGCTGTATTACGGCAGGCTATAAGCCGAACTTTATAGGTCGAGAACTTCTAATTACCAAGTTGCCTACTTACTTGATAATCCTCAGATTGGGTAGGTAGGTATTATACTAAGGGCGAGTTGCACCAGCTTACGATTACAGACCGATCAACGTTAAATATGGCGCTGACAGCTGTCATTCCATAGGAACTTGTCTAACTTTCAATACATTCAGATTTTAACAAACACCGCTTACGATTACAGCTAGACGGCACGGTTTGGTACATGTGAACCCACTCTAAATACTTATGCGATGCGACTCGATCATGAAAAGCACAATTGACAACATTTTATATTTCTGAGCCTATAATTTTATTGGTTCGCTGTACCTATTTGGTTTGATAAGAGAAATATGCTAATAGTTTATTTTTTTCACTAGGACTTGTATTTAATTTATTATTCATTTATTAATATGTACTTATTCTAAAATTCCGTAACTCCAGTTCTACGACCGAATATCCCTTACTTTAGTCTTATCTCGGTCGAAAAAAAAAGTTATGACTAAATTAATCTGACGTAGTCAGTCAATGTTTTACACTGTGTTTTGTGGTTTATTAAACAATTTTGTTCAATTGGTTTGATAAGAGAAATATGCTAATAGTTTATTTTTTTCACTAGGACTGTATTCAATTTATTATTCATTTATTAATATGTACTTAATCTAAAATTGCGTAACTCCAGTTCTACGACCGATTATTCCTTACTTTAGTCTTATCTCGGTGGAAAAAAAAAGTTATGACTAAATTAATCTGACGTAGTCAGTCAATGTTTTAAACTGCGTTTTGTGGTTTATTAAACAACTTTGTTCAAATATAAGATGTCTATGATAATTTTGGCTATAATAACGGAAATGATACGTTGGAAATACAGGTAAATAAATATCGCGTTACCGTGTAAAATAATAATTTAGGCAAAATCCTTTAAACTACGAGACGGCATGCCTGGCGGAGGCTAGAAATGCTTAGCAGATGGCTTGTCCCGAGCAAAATCCTCCTGCAAAATTACGTATCCAACGGAGCTGGGACGACGTGCTGTGCTAAATTGATTATACTTCTTATTTAAATTCTAGTTCTGGTCCTAACCGCGCACGACTACTGGCAGCGGCTGAACGGGAATCCGGCCAGTGGTTACACGCTTTTCCCACCCCTCCCACCGGTACCTTCCTGGAACCTGACACCTTAAGACTGGCCGTAAGCTTAAGACTAGGTGTGAAGGTATGCACCCCCCCACAAGTGCCCCTGTGGCACTTTCGTCGACGAGCTAGGACACCACGGCTTGTCGTGCCAAATGAGCGCAGGCCGCCTCTCTAGACATGCCGCCTTAAACGATATTATCCGCCGTACTCTTGTCACCGTCAACACGCCTGCAATTGTTGAACCAAACGGTGTCTCAAGAGACGATGGCAAGAGGTCGGACGGGATAACCCTGGTTCCGTGGAAGATGGGGCGAGTGTTAGTGCGCTTTATGGCATTCGGCGTCGAGATCCTTGGGCGTTGGGGTCGACCGACACTACAGGTGACCAAAGAGCTGGCAGCTTCCTCGCACAACGGATTAGCATTGCTATCCAGCGAGGTAATGCTGCCAGCGTCTTTAGTACGATGATATATGATATATATACATATATATATATATATATATATATATATATATATATATATATATATATATATATATATATATATATATTTAATTTAGGTTTAGTTTATTATATTATTTATTAATGTTCTCCAACATATATAGTAATTTAAATATGTGTACAAAGCGCGAGCGTTTAAAGTGTTGGTACTGATACTGGATTGTATATACATAAATACGACATCTAGCTTTCATAACGATCCGACGGACGATTATAAACGCTGACGATACATGGAAGAAATGTTTGTCCGGGGCTTCGACGAATCATTTTCGCAGTTCGGTACGAAACAATATATATATATATTATACCTACTTTGGAGGCGAGAGGAGTATATACCTCGTCGATCCAAAGGTACGGTACGGGCTTGTTCATTTTAAACACGGGAAGTACCTAGCATCATCCATTTCTGACGAGATATTTTGGCAAATGGTTCGTGTCAGAAATGGGTGACTTTCGCCAGAGACACTACTTTTCATATCGAATACGAGGAAAAGAAACAGACGGAAAAATATTTCTTGTTTTTATAACAAAATCATCTTATATTCGTAAAAACTATATAAATAACATACTTTCATAATTTAATTGTGATAGACGAAAATAGTCTATTCGAATATTTTCGTATTATTTTGTAGGTATTTATTATTGAAGAGCAATACAGCCATGTATGCGTTTCTGCCTTAGCTCACATGCAATGCAGTTTTTCAGCAATATCTCGAAAACCTTTAAACCGATCTTGTTCAATATAATTCGGGGAAAGAATTTAATAAGCCCTATGTCCATGATTTTTTTCATATTTTACACCGTTCAAAAATTAGAGGGGGGGACAGGATTTTAGTGACTTTCGGGGCGATTATCTCCGACTCTCACTATTCACTTAATCAAAAAAATTGCTGAGAAACCTTATATTTATTTTGAAAGGCCTATCGATTGATGTGCCACACGTGGGCTTACAAAGAAAAAATTAAATCGATTTTCAGTTTTATGTATTGCACGCCTAAAAAAAATTTTTTTAGTCATTTTAATTACAAAACTATGTAGCGGATAACAAAATACACCCATCCTCAAAATTGTATTCAAATACACCTTATACTTTTCGAGTAAAATGCCTGTGACATACGGTCCGTATTATTGATACGGACAAACGGACATGACAAAACTATAAGGGTTCCGTTTTTGCCATTTTGGCTACGGAACCCTAAAAAGGTTTGTGGGTGTATCCCATTTATCACCACCTGATAGGGAGCCTTAGTGAATATTTTAGCTAAAATAAAAGTAATGAATTTACAGCATAAAGTTATTTTATATTTAATAAAATAAATTCCAGGAAGAATAAAATTATGTCCCTTTGTCAGTGGCGGGGTATCTTAGTATTGATATTTATTAGAATTAGTTCCCGCATAATGTTTATAAGGCGAGGACTAATTGGAATACACTACTTTCTGCTCTGCACTAGAGCAGAAACGTACTATCACATTCTGCACACTTTTTAGAACAACAACGACCCACTTTCAGAGCATGAGATATGAAAATGATCTACCTAGGTAATATTGTATACCTACTTATAGTTGGTTATAGTTGAGAGATTTTGAAATAAAAATTCCTTTTCGGTGAATGACTGTGACCCAGCTGTGACCTATTGACTGTGACACATTTAAATTTTACTGTGACAGCATAATGCTTTAGCGTACGTATACTTATTAGTAAATTCTTATTTAAGTTTGACCTAGATCCCGGTGCTGATCGATGAAATTATTGGTGTTATTGAGCAATTATGATGACGCGCTTGACACTGGCTGGCTTCATGACAAACCTTTAAGCTAATTCGATTCAACACACAATCGCGATATTCATTTCATAAATGTGTGAGTGTAGATAGGGGTCAACTTTCGGTAATGTACAAAGAAATTAAAGAAAATAAGACGGCCTCCATTTTGAACACTTAATTTCGAAAAAACGTTAGTTGTTAGGGCCTTGTGTAACTTGTGTTGTTGATATTTAATGCTCATAAAAATGTAAATAAAGTTCACTTTTCCTCCATAGTAAATGTATGAAAACAGTTTTCTTTAATTTCTGACTTTGTTGTACATTGCCGAAAGTTGACCCCAAGGAAACTATTGATACTGGATAGAAATGTAATCGATTGACAAACAAAAATACATGTAAAAAAAACTTTTTTCATTTTCATACAAATTGTATGGGGAAAGTTTTCCTCGATTTATGGCTTTTCTAGCCGGAAATTCCTTTTTGGTCCTGTACAAGCTTTTGATCCTGGACAGGAATGGGATCGTAGGCATAAAAAAAAAGTTTGTCAAAAATTACCATTTCCTCGCACATTGTAGGTATGTTTTTTTTTTCAAAATCTGTAAACGCCAATCTTCATTAATTTGAAATCGAGGGAAGGTCTCCTAAGACCATTTTCGCCTAGCAACACGGGATCTGGTACCTAGCTGCCCTCACTGACCCAAAATCTATTTCCACCCTGTATATGCGTTAGAATACCTACCTTCCTAAATCCTAATAAGAAACAACTACAATGTACCTGTGTATTTATTTATCTGTAAGTAAATGTAAACCATAACATAAATAACAATGTGAGGAGCTCAGCATAAATATATCGCTGCGTAGGTAGCTAGGTACTTAACCCAGTATTAGAGCGCGACAAACGGAAATAAATATTTGATTAAACAGATTAACCAGTACGGATCTGATACAAAACCCCACTTGTTGGAATCCAAACAGAATCAGCGTTCGCCCTACTTCCATAAATACTCGTGAACACTTGCAACAACGCGTCATTGACAGAGTCTGCGTAATATCATCTAGAATCCGAACTTGTTCTATTCGATCAGTGTGGCCCTGCGGCGGTGCGCGGGTCTTGCGGTCTTATGGTAGCACCTCACTTGGGAATGCGTGTTCGCATTGCATCGTTGCCTCTCTTTTATTTGCCGTAGGAAGGAAAAAGATGCAACACGAATATTTGGGTAAATACTGCCAAGTGTGGTGCACCATGACGTCAGGTCTTACTTCACACCAGCAGCAGCAAGGACCGACTCGCTTGCAGTCTGCAGTGCTTCGCAACGCAACGCGTAAAACTCCTGAGAGGCTACCGCGAAATGAAAACTATTTCGTCCGTGTATCCCTCTCTCTGTCGCTCGAACCAGCAAGTGCGACAGAGACTGAGATACACGAACGAAGTTCGTTTTCGTTACGCGGTAGGCCCTCTGCCCTACTGACACCGAACGAAATCAAAAACGCTGCCGACCACCACTGAATACAAACGACATCACATCGCTATTCGATGTTGTGATGCATTCATTATTTCGACGAACAACTACACCTATACTTAGGATCTACTGCCGGTAAACTTCTCGAAACGACGTTCCGTGTGCCATTATCTACGACATACAATTTAGATAAACACTATTTCACACGACCAGTCGGCCAATTCCATGGCAGGATAGCGCGAAAAAACAATACGGCGCGACGTTGCCACACCGTGCAGCCGAGCGTACGAGCAGGTAGCCACCACATTGCATACAACATTATGTAGATGTATGTATTATTATACAACACTTGTCTCTTTTGAATAAAGATAGTCATGTGTAATTTTCTCTCAGGCCTCATGAACCCCAAAACATGCGTCACATTGAACATCTGCGGAGTTACAGATTGTTTAGATGATTAGATTCCAATTAGGAATATATAAGTAAACATTATAAATTTACGACAAATGCAGAAAATACAGTGCAGTTGTCTTTCTTGAATTTAAAACTCTACAAAAATGGCATTATATACTACATCCGGCTCGAACGGATGAGATTGCTGTACAAGACTAACTTGTAAAATAACCAAAATGTACTTACCGGTAGAAGGATCCACATACGCGACCTGGATGTCTATGTCTAAATGCTCCGAAGGCTTGGTATCTGTGGAGCTCATAATGTACTCCACTGGCACTTCCGTCACGAGCTCGCTCTTCGGCTGGCTCGTGGAGGCGGCCAGACTCTGCGTAACACTCAGTTTCGGAGCGTCTTCGTGCATCGTTAAACAACGACACAACAAGGCGACCGAATTACACCTAAGTAATTTATTTATTTCACTCACAATGAAAAACAATCTATTCTATCCTTTAAAATCGCTTATAAACGAAATGTAGGTCTCTGGGCCACTTCACTTATACTTTGGTATTCCGACATAAGTTGATAGGATTCAATGGAGCTACCGTACTCATGACTGACATTGAAATAAATCGGTAAAGGGCAGTAGGAAATTAACCTAATTTTAAATAAGTGTGTCATGACCTATTTACCTAGAAAATATATTTCAAAAAGGGTTTAGGTGATTGAATTATCTATGTACTAGTTTTATATTTCTCCAATAATCATAAG
The DNA here is from genome assembly GCA_932294315.1 of Epinotia nisella. Lineage (NCBI taxonomy): Eukaryota > Metazoa > Arthropoda > Insecta > Lepidoptera > Tortricidae > Epinotia > Epinotia nisella. Next base: position 14,325,100 of record OW028673.1, on the reverse strand, counting down.
GATAATAAAAAAAAAACTGTGTGTAAACTATATTTAGTTCAAAGTAAACTCTAAAACGTAAAACAAATATATAATACAACTAAATTACTGGGTTTGCTTATGAATACGCTGCGTTGTGTAATAAATGACCGTTTCTATTGCACAATCCTTTCACAAGGGCTCCGAATGTAGGTCAATCTTTATGAGTTGTATTGCAACGTAGAACCCCATGTTTTTCTTTGATAAAACAGGTAAATTAATTATTTTATATAAATGTTTTGTAAACACAGGCATTACGATAAAATATTAAAATTAGAATACATTATTTAGAATCTATTTTGGTGGCTAGCATCCGGTTTCAGTGTCGCCATCTGACCCACGATAGCCTGCATCGCATGTCTGTGTATTGCTTATAAGGTTTTAGCTTACATCAATAGAGGGCGTTAAGTTTAATCTTTCGCATGTCGAAACGCGTATATCCACAGAATGGATAACGGGTGAACCAGTAATAAGTTAAACTGTATGTTTACTAGATTATGATATTATGTGAAGCAGATGACAATGAAGCGGAACTAGCAGAAGCTGGCCTGATGCTGGAGACGTAAGGTGGTTGTAGCAAGTACACACAATACAACCCTGTTTGTTGAGCTCATTAAAACCGTATCGACAAGGAGTGGACGACTAGCCGGCAATAAAAACAATATTTGTGACAGAAACTTATTTACATACGATTTCTGGGCAGAGTTCTACAGAGAATTGTAAATCTTTATTCTGATCAACTCCTTTATAGGGGTGCTCTTAATAATTAAGGCAAAAGGTTCGGATGTTATCATGTACCATAAGATAAATTCGTCGTAGGTATGCGAACAGATTTTTATAAGATTATGTATGACTTGCCAAATAGGTGTCGGGTACTTACAGAATCATGTTTATCCTTATCCTTGGACTTGATTTTTTAACTACCAGAGAAATCTATGGTCAAGTCTTCCCCATGCGCTGGTCGTTTCTCCCTTAGGGGTGGGAGATTTGAGTCATTTTTAAAAATAAACTATTAACCTAATCAACAATCTATTGATACCAAATTAAATTTGACACATATGGGCGCTAAATCGCTGTGACTAACACCTAAAATTTTGAGCGCCTTTAAGTAAAATGGGGTTCAACTCTCCCGGACTACCCCTTCTCTGTGACTTTTGACGTTTCTTCCACGTCTGAACAGTTTGCTTTCAAAAAAGTTTTAACTAGAAAGGTATATAGAGGATGAATATAGTTTTATTAAGGGCTAGCTGTGCTCGCAGTCGCAGTCTCAATTCCGGGTTATTCTCACCTGTTACCACCAATTTGTTTCCAGTGTTACCACTGGAAACAAATTGGTGGTAACAGGTGAGGATTTTTTTCCCCCATCTTTTACCAGTGGGAACTACTGGGTTTTTTATGTCCCAGTAGTTACCACCAATACTTTAGTGGTAAGAGATGGAAAAAATATTCCCAGTATTTACCGCCGAGTACTTTAGTGGTAAAAGATGGGAAAAAATTCCAGCCGTTTCCACTGGTAACAGGTGGGAATAACCCTCGAATTCCCTTCCTCCACAAGTCAGTGGATTAAAAAAAAAGTAGCTTACATTTATGGCTAGGGCTTAAGCTTTCTACGTGCCTAATTTCATCACAATTGCTTCAGTAGTTTAGGCATAAAAAGGTAATAGAATTACTTAGGCTTTTATAATATTATAGAATTTATAGTAAGAATTGATGATTTATTGCATTTGATTGCACCATATCATAGCGTAGCATTCGCAATGGTTTACTAAATTATACCTGACTTTCGACTTGATACTACCACGATAGTAGCGCTTTCCGTCTACAGAAATCCGCGTTTAGTACCGCACCGCAGACATGTGGCCAGGTGGTGGTGGTGGTGTGTTGTATCATTGAACCCTATGAAAATAATACCAAGTCAACCGACACCATATTTTCTTTTTTCCATCCAACAAAAAAATCGAGTAGGTATATTTCATTATATTTAGGTACTTGAAAGGTTTCGTAGTCTATATGGGAATGCTTATCCTTTACCAATGCACTCGGAGTTAAGTACATTCAAGACTTTATTATGATGATTGATATATGAGTAGAGGGACTTGGGAGAACGCGTAGAGTCAAAAGTTCATTTTTACATAACATGTTTATATAAAAAGTTAACCTTTACAAGAACCCGAAATATTCATCGCTCAAAATAAATACAGTCCTTATTAATAAAGATACAGTATACAAGTACACATTTTCTATACACCACCTTCTAAAACATTTGATAGCTAATGAATAACAAGAAAAAGTAAACTACTCAAGGGCTTTGATTAAAAGTTTCCATTTGTCGAATAGAAATCATTTAGGCTTGTTGTTTAGCCGCGTTCAAGATCTCTCTGGAGATGATGAGCCTTTGGATCTGGGACGTTCCCTCATAGATTTGGTAGATCTTGGCATCGCGCATCAGTTTCTCGACGGGGTACTCGGTGTTGAATCCGTTGCCTCCGAAGATCTGGACGGCGTCCGTGGCGTTCTTGTTGGCGACCTCCGACGCGTGGCACTTGGCGACTGACGCAATCACCGTGTTTCTGAAGCCTGGAAAGTTCCACGAGGAAATTTGTCGATTAAATTAGTATAAACGGGTGGTGGAGGGTGTAGTGAACAAAGATGGAAAACTTTGGTCACGAAAATAAATGTACTTGGACGATGGTGCAACTTTCCGAACTCAACTAAGTTTTTAGCCTTGTAAAAACTTAGTGGAGTTCTCTTCAGCCTTGTAAAAACTCAATCACATATAGAAACTTCATTTTTTCAATTCTTTAGTTCGATAATCTTGTGAGGTAATTTATTATTAATATCAATATTTTCAATATGTAGGTATTGTTGTTGAGCTCCTGAGGAGGATTGCATTCAACAATGCCATTGTGTGGACGTTGCGGGCCAACTTTTGCCAAAAAAGCTTGCCATGAAATCAATTTTTCATTAAATGATGAAATCTATTGTCCTAGCACAATATTCCAAATAAACTACGAAAAGAAGGAAACCATGCTTGTGTACACGTTAACCTAACACGTGTGAGCTAGTAATTTATCTCTTGTTTACTTTGAATAAGATACCTACACACATTTTACTTTGGGGCAAAAAATGCCATGCGCCAACCACACGTAGTTTAAATTTTAAATTTAAAGCTTCGCATCAAATAATATACAATATACTTATTCGTATTCGTGGAGTGAACGATTGATAAACAAACTAGTAAAATTCGTCATACCATGGTCGACGAGCCAAGCCGCCCTTTGCCAAGCCAGCCGGGAGGTCTCGACGCCCATAGCCATGTCTGCGAGCATGAAGGCCACAGCTTGGTGCATGGCGATGGGCACACCGAAGGTCTTGCGCTCCAGGGAGTACTTTGTGGCCTCGTAGAGCGCTCGGTTTGCGAGCCCGGTGGCGCCAGAAGCTACCTGTTTGGTTATGATCACAAAATTTACTCCGTGGAGGCCAAGTGCAATCAAAAGATTTTTCAAAAAACCCAACTTTTTTTGTTTAAACGTTATGGCCTATGTCACCCCCACAATTATGAGGAATCCAACGACACCTCATATTATTATTATTAATCATTTATTTCGAACCATAATAAGTCCATATACATATACAATCATAAATACAAAAAAAGTTAGTAAATTCATTAAAAATAACAAATTTAAAATTAAAGTTACATTAAAATAAGTCAAATAAAATCATTAAAACAACACATTATAATTACTAGCATGTATGGAGTCCCAGTGCTCCACCATCGGGCATTCCAACCTATCAACAATGGTGTTCAGTAGGCTGCTGTCACTGTCTCGCACGCGGCGCATCAGGGAGGCAACTCGTTTACGAATTATAGCCTGAAAACTATCAACTCTAGCCTCTGCAAACATACCTGATGCGCTGCAAAAACGAGGCAGCCCCAACAACATCCTGAAACCATTATTGTATTGGACACGTAAGGCATTGAGAGCTCTCTGCGTGCACTTGGTCCACAGGCTACACGTGTAGAAAGTCTGACAAAATGCCTTAAAAAGGGTTATTTTGACATCCCTCGTACAACGTGCGAACCTGCGGACCAACATGTTGCTCCTCACTGCCAATGCCCCACGCTCCCGCTCCACATCGAGATCATCTGAGAGGTCCTCGGTGACCCAGTGCCCCAGATATTTGAATTTTGTGACTTTAGTCAACTCCGTTCCTCCAAGTTTAAGCGGTGGTACAGATTTCGGCTTTTTGTTCCCTGCCTTGAAAACAAGTAGCTCGCTTTTCTTGGAGTTATATCTGAGACCGTCATATGCATATCCATCATCCGTTTGGACTGTAGCCCGTGAAATATAAATTTCTTGTCCACATACGAAAAACATATAACATAGTGGTTGGGTAAAAAGGCTGAGAAATTTGTACGTGGTAGTGTGTTTTTCATTGCATGAGAGTAAAAGTTCTAAAATAATTAATTGATGATAATACCAACCACTGCGTGCCAAAATAAAGAAAGCAAAAAAAAATTAAAAAAAAAATCGTCGTTTAACCTCGGCCGCGTTCTATAGAAAGGAAACAGAAACATCGTTCTTCAAAAAAACGTGCCTGGAAATGTACGCTACAAGATACACTGCTAATGATATGGGAAGATGTCTATTAAAAATTAACTTTTAGGGACTGAGATAAGGGCCCTCGTCTGAGTTATACTCTCGCCTTAAATACAATTTCTTTTATACCAGAACTCTACCTAAGTTCCCAACATAATAAAAACTACATCTGTCTACATTTTCATACCATTCCAACTATACAGCATTATGTCTGTCTCCACATATCTATATATCCTACGTTCTGCCGCTGCGCTGTCTCTACGAAACATTGGAACTTAATTTGCAACAGGGTACGTCGTAGTATGTACACGTATGTACATGTAGCTTATTGGCCTCGAATGGGTTAAATAATGTTGAACAATCTTACTTCGTCCCTGAAATGTCTCAGACCTAGAAAGGAAAATTTACTTGAGTTTTATGAATCCATAGGTCAACTACACTGTTAGTTAAAGTAATACTAGTTATAGTAGGGGAGCCCAAGCGGGGATTTTTGGATTTACTCGAACGCGGCAGAATATCATTTCGGGGGATGCCTTGTGTTGAGTACCTCCACCATATTATAAAGCCTCCATATAAGTCCGGACTCGCACCTAGGGTTCGCTAAAAATTCACACTTCTTATTCTTACGAGATGGTCGATTACAGATGTCGTATAAAAAACTGGAGTGTGACAGGGAGTGATATCTCATTTGTAGTCTTCGTCATAGTTCTGTATTGGTTGTTTGACGTAATCGGGTTGATATTAGGTTGTGGCAAACAAACCATTACCCTCCCGAATTAAGTAGGTTGTTTAATGTCTATGGTAAGCCGTCAGCTAATTTAAAACAAGTTCTTAATTTAGCTGCATAGAAGCCCTTCTGTCCTTTCAAGGGCTCGCGTATAGTGGCTCTGTATAAATCCCTAAGGCCGTATAGTCCCGTCCCGTCGGGGTTGGTGGGTAGTTAGTGTGTTACCGGCGGGCGGGTCTTGTCGAAGGCGCCCATGGCGATCTTGAACCCGGCGCCCTCGCCGATGAGCACGTTCTCCTTGGGGATGCGCACGTCCTCGAATGTGATGCCGCGCGTGTCGGATGCGCGCTGGCCCATGTTTTGCTCCTATAATTAACATATTCAAAGAATTAATAGGCAATAATCACCCGCATTCGTCTCTAGCTAGTCAGCGTGTCGTGTCACAGGCATTTTTTGAAATTCATTATACTGGCTGTTTTCGAAGTCACGATCCTGAATGACCAAATGCGAATAAGATACTGAATAACATTTCCCTTGAGACCAATTTGCAAGGATCGGACAAACGCCCGTCATTTTCGAAACAACCCTGTTCCGTACAGCAGAGACTTCCTTAGGTATATTGTTAATAAAAAATATTATTAGGTATTTTATAGATGTATTATACTATTTAACAATGTTATTAATGACTATAGCTTCTACCCGAGACTATCGTCTGCGTGGACCCGGGATAAAACTATCATATATTTTAAAAATAAACTGTCTATTATAAACTATCTTCGTGCAAGACTTCATCCAAATCAGTTTATACGTTTAAGCGTGATTGAGTAACAAACATCTAAACATCCAAACATTCGCATTTATAATATTAAGTAGGATTGACATTCCGGTGTCTGTGTTCGAGAAAAAAATCACTTTCACCAATAAAAAAGTATGTATTTATCTGATGTGGTAATGTTTGGTATAAGAGTAGGTAATACCTACTACTAATACTAATACCTTCTAGGTGTCATGTATTGATAAATGGGAAACTACACTTACTAGATATTTTGTGTAAAAGTGTTAATAAATAAATAATATAAAATATAATATCGTAACATCATAAGGAAGTCTCTGCTGTTCGAAACAGGGTTATGTTTTGAAAATGACGGGCGTTTGTCCGATCCTTGATAATAAATCACAAAAAACCAGTTATTCCATACATAAACTTTCAATTTTTTTTTAATTTTAAGAGATATTTATCATTAACAGCGTTTTTACGACTTGGTACTGCTTCATAATTAGTTAATTAAGTATTATTAAGTAAGTTTAAGGTTTTCTGATTTCTTGTAAAGTTGTCGTACCTTGCGTCCGGGCGTGACTCCGGGCCAGTCCCTCTCGACAATGAAGCCAGTGAAGGCTTTGCTGGCTGGGCACTTGGGATCCGGGTTGGTTCGTGCCAGTACGAAGTACCTTCAAAAACATAACTTTTATAATATATGCACTGACTAGCTTCTGCCTGCGACTTTGTCCGCGTGGAACTCGTTTATACCGTAGCTCCAATACAAACTTTCGCCCCTTTAGGGAATGGTTCCCGGGATAAAAAGTATTCTATATGTTAATTTAGAACAGGTTTATTTTGTTTTAATAACATTGTTAAAAGTTACTAATGATTTTGTTTTTATTAAGTTAGAGAAACGTCTTTGTTTTTAAAGTAAGCGCACTGTTTACATAGTACTTAAAATTCTAATGTCTATTTATATTGTTACCAGTAGCCGATAAATATATTAAATTAACCGTTGTACCTATATCCCCCACGGGACAGGCAATGCCTAGTGTGGGGGTCAGGGTCATTTTTTTAAAAGAAATAAACTATTTGTATTAATCCAAGCTATACACAATTTGTATACCAAAATTAATCTTAATCCCTTTAGCCGTTTTTTTTGATGATTGAGTAACAAACATCTAAACATCCAAACTTATATTAGCAGGATAGGATTAGTAGGATTGACACGATTCCGAATAAGGTACATTTGCTGCGCTATATGACGATGATGAATATACATAACCGCTCGAAACGAGAGCGTACTGTAATGCTGGACGATCTACTGCAGAAACTTGCAATCTGGTCTAAAGGGGCTCTGCAGTGGGCATAGTGTACTTACTCCATTTGTATTCGAAAGAACTGTACTTATCCGCCATTCACAGTGGTGTATGCATGTCATGTCATGATGACCTGACTCGCTATTCAACGTTAACCTATGTAGCTTAGTTATGTACAGTCGCCATCAGATATATCGGAGCAGCCAATCTGCTCACAAATATCTGAATACGTCTCTGTTGTCGAGGCATTAGAGACGAGTTCAGATATTTGTGAGCTCTTTGGCCGCTCCGATATATCTGATAGCGACTGTATGTACATACCTATGTAGTGTCGTACAATAAATAGCACAGTGGTATTTACAATGGTATTTTAAAGGGACCTTCGAGGAATGGTTATTATCTTACCAGTTGGCGACACCGCCATTGGTAATCCACATTTTCTGTCCGTTCAGGATCCATTCGTCGCCTTTCTTCTCAGCTTTGGTCTTGATGCCAGCCACATCGGAACCTGCGCCAGGCTCGGTTACACCGTAAGCCTAAAATGTAGATTAGTTCAATGATTAATTTTGTTAAATCACCAAGTAATCTCTAAAACAGATTTGTCTTGTTTCGCTGATTCCTTAACTAAAATAAAATTGGTCTAATGAGGCCAAGCATTTTGATCGGTACCAATTCGATAAATTAATTAGATATTTGGTGACATTAAAAATCCGATGAAACAAGAATCCAACGAATCGGGGATAAATGAATCATGTTTTCATATTTAGTATAATATCAATGTATAATTAACTTACTGCTACAAGCGGCTCATCAATCAGCCTGCCTAGATACTTCTTCTGCTGTTCCTTACTACCAGCAATGATCACAGGAGTTTGCTGAAATGTTCACAAATAACTGTGTAAGCTTGAGGAGGAAAGAAATTAAAAATAAACAATTAATGCACTACTTAGCAAACCAACATTGTAAAGCACATATAAAGCAAGCGAGAGATGCGATGTTAGTGAATAGCGAAGCAAAGCTGAATAGGTTCGACCACATCGAAGTTCAAAAAGCACGCTGAGGTTGCTCAAAAATGTATGTCCTTAACTTTACACAAACACATAATTCTATGGCTGGTTTTAGTGTCGCGCTGACCGTCGGTGCGGAGCGATCCGCGCGACCAAAATGTATGACGGACGCTCGGCCACGCGTTCCCGTCAGCTTATTTACTCTAAAACACTCCCTGAACTTAATAAATATTGGTCCGATGCGGATCGCTCCGCACCGACGGTCAGCGTGACACTAAAACCAGCCTATCACTGCGTGCAGTCACGATTGAAAATATGTGCATAGACAAAGTGATCGAAAATGTGAACACGACTTTATCGTTAGGGCAAAAAAACCTTGCTCAGATATTTTCGAACCTTTGAGAACGTATACTTTTTATGAACTCGACTGTACAAACTCCGTCAAACTTTGGTGTGGTCGCTCCTTAAATGAGTCTCCATGGAGTGAGGATGTGGTATGCGTAATGACTGTGTCAACACAGCTACTTGATATAATTGACGAGAAAATGTATGCAGTAACATAAATACAATTTGTATGGCAACGCGAACAGCGCCTCTGGTGGTAACTATTAGGAACGCTTGCCATACAAATTAAAACTTAACGCAAACGCGTTCGAAAACGTATATGTATCGATAAAACTTATACTAGAGCTACAGAAACGGTTGAAATAACGTTCGATAAATACTGCTATCAAATAATTTTCTTATATCTGTTTTGATTTTGATGGTGCGCTCCTTGAATGGTGCCTAACTACTGCAGAGTGAAAGCTGATCTGTACTCAAAGATATGTGATTTTTTTAAAGAACCTTGGGTAAACGACCCCGTACAGTTTCCTCTAGTAAGTCTATAAGTATCATAACAGCATGCAGACTCCATTCGGTTATTAATATTCACAGATTTTCTTCAGACGCCCAGCGAGTTGAACTTCCATGCATTTCTCTCAACATAAATAGAATGACATACAAGTAAAAGTAAATATTTATTTCGTAAATTTATTTCCATTAAGTTGTAAACGCACAGGGATGGCAGTGAAAAATGCCTATGTTCGGATATTACCAAATTATATATACAGTAATATTGGTAATATCCGAACATAGGCATTTTTAGAAATATCTATTTTTAATTTCGGTTACCGCCATCGCGACGAACCGCTACTATTTATGTTTGTGTGCGTTTTGAATAATAAATATATTTATTAATCATTCTGCATATATTAATACTAAGCTAAGAAGAAACAAATCTATTAAGCACAGAAAATTTATAAGTAGGCACTAATTAACACGGAAGATTTGGCATGCAAGTCAATCAATCAAAAATGTGTTATCGCTTCACTCACGCCAAGCCCACTCGCTTCCATCGCAGTCATGATTCCGGTGCAGCCATAGGCCAACTCCTCCGCTACCATGCAACCTTCGAACACTCCCATGTCCATACCACCTAGTCAAATGAAAAGGTCAAATGAAAAGCGAATAGAAGCGACAGATAAAAACCGGACAAGTGCGAGTTCAACTCGCGTGGTCAGGGTTCCGTAAAATATTGAGAATTTTCCCGTTACTTTGAATACTCAAACTTCTTATAGGTTTTCCTGTAATCTTTAGGCAAGGAACTATTTTCCATATTTTTTTCAGAATTTTAAGCCTAGTAGTTTCGGAGATAAGGGGCCCGGAATGGTCAATTTTCGTCTTTTTTCCTAAATAACTTCAAATCTGTTTTTCCTAAAATTATAAAAAAATATATATCTGAGATGCTTACAATAACCCCTTTCATTTGATATGTCACACAATACAGTTTGCAATTATTTTTTTAATTTTCCAGTTTACCCCATAAAAGTGGCCCCCTTGTTCAGAATTCATTAATTTACTTTACGCGTCCATCTTTGGATCACTAATTTACGGTCCAGTAGTTTCGGAGCAAATCGGCTGTGACAGACGGACAGACAGACGCACGAGTGATCCTATAAGGGTTCCGTTTTTTTCCTTTTGAGGTACGGAACCCTAAAAATGATGGAAATTGGCGCAAATTAATGTTTTCTTCTGTACGCACTGCGCGCGCATGTGTTTGTTAACTATCATATAAGTGCTTTGGTGTAGTTACTGTTAACTTATATGTGAATTAAATAAATAAATAAAATAAAAATGTGAACAAAAGGCTCCTGACCAATATTAATAAAAACAACATAATAAATCAAGTTTATTTTTGTATTAAGTAAAGTACCTACTTCGTTGCTAAATAAAATATGAACATCATAATTTCATAGTGTAATAAAGGTAATTTATCAATAAAATCAAATATACGTATATGTTTATTTTTTCATATCTCAAAGTGGGAGAGGGACACACTAAGACAAAGTGAGTCTCTCTCGGCTCGTTTTCATCTATCTATGATTAACTCAAAAACAGTCTTGTGACTACTAACGCAGAATTTACTTTTATTTGGCAAGGTTTTTGAAAGAAATTAGTCAAGATATATACGGAACGTATTTATATTTATGTTCCTACATACAGGTACATTCCGTAGGTACATGCATAAATGAAACGTGTGTAGTGTTGCTAAATGGACAGCAAACCTTCAAAATAATATTTTGGAATAAAGTATAAATTACGAAGTATAATTAAAATCATAAAAAGATATGGAGCTTGAAAGTTTAAAATATATATGCATTTTTTTATAGTCCAAGAGTAAATTTAAAGCTACCAGTAAAATCCTTACGCTTTTATAGAAACAGAATTGTATTACAACTATGGACCTAAACGTAGTATTACGCGACCAAAACAGCAATTTTCTTGATTTTCCATACAACGATTATTTCAAATAGCAAAGTTTGACGTCATACTTTTGAGTTAATCAGTATGAAGCGTTTTGGCTACCGCTAGCGAGGTCCGTCTTTGACTCAATTTTTTTGGGTATTTATGTTCGTCAATTGTAGTTGCACCCATACAGACATTTGTTCCTCTCCAAAAACTGGTTCGAATGGCATCGTAAAAAAATCTTAGGTCACAAGCATATTCAGCGATCGGTTCAAACAAAAAAAAAACATAATAAACTATTTACCCCTATGATCCATAATGAATCAGTTTTTTAATTTATATTTTGGAGAGTGGCTTGTGCACCAATATTATATTAAAAAATACTTTCCTGTATGTTGGCCAATTTTTATGTATGTCGGCTGAATGAATGTTCGAAGATATAATACTGCCTAAATACTACGCGATTAATAATTATTTATAAAAGGCCAGTTCTATATTGTTTATTGCTGATAAATATATAGATACGTTGGCAAACCAGTATCGTGACAAATACTCAGTGTGGAATCTTGCAGATACTCAAATATACTTTTTGGCTGAATGCTTCAAGAGCCCCATGCCATAAAAAAAAATCAAATAAAGAAAAGAGACGTTTGCAATTCGCACTCATTAAATTTCATGTGATGTTTTGTTGAAATTTGTTGATACATTTATTGAAATTACGCCTTAATACGCAATTTGCGCGTGTAAGGTCCCATATCAAAATCGACTTTTTATGCTTTATAAAATAAAATAAATAAATAAATTACTGAGCTTACTATAGGCCTAGTTCGATTTGTGTAAGAATGTCCCCTAATATTTATTTATTTCGGAAAATTAATTAATCTACTAAAAACTATCCTAAGCGGAAGCTAGAATAATAATACAATACAATACAATACATATACTCTTTATTGCACACCTCACACAGACAAAGCAGTTAATGTACTATATGTTTAATGTTTTTCCGTTCATGGGAAGCTGAGATCATTCGTGACAAAATAATGTTACGACTGATACTGCCAGATTCTTTTTTAATTCAGAGATTTATTGTAAACGTAGATTATTACAAGAAACCCTGTGATAATAGGGCTTTTGTGAGAGGTAACGGAAATTTGGGACTACTTATTCTAGTAGGTCGGAATAATATTGATGTATTATTGCCTGCTAAAACCCAAGTATACTTATTATTTACCTACCAATCTAGTTCATAAAAATATCAATTTGGACAATGTACAGTACTTCCTTCCTAACCTCATCATGGTGCTATTATAGTTATTTAAAGTGCTAAGACGAAGACACTCCCTTGCATGGTATAAACAACAATAAACCACTCTTTATATTCGAATAATGTTCAAGAAACCCATAAGGTAGCATGACAATATTGAGAAGGTTAACTACTAAATTTATACACCGTACCATGTATAATGCGTGATATAATAGCGACGCGAAAGGACGACACAAAAATAAATGAACCTATGATACCAATACCAACCAAGATATAAATAGGTGGATGTGTTATTACTTATTTGAATTGATCGAAACCGGTTGAGGTGCCACTGTAATACATGCATTTGTTGTTAGCTACGCTTTTGGTACGACATTGAGCTGCTAAGTAAGGTGAAATATATCAAGATAATATGGGTGTGGTTATAGATTGTTGCGTTAAACCTAATCGCCCCACAAATGATAGCTCGGTACGGGCTATTATAAACTCACGCCCAAGTTGGTGCCCCCAATCGCTGTACAGATGCCAGAGCACCCGAACGCAAACTCTTCGCCGATCAAACACTCTTCGAAAACTCCTAGATTGCCCACACCGCCTGAAAAACCTCTCGTGTCTCAATTATACAATACATACGTAATAGTTTCCGAATAACAATGCTTAATTTTCTTGTATGTTGTACCTATATATGGAATTATGGACGATTCTCCACACGCGAAACCATTCCCACAAAATTATGAAAAAATACTAATTACGAATTGCTTTAATATTTAATGACCCAAGTATGTATTGTCGGTATGTAGTCATAGTAGATAGTAGTATTAGATAGTTCATACATTTTTTGGGAAATCGGCAAGCAGATTGATCTGCCAACCAACTCGATCCTTTCTCACGTCTCGACAGTTATGATCTTATGATTTATTATAGCTGAGTTGATGTGCAAATATGTTATTAATTATTATATTCTTTCTTTACAACTTTATAATAACCGCAATTCCGCCACCTTGTAGAAAATGCAGTAATGTATGAACATTACCGTAGTGCTCATATTGAACGATCACATTGCCTAATATACAGGTTCTTTCAAGTAACAATAACTGATTTTATTGTTCCCGTGAACCAATCAAAGTATTTGGTAGTAACCACTCACGCCCAAACTACTGACAGAGATCGCTGATGAGATACCAGTGCAGCCAAACCCTAATTCTTCGTGAATTAAGCTCGAGGCTTATTGATTTTCCAACTACATAGAATTAAGCGATCATTCTAGATATTAGTATTGATGCCTACGGGAAGACGACCGTTCCTCTTCGCGTTTATTTATTACAAAACAAAAACTAACGATTTTGCCTGAAAAAGTTAACGTATATACCTTTTTTACAAAAAAAGGTTTTAATAAGGAAAATACATATACAATTATACAGTGTAAAATACCTGGACTTTGTATAGTAATAAGAGTTCGCAGTACGTTAGTAACAAAATTCAGTGACGTTGGGAACATGCCAAGTAAATAAAGCAATTATGTGGCGAATAAATATACTCCAAACGGATCATTCTTTATTAGATTTGCAGGGAACAGTTATGAGGAACCGTTACAAACATGGATCTAAGCCACTAAGTTTAATACATTCAACTTGTTTAAATATCGCGGTATGTATGTAGCTGGGTATTTAAGCATGAGTTAATATTAGTCTCCTAAAGTTATTGACTAGTGTCTCATAGCCAATTGTTTAATATGGGGAAATGGACGATCAGGTGCAGAAAAAAAGGTTTCGAAGTTATCGCACTTGTAGTTGCTTTTCGGGAGCAGTGGAAATAAAAGTGCGTGCTCTTGACTAAAATGATTCTGCTCGTGAATGTTGTTGTCCTGTGTTGTTAGTATGAACGATGTCATGAAGAACGTAATAGAATGAATAAATAAACGTTTGTTTCCATTCCAGCCCCTTTCCAAACCTCACCGCTTAAACTAAAACAAAACCGCCACTAGTTATCTAGAGCTCACTCCGACTTCGGTGATGTAAATGGCTGCCATGATCCCGGAACATCCATACGCTATCTCCTCGGCGACGAGGCAATTCTCAAACACCCCTAGTCCTAGACCGCCTGTTAGCGAGAGGTATAATAGACCAATTAACAGTACCTATAGAATAAAACTGGCATTGGCGAAGCATTCATATAAATCGATCCCCGCATTCTCCAAGGAATTAAAGGGCAAATATTTTTCCGAGTTCCGAAAATATGTGACACCTCGCCAATGACCAGCATCACGAAAGTTACAAAGGATATAAGATCTATAATGAAATCCAAAATAGAGTAAGCCATTCAACACCTGCTTAGATATTAGACATGAAAGAAACAGGAGGAGATTCCTAACCAGGATACGTATTTTTACTGATGCGTTATTTTTATACCTAAATGGATAAGTCAAGTCTTAATTTGAGCTTAGTGTTCAAACTATTTCTCATTTTCTTAGCAGCACGCAGCTATAGCAATTTGTACAGTCAGCATCATAAACATGTATACACTTTTCGACCTTATGTCTAAGTAATAAGGTCATAGAATGTATACATGTTTATGATGCTGACTGTACCAAGATATTGTCTCTAAAATTATTATCTTGCACCTTTATTACTCGAAGCTCTATTAAAACAGCTAAACACATAATAGGCACACTCCATGAAGACGCGGACGGTTTTTTTTATATTATGTACAGTCACCAGCATCAATATCTGCCACAACAAAGCGCGCATAAATATCTGACACGACTCTATTTCTAGGGCGTTAGGACTTGTCAGATATTTTTGCCGGCCCTCTTATGGCAGATATAAATGCTGGTGACTGTAAGAACCAAATTATGGGCGGTAAAAGTGACTCTAGGCCACTTACGCCTATGTTGGATGTCAACAAGGCTGTCTTAATCCCGGCACATCCGTACGCAATCTCTTCCGTGACAAGGCAAGAATCAAACACATTTAGCTCCATCCCCCCTGTAATAACAACTTAGGTCAAATTGGACATTTATTTATGGGACACATACTAGCATACAACGGGACGTCCAGATCGTTAATGATCGAGCGCGCTCTTGTCGCTCTATTTTGACACACGCAGCGCGTCTTGCGAGGGAAAGGCTCGGATACAAAGGTAAATAAGTTAGATAATCAATTACTCATAATCAAATACGATTTTTTTGAAGAGGAAACCGGTCACGCAATATGGTCTACTTTTTCCTCTGGGTTGAAAGGTCAGATGGCAGTCGCTTTCGTAAAACTAGTGCCTATGCCAAATCATGGGATTAGGTGCCAAAGTGGACCCTGGGCTCCTTTAGGGCATAACCGGGAATAAAGCTAGGAGGATGATGATGATGAAAAACATTTTTTTTTTATACTGACCCAAGATGTTGTTACATTGATCATTATAAAATGAGATATCTGCGTTAACAAATACCTAAACTAAACCCTATTCTTCGCATCGCTGTGCGATTGTTTTAGTACCAGAATTATGCTCAGCCGAAAACCAAAAGTTCCTACAACATATTAGCTTTTTGACTAATGAGATCACTAATGATTCGTTTGAGTCCGAATTCTATTGAATTTTTATTAGAAGTGTACCGAATTAGGTCAATCAACTTTCCCTTGTTGCCAGGAAACAACGTGATACCTTCTTAGAAGAATGTTTAGGATATTTATATTAACTAAAACATTACTGAGATAGACCACATAATATAGGTCTATACGCCATATGAATATGACTATTTGTAACATGAATATAGAATCCTCATATCAACTCGTAGCAGAAATAGTTAGATACGGTACAGAAATATTACGTTACCGCAATGTTCAGGAATGTGGCCGTTCATTAGTCCGACCTCCCATGCCTTCTTGACGATGGGCCAGGGGTATTCCCCGGTCTTGTCGTACTGCCCAGCGACGGGGATAATCTCCTCCTTGGTGAATTTGCGGGCTAGGTCTTGCAGGGCTTTTTGTTCGTCGGTTAGTTCTGTAAAACACGGACACAAATCTATATGAGTATCCAGAAATCATACAATTTAGTTTTCGGCATAGACATATGATATGTAAACTTCGTCATGTACGCTGAAGACATTTTTGCCGTTCTGAGTGCAATAATGATGATGAGCTCCGCGCCAATGTTGAAGCTGCGATATTACAGCTTTTGAATTGGTTTACTGCAAAAGGAATGCAACTCAATATCGAAAAGACCAACTTAATGCAATTCTCCTTGGCTACCCGAAGGACTGACAAAGCTTCTGTGGTCGTAAATAATATTAATATTGAGACTGTTGCCCATGTAAGATTCGTGGGCATCACTCTGGATGAGAAACTACAACGGCATCAGCATATTAATTCGGCATTTTACGCCGTTACTTAGACTAAAGGGTTTATTGTCTCAGCAAAACCTGCTTAGCCGCTTATGACCCATATTTTCATATACACCTCTCCTATGGAATCGACCTTTGGGGTCTGGCTGCTGATAGAGATCGCCTCTTTATAATACAAAAAAAAACTGATCCGGTCAATGTGCCGGGTACAGTCGGCCTCACAAGGGACTTAACACCTTTCTACCGTGTCGCATTAAACGTCATGTTAAACTTCATATGGAAGTTGTCAAACGAGTGAAAACGACAAGGTACTTACGCGTTCAGCTACTTATGAGGCCGACTGTGCCACCAGATGAACCAGCGAGAGACTCTTTATAAAACTCCGAATCTTAATGGTCGCTTCCCTCTTTATATTTGAGGTAGGCAAGTTGATGCGACGCAGTAGGGACCAATTTACCACTGCCACCACGCGGGAATCATCCAGCCGGAAGTCCGCTTTAATGGTCCCCAGATGTAGACTAGCAACGACATGCAATCCTTTTCAAATTATGGGACCACGTATATACAATAGGTTACCCTCCGAAATAAAAAACGCTACTTCGGAGCTCAGTTTTGCATGTCAGGTCCAAAAGACTTTTTATTCAGTTGCGGAATTTTTTGAGGGATTTTGTAATACTTCGCCTTACGTATTGGAACATAATAGATATATATAATACAAAATAATTAATTATTTAACTCCTGGTATGAATATTAATTGAATCCATTTATATAATATATTACGCGGGGTCAATTTTTGTAAATACCATCAGATCTACAATTATGGTCCGATTTTGATAAATAAGTCAATCGCTTCGTCTCTAGTATAAATTAGATATCTAATCTAGTATAAAATATTTAATTTTACAGCTTATATTACTTCAGGCATGGTTCCACTATCTCGCACGAATTGTTTTATCGTGTCGTGTCTAAAGCCCACCCTAATCCATTCTCCTTTATCATTAAACTTGATAAGCAACGATGGTAAACAAAAATAACTGAAGGACGTAAGTAAAATCGAACTTTGTACCTGGGCTAGTACCGCGAAGTCGAACATCGAAATACGTATATCTATATATATAAGACTAGTTGATGTACCTAAAATGTTTGTTTTTTTGTGTCAATTGGAATACAGCTGACTTTGAGAAATTTACTGTTCTCCAACACAATGGGTTGATCTCGTGTAATTGAGAAGTTAACATGTTCACCTTCCGTCTCCAACAGTTGATCTTGTGTAATCAAAATTAAGTAGTTCATATGTCCTACTTCCTACTTATTATCTTCAGATCAGTTTATAGTACATACCTACCATAAACCATAATATTGCATTTTCATGCAACTTATACAAGTGTACAATATTTAATAAATCTTGTAAGATGCAATACTCATTTAATCTGATATGTAAAACTTTTATACTTTAATTTACATAACATTGTTTATGTCAATGGTCAATGATAATAATAATTGATAACTAGGTATCATTAAGCCTCAAACTGCCTTGTTTAAAAAATTAAGATTGCAGGAGCAATGAAAAAGAGATCATTTCACATTGCACCAAATTGACTTCTTTAGTAGAATACTGATGAAGTTGTCAATCAACTTCATCAATAGAATACTGATAAAGTTGTCAATCCATCCATCATCCATCCATTAAGGCAGCTATTTAAATACAATAGATATTATAAGAGTGGGTTGCACCAAACCATCTGTAATTGTAATTGGGAATGAATGAAAATCCGAACAAGGGGTCCACTTTTGGGGGGTAAACTGGAAAATTAAAAAAAAAATCGCAAACTGTATTGTGTGACATATCAAATGAAAGGGGTTGTTGTAAGCATCTCAGATTTTTTTTTAATAATTTTAGCAAAAACAGATTTGAAGTAAATTAGGAAAAAAGACGAAAATTGACCATCCCCCCCTTATCGCCGAAACTACTAGGCTTAAAATTCTGAAACAAATATGAACTCGTACTTGTCTGGTTTTTTTTAATATGAGACGGATCAAGGAAAGTGTCTATTTGACTGTCCTTGACCCAAAACGTAAGTGAGGAAAATTTTTCAAAAATAATTGATGCAACTCAAAAATCTGAAACTTTTTTCTGGTGCTAAGGAAGGTTATTCCTATCACCAAAAAAAGAATCAGGCACTTCTGATATTTTAATCCATTCCCCATTGTAAGTGGTATTCATTAATAAAGTAAAAACGGGCCTGTAATAAAAGCCCTAAATAAAGTAAGAAGTCATTACCAAATGAGAAGCCAGTTGTGGGGACAGGCTTTGGCGCAGAGTTTACCGGGCGTGTGGTTGACAGCTGTCTGTACAGTGGGCGGGTGGCACGGGCAAGCTGAAAAAAAAAACAATTAATATTATGCAAGAAAAATTATGATTCTACTCAACAAAACTCTAGACTTTCCATGCCTATGACTCGAAGTTATACCGATATGTAGTAACATCACTAGGTACAATATTTCTTGCTATATCCTGTTTTTCCAGCATTGCTGTATGGTAGCCTGTTAATTTTTGGTCTTGAATGGGTTTATAAGATATGGCACATTAGAATGAGTTAAGATGTATTTAATTTTTTACACCCTTTTTTGCCATAAGACAAGAGTATATTTATGCTGCTTGATAAGCAGGATACTGTTGGAAGAATAACTAAATTATAAAACACCTGTACATTGCATTAAGTACATAAGTAGAGGCAGTGTTGCTATTCTATAGCATTTTTTCTAGTGAAGGATACCTGGGGGCCAGCGCTGGAAAGTCAAAAATCAGCCCCTAGGCTCATTTATACTGGTAGGGTAGTTTGAAACCTTTGTTATATGACATACCTGTAGGTATAGATATAATTAAGCCTCTCTAGTTCATAGTTGCTTATTTTAAGAGTTGGGTTAGATTGATCGAACGTGCAGTTAAGTTGAACGAACTTTGGACATCTAAATATTCTATTATATTTCAAAATTTGTTGATTACTACATAAACGACTATAATTTTAACGTTGTTATTGTAGTTACAGTATTTATTTTCCTAACTTATTATAAGAGACGAAATATTAAACGAGTCCCGTGAACTTAAACAGCATATTTTTTGAGATATAAAGTAAGGACATAAACGGAACGAGTAAACTGAATACTTACTTGGCTTAAAGGCTGCATTTTGATAACTAAGTATTGAAATAAAACTCCTAATAATTTTCTGGACTTTGCACCGTGTTGTGAGTTTAGAATGCAGTGTCGTGCGTACAGTACAGTACAACGCGACACATAAAGTAGAACAAAAAGGAACTCTACTACGGTCTCAACGCTACGACGAACACAATAAATAAACCGTATGCAAGGGTGGGAGGCGATAGATAATATAAGGCTTCATACACACATGCAAAATGTAAAAATTGATATTGAGAGTCCACAGCATTTTTATCAAATTCTTTATATGGCAACAATTTTACCTATGAAATCATAGAGGTAGAATAGAATAGTCACACAGCCATAGGCGGCCAATACACAGTGAAGTATTATTTTTTACGCCATCCACACGCTGTCTCATTGCATGTTATAGATAAAGACAGCTATGGTGGATCACCGTGTATTGTTCGCCTTTAACAGTGCA
Source organism: Epinotia nisella (assembly GCA_932294315.1). Taxonomy (NCBI): domain Eukaryota; kingdom Metazoa; phylum Arthropoda; class Insecta; order Lepidoptera; family Tortricidae; genus Epinotia; species Epinotia nisella. The sequence goes on along the minus strand of OW028673.1, from coordinate 14,304,641 downwards.
CACGTCTTCATTACCAAAAATGTTTTTCAAGTGCAGCCTTACTTGATCATCAGCTTAGAGCATACATAACTGGAGTAGCCTTTCAGTAACAGCTTACCCCTCTGTAAAAAACCTTGCACAATGTGCAAAAAATCATACATAGGCAATTTTACAATCGATCACAGGAGAACACAGCACGGCTATCACAAGACGGCGCGCGAGCTCTCTCGATTTTTCTCGCACTATCCGTCTCTCTCTTATTGGAAAACTTAGAAAGAGAGGTATAGTGTGAGAAAAATCGAGAGAGCTCGCGCGCCGCTTGTGATAGCCGTTCTGTGATAGCCATGCTGGGATGACAGCTGTCAAATATTGGATGTGAGGGCATTTTCAGTATAGTCTTAGCTTTGCTCATGATGGTGGGTTCAGCGGACAAAGTTGTTGTTGTGACAAATTGCTAGGTGTGTAACGGCTTTTATGGAGATTACAATATTGAAAAGAAGCACAGTTCAACTTAACTAGTGAAAAACATCTCTTACTGCCAACCAACCAGCCCAACCACCACTTGCAATGCAACCAAATTAAAAAAAGGGCGTCAAGTCAAGGCGAAAATTGATAAAGTATTTCCTGTGAAATGTTCAACTAATATTATTTTGAACATAGACAGATACTTTAAATTTTAATAGTTATGTTCTGACCTTTTTTGAATAGAAGTAGAGATGACATACGTCACATAATGTAGTATCGTGTCGTATAGGAAAAAGTTAATAGTGATGTTAAGGAGGCGGAATGGGTGATGGTTGATTTATATTCTGGTTTAAATGTGAATAGTTGTAGGTCAGATAGCAATACTGTCGGTAGAATAGGTGTTTCGGTATGTGGCACAGTCAGGCCGTGTTATGAATAAGGAATCTTTGTTGGCTCGAGCTGCCGAGGAGCGGGAGCGTATCTTTCAACGGTACGAGAGGGGTCGGGGCAACCTCGCTGATGACCAGATAGACTCGTGGGAGGATCCAGAATTCGAGACATACCATAAAACTGATAGGTGAGTAATACCCTTTAGTGCATTCATGGACAAAAGCCTAAGCATATACCTTTAAGTTTTAGAAAATTGTTTCGTCAAAACCAGTTGTGTTACTGTGGTTGCTCGCCAGACATTTATTAATTGAGATACTGTTTTATAATAACACAACATACATTACAACATTGTAACATTATAGTGTATTGACTAGAAAACTTATATCTTGGGTAATATTCCCAAATAATATGATGTGACATGGAGAGAGGAGAAGAGAGGAATATTCAGGTCAAATTAAACCCATTGACTTGTGGACACATCAATGTAGACCATAGAACACAATACCTATTATAAATCATTTAAACACCTTCATTTATGCTCTTCAAGATATATAGTAATAATAATTTTCCACCCGGTGTGTGGTGTGTATCATATTGTGGTGATACAAGTGATTACAACCCCTGAAAACTGAGGACTGTAGGTATACATGGTGTATACTAGTAGTCTGTTCATATAATTCCACACATATAGATGTCGAGGCCTGAATTTGTTTTTGAATAATTCCAAGTGTTAAAAAAGTTCATATAGCTTAAAAACTAATTAAAATGCTAGAGTGTGCATTGTGTGTAGTACATTTATGATAGCTTTGTACAGTTTGTACCTAGTTCACACAGTTTCAACCTGAATGCTTTGATGTGGGAATTAATCTATCAGCCCTGGTATTACAGACCAATGACTCACCTCCGGTAAACCAGTATATTTTTTGTATTTTGGGGACAATCTCACAAACAGAAATCAACCTAGTTCCAAACTAAGTAAAGCTTGTACAGTCAGGGGTATTAATATATGTACATAAAGAAGGACATAAATATCTGTACACACCATTATGTCATTGACAATATAGTCCTGTACAGATATTTATGCTCATCACACAAATAAATGCCCTTATAGGGATTTGAACCAAGGACCTCTAGTTTTATAGACAGAGTCGCTGCTAACTAGGCTAAACCAGTCATCATATGTATAACTCTAGACCTCTCTTTGGGTTACCCAAGGGTATGTTTGTCTCTGTTCCACCCATAGGTATAGTTGAGGAATGAAAAGGTTTGCCACTTTTTGACTTTATTTCCGCGACTGTACACAGAAGTTCACTGTTTAACAATCCCTATGATCATACCATCTTTCTCTGTCATGTAATGCATGCTCTCATCTATTCTAAGGACAGCTTAGAACAGCGTATATTGAATTCAGATTATTCTTGTGATATAGTTAGATATTATTGTTGATGTTTGGTCACATGATGTGCACTGCTTTAGGATATTGTTTGCTCTCTAGGATCTGGAGAGTAAACAATTCGAGGTTGTTTGAACCTAGCTATTAAAAGTCAACCCAGTATTGTTAGAATTTCTATTATTGCATATAAAAACATTCATACAAATTTGTAGTTATTGCTACTAAGATTATAATAAATACATCAGCTGGGTTGGAATCGAAGCGAGCGCCGTGGAGAAGCCCGCGTTGCGCAGGCATTTCGGTTCCGACACGACTGATGAATTTTTTATAATTTTAGTAGCAATTACTACAAATTTATTAATTATACTAATAAATAAATGTGTAATAGTAAATACTGGGTGATTTAAGGGTCGTGGAGCAAGAAGACCAAAAGCGAATAAGATGGTCATACTGAACAACTTTTTCCATGGGACCAACCACGAAATCCTAAAAAAATAAGAGCCAATTAAGAGTTAACTGGGAGTTAATAGCGAGTTAATGTATGTAACAGCTGTTTTTTTTTGCGATTTTGTGGTTGTTCTAATGGGAAAAGTTGTTCAGTATGACCATCTTATTCGCTTTTGGTCTTCGCGGTCCACAACTCCTAAATCACCTCGTATATGTGTACATTAGACTAATTTGTTAGGAGATATGCAGCACAATTCAAGCAACAACTTTTAACAAATTGTTAAAAAGAAGGCAGTTCTAATGTTCATCTTGTAAATGGATCATTGTCAGTCCATAAAACAAACATCGTCTTTTCTGTGGTCAATAGTTAAGGGCTTATGGTTTTTATCGCATATAATTATAGAAGAGGCGTCGCCGTTTATGCGAATTCATAGTTCAACTAAAAATTTTACTTAAAATATCTTCACTAACATTCTTAACTATGGTAGACCAATAAAAAAATCAATTGGTTATTAGTAAAAATAAAAAATAAACAAGATAGGAATGCAATATGCATACTGTATTATGATTGAAATGGCGTATTATGATTGAAATAGCGTAGGCAACCTGCGCGGGATAGATTTGTTTACAGTAGAATTTGAGGGTAGTCAATGCCAGCGCGGTACGCTACCCGCCTTCATCGGTTTAATTAAATAATACTCATTGAAATAATCTAGCGTTTCTGAGCGTAATGGCTGAAGTGCTGGCGCTTTCATTTGCATTCAGTACAACAAAGATAAGACTAGTAGGTACCTACAGTTAAGAGGATGTCCAGAGCAATTTTTTATCAGATTATTTCTGCTATTGCGAATATCATTTGTGAATTTAAATAGCAACTGCAAATAATTACTTACATTTATCCTTACCTTGATTAACCACATTAACTTATTTGGCTCAAGCAATGCGAATATATAATATGGAAATGTGTACGAAAAAACATAATAATCGATATAATGTGACCAAACAATTTCATTGCTTTGCAGTGTAGTGTTTACTTAAAATACATATCAGCTGACCTTATGTCAACAATAGACATGTGCCCTAGGCAGCTCTAGAAAAGGCTATTTCCGTACATTCTCCATTTGAGTTTGATTTGTCCTGATCTGTTAGGATAATTGCGATAAAGTATTGTAGGATAGAAAATAAAAGAGTTTTTTTTGCGTTTTCGTTATAGAAGCAACATGAATTAGGCCAAATATTATGAACTGAACAATAATATTATGAATAATTAGTAAAGACGCGTGCTGTCGTGGGCGAATGACTATGTCACCGGCGTTAAAAGTTAGTGCTGCATCAACGTCATACAATTTTCCCACACAATAATGACTAAGTGTAGTAGGTACTTACGCGAATGGTAATATTTCCAGATATGGATTTATCCACGACGAGCGGCTGCCTCAGAAAACGGCGCCGCAAAAAGTTAACATCGAAGTCGAGAGAGAAAAGAAATGGCTTAAAATGCTGAAAAACTGGGACTCACCTGCCACCAAAGAAAAACTACACAAGCGGACATACAAAGGGCTGCCACTCTCATTACGACCGCGAATATGGTGCAAATTACTCGACGTCAATCGAGTAAAAGCGGAAAAACTTGGCAAATATCAGGAAATGTTGAAGTTAGCCAAACTATGGTCCACAGAGGTCAGGCAGATAGACTCTGATGTAAATCGTCAATTTCGAGAACATCAATTCTATAGAGAGAGGTACTCAGAAAAGCAATGCTCGTTGTTTAACGTACTGTGCGCGTACAGCATGTACAACTCGGAGGTGGGGTACTGCCAGGGCATGTCCGGGCTCGCGGGCGTGCTGCTCATGTACATGGACGAGGAGGACGCCTTCTGGGCGCTCGCCATCCTGCTCTCCGACAAAAAATACAACATGCACGGATTGTATATCGAAGGATTCCCGAAGTTAACGCGTTTTTTGGGTCATCATGATAAGATACTCTTAAAATTTATGCCCAAGTTAAAACAGCATTTCGACAAGTATGGATTGGATGCAATATTATATTCACTCAAATGGTTCTTTGTATGTTTTGTCGAACGTGTACCTTTCAGTTTGTGTTTGCGAGTGTGGGATATATATCTACTCGACGGCGAGAGGGTGGTTACTGCCATGGCGTATACGATACTCAAGCTTCATAAAAAAACCATCATGAAGTTGAATGACATGGATCTTATTGTTAATTATATTCAGGTTCGTACCAATTATAAAATTAATCGTGTTTTGTTGTATTTGTAATTGGTACTGCAATGTAGTTTGTTGAATCACAGGTAAAGCTACATAAAGACTTTGGTTACGAGGATGATATTGTGATACTGAATCTGGAACGTTCGATGGAGGAGCTGAGGCGGGCGAAGCTGGACTACCCGGGGCCGCCGGCGCCGAGTGAGCTGCCGCAGCGACCGCTCGGCGTGTTCGTGGAGCCCGACGAGAAGTCCAAGATCGGCCAGCGCGCCGACACCTTCTCCGACACCGAGAAACAAGCCAGAGCCACTGTGATATTAAGGTAAGAACCTGTAGTTACACATGAGTAGTCCCATTGGTATTACTCCGAAATCACTGTCAATGGCGGGCAACCGCTGGTTGTGGACAAATGGGAATAACCACTAGACGTACGTAATATTTACTTGATGAAAAATTGACAATTGACAACTCGAAATGGAAAATTGACAGCTTGAAATTATTGGTCGAATCAATTTGAAAATCCTCGACATGAAAATTTTTCCAGCCTGAATAATACAAAAAAATTGTTACGTCGTATAAGAAAAATTTACATACTTGATATAGGTCGAAAGAAATACTCCCATATGGAATCACGTAGGAATTTTATACTATATGAATTTTGTATGAAATAAACTATTTTTATATTAATTTAAATTAGACTACATTCACTTTGCAGGTATCTATTTCATACTGGACAAAATTACTATTGGTCTAGATTCATTTTGAACAAGAAAAAAATTGGTAATAAAAATTACATTTTCACCAAATTCGCTTTTGATGGTATTTAGTTAGTTTTACTGGGCATTTTCCGCAAGTCGACATCCAAATGTGCCTATTTTGCGTGAAACGGCAGGGTGGCGCTACTCTAACCACCCCAGCTCCTCTAAAAAGTTTAAGAGTGCCTTGGTATTACTGACTGCGTTCCATAGTGTGTCCGGAGACCCTAGGTGCTTTTTCCTGTATACTTCTACCTGCTTACAGTCCAGTAGAATGTGTTTAGTCGTTTTTTCTGCCTCCATGCACGCTCTGCACATGGGGCTGTCTGTGATACCTAAATTATAGAGGTGTCTGTTCAAAGTGTTGTGTCCGGTTATCATTCCTACTATCTTGCGTAGTTGGTTTCTGTGCGTCTTCATTAGTGCAGTTGTGAGTTTGTAGTCGCGCTTCGACAGAATCTCTTTGGTCTGTCTGCATGTGTTTTGATGGTATTACTTTTGGTTCTATTTCTAAATAGTCATTTCGTGTTGACGATGTTCCATTTGTGCCGAATGACAGTAAATCATTAGTATCATTACTGTTTGTCTAGTGCGAACGCAAACATCTTTTCTTTGGAATACATATATTCTATGGGCTCAATTTATTGTTCATTTCCGAGGCTACTGGACTACGTAAAACGGATTATACGTTACGGCATTGATGATGTTTAAAATAATGGAACTGAAATACAGTTGAAATTTTCCAATCCCAAGTAATGCCGACGTAACTAATACAATGAGTAACGCTGTGTGTGAGTTAATTTACTATGCAGAGTTAAAACACCAAAAAGGCCAATAGGTATGTATAAGCAGTCTGAAACCAGTCACCCTCATTCATGATTCAACTTCTGCTATTTAGGGAATGAATGGCCATTCATCCTTTTACAATTTGTTTAATAAATACACTCGCGGTCAAAAAATTCGGGTCACCCTAAATTAAATAACCACAATAGGTATTTTTAAATATTTTACACCAGTTTTATTTACATAATATACTACTCTTCGTAATACGTCATGTAATAGCAATTTCCGGGATCCTATCATAAAAATATCGATATCCAAAATGACAATTTTTGCGATATTTCGCTCCGTTAACGTTTTTTTCTTTAAAGGTCTTGACGAGTCCGATTTAAACCTGGTAATGTTAATTATTTAACTTTTATTTTTACAGTTTAGATGTAAAAGTAAATAAAGATCACTACAGGATTTTTAATAAATCCACAATGCACTATTTAGGAAATACGACGGTAATTTACCGACCCGTATTCATTGTCCGCGAGTGTATTAGACATGCCGGCTATAAGTAGATTTTTGTTAACAGCCGATATTTGACAGCCGTCATCCCAGTATAATAAACGTCGATGACATAAATTGTACTGGGATGACAGATGACAGCTGTCAAATATTGGATGTAAGGGCATTTTCGCTATAGTACCCTTAACATGGTGATAGGAAAGTCTGCATCTATGGCTCAATGCCATACTTTGTATTATCCTTGGAACATTCATCACTCGTAGAGTACATCTGAATGTCTATAAATTTCGACCCAGCTTGACAGGCCTGGCTTTCCGCGAGTCGGCTCGACCTGACTCGGCTGTCATCCATGCAATTGTGTTTGAGAGCAAGTTTGGCCTAGCCAGCCATATCAGAGCTCACAATAGGGCAAATCCATAATTGCTGGGGTCGCGGTTATCAAATTCGATATATTGAGTTCTTTAGAAGCCCAAAGAAGAAGAAATATATACAGTAAAACTGCCGATAAAATTTGAACCAACTACAATAGGAAATAAAGTAGAGTGTGTTCTGTCTTAAAATTCATTGAAACAAAATAACCGCAGCTCTGCTACAATATAGTCGGTATAAATAGCATTAAAGAGAATTATCAGATTATCACTCTTCATAGGCCTTTGGGCAGCTAGAGGATATATTGTCATTTATTAATACTTCTATACTAATATTATAAAGAGGTCTGTGAGATTGTAGTTTTGAAAGTTTGTATGTAGTGGGTAATAATGGAACCGCTTATCCGATTTCAAAAACTCTGTCACCTGCGTGTAGAATGGACTTTCTGGATGGTAATAGACTATATTTTGTCCCGCGGGTTTGCCTGCGTTGTTTGCCATTCGCGGGCGAAGCTGGTAATAGTTATTTACGATACAAGTGCAGAAAATAGGAAATTCGCAACGAGCGGCGATAAATTAAAACACGACCGAAGGGAGTGTTTTAAATCGACACGAGTTGCGAATTACCTATTCGCACGTGTATCGTACAACGTTTTACAGTACATATGGCTCTTTAAAGTTTCAACATATGCACGGAAAGTGCTCATTTCCGCACTAGTGCGGGAAAGTAACACCGTGTGTACTGTAAATGTATATTTTGTTGCAGGCGCGAGAAAGCCGCACTGGAGCTGCAGGACCTCCGGGTGTCGCAGAGCGACACTGTGTCAGGTAATTTGGAGTCCCGTCCGTCCTCGCGCTCCTCCTCGGTCGCGAGCCTCGGCTCCGATCACTTCACGCATCTGTGACGCAGTGATGCGCTCACCTGTCCCGCTTTCGATGACCTGTCGGCATGCCACTTGTCAACACGCGCATTCCTTTACAATGTTTACAAACATTTAATATAATATTATACGCGAGAGTCACAAATCATCGAAATACGGAGAGAATGCATTAGTGAAATACTTGCCAGAATTAGTTGAAAGTTTAGTTGCGTAGAAATAATGTTATGTTGAAGATCGAATGGCATACTGACACTACCGACAATGATTCGGTTTTTTTTAATTTATTAACATATTTCGGAACATAGATATTTAAGTGCACTGCATGCTTGCCTCAATAAGATTTACTTTTATTTGAGTTTGATACTTTTTGTTTGTATTCGTTATTATAACTGGTTTGTCGGCGACCTTCTACATTACTTCTTAACATAATCTTCTACATTACTTGTATCTTAAATATTTATCATCAATTTAAACTTTTGAGCGCCGATGACGGCAAATGACGTTGATCCGTGCCGCAGACGCCACGCCGCCGTCCATTGACGTTCAGAATTATGCTTAAATTTATAAAATAAACAACTCTACTAGTATGTTTTATACTTTTAATATTGATTTGCTCCTGATCTAAGGCCCTCAAAGGGTTAAATATGGATTTAATGTAAGCAGATGATACATTTTATTAATTTCGTTTGACCCTGTTAAGTGCAAATTAGTTTAAGCGTTTAGTATCTTATTAAAAACCCAATTACAAAAGCAAAAACACGAACGATCTAAAAAAAAATCTGTATACATACGGAGCTATAGTCTCAGTGCACTCGTGCTAGTCGTGCTAAGCTAATCAGTGCATGGCAGTTTTTATTTATCGTTCTGTATTCATCATTCCGAACTTATCGCCCTGATATTTTGTAGGTATGTCAGTATAACATAAACATATAGGTAGGAGTCACATAAAACATAATCAATTTTTTTTAGAAAACAAATAGATCGGAGATGTATGGTCACAATTTTGTCTCGAATTTATTATAATTTGAAACAGTAGGTTAGTATCTAAGTGCTCATCCATTAATTACGTCACACGAATTTCATGACTTTTTGACCCCTCCCCCCTCCTGGTCACTGTCACATTTAGCTACTTCCTCCCCTGGTTTGACGTCAAATATTTAGCAATTTTCAATTTATAAAAGTAAAAATCAGACCAGCACTTCCAAAATAACTATGTATTAGAATTTAAAAATATGTCAACACAATAAAAAGTAATTAACAAAACTTAGTCATCTTGAATCCATGGAGTCTGGACTGGGGCCATTACTTCTACTGTTTAGTAGGAAAAGTTTACTTTTCTTCAATATTTTTATTGGTATGTAACCGTGAAATTAAATACCGAAGTTACGACACAAGTGACACGTCTTTTCCCAAACATGTATGTACTTACTTAAAATCGTTAGACCAACTAACTTTAACTGACTGTACTAAAAAATACTACCTACCCACGCTAATTTGGCAAGTAGCTTCAAAATTTAGTCCGAACTTCAAAATGGTAGTAAACACTTACTAGATTATTGAAGTAAAACTTATGTTTTTTTGAGTGAATGTGAAATGCATGTTGTTTATACGTCATAGGAAATTCAAAGTTCAATACAATACAAATACTCTTTATTGCACACATCACACAAACAAAGCAGTTACAGAGATAAACAATACAATAACAATTTACATAGACTAAGGAAAATATGTTTTTTTTAAATGTATTTCATTATTTATTAATACGAATAAATAAAAATAAAAAACATCACAGACTTGCGAGTTCTACAGCTCTCAGAGCCACTAGTTATACTAATAGTCAGGGAAGTGTTTTAACTTTTTATGAGCGGATGAAAATTAGACACAATTTCGCTATTTGAGAAAATTGATTAGTTAGAACTCAGCCAGGTAATTCGTATCAGATTTACAGCGAACCAAAGTACCCAAAAAAAATGCTAGTATGTAGACAATACAAACAATTTTTGGTTACAATTGAAGTTTAAAAAAAATCATACTTAATTTGAGTCACCTCCCTCCCCCTTGTCACAACATGTCACAATTTGTAGACCCCTCCCTTCCCCTATACGTGTGATGTAATTAATGGATGAGTCCTAATAGTACGGATCAGTACCGCTATTCTGTATGGTGCTGTTCAAATTCGCAACCAAATGAATATGCGAAAGAAATACTTTATTTATATGATAGTTTTATATGATAATTGTGTCGTTATTGATGTTACTCGTATTTGATGGGAACTTGTTAGCTTCTAGAACAGCGAATAGCTAAAAATCAAATTAATATTCAGACAAGCTTCGCGATGTAGGACGCTACTTGGATATAATTGGGCCATTTTTCCATTATAGTAAGTTATCTGAAAATAGCATCTAATCCTATTGGATGATAAAATCTGTATTTGATACGCAATATCACACGATTTTGTTTTGTAGATTTTTGTGTTGAGGTTATCGAGTCTGATTATGGAGTATTTGTTCCCATCTAGATTATACTGCACTAATGATGTTAAGAGTCCCCAGAAAGCTCTACATAAGTCGGCTCGCCATACAAACGTAGTTTGGCTCTCATTTTAAAACGGTGCGCTGAAATAACATGGAACTTGGTATACATAATGGGATCCGCCATATCTACGTCGAAAACTAGTTTCTGGTGCTAAAAAACCTTCAAAATGAGAACCAATCTACGTTTGTATGGAGAGTCGAGCTTCCTTGGGACTCTTAAATTAAGTACTTAATTATTTATTATGTTTCCCATTAGTTGTGAATTTCCGCATTCAGTGCGCCATACATACATTTACGTAGCGCCATGATGCATGTGTTGCATCATCGCCATCGTCGCACACTGAAAGTGTAATCATATGAAAAGCCACCTTTTAAAATTACAGTTGGATATACCTTATATATAATTAATATAAATTAACTAAACAGAAGTTTACAATTAGATCGCTGGCCTAGTATCACAGCAGTCGGCTCCAAAAAAGCCGGCTCATAGACTACTTATAGATAAGAACACAGTCCTACTGTACCTACTATGCGATTCAAATAACATTTGGATTAAATACGAAGACAACTTCAGTCGCTACCTGTGTATTTTAAAATTGTCAGCTACAGTAGATGATTAACTTTCGGACTTGTTTTATAAATCTACGAAATATATTTTACTCATTTTACACATATTATTTTCACGCATTTACATCGTTATTGAATACTACGATATAGTACCGGTATATTTTGATTGTGTTTGATATAACATTTAAACAAATGATTAATATTCGACACTACAGAGAAATGATTGCTACTAGGAACATCAAATGGTTGGCGAGCGATGCAATACCAGGTGGCGTTTTGACAGTGCGAATGCCATTTTTATCACATAGTAGCGGAGTAGAGCTATGTTTTGTCATAAGTTCTTTTGTCCAATCTTTGAGTAATTACGTATACTACTAGAGGGGACATCTCAACTAGATTTTTGTAACACCAGTTAGAACGAATTGGCCCTAACGCGTTCAGTCGGAGCCGGACGGCCGCGGCAGCTCGACGCAAAAAAAAAGAAAAAAAGTGAAGTGTTACGTCACGTAACACTTCTCCCAATCCGTCGAGCTGCCGCGGCCGTCCGGCTCAGACTGAACGCGTTAGGGCCAATTAGTTCTAACTGGTGTTACAAAAAGTCTAGTTGAAATGTCCTCTCTAGTAGTATACATAATTAATTACCTACTCAAAGTGTCCAATCGAATCATTATGCATGTTATGATTATAAAACTTTCAATAACACTCAATATGGGTAATAGTGAATGCAATAATATAATGTTAGTGAAATTACCTAAAACTGTATTGATTCAATCAACGATTTTAGTAGCATTCGTTGAATGTACTTTTTTTACGTGCCAAACCTAATAATTTGGCACACGCTAACTAGATTAGAAGAGAACGAATGTATATCTCATTTGCGTTTTGTTTCATCATCGTTCGTTCATCGCAGAGTAGCCACTTTGGGTGAAGGTGGCGTACAAAAAGCTATGTTTAGCTAAGATATGAATGTGGGCATAACATTTATTTCGCTATAACTGATACTTAATAGGCATCGTAAATCAAATAAATGACGAATACCTGATACCAACTTTATTACGTTGTCGGTTACATATGCAAATTTGTTTCTATAGCTTTATTAATTGTGACGTAGCGGACGTCACTATTTTCTACAAATTATATTTATATGTATGCAATGACTTCACATCCATTTGGATCTTTCTTAATGGAATACCAAAAGGTATTCACTTTTATTTCAACTATCATGGTCATTTTATTTAACCGTTTTTATCACAAAAAATCCAAGCGGTTTAAAGTATAACTGCTTAGGAGCTTTCCGCTTCTTAGCGGGAAATTAATGGGGTCGGCCACGAGCGTAGCGTGTAGCGATTCTTTTCAGTCAATGTGTTAATCTGAGCAAGAAGCCAAGTCCCCGAAACTAATGGGTACCGAACAGGGCGAGCGACGGGTCACTAACAAGTGGGTGTTGATTACTAGTATTATTGTAATCATCAATAAATTACTATGACATGGTGGCTTCTGCCGAGTCGCGTAAGTAGGTACTGTCTGACTTAGTGAAAAATCTGGCGTGGCTAATACGAGGGTGAATAAAAAAGTTCTTAGAATTGCGTATTTATAAAACCTCTTTACCTGAAGTATTTTTTTTATTCTGTGCTGTCATTATGATACGTTTCGTGGATTCGTCTATTGTCGGATGAAGCGAAGCTGAAAAAATCAACTCATCCACGAATTGCTATTTCCCGGCCTCTGCAATAATGTACTATTGTGTAAATATGTTGTATATGACTACCGTATTATTATTTTATAATTTGTTATTTGGACTGCCCACAATCTTTTCCGCTTTGCCTTAAGGTTTGATTGGCAGAGAATGCCATATGGCATTAAGTCCACCGCTTGTACGATAAGTTTTTCTTTTGTGCATTAAAGTTTAAATAGATAAATAAAGTACTTGTGTATGAAAGAAATGTCTACCATTTTTTTTGGATATTCAGCAGACCCTAGGCACTGATGCTTTACCTTATTCCACTGCCACTTACTGGCTTGCTGAGTTGCTGAGGCAGATCTAGCTGTGAAGACGACCCCCGCTCTGGCCGGCCTTCTAACTCAGCAAACCGTTGAAAAAAAATGGTTTTGGAAGACCGCCGAATCACAATCGAATATCTAGCAGATATCCTAAATATTTCATTTGTGTACGTCCGATATTAATGGATGTTTTGGGTTTAAAAAAAGTGTGACCAAGATGGGTTCCGAGAATTTTAACCAAGGTAAACAAAGACTTGCGTGTGGAAGTCACAGATGGCTCTCATTGCAATCCGCTAAGCTGGTTTTGAGATCTTAGACCATCCGCCCTACTCGCTAGACTTAGCTTCGAGTAATATCCACTTATTTCCAAAATTATAGGAGCACATTCGTGGAATATATTTTTTTAAAACATGATATAATAAATGTATAGAACAACAAACAAATAAAGTAGACAAAACATTTTTTTTTTGTTTATTTTTGACCCTATTTCTAAGAACTTTTTGATTCACCCTCGTACTATTGTTACTAAATTGTCATGGAAAGCTTTATCAGGGGCACAGATCTATGTGTAAAGCATTACAGTTACCACACACTAAAGGTTCGACTACACCGCCGCTTAAAATACGGTTACGGTACGGAATCGCAGTGACATATTGATTAATATCTATGGATTATTAAAAAAAAGTGCTGTTTCGTAATAAGCAGTTGGTAGAAAAATATACTACCTAGATCAGGTATTGCGGGGTTTATCGTGTACAGTCTTTACTAGTATTTCTTACTGCTTTATTCTCATTCATCTGATGCGTTCTGACACGATGGCTCCGCTTGCGTCGGGCGTCAGAGAGCTTCACGTCAGATACGTATGAATTCGGCTTAAATTCGTTATTACGACTTTTTGTGGTTTCCCCATTGAACAAAAAAAGTGATTTCGGCATTCGCTATACCAGAATCGATGATTTAGTACTACGTTCAATGTGTCACCCTGAATAAAAAACAATTTGGCTGATTTGATTGAGAGCATGAATAAATTATGTGTTTGATTTTCAATTAGTTGGGCTAAGACGCGAGTTTTGATTGAATCAATGCAATAATATGGTTTGCAGACAAATAAATGTAGACATACGTAATGTAATATAGTACTTACCTCATAACTTTAGTAACACATACAAATAATGCGTTAAGATGAATGCACTAGCAAGGTAATTTTGGTGGTACGGCGGTGGGTTTATGTTGTTAATTACGCTTACAATCTGCATTTAACACGCTGTTTTAAGATATGAGGAGAATATATGTTTTGTAGATACTATACTTTCTGTTTCTACGCCGTTGATTAAATACGCAATTTTGAATCGCTTCCCAAGCCGCGCTTGTTCGCACTCCTCACATCTTGCATTTTGCATTGTTCGTGCTAACTTCATAACGCTATTTCCGCATATCTTTCCATCACGTTCGTATTCAATTATTTTCTAAGCACATAAAGTAATATAGACTTGATAACAAAAATCCCATTGATGACAATCTTGACATGTTCGTACTTTTGTGGTGTTGAATCTCTGCTCACACTGTACCGTCGCTGTTCACCAGTTCGTGTTACATAAACCCACCCCTATCATTCATTCTTAGTTCTATAAACGCGCATATAATACTAACAACAATATGATTTATTTAATTTATCTGTAAGTAACTTAAGAAAGAGATTAACATCAAAGGCTTCACATGGTGAAGCGAAATAGTCAACCATAAATATAAATACATTGTAATTGAAAAGTGTATATAATGTATGAATGATCGCTCCTCGAGTTTTGGCCACTTGGGACCATTATAAATTACTCGATAAAAAAATAAAAATGGCGTAAAGTTTATGTATTCGTTTTATTTTTAGTTTTGCCGCCCGTGGTGGTCTGAGGAATACAAATAAATAATAGTAAACAAAACGCATTACGATATCAAATATTTGAGTGGTACGTGATATTATACATTTTATTAGATATCATCATATCACATTTAATATGTAGCGAGCACATATTAGTTTGACGCTTATAGATTAAACGAAAAGATTTTACACTTATTTCAAAAGCATATTATAAGATAAACAATTACATCATGGATAGGGATATTTGGCAGCGATAAAATCCTGCACTAGAAATCTATCGCAAAATAAATAGGCTTTCTACTGTAGCAATGTAATTTTAAACTTTTATAATACTCTGATACTGAAATGATATTATATTGTATACTGTTTTGAAAAAATGACACCTCGCCGAGTTTTTTACGCCGGTTCTTCTCGAGGCAGAGGTTTTCTTTCCGAACCGGTGGTAGTTTATCGACATTCATAGGTGCATGTAATATGCCTAAACTGAAGATTAAATCACTACATAATATTACTTCAGGTATTGATTTATTGAATACTAAATGTTGTATGCTTAGGTTAGGTACATTCAAGCAACGCGTCTTTTAATTATATCTAAATATTGTACTGCGTCACTATAGTTC
The DNA here is from genome assembly GCA_932294315.1 of Epinotia nisella. NCBI lineage: Eukaryota > Metazoa > Arthropoda > Insecta > Lepidoptera > Tortricidae > Epinotia > Epinotia nisella. The sequence goes on along the minus strand of OW028673.1, from coordinate 14,288,849 downwards.
GTAACACCAGACGATTCACGACCAAGATGCTTTATGCACATGTTAGTGTGTTACAGTTTTTGTTGATGGTTGTCGTGTACGATCCAATAGAAGTGCTTTTTTCCTCCAGAGCTCTCGCAAGAGGTTCCCCTCCGCACTTCCCTGGCCTCCGTCGACATCCACCTCGACCCTCCCACTGTCCTAGGCACCAGCATCTCATTTCCCGAGAAGTCACCCACTTACCTATTCCTAAAAAAAAAACGTAAGACAAGAAAACAATATCACATAAACCTGTAATGTTGGTTGTAAAGAATGTAACAATGAAATAAATATTTTTTTGTGATATATGCGTTTTCCGTAAATTTAGCGACTTCAGTAGGTATGAGCAGAGATTTTTTCATTACACTCATTAAGTATTGCATGTGCATCGGCACAGTTTGGTTTGCTTGAGAATGTGTGTTTATAACGAACGTGAGGTAAGTTTTTTTAAATTTCGTTATGTTATGCATGTGATTGTGTGTCGATGAAGCTTTATCCTTTTTAACATTTTAACTGTATCAACCGAATTGATTAGTCGCGAAGCTTATAATATAACAGCGAGTTTTGATAACAGTTGATGTGCTAAATAGCCGATCGTACGCTAATGGCTAAATCAAAGGTACTAGTGAAACGTGATAGGGTACGGTGTGTTGTGTCGCAGAGCACAGCGGTGTGGCGGGCGGGCCACGCTGTGACGACTCGGTGTCGGCGCTGGGCTCCCGGCGCTCGCTGGCCGACACCTCCGTGACGAGCACGGCGGACCTGAGCGTGTTCTCGAGCGGCCGGTCGCACGCGCCGGACAACTCGCTCGACACGCACAGCAACGCCAGCGACGACGGCACTGGGTCAGATGGGTGAGATGTTTTTTGTAGATGTACGCGCTTACTGGTTGTCACGGTTTTAAGAAGTAGGGATGTAGACACTAAATGAAATAATCAATAATGTTGTATTTTCTAGGAAAAGGATTAAAAATGTAGTCAAATGGAGAAAAAATCCGCAAAAGGTTAAATAATCACATAGTTATAGGCATACGTCGGACTCCAGCGGGCATTTTCGTGGCATGTCAGAATGATAGCTAAGGTTCGCAAATCAATCAATTCACTTTCGAGTATTTGTACTTAGTATTTGGTACCTAGTATTTATAATGTGAAATTCCAAATATCACAGCAACTAACTGCGTTATTTATAAACGTACTTGGACTACACATAAGGCAAAATGGCGAAAAAGTTCGTTTGGCTTTATCCGTCACTTAGACAACTGCAGCTGTGAGAAAGGAACAAAACACAAATGAGTTAACTGGGCAATGTTAAGTTCTATGAACACGGCTCTAAGGCTGTACGTTAGTTAGGTTTTTTTTTTAATCCTTTATATTTTAAATAAAAATAAGATTGAATAGTCTGTGTTATATTTGATTTAATTTGATTAGACGGCACTCTACCAACAAATATAAGTATGAACAACAGTCATAATGACGCATGTCAGCTATTTAATTGTTTTTAAGTGGCCACTAGTGGGCTATCAGTCATGACTGCAAAGAGTATTTACACATTAAAGATGAATAAATGATAACGGGTAACTAATTTAATTAACTATGTTACAAACACTAGGTACATTATAATACTCGTAAGTTAAGATTTTTTTGTAAACCTTACCTTGCCCTCAAACTGCCCCCTATAGTCCGACGTACGGTTATAAGTGTACAAAGTTTTAAGAGGTGGTATATTTTGTCCCTTTTCCGCAAAACGCACTTTCATATGAAACGATTGTCATTTACTATGACGCTCGATGGTCGTGACGTCACGATCCCCGAGCGTTTTCTCCCTCTAACAAGCAACATTAAAACGGTTGTAGCTCCGTCATTTTTTGAGATATTTGAATGGGATTTTCGTCATTAGGCATATTTTTTTGCCTACTTTCTTTCCTCTTTCTATAGGTGTCCCTATAATATTTTAAGATTTCCCTCGATTTCTCCAGGACTCCATCATCCTGACCCTTATCCAGATACTGACGCTGACCTGATCACTTCGGAAGTCCCTTTCAAGTTTTTTTTTTCAAATAGGTTTATAAGGTAATAATAATTGATACTTCAAAATTCCCCGTTTTTTGTCTTTTTTATTAGTATACACACAATTACCCAGCTGGACGCCAAATTTCAACTTCCTAGGTCATCTGGAAGTGGGTTAGGTTTTTGATCTATCCGTCAGCTAAATTAAGTCAGTGATATAAATGCCGATTTTAGACATTGATATCTCAATAACCGTTTTGGCTGTATATATGAAATTTCGGGTTCTAGTTAATCTAAGGGGTTATATTTATACAGGGTGAGCACTGTAACAGGTGCAAAAAAATAAATGGTAGATTATTAAGCTTGTGAGCAACTATATCCAAGTGGTTTTAGATGGCAAAAATATATGTTTCGTTCTTTTTTTACTTTAAAACAAGTTTACTTGTATTTCTTTACTCTTCTGGAGTGATCAGTAAGTAATAAAAAAAAAAAAACTAAAATTAAATTTAAAAGATCACAAAAATATCTTTTGAAAACCAAAATGCATAAACTATAATGACTCATTATATTACATGATGTTACCTCAAAATCTGCATTGACTGCTGTGCTATGATCTCGTGGAGCCAAGACGCATTACTTGGAGGCCATAACTTTGGATCAAAATTTCTCCGAATGAAAGAAAATGTAAAAAAATGGATACAAGGGGTTACTGCAGATGCTCTAAGGAAGCGTCCTTTTAAATATTTGCTCCTGTTACAGGGCCCACCCCGTATATATACAAATTTTTTCAAAGTTAAATAGATTTTGAGTTATTAAGGAGTCAAAAGTGGCTCCAAATAGTTCGTGTAATGTAACACACGGCTGCTGCGTAGTTCCTTTTGGCTTTAAACTTGGCTGGACACGATGCCACTTGTCTAGATACCAAATTCCATGGTCGCGCAAGTTGGTAACATGATTTACCGATAGATGGCGCTGTATCCATGAAGGTAACCTACTATCCTACTAATATTATAAATGCGAAAGTTTGGATGTTTAGATATTTGTTACTCAATCACGCTTAAACGGCTCAACCATTTGGATGAAATTTTGTACAAAAATAGTTTATAGCCTGGATTAAAATATAGGATAGTTTTTATACCGGATCCACTCCGACGAAGCCGAGGACGGAAGCTAGTGCGTCATAAATCCAGTACTCACGAGAGGCGAAAGACGATGTTGTATGAAAGTTTGCACGGAACTCTCGGCGCGCGAGTAAGACTAGCACTTGACCGACGAACACGAATGGTGCTTTTAGGTTAATTTAAACAAGTGCCTACCTAGGTAACAAAATATTTGTTTCCTCATTTCATCTGACCACTCCTCCCCGTCTAGTATATTTATGTACGCAGACACACACATGCTAATTAATATTAAATTAAAACATGCGTGGTCTCTACAAGGCAATTAGATGTTTAGTTTACAAGACGGTATAGAATTATGTATGGATGTTGAACCGTGACATACCAATGTAAGTAGCGCTACCGTGCAAGTGTAAGTTAGTATGCGGTAATGCTTGATACTTTATGGTTTGCAAGTTGACTTAATCGAAAACCTTTTGTGAAAGAGGTTGGCTTTCAATTGATGGGATTCACTTACAACTTTACTAATGTGCATATTATTTCATCTTTGTTAGACTGGCGGCCCTTTGTACAAAATTACTATTATTATATTCTGTGGCGAAAGGCACCGTAAGCAAGTGAGAATGCATCATTACTAAACTTTCCAAACCATGTGCAAGAGTAGCTTCATATAATTTAACACGTGGAATGCCGCGCGCGCCCTGACTGCATGTATAATTATTTTTTCATCACACTTGCTCGCAAAGGGCTTTATAACGCGCAGGTATACAGAGCTGTAATAGCATTTATTACGCCCATGGGCGTAATGGTTTTTTCTTAAATTGTATCTGTCACTCTTACGTCAGTTATAAAGCAAGGAGGTTTTAACTCAAACACGATGTTTGAAAACTTATTTATAAATAAATTTAAGGTATGGTGGCAAGGCAACCATATATATTGCCTAAAGATTACAGGAAAACCTATAAGAAGTTTGAGTATTCAAAAACACTTATGAAATTTAGATTATATACGGAACCCTCACCACGCGAGTTGAACTCGCACTTGTCCGGTTTTTTTTCATGTTTAGTTTTATGTATAAATACGTTTTCAAGCATCATATTTGATCTAAAACCTCCTTGCTTAATAACTAACGCATAAGTGAGAGATACAATTTAAGAAAAAACCATTACGTTACGCCTGTGGGCGTAATATAGGCTGTTATAGCTCTGTATGCCTGCCCTTTTGAAGCCCTTTACGAGCAAGTGTGATGAAATAGTACATTGTTTAACGAGGGGCTTAAGTGGAATATTGCAAACAAGAGTCTTTCAGAAGCCCGCACCGAAGGCGGAGGGCTTTTGATGACTCGAGTTTGCAATATTCTTACGCCCGTGTTATACACAATGTTTTTCATCAGATTTGCGAGGAAATAAATAACTACAAAAGACAGAAAAATCTAAGTTTCATACAACCGCACCAATCAAAAATTTACGAAATTGACAACTTCACTTCCAGATCAGTGCTAGTCGAGCGCGCAGCTTCAATATTTCAACCAATCACAGAGAAGTATTCTTGCGGCACGTGGCCAACTAGTTTTTTTTAAACCAATCACTGACCAACTAGATTTGCTTAAGCCAATCAGATCACACACAAGCAATTTAGGCCATTGTCCTTCTGTATACAGGCATGGAATAATACCATTTACGAGCAAGTGTGATGAAAAATAAATTGATCGCTGACCGGCGCAATGACGCTATTTAGTAACGAGGAGACGGCTTTTAATTGCAGGTCCGGTATTTGCGGGCTGAGCATCCAGCGGGCGCCGTCGACGACGCACTCGACGCCGCGCGCCACGCCGCGCCCGCCGTCCACCTCGCCGCTCTCCGACGACGTGGTGCGCATCCACGTCACCTACAACCCCCTCGCGGCCAGCCCCTCCCGCCTGCACCCGGTGTCCCCCGCCAAGTACAAAGCATACCCCGAAGAACACCACAAACCGGTCTCGCTCGGCTTCTACGCGAGCAACGGAGCCAGTAATTTGCCATCCGATAATAGAATCAGGATCCAAGTGCCGTCCGAGGAGCTTCTGACGCCCGTCGTCGACTCCGGAAGAATCATAACGCAACGGTACATAGAATCGCATTCTGAATTGTACGATTTAAAGTAAGCCGCTAATATGTATGTAGAGTATGTTGATTGATTTATTGTTTAAGAAGTGATCAATTGATCATCCATCGCGGTACACCTAACTAGAATCTCTTCCAGCAGTCACAAGATCTCATTTCTCAACCTGAAAAGTATCAAGTATTATATGATAGTGTGCGATTTCGTTAAAAAGTAGCTAGTATTCGTAGGTACCTACGCGAATAATGTTGAATCGACTCGAATCTCAATGATTTACGTACACTGTACACAGAAAACGTAGTATAAATTATGCTCTTAATGCTCATTTGAATTAATTCCCGAAGACAAGTTCAAGAAATCTCAGTCAATTTTACAATTGCTTATTTATTTGTATAAATAGTGTGTTAATAACATTAAGGTGTAAAAAATACTATTTAAATTAAGTCAAACGTTTAAAATACTGACCAATTGCGTTATTTCATAAGTACTTTTATTCTTTTTTGTTCATGAGAATCCTTTAGGAAAATCGATCCATTTTTTCATCAGTCTATTTCAGATGTACTGAATCTGATGTAGACCAACCGATTTCTTAAAATTTGCCCAATATTGAAGATCCTTTCAGTCTTTTGTTGTAAAGATGCGGCAATATTTAAAAGTTGTCATTTTGTATTTATTTAAATGTCTTTATTTTTAAATTATCTACATATATCTAAATACAACAAGTTACGTCAATTCTAGCGTTAAATTGAGTCTGGACAGTGAGTAAAAATTGATAAAAACTGCAACCACAAATCAAAAATCAAATAACAGCGTCATTATAATTAATCTTAATATTTTGCCATTACACACGCAATAGATGTCTGCCAATTTCGGGTACTTAAATAATTCATGACCTCCAAATATCACTAGTATTATGATAACTGCTGTATATTAATTTTCTGCACCGTGTGTTAGAATCTTTAGACTCGAATGTTGTTCTACTGTGATTAGAATACATATTTACTTTGATTCTAACGCGCTACAGCGCCAAAGGCATTTGAAACGTTATGAAAAAAAGCATATAATTCCGTTAGTGTTTATAGGTAAAAAACTGAAGAAGATGACCTGTTGTATGTAGGAGTGACGTGTTCGAATATGCATTTGTTTTGTTTGTGTTGCACAATTTAAATATGTAATGTCTATTCGAACACATTACTCACACATACAACCGGTCATCTTCTTAAGTTTTTTACCTATAACATTTTAATATTACAATATCAATATTCCCCATAACGATATTATAAATCATAAGTATCATAACAGATCCAAAATCATAACTTTATAAAATAATGTTTTAAAAACGTTATAATATAGTTTTAAATTACAAGTCGCGAGTTGTCCGCTCCGTGCCGATATACCACGCGGCCGAACAAGCGAAACTGAGTGCGAGAAAGAGATAGCCGTGGCATTATAACGTTATTAAGTTATTATACCGCTTAAGCAAGTGTCGCTATATACGGTTTCGATTTATAACGTTAAATTGGATATCGTTTGTTCTTGGGTTCTAGAAGGAACTTTTTTTATAGCTAGGGTCTGGCCAAGATGAGCCTGAGATGTATGTGGCAACAGTAATATCATTGCCAAATGTGTCAAACGTCTTAAATTAGTATGATGTCCTTATCTTGATATTTGAAATGGTAACTAAGAAAGTAACTGTTCCATAATAAATTGGACTGTTTTTGTTTCTTAAGAGGATTAACGGTGGCTTACAGCTAATATTATTCACATTGAAGAATATCATAAAAAAGTTCAATTATTATGTCTCGTTAAAATTTAAATTTTGGGGGATATCCCTGGAGTTCCATAATTCTAGTTCCATATGGAACAATCGGTACATATGTAAATGTCAAATAAATGATCCCAATAGTTCCGTATGGAACTACATACTAGGCTTTACATCTGGTTTTATTTTTATATACTTGACAATGTCAACTGAAGTATGTAGATGATCAATGTGTAGAAGTGGTCAATTATTAGTAGATTGTATGACAAGGGGCTAAAATAAGCCATATTACCACGAGATGGTTATTTTCCCGAGCGAAGTGAGGAAAAATTGTTCGAGGGGTAATATGGTATTTAGACCAGAGCTATACACTCTACTTTTCACTTCGACTGCGAGAAAATAGTAAAAACAAAGATTATCCATCCACAATCAATAATAATTCCACAGCGAAAAGATTGTTAAATTTGGCGGCATGTTTTTTTAAATAAACTGCTTTGACACAGATACAAAATATTGACACAACGAATTAACGACTCTGACCGTCAATAGCTGCGACCAAACGACCGAGTGCGGTGGTCAACATACCTACGGGGCATAAGATAAAACAGCAGTATATCCCGCTCAATCTCATAGCTTATGCCATGTATGCATGCAGTCAACCACGCTTGAACGCAGCTATTGACAGTCAGTTTAACGATTGTGAATTAGGGACTAAAAAACATCTAATATTTGAAATGAATTCTGTTTTCTCATTGGTCGATTTTAATATTAGCTATAATCTAGTTAGTTGATACTACTTTAGCCTCGCTTGCTAAGCTTAATATGATACACTTTTGGAGAATGAGAAGTGAAATATATATATATATATATATATATATATATACAAAGGTGTACTTAGCAGAGGTAGACGTTTGATATGAATATGTACCAGTAGTTCCATATGGTATGAAGTTACAGAGTTTTATTTCATATAACTTTACTTCCTTTTGCTTGGTCAGTTGCATTGTGTGAATAGAAGAAAGGTAATTATTTGTGTGAATTTTTCAAGTATCATTATTTTATCGCGTTCTTCACGGTGTTGTAATTGTTCTGTGGGTGGCGACACCGGTCCCGATAGAAACCGCGCTTGATACCCCTTCTATAGTATTTAGTGTCCTGTGTAGGGATGTTACGAATATTTGCATTCGCATTTGCACATGCGAATGGTTCGCATCATTTTAAACATTCGCATCGATATTCGCATTCGCATCAAACGATGCGAATGTTTTGCGAATGTGAATGTGTGCATGTTGCGTTGTGTTCGGTACGGCGGCCACCCGCCGCCGTCGAGTCGCACATGCCGCACATGCGCAATGCGCGTAGACCGGTAGATATCACGTGATTCATTTTGACCAAAATGAAACATTTATAGCCCGCTGTTTGTTTGTCATTACTTGATTAGTTCGACTTGTGTTCTTGGAGTTTTTGTCAAGGTCAGTTTTTTTTTCTTTTCTTTGACACTCGCATTCGCACACTCGCATCCTAAAGATTCGCATTCGCATTCGCGAATGTGATAAATCTGACATTCGTGACATTCCTAGTCATATGGTGTTGTAACAGGGTGTTTTTTTTTTAATTTGCCGCTCTTTTCTAGGCTCATCTTTCCCTGGCCAGACTCTATCGTCCTTTAAATCATACCATACCGGTAATGTGCCCATGTTATGGTATCTTCCTGCTTAATATCGGAATATTTCCACTAGCTAAGGTATGCGTTAAAATTTTACTAGTACAAACTTATATCTTGAAACAAATAAACTTCTGACCTCTGTACGACTATGTAATAATTGAAAATAGATAAATGTGCAATTTGCACATTTTTGATGCGTTTATTTTGTAAAGCAATGTGATAGCAATAATTTAAATAAATGTCTGTTTAGTGATTGACTGGGCTTGTGGGATTGTTAGATTTCGGGAAACGGGTTACTATAACAAAAATAAAATAGGGGTTGTTACGGAGGTGCATGATTATTTCCGCATAACTAGGACATACCGCAAGAAATTTGTATCATTTAAAAATCGGCCCAGGTATTGTTTTACGTTTTTAACAAAAGTATTGTTAAAATAATAATTTATTTTAACAATATTTGCTGAACTGATAATGACGAAAAGAAACGCCGTCAAAATGCTGAACATCCATCCAGGCATACAATGTCATGTTCATTATAAGTGGCCAAAAAGCAATTTACATGCATAATCAATTAATTATATACGCTAACATTCAAAGATCAAGCGTTCTCATATTAATGATTTAAACACTTCGTTATAACGTTAATACGAGTACTCTTTATGTTTAAATTACTCCACAGGTACATATATATATACGTTTCTTTCAAATAAAAACTAATGTACTTAGTTACATTTTCTTAAGTTTTGGGATTTTTACTAACGCTGCTTGTATTTTAGTATACGAATATTTTGTACATCAACAATTTTTTATGGTATTTATAAGTGTTCAATGAAATGTGATTTTACCCTGAATCTCATCAATGAACTGGATTATATACATACTGCAACTGCTCCAAAGGGAATTTTCTTCATGCACACACACTATATGTACAGTACTGCTCATAAGTATTTACTACTCATTATACGTATGGCCCTGGCCACATGTCTGCGGTGCGGCGCCGCAAAAACTCGCGTTGCGGCGTCGCAGAAATTCACGCCGCGCCATGAGTTTCTACGGCGCCGCGTTGCATCGTTTTTTCCTAAGGTGCTGCGTCGTGATAATACAACGATCAGTCTTCAAACATATATATATATATATACCTTATCACACGTATTCTGCTCGTGATGTTGTTAAGAAGACGCAAGAAAAAAAGCAAATAAGAAGATTTTGGATGAACCCATAATTTTTCCTTCATAAATCCTGACGAGAGTCATTTCAAAAGGAAATATGAGGCGTTGAAAACCAGTACAGCAATTTTCATGATTATTTTAGAATGACAATATCAAGTTTTGAAGAACTACTAAGCAAAATATCACCTCGGATTAAAAAGCTACATACGTGTGACATGGTCCATATCTGTTTAAAAACTGATCGTTGCACGAGTATTATCACGGCGCAGCACCTTAAGAAAACACGATGCAACGCGGCGCCGTAGAAACTCGCACCGCAGCCATGTGGCCAGGCCATCCATACGTTCGTGTCGTTCGTAGGTCTACAAAAATGTCTTTGGAAAGTGCCGACAAGTCGGAGTCCGCTCAAGTTTTGTGTGCAGTTAGCAATTTATATTTACCGAGCTTTAAATGCAATACATATGTCCTTGTGATTATTTATCATCTGCCAAGCGTTACTAAATTCATGAACCCATTTCTAGTACTTATTTACAAATTATTTAATTAATATTATTTAAGACTGCTGCCCAGCAATGCCTCCCTTTTTCTTCCACGTATCCCTGTCCTGAGCAGCCTCCCACCAGTCTTAGTCAAAGACGTCAAGTTCGCCTGATGGGCTCTACCGCGACGCCATTCTCGGTTGATTGCCACTAGGGGCTAATTTTAGCCGATACCTATAGGCATGCAGTACAAAATTGTTTTGTCTAAACTAGTCTGTGGTTTTATAAATCGTTGCATAAAGACAACTAGAAATTTAGGAGGGATATATTTGGCAGCGATGTCTAAATGCTTATGAGCGATAGTGTCCATACATTAAAAGATAATTGGAAACATTTATTATACAGTATTAATTAAGCGTTTTATGTTTAAGACTTGTACAAATAGTAAATGGCTAGGTTACGATTTTATATTAATTTTATAGCAACTTGTTGATATTTTGTGAGAATCCTCAGTATCAATACATAGTAAATTGTATCAGTAGCACTGATAGTACAGAGGCATTATATATATACGGCTAGCTCATCGCTGGTGAAGAACATAGTGAGATTATAAATCTGGAATGAGATAATTTTGTATGTATGATATTCATGCATACATCTATATAGAAAGTCAGGTAAAAGTGTCTGTCTAAGTATTGATATCTTTACCTTGTGTAGTTTATCTAGACTTGGAGATCGTGAAAAGTCGTATTTGTGCAACATTACGAGTGCAATTGGGGAACGGAAGCTTTGTATTTTATATTTGGTCGAAATAGCGCCAAGTGCTACTGGTACAATTAAAATTATTCCACTAATCATAGAAATACGACGTATAGACAAATAAAACAAATTAGTTATAGATGTTTGAACTACGTATAGATTTAGTAGTAATGACAAGGGCACTATTAGGTTTCGAACTAATGCGGCCGAGTACGCCACGAGGTGCCTGCAATTACTTTAATATATAATATGCAATAAACATGCAAGGCCTGGAAGATAATGGATGCAATAAAACGCAAAAGTAATCCAAATTTGTGCATTTCAATCTTTTATTTTATAGGTTCAAACTGGTGGGTAAAAAACCAGTTAGGAAAAAAAAAACAGTTTTAAATATAATATTCTTACACTTAGGCGCTAGAATTCTCGACCCGAAATACCCGTTACCCGCGTACTTTCTCGTCACACATGCTAGATATTAGGTCCCGTTCTTCTAAAATGAGTTTTCCCCACCCTGGACCTGGGACAATGGTATTCTGTCAGCGAGTGCGAGATAGCGTAGAGCACCATTGGCGCCAAACGATGCACCGAAATCACAATTGAATCATAATTATTTTAACTGATACACCCTAATTGCTATTTGACCATCTGTGTTATTAACACAGCACCATCGTTTATGCCTGGGAAGAAATAATTCGCCTATGCGTTTATTTTTTCTTGGCAGGCAGTGTTCCTACTACACGCAAAAATCCCCTTTTTAAACTTTAACAAAAAAGACTGCCTATCGCTATATCGCTGGCATAAAATCCAATACTCATTACCCTTCTATTATTGAGTTGGCATGCGCGACAATACTTATTTAGTATCGTATTTATAAATTATCATCATTTATCATGTATTTTGAGTACAACCAATCCTAATGGAAGCGATCCACCTCACTTCGTCTCCATTCCGTGTTTCTGTGTATTCGGGATATCGCGAGTAGGTACTTGACTATATATAATGTTATCGTTAAAGTTTAACGTCAATTAAAGCGACTTCTTTAAATAACTCAGAATAATATGATGGTATGGGTGAAGATGATATTATAAATAAAAGTATTGTTAACCTAAGGTTAACCTATTTTAGTTACGATACCATTATCCGGACCTTACTTACCGACATTCATGTTTAGAGGGCAGATCATAATACACACATTTTAATATAATAAAATAGGCCTGTACCTATTAATCTGTATCAAGAAGTGTTTATATAGGTACTTATAGGTTAATTGTATTTGAGTTATTTTCAAGAACTCACAAATGTAGGTACTCGTACATGTTGTTGCGCCTTGAATACCTACCTAGTAATTTTAGGAACAATTACCACAATGTGATCACTTCAGATATGAACATGAAAATATCATAGGTATCTACTTCTCTCCAGTAACCCCGTTAACGAATAAACTAGTAATAATTGGATGTACTAAAGATATGTAGGATAAATAATCTTTTCCAAATATATTTAATACATTTATAGGTAGTTCTAATGAAACGTTAATAAATTTCTATAACGTACCTACAGTGAGAATCGCAATAATGTCAGTGAAACTGCTGCTGTTCAATAAAAAATAGTTAAGGTCAGAATTGCTATTGGACATCGTAATTAATATAAGTACGAGTCCTGGGATGTGAGGTGTGGTAGACTCCAGCTCGAAGGTTTCACTCTGAATTGGGGTGGAAGCGCATCTTGATACTTATGCGACCAGAGAACGGAGAATGATAATAGAGTTCTAAGTTTAATATCAATTGATTTCCACTGCACCTTTTTAGGGTTCTGTAGCCAAAATGGCAAAAACGGAACTCTTCTAGTTTCGTCATGTCCGTCTGTCCGTATGTCACAGGCATTTTACTCGAAAACTATAAGGTGTATTTGAATAAAATTTAGAGGAGAGGTTTATTTTGTTAGCCGCTACATAATTCTGTAATGAAATGGCTAAAAAAAGGTGTAAGTGCCGTAGGGTTCCATTGACGATACGACCTTTTTAATAGGCACGGAACCTTTCCTTGTACGTGGTCCGACTCGCATTTGGCCGGTTTCTTATGTCTTTTCTCTATTGTAATTCTCTTCTCTCTGATATAAGTAACCGATGCCATGGGAGACTCGATCTGAGGCTTGGATATGCCTATGTGAATTTTATTGGTTTGTATGTAGTTTCTCAACGTTTGTAAATAAAATGTAGCATTACTGTCGTTCAGATCTTTGTAATACTTATGTAACTATATTAATTATTATACTTACGAATATACTTATAACTATTCGTTCGAATCTACGAGTAGGTAGTAAATAATGTAAATATAATGCGCGTTTCTATATTATTTCACTGCGCTGAACTGTAATAGTACATTGTGTTGCAAGATATGAATTACGAACGAGATCGAGAGTCTATTAGAAGTCCGACTCCGAAGGCGGAGGGTTTTGATGACTCGAGTTTGTAACACTTACCGTATGTGTCGCATACAATGTTTTTCATCACATTTCCGAGGAAACCAATACATTTTAAACTAAATTGTTACTAATCGTAATAAAAACTACAATAGGCAGCTGGCAGACTGGCAGTACGGCAGCTGCCCCCCGTACAGCCTGCCCGTACCTCGCTACGTCCTTGAGAGTGACAAAAAAAACCATTACGCCCGGCGTAATAAAGGCTATTGATGCCTGCGCGTTATGAAGCCCTTTACGAGCAAGTGTGATGAAAAATATATCTCGTGGTTATATATTATACTTACACTAAATATAACATGTACTTACCTGGCTATAAAAAGCAACCTAAAGCAATGGCAATTATTAACATGATTTATGAAGAGCTATGAAATATTATTGAACTGTAACGTGCAATGCTCAGGAATAGAAGTAAACCCCATTTAGATGTAAACAAACTAAAAAGAATATTATATTAGATTATTGTTGACAAATTCATTAAAAGTTAATCCCAGGAAATGAACGATATACAGGGTGGAAAGATAAGTCGGGCCCTGGAGGGAAACTACCTACCTTAAATCCTTAAGCTGGCTCATTTTACTTAAAGGAGACATTCCTTTATTTAAAAAAAAAAAACAAAACTGCATTCAAATATTTTCTAAAACTCGCTTTATCTTTCCACCCTGTATACTTAGATAACATAGAGATTGTGTACACCCATTCCCGGCCCGTCGAATCGCTTTCCGCTACATACTCGTACGAGGGAAACCACGGGATCGGCTACGAGCGTAGCGCGTAGCGATTCTGGACACTACTGAATGTGTTAAGCTAAAATTAGTATTCTCCGGCAGGTATGTGTGACATACTAGAGTTACTAATTTTAACCTACACGATGTCTATGTATAAAAATATAGGTATGTATCAATATTTGCTGTAGTAGTACCTACTCGGTCAAATTAATTGAAATAAAGACTTACTCGTAGACGTCCAATTTTTGTTGAACAACAACCTGTGCCATTTCGAAATTAAGGATGATTGGTAATTGGTAAGACATTAATTACGTTTTGTAATATTATTCTACTTTATTAATTTTGTATATGCTTGGCATTTAGTAGGGTACAACACCCTACGATATTGGACTTATATTGTATGTAATATTGAAATTTCATTGAAGTGCTTTGTATTTCCTCCTCTAGCTAGTATCTGGTAGATACAAAGATTACTCCGCATGTAATAACTTATGTTTGGCAACGATGTTGTTAATTGTTATGAAGTCAACTCATAGCTTTTATATTATTTTACTGCCGATTATATGAATCGAGAACAACACTTACTTAAGTGCTTTCATCAGATTGGTAGTTGTGTATTATGAGAGCAAATGTTGATGTACCTCCTATTGTGCATGTAACGTGCCGGCAAATTACACGTAAAGCTGACTTAAAATGAACTTTTGTAATGTAACAATAGCTGCCAACGACTCCATGTCTAGGAGCCGTGTGCACCCTTCTATCTATTTGTAGCATACATGAGGATATCAGCCGTACATTTTGCCGACATCTATACTACCTAGGTACTTATTTTTAGCATTTCTGTAGAGCTGAGAGTAATATTGAGTTGTTGTATGGAGTAACATTAAACAGATTTCACTATTTCAACATATTTTGATTGTTCATAATTCGTTAACATTTCTCATTAGCAAATTATATTCAGGAGCTATTTAAACACCAGGAGCCGTAGCATGGTTGGCGTTGTCACGCGATAGGTGATAGGATAGAGCGTGCGTCACTGGCTGACACCGTTCGATAGAACGAGACGACGCTCTTATCTTGTCACTTGTCGCGTGATAAGGCCAACCATGCTACGGCTCCTGGGCCCCATTTGCATTTCACGAAGCTACAAGTTAGTACTGGTCAAAAGACCAGTTGTTATTGGTCAAACGCCTCAGTGTTGCCAGCTTAGACTTAACTTGTAACATTTCTATTCTATTCTATTCGTGGAATAGGCCACAAACCTGCAACTAAAAGGGGTAAAAATTGGTTCCTAACTGTATATTGCTTGCCAGCCGGTCTTAATCGTAAATGAAGAAACTGGTTAGGTACCTGTAACCGGTTTTTAGGCATGATTGGTTTCATAAACGGGTTTTTGCAATCGGAAAAACTGGGTTAGGTTATTCTTTTCTAAACTTATATTATAACTAGCTTCCGCCCGCGACTTCGTCTGCGTGGATCCGGGATAAAAACTATCCTATATTATAATCCAGGCTATAAACTATCTTCGTACAAAATTTCATCCAAATCAGTTCAGCCGTTTAAGCGTGATTGAGCAACCAACATTCTAACATCCAAACTTCGCATTTATAATTTTATTTGACGACCGGTTAGCCTAGTGAAGGGCCAGGGTTCGAATCCCGGTAAGGGCAAATATTTGTGTGATGAGCATGAATATTTGTTTCTGAGTCATGTATTTAAGTATTTATATCTCTTATATATATCGTCGTCGAGTACCTATAACACAAGCCTTCTGGGCTAATTGGATTTGTGTAAGAATGTTCCCTAATATTTATTTATTTATTTATATAGTAGGATAAATGAATTATCCTATATTACCTATTTTTGCGACACAAGTTCAGTTTTAGTATTGAATTAATGGATAATTAATAATAGAAAAAGGAGGAAACAGTGCGCTCAAGTTTGTTGTATGATTCCTAGTTTGATTCTAAGTGTCTATGTCGCTTATTTCCAACTACATTGTGCTTATTCCGTCTTTTATGAGTATGAGTGTGAACTTGAATTGCTACATTTTGTCGTAGTGGTCTCGTAGTTATTTCCCGGTGGGGTTCCTGTATTTTGTTTTTAACATTAAATATCCGTAACCGGTTATGAAATATCATCGATTATTGCAATCGGTATTACCTTTATCTACCTACTCGTACGTAAGCAGTATATACATCAAGGTACGAAACATACCGAGATAGCCCGAAGGATTCGATGCGTGAAGTTGAACCTAGGCTCGTCGTCTGGAGTAGAACCCACTACCGTTGACTAGAAAGTTAATTTGGATCTCGATGGACCGATCGGACTGTTGACTGGAGCTGGCTAAATACGGGTAGCCCCGGATCGATTATTAACTTAAGTTCAATTAAAAAGACAACATGTGAATTAAAGAATGAAATTTGAGTCAGCTTTATTTTGTAGTCTACGTCAAGGATATGTATCCTACTAATATAAACGTGAAAGTTTGAATGTATGGATTAAACTACTGGACGAATTTATATGAAACTTTCCAGTAATGTATCTTATACATCAGAATAGGACATAGGCTAGAATTAATGTCAAATTCATCCCCTTTAGGGACGAAAAAGGGTATAAAACTTTGTATGGAAACCAAATATTTGGTTTGCTCGTCTGTCTATAAGTTGAAACCTTAGAGCATACATAACTGGAGTATTTGGTACAAAAAAATCTGCCGAATTTTGCGGGGGCGTGGGGAGCATCTTAATAGGATATTGAAACTCAATTATAAATTAAAAGCTTGAATTGAAGAATTGAATTGAATTGAAGTGGTTGAACGTTTATAATATCAAGTGCTTACAGCAGCATGCGGGCATTTTTATGATCAGTGTTCTCTTGCGAGGCGATTTTGTGATCGATTGTGAAATTGTGGGTGTGCTCTAAGGTTGAAACATATTTTTGATTTCGATTGTACCTATGAGTGTAAGTTTATGTTGGTTAATAGAGGCAAATCTCTGCCGCACATAAGATATAACGTAAAGCATATATTTATGTTCCATTACCGAACAAATATATGCTCCCATGAAAGGCAGAAAGTAATAAAAAACCCATAGTAGAATTGTACGATTTTAATACATAATAATATCTAGATTTAAAAACCATATTTTCTAAAATCATATATATTGCCCTTGTAGTAAGGGAAATTTATTCACGTACCACCATAGAACCCTGTCGCAATTAACAGGCCGCCGTCACTCAAACTCGAGTT
Organism: Epinotia nisella; assembly: GCA_932294315.1. Taxonomy (NCBI): domain Eukaryota; kingdom Metazoa; phylum Arthropoda; class Insecta; order Lepidoptera; family Tortricidae; genus Epinotia; species Epinotia nisella. Next base: position 14,271,316 of record OW028673.1, on the reverse strand, counting down.
TTATGTCACCTTATTGCGATACGGTTCTACGGTGGTACGTGAATACATTTCCCTTACTGTACCTACGGGCAATATGGATAAAAATATCTTTAACAGATAAATTTATGATGAGCCAAATAGGAACTTCAATAATACATTTGGTTTCACGATTATTTCAAAATATCAAACCCAATTGCTATACAATTATTAAAAATAAAGACAATATTAGCATGTCCGTATGTTTATCCGTCACAGCCGAACTTAATTAAGTTAAAGTCTTGTGTAATTTCTCGTTGTATGGTTAGGCGTGTCTTATTTGGAATTGCGGATAATCCCCATCTTGTCCTTACGGAGATGTTGATGGACGGGCAGGTTAGCAATGGAGACCTAATAGTGCATTATGCCACAAGTACGGTAAGGTATGATTTACGAACAAGAGTATTACGTATTAGAAGCCCGTATTAGTTTGTAACATTCTTACCGTACGTGTCGCATACAATGTTTTTCATCACATTTGCGAGGAAATAAATAACTACAAAAGACAGAAAAATCTATGTTTCATACAACATTACAAATTGACAATTTCACTTCCAGATCAGTGTGAGTGGAGCGCGCAGCTTCAATATTTCATTCAACCAATTACAGAGCAGTACAGTAGTATTTACAGAGCAGTGCAGTAGTACAGCCAACTAGATTTGCATAAACCAATCAGATCATACCCATTACGCCCTTAAGCGTAATAAAAAACCATTACGCCCTTAGGCGTAATAAAGGCTATTGTAACTCTGTATGCCTGCGCGTTATGAAACCGACGAGCAAGTGTGATGAAAATAACTATTCAATCAATCATTCGCCTGCTTTGTGGCAGTTCTTTTGCAGTTGACATAACGTCGAAACTGCACACTCGGTACAACTGCAATATTTTGTACTAACTGTATTTAAACTGCACTTGCACTGTGTAGTCAAATAGCAGCCCGTCCGCAACGGTCCTGAGTATCGGTCTCACATTTATTTGAAATCATGACGGATCACTACACTTATTGCATAATGGTCACCAAATTTAACGAAGGGTGGACGTTGACAGTAAATACACAATACACGGCAAATTTACCTTGAGTGAATGTATGTAGCCGTTGCCGTATAACTTCTGAATCGCTTTGCATGGAAGCGTGAGATTAGTGATTCAATATACAATTAATAAATTGATCAACTATGAGCATTTGGACTATTTAAATAAGATTGTATAAAATTGTACCCTTAAATAATATACCTACCAATCACACTTCAAACATCACCATCATTTTCATACTATGTTCAATTTAGGTTTCCTTAAACCTCCAGGAAATCATGGCTTCTGGGAAATCCATTCACACGCAGTTTCCGGTTGTATGTATTTTGGATTCGAGATACGTGATTTGTAACCGGACAGAAATGGAATATAATATAGGTAGATATGTAACATATAGACAATAGGTATAGTAGGGCCGGGGATACATTGGTAGAGTATAAACAGTGTGTCACTGAAGTAAACTTCAACAGTTGACTTTTTTCCTATTTACCTACTCCTGGCCTAAGACCTAATTATAACTATCAAGGCACCAATGACTTATTATTTCCTTATAGATACACTTGGATATATAAAAAATCTATATAGGTGCTTTACAAGTTGGTACATTCAAATGCAGACATTATTGAAAAATTGTTGATAAAAATTAGTTTTCGTGATCTATATTCGTAAGTAAATTTTAAATAATGTCTGCATTTGAATGTACGTACTTGTAAAACACATATATATATATTTAAGTGTACGCTTTACAAACTTTTAGACACGTTAAAAAATTAGTAGGTACCTAGTTACCATCATATCATACTCAGTTTTAATTAAACTTCAGTTCGTTACACAATCACTATTAAATGCAACTTCAGCTTTGGGCATAATAGTCCCCATAGGTAAATAAATTAACAACATGTGGTCTAGGATAAGCAAAGATGTAGCGAATTCCGTTATTCCACAGGGCAAACTTATGTTCATTAATATTAAACTTTATTAGTCTAAGTCAAAGTGATTTATTCTTCAATTTAGGCATATTACTACATGCACCTATGAATGTCGATAAACTACCACCGGTTCGGAAAGTAAACCTCTGCCTCGAGAAGAACCGGCGTAAAAAACTCGGCGAGGTGTCATTTTTTCAAAACAGTATACAATATATCATTTCAGTATCAGAGTATTATAAAATTTTAAAATTACATTGCTACAGTAGAAAGCCTATTTATTTTACGATAGATTTCTAGTGCAGGATTTTATCGCTGCCAAATATCCCTATCCATGATGTAGTCGTTTATCTTATAATATGCTTTTGAAATAAGTGTCCGTTTTATGACAGATTTGAATTTAGAGTCAGTAAGTTCGGTAATGTGTTTTGGAATTTTATTGTAGAATTTTATAAAATTTTCCAAGAACGACGTTTTTGCAAAATATCAGAATGATAACTGTACTTATTATTCATTTTCACATTGACTAATGAAGTTTCACAAACAATTTAAAAATTTATTCGGTAATTTATTGACTTATCTGGGTCTTGTATTTATGAGTTTGTCCGATGAAAAAACGTTATTCACTATAAATATTGTACCCACTTAGGGCCCGTTGTTTTAAACAATCGGTAATCGTAATTTACGTCCGTCAAATTCTAAGAAAAGTTTGACAGAACGTTCTCTATATATAGGATGGCAGCTACCGGCGCTATATCTATCGTTTACCGCCCTGATTGAAGCAACCCGCCCTTTATTATATAGACTGAAACATCCTTCGTGAATCGAAATAATTTCTAAACACCATATAAACAATAAAACGTTTTTGGTCCTCAACATAAATGTTCGCACATATCACGAAAATGTTGCCTGGCTTGTTTACACTGAAGTACTTTTTTGAGAACGATATATGATCGATTCCAAGAACCCCTTAACGTACCTTCAACAGCGAATACGACGACCGTGAATATTGTAAGTCGTATAGCTGCGTTATTACCCGACTGCCAAATTAGGAGGGTAATGTTTTTCGAGTGTATGTAAATATGTATGTATGTTTGTTTCTTTGTGGCCTCCTGTAGCCTAAACGGCTTGATGGATTTTGATGTATGAGGTGTCGTTGGATTCCTCTTAATCGTGGGAGTGACATAGGCTATAATATTTGTCAAATAGCAGTCGGGTTTTTCGAAAATTCTTTTGATTTCATTTTTGTTCATTTACGATGTACTAATATTTACTGGAACTCTATACAAATGTACTTTAGACATCTATATTAGAGTACTTACTCACGAGATTTTTCACTTTACTGTCGAAATGTTGAAATTGGAGACCCAAAAATATAATCAAATTTATTAACAATATAATTCGCATAAGTTGTATACGAAGAACCTGTTTAATGCTTAGTCCGTAGCATTGATAACGAATAGGTACAGTTCGTACCCATAGCAAACTACACAAAATGAACTCGTTTTCATTACTCTTGGTGTATTTTATAATGACATATTCGCCTCGCCGCCACCTTTCCATTTCTGCATAGGTACAAACATTATACAACAGCTGGTGTGACACCGGCGCCGAATGTCTTAAAAACCAACCTACTTTGAGATTATACTAGAAATTTAGACACAGAAGTTTATTTACGTCACACCTGGCCATAAAGTAGCAGTTACCGCACGCTATCCCATTTCCTGTTCAGGGAGAGACGTAAAATGTTGTACTCAACGCGGGCGGTAATAAAGAAAGCCTCAGATAGTATATTTATCGCCCTTGCCATGGTCTCGTTTGTCAAACACGTGCGATCTGAGACATTCTTTGTTTTACGCCCTAGGTAAGTAATGTACTATTTCTCAAACATGCAATGAAAAATTGACGTTGCGTTCTTTATAATAGATTTCGAAGTATCACGTTTCGGGCGCGGCGAAACGAGAGATCCGTAATGGCATTTCATACAAAATTGGAGATGGTCTTTTTTAATTTCCATTCCACATTTATTTGTGACGGCGTCCAGCCATTAAAAAAACTACATATACTTAAGCAATATTTGCTTTTTGGTACGTTGTGACATTCTGCCACTACGATTATTTAAAAAAAACAATAAACGATGTTTGCTATATTCTGCGGTTTTATTTATATCGACATGAAAATGACAAAAATAATACATTATTAACAAATTCCAATTATTTTAAATTGCAAATTTAACTACACAAATACACATTTAAAATATTTCATCTAAATATTAGCGGTAAAAATGTCTAATCAAACGCGTACCTAGGTATTTTTTTGATAATTTTGGAGGAAAAATTGAAAATTATTCATGCCGTAAATCTATTTTATTGGATTTATTATGCGTTGTTGATTTTGTTATTTAATATGAGTTCCGACGAAGAAATAGTATCTAATAAACATGTGTTACTAGTTATATTTATTGCCTAGTTTAGGTACTTTTAGTTTCTCTAGAAATTAAAGTTTGATTTCTTGGAGTTTTTTTTTAAATTATTTCATTGCATGTTTGAGAAGGCGTGAAAAGGGGTTGCCAGCCTCATAACTATCCGGCCTCGCTACGCTCGAACGTCTATATGTACTCGGCCGGCAAGGCGACCCCTTACTTCCCGGCCTCTGTAGTAATGTAGTATTAAGTAAGTACCTACCTAAATAGTATTTTGATTGGCCCTTTTAAATTTTGCCGGTACCTAGTTCCATTCTTCTCTAACCTGAGACGGGAATGCAATAAACTTTTCATATCTCATGCTCTGAAAGTGAGTCGTTGTTGTTCTAAAAAGGTGCAGAAAGTGATACGTTTCTGCTCTAGTGCAGAAAAGTAGTGTATTCCAATTAGTCCTCGCCTTATAAGCATTATGCGGGAACTAATTCTAATAAATATCAATACTTACCCCGCAACTGAAAAAAGGGATTTTTTTATTCTTACTAGATCATGGAATTTATTTTATTAAATATAAAATAAGTTTATGTTGTAAATTCATTAATTTTAGTTATAATATTCACTACGCTCGAGCTGGTGACAAATGGAATACACCCCCACAAACCTTTTTTAACTTAAAATTGTGCATGTGAGCTAAGGCAGAAACGCGTACAGCTACTCTTCAACTAAGTAATACTAATAAATAACAAATACAAAACATATTGTTAAATTTTCCGTCTGTGTTTTTTTTTACTTTCCTCGTATTCGATATGAAAAGTAAGAGTGTTTAACTCGGGTGAAAGTCTCCCATTTCTGACTCGAACCATTGCCGCTCGAACGAAGTGAGAAATATCTCGTCAGAAGTGGGTGCCTTTCAGCCCTTGGTTAACAATCTACTATTACATAGGTAGTTTTTGTACCCATAATACTTCCGTCTTTTCAGATGTTTTAAAAAACACAGTGCTTAATGTGTGGTTTGTTTTGTTTCTAACTAGCACCATTCTCAATCAACAGTTTAATAGTTGCATCACATAACACATAATAAATAAGTTTTTTGATATTTGTAAGGTTTAGAACATACATACTAATTATGAAACAATTATATGGAACATTATAGGGACTTTGCTAGCACGGCCTACCGCCAATCTTACAATATGAATGCGTTCATAGTAACTAACTAAAACATGCTTCACGTCACACCGCATTAGCGAGTTTTCCCTGTAACCTAAAACTTAAACGCTTTATTTCGAATATTCGCTTATTATATTTAGCACTGCATCTTTGGTACCAAAAACAAGAGCAAAGAGCCCAAAAATTACCACAAGAATGTTTTTCCAAATTAAAAAATTGAATTTACCAAAGCCTTCGTCCCAGTAGGTGATGACCTCTATGAACGCTGGCGCTATGAGCCCCAGGATAGAGAAGCAGAAGGCGCCGATGATGCCCATGAATGGCCCTATCGTAGGGACGGCCACCGCCAGCATCACGCACAAGGTGACCATGATCGTGCGCATCACGTAGTCGGCCAGGTCGGGTCGCTTCGTGAACTTGTCCTTGATGCATTTCCACATGATGTCCACGCACACGAAGAACTGCAGCCCAAACGTGCTGTACACGGCTATGGCGATCGCGATTTTTACTATCTGGGCGGGACTGTAACAATTCAAAACGAATTTCGTTATTAAAATGTCGTACACGATTGCTATTATAATGGATGCGTCCCGTACTTACATTTCATTTATATCCAGATTGAGCGTGATAGAATCCTTAACTTCATTAGTGTATCGGAGGTATCCAAGGAAGCCAAGGAGCATGTAAATCAGGGTCACGCCAGACATTCCTTTGTTAAGGACTCCACAGTAGCCGAGCATGGCGCGCGGCGTCTGCATCGCGTTCTCCAAAGGCATCACCACTCCGATAGCTTCCATGGCAAAAATAGTCAAGGAGAAGAATTTGGGCCATTCTGTAGGGTGGGTTACTAATTCAATTTTGTTGAAATCCAAGGTGCCCGTGCCGACCAAGTAGTAGAACGTTATGCCGAGCCCAATACCCATAAAAACATTAGCAACCATAGACACGGGTGCTAGGTACTTCAAGTTACGGACCCACGCCATGGCGATAAGAGGAAGTAGTAGCGCGACAATGAATATCCTTATTTCAACTTTTTCCTCTGCTGTATTCATGTAATGGGCTACGACCTGGAAATTAATAGTATTAATAGGTAAGTAGGTTAAGTTCATTATTGTTAACATCTAACGTAAATTAACGTTGAGAGAAAACTGCACAGAGAAGCGAACTGTGCGTACAGACAAACACAGACAAAAACCGACCAAGTGCCTTGCGGACCACGCGCAGGTTCCGTAGTTGTCTTTGTTACATCGACACGCGCGCTAACAAAACGTTGCGGTTTCGTCGCCCGAATTTGTACGAAAGTTGGCCTTTTCAAGTACATTTCTAAGTTGGTCGACTATTACCTACTCGTTAACTAGTTATGCCTACTTATCCATAATAGTTTTCCTATTAAATTTTTTCATATACCCAGTAGTACCCATTTAGCCGGCAGAGGGCCCGGACACGTGACTCTAATAAAAACTAGGGCTTTAAAGCGCAATATCACGCAAACGCATCCCTGAATTGAAAAATGGTTTTACAAGAACCATCCAACGATGACCACACCATAGGTTTATCGAGAAAAAAAAAAATAATCCACACTTTATGTGAAGGCGCGAGGTACCCCAAATTTTTTTTTTCAAAAAGTTATATTACTATTTTGTCGGCATGATTGATTTATACGGTAATAGGTTACTATGTCCCAGTTACATATTTTATTCTCGCATTGAAAGTTGCATTTAGTGCTGTATAAGTTCATGCAGATTGATAATTTGCTGCGCCAGAAAATTAAGTAAAATTACGTCGCATTACGTTGTTAGCGTGCCTTAATTGAAAGGACGGGAGAACTACGCAGAATGGGCTTTCGCCGCGGAGAATTTTCTTGTTCTGGAGGGGACTTCTGAGTGCATCAAGAGTGTTTCCTGTATACCTGCTCATGCCGAATTACAGCTGTATAGTAAAGGGTCACGAGCTAAGCCGCAAACGGACGGACAGACGGACATGGCGAAACTATAAGGGTTCCTTGTTGACTACGGAACCCTAAAAAGTAAGCAATAATAGTAAACAATTAAATACCTGTAAAATATTTTTGGCCACGATAACCGTGTAAACGGAGCAAGTGCCGAAGTATGTCAGGAACAGGCTGACAAGAATAAATATTCTGTAAAGAAAACAAACAATATTTAGATACCTCAAATAAATTATGATACTTATAGTTCGATGTAGACATAAGCATAGTACCCGTAAACCGTACCTAAATGTGTTTCCCCATCGCCTCAAGCTTTCTGGCCCGTTCTCTAATGCCGCCTGTCCCACTTCTGGAAAACCCATGGTCGTCTTTCTAGTCTTCTTATACAGTACATGAGCGCATTTAATCTGTAAGTAAAATTTAGGTATAATGCGTTATCATAAATCAACACATTTTACATAAGTACATTAGTACACACGCAGTACCTACAAATGAATTGTTTTAGTAGGATTTTATTATCAAACGGAGGCGTTGTCCAAGTGTGTGGTTGCCACATTGTGTCTGTATGCGTAATGCGTATTGAAAATGCTCAGAACTGAAAAGTACCTACCACATATAGGAAAGGCAATGTTTACATATGCACAGTATCGTAATGCAACGTAACTATAGTAGGCAGGCTTCTTTAAAACCCAACTTTATCATGAGATAAATCATCTCTAAAGTAGGTTCGTACCTAAGCTATTTCTGTCTGTCAAATAGTCGCCTGGCTGCATTGTACAATTAAGGGTGGGTCCAATCGACCGCTCTTTATTGGCGATAAACGTTAAATATGGTGTTAACAACATTCATATCATAGAGAACTGTCGAACTCCTATATACAAACAGATTTTAACAATCGTAACTTTATTTTACTTTTGTTAATCATTTTATCACTAGGTATGTACTATGTGTTCTATAATGGGTCGTTCTTCTTTTTTACCGACAATGATCCGAGGTTTTTCTGTTTTTTTGGTTTTTGAACTATCGAAAATTGTGGTTTTGAAGTGCGATTTAAAAAAAAATGCATAGGTTTCTTCATTAGAACTAATTAAAGTGTCCTTTCTGGCCAATATAAATATTTATTTATGGTTGGTTTCTAAAAAAAAACATGTGACAAAGTGGACTCTTTCAGTGGGGACAACATTTTGGTTTACCACTCTGTCACGGCATTCTACGAAAAAAAAACATTTAAAAAAATGCTAGTTAGAGAAAGTGAAATATTAAACATCACTAATTAATAAAATAATATGGACGTTCATTCGAACATTATAAAACCGTAAACATCATTACTCAAATGAGATGCCGTAATAAGACGAGGGACAGGCTATTGTCGGTCGAAAAGAAGAACGACCCTAATAGTCTCTATACATATTTCATTTCATCCATTTAAGCCTTAATTCGCAAAAAATAACAAGTCCTAATGAATTACAAAAACGGGCCAAGTGCGTGTTGAACCACGCATAACGAATGGTTCCGTGCCTATTCGTGTCCGTCACATAAATCTTACGGCAGACGTAATTTTCTATAAGAAAGCAGTTTTTCAGCAGTAGGTATCTCGAAAACCTTTGAACCGATCTAGTTCAAAATAATTTTCGGTGAAAGAATTTAATAAGCAAATGTCCATGATTTTTAATTTTTTTTAAATACACCGTGCGAAAAGTAGAGGTGCGAGGCGGGGAGGGGAAGACACAGTTTTTGTGACTTTCGGGGCGATTATCTCCGACTATATTCACTTTATCAAAAAAACCCCACCCCTCACGCCTAACGAAACTAGACCTCTAGCTACGCTTAGTTACTACGAATCGCGGCGTCAAGATATAGTTGTGGGTGAGCGTTGAGGTGAGCTTAAAGCAAGTTACAGAATAAGGGGGCTGGAGTCTGGAATAAAATGTTTTTTTATACACAATGTGATTACCATATTCAGGTCGGAAAATAAGAATCAAACTACGTTTCTATGGACAGTCGACCCTCCTGGCGACCCTTAAAGGTTATAGCAGCCCACGCAACTGCGCCGGCGTATTACAATGGATACAGGTAGAGTCGCGGTATAAAATATAGCCTACGTCCATCCCGAATGTCCATTCTACATAGCGGACAAAGATGTAGTAGTGGGGATTACGCTCTACATAAACTTATTACATTAACAAACTTATTAGGTAACAAGGGCGTAGCGAGGTAGGGGGGAGGGGCGGCTGCCCCCCCCCCCCCCTGGAAAAAGCAGCTGTCCCGTTGCTAGTGCAGCATATACATATATCTAGGAATACTCTTGTATTTTTCTGCGCCTGACCCCCCCCCCCCCCCCCCCCCCTCTTCACATAATCCTGGCTACGCCCTTATGCCTTTATAATATTAGGAGAGCATTATTTATACAGTCAGCAAAGGAGTGTTATTTTTCTCTACAGCTAATTACAAGTACAAAGGTTGCCCTCCATGTAATGCCTTATCTAATAACCTAAACAATTCATTTTAATTATACACTTGCACAGATGTCGGTTCCAATTCCAAGAATAAAACTGGTATTCGCAAAGCCTTTGAACTTATTTATTGACTTTATTTTTTTTGATGTTTTAATATGTAATTTCATTGATACAGTAGCCGGCAAACTTCTTGAGTATTGGATGACGTGGTGGGAGAAACTTAGCGCATCCTACACTTGCGATCAAAAATCCACTTTTATGGAATTACAAAATACCTACACATTTGTTTGTGTAATAGTGTACGTGTAATTTTTTACTAATCACTAACTACTCGCTTTGGAATGTAATCAAAACCATTTTGCTTGCCTGTCTTTGTACAACTACGTTACTTTATGGTAGCATAGGTAGTCTATTCGTAATAAAACTTAACAAAAACACAGCAAACAATTCAAAAATTTAACAAACTACAATACCTCAATAAATAACTTAGACAAGAAACTCAACGAATCACTATTACAACTAACCGCTTACTATCAGACGGGCGGTACGCTTGTTTGCCACCACGTGGTATGAAAATTAAAATCACATTATCACTGACAGAAAGTGTACTATGGCGACAGCGGGACGTGGACGGGGTGCGGGACGCAAAAGTCAACCGATCTACCAATCCGGCGCAGGCAGAGTTAAGAGACACAACCTATCTCCTTCTTACACTAGCACTATAATCCCAAAGAAAGATGTGTGTGTGTGTATGTTTGCTGCTAATCTGCTACTGACGGCGGGAAGTTTATACTTTGCCGCCCGTCGCGCGTAAGTATAGGTCATTATGATTAGCTTACCAGAACATAAGCGCAGTGAGTGCAAACAACGGCCACGAGGATCGTGAAGAAGATCCCGGTGACAAGGCCGGCGGCTTTGAACGCGTAAGGCATGGCGAGGATGCCAGTACCCAGGGATGCCTTCAGCAGATGCGTCAGAGTGTCCATGTTCCTACATAGAAAGAGGCTTCAAAAACTTGTACATCAGTCAACAATATTTTTTGAAATGAAAAAAGACTGAACAGCTCGTGTTGCAGCGGTACCGGTTCAGTGCCGAGGCGAAAAGTGTGCGTTAACCTTTGCTTAGGTAACTTCGGAATGGACGTCAGTTTCCTTAATAAATCAAGTCCATATGAGATGACGTATTGCGGGCTTTAGCTAAATAAGTAATAATTAATTAAATATTAATAATTAGTAAGTACGTACGATGTAGGATTATCGACTTTTCTCTCCGCGAATGGATCGAAAGCACCTGCGGACTCGACATCTTTCGTCATGTTATTCATTTTATACCTGAAAAAATAAACAAATTATTAGTGTACGCTTTACTTATATGCATATTCATAGTGTTTAAATAGGAAAAGTCCCTAAAGTAAGCATATACATCACGAAATTTAATTCTTTAAATTTATCAAGTATTTAATTCATGCAATGTATATAGGTACCGTAAACTTCGGTTACTTTGATCTAATGTTAGCTTAAATTACTAATAAGGTGTTTTTTCCACCCCGTTTAAATTCATAAAAATAAGATGGTTTAACCCCGTTTAAACATATAAAAAAGCGATGGACAGAGTAATTCGCGAAAGCCAAAGTTACTCTCCAGGGCTACGCGTGTTCGGTACAAATAAATCACAATTATCTGATTAATCATTTGAATTAATAAAATATTTAAACACTTACTTGCTGACGATGACCTCTTTGCTTTTTTCATCTTCTGGCACCAGATTTTCCAGTTCATGTGGCGGCGGCAGGTCGCCATTTGCTTCTTGTTTCTGGAAAAGTAAAGGAAAATGCATTGTATTACTTAGCACATCATAATGAAAGATTTCTAAATGGCATTACGGTAGATACTCACAGTGCCCATTTTGCTTTTCGTAGGCAGACTTTAGGGTGGAATAAAAATGACCCGATCTGCAAACAAAAAATAATTAATTAACTACTAGCTGAGACATTTGTTTTAGTATATGATATAATACAAATACTCTTTATTGCACAACTCAATAGCACCGAACAGTGGTACAGAAAACAGCGAATATAAGAGCAGAGGCAAACAACTGAACAGGAGGTCTTATCGCTATGTACCTATGTGTGTCGGTATGCCTACAATGTTTGTTCTGAGTTCTGACATAAGAAATAAGTAAAATATTTTTATAAAACCGGGTCTTAGTAGGTACCTAACTTGAGCTGAGAGTCAGTACAGCTAACTCTTGCACTCAGCGAGAAAACCTTCCACTAAAATGTATGTAAGTATGCAGAATTCTCATGATGAATTAAATCCTATAGGTATTATGAAAGATACCTACTTCACAATTGTACCTATAGACTATGGCAAGGCTTTAGGGTGGTCTATGTTAAATTCAATTTCTATTACTGCAGAAATTCAAAAATTGAGTGGCCGCTTTCCTGTACCTGTGTGTTACAACGGGGTCGAATAAATCAATGTCTATTATCTAAGTATGTATAAGTAGGTACAATGCAATGTACATTCTCCTAAAATAAAAAAATAACCTCTCTCATAAAACCTCTCTATTGATACTTTTTTTTAATGGGAGGATACCCACGGGAATAGCGCGGAGGTAGGTATGTCGGACTCGCACCTACTAAAAACCCCCCGATGGTCCTCCTCGACGCATTTCGGACGGCTCTGGGATCTCCTACGGAACGCACCAGTGCCGCCCTGGCCCTCTATGGGTCCTACCTTTTTTAAGGTTTTTAGGGTTCCGTACCTCAAAAGGAAAGGAACGGAACCCTTATAGGATCACTCGTGCGTCTGTCTGTCCGTCTGTCACAGCCGATATGCTCCGAAACTACTGGACCAATTTAGTTCAAATTTGGTAAACATATGTAAATTGGTGACCCAAAGATGGACGCGTAAAGTAAATTAACGAATTCTGATAGGGGTTGTTGTAAGCATCTCAGATATATATTTTTATAATTTTAGCAAAAACAGGTTTGAAGTAATTTAGGAAAAAAGACGATATTTGACCCCCCCCCCTATCTTCGAAACTACCTACTAGGCTTAAAATTCTGGAAATTTTTTAGAAAATAGTTCCTTGCCTAAAGATTACAGCTAAACCTATAAGAAGTTTGAGTATTCAAAGTAACGGCAAAATTCTCAATATTTTTGTGTATCATATTCATAATATACGGAATCCTCACCACGCGAGTTGAATTCGCACTTGTCCGGTTTTTATTCTACGATTGCAGCCCTAACTGCAACCGTGTACCTACCCGAGGACCCCTTTTAGTCGCCTTGTACGATAGGCAATACGAACTGAGCCAACTTGGACTGAGGCGGAACTATACTGGAGTGAAAAAAAAAATCGCGCGAGGTAGCCGATTGAAGCAGCATATATTTCATTATATAAACAGCGCAACTTTAATCCAACCGCTGTTTCAATCGGCTGGCACGCGACATTTTATTGTTATACGTTTTCCTATTTCCACCTTAGTCCAAGTTGGCTGCACAAGGCGGTTCCACAACACTTTGGGAGCTCATATACCGCGAGCTATCCGGTTGCCTCTTGGATACTGCAACTACACGGCAATGCTCTGAATTAAACACTTATTTCAGAGTTCCAAAATCGCAAAGTCATCTCGGTTTTACACAGATCAAGGTCGGAATAATGTTTTATTTATTTCTTACGTCTAAACCTTCCTAGTCTGCATCACAATAGTTTGAATAAAAATAGAATAGGTAAGAGGCCCAAGTCCGGAACGCATTTGACGTTAAATATCGTCTTGGATTATTCGCTCCTTCTTGTGTTTAAACGCGGATCACTCGTGCGTCTGTCTGTCCGTCTGTCACAGCCGATTTGCTCCGAAACTACTGGACCGATTGACATGAAATTTGGTAAACATAAGTAAATTGGTGACCCAAAGATGGACGCGTAAAGTAAATTAATGAATTCTGAACAAGGGGGCCACTTTTAGGGGGTAAACTGAATAATTAGTTGAAATTTGCTTTTGGATATTAAACATGGGTGTTTTATATCGCACTCGACTCGTGAATTAAAAAAAATAATTATAATGCTACTTCGTCTCACGGATTTTGCTCACTGTTTTCACGCAGCAAAATATGCTTGTTCGAGCTGCTGAGGTGAAAATAACTATTGTTGCGCGCCATGTCACAGAATAAGTATTAGTACTACGTGCATGTGCTGAAAAACGTCGTACGAAACGCGTGAGCTTTGATTATTACACTGTCGGCTCTCTTATCGCGCTCGCCTGCGGCTATGCTATACCTAATACCGCCACGAGGGTAATGATCAACACAGCACACTGTTCCCGACCAAAATGGAGGTTATCTATCTATGCAGTCTGGAGATATTATTTAGGTGCCAATCTTACACGAATATGGAACATGCACGTTGACTTATTTTTTTCATTTTTGCATCGATTGATAAAAGCTATATACTTACATAGCGATAATGTTATGGTTAACCTTCCACCCCGCACTAATCGTTGCCTATCATATTTATTTGCACACGTGTTTACTCGTTCGTATAATAGGTATAATAAATAAGTAATTCTTAACTTGAATGCTAGCAAACATTACGTCTTTGTATTAGATTTAAAGAGTTAAGTTTCGATACGAATAAAAATAATTGTGTGTTCGAGCCTCCCTGACAAACAATGTAGGTACAGTCGCCCACACTCCTAACTGACCATTTGTGAACCTTATGTCACTGAAATAAGGTTCACGAATGGTCAGTTAGGAGTGTGGGCGACTGTACCTACAGTAACTATTTATTTATACCTACCTACAATTATTTTACGTGAAATGAAGTTCCTCTACAGCTCCGCTATTCTGTTACATGTTTTAAGCTCAACACAACGATCACCGCAAACATATCTTGAGAGAGGTAGAGGTCTTGAAGGGTGGGGTGGGTGAGGCGCATGAGCCCGTAAAGAATAAAAGCCCTGGGTCTGGGTCTGATTCTGAGGGCGCTCATTCGCCTCACACCACCCGTGACGTGACCCTTAACGAAACTAGACCTCTGCTCAGCTATTCTGTTACTTGTACATAGCTTGATATCACGGCGTCAAGATAAATTAGTGGGTGACGGGTGAAGTGAGGTTAAAACAAGTTACAGAATAGCGCGACTGATTAAGCATAGTTACTTTACTACGAATCGCGGTGTCAAGATATATTAGGGGTGAGCTTAACACAAGTTACAGAATAGCTATGCAGGAAAGATTGTCCACCGCGACCAATGCACCGGTGAAAGGTATGGACAGTTGGACAGTTTTCTACACCGTTCCCACTCAACTTATATCTAGATAACTAAATTGTTTCTATATCTAACCTACCAACATACGCGTGATGCACGTTGTAAGCCGATAGTAATCATTCTGTGTTAAAATCGTAGGCAGTAATTAAATTATAGTAATATTTCAGATTCATTGGGCCTAATTTCTGGTTGTGGATTATTTTAGCATAAAGTTCCCGAGATAGTTTTGGCCTGTATCAACAATGTGGGTATGAAACGCTCTCTTGTTGTGTTAACAAGAAAATCCATTACTTAGAACCAGAAATCAGAATATATATACGTACGACACCAACAATATAATGTATGACCCTTGGTACCAGGTACCAGCAGTAGGTAGATACATCTACGTTAGAAACTAGTTTCAATAGTTAAAAATTAAATTAGAAAAAAACCGGCCAAGTGCGTGTCGGACCACGCAAAACGAAGGGTTCCGTGCCTATTAAAAAGGTCGTATCGTCACAGAAATTTTACGGCACTTACGTCCTTTTCTTTGAGGAAGGCAGTTTTTCAGCAATATCTCGAAAACCTCTGAACCGATCTTGTTCAAAACAATTTTCGGTGAATGAAATTAATAAGCCCTATGTCCATGATTTTTTTCATATTTTTAAAATACACCGTTCAAAAATTAGAGGGGGGGGGACAGAATTTTAGTGACTTTCGGGGCGATTATCTCTGACCCTATTCACTTAATCAAAAAAATTGCTAAGAAACCTTATATTTATTTTGAAAGGCCTATCGATTGATGTGCCACACGGGGGGTCACAATGAAAATTTTTTTTTTGACTTTTAGTTTTATGTATGGAGTGCACCCCTAAAAAATTTTTTTTTGTCATTTTAATTACAAAACTATGTAGCGGCTAACAAAATACACCTATCCTCAAAATTTTATTCAAATACACCTTATAGTTTTCGAGTAAAATGCCTGTGACATACGGACAGACGGACAGACGGACAGACGGACATGACGAAACTATAAGGGTTCCGTTTTTGCCATTTTGGCTACGGAACCCTAAAAAATAGAGCTTGTAGAACTTTTTTCATATAAAGCCTCTAATTGCTTAATTTTATTATAATTGTATTTCTACTAGCTTCCGCCCGCGACTTCGTCTGCCTGGACCCGGGATAAAAACTATCCTATATTTTCATCCAGGCTATAAACTATCTTCGTGCAAAATTTCATCCAAATCGGTTGAGCGGTTTAAGCGTGATTGAGTAACAAACATCTAAACATACAAACCTTCGCATTTATAATATTAAATAGTAAGAGTATGATTATAATTAATAGCAACAGAAACTAGTTTCAGACCTAGATATAGCGAATCCCATTGTGTATAAAAAAGTTTCATGTTATTCCAGTATATCGTTTTAAAATGAGAACCTACTTGAGTCGCGCGTACTCGGGACTCTTTACTAAAACAGTACGTAGGTAGATAACTATAGAATTAAGTATATTAAATACCAACATTATCATTTAGCACTTAGGTACACAATATTTCATTAAAGCGTTTTACGCAGTTCTTGAACTTGAAAGATTATTTAATAAAAATAAAACATTTAAAAGATCATATTTTTAAGGCCCCAGCTACTTACCTACTTGATTCGAGTGTTTTATTAGAGCACTGTCAGCTTTATCACTTCCCACTGTGATCTGAGCCGGCCGATCGATGTCGGCCTACGATCGTAACTGACTGATAACGAAAAGTGTTGCGTAGGTACTTATTGAAATTCACGGCTGACACAATAAATAACGAAACCGCGCTGTCGAACTTGTCATTCACGACTGATAGTGATGCATCGCTCCTCGCTCGGTTAGCACAAGATCTATTTACATGGTTAATTGATTTATTATTATACTAGCATTTACCCTCGACTTCATCCGCGAGAATTCCCGGGGTGGATTACCCATACATTTTATATGGGTAATCAGGAGCCGTAGCATGGTTGGCCTTGTCACGCGATAGGTGATAGGATAGAGCGTGCGTCACTGGCTGACACCGTTCGATAGAACGAGACGACGCTCTTACCTTGTCACTTGTCGCGTGATAAGGCCAACCATGCTACGGCTCCAGGAGGCGTCTCTAGCCTACGTAGCGCCCGGGTGCAATTATTACCCTAGCGCCCTCTAGTAACTCGGGATAAAAACTATCCTATATTTTAATCCAGGCTATAAACTATCTTCGATGCAAAATTTGATACATATCGGTTGAGCCATTTAAGCGTGATTGAGTAACAAAATTCTAAACATCTAAACTTTCGCATTTATAATTTTAGTAGGATTGGATTATGAGCTTGTGGTGTCCCTCTGCTGGGCAAAGGCCTCCCTGTCTTTTTCCAACCCTCCTGATTTTGAGCAGTATCTGGCCACAGCTCGTCGCGCCATTGCCGGCGAGGTCTTCCGCGTCTCCGTTTCGAGCTGTCGGGCTGCCACGTGCTTTAAATTGCTTTTACCTTAAGTTCCAACTAAGATTATTATACAAACGTTGTACAGTATTTTTGCAAAAGTTCCGTGTGCAAGAGTTTCGAACGTTGCATACGTAGACGATGATAAGAGTGGTCTGTGATATTCGATAAAAAACATAAATTTTGTGGCGTGTGGTTTTAATGTCAACGCAATCTAGTTCAAAACTGAACCACAACTTTTGACAGCACTGAGAACTTGTATTTTAGGTATTCGTTTACGTTTTATAGTTTTAGTGTTGCTGGTATAAATATTATTTACACAGCTTACATTTATTACAAAGAATGGATCAATAGGTAACGTACGTCAGAAGCAAAAAATGCTACAGGTAAGTATTTCTACTCGCAAGTATTTGGATGGTTGCCCTTCCACCTCTCTGAAACGTAATGTTTGGTTATTCAAGTCACGCTATCACTGGGGATCGTTTTGCCACGTTTTCTTCGCACACTAACTCCCGGTAGGGCATTCGTTTGACGCATGTGCAACTGCATGCTGACACGTGGGTCAAACATTCCTGACGATATCATACATACCTATTACCGTAATGTTCTCTATTTACCAGTTCTAATGCATATAATAGCATAACACACGTAAAAAAAACGAAATAAACATTGCCATGAATATGTTTTGGGTTTTGCAGATTTAAGTAACGTTTGATTAACGTTTGATATAATCTAACAATAATATAACATTATGTCAAACGTTACGTGTGTACGTTATGAGAACCATATGTTTCACTAGGCAACACCACAGTGCCAGTTTTTAACCGACTTCAAAAAAGAAGGAGGTTCTATGTTCCACTGTATGTAGGTATATATATATTTTTTAAATGTATGTTCACCGATTTCTCCGTCAATTGTGGACCGATTTTCAAAATTCTTTTTTAATTCCTGAGGTGGTTCCATTGTCACCAAGTCAGGATCTTATGATGGGATCCCAGGGAAATTGAGGACAACCCTCAAATTTTATAGGCAGGCATGTAGTGATTTCGGTATTTTCTATTATATTTATATACCTCGTGTACTTATTTACTTTTGAATTTTGGTTGGTGAAGTGGAACTGATCATGAAGACCACAGATGACTTATGGAATACCTCAAGAATACAACGAATATACTGACTCGACTCCGTTGAAGTAGCAACAAATGAAGTGTCAATTCTGAGATCCTTGATGAATCTACGGAACTCCTCAAATATTACCAGCCCACATAAATAGCGACTTGGATTTTTTTCTGTGATAATCAACATGCTCTCGGAAAGCAGTTCATGTGGTAGATTTCAAAAGAAATGTGGAAATTTTCATGTAGGTATATATAAATATGTGGCTTGGCGAAGTTGTGACTTGAATTGAAGTCGGTTTAAACTTTGTTTTTAAAGTAAATTATTGTAGTATAAGGTGTGAGTAAGACGCTGTAATTTCAACTGTCATACCGGAATGTTATACTGGTATAGTTAACATTTTTTAAAAAGTAGGAATCCACTTCAAATCTTATCTGTCTATGAATGGAATTGTTCTCTATTGTTAAAGCCGACCGCTAATCACCCGTGCAAAATGAAATGCATAAATAACAAATAAGTTCATACGAATAACAACTTTATCGTAAATTAATAAGGTTCAAATTTCATCAGCACGCACTCAACATAAAACCTTTTGGAAATAAGAGCCGTGATCGCCCAGGTGTTCGGCTCTTCCGTTCCAAAAGGTTTTATGTCGAGTGCGTGCTGATGAAATTTGAACCTTATCAATTTAGTATAAAGTTGTTATTCGTATGAAATCATTTGTTATTTATGCATTTCATTTTGCACGGGTGATTAGCGGTCGGCTTTAACAATAGAGAACAAAACCATTCATCGGCAGATAAGACTTTAAGTGGATTCCTACTTTTTAAAAAATGTTCACTATATAGTTCGTCATGTGATTGCGTGTGCTGACTTCTGGCCGAAGGGTGTGGTGTTTCGGCGGTTCCGGGGCAACCTACCGATTCTACACTGGACTTGACGATGCAACGGTGACACGCTGTTTCGTCGCCTAAATAATTAGTTTACTTTTTCATTTTATTATTGTATTGTATAGGTGGTTCCACTAGAGTTGAGGTGAATATACACACATCTACATGAAGTACTGATTGCAAAAAAAGTGAACGAATGAGTGAATGTATATGTAAATATGTATAAATCATTATATATATATATATATATATATATATAACGCCATGTTTCCGTAGTTAATATATTATATTTCAATATTCTAGTTAGTTATAACATATTCAAGTTGTCAATAGGTATAGGTAATTTCACGAGAGTTGAGGCCACGCACACAACAACACTGTCATGTAATGACAGCGAAGTTTTGACATTACTGTTCTATTATTGTACCGATAGCAAGTTCAACAGTGAATGGCAAGAAAGATCAAAAAGTTCCTATAAACTTTTTTGTTAAGTATTAATATATTTCTACCAATTCATCGACTTTATACAAAACAGAAAGCATTTTAATTAATTTTATTTACACCAATTCAAATAAAGGTCACATATGCGTAGGTATATACATGAATATATATAATATTAATCGTAGAAACGAAAGAGAATAAGTAGGTAACAAATTGCATTGTCTTTATTTATTTAGTTATTAAAATTGTATTCACATATATGTTCATTACTTTGTTATCTCGTTATCAAACCTCTTTAAAGATGATTGAAGTAACTGGCACTCGTTACATCGTTGTCATACTTATTGACAACCGGATTTTCCAAGAGACAAGAAAACCTACAGGTTTTTATTCTACGGAAAGTCAAAGTCGGGAAATTATATTTAACGTGTTCTGTCATTTTAGACAGAACTTAAGAAATGACGGTCAACATTTACCTGCGACAGAACAGTTCACATTCAATAGCGTCATGAGGAAATTAAACGAAGAAATTGAAGCACTTGACAAAGATACGTTTCAGAATATTTTCAGAAAAACCCAAGAAAATGAAGAAAGATACAGAATAAAGGAACCTAAGATTGATGAACTAACCGAAAACCATAAACTTGTAATAATCAATCTTGACGATTCAGATATGCTAAGTGACGATACTTTATAAAAATATATATGTTTTACTGTTGGTTATACCTATTCTTATTAAAATATATGTATATGAATATATATGAGCGTTTTTATTTACATTCACTCACTCATTTCATTTATTCACTTTTTTTGCAATCAGTACTTTATGTAGCTGTGTGTGTAATCATTCACCTCAACTCTCGTGAAATTACCTATACAACGATGTAACGAGTGCCAGTTGCTTCAGTTATCTTCGAAGAGGTTTGATAACGAAATAACAAATTAATGAAAATGTAACGACAACTTTAACTGCTACATAAATTTCAAACAAAAAAAACAAGGCAATTTATTATTCTTTTTGGTTTTTACGATTATTATTATATTCATATACCTAGCGCATATCTGACTTTCATTTATTCATATAACCCATTTATTTAAATATAACTATTTGAATCGGTATCTATAAATATTTAAATAAAATAGAAAAACATTTTTTATTTTCTGTTTTTTTTTAATACGATGTGTTTATGTAAATAATGCTTAACAAAATTGTTTAAAGAAACTTGGTCTATTTTGTAATTCACTGTTGAACTTGCTATCGGTACGAAAAAAGAACAGTCATTTCAAAATCCCGCTGTCATTACATGCCATTTTGTGTGCGTGACCTCAACTCTGGTGGAACTATCTATACATTATGTTAGTATTCAAGGTATTTGTTACTATGGGCCTTAGATGCCTAAAATAAATGGTATTAGTGTCCCTGACGGTCGTGTTTTTGGTCATCGTCACTCGTTGGGATTACCTACTTTCCGCACTTGTATAATAAATAACTATTTTTATTGACAAAATAATATATATAATAATTTAATTACTCCTGAAAAGTAGGAGAAATAGCATTTTAAATGTAGGTATACCAATACTTCCTTGTTCCGGTTCACAGTGTGGGATTTTTCCTAAATTTTGTTCACTACCTTTTTATGATTTTAATCGCTGCTTAATACTTTTTTAAAGCCCATAGTGAAACTCCCAGCCACATATCCCGTTTAATTTTCCAGTTAATAATTTCTAAAGATCAGATCCATGACGTCATCAAAACATGTTTGTATTTTTATTTTCGTAATTAATGTCAATAATGCCCCAATTTTTCGTCTCCAATTTCAGGAAACAATATTCAGTAACGTAAAAAAAAATACAAGACTGTAAAGTTAATAAACCCGATGATATTCAATATAAATATATTTTTTTAATTATTAATATTTTTTAAAAGTTTATTAACGGTCGCATTTTATTTTAGCTCTAAAAGACGTATGATGAGTGTATCTACCATGCCTTAAATTTTGACGATTTTATCTTATGGGATTTGGGATTTATAGCGTTTCTAAGTTTTAGGTCCATTTCTATGGAAATAGGGTTATCACATACAAACGAAAATAATATCAGAGTTCAGAGGCGAGGGTTCTGTTTTTCTTATTTGACTGGCATGAATTCTTCAATAATTTATTGGATAATTGGAAGTTTGATCGTCATCAGAATAATAAAGTCGTTTGTCTAAAACGAGTGACAAATTGTCGTCTTCGTTATTTATGTAATGATTTGCCAACCGTGTATTAGTATTTTGTGCATAGTAACTGACATTATTAGGTACCTAAGATCAATATTGTTTTAAATTGCTAACTATTTCTGTCCGTCTTTGTTAATTATTATTGTTAGAAATTATTTGTAACAAATTTATTAAATGTACTTGACGAATTCATTTTATTTGTATACAAAGAAAATTTGTAAAATATAATGTAAATTTTCAATAGGCAATAAATGAATCTAATCTAATCATATTCAATTCAATTCAATTCTTTATCTCGGACAGTAGTATCCATAAGTTGTATATTAAACCAGCCATATGATTCTACATACTATTTTAAGTTGTAATTGCATGATTAAGCTTTGTCACGAATAAATTATTTAATTTCATTTCATACTTTTCAGCCACAGATGCACAAAATACACGAAATTTATTTGCCTTCATCATGTTCTTCATTTGCCACTCGCTGACCAACAAGACGTTTGGCGCCCTCTTGGGTAAGAGGGGTCTCTAGCATTAAGTCCCCTAGTCGAGGCCCGAAAGGACATCCCCCATCAGAACGTCAGCTCCTGTTGAGGCCAAGCAGCCCATGGGTCTTTAACGGCTCCATGACGCCTCACCCCCGCTCCTCCAGACATCATGTAATAGCATTGGATACTTATCCGAAATAAAGAATTTGAATTGAATTGAATTGTGTTTAAGCAAGCGCTTGACGAGGTTCATCAGAGATTCAACAGAGTATACTGACACAACCGTTCTGCTAGTGGTAATGCTTTTTGTTGTTGTGCGGGCCCTCAAATGTTTCTATGTTTAAGCATACTACAATTTTGCAACAAGAAGTGACACCACACCCCAACTGAAAATAAAGTTAACCTACCTAGTGTGTGACAACCCTAACTTGAATATTTAAAAAATCATATCTCGCGAATCCTGCCATATTTGCATTTACTTTTTTTTCGTAGTGATAATGCTTCTTATCAACTATTAAAAAAATGTAAAATAAAATGCGACCGATGTAAGATTATCGAGAAAAAAATATTTTCAAATTTTTAGAAAATTGATTATATCTTCTCTAAGAGTCATCAATTCAAACTTTTAGTAAATCATATTGGTATATCAAAACTACCTTTATATTAACTTATAAGGATGACTTTAAAAAGAGGCATGAAATGCGAGTAATTATAGTTTTCATATTTCTATGGATTTCTATGGCTGTTTCTCGATTTATCGAAAATCTCTAAAACTATGAGACATAGAACCGCGGGAGTTTCAATGTTCGCTATCATTTGATAAACTACACAAATTAAACAGTTAAGTAGTGTTTCGCAAAATTGAGGAAAAATCCCACACTGTGCGGTTGTAGGATTTTTAAATTATATAAGCATCTTAGAATACATAACGTTTTAAAATGAAATAAACAAAAACATGCTATTATAAATTAATGTTTTACAAAACCGTATTTTTTCCTAGAGTAACTTAGTGAAATTGACGGAACGGTTATTTAATTGTCTGCTCTCTGTAATGCACAGTAGAATCAATTTAAACACAATAAAAAATAACTGTTATCAGTTAGCTACCTACGTGATTTAAATAGGATTGGTAAGATAAAACTTATGACAAAAGACCAATGAAAAGAAAGATAAGAAGAATTCTAAACCAGCACCCTATAATACCTATCACCTCAGAAAGTGAATAACTTAATAAACTTTTGGACTGTTTTGTATTAGACCCGAGTGATAAGCTTTGCATATCCCATGGCTATGCAATAATTACCTACCTAAATAAAATACGATCAAATATTAGCAAAAAATGGTATGAGCGTAATTCGTCCCGTTAGTTTTGCCTTTAATTCGTATTTCGTGTCATTCTATATTCGTCACACATTCTTTATTCATCTTGTTCGCTATATGTCTCTATCTTCCTAGGTCTAATTTATCGTATCTCGTCACGGTCTTCCTAGGACTATGTCTTTGTTTGTCTCTATCGTTTTTAGTATCATTATAAATTTGAGGAAGATATTTTTTCCTGATGTGAGATTGTGAAAGCACTGAAAAATTACCGTATCGTCCAGAATTATGCAATTTTGAATAAAATAGTGCAAGTTAAGCGATCATTTAAAATATGCTATGTGTGAACTTCATACTCGTCTTCAGAACAATACTCACAAAAAAAACACAATGCTGGTGTGATCACTAGTATATGGAAGAAGCATCGATAATAGTGTTTATCGATATAGGAACTCCCTTACTGTCATCAAATGTTGCCCCCTGGATTCTTATGTCTGAGTCTTACAATAAAGTTACGCTCCAGCGAACAATTTCTGAAAGGCATGATGGTAAAAAAGACTTTCGCCATTGGTTAGTTTCTAAAGGTATCTAAGTATTTCTCATACAATAGAGGTTTACTTTTTTTTTAACATAAATACCTCGTTTCTTCAATACAATGTCATGAAAAGAAACTCTTTTGGTGACAGTGTCAATAGTTAGGTCAATTTCACGCAAGATTGTAACTTTGAGTTCCGTTGATCAAATGAAATCAGAATTTTTTTCTGTTCTTAAATGTGTCAGGGCGTGGCTTAATATAACTAATGTAAGGTAAGACGGCATAGGAAATTTAAAGTTAATTTTCCTTTCCTGTTAACTTTGAGGATTTAAGGAAGCATACGCTATGGTCACTAGTACTACTGGTAGTACTAGTGACCTTAGGGTGTATCATTTGTACTACCAGTAGAACTACCTGGTAGTACTACTGTACCAGAGGGAGTATTTCTCATACAATAGAGGTTTACTTTTTTTTTAACATAAATACCTCGTTTCTTCAATACAATGTCATGAAAAGAAACTCTTTTGGTGACAGTGTCAATAGTTAGGTCAATTTCACGCAAGATTGTAACTTTGAGTTCCGTTGATCAAATGAAATCAGAATTTTTTTCTGTTCTTAAATGTGTCAGGGCGTGGCTTAATATAACTAATGTAAGGTAAGACGGCATAGGAAATTTAAAGTTAATTTTCCTTTCCTGTTAACTTTGAGGATTTAAGGAAGCATACGCTACGCTTACGCTTAGGATTTTTTTATCATTATTTGGATTTTGTCCTAATTTTCGAACCACGGAGCGAAGCGAACGAAGTTCTATGCTTCAGCTTGGGCCGACAATCGTTCGTATGTCCGGTGTCTGTCCAGCTGGAATTGGATGGGGATCCGCCGCGTATACAAAGTACCTAGGCGGAGCGACGGGATAAAATATTATAGCACATAATCCCGAGGTCCATTCTACATATATAACATAGGTAGTAATAGGTAGTAGGTAGGAATAGGATGGGTATAGTTTCTGAGACTATCCCCAACATACAAACTTACATTTCACAGACATTACACCTGTTTATTATTAGTATCAGCACAGATCAAAGAATACTGTATCGGGGACTGTTAATGGTTTAAAATAATATTTTACCGGTTATAGTTGCATTTGACTATTTATACCGCTAAATAGTTTAATACTGGTTTATGTTTTCCAGTATTAAGTCATATCGGTTTGACAAATTACAATTTATACCTACCTGTAATCGAAATATAATTATCTGAACCTGAAATAATTTGGATGGTATTCTAGTCAAGTCAGTAAAATCGCCAATGGGAGTCCCCGGTATCCGAAAAGAAATTTTAGTACTTAATCGAGTTTCGTTTTCTACATCTGTACTTCAAATAAAGCCTATATGGGGTCCACGACAATTAATGGGTTTAAACCTCATTCTTCTCCCAACATCTCGAATATGGGAAAATAAGTTAGTATATAAACTTTTTGAAGTAATTATATAAACATGGCAAATAATATTCACAACTGTAGGTTGTCACTAAAAAATTAATCCAAAGTTGACACAATACGTCTATCAGTTTTTGTAAACATTGTAAAATATCGTTTATTTTCTATTTTCTTAATTTTATTAGTGTTGTATCCATATGTGGCCGACTCAACATTTATAATTTCTTATGCTGAAGAACTTACTACAGGTTTGAGTTCAATTCTTGTTTATTAATTTTACATTGTCATCTCAAGTCAAAACAGAAGTAATGTCACGTGACGTCACACAGCCAAAGTCACGTGGTCAGCGCACAGTAGTTTCTTTAAATTAAAATTTTTGTACTTTTTCGATAAAAAATTAAAAAACGAAGACCTTATTGCAAATCTCCAGCATGACACGAATCGAATGACATATCATTTATCAAAATCGGATCATAACTGTAGATCTGATGGCATGTACAAAAATCGCCCTCGCGTAATATATATATAGATAGATACCTAGATAGATAGGTAGATAGATGCTATATTTTGTGTCATGTCATGGCTCCACTTGGGCTCTATTTAAAACAGGGGGGTACTCTACAACACATTGTAATGTAAATTACATGACGTAATAATAATTTATACCATTGTCCTTGATGTTCATTAGCGGTAACAATAGCAAGCACCACACCAGAAGTGCAATTTACGTTAAACAGAATTAATATTAACAGTTCAATATTGTCCCTACAGTGTCGTCTCGCGTAGGCAGTACTGGCACTAGGGCACTACCTATACGTAACAACGATGATAATAATCGTCGTCTCAATAATTATTCATATTTTAATTAAACATCCGTTTCGGATGAAACTTTTTAACCTTCGGTCAAGAATGCTCAATATACCTACCAATACCACGTGTAATAA
Source organism: Epinotia nisella (assembly GCA_932294315.1). Taxonomy (NCBI): domain Eukaryota; kingdom Metazoa; phylum Arthropoda; class Insecta; order Lepidoptera; family Tortricidae; genus Epinotia; species Epinotia nisella. The sequence goes on along the minus strand of OW028673.1, from coordinate 14,244,249 downwards.
GCGGACATCGTGAATTTCGTATCGTTTTCATGTTTTTATGAAATTAATAGCGGAATAATTCGTAGATTCAATATGTCAATGTTATTGTGAACCAGAGCCAAATTATACGAATTCCATGAACATTGAACACCACTGCTATTGATACAACGTTTACTATGTCAACTATGTGTGTTGATGATCTCGCTATGTCTGAACTCTGAACAGTGCCGCTGCTACACCCTCCCTCACCCCATCCGCCTAATTTCAGCATGTTATTAATTATGTATAATCGTAATTTTATTAAAACGCGCATATTTTCAATCAGACTGCGTTCCGGAAATCTGCATAGAATTCGCTAAGTTTCCTCGAACTGACCTTTGTTTTCTATATCTTCCCATCGATTGCCAAGACTCCCTACTTATACCTACTGCTTTCAGCGTTAAAAAGTTATCAGCGGAGGCGTCCCTAGCCCATGTAGCGCCCGTGTGCAATCATTTCGCTAGCGCCCTTTAGCGCAGTGTTATTAATAATTTGTTTAATTGCTAAGGTTACCATATCCTGTGAATCGAGCTCGCTATTATTATGCAGACAAATTTCATGAGGGTTTGATAATACGACGAAACGCTTCGAAAAAAGGTTGTTGTGCCCTTTGGCATGTCTTGACGGTGGCACTGCCGTGCCCCCTGATAAGACTCAAACACATTGGTTATTTGCGAGTTCCACTACGAGTAACTATCCTCTTGTTCCATTATGTTGTGTTTAATGACCTAGCTCGGACAGAACAATGGTGATACTCTCAAGAACACTTAACACTGAACACACCACGGCTTTGTGTGATAGTGCATAATAGATCAATTTTAAATATTGGACGGTATTATAACGCTTTCTTTCGTTAAGGAATTTTATCGTTTAGACTAATGAGTTCGAGCTTTTGGCTGCTGTTTTAAATTAAATAGCAAGTTAGCAACCATTACTAGGTATTTACGAATATTTAGAGTAAGTAAGTACTATTTACGTTGAGATATTACACAATGTTTTCTATAGGTAGTTGAAATTTGAAGTGTGTGTCAATTTAGATTCATAAACCCTGGAAGCGGTATTTATGTAGTTACTTAGTTACATTTTTCATTATTACACGAACTTTCAAGAATAATCAGGGGACCTTTTAACCTTTTGAACGCCATTCTTCACGTACTAACGTGTTACTGCACGCCAAGCTTTTTTCCAAAAGAGAGTGAATATGAACCTTATAAGAAAGATTGAAAGTTGTTTTGACAGCGGACGTCGTAACACTTAAAGGCGTTCTAGGCGCTGCGGGCACGACGATACACGTACACCTTTAGTAGGCGTTCTTGGCGTTCAAAGGGTTAATCTTCATTTAAGCCTAGTGATAAGTGTTTAACAACGGCGGATTGCCGGACCACAATTTTTTTTCATTTCATTTACGACACTGAATAAGTTTGTGTAAATAATTTTCACTGTAAGTAGGTATCTTATACGGACCGTGAAGATAATACGATAACAAAATGGCCTATTCAATGTTGCCACTCAACATCGCGTGATTATCACACGTGAGTACATATTATGATGAATGTTGCATAATAAGGATGTGAGAGTTTACTAGTGCGTAAGTTTTTTACGAAGCGTGATATGATATTTAGCACTTTAACCGTTGCCTCCGGTGTCTGCACGGCCCCCGTTGTCCGTGCGTCCTCCGGCAAGGTGAAGCGATAATATGCCAAGCATATTTAAATTTACTATTTACAAACAACCACCAAGAAGTCACCGCCTTTGCGAAATGTGAACATTTAGTTATAATAGTTCACCATGGCTGACGCACTAATAGATCTCACTAATAAATCTCGCAGTATGGCTCTCTAGTCACCAGCATATATATATACTCCTAACTAAATGAATAGAGCCCGGTCTCCGTAGGTTTCCGTTGCACGTTGGGGTGTAGGTACCTAGATACTCGTCGAGCCACACGTCAAAAAAACTTTTCCGATGGGGCCAACTACGAAATCGAAAAAAAATAAGAGCCAAAGAGCTGAATAGTTAACTGTAAGTTATAATTGAGAGTTAATGTATGGAACAGCTCTTTTTTTTTGCGATTCCGTGGTTGGTCCCTTGGTAAAAGTTGTTCAGTGTGACCATCTTATTCGCTTTTGGTCATTCCGGATCGTGACCCCGAAATTACCCTGTATAGGTACGTGGCCTTAAACCTATATTTAAAAACCTGCCAAGTGCGTGTTGGACCACGCAAAACGAAGGGTTCCGTGCCTATTAAAAAGGTCGTATCATCAGAGAAATCTTACGGCACTTACGTCCTTTTCTTTAAGGAAGGCGGTTTTTCAGCAATATCGCGAAAACCTTTGAACCGATCTTGTTCAAAATAATTTTCAGTGAAAGAATTTAATAAACCCTATGTCTAATCATTGATTTTTTTCATATTTTTAAAATACACCGTTCAAAAATTAGGAGGGACGGACCCAATTTTAGCGACTTTAGGGGCGATTATCTCCGACTCTATTCACTTTAAAAAAATAGCTGAGAAACCTTATATTTATTTTGAAAAGCCTATCGATTGATGCCGGCCACACGTGGGCTTACACTGAAATTTTTTTTTTGACTTTCAATTTTATGTATGGAGTGCACCGCTAAAAAACTTTTTTTAGTCATTTTAATTACAAAACTATGTAGCGGCTAACAAAGTACACCTATCCTCAAAATGTTATTCAAATACATCTTATACTTTTCGAGTAAAGCGCCTGTGACATACGGACAGACGAACATGACGAAACTATAAGGATGACGAATTCCGTTTTTGCCATTTTGGCTACGGAGCCTTAAAAATGGTACGTTCATACAACTTATAAACTGGATTGAGGATTTAACTAAATTGTTGTCCCGATACATCCAGATACTCGCAGGTCGTGGTCTGTTCACCAACTGCAAATCCTATACTTCCTACTAATATTATAATTGCGAAAGTTTGGATGTTTGTATGTTTAGATGTTTGTTACTCAATCACGCTTAAACGGCTCAACCGATTTGGATGAAATTTTGCACGAAGATAGTTTATAGCCTGGATTGAAATATAGGATAGTTTTTATCCCGGGTCCACGCAGACGAAGTCGCGGGTGGAAGCTAGTAAGTTTATAATCGCAATTGTTTGTCTAGTGTAACTATATAGTTATACCTATCTACGGTTTTCGGATTTATTCTCGTACTTGATGGTAGATATACGACATAGCTTTTTGCCAAGTTTCTAGGTGAACGGGAATTATCCTATAGGTTTTGATTCCATTGCTCGTAGGTATATATTAAAATATACGGCATAAACGCCGTATCTTTTGATTGTGTTGACTTCGAAGTTTGTGTCTTTTCACAGCTTCAGGGGATTGTATACTTTATTTGATATTCATTTGAACTTGATATCTTTCCGTCCCTGAAAAAAATGGTTTTGACAGACATACAACGCAGATATTTTATTTTCCTTTTGAGATCTGGATTCCAAAAAATTAATAAATTCTAAGTATCTCAAGTATCGAACCCCGACGCCTCACAGTGTAAACATGACCTTAGTCCCCGGTTCACGGTATGGACAGAGGCACTCTAGTTTCTCATTTTCTTGACGTGTGTACATATCGTATCGTAGAATATTTTACGAGTAGGTTAGGTACACGGTATTGTGTACTGACGAAATATCCTTGAGTAAGTTCTGGAAACAATAACAACGTTATCTCACCGGTTGACGTCTCAGCCGAAGATTATTTAGTGTATATTTACATTTCGACTTCGACGACGAACTCTCGACTAGATATGAAGTTTAGAAATACATTTATGTAGCCATTCAGAAGTGCAGGGGAGCCTGTCTGAAATGACGCTTTAACTCCCAGTAAGGTTTATTTTGTGCACTCAAAAAAATTAAGCCACGGGGTGTCATCGGGACAGCCAGGGTACGGTGCGGAGCGACTGGTTGTTCCAGCCTATTTTTCCTACAATATGGTCGGGCTTCTAGACTTACATACCTATTATTAGGATACTTATTGTAAGTACTTTTCCTTCTAAATTTGGATTAAAAGTAGGTACTAAATTCACGTTATCATGTGAACATAATATTTGACAGTTATCTAGAATAGTATCTAAAATAAATATTTATTTGTACTACTGTTTTTATGATCTGTTGGACATCTTATCGGTAAGAGCTAAAAGCTTATCGGGTTCAATTTAAAGATGAAACTACATAGTAATTAGACACGAATTCTTAGAAACCTTTGTGTGCACGAGCCATACAAAAACGGATACTCGTATGGGATATGTGTCCTATACACGGGCGCCTGATCCAGCGAAAGTTGAAGCCGAGTCTCACAAGTGGACGCAAAAGAGCGTGTCGATATTGTATTTGAAGAAGAGTTGCGTCGTTTATGGGTCGGGCTGCGGCGGGCGTCGCATTACACTGTCGCAGAAGCCTTACACTTCAACAGAGCCGATTGCACGCCTGAATACTACCTATCTATATTACTTGTACTGCTATAAGTATGACTTTATATTTAGGCATCTGCATAGCTCCGAAAAACACCAATTCGTAGGCAATTGTATCACGCTATTTAATGAAAATCTTCAAGTTCACATTTTATTTGCACTGCCTAAGATTAGATCATGCCCAATTTTAGAGTACTTCAGGAATTCATGAGTCCGCGATGGCTGGCATTTCTTAAATATGACGCAACCACGCGAAGTAGTTAATCACTGTTCGTTCACCTAGTTTACGTATTGATCCACTGGCGCCTATTAGGTAGGTATATAGTGTTGTGTTAAACCACCATTGTATACATTTATAACTATTTCAATTGTCTTTTTGCAACAACGTAAATATTCTAGTCCTCGACGTTGCACTAGTGTATGACATGGGCACTTTATGTCAAAGCAATAAATTAAATTAGAACTAAGAGGAATTTTCTTCATTCGAATTAATGTCCATGTCATACACTACTAGTCCCAGACTACCTTAAATACTTAAATAGTGACCAATAAGAATATTATCTTCGTTATTGTACATTCCGATTTGGTTGGACAATACAAGGTAATAATAGGTAACAAATTTTGGCAGTGTTTATCCTAAGCAACCAACGTCGATGCAATTTTTGTGCCGCTAATCGTTATCGATCCAGATACCGATGAAAATAAGAAAAATATGAGAAAAAAATTAGACGATGAACAAATTCTTCAGTGAACATTGTTGTTATAAATGTTATAATAATCGCATACCTCACTGGTATAGGTACGTTTAAAAATGATATAAAAAATATAGCGAACGACGGAACAAAGAAAATTTGTTTTGAATTTATATCGTAGTGGGCAAAGTGCCAATATAATACGCAATTATATCAAAACGTATTATATCAAAGTACGTAGTTCGAGTATTGATTGAGTGAAGATACATAATTATAACTTATTGGTTCATAATCACACTGACATACATAGCTTAAGGGCCAAATAATTGAGACAATTTTAACATTCCATTAGGTTCCGCGCGCTGTAATGAGATGTTGAATTTAAACTTCCTTTGTGTCCGTAAGATTAATAAGGAAACGCCTTGTCAGGTGATGCGCTTGAGTATTTTTGGGCCAGAAACGGAGTGAGGTCCTGATTATTTTTTCCTGGTTCGGGTAAAGGACAGATAACCGTAAACGCACATAATATTCCCAACTTTAATACAGGCCAATAACATATCAGGAAGACTATGTACATGTAGGAATTTGGATATAATTCATACCCGTGGGAAATTATCGTGGATTGAACGAATAATTAATTATTCTCGTAGAATATACACAAGTCAAATAATATTTGGTCAATAGCTATATTCGTACCTACCTGCACATCAAAGTGCATTGTTGCAATAAAGAGCAGATAGGAATATATCGATAGAAAAATTAACAAGCGTACAAACTTCAAAAAACTATATCCCGACTACGAAAAACTTACGTCTGCCTAGCTCTATCTTATATTGTCAACCTGTCACCAAAATGATTAGCAGAATTGCCATCTATTAGACAGGTATGGAGTGCACCCCTAAAAATATTATTTTAGTCATTTCATAACAGAACTATGTAGCGGCTAACAAAATACACCTATCCTCAAAATTTTATTCAAATACACCTTATAGTTTTCGAGTAAAATGCCGGTGACATGCGGACAGACGGACATGAAGAAACTACAAGGGTTCCGTTTTTGCCATTTTGGCCGTATATAGCCACGTAGGTCCGTAGAACCATAAAAAATATTGCTGGTAGGCCCTATTAGGCACCCGGTCTAATAAGGCCCGTTACAAAATAAATTAAATAATAGTTTAATCAATGTTTAAACACATTTAAACATTACTATCGTCTAGAACTAGTGTAAAAAACACATTAAATTGATCAATAAAATATTAAACATATTCCAAAATTGCGGCCGTGAGCCTTCTTAGGAGTATGAAAATTACAAAAAATTGCTATAAAATGACACGAACATTTTAAATTTGAAAAATAAACACTAGATTCTTTATATCAGCCTGCATCATATTACATATTTATAAATCGGTTCTTTATTCAATCATTTTTTGTTAGGGATACATACAGTGCTGGGCCTTATTAGGGCATTTAATTACTTCAGTTCTATCATGTCTCGTAAAAATACATAAATAAATTTAAAATAACAGTATTTACCTATGATTGGATGTTAAACAGATTAAGCACCTAACTTCATTAAAAGTGATTTCACTAAATACACATTTATAGTTTGAAATCACGAAAAGTTTTTGGGCCAAATTTTCTGCCGGTGAGTATATTAATACAGAAGGAAATATATATTGATTTAAACTTTCACGAACATAAATGTTCATAACAAATCGAGACTTAATCGCTTAAAACTATATTATATCTTATTTATATCTTAATCTATTTAAAACGACGTTTCGGACGTGTCGTAACTTAACAGAAAAACATACACCTACCAGACTGCATGTACCTACATAAATAAATAAATATAAAAAGCACAGACATAATATATAGCATATTAGCAAAATAAATTAAAATACTACTAAGTAGGTATATTAATGATATCAATACTATATAATTTACTGACAAAACGAAATACCTACAAAGCAAATAGGCTATGCCACTTCCAGTCTACGTAACTCAACGATATGGTTATCTTGTTTACAACTCGGCGCACGGATCTTCTAGCTGTACTGTACTATCGCCCAAGGGTACGGGTTCACACTTTCTGTTCAAAATCGTCTGCACATGCATAGCGAACGCTCGAAAATGACCCTAGAGGTGTATACCCGTACCCTTGGGCGATAGTACCTATTGACAATGTACCGGCAGAATGCTGTCCGAGTGTTGTATAGAATTACCCTCTTTTATGGTTCCGTACCTCAAAAGGAAAAAACCGGCCAAGTGCGTGTCGGACCACGCAAAACGAAGGGTTTCGTGCCTATTAAAAAGGTCGTATCGTCACAGAAATTTTACGGCACTTAAGTCCTTTTCTTTGAGCAAGGCAGTTTTTCAGCAATATCTCGAAAACCTCTGAACCGATCTTGTTCAAAACAATTTTCGGTGAATGAAATTAATAAGCCGTATGTCCATGAATTTTTCCATATTTTTAAAATACACCGTTCAAAAATTAGAGGGGGGGGGGGGACAGAATTTTAGTGACTTTCGGGGCGATTATCTCCGACCCTATTCACTTAATCAAAAAAAAATGCTAAGAAACCTTATATTTATTTTGAAAGGCCTATCGATTGATGTACCACACGGGGGGTCACAATGAAAAAAATTTTTTTGACTTTTAGTTTTATGTATGGAGTGCACCATTGTTTTTTGTCATTTTAATTACAAAACTATGTAGCGGCTAACAAAATACACCTATCCTCAAAATTTTATTCAAATACACCTTATAGTTTTCGAGTAAAATGCCTGTGACATACGGACAGACGGACAGACGGACATGACGAAACTATAAGGGTTCCGTTTTTGCCATTTTGGCTACGGAAGATAAAAGTGAACACAAGGTATCGTAACAGATCGGAATGTCATGGCATCAATCATTAGGTAATAGGTATCATGCAGTTCTGCGGCTAGTTCATAGCATAATGCATGAAGCAGTCTTCGGCGAAAGAGCTATTTGTTTAACTAATGGCAGCAATTTCACGAGTACCTGAACGAAAGACGGGAGTGACGTCGTCAATGACGATACCTAAACGTAAACATAAGGCGGTTGCGCCACCCACTGATTGACACTTATATTGTCTACTCACCCGACCAAGCAATAATATATATAGTATGTGTAGATAAAACACACATACTATAAACCCGCTAAAATGCATTCAGAAACTGGCAGCATTATATCAATAAGATTTATAATAATAAATTACTCGTCTCTGGCCGTAGGTAATTTTGTACGTATTTTCAATAAAATATCGATTTTGATAAAGTAATTACTTTCAAATTTCAAAGCGTGGCCCAGAGGTCAGAGCAAATCATGACCAACTAGATCTTGTCATGGACATCTAGTTGGTTATGATTTGAAATCTAGTCGGCCATGTCGGTGCAATGGCGGTTATTCTAATGGTTCCCGAACACATCATTGAGGATTTATTATAAGTGTGTAGGTAAATTAGTGTATGCAACTGTACATAATTAGGCCTTAAAACACTCATGTGATCTATTATGAAACTCGCTCACGCTCGTTTCATAAAACTACACTCGTGATTTAAGGCCTCTCATTATACAGTCACATAAACTACTATTATCCTTATAAGTACTATCGCCCAAGGGTACGGGTTCACACCTCTAGAATAATTTTCGAGCGTTCGCTATGCATGTGCAGACGATTTTGAACAGAAAGTGTGAACCCGTACCCTTGGGCGATAGTACATGCTGTTCATGCAGCTCCGCCCGCGTATTACATATAAAAGCTAAAAAAGTTACAAAACAAACATACATTTATCAGCCGTTACATATTTATAATATAATTAGTGTTGGTTTTTGTTTTTATACTACATGAGATGGACATATGTAGGCTATGTTATATCTTATATCCCGCGGCTACGCTTGCGTTCTTTATAATTCGCGGGCGAAGCGGTGCGGGCAGTTAGTAACAACCTAATACATGTCCACACCCACAGTCTCGACACACAAGCGAAAGATTAACGCTACTTTACTATATGACAGACTGTCAGTACCTACCGTAAACAAATTATGAATGTAAACGATGCAATAAATACACATTATTCTGCATCGTCCATAGATTTGATAGGTAAATCGCGTGTGCATTTTGCCATGTAAGTTTCCACTTTACTGACTTAAGTGTTTAACGACTTCAGTAATTATTTACTCGATTCCGTTTATTTGCGTTTCTGCGTGACGAAGTCGTCAGCGCTTGTAATCGCTTGGTAAACTTTGGGTAAATTGACTTTAAATAATATACAGGTACAATCTATATCCATACTTAATATCATATTATAAATGCGTAAGCAACGCCGCGCCGTCTGTGTGTTACGTTTTCAATGAAAATATGTAACTGGAGATAGTTTTGTGATCCTGAGAAGGACTTTTTTTCATCGCGGAAGTCATCCCTTAGGGGGCCAGGTGCGGGACAGTCCCAATACCATTCTGAGAATTATTTTTTGCAATAATTGTTGAATTGTTACGCCGACAACGGCCTATTACTACTTACTTCCCCTATGAATAACCCTTCATCGTGATATACGAACTTACAAATTTCTAAGTTTTTAATTGAGCGTCTTCTCGGTTTAACTCCTATTTCACCCCTTTAGAGAAAAAGTTAAAAAATATATATTTGTGGATAGATCTACATATTAGGAAAGAAATCTGCTGTCCTGCTTTCATGTTTCTAGCCACAGTTTATCATTAAAATCACACATTACTTATGTGAACTTTCAACCCCCATCTTAACCCCTTCAAGGGATGAATTAGAAAAAATAGCCTTATCAATGTTTTTGACTGTACATTAGGAGCTTGTGACCGAAGTTTTAAACTAACTTTAAAAACGGACATGTTTCCCATATAAACTTTCAACTCTTTTTAACCCCCTTAGGGAATACTTTTTATAACAACGATAAATCGTTTGTTTTGCTTTTTAGTAAGGAACCTTCATACAAAGATTTAAGTCTATAACTTTTCAAATGAACGATTTCCATACAACGGTTTCACCCCTTTAAGGGTTGAATTTCGACAAATCCATTCTTAATACACGTCCACGTACTGTAAAGAATATATATTCCAAATTTCATGCCTATATATTTGGCGGTTTAGGCTGTGCGCTGTCTGTCCATCGACCTGTAACGCAATTTATATGTACTTATATTATATATGTAGATTGTGTATGCGAACTCCAAACTAAATCAGCAACCGGCAAGAGGAGTAAGTTGTTATGTTGTAATATATTTTTGGCGTTGATCGTATTATATGTGGTTAACTTCAATAATGTATTTGGTTTGTTATCACAATGCTTATCATTGGTAGGTACAGTATCCTGACGACAATCAGCTTTTAAATGACAATATCATATTGTTCACTATTTCTCTCCACACTGTTTAATGTGATATACAAAATCAGAGTTACCGTCAGGTAACACACGCGGCCTCTAAAGCCTTTACAACCAGGTAGGTACAGTAGAATCTTAAAACTTTGCCCGCTTTTAGCAAACTTTTTATTTTTGTTATATGTACTTATGTATCACTTATTCATAACATATACAAGTGTATGTACTTATGTGTGATGTTAACAGTGTGCAGCGTTAAAGCCTGTTTTACAAGCTTTATATTAACTTGTCCTGTTCGTTTGTAAATAAGTACCTACATAATATGTAAATTTGCAATCCATTTTTCAGTCACCTGCCGTTATCCGGTTGAGCTGAAATTTTGCGTAGTTTGGGTAGTAGTAGTAAGTATAGTTTGGATGACAATTTAATATTATGTGACCATCGAGCTGATCTGGTGATGGAGACAGAAGATGGCTCATTAGAATCGTCGCAATGAGTAGTTGATGATGGTATACGAAAAGTACAGTCGGCAATAAAAGCTTGTTACAAAAATGAATTTTTTTGACAAAAACTTATTAATATAGAAATTATTACTCAAAAGTCAGGATAGTTTTAACTTTGGAATCCTTTTTTAACCCCCGACGCAAAGAGAGGGGTGTTATAAGTTCACGTGTCTGTGTATCTGTCTGTGGTATCGTAGCTCCCAAACGGAGCGACCGATTCGAATGCGGTTTTTTTGTGTCATAGATAATTTTAACCCGAGTGTTCTTAGCTATGTTTCATCAAAATCAGTTCAGCCGTTTTTGAGATATTGAACTCTGAAATAAAAAAATCGGGGGTTGTTCAACTTTTCTAAGTTGTAGTTATAGTTTACAAGAACCAGTATGCCAAAATTCGTTTTTATACAGCTATGTCTCTTAAAGATTATATCTCGGATATAAAGTGATTTAAGCGCAATATTTTTACGAAATATTTTTAGTGGGCAGTCGTAAAAATGTTTTTTAACTCTACTTACTAAAAACAAACTGTGCCTAGGGATGGCTATTTTATTTTACTAGACTACGACTGTATGTATCCTACTTGAAGGTAGGGTAATAATGTGACTAATGTGTTTAATATTTGTGTTTGTCAAATTATATTGAACTAAATAAATTTAATAATTTCAAATGCAATGCTCTGGAATGTGTGAATTATCAATTATGCTTTACGTATTTGTGCAACATTGATAATTTCCTAACAGCTGTTATTTATTAATACTTCTGAATCTCTCACAAATATCCAATATAAATTTTTAACATATTTAGACGAGGCAAGAGAGGCACATGACAAGCAAAAATTATTTATTTTATTATTATCCGTTTATAGACCAATATGGCTCTGAAAGTTTTGAGTACTTTATGGCCCACCAAAAATCAAATCCAATATTTAATGCTATGTCTTACACGTGACTAAAGTTAGCTACGGATAATTCTATAGGTTAATTTTGCCAGCAATAAGTTTATCTTTCAACCTCAGGATAGAAGAATAATGCATCTGCAACCATATTTGTAATAGGCCGGTTTTGTTAAAATGCGACGTGGCGGGCAAAGCTATGTTCAAAGAGCAAAGTCGCCAGTTTTTATAGTAATTATTGTGGCCCGCCGCTATGAAATCAATCCTGCCTGACAGCGAACGAAAAAATATACAAGGCGAGGTCTACACATTTCTACCCAAACACGTGTCCAAAACTCGGTATGCGCATGTGTGCGCATTAGGGTAGATCGGTCTAGTATGATTTTTTTTTCTATTTTGAAATGGGCCTACTATCAAATGTTGCTAACACATATAAACCCTCCAAATACGACGCACTGCGCATATCCGAATTAAATGGCTGCTTGGCATCCTTTTGACCCCAGATCCGCATACGTCCGCATTAATGGCAATGTGCATCCGGGGCTACTTTTCGGCGCTCGTTAGACTTCTATGGTTTTTTACGTTCGCTGATACTGACACATGCCATGTCTCTAGTGATGTGACACGTTCGAATATTATTTTGGTAAAAGTTGTGTCAAGCGTGAGTTGGTTCAGACCTTACTACATTGAAATATTGTGCATTGTTTAATTTATTAATTGATAAATGTTTTGTAACTACCTACCAGACGTAAATAAAATTAAACTGAAAGTTAAGGTTATACTTTTGAAAATTGTTAAATAAAATCTCATTAATGTGTACCTAATAAAACAAGAAAAGAAGAAATTATAAACAAACACATAGACACAATCGCTGGATATTAGAACTTGTTGTAACATACTCTATATAGTGTGTGTGATATTATTGCCACTCACTATTCTGTCACACGCAACAAGTAAATATGTAATTTTTTCATATGGTTCACATTGTCATTATACAGAAACTTCATAGTTGTGCAATGTGTCAGGCTTGACTTCATAGCGGCGGGCCACAATATTCACTTTCAAAATAGCATGTCATAGTGTCATGTTTAAAACAGGCGTTGACATAGATAAGTATATATAGTGCAGGTGTTTTTGGACCTATATATTGTACGATTTACGTAGGTGCCGCGGGTCGATCACGTAACGCATTGTACGCGCGTCTGGTAGATCTAAATGTCACTTTTTATATGAAAAATGACAGTTGGATCTACCTAACGCGCGTTCAAAATGTTACGTGATTACCCCTCAGTTTAAGTAGGTATAGTCAACAGCAAAAGTAGGTTATCATTTTTTCACCTTATTGCAATGGAATAAGGTACAAAAGTGATAACTTACTTTTGCTCTTGACTGTACGTACGGTACAAATACCTAGCTAATAGATTCTCTTGACAAAGTGTCGTGTCTATATTTTGTTCAGATCAACATATTAAATTATTATATGTAAGCTATTAATTTTATTGAAGACGAGGACATTTTGGTTATCGGTTTTCCTGTGGACATACCCGAAGTTAAATTTGACTTATTATTATTATGTGCATAAAATAAACGGAGTCACCTCTTATATCAATAATGATAACAGGAGAGACAATCTTTGTCTTTTTAGGGTTCCGTACTTCAAAAGGAAAAAACCTTATCTCGGGAACGCAGTATCGAGTTGAAATTAAAACCATATCAGGGTCTACAGGTCAAACTTCTAAGTTAAAATAAAAAAGATACGGCCGTTTATGCCGCAAAAAAATTATATTTCGACACTCTGAAGGGAATCAAAATTTAAATGGCGTTACTTTCCGTTGACCTAGAACTGAAGCTATACATTTGTAATTTTGTACGGAATCTTCGTTCGGAGAGTCCGACTCGCACTCTTTTTTTTTTTTACTCTATAACAATATGTGGGAACCTCGCTATGTATTTAACACACATACCTAACGAAATAAGGAAAAGTAACTGGTAAACGTCCCGAGTGCTCGACGCTGTACTAGTATATGGCAAGGGCACTCTATGTCAGTCAAACAAAGCAATATGGGTTAAATTCGAACTAAGAGGATTTTTCTGAATTCAAATTTAAGCCATGTCACTTTGAGATAGAGTGCCCATGCCATATACTAGTACAGTGTCGAGCACTCGGACGTTTACTCTACTATCCTCTAACTATTTAGTAACAAAAGTACGTAGTTGTCGACAAAATAATTTAAACAGGACATTATAACCACATCTTATAAATTATAATAGACTCTGAACAGAATTTATGACATTAGATTAGGAGATCCATAATGAATGACTGTAATAAATAATATAAGTAGGTACAGTCAGCATCAAAAGTAACGACGCAATCGAAGACGTCAAAAGCTCTTAGGCATTCCCTTTTAATAAAGACTTTTGACGTCTTCGTTTGCGTTACTACTATTGATGCCGACTGTACCTACATATGAAATTCGACATGGATACGACGCCATCACCGCATAAGCTCGTAGCTAAGGGTGGTAGGTATTCGACTTGTCCAAGATCTTTGCCCAATGTGTATTTGCGTCTCACATTTCACTCGCTAAGTGAGACGCAAAAGCAAATACACATTGGACAAGTGGAATACCACCGCACCCTAAGTGGTGGCGGCTGCTCTTATTCGTAAATCAGAATGCGATGGATATTTTTTACTAGCTACCTATTTGAATTGAAGGGCTCCCAACTTTACAATGCAAGTCGCAGACAAAAGAGCCTAGGGGGTTCGGCGAAAAGGGTCTAAAAGTAATTTTAAATGTCGTCGCTACTTTGAAAAAATCTCGTATCAGAAAATCATCAAGTTTCTAGGAGAAACAATAAACATCCTGCAAATTATTGTGATTGATCAAATAAGTTCCTGTTAGTTTCATGAGATACTTTGATAGCCAGTCAGTAATTTTACAAATATTCGAATAACTCACGCAAACACTTTTTATTAAATTTACAGTTATTCGTAAGATACAAGATTTTTGTTCTAGTATTGACTGAAAGTTGTTGAGTTACGATAATTTTGCTTTACATTTACAAAATAAAACTAAATGTATGTTTTATGTTTATTAAATTAACTAAGTAGACTCTCGTAGAGTAGGTAACAATAGACGAACTTAAATAATAACGAGTCTCCGTGATAAAAAAAGATCCGCTCGAATTATTTTTTCTCAACTACCTATACATGCAATAAATTATCGTAAAATGAATGGAAGTCTTTTGGCAAAATCGGCTTTAGAGATTGCAAATCATCAAATTTTCGTTTTTTAATAGGGACGGGTCCAGAATATAGCTGAGGAATCGCTTGATGTTCTGAACTATCATTGAATCTTTGAGGTAGAATAGTCCAGATGTCATCAAAACGAAGGTTTAAACTCAATCGGACTGTGTGAGGTGTATATTTTAAAGCCCTCAAACCTACCACACATGGGTCACCTGCTCTCTTTGCAGGTCTAATAGATTGAGAGAGGTGTCGCATAGTTTTTGAAAAAATACCACTGTACCTACATATTTTACATTGTTCTTTTTAGTAAACATGTAAAAAAAAACTTAATCTTTATGGGTAACATTGTATTAAATAAAAGCATTAGGTACCTGACGTACGAGACATTAATCGAAATATACACAATACAATTATTATAGGTACCGTCGATTTATCGACGTTGAAGTTTGTGCACGTTTGTACCACCATACGTGATGTAATTGAATTAGCTTAATGAGTTAGTAAACGAAAAAATGAAAAATAAATCAGGTACGAGTTTTTTTCAAAGTAGTGACGATATTTTGTTTAGATACGATATTTTTGAACTAACGATTACTTATTATACTGTCGATTTATCGACGTTGGAGTTTGTGCAGCATACGAGATGTATTTTTATAAGTTTAATGCGTAAATAAACGAAAAAATTGTAAAACGAGATTTTTCAAAGTTGCGTCGTTATATGGATAATCTGCCATACTACTTAACAGCTTCAACAAAATCACACTCGCATAGCATTGCATTTTTTATAGTCTACAGCTGCATCTATTTAAAATAAATCCCTGAAGATCCAATTAAGATTTTAATACCTGTATGTACTCGCTTACTTAAATAACACAAAAGGTCATTGACTGCCACACCATGAAAATACCTATGTTACTTACGAGGAGGTACCTATTAACAATGTTGGTAAATGCTCGACGTCGACAATGCCGTAGTAAAAATAAAAATGAATCTCTTATTAGGTACCACCTTGTTAGTTAGCTTAGGAATTTCTAAGGTTGTTAACTGTAGATAAGGAGGTAGTGCAGGTAAATTTAATTAATCGTGTAAATGAGAGTGAGAATCCAGATGGAAAGTGTGTTTCACATAAGTAAATAATTGCCCCTAACTTGCCACAACTGGGTTACACACGGGATATAACACAAATACTGCGCAATGTGATAGAAATCATGACATCGATCGAAACCGTCAAACAAGCATCAAAATGACATCCATATGTCGACGGTAGTCGGGCGGCGCGGCACGCGGCATGCAGGGTTATTATTACGGGAAGTACGTAGACTTATTTTCTGACACAAAAACTCACCCCTCCGAACGAGTCTCGAATTGGCTGCCGGCAGACTAGGTTATGGCTGAAGCACTGTGCACGTGCTTTAAAAATAGAAAAAGCGACACGTCCGACCAACGCACGAGTGAAAATCGTAATGAAATGAACGACGCGGTCGACGCGGCGCGGCGAACGGACGAGACGGGCGGTCAGAGCACGACGCGCCGGCGGCGGTGGCGCTCGGCCGAATACAAGACAAACGGTCGGCCGCGGCGCGCTGTTCGCGAGCGAGCAACTGCCTCGGAATGTTGCATCATGCTATGCCGCCGCATACTTACTACTCGTGCTCGCGCGTCCCACTCCCAGTCCCACGATGCGCCCTTGGGGCTATACCCTATCCATCATATTGCTGAATCCATTCATAAAATACATATAACCACACCCACCATGGCGAAGTAAAGAGATAAGACTAATTGGGATGTACTTACTTACTTAGGTCATGTAAGGCCGCGCATTTTGACCACTTTCAAATTTATCATGCTGATAAAAAAAAATGGTAACACAGATGTTTCAAAACAATTTTATTATATTACTTACGCGATAAAAACTATCAAGGTGTGACCCTGCGTTTTTTCCAGTATTTTTGACCCAGCTTGATTTTTAGACTCTATTCTTACTCACCTGTCAACATTGGCTTGTGATTTGGATTTGTTCGTCGTCCGTGTTTAAAATGCAGTATTTCAAGCAGGAGTCTCAGAATAATGGCCCTCTCTTCCCTGTGACTCAGATGCAAAAACGCGTGGCTTCTGCACTTAAAATTATCCCCTCGACTGTCAGTTGCATATTAAAAGAAAAATATGGGACTTCTGGTATGTAAAACAAGGCATGCGATCACCCAATAAGCGAAGGACCAAACCACAGATATAGGCAGTTTTATACCGTTGCAATCAAAAACTATGTATAATGGTTTATACGAGGAAAGTATACCCTACAATGAAAAAATAAAAATCTTTTCAAATAATTCTAGATTATTCAAGGGAAGTATAACTTCGTTGAGGGTAATTTTAAAACAAATAGGTTTCCGTTATACCTATTAAACGTAACCAAAGAAAGGTAATAATGGAGCGCACCGACATTGCTTTAATAACAGATTGGAACAATGTCGTATTTTTAGACGAAACGTGGCTGAACAGTAGCCACACTGTAACCAAGAGTTGGACAGATGAAACTCAGGCGTCTACCTCAAAAGGGGCACGGTTTATTATTTGTAATGCTGCATCTCTTGTTGGTGGTTTTGTGGAAGACAGTCTTTTGGCGTTTAAATAAGAGATGAATGGACGTTCATGAAATGGTTTCAACAAATGCCTCTAAAACTTCCGGAGCCATCAACCACAATAATGGATAATGCATCTTATCACTCTATTAATATCAACAAAGCTCCAACAAAGGACGTGAGCATGACATGAGCCATGCTATCTGCTCCGATTTATTTTAATAACTCCCAATATTCCATATATAGGTTTTATCAGAAGAAGTGTGAAGTGAAATCGATTCAATTTGCCTTTCAAAATTCATAATCGCTAAACTTGACGCAATAATTTTGTCTTAGCCTCATCACTACAAAATTACAAATAAACATCAATTCGCAAGTGTCAAATATAGGCTGTTAAAAAAAACTTTTCATCTCTCATACTCTGAAAGTAGGTCATTGTTTATCTGAATAGCGGGTTGAAAGTGAGGCATGTCGCCCCTAGGGCTGAAAAGTAATTAAAAAAATAATGACCAATGGCAGAAACCTAAACAGCCACACTTCGTTAAACTGAATTGTTTTTAGATGTTTATTGTTAGTTATTACGGTAACGTTATCTAAAAAGTTGTTATTTAAGTCAATTAAAGTTATCAAAGCCATTTAGAAAAGTAAGAAATACATTTAATGCTTTATTTGCTTTTTTTTTATGCTGGATGCGGGTGGCGCAGGACCGGTCAATTTGGAACTCTCTGGGGGAGGCCTATGTCCAGCAGTGGACATCTTCCGGCTGATATGATGATGATGATGAATGCTTTATTTATATAATGCATTTGCATTCAATTTATTTAAGCGTGGTGCGGCGCAACGGCAAAACCTATACAGCCACATTTCAATATGTGATCTTGGACTCTTATAAATTTAAATACCTACTAATGTGAATAAAATAATCTTATTACAATACTATTGCTTTAAATAACATTAATTATTGTTATTTTTAGGTGATACACATACAATATGCATTTTAGTATTTCTTTGATACCGATCAAACCGAATCAATGTCGCGTAAAAAAATGGTGGTATCTATGGCACTTGAAAATAAGTTGCGCGTAAAAAAAGTAAAAATAGCGGGAAAGCGAGATGAGTGAAAATTTTGTTAATGTCTAGTACCTATAGGAATTCAACTAATTATACATTTTGCACAAATGATTTCATCCCGCGATTCTGATATGGAGTTAACACCTAATTTAATTAGAAAAGAGGCTCAAACGGTTGTACAAAACGTTTTACCGGCAGTTTCTAAGGAAAGATATATAACATCATATAACGATTTTATGAAGTGGCGGGCGGAGAAAAAAGTGAAATCACAGTATCAAATGTAAATATTCCAGGAAAAAAACCTTTCATTTACATTCACAAACTGCTCGAATTTCACAGTAAATTTTGAGTAACGAGCTAATTACTTGACAATAGTTGTAAAAATCATAATTGTAACAAATGTATTTTTTTAGTAATATTTTTTCTTGATGTTGTATTTCCTGTGTGTTGTTTATATTCCTATTATTCGAAATGAAAAGTAGAGTGTTTAACTCCGATAAAAGCCACCCACTTCAGTCTCGAACTATTGGCGCTCTCACTTCGTTCGAGCGCCAAAATATCTCGACTGAAATGGGTGGCTTTCAACCCTTGGTTAACAATTTACTATTCCATCAATAATATCTATACCTACGTCTTTGATTTTATATTTGTTTATCTTTATTTATTTTTTGTATTTGGGCGTGTTTTACAAGTTGCCAAAGGAATTTGAAGTTTTAATACAGACGTTTACATTACGTTTAATTTGCGGCCGGCCGGCTGCGGTCAGCTGTCGTCGCATCTGACCGGCTCCGTCCGGATTTTGCCTACTACACACTATTGAATCGCGGTCGGCTACCGCCGGGCGCTAGCGCATCCGTTGCGATCTTGCGATGCGGCGCGACGCGACTCGGCAGTCTCGGCACGGCCCGTTCGATCGGAATCGTACATCGGTACATTTTATGGCTGTCGAATGCATCCATAAAAAGTAACATACACTGTGGGTATGTCGCTTGAAACACTTTTTACGATTTTAGTAATAAAATGTGTCACGGCCGTTCATGGCAACGATAAAAGAGTAGGTTCGTATTATCAAACGGCGATTAGAATGGGACTGGAGGTGACGGTTTTTCCATGCAAATACATACGTCAAAGTTCGTATGAACTGACAGCTATTAATCACAAAACCATCGCGGTTGAATAATACAGCGGGTATATTTTGCCAATGCTCTTAATTAACTGGGGTTATTCGCAGATGGTCTAGAATGCAAAATGACTAGTGTGTTGTTTTGCCTACATTGCAGTTTGACCACCGAGCATTATGCCTAAACCTTAAAACGACTTGAACGCAAAATACTCGTACCCTACACGCAGAATGGCAAGAATGCATTTTGCCTACTTTTGTATTTTGTTTTTGCGAGTACCTACAGTCACAAACAGTCGAGTAACCATAACATCAATAACTTATGACTTGATGCGATTTACGATTACAACACGACTGTGGCAAACAAGCATACGGCCCGCCTGATGATTAGCGGTGGATTTTGGTACAGACGTCCATACAACAAACGACAATCTCCTTTAAAAATTAACATTAAAACCAAGATACGAATAATGTGGCTTATTTGTAACTACTGTAATAGTAAGACTAGTAAGACACATGGTATCGCGGACTTTATTGATGTCCTCTCTATAAACCTGTAGTAAGTACATTACTTTGCTCTATTGTCAAAAGTTTCCGCAGCGGTTACATTATGCAAGCTTTATTTGTTTTGAAAATATATTCTTCATTAGAGATAATTTAGGATTCTAATAGTGATAGAATTTTCCAAATCATTCCAGAAGTTTCGGAGCCTATTAAATTCAAATAAATAAAAATTATTTCCTCTTTATAATAAGTATTAGTGTACGTTAGTAAGTAGATCTACAGAGTTTCCCCCTTATTCATACAATAAACATAACAAACATTAAGAAACATATATGTCAATAGGACGGATAGCCAATTTCGATTTGACGCTACTAAACTTTTGCACTTTGCTCCCCACGCTTTTACAATCAAATATTATAATTAAAAGCACATAGTTTACACTTCAGCCCAGAAATAGAGACAACTTGAACGATCCATAATTAATTTTAGGTTTTTACGTGCATTTATAAAAGCGTGTTTTTCTAATGTTTTTTAAACTATTCATTTATTTCCATCCGTGCGTAAGAAATTAGATTCGTTTCCAAATTGAAAATTTTACATTTGCAATAGGTACCTACAATAAATAAATACATTGACCTATTTGACCTACCTATAGATTAGTGCTACTACAACAAGGCCAATCAGTTTACGCAATACGTCACTTACTTAACTTACTTACTTAAGCAGTCAACTCGAATTAATAACGGTCGGATATGTAGAACTGTAATGGGGTCGAATTGAAATGTCCATTCCATTAAGTACCTGAGTAGGTGTTAT
The DNA here is from genome assembly GCA_932294315.1 of Epinotia nisella. Classification (NCBI taxonomy): domain Eukaryota; kingdom Metazoa; phylum Arthropoda; class Insecta; order Lepidoptera; family Tortricidae; genus Epinotia; species Epinotia nisella. Next base: position 14,222,984 of record OW028673.1, on the reverse strand, counting down.
ATAGGCACTTGATAACAGCTTAATACAATTGACGCCGTATCATACATATAGTAGACACGTCCTTCAATATCTTCTTGCAGTTGTGTCCAAATGAGTAATAGACCGCGAGCTACGTGCATTTTTTTGTCAGTCACTTACTCCCGTGCCATAACTTGTGAGAAGGTTAAGAATGTTGTATCATGAAGCCCCGTGGACGTCAGCTGCGGCTCCGTTGGTGGGTTGACCAGCAGCAGGCTCCCAAAAATGTATTTTTTTTTTTCAGTCATTCCCTCCCGATTCATTTTATCATCAAATGATAGTTAATCCAATATTATGACGAAAAACAATTGTCAGCTGACTGTACAGTGGTGGAAAGTCCGTCAGCTGGTCATACGAACATGTAAAAAAAATATTTTTTCAGTCATTTCCTCCCAACTGAAATTTTGTCAGATGAAATCAAATCAAATCAAATCAAATCATTTATTGCACTCATGTTAGTATACAGTTCTTCAATTAGAGATTACAGTTCAACATGAACCCTGTAAGGGCACAGCAATGAAATAAAATAAATTATAATTTAAATCATAATAATTGTAACTTTCTAATTCTATATTTCTTCGCAAGTAGTAATGTTGTTGACAGTTTATATGCTATTATAAATATATCAACGCGTCAGCTGGTTCTATCGCGGAGGAAAACTCGTCAGCTGATGCCCTGAAGTTTGTAACGCAATATTAGCCCGCGTACTAGGTACAATTTTTTATCAGTTACTTTCTCACGTGCCATAACTTGTGAGAAGGTTCAGAATGTTGTATCTTGAAGCCCCGTGTACGTCAGCTGCGGCTCCGTCGATGGGTTAACCAGCAGCAGCTTCCCAAAGATGTAAAAAAAAATTGCCTATTCCTCCCGATTCATTTTATCATCAATAAAATCGTCAGCTGACTGTACAGTGGTGGAAAGTCCGTCAAATTGTTTTTCGTCATAATATTGGATTAACTAACATTTGATAATAAAATGAATCGGGAGAAAATTACTGAAATTTTTTTTTTTTACATCTTTCGGAGGCTGCTGCTGGTCAACCCACCAACGGAGCCGCAGCTGACGTCCACGGGGCTTCTTAAAACTACTTACACATTTAAAAAATATATTTAGAGATAAACGTAACAAGTGAAATTAAAAGATTTTTTTATAATATGGACTCCTAGCATGCTTACGAGGAATCCCACTTTAGAATGGGTTCACCATCGTCACAAGAACTTTTATTGGTTAATGTATTCAAACCCTGTAAGAAGCTACGGTAGCCTAGTGGTTCAGGCATGCGGCTGTCAAGCGGCGGTCGTGGGTTCGAATCCCTGCTCGTACCAATGAGTTTTTCGGAACTTATGTACGAAATATTTACCGTTAGGTTTTCGGTGAAGGAAAGCATCGGAGGAAACCGGTCTAATCCTGTCAAGCAAAATAGGCACGTTGGATGTCGATTTGCGGAAAATGCCCAGTAAAACTAACTAACTCAAACCCTATAAAAATAATGGTTTTAAAGAGTCTTCCAGGAGATGTGACCATGGCATCGAGCAACAAAAAATAGTTGATTGGCCCAGTTAACAAAGTAGGTAGGTACCCGAGTGAGTCAAGAATCTTTTACATTTATTGTAAAAAAAAATTACCTGCATAATTTTACTAACCGTTACAAGTGATTGACGAAAACTTTTTCCTTAATTTTCATAACGTGCAAATAAACGCCATCGCCACTTAAACTTGCGTAAAGTACTTGAAGAGAGGCTTTTATACTCAGCAGTGAGCGATTACAGTCTAAAAATGATGACGATGATGTTAAAGAAAACGCTAACTTTACAATTTAAAAAGTTCCCAAGTGTTTACTTGCTGGACTGTATTTTCTTCGACAAAAAAGGACGAGGAACGAATAATACCATTTACTAACTTTCTGTTTATCGTACAGTACGGACTTTAATTGTTGAGCCATAGAGCTCACTTTATACTGGACTTTATAGTTTAACTATATTACAGAACCAAAATTTGTTGACATCTAAATGGCTTAACAATTAAAGTCCTTGACCGTACCTACGTACGTAGGCAGGTATGCTACGCAGACTCTCAGTAAAACATATTTATAGAAGAATTTGCACCCATAAAGTTTAAACTTCACTCGGGTGGGCTGGTCATTATAAATCTCAGATAGCCGCTATCGTGGGCACGTGGGTGCGTGGGCAGTATCGTGGTAATTCGTTTTCTTCAGTTTCAGTGTGCGGGCATGACGCGGGTCCGACGCGGGTTACGTCATTCACCCGCGCCAGCCGCGGAGGCACGGCACGTTACGCCCAGTCACCGTTATGTAATTATATTGGCTCCTTTTAAAACCAGTTCTATGAGGCACGGGCGGCACGCGGACTTTTACTTACCGCGTTTTTTTCGTCACTATCAACTCAGCAAATAGGTACCGTAAAACCACACAAAGATAGTCCAGGTCACCCAACTATGGTCCAAATTAATTGACATATTACTTGCTCAGGTGGGACTGCTTTCATGGGTGAACTTAAAGACAGGCAATATAGTAACACAAATTTAAATAAAAACCTATAAAATCACAAATACAAAATCGGCATTGATAGAAACGAATGAGTTTATTATTAACGTTATTTAAAAACATATAATAATACCGGCACTAAATAGTAGACACTAGTAAATGATATAATGAATGTATAAACATATATAGTAATAGTAATTTTTATGAATTTAGTTAGCGAAGAGACTTAGATTCCAACAGTCAAACTGTGTAAAGGACAGACGTTAATTGTACCTACCTAAAATTGTACCGTTTTATAATAATAATAAAAAAAGTTGGCCATTGACATATACGTTGAATTTAACCTTTCGTATGCTTAGTAGCAGATCTGCACCGATCAGGGCTATCGAAAATTGAATCTGTGTCAGAAACAAAAAAATCAAATTCCTTTAGCACTGTAAGTATCCCAGCATACAAGAGGTTAAATATTATTCCCATGATAAGATGACATTGATAACGGCTTTGTTGTTAATAGCGACGAGCTTTGCTAGTGTTCTTATAATTGGGATATAGAAGAAGAACACATAATGAGAAGTCAGAAGTATGAATTTGCAGCTGGTCTGGAAAGACCCAGGGCAGACGAAACGTCAGATGAAGAGATATCTCATGAGTCATGAGAGTCGTGATCTAAAAATATACGTCAATAGTTCCAAAAAACACTCGGCGTCTAAGACACCTGCTGCAGAAGAGAGCTGCTGATGAAGAATGCGGATTTTGACGTTAAATTATCCCGTTTCTTTCCAAACGCCTCGTTTTTTTCGGATTTTTACGGGAAAAAAACCATAAAATTTTCCGTTTCATTTATTCCGAAAAAAATTATATAAACAGGTTACAATCGGTATTTTTTCTTACCTAATACTGGTGGATAGGTGAATGATTATATTAGACTTAGGTACTTTGCTATTGACATCGGTGTCAGTTCAGTTCAGCTGTCACAGTTGTGTCATTACGCTTATTGGTTTTCTTTGTTACAAATCCGAAAAAAACGGAAAAAAAAGAAAATTTCATAATTCCCGAAAAAATCTTTTGATTTTTTCCGAAATTTTCAACGCTATTCTCAATATACGAATAAACTGGACAACTGAAAAAATTGCCTTTAATTTAATTAATTTTATTGTGAAACGAAAGTTGCCATATTATGATAAAAAAATACAACGCTCTATTCCAATGGAATCAACCAGTTGACAAAATTAAGTTAATTCTTACTATAAGTTTTTAAATTCGGTGGTTTGAAAGATCTACAATATTTGTATGAACATGTGATTCTCATTTCTGACTTTTGTAGTGCTCTAATGAATTTGATCTCAAAAGGCACTAGGTAGATAATTGCACAAAACACTAGGTAGTTAGAATGAATAATTTGACGATAACCTGAATTAGATACTTTGGTCGCTATGTGCATATGATTGTAGCTATAGAAGTAGGTACCTAGGAGTTGTTCTGTGTAGTTAAAATGTCTAATCAATAATAATAATTTGATATTTATACTGAGTAGGTACTACCTAACAACCTAGGTAAATTCAATTTAAAACTATCTATTTGAAACTGAGATTTCTATATTTGTTTTATTTCCTCGCACAAGGCATAGTAAAACGTTGTATGGTACACGCGCGTAAAAAAGATGATTTCAGACTCGTGTCGAATTATACATTAGGTAGCTCGCTTCACTCGCTCATGTATAAAAATGACACTCGTCGGAAATCATCTACTTTCATATAAATACTATTCTATATTCTAATCCGGGCTATAAACTATCTTCGTGCAAAATTTCATCCAAATCGGTTAAGCCGTTTAAGCGTGATTGAATAACAAACATCCAAACATCTAAACATCTTCTTAAACATCTAAACATCCAAACTTTCGCATTTATAATATTAGTAGGATTTAGAATGCCTCATGAGAACGATAGTCGTGTCAGTAATTAAAAATAAAACTGGAGATGCCTCCGACAAATCCAATTACAGACCCATCTCGCTAGCCACCACTGTGTCCAAAATACTGGTCAGTTTGCTCGACCGTGTACTTTCAGAGTACCTATGCGACGGTAGTCACATGATGCTCAATTCGGTTTTCGGTTTCTGGGTATCAACGGAAAGTGCCATCCTCTGCTTGAAGTAAACTGTTCAGTATTACACGTAAAGAAAAACACCTGTCTATGCGTGTTTCTTGGATTTGTCGAAGGCGTTCGACTTAGTGTCCTATGATGTCCTCTGCTCTGGCAGAAGCTGACGGCCACGAGCACACCCATTGAAGTGGTGAACTTGTTTAGGTTCTGGTATGGGAACCAGGGCAATCAGGTTCGCCGGGCGGGAGCGTAATCAGACATGTATAGGTTGGAATGTGGAGTGAGACAGGGGGGTCTGAGCTCACCATGGCTTTTCAACCTGTAGGTACATAGATGATCTTATTGTCGAGATCAGTAATACCAAAGTCGGATGTTCAATTGGTAGTGTTTGTATGAACAACATCGGTTATGCGGATGACATGGTTTTGCTGAGCCCGGCGGTAGGTAAGCGCTCTCGATAAGTTGCTTGCGGTCTGTGAGAGCTACGTCGAGATACATGGCCTTAGGTACAATGCGTCAAAGAGCGAGCTTCTGGTGTTTAAAGCGGGAAATAAAACGCCAAAAATAGTCCCTCCGATTACGCTCTGCCATTCAGAACTGAAAAAAGTGGCGAAATTTAAATACCTGGGGCACTGGCTCAGCGAGGCTCTCACAGACGATGCAGACATGGAGAGGGAGCGCAGGGGGTTTGCGGTGAGGTGCAATATGCTGGTCCGTAGGTTTGCAAAATGTGAAAAATGGGTTAAGGCTACGCTATTTAAGACCTTCTGTCAAACATTATAATACCTGCAGCCTATGGACCAGTTATACCCGAAAAACCTACGACTCCCTGCGCATCCAATATAATAATGGGTTTAGGATGCTTTTGGGACTGCCACGATATTGTAGCGCGTCAGGTCTGTTCTGCGAAGGGATCGGATACCGGTATTTTCACCACACTAAAAATACCGGTTTTATTTCGTTCAATTTCGTTCTTTGGTTTATAATATCATTTTTGATCAGGCTGTCTAATAATACGAAAATGTTACTTAAATACATGATAGAGTCCTACATAAAGAGCCTAAAATAATTCAAAATATTAGACTACTTCGGGGACTTTTGAAAAAACCGGTTCCGATCCCTGCTGCGAGGAGCGCACGGACGGTTTCTGTGCGATAAGATAATACGCAAGCGCGCGGCCTCCCTGATGCGCCGCATTCGCGACACTCCCAACAGCCTCTACTCTCCTTAGAGCCATTTCTGAAAATATCAACAGCCCGCTATGGAGGCACTGGAACTCCATCCACATGGAGTCCAGAAATAATATATATCAATTAATTAATTAAATTTCAAGTTTTTATTTTATTTTATTGTATTATTTAAATGAATGTGTAGCATTATTATTATTATTTGACATGTCTTTATTTTATTTTTATTTAGTTAATTCATGTAAATTTATGTTATTGATTATGTTGTAGTATGTTGTATTGATGTTTTATGTTTGTGTTGTGATATGGGCAATGCCTGAAATAAATGAATAATAATAATAATAAATAATCACTGTCGAGTCACTCAGGCATATTATCTCCGGTTGTGGTCATCTTGCTAACGGCGAGTACTTGCACATACATAACTGTGCAGGACGACGTGGCTCAATCTTAGAATAAGTTTCATTTAATAATTTATAAGTTATTTAGTAAATAAGTCCGTAATTATCATTTAGTAAGTAAGTTTCTCTGATTAGTAAATAAAGCTTGGTGTTGTTTATTTTATCAATACTAATAGGATTCCAATTGGGCAAAGGAATCCTATTAGACCCGCGCGTGCGATGTCACCCATTGATGGACTCATGGGCGACTGCGGGGGGGAAAGCGTGTGTATGTGTCCCGACAGGGGGGGGGCCAGATACACATGCGCTCGCTTACCTAAAAACCCCGCACCCAAGAAGGGAACACATCGCACGCGCGGGATCACATATGTAAATAAAAGGTAAATAAAAGGTAAAGTAAGAATAGTACTAAAATAAGTAATAAAATTATATATTCAATAAAGTTTAGGGTGGGGCAGACTGGACAAGGTGGGGATGGGGTCAAAGGTAGGGATAGGGATAGGGCAGGAGTGGGGGTACGACCCAACGGTATAAAAATGGCGGCCGACCCCCGCTCAGCATTCGGACTGCCACGGAAGCCTACAGTACGGACGCACCACCTAAACAAGCAAAGTGAAAATTATTATTGAATAATTGTAATCTTTGCTACCCGGCCCTTCAGGTCGGCGGGGACTACCCAATTCTCTTGAGCCTCACTGTCGGTGGCCCTCACCGCACTACCGAACCCGGTCCCGCTAAAACGGACGCCCCGGGCTAGGAAATGCGGGGACTGGTCATTCGCCGGCAGTGAATGCGTCACGCAGCCCCGTCGATATTTATGAAGGCCGTCCAGCACTTTCATCAGCATGGACAAAGGACGAAGCGAAGGTCGTGCAGACCTCAATATGCCGACCCTGGACTCGTCAGAAAGCGAGGAGGAAAATGTGGGTAGATTGTTCTATCGCGAAATCAATCTACCCACCGAAAATAAGCAGCCACCAAAAGTAACCACGCCGACCCCGCCTCACTCAGGAACGGAGCCGGAACAGGTTGCCGAAGAAGACGCCGCCGAAACCCCGGCCATGGACGATACTACGCCAAGAAGACTCTCCGGACGTCAAGCGCCCGGCATAGCCACCTCACCCCACTCGGAGGACCCCCCCACCGTAGCCCGCTCGCCACGAACGATCCATGACAGTGACATGTTCCTGGTCGCTCGCTTGGCACAGGCGGGATACCTGTCGGTAGGTCTCCTAGAGTGGATGAAGACCTATTTGAGACTCGAAGAGTTCGGGATGCGCAAGGATGAGGACATCTTGAACGACGACGACAAGAAAATTATTGAAGCCGCGGCGCGAATGCCGTTACACCTGCCGCCGCTTGCGCAGGTACTGCCCACCCCCGCCACACAGACGAAGAGGAGAAGGGAGGGGGAGGGAGAGGGGGGCGAAGTAGTGGACAAGCGCCTTTGTCTGCTACAATCACCACCCACGGACCCCAGCGTCCGACGCTGCCATAGCGCCAATAGAGCGGAAGGAAGGTCGACAAAAACCGATCCGCCCGCCCTACCCGCCCTACCACAGAGGAAGCCCCGGCCTTCACGGAGGACGCCCGCTGTCTCTTCCGTCGAACAGCCCCCCCAAAAGGGGCCACGCCGCCTGGAACAGGAACAACCTGGACCATCTTTCCGGTTTGCTGCCGCAGCCGCCTCCACAATGGCCGCCGCGACACCCCCCCCGGACAGACCTGCCCCCGCCGCCGCAATAAACACCGCAGCCCCCACAGCTAGGGCACCCGCCGCCCCAGTTCGCGCCACCGCAGCCTCGATCCTGGCCGCCGCAGCCCCACAAAATGCAGCGGCACCCGCCCGAGCCGCTCCTAAGACCGCCGCACCTGCCGCAGACCAGCCGCGCAAGGACCGCTACCCCCCAGTAGTGGTTGACAAGATGCCACAATGGACGAAACACTTCGCCGAGCTGGCGAAGCGACTAGGCCACGCCCCCAATGCAACGCCCTCCGGGGTGGGCGTACGATTCACACCGAAATCGCCGGAGGAGTTCCGCGTGATACAATCGTATCTAGTTGAGCTCCAGAAAGAGGTCGGCGAAAAAGAATGCCCCTTCCACATGTACAGCCTCAAAAAGGACCAGAAAATGAAGATTGCGATCCGGGGCCTACTTATGGACACGGACCCCGAAGAAATTCGACAGGAGCTTGAAGATATGGGCTATGAGGCGGAATACATAAAGCCCATTCTCGCTCGCAGCGGCCGACCTGGCGTCGTGTATTTTGCGCAGCTGGGGAGGTCCGCAACTGAATACAAAGAAATCTATGGAGTCAGCGAGCTCCTTCACATGCCGGGCGTCAAGATTGAGGCCTGGCGGAGTAAGAAGGGGCCCGCCCAGTGCCATAGATGCCAGGGCTTTCGACATTCGTCCCACGGGTGTCACCGCCCTATCCGATGTGTCCGATGTGGGGAAGAACACTTCGCCAAAGACTGCCTGCTGCCTCGCGACCAACCAGCGAAGTGCTGCAATTGCCAGGGCCCGCATCCAGCAAACTATGCGCGATGCCCAGTGTTCCTGAAAGAGGTCAGGAACAAAAAGGCCGGCCCCTACGCACTCACAGCGCCCTCTCGCAGGGGCCCAGAGACGCGGGCCACGATCCCCAAGCCCACGGTGGAAGAGTCTGCGCCAGAAAGTCTGATGGCGCAGGCAAACGCCCCCAAACAAAGGGGGTCTTCGGGTGGAACGAGGCCAGCACCAGCTCCTGCCAAGAAGAACAAAAAGAAGAAACCGAAGAAGGCCCAAACTCCCGCGGAGCCCACCAAGGAGCAGAAGAAACCCGCTGCGCCTGCCGCAGCTGGAGCCCAACAGAAAGCCTCCAACGCCGCCGCTAGCATGCTAGGTCTCATACAGCAGCTGCTAGCGATGGCCCAAGACCAAGACCAAGCTACAATCAGTGAGGTCCTAAATGCAGCCACAACCCTCCGGCCTCGCCCTCCTCTTCTCTAGGGGCCTGAGGGTCGTGTATTGGAATGCCCGGTCGCTGAATAGGAAGCGCGCCCTGCTCCAGCACTTCCTCAGGGAGCAAGACGTCGATGTCCTCTTGGCCAATGAAACTTGGCTCCGACCCAGCGACAGCTACAAACTCAGTGGATACGCCGTCTATAGAAGAGACGAGCTCTCCGACCTAGGCGTACCCTACAGAGGCCTCTTGGTGGCAGTGAAGAGGAACATAGTCCATCAGCCAGTCGACGAGCAACAACTCGACTCCATGTCTGCCTTGGGAGTCGACCTGCGCGTATCGGGCAATGACTTGCGCCTCTTCGCGATCTACAGACCGCCGGGAACTCCCGGCCACATAGACGCCAACCTGGTGCAGCTCCTGCAGTCCCCAATGCCGACCATCCTGGCGGGGGACTTCAACGCTAAGCACCTCAGCTGGCACTCCTCCCGCACCTGCCCAGTGGGTGCTCGGATCATAGCAGCCGCCCTAATCCACAACTTTGACGTCTCGGGGCCCGAGGAGCCGACGCATTATGACGACGTGCACGGGTCCGAGGACGTCATAGACTTTGTCGTCCACAAAGACGTCAACGCTGCCATGACGCAAGAAGTCCTGCCAGACCTGCCGTCCGACCATCGCCCAGTCCTGCTGGTCGTGAAGGACATGCCGGTCAAGACACCAGCGAGGAAGCCAGGAAGACGCATCTGCTGGGAGACCTACTCCGCAGAAATGGCCCGCAGCTCGCAGACCATTCCAATCTCCACGGCAGAAGAAGTGGAACTAGCCGCAGACGCCATCACCACAGATATCCAGAAGGCGCTCAACATCGCAGCTCACACCGTTCCGACCAGCGAGAGGCGGAAGCCACTGCCGGCTCGGATCCAGGCACTTATAGAGCGCAAGCGCCGGACAAGGATAGAGTGGCAACGCACCAGATGCCCGACCATCAAGACCTCACTCAACGCCCTGGTGGAGAGGGTGAAAAGGGAGCTTGATGCATATAGAGCGGAGTCATGGGAGGCCCACATGGCATCCGTAGACGGAGACATGCCCTCAGTTCACCGTCTATGCCGCCAACTAGGACTGACACCCACCACTATACGCCCCCTAGTGGATGAAGACGGCTGCCCAAGATACCAAGCGAAGGACAGGGCGGAAATCTTCGCCGAGTGTCTTGAGAAGCAATTCAGACCGAATCCGACGGACGATGAGGAGCACGTCTCGGCAGTCAAGAGACACCTGGAGAGTTACCTAGCGGCACCGATCGAGGCAGAAGAAGACCCCATCTTCTTCACACCCGGCCAAGTGCAGCGGACGCTCTCGAGGACGAAGCCAAGAAAGGCCCCGGGCGCCGACCAAATCCCTAACATGGCCCTGCGTCACCTGCCGCACCGCTCTATTGCGGCAGTGACCCGCCTGTTCAACGGGATAATGCGCTCGGGACACTACCCCACAGCATGGAAACTTGGCCGAGTCATCATGCTGCACAAGCCGGGTAAAGACCCGAAGAAGCCGGAGAGCTATCGCCCGATCACTCTTCTCAGCAACATCTCCAAGGTGTTCGAAAGACTCCTGCTGAGCCAACTCCAGACTCACATCGAGCCCAGACCGGAACAATTCGGATTCCGGAGCGGGCATTCGACAACGCTGCAGCTGACGAGGGTACAGCACTACATGGCAGTCGCCTTAAACAAGAAGGAAGCCACAGTCGCAGTACTCCTCGACATGGAGAAGGCGTTTGACCGCGTATGGCACGAGGGCCTACTATACAAGGTCTCCACCTCCTCAGCACCCCGCCGAATCGTCCGTGTCCTCGCATCGTTCCTGGACCAGCGAAGATTCCAGGTGGTGGTAGAAGACGCCGTGTCAACCGAACGCCCGATAGCGGCGGGCGTTCCACAAGGCAGCTGCTTGTCTCCGGGCTGCTACGCGCGATACACCGACGACATCCCGGTGCTCGGCGACGTGCAGCTTGGACTCTATGCGGACGACGCAGCGTACTACGTCTCGTCATACAAGCCCGCTCATGCCGCTGTCAAACTCCAGAGGACCCTGGACGCCCTGCCCGAATGGCTCTCCCGATGGAGACTTTCGGTGAATGTGGGCAAGACCCAGGCCCTCCTCACGGGTCAAAGAAATCTGCCTCCGCCACTCCGTCTTCAAGGACAGGAAATCTCCTGGTCCAATACCGTGAAGTACCTGGGCGTCACGATAGACAGAGGGCTGACGATGAAGAAGCATGTAGAAGACACGGCACGGCGAACAAAAGTCGCAAGAACGATGTTAAGACCGATCCTAGCCAGCAGTCTCCCCATGCCGACCAAGCTGGGGATCTACAAGACGTACCTGCGGTCCCGCCTCACGTATGCGGCCCCTGCATGGTACGCGCTTGTGTCGGCATCCAATAAAAAGAAGCTGCGTGCGCAGGAGAACCAGGCCCTGCGCACAATCACCGCTGCCCCTCGTTTCGTGAGAAACGAGGTGATCCAGAAGGACCTTCGGTGGGAGACACTGGACGTCTTCATCAGCCGCCTCGCTCGCGTCATGTTCGACCGTGCCGACAACTCCAGCTTCCCGTCATTACAAGAAATTGCCCCGCTCCACGCGCGCCCCCCGGATCGACGCTCACGCCCTCTACAGAGAGAGCTCGCCCCGAAGACTGATGCCCCCTGATACGCCCAGGGAACTGCCAAGCCAAGACCGGCCAACGAAACCGCCTACAAAGGCACCCGAAGACCGGCCCGTCGTTACGGGCTGAGAAGATTTCAGCCACCAGAGGGCAAAGCCCTGAAATGGCATCCTCCACACCCAGTAATGGGTGTGAGAGACGACTAGACGACGCTCAGCATTCAGTTAACTTCAGACCGCGCCTCCACACTTCTCCAGCCTGCTCCGCCCACCCATAGTCAAGCAGCTACCAGTGTTTCCCTGATTTCGACCTCCCGTAGCAAACCCAGTCATAGGTGTACGTCCCGTACATGCTGGTCCTGTCGAACCGGATTTCAAGAAATGGCAGTCACAAGGTCGAAATCAGGGAAGCGAACCCTCGGCCAGCTCCTCATGGAAAATCTGGCAAACGTCTCGACAACTGAAGAAACAGCCACGACGAGTCAAGACACCACGTCATCGCGGGAAACCCCACAGTCAAGCCTACACCCCGCGATGCCGCCGACTCAAGAAGTCCCGCCGTCAAGCTCGTCACCCATAGTGCCGTCGCCGCAGGAAGCCCCACAGTCAAGTCCACACCCTGCAGCGACGCCGCGGCAAGAAACCCCACAGTCAAGCCCACATCTTGCCGCGCAGCCACCGACCAAGTCGGTCAAATCGACGTCAAGCCGCCGCGTCCACCGTCTCGCACAAGCGCGAGAGGAAGCTCTCAAGATACAGCTCGAACTCGCGCACGCACGCATCGCCGCCATAGAAGCCGAAGACAGCGACGAGGAAGACGTCGAGTCAGTAATGTCTACAGTCAGACAAGAAAACCGTGTAACAGAATGGTTGGAATCCAGTCACAGGCAAGTCCTAGCCATTTCCAACGTGCCACACATCGAAGAGCCCAAACCTGCAACCCCACAGTTCGTCACGCAGACTCGGGAAAGGGAAGTTTCAGCGAGCAGAGGACAGGACGCCAGTGCCGTGCGTCCCGCCGTCCCCGCCTCTCCCCCCGCCGGGGGAAACCACGCCCCAACATTCGCAGCGCCGCCGCGCACCTACGAAGTGAATGCCTATCCGCCGCCACTGCCGTATACGCAAGAAGATAACGCCGTAGCAGTAAAAAATCAACAGATCAACCTAAGTGATCTCGCCTCCGCCATCGCCGTCGCCGCCCGCGCCGGCAACACATCTATGTCAAGATTTCACGCCGAACTACCGCCGTTCAGCGGGTCGCATCAAGAGTGGCTGTCATTTAAAGCCGCCTTCGCCGAAACCGCCTCAAACTACAACGAGGCGGACAACATAGCAAGATTGAGACGGTGTCTCAAAGGACGTGCGAAGGAGGCAGTCGACAATCTTCTCATCTACAACGCACGCGCCGACGAAGTAATGAGAAGCCTAGAAGCCCGTTTCGGCCGCCCCGACGCCATCGCCCTCGCCGAGCTCGAACGACTTCGAGCCCTACCACGCCTGAACGACGGACCGCTCGATATATGCGTGTTCGCCAGCCGTGTGGCAAACGTAATAGCTACACTGAAAGCACTCGACCGCGTCCACTACCTACATAGTCCGGAAACGACGCGCGCCATGATGGAAAAATTCACGCCGGCGCTACGCTACAGATGGTTCGACTACGCGACTACACAACAGAGCGAAGAGCCCGAGCTACTCAAAATAGCCGCCTTCCTGCAACGCGAGGCGGACTACTGCGCGCTCTACGCACAACCAGAAAACGTAGAAGGCCCGAGCAACCACACGGCGAGAAGGACACACAGAACCTTCGCCACTTCCGAAAAACCGACACCCAAGTGCGCCTGCTGCGGCAACACCGGTCATCACATCGACAAGTGCAACAAATTCGCCGAGAAGGCGATAGAAGATCGCTGGAAGCTAGCCAAAGACCAACGGCTATGCTTCCGGTGTCTACGATATCGAACAAAGACACACGCATGCAAGCGCAACAAGTGCGGCGAAGACGACTGTGAGTACTACCATCACAAACTATTGCACCACAAGAAGAGAGAAGAAAGAAGTGAAGCCGTCACGTCAACCCGGGCCTCGCGCAACGCACGAGCCTATTTGAAAATAATCCCGGTCACACTCTCCGGACCGGCGGGAGCCGTCGATACCTACGCCCTCTTGGACGACGGCTCCACCATCACACTGGTGCAAGAGGAGGTCGCCAAGAAGCTGGGCCTAGACGGGCCAACAGAGCCGCTACGCATCGAGGCAATAACGAAAGAAAAAATCGACGCGTCAGATTCACGGCGGGTCATGCTGAGCATCCGCGGCGCCGACCAACACCATAGGGTCGGCGCCCACACCATAGAAGATCTCCGCCTGACGCCGCAATCTGTGAACATAGAAGACCTCCGGGAGTGCACACATCTTCACGACATAGAAGAGCATCTGAGGTACGACGCGGCGAAGCCCTCCATACTGATCGGACAAGATAACTGGCATTTACTTGTCAGCGACCAGACTCGGCGAGGGCAACGGCACCAGCCAGTGGCATCTCTCACGCCACTCGGTTGGGTGCTGCATGGCGCACACACACGTATTACCGGCCGGCGAGTACACGCAACGCATCGCTTAACCGCCTATGAAGAAAGTGAAAGCAAAGAAGACATGAACTCGCAGCTCAGCAGATATTTCGCGCTCGAATCATTACTAATCGAGCCGAAATTACCCCAGTCAAGCCCGGAAGAGCGCGCGCGCCTCATCTTAGCCCAGTCAATGACGACTACAGCCGACGGTCATTATGAAGCCCCGCTACTATGGAAGCAACCCGATGTCCGCTTGCCTGACAACTACGACAACACGCTGAGAAGACTTCATAACATAGAAAAGAAGCTCGACAAAAATGAAGCACTCAAGAAAAGATACAATGAAGAAATGAACGCCCTTATCATTAAGGGCTACGCCGAGCCCGCACCGCCCGTCCAGTCAACGCGAGTGTGGTACCTACCTCATTTCCCTGTGCTGAATCCCGCCAAGCCCGAGAAAGTTCGAATTGTCCACGACGCAGCGGCGGCCACGAGAGGGGTCTCACTCAACGACCGCCTACTCACCGGCCCCGACCTGCTACAGTCACTCCCGGGGGTCCTCATGCGCTTCCGGCAACACTCAATCGCCGTGGGCGCGGACATTAAAGAAATGTTCATGCAAGTGAAAGTGAAACCCGAAGACAGAGACGCACTGCGCTACCTATGGCGGGGCGACCAGCGCGGCGACGACGCGCCTCAAGAATACCGCATGACTTCACTAATATTCGGGGCGACCTGTTCGCCGTCAATCGCCATACACGTGAAGAATATCAACGCCCAGAAACACGAAGACACGCACCCCGAGGCCGTGAAAGCAATAATCCGACACCACTACGTCGACGATTATCTTCACAGCTTCAAGACGGAAGAGGAAGCGATTCGTGTCTCAAGCGACGTACGCGACATTCACAAAGAGGCCCACTATGAGTTACGTCAATGGACGTCGAACTCTACAAACGTCCTCCGAGCCCTCACATCGGAGGGCGCAGCGTCTACGCACGTCGAATTAAATAAAAGCGAGATGCAAAACGAACGAGTTTTGGGACAAGTGTGGAAACCAATGACCGACGAACTCGCATTTAACTTGGACCTCACCCGCTTGCCGCCCGGCGCCCTAGACGTCACCGAACCTACGAAGAGGCAGATATTGAAAATTACAATGTCTATTTTCGACCCACTAGGACTGGCGGCACCGGTTACAATCATCGCAAAGAAAATATTACAAGAAGTGTGGAGGCGCGGAGCAGGCTGGGATGAAAAGTTGGATGTGGACCTCGCCCAACAGTGGGCGGGGTGGACACGTCATCTGCGGGCACTACGGGATCTCACGATACCGCGTGCCTACCCATACTATGGCACCGCGGTCAAGCGTGAGATGCACGTTTTCGTCGATGCAAGCGAATCGGCGTACACAAGCGCACTATACTGGCGGGTGACGACGGCCGACGGACAAGTACACGTGTCCCTAATAGCGGCTAAAGCAAAAGTCGCTCCCTTAAAATTGATGTCTATACCGCGGCTGGAAATACAAGCTGCGGCCATGGGGTGTCGGATGGCGGCCAAGGTGATAGAAGAACACGACTTCAAGCCAGAAACGAAGACATTTTGGACCGACAGCCGCACAGTGCTAGCGTGGCTGAGAACCGGTGCGCGGACATTTAAGCCCTTTGTCGCGCACCGCGTCGCCGCGATCGAAGAATACAGTACTGTAAACGAGTGGCGCTGGGTACCTACCAAATTGAACGTCGCCGACGAAGCCACACGGGAGGTGCCACTCGACTTCGACAGCCAACACCGGTGGTTCAGAGGTCCAGAGTTCCTGCACAACGACCCGGCGACGTGGCCCACCGAGCCGTCACAGCCGCACGAGAGCCCTACTCACGAAGAAAAAGTGCATACAGTGTTAGTGCAAAAAATAGAGCCGGGCCCACTCGCCTGGTTGCCGGCCCCGGCCCGATTCTCAAAGTGGGAACGCCTACTACGCGTCATAGGGCGAGTGCTCCAGTTTATCGATCTCTGTCGGCCTCACAGTGCGCGCACTCACTACAAGCGCACGACGCGAAACAAACAAGCCGACCCGGACTGGAATAAAAGAAAAAAACTCGCCCCGCCGCCGACACAACATAAGAAGATACAACATGCAAAAAGATACAAAATTCTCGATGCCTCGTATCTACACGAAGCGGAGCGTCTGGTGGTACGTGCGAGTCAGCTGGAAGCCTTCAACAGTGACGTCAAGGACCTGAGAATCGGCAAGCCACCGAGCCCTCACAGCCGACTGCGTCACCTGGCGGTCGAGTTAGTGAATGACGTCATAGTTATCAAGACTCGTATCGACGCAGCAATGGACATCACCGAGCTACAACGACGGCCGCCCGTACTCGACGGGGACCACCAGGCAGTGAAGTTGTACATAGATTATATACACCGCCAGATGCAACACAATGGCGCCGAGGCGACAATCAACGAGTGTAAACAACACTACAGTATTTTACGACTTCGGCCTGTGACGAAAATGATAATACATCGCTGCCTGCCCTGCCGCATAAAGAAATCAATGCCGTCAGTGCCACCCACCGGAGACCACCCGCGAAGTCGCCTCGCCCATCATCAACGCCCCTTTACATATACGGGGCTCGATCTATTCGGGCCCCTCACTGTGACCGTCGGAAGAGGCACTCAGAAAAGGTACGTGGCACTATTCACGTGCCTAACAGTTCGCGCAGTGCATCTGGAAGTGATACCAAGTCTCAGCGGGGACTCGGCGGTTATGGCACTCCGACGCATGATCGCGCGCCGCGGATGCCCGACCGAGATATGGAGTGACAATGGCACCAATTTCCACGCCGCCGACAGAGAGCTCCGGGAAGCCTACGGGGAGGCCATCCAGACCGGCGCCGCGGAGCGAGCCATCAAGTGGAAGTTCATACCGGCGGGAGCCCCATTCATGGGAGGGGCTTGGGAAAGGATGGTCCGAGCCGTGAAGAGGGCCCTACACGCCGTACTGGACGAACGCCGCCCTAGTGAAGAAACCCTAGCCACGCTACTCGCCGAGGCGGAATACACAGTAAATAGCCGCCCCCTCACCCACGTGCCGGTCGACCCTGACGAACCGGAAGCCATCACACCGAACCACTTCGTGCTCGGCGGCTCAGCCCGGGCCCCCAACCCCGGTACCTTCGACGACACCGCACTCGTAGGCCGCGCGACATGGAGGACAAGCCAACGCCTCGCCGAACACTTCTGGTCCCGCTGGCTCCGGGAGTACCTGCCTTCACTCCAATATCGGCGGGAGCCCTACGGTCGGGGGCAGCCAATCAAGGTCGGCGACGTGGTACTGGTGGCCGACGGGACTCTGCCTCGCAACACATGGCCACGAGGCCGGGTGACGGCGCTGTACCCGGGTCCGGACGGCGTGACACGAGCAGTTGACGTGTCAACCAAGGGTGGAGTCTTCAGGCGGCCTACCAAGAAGCTGGTGATCCTGCCGACTGAGCCCGACGACCTACACACGCGAGGATCTTCTCCAACGTTCACCCGAACGATGGACGGCGGGAGAGATGTGCAGGACGACGTGGCTCAATCTTAGAATAAGTTTCATTTAATAATTTATAAGTTATTTAGTAAATAAGTCCGTAATTATCATTTAGTAAGTAAGTTTCTCTGATTAGTAAATAAAGCTTGGTGTTGTTTATTTTATCAATACTAATAGGATTCCAATTGGGCAAAGGAATCCTATTAGACCCGCGCGTGCGATGTCACCCATTGATGGACTCATGGGCGACTGCGGGGGGGAAAGCGTGTGTATGTGTCCCGACAGGGGGGGGGGCCAGATACACATGCGCTCGCTTACCTAAAAACCCCGCACCCAAGAAGGGAACACATCGCACGCGCGGGATCACATATGTAAATAAAAGGTAAATAAAAGGTAAAGTAAGAATAGTACTAAAATAAGTAATAAAATTATATATTCAATAAAGTTTAGGGTGGGGCAGACTGGACAAGGTGGGGATGGGGTCAAAGGTAGGGATAGGGATAGGGCAGGAGTGGGGGTACGACCCAACGGTATAAAAATGGCGGCCGACCCCCGCTCAGCATTCAGTTAACTTCAGACCGCGCCTCCACACTTCTCCAGCCTGCTCCGCCCACCCATAGTCAAGCAGCTACCAGTGTTTCCCTGATTTCGACCTCCCGTAGCAAACCCAGTCATAGGTGTACGTCCCGTACAATAACCTTGTAGCCAGAATTATTCACCAGCAACTTGCTCTGCGGTTGTGTCTCCGAAATGCCTTACTATAAGTACACACCTGCGCCAGTCCGCGAAAATGGTCGTGCCACGCTCTATTGGGATCGATCTGTCATCACGAACAGGCCTATTCTTGCCAATAGGCCTGATATCGTGCTGACAGATCGATCGAAACGCCAGGTAGTGCTCGTCGACATCACCATCCCCCATGACGAGAACCTCGTGAAGGCCGAGAAGGACAAAGCCAGTAAGTACCTAGACCTGGCTCACGAGGTAACCGCCATGTGGGATGTTGATTCGACGATCATCGTCCCGATAGTCGTTTCGGCGAACAGTTTAATAGCGAAGAGTCTCGACCGCCTCCTTAAGAGACTCTCGCTAGATGGCTGGGTCAAGGGTCAGATACAGAAGGCGGTACTTCTGGACACGGCGCGGATAGTCAGGAGGTTCCTCTCTCTGTCGCCCTGACCACCGGTAGTTTAGGCCCCGCCTCGCTGCCGGCGGTACCCTAGGTTAGGTTTTTATAATGATTTTATATTTTGTATGTATAGTTTTATATTTTACTTTTATATTAATATTGTTAAAACCTAACTTAAGATGAAATATAAATAAAGAGATAATAAATAATATTAGTAGGATACGTTAGTAGGGTACCTACTATATCAAATCATCCATTCATTTATTTCAGTCCGTAAATATTTTTGACGCTGAAAACACATATACTTTGACACTACTTGGCATACTTCCAAGTAGTGTTTTCCGATATTATTTATAACTTCGCCCCAGATACGTTAACTCCATGTTAATTGAGGGCTCGACGCATGTTACACAGGTAATTTAGTTTTAAATACTTAATTAAGTTTTTCTGGCTTCCAACTTTCGTAAGACAGTGATACGTGAAAAAAATAAATTAAAATGAAAATTCTTTTCTCCAAAAATGCGAGGAAATCAAATAATATTTTAAATAATCTTCAATCAAATTTACTATTGACCGCCACCGCAGGTCGCGCCAGTGTGTTGCAGGCATTAAGCCTCTCACAGACTGGCGCGGCCTGGCCGCGGCGGTCAATAGTAAACTTGTCATTAGCTGTCAAATTTGCTATACTACTGACCGCCACCACAGGTAGCGCCAGTGTGGTTCAGGCCTTAAGCCTCTCACAGACTGGCGCGGCCTGGCAGCGGCGGCCAATTAGTAAACTTGTCATTAGCGGTCAAATTTACTATTGACCGCCAATGCAGGCCGCGCCAGTGTATTTCAGGCCTTAGCACACTACAAACTGGTGCAATTTGTCACACCAACTTGCAATAGTTGCCATTGTTGGAAAGAGACCGCCATACACTCCTAACCAGTCTAACTATAGCAAGTTGTTGTGACAAATTGCTATGCCTTTAAACGTGAGCACTCGGCTGTTTGTAGTAATTTGTCTTAGTCAAAACATGGTTCAACGGTAAAAAAGTATACAGTAATGGGATTTGAATGGGATTTCGTACACTTTCCTGGCAGCTAAATCTGTTCTGTACAATGACTTTTAACTAACTTTTTAAATTTGCGCTTGTCAGTAAGGCCTCTCACAGACTGGCGCGGCCTGGCCGCGGCGGTCAATAGTAAACTTGTCATTAGCTGTCAAATTTACTATTGAGCGCCGCCGCAGGCCGCTCCAGTGTGTTGCAGGCCTAAGGCGAACATTTCCGAGCATATTGGAGAAAAATCTTTGCTGTCAATCCGTAAAGTTCCCTTTCCTGTATCCTATTCTTTCACTCCTGTATATAAATGACTCATCGTAGTACCTATAGGAATATTTAAAGCCTTATATAATTTTTAGTCTTTAAATAATATTAAACTTTAATATATTACACTACTCTTTCCTGGTCTTTCGCTGGTCTTCCACATTTTCGACCTATCCGTATTTTCTTTTAATCCCGTTCCTCATACTTTGGCTGAACGCGCCAGCTCCATGCCATTAAAAAAAAACAAATTCGTGTTACAATTCAATTTATTGTTCAAATTTGTTGATACATTTATTGAAATTACGCCTGAATACGAAATTTGCGCATATAAGTTCTCATATTAGAATCTATTTATTTTTAATGCTCTTTCTTTTGGTATCCGTTTCGTGAAAATCTATCGTAGTCCGGATCTAAATTATTAATAGGTAAAAGACAAAGCGATTCCGCCATCCCCTAAAAGGGATGAAATTTGACATAAATGCCTATAAAAAGCCTATGTCCTATTCTGATATATAAGGTACATAATTGGAAAGTTTCATGTAAATTCGTCCAGTAGTTTTTTAGATTAAGTATAACGTAGGTACATCCTACATCCATCCAAACTTTCACGTTTATAATATTAGTAGGATAGGATTTGTCGACCCTATTTCATACCTGTACCTAGTACAGTTCGTTATCCGATGTCTCTCAGAAGTCAGGGTTAATTATTTGGTAAAGAAATAACTAGATACCTTTTAATAAATGTTTTTATTACGTTGTTTAAATGTTTGTGAAGTTTCATTTTATTAACGTTATTTGCAATCTTTTCCACCGGCGACGTGGAAAAAAGTGAATTGAAATTGGTGATAAATGAAATTATCGCAGTGACGCCGATACTATGAATTTTCCCGCTCCGCCTTCGCCGGTAGAAGCCGCCATCATAATTATTAATACGGTATTTGACGATAAAATGTATTTACCAAATCAGCACCTTTTTGGAAACGTATTTTTTTTTCAGTTTGTATGACGTTTAAAGAGGAAATACTAGCAAATGTCGTCACGCCTATTTTCAATGCTGCCCATTTTTTGATCTGAATACGTTACCCTAAAATATTTAAGATAACAAATATAATTTTCACTTCTCATGCTTGCAAAGTTCGCCTTTGTGCTAGATGTAAGCTGCACAAAATGCCACTTTTATGCTCTAGAGCACAAAGTATTTTTTAAGACTAAGATAATTGGGCTTAACAGCCACGCCCACAATAAAATTACGTAGAATAAGCTTGTTTTTTTGTTGACTTGCGTTAATCAATTTCATTTCCGTTATTTCTATTTCTAAATTCATAAAACCACATAAAATAGAAGTCAATTATTATTTAAAAGTCATCAATCATCATTATAATCATATCAGCCGAAAGACGTCCACTGCTGGACATATGCCTTCCCCAAAGAGTGCCACAATGACCGATCCTGCGCCTCCCGCATCCAGCGGACTCCAGCGACCTTTACCAGCTCATCAGTCCACCTTGTGGGGGGTAAAAGTATCGAAATATTATTAAATAACTTGGCAGTAGGTATGAAGTGCCTATTAAGTCTAGTATCACGTGTCGAAAATTAAACAAAAGCTTTAAAAAGTTAGGTGGCGGCAATCGAAGTGCAAAGCAGTGTGTATAACTCGGGCATAAATGAGGCATTTTACCCCTCGACTTAACTACCACCCTCGCCGGTGACTCGGGTGGATATATAAACGTCTCGGGTAAAATGGCTCGTTGTATGCACTTGTTGTACAATCTACATTGAGGCGTGGAGTTTTTAGTTTTTTTTTAAACTAATTTTTTGAGTTTTATTTATTGGTAACGTAATTAAGAATAATTGATTTGCACTATTGTCAAATACCGTATTCTTGGCTCCAAAACGATGTGAGGGATCACATGCAGCAGCCAGGAATGCGCCTCTTTTTACGGCACGGGCGGCACTGCTTGCACGGCATACAACAGCTGACTTCAGGCCCCTCGCACTGGATGTCCTTGCACGCGTGGGTTGGAGCTTTGGGCTTGGCCGGCGCGCGCGGCGTCACCAATTCTACCTTTGCACCAAAATTTTCCCAGTCATTCGTAAGTTCGCACACAGAAGGTACGGCTTTTTCTAAATGACGCTTTCAATGAGTGCAATTAAATAATTTTCTGTAAAAATTTCATTTTTGGTACAAGCTTTTATTGCCGACTGAACTTTTCTGTATACCATCATCAACTACTCATTAAGAAGATTCTAACGAGCCTAATATCGACGGAGTTACGTCGGTTAAATACTGAATTCCAATGGCCACCTTCTGTCTCCATCATCAGATCAGTCAATATTATGGATATTGAGTTGTCATACAAACTTCAATACCCCAAAATTTCAGCTCAATCGTATAACGGCAAGTGACTGAAAAATGGATTTAAAATTTTGACGGACAACATACTTACATACGATACGAACAAGTCAAGTTAATATAAAGCTTGTAAAAAGGATGAACGTGTAAAAAAGTAATAATATTATGTATGAACATACTCGAGCTAAACACCGCCCGTCTTCTTATGTTATAAAACTTATAAACTATTGAAAAAGCTTTTAAGGCCGAAAGTGGTTACATACTTACTAGAAAAATATACCTTTACCATTCGGTTAAATATCAACTATACTATACCATTTACATGAGAGTGCTTTGATCATACTCTTGTATGCGTAAACCTGCTCTTGCTGCTCTAAGCGTTCCAATTACAAAGAGACGGATATTATTTATTTACTTATTTATTTAATTCACAGTATACACATAAGTTAACAGTAACTGCACCAAAGCACTTATATGATAGTTAAATTATTAGTCTATTTCGCCGGGACACGAAAGACTACGCTTCTATCACACCAGCTATTCAGAAAAGAGTAATTGTTGCCCTCAAATGGGCAATTAAAATCTTCCTCACAGAAATCATGAAAATCAGTAATTGCCACTCTGTAGCAATAGTACATTGTTGAAGAGGTTAGAAAGTACGAGTCCAGCTATTGCACTTTCGGCCGAGGCCTTTTACGCCTACTGCGAGGAAATTGCAAATAATTATAATTTTAAATCAAAATAATTATAATTTTAAACAGGCTCGCTTGCCTCGCGCTACGGCGGAGGAGCAAGGAGCACGCACGGGGCCCTGTGATTGGTCGATCGCTGTTCAAACTGCCCAACAATAACATTGTTGGACAGTTTGAAGTCATAGATGGCCTGTTCATGCAACGTCCAACTAACCCCAGCTTTGAAGCCTGAATTCTGACCATCTTTTGCCACATTTCCGAGCAGTGGCGTGAAAAAAATATTTCCATCTAGGGCGAAAACACTTGAATCCCTTGCTACGCTCAGGTTTCTACTTTAGAATCCCTCGCTACTCTCAGGATATCTCGCTTCATTCAGGATTCAATATACCACCCTCGACGTAAATATATAATTTTGTTCCCATGATACACAATCGACTAAATTGTGACACTAAATTCAGTAGTTACACGAGTTACCTACCTCGATATTACCAGTGCGGTTGGGTTCGTCAGTTTGCTTCCCGATTTTGAGCACGAACACGTCCTTGTTCGGGTGCAGCACTTTGTGGGCCTTGACCCCCTTGGGCGCGTCCTTGGGAGTGACGTTGCAGGTGCTGCATATCGATGCGTGTCGCTCCTGCTTGCTGTACACCAGCTCGGAGTTGTTGGGGTTACGGTTGGACGTGGCCTCGCAAATGTCATCGGGAATCTGCGCAGGACTCATGTTAAACATTAAAAAAACGCATAGTTCGTTAATAATTATGTTAAAGTCACGTTTAGTTTGAGTGAAAGGCACATTTTAGAACAGAAATTTGGTGTGTCACTGATGGGGACTTAACAGTATAGTGTAAAGTAAGTAATATTTGGGCCACTGGTCACGGATGACCTGTGTGACAACATGGACATGGAGAGGGAACGCAGAGCGCTGGCTGTGCGCTGCAACATGATGGCTCGTAGATTTACACGATGTACTGATAAGGTGAAGGCTACGCTTTTTAAAGCATATTGTCAGTCCTTCTACACGTGCAGCCTATGGATCAGATATACGCAGCGGGTATACAGTGCTCTGCGGGTTCAGTACAGTGCGTACAGGGTTGTGTTTGGGCTGCCGCGACACTGCAGCGCCTCGGGTATGTACGCAGAGGGGCGGATCGATGGCTTCCACGCGATCATCAGGAAGTGATGCAGCTCACTGCTGAGACGACCCAGCTCGAATTCCATCCTGTGCACGCTGGCCGACTGGTGGGACTCACCGTGGCTGAAGCACTGGTGCAGCTGCATGCCCCAATGTGTAAAACCCTATATTAATATAATACTAACCCTAGAATTAAGTAGTATGTTACTAACACGGTATCGACTTTGACCGAAATAAAATAAAATTGAATTGAATTGAATTGAGTATCAAAAGAAAGAAAGAAAGAAAGAAGACATTTATTCACTACACAAAAGACACACAGAGATAAAGGGAGTAGACATACAATACAATTGACACATTGTATGTGTTTTCGCGGCAGTGAAACGGTCGCTGTCTCAGCATTGTGCCGAGGTGTCAGACACCTTCAGCGCTGGTTTTCAGACAGCACCGCTGATTTCATTCAAGAAACGAAGGGCTTTTTGATTTGGGGCTGGGCGTCTAAACAAGTTTTTGCAAATCGTTATGTAGGTATGCCATATTTTCTATTGGATAAATAAAAAAAAGTAGGTAGTATATTGGTCCCAAATCCGTCGGCTGTTTACGGTTTACGACAATCCGTTTGTCTCGCTTGTTTTTTATCCACGACCTACGGATGCAAGTCGCGCTGCCCCTACGTGACCGTCTATCAAGTTGTAGAGTAGGTACCGTGAAGAACAGCTGATTTTCGTCGCCCGCGGCGCCGGCCCCACAGGTCTCGGAGCACACGGATTCGTCGTCGTCGCACGTGCACAGCTGTTGCAGCTTCATTTGCGATGGTGTCAGCTTGGGAGATTTAGACGTGCTTTTCGGGACCCTTATCTTCACCTAGTATGAGAAAAACTAGTAGTGTGAGGAGAGGGCCCTGCGTTCGCTACTAGTGGCCGCTTTTAGTGGCGGCTACTAGGCCGTAATGTGCGGCCGGGCCGGGCCGTTCTTATGCCTTGATCGCACGTGCCGTGCAAAGTGGCGAGCGAGTAAATAAAACAAGGTCCGAGTGACTCGCTCGCCACTTTTGCCTTGATCACACGTGCCGAGTATTAGTGGAGCAAAGTGGCGAGCGAGTCAACGGACCATGTTTCATTTACTCTCGCACTGTCTCGGCCACTATACTCGGCACGAGTGATCAGATCAAGGCATTAGAGTACGGACTGCTCGAACAAAATCAGCACTGTAACAAATATACTACTTAACAAGTAATTGTAAATACGTAGATTATTACAGAATACAGAACGAATTAAAGGCAGGGCGCCAGACAGTACTCATTAGCTTGACTTGACGTGATTCATACGTCATTATATTATGCTTTCTGAAAATTTGGATTAAAATACATCCGGGTGATGTTCTGCGTGGAACCGTCCAGAACTATATTAAAAGATAGACAGTGTATTTAACTTAAGTATATACGTTTCATCTATTATTTATTACTTGCGTCGCGTAAAAATTCAAACACATTAATTTCAAACTTACTTCATTTCCGTTAAATATGGCTCCAATTTCTTCATATGGTTTACGGCATTTGGGTTCTTTCTGTTTGGGAGATTGCTCCATTTTGCATTAATTGGGTACAAATCTAATAGTTCAAACTAAAATTTGGCTTTGTGACAGGGCAAGAGCACGATGACAACCAAAGAATACTATTCTTGGGCAGCCGGTGCCGTGCGGTGACGTGAGCTTACAATAGGAGCGGCAAGAAGGATTCATCAATATTGATGCGCGTTAAGCCGGGAATACACATCAGGGATCGGATACCGGTATTTTCACCATACAAAAATTAGCGGTTTTATTTCGTTCAATTTCGTTCTTTGGTTTATAATATCATTTTCGATCAGGCTGTCTAATAATACGAAAATGTTACTTAAATACATGATAGAGTCTAAAATAATTCAAAATATTAGACTACTTCGGGGACTTTTGAAAAAACCGGTTCCGATCCCTGATACACATTGCTTGTAGCTGGTACCTTGCATAACAGCTTCTTGAATGTACCTATTGTCATGTGTATACACTAACTGGCATGCCTGTGTATCTGGCAAGGAAGTAGATCGCATGGCATGCAACATGAGAAGGGGTGGCGGGGGGCTGCAAAACCAGCACGTATGACGTAAGTATGTGATAGCAACAGTCAAGTCAAGCCGGTTTGCATATAAAGTTTGAAATTGCATGCAAGTTCAACTGCAATTTCAAACTTATATGTATTCACTGTGGGCCAGTTACTTCTATTCTATAACTATTACCTACTTCTTAGACATGCCGTTAAGTGGTATGCACCCTACTGTTCCGTTTTACAGGCATGTGTATCTCCGCCTTTAAAAACAGAAGATTACGGAAAAAAAAATGACGTTACCTATTTGGCATCCGACGCCATAATTTGGATATTCTCTTTGATTTGGATCAGCCGATGGAAAAATGAATGGCGTAAATTGATTGTTGTATTTTATAGTCTCAGTTCTACGAAAATGGCCCAGAACGTTCCAAAAACCAAAGGCGTTCAAGCAAGTCCTTGCCCAGGAATATGTCAACTGGTTCCCACTAACGTTCCTGGAGCAAGAAAAGCTCAATCCGTCCTTCACCCAAGGAAAGACGTTTTCGTTTTAAGGGTAAATACAGCTTTGTTTTTTTCTACTACTTGTACCTAAATAAGTAGGTAGATTCGTCGTAGATCGCGACTGTTCTTTTTTGTTTATGTATTGGAATATTGGAAGTCAGTTGGCAAGATATCCCATAAATCTATCGCACGCCTGGTAACGTTATGACACTCTTAAATTATCAAATACCTACCTAACATGTATCAGTGTCTGTTTGTCTGAAGGTGGCAAAGATCGGTGCAATGGGAGAAAGACGCTGCAAAATGGAGCTCGAGCTGGTAACACCCAAGGGTCCAGAAAGGAAGGTCCTTAGTCGCATTGATACGAAAGGCACACAGTGTCTGCCACCTCCTTGCCCGGGTTGCTGTCAAAGAATTCAATGCTAAATACCACCTTCGCACTTTTAATGCTTTGCGCTTTTTACCTTTAATGGGATAATAACAAAATATATGTGAAAAGTAATAAATTCACAAGGTCCTCTTAGTAAATTTAGCGGTGCTTTTATACGATACTGTATAATTTAACAGTAGGTAATGTAGTGCATTCGAGGTTCGGGAAACTCCGGAGATGGTTAGGGTTCAATTTTCGCAATGTTTGATTTTTTTTCCAATGTTTATGGCCTGGATACGTGTCCTTTAAGCCAAGCCTTGAATTTGTCGATCTTTAAAATTGTAACAAGTATATTTTTAATAAATAATGAAATGATCTTTTTTTTGTATTAACCCTTTTCCAGGCAGAGGCATTATATCGACGACACCACATACTGTTTGTCAAACATAATAACTTAATGTCAATGAATAAGACTGACATCCGATTGTCATTTTCCAAACTGCCGGCCTGGAAAAGGGTTAATTTTATATCTAGCAGACTTTATAATTTATACATAAATATGCGGTGTAGTGTTCCTGGTAATGAGACTAATGAGTAAGGTGCCGTTAAATGCGGATAGGATGCACTGCGTTGAGAACTTGAGAGAAGGACTCTTCTTCTCGCTAGCGTCCTAAGCTTAATACGGTGTCCACTTATAAATATTCAGAGCAATGACGCGTAGTTGCAGTTAAAACATTATTCCGACCTTGATCTGTGTAAAACCCAGATGACTTTGCAATTTTGGAACTCTGAGATAAGTGTTTTATTCAGAGCAATGCCGCGTAGTTGCGTGTCGGGGATTTCCTCTATTCCACTAAGTTCAACTGGAAGTTCAACTAGTTGAACTAATTGAAAATAATATTACAACTTTGTAACTCATTTTCAACGTTGAACTTTCTGAATAAAAATGATCCTTTTAGTTCAACTTTATTATTATTTTATAAGCAAACATTCAAAAGTAAACATGCAAATAACCTTTTCTCAAACATGCAATGAAATGTCGTCCTTACATGCGTTATAACAGGCTCCAAAGTATCACGTTTCGGGCGGAACTACTCGAGAGAACTGGTAAGCAATTTCATACGAAATTGAAGGCCTAGGCCGGGAAGTAATTTTTTTTTAAATTTAATGTTAACATGGCGTCTGTGTTCATCTACAGGCTAAACAGCTGAATTATTATTTTTTATTTTTTCTAGTGGCAGAATGGTTATCGGACCAAAAATATCCGCGTTAATGCCTATTACACACGAACCTTTATTAAGAATACAAACCTGTATGATTCAATGTCTTGATGAATAAATTTAAAATATTATCTATGTACGTAAGTCACCAGAGACCATAGACAATATTTAAAATCCTCTTTATTTTATTCATTATAGAAATTAATAGAAAATATTTAAAATCCTCTTTATTTTATTCATTATAGAAGGTTATGTATAATGGCCCTAATAGGGTCTATTCGAACTCTACACACGCGAAATACGGACGCCTTTCGTAAAAAAAAACTAAGTATGGAGGATTGGAGGGAAAATTAATGTACTACTCGTATCTTGAGTGGTGTATTGTTTTATTTCATTGCATATGTTTGAGAAAAGCACTATACATGCCTCGCCGTGAAAAGGGCTTGCCGGCTTCGTATCACTATCCGGCCTCCCTACGGTCGGCCGTCTATACCTACTCACCCGGCAAGCCCTTCTTCCCCGGCGTCTGCAGTAATGTACTATTGTTTGGTACAGTCGAGTTCTCCAATATCTATACAGACAACCATTCAAAAACACATAAGACCCATGACATAAGACCCATGTATTATTGTATATATTGGAGAACTCGTCTGTACTTTTACGATGCTAGAAGACAAAAAAAATAATATAAAAAATATATTACTAGGCAATTATGATTTTGATTATAGACTCTGTATTTCTGTATAGATTATTATTAACGCAGCATTAATTGCATGAAAAACGTGTTACTACCTTGGAACATATTACCGCAATGCAAAGAATTCGATGGCACATTTAAGTCGTGCCAGAAAAACTTTTACCAACTGGTAACAATACACGCTGATCTCGGAAATGATCGAGAAAATATCAAAGTTGTGCCTGTGTTGTATGCGTTATTACCCAACAAGCGTAAATAAACGTATGAGATTCTATTTAGGTACATTAATAAAAAGCCAAGTTCCAGATTGGAATCCAACAAGCGTTAAAGTGGATTTCTAAAAGGCTCTGATATCGGTTTTAATTAATACTTGCCAGGGTATTCAAATACAAGGATGTTTTTATCATTATACTAAATGCCTGTTGAACAAGGCAAAGGTTTGTGGTCTAAGCAAAACAAAACTAGGTAAGGTTCATATTAGGCGATTATCAGCCTTGGCACATTTGCCATTTGAGCAGTTATTAGACGCTTTGCTGCTTGCTTTGAAAGAAGGTCCTAAAACGAAAATTGCAAATGATTTCCATTCATACTTTTTTGATAATCGGATGAATCCAAAATCCATTTACTTTGGTCGGTCATTGATTTAGTATAAGTAACTAGATACACAATCAGCCGAAAAAAGTGGCCGTCCAAAAGAACCGCGCGATCGACACTTGCGGCTCTTTTGCGTTTAGTCTGGTTTCGACCGTGAGACTTGACGGTTGTCAAAAATGACAAAAATAATCTGTGAAAAAATTCGTTAATAGCAAATATAGCAATAGAAAATATATAAAAAAGGATTGGATATATTTCTTTAACTAAGTTATATTGATAGCGTAAAGAATTTCATCTAAACTCATTGGCATTTCATGGTTTTGAATAAATAATTTCGTTAGTACAAATGACAGATTATCACGGAACAAAAACCTAAGGAGTCAGTACCTACTTATTAGATTTTTTTATGGAGTAGTACAGTTACGTTATTTGTGGTTTTCAATTTAAAATTCCCAAGAAATCCTTAGCGATGTGCAAAGTAGGCCGCAGTTATAGGCTTATAGCACGAGATAGGAGACATCAACGACGAAGACAGTTTATTTTTCAAGTTTATATGAATCTTGTAAAAATAAATGTTTAACTAAAAATAAATTGATATTCAGATTGTAAGTCATTATTTTATGTCGCAAAGGGACTAATTAGATACGTCAAATATACCACGCTAAAATGATCTACATACCTAGTTCTTATTCCCTTTTCACTAGTCATGCGTAGAATTTTTAAGGAATTTGACAGCTGCACTGATAATACGTAATGCCCACCGAACAATGTTTTGTGTATATGTATTTATAAAAAAAATGAACGTGTATTTATGTTTTTCGTCTTCCTGTTTAAATAAATAAAATATTATAGATTTTATTCATTAAAGTGTGACATGTAAAATACTTCCAAACAGCAAAAATCCGCAACATACTTCGTCAATCATTTACAAATGACTGTATTGTTTATACAATATTATTAAAATAATTTTATAAAGCGACTCCATTCATTCGCTATTTAGTTTTGACGTGAGCAATCAAGTCACATTATGATAAAATCTCAATAAACTAAAAAGTTTTTAATCTGTTTGATGCTAATTCGCTAATATGGCCCTTACAGTTTAAAACACTAAGTTCTCTTTTATATAAAGCATATATCTCAACGCAGGTTATAAGTAAACGCGATTGGCATCAACTGAAATATAGCTAGAGTTGTCAAATTGGGGCACATTTCTTTAAATTTTTGTTCGACATTGTGCGTCTATTTACTTTATTATACGTCAATGTGGTCGGTGGACATGCTACAGACAATTTAATCGTACTAATAATGCAATTGAAGGCTGGCATGCCAAAGTAAACAAGCTTTTGAAACCCAAACCCGATATTTTAATATTTCGTAGTATTATAACGGTTAATGAGAACAGATGTTAACAAATTAAGAGACAATAACTTTAGTAAAACAAAAAATGAAGTAATCTAATGTTAATGATTTATTTTTGGCGATCACAATAGATCAGCAAGGGTCGCAGTGATACAATAGCCACTACCAGAATAATAATGTTAATGACAGAATTCATGAAATATTAATGGATCTAGAAGACAATAAAAAAAGTTTAGCGTTATGTATCGAACATTTAAGATTCTAGATGTAATGTGCATACGTATTATATTTATGTATGTTCCAACTGACTGCAAAAAATTGCGGATCTATGAGTTTTAGGCACTTGTCCCACCGCCGGCGACGAGCGATGAGCTATCGGCGATTTTCTCGCCCAAGAAACGAACAAAAGATAATCGCTCCCGTGTAAATAAAAGAGAGAGATATAGTTCATCGCGGTGTGAACAGCCAGCGATGAACTATAAATATATATCTCTCTTTTATTTACACGGGAGCGATTATCTTTTGTTCGTTTCTTGGGCGAGAAAATCGCCGATAGCTCATCGCTTACTCGCCAGCGGTGGGACAAGTGCCTTATGAGTCCATTTCGTTCGCGTACTTGATTAGTCAAGTACACGAACTCAAAGAAGGAGTTATTATTTTATGGCTTGTGTTTAAACGCCTACCAAATACACTAAACGCGTACCAAATACACACATCAGAATAATTTTACGTTGAGTCTATATATCTTTTTGCTTCCCAAAATGGATTTTATGCTCACCAAATATTGTTTCCATAAAACATCAACATTAATACCAAAAACTGCAGTCTACTGCAGGCAAGTCTGTTCTGGCGCTTCGCCGGCCGCTGCCGCGGCACGCTCGCTTCGCTCGCTCGGCTCGCGCGCTGTAGGGTCGCAGTTCTTCCTAACACTCCTCCTCGCTTCGCTCGTCGTCGTACCTACACCGACCTGCCTTAGAGTAGTAGACTGCAGTTTTTGGTATTAATGTTGATGTTTTATGGAAACAATATTTGGTGAGCAAAAAATTCATTTTGGGAAGCAAACATATATATTGGTGAGCATTTAAATAGTAGCGTTATTTTATTTGAATTAAGTTGAATTGTTAAGTTTGTAAGGCTAAAGCTGGAGGCTTTAGCCTTCATGAAGGAGTTGGGGCGTCATTTCAAAGAGAGAGGGTCCGATGCTCGCACGGGTGCCTACCTAGCGCAAAGATTGTCCATCGCCGACAAACCATAGGCGGTAATTCGTAATTCACCTTCCTTGGTATGTAATGTAACTATTGTGCGTCGCTCACAGTATTGTAGCTTGTAGTAAATATCTTCAAGTAACATTGGGCTGAGTAGACCATACCTACAGCTGTAAACTGTTGTCGACCGAGCCCGCGGGCTGAGTAGACCACACAGCGGTAAATTGTTGTAGACTGAGCCCGCGGGCTGAGTAGACCCCTTGGCATATTAATGGATCGAGTCGCCCCCGAAAAAATAAAAGTGGTCAACTTAGCCCGTGAGCTGAGCGATGTGTGGGCAAGTAACATTGGGCTGAGTAGACCATACAGCTGTAAACTGTTGTCGACTGAGCCCGCGGGCTGAGTAGACCCCTTGGCAAATTAATGGACCGAGTCGCTCCCAAAAAAATAAAAGTGGTCAACTTAGCCCGCGGGCTGAGCGATGTGTGGGCCGAGATGCCGTCGAAGGGAGAATTATCTATTCTGTAACACAGACTAATACTCAAATAGACCAAATACTACAACGGTTAGGCTTTTACACAAAAAAAACCAAATAGTACACTGCTCGGTATAACTAAATGGATTCGATTAATTTGGGTCCGATTCGTCCGATTGGAGGTCAATCTAAGGGTTGCGTTTGAATTCAAAGGTAGGATTCATTTTCGTCTTTCCAAGTTCTAAAAACAGTCGCAGTGATAAGCAGATACGTGACAATGACACGGTCAGAAAATGACATTTGTGCACTTTATCAGTTGTCTTTTAAAAAATCCAATCCACATTTCAACGATTTGGTGCGTGAAACCTCTTTAGAAGACCAACCTCCAAGAGGTCTCACGCACTAAATCGTATATAGGATAAGGTTTCTCAGCAATTTTTTTGATTAAGTGAATAGAGTCGGAGATAATCGCCCCGAAAGTCACTAAAATTCTGTCCCCCCTCTAATTTTTGTACAGTGTATTTTAAAAATATGAAAAAAATCATGGACGTAGGGCTTATTAAATTCATTCACCGAAAATTGTTTTGAACAAGATCGGTTCAAAGGTTTTTCGAGATATTGCTGAAAAACTGCCTTCCTTAAAGAAAAGGATGCAAGTGCCGTAAGATTTCTGTGACGTACGACCTTTTTAATAGGCACCCTTCGTTTTGCGTGGTCCGACACGCACTTGGCCGGTTTTTATATTTCTTTGGTATATCCGCCATTCTGACTCTCATTCGCGGGCCCGCGCTCGACCTGCGTTCGCGCCGCAACCGCGACATGCCGCGACTAATGTGTGTGTGGAGGCCTTAATGTACTGACTTTATAACAAGCCAATGGCGGCGAAGGATGAAAAATCCTGTGATTGAATCCTAGGTATCTAATTTGATCTACCTAATAAAAATAAAACAAAACATTGGGAGATGATGGTCTATTTCCAGTTTAATGTGTTTTCCAATTTGGAATACCTATTAAGTATCTTTATTAACAATTTTTACTATTAAAAGTTACTACGGGTTCATTCAAGTATTCCAATGAGACAATCCAACCGCATCTTCAATCAGATTAACAAATCAATGTAAATAATTGTTTTCATGTTTTAGGCCTTGCTCTTTATTATATCCTTTTTTATAGTCCCGGCTGATATCTATTCTTTATTAAAGTGCCGACTGTTTGATCGCCGATCCTCACCGATGAATAAACGTATGGGTTCTAGTAAAACCAAGGGAAATTTTAACTTTGTACAGATATTCAAATGCAAATAAATATAGGAATTTGTGATTATTCATTTCACTTTGTCGCACTGTAACCCATTCATTTGCTCATGCATGATTATTGCTAAGATGTGTAATTATTTACCACTCGGTCGCACTGTAACCCATTCCTTTGCTCATCCATGATTATTACTAAGATGTGTAAGTATTTACCACTCTGTCGCACCGTAAACCATTCATTTGCTCATGCATGGTTATTATTAAGATGTGTAAGTATTTACCACTTTGTCGCACTGTAATCCATTAATTTTTTACATATTATTATGTTGAATGCCTATTATAAAAATTACTACCTCACTGTAAAAGGAAAATGTACTAAGTAATATGTAATTTGCTATAACTGCTATAAGCTACGAATCACGACCAAACGTATTCTTTTTTCATAGTAGCGAGAGAGATAAAATTATTCACTTCGCTGACGTGTTAGTGCGTTAATTTACATATTATAGGTACTTTAGCATGGCGGTCCAACTCGTGCAGAAAACAATGTCACAATGCTTAGATATTAACGTTAAATTATACAACAAATAAAGTTCTAATAACCAAGACGAGTTTTAGCCTTTGCGACCTCTTACTATTGGACTCTGACGTACGCATGACGAGGGAGGGCTGCAGACTGTCACACAAGACAGAGTAGGGCAGCATAGCTATTCTTCACGACATTCGAGAGGCGGGCAAGATGGGCGCAAGGTTTGCAGGGCTTACAAGGTTCACAATGCTTACAAGGTTTGCAAGGCTACAAGGCTTACCGGGATTGCAAGGCTTACAAGGCTTACAGGGTTTGCAAACCTTACAAGGTTTGAAAGGCCAACAGGGTTTGCAAGGCTTACAGGGTTTGCAAAGCTTACAGGGTTTGCAAGGCTTACAGGGTTTGCAAGGTCTATAGGGCGCGCAGGAGTTAGTAGGCCTGCTGGGCGTACAAGACACGCAGGGCTCGGTAGGCACTCAGGGCTTACAGGGCGCGCAGGGTTTATATGGCACGCATGGCTTCCATGGCACGCAAAGTTTATAAGGCAATAAGGGCTTACATGGCTTGCAGGGCTTACAGTGTCTGGAAGACTTACAGGACAGGCGAGGCTTGCAGGGCATACGAGGCTTATAAGGTACGCAAGGTTTACTAGGTCTACAAGACCTACATGGTTGGCAGCGCTTGCAACGTGTACCTCGACGCGGCTCACACGGCGATAAACAAATTTTGTAAGGTTTAAATGGGAAACCAGATTTGCACAGCTTTTTAGGCATACAGGGTTTGTAAGGTTCACACGGGTTGCATGGATCGCAAGGTTCACGAGGTTCGCAAGGTTCGCAAGGTTTGCAAGGTTCGCAAGGGCTGCAAGGCTCGCAGGGTTTGCAAGGTTTGGATGGTTTGCAAGGTTTGCAAGGATCACAGGATTCACCACATTCATCAGGAATGTTGGGGCTAGCCAGGCACTCTGGAGTCGAGGGGCTGTCAGGACTGCAAGGGCTACAGGGGGTACTCGGACTACAACAGTAAGGGCTGGGGCTGCAGGGTCTACAAGGTTTGCAGCGTCGACAGAGTTTAGAATGCCTGCAACGTTTAAAAGTTTTGGAGAGTCGAGACATTTTGCAGCATTTGTAAGGTTTGCAAGGGTTACAGGGAACACACGGACTGCAAGGATCGCAGGGGATGCAAGGATCACAGGGATTACAAGGATCAAAAGGATCGCAGGGGTTAAAAGGATCACAAGGAATCAAAGTGGTACAAGCAATGTATGTATCTGAAGCAATACAAGGGACGAACGGAGTGCATGGATCACAAGGATTGCAAGGTTCAATAATGTTATCAGGCTTGCAAGGATAATATGGAAAACAGGAAGTAGAAGGAAAGCAATGATAGCAAAAAAAGCATGAAGGGAAAGGACTACAGGGATCACAAGGTTTCGATTTGCGGGTTTCAAAAACTATACTAGTTTTACTTGCTGGACAGGCTAAGTCCGGAACACAGGCTCTGTAAGGGAAACAGGGCCTGCAGGGTTTGCAGGCTGGTGGTTTGCAACGTTTGCAGGGCTTACAAGGTCGACATGATCTGCAAGGTTTGGGGAGGCACGGTACAATAGAAGCGCAACAAACAGTACAACTGGGTTTGAAGGGGAAAGGAGGGCAACAAGGCTTACAGGGCCTACAGGGTTTGCAGGGCTTAGATCGCTTAATAGACGGCTTAGGCCGACAGGGTTTGCAGGGCCGGCAGGGCCTGCAGGGCTTAGCAGGGCAACCGGGACAAGACACTTTGCCGCATATGTTACATGGTGCACAACGTGAAGTTTTTGGCCCACATGGAAATTTGCACCGTGGTTTCTTGCAACATCTGGGTCTGAATGGACGGCATACAGGAACTTTACATTTTACCGGCCGGCAACTCCGTGGCAGTGAGCATATCAATGGGTAAGGTGAGCCACAAGAAGGGCGACCAGGCGGCGGGCTCCATTCTAGTAACAATTCATTTTTAGCTAAAGGCGCTCCATTAATTCTACGAATTGCTAATTCAAATACTCCACGGCGAGGATTATTTGTGGTACTCACTTTCACAGGGACTTTCTGTTCTCCACTGTTATTATTGTTATTAAGATTGAGAGTAATACAATTTGATGGTTCACATGAATCAGGCCCTAAACCCATCATTACACAGTTAGGCCCTTGACAAGGACCGCTGCCATATACTGCGCAAGATTGGCTGGGGCCGATTTTGACGCGTGATACAGTTGCGGTCATACCAGATCTATTATCTGCATTTTCTATTACGGCGGCAGTCGAATTTTGTTTGTCCGGTTCTTTAATAGATACAGCCTTTACTGTTATCGTTCGACAACAGGGTCCTGACGATTTCTTTTTAGTTTGTGCATATGCTGAGTTTCTCACGCATTGTGCTTGTACACCCTTGCAACATCTGTTTATTCCATCTGATTCTGTTTCTGGTTCTTCGTCATCCACCACATACGCTATTTTCTTATTTTTTCTACTAAAGAAATACATCTCAGAATAGTGGACTTTCCTTGCATTGTTATCGATAATGGATGGTATGGACCAAGTAGAACAATATTCAGAATTAATGCCCTGCGAGCTGAGCTGGTATTGCATACTGTCGCGCTCGGCGGCAACTTGGAAGGACTTGTTTATTGATGCGGTGGCCTGTGTTCCCAATGTGCGATGGCGACAGAACTGGTCATATAGCGTCATGTATACGGCAGTTGCTTTATTTCCAAATTTTGTCGTAAGTGCCACGTTAGGTGTGTTCTCTAAATAGTAGTTGCTTTCATTATCTTTCGTCCAAATGTAACTTACACTGTTTGCAAAAGAGATGTTGTGGCTCTTCGACCTGATAGTGCTAATGCTGGTATCAGGACACAGAGTGGTTGAGCTTACATCAGAGGTCGTTAACGATGCAATAGTTTTAGATATACCTTTTAACACAAAAGTTTCCTTCTTTTGATGCATATGACGTGTAAGAATATACTGTTTAATCAAGTCAAGTGGGTCTCGCCAGCCCAGTACCTTCTGCTTTTGTTCTTCAGACGAGTCTTGGTGAAGCAGCCAACTCCGCGGTGCACCTACGATCAATGAACTACACTTTATTTCTCATTCTTACTTAGCGTTCTCAGGTAGAGTTCATAAATATAGTGTGTCTCTGACCATGCTTCTTTAATTGTATTGGTTGATTCTGCTCCTCAAATTGAACTACTCTACTAAAACTTTTTATAAATAAACATATTCACTTGTTTAAGAATACTGCTTCCAATGCACATCATTCAACACAGTGTTATTGAATCGTCCTATACGCTGCAAATGCCGTAGATTTTACTATAAATTGCTTCCATAGAAGTTAGTAGGTATATTTCTAAAAGTAATTCAAGTTTTAAGCCGAGATTAATGGTCAGAGGCGCTTTATAATATGAGCAAATCTAAAACTTAAAAATAAATAGAGAGAGCGATAGACCGAAATTGATACATAAGTACCTATATTTATATTTTGTACTCATTATTTTATTAACTTTACATCATGCATAAACGATTGGCTACCACAAGAAGAACAAAAGCAGAACGTATTCAGGATAATCCAAAACATACGTACATGTTTACCAAAAAAGTTGTCACTAGTGTCAAGTGTCGCATGTAGTATAAGTTGTGAGTTGTGGCCACTTTTTTTGTTTATACCAAACCGTTTGAGCCCAAATATGTTTAAGCATAGTTTACAAATACCGGTGATAATTTCACCAGTATTTGTAACCGACAGTACAAGGGTGCTAGAAGAAGGTGTACATGAACTTTTTTTAGGTTCTTCTCATTCAGAATCGTTGATACTATGGATCCTTAAACACGAAAAAAATTGTCTCAGATTTACCTTAAGTTTTTTTCCTTCCAGTGCGTCACAACCATATAAATAAATAAAAAGTGACGATCTGGAATGGAATATTGAGGACACTGTTTTTTTCTTGTATAAGGATCGACAGTATCAAGGATTATGAGAAAGACAAAACCCAAAAAATGGAATTCTAAAAAATTAAAAGTACCTACACTTTGTTTTGAAAAAGGCTCACTTGACAGTTCTGCCAATAGAGTTACTTATGACATATTGTTAGTGGTATTTTTAAGCACCTTTTACAGTCAGTGATTATTGGGCCCAAAATTTTGCGTGCGACTATACTGACACATATAAGGGAGAGAGCACTGATTTTTAGCGATATATCAGTCATTCACTCTATCATTGAGGTTAATTTATCTAAATTAAATAACACTTGCAAGCAAATACCTACTTAGGTTAATATCAACTCTTCATAGATATCTAATATGTATTGACACTTGCATATGAGTATTCAAACCTCAATCAGTTGGTATTTTTTTAATTTACAAGTATACAGGGTGGAAAAAAATTAAGGGCCCTGGAGGGGAACTACCTTAAATCCTTTAGTTAGCTCATTTTACTGAAAGGAAACATTTCTTCATTTTTTTAAAGAAACAAAACTGCATTCAAAGATCTTCTAAAATTTGCTTGTCTGACCCGGGAATCGAACCAACTAAAAATTGAAAAAAAAACCCTCGTAATTTTATTATATGAATCGGTAGGATTATGGTTCATGACAAAATTTGTCTAATAAACATTGGTCTTTGAAAAAAAAAGTGAAAACTAATATTTATTTTATTTTATCATCAATACGAAGAACACAAATATTTATTTTAACGTAGATGGATATTAAGAAGAGAAAATAATCGTTATAATTTAACTGATAAGTTGCTAAAAATGACCCCCCCCCCTCGTTCCGGATACACAAATTATTAAGCTTCTTTTCTCTTCTTAATATCCCTCAACGTAATTTTTTTATCCTGAACAATAATCTTACCGATTCGTATAATAAAATAGCGAGGGTTTATTTTTGAATTTTTAGTTGGTTCGATTCCCGGGTCAGACAAGCGAATTTTAGATCTTTAAATGCAGTTTTGTTTCTTTAAAAAAATTAAGGAATGTTCCTTTTCAGTAAAATGAGCTACCTAAAGGATTTAAGGTAGTTCCCCTCCAGGGCCCTTAAATTTTTTCCACCCTGTATATACGTCATATTGACAGATTGTGTGTGACTTCTCTTCCATATAATTTATTTTGAAATGGCTCGTAATAAGCGAATGAAAGTAAAGAAGCTGTTAGAAAAGTATCAGGTTTTTAAATACCATTTCCTTAATACTCCGTTTCCCGATATATGCGTTTCCCATAATGTGCTTTTCCCAACAGATATTACGTTTGGCTTGATATCCGTTTCCCAAAAAGACCTACTCTCAAACTGACCGTTCCCGTCACCACCGTTTCCTAAATAATGTTTCCCAGAATGTGTTTACCCCAAAAATACGTTTGGGTTGATATACATATATCCGTTTCTCAAAACACCCGTTCTCAAAACATCCGTTCCCGTCACTATTATACGGGTGTCACGAGAAACGGATCTTTTGGTATACGGATGCTACGAGGACTGGGTGTTTAGACATATGGATGCGATGAGAAACGGGAACTTTTGGGCTCACGGGTGTCATAGAGACGGATCTTTTGGCATACGGATGCTATGAGAACCGAATGTTTTGACATACATATGCTATGAAAAACGGGTATTTTGGCATACGGTCATTTAAAGTAACTGTTATTTATATACCTAGATATTTTTCTAGCAGGAACAACATTTGTTTAGTGCTTGCCACAATAAAAATATCGACAATCCTGTTATCGATAAGTACATACTACTTCAACGACAATACGTACATACAACCACATACATATATTGGCTACCTACCTAGACGTCGCGTGCACCTACACTGTAACCATATACAGAGACACAGATTTTTTTTGGGACCAAAAATGGGTTTGGAAAAATCTGCGTCGATTTTAAAGACAATTTCGTTGTGTGTGTGTGTTATAAAGTAAAGTAGGTGATAATTATATTAATATTCAGTGACACGAAGAAAGAAAGTTACGAAAGTATTGCAAATTGTTTTCTGAAGTATGTAAAATATTAATAAATTGATAGTTTTGTTATTATTACCTATTTTTTAACGCACCCTATTACCCTATATATATTTGTATTTATTTATTTATTTAATCATATGGCAGTCTGATGGTACTGTGAGGTCGCATATAGCGACAGGTACAGTGGCCAAAAAGGTTACTGCATATTTGTATTTATTTACATCTATGATGTTGAAGTTGTACTCATCGATAACAGGACTGTCGATGTTTTTATTTTGTCAATCACTTACAATAAGTCGTTCGTGCTAGAAAAATATATAGGTATAGTTATTTAGGAACGGGTGTTTTGGGAAACGGATAGCATGTTCCGAAAGGAAATTAAACGGCTACAAGAATATTTTATAAAAAGACATCTGTCATCGGAAACTTACCGAAAAAATGAAATTTTAAGAGGGCGTTACAGTGCTCATTAGCGCCACTGGTAAGTAATTGTGATTATTTAAATTTAACGACAGATATTTGAAAAAGGAGGCCACTTACAGACTGTATTTTGTATTTAAGTACAGTCAGCATCATTAACACACTTTTCCACCATATGTCTGAACAATAAAGTGCTAGAATGTATACATATTTATGATGCTGACTGTACTTTGTGAATACATCAAACTAGTTTTTATGTAAGTAGCTAGATTCGTCGATCTATGAACTCAAAATTTATTTATTTATATTTGGAGAACCAACAGCTACAGAAACACAATAATAATATATTATAGATATAATACAAAAAGCCAATTACAGGTTCCCACCGATAGCATCAGAGTAAGTAAACATTTGTGAGATCACTATTTTTACATTAATGAGATTTCCTAGGGGGCAAATTCACAAGGTAAATACTTAAATACTAAATATAGTGTGTAGTGGCCTCCTTTTTTAAATATCTATCGTTAAATTCGTGTCTGGTGTCGTCGTGTCCTTACCTTAGGCTGTGTGTGGTTTATCAGTTAACATTTTTCTCCTGTGTAAGGTCCCTTTTGGAGTATAAAATAAAACCGAAAAAAATTAAGAGAAATCGTTTATACAACTGATAATTTACATTAATTTATAACATATTATAGAATTCACCAGCTGCACGACGTCTACCAGTCTTAAGTTTTGTTTTTCTTACATATGTGTTTGCAGTTTTTATTATTCATTGATATCAAGGGCAGCAACTATGACAGGGCGTGCAACAATACCGTCGAGTGGGCACACATTGTGCACCGTGATTGTCTTGGACCGGCACCACTCTCTCGTGGGTGGGCACAGGTGTTATAAATTGGTACTCCAGCTTGGACTTACGGCCCGCTCCCTCCACGGTTTTCCCGATTTTAAGTTTTATCACACGGTTGGAGAAGTCGTAGACGACTCCTGGGTAGTCCTCGGCCGTCGTAGGCGTCAGCTGCGCCGGGTCGTCTCGACTCATGTCGCCCACGCCGTCGGACGTCAGGCTGAAATGCGTCCTCTGCTTGTGGTTCAACCCGCAGGTATTTTGCGGCATTTGAAATACGACCTTGTTTCCCGGTGGACAGCAATCTGCACAATTTTGTCACGGTGTCATGAAATCATCATAGAGCGACTGTATGTGAATAAAATAAAATAAAGGCTATCAGGTACGAGTATAAGGTGTGGTCATTGAAAATGTATGTTGTGAGTTGCATTTATTTCTAAATAGGTAACATTCCATAATTTAGGTCTGCGCAGACTTTCGAACTTTTTTACTCTTTTTTATTCTTCTAACACAACATTCGCAGTCCAGGTCAGATTGCATTCTTACGTTTTTTTTCTGCACGGGAGGGTGTTGGTCAGCCCCTTTGGGCGTAACTAGCTCCAGCTCTAATCTGCATTTCCTGTCTCCCTGCACCGCCGTTTTAGCTACTTTCAAAACAAACACGTCTTTGTTTTGCGTAGTGTCGCCAATCCCAGCTCGTTGCAACGGAGGAGGCTGGTTATGTTTGGAAGCCATAGGGCAGCCCTCAGTTGTACATGTGAATTTCGTTTCCGCGAGCTGAGGGCCGTTGCAGCACACGTCTTCGGAGGGTAACGCCAAGCTAACTTGGTTTTTTGCACACGGTGGTTTGC
The DNA here is from genome assembly GCA_932294315.1 of Epinotia nisella. NCBI lineage: Eukaryota > Metazoa > Arthropoda > Insecta > Lepidoptera > Tortricidae > Epinotia > Epinotia nisella. The sequence goes on along the minus strand of OW028673.1, from coordinate 14,180,036 downwards.
ACGGGTCGTTGCCTTGCTTGTCATTTGATTTCTGTGGCACAAACGGGCGTTGCATGGCGCAATGCGTCTGACTAATCTTCTTAATGGTTGAAGCATGGGCTGGCACCTTGATCTTAAGCTCGTTCCCGGCTAAGTTGGTGCCTATCTCTTCAAATAGTGTATTGCGACCTGGCCACATTAACAAACTTGTTCTCATCTCATGTGCTCAGTTCTTGCATAAATAAAAAGCATTCTAAAGGTTTTTTGTAATTATTGGTATAGATGTGCATATGGACTGACTATTTTTATGTATATAAGGACATGTATCTTGGTACACATGTATGATACTGAATCAACAAGAATTAAAAATATAAATACTCAGTAAGTATTTTAACCGACTTCAAAAAAAAGGAGAAAGTACTCAATTCAGTTGTATTTATTTTTAATGTGTGTTACCTCAGAATAGCGTCATTTGTGATCAATTTGTAAAATTATTTTTATTTGAAAGTATATGCTTCCAGATTGGACCCATTTTTATCAAAACTCGAGTTGGATGATGGGGACCATGATCGATTGAGAGAACTCCTTAAATATTTTAGGAATATGTATAGTAATTTCGGTATTTTCTATTGTAACTCGTATATACATACAAATGTTATAATTATAATGGAAAATACCGATTTTGTTCTTTTTTATAATTCAGAGCGCTTGATGAAAAATAATAGCAGAATATGGAGAACATGTGTTTTCCTATTGCCGTATCACGCAGGCGGTCGCGTTCTGACGCAAATTGGGTAGGTACCTAATTTAACGTTTACCCAAAAAAGTAAGATTACTTATACGCGATCTATTTAAGTTCAAGTTTCCTGGGGTTGGAGGCTCCAGCAACCCCAAATTAAAATAATTTGTACTCTCGAAACTAATTGAGCTACAATTTCTTTCAAGTAAGTACGAGTACTAATACAGTAGGTACAATTTGGCTACAATATTTTCACATACTCAGAAATACCAAAACAGAGAGTGGGGTTGCCAAGGAGCATAACATGATTCTGAGACCCTTGAAGAATCGACGGAACTCCTCAAATATTATGAGCCCTTATACAGCGATTTGGGAGTTACGTTAATATGAAATTGGCAGTTCATGTGGTAATGTGGAAAAGAAATGTGGCAATGTTCATTATGTGGCTTGGTTGGTGGAGTATTGAATTGAAGTCGGTTAAAACTTTGTTATTAAAGTAAATTATGTAAATACACAATGAACTCGTCTATCGCACCAAGTAACATTACTAATGTACGAGTATGAATATGTTCTGGTAGATATTTAGAGAAATGAGGATAACATAGATAATTGCGAGTTAAAGGAAACAAACGAATATCTTATTCCGAGTATACCTAGTCTTTTAAGGAAAATTATAGGCGTCCGAATATGGCGGTGGATAAAACCAACAGGATGTCTTAATCAGAAATAAGCGGTTGCCACGTTTAGCTAGCCCGAATAATTACGTAGGTACAGTCGACGTCACAAATATCACTTTTGCATCTTATTTTGTTATAATAAGGCGAAAAATGTAAACACCTCTTTTAAGTATGTACGTCGACTTTACATGTAAGTACGTAATAGTTATTTTCACCTCAGCAGCTCGAACTGCGCAGCTTCAAGCGCTGCGTGAAAACAGTAAGCAAAATGCGATTTTGCTCACTCCGTGATACAATAATTATTTGTGCAACAAGAGAGCAAAGTTTGTTTTTGCTGCGAGTGCTGCTTTTGAGTCCCGAGGAAGCGAAAGATTCTAAAATTGAATCACGAGCGTAGCGGTGAGTGCTTCTAGTACCTAATAGCTGCGCTGAGGAGTTAAAAGTGTTCAAACAAGCAGTAACGAACGCCGAATCGAGTTTTCTTCCTGAATAATCACAAGACTAATAGGTACGTAAAAGCCTATGGGTACTTATAGTTTTTATTGTGAATATGTTCTAACTGCTGAGGTGAAAAGTTGTATGTGTTACTTGAGAGCAAAGTTATTTGAATGTCGTGTTTTTGAGCCCCTTGCTGCGCTCAAGATTCTAATTTTAGAATCTTTCGCTTCCTTGGGACTCCAAATAAACATTCCCAGCAAAAACAACTTTGCTCTCTTGTTGCAAAAATAAGTATTTCCACGTAAAATGCAATCGTATGTTAATCAATGTCATAAAGACCGACAGGGAAATACTTTGACTTTATCTATTAACAATTAGCAAGCTTTGGTGTCAATTTAACTAACTAGGAATTATACAGTAGGTGGTAGAACCTGGTAATTAAAAAGTATATTCATTTGTCCCATTTAACTTTTAAAAAAAATTACCCCCATGGTTGATGACTGGATAATTGGGGTGGGTGAATGGCTAATTCGTATCTACTTAAAAAAACACCCAAAGACCGTTTCCGGAATAGAACCTAGTCGTGTGAAAAAGAAAGACAATCAAATTTGATAGGCTGCCTACCTACGTTCTACTAAGTAGTATAGATATAGTGAATAATATGTTTCCATCGGTAAAATTCTGATCTCAATCGGAAGACGACGGGACCCGAAGTGCCAATTAATTATTGTATTAAATGAGTGACATGTTTATATTTATTAATAGGAAAGTTTATTACTTTGTGTCAAATGTCAAAATACCAATGACAGCATATGGCACTGTATAATATAGAGATGTTATATGTTATATATAACCACCCTAAAATACTTAGAAATACACTCATAGGTAAGTACTAGTACTTATATTGTCATTCGTAAACGAAACACACTCCTTACATAAAATGCAGCAAAATAACGCATACGTATTTTGAAATATTTACAATAATAAAACTCAGTACGCTACGCACTTAAAACATTACCTACTTATTAAAATATTAATATTACCTATTGAATATATGGATAATATTTTCAACATTTTCCATTTCACAATCTGAAATACACTCAGACGTGTCATCGTCAGTACTTTCATTGACGAGAATTACAATACTATCAATATGATCATCCATCGAGTGTTCTTGTCAACGATATTCATTTTCACATTCGAATAGGCATGATCACAAACTTTCTTCCATTCCGGGCCAGTCAATATTATTTTTTTCTTCAATCAATTTCTTTATTAGGTTATTCATGTCTATGTTTCTTTTTGATGCGTAACCTTTTATCTTGGACCATATATGTTTTCAATTGGGTTGAATTCGGGATGGTATGGCGGTAACCTTAGAACTGTGTCCATGTTGATGTAAAATCTTGTCTATTGAATGTTCTACACAGTCTTGTTTATGACGACAAATAATTTCATATAGTTGTATCTTGGTTAATGATGGATCAAAGGTAATATTATATTTTTCTAACTAGTTTATCATTAGCGGCTTTGCTGTATTAGAGTTGGGTGGGCGTTCCACATCTTTATTGTGATAACCAGAAGTATTATCCACTACTAACTACTTAATATAGATTTGTTTGGAGACAAGTTGAGAATAAGTTGATTTTGTAACCATTTTTCATAATTTACATTATTCATGGTAATCACCGGTCTTATCAGTAGACTTCTACATAAGCAGAGCACCCGCAACAAATCATTTGGCGCTATCTGCATGTAAGACGCAGATAAGACGTTGGCCTTTTGAAATTAACTGTTTCACTCCTTTATCCGTGGAATCCGCTCAGCATTTTCCTGTTAAATGGGATGTGCGAACATATGTTTCGTCCGTGTACACAATATCTCTCCCTTCAGATCTGTACTTTCTTATTAAGTCCTGATACTTTACTCTTTTTAGTCTTGCGTCATGCTTTTCCATCAGCATTCTTCTATTGTTCGTAATTTTCTTGAATCGAAAACCCATTTAGCGAAGTATCCTTCTTAATGTAAAGATCACTGCCTTTAAAATTCATCGTTTCCATCAATTTGGTCTTTAGGGCCTGGATCATAGGAACTAGTTTATAAATCAGATAGAAATTATATTATAAACCATACGTCGTATTACTGCGTAATCAAAGTCATCAAGATCTAGACAGAAAATTTGGTGTGGTCTACCTAACTTAACATTATTTAAATTTAAATTTTTATTTTTCTTGTTATCTTCTTCCTTTTTTTCTTATTGTTGGCCGAGAAATGCCCGTTGCATCTGAAATTCGTTATTGAACGCCAAAATATTGAGAATCATTGCTATTTCCGAATTTGCTATTTTCTGATAAAAAATACAGGTATATGTTAAATATAATTTCCTGGACTGGAGGGCGTTTTCTTCTATTTTGAGGTTTCGGCATGATAATACAAACGTTATATACGTAAGTAAACCGTAAATATAACCAAAACTACAGCGAATATTTGAAGTGCGTAATAGCCACTCTATATATAATATTAGCTGCTGAATGCGACCTACGCCCTACGCCTACTGTGGTTTGATGGGTACTGAAGCTAATTGGACAGCACGATAAATACGAACGTTTCCGATAAAACACGATGGAAACTAATTATGCACTACATTTGTAAGTAGGTACATGACATTGATAATACCCAACACTTTTTAGTACTTATTTATAGTTTCAATTCACGCAACCTGTTAATGAAACTGTTTGGATGAAAAATTATATGCAAATCAAATCGGCAAAGTGTTCGTAAATCGCAGTGATATTTTTTTTCCAACCAGTTTTTATTTCGTGTGACAATGACTGGAATACTTGCTCACCCTTTGGTACATGCAAACAGTATTGCTCCGTGTTTCTGCATTCCATTTTCTGTTTAGCGGGTGGCTTCGGACCAGTGCAGTAGCATGGATCGTCGGGGTCCTCGCAAGGCATGCTATTATAGGGATCCCGAGCTGCAACAAGCCAACGGTACACTTAAGCATCGTTACCTATAGACTATCATGGTTTACGAGGGGTGATCAGTTGTGAGAGAACCGGCATGATAAAGTCTCATGATGATATTTTCTGATGTCTTTCCCGCTCACGGGACATGATGTCCCGGACCTTTGGGAGCCGTGCTTTGGGCTAGATACCTACAAAGTACCAACTGAGCTAACACGTAGAGGCCCTCTTGACAATTTAATGGAATGCAAGGAGTACACCGAGCGGATGCTGTCCCTAGGTCCCTACCCGTGAACAATAAAAAAAAATCATAAATTTCTAAACTTTCAAGATTCATATTTTTATGATTTCCATTATATTTTGTAATTTATACTTTATTAAATTATTCGGTGGTTTATTTACCAACACTACGTTATCAATTTTAACATCAGGAGCCGTAGCATGGTTGGCCTTATCACGCGACAAGTGACAAGATAAGAGCATCGTCTTGTTCTATCGAACGGTGTCAGCCAGTGACGCACGCTCTATCCTATCACCTATCGCGTGACAAGGCCAACCATGCTACGGGGCCAGGTCATCTGTCTAGTCTATTATAAGCAGACACCGTAAACTGCGATCGAAATCCATTGAAATGACGTATGACAACCTGTTAGGGATGGCGATGGTTCTAAATTAATAAATATTAAATAAATAATTTATTTATTTAATATTTATTTATTAAAATTTTTATCCAAAAGTCTCCAAATTTTTCACTTGGGATAGTGAGTAATAATTTTCGCATATTCGATGGCGAAACAACGCAAACAATACAATCAGCATCGCTATTTTCTGAAACAGTCGTATAACTTAACGAATTTATTCAGATAGATTGCACAATTTGTTTCTTTTTTTACATGGTTCTTGCTTTTGATGTGACTTTCTAAAATAAATTTTATTGGTTTTAGATTTTTATTACAATATATACACAAAATCGATATAATTTTTTTTTTCGAAAAACCTATGCTCTTTAAGCAGTTGCTCCATTGTTATTTAAAATTAATTATTGTTACAAAACTATTTGAAGATGTAAAAATAATCAAACAAAACCAGTACTTGACGGAGTCACATTGACAATCATGACAAGAACATACTCTCGTAAATCTATAGACAATATATTTATCAATTCCAAGAAGTTTTAGTTTAATATCATAGATTACACTTATCAGTGTCTAGGTTACCTAGACATTGATAAGTGTAATTTAATACTATAATAATATTAATGATAAATAAACACATTCCGCCATATAAATGTATAAGTAGCATAACTGACGATTCGAAAGTGCTTGTTGCTAAGCCTACTCAATAAATAATTTTTGACTTTGACTTGACTGAGTAACAACCCTAGTACTTCAATGGATTTCGATCGCAGTTTACGATGTCTGATTAATCTGATTATAAGATATTGTTTTTTTACATATTAATAATTAAAACAATTGACAACAATTCGTTTTTATAACACCGGGAAATTTATATATGATTTAATGGGGCCACTATAGGGGGGTAAACTGGAAAAATAAAAATAAAAGTTTCGCAAACTGTATTGTGTGACTTATCGAATGAAAGAGGTTGTTGTAAGCATCTCAGATAATTTTTTAATAATTTTAGCAAAAACAGATTTGAAGTAAATTAGGAAAAAAAACGAAAATTGACCATTCCTCCCTTATCTCCGAAATTACTAGGCTTAAAATTAATAAATAAATAAAACCGGCCCAAAGCGTGTCAGGCCACGCTCAGTGTAGGGTTCCGTAGTTTTTCATCCGTCACAGTAAGTGTCCCCACTTAAAAAAAATGGGCTGTTTGTTACATTCATTGTGATTTTGTAGAAATTACAGGTACAATAAATACCTGCTTATACGGTTAAATTACAAACTAAGTTCAGAAATTATTTTGTAGTTTTTTCAAAAACTATTCAACCTATCAAGTTCAAAATAATTTTCCTAGAAAGTTTTTATAAAGTTCTACTTTTGAGATTTTTTTCATATTTTTAAAACTTATGGTTTAGAGGGGGTGGGGGGGACACATTTTTTTTAACTTCTGGAGCGATTATCTCCGAAAATATTAACATTATCAAAAAATGATTTTAGCAAATCCCTATTCAGTTTTAAATACCTATCCAACAATATATCACACGTTAGGGTTGAAATGAAAAAAAAAACACTCCCCACGTTACGTATAGGGGAGGTATTTTTTTTTTACCACTTTGTCGGCGTGATTGATATACATATTAGTACCAAATTTCAGCTTTCTAGTGCTAACGGTTACTGAGATTATCCGCCGACGGACAGACAGACAAAGCGAAACTATAAGGGTTCCTAATCGACTACCGAACCCTAAAAATATGTAAAATAGTTCATTGCCTAAAGATTACAGGAAAACCTACCTATAAGAAATTTGAGTATTCAAAGTAACGGGAAAATTCTCAATATTTTTATGTTTAGACTATATACGGAACCCTCACCACGCGAGTTGAAATCGCACTTGTCCGGTTGTTTTGGACTCGAGCTTGCTGGTTACAAGGTCTGCTGTTCAGGAATATGAATTCTATACAACTACTTGCGTGCGATCTAGACCAGCTCTTTTACGAAGTATGTATAAGTATATCATTATTATTCTCAGATATTGAAAACTCCTCAATAAAATCGGTGTAATTGCGTCGATGTAAAAAATAAGTCTCATGACATGACGACGACCAATATTTTTGTTATTGTTGGAAAATAACAATATTTTCAACATAATAAATTATTTACTTTTACGTGCATTACGTGCATATTGTATGCACGTAAAATAAGAAAGTGCGCATTTAATCCTTGAAAATTATAGGATACCAACAACTTCTGTTTTTTTATACCGATTCTCAGAACTTATTGAACACCCGTAGTAGTTACCCAATATGTTAGCAGTATCTACAACTCTGGGTCTACAACTTTAACCCATTCAAGGCCAATAAATCACATACGAGTCATACTGTATCTACGAGCAATTTCCGCGCGCTACAAAGCAGAAAAATACTGCACGTAGCGTAGCTTCGCCTTGAATGGGGTTAAGCTCGTATTCATATATGAACTTGACGATGAATGCGATAAGATATTATATATATAAAGTACCTACCTACTTATATAGTCAAACTCCAAAACTGGTAATACTAATATCCGAAATATTGCCATCATTTGGTATAATTTGTAAGTCTGATTAATGATTATGCAAGTAGTTAGTTGGAAAGTACCTGGGTCGCAGACGCCTCCTGCGCCCCTGCGCGAGCTTTCAGCCGCGACGCCGCCGACCGTGCCGCGCGAGGCGCCGCACGCGCAGGGGTCGTTGCGGCTCTGGGTGCTTCTCGGAGGGTTGCAGGATCGGTCTACAATTCCAGAACCTACCATTCCACTTCCTAACATTGGTGGCCCGCTGCTCCCTTTGAATCGTGTCACTATTAATTTACCAAAGCAAGAAATACGCAAAAACATCAAAATTTCCCCAGTTTCGACACCGTCTGCTCCTTTTATATGGAAGGAGTCTTTCAGCGCTTGATAGCTCACATTGTTGGGGTCCGCCAAGAAGCTCTTGCGGACCTGCACGAATTCCTTTGTCATATCGATTGTCGCTTCACCTAGGTTTATTTTTGTTGGCAAACAGCCACAGGGAAGCTCTTTGTGCACAGACACTTTTATTTCGAATTTGCTCATAGCGCTAGCGATGTCGGCTTGTTTTAACGAAAACAGGCAGGATTTTCCAGAGTTAAATGACTTGACGAAAGGCGAGTCGTTCGGGCCGACGCCGCTTGTGTCGGGGTCATCGTCACAGAGCTCCAAGGGGTCACACGAAGGAGATTTGATGCAAACGCAAGTTCTGAATGCTTTATCTGAAAAGCAGGGAGTTTTCGAATAAATAATTTTATCAATTAACACTTCCAGGAGGAAGAGGCCATCGTCCTGGTTCGCCATCGCAACCGGGTTTGTTTAAAACGGATTTTTTTTAGTTTTAACTACATTGACATTTAATTTTGAAGACGGATTAATATTTTTGACGACTGAAATAAAAGAAAAGCGCGAGTATGAAAATTGATGTCAACTTCTTTTTAATACTCTATTAACAAGTTGATGGCTTTAGAACCTCTTTGCAGAATTGTAAGTTTAGTAAAGTGAATGAAATGATGAAATGAATAATGCCTGCAACACACTGGCGCGTCCTGCGGTGGCGGTCAATAGTAAATTTGACAGCTAATGACAAGTTGACTATTGACCGCCGCGGCCAGGCCGCGCCAGTGTGTTGCAAGCTATAGGCCTGAGGCCTGAATTAAATCACACTGGCGCGGCCTGCGGTTGCGGTCAATGGTAAAAACCACACGCAAGCACAAGTCGCGGGCCCGATTGCTTGAAGACTTCTGCCTCGCCATTTGACGTAAAGACTATAAATTATTCTGTCGCGAAGTTGTGCTACAGATTTCAGTTCAAAGTTGCTAGCCGCTTTCTGTTTTTTTTTTTGCAATGACTTTGGACCGCGAGTCTAAGTATCTCTTTTCTCGCGCAAGTCCTACATTACACCGCCACCGCTGGCCGCGCCAGTGTGATGCAGGCTTCAGTCAATTTCTAAGTGGCCAGTCATTTATCGTGCCTAATCGAAGGTGTAAGTACCTATAATAACGAATCTTTTTTAATAACTACTTTGAATTCGCTCATTATTTATTATTACTATTCTGATACTGGTACCACCACACTTGGGGTTGCGTGTTCGCGTTGCATCGTTGCCTCTCTTTCATTTGCCGTAGGAAGGAAAAAGATGCAACACGAATATTTGGGCAAATACCGCCAAGTGTGGTGCCGCCATTACAAGTAGATAATCGGGTCGTGCGTGAGAGACGAGAGCAAGTGTATGTAAGAAACTTCCTACCAACGTACACTTCCTGCCAAATAAGCCTAACTTCCTAGTAGGAAGTTAGGCTTATTTGGCAGCTGGGACAAGGTCTGACATTTGTGCAAACGTAGTGGTTATATTCTCTTTGTTGTGCAGTGGCAATGCTCAGCAAATATCAAAGTAGTGCATCTAATGCTGTTGTATAAATTATTATTCAATGTTTTGAGTTTGAGATATTTAGCAGGTACAAAACGTACCTACGTACGGTACGTTACGTATTATGTTGACTTGACTTGTAATTTTTATCATCATAAAGTATGAGTACAAGAGATTTTTGTTTAAAATACGAATGCACTGAAGATGGTTGTGTAGGTTACGTAGATAGTGATTGTGGAGGGAGTGAGGATCGAAGGTCAACACCTTCAATCCTCAGATCCTTCGATCTGTTGAACAGGCTGTTGCTTCAAACTGTGGGGATGCAGATGTGAGTCTTAAGTCCTAAGTGAGTGAGAGAATGAGTACCTACCTGGAAGAAGTAGAAGTACTTAATAAGTAATAGTTCTTTCTTTGATCTGTAATAAATTGATAATAGGAACTCTATAATAACACAAACACTAAAAATGAGCTTGATGAGTATTTTTGACTGTTCGGGAACCGCGCGGTCATTCAAGAAAGATCCGTGCTATATACTATGTAGTGAAAGATTTTTTTTAATCGGTTGTGTAGTTCCAGATATTACAAACTTGCAACCTCACAGACTTTTCTTCTTTAACCTACTTACTAGCTGTCCGCGCGACTTTGCCCGCGTATTGCAGAGAAGGCAGGTGAGCCTGCCAGGGGGATCAAAAATAGCTTATGACCATCCAGAAAGTCCATTCTATACACAGTTGAAAGAATTTTTGAAATCGGACTAGTGGTTCTGGAGCCTAACCATTACATACAAACAAACAAACAAACTTACAAAGCTACAATCTCACAGATACTTCCACTTTATAATATTAGAATAAATTAGTATTAAAAGTACCTGTAGATTTGCATCTTTGGTTTTGTCGAACTTTATATAGAAAAACAGGCGTTGGAAACATTATGCGTGGGGTTTTTTCAGACCATCTACTCTAAAAATATAACACCTGTTTTTATGTATTAAGATCTTTAGTAGTAGGTACCTAGTAATAAATGCATGTCGGCGATGTAGGTATATCGATATTATTTAGAAAACTTTCTTATGATGCATGGATATTTTACAGAGGGATAGTTCATATAGTACCAATTACAGGCTTCGTGCTGATATGGGCGCCCAACCCTGCATGAAGAAAAATCTAAATTAGAATATATCACAATGTTACAAGGAATGCACTGATTTCAAAGAACCACATGGGAGTTGTAATGACTTAACGAGTCGTACAGGCGCTAGGTCACAACTCACTACCTACTTATAGACTTATAAAGACGTCACATTAGGAAGATGGGGAGGAAAGTCAGTCGTTCCTAACGACCAACGAAGTCAGTAGTACTAGTAGGTACCTAGACATACAATTATCTGGCGCTGGAGACAAGTTTTAAACAACAAATTACCTAGACGTTCGCAGCCAAAATTAAAACGTTATGGAGGTAAAGGGAAATCAACTTGAAGGCATTCATGCAAATACACAGTGCAAGTGGCCTGAAATAATACACACCATTCAACTTTCAGCCGCAGGTCTGAGGTTTACCTATAGGTACATAGATGACACAAGATCCTAGCAGACATAATAAAAATAATAGTTAGGTACGACACACACTCCATGACAGTAAACGCATACTCATTCATAGAGGCACGGATTTCTTTGGCAGTTAACGTTGCAGAAACATCTGGATAGTCGCGCCACCTCCTTTGTCCAGGGTCCACAGCCCACGCAAGTTGAAAGGGAGTCAGGCCACGGTCCTTCTTGTTGTTGCAGTCGTGGCAGTAGGCTTTGAGTGGGATCTGTGATATAATTTTGTCACACTCACAAAAAAGTAATACGTTATACATAGGTACGCTGGATGCGGGTGGCGCAGAACCGCTCATTGTGGCGCTCTTTGGGCCTATGTCCACCAGTGGGTGTATTTCGGCTGATAAGATGACGATGAATGAATACGTCCTACCTTCTATAGAAGTCCAAGCAATACTGATTACGTGGAAAAGGATTCCTTGTCGATGTCGAAGTTTTTATAAAACTGACAAAGATTGAATTTCACTTGGCCTGTGGCCTCACGTGGCCTACCTAATGTGGTATAGGCGCATATTTTCATTCTTACTACAGGTTGTTGCGCTATGACATGGATTTGCCTCATTGCAGATACCTACGAAGTAATAAGTACCTATAGGGTAAGTCATAGTACATTACTTATCTATAGTGCGGTAAAACAAAGAATGCGAGGAAATCAAATAATATTTCAATCATCTTAAAACAGCAAATATGTCAAAAACCTATCAAGTTTCCGCCAAACTTATTTCTTAAAGAAGGTACCTACCACGTACCTACTGAAATGCAGCTCTGAGGGCCTACCGCGAAACGAAAACGAACTTCGTTCGTATATCTCCGTCTCTGTCGCACTTGCTTGTTCGAGAGACAGAGAGGGAGATACACGAAGTTCGTTTTTGTTTCGCGGTAGCCCCTCTGGTCTGGTGGCTTTAGGTACTCACCGCCAGTGGCCCGTTTTACGAAGCTAAGTACAATTTAAACTGGCAACAGTTGTCAGCTTACCCATGGTTATTGGTCAAGCACCTCAGAGTTTCCAGTTTAGAAATCTAAACTGGCAACAGTTGTCAGAGGGCCTACCGCGAAACGAAATTCGTTTTCGTCTGTGTGTGTATCTCCGTCTCTGTCGCACTTGCCGGTTAGAGCGACAGAGACGGAGATACACGAACGAAAACGAATTTCGTTTCGCGGTAGGCCCTCAGCTTACCTTACCCATGGTTATTAGTCAAGCTCCTCAGAGTTGCCAGTTTAGACTACTGTAACTTGTAGCCTCGGCCTCGTGCAACTGGGAACACAAGATATACCTACAGAGCAAGTAGGAATAAAGTGGTGTCATTATGGCTGCAGTATTCTGGAAGGTGCAGGTCCACAGTTTGGCTGTTCCAGTTGTTTCACATATCACAGAGATACTCCTCAAAAAATAAATTGCTATTTGATATTCTGGGTGCGTCTCATAACGTCATAATAGTCATAATGTATACGCACTTTTGGTATAATTCCAATTTCAAACTATCGAAAGGTATAATAATGTTAGACATAATGAACTAAATGTCTGTTTTCAATTAGTATAACATAAAAATAATATAACATACATTTTACACATCGCCGTCTCATTTTATATCACATTTAAAACGTATATTAAATTATAATACTGCTACCAGAAATGTAGATTAGTTAGGTTAGAACTGCGACCCCTTACTAAAACAAAATTTGACATGCGGCAGAACTTTATTTCTTAGGAATTATTAAATAATGGCCCTTACGATTCGTATTTGGGTCGTTCTTCTTTTTTACCGACAATGAACCGAGGTTTTTCTGTTTTTTTGGTTTTTGAACTATCGAAAATTGTGGTTTTTAAGAGGATTGTGAACCTGTAAATTTTCATACAAAAAGCGATAACGTTTTGCACCCCGTAAACATGGTTCGATTTTTATAATTTTTGGATATGTTGTAGATATAATAAAAAACTAGGTCTGTACGTTTTGACTTTTTAGAAATATTGCTTACGTTAAAAGTTATTAGCATCTAAAAATCTATATTTTTGACCTAAAAACTTTGTGTGTCGTTTTATTTATTTTTAATTAATCTAAACTGATTTACTAAAAAAAGGAAAACGTACAGACATAGATTAAAGTGTACTTAATTTAATAATACCAAAATTGTTACATTTAATTAAGGTTTAAGGGGGTAAAAACGTTATCACCGGAACAATATTTCAACAAGGAGATGTAGGCAATTGCCTCCAGGACTTGCAACTCTCTCTATCACACGATACAGACACGAGGCAGAGCGGTGTGAAACAAATAGCATTTTAAAAAATACCTAGTCACGTCGCGTATCGGCACTTCACAATCCTCTTAAGTGCGATTTAAAAAAAAATGCATAGGTTTCTTCATTAGAACTAATTAAAGTTTCCTTTCTGGCCAATATAAATATTTATTTACGGTTGGTTTCTAAAAAAAAACATGTGACAAAGTGGACTCTTTCAGTGGGGACCACATTTTGGTTTACCACTCTGTCACGGCATTCTACGAAAAAAAAACATTTAAAAAAATGCTAGTTAGAGAAAGTGAAATATTAAATATCACTAATTAATAAAATAATATGGACGTTCATTCGAACATTATAAAACCGTAAACATCATTACTCAAATGAGATGCCGTAATAAGACGAAGGACAGGCTATTGTCGGTCGAAAAGAAGAACGACCCTCTTCCCGTAAAGAACATAGAAGGGCGCAAGGTTAGTGCAAAGTAGTTTCAGAGATAGCTACCCTAAGGCAGGTCGTCGTAGGTACGACGACGAGCGAAGCGATAGTTAGGAAGAGAAGAACTTGCGACCCTACAGCGCGCGAGCCGAGCGAGCGACGCGAACGTGCCGCGGTAGCGGCCGGCGAAGCGCCAGAACCGAACACTTTTATACTATCTAATGCAATGCTATTAAAATAATTGTAGGCGTTTATACTATACGAGCATTATACTTTTTGATGCTAGATTAATTGAATAATATATATGTTTTAAATCTTAGGTGTTATGAATATTATACGCTTTAATCGATATACCAACTGATATTTTATCTAAATAACGTCATACTTTCCGAAAATAGATATTTTGAAATTATAACTTTCGTTCATTATATGCAGTGAACTGAGTGAACGTTAAACAAGCTTATACAAGCTGAGCGTATATATTATGACTGTTATATGATAAGTTCTTATACCTCGGATTACTTACCCCCTATTTATTATATTTATAACTGAAATATACCTTCTTTTCATCTTTGGATTGTTTTAAACCATCGCAGCCATGGGTGCGGCGGTATCTGACACAATCCAAATCATACTGATATGATCGCGGAAACACGTCCTGGTGAACTGTGGGGCATAAAGTATGATGTAGGGTACTTAAAGTATTTAGCTTAGTAATTCGTGTTAAAGGCACAGGCACATCATTTAGAGAGATTACTACATCGCACCTGGTTTGACCATTTCTGTAGTCATTTGGTAGTCGTAGTAAGCATCGTGGAGTGTGTACGCATTGGCGCCCGGCTTGTCAACCCAGAACGCTTTGTCTCTCAGAACTATTTGATCTTTCACAGTGTCTGGTAGCTCGTGAACCGTTGGCCTAGGGAAATTCATTAGTGTCACTTCTATTCTAACGTCATGGTTAAAATTATACAAATCCGTTTACGTTAAAATGCGTAATTAATATCATGTAATATGCAGTGTTGCATATTCTACGTACCTAACATTCATAGCGACTTAAATAGGGGCAGGGCCACAATTTTTGCTCTGACTTGGCCTGGCAAGTGGCAAATACTTATTAGTGGACAAGGCAAGCTGTAATTAAAATTCATAATATATTGAACCTTGGCGGGACCAAGGCCAACTCCCTGGTGAGCGGCTGCAGGTACTTCCCGATAGTGCGCTGCGTCAAACGTGGCGGTCGGCCAGGAGTTAGACTTTCATCAGTAATGCTCACCATGGGCATGCGGTCATCGAGAAGGTAGCTGAAAAATAAATGGACTTAACCAACGTGCGGTCCCTAATAATATGATGGAGTGCCGCAACGCGAGTTTTTTGCGGCATGGGCGCCGCGAAATTTTGCGTTGCGGTTGCGGCGCCGCACCGCAGACATGTGTCCAGGCCCTATCTGCTCGGGACAATATTTTATAACATTTTCCCTTTAGTTTGAAATTTATAATTTTCGTTATAAATATCAGACGATTGATTATAACATCTGCCTTTCAGTTTCGCGTTAGCGTAGTCAACTGTAAATGTTTTAAGTATATCCTACTTAGCCATACATAACCATAAGTGTTTACTTGTTTGGGTCATATCCAGCAAGCTTCGGCACATTGCTAGGTGGATCAAGAGGATGTCGCTTTTTTGATTCCATTTCTATACCTATTTGTGTTTATATATTTCTAGTTATTTAATTCATTCCGCTCTAGATTTTGGATTCAAGATATTTTCCTAAAAAAATGCATTAAAAATAATAATACGATCTGTCTGATTATGTTTGGCATTACAAACAAAGAGAATATAACCACTACGTTTAAGAGACGGAACTTCATAGTACAGCGCTTATTTGGTCGTGCGTAGACTGCACCAACATAAGAAAAATCTAATGTTGCTATTCTCATAAAGGCTATTATACACCTATAAGATGGAAAGAGACAGAAAACATTCAATTCATTCACTTTTAGGCGGTTGGCTGTGACAAGCGGATGGTGTATAGAATGCTTAATTTAGTGCTGTAAAAACCGATAATAGTGATTTCAGGAACCGATAAATAGTGATTTTAAGAACCGATAATAGTGATTTCAAGAACCGATAATAGTGATTTCAAGAATCAATAGTAATGGATATAAGCATTTTTATTTTTTGATTTGCCTCGTATTTGTCCCTTATAAATGAAACAATATTCAGTTAAGTTGCAACCATTTTTTATTCTTTCATATTAAGTACATTTTGATTGCCAATAAGGTACAGCATAATTTTAAACTGCCTGACGACACTGAAATGTAAAGTAAATTTAGTAGGTAATTGCGCCGGTTGGCAATCACCGTTTAGTATATTGGTTTACGAACACTTCGGTATGGTCGACCTCAATTGAAAGGATAATTTATAGTTTTCATAGTAGGTAGTTAGAGAGATTTAAAAAATAGCATGTGACTAAATGTTTGATTTGGGTCTGCAAAATTGTGAATATATTTAATTAAAAAAACCTTGTCCTGTGTCAGGCGTTCGCTGAGGCTGGGCTCACACAGTCTGAGACCATACATACAGAATCTAGACCCCTCAAGAACAAAAAAAAAAGGAGGTTTGGTAGAAATTGTGGTTTGGTAGAACTTGATTATTCAGATTATGATTCCCTGACACAATCCCGTTCTGTGTGAGTCCGGCCTGAAGCTGATTGCATAACCGGCATAATCACCTCAATTTACATTTTCACAGACTTCTTAACAAATCGGATCTTAAATAAAATAGATGTGAAGCGTCTGGTCAGCATGAAGCATGAGGCATATTAAACTATCTGTCAGATAAATTTTAATCTGGTTATTTTTACAAGCTTTATATTAACTCGCCTTGTTAGTTCGTTCGATCGTTAGTAGGTATGTGCCGGTCAAATCTTCCAAGTTAAATTTGACCAACTTCCTGTAGTTGACTTCAAATTTAGTATAAGTCGGATGGCAATGCCATCCTATGGTACCATAAAACTGTTTTTATGATAAAGATGAAAGGTGGCCATAGCACCTCCATGATTACAACAAGATTAATTAAAAAACTGCGTAAAAAAACTGCGGTTGGCAATAAAAGCTTGTACCAATATTTGTTTTTTACAGAAACTTTTTTATTATTTAAATATAATTTATCATTATATTTCCTAATACAATTACTACATAATAGATACATTACACTGTAATTATGATATTATAATACCATAATCAACCGCTGCAACTAGGTGATCATATACGTATACCAACTTTCACTTTTTGAACATGAAATGAATGTACGTACCCCTTAACCTTTTGAGCGCCGAGAGCCACTAAAGTGGTCGAGTGCTGTCGTGCCCACCACGCCAACAACCACTAAAAAGGTCGGAGTGAAGGTGTACTTTGATCATGAATAAAATCTGTTATGAATTGTTTTTATTTGGTTTTATTGGTTTTTAACGATACATCAAGTTACAGTGCTTGGCGTGTGAGTGATCACTTCATTCAAATATGAAAGCGTTCAAAAGGTTAAATAATTGTAACATTAATAATAGGTAGTTACGAGCATCTGAATTTGATAGAAATTTATTCAATAGCAATGAAGCAGTTTCTCCTCATGTTCGTTTTATCACGATTTCATCCGGAGTGAGCCTGGGGTCAACTGCTCTCGTAGCCGATCCCGTGGATTTCCCCGTATGTAGCGGAAAGCGACTAGGGCGTAGGCGCCCGCTAGGCGGGTTTCTGGCAGTGAAAATGCTAGGCTACCTAATCTAGAATCAGCTTAGGTACTATTTTTATGGAAGTGACTGCTGTCACCTGACTATTATGTTTAATAACATAAACTTTTGTCATTATTATAGGAATGCCAAAGAATGTGAAAAATACTCGAGAAAGACAATCAATTATTAAGTTTAGTGTGAAAAAGATACAATTTGGCCGATGTAGACATATTCGTTAACATATATGCCGTTAGTCATTATGCATGTCTTGTTCGCATTCATTTCCAGCCCATGCACATTGCTCAAATACTGATGAAGATCCGTAATTACATTAATATTCAATATTTAGTGTTATTACTCCAATAAAATTATAAGTCGAGTGTCCGGCGGGAGACCCTCCACATTTGAAACGAAATGTACCTTATATAAAATTCCTATTAAGTATTCCCAGGTAGGTTGCTTTGTCACCTCGTGTCCCTCAGAGCGAAAAGTAGGAGCCGCGCTAAGCGGGGCTACGTCGACTTGATGGCGGGTCGTAGATGCTTATCTCTCAATGCAGGATATGTTTAGGGATTAAATATATAGTCATATAACTCAATTTCTATGAAGGCTACCATAACATATTATGGATTAGGCCAAAGTTTGATACTTACTATCGAGTCCGTTTGCTAAGGGGAATCCTTGTATGGAGAGATATACAATGTTGAGTACAGCAAGGGGTGTCAAAGTGCAGAGCTCCCGGCGCTCAGATTTTTTCTGGCGGATTAGTTTGGACCTTTGAGTCAAGTTTGGTGCCGTTATCAGGTAACTAGTTGATGCCTAATTCATTCCCCATACCAGTTTTTTAGAGTTCCGTAGCAAAATATGACGCAATACTTAAAAATATAAACTTTTAGTAGTAACGAAATGCAAACAAACCCTCATATTCTCATATTTTTGTATAAACTTGGTTTATTTGACTTTTTCAATGTAAAATAAAATATTGAAAGTACTGCGACGTTCGTCAGCACAGCATAGAAGACGGCAAAAAGTGACGAAAAACAAGTATTACTAACAAAAAAAACCAGCCAAGTGCGAGTCTGACTCGCTCACCGAGCGTTCCGTATAAATTGTTCCTTATCCCATCCCATCTTAACTGGTAGGGCCCGGTTATTTATTTATTTTATTTATTTATTAAAAAACATGTTAACACGACATTACAGTAAAACCAATGCGTCATGGAACGAAACTAAACAAGATAAAACACATATAAGAAATAATACTATTTAGGCGACGAAACGGCGTGGCCCCGTTGCATCGTCATCTCAGGTGTAGGATTCGGCAGATTGCCCCGGAACTGTCGAAACACGACACCCTTCGGCCAGAAGTCAGCACATGCGATGGTCTCCTGCAGCGGCCGCGGCACGCGCACCACATACGAGCTGAAGTGCACATAGTGGCGCGAACGCAGCTGGAACACCCTCAGCGAGAAGCCGGTCTTCTGATGAACGTACTCCACCA
This sequence comes from Epinotia nisella, assembly GCA_932294315.1. Lineage (NCBI taxonomy): Eukaryota > Metazoa > Arthropoda > Insecta > Lepidoptera > Tortricidae > Epinotia > Epinotia nisella. Next base: position 14,160,687 of record OW028673.1, on the reverse strand, counting down.
CATCATCAGCCGTGGCGGTGTAATGCAGGCGCGATACATATAGCGCCTTGCTCGGTGTGGCAACCCGCAGACCGGAACCAACCGGTTCTGCAGTACCACACTGACTCTTGCGCGGCTTGCGCTTCCTCGACACCGTTGTAAATCCCTCCTTATCCACATCGGTGCGCGGGGGCTTCTCCTTTGGAGGAACCCGAATTTCACGCGCTCTTGAAGGCGCGTCTCTCCAGTCGGCTGCGACAGGCCGATATAAATTAAATAGTGTTTTCAATAATTATATGAGGACAACCCGTTTACGTTAAGTTTAGACCTCATTTGTATGCTGCGCCATACGTACTAGGTGCAAACTTAACTTAACCGGGCCCTACCGGTTAAGATGGGATGGGATAAGGAAAAATTTATACGGAACCGCTCGGTGAGCGAGTCAGACTCGCACTTGGCTGGTTTTTTTGTTAGTAATACTTGTTTTTCGGGGCTTTTTGCCGTCTCGTACGCTGTGCTGACGAACGTCGCAGTACTTTCAATATTTTATTTTACATTGAAAAAGTCAAATAAACCAAGTTTATACAAAAATATGAGAATATGAGGGTTTGTTTGCATTTCGTTACGGTACGGTACTTATTGCGATAGAGTTCTACGGTGGTACGTTAATACATTTCCTTTACTGTATGTTGGTTTTTCAGCGATAATTCTTTATCAAGTGAATTAATTTCGATAATTCTTTTTTTATTTGCTAGAAGGTACTTTCAAAACACTTTCATATGAATTTGAAGGAAAAACATTAAACACAGAAGTATTAAATTACAAACAAAATTAACATATGATTTTTGATGAATAAAAAAAATTACGCTATATAGAGGTCTCGTTATACTTTTCCGGTAATATTCACGTTAATATTAAATGTAGGTATTTATGTCCACCCAGAGAGCGCAATCTATTCTCTGGTAAAATAGTTTTTTTAAACCGGGATAGTTGTTTGTTGCAGTTTACCCCCTACATACAATCTCACAAACATTACCTCTACTTACGTATATATTTACATACGAACAGGTCAAGTTAATATGTAGCTTATAAAAATTGATAAACCAGCAATGGTAGCAGACAAAACCGGCCAAGTGCGTGTCGGACCACGCGCAGTGTAGGATTCCGTAGTTGCCTGTCTGTCTACACGCGCGCGCCAACTACTCGGGGCGGTCGCGTCGGCCGAATTTGTAGCAAATTTGGCCTTTCCAAGTTCATTTTAAGTAGTTATTTTACATTACTTGTTAACTAGTTGTGCCTACATTGGCGTGATAGTTTTCCTTTGCAATTCATTATATGTACTACTGCCATGATTTTTTTCACATACTCAGTAGTAACCATTTAGCCGATGGGTGGGCACTTGACTAAAATAAATTACCGCAGCCGTGAAATCGCCACTACTTGCTCTGTAGGTATGTGGTGTGTGTTCCTGGTGGTGAGTAGGTCGCCAGCGCTCCCGAGCATGTGTCGAGTGAGGGAGCGGCGTTTGTCTCTATCTATCAACACACCGAATCCTCAGATCAATAAAGGGTCGGCAATGCTTTTTTAAGATTCTTCTGGTGTCGCCAGCGTCCATAGGCGACGGTGTCTGCTTACCATCACGCAGACAGTAAGCTTGTTTATCACCGTCAAAGTTAAAAAAAACCTCAAATCAATAAAGGGTCGGCAATGCATTTAAGATTCTTCTGGTGTCGCCAGCGTCCATAGGCGACGGTGTCTGTCTACCATTACGCAGACAGTAAGCTTGTTTATCACCGTCAAAGTTTAAAAAAACCTCAAATCAATAAAGGGTCGGCAATGCATTTAAGATTCTTCTGATGTCGCCAGCGTCCATAGGCGACGGTGTCTGTTTACCATCACGCAGACAGTAAGCTTGTTTATCACGGTCAAAGTTTAAAAAAACCTCAAATCAATAAAGGGTCGGCAATGCATTTAAGATTCTTCTGGTGGCGCCAGCGTCCATAGGCGACGGTGCCTGCTTACCATCACGCAGACAGTATGCTTGTTTGTCACCGTAAAAAGTTTAAAAAAAACCTCAAATCAATAAAGGGTCGGCAATGCATTTAAGATTCTTCTGGAATCGCAAGCGTCCATAGGCGACGGTATCTGTTTACGGACGGTTCATGCTTACTACTAAGCTGCCCGCGCGGTTTCACTCGCGTATTGCAGAAAACGCAGGCAAACCCGTGGAATGAAAAATTGCCGATATCCATCCAGAAAGTCCATTGTAGACACCAATGAAATAAAAATTGAAAGCTCTCCAGTGGTTCCGGAGACTACCCATTATGTAGGTACAATACAAACTTACAATCTCACAGCCCATTTCCTCTTTATAATATTACTAGCTTCCACCCGTGACTTCGTCTGCATGAACCCGGGATAAAAAAAACTGTTCTATATTTTAAACTTCTTCATGCAAAATTTCATTCAAATCGGTTGAGCCGTTTGAGTGTGATTGAGTAATAAACATCTAAACACCCTAACATCTCAACATCAAAACTTAAATCCAAAATATACAGGACACAGATGTACAGACATAGAGACAGGCGATCATAGACAGACGGACGGACGAATATGATGACGAACAGTTGACATCTGAGAACAGGCACATATCGGCACACTAAACCACGAATGATGTTCCTTTGATGGTGATGATTTCCGGGATAAAAACTATCCTATCTCTTTGCCTGGGATTCAAACTTACCTCTTTACAAAATATCGCAGTCATTTGGTGGTAGGATAAAGGTGGTGCGGAGAGATGCAACTTTGGATAAGCTCTCTTCTTTAATCTTTATCCTGTCTTGCTAAAATCTCTTCGATCGAAATGGTCGCCGCAAACTTGGCTTTCCTCATTCAGCTTTTCAATAGGTACATGCACTAGATCTTCATTACCGACTTGTTTAATTCAACATTTTACACCTGCAAGTAGTTTATAAAAGTAATGAAGATTAAGATTATATTGCTCATGTGACATGGGAAAAAATAATTATTGTGTATTCGATCCATAAACCAAAGTATGATGATATAAGTTTCTGTCAAAAAAAACATTTTTGGCACAAGCTTTTATAGTACGACTGTACTTTTCTGTATACCATCATCAACTCATTGAGACGATTCTAACGAGCCCAAACACAACGGGGTTACGTCGGTTAAATACTTAACTCCCAAGGCCACCTTCTGTCTCCATCATCAGATCAGCTCGATGGTATCATAATATTAAATTGTCATCCAAACTATACCACTACCCAAAATTTCTGCTCAATCGGATAACGGCAAGTAACTGAAAAATGGATTGCAAATTTTGACGGACAACTTACATACTTACATATTTACATACGAACAGGCCAAGTTAATATAGTTCATTTTAAGTAGTTATTTTACATTACTTGTTAACTAGTTAACAAGTAGTTACTTAACTATCTTAATCAATTCATGATATGTACTACTGCCATGATTTTATTCTACCATTTTGTCGGCGTTTGATTTATAAAGCCATGCCGAATTACAGCTTTCTAGTAACAAGGGTCAATGAGATAAGCTGCAGACGGACTGACGGACAGATAGACATGGCGAAACTACAAAGGTTCCTTGTTGGCTACGGAACCCTAAAACGTCCACTAAGAAAAAACTACCGGTAAAGGTGTACATGTAGCTAGATTATGTTTTTGACTTACCGGAGCTCATCCTTGGGAAAACTGGCAAAGAATCCTCCCTAAGGCTTTCTCTGACGCCACACACTTCACACCTTCGGGTTTTACCCACCATTATGAGTTACTTTAAACATTATTACATTATATACGCAAGCGGAACGGTTGTCGCCACGAAAGTTTCTAATTCGGTAATAAATAATTCATTATTTTCAGCAAAATATGGAGAAAATACGATGACAATTAGAATGACGTTAGAATTTGAATTTGAAAATTTAAAAATATTGTCAATTTGACAACGCCTGAGTGTTGCCACCATATATTTGTCTCGTAGGTTGGCAAAATCGTCTTTGGGCCACCTTACATTTTGGTCTCAGTATTGGAGTTTCTGAGGACTGATTACAAATTAGAAACTGTCACTCATACATGTCACCAACATGCCAATTGCTAACGATTGTGTCATGGCGGCTCTGGCGCGGCCTAGACTCTCGAGGCGCCTCCTAGAGGCGCTCGGCACGAGTCTTGGCGAGGTGAGGCCGTAGGAGTGCTAGTTATCCACTCTCTCGATTTATACAGTTGCTCCAAAGAGTATTGTAATGTAGAGGAGAGTTGCTCGCCGTCGCGTCTACTACAAGATGGGCGTGATGCGTGATTGAAGTGACGGCGTTAGCTACTTCATGCACCTATAATGCGTCTACATCACCAAAAAAGAAGCGGGTTGTGTCGGAGATACAACCGTTATAATTAAGTTTAAGTGGATACTTCTTGTGGATATTTTTTTATTTTATACCATATTTATGAAAAATACCGCGATTAATGGTAATCGGTATAATAGCTGCCCCTGTCCTAAATTGTATCCCATGTATTTGCGATTGATTTCAATCTAAAGGGAAAATCTACTTAGGTAAGCATTTTCAATGAATTGTTAAATTCAAAGTGTTTTGATTATTTAAAGGAATCTGCTATTATGGTGTACCCGTAAAATATAATTCACTAAAATCTGTATAAGTACAGATAAATCGGTATATATGGCAACATTGACTGACGTACCTAGCTAATTTGACTCGCGATACATTGAAAATGGCGGTCATTTCAGCATTATTTTCATGTCCGGTCACAGCATGCTATTTACTTTTTAATTCAATAAATTGACCACAGCGCTAATCTTATTCATCTTTTAAACGTACTTATGCCCTTTTCGAACGTGGTAGTTTGAAACACCCAAATTAAGGGGGTTTAACGTAAAATAAAACGAAAAGAAAAAATACGTGTCTCCTAACTTTACAAATACTATTAAATGCCTTAACAAAATTAAGGAGTCAGAAAAATGAAATGTTAATTACCGGTTCTATAATTAATTGGACGGTTTTTGCTTTTTAATAGATTAAGGCACTTGTCCCACCGCCGGCGACGAGCGATGAGCTATCGGCGATTTTCTTGCCCAAGAAACGAACAAAAGATAATCGCTCCCGTGTAAATAAAAGAGAGAGATATAGTTCATCGTGGTGTGAACAGCCAGCGATGAACTATAAATATATATCTCTCTTTTATTTACACGGGAGCGATTATCTTTTGTTCGTTTCTTGGGCGAGAAAATCGCCGATAGCTCATCGCTTACTCGCCAGCGGTGGGACAAGTGCCTAAAGAGTGACTTACAGCACTTACAGCAAGGCAGCGACGTTAGTACAAGACGGCCGCGATATATTCTAGAGCTCTATCGCACTATCCGTCTATCTCTTATTATACCACTTAGAAAGAGACGGATACTGCGAGAGAGCTTGAGAATATATCGCGGCCGTCTTGTGCTATCCGTACAGCTAAAATTATTCACATTGTAGAATATCATAAAAAGTTCTCTACTCAACTCTATCTCTTTCTCTACTCAAAAGCCGCGGGGCTTTTCTTTGCAGAGGAAACACTGGTGTCGCCTCAACAGAATCCGCACAGGCCACGGAAGGTGCAATTATTTTAAGTACAAGTGGGGATGGAGCGAAAGCCCAATATGTGACTGCAGCCTTGAGGACCAAACTGCACACCATTTTGTAGAGCGCTGCCCAAAATGGTGCTACCAGGGTGACCCGGAGGACCTCTATATAAATATAATAAATGTGACACCTGACGCTGGGCTGGCTGTGCAACCTGGATGTTGACTTATAATAGTTTTTAGTTTTTTTTCCTACAATGTATATACGCCATACGATTAAATAAATAAATAAAAAGTTCAATTATGATGTCTCGTCCAAATTTAAATTTTGGAGTGATTTTGATTATTCTTATAAGGCGGCCAGTACACGGTGAAGTATTATCACACGATCCATGCTCTGTTTCTATCTCATTGCATGTTGTAGATAGAGACAGCTAGCACAATATCACTATAATACTTCACCATGTATTGGCCGCTATAAATATAAAGTAGGTACAATGAAGCCGAAGTGTTTTATTTCGTATACCTTGACTTCCTTCTCCTTGATCAGTTGCATTGTGTGTATTGAAGAAAAATAATAATTGTTCAAGTGTCATTATTATTTTATCGCGTTATACGCAATATTGCAATAATTGCTGTTTTTTTTTATTTGCAGCTCTTTTCTAGGCTTATTTTTTACTGAGGGCCTAGACCGGGAAACGAAAAACGTACTTGCTAATTCGAGCGACAGAGACGGAGATACACGATCGAAAACGAATTTCGTTTCGCGGTAGGCCCTCTGGCTAGTAAAAGATGAGTAAAAGACACACACTGACGCGGCCTGCGGTGGCGGTCAATAGTAAATTTGACAGCTAATGACAAGTTTACTATGTCCGCCGCGCACAGGCCGCGCCAGTCTGTGAGAGGCTTAAGGCCTGAATCACACTGGCGCGGCCTGCCGGTCAGGCCGTGCCAATCTGTGAGAGGCCTAATAAATTTCTAGGTGTCTAAAGCTCTATAGCAAGCTTGTAGCTTTAGCTGACTATGCAGATCATGTAGCTAGTGTAGAACTTACGCAGCAATTTACTGTGTAGGCAGCGCAGCGTCACCATTGTTAATTCCTGGCAACATTATGTACTTTATCATCTCTTATAGGTATTTAATTTCCAATCTGTGAATCTGCACAAAAGTCGCAATTTCGATCACATTCAATGTAGTAAAAAGTAGTTTTAAGTGATTCACTTTGTTAGGCTTAGATTTATATACATTGAAACAATGTCTCGGAATATTGTTTTCGAGGGGTGGTTGACCAAATCACCGCCGACCAAACGTATATGGAGAACGGTAAGCATTAAAACAACTTTTACCTTTGTTGACACATTGATCCTTGATCGAGTTTATCTTGATTTGGTTTCATTAGAATGTGATCCAAATCCTATTTTGTTATTATTGTATAGTGGTGAATTGTTTTGCATTTTATTCAGTTGTATATTTTCAGAAATGGCGAAGGAGATGGTTCGCATTGAGACATTCTGGTGAATTGCCTGGACAATATTTTTTGGATTACTATGCTGACAGGAATTGCAGGCGCCTCAAGGGCACCATCAACCTCGATTTGTGTGAACAGGTATTTTATCAGTGTTCATTAGCAATTGCTCTACTACTTATCTATTTTTACTAGCTTTATATTAACTGGACCTGTTGCTATGTAAATATGTAATAAGTTGTATGTCGAAATTTGCAATCGATTTTTCAGTCACTTGCTGTTATCCGATTGAGCTGAAATTTTGATTTAAGTATAGTTTTTACAATCTTCTTGTAAATATTACATTATTAAAACGATGAAGACTAGCACTTGAAATATCTCACAGTAGTAAAACTATACAAATATGTAATGGTATTGTAAAACAGAACCCAGTTGTTACATTTAAATATTGTAAATGTTTCCTGTTGTTGTTATTTGCCATTTTCCTCCCGTGCTGTAAGCAGTGTGTTGATAGGTTGATGCTGGGCTGCATATGGAGCGCAGTGGCAGTGGCTCACTGGACCCCAAGCTTCGTGGTTCTGTGTTCACTATCCAGACACAGTCCAGAACATACCACCTGGAAGCAGATTGCGAGGCTGACATGGAGAAGTGGGTGGATGCAATCTGTAGTGTTTGCGGCCTGAGAGCAACTGAGAATTCTTCCACTGAAAATGGTGAGTTTAATTTTAATTATATTTCTAATGTGGTGCATATAATTATATAAAAACATACAACTACCAACTAAATTATAATTTGTTTTTTTTTTTTGTATTTGTATATGATGTATGTATAGGTAATAATAAGACATGGAATGAGTCAAGGAAACACCATCAAGGAAATCAAGGATTTAAATATACATACATACCTATATTATGTGAGGCCGATTTTTGTACATGTCATCAAATCTACTGTTTTGGTCCGATTTTGGTAAATGATAAGCCATGCAATTTGTCTCATGCTGGAGAGTTGCAATAAGCTCTTTTTTTAGGGTTCCGTAGCCAAAATGGCAAAAACGGAACCCTTATAGTTTCGTCATGTCCGTCTGTCCGTCTGTCCGTCTGTCTGTCTGTCCGTCTGTCCGTATGTCACAGGCATTTTACTCGAAAACTATAAGGTGTATTTGAATAAAATTTTGAGGATAGGTGTATTTTGTTAGCCGCTACAAAGTTTTGTAATTAAAATTACTAAAAAAAATTTTTTTAGGGGTGTACTCCATACATAAAATTAAAAGTCAAAAAAAAAATTTTCATCTTGTGCCCACGTGTGGCACATGAATCGATAGGCCTTTCAAAATAAATATAAGGTTTCTCGGGAACTTTTTTGCTTAAGTGAATACAGTCAGAGATAATCGCCCCGAAAGTCACTAAAATTCTGTCCCCCCCCCTCTAATTTTTGAAAGGTGTATTTTAAAAATATGAAAAAATTCATGGACACAGCGCTTATTAAGTTCATTCACCGAAAATTGTTTTGAACAAGATCGGATAAAAGGTTTCCGAGATATTGCTGAAAAACTGCCTTCCTCAAAGAAAAGGACGTAAGTGCCGTAAGATTTCTATGACGATACGACCTTTTTAATAGGCACGGAACCCTTCGTTTTGCGTGGTCCGACACGCACTTGGCCGGTTTTAATTTATAAAATACTGACCACATGACTTTGGTTGCGTGACGTCACGTGACCTAACTCCTGTTTTGATTTGAGATGACAATGTAAAATAAATAAATAAGAATTGGGTTGAAACTAGTAGTAAGTTCTTCAGCATAAGAATTTTAAAATATTCAGTCAGTCTATTATGAATACAAAACAGATAATAAAAAAACTAACTTTACAGAAACTGACAGATGTAATGTGTCAATATTTATTAATGCCATGTAGGTTTTTTTTACTTCATAAAAAGTTTATATACAAACTTATTTTCCCATATTCGAGATATTGGGAGAAGAATGAGGCTTTGTTCTGAAAATGAAAACCATGTGGGCTTTGGTAGAGTACTGTTTATTGAGGAGAATTACAATTTAATCACATCGTAAACATAACGTATACTTTATACAAGTGTCTTGTATATCAACCGGAAAGATCGGAATGACATGACGAGTCATTCCATCAACATATCAAATAATTGTATGTCATGCGCAGAGAATTGCATCAGTCAAATAGAGAACTTTGTGTACGGCCAGTGTGCACCATTCATAACGTGCACAGACCTTATTGCAACAAAATTAAACATATTAATTAATTACAAAGCCGTCTATGTTAATAATAATTAATAATAATTAACATAGACGTAATTAATAATAATTAACATAGACGGCTTTGTTAACCTTTCTTAGCATAATGCCATAGGCGCCGATAGGCGTCCAATTTCCAGTAAAGATGTAGTAATCGAAACTGGATTACTAAAATTTCCTCTTGGATGACGGAGACTGCCATTGGCCAATACTATTCAAATTATTTCCGGTTCGGATAATATACAAATACCGGAAAATAAACCAGTATTAAACATTTAGCGGTAGGTATAAATAGTCTAATGCAACTATAACCGCTAAAATATTATGTTAAAACTGTCGCGAATTAAGAGGCTGACAAGACCAAATTTGGTGAAATTGATATTATTTAAGCAGTTTTTTAAGAAAAACTATTTGTTCTAGCACATCAAAACAAATATAATTGCAAGACCGTAGACGGACTCGAAACATAATTGGACGAAATCGGCTTGATAGAAAATAATTGCAAAGATTGGTCTTAAAATCATCTTAAACGGTTCTATGTCCTTATTTTTTTGACGTATGGGTCTGCAATTAAAAACATGAAGTCCACATATTCATACCTAAACCGCTAACGAGCTAATATTTCACAAATAATCCACACTTTTTTTATTTCAATATTTATTCATTATTTTCTTCTAAAACTTGGCCGCCCAAGTAGCACTCGCTCTCGTTTACTCCTATACAAATAGACAGTGTGTGCGTTTTTAGTGTTGACAGCGTCTTAACTACTTGGAAGGTGAGTAACAACCTTAATATGAGATTTTTACGTTGGTAATATTATACAGAGAATTTGGCGGGAGATAAAAATAATAATAACTTGACGCTCGGATTTGACAGCAAGGTAAAAATGAGAATGTGCTATGTGGGAATTACAGAGTTATTAAGAAAGATGGCTAGCCTGTAAGGGGAATAAGAGAGAGAGTGCAAAAGGTTTAACCAGACGATTCCCCTGGTGAGTGCTTATATTTTAATAATAATCAGAGAAATACGTTGAGAGGTTAAGTAAGAGTAAAACTAGTTATGGTGGTTTTGGGAAGGCCTATGGGGAAAGTGGTAGGGCCCTGTAGGGACCTGCGGATCCCGCAGATGGATGTGAGAGAAGAGATTCCGTGATGACAATGAGTCTGATCGCTTCAGAGAGTATTCTACCACAACGAGTGGCTCTCGATCAGATTCATATTGCCACACACGGCTCCACTAATTGTATTGAGTAAAACTATTGCAAGCTTAACATAAACCTCTCAACTATTATATTATTTGCCTTTGTGTTCGCGCTGCGTGCCATAAAATAATAACAAGATATAGTCTGTGCGCCCCTTAAAGGTAAACCTGAAGTTTGGTCAGTAATGTTATAATGTACCATCCCACCAGCAAATATATACAGATGTGGCACGTATCTACATCGTAGCATTTCGAAAAAGCATTCATTATTAACGTGAGATTTATTAGTAACGTGACGTTCTTCAACGCTTGTTATATCGCATCGCCAAGGGCGCAGCGAGGTACGCGCAGTAAGGGGGGGGGGAGAGAAGATGCAGTCTCATTGCTCATGCAGCCTTGCATTTACCTTAGATAGGTATATTCTTGGTTTGTCCAATACGCCTGCCCCCCCCCTTAACAAAATCCTAGCTACGCCTTTGCGCATCGCTGTAATTCATGGCCTACTTTCTTCGCATTACGTTCTTAAAGAATAGTAAAAAATTATAACGGAAAATAAGCTGGAATTTATTTTTAGAAAGCAATACTTAGACTAGGTGAATTACAGTTTGTTTTATTACAGTCATATCTTTGTCCAATGTATTTGCCTCTCACATTTTGCTTAAAAAACGTGAGATGCAATGAACATTGGAAAATGATCTTAAACAAGTGAAAAACCACCCTTAGCCATATGCGAGTATGCCAGAGACAGTAAGATATGAGGGTGGATGTCGTGGCCAAGATCAGCCGTGGAGTCTTTGTACATAAATCACCACGCGAGGCGTTATTAAGATAATATTGATTCTATGCAATACATACAGAAACATCCTTTTATATTATTTTACTTTTACATTATACAACCAGATACGTGCTGTGCAAAATACTTTGATATGTGGCTGCGGCTGGCATTGCTGATTCAACAAAATTCCTTTATGCTTAATAATAACTTTCCCGATTCTGTAATAAAACGTCTCTAACCACAAGCCTTTGATGCTAACTTGAAAATGACGATGATGCGAATTTGTGAGATAGCAATTTGTACTCTTAAGTTTACGTGAAGTCTGAGCAAGCAAAGCGAATTCCTAATATGCCTCGTCCTGTAATGTTCAAATATGACCGCGATTATAAGCACGCGAATAGTAACAGCTGTTTAAAATGCGATTACTATGATTATTTTGCATAATGGAGATTGGAAGACCTATAATTAGGATTATCTGTATTACAGGTACATACCAGAATAACATGGTCCCTATAGCTGTCAACGAACAGTACGAGTGCTCGGAGGGTGCAGGGCCTTACATCCGGATATCGGAATGCATTACCGGGATCCGTGCGCAGGTAAATACTGATGCAGTCATTACTGCACTGTGAAATCGCCCTTAAAATTGACGTATTTATCATATTATTGCGTTATAACGAAACAATAACAATAGAGCTGTTTCTCATGGTTTGTGACGATATCGGTATTGGAACAAGTGAAATGTATGAGTCACATTTTTCTTTCGTTTATGAGTAGCCCTTGCTTTCCTATGCCATTTTCTTTACTCACTGGTAAGACAGGACCTCAACATCTTACATTTCTCAATTGGCAACTTTCCTACAAAAAAACTATTACTATATATTTAGTCCGTCAGTAAGGTGGCCACTGACGAGCCTTCCATCAGTCCTAATGACGTGGCTGCATTCTAAAACCGGTCCGTGAATGTCAAAAATGTATACTGTTTATAAAACGGTATCCTGATCGTGGATTTCCATTTGGATTGAAATCCAGCACGCCACTCCATTTGGACGTATCGGCGTGGTGACTTTGGAGTGACCGTCATGCGTACACCAAACGCTCTGTGAATGTCCAAAACTACGTCCATTTTTATTCGATCGCGTCTGCATCGCGCTGCTACCAAATAACACAACGAACGTATTTATTCATCGTAAAAGTGTCATTCCGAGATTTTGTTTTGTCAGTAATAGAGGAGTATCGGAATCATCCATGTTTATGGCAAGTGACAAACGATAACTACCTCAACAAAGATAAAAGCAACTGTTTTACCTTAAAGTTGTGGTATATATTTCTTACTGACAACACTAACCTCTATAGTCGTTGGCTAGGACAATGACAGAATAACTATAACTTAGAAAAAGTTAAAAAGCCCCGATTTTTTCATTTCAAAGTTCTATATCTCAAATACGGCTGAACCGATTTTGTTGAAACGTAGCTAAGAACCATCTCAATCACGTCAGCTTTCGGACAAAAAAAACCGCATTAAAATCGGTTCATTTGTTTAGGAGCTACGATGCCACAGACAGACACAGACACGACAAACTTATAACACCCCTCTTTTTGCGTCGGGGGTTAAAAAGAGTAAGAGCTGGATCTACTTCCAGTTACCTCACTAAGAATTCATAAATTGACTCCGCACGACGAGTTTATGGTCACGCCGACAGTGACCGACAATTCAATAAATGCAAGTTTGTGGTCACGCTGATAGTGACCGATTATTCAACTAGCTCCTCGTTGCCCAGTACCGGCTGTAAAACAGATTATGTTAATATGCTGGCATAATCAAGTGGAGTGGAAGTGGAAGTGGAGTGGAGTGGAATTATGTCGGGGCTCCACGGTTTGTGTAAAGCACATGAAGACGGAAGTCCCGTTGGCCTTATAGGTCGAAAAAATCGTGACTCCGTGAGCACCAATCAATGCCTGCATATTAACATCCAAGTCTAGTAGAGTCGATTAATCAATCAATCAACTGAAACCGTTCTAATCGGAATATTTCCCACTCAGTAGTGTAAAAATACCCAGTTTCCTATTTGTAATTATATCATTCAAGTTTTATTATTTTTATGCGTTATAATTTCGTGATATGATTTTGTTCGCGACATCGTTTATCTAACACTAAGTCAGTGCGTGTGTGTGACCTTTAAAATCAAGAAAATGTCTATGGTATAAGTTCGGAAACATTGTCCACAGTAAGTGCGTTTTAAAATGAATAAATGTAAAAAAAAGAGATATAATGAGGATACGAAAAACATTGGAGTTTTATTTTTAAATAAGTCAGTATAAATGTATTTAGTATAGAACTTATTATTGTGGTTTTAATATTTCCGGTGAAAAGTGAATGTTAATCAAGAAGTTCGTGACATAAAATCTCGACGTTTGCGTAATATAGTGAGAGTGAGATAGTATCCTAACACGCATATTTCGTCCCCTCCGCCCGGCCAGCTCAGGTCTATGCACATGGACCTAAGATACTCGGGACAAGCTATGGTAATAATAATACCACGTCCGAGCGAGATGGTACATTACAAATCTCGATAAGTGTGACAGAAAGGGAAATATCATTCGTTGTCCTTGTCATAGTTCCATTTTTTTTCTGTTTGCCGCAACTGATTTTGATTTAGTATGAAGTTATGGCCAATAAATCACTACCCACCCAAATTAAGTAGGTTGTTTAAGGTGAGCGATCAGCCATTATAAGACCAGAGGCCCTACCGCGAAACGAAATTCGTTTTCGTTCGTGTATCTCCGTCTCTGTCGCACTTGCTAATTCGAGCGACAAAGAGGGAGATACACGAACGAAAACGAATATCGTTTCGCGGTAGGCCCTCAGTTCTTAATTTAGCTGCATAGAAGCCTTTCCGTCCCTCTTCGTGGCATCACGTATAGCCTGTCCCGAGTATCTTAGGTCCATGTCTATGCAGGTCAGCCGGTCCAAGTATAAACTAGTTTTCCTAATTTTGGAAAGAATTATTAGATTAAGTGGTTGATTAATCAAAAAAATGTTGTTTAGATTTATTTAAAAGTTAAGGGGGCAAAAGAACTATCTAAACAGTGAAATTATCTTCAAACGAAACCCATGATTATAAGTTGCGGCCACTTGCGTTGTAATGGAAGTAAGTTTTATATTAAGTTGCTTTTATCAAATGTTACAATAGTATAAGTTTTTCATTTGATATTACGAACATCGCCTTAAAAACGATGCTGTTGTTGTGATGTGATGTATTTCTGAGAGAAATCCGATTTCAAAAGTTTTCAAGCCTCAAGTTGTACTGGCTCACCGCCATATTTTTTTCCGCTAAGTCGTAGGTCAACTATAGCGTCGCGTCGGTTTCTCGAATTACAGATTTGATTACAAAGACGAGACATACTCGATGTAAAATTGAGCAAACTTTGCTTAGTACCGTACGTTACACAATTACTTACCCTAACCGGCTAGGAGAAGACGGTTAGTTTGTGTTTTATTTTCTAACTTTTATTTAACTCGTAATATGTTAATTAGTAAAATAACTTGTTTGTAAAAGCAAGCCAGTTTTGACCGGGTTTACGAAGTCTGATTGAGTTGAGATTTGATACAATTGTGTACCCTAATTGCATGACAATGCAATATTGTGGTGCGAGCTGGCTGGTCCGATAATGGTGACTGTAGGTGGCCATGGCAACACCTGGGATATATAACCCTTTATAGGGCAACTTCTAAATTTCATACCAAAAATAACCACCTGTTAAGGTCACTTTGTTTTTTTGTTGTTGTAGAATTTTTAGGTCTACACAATAGCAAGAGACTTGAATTATGAATTAATTACTTTGCCTGTTAAAGGGATAAGATAATCCTTTCGTGTTTGCGCTCTTTGGAACCCTCTGAACTAGTAGAGGATGAATGTGGAGAAGGCGGTACAGTTGGCAAGAAGGCATGTTTAAAATAATATATTATTTGTCCAGTTTTTTTTATAAATTTAGCACTTTAGTGTTTCTGTTTACATATACATTGAGTGTATGTACTGAATATACCTGCGGTTATAAAGCATATGGTGATTTGTCTCTTAAGCATAAGCTTAATAAGTGCTGCAGATTTTTTTTGAAACTTATGTAACTGTTTGATCAATGATCATACACAAACAAATTATGTGTGGAACTTTTTCAGACAATATGATAAACGGGGCACTGGTTACTCTGCTTCGGTGGCAAGATACTCTTCTGTGTAAGAAGTTGAATACAGTAAGCATTATTAGTATTTACAGTTACTCTTATTAGAATCAAGTTAATAACGAATATGGGATTCTTATTGTGTTTATGTCACAATTCCAGTCATAATCAATATGGATGAGGCCATGCGAGAGTGGTTAAGAATGAGGCACCAGCAAGTTCTGGAACTTATTGCTAAGACTCGAACTGTGCTCGATGCGGCAGAGATACGACTGGCGGATTTAACGCATATGCGCTTACATTTTAAGTCAGCTATTACTGCGTTGGAAGAGGAAACATACAAATTTATTGAACAGTGCGGACATATTGATACTTTTTTGCCAAAATGTATGGAGGGTCAAATGGAGGCTGAGGATGTTCTGTGTCAATTGGAAAGCTTATGCGAATTAAATTAACCCTTACTAAGGAAGACGCGATATAGCGACCACATACATTTCATTAGAAGTTGAGCCTTGGTTTCTTTACAATTAGGTTCAAAATAATTTGTGTTTATTGAAAATACAACTTGCTTTGAAGACATCCTTTGCAAGGTATACATACCATGGCTGCAATTGATCCCTTCGACAGTCATGCCAATTTATTGGGCCTGTTTAAGGGTTAACATCCCATTCCAATAAAGAAGCCGACCAGCAACGAGCAAGATTACCTAAACTGGATCTTATGAAGTACAGTGGGGCATACTCAAGTTTACGGAGTTCTTTTGAAGCAAGTGTGGACTCGCGAAATATCAAGGATGTAGATAAGATGGCATACCTTCTCGGATGCCTTCAAGGTGTTGTATTGGAGACGGTGGAAGGACTGTGTGCCACTAATGACAACTACAAGGTAGGCGTAGATACTTTACGGGAACGGTTTGGCCCCAAGGAAAAAGTGAGAGATGCACACTATAATGCCTTGCTTAACATAAATAGGTGCAACAGCGATGCCAGCAATTGTAGGAAAACCATAAATGTTATAGAAAAGCTCCTACGTGTCCTTAAGAACCTGGGTGAAGATATTAATAGTAGCCATCTCCGAGTACTACTAGGCAGCAAAGTCCCGGAAATCATAATGTATCAAGTGCACCTTCTGACTCCTGGTGACCAGAGCATTTTACAACTAAGACAGAGTATGGATCAAAGTATCGCGGCCATGGAGCGTTTTGGTACAGAGAAAATTATAGTCAAGCCACAGCAGGAGGTACTACCATTAACATCAACTGCTTCTAGATGTAATCAAACAAAGGGGTACCAAGTGAAGAATAAGCCTTACGCGTGGGCAAAAAAAGGCAAATACTGTTTAAGAAAAACAAGTAGCAATGCATATTTTGTGAAGGATCACACTTAAGGACAGGAAGGCAAAACTGCACGGCAGGTGTTCATCTGTTTTAGAAGAGGAAGCAACGCCAAGACCGTGTGTCAGGAAAACCTGCTTCTTTTGTAAAGGCCATCACAATAGAGCCTTATGCTCGAGTCATAATAAAACAAATAAGCAGAAGCATAAGGTAACAGAGGGTAAGCAGTCACACTTTAGTAACATCAAAATAGAGGAAATTTATATACTGAATACTAAAATTTGGCAAAAATCAACTATACATGTGGTGGTGATGATCCAAAACAACAATAATAAACAGATTCCTTGCAGGTTGATTCTGGACTCAGGGTCTCAAAGGAGCTACAGTACCACCAGATTAGCCAGTAAGTTAAATATTATTCCAGATAAAGATGATTTTCTTACAATGTATACATTCGGATCAAACTCTCCAAAAACAATTCACAGACCGTTAACGGAGATAATTGTTAAAACAAAGAGAGATACTTTTAAAGAAATAAGGGTAAATCTTGTCCCTCATATAAGTAATAAGAAGATTAATGATTCTGTGGATTTCCTAGCCTATGATGATTCTGAAGGAGAAGATATCGATTTGCTGATAGGAAATGATTTCTCTTTTATTAGAAATGCACGTATACTCAAATCGATGATTTGCTCCTTGTTAACACTGATTTTAGCTGGATAATGTCAGGAAATGCCGAGCATACAAAGGAAAATACTTTGTCTGTCATAACATATTACTGCCAGTGTCATGATGTCAACTTTACTGAACCTAATCTACCGCTAAGAAGCATATTCGAAATTCCTTTGGATTTTAGAAAGCATCGGTATTACAGATTCTCCGAAGACAGCTAGGGAAGAAGAAGCAGTGAAATATTTCAATGCTACTGTGACTTTTAAAAGTGGCAGATAATATATCAAGTGGCCATGGATCCAGTACCCACCTGACCTGCCGACAAATTATAGTTTAGCTTATTCAAGATTAAAAAGCTTGTTACGTCGCCTTGATGAGGATACCCCCACTGAATATCAACAGAATAGACAGTTGGATATAAATATTATAGAAAAGGTTGAACCTAAAACAATACAAATTTACCAGACAAATCCTCCTGTTCATTACTTAGCTCACCACATTGTAA
This sequence comes from Epinotia nisella, assembly GCA_932294315.1. Classification (NCBI taxonomy): domain Eukaryota; kingdom Metazoa; phylum Arthropoda; class Insecta; order Lepidoptera; family Tortricidae; genus Epinotia; species Epinotia nisella. The sequence continues at coordinate 14,142,701 of OW028673.1, read as the reverse complement.
TGCAAAAGGAGAAAGCCGGGCGAATTGTATACGACGCCTCTGCAGGTATAAAGAACCGCAATAGCTTGAATGAGTGCCTGTACCGAGGACCCTCATTACTAGAAGATCAAACAGTATTGTTACTCAATTTTAGAGCGAAAAAAATTGGGATCACTGCTGTCGTTGAAAAGGCGTTTCTGCAAATCGGCCTTCAAGAGAAAGATAGGGATGTAACGCGATTATTATGGATTAAAGACCCTACAAAAGAGTTGTCTGAGGACAATCTATAAGCCATTTCCGCTTCTGTAGAGTGCAATTAAGAATAATCTGTTGTCCCTTTCTACTGACAGCAACTCCGTGGCATGGCAGGTTTCATGAGAAGCTTGTGGGCATTGTAAAGCATTGTTTAAAAAGGACACGTGACAAAAACCTGTTGAATGACAGTCAACTATCAACTGTCATCAAAGAAGTGGAGTCGGTCGTTAACACGAGTACAAGACCTCTAACAAACGTTGGGGTCGACTTGGAACACATTTTGAAGCCCGCAGATTTCTTGACTCTAGGGAAGTGTTTGGAAATGACCCCATCAGAAAAGGCGACAAGCATTGATGGTACAATTACAAAAATAGACCTTATTTATATCTCATTTCTCAATATGGAGACAAAATTAAGTCACTGTAAAAAAGAAAATAGCTTCCTTGAGAAACCGCTTTAAGCCTCTCACAGGCTGGCGCAGCCTGGCCGCGGTGGTCAATAGTTAATTTGTCATTATTATGAAAATGCCCTTCCAATATTTGACAGCTGTCATCCCAGTACAATTGATGTCATCATATGTCATCATTGATCTTTATTGTACCATGATAACAGTTGTCAAATATCGGCTGTTAAAAAAAATATAGTTGTCAAATTTACTATTGGCTGCCACCGCAGGCCGCACCAGTGTGTTTCAGGCCTTAAAAAAGATTCTAATAACGTATTGTATCATTTTTTCATATACCGGTAGGTTCCTAGAAAATGTGATAAAATCCGGCACTGAATTGCGAAATTCACGTAATTAAGATGACGCATTATATATTTTTTAATTTTTAAGTAATTGTTACCTATTTTAGTACCATAGTAAGTTACAACTGGAACTAGCACCGTAGCTATGGACGTATGAAATGGATCGATCGATCGTTTGTCTGCTAAGTAATTGGATTCCGTCCATTTGGATGAATCCATTATAACAACGTCCGTTTGGAAGGTTCGTCAGTAGCCACTTTTAGATTATCAAAAAATATTTTTTATTTCGTCCATCGAACAAAAAATTATAAAGATAGTCCGTTAAAGTTCCGCGTGACGTCACATTATGGTAAACTTTTAAGCATGATGTGACGTCACGCGGAACTTTAACGGGCTTTATCATTTTTTGTTAGATTGACAAAATAAAAAATACGTGTCCAATATGACGGACTAAATATAACTATATTTATTTTTACCCAGGAAAGTGCCCAATTCACACTATTGTAGTTATAATATCTACCATAACAGAGCAGGACAGAATATCTGTTGTACTCACAAACATACGTGCGTTGAAGGCACTGATCGTCTTAATCGCTTTGTAGGACTCCCGCGCATTTACCTTTGACCCGAGAAACATCGTGACAAGCAGCAGGAGGCCGTTCGAGGTGTCCGACAGTCGCGGGAACCAGATGTACCTGAGCCAGCCGCTGCGGCACCACAACGCTGACTTCTCGGAGAACGACTCCAACCTCAGCGATGAAGAGTGCAAGTCCCTGAACGCTAGTCAATCCAACATAGGTGATGCTTATATTCTCATAAGCCGATCTGGTCTATAATATTTCTCAGTATAACATCTGGCCGTATGAGGCCACCTTCTGGACGTCAGCGGGCAGCGGGACGACAAGCGGGCGTCCATTGATTGAACGTGATCAAATGTATGCCGCTGCCGCTCGTCGCCCCGCTGCCCGCTTGTGCCCAGACCGTGGACTGAATAGGCTTGTGACCTCATATTAAAATTGATAACGTAGTGCTAAATGGATACTAAACGATCAAATGATTGTAATAAACTATAAATTACAAAATATAATTTAAATCATAAAAAGGACTTTGAAAGTTTAGAAAAATGCATTTTTTAACTGTCCAAGAGTAAATTTAAAGCTACCAATAGAATCATTAAGCTTTTATGGAAACAAAATTGTACGACAACTACGGACCTAAACGCAGTATTTTGCTACCGAAACAGCAATCTACTTGATTTTCTATATAACTATTAGTTCAAATAGCAAAATGTGACGTCATACTTTTATTCAATCAGTATGAAGCGTTTCGGCTGCCGCCAGCGAGGTCCGTCTTTGATTTAAAATTTTGGTTATTTATGTTATTTAATTGTAGTTGCTCCGATACAAACATTTGTTCATCTCCAAAAACTGATTCGAATGGCATTATCTATCAAGCCGAAGCGCAAAGTACGGTGACGCTGCGTTGTGCTGCAAAATGAATGACAACGTACCGACGCGTCGCCGCTTATACGCGACGTTAAGCTTTGGTGTGGCCGGCCCTTTACTTCATAACTTATTGCAAGTGTTATTATCCGTTATCCGCAAAACTGTCTTCAGTTTCTTTGTCGTTAACCTCTTGTTTGTGCGCAATTTACCTTGATTCTTAAAATATGCACATTAATATGGATGCGGGCATAAGAAAGGAGAATCGCATGTGCCATGTATTATTCACACATAGCTGTATAATTCTTAGATTAATTTTAGTAATAATAATTCTTGTTATATTTTGCTTAGCTGATTCTATTCAGATTACTTTATGTTACGAGTACTTTGTTTTACTTGCATGTGATCGAGAAATAAAAGGCTTTTTATTATCTGTTTATCCGTCTTGATCTTGATAAACAAACTTGACAGATTGATGGATCGAACGTAAATATAAATAACCGGTGATATTTCAGGGGATTGGGCTGTGACGAAATCGTTCACAAAACTAGCAGTCGGTCCTAAGAAAAATGGCGTTCCGGAAGACGGTATGTACATTAGGTATTATGGGCATCTTAACATATTACAAGAAAAGTACAAACAGCAACAACTTAAATGGGTTCCCCTCCGTTAGCCCTAAGAATTTTATACCTAAATTCAATGACAGTATCCCGATTTTTCATAATGTCTAATTTCTCATTTACTTATTTATTTATTCATTAATTTACATAATAGGCTTACAGTAAAACCAAAGCGCCTATAATGTTAGGACTTAATAATATAAAGCTTGTAAAAATAAACAGGTACATGGCAGTCACACACAATATACAAACACATAAAAAGTAGAACTAACAATATATTGTTACGACGGCGGGGTCTATGACAGTTTCGTTGTCAAGGTAATAAACGCGCCGTCAAGGTATTTCAAAATTCACCGTGTTGTCATAAGACATCAGTAGCCTAGGGGTACAGATGGCAGCTTCAGAGTCGATGTACCCGGGTTCGAGTCCAGCGACCAACATGCACTTTTTGTATGTTTTAAATTCTTAGTACATTTTCTAGACGCAGAGTAGCATGGAATAGTCTAGAAAATGTAAGCGAATAGAACATTCGATGCTTCCTGTAATTTATAGAAAAGTGTATGGGCTGGAATGTTCGAGAAACGTGGACGCAGAATGATTATCTAGAAAAGCCCATACTACTCAAAACAAATGAGTAACGAAATGAAGATCGAAATTACAGTCTAGAATCTTCGGTAAGGGGTATATAAAGAGACCAAGTTCGCGGTACAAGGCAGTCTTGAGTGAGAAGTATTCGGTAGCGTTCGGAGAGGAGTACTCGGAGTGAAGTCTCGAGTGAGTGGTATTCGGAAGGGACTTCTCGAGTGATGTACTAGTGTGGATTAGTCTTCGGAGTGGAGTTCTCAGAGTGGGATGCTGAGTGAGCAGTATCAGAGTGAGAACTGGGAGAAGAAGTACAGTGGCATCAAGTTTAGTGGTGAATAGTAAAGTGATTTAGTGCAAAGTAACAGTAAAGTGTTAGCTGTGTCGGTACTAGCAAGCGCGGACTCAGTGAACTAGGGTGTGTTAGTTGAGTCAGTGTTAGTACGAGTGGACTCAGTGGACTTTGCCCCGTAAGTCACGTAATAAATCTATTGTCGTGTTATAAAGTGTATTTTCTCTATCCCGTACCCCCCACGCTCGTAACATTTGGTGTCAGAAGTGGGATAGAGAAATATGCCACCTATAACGGAACGCGACGATACAGACGAAGTCATGACGTATGGCCAGGCAGCCGCGTCGACTTCCAGTCAAGTAGCTACTGAAGCGCTAACTACTAAAGGATTTAGCACTGCATCGAGGCAAGCTGACTTTGCGGCGATATTAGCTTCTATGAAACTGATGATAGAACAGCAAGCGGAACAGAACCGTCAAATACATGAACAGCTAGCGGAACAGAGCCGCCGCAACCAAGAACAGCAAGCGGAACAGAGCCGCCGCAACCAAGAACAGCAAGCGGAACAGAGCCGCCGCAACCAGGAACAGCAAGCGGAACAGAACCGTCACATACAGGAACAGCTAGCGGAACAGAGCCGCCGCAACCAAGAACAGCAAGCGGAACAGAGCCGTCACATAAAGGAACAGCTTGTGGAACAGAGCCGCCGCTTTCTAGAACGGCAGGCAGAACGGTTATCTGAATTACTAATTGAGGGTATTACTGAAGTCATGGATCGACAGTGTAGTTGGTTTCAAGAAAGAGAACAAGCACTTGATTCTCGCAAGGCAGAAATGGATGGCGTGGTAGAAAAAATGGACAAAGTTGTTGAACAAGTGGATGGTATTGAAGAAAAGGTAGACAAAGGTGTAGGAAAGATGGACGAGGTTTTTGAACACCTTCAGCAGGTGGACGACGTTGAAGAACAGATTGACGGTGCTATAGGGCAGATCGATAAAATTGACCAGGTGGACGAAGTTATGGAACTGACGGGTGACGGTGAAGAAATGGTGGACGTTGTTGTTGAACAGTTGCACGGCGCTGCTGGTAAGGTGGACGATGTTGAGCAAAACATTGACGTGGCTGTTGTAAAGGTGGACGAAGTCGCAAGGGAAACTTCAGAGACCAGGGGTGTAAACAATGTACCAACCATCTCAACGTCTGTGGAAAAGTCCATAGTAATGCAGTTCGACCGTCGTTCATTTTGGGCTGCCTATAGAATGCAGTTCAGGAAAATCACAGATGACAACGGAGGGGGCAACCAACAAGCAACAACTCCCTTGATTAATGGATACTGGGATCTGGCTTTGATGGTCCCAGAAACTGTCGTTCACAGGAAAACTTATGACCAATTAATGAAGGCTTTGAAGACACGATACAGAGACAGGCGTAAAGGAACATTGATCTGGCTTCATCATCCAGTACGACGTAAACGGAAGCCTCCCTGGGAGAGACCATGTACGGCGCTAAAGAATCCGCCGTACTACGACAAGTTGGCAAGGTATCACGGTTTAAATGATGCTCGGGACGAGCATGACTTAGCGGAGGGCAATGTTACGACGGCGGGGTCTATGACAGTTTCGTTGTCAAGGTAATAAACGCGCCGTCAAGGTATTTCAAAATTCACCGTGTTGTCATAAGACATCAGTAGCCTAGGGGTACAGATGGCAGCTTCAGAGTCGATGTACCCGGGTTCGAGTCCAGCGACCAACATGCACTTTTTGTATGTTTTAAATTCTTAGTACATTTTCTAGACGCAGAGTAGCATGGAATAGTCTAGAAAATGTAAGCGAATAGAACATTCGATGCTTCCTGTAATTTATAGAAAAGTGTATGGGCTGGAATGTTCGAGAAACGTGGACGCAGAATGATTATCTAGAAAAGCCCATACTACTCAAAACAAATGAGTAACGAAATGAAGATCGAAATTACAGTCTAGAATCTTCGGTAAGGGGTATATAAAGAGACCAAGTTCGCGGTACAAGGCAGTCTTGAGTGAGAAGTATTCGGTAGTGTTCGGAGAGGAGTACTCGGAGTGAAGTCTCGAGTGAGTGGTATTCGGAAGGGACTTCTCGAGTGATGTACTAGTGTGGATTAGTCTTCGGAGTGGAGTTCTCAGAGTGGGATGCTGAGTGAGCAGTATCAGAGTGAGAACTGGGAGAAGAAGTACAGTGGCATCAAGTTTAGTGGTGAATAGTAAAGTGATTTAGTGCAAAGTAACAGTAAAGTGTTAGCTGTGTCGGTACTAGCAGGCGCGGACTCAGTGAACTAAAGTGTGTTAGTTGAGTCAGTGTTAGTACGTGAGGACTCAGTGGACTTTGCCCCGTAAGTCACGTAATAAATCTATTGTCGTGTTATAAAGTGTATTTTCCTCTATCCCGTACCCCCCACGCTCGTAACAATATATTACACATAGCACATATTTTAGTAAGCAGCACGGCTATCACAAGACGGCGCGCGAGCTATCTCTATTTTTCTCGCGCTATCGTCTCTTTCTTATCAAAAAAATTAGAAAGAGAAAAATATATATAGTGCGAGAAAAATCGAGAGAGCTCGCGCGCCGTATTGTCTGCAAACACATCGGCATCCTGCCACAGAATAAGTAATAGTACAAGTACAGAAATTGCACTTCCTAGCAAAAACGGCGTTTAGGCATAAGAAACGTGCCTACTCTGTGCATTTCTGTCTATCGTATAACTTGTATTCATTCACACACGGCACGTGTAGCGCTAGGGCTGTCACGCCAAGAATACTTCAATGAGGGCAAAAAATGTTCTAGCTCACCAGATGTCGCTTGAGTAAAGTGAACCGAAATGAATGAGAACAAAATATGAGCACTTTAAATCGTCTGCGAGACGGTCGGCAACAACAAGCCCCTCTGACCGAGCGACCTTGGTCCGCACGAACTGTGTAAACAGTTGTTTGCAGCAAAATTTCATACTACCTACATCGCGCGGTCGGTGTGGATCAAGGTCGATCGGTCGGAGGCGAACACAACATTGCGCGTGGCCCGACACGCACTTGGCCGGTTTTGGTATAGTCCTATTCATAACTATTATAGAATTTGTACTGTTTTATGATATCTAATTCATATAAATGTTCGTATCGTAACATGCATTTGTGTTGTTGTTGTACATGGTACCTTACTACTTCATAATGTTAAGTACCTACCTACCTAGGTTATAATAAGTAAGTACGTATACCTAATTAAAAAATTAACTTACCGTTCACAATTTGTCGGAAGTTTAAAAAAAGATTAGCCAACGTCCCTTTGCGTATTTAGATAACCATAAAGAGAGCAGCTGTGGCCTCTTTTCGTTGTCATCGTGGGTACCTCGTAATAAATAACAACTGGAATAAATAGGTACGCGCGCGGCGCGTTCAAGTCGGCGGCGGCGGCGGATACAGCACGACGCACATGTGCTCGCTCGCGCGGCGCTAGCCCTCGACTGACTCGTGGCTCGTGGCCCCGGGCTTTTCGAGCGGGAGGTTTTTAACGCGACGCACCCCGCCCATTGCAAGCCCCCTGATCCTGCCTCAGCACCAGCTCATTGAGCAGCGCCGACGCACGAACGCCTGGCGCGTTACTCGAACAACGGGCGGCGGCGGCGCCCCGTGCGTACGTACCAGTGGCGTGCATAGGGTTTTTAGTTAGGGTAGGCAGTTTTTTTTAGGAGACCTATGTGTGGACGAACAAGTTGTGTTTAGCAGTGCACGTCACCGATTCATCGTGACCGCGGAAAGCTAATTCTTGCTTGCCTAAAAAGCAAACCATATCAATCAATCTTTGAAATATATTCCGTTCTTCTTTGGCGTCATGCCGATGCTCCGATTCGGTGTTGTTACCTGTGTGCATGCATATAAAATATAATATCTCGGCAATTTTTTATTTTTAAGTCCAAGGTCGTTTTGAAATTCCGGGTCCAATATCTCGGCCATTTTTGATTTTAGAGAGAAAAGTTTTAAACAAAACATGCTTATTTTAACGCATTCTGTACGAAACAATCGTAACAAATGCATTAGATCTAGTGAAGCATTAGAGCAAAAGTTAATAGGTCAAGTGACAGGATAGGTGTGATGAAATTAGGTGTAGTATGCATTATACATAGTAATCATTAGGCACGTAAATCATTAGGCTTAGTAATTACTAGGAAAAAATTGTTTCCAATATATTAGCACACTTTATGTAGTATTAGGAAAGATTAGGAGGAATGAAATTAGGCCCAGCAAATAATTATGCCATACACTATTAGTTATCCGAATATTAGAGCTAATGAAAATTATATCGAACGTTGGTAGGTGTACGTAGCACTAACGATATTACTAGAAAAGTACAGACCGCAACACACTTAAATGCCAGTTTGCAGATCTTATCTCACTGGAGTAAGGTTGACGAATGGGCAGTTTACTGTGTCGTCGACTGTACGATATTAAAATTATCATTTTTCTTTTTACGCAGGGCCACCAGTACCGCCTCGACCACCAAAGACTTTATCGGTGATATCGAAAAATAACTTCCAAAAAGATGCTTATCTTGGACCAAAGTACAACGAACCAATGGATTCAAGTGATAATGTATTCGTAAGTTCTTTTAACAAGACACATGAGTTTATTTAGCAAATATTTCTCGTTGTTACGCGCTAGGCTAAAGCCACACAGAAGGGACGCGTCCTGCGTTCTGTTGCGTCATTGTGGCATCCGCTATCCGTCTCGTATTAAGCCTGCATCACACTGGCGCGGCTTGCGGTGGCGGACCATAGTAAATTTGACAGCTAATGATAAGTTTACTATTGTCCGCCGTGGCCAGGCCGCGCCAGTCTGTAAGAGGCCTTACTAACATCCCCCTTGAACGCAGACGCACGCCTTCGAGGTTGTGTACTTCATAGAGCGGCCGCACATTGAGCCACTGGTCTAGTGGCTGACACAAGCTGTGGAAGTGGCTCGCGCTCGCTACGAGTGCCCGCGTTTAGTGGCTTGATGTGCGGCATAGTGGTCGCGATCAGTGGCTTAATGCCGCGGCGCTTATACTGAAAATGCCCCTACATCCAATATTTGCCAGCTGTCATCATTGACGTTTATTGTACCGGGATGACGGCTGTCAAATATCGGCTGTTAAAAAAATCTAATTATGAGTTCATCATGTGACAGATGCAATGCAACTTGGGTGTAGCTACGAGTCAGAGCGCGCCGCGCCGCTTACTCTCGCCGGCTGCCCTCGGCAGCGACGACGACGAGGAACTCTCGCCCGGACACCCGGTGAGTGATTTGCAACTAGGGAATGCAATGACCGGTCATATTTCATAACCGGTTATGATTTCGTTTATGGTGGAAAAATAACCGGTTCATCATCATCATCATATCAGCCGAAAGACGCCCACTGCTGGACTTAGAATTTCTTATTAGAAAACTTAGAAAGAGAGGTATAGCGTAAGAAAAATCGAAAGAGCTCGCGCGCCGTCTTGTGATAGCAGGTAAAAAAAGCTTTAGTGAGCTGTTTTTACCTTTTTTAAACAATTAACCAATAATTCACCACTAAAACTGTACTTGTAAAAATGTCAAGAAACTTAATTTATTTTGATAATTTAAGGAAGAAAAAGTATAACCGAATATAACCGTAACCGATTTTTCTAACTTCCGAATTCCGGTTATGAAAATATGTCAAAATAATGGGCTATCACCGGTTTTTTCTGTTTCGGTTGTAACCTGTTTGAATTCCCTATTTGCAACAACATTCAGCCCATTTCAAAATGGCGCCGGCACCTGACGTCACATACAGCACTGTAAATTTAACAGACACTTTGCAATTAAGCCATCTAAAGTCTACAAACTTGGCGAAAGAGAACCAGGCCGAAAAACCAACAGACTTCGTTTGTCACGACGTCTAGTGTACATCAGGGCTGTTATTCGCTACGCGCTCATGTGCCTCACCCCACGCGTCACGCCTACGAAACTAGACCTCTACCTACGCTTAGTTACTACGAATCGCGGAGTCAAGATATATTTGTGGGTGAGCGTTGAGGTGAGCTTAAAACAAGTTACAGAATAGGAGGGCTGATGAGACGTTTTTGAAACCTGCTCTTAATGTTTGCCACTTGTTACAGTCAATGCAATATTGCAACGTGATGTCGTTGCCGCCGGCGGTGGACCGTGCGCTCAAGCCGCGCCACTCAAGCCACAGCATAGGCCACCTGAACCACTTCAGCGGACAGGTAACTATTATATTTTTACTAAACGTATAACATTTTGGTATGTCTCATATTTGGAGCAGCCCAACTGTGGAACTACCTCCACCTTACAGAAGACCGGTGCCATAATAACATCACTACTTGCTCTGTAGATACGCGGTGTGTTCCAGTGGTACATTTTTAAAGTCTAAACAGGTAACACGGCCAGACACGACTCGATAATGGTGACTAAGCTCCTAGGCAGTGCTGAGAGTGTGGGGCCTGCATTTGTTGCTAGCATTGAAACACAACGAATCCTAAAATTGGTAAAGGGTCGGGAACGCGCTTGTGATTCTTCTGGAGTCGCAGGCGTCCATAGGCTGCGGTGATTGTTTATGATTAGGCAGGCCGTATGCTTGCAGGCTTGTAGAATAAAATAAAAAAAAATCATCCAGCAGTCGCCCACTGCTGAGCATCGGCCTTTCCTCGAGTATGCCACTGAAGGCCTCTCACAGAATGGCGCGGCCTGGCCGCGGCGGTCAATAGTAAACTTGTCATTAGCTGTCAAATTTACTATTGACGGCCACCGCACTTGGTCCCACACTGTTTTCAACGAAGTTTGATGCTCATTGCTGTCATTTACATAATAATATCAGGAATTGTGCATGAAAATACTGTGAAGTCTGTTTGGAAGTAAATGTTTTCAATGGAGTAAAATAACAGATAGAAATGTGAAACGGAAAGTGAAGAGAAGTAAGTTTCAAGCTTATTATAAACACTGCGGTGCTTATGGCTACGGTTTCTGATTTCATTCTCAATAATCAGTAATAATAGATGTCATTTAAAAAGTGATACAAATGCAATGCAATACGATATATTTTGTTTTTTCTTCTATTCGATGCTTATTTATAATTGGGTATTTTAGGCCAGCCTCACACGGGCGGAATTTCATAACCGAATTCCGTTGCGTAGGTAATTCCGATGAGTCGGCCACGTACGATCGAATTTCATCGGCGACCTAAAAACGCAATTTTAAGACTACCTCCTTACCACTGTAAGCTTAACCAATCGAATTGGTTTGGGCTCGGGTGAAGGGGTACTTCGTGCAAAATAATAACCTTCAAATCAAATGAAGTACGGCAGCTTCTTGAAGACGAAATACATTATAGAGTGTCTGCATATCACACGTTGTAAAAATAGAAATCCTATGTTTTAATCCAGGTTATAAACTATCTCCATGCTACAAATTGCAATGAGGATAGTTGCAGACGTCGGAAAGCCAAGTGAATATAGATATGTAATAGTTTAAGTAAGATACATACGATACGAGTACCGTCACACAGTGGCAGTTCGAGAGCGATCCTAAAATAAAGCGTTTGTAAACTTGTTGTTGTTTGTTGTCTTGTATTGTGTTTGTTGTTTTGCAATTTCTGGAAAGTAAGGTTTGTAGGATTCAAAATAAACGTAGAATGGCATACTCAAGAAAAAAAAGGTCGTATCGTCACTGAAATCTTACGGCGTTTACGCCTTTTTCTTTAAGGAAGTCGGTTTTTTTTAGCTATATTTCGAAAACCTTTGAACCGATCTTGTTCTAAACAATTTTCGCTGAAAGAATTAAATAAGCCCTATGTCCATGATTTTTTTCATATTTTAAAATACATTGTTCAAAAATTAGAAGGGGGGAAAGAATTTTAGTGACTTTCGGGGCAATTATCTCTGACTCTATTCACTTAATCAAAAAAAATTGCTGAGAAACCTTAATATTTATTTTGAAAGGCCTATCGATTGATTGACACGTGGCCTTGCAATGAAAAAAATTTTTTTGACTATCAGTTTTATGTATGGAGTGCACCCCTAAAAAATTTTTTCAGTCATTTAATTACAAAACTATGTAGCGCCTAACAAAATACACCTCTCCTCAAAATTTTATTCAAATACACCTTACAGTTTTCGAGTAAAACGCCTGTGACATACGGACAGACGGACAGACAGACCGTTTTTGCCATTTTGGCTACGGAACCCTAAAAATGATCTTTGGGAGTATTCTTGGTAGGGTTTTGATCACAGAACAAGTAAATACTATAGAAACGGTAGCGGGCAGGGTTCGCGTAGCCGGGTTCATGAGTGGGCACGCAGAAACTGTCAAACGTAGTCAAAATGCAGCTCAGTTGTCATTTGAATGCGGGTGACGATTTATGACCTATTAAAAATATAAACATGTTGTGCAAATTTTGTCGTACCCACAAAGAAGCAATAACCTAAAGGATCCTCCTAGAGTGATTTCTTTTCACTGTTAAGTACTAACAGTTTTTTGAAAAAATCTGCAATTGATTATGACATTCACGATTACTCCATTACAAAGATGAAAACGAAATGCATGCTTTACATTGCTTGCTGGCGAATGCAGCAATTCACGCTATTCGGGCTTGTCATTTTATCGCGGCGATTGTCAGTAACCAGAGTGGTACTATGCTTCATTTACGTATTTATCGACAATTAAAAAAAAACATTATGTTTTACGCGGACAAAATTCGTTGTAAGTATAATTATTAATTCCTCATATTACTAGTGGCTCTGTGAGCTGTAGAAATCGAAAGTTGATTTTTTTATTTTCTTTTTGAAAATAGCTATATTAACTATATGTATATATATATATCGATATTAGCTTTATCCTATTATGCATTCTAGAACCACAGTATGCTACCAAAAGTCAAACTTTATTAGTACTATTTGCCGTCAACTAGTTTTTATAGTTAAGAGTTAGCTTAGTTTGCGAGTAGGTTTATGTGAGATTGATTCGTATTAATATTTACGTATTTATATGTCGGCGTAGAATAGCGAAATCCGTATTTTCGCTAAAAAACGAGATGATTCGCAACATTTCCGTTTTAGCCTAATAGCGTGCTTTTTACGCGATCTTTTCGTTATCCAACGCTGACAATTAGGATTGTTCATTTTTTTTAACCCCCCATTTTTATTTTATTTTTCGAAAATATAGAGTAATTCAAGAAACTAATTTCAATATTTTAGCAATTCATCGCTTTGTTTATTTTTTATAATTTTTTGAAAATATGAGATACGACTTCTCGTAAATTACATGTGGTGGCTGAATCTATGTATAGGACACGCCCAATATAGAAAAAAAAGTTTTAAATGTCAATCGATGGTTTGTAGACATCTGTCAATGTCATCATTGTCATTCTAAACGTGTTCATTTCTCATTCTGAAATTTCTGCAATAAATTTAAAACCCAAATACAATGCCACATGCTTGCATGTGCTAAGAAAAAGCCTCTGTTTTGTGTTGCTGACCCATGTTTCGAAGTAACAAGGAATGTTATCTTAGTATGGGAAACTTTTGATGCATGTTACATAAATAACATCATTAAGCATGCGGAACAGTTTTGGGAAACCTATATATATATATAGTCACTAGCAACTCAAAGCAAAAAAGTGGGATTACATGTAAACGAAGACAAAACAAAAGTAAAGACAAACAGACAGCCTATACAGATCATGCTAGATTCGTCACCGCTAGAATATGTTGAAGACTACATTTATGTAGGTCACTTAATTTCATTTAAATCAAGCACTGAAAAAGAAGTTGATAGAAGAATAAAACTCACATGGAGTAAGTATTGGTCCCTGAAGGAAATTTTCAAAAGTAAAATGCCTACTAAATTGAAAACTAAACGCATGAACACCTGTCTACTCCCATGTCTCACTTATGCATGCCAAACCTGGCCCCTAACCAAAAAAACGCTGTACAAACTGAAGGTATGTCAGAGAGGAATGGAGAGAAGCTATCTGGGATTGAAATTTAGTGATAGAGTGAAAAACAAGTCAATCATAAAAATAACCAATGCCACAGATGTAGTCAAACGAGCGCTGCGACTCAAATAGAAATGGGCAGGGCATACACTAAGAGTTAAAGATGAAAGGTGGTCAAAGATAGCAACAGAATGGTACCCCATGGACAGCATATGAAGAAAAGGAAGACCACTCTCAAGATGGAGTGATGATATCAAAAAGACAGCGGGATGCTATTGGGGAAGAAAAGCTAAAGACAGGGAAACCTGGAAAGCTTTGGAGGAGGCTTTCACCGCTTTAGGCGGTCCTTATGCGGAAGAAGAAGAATATTTTAAGAATAATGAATAGGAAAGCGAAATATTAGTGAAAAATAATAAAAAACTAACAATATAAAACTTTATTTTTAAAATAGTGCATAAAATATGGCCAAAAACTCTGTTATAAGGAAATAAAAGCTCATCTTATCTTATATATTTACAAAATTAATAAAAAGTGGTCTGAATTAAATAACATGTTTTATTTTCAACATTAGATATTCTCTTCCTGTAAAGTAGCTCCAACATTTCTTAGCTTCGCTGTAGGTTTAAATGTCGGTTGTTTTTTTCACAGATTTAAAGTTGCTGTTTGTCACATCTTTTTCAGGCTGCAATATGAACAATTAAATATGAAAAGTTATGTAAATAAGCTAAGAAACAAAATATATTAGGGAAATCTTAAATATGTGTGTAAATACTGTCACTTGCTAACCTCAATGGGGCCACGAGGGAGGCTTGTTTCTCGAGATCCCATTAATTACATTTCACTTTCTGTATATAATATAAATTACACATATATGTTGTAAAAGATAGGTTATAGATACGTAGGTTAGGTTCGTTAGGCATCCTTAGATGCCCGAAGGGCAAACAGAGCAAAAAAATTGTCAAAATACCAGGATATCATACACCTAACGAACATATCCTACCTAGTGTTGGAAGAAAAGTGGCAGCGCACATACATATACAGCATGTTTAAGTCCATTCCAATAGAACTTAATGGGACTGCAAGAAACAAGTCTCCCTCGTGGTCTCATTGATGGGACAAATCAATGGGACCACGACAAAACCGCGCACATACATAACACAGGCGTGTAATACATATGTATGTATGTACTCTGTTACTAAACCTGCCCGTAAAGCTAGCTTTTAGTCTGATGAGTCTAGTAGATATCCTTTCTGTATTTATAAAATTTATATTTTTAAAACTGAATGAATTGAATGCATGTGGTTTTTTTTATACTTACTTCGAAGTGATCCTCGCAGCAGTATTGTGTATAACCACTGATAATACTGAATACTCCACGTTGGCTTCACGACACCATCTTTCACGCAAGTCTTCCCGGATGCGAACTATCGTTTTCGAGCTATTTTTGGAGTCGTTTTTACACGTTGGATAATAACATTTCATGTAATTTTCCATGTCTTCCATTAAGTTAATCACAAATAACGATATTTAAATTAATTTCGTATCTCACAGTTCTGTTAAAGTCGGTTTATGTTTATTTTATAGTGGCTTGACAGAAGCTTGACAGTGACGGAAAATACCACAGGTTCGATAAGTGTTTCTTTTTTAATGACCGAAGTCTTTTCTGATTCAGCCACCAGGGAGGTCCACAGAAGGTCAAACAAAGGTCACACGGATATATGCTGAAATATCTTTAATCATCCATTATTTTGATGAAGTAAATGTCGGAAACTGTTTGAATACCTCATATCTCGAAATGGTTTTCGAAATAGCACTTAAGAAAAAAAATGAACAATCCTAATTGACGTAGGTATACTCGTATATTATGAGATCCGAAGTGTAGTAAGGAATTCCTCTGTTATATATATGTACCTCCTATCTATTGTACTATATACACACCATACTATAATAAAGTATTTTTTTCTTTCAGCCGCTAACTCAGTTTCACCGAGAAAAAGTGAGGGCAGATACGCTGCAGTATTTAGATTTGGATCTCCAGACCTCAAAACCGTCTCCGCACAAGGTATTGTGTACCATCTGCAGTGATCGGCACCGTCCGTGCAACACGGTGTCAATGACCTCAATCATTATATTAATATGGATATGCCCCGGGATTCCGGGATTCGAGTCGTAAAATGAAGTCAATATTTCGGATTATCAGTTTGTTGCCCTATAAGATCCAATTTAAAAATAATTACATTTACAATTTTCCTTGCGGTGGTGAGGTGAAAAGTTGTGTGAAAGTTGCTTGAACGCCTGGTTATGCTCAGGATTGTACATTTGAACCATTCGCTTTGCTCATGGTTCAATCTTACTATCCTTGGCTAGCTCGGCTTTCAATACAAGCACTTGCGCGAAACATCAACTTTGCAGCCTTGCATAATAAATAACTATTGCTGTTAGAAATTGGTTGCTATCCTTATCAGTAAATCAGAAAAGGATGGCATCAACTCTTTATGTGAATATTACTATTAGCCGTCTTTTTCGCAGCTTTTTCAACTACTCGCACGTTGGTCATAAACGCAAAGAATAGAAAATCCAAAAGTGTCCTTCAACAAGACAGGTAATTGGGGTTTTGTTGCACTTCCAATGGATACATTTTAACACTTGCATACATATTCTATATGAGTGCAAAAAATAAGAGATACTTTAATATTTTACACAATGTAAAATGAAAATAATCAAAATTCAAAGTATATCAATATTTTATTTAATGAATAATGATACAATTGAGTTTATTAAATATTTAAGCCTCTACTTACAAATGTATAACACTCAATAGAACTATTTTTTCGACCAAGATCACGGGATTATAATCATGTCCATATTAAGATTTCTACTCGGAACCCCGCGGTGTTGCACGGACGGTGCCGATCACTGACCATCTGTCTAACGTGGCAATCGTGAAATCTTACTAGTGCTAAGTTCTGTGTATATAACATATACTTTATTTACTGGACATATTTCTACTCTATGTTTTTACTTGTATGGTAATAGGCTTGTGACCTAAGATTTGTTTACGATGCCATTCGAATCAGTTTTTGGAGAGGAACAAATGTTTGCATGGGAGCAACTACAATTAAAGATCATAGATACCCAATAAGTTGAGTTAAAGACGGACCTCGCTGCGGCAGCCGAAAACATTTCATACTAAATAATTGACATTGCAGTGTGACGTCACAGTTTGATATTTGTACTAATCGTAGTATGGAAAATCAAGTGTATTACTGGTTCGCGAAATACTGCGTTTAGGTCCATAGTTGTCATACAATTTTGTTTCTATAAAAGCGTAAGGATTATTTCTATTGGTAGCTTTAAATTTCCTTTTGACAATAACAAAAATGCATATTTTTTTCTGAACTTTCAAGGTCCATATCTTTTTATGATTTTAATAATATTTCGGAATTTATACTTTATTATATTTATTTGATGGTTTACAATCCATTTATCAATTTAACACGGGGTAAGTGTAAGAATTCGGTTGGTAACTTTAAATTTACTCTTGGACTGCAAATGCGTATTCTTTATGTTTTTACTTATATTTTGTAATTTATACTTTATTTCTATAATTTGATGGTTTACTAACCATTTAGCAACACTGCGTTGTCAATTTTAACATGACGCAACTACCCTATTGTATAAGAAATGTCTTATTTCCAGTCACAACAACCAACACCTCGAAATAAAATGGACATCGCTCACGGGAAATCATTGTCAGAGGTGGACGCGGATGCGGACTCGTGTTACAAGACCGTAGACTTTCTGAAGACAGAGGCGTTCAACATCACCATGCAGGACGCGGAGGCGTCGCGTAGCAACCACAGCCAGCACCTCAACCCCGGCGGCCAGCACGGCCACTGACCCGCGGCCACCCGCCCCTGCTCTCGCTCACGACCACGAAACCAAATGGAACTCATTCACAGTATAACCGGCGACTCAGACTCGCTCACCTGCTACCGAACGATCGACTTCTGCAAGACGGAAGCGCTGTACATCACCATTCAGGAAGCGGCGGCCTCCAGGAGGAACCCCCTGGAGCACCCCGACTCGCCGGGCCAGCACGGCCCCTGACCCGCGCCCGAGGCCGAGCCGCGGACCTGCTGTTGCAACTTGAAGTGCTACGACAACTGTGTTGAGACTTATCAAAACCGCCACCGACCTTAGACCGTAGAATTCGCGAGAATTGAGGTATGCAAAAACTTTATTTCAACATTTGGCCAAATTCAATAGCCGTCCGCCTGATGTTCATCAATCATGGAATACTGTGAACTTGAAATAATTAGTACAACAGAGGAGAAAACGCGGTAATGACAACTAAACGAATAAGGTCGTGCCATGTCTGAAACATTATTTCCATGCCCACGATCAACCGAGTAGCTAGTATAGTGAACATTTTTTAAAAAGTAGGAATCCACTTAAAGTCTTATCTGCCGATGAATGGTTTTGTTCTCTATTGTTAAAGCCGACCGCTAATCACCCGTGCAAAATGAAATGCATAAATAACAAATGATTTCATACGAATAACAACTTTATACTAAATTGATAAGGTTCAAATTTCATCAGCACGCACTCGACATAAAACCTTTTGGAACGGAAGAGCCGAACACCTGGGCGATCACGGCTCTTATTTCCAAAAGGTTTTATGTTGAGTGCGTGCTGATGAAATTTGAACCTTATTAATTTACGATAAAGTTGTTATTCGTATGAACTTATTTGTTATTTATGCATTTCATTTTGCACGGGTGATTAGCGGTCGGCTTTAACAATAGAGAACAATTCCATTCATAGACAGATAAGATTTGAAGTGGATTCCTACTTTTTAAAAAATGTTAACTATATCTGCGACTCGTGTAGTATAACCGGAGACAACTTAAAAGTACACAAAAGTAGTTAGAGTACACAGGCAAACAGTGACAAATACAGTTGGGCAAGTATTGGTTCGCGCTGGCTTCAGCACATGCCTAGTTCAGTGGGACAACTGCAACCTTTCGGAACGACATGTTTGTTATATGGCTCATTTGTGATCTGATTGAAACTGATTGAACATTTTTTGAGAACGAGTATTGCTAACGTGTTAAGCAGCTGTAAATTCTAGAATAAGTCTGGTTTGCATCAACCACTCTTTACTGACCAGTAATCGTTAAATATGGCGTCTGCAGCTATCATTTCATAGAGAACTGTCAAACTTTCCATACTAACTTAACGATTACCGACGGTTTACAACCAGGGCTTGTTAACGTTACCAAATTCATATTATAAGTAACGGTAATATCATAAAAATACCTTAGTACCGGTTGTAATATGTAACGTTACTTAAAACATATCATTATTATAATTTTACCCAATTAACGTTACATTTATCGGTAATTTTACTTTACATTGCAGGGCTTGATAACGTTTCCGAATTCACATACCTATTATAACGTTACCGAAGTATCACTATATTAATCGGAAATGCTACGTTGCGTAAAATATCCAATTTAATCAACATATTATAAGTTAACCTATTCGAGAGGAGGAATAAGGCGGGTTTAAGGCACTCAAAGCTCTTCATAGAAGGAGTGGACTCGGGCTGGACCAAAAAACTCTGGAAATCCAGCAGGAAGCAACTCCGGATTATATCTGGGGTGTTCACAGGTCACTTCGGCGTCAAGGATCTCTTGGCCAAGATGGGACTATCAAACAGTACAGACTGTAGAATGTGTGGCGAGGAGGATGAGACCATGGAACACTTACTGTGTGAATGTCATGCCCTTGCCAGACAAAGAATGAATCTCTTTGGTAACGGCTACCCGCAACCAAAGGAATTCAGGGTGCTCCCACTGAGCTGCATCATCCGCTTTGTGGAAATGATGGAGCGAGCTTGGGAATAGCTATAAAGGAGAGGGCAAATGCACAAAAGATCCCACTGGGTCGAAGTGTATCCGAAAGGGCCCTCAACTAGATAAGATCAGATAAGATAAGATAAACCTATTCGAGGCCCATCACATCAGTTACCTACTGAATTCCCAACAAACAATATTCAACAAGTAATCCAAATATATAAACTATTATACCCATTTACCCATTAAGTCCACTTACCCATTTTTAATAACTCAGTTTAATTCCTCACTCGGTGACGCATGCACGTGAACGTTAACTCGCTCGATTACTAACGATGTCTTTTTTGATGTCATTTACCCATTAAGTCCACTTACCCATTTTTAGGGTTCCGTAGCCAAAATGGCAAAAACGGAACCCTTATAGTTTCGTCATGTCCGTCTGTCCGTCTGTCCGTCTGTCCGTCTGTCCGTCTGTCCGTATGTCACAGGCATTTTACTCGAAAACTATAAGGTGTATTTGAATAAAATTTTGAGGATAGGTGTATTTTGTTAGCCGCTACATAGTTTTGTAATTAAAATGACAAAAAAAATATTTTTTAGGGGTGCACTCCATACATAAAACTAAAAGTCAAATTTTTTTTTTCATTGTGACCCCCCGTGTGGCACATCAATCGATAGGCCTTTCAAAATAAATATAAGGTTTCTTAGCATTTTTTTTGATTAAGTGAATAGGGTCGGAGATAATCGCCCCGAAAGTCACTAAAATTCTGTCCCCCCCCCTCTAATTTTTGAACGGTGTATTTTAAAAATATGGAAAAATTCATGGACATAGGGCTTATTAATTTCATTCACCGAAAATTGTTTTGAACAAGATCGGTTCAGAGGTTTTCGAGATATTGCTGAAAAACTGCCTTCCTCAAAGAAAAGGACGTAAGTGCCTTAAAATTTCTGTGACGATACGACCTTTTTAATAGGCACGGAACCCTTCGTTTTGCGTGGTCCGACACGCACTTGGCCGGTTTTTTAATAACTCAGTTTAATTTCTCACTCGGTGACGCATGCACGTGAACGTTAACTCGCTCGATTACTAACGATGTCTTTTTTGATGTCTTATCTAATTTCTTTTCTGTAATCATAAAACACAATTCGACATATTTGATATTGAGACAAATAAACAAGAAATATTGTTAAAATATATACCGAATTGGAGACAAAAAAAAACAGAATCCACCAACCTGGCATTCGATTTTTTTAATATTGTATATATACTCGTAGAGGTTTAAATCACGGTAATTAAAAATTGTTGATTTGTTTCTGCACTTTATGTAGAAATTTCATTTGTTTGCACCTGCGATAAAATATTTATGCTTAAGATATGTTTATTAGTTCAAGTTGCAAACTTAAACATGCAGTTTGCCAAAAAATTGGGTTTTTTTTGTCTGACTTATTATTACTAATAGTAGTTAGTAATAATAAGTCCATGGCAACCATAAACGCTCGCAAAAGTTAGAATGCTGCTAGGCGAGTATTATTTTTACTTTTATATTTTTTATGAGTATACAGATGATAATGAATTGAAAAGTTTACAACGAAATAGTAACTCCACATATTGCAGAAAAAATATAGTTTAACTGTATTCCTTGGAAAAGTATTGTCTGTTTGAATGTTTCAATAGTATAGTCAATAGTCCAATTATCTTTTGGGTACTCTGTGGTCACTAGCCCACTGGGTTAGTCTATGCTTTATGTTTTTATTGTAATTTTAAATTCAATTCTCGCAAGTTGCATTACCTCGTTCAAAGTATCTACACGTTTAGTGTTTCCCTGTCTCATGTGTTACGTTTTATAGTTTAAGATAGGAAGGATACGCTATACTAGAAAGTTTACTGTTCACCGCCATCGCCACTGAGCTTGTCGCTTACTCGTCTTCGCCTTCTCAAACCTGTCGGATTACGCACATTGACAATGTAGTCTTTTGTAGTGCGAAAACTTCTCGTCTTCTACAGGATCATGTAGAAAACTGCTAATAGTTGGACTGTTCAAGGCTTTACGAAATAGTCTTGTGTTATTCTCCTATTTATCCGGATCATTCAGCGGTAGGTATTTATTATTATTACCAGACTTAGTCAGGAAATTTCCCGTGACGTGATAGCCAAAATGATAGTCTGTATGTGTGTTCATGTTCATTTAAAATGAATTCAGTAGAGGCAATTCGGGCGAAAGTCTAGCTATCTGGATCACTTAACTTTATTCTCCAAAAGAAAATTCCCAAAACGGTTATTTTTACTGACTGTTTAAGCGTTCTCCAAGCTATCTCTACCCACCTTTTTTAAAACTGCCCGTAATTATCTGCCTAATTGTCAATTACCGAATTATTTCGTTCGTCTGGATCCCCAGTCATAGATTCTAGGTAATGAACTCCCTGATCAGGCCACCAAAGAGACAGTTCTCCATGGCCACGATTCTTTTCACAAAATTCAATGTCCTGCTTTAGTGAACATTCCATTGCGAAAATTTCTTGCTAAGAAATGGTCGCAATGGAATTCATCAAAAAATGTTACTATTCACTTGTACAACCCAAGATCCAAAGAACCCAAAATCCCCTCTCGTCCTTGGTTTTTTAAGCATCATTCTGTCTCCAAAAGACATACCAGTACCATCATCAGACTGCGCCTTGGACGGGTTTGGGAGGTTCATAATCAATAGCACTTTTGATATATTGCTTGACTGTCATGAGAGCAGCTATTGTATCTGTATTTAACCTGTTGCGACGGTCAGTTTTAATAAGTTTCAGCTGGCTGAAAACTCTTTCCACACAAGCATTCGAGAAGGGAAGAACAAGAAGAAGGGCGAATGCTTTTTTCAGATTTGGGAACATGGGCTCCTGCCCAACATTCTATAAGTTGAAGACACCTTTCCAATAATCTTCTGCATTTGAATTTGGTGGTAAATCAAGTTCCTTGTGTTCCAGAAAAGCGTGTTGACGCTATTCTGTTTGAAGGTCTTGTTCATTAAGACATTCTTTTAAAACTGGATATCTCATCATTACTTTTGACAGATCTTTAATTTTAAATGATTGTGCGTCTTTAGGATGTAAGATGGATATTGTCTCAAATATCGGATCTTTAAAATCAAACCTTTGCTTGATTTGACTGATGACTTCAATATAAAACGCCAGACAGTTTTTTCTTAGATTCGCTAAATCAGCTCTGGTGGAGCTTTATAGTTTAAGATAGGAAGGATACGCTATACTAGAAAGTTTACTGTTCACCGCCATCGCCACTGAGCTTGTCGCATACTCGTCTTCGCCTTCTCAAACCTGTCGGATTACGCACATTGACAATGTAGTCTTTTGTATTGCGAAAACTTCTCGTCTTCTACAGGATCATGTAGAAAACTGCTAATAGTTGGACTGTTCAAGGCTTTACGAAATAGTCTTGTGTCATTCTCCTATTTATCCGGATCATTCAGCGGTAGGTATTTATTATTATTACCAGACTTAGTCACGAAATTTCCCGTTACGTGATAGCCATAATGATAGTCTGTATGTGTGTTCATGTTCATTTAAACTGAATTCAGTAGAGGCAATTCGGGCGAAAGTCCTATCTATCTGGATCACTTAACTTTATTCTCCAAAAGAAAATTCCCAAAACGGTTATTTTTACTGACTGTTTAAGCGTTCTCCAAGCTATCTCTACCCACCTTTTTTAAAACTGCCCGTAATTATCTGCCTAATTGTCAATTAGCGAATTATTTCGTTCGTCTGGATCCCCAGTCATAGATTCTAGGTAATGAACTCCCTGATCAGGCCACCAAAGAGACAGTTCTCCATGGCCACGATTCTTTTCACAAAATTCAATGTCCTGCTTTAGTGAACAAACAGGCAAAATCTTGCTAAAGAAATGGTCGCAATGGAATTCATCAAAAAATGTTACTATTCACTTGTACAACCCAAGGTCCAAAGAACCCAAAATCCCCTCTCGTCTTTGGTTTTTTAAGCATCATTCTGTCTCCAAAAGACATACCAGTACCATCATCAGACTGCGCCTTGGACGGGTTTGGGAGGTTCATAATCAATAGCACTTTTGATATATTGCTTGACTGTCATGAGAGCAGCTATTGTGTCTGTATTTAACCTGTTGCGACGGTCAGTTTTAATAAGTTTCAGCTGGCTGAAAACTCTTTCCACACAAGCATTCGAGAAGGGAAGAACAAGAAGAAGGGCGAATGCTTTTTTCAGATTTGGGAACATGGGCTCCTGCCCGACATTCTTTAAGTTGAAGACACCTTTCCAATAATCTTCTGCATTTGAATTTGGTGGTAAATCAAGTTCCTTGTGTTCCACAAAAGCGTGTTGACGCTATTCTGTTTGAAGGTCTTGTTCATTAAGACATTCTTTTAAAACTGGATATCTCTTCATTACTTTTGACAGATCTTTAATTTTAAATGATTGTGCCTCTTTAGGATGTAAGATGGATATTGTCTCAAATATCGGATCTTTAAAATCAAGCCTTTGCTTGATTTGACTGATGACTTCAATATAAAACGCCAGACAGTTTTTTCTTAGATTCGCTAAATCAGCTCTGGTGGAGGTTAAAGGATTGTCTTCTAATTCTTTTATTGATTCCTGTGCTGAGATTCCCAGATATAAAGATTCTAGAGGCTGGAAGTTTCTTGGATTGGCGTGATCTATTTTAAAAGCAGGTGTGATTTTCATGTAGTTAAATTCTAAATAATTGGAGCCTATTGTTTTTATTATTTTCTCGACTTCCGGTTGTAGACAATGCAGCAGTGGTTTTTCCGATTGAAATAATTTATTGAAGTCGTTCAGAAGTTCCAGGGTGTAAGACATAAATTCTAAATAAATTTTAACTATTTTGCCGTTTAGGGTTTCCAAAATGGTTTCTGTTGCTTTGCTGGGATCCTCAAAAACTTACAATCGAAAGTATTCCATTAAAACGTCATGTTGTTCAAGTGTTCTGTCAACACAGGCTTTAAGAGAAAGCCATCGGGTATTCGATGGGCTCAAAATTTTATGACAGTCAACCTCGATTTTTTTTTGAAAATCTTGTAACTTTAACTGTCTTTTAGAGCTTCTAGAGAAATGTGCAGCAATATTCCTTAACATGTCTTCCACTGATCTTGGTAGCTTTAAACATGCTTTTGAGGCCACAAGCATGTTTGATGTTATTGTCCATGATGATATTTTATGCATGTTATTTCTGGTACCTTTTCTTTCAAGTGCGAAAAAACAGAGTTGTGCTCGCCAACCATACTGTTTGTGGTATCTGATGCGAATCCTATAAAGTTTTTAAGTGGAATCGAGCGCACTTCCAGCCAGTTTAGTATACCTGCACTTAAGTCTTCTGCTTTACCAGAATCAGCCTCAAACATATCGAGAAATTTAGTCTCTACGCTTTCTGTTTGCGGGTTATAAAATATTATTGAAAGTGCACATTGTTTTTTCACTGTATTATCAGTGGTCTCATCCATGATGAGACTGAAAAAAATTCCGGGCTCTTTTATTCATCATCATCATCATTGTCAGCCTGTAATCGCCCACTGCTGAGCATAAGCCTCTCTTCGAGTACGCCACTTATCCCGATCCCGTGCTAGTCTCATCCAGAAATGACCCGCGGTCCTTTTTACGTCGTCAACCCATCGAGCTGGTGGACGACCGACGCTTCTTTTTCCTGTAAGTGGCCACCAATCAGTTAACGTTTTCGTCCACCTACCGTCACGCTGCCTGGCAATATGCTCTTTTATTACGTTGACTAAATCGGCAGCGCATGCCGGCGCTATTAATTTTGTTATTATGTTAGTGGCTTTGGTGCTAAAGTCACTTTTGAAGTGGATACTTCTTTGCTCGCGTTCTTGTATAGGGGTACAGTTCAAAATGTATCACGTGACTTCAGGAATAACTTTTTAATCTTTTAATCATTTTATTGCAACCATGGTGTTCAAGATTTTACATAAAAATATACAGTTTCACATGGGCCCTGTTAGGGCATGGCAATGACAATATTATATTAAATTAAATTAATTTAATATTATTCAATTATGTCTATTGTCTTACCACTAAACTAACATGCAGTAGTTTTCGTGCTAAAATATTATTATCAAATAAATGTTCAATGTTAGTTATTTATTATTAAAATATGATTCTTAATTCAATTAATATTATTAAAACAGAAAAGCTAAATTTAATCATTTTAGGTATTCAGATTATATGTCATAAATTCTTGGTGTGAATAAAATGTGTTGTCTAACTATGAGCCAATCCTTAAGTTTGCTTCGGAATATACCATATTTGTCCTCTTTTTTTATAAATTCTGTGATTTTATTATAAATTTCTATACATTGGTAATATGGTCCGTTTTTATTATATATCGTTAAATTAATTCTACGAGTGGGGATAGCCAATTTGTTATTACGACGCTCGCTTTTGCAAAATTGAAATTGTGATATATGCTTTCTTACAAACAGACCTACTTCCAGTATATAAATGGATGGTAAGGTTAATAACTTTAGTTTAGCAAAGTGGGGCCGGCAACTTTCCGGTTGGCGTATGTTCGTAGTATGCGTATACATTTTTTTTTGTGCTACGAATAGGTAATGGGTATTTCCCCATGGGACGATACCGTAACGCAACCAAGCATATGCGTACGCGAAATATGCTGAAAGTGCACATTCAACGTGTGTGTTTCGTTTGAGGACTCCTAACGCGAATATGAATCGTGACAGTTTGTTTCTAATTTCCTCGATATGTTTTTTCCAGTTAAAATTCGTGTCGATATTTAGTCCTAATAAACTAAATGTGTTAACTTCCTCTAGGCAAAGTTCGTTTTTTGTAGAGAAGACTAATCTGATTTCAAATAATTGTTTGTTTTATTCCTTCTTTATTTGCCATTAGTTGTTAATCACAAAATGTTAGGTTTGTTATGTTTTACTCGAAATCCTTATTTCATTGTAGCAAAATTTCGGATCGCATTTTTCCGCGATCGTAAATTTGGCTACCATTTTAACACAAGTTATTTTCATTGCTCGCGGTTTTCCGCGAGTTGCCTTTTTCTCTGCAGTTTTTTTTTATCATAGTCGTATTTTCGTGTATCAAAATTCCGTGCAGTTCTTTTCCATTGCTTGTATTTTTTATAGAGGCAAGTTTCCTTTGTAGATCATTTTAATACTCTCATTTCTCCGCATGCATAACCTTTGTATGGACAATATCTACACGAAACGATGATATATTAAAATGTGTTGTTCCTCAGCTTCCTTCATGAGTAATGGCCGAAAACCTTGCTAAAGAAACAGATATTCCCAAGAATATAATTTAAATTTGAAGTTTGACGTTGTCCATTCAGCAGATTCCTTTAAATAATCAAAACACTTTGAATTTAACAATTCATTGAAAACGCTTATTTAAGGCCACGTTGTTTGAAAACGACCTTTTTTACATTCAATAATAAACAAGGAAATACTGGGTTTTTGGATGTGGTAATGAGATATGTTACAGTTTAATAAATGCCCTTGTTACTTTTACAGACCAAAACACAATATTTTAAATCTCTATAGTAATGTACTAAAACCTTGTTCGGTGGAGCTCCAGTCATCATTATAGCATTATAGTAGGCGGGGCCGGACACATGACTCTAATGAAAATTAGGGCCCAATATCACGCAAACGCATCCCTCAATTGGAAAATGATTTGTCCCACCCCATCTTATTTTTGAACAAGGTATCCAATGATACCCCACTGCTACCACTAGGTTTACCGAACCCCCTCGACGGTGCCCGCCTTGTCGGGGCGGGGGGGCTTAGTAACCGTGGGCTGACACCCACGGCGAAGCGAAGAGGCGCCCAGGGCCGGCCTGTGTGGGCCTGCTCGCTAGCCCGAGGAGGGCGCTCCTAGCGGGCTTAGCTAAACCGCAGAGGGACCGCAGAAGTATTGCGGTTCGCCGTTCTCCCTATCTTCTGCGGCCGAGGCGGGATCGCAGGGAGAGAGGCGTGTTGGTATAGCGGTGCGCCACTTTCTCTGCCCCCTGCGAACTTGCTGGGGCCGTTCCACTAAAACGGCATTGTTGGGACCGCAGAGGAAGAGGAATGCCGGTATTACTGTGCGCCGTTTTCACTATCCTCTGCGGCCGAGACGTGGTCGGTGGTGGAACCACAGAATTGATCCGCTACCGGGTGCTGGATTTTCCGCACCCATGTTCTCCACGTAGCGGACTCAGGGGGGTCCGCTACTGAACAGGTGGAGATCAAGAAGGATCGGCCAAACACTGCTCTAAAGTAGTCCGTCGGTCCGGCACCCATTTCGCCAATACTTTCTTCATACCCAATTTTTCTTCCAATATGTTTTGTGCCCGCTCGATTGAAACGTTTACAGCATCAATGATTTCTCGAAGTTTAATTCGGGGGTCGGCTAAAACGATATTTTAAATTTTCTTAACCTTTTGAGTGCTAAAGACGGCTGTGGACGGGGACGAAAACTCGTGCCACTGAAGCCACGGACGGCCACAGCCGCGCGTGCGTATTGCGCTTTTTCAATAATTTTATGTAATAAGAAGCTTTACAAGTAACTTGACCCATTTTTTTAAAAGTTCACGATTTGTACATTAATTTTGACGTGACAATTATAATATTTATCAGAAGTTTCATTTTATTCACATTTTGTCTGGCTATTGTTTTTGTTCTGGCCTCAGTTGGGCACCGTTTTGTTTGCTAAAAATTTGCGGAGAAAATTATACAGGTGGATGCTTTTATGAGATGACATTTCGTATTAAATAGTTAGGCTTAATACGTTTTGGCCAAATTTTGTAGTATACAACTTATAGCGAAATTATTTAAGAGATAAATAGGTGTATTGCAAAAAAAAGGTACATAGTTAAGGGCCTTAATGTAATGTATGCTTTAACTTTTTTCCATTGTGTAACGTAAGTTACCCATATAATGTATGGGTAATTGCCGTTACACAATGGAAAAAAGTTAAAGCATACATTAGATTAAGGCCCTTAACTATGTACGGTAAGGGAAATGTATTCACGTACCTTTTTATGCCTTATTGTCGTAGCTACAAGAGTGAAAAAGGTACGTGAATACATTTCCCTAACTGTAAAATTTTTTTGCAATCCAGCACCCAAGTGACAGAAAACAGAAATTTTTAAAACAATTTGTTGTTCAGTATTAATTACTTACTCAGTAATTATGGTTGAAAAAAAGGCCGCCAAATGCGAGCCAGTTTTATAACCTGTCTTTGATATTTTCGCACTTCCGGCCCTTTTGACGGTCGGTGACCAGTTCTGGATTTGACCACTTCTGGATTTGACCACTTCTAGATTTGACCACATCTGGATTTTACCACTTCTGGATTTGACCACTTCTGGGTTTGACCACTTCTGCATTTGACCACTTCTGCATTTGACCACTTCTGCATTTGACCACTTCTGCATTTGACCACTTCTGGATTGGATCAAATGTCAAACTATGTCAAACATTATATTATGTATGTCTTATTTTTAAAACTGCGGCATATTTCAGACCTCGCTGTTGTCTTTAGTAATTTGAAAGCCTAGTCAGGAAACAGTTCAGAATCTTCGGTTCTGTAGACGGCCGAAGGGAATAATACAATTGGACTTTCTTTACTATAAAACAAAGTGAAGAAAGACGTGTTACAGAAAATTGGAAGGAAAACAACAAAGTTTCTATGTTAATTTAATGAGGAAAAAAATAAAAAGTCATCACTAGACATAAAACAAACTACCCTTAGTGTAAAGTTCCTCCTTAAGGTGTCTCCTTGGAACTCTTGGTATCAAAAACGTTTTAAATTAATTATTTCCTTGAGGAAACTAATGTTTGAAATAGAGTCTTTTTCTAATTCTTGCAAAATATGTCTAAATTTTTTATCGAAGTGAATATCCTGCAGCCTCCGATTTCATTTTGGAAGGGCTCGAAACATACTGCTTTTTATGATAAAATCAACATGTGTTGCCTCTTTCTTTAGACCAGCTACAAACGCGAAAAATGTAGGCCTTTTAATAATTCTCGCATTTACGAGTTCCAACAACTCACAACAAGTGTTAAAAATACGATCATGAGGGAGCAACGGTAACAAGGCTGTCATTCTAGCCATCTTTCGTCCATCACTGGTGCCTGTCAGTTTTAATGTCTTTGCCTTTTTCCATATATTTTTGTTGAAATGATAAAAGCAGGTAGTTAACTAGCAGTTCGGAAAAACTGTTTGTACAGCGTTCATTACTGCAATTTCATGGACGCATTTAAAATTCTCGATTACTGCTCCCAATTATATTTTACCAATTTAAAAAATCGTTCATATGTAGCCTCACTTTAACCGGTAGCTGTAGCCGGCTAACAAAACACACCTATCCTCAAAATGTTATTATAATACACCTCATAGTTTTCGAGTAAAATATCTCGAAAAATTACGAAGCTGCAACAGTTTTCATGTTGCTTGTTAGAGAGAGGAAACGCTCTGGATCGTGACGTCACGATCCTCATAGTAAATGACAATCGTTTCATACGAGGGTACGTTTTGCGGAAAAGGGACAGAATATACCCTCTCTTAAAACTTTGGACACTTAAAACTTTGTGATTATTTAACCTCTTGCGTTGATTTTTTCTCCATACTACATTTTTAATTCTTTTTCGAGTAAATACAACATTATTGATTATTTTATTTAGTGTCTACGACTACACCCCATTAATTTTGATCTTACGCACAAATTTGTTATATTTTGAGATAAGACTAGAATGTAAACTAAATGCCAAGCGGGCGGTTTCGTTCAAAATCATACAAACTGAACTCTTATGCAATGGAAAGATGAAGCCTCAGATAAGCAGGGATTGTAACCGGTTACGAATTTACCGGTATTTATTTAGGTTAAACCGATTAATTATTTAGGTTACGTTCAAACGTGTTGATTTGGTAGCGTTATTTCGGAACGCTCTCCAACCGGTTACTCGGTGTTTGGAGACGGGATTAGTGTTCGCCGTCGCCCCGCCCGCGCCGTTAATAATACTTACTATAGCGTCTATTTCAAACCAATCCTGTATTACGGCCAGGCCAAGACATTGCGCGAATTGCGCCGCGAGACGCGCAACGCACTGTGGTAAGTTGGGATCACAGGTAATGAATTAGAAAAACCGCTGCCGCGCCATGTCGTTGTCGGGCCGTTAAGCTTGCGAGCGAGCGAGCGATAATTCACCGCTTACACTGAGAGAGCGCTCTCTACCCGGTAAATCGTCGCTACTTTGAAAAAGTCTCGTATCAGATTTTTTGCATTTTTCGTTTAGGTTCTGCTGCTACAATCCGTGCAGGTCCTGCACGGATTGTACCTGTACACTTTCTCAGTCTGGGATTGTCAGTTCGTATTAAGGCATAGGCATCATATTTATTATTATTTTTTTTATTTATTCCTTGATAAAACATAGTTTTACATGTCAGTTTATATATATCAATTTTTTTTTTTTTTTTTTTTTTTTTTTTTTTAATAGTTTAGGTCATTCTTAAATAACATTAGGTACATAATATCGTTTGATCTATAACAGTTATGTCTTAAGTTACGCAGCACGCGGTCAATACGATTTGATTATTATGTAGTAGGTACATTTATAAATTGTCGTGTTTCTAGGAGAACAGTTAATATTATTTTATCGTAGGCCCTTAAACATCACAGTATCGATTGATTGGGTAGTAAGTCAGTTGAAAAGATGTTTGGCCATCAGTGTACATAATTCAGGAATTCGTCTATGCAATAGTATGCATCGGATGCTAGTTTAATTTTAAGTTTATTCACAAAACACCTCATACTCGGCGCGTTTTTTACTTCTTGGGGCAACTTGTTGTATATCTTGGGGCCTATCGAGTGGAGACATTTGTTGGCCTTTGCGAGACGTGTGGCGGGTGGGCATACGGGGCCCAATTGAATTGTGTTTGGTTACTTAATGATGGTAAGTTACGAGATTCTTGAATTATACTTGGTTATATCGGATAGTTCAATCAGTCGTCGTGAGCTCGCGCAGTGCGTGCCCGCGCGCACCACAAGCAGAATACTTGTGGCACGCGGCCAAATAGATTTGCTTAAACCAATCAGATCACACACAAACTCATAAGAAACCCTTACGCCCTCAGGCGTAATAAAGGCTATTGTAGCTCTGTATGCCTGCGCGTTATGAAGCCCTTTACGAGCAAGTGTGATGAATAGTACATTACTTACCTAGGGCGATAAAACAAAGAATGTCTCAGATCGCAGGTATTTGACGCCCGAGCAGAAAGCAATGGCGATAAGTATGCGTTCTGAGGCTTTCTTTATTATACCGCCCGTGGTGCATCATTTTACGTCTCTCCCTGGCCAGGAAACCACATTTTCCGCACGCGTAGCGTGCGGTAATTGCTACTTAATGGCCGGATGTGACGTAAAAATATTTACAGTACACATGGTGTTACTTTCCCGCACGAGTGCGGAAAAGAGCACTTTCCGTGCATATGTTGAAACTTTAAAGAGCCATATGTACCTACTGTAAAGCGTTGTACAGTCGACGCCAAAAATACGTTTACACTTTTGCACCTTATTCCATTGCAATAAGGCGAATAGTGTAAACGTATTTTTGGCGTCGACCGTACGATACACGTGCGAATAGGTAATTCGCAACTCGTGTCGATTTAAAACACTCCCTTCGGTCGTGTTTTAATTTATCACCACTCGTTGCGAATTTCCTATTTTCTGCACTTGTATCGTAAATAACTATTAACTGGCCTCTTTGTCTGTAAGTATTAATGACCTTCAAGTATTAGATAATGTAATAATAAAATGTTGTTGACAAAAAATATTGAGTATAAGTCGTATGAAGATTGTAGGTATTTAATGAATTTGTTACTGGTTTAAGTGTTACTTATCCAACCATACCTATAGTAATAACGCAAGTATATAGGTACCACTCTCGTAATCTAGCCCCGTAGCATGGTTGGCCTTGTCACGCGATAGGTGATAGGATAGAGCGTGCGTCACTGGCTGACACCGTTCGATAGAACTAGACGATGCTCTTACCTTGTCACTTGTCGCGTGATAAGGCCAACCATGCTACGGCTCCAGTACTTTCTGTTACATCTTAATAGTATGTGAAATTTGACAGTATCTTAAGTGTCTTGTAATGTGATTGAAATGTTTACTTACTTGCAAGTGTGATGGAAGTGTCTTACATTATATTTGGTCAGGGTCAAAAAAGTTCGATTATACTCAGGTTATAAGAAGGTAATCATATTTTATGAACTCTATAACATTAGGGTTGAAATCATAAGTGTGCAAGTTTTGTTTGTGTACATTATAAGTAATATGTGCGTGATTGACTTCTCCGTAACGGCTAATGCCAATTTGTAGGAAGATATTAAGTAAACTCTGGTGTTATATTTTGTAAACAGACTATATTTCTTGGATATAATTCTATAGTAGGTATATTGATAAATTATCTATTGAAGATTCATTTACTATGATGTATGTTTACACTAAGGATTACCAAGCTGTAAGTGCACAGATTATGTCTGCATTAAATCTGACTATAACTTGTAAAGTTTAAATAATCGAATTATTGAGTCATCGTCCAGGCTGGGCTTTAATGAAATTTAAAACTTAAATTTATATTGTATATTTTTATGTATGTAAGTCAAAGTTGTGAATCTAGTGTTGTTGTCTTAGCTATCTCTACATTTTAAGGGACTGGAACTAGGGAAGTAGAATTGGCTCACGCTAGCATTTCTGTTTGTGCCCTGTTTGCATTGATAGCCCTAGCACGGAGGGACCGGCGGTAGCCTCGGTAGGTACCACAAATATTGTCCAATGTTCTTTATTCGTCACTGTTCGTGTTCTCAATGTTCTCATGAAAGAGGAAAACATTTCACTTAGGCATATAAACTATGAATTCGGGAGCTAATAGGTATCTGCATTGGTGTTCTATCTCAATGTCTTAGTGGTTTTATCTTAAAAATGTTAAATGGTAGGTTTATTGATGTTATATTCGGGTTTGGATGTTTGATGAGATTGCAATAGAGTCGTTTTTGGATACTTCTTTCTTTGTTTATAACGAATAACTCTATGTTTTGTGTTCGGTTCATATAAAACTACTTACGTTTGTATATACCTAATATAAAACAATTGTGTATCTGCTCTAAGCTATAAATATATGAAATATGTTACGGCCATCTTCTGTAATACGTTTCCCATCACGTTTAGAAAGTTAAATATTCATTTACTCATTGTATTATTTCTACAAAGGTCACTATATTGCACTCTCTAATCAACTTGCCACCAAACCCATACCTATAATATTGGCCTAAGATATATGTATAGGCATTGTTTCGCGTTGCTTTTCATACAGACGAATTTAAATGTATCCCTAAAAATACCTATAGGTACTTTTATAAGTAGGTTTAATAATCGTGTTTTATACCTATGTCGTTTTAGTTGTGCAAACATAATAATACAATAACGTATTGTAATTTTTTCCAATTTGTACGGTCGGTACCTAACAGTGGCGGCAAAAATTTTTGATGGGCAACTCGGAACAAAAAACTACTACTAAAGTTATGAAAGAGTTTAGAGTATATTTACTATAGGTATGCCGGTGGAAATCGGCTTGTATGGGTGCTTAACTACAAGAAAACTTATTCGGGAAAACAATTTGTTACCTACTTGTTTCTGCTGTTTGAAATAGATATGTATTTTGTTTCACAATATGGATTTCGCTCCGATTGTAAAGAGGCAAGGAAAACGATCTTACCTTGATTGTAATTCTGATTACCAATGTTAGTACTTTACTACGTGTAGTTCGATTAGCACTGAATAGTAAAAAAAAATAGTTTCCTTCGGTAGTTCCCAGTAGTTGGACACTCCAGAAGCGGTTACGCGACTTTGCAACGCAACAAACGCGATACACATACAGTACCTATTGTTTTAAGCTCACCTCAACGCTCACCCACAAATATATTTAGACACCGCGATTCGTAGTATCTAAGCGTAGGTGGAGGTCTAGTTTCGTTAAGACTGACGGGTGGGGAGAGCCCTGGTGATTTCGACGGATAATCTATGGCAAGTGTCGCGCGTTTGTATCGATGTAAAAAGTGTATAAACTACCTTGATTTTCAGGTAATTTTGAGAACAGGTACTTTACTTTGTATCAGACCTTATTTTTGTACCCGGAATTGACAAACGCCACTTAAGAGATTTAATACATGTTACTTGACTTGAATATAGTCATGCATGACTCATGGTATATGTACACTTATTCAATTTATCTGGAAAAAATACGCCTAATATGCTGTGGAACTAGTGGCCGAAGCCTTTCTTAACCAGGTTATGGCTAAAAATCAAAATCTTTAAATTCGAGAAGTTTCCTATTCGTATATATTAATTTCATGTTGTACAAATGGGAAACATTCTAGAATACAAGAATAAAACGATTGTTTATATTAAGGTGGAGTCATGTAATTGCAACTATCTGGTAATTGAAATTAAATTTAATAATGCCCTCTAGGATCACTGTATTGAACAGCGACAGGCTTTATATTGTTCATCTACTAAAAATCTCAATGAAAAAATATAGATAGCGCTGATAGGTCAAAAACTGTTTGATCGACAGGGTTTTTTGTCAAACCGCTATTTTTTTCGGTACGAAACCGTGTACACGCGGAAGCTTAATTAGCATAAAAATATTTTTTTGTGGTTTTTCGAAAGTTTTTCCACAAGAAAAGTAATTATCGACCACTGTAAGTTGCTTGTTACGTATTTGTTTCATGCTACGATAAATCTGCTCTTAGCAGCTTCTACCATTGTCTACGAATATGTTTGACGCCATGCCACATAATATTGTCTCTATGAGTTGACCTAGAGTGCCTAGGTTAACTCACAATTTAGGCAATAAATGGGCCATACAAGTTACATTTACCAGACTAAAAATCAAAAGTGTGTTTGTTGCAACTATTTGTTGATGTTTAGAGTAGTTGCAATTATCTGACCATTTTTGTATGAATTATGGAAATGCTAGTGATGTGACAGTGTGAATGACTATGTATGTATGAAGTATTAGTATGAATAGTACCTACCCCACTACCCATACTAGGTATGCAAGTGCACTAATTGTAAGGTGCTGATGATGATAATACTAAATTTTAACTGAAAAAAGCACGATACGGTTCCCATCACTATTTCCAGATAAATAGTTGCAATTACGCGTCTCAAGGCTAAAATGTATATTTGTGCAAAATTAGACGATTAACAAAGAAAAAAAAAGTAAAACAAGCAATTAGTTGCAATTTCCCGCCAGCCTGCGGGTTGCAGGGATTGTATATTATGGTCATTTTATTGCATTTTTAAATGCAAATGATGAGTTGATGACATTTTATATTTGCGTAATATAATAAAATTGTTAATTTTAATTTTGATATTATGATGAGTTTGTTGGAAACAAAATCTGACTTAATTGTTTTATAATGCCATATTTGTCTATAGATAGTTTACAGCGTTACTTGATATTGAGGAGTAGGTACTAGTGTTTATGTTGAATTATTATTATATGCTTTTTGTGCAAATGATAGGCAATTAGTGCAAATGTGTACAATATTATTTTTACTGTTTATGAATTACCATTTATCAATAAAATTATTGAGATGAAACTGTTGTTTGTCTATCTGTATATTACGCGAGGCCGATTTTTGTACAAAGTACAAAGTATTTGACGCTGACTGTACATACGAGTTTTGCGCTATCTACAGGTACAGATAATCTTTCAAAAATATCTACACACAATATTTCTCGTTACTGACATAAGACGCATATGTAGATATTTTTGAAAGATTGTAGCGAGGTACGGGCAGGGGGGGGGGGGGGGGGCTCCACCCCTCTCCCCAGAAGATGCTGTCCCATTGCTAATGCAGCATTTACCTTAGATATATGCTTAGTTTGTCTAACGCCCTTGCAAATACCAGAGTATTTTCATATATTGGACTCGTCGCATGTTTGGTGTTAAATATACCTATTATGAAAATACAGCTTCGCACGTATTTGGTGGATGTTCACCCTTATCGTATCGTATGAGTCGTCCGTCCACCCCTACGTCGAATAGTGGCATCTAGCGATATTTTCCTGAGTCGTAGACAATAAATGACCCGACGCGGCGCAGCGCCATCTACCTGGTTTGTTATAGCACACCTTTACTTGAAGTCTTCGTTATTCTTCTCACTAGAGGGCAACGTCGTATCTAATCGTTAGAAAACTAATGCTTATTGAAGCAGTGAATAAACAGACATGGGCCAATTAGCTACATATTTTGCTTATTATGTATATGTGTGTCATATTAGGCTTAGCAAGCGGGGCTAAAGTAGCACATTTAGCCCCTAGGGAAAATATGTATACATATTTATGATTTTGAAAACATTTAATTTGACCAATCAAAACACTTCACTGTATTAAATCGACCAATCACAACTCTTTCATAGAACATTAGTATTATCAACTAACCAGATTACAGCTAATATTAAAAACAACCAATCAGAAAACAGAATTAATTTCAAATATCAGGTGTTTTTTGGTCCCTAATTAACAATAATTAAAACAAAAAACGCCTCTGGCCGTCAACGACGCGCCTGTAGACGGTCAGGCTGCCAAAACACGGTGAATGGGCACTGAATGTGTTAAATACTGAATAACATGCAATGAGAAAGTGAAGTAGTACTAGCTTCTGCCCGCAACTTCGTCCGCTTGGAACATATTAGGTACACTTTAAACTCTCGCGCTTTGTACACATTTAAAATATTGTTTTTCACGGGTCTAACGCGATATTTATTTATCTTTATTTCTGACATTTCGACACGGGTTGCACCCAACAATAAACCGGTCATGACCGGTGGGTCATGGGATGACTGTCGTCCCAGCAAGTTGTCAACGGAGATATGGGTGCGATAGTATGTAAGTGTGGATTGTGTTTTCTATTCCGTACAGTAGGAAAACATATTACAAAAAATTAATAAATTAGCTTACATTACACATTTTACTTAGTTTACTTTATGTCAATTAACTCTTTCACTGTCAGGAACCCGCCTAGCGGGCGCCTACGCCGTAGCCGCTTTCCGCTACTTAGCGGGAAAACCACGGGATCGGCTACGAGCGTAGCGCGTAGTGATTCTTTTCAGTGAATGTGTTATTAAATAAGATTAAAAATTTAATTCTTGTACCAACATAGCTTAAGAATAGTGTATGTGATAAATAAATTCCCACCTTTTACATTAATGTAAGGCTTAAAATTACAGGATGCGATCAAGAATACGGCGTTCACTGAATATCAATTCTCGTAATGCCACTACGACAAGCCCCAGTGGACGCCTCACGTCGGCGCTACGCCGTAGGCGCGTAGCGGCATACTTAACATTTCTTAAGCCCCTGCTGAACAATCGGAAAGAGCTGTATTCGAGAGATTTCCATCGTCTACTTCGTAGGCAGCAGCTTACTTCAAAGGGCATGATAATTATGGCTTTCGTAAGCTGTATAGATTAGGCACCTTCCTACTTGCATTTCGACGTAAAGAAGCTTAGTTTATCGATAAACTTCACTTACATCAACTTATTTATAAATGTATGTTGTGACCTTAATCCATTATTTTTCTAGTCTCGAACACAGTCTCCAACGATGAAATATGTTAGATGTTTTTGGGTCAGTCCCAAATGGCATACTTACCTAATGAAAAAGTAGTCGCAAAGAGTTTGCTACTGATGCGTGGTGTTGGTGTAATTACATCTAGAAAGTATGAACTATATACATACTTCATTGATTTCAGAAGTATGTATATAGTTAATACTTTCTAGATGTAATTAAATTGATATAAGCCTAGCGATTGTATTAGGTATATAGAAAGTGTATAGAAATAGATTATAATTGTAATTGTAGGGTAGGTATTCACTTGCGTTATTGAAGACAAAATTATTATTTTTAGGGTTCCGTACCCAACGGGTAAAAACGGGACCCTATTACTAAGACTTTGCTGTCCGTCCGTCCGTCCGTCCGCCTGTCTGTCACCAGGCTGTATCTCAAGAACCGTGATAGCTAGAGAGTTGAAATTTTCACAGATTATGTATTTCTGTTGCCGCTGTAACAACAAATACTAAAAAACCGGTCAAGTGCGAGTCGGACTGGGGCTCCCATACAACAGACATGATTTTATTGCCGTTTTTATAGATACGGAACCCTTCGTGCGTGAGTCCGACTCGCACTTGGCCGGTTTTTTTCTTTTCAGTGCGCTATTGTTTTTGTTGGTCGATTCGACTTTTCGTGTTAGTCCCGGTTATTTTATTACCTTTTGGTTTTTTCGGCGGGTAATTTTTTTTTTGTTGGTCGATTCGTTTCTGTTAGTGCCGGTTTTTTTATTGCATTTTAGTTTTTTCGGCGGTAATTTTTTTTTGTTAAAAAGTTTTTATTTTATAATTTTCTGTGGCTACATGTAATTTATAGGTACAAATTATTACATGCTTAATTTTAGATTACTTTTAAAATAGCTACCTACCTTGCTTTAGCTATTATTAACTGTTATATGAATAAATTACCCCTATTTTCGCATCCTTAGATAGGATTTTTTCAAATTTTTTATGGGACCAACTTTGTGGTATAAGTACCCTAAAAATAAATTAAAAACCCTAAAAAACCCTACCCTAAAAAAAAAGAATTATCAAAATCGAACTATTCCGTAAAAAGTTATGCGTGGTCATACATAAATATATATATATATATATATATATATATATATATATATATATATACGCTTGAGAACCTCCACCGTTTTTTTCGTCGGTTGAAAATATGAGTATCATGACATAACTAGTTTATCTAAGTCTGATCTTGGGTTTGGTGTAGTGTTCTCTGGAATCTGGATGGCATTCGATTCCATCTTTTTGCCTAAGATAGAATAAAGATGGGTATCCTACTTGGAAGTTCAAGATGCGAAACAACCTTTTACACGAGGACTTATGGGCAACAGTAAGTGGTTAGCCGGAAGATGACACAACCCCCGCCTCGATCAAGGTACGAAATGACGCAAAAGCACTTGCAAAAATTTGCTTAACAGTAGACGGTGCAGCTATCACGCACGTCAGATGTGCGAAAACTGCA
Source organism: Epinotia nisella (assembly GCA_932294315.1). NCBI lineage: Eukaryota > Metazoa > Arthropoda > Insecta > Lepidoptera > Tortricidae > Epinotia > Epinotia nisella. Next base: position 14,102,789 of record OW028673.1, on the reverse strand, counting down.
GCCGAAGCGTGGATATGTTTGCAGAAAGCTTTTGAGGATAAAGGGATGAGACGAAGACTAGCTTTAGAGCGTAAACTGTACAGATTAAGTCTGTCTGACTTTGTTAATATCGAACTGTATAGGTACTAACACAGTTATGTCAACTGCACAGGACTTTGGCGGATATTGACAAGATAATAGTGTGTTATGACTGTAAAGTAAGTACCTAGACATAAAAGGCCGGACTGTTCACTGAAATGCGAGAAGGAGAAAGCTAATGCAGTAAAAGGAAACGACTCCACATTTACTGCTCTCAATACTTCTGGCCACTCTAATAAGGATCTTTGGTACGTAGACTCGGGATGCTCGAAAAATATGACTTCTTAGACAAGATTGGTTCAAGATATTTCTTTAAAGAATAATGCGTAACAGTCGCAAACGGAGAACAAATCAAGTGCTGCGGAATTGGTAATGTCTTAATAAATATACCAGAGAACGTTGTCAACAGGATCAGTCATGTTGCTCTTGTACCTGATTTAAAAGCAAATCTGTTATCGTACAAAAAGCTGTTGATAAGGGTTTGATATGTGTTTTTGATAAAAACTGATGTAATTTTTATGAAAATAATACTTTTCGTTTTACAGGTGATTCCGTTTCTTCATGCCTCGCTCTGTGGTGGATTATCGGGAACATTTACTGTACTTGATTGTATACAGTAAATGTTTCCGATAACGTGGCAAACAATGGGGAATGGATGAACATTTTAGAAATGCTTGATTATTTTTTCGGTGATAGGAAGAACCTTCCTTAGCACCAGAAAAAAGTATCAGATTTTTCAGCTGCGACAATTATTTTTGAAAAATATAAACAGTTTCCTCATTTACGTTTTGGGTCAAGAACGGTAAATAGACACTTTCCTTGATCTGTCTCATATTACAAAAAAAAACTATCTTAAATATCTGTGGTAAACTGACACTGGTAATGACCAATATAGCTGCTGCAAGTGTCAATATCATTGCACGCCCTGCAGCCTAAATCGTTTGACGGTACATATGCGGTGTCGTTGGATTCATCTTAATCGTGGGAGTGACATTGTTTTTTGAAAAATCTTTTAATTCAACTGGTTTGAAAATAGCATTACAGGGTTGAAGCAGCGGCAAGCTGAGGTTGTGGTACAATCAGACTCCGTATTATTATTTGAAGATAAGGAGCCGGAAACAGAAGATTGTAATTTTTTTGACTGTGTTGAGAGTAGGTACCGGTACTGCGGCTGAATCGTCTACACCAGAGCATCAGGCTAATACCGAAGAGGCAGCAGCTATGGAAGAGCAGCACAACAAGTTTTTGTTCAATTTCAGTCGGTCCGCCGATCCGACTTGTTTTGATGGCGATAACACATGTTGCGTACCTATTTAATTTGTGAAGGTTGACTTGTTTCACGCACCGCCGTTGTTTGTGCAGGAAACACATTCACCGCGGGCACTGAAAAACAACCCCCTACGCCGTCACTACCAAATTCAATATCAACGCGCGTTGCGATAGAAGTAGGTACCTACCTACGTACTTGTAAAATTTGAGAGTTGCCCTCTATTTCCCTGGGATCCCATCATCAGATCCTAAGTATCCTAACTTGGTGAAAATGGGACCATCTCAGGATCAGGATTTTCAAATAAAAAAATAATTTTTAAAATCGGTCCACAATTAATGGAGAACTCGGCGAATATACATAAAAAAAATACAACGGAACATATAACCTCCTCCTTTTTTGAAGTCGGTTAAAATAAATAAAACGTATGTCACGAATTTCATACAACTTATTCTGGATTTTAAACGCTAAAACGAGTGCGTGAAGCTAGTGTGAATTTTAATTGCGACTTCGTAATTAAATACAATTATTATTCCTCGAGTGTTCCACCCTTGGAGGAAAACGCGTATTATCTGCGCTTTATTTTGTTTTCTTTGTGCAGATAACTTTCTCCAGCCTATACTTCTAAGTCGGTAGGTATAGAGACACAAAACATGGCACACCGTATATACAGGGTTGCACTTTACCACGATCTTTGCTGAAAGTATAGTGTTATCTACTTAATTTTCAATCAATTTAGTATCATTTTAAAGCTAGGTTAAGTAAAACAAAAATACATTAAAAATTAAATGTTATATTATACCCTGCCGCCATAAAGTTACTATTTACATTTGCACATGCATGACACATGTTATTCACTATCAACTTGCTAGGGTTGAAACAGGCGAATTTTTGCACTAAAGTTTAACAAGCTTTATCTCGTAAAGCGGTAAAGAATACTAACATAGTTTACTTATTGGGAAAATTAAGCTCTTAGGGTGAACAATTCCCCGTTTTTGTAAAAACTCTTCATTCTGTTCCACAGTTTACTGCATACACAAATCACTGGATTGTGTTGCACAAATAATAGTTTTTAAAGCTCAATTTTCTGCAAATAAACAAAATTATTTTTGAATTCGGCTTGAATTAATGATAATTTATTTTAAAAACAAAGTTTTACCGGACTTCAATTTTTTACTCCGCCAAGCCAAATGAAAATTCCCACATTTCCTTTCCACTTTACCACATGAACCATGCACATGAACTGCTTTCCAAGAGTAAATACTTTGAATATTACAGACGAAAACCATATCACTGTATGTTGGTCGATAATATTTGAGGAGTTTCGTCAATTTGGCACACTTGACATTTAGGACTTCATTTGTCGCTATTTCAACGGAATCATATCAGAATCAGTAACGTACTTTTACAGTTTTAAATACGAGCTTATAAGTCATCTGTGGTCTACATCAGTACCACTTCACCAAATTTGTATAAATACACATAATAGAAAATACCGAAATTAGTACATGCGTGCCTTCTATATTTGAGGAGTTCCCTCAATTCCTCATGGTTCCCATCATCCAACTGAAGTTTTGATAACAATGGGACCAGCCCGGAAGCATATAATTTCAAATAACAAAAATAATTGTACGAATCGGTTCATAAATGACGGAGTTCTGAGGTAACAAACATTAAAAAGTGAAACCAAAACAAACCCCACAGTATGTTTACAAACGGCTTCTGGGACAGATCGATATGGAAAAATTCAATGTAGACCTCCGGCTAACACCGTGGGAGGAGATTAAAAAAACTAAGGACCTTAATAACAGGAATGTGGACATGTTTAACCAGTGGATCAGTAACCTTTTTGATCTACACGCTCCGTGTACCTACGTAAGCTACGGACTGATTGTAAGTCGCACCCGTGGATCACGGACACCATTAACGCATTCACTGCCACCGACGCATATATGCGTAACCGTGGCTTTCACCCTGTGCCTTTGACGCACAGACGCGTTCATAATATTTAGTAACTTTCACCCTGTGCCTTCGACGCGTACATGAGTCATGAATGTTGAAATGTTCTACTTATGTCTAATATTTTCATCAGAAGATAATGAATCCTGAAGACGTCGATGAAATAGATGCAGTTACGTTATACTGTCAGTTATGTACCAATGAATTATTTTGTAGAAATAGAAATAAATAAGTTAGAATTTTTAAATTCAGTTATCATAGAATATTGGAATATATATTGTTTTTTTTGGTGTATGTATCCCAATTTCAATGGTGTTTTGTTAGTCGATTTAGTTGTATTCGATTTAGTTCAATTTTTGTTGTATACGAAGCACAATTAGAATCGATATTAAAGGTTCAATGTGATTAAAGAATACAAAATATTAATTACGATGTTTCGTTCCTTTTGTTACAATAATTACCTAGTTCCAATGCGAACAAACCAATGTCAAATTAGTATGAACTCATATGTGCGTCGGAGGCACTGGGTAATAGTCTGTTGAACTCATATATGCGTTTGGGGCACACAGCAAAGTGCGGCACCTGGTGAATGTTCAGGAAAAGGGTGGCAGTGAATGCGTTAAAACTACGATGAGCTTACGGGACGAAGCCATGAAAAAAGCGCAGAAAACGAAAAGAAGTCAAGTCATGATTATTACAAAAGTCTACACAACATCAGCCTTGGAACGTGAAAAAAATGCTTATTTCACTTTCTACGTCAATAAAAACAAATCCAATCCAAAACAAATGTGGAAACACCTCAAATGCTCTTCTTTCTTAGGTAATACGGACAATCCCACAGTGCCAACGCCCCTTAATTTCCCTTAAAGTCCCTTGATTTTTACGAGTATTTTATTCACAGAAGACGTGATAAAACAACTGAAATACTGTAAGGTGCATTTATACGCTGATGACACCTAAATACACTACCCTTTCCTACCACATAACCTGGACCAGGCCCTAATTAAAATAAATGAAGACTTAGATAGTATAGCTAAGTGGTCATAATTTGGTACTGAACCCGGCTAAAACGCAGTTTGTCGTATTGGGAAACAAATGGCAACACTTGAAAAATCATAGAAAAAGATCCCAAAGTCTATGTCGGAAAGGGACCTATCTCGCAAGTACGAAACATGGACGGAGAAATACGTTATGTGGAATATATTGAGACTAAGATAAGGAATGCTTTCTACAGGCTTAAAGTTCTATACAATATTCGAAAATATTTAAGTTCGCGAAATCCTCGTTGAATCGCTATTGTTATCCCAACTAAACTATGGGGACGTAGTTTACGGACCACGACTTTTGGCGGAAATAAAAAAGTATATCCAACGCGTACAAAATGCTTGTGCACGTTTTTGTTATGATGAGTTACCTAAACGTGCTCATTTTACAACCTTCCTTAATGAAAGGAAAATCCTAAATATGGAAAATAGAAGGCAACTACATCTAGCATATACATACAGTTAGAAAGGTGATAGAATATCAGAAAAATAAAATGGGTCAAAGATACGCGGGTTAGAACACTAAGAAAAAATACAAAATTAGTTATTCCTAAACATAAAACAATTTTTTTCAGAAGGGGTTTTAAATATGCGGCTGCCAAGATCTGGAATGACTTGCCGCCGCCATTGCGAGATCCCATGTCATTACCATAATTCAAGAAGTCACTCAGAACACACTTATTAAACAAACAAACCCAATTCTAACCCCCGCAATACGATTACTCGTACGACCATAAGCCAACACATACACAGTAATAATTGCATCACATACTAGGCGCACACACGCACACACACACACACACACACGCACACGCCCACGCACACACACACACACACACACACATACACACACACACACACATGTACACACACACACACACACACACACACACACACACACACACATACACGTCTATCACCTTTTCATAAATTAACGATTCTTATTTATTTTCTACTTTTTAATTATTGTCATGATTAATTTATTTTTTATCTCAATTTTCACACAGTTATTTACTTGACCGATCGTACCTTAATTATGTCATAATCATAAACTAATAGTGGTGAGAAACGCTGCGACCGAGTCTCTTCCTAGGGACCGATCTGAAAACCAGCGCTGGGTATTAATTTACCCTAGCATATGCTGCGATTGGGACCCATTGCCCTAACTTAAACCTATTGTACTGTGTCTAATTAGTTTTAAGTTTATGTCTTATCTCTCTTATCTCTTTTGTAATGTGTAGATTAAGTATGTGGCAGTAATGATATTTTTAATATAATTTAATTTAATTAATTAAAAAAAATATATAGGTAAATAAGTAGTTATAATACCACCTTAATACTAAGCGAAGATATAATACGCGATTAATAATTATTTATTTATAAAAGGCCCGTTCAATATTGTTTATTGCTGATAAACTGAGTATTTGTTACGATACTGGTGTCAGAAGAAGTATCTAGGTTGACAAACCACTATCGTGACAAATACTCAGTTTGCAATCTTGCAGATACTCAAATATACTTTTTGGCTGAATGCATCAAGAACCCCATGCCTTAAAAAAACTCAAATAAAGAAAAGAGACGTCTGACAACCGCTATCATCAAATTTCATGTGATGTTAATGTTGAAATTTGTTTATACATTTATTGAAATTACACTTTAATACGAATTTTGCACGTATAAGTTCCCATATCAATATCGATTTTTTATATGCTTTATCATTTGGTGAAGGTCTATCGTACATTATCGATCGGTTCGAAATTATTATTCATATTGGATAGTTATGGCCAGACATCGTACATTTTGTAGCATTTTCGGTGCAGCATGGTTGTGTTAACGATGTTAGTATAGACAATATCAATCAAAATAGTTAATTAAGGTTAATTTTAACATTATTTAACGCTAATTAAACATTAGAATTGAAATTGGTTATACTACTTCCGTTAATAGCACTACGCTGCACCGAAAATGCTACAAAATTAATAATGTCGGGTTATGGCCTTATGGCAATCCCGTAATTTTGACGTTACTGACAGCTGACAGACTTCGTAGCTAGGAATTCAAGAAAAAGAAATGAGAAATTGAATTAGTTCAAATATTTCGGAAAATTAATTGATCGTCGCAGTTCAATAAAAACTATCCTAAGCGGAAGCTAGAATGATAATGTACGGTCGACGCCAAAATTACGTTTACACTATTCGCCTTATTGTAATGGAATAAGGTGCAAAAGTGTTAACGTATTTTTAGCGTCGACTGTACAACGACAAGCTGAGATCATTCGTGACAAAATAATGTTTCAAATGATACTGGCTGATTCTTTCTTTAATTCAGTGATTTATTATACGATATATATATAATCTCCGAAGTAAATCAAGCGAAAAATTTGAAAATAATATATGTATATGATTAATATTAACGTAAATATTACCGGAAAAGTATAACGAGACCTCTATCTAGCGTATTTTTTTTAAACGTAAAGTCTGTAATTGAATACTTCTGTGTTTATTTTTTTCATTCAAATTCGCATGAAAGTATTCTGAAAACAAGTTACCTACTAGCAAATATTTATTTTATTTTATTGAAATTAATTCACTTGACAAAGAATTATAGCTGAAAAACTAACATACATACCGATTTCTTTGGTCGCGCAAGTTAGTAACTAAATGCACCGATAAATGGCGTTGTAGGCACTCATGACTTAACTACACTATGCGTTGTTTAGATTTTTCCAAAATTAATGGGCGGGGCAAGACGGGTATATTGGATGAAACTTTGTACGGAATCGTCGGTGCGCGAATCAGACTCGCACTTGACCGGTTTTGTTATTAATGTTAGGTATGTTATGTTAAATGAGTGGGTAAAGACCGGTTAGAGTTTTACCTTAGACTTACCGACGGTTGTCGCAGACTACTACCGGGATCAACTTGCAATCGAAAGCACGGAAGCGTTCAATAAAAATCCTTTCATTTGGTCCGCGAGCCCAGATGGGTCGTGAACTATTCAAATTGTCTTATTAATTTATTATAGTATTTTATGCAACAGTTGTATAAGAGAGGTCAAAAAAGGCGAGTGGCGTGGGTTACGATGTGAGCCGAAGGCGAACATTGTAAAGAAAGACGCCACGAGCGTTTTTTGACGTAGTTATACAACGTTGCATACAATACTTTTTCTACGACTAGCTACTATGGAATAAAATGCAAAATTAAACAAAGAATAAATTTTTCTTAAACTTTGTCGTATAGGTGCCGAGATTTAGTAGGCAACAAATTTTCGGTCACTGCTTGTGGGCTGCCGGTGTATTTCTTCTGGTGTAGAAGCAATATTTTCATCTTCATCCATTTTTATTACTTTTGAGTAACACAAACTATTTTATAGCAACCACAAAGGCCGCAAAGTCAAACAACAATTTATAAAATAACCGGGAATTCGGGAAACATGAAAATGAGACAAATGGATGTCTATAGTTAACTTTGTTTTTAATTGATGTCAACTTGCCAGTACTGCCATATTAAGAATAAGGTTTTTCCTAAGTTGGCAGCAATGCCTATAGTTAAAAAAAATTCTAAAAAGTAAAAACATTCAGAGGTTTGTTAAGTTGGTAGTACCTAATGTATAGGTTTAGAAGCGTGTGGCTGCTAAGCGTATCGTTTTGGCGACATAACAGCACGGCTGTGCCGTACTGTTATGGGGAATAGAGTATAGACTTTTCTGCAAACTAATTTTGTATGTCTTTATATTAGTGTTCGTGACTAAGTAAATGACAGATAAAAGTACAGGAGTAGAAAAAAATATTTATAAGACATAGTATAAAGCTAGTTTAGCTAAGTACCTATATGTGGGTGAGTGGTCAAAGTAATAGCCGACATAGCCGTTTGGTAAATTAGTTTAATGAAAGCGACCCTAGAGACGTTACGGCTTACTACATTTACGTAGTTTAACCTAAGCCGGCCCCCGCAGGCGGTGTAGCTAGAACAGTAATTTATCATGTTTGCCTGTCTCTAATATGGCTCTAGAAAAAATTGCTATTGCCCAAATTACAAGCTTAAAACCATCGCTTTCTCATTATCATTACTACCTGCAATTGATGGAAAATTATTGTAACCTCTTAATCTCCACTTCCTGTTTATACCGAATGGCTCCTCAACACGTGGTCATTGTGACGGAGTTTATTGTTAAAGATAAAAGTCACGCACAGTCCGTGAGCTTTAAGTTAGGTTAGGTGTAATTTAGGTTTAACTCGTATTTGTTCCTACACCTACTACGTTACTATTTATTATACGAGTATATGATCATATATTATGTTTATTGCGAATAAAAAAAACGAATTGCATTAATTTAATAAAGTTTGTAGAAGATATTATGAAATTGGAAGACATTCAAAGCTACATACAAACTTTTAAACTTTATTTTAGACTAGCTTGGCGCACTTTTTACAAAGAGCAGGCGGGCTACGGTATGTATATGCCTACGCCTATGTCGATCCCGAAAGTCCATTCTATACACTATTCACTGGTGAAAGAATATTTGAAATCGAATAAGTAGGTAAAGGAAGAATAAAGATAGAAATAATGAGATATGTACCTACATTTTTGGTAGCTTTTGTTACCGACTGGTCTTTTTAGGGGTCTCGGGAACGCGTGGAGGGTATCGAGTTGAAATTAAAACCATATACTCAGGTCTACAGTCTCTTGAACTTAGAAGTTTGATTCACAGCTGTGAAGAAATCAAACTTCTAAGTTAATGTAAAAAGAGAGACGGCCGTTTATGCTGCAAAAACGTATACTTCATCACTCTCAAGGGAATCAAAATTTATATGGTACTCTCCGTTGACTTAGAACTATGAAATTTGGCAAGTAATATCGTCTTATACTACAAGTACAGGGACAAATCTGTAAACTATACATTTGTAACTTTGTTGTTTGTGTTGAGCGAATTCGACTCGCACTTGGGCGGTTTTTTTGAATAGTCATCAAATAATCGTTGAGTGGGTTCCAATGAATACAATAACTTACTTATAAAAAAAAATTGTTTTTTTTTCTATTGTTGTTAGGCGTGCGGTGTCCTTTACTGTGCCTACTCGTGTAATGAACAAGTACTTTCTTTCAAAATGTATCGAAAACGGGAATATTGCATGCCAGCTGACTTATTTATTAGGCGATCAAAATCTTAGACGAAAGCCTTATCTGTATAATACGATTCACTAATGTTTAAAAGAAATAAACAGATTCAACAAAAAAACACTTCAAGACCACGCTGCATTGATGTTGAAAGTAAGTTTTCGGTCGCGCTCTTTAATTTAGGACACCTTTCGCAAAAATATTTTTTGTATTCCCATACAATTTGACAGGATTGTCAACCTTAGGTGGGTCCCAAATTAAAGCTCGTGACTGTACCTACCTATCAGTAGTCTTATTAAATGAATTAAAGAGTACTATAAGTTTCTCCATATATACCACTGTAGGTAAGCGAAGTTGGAAGGAAAACATCAGTGAAAGTGCTTCAGAACTAAGTGTTGTTTGTTTAATAGTCTGCTGTGTTATTCTGCCTCTTTCAGGGACAAACGGTGATAACGATCTTATTATTAAGATAGCTTCTTGCCATTCGCGCCATATACATATTGTTTTCTATCTCGTCGGTTGATGAAATAACTCAAGCTTTATAAATTTGTGTGATATGGAATCATGAAATATAATGGGTAGTAACAGCATAAATATCTAAGGCTTGTTCACGAAAAAAAGTAGGCAACGAAAACTAAGTCTTAACTGTCATCCAATAGGTATATAGGTAGTTCAAACCGTTATTAGTTAGCCAACTGAGTATTCTTTTTTTGTGAAAGAATCTAACATCCATCAATTTTTCCTTAAGAGTTGTGAAATTCTACATAATGCCAGTTAAGGTTTAAAGCTAAAACAATTGCATAGAAATGTGTCTACTTTTGGCATGATTGAAAACAATTTATGACCTGCATACGGTAACTAAGAGTCTTGAAAGATATCCGCGGAACATTATAGCATCGATAATTTATTTGAGTAAATAAAAAAAAAGAACCTCTATGACCTAAACGTGAAAATTACAGAATCTAACACTACAATCCAGAGATTTCGAAAGTTAGCCAAAAAATGGATAGCAGCTGATATAAATACCCATAACGCCGCTCAAAAAGATAGGTGAAGAGACCTTCTTTTTAATTAAATTCTTTAAAAAATGTCATTTTATATTGAAAACCTGAATTATACAACAGTGGCTACTTTTTTTCGTGGACGAGCGTTACTTATATATATATAACAAAGTGGTGTTAGTTACACCATTTACAACTGAAGAACGGATGGACCGATTTCAATGAGGTTCGATTTGTTGAATTTGTCTCCGCACAGAATAGCAGAATGACTATAAATTTAATATTTTCTCATAGATTTTGTATGGCGAATATGGTGATACAAAGTTTTCGGGGCAACTATTTAGTAATAAACTGAAATTTAAACCTATGGTCTATGATGATAGACGCAAATTAATCCGTTTAAATTGACCTGGGAATTATAATCTATATTAATCGTGGAAATCTAAAAAAAGTTACTCAAAGAGGAATTATTATTGCAAATTAAATAAAAAATGTAGCCAGCCACAATTGGTGTAATGAGGATCCGTCATTATCGGCGCGGGCGTCTTCGAATTGGGCACCGCAGCGTCGGTCCGGCGTCGCAGCGCGCTTGCGCGGCCGTTATGTAACGCGGGCTGATCTGAAGCGATCCGTGGACTAGCGACCGCTAGGAAACTTTGCTCATTCATCTTTTCCCTAAAGTAGGGGTGAGGGGTCCGGGCCGCGCTGCGCTACTCCGCGCGTGTTACGTAACTGTGGCAGCGGGCCGGAGGGCGCCGCGACTTCTACTCCAGCCTTCCCCGCGAGCGGTCCTGTGGACCCGAGCGCCGCACGTATTCGCGCCCTCGCCGACAGTTGGCGCCGCGACCCCGGTTCGACACCCGCTACGCTTCGCGCCCAACGCACTGCGTGTTTTCTTTGTTCCAACTTGCCGCCACTCGAATATAATCTCGAATAGTACTTTTACTTCACTTCACGACTGAACCGGTAAGATATTTGTTTACAAAAAATCTTAACACTTTATTCATCGTCCCGCTCTGCTACATGTTATATAACGCTCGATCATTGTTTTGTTTGCTCATCTCTTTGATTCATCCCTCTAGCGTTAAAGAAAAGCTGCACTGCGAATTACGTTACGTGTTTTTGGTAAACATACTTTTGAAAAGTTTATATAAAGATTAATTAACGTATTTTTCCGGGTATTCTAAAACAGATAGTTCCTTTTGAGTAACGATCTCCGACGTAGACGTTTTATGTCAGGGAAATGGGATTTCTTGATTAAAAAAAGAATTAAAAAAATTTGTAAATTGATTTCGCGGAGGTGTGCGTCGTGCGTCTCTCCCGCGAGAGCGTGGCTTTCCACGACGCGTGGCTCCCGACGGCCTTTTCGCTGTGTTCTGGATGGCGAACATAGACATCAGGCCAACATATTGTTACATGTACTCTTATTGTAGCAGGCCCGTATGGCACAAAAATCGTATTAGGAATCTTGTGTATTATTATTTTGTTAACTTAATTGCAGTTACCGCTCTAAAAACATTATCCCATTTGAGACATTACGGTAAACTATATATACTATTGCCAGTTACAGCGTGCTAACTCTGTGGTTTAACGGACATTAAAGTTATCGGTAGTGGTTTGAGTTGTTGTAGCATAGGTTTTCGTAGTAACGGGTGCTACGGACTTTCGTAGGCCAGCTCGGACAGCGCGTAGCCACCAAGGAAAAGCCTGTTTTAACATTCGTTTTAAAGTGTACATATGCCTTTATCGACAAAAGCAGTATCAGGGTTAAGTGTAATTTTTGCCGTCCCCTGCCGCGGACGTGATTAATGTGTTACGTGCGTACACATACTTTGGGATGCGTAGACAATGTCACTCTACTTATGCAAATTATCATCGCAGAATAGATTCTACCGCAGTGTAAGGGAAGGTGTAATTTAATGCCATTCATTGTAGTGGGATTAAAATGTTCAGTTAGAACAATATATGTAGTACCAAGGGGTGCGTGCTATTTTTGTGCTACGAATGTTTTGATAAATTATCATATATTTTGCTGTAAGATAGTGATAACTAAAATTTTGGGGCACTGCTGATACACGTAAATACACAGTTGCATTCAACTTTTTGTTGTTAAATAATTTAATCAAAACGATCAGATTCCGGGATCACTTCCTTATCCTTTTCGTTACTTTCACAACTAAATAGTCACAGACTACTTGAACAACAGTTTATAATTAAATGTATTCCCCACATTGATAATTTGATAAATAATATAACACTGGCAATACATTAAAAAGCACATCAGACGATAATAAACATTAACGATTTTTTATAAATTGTTTTATGCTCAATACCATCGATTGATAAAATCGGCTTCGGTTTTAAATGAATTGCTCCCCGGGAACACGATTGGAGTTATTCGAGTGGATCGGTTGGCCGATAAGGCATAGCTCGGCGAAGTTCATGTCACTGCAGCAATCCATCAGCTTGTCCTTTAAATGGCGTTTTTTTTGGAAAATGTTTTTATATTGTATAGGTACAAAGATAGTATTTGGAGACAATCTTATGCAAATAGACCGTGTCCCCAACTGAGCTAGGCTTGGACTACGAGTACCAGAAGATGATACATACTCAAACATACAAATAATTAAATACATAGAAAACATCAAGACTTATATTTGTGTTCGTGTATGGGGCAAATATTTGTGTCCATAACACAAAATAAACGCCGAGTAGAGCGAGTGATGTCCCATGCATTTTTTTTTCAAGTTTTTTCTTAAAGTAACAATTTTACCAATGAGCTAAGATGTCTGTTACAAGTACAGTCAGCAGCAGAAATAGCTACGCAAAATAACACGCGCAAAATCATCTAAACAGTCCTTATCCTCTTGACATTAGAGTCGTGTGTAGGTCATTTTGAGGTCAAGACCCGCGTAGCTACTTTTGCTGCAGACTGTACATCACTATTACGCCGCTATGCATTTCGGTTTACCAGCATGCGGTTTTTATTAACTTGTCGCATTTTTTGACACGACTTGCTGTGGTCAGGCTCTACCCTCAGACCAAGAAAAAAGATAGAGCAGCAGAGCATTACGAACAACCTAGTGAAGCCGGTTTTAAACCAAGCCAAATAAGTTTAGCACACGCTTACACAAACATATACAAACAAAAATGCACAAAACTCTTCAGCACGTGTCGCAATGCTGTTAAGATTTGATTGCGCGAATGTCAATTAGGGCACCTATTCGGGTTCATTATGTTTGATCGCGCGTTCACGCGAGTAAAATTCACGCGAACTTGCGTTAGTCGCGTAGTCGCGTTGTATTAGGACGATCCCTTATGAAACCGGGCCTTAAATACAAAGTGACGAAACTTACGAGTACAATGCATCGATTACAATGCATAGCAACAGTTATAACAATGCATCGATTTTCTTCGTGCCTTGTGTCATGATGCTGGTGTTGGGTTCTTTTTTCTCGGTTAGGACTCTTATTTAAAAAAAGTAACAAATAAAATAAAATACAAATGCAACAAATATCATTTAAAGAAAATGTATTCAATTCGTAGATCTCGCAGCAATCAATAACTCGCTCAGTTACTAGCATTCAGGGTGGGCCCTGTAAAGAGGAGCAAAAATTTAAACGGTAGATTATTTAGCTTGTGAGCAACTATGTATATGCAAGTGGATTCATATGTTAAAATTAAAAAAAAACAGGGCCCATTACGTATATATGACGCAAATATTTGACACTCTATTTGCAGGGCCGGGCCGGGCCGTTAGGACGTCTTAGATATTTTCACCGTTAGTTGTTATGCAAACAGTACCATGACTGGCGAAACCAGTCGAATGTAGCTACATACGCGACACTAAAAATCCACTAGGCGGCGCAAAATTATCGTAATTCTCCCGAGTAACACACACACCACACATTCATGCACACTATATTACTTTACTGCGGCAGGTCACTGACCTTTGTTTTTTTTTCTTTGGTGACATTATGAATTTAAATCGGTCACTGACCTCCTTAGAGCAAGTGAAATTGTCAAAAAATCTTATTGAAAAATGTCAGAAACTTGTTGACATTTTCGTATTCCGAGTATGTTCCTTAGGTACATTTTGGTATATAAAATACTAGCTTCTGCCCGCGACTTCGTACGCGTATAAATTATGGATTACATGATATTCTTATGATTAACCGGTATGGTTAATCATTGATTTACTTAATCTTAATCGCTAAACTTAAGTGGCAGTGGGCGGGGCGCATTGCACGTAGAACCGATGGCCGTTGGGGCGGAAAGGTTCTCGAGTGGCGACTTTGTACCGGAAGGCGCGGCGTGGGTAGGCTGCAAGGTGGACTGATGACCAGGTAAAGGTCGCGGGAGTCCGCTGGATGCGGGTGGCGCAGGACCGGCCACTTTGGCATTCTTTGGGGGTGGCCTCTGTCCAGCAGTGGACATCTTTCGGCTGATATGACTTAATCTTTATTGCAAACGAAGTACCTAAGTACTTATAAAACTTAGAAGAAGGCGTACCAAAGCAGGAATTAATGCCACAAAGCATGCAAAATTATATTCTAAATAAAGATGGAGTGGAGTATCCATGTATATTTAAATATTAGATTTCATAATTGAAACAAACCACACGAATACTCGTTATCTCCGGGTGTCTTGCAAGCGACCCTTGATGGCCAAAGTCCTGAAGGTAAACGGGGAGGTAAGCGAGGCCGAAGGCTGAGCTTTTCGTAGGAATGAAAGGCGCAACGTACCCGTTTCAGACAACGGTCCGTATTCGAGCCAGACCGTCGAAGGCTGAGAGCGAGACTCCACGGATACTTACTATCCCCAGGTGTCTTGCAAGCGAAACCAGAGGCTTAAGCCCCAAAGATGAGATGTGAGGTAAGCGAGGCCGAAGGCCGAGCTTTTCGTAGGAATGAACGGCCCAAACCAACCCTTCAGGGAGCGCTCTCAAAGCGAGCAAGAGAAAGGCCCGAGGGCGAGCCTTCACGGACACGCGCTCTCTAGCGAGGCCGAGGGCCGGAGGCCCGAGAGCGAGCTCATGCGGACACTCACTTTACCCGAGTATTCATAATATATGTATCATATAACTTTAGATGACCTCTGAATTCATATAGCAAATATATATGAGGACGGTGACTAAGTTTCCAACATAATTAGGTCTCTAATGTCTAACAGCTATTATCGGTTGAGACATCAACCATTTTTGGTATAAGGACTATTTTTTATCCCGTGTTTTTTCACGTTTTATTAAAGATTTTTATAAAGTTTAAATGGATTTACTTTAAAGTTTAACTCCATTTTTAACTTCTTTGAACCCTAATCTTTATTATTTTTATAGCATATAACCTGGCCGGGGATTTTTTAGCCGTTTTCACGTGATGCGGTAACAAATAAACAGACAAACAGACAAAAATTCGAAAAACTGTTGGAACGTGTTCTGTTGTCGATTCTTAGTATCCCCAGCCAGCTTTTTTTATAGGTACTTATTAAATTGTAACTTAGGATAAGAAATTCTGATTTTGTTAACATATAAGAATGTTCATTTATTTCATTTGAGTTTATTTTAATTTTAATTACTCTTAAGTTATTATTCTCCACATGTCCAATAACAACTAATAGTCCGTTTGCTAATGACATTTTGGAGTACAGCAATGCCATTTGGTACGAATGTTGTACACGTCAACCTAAGCCTAAAACGCCCGGTAGCCAGTTTGAACTCCGCGACAGTTGGGGGGGAGGGGGAGTCAAAGTACAGACCTCCCGGCGCTCAGAAAAAAAATCTGGCGGATTAGTTAGGACATTTGAGTCAAGTTTGGTGTCGTTATCATATCAATTCATTCCCCATACCAGTTTTTTAGGCAAGGAAATCCTTATTATGATCACATTGTTGTCCGTCGGTCCGTCTGTCTGTCAAGACCCTTTATCTCAGCAACGCGTGGAGGTATCGAGTTGAAATTAAAACCATATACTCAAATCTACAGTCCCTTGAAGCTGTGAAAGAATCAAACTTCTAAGTTAATGCAAAAAAAAAGATACGGCCGTTTATGTATATTTCGCCACTCTCAAGAGAATCAAAGTTTATAGGGTACTTTCCGTTGACCTAGAACTATGAAATTTGGCAAGTAATATTGTTTTATACTACGAGTACAGGGAATAATCTGAAAATTATGTATTTCAAATTAAATTATAAATAAGGGTTCCGTTTTTGCCATTTTGGCTACGGAACCCTAAAAATAGTGTTTTCAATATTTATATGAGGACAACCCGTTTACGTTAAGATTGGACCTGATATGTATGCGGCGCGATACGCACTAGGTGCAAACTTAACTTAACCGGGCCCTACCAGTTAAGAAGGGATGAAATAAGTAAAAATTTCGGAACGCTCGGTGCGCGAGTCAGACTCGCACTTGGCTGTTTTTTTTTGTTAGAAGTACTTGTTTTTCGGGTCTTTTTGCCGTCCCCTACGCTGCGCTGACGAACGTTGCAGTACTTTCAATATTTTATTTTACACTGAAAATAGTCAAATTTATATTTACTATTAATGTTTTTTGAATTTGCATTAAATGGGCTTCCAGACAGTATTTTTTAAAAACCAAGTTTAATACAAAAAATATGAATATATGAGGGTTTATTTGCATTTCGTTACAACTAAAAGTTTATTATTTTAAGTATTGCGTCATATTTTGCTACGGAACCCTAAAAAACTGGTATGGGGAATGAATTGGGCATCATCTAGTTATCTTCAAAAATCTGTGAATGTAGATTGCCATCACTTAAAAAGTTAGGAATGAAATCCTAATGCCATTTTTGCGTGGCGGCAAGGGATCTAGTAGCTGCCCTTACTGCCCCGTTTTAACTTTCCACCCTGTATAGCCTCAGAACCTATTTTATTCCCATATTTTTCACGTTTTATCTATACATTGCTAAAAGTTTGAATGCGGTTGTTTTTACTTTTCAGTCAAGTTTATGGTTACCAATTTTCAAGTCTTTAGCTCATGGATTCAAGGAGTTCCCATACAAAGTTCAACCCCATTTTCTACCCCCTTTAAACCCTAATCTTGAAGATTTTTATAGCCTTCAGCCTGGCCGGGGATTCTCTCGACAGGTTAGTAAAGTTTGCATCAAAATCCGTTCAGCCGCTTTCACGTGATGCATTGTCACATAAACAGACAAACAGACAAAAATTCTAAAAACTGTTGGAACGTGTTCTATTATCAATTCTAACGTGTTCTGTTATCAATTCTAAGTATCCCCAGCAAACTTTTTTTCGAATATCTTCCATGTACAGACTTTCGACTCTCCTCAGCTTTATTATATGTATAGATAGATAGATTTTCTATTGATAAGTCAATAGTACGTTTGTCAATGCGATAACAACTCTATTCGCTAAGGGGCAAAATTTCATGAAAATAACCCGGATAACATTGAATTAACATTGCTTGGCAAAGTTTGGGGGGCTTAACCCCGCTGAGCTGAGGTTAGATTTAGGTAAGTACTCAGATCGAGCTGGGTTTTCCAGGGGGGGGGGGGGGGGGGGCTTGTGCGTAGATGGATATCTTAATTTAAAAAATAAGGGAAAGTATACGTCCGCGTGCTCGACGCTGTACTAGTATATGGCATGGACACTTTGTCAAAGCAACCCCATAAAAAACATTACATGTACAAATAGGCCAAGTCTCGAAACTCTTCCACAGTAAAAACTTGTGAGATATTTCGTAGAGCCAAGTCAGGCATTCTATAACTTTTTACCCATGGTTTTCCGCATTTTCTCGATTTCAAAAATACGCTATAGACACACTATACTAATAAAAATATATGATTTTTGGCCATGGCAGTTATTGTACAGCTCTTCCATATATTATTATAAGCGTCATAGTTCGCACACGATACGATGTTCATTGTAGTTAATATATTATTATTTTATTTATTCAAAATGTTAGTAGTGTAAAATCAATAGTTATCTAAGACAGAATGTCAAACGTCAAACCTACCTATTTGAGATATGTTATGATTATGACACTTATGACAAATACACACACACATACACTTTTCAAGACAATGTGACATGTGTGATAAAAAATATTCCATATACCTACTAAAGAAACGAAAAAACCCCACATTTGATGGATTCGCACCCGCAAAATCGCAGTTTTAAAAAGTGACCCAGGAGACGTCACCAATGGCAATCGGTGACAGAAAAAAGTTGATTCACCCAAGCATGCCAGGTAATCTATGTTAAACGTTTATCCAACCATATAACACCCTATTTATGTACCCTAAAAATATTATAAAGCCCCAATTTTTGTTCGAGTCAAGTGTCCCCCCCTGCCGGTTAAATGTCTAATACTAGGAATGTGAAAAAAATCGTGGCAGTAGTACATATAATGCATTTATGGAATTAAAGGAAAACTATCACGGCTAAGTAGGCTAGTTACCGAGTAATAGTCGACCAACTTAAAAGTGTACTTAGAAAGGCCAACTTTCATACAAATTCGGCCGACGCAACTGCACCATATATTTGGCGCGCGCGTGTCGATGGAACAAAGACAGACAGGCAACTACGGAACCCTACACTGCGCGTGGATCGACATGCATTTGGCCGGTTATATAATAAAATAAACATTCAGTAATTAATGTAATGCATTTTATATAAGTAATGTTAATTTATCTATAAAGTTCAATATATTTGAATATGCTAGCAGTAGATATTCGGTTTCAATATTATTAAAGTAGGTATACGAGTGCATAGTGACCCGAAATATTTGCTCTCGAGACAATAGAATAATAAAATTAAAATTGGAATTCAAATAATGTAACTATGAACAAAGTTAATAGGAAAGTAAGTCGGCGAAGTATGTATGCTATTTTCGAGTGAAATACGTGCTAAGCAAACAAAATCAATACCTTAGCAAGATACTTCACAGAAGGGATGTTTTGCGAATAGGACAGACGAAGGGACGCTTTGAAAAAGGAACGTATGAAGAATGCTCGGTTGTTATTGCGGCTTACAGGTTTTTCTATAGTGAGGCATTTTTGTTTACTTATGCTACTTAATAAACTTACGACGTCAATGTACAGGGTTAGTTCCTAAAGTTCAATAAATTGTAGTGAGTTTGTAAACTTAGAACTTATTCAATAAAGATTGTCAAGAACCTACCTTTAGAATTGAAATTGAAATATTTATACTGCCTGCTTACGTAGAATATTCAAGATAATATTTTTGGGACATGAAAGTGTCGTTAATCAGCTAATGGACGACATTGTAACTCAGAATTCATCATCATCATCATATCAGCCGAAAGACGTCCACTGCTGGACATAGGCCTCCCCCAGAGAGTTCCAAATTGACCGGTCCTGCGCCTCAGAATTACTCAACTTTTAATGTTATATGACTTTGCAAAACTGTAGCCTAGTTGTCAAACGGCCCGACTGACGTAGTTGTAGTTTGATATTTAGGCTTCTGGTTATACTCGTAGTATCGATGTATGTGTACGTGCATATATCTACCATACCTGAACTGAGTCCTGTAACACAGGGTTTCCTAGCGCAGGACTCAGGGTCGTGATACATTTCTGTAAGGCTTCTTGTCAAATAAACTTTTCTCAAACATGCAATGAAATGTCGTCCTTACGTGCGTTATAACAGGCTTCAAAGTATCACCTTTCGGGCGGAACAACTCGAGAGAACTGTAAAGGAATTTCATACAAAATTGAAGGCCTAGGCCGGGAAGTAATTTTTTTTAAATTTTAATGTTAACATGGCGTCTGTGTTCATCAACAGGCTAAACAGCTGATTTTTTTATTTTTTCTAGTGGCTGAATTGTTATCGTACCAAAAATATCCGCGTTAATGCCTATTACACACGAACCTTTATTAAGAAAACAAATCTGTATGATTCAATGTGTTGATGAATAAATTAAAATGTTATCTGTACGTAAGTCACCAGAGACCTTAGACAATATTTAAAATCCTCTGCATTTATTTTATTCATTATGGAAATTAAGATTCTTATTATCAGGTTATGTATAATGGCCCTAATAGGGTCTATTCAAACACTACACACGTGAAATACGGACGATTTTCGTAAAAAAAACATTAAGTATGAAGGGATTGGAGGGAAAATTAATGTACTATTGTGAGTGGTGTATTGTTTTATTTCATTGAATATGTTTGAGAAAAGCACTATACATACATGCCTGGCCGTGAAAAGGTCGGCCGTCTATACCTACTCACCCGGCAAGCCCTTCTTTCCCGGCGTCTGCAGTAATGTACTATTTTACTTTACTTTACTTTACCTTCTGCTCGGTTGTGATTTTTGATGGGTTGTGTGATATGGTTGTCTGTACACAATGAAACTAACACGCAATATGATGCATTACTTCCTTGGTAAATTAAGTTTTTTAGGGTTCGCAAACTGTATTGTGTGACATATCAAATGAAAGGGGTTATTGTTAGCATGTCAGATATATTTTTTAATAATTTTAGCAATTGAAGTAATTTA
Source organism: Epinotia nisella (assembly GCA_932294315.1). Taxonomy (NCBI): domain Eukaryota; kingdom Metazoa; phylum Arthropoda; class Insecta; order Lepidoptera; family Tortricidae; genus Epinotia; species Epinotia nisella. The sequence continues at coordinate 14,081,830 of OW028673.1, read as the reverse complement.
GGAAAAAAGACGAAAACTGACCGCCCACCCTTATCTCCGAAATTAGTAGGCTTAAAATTCTGAAAAAAATATGGAAAATAGTTCCTTGCCTAAAAATTACAGGAAAACCTATAAGAAGTTTGAGCATTCAAAGTAATGGGATAATTCTCAATATTTTTGTGTATTATATACGGAACCCTTACCACGCGAGTTGAATTTTTCCTTATTGGGCTAAGTCACTTATGGAATCATAGCGTGTGTTTTATCTTTCCACTGTGGAAAGTAATTTGAATGGGAAATTGTATGTCTTCCCCTATTTGGGTCACATACATTTTCAGTTTGCGTTAGTGTTCAGTCTTTCCTGTGGGCACATCCAAAATTATAAGGCCTAATTTTGGCGCTGGACTCATACAGCTAATAGAGCGTCTTTGCGACTTATGAGTTGGAACGACTGGAACTTAATTTATGTGTAGGTACCGTATTGTACTATCTCCCGAGGGGTACCTAATAGCATAAGTTTTCGAACGAGCATTAGACCAACTTAACTGTCATTTTCTCATACAAAAAATTACATTTTAGATCTGTCTAACGCACGTACGAAACGTTAGGTAATCGACCAGCTGGTGGTGTTTCTGACTTTGACCCACTTAACACATTCAGTATCAACTTTTTCGTAGTGGTACACTATGACATGAGATAAAGAGAAATGCAAATCTGGTTACGAGGGGAGGAAGTGCGTGCGCATTGCACCAAGCACGCACTAGCCAAGTAGTTCAGCTGGTCGATCACGTTCACGTAACGCATTGTAGTCGCCTCAGGTAGATCTAAACGTCAATTTTATTTAGAAAAAATATAGTTGGATCTACCTAACGCGTTCAAAACGTTACGTGATTACCCCTCAGTAGCTTCCATAGACAAAAGCCTTTCTATTTTCAAGTCCCTTATACGCAACCGGCTCTGCCCGGTCATTAAAGCCCGTGTCTAAACTTTGGATATTAATGAATATTTACTGTAAGAAGTTTAGTGGAGTTCCCGTGGAGGCCAGTAAATTGCATTGTCCCGAAGCACCTACGCGAAGCGCCGGCCAGCGTTCTAAGCTGGCGTTCGCAACGCTTACAAACTGACAACTTATCAAGCAAACCAGGATACGGCTGCCCTCCGATTGCACGTAGTTGTTACGAAACTCAGGGTTCAGTTATACGTAGTCCTGTATATCCAGAGAAGTCGTGAATCGCTTAGCTGGGCACAGGTGTGTCTAAATCCGGCCGCAAAGATTGCCACATGATGTGTTTATTGTAAGGGTATACGTTTAAGGCTTAGAGCATACATAACTGGAGTAGCCTTATGTCGTATTTGTGTACACAAAATACGACAGACTTTTGTGTCATCTTAATAGGCTATTGAGACTCAATTATATTTTAAAAGCTTGAAGTGGTTCAACGTTTATAATATCAAGTACTTACAGAACCATGCGGGAGTTTTTAAGTTTAGTGTTCTCTTGCGAGGCGATTTTGTGATCGATTGTGAAATTGTCTTTGTATGATTTTTTGCACATTGTGAAAGGTTTTTTACAGAGAGGTAAGTTACTGAAAGGCTACTCCAGTTATGTATGCTCTAAGATTTCAGGTTTTAGGAAGTGCATGAGCTTATAGAATTTGAATTAATACAAAATTACACTTTAGACGACGTATGTATTTAACGTCTCAATGACGTAACTCCAAAAAATATACTAACACAATAGAGTACGAGTATAAGTATGCATCATTTTTATTACGAAAATCAAAATCGGCACCATTGACGTATAATAAAGTAAACAGATACACAATGGCGAACAAAAATGATACGAAATGTGCCCCAAAATGCTCTAGCTATACTTCAGCAGTTGCTAATCGCGTTTACTTACAACTTGCATTAAGATATATGTTTATACAAAAGAGAACTTAGTTTTTTTGGTTTTAAGCGCCATATTAGCAAATAAGAATCAAACAGATTAAAAACTTATTACTTTATTGAGATTTTATCATAATGTGACTTGATTGCTCACGTCAAAACTATAAATAGCGAATGAATGGAGCCGCATTATAACATTATTTTAATAATATTGTATATATTTAGACAGAAATACCTAAATTACAAATAAATCAGGTTTATTTATTTTTAAAAGCAGGCAATAAGGCATAAACACTTAATAATAATAAATAATAAATCAGCCTATATACGTCCCACTGCTGGGCACAGGCCTCCTCTCATGGATGAGAGGGAACATGCAGTAAACATTTAACTTTTCACGCCACTGCTCGGAAATGTGGCAAAAGATGGTCAGAATTCAGGCTTCAAAGCTGGGGTTAGTTGGACGTCGCACGAACAGGCCATCTATGACTTCAAACTGTCCAACAATGTTATTGTTGGACAGTTTGAACAGCAATCGACCAATCACAGGGCACCGCGCGCGGTCGGCCGGCGTGCGTGCGCCCGTTCCTCCACCTCCGCGCCGGGCGCGAGGCAAGCGAGCCTGTTTAGTATTATGATCTTCAATTAGATACTTAATTTTGCAATTTCCTCGCAGTAGGCGTGAAAAGAACTATGTTAAGCCTCGGCCGAAAGGGCAATAGATGGACGAGTTAGTTCGAAAGTACGAGTAAGAGAAAGTAAGAATAATAACTAAGGTATGCACCTAGATCATTTTAGCGTGGTGTAACAATTTGACGTACCTATCTATTACTTAGTTCCGTTGCGACATATACCTAATTATGAATTACAATCTGAATCTCAATTTATATAGTTTGAAGTTTATGAGGACAGAGTAGTAAAAAATGTGTAAATGTAGATGTAATGTATGTACCTACCTATTGGTAAGTCAATGCGCAACTTTAAGCCAGATAGATAATGTCTTTTGACATTAGATAGACGTTGGTGTCAAAGTGTCAAATGTCCTGGAACCGACGGAGTTCCGTTGTGATTGGATGGATTATATTTTAGCTAACCTTTGAAGGGTGGTTCTTTGACTAGGAACGAAGCCATAACATATGTATACGCGTACGACCAACCGTCGCTGTCAATTTCGCAAACAGACATAATATTTATAGGAACTCACGTCAGCGGCTTTATTTTTGCGGGCCGGTACGTGTAAACCCCCCCTGAGCGATTCCACGACGCAGCCGCGACCCGCATACCAATAAGCAATTATGAGATTGCCTTTAGCTAAATAGCCTAATTTGCGCTCTTCTTACATGTTTTTGACATGTGAGTAGGCTACGATCAATACGCAATTGAAACATAAATAACGTGAAGGTGAGGTATAGGTACCTACATGGAAGATTGTCAAGTTTTTCTACTGTCCATCTCTACTAAGCGGAATATATAGGACCTAAAAAAACCATTTCTTAACTGGACTAAACCTCTTTTAATAGTTCTACGTTCTAATACTGTATTAATACTCAACTACTATTATATACTAATAAATACTACTTAAACGATCTACTTACAAGATTTTTAAATTACTTAATTTATTACAACACAAGTTCATTTCCCATCCTAAAAATGAGATTACAATATCGTCATATCAGAAAACTGGTTCACTAAGTCTTTTATTTTTTTCCAACCTAAGAAAGAACTCAATTTCTCCTCTGAGCTTTTTGACAACCAACAAAATTAAATCGAAGAAAAACCATTCTACTATATTAAAAAAAATCATGAAATTAACATGCAATATTTTTTCTAAAACCATTCACATTCATAGGTATCAAATCATCATCACATTGGTATATATAGGCATAGCGAACAAATCTTTGAAATAAGTTAGTGAAACTTTTAGATCAACGTGTCAAAGACTGAAATGTCGTAGTTTTTCTCACTTCATATTTAAATTGTATAAGTGCATGCTATATTAAAATCGGCGTGCAATCGTGAGAATTTTGAAATGCTTATTAAATACTTAATTACTTAATGCCAAAACAAGTGCTATGTCGACAAGTTTAGAAATATTATCCACGAGCCTCGGCGGCTATCCGCGCGTCCGGTATCTTCGTCGATCGCAGTATAAAGAGAGCAGGCCGCGGCCGCGGCCGGCCGCGTAATTAGGCCGGCGCGGCGCGGCGACCTTTCACCATTCCGCCCCTGTTCTTTTTAACCTTACCTCATATTTTTATACATTTTTCAAGTCATGGGTAGCTTTATTGCCAAACTAGGTTACTGCTTTCCGTGCGTCGTAGGTATATAAATTCTTTAAAGTCAAAGTTAAAATATAGGTACATATAATTCTCGTAATTGCCTTTGTCCTTACTGACTTATTCACTCATCAACGCACAGCCGAAACTACTGTGGCTAGAGAGTTGAAATTTACACCCGAACTACATTTTATAACGTAGGCGACGGATAAGAAGGAATTTTTCGAAATTCCACCCCTAAAGGGATTAAATAGGGGTGCAAAGTTTGTACGGGGGAAACTTTTTTTTGAGCTACAGTTTGAAGATTTTGTGGAATGATTACCGATTAGAATACAATGAAAGTAATTTCAACGTTTTGGAAAATTCCGCCCCTAAGGGGGTTAAAAAGGGGTGCAACGTTTGTATGGGGGAAAATCCTTTTTGAGCTAGACATTTAAAACTTTGTAGAAAGATTACTTATAAGAATACAACAAAGTACTTTCACCCCTAAAAGGGTTAAAAAGGGTTGCAAGTTTAGTACAAGGAACACTTTTTTTGAGCTAGAGACTTGAAACTTTAAATGTCCGCCCATAAGGGGGTTAACAGAGGATGCAAGATTTGTACGGGGAAAACTTTTTTTTGAGCTAGAGACCACCTTTTTAGAGCTAGAGACTTTATAGAAAGATAACTTATTAAAATACAAAAGAAGTAGGTACTTTCAGCGTTTAAGAAAATTCCACCCCTAAGGGGGTTAAAAGGGGGTCCAAAGTTTACATGGAGAGTGAGATTTTTTTACAGTAAAACCTCGGTTAAAAGTAGTAAATTATGTTAAAAGACTTCAAATCTAATTTCAGTTTTTTCCAATTCATCCCCTAAGAGTGTTAAAAGGGAGTTTAAGATTGTGTAGAGAGTTTGTTTAAAAAATAGAATACTTATGAATGTCATCGTTTTTTTTAAAATTATCCTCTAAGGGCGTTAAAGGAGGGTTTGTGTTGGCCTGCTGGCTGGCCCGAGGAAGGCGCTCCTAGCGGGCTTGCCTAAGCCCGCTTAGGATGCGTTGGGGAGGGACCGCAGAAGAAGAGGAGTCCTTATCTTCTGCGGCCGAGCCGGGATCGCAGGGGGAGAGGCGTGTTGGTATAACGGTGCGCCACTCTTCCTACCCCCTGCGAACTTGGCGGGGCCGTTCCCCGGAAGCGGCATTCGTGGGGCCGCAGAGGAAGAGGAATGCCGGTATTACGGTGCGCCGCTTTCCCTATCCTCTGCGACTGAGGCGTGGTCGGTGGCGGAACCACAGACCTAATCCGCCACCGGGTGCTGGAATTTCCCGCACCCATGATCTCCTCGTAGCGGACTCAGGGGGGTCCGCTACTGAACGGGTGGAGATCGAGGAGGCAGGCGCGCCAAAACATCTGGCGTGCCTCTCGTGGAGGGCCCTCAGGCATCCGCGAAGGAGCCGCTTGTGGGCGGCTGCTACCGGCGGGGTCGCGGATGTGTGCGCAAGCGTTCCCGTGACCTTGCCACATGGCGGCGAGGCGGCAAGCGGGGGGTTTTTAGTGGGTACACCGTGAGTCTCATCAGCTTATACGGGAGTCCCACATAACTACTCGGGTCACCCCCGTCACCCGGGTGGTATGCGTAACGCATTTTCCCCCCTAAACAAAAAAAAAAGGGTTAATAGTTTGTATGGAGAGCAATCATTTTTCTAAGACGATAAAAAGTTCTACGCGGCCGAAGACGCGGGTAACAGCTAGTTCTAAATAAATTCTTAAAGATTTTTTTTTGAAACAGTCTGCTTACGTATAGAGATGGCCTTTGACCATATTTTATCATCGAAGTATTCGCCGAGTTTGTTTTATTTATTTTTCATCACACTTGCTCGTAAAGGGCTTCATAACGCGCAGGCATATAGAGCTACAATAGCTTTTATTATACCTAAGAGCGTAATGGTTTTAAAAACATTGTATGCAACACGTTGAATGTTACAATCTCGAGTCATTAAAGCCCTCCACGTCTCGGGCTTCTAATAGACTCTCGTTCGTAAATCATATCTTACCGTACTTGTGGCATAATGTACTTTCTGACAGTAAAAATTTGCTCAGGTTTATTGTAGTAGCGTGTACAGAGATCCACACATGACTTTTGAACTCAATTTAGTCTAGTTGAAACTGCTAAATTATTTTATTTTATTCCTAGTATTATTTATATCATGAATGTCACGTCACTTCTCTTCGAAATAGCGCTTGTTTTTTTCTTGCTTATAATAATATTTTCGTGAATATGTTGATTTTTTTAAACACCTCTCTGAGAGAGTCACGACTTTTCAAACTGTATATTAGTATAGTATACTTATTATACATATAATACTATAACTAAAAAACTGGTATAGGGAATGAATTGGGCATCATCTAGTTACTTGATAACGATACCAAACTTGACACAAAGGTCCAAACTTATCCGCCAGAAAAAAAAATCTGAGCTCCGGTAGGTCTGTACTTTGACCCCCCCTCCCCCCCAACTGTCACGGAGTTCAAACTGGCTACCGGGCGTTTTGGGCTTAGGTTGACGTGTACAACATTCGTACCAAATGGCATTGCTGTACTCCAAAATGTCATACTTTTCCCCTTAGCAAACGGACTATTATGCAGACTCTAATAGGTACATTTTTTACTTTCTTATAAGCAACATATTATCTAATACTTGCCTTCAAGAAGTCGTAAGGGAAATCCTTATCATATCATGCATTCTGACTGTAAACGCTTGGATCACGCGAAGCTCACTGAATTAAATGTCCATGAGATTCGTGAAATATACAGGTACTAGATTTTGCCTGCGACTTTGTCCGCGTAGAACTTGTTATCGTCTTAGAGAAATGATTGCTATCCAATTACTTTAGGCGCAAGCTTAATTATCGCTGTCCCATATAAAAACTATTATATATGTCCTTCCAAATGTCTTAAATTATATCTCTATGGCAAATTACATCTAAATCCGTAACTAGAGATACCACTTACGTTCATTAGGGCTTATACTTTCAGCCCTTAAAATATATGTTCTTATGGATTTCACCACACTGTATTCGAGTTACATACCTACATTAAGTCTGAAATATCTCGGCTAAGCAGAATTTTGCTGTCGTTTTTCAGACTAAACTAAAGTTTATTTATATACAATATAACCTTTATTGATACTACGTTCATTGTTCGTCAATTACGGAGTGTTATGATTTTAGATAAGTAGGTATGATTTATTGACTCTTCGGGAAAAGTGCAACGCCTTCCAAACGGAGTTATTTATATGCATTGTACCTACTGGAAACAGCGGCACTAATGTGTGTCACGTTTTCGGAATTTTGTTTCAAGAGATGTGATTGGAGGCAGTTCAGATAGAATCGGTGTAATGCGGCAATTCGTATGCAATTCTGTTTGTTTTTGTAGGCTTTCGGGCCCCTATCCCTCGAGTCCACTCAGCCTACACCCACCCTTTATTGTGTATAAGTTAGAAACATTCGTATTTGTCCCTCTTACTCGTTTGAGTAATGCGCAATAGGGACAAAAGCAAACCACCTCCTAATTTCATCGCGGCCCGACACTCCCTCGCGTTAGCCCAGTACTTTCTTCGGAGAGATAGATTACGCTTCGGTAATGATAAGCAGCATATTTTGCCCGTTAAATTGAAATTACGCGGGCAGTAAAAACGTTTTCTTCCTACCTACTTATTAACGCTCGAAAAGGAACAGGATGGTTCCGTTATCGCGTGGCCGAGATTAGATAATTAACGCATTTAACTCTTTCTTACACTGTTCATAGATAGTGACTGACGGATTAGGTAGGTAACTATTATGATGATATCATGAATGTTACTAATTCAAGAATTTGCATAGCAACATGATTGCCTTCTAAATTATAAATTGAAGCACGTAGATAAACATTATCACACACACGTAGAGAGGTAAATTAAAAGAAAATTAATACAAATTAATATTAGATCTTAATAACAATACTTACATATTTTCTACAAATATGTAGATAGCATAGCTCTTCTCAAACTTACTTAGAAAGTATGATTGACCAAACGAGAATTAGAATTATTCTTAGTTTAAATAAATCGTTTTACCATTGACAGTTCTTAAAGCGAACATATTCTAGAATAATTACGTACTTATACCGTCGATTTTCCAGGGCATAATAAAACGACCCCGCAGTCGTTAATCATTAATTTAAATGACTTGCTCAATGCCTGATGATCTAGACACACGGCAGTGTGTCCGCCAAGTTCGAGCAAAAAAAAGCGACACACCAGCCGTGGGTTATATTACACGAACCATTTCGGGCCAATTTCGACCACCCTATAACTCAAAACATATTTTATCTACGCATATGAAATTTCGAGTGTCTGTTGACATCCCCTTAATTGTCTAGAATACAAAATTTCATTATTCTACCTATAGCAGTTCTTGAGATATTGACGTCAGAAAATCGCTATTTTTACTATACACTCACTCACTGACTCATCAAAAACCTAGACCACTTCCAATGGTCGTACTGACTTGAAATTTGGCATGGAGATAGGTCTTAAGGTCAAAGTAAAGGAAAAAATCTGAAAACGGCCAAGTGTGAGTCAGTTTTAAAAATAGCGATGGTGTAACTTTGATCTACTATGAAGTCATAATGAACTAAATGGGTCTATCTTCCAATGGTCGTACCGACCTGAAATTTGGATCGAAGGTTTGTCTTTAGGTCGAAATAAAGTAAAAATCTGAAAACGGCCAAGTGTGAGTCAGTTTCGAAAACAACGAATGTGTAATTTTGTTCTACTATAAGTAGGTATGGAGTGGAAATGAGATAAGACTTATTTAAATTTAGATACATACCAATTTAAGACAATACATGTTTGTCTTAAAGACAAGAACAATAAAAAATTTCACCACTCTGTGTGTGTCTGTTGCGGGAACCGAACCCACGATTTACGAAGTGCAAAGCAGGTCACTAGGTACACTAGGTGCGCTAAATCAGTCAAACAAAAATGAAAAGACTATTTTTTCTCGCATAGTCTAAATAATTTCTAATTTTACGGCTAGATACTAGCCAAATTAAGGCTCAAGAAAGTTCTATTATACGTACATTATACCGCCCTGACTTGGCAAATTTATCAGTTAACAGAAAACGTGTAAAAAAATCCAAGATATTGAATGGGCAATGCGCTCTAGCGTGTCAGCTGTACAAGACAGTATACAAAATGACAAAACGAAAAAACAGACAGTGCCACGCAAGCGTAGAAAAAAAAATTAGACGCTTCGTATAAAGGGTATAGTATAAAGTACATACCTAAGTGGAATGAGACATTTCCTAAAGCAAAAGTGATAAAAAAATAATAAAGAACCTACACCTAACAAAAATAAATGAAATCCTATCAAAAACATAAATGTGAAAGGCTGCCAAGTTCGATACTATGGGAATGCTTCGCCTATAAAAGAAGTGAGATCTGAATAAGTACCAAGTTCCATAAAAATACCTCAAATCATAAATAGTTATAGGAATGCACACTTGATTTCCAGCAGTTTTTAAGGTACATTTTGAATAAGTATCACGTTACATAGAAATACCTAAAATTATAATAGTCAGAGAAACGCACACCGGTTTTTTTAGCAGTTTCCTGATAACATTTATTATTTTCAGTAATTTTTAATGATGTAACTTGGCAAGTTTTAATAGAAAATTATATACTTGACACATTGCAGTCCAAAGGTGTCGATTCATTACATTGAAAAGCTGTGTGGTGTGTGAAAACTTGCCAAGTAACATCATTAAAAGTACTGAAAATAATAAATGTTATCAGGAAACTGCTAAAAAAACCGGTGTGCGTTTCTCTGACTATTATAATTTAAGGTATTTCTATGTAACGTGATACTTATTCAAAATGTACCTTAAAAACTGCTGGAAATCAAGTGTGCATTCCTATAACTATTTATGATTTGAGGTATTTTTATGGAACTTGATACTTATTCAGATCTCACTTCTTTTATAGGCGAAGCATTCCCATAGTATCGAACTTGGCAGCCTTTCACATTTATGTTTTTGATAGGATATCTTTATAACACTAAGTACCTACAACTCTGTAATGTGTTGATATGAATGGCTTGTACGCCTTTCCTAATTTGTGGGGTTACATTCATTCATCTATTTTATTCCTTACATTAATTTGAAAAACACATATTTGTGGAACAGCAATATCTCCGAAACATATTTATCTACTTCCACCTCTACCCCAAGTCAAATACTGAAGATAAGTAGTTACCCCGCGGCGGCTACAGCGGCCCGCGTTACGTCCCGTGAACTTCTCGATCGTTTTCTGATAAAGGTCCTGCCCTCCCGGTGTCCGAGCTCCAAAGGCTTTCGATAAGCTGATTGCGAAAATCTTTATAGCAGATTAGCAGCTTGAACTTTTTGTAAAATAGGTCTTTTACCATACATTGACCAAGTTTCGTAAAAATTAACGGAGAATTTTGGCATAAACGTTTAACAACATCTTTATTTACAAATACTTAATATAAACGGGTCCATTACATCGATTCATTTTTGCATATTTATGTGGATAAATCTATCGGGGTAAATATACGTAAACATTTTCACAAATAATATTATATTATTAGGATCGAGTCGGTCGTTTACGCGTGGAAATTTGCCATTGAGCGTGATTTGGCTGTGTCAGGCGGCGCGGCGCGGCTCGCGTCGCGGGCGACACTTCACCCGGTTACGAATCTGCTTAAATGAAATGACGTCATTTATTTCTCTGAGTTTTCTTCGCCTCGTTCTCATTATTTGCTTACTTTGAGAAAATGAAAAAGTCGAACGCTAAATTCTTTTGTTTGTCGGTGAAAAGTTTTTACTGAAAGTTGTAGTGGTTGCGCAAGTTACCGAGATTAAAAAAAACAAGGAATGCCAGACTTCTTTGATTATATTATTTTAATTAAATACGTGATTTAAATCAAGGAATAAAACACGAGCAATTTATGAAAAAGTTTTATTTTGTTTAAAAATCAATCAATAGATCTTCACTGTTCTTTTAATTGTGGAATTCTGTATAATGGATTATTATTCATTATGCCTATATACATATATACATTATACATACACTATAATAATGGAATATATCCATACATCTATCAATGTTATGGCGCTCCCACAAACTTAGTTTACAGAAAAAACAACATATTGTCTTCTGTCGGCTGTCAACAGGGTGACCCTCTGGGGCCGGCTATCTTTAGCCTCGCTATCCATCCAATTATTTCGGCACTAAATTCAAAATTTAACGTTTGGTACCTCGACGACGGCAGTCTGGGCGGTGATGCTAGTTCAGTCATGAACGATCTCTCAACCATAGTAAATAAGTTTAAATCAATAGGATTGGAATTAAATACAAACAAGTGTGAACTCTTCATCAATACTGACACACCAAACCAATCACAACAGCAAAATTTCGAGAACATCTGCCCCAGCATCAAAATTCTGCAAAAAAACTCGCTTCACCTCCTAGGCGCACTGGTATTCGAGGAATTAATCCCGGATTTCATCAACTCCAAAATGAATTGTTTCTCTGAATTTTCGGACCGTTTACTCTAAATTAATGCCTATATGCATCCTCCGATTTTGCATGTTTGTTCCAAAAATTACTTATATTAAGCGCTGAATCCATAGACTCCATTCTTCACCTTCAACTCCAAAATATTATAAACGTCAAAATTAACATTAGACAATTTTTACACGCCACTCTACCAATTAGATTTGGTGGTCTTGGTATCCGTCAAATTTCCGGCGTTGCCCTGCCCGCTTTCCTCTCCTCGGCACATAGTACGCTCACCCTCGTAGGCAAAATTCTTAGACCGACTACGTGACTACACGATTCTACGTGATTTCGAGGTGACGTACTTGTCCGAGGCAGAGGACGCGTGGAAGATGGCCTGCCCGGAAGTAGACTTGCCAAACAACAAAAGTAGTCTAAAAATCTGGGAATCTGGGAATTTGTAAGCAAGTCCATTCCCATTTGTTGGACTCTTGCTCCACCAGCCAGGAAAAAGCAAGACTACTGGTTGTGTCGGAAAGGGAGTCCGGCTCATGGCTCCATGCTCTTCCCTTATCACAATTACGGGACACTTCTAGACTGCAACACCCTCAGATTGGCTGTCGGTCTACGCCTGGGGGCCGACATTGTTTCTCCGCATCGTTGCCCCTGCGGAATCCTGGTGGGTAGCTGGGACACCATGGTCTATCTTGCGCGAAGAGTGCTGGTCGCCTTTCTCGCCACGCCTGCCTCAATGATATCATCCGTCGGGCCTTCGTCAGCGCCAACGTGCCGGCCGTACTGGAACCGCCGGGTTTGGCGCGGGACGACGGCAAGAGGCCAGACGGTATGACCTTAGTGCCTTGGAAACTGGGACGGCCCCTTAATTGGGACGCCACATGCGTGGACACCCTGGCGCCGTCCCACCTTGGCCCTACATCTTTGACAGCAGGCGGGGCAGCAAAGTGCCGCAAATACATCGGCCTCACGGACCGGCATGTTTTTGGGGCTTTTGCTGTCGAAACACCCGGACCGTGGAGCCCAGGCGCTCACCAATTATTTGGCCAATTGTCAAAAAAATACACTTAGTTGTATATTGTGTGAATAAGCAGCGAAAAATATGTTTCTTACGTTACGGCACGTAATTTAGATCTCCAATATAGATTTGCCAAGAGCCATAATATATCACGGTTGTATCGAGGCTTTGTTTCGGAAGATTAATAACTTTCTTCTTCAAATACTTTCATCAGTCCAAATAGGGTCATTCCGTCGGCGATCGCAAAAACGTAGATCGTAACGTATATCGCACCGGCGACCACCCTCGACGGATCGATTGCGCGGGAAGGTTCGACAGCTCTACTGTAGCCGTTGGTACGCTCTGTGATAAATAAAAAAAAAAAATAGTCTTTCAGATTTCATCAAACTATATGTATCTACATTTTAGATACCTATAACGACGGAAGACGGAGTCGACGGAGTTCTGAGGCAACAAACAATAAAAAGAAAAACGAAAAAAATTACAACCGAATTGCAAACCACCCCCTTTTTTAAGTCGGTTAAAAATCCGGGGGGTCGCGGATTAGTTATAGGTAAATTGCGCTAAAATATAAATAGCCTATATAGGCTATACTCGTACTGCCGAAAACCAGATGCGTCTGTAACCCGTGTTAATATCAGACCGGTGAGTCTTTTTTTAACCGACTTCTAGGTTCTCAATTCGGTTGTATATGTATCCTAATCCTACTTATCCTACTTAATATTGTAAACGTGAAAATTTGAATTTATGGATGGATGGATGGATGTACGTTACACTCAATCTCAAAAACTACTGGACGAATTTATATGAAACTTACCAGTTATGTACCTTATATATCAGAATAGGACATAGGCTATAATTTATGTCAAATTTCATCCCTTTTAGGGAAGAAAAAGGGGATAAAACTTTGTATGGAGACCAAATAGTTTTGCTCGTTGCCTTCATCAGGTTCTCAAAATGTATGGGAAAACTAAAATCCGACTCGCACTTGACCAAAACTCTAATTGATATTATTAGGCTATAATTTACGACCCGCGGGATTTTTTTATCGAGTTCTACGCGGACGAAATCGCGGGCAGAAGCTAGTATATATAGCTTTTGCCCGCGGCTTCACCCGCGTAGGTACTAAAAGTAATTTTAACCGTTTACAAAAAAGGTGCATCTCAGTTTGAACCATTTATCAATTTAATTGCAATTTGGCACAAATACTTTCAAGAATTTTTATGTCCACAATGTTAAATTTCAAAATCGATGCCATTTTCGTAATTAACGGCACAAAAACCATAAAAACGACAACCATATTGATATTTAGACATTTCAACCCCATCGCACCCCAACAGGGGAGATATACGGTATTTCACGTCCGCCACGTTGGATTTTAAAATCGTTGTTGTTTTCGTAGTCAGCGACCAGCGACCCGATAAATCATAGAAACAATACCCATGTTGATTTTCAGACATTGCCACCACATTTCCCCCTTTTAGGGGTTGAATTCTCAAAAAACTTGAAACATGTGTTTATCGCTAGGAATACTCCTGTGAAGTTTCGAATGAAATACTCTTACTTAATTTGTTTCCCCATACAAACTTTGGACCCCCATTTCACCCGCTTAGGGGGTGAATTTTGAAAGATCCTTTCTTAGTGCACCCTTAGACCTTATAAGGAACCTACTTGCCAAATTTGGAATCTCTAGATCCAGCAGTTTGGGCTGTGCGGTGATATGTCAGTCAGTCAGCCAGTTTCTTCTTTTATATAATTATCGGCTCTACATAGACTCTACATATCGACTACCTATCGACTCTCTAGAACCAGTACATTGCGTTCGGCTCCGTGTTTTCCACGGCTTTGACTCGACCTCCACCGATATCCACCGTTACTCGCCGACTGCTGGATGTGGGCTTCAAAACACTGCACTCGTTCGAATGTCTTCTAATAAATTTCTATGTATACGGTAAAATATTTAAGGAAATATTGTTAATGTCAATAACACCTTAGGTTACGAATCAGAATCGACGGTACCATTTCTTTTGTGACGAACTTAGATCATCATCATCATCATGTCAGCCGAAAGACATCCACTGCTGGACATAGGCCTCCCCCAAAGAGTGCCAAAGTGACCGATCCTGCGCCACCCGCATCCAGCGGACTCCCGCGACCTTTACCAGGTCATCAGTCCACCTTGTGGGGGGCCTACCCACGCTGTGATTTCCGGTACGTGGTCGTCACTTGAGATACTTTCCGCCCCAATGGCCATCGGTTCTACGTGCAATGTGCTCCGCCCACTGCCACTTAAGTTTAGCGATTCGGACGGCTATATCGGTTACCTTGGTTCTGCTGCGGATTAGCCTCATTTCTGATACGATCACGTAGAGAAACTCCCAACATAGTCCTCTCCATTGCCCTTTGGGTGACTTTGAGCCTTCTTATGAGGCCCATAGTAAGCGACCACGTTTCAGTGACACATGTCATCACTGGCAACAGTGGCAACACACACTGCCAACGAACGAACTTAGATATAATGTTGTTTTTGGAAAATACGTAAATTCGTTTTCATCTAAATGGAAATCATAAACAAAGCAATTTAAAACGTCAGGCGAGCATTTTGGTAGGTGTTAATCCGATACAAAGTTGATTGTTAGGGGCGTCGGATATTGAGCGGAAATAACGGCCGTGCAGCAACGTCGACTTCCTGTGTACCGACGTGCACTTTGAACCTAGTTACACCTTAAATCCAGTAACATTGGTAGTTTGGTGCTTTTTTTATGGGCACCTACACCAATGTACATATATGATGCGTGCCGAACTACCAATAATTGAAGAAGTGCATGCGTGCCTCAAACTTGGGGCTGATGTGTTTTTTGTAGATTGCAGTATGCACCAAACTTCCGTGTAATTATTTTACTATTCTCGTTGGAGTTAATATTCGAAAATATTATAATAGCGTACTGTATCGGAGTGTATAGTGTTCTTCGCAATATTTATTTGATTTATAGCTCCCATTGAAATTAACGTGGCATTGAGGCAGCGTTTTCATGCCAATATTACAAAGAGATAACCAATTTGGTGAAAACTTTGTCACTTATGAATTAATTAGCAAAGCGGATCACTTACTCGTGTGAATGAGGTTTTAACTATACCATAGTACCTACCTATCCAATTTCCTCGTGCGGTGGTGTTAGTTTTCATTACCGTCGATTGGGATGACATTGTTAAATGTAAAATTGGCTCAATGCCCTCAATTGGTTCCTCATTGTTAAGGATGGGGACTTTGCGCCCTAGCAAAGCCTGTATTCTTCTCCAGGAGTTTGGGTCGGCTCATCGGCTTCCTGTTCGAGATTTCCAATTACTGGCATTTAAAAATGCACCAACACCTGGCTGAGACATTGTTTGGGACTTCGAGTCTTCGAGACTTCTTCTTCTTCGCGGTATTCTGACTTCTACTGCCAGTTTTTATTAATTTTCGAAAACCACTGACGAGTAAAATATGCTAGAGAAAATGATGAAGGCATACAACACGCTTTTTGTTATACGGTAGCGTGGGTACGTAATGCATTCTGGTATCCATTCCTCCCTTCCAATCCTCTGCCTGCCTGCGGCTTTGATGGTCCAGCCCCATAAAGGAAACACCGTACCCATAAGCTATTCGTATTATGTCTGGTAAGTAAACCACATTACAGGGTACTTAAACTAAGTAACATGAACGTATTTGCGTATTTTTTGCATTAAGCTGAACAATAACTTACTATGTATGCTTTGTTAGAAAATTACTATTAAACGATGGGAAATAGACCACTTGTATAACACGATGGCCAATTTGCCTGCCTCGCAAAATAGACTCCCTTTAGACGAAAATTCCTCAAATTCATACTCCCAAAAACCTTTTTAACAATACTAAGCTTTGATAGTAGTTGGGCCCAAACTTTAATACGTCCTCGTATAATTCCGGTGCCCATTTAGCCAAGGTGAGGCAAAACATCCTGCAATTTTGTGTCCGCCAATAAATTCCTGCGGTGTCACAAGGGCCTTAAGTTTACGGGTCGGATCTCAGAATGCACAGATACTGATATAGAGGTAATTTGTTGGGGACTATCAGCCGCGCCTGTCCGCACCTGTATCACGTTCGCAACCGTTATGATTGCACGACCTCGTAAAAGTGCAGCGCGAAATTACTCCTAGACATGAAACTAATTTTACTTACAGTTATTTATACAAAGCTTCCTTTTTAGATTTATTAAGTACTATTTACAAGTTGGTAGGTACTTATCCTCATAAGTAGGATTAAATTGACGCAAAATTAAGAGCAGGACGGAATATAAAGAATAGGTATATAATATTTTAACAGACGTTAGCGCGACTACAAATTGATATTGCATTTTTTAGACAAAACCCGGATGGTTGTGAAAACGAAGACGATAAGATAATTGTCATTACTAACATCATTACCATAACGATTGCTCTCGTACGCAGCCCTTCTCTTGACTGTCTAGAAACCATTAAAGAAAAGTAAAAGTTAAGCACTATTGATTCTTCAAAATGGGCTATTTCCGTTCTTGAATGCATAGAATATATTTATTATCATTCTCCCGTAGCAGAGTGATGTGAGACGGCCAAAAGACGTCAGAGTGAGGCTCTACAACAGCCTCGTTAGGCACGCGGCGGCGCAGTTAGGGACAGGCACCAATTAGAGCAACAGTCGTCTTTAAGCTAACCTCGTCAGCGTCTGACTGCAGAGCAGCGTTCGCCTATTGTTTCAAAACGTACCTAGTGAAATGGGGGTTCCAAAATGACAACTATATGGACCAATTAGCGGCAAAATACTTGGCTACAAAAGGCTTTGTTAATTTCGTTACGTGTTATTAATTGAAAAATTAAATAATGGTAGATTGTATGACTAGGAGCTAAAATGAGCCATATTACCACGAGATGTAAATTATTACGAGAATAAGATAATATTTTGAAAGTAAAGTGATAACCTTGTTAAGGTAAAACTAACTTTTGAGACACGAGTTGTTGAGTGCACATATTTCAAATCACAAAAATTTGTACCTACCTTTGGGATATAAAGGCATGGGAATCTACTATTATATACTAGTAGATTACAGCCTTGCAGGACAACGGCATGAAACAAGTCATTTTAACGAAGACAATTTGAACTGCCCAGATCCGCTGGCGAGAGTCGATATTTGAGTCGAGGTACACTGCGATAACAGTAAAATTAAATACACTCAAGAGCAAAAGTTTTGGGTACAGTTTGTACTGAAATTCTATACAAAGTGTACTCGAAACTTTTGCTCTTGAGTGTGTAATCGTAGGTATACAAAATTGTATTATTATCTGTCTAGCAGCTTTCTAGTAGTCTAACAAGAAATAGTGCATTACTTACCTAGGGCGGTAAAACAAAGAATGTCTCAGATCGCAGGTATTTGACGACCAATCCGAAGGCTGAGGCTTTCTTTATTACCGCCTGTGGTGAGTACAACATTTTACGTCTCTCCCTGGACAGGAAGTGGGATTCTCCGCACGCATAGCGTGCGGTAATTCCTACTTTATGGCTAGGTATGACAAAAATTGTATTTTATGCACAACACAGACGTATTTCATTTATAAAACCATCAAATACAGTCTCCACTCGGTATACGTAAAGATATAAGTAAACCTAACGAACCTTGAGAAGTGAAGATGTAATGCTTACATCGGTACTTCAGTACATTATATTGTAAAGAAGAAAAATCTGCGAGACAATTTCACAGCTTTGTAAGTTTGTATGTAGGGGGTAATCTCCGAAACCAATTACCAGATTTCAAAAATTGTTTCATTTGTGTATAGAATGAACTCTCTGGGTTTCCACCCGGAAAGTCCATTCAGATAGAACAGCAGATATAACGTATGTAAGCCCCCGGGATAAAATACAGCATAATGTATAGCATATGTCCATATGCTATATTTTATGCCGGGAGCATGCCTGCGTTCTGTGCAATACGCGGGCGAAGTATAGAAGTCAGAGAGAAAAACAGTCAGTAAGGTCGATTTAAAAAATATTTCACCAGCATAATAGAAATAGATTTTAAGGATGGATACCTAATAGAATATTTTATCCCGCTGTTCCGCCTAGTTTTTCTCTTATTGTGATGGGAGCTGCGCGGGAAGCTAGTTTAACCCCTCGTATACTTAGGTACCTACGGATATTAAGTGCCAATGATTTGAACTTATTGTTATCCATCTCAAAGTCATAATTTGAGTGGAAAATTTTGATATCCGCGTACGTAGGGTTAATAATAATAAAGACGTCAAGTATGCTCAAATTTTAATATTGGAGCGAGCCACATTGCCACAAAACTTCAGGGCAAATATTTAATTCAGACAGCTCCGCCATATACAAGATTTAATGCCACAGATGAAACCCATAAACCTGAAAGGCCGTTGTTACTTTCTTTATAACGAGGGCTGTTCGCAGCAAAGCAGAATGCGTCGGCATCCCATGTTTTACTCGAAACGTTTTTATTTTTCATGTAATCCTTTCCTTTTTTGGTCGCGTCCGTGATATGTAATATTTTTCTCAGGGGCATTGAAATAGGGAGGCGCCATTATTGCCAGGCTGGGTAGTGATTATTACGTAGCAAGAGCTGTAGAGGTTTCAGCCAACCGCCGCCATCCGCTTGTTCACTTTTCTAACTTCCTCCAATAGCATCCAGCATAATGAGATTACTTACAGCGTATTGCCTTTGTATAGTTCAGCGATAAGAGAATATTTGACTTTGTTTAGTTTATGGAGATATATTAAACGACCTTAATAAATTGATTTAAATAAAGCTGCTAAATTTAATTTTTCTAGAAAGGGTATTACAATATGTTATATAATTACTTATTTAACGCGGGGAAATTTTATTAATTTAAGTGTGTGTGTCGCTGAATGCATGTTATGTTATGTTATGCTATAACAAATGTAATATATGTAAGGAAGTATCTACACAGAACAGGGATAGAGGTACGTTTTTAAAATGATGGGTCTTTTTCCGAACCTTGAACATAAGTAAATAGAACCCTGCATATTGTCGCCTTTGCGGTGCATAACATTTCCCATTTAAGGCCAATGTCTCACATACGAGTCATGACTCCACGAGGGATTTCCGTTAGAGAGCGGAAAAACGCTGCCACAAAGTGCTGGAATAATATACCGCCACCTATCAGAAATTCACCATCAGTTTCCTCTCTTAAAGTTAAATACCAAAAGTATATTTTAAATTTGCAAAAAGATTGTGGATCTACTCGTAGGTACCAATTTCATAAAAAAATCTTCTGACTATGACTGTCAGCGTATTAGGTTTCATTGATTAGTTAATTTTAATAATAATGTAAACCACCCAAAATATTATGTAAGTATCTAAATTCTTTTTGATCTTGTATATTGCAATGTAGTTTTAGTGTATTATGATCTCAAACTATCTCTTATGTTATTTATAATGTAGCTAGTTTATGTTACTCAAAGTTATGTTTGCCGCGTATTGGAGCTTTCTCATGGAAGGGTATCCACGGAAGACCAGCGTCAAAGTACTCACAAGGTACCTTGACATAAAGCTGAGTGGAGGCCATTCAATGACGATTTAAAATTCTCACTACTGTTATACTTTCTAATCTTTTACAAGGTTTATGGATCTAGTAAATACGATGCAATACTTAAATTGGAAATATTTAAACATTGTCTGACTTACCTAAAATCTCAAACTCACAAAGTTAACAGACGCAGGGTTCGACTACGTTACTCTCAAGAGTGCCACATTTTTCAATGAAAAATCGATGCCAGTAGGTTGGTACATTGCGAGTTGAACACGAGCCAACTGTACCGAGTCCATTATAATACATTATGATGTAAAGCTATATATCTGAATGTAGTTTATCTGCCAATACCATGGGGTATACATACGCCTACATACTAAATGAATGTTTGTAAGTAGGGACCTACTTCTATCTTACATCCTTTTTTAACCGACTTCAAAAAAGGAGGAGGTTATATGTTTCACCGAATTTTTTTTTATGTATGTTCGCGATTTCTCCGTCAATTGTGGACCGATTTTAAAAAATCTTTTTTTATTCGAAAATGTATACTCCTGAGATGGTCCCATTTTCTCCAAGTTAGGATCTGATGATGGGATCCTAGAGAAATCGAGGGCAACCCTCAAATTTTACAGGCACGTACTACATGTTAAATGCATTTTCTAAAGCTATTCAGGTATTTGCGTCTAGAAGTCATCACTTCATGTTTGTGAGCTGATGATGGAAGGTAGAACTCCTCAACGGTTAGGAGTTGGAGGATATTTTTTGAAATTTATTTTAACCGTATTCTTTCAAGTTATTTGGGTGAGCACAAGTCCGGATCTGATGACGGGATCCCAGGGGAATTGAGGGCAACCCTCAAATTTTATAGGCACGCGTGCAGTGATTTCAGTATTTTCTATTATAACTCGTGTATTTACCCTAGGAAATCGCAATTTTGGTGAAGTGGAACTGATGATAAAGACCAGAGATGACTTATGGAACTCCTCAAGGATGTGAAGTACCTACGTCAAAGATACTGACATGATTCCTTTGAAGTAGCAAATAATGAAGTGTCAATTCTGAGATCCTTGAGGAATCAACGGAGCTCCTCAAATATTGTCAGCCCACATATAGCGACTTGGATTTTTTTCTGTAATAATCAACGCATTTTTGCTCTCGGAAAGCAGTTCATGTGGTAAATTGGAAAGGAAATGTGGAAAATTTTTAAGTACCTACGTGGCTTGGCGGAGTACTGAATTGAAGTCGGTTTAAACTTTGTTTTTAAAGTAAATTATTAACTATAACTACACACGAAGGAGATTGAGGTTGCCGCCCAGGACAAAAATAAGGTATATAGTAGCCGTTTCCTTTACTCTTAAGGGTATAGTGCTGACAGATGAAATTCATTGGCGGACAACCTCAACTAAAAAAAACCACCAAGTGCGAGTCGGACTCGCGCATGAAGAGTTCCGTACCATTATCTATAAAAACGAGCAAAAAATCACGTTTGTTGTATGGAAGCCCCCTAAAATATTTATTTTATTCTGTTTTTTAGTATTTGTTGTTATAGCGGCAACAGAAATACATCATCTATGAAAATTTCAACTGTCTAACTATCACAGTTCATGAGATACTGCCTGGTGACAGACGGACAGACAGACAGACGGACAGCGAAGTCTTAGTAATGGGTGCGTTTTTACTCTTTGGGTAAGGAACCAACCCTAAAAATGGCTTTTTGTAGGTACGTAATGTTAAGTACTTATAAGCATTCACAAGGGTGTATTATGTGGGAGGTGAGCCGGCCGATCACGCGCCCACCCGTGACGGCCCCTGCTGCCTGATATTTATAATTAGCCATATATTTCAAAACAATTGAGCTTGCTCTTAAAGGACTCCACACACCGAACGCAGGTCGTGCGCGGCGCGGGTCGTGCTCGGGTATATTCACACCGTAGGCGGGCGGCGTGTAGTAACGCGGGCCAGCCGCGGTAGCAACGCGTGTCCAGCACGGTAGTAACGCGGGCCCGCGGCGGGACAAACCAAAGGGTTCAAAGGGACTGTAAAGAGAATATTACGCCCGGCAGCGCCAGTCGACTTCAAGATGTGGTACGGTGATGATATCGACTCCGATGAAGAAGACCTGTTATTGCTTCTGGCTCTTAACAAAAAGAAAAGAATTTGGGTTCACGACCTAAATAGAGAATCCGAGCCGAGACAAAGTTATGGGGAATATCATAGCCTGTGTAGGAAAGCTACGAAGATCGTTTTTTTTACATAAACAGTTTTGAAGAATTGCACGTGATATTGCAGCCTACTTTCTCAAGGGAATCAAAAACCTATAGAGCACTTCTCGTTGACCTTGACCTAGTCTCATGAAAGTAATGCGTGTCCAAACGTGGTAGCAAAGCGGGCCCGTCGTGGGCCCGCGGCCGACCCGCGGCCGCGCTGCCCGAGTTGTATTGTAACTTAGCCCGCGGCGGGCCCAGGTTCGTTCGGACCGCGTTCGTTTCAATCCTTTACAACTCGCGCGGGCCCGCGCTCGACCCACGTTCGCGCCGCAACCGCGATCGGTAGGTATGTGGAGGCCTTAATAGTTTCGTAGTTGTAATTAGTTACGTTTACGTATACCGTCACAGAAGGCGTACTTTTTTACAAAGATATGGGCTTTATATCCTTCCTATAAATATCTTTTATCTATCTTTTGTTTTTTTCGTTTACGTTTCGAACGCGCGTTAGGACAGTCCAACTGTCATTTTTCCATATAAACATTGACATTTAAATCTACCTGACGCGCTTACAATGCGTTACGTGATTGACCTACATGTATCATTACATTAGACAAAAAACGTTTGACAAAACGATCATTTGAAAAACAACGTTTGACAAATTACTCATTTGCCAATTTTTTATCTGACAAGTTTTCATATGATAAATCTTTAGGTACCTACTTGGGGAAAGAGCGCGCGTGGGCTCCACAAGGAGACCAGTAGGTAAGCGGTTAAGGGACGCCGGGTGACCCTCGCGCAGGCAGCTTTCTCGCTCAAACAATAGCGATTGCTATTCAGCGCGGGAATGCTGCCTGTGTGATGGGCATCCTGCCTAAAGGGCAAAGTTTTGATACGGTTCTTTAATTGTATATTTCTAATTTTAATTTTAATTTAAGTAGTTTTAATCCCATGCATTAATATTGTATACATGTATGTTTATATTTTTTTATTTGTTAATTAAATTGTGTTGTTTAGGTTTGGTTGTACTTGACATACTCTTTATATTAGAAACATTTCTTGCCCTCATGATATTTTGCAAAATGCATTGTTTGTGAAGTACATTGAACAATATATTGGAAAATCGTTAGGTAATATCCAGGTTTTTTGTGTTTAGGAAATGTGATATTTATTCCTACACCTAAGTTAATTTCAAAAAGACAGGTTTCAAAAGTAAACTTTTTTTAGTGTAATAATATTCCCGGTTATAAAAACTGAGTAGTTTTAAGTAGGTTAGGTTAGGTTTGTAGGTATTTGATGCCAGATAGTTAGAAACGAAAACTATCTGAGTAGGTATTTCACTTGTCTTGTGTTAAGTCTCAAGTTATTTCTTCGTATTCGAATTTTTGGAATTTTAAAATGAAACGTTTTGTATTTACATTTTTAAAGTTACATATTTTTCTCAACTGATAATTTTATCGACCTACCTACCCATGTTTTATCAAATGGAAAATGTATCAATTAATTCGTTTGTAAATAAATGTTTTTTTATTCTAATGTTTAAAACATTTACGAAACGTTTATTCGTCTAAGGATCATTTATAAAAAGACGCGTTTGTCAAATGACCGTTTTGTCAAACGTTTTTTTTAAATGATTATTTGTTAAACGTTTTTTGTCAAACGATAGAGAACCTTATCATACATTTAATGTATATACAATGGATGATATACAGGGTGGGCCCTGTAACAGGAGCAAAAAATTTAACGGTAGTTAAACAAAAGTAAAAGAAATGGACACAAGGGGTTACTACAGATGCTCTAGGGAAGCCTCCTTTTAAATATTTACTCCTGTTACAGGGCCCACCCCGTATATTGAATGGAGAAAACCCGAGTATTTCTTCCAAAAATATCGTTATTTGATTGCTGTACTTCTCGTCTTAACAATATGGAGTTCCTACAGCTTATTCGTATGTCATAATCAGAAGCTTTCAGATTTTTAGCATTCGTTAAAATTTCACGCACCTTTAACCTTAAAGAGCTGGCGAGATGAAAACCTTTGAAAAGTCATCCCGCATGACTTTGACAAATTCTCTCGCAGAAGTTTTCATGGTTGAAATGAAATTCATAGACAAAAAAAATTTCACTGACATGACGTGTGTGCCGGGCTGTAGTTGGTTAAAGGCACGATTTCTCACTATAAGTATATACTTTTTCTTCGTCGCATTCTCATGACTGAGGGTCGGTCGTGACTACTAGAGTTTGTTGCTTTGCGCACTAATGCACTCAAGAGCCTAATCGGTTTTCAGCCATCCGGATAACAAAGCAAATGCGGATAAGGAAACATGCAGACGTACGTACGTCTGCATGTTTCCTTTACTGCGTCGCTCCAACGGGTTGGTGGTCTTCCACGACTCCTTTTTCCTTTCACATGCCCCACAACGTTGAGTTTTTTCAGGCTATCGGGTTCTCGCCTGGCCACGTGTCCGAAGTACTTGGTGGAGTCGTTGCATGCAATGCGCAGTCCAAGGTAGTATACATAACATTTTGCGCCAGTACCACATCTTGAATGCGTCAATCCTGCTCTGAAATCTCTGAATCCGTGCTTTCAGGGTCCAAGTTTCGGCCTCCTTATACTTATACCTACTTTTAGATCTTCCCTCACTGCCCCATTCAGATTATACGGGTATACCCTGTATGCTGCCATTTCATTATCTAAGGCTACTGCCTCTCAGTGATTATAGCACCGTTTGTAGTTACAATTTCACTTACGCTCCGGTATGTTTGTTTAATGCGGCGCAACATGTCTTGCCGCATAGGCAGGTATGTCGCTTGTAACTTTAGGATAAGGACGGTATTTTTGCTTCAGTATTTCAAGCCTACTCTTTCATCATGGTTTTTCATTCCATTGCTTGGGTCTCTACGGTTGCAGGAGTCCTAAAATCTCAGCATTGGATGTACCACGGGGCTTTTTGCGATTGCTATTTGGCTCATCTTATAAAAACAAGGGTTTTGAATTGACAACATATATCCGCAAAATTCGTATTGTAGCATATTTTGTATTTAAACATACAAATAATTGGCACACGTTCCGCCATATTGGGTCGAGAGTCTCAGTGGAGAATCGGCACACACTGTTAAAGTTATACTTACTTAATGTCGTTAAGCTTAAGGTATAGATTCCTTTAAAGTCTATAAACAATTTGGCGTTGAGGAATTTTTCGACTTACGCGATGCGCGTATTCTGGAATGTCATAACCGACAAACGCTAGAGCTTTAAATTAAAACGATAAATGCTTGTAATATAATGCTGAATATTGAAAAATATATTAAAGTATACGAACGATCGAGTTAACTGTTGCGGGCAAAGTAAACTTATAAGGGACTCGTGGTACCAATTAGATTTTTAGTTCAGTGAGTGACCGCCAGGGGCCTAATAGAGTTTTCATATAAATCTTTTACTTTCCTCGCTAGTGAGGAAAGTATAATCGAGTCGATGTAAACTCAGGCTAGTGCTACTGCACTAAATATATCGATAGTTGTCGAAAGTGAGCTGTCAATGCGTGTACAAGTACTTCGTTAAATATTTATTAATCCTCTCCGCCAAAAAGTCAGTCAAGTTGTCAGGTGCTCGGATTCATAGTTAATGAAATGTGGTGTTCTCGGTTTCGCCATAATTAATACTTTGTGTTATGTCTGCAGCTGTAATTAAAAGGTTGGCTATGAAAATTATGCCGCCTGGGCGGTAATATCATTATACAGGACATTATACTGGCTGAAGGCAGTTACCCAGGCCGACGAAAGGTGAAAAGGCAAGTGAAACCATCGCTACGAGAACCTTATAAACATTTAACAGGTTTATTTCCTTATACAGCAAATATTACTTAAACGCGCCTACTGCTCCATTATTACTATTTAGAGATCAAAAGTAGTAGGAATATAACTAACTAGAGTAGAAATAAAAAAGAATGCAAACATTGGTGATGATTATGGAGCTACCCTGATGGATTCTGATCACGAACAACGGCTGTATTTTATATAGCTTGCCTGCTTAATATGTGGTGGTCATGTAAAATTTCCCTTATTCCTACGAACGAAAATGAATGTTGGAGTTAACTTATCGACAAAACTGAACAAATAAAGTGTGGTCAGAGGTGCGGGTTTCTCCCTCGCTGCTCACTAAATACAAATGAATATCGTTTCGACGACAGGCAATTCCCGGCAGTGACAGATGATGCAAAAGTATATTCGCAGTATATATTAAGAACTGTTTCGGTTATAAATATGTAATATTTGTAAGCTGTGCTTACCCGATGAAAAGTTAAAACAACATCTAAGATGGAACACGCTCACCCAGAAAATACCTGTCCCCTTTTACCTTAAAAACATCGAGATAGCAAGCCCCCGGAAATACAACGCCGGAAGTGAATTCCAGATTGAGGCAGTGCGAACCAAAAAGGATTTCTTGAATCGCGGAATGCGGCTCGGGAGGATTCAATGTGTATTTAAATTCCTTTTAACTTTTATGCTCTTATAACATTCTATTAAATTGTGTATTTCATATTTTATGCTGATATAGTATCAGCATAAAATATACCTAGTAATACACAATTTGTTACCTTAATTGCAAAAAAAACTTGTCATCCTTTGTGAGCGCTATGATACAGCAATAGAAAAATATTTTTTATACTCGTCGACTTTAATTATTGAATTAAGACTTCGTACACTAAACTACAACCACATACTTTTTTCTATGGAGCTCCCAACTCAACTGAAATAATTATTATACAACGCTTTAGACAACTAAAATAAATTCGACCAATCACGTGGCGCCTTTACTGAACTAAAATAAACTTGACCAATGGCACGTCACGTTGGCTACAATACAAAAGACGACGGCCGCCGTCGACGACGTTGAGCCGGCACCTCTCTGACTTGCACTTCGTTTCAGCATGGCTTACGCTTTCATTAGATACCAAGTTTCTTTAATTATTTCTGTTGACTCGTATAAAAAGTATTGTATACAATAGTTACACAATTAGCTCTTAAATTCTCGTTCCTTAAACACTGTACTCGACTTTAAGAGCCCTCATTGTCAAAAATATTGTAGAAAAATATTTTTTCTTTGTTTAGAATCAAAATAGTCAACGGAATAGGTACTTGTGTCTCTGTTCATCTTGAGCTTGTGCGGATTTCTTATCAGTAGGTACTGGTAATGACGGCACTACATTTCGGTACACATGGAACCTTGTTACGTAGGTATACTATACAATGTAAGTCGACTTTGATAGATTAGGATCCTCTCCCGCCCGGACGCCGGTAATGACTTGACAAAACACTACACACAAAACAATCGGTGGGTTCATTGGATTCGCTTCGTAAAGGTCTTTTCAGCTTTGCAATTCACAATATGTCTAAACTCACCTCTCCTCTCGCCCCTAGTATTATTTGAGCTCGAGATTCGTAAGAACTATAGGTATATCGAGGTTAGAGTTCAGCTGATTTGCTTGAGGCCAGATGTCAGTAATTGTTTTGATTACCAGCCCTGGCGTAGGGTGTCTCATACTAGAGCTAGGGAAGAAGGACGTTTAGAGTTGGTCACGATCTTCATAACTACGCACAATACATCACTGTCTGTCAAATATGTTCAAGGTAAGATGTAAACGTCAAAGGTAAAAATACGATGTGCCAATTCAAGCAGTTACGAAAGATTATTTCTAGAATATTACGGTGCCTAGCATCAGTAAACGTACTATATTAACAGGCCGCGTGTTACGTTTACGCTCCACGTTAGTGCTATACTTGGGATGGGTATATCCCACTGTTAACGACCGCGATAGCGAAGTACCTAAGCTTCCAATTGCAAGGTCTTTGGCCTCGCTTCGGCTCCACCGGCCAATGACTAAACTCCAATTCTAACAAGGTGTAACTCACTTCTTAAGTCAATTTACAAAGCCGCAACGTCTAACTTTACTCATTAATTAAAAATGCAATCTCTTTACTTCTTTTCGTTGATGTTCTCAAGTAAATGAAGTAAAAGTTTAATTAATTTAAACATTCCCATTCATATTACGATAGTTTGTACTTTTAAGTGTTCCCAACCAAAGGGTGGCAAAGGTTCCGTAGGCTTACAGACGGGCTATACTTTTCCGGAAATGTGTGGCTGGCAACTGCATATGAGCGTCTTGTTCTAGCATGGAATTGCATGGAAGTCAGAGCAAGACGCCCATATTTGCCGGCCACACATTTCCGGAAAAGTATAACCCATCTACAGACCCCATTACGCTAATTATTTCCCGAAAAAGTTTTGTAAGTTCAGTGCCGATTTGTATAATCTTATATCTAGCAGACTAACTAGTCTAGTGTGAAAACAAAAAATAGAACCGATAATTCCACAAATCGATATATTATGCCTACCTCCACTTAACTGAATTCATTGTTATACTTCAACATCAACTGTAACAAGTCTTTCTCACTGCGCCCCTCTATATCAATTCTGTTTTTTTCCATTGTTGACTGGCAGAGAATGCGTCAAGGCATTAAGTCTGTCTTATGTACCTACTCATGTTTATTGTGCGTTAAATTAAAAACTAAAAAAAAGAAAATAAGTCAACATGGATGAAAATTTACTGGCATATTAACATTTCTAATCGACATATCACATATTTAAATAACTTAAAGTTCCTGAAATATATTTAAAAAAATTACGAGTGTCCATTTGAATTTAGCTTGGTTTCAGTGCGTTGGATCGCTCGAGCGTTGAGAATAGAAGCAAGCTACGACCGGCCGTAGCACCGTAGCAGTAATCGATCCGACGGTCCTCGCGGGTTATCGCTTTGGCAGATAGCGACCCGATTTTAGCACGCCTTAGCTTTTAACTAACTAGGCGGACGGACTATAATTAGATTGAAACTTGATTATAATTAAATGAAATGTTCCACAAAACAACTTTAAATGAGGGTCCTCATTTAAAGCTGTTGCTTGTTACTTATCTAAGTATGGATCAGGGAAAAGAAACTACATTGATATGCAAAGTTGGGGTTGCTAACTTATTTTTTTAATAGTAAGATCCGTCAGAGTCAAACATCTAACATATTTTAAGCGAGGTATTTCACTAGCAAGCGGGGTCTAGGGCTTCTTCTCTGGCGACTGCACGTCTAGCCGTCACTTTTGCCACTCAGCTGCCGGCGGATTCCAGCTCGCAAACCAATTCCTTTAATGTCCATCTACATAGCAATGCTTTTTCACTGTCCATTAGTAGATATTCATCGACAACGAGGCGGCTATACATAGGTACCTGCGTCCCGAATTCTCATTGGCTTTTCTTTAGGCTACAAAAAGGAATACCACACAGCGCGGTGGTTCCTCGCTATTTAAGGCCAAGTTACCATTATCTACACTTATAATAATACCCTGAATTTAAAAAAAAACTGGACATGTGCGAGTTGGACTCGCCCACCGAGGGTTCCGTACGAATTTCCTCCTACCTCGATGATTGATTACGTACTTTAAATAAAGACTATATTTTATCGGATTTAATTACAAATGTATAGTTTAATGTATAGTTTTCAGATTTTTTCCTATACTTGTAGTATAAGACGATATTACTTGCCAAATTTCATAGTTCTAGGTCAACGGGAAGTACCCTATAAATTTTGATTGCCTTGAGAGTGTCGAAAATGTCGAAATATTAGTTTTTTTGCGCCATAAACAGCCGTATCTTTTTTTAACGTTAACTTTGAAGTTTGATTTTTCACAGCTTCAAGGGACTGTAGACCTGAGTAGGTATATGGTTTTAATTTCAACTCGATAGCTCCACATGTTCCCAAGATAAAGAGTCTTGACAGACTGACAGATGGACAACAAAGTGATGCTATAAGGGTTCCGTTTTTTTCCGTTTGAGGTACGGGACCCTAAACGTTTTTTATAGGTATTATGGCTTCCGCTTCTTAGGATAGTTTTAATCCGACTGCAACGATTAATTCATTTTCCGAAATATTTGACCTCTTCCAATTTTTCATTTCTTTTTCTTAAAATATATTGCTACCACATCTGTCAGGTGTCAGTGACGTCAAAATGGTGGGGTATACATAACTATCCGATATTAAGAATTTAATATCAATCAAAATAATAACAAAACGTACAAATGATAAAGCATTAAAAAATCGATTCTGATATGGGAACTTATATGCCCAAAAATCGCATTAAGGCGCAATTTCAACAAAATAACACATTATATATGATGGTGGCGAGTTCTCTGAGTTTTTTTAATGGTATCGTGCTCTTGTCGCAAGCAGCCAAAAAAGTCCATTCGTGTTTCTGCAAGATTACACACTGAGTATTTGTCACGATACTGGTTTGTCAGCCAGTATGTATCATTATCCATCAACAATATTGAAGCAATATTGAACTTTTATAAACATGAATTTTATTAACTGCGTCAGTATTAAGGCGGTATTACAACATTCAGCCGATAAACATTTTTATCATACTTAATGTTGGTGCACAAGCCACTGTGTACTTTTGACTCCAATAAATAAATAAAAAGACATTATGAATAACAATTTATTTAAACTTCATTGCACAGTAAAAAGTTACAAATACAAAAGGCGAACTTAATGCCATACGGCATTCTCTACCAGTCAGTTTTTAGGCCAAACAGAAAATAATCTTAGCTGGTGCGGGATATGAGAACAACACAGAAATAAGCGGACGAATTACTGGTACGTTATTATGAATAATTCTTATTAATGTACTTTAATATATTACCATATTATAATTTAATATCACATAAATATCATATAATACAAATATAATAAATATAGTATGCTACTAAAAACTACGCAGAGTCTTAATATCGAGAATTTTCAAGTAGATGCTTGCGCAAGTTGCGCAACTTGCGCTTGAATAAAAATTTGCTCTGAACCTGTCGTATGCTAAAGGGAAAAGCATTCAATAGACGAATAGCCTGCACTGCAGTTCGCAGCCAGGTCTCGCAGTTACAAATTGCGTATGAATGAAACGTATATAGTTGTCTTGGAGCCGATCTAGCCTGTCAAGTAGCCTTTGTGTCACATTGGTGTACACATCACTATAATCGATGATAGGCAATACTAGATACTGTATGAGGAGAGTTTTTGTAGGTACTCACCGGCAGAAAATGCTTAAATCTGTAGAGCGATACAATTGGGCTAAATATTTTATTAAGTTAGAACCGATCGCTGAATTGTTGTTGATGGTGGGAATATACACAAGATTTAGCAGAATTTAGCAGAATGTGACAGTTAATATTGCAATACTGCGAAACACGTATTTTTTTTTGTTATATTTATTTATTTATTTATTGATGAACAATAAATAAATAATATAAGGTCCCGTGAGATAGAACGTTTCAGGCTGTACGACGTTTCATATATGTATGTACCCACCTATTTATACGTTCCGTATATATATATATAATATCTTGACTAATTTCTTCCAAAACCTTGCAGAATAAAATTGAATACTTTATTGTAAGTCACTAGACTGTTTTTCAGTCTGTCCTAGATATGATGAAAATGAGCTGAAAGAGACCCACTTTGTCTTAGTGTGTCACTCTCCCATTCATTGTGTTAAGAACAAAATAAACATTTATACTTATCTCATCGGATTCGCGTTATGGTTGTAGAAACATACCTACCCAGTGGTTTTATTCTTTAGTTGTAGTTACTACTTACTACATTTTTAAATTCCGTGCTGGTTTTAATCTTCGATGGTATTTTTTTTTAAATCTTATTATGTACAGTCAGCATCAAAAGTAACGACGCAATTGAAGATGTCAAAAGCACTTATTCCCTTTTAATAAAAACTTTTAAGGTCTTCGTTTGCGTTGCTACTTTTGATGCTGACTGTACCATAACCTTCTTAAAGGAAGTAAATGTACTTTTTAATACAGTTGGTCAAAAAGTAATACTTTACGTAGCTGTTTAGCGGAAAGTTGGTTTTCGCTCACTAGTGCTTTTCACTTTTCCTTGTACAAATTGTACTATTAATTATTATGTCAATATAAAAATAAATAAGATGAAACTGTAATAAATTGTATTTAAACATTTTAAACTGTATTAAACTTCATTTTATTCAACTGTATTACAATGATGTTACAGAATGAATAATATACAAGTTTCAAATCCCTTACTTGTTGTTTTTCTTATTTTTTCGCAACTGTATTCTGTGTTGTGTGTGTGTGTGTATTATAAAAACGTCGTTCGTTACACGTGCGGAAATGTCATTCTTCACTCGTACCGATATCTCGGTACTCGTAATGACATACTTTCCGTACTAGCATCGAAATGTACTATTTCATATTTAATTTAGCAATTACTTACTACAAAAATAAATTTGATTTATTATAATTTGACTATTTGGAGCCTTTTGTTCACCTGCGCGCGCAGTGCTACTGCAAAGTACAGAAAAAAATCAGGCCACGCCATTTTCCATAAATATGTATAACCAATTTCACTATTGTCATTTTGTCATCACGTGTTTTATTAATTCAATGCTGCAGCCTACGTCCTACCTGTTTGATCTATTGCCACAAACATCTTTTAACTACGTGATATTTTTAATTAAAACTGCCCCCTATGTTCAAGAGAAGAAATTATACGTTTATACCTAAATCAATTGAAACCATACCCATTATCACCTCGGCATCTCTTTGCTTCGGACCTGCCCCCCTATTCTGTAACTTGTTTTAAGCTCACCTCAACGCTCACCCACAAATATATCTTGACGCCGCGATTCGTACCTAGTAACTAAGCGTAGGTAAAGGTCTAGTTTCGTTAGGCGTGACGCGTGGGGTGAGGCGCATGAGCACGTAGCAAATAACAGCCCAGTTGTGAAGCGCCGGATAAATAGAATCCTCAGTGCTTGTTTATATGAAAACCGCACGGATTCGAAGGTTGAAGAAGTTGATCGAAAACCAATCGAGGTTATTCATCAGAAAATTTGTGTGATAAACATGAATATTTGTTATTGACTCTTCGGATGTTTTTTATGCTGTATTTAAGTCTTTATATTTATTAAATATATGGTCGTCTAGTAACCATAACATAAACTTTACATAAGTACAAGGCTAGTTTGATTTGTGTAAGACTTTCTCGTAACATTTGTTTTTAGTTTTTTTTTAACAGTCTATATTTGACAGCCGTCATCCCGGTACAATAAACGTCAATGATGACACATGATGACTTAAATTGTACTGGGATGACAGGTGTCAAATATTGGATGTAAGGGCATTTTCACTATAGCTGTGCCAATAACTCTAGCTGGGCCGGGATTTCACATGTCGTTGTACTCGCAATGACAGAAGAGGGCGTACAGCCAGCAGCAGGAGTTGCAACGCAACCAGTGCTCAAAATGACCTGCACGTGTTCTTATCGTCGTAATAATAAAAACGTGTGCAGATAATTTTAGCCACGTCTTCTGCTGTTGACTGTTTCACAAACTTTTGAGCTTAAAATATAGAGAAAGAAAGTGAGATTATCCTTATGGCGATAAGGATTATAAAAGGGGGTAATTTTTTTTTTCTCGCATTTAGAGAACACTTTCTAAAAGCTGAAAATATGAAACGGATATTTCCGCCAGACCCCTCTTTCCCAGTGGGTACTCTGGGCAAGTGCCCAGGGCCCCGCGATCGATAGGGCCCCCCCTCAGATCAAATACCAAGTCCCTAGTTCCAGTCATAGGGGCCCCATTTATCCTAATATGCCCAGAAGCCGTAGCATGGTTGGCCTTATCACGCGACAAGTGATAAGATAAGAGCGTAGTCTCGTTCTATCCTATCACCTATCGCGTGACAAGGCCAACCATGCTACGGGGCCAGGTCCTCCAATAGGTTAAAGACGGCCCTGATTTCCGTTTCTCTTGTTAAAAGTTCAACAGGATTCTAATTTTCCCGGTTCGCAAAGTAATTCAAAATAAACTGCATTATTCTCGGGTTCCATTAACTGTAGGCATGATGAAAGCCGGGCTTCAACCAAATTAACAAGTTGTTGGTAGCTTGGTGAATGAAGCAGGTCAAGGGTTTATTTTAAACTCATCCTGGAGACATCCAAATGTATTGCCATTTTTACTTGAATCTGCTAAGTTTGTGCAGTAAATAGTTTGATTTAGTGTTACAGTTGTATGTATTTATGTAGTGGACTGTGTATCTATGTAATGTTATAACCGGCCTGGATCAGATGGCACGTTACATTAGTCCTATACTTCCCCGTCCACGTTTAGGCTTAACACGTTTCTGTACCTCGTAGATTGCATCAGACGCCCCCGGTTGTAATATTTTTTTTTGACAATGTGAAAATGCTTTACGCATACCCCCGACCCGGGGAAGGCCCATTTGGGGGTTATGTGGGACTCTCTCCTCCCGCCGCCATCCGAGGAGCATACCCACTAAAAACACACCGGCGTCAACCGCATTACCGCTAAGGGGGCGCCATGGGATCGCGAACATTCCACCACGACGCCCCCCGAACATTCCTCCCTGACGTAACAGATTCGTGATTCTTTTGAAAGTTTTCGGATTACATCAAAACTACATATTACTGGATGATGTACCATCTATCTATCTATATATTACTCGAGGGTGATTTTTGTACATGCCTTCAGATCTATCTATTTTCTAATATATATTACGCGAGGGCGATTTTTGTACATACCATCAGATCTACAGTTATGGTCCGATTTTGATAAATGATATGTCATTCGATTCGTCTCTTGCTGGAGATTTGCAATAAGGTCTTCGTTTTTACAAGCTTTTATTTACTTTCACCTGACCGTTGTCTGTAATCAAATCTTGCAAGTTAAATTTGATCCACTTCCCGGTTTCCGATTGAGTTGAAATTTTGCATACATGTGTAAAACGCGTGACAATGCAATATTATGATGACATGGTGCTGATCTGATGATGGAGCTGGAAGATGGCCATAGGAAATTCGCAATGAAACGACACAACCTCATCGAGTTTGGGCTCGATACAATCGTCTCAATGAGTAGTTGATGACGGTATACAGAAAAGTACAGTCGGCAATAAAAGTTTGTACCAAAAATGAATTTTTTGACAGAAACTTGTTTAATTTTTTATCGAAAAAGTACAAAATTTTAATTTAAAGAAACTACTGTGCGCTGACCACGTAACTTTGGCTGCGTGACGTCACGTGACATTACTTCTGTTTTGACTTGAAATGACAATGTACAATAAATAAACAAGAATGGAACTCAAACCTGTAGTAAGTTCTTCAGCATAAGAAATTATAAATGTTGAGTCGGCCACATATGGATACAACACTTTGAAAATTAAGAAAATTGAAAATAAACGATCTTTTACGATGTTTACAAAAACTGACTGACGTATGGTGTCAACTGTGGATTATTTTCTTTATTGACAGAGATGTCAATATTATTTGCCATGTTTATATTTACTTCAAAAAGTTTATATACTAATTTATTTTCCTATATTCGAGATGTTGGGAGAAGAATGATGTTTAAACATATTAATTGTCGTGGATCCCATACATAATAGACGGCTTTACTTACCTTACTTAGCACAATGCCGTAGACGTAGATAGGCTTCACATTTCAAGTATAGATGTAGAAAACGAAACCGGATTAAGTACTAAAATTTTTTTTGGGATACCGGGGACTCCCATTGGCGTTGAATACCATCCAAATTATTTCAAATTCAGATAATTATATTTAGATTACAGGAAGGTATAAATTGTAATTTGTCAAACCGATATGACTTAATACTGGGTAACATAAACCAGTATTAAACTATTTAGCGGTATAAATAGTCAAATGCAACTTAACCCGTAAAATATTATTTTAAACCATTAACGGTCCCCGATACTGTATTCTTTGATCTGTGCCGATACTAATAATAAACTGTAAGTTTGTTTGTATGTTGGGGGTAGTCTCAGAAACTATACCCATCCTAATCTAAAAACCCTTTCTTCAGTATATATATGTATACTTATGTTATATATGTAGAATGGACCTACGGGATTATGTGCTATATTTTATACCGTCGCTGTCTAGGT
Source organism: Epinotia nisella (assembly GCA_932294315.1). Lineage (NCBI taxonomy): Eukaryota > Metazoa > Arthropoda > Insecta > Lepidoptera > Tortricidae > Epinotia > Epinotia nisella. Next base: position 14,045,307 of record OW028673.1, on the reverse strand, counting down.
TCTTTGTATACGCGGCGGAGCTGCGCGGACAGTTAGTTATTTCTTAATATGCCACTTAGTATTGAGGCAATGAAAGCCGCTATCTATTTATATATAAACTAGCTTTTCCCCGTGACTTCGACTGCGTAGTAAGTGTAATTTTTGCAATTTAATTGTTGAATTGTTACGCCGGCAACGGCTACCTACTACTTACTTCGCCTATGAATAACCCTTAGTCGTCATATACGAACTTTCAGGTGTGTAAGTCTTTAAATGAACGTCTTCTCAGTACAACTCCTATTTTACCCCTTTAGGGGGCAAGTTTAAAATAATACATTACTGCAGAGGCCGGGAAATAGTAATACGTGGATGAGTTGATTTTGTCGGATGAAGCGAAGCTGAATCCGACAATAGAGACGAATCCACGAATTGCCATTCCTGCCGAGGCAGATATAGTGATTTTCTCCATAAATGCGAGGAAATCAAATAATATTTTCAATCATTTTAAAACAGCGAGTAGTATGTACCTAACCTATCATGTTCCCGCACAACTTATTTTTTTAAAGTTTGTACACGGCATGCCTCATGGTGCCAGTTTCAACTGACTCACATAAAAAAATTAAAACATTAGAATCGATTACCATTTTATGTTTTATGCACTTAAAATTATTAAAGATTAAACGGAATTGAAATCTAAACGCATTTTAGTTCGTTTTAAATATTATTTCGAAAATATTTTAATTTCTTCAGTTAATACTATTTGAGACATTTTTTAAAACGTCACTTCGATCTCTTGCAAAAGTAATCGTTTTGTCTATGACAATTAAAAAATATAAAACTTCTAACCAGTCTTACTATAGCAAGTTGATATGATAAATTGCTAGGTCTTTAAACTTACGAGCATTTGGCTGTTTGTAGTGATTTGTCTTGGTCAAAACATATGATTAAAAGGTAAAAAAGTATACAGTAAAGGAATTTCATACATTTTCCTGGCCGCTAACATTGTACAGTCGCCATCAGATATATCGGAGCGGCGAAAGCGCTCACAAATATCTGAACACGTCTCTATTGTCGAGGCATTAGAGACGTGTTCAGATATTTGTGAGTGCTTTCGCCGCTCTGATATATCTGATGGCGACTGTACAATAATGACTTTTAACTTTTTAAATTTGTGCTTGTCAGTAACGAGGAACTTCACGTACTATTTTTGCTACAGTAAGACGCACATTTCCGAGCATATTGGAGAAAAATATATTAATAAAAGATATTATAAACGAAACCTGCTGTTCTTTCATGTTTCTAGCCACAGTTTAGCCACAGTTTATCATTAAAAATCACACATTACTTATGTGAACTTTCAACCCCCATTTTAACCCCTTCAAGGGATGAATTGGAAAAAATGCCCTCGTCAATGTTTTTGCCTGTACATTAGAAGCATGTGACCGAAGTTTTAAACGTCTAACTTTTAAAACGACATGTTTCCCATACAAACTTTCAACTCTTTTTGAACCCTCTTAGGGGATGATTTTTTAAAATAACGCTAATAGGTATCACAAACCTTTCAAGATCTATTATTTACCGGTTGCTATGTTTTCCGTTTGAACAATTTCTAATGGTAATCTGATAATCCCGGTGGCTGTAATAATTTCGCTCCACCACCTTCGCTTAATGGATCAGAGAAAATAGGTATACCTTTGGAATTTTCAGCAAGATATTTTTCTCTCTGTCTGCGGGATGTATTGCAGCTTTCACCAAACGCATTAGGTGCGCTCACACATAAAAGCGGCCTTGGAACACCTCCTTTACTCTAAGGAGAGTGTCTCTGCCCTGTATTTGCCAGGCCTTTATTATCCGGTCTGAGTCACATCCCGTTATTATTTCCTCCACGACGTTACATCATACTCCGGTCCCTTTTATACAACGACGCTAACTCCTATACGAAGAAACCCGCTATTTAGCAGCAACGGCTTTCACGGACAAGCCGGATGACAACGCGGGAATAGTCTCATAAAATTATATGATTATACCAAGTTCGCTGAGTAACGATGAGGTGCCTATGTATGATTATTTTAATCTAGTGATAGGAAAGAAAGATGAATTAATATCGTTTTTATACTCGTCGACTTTAATGTTTAAATTAAGACTTCGTACACCAAACTATAATCACGTACTTTTTTCTATGGAGCTCCCAACTCAACTGAAATTGTATTTTATGCAACTGTTGTATAAGAAGGGTCTTAAAACGCGAGTGTCGTGGGTTGCGATGTGAATTATAGGTACACCGTTGCATACACTACTTTTTCTACGACAAAATTTAAATTAATGGCATTTTTTAGACTTTTCAGGTAGTAAGTTTTCCATTTGTTATTTTACTACTCACGCAATTTCTTCAGTAGTGCAGTTATGTTATAATAACAATCGTCTTTCATCTTTTCATTTTGAACTGGAATTATGGTGGCCAATCAGATCCTCTTGTTTATGGTTTGTTTTGTTTTTAATTTCCTTGCCTTGCCATCCGAACCAAATCGAATCCGGATCCGAAACGAATCTGATATATTTATTTATATATAATACCAAGAATTGATAAAACATGTATATTAACACACAATCCATGATAAATTATTATTATTTTATTAAATAATTTATATTTTATGAATGTTTCATCGTAAATAAAAACTTTTTATTTCAAAATATTTGTTTGAGAAGTTGGTACCACTGCAATATCAGGACCGATTTCTTTAAAAAGTTTGATGTTTACATCGTGATAAACAGTGCTATTATGAAAAATGTATGAACCAAGCACGCTAAACTGTGCTTTTATCGGCCATAGACCAAGGAGCTTTTGAGGATTTATTATCGGTGTCATTGTATTTGATTTAGTGCCTATATAAATAGGAGTAGAAAAAAAATCACAACTGTTTAGCAACTAAAATAAATTCGAGCAATCACGTGGTGCCTTTACTTACCCATAATTAATTTGGCCAATAGCACGTCGCCGTGGCTACAGAAGAAAAAACATCAACGACGTTGAGCCAGCACTTCTTGCACTTCGTTTCAGCAGGGCTTAGATTTTCAATAGATATTGTTTCAGTTGACTAGTAGAAAAAGTATTGCAAGATACAATCCATACTAATATTATAAATGGGAAAGTGTATGTGTTTGTTTGTTTGTTTGTTTGTTTGTTTGTTTGTTTGTCCGTCTTTCACGGCAAAACGGGGCGACGAATTGACGTGATTTTTAAAGTGGAGATAGTTGAAGGGATGGAGAGTGACATAGGCTACTTTTTGTCTCTTTCTAACCCCCCACTTCCCCAAAATGGGGGGTAGAAGTTTGTATGGAGCATTCCGCAATTTTCAAGGTAGAAAGCTAAAAATTGGTATGCGGACTATTTGTGACTAACAAAAAAATCTGCACCCAACACCTTAAAAGAGGGGGTGAAATTTTATATGGGGGTCCAGATATGTAGAGTCGATATGTAGAGCCGATATGTAGAGTCGATATGTAGAGTCGATATGTAGAGTCGATATGTAGAGTTGACATTTATAGTCTATATGTAGAGTCGATATATAGAATCGATATGTAGATTCGATATGTAGAGTCTATGTTCGATATGCAGAGTCTATGTAGAGTCGATCTAAATATATAAAAGACTGAAACTGAGATGCACCTTTTTTGTAGACGGTTAACATTACTCTTAGTACGCGGGCGAAGCCGCGGGCAAAAGCTAGTAGTTAATAAATTAGCTTTTAAATTATCGTACCTTACTTAAACACGGTATTCGACTTTAAGAGCCCTCATTGTGTAACGATTGTATGAAGTACTATTTTACGCCTCTACATAAACATTCAATTAAATAATACATAACACTGGACCGGGACAAGTTTTGGAATGGAGATGACAGTTTTGCCATATAATTACGTCAAAGTGTGTATGAAGTGACAGCTAGTCCATTCTCAAATCCATGGCGGTTGAATAATAATATGTAATTTTCTCATTTACAGGCACGGGTGATATTTATGTCGAAATTTTGTATTATGAAATGCATTGCAAGCTGCTTGTTATTCACCCCGAGTGTTTTTGGGATGCGAGCTATGCCTACAAAGTAGCGTCTTAAAGAATCGTCCCAGAGTAGGATTACCGCCTTTTCTATAACTAGTCTATAAATATATCTTAACTGACTCTCTTCTCAATGTATAGCAAAAACTACTATAGCTTGCTAATAATAATTTACAAAGTTGTTGCTTATTGCAAACAACGCGCTAGACTACGTAGAAATATTTAAGAGGGGATTTAACGAAATTAATTAAATCGTGCAGTTTTGAGTGTTTTACATGCCTATCGGAAAGCTGGAAGCTTTTGATCCGGCATTCAAACAGTGGCCGGCGTTCGCCGAGTAAAACTGCATATTTTGTTAAACGAAGTGAAGACTGATGAACTAGAATTGCCTTTGTTCATAACGGTTGTCGGGAACGTCACATATGATCTAATGTGCGGTTTGTGCTCACCGGACCTTTCTGAAGACAAAACGCTCGAGCAACTTGTAATAGTAGATTGTTAACCAAGGGCTGAAGGGACTCATGTCTGACGAGATATTTTCGCGCTCGAACGAAGTGAGAGCGCCAATGGTTCGAGTCAGAAATGGGTGACTTTCACCCGAGTTAAACACTCTACTTACTCTACTAAAAAAGTAAAAATAAAACACAGATTGTATTTATTATTAGTATTAGTTGAAGAGTAGCTGTATGCGTTTCTGCCTTAGCTCACATGCACAACTTAAGTTAAAAAAGGTTTGTGGGTGTATTCCATTTGTCACCTCCTCATAGAGCCTAGTGAATATTTTAGCTAAAATAAAAGTGTTGAATTTACAACATAAAATAATTTTATATTTAATAAAATAAATTCCATGAACTAGTAAGAATAAAAATAAATCCCTTTGTCAGTGGAGGGGGGTAAGTATTGATATTTATTAGAATTTGTTCCCGCATGATGCTTATAAGGCGAGGACTAATTGGAATACACTACTTTTCTGATCTAGAACAGAAACGGATGACTTTCTGCACACTTTTTAGAACAAGAATGAGATTTGAAAAATTGGTTTCCGGCCATTTGGAACCTGAACTATCAGAGATCGCCGAGCGACACGTTTTTAGGTTGCGTCGGCAGCGCGTGGACGAGCCGCTCGCCGAGTACCTGCAGAATCTAAAGCACCTAGCGAGCACTTGCAGCTTTCGGGTGACTCTCGAAGAGAATCTGCGAGACCAATTCGTGTCGGGGTTGGCAAATGAAGCCATGCGCTCGAAAAAAAACCTTCAATATAAGGAGACGGTGGAGCTGGCTTTCGCACTCGAGGCTGCAGAGAACACACACACACAGTACACACACACAGCATAATAATATAACAGTATAACACTATATAGTATGACGCAAAGCCATTTTATTGATCGATCCGTACTGCACAAGTAGGTCTCCGGGATTACCCATCGCATTAATAATTCAAACTATATCAGTGGCGCAGCCCCCATCGATCAGACAGGCTGCTATAATGCACTGTCAGTGATCACCCTTTGAGCAGCCCACATGCGACCTGTCGGCTGCCAGCACGGCATTCTAACTAAACGATAATAAAAGTGCGCATTTTTGCTATTATACAAATTTTCTGGTTAATCTGATTTGTATGAGAATCTTGAAACACAAAAATAGTATTTTTCATGACCATTACTACTGTCTTGATAATATTCTCCGATATACCTTGTTCGCAAATCCTGAGAATCAAACACGCGAGTGATATAGCATAGCACTAATCAGAATATTTGAATAACAAACTGCAGTATATATCTACTGGATTACGTTGGGATACGTAGCATAGTATCGTAATGCTTCTAAAACGTACCTTAGTATAAAAATGAATTACAAAAAAATTACCATACAATATTAGGAACTCGAGCCAGGAGCTGTAATACGCCCAGCTCCGTCAACGGGATTACTGCAGCGGCATCGTTTGCAGCACTCGGGGTGCTAATTAGACCCGGCTTTCAAAAATACATAAAACGTCCTCACTACGTACTGACTGTGGTACTGAGGCGCATATTGCGCACGCCATTCTAATTATTTACTTACAATTTAAACCGTAAAATCAAAACAGTCCACCAATGAAACCCTTTCGCAGTCGTAAATGAGATAATAAAGTGGGAGATGTCGGTGATTCGGGACTAACTGACTATTACCGAGCGTATCGTTCATACTTAAGCGGCCGGCTAGCAGCTAAAGTGAGGAACAGAGTTTGCCGTCACATTAGAAACTAATGCCCCATATGGCTCTTTGTGTTTATCTACTTACTTTGTTCAGATGAGAAGGATTTTTCTATATGCTCCTACCGCAACGCTAGTCATTAGTGTTTCCTATTGCATAGAAAAATAAAAACCCTTGGAAAGGCAACGAAACTGTGAGATAGATGATAATATTATATCAATGGTGAAGTCGGTTAGTGATTAGTCCCTGGGCGACCGAGCTCTGCTCGGATGAAAATACGGAGAAAACGATTTTTTCCAGACATGAGACCCAGCTAGATCGATTTCTCGGCCCCGTACACAGAAATCGTTAGAGCCGTTTTCGAGAACGTGATTGTAAATATTCTACACTATTAAACGAGCAATATTTGTTTGCAATCACGTTCTTGGAAACGGCTCTAACGATTTCGATGAAATTTGGAATATGGTTTACTGGGGCGAGAAATCGATCTAGCTACGAGTAGGTCTCATGTCTAGGAAAGTTCGTTTTCTCCGTATTATAAGGGTATATCTACATACAAATATAATTTAATTTATAAAACAGGAAATCCCTAACAAACTATAACATAAAATGTAAAAATAACGAGTTATTTGTTATATGATAGCAAATTTTTAATCGATATCTTATAATTAGCACAGAATAAATAATATATTAGGTCAAAATATTGTTATGTTCACCCACAGAATTAAATAAAGAAGTACATATACGACAATCGAATTTTAAAGATTAAATTTGCAACCTTGAATGCGTATTATTTAGGGACATATATTTTAAAGTTTCACAAAGTATTTAGCCATATCTAATCATCTGCAGGCGGAGCTTGCTTTTCCTGTTGTTAGTTTGCTGTTTCAAGCTGAGCGGACGCCTGGTTATAGAATGAGTGAACTTGCAGTTGCTCAACTAATATTATCTCAAAGATAATTTTGCTCAACAACATTGAGCAACGGTTTAGTTGTTCATAGAAATCGTCACTATACTACTAAACCAGCGTTAGTGATCCAACTTCGCTCGCGTGGAAAGTGTGCCTAACTTTGTATAGCTAGCCACAAAAGCCTCTAACTTATTGGACAAAAGACGATTTTGTATTAAAACTAGGCATCCCGGATAAATCTGCCCAAAATAATAATACAAACGTCAAAATAATAGCATTTAAAAATGGTAAGAATAGGTTAAGTAGGTTTTATGAAGTAACCGAACATAATTTCCTTGTATATGTTATTCCATCAGAATTTTTCACTTATCTACTCGTACAATGTCGTTTTGAAGTTAAAACATCCGTCGACAATATACTGATGACACCCTTGCGGAGTGCGTTGACGTTTACGTACCGTGTGTAATTTTATATTAAAAATCGTACTCTAGAATACGTGAATAGTACATTGTTGAAGAGGCTAGAGAGTAAGCAATAGATGGACGAGTTAGTTCGAGGGCCGACGCGTAGCGGAGGCCCTCGAAACTCGAAAGTACGAGTCCAGCTGTTGCACTTTCGGCCGAGGCTTAACACAGTGCTTTTCACGCCTACTGTGAGGAAATTGCAAATAATTATAATTTTAAATCAAAATTAAGTATCTAATTGAAGATCATAATACTAAACAGGCTCGCTTGCCTCGCGCCCGGCGCGGAGGAGGAGGAGCGGGCGCACGCCGGCGCGACCGCGCGCGGTGCCCTGTGATGGCTGTGACTGGTTGATCGCTGTTCAGATGTCATAGCACAGTGTGGGATTTTTCCTCAATTTTGCGAAACACTACTTAACTGTTTAATTTGTGTAGTTTATCAAATGATAGCGAACATTGAAACTCCCGCGGTTCTATGTCTCATAGTTTTAGAGATTTTCGATAAATCGAGAAACAGCCATAGAAATCCATAGAAATATGAAAACTATAATTACTCACATTTCATGCCTCTTTTTAAAATCATCCTTATAAGTTAATATAAAGGTAGTTTTGATATACCAATATGATTCACTAAAAGTTTGAATTGATGACTCTTAGAGGAGATATCATCAATTTTCAAAAAAAATTAAAATATTTTTTTCTCGATAATCTTACATCGGTCGCATTTTATTTTACATTTTTTTAATAGTTGATAAGAAGCATTATCACTACAAAAAAAAGTAAATGCAAATATGGCAGGATTCGCGAGATATGAATTTTTAAATATTCAAGTTAGGGTTGTCACACACTAGGTAGGTTAACTTTATTTTCAGTTGGGGTGAGGTGTCACTTCTTGTTGCAAAATTGTAGTTTGCTTAAACATAGAAACATTCGAGGGCCCCTATAACAACAAATAGCATTACCACTAGCAGAACGGTTGTGTCAGTATACTCTGTTGAATCTCTGATGAAGGGTATCATGTGGCATTGGGAAGGGGTCCGCCCTCGTCAAGCGCTTGCTTAAACCCAATTCAATTCAATTCAAATTCTTTATTTCGGATAAGTATCCAATGCTATAACATGATATCTGGAGGAGCGGGGGTGAGGCGTCATGGACCCGTTAAAGACCCATGGCGCTGCTTGGCCTCAACAGGAGCTGACGTTCTGCTGGGGGATGTCCTTTCGGGCCTCGACCAGGGGACTTAATGCTAGAGGGGTAAGAGGGCGCCAAACGTCTTGTTGGTCAGCGAGTGGCAAATGAGGAACATGATGAAGGCAAATAAATTTCGTGTATTTTGTGCATCTGTGGCTGAAAAGTATGCAATGGAATGAAATAATTTATTCGTGACAAAGCTTAATCATGCAATTACAACTTAAAATAGTATGTAGAATCATATGGCTGGTTTAATATACAACTTATGCATACTACTGTCCGAAATAAAGAATTGAATTGAATTGAATATGATTAGATTAGATTCATTTATTGCGTATTGAAAATGACATTATATTTTACAAATTTTCTTTGTATATAAATAAAATGAATTCACAGAAAGCTCGTCAGGTACATTTAATAAATTTGTTACAAATAATTTCTAACAATAATAATTAACAAAGACAGACAGAAATAGTTAGCAATTTAAAACAATATTGATCTTAGGTACCTAATAATGTCAGTCACTATGCACAAAATACTAATACACGGTTGGCAAATCATTGAGATTAGTTCTCTGCCAATAGGAATGTTGTCCGAGCAAGCCGGAGAATCCCGCAACAAATTTTGGCGGTATGATCGTGAGCATCACACTCGAAAAATAGACCAAAATACTACAATTTTGGACCTTTTTCGGCGTGTTTTCGAATCTTCGTACCCTTTCATTTCACATTTGTCTTTAAAAGACCGCCATAGTAAACAAAAACGATCACCTATACCGCCTAAAGTTATATCACTTATAAAGTCCACCGAGCCACATACTGCATTAATGCCCGAAAATAACGAAGACGACAATTTGTCACTCGTTTTAGACAAACGACTTTATTATTCTGATGACGATTAAACTTCCAATTATCCAATAAATTATTGAAGAATTCATGCCAAGTAAGAAAAACAGAACCCTCGCCTCTGAACTCTGATATTATTTTCGTTTGTATGTGATAACCCTATTTCCATAGAAATAGAACTAAAACTTAGAAACGCTATAAATCCCAAATCCCATAAGATAAAATCGTCAAAATTTTAGGCATGGTAGGTACACTCATCATACGTCTTTTAGAGCTAAAATAAAATGCGACCGTTAATAAACTTTGAAAAAATATTAATAATTAAAAAAATATATTTATATTGAATATCATCGGGTTTATTAACTTTACAGTCTTGTATTTTTTTTACGTTACTGAATATTGTTTCCTGAAATTGGAGACGAAAAATTGGGGCATTATTGACATTAATTACGAAAATAAAAATACAAACATGTTTTGATGACGTCATGGATCTGATGTTTAGAAATTATTAACTAGAAAATTAAACGGGATATGTGGCTGGGAGTTTCACTATGGGCTTTAAAAAAGTATTAAGCAGCGATTAAAATCATAAAAAGGTAGTGAACAAAATTGAGGAAAAATCCCACACTGTGCATAGATGGCCTGTTCGTGTGACGTCCAACTAACCCCAGCTTTGAAGCCTGAATTCTGACCATCTTTTGCCACATTTCCGAGCAGTGGCGTGAAAAGTAAATACCAAATGCGCAATGCAAGCCACATGAGAGCGCACCAGAGAGTAGAACAACAACACTCCAGTCATATTTCAAATCGTTAACACTAAATCCAGAACATACAGTCGCTGTGGCCGAACTCGGTTAGGACAGCTTATTATTGTATTATTTATACTATTATATTCAAAATATCTGTTGGTAGGGACCGGACTTAATTACCACTAAGATAAAGGCTAGATAAATTTTTGTACCTACAGGTACATAAAAGTTCCCTATAAAGAGTTCTGTGAACGAGTTATTTGTATACCTGAACTCTTTGAAATTTTGAATATAGACACGATAGAATAGCTATTTAGAAATCAAGGTAAAATTTACTTGTAAATGATCTGACACCTTGTAAGGAATAACAAATATTATCATGATCAACTTGTTTAGGTACTTTACCTACAGTACGCGGCACAAAAGTTTGCGTGTCTGATATTAGCTACTAGTAGCGCCGCAAAGGTGTCAGAGGGATCGGGCGGGTATGTGGGAGGGGACTCGAGGCTAACTTCAGACACGCAAACTTTAGTGCCGCGTACTAACTGTACACTTGTTAAATTAAAAGATCTAACGGATTTTATCACGTAGGTATAATATGTATTAAATACATCTTAATAAATAAATAAATCAGCCTATATACGTCCCACTGCTAGGCACAGGCCTCCTCTTACGATGAGAGGGAACGGGCAGTAGTCCCCACGCTGGCTCAGTGCGGGTTGGGGACTAATAATAAAGAAATACATCTTATACTTAAACTTGGTAAAAAGTAGTTTCGAGTTTAACGGAAATAATATAGTTGCATAACTTGCATATGAGTATAATCCTTCATTCTTTAAGTCATCCTTATTTTTTGAGGAGTTGGTTCCTATCAAAAACTTAAAGCTTACCTATATCTAAGCTAACCTAATTACCTATAGACCTGCAGGTCGATAACGTAACGCATTGTACGTACGTTAGGTATGTAGATCTAAATGTAAAATTTTATATGGAAATATGACAGTTGGACTGTTCTAACGCGCGTTCGAAACGTTACATGATTACCCATCGGAATTTGGATAGTGGGTTTAGTTAATAAGAGTAGTAAACATGAATGATGATGATGAATTAAATAGTTACATACTGAAAATGAAGCTAGCAGCAGCCACTGCGTAGCAGTGTGGCGCAAAAAGTAATCTAAATATATAAATAAAAGAAGAAACTAACTGACTGACTGATTGACTGACTGACATATCAACGCAAAGCCCAAACCGTTGGTTCTACAGATTCCAAATTTAGCACGTAGGTTCCTTATAAGGTCTATAGGTGCACTAAGAAAGGAATTTTACAAAATTCACCCCTTAAAGGGTTTGTATGGAGCTGTAATATAAACGAGTTCCGCGCGGACGAAGTCGCGGGCAAAATCTTGTATTACCTACTCGTATATATGTATATTGTTGACAAAAATTTAAAGTAATTCCGATTTTGGGCCGGTGTCCATAATTGATTTACTTAAAACCAAGTATTTATGAATAACGGTTCTTGAGCACGACGCCGTAGAAAGGCTATATGTTTAATAATTATAATTGTAAAGGCTGTCGTGTAGCAACCGACAACGGGGTAACGGATGTAATCTTTTTATCACGCAAGATGCAGCCGTCGTAGTACGCGACAGAAATACCTACAGAGATTTTAGTTGGCGTTTTTCCTGTGAACACTGCCTACATTAAGGGCTAAAAACGGCGTCTCCGTAACAGCTTTACTATGGATGGACCACAGGAGACGACTTTTGTCTTTTGACTTTGACTCCAACTGCACGGCTTATTAGGTGTCTCCTATAAAGAAAAAAACGTTTATTTAGCTGTATTTAGTATAAAGCTCATTTCGTTTTGCGATTAAAATTTATGTAGGTACTTACCTACATAAATTTTAATAATTTGTCGATGTAAAACTTTTTTACTTCAAATAATAGGTACCAATACCAACCAATGTTTGGAGAGGAAGAAATGTTTGTATGGGAGAAACTGCAATTAAATAACATAAATAGGTACCCAAAAAATTTAGTTGAAGACGTACCTCGCTGGCGACAGCCGAAACGTTTCATACTAATTGACATTGAATCGTGACGTCACAGTGTGATATTTGTATTAATCGTTGTATGAAAAATCAAGTAAATTGCCGTTTCGGTCGCGAAATACTGCGTTTAGGTCCATAGTTGTCATACAATTGTGTTTCTATAAAAGCGTAAGGATTCTATTGGTAGCTTTAAATTTACTTTTGCACAATAAAAAATGCATAAGTTTTCTAAACTTTCAAGGTCTATCTTTTTATGATTTTAATTATATTTTGTAATTTATACTTTATTTATATATTATTACATACATTTATTTCATGGGTTATTATCCATTTAGCAACATTACGTTATGAATTTTAACATGAGGAAGCTAGGTACCCAATTTGGAAGGTCCACGTGCAATAATTAAGATAGAGTCCAACCTGCAAATTTGTATGCAAATCCATTTAGTTACTCCAATCGGACTTATACAAATTCAACTGGTAATTAGTAAAAATTGAAACCGCGCCCGCAACCTGACAATAAATAAAGGAGATATATTATTTCCCGAGTCCAACAAGAAATGTGTTTGCATAGCAAATATTGTTTGTCACGTCGGGTAGGTGTTGGTTCTAGCTTTTAATAGTACATTGTGTTAATAGTACGGTAAGATATGAATTACGAACGCGAGTCTATTAGAAGCCCGACGCCGAAGGCTTTGATGACTCGAGTTGCAACAATCTTACCGTACGTGTCGCATACAATGGTTTTCATCACATTTGCGAGGAAATGAATAACTACAGAAGACAGAAAAATCTATGCTTCATACAACCGCACCAATCAAAAATTTACGAAATTGACAACTCCACTTCCAGATCAGTGCGAGTGGAGCGCGCAGCTTCAATATTTCATTCAACCAATCACAGAGCAGTACAGTACTAGGTATTATTTCGGTACTGTAAAATTATAAATGTGTACGATAAATTTAAGAAGATGCTAATCTGTGATGACATTTCAAATGTATTCAACCTTCAAAATCGATATACATAGGTCACAAAAATTGAGAAACATAAGTACCTTACCTAAATACGTATTGCCACCGTATAACAATGCGTACGGCAAAAGAATGTGGGAGTATTTGTTAAATGGCCTAATGATGTTCTCCAGAAACTTATTCTTAAACCTAACAAAATAAAAATCATTACCAAAAATGTGTACTTGCCAACTGCCAACTACCGATGCGCGCCCGAGCGGTGCACAAGTTATGTAATAAAAACACCGGCCAAGTGCGAGTCGGACTCGCGCCGGAGGGTTCTGTACCATTATCTATAAAAACGAGCAAAAAAATCACGTTTGTTGAATGGGAGCCCCTTTAAATATTTATTTTATTCTGTTTGTTGTTATAGCGGCAACCAGAAATACAACCAGAAAATTTCAACTGTATAACTATGACGGTTCATAAGATACAGCCTGATGACAGACGGATAGACAGACAGACGGACGGACAGCGAAGTCTTAGTAATAGGGTCCCGTTGTTACCCTTTGGTGAAGGAACCCTAACAAAAACCACCCTATTTTTTAACTAAAATAGTAAAACGAGCGACAATGGCGACAGATAAACCGTACGCGGTTTTTGCTTGCTGTTCGAATCTTGTAAATATGTATAATATTAGTCTTTAAGTGTATTCAAAAAAATTAAAAAAAAAAAACTTCAGAAAATACCGAAATTGCCATAGCACGAGTATGCGTGCCAGCACTTTTGAGACGTTCCCTCGATTTTCTCCTGGATCCCATCATCAGATAACTCAGAATATACCTGCTTTTGAATTTAACAAAGAAAACTCAAAATCGATCATTATGGTAAAGAATTACAGCCGAAAATACATAAAGTACAAAACAAACATGAAGGCGAACTGAAAACCTCAAACCCGTTCCGCTTGGGATGGGGGTTAACGCAACATTGACCTTTTCAGAAAAATGACATTAGATAACAATAGGTACACTTAAATAAAAGTCACTTTACTTGGACAAGCATTGATAAACAAGATAATGAAGACATATTGTGTTGAAGGTGAAGTTAACACAACACATGCAGCATACTGGCATATTAGAGGCCAAGGTGAATTTCTTATCGCTAATATCACGTTACTGATGAACATAAGTAAAAGAGTTTAAAAAGGATAATAATTTAGTTTTCACCTATCAAACTTGTTCACTTAAGCCATATGAGCTTCTCGTTATATAGCGTCATTAATCGTCCGTAGTCGATGTGTTCGTAACTAAGTAGGTAAGGCAGGTAGGTACAAGGAAACTCTGGAGTCATAGCGTCTTTGCGTTTAACCTTTTGACAGCGAGGGTGCAAAACAAAACGGTGCCCAACTTTGGCCAAAACAAAACAATAGCCAGACAAAGTATGAATAAAATTAAACTTCTGATAAATATTGTCATGTCAAAATGACAATATTTATCAATATTATCATGTGGCCGTCCGTGGCTTCCACTGAAGTTTTCGTCCGCGTCCACAGCCGTCTAGATAGGATAGAGCGTGCGTCAATGGCTGACACCGTTCGATAGAACGAGACGACGCTCTTACCTTGTCACTTGTCGCGTGATAAGGCCAACCATGCTACGGCTCTTGACAGGTGAAGAACCCTTCTTTTTAATTAAATTCTTAAAAAATGAAATTTCATTTTGACAACCTAAATTATACAACGCTGGCTACTTTTTTCGTTACAAGCCTTAGCATTAACTTACGACCTAATCATAGTAAGGTATATACCCTCACGGAGAGAAAAAATACCATTCTAATTAAAAACCTGGTTTTATTAATATATACAGATTTTTTCTGACATTTACAAAATAATGTAATTTTTAGAACATTATATTTATTTCATTATGTAATAACTATTAAACGGTTTTAGATATTCTATTCCGAAATTAACATTCAGTACTTTCGGTTACAGAATAACAGTTTATAAATAATATAAGTCTTTTCTTGAATTGATAACTTGTATACTCATATCAAGATGAAAATGTTACTAAAAATTACTACTAAAGTTGATTATAATATTTAAAAGTCACTTTGTTATTTCCATAAATGGTGAACCAGTAATTAATAATCCTTTTTCATATTTCATAATAGTTTTGTTGTTCCGTAAAATAGTAAAAATCTATTTGTTATTACAGTGACGGCTTTTGGGATTTACCATAAAGTTTACTAATAACAAGAATCAGCTAACCGCTGCCTCTTCCCAGTCTTCCCACCGTCCATTCGCTTGGTGAGAGCACGCGATGCGAGACGGCGTTTCTGTTACCTTGTAAAAAAAAATGTGTTTGTAGTGAATGTTTCTATTTCTACTTAAGCTGATCCAAGCGTAATCGGAGCGCACCACGCAACGATATTTGAGGCGTGATCAAATCAACTGGTAAATTTTTGATAGTGCATCACTGCGATCCAAGTGTACACGTGTTACGTGGAGCGCTTCCATCACATTTGGATTGGTCCAGATATGGCCACTTTATAGAGTCTGGTTAACAAAACGTGAAATTGAAAATGACCGCGAAATTTTAAATTGTAGACTGAATGAGCAAGGGTTAGGTAAACTATTTTAATACTTTTGACATTAACAGCTTTATCTCGTAAACGTGTTGGGAAAAAATAATGCTCTTAGGGTGAACAATCCTCCGTTTTAGTAAAAACTGTTCATTCGGTTCCACGCTGTATACTAAGTATGTGTAGATTGCGTAGGTTATCTACCTACATATAATTAGAATTATTGAGCATTTTCCATTATAGTGCTGAATTTAATGTCTTCCTATGTTAAACCTTCCTATTTACTTAATACTATAATTATGGTTACATGCAAGTCGCACGTCTTTGTCCCCGGCGTCCACCTCAGCCATAAATCTCAGATTAGAATAGAATAGAATACTTTATTACTCTCATGTTGACATTCATCAGGTCTTAATTATCACAGTTTATGGTACAACATGAACCCTGTAAGGGTATTGCAATTCCTTGTCTCAAACGTAGACCAGGTACACATTAAGAATTTATAGTACCTACTTAACCTAAATTACACGTAGGTGTTAATATTACTTGACCGATCGAGTGGAAAAATTCATAAGAATATACAATTCAATCAACCATAGCGTCCGCTGACTCCTTTTAGGTACCGGCTCTGGATTCAATTCGACGTTAATTTTTAATATTTATCTTAAAAATTATCTTACGTTATATGTAGTAATTTGCATGTCCCACTCCCACCGCTAAGTCATCTGTTAGCATTACTCACATGTTGACATGATGTTCGTGTAAATTAACTACCGGAAAGCTGCGTAGTTACGGGAACTACACCGCATTGCTGTAATTGCTATTTTCGCAATAAAGCTACCAATCCGCTAATGAGTTATGGAAGTATGAGGAACTCGATTGGGTCGTTCTTCTTTTTTACCGACAATGATCCGAGGTTTTTCTGTTTTTTTGGTTTTTGAACTATCGAAAATTGTGGTTTTGAAGTGCGATTTAAAAAAAAATGCATAGGTTTCTTCATTAAAACTAATTAAAGTTTCCTTTCTGGCCAATATAAATATTTATTTACGGTTGGTTTCTAAAAAAAAACATGTGACAAAGTGGACTCTTTCAGTGGGGACAACATTTTTGTTTACCACTCTGTCACGGCATTCTACGAAAAAAAAAAACATTTAAAAAAATGCTAGTTAGAGAAAGTGAAATATTAAACATCACTAATTAATAAAATAATATGGACGTTCATTCGAACATTATAAAACCGTAAACATCATTACTCAAATGAGATGCCGTAATAAGACGAGGGACAGGCTATTGTCGGTCGAAAAGAAGAACGACCCGATTACTGAAAATGTTTACAACATATTTATTCTTAGTTACTAGTCAGTATTGTTTACCGTATTTTATGGTAGGTTTAGTGCCAATCACGCCGAGCAAGACACATTAGCGTAACACATTGAAATTTGTTTCCGTCTTTGCCCGTAATTGTCTAATAAAGCTTTTACTATCTATATTGTTTCCTCCAAGTTCATGGCTTCATATACCTATTCTTATTCTTGCTAAGCATTTTGGCATGCCTCGATAATTATAATTACTAACACTGAAAGAAAAAAATACTATCGTATTCTCGTCAATGGAGAGACTAGACGCAGACTAATTTGTGATATTTATTATCTTTTAAATACTATCATTCATGCATTTGCCGTAATATGAACTAGCAAAGTTGCAAGATTATTACAAAAGACTTATAAAAATAATAAATTTGACACAAAAGGCACAGAATGACCATTATATAAATACATCCAATAATAAGACAAAAGCAACTTGGAAAATTATTAATAATTCTAAATCTAAGCACCCTGTAGAAAATATTGAACAAATCACTTTGAATGGTAATGTTATAACACACCCAAAACGTATTGCTGAAGCTTTTAATAATTATTTCATTGACCAAATATATAGAATGTCTATCTAAAATAATTGAAAAAGTTATATTCAATAGTTTATATACATACTTCGAGTCAAAATTTATATGAGCAACGAACAAAAAGGATTTCGTAAGAAAAAAACAATCTATATGGCTATATTTGATTTGGTACAGAGTGTAATAACAAATATAGATTAAAACGTCCCTGTGTGCGCTATTTGACTTTGTAGATCATAATACTCTTCTAGACAAACTGAATGCTTATGGAATACGTGGCAATATTTTTATTTTAATAAAATCCTGCTTAAGAAATCGACAACAAATAACGCAAATAAAAAGATTGTCTTTAGAAAAAAAAACAGAATTAACCTACACATCTGGTCGCAGAGACATTCTCTACGGAGTGCCTCAGGGAAGTATATTGTGTCCAAAGTCAAAGTGATTTATTCTTCAATTTAGGCATATTACATGCACCATGAATGTCGATAAACTACCACCGGTTCGGAAAGTAAACCTCTGCCTCGAGAAGAACCGGCGTAAAAAACTCGGCGAGGTGTCATTTTTTCAAAACAGTATACAATATATCATTTCAGTATCAGAGTATTATAAAATTTTAAAATTACATTGCTACAGTAGAAAGCCTATTTATTTTACGACAGATTTCTAGTGCAGGATTTTATCGCTGCCAAATATCCCTATCCATGATGTAGTCGTTTATCTTATAATATGCTTTTGAAATAAGTGTCCGTTTTACGACAGATCTGAATTTAGAGTCAGTAAGTTCGGTAATGTGTTTTGGAATTTTATTGTAGAATTTTATACAATTTCCCAAGAACGACTTATTCGCTTTTACTAGCCTGTAAAAAGTTGTTTTGAGCTTCCCTGCGCTTCTGGTAACCTTGAGCCTATCAGTGTTTGTTGGGTAGTTGTATAAATTCTTCCTAACATACATTATTATTTCAAATACGTATAGCGACGGCAGTGTTAGAATATCTGTTTCCTTGAAAAATTCTCTTAATGACTCACGCGACCCGAGGTTATAAATTGCTCTAACAGCCCTTTTTTGTAAAATAAATACAGTCTCAATATCTGCCGCTGATCCCCATAAAATAAGACCATAAGTAATTATACTGTTAAAGTAAGCGAAGTAAACTAACCGTGCCGTTGCTACATTGGTAAGCTGCCTTATTCTCCTGACTGCAAAAGCAGCGGAGCTCAACCTACTTCCTATCGCAGTTATGTGGGAACCCCACTGCAGTTTAGAGTCTAACGTAATACCTAAGAATACAGTTGACTTTACAAATTGTATGGTTTCACCATTAAGTCCTTTATTGTTTTTGATTTACATAAATGATTTACCAAGAGCTATCGGTCACCCTAGGTTCTCTTCGCTGACGACAGTACAAGTGATATTCGCAGCCAATAATTTAGAAACATATGAAGCTGACATAAATAAAACATTAATTATATATATACAATGGCTCACAATGAATAATTTGAAAACTAATCTGCTGGTCAATTACGAAACGCATTGAACGCGCGTCAGGTAGATCTAAAAGTCAAATTTTATATGGAAAAATGACAGTTCGATCTACCTAACGCGCGTTCAAAATATTACGTGATTACCCCTCTAGATAAGTCAAATAAAATGACATTTAGACAAAAATTGCAGCCAGCTAGTTTAAATATAGCTTATAAAGGACAGAGTAAATTAAACGAATGTAAGTCGTTTCTTAGTGCTAAGCGTAGATAAACGTTGACGTGAAAGAACCAAATTGACATTATATGTAAAAAAAATCGGTTTACGGACGATAAAGAAAACGTTGATGAAAAACCAGGGGTGAATTTTGAAAAATCCTTTCTTAGTGCACCCCTAATAGACCTTATAAGGAACCTACGTGCCAAATTTGTAATCTCTAGAACAAGCGGTTTGGGCTGTGCGTTGATTTTTCGTGCGCGCAGCCGGCCTTCGGAACGGGACAATGAGTCACACTTTTTCGTGCGTGCAACCGGCGTTCATTGATTTATCACGTCAAAAACTAAGTACATTTTCATATACCTTATACAATCTAAGAAAAGTGTCCAATCAGGCATCTGTAGGTACTAACGGCGTACCACGCATATGTTACATCGACTTTAAGATATGGTATCCTCTTTTGGGGTAATTCTACAAATCGGGAAAATACATTTAAAGCCCAAAATAAATGTCTGCGGTCAATCTGTGGAATCAAACAGCGTGACTTACTTCTTCGTCCGGACAAACTTCTTATTTTAAATTAATACATACCCTCAGATATATTAAATCGCGGTTGCACGCGCCTACAATTGTTTATGTTACTTACCCATTATAAAACAAACGAAGGGGACAGCCGGCACGCAATTCATTAGCGATTAAAACAAAGCTCATAGCTTTTCCGTTTTGAACCATTAATATGTGACACGTTGACAACGGATTAAAATAATTAACGTAGGTATTAAGTCTAATATATATTGAAGTCTAAGGGTATACCTACAGACGCGTAGCCAAATAGCAAATGTGGAAAAATATGGAAGTTATAATTGTGAAAAATTACAAATAAACCTAACCAATATTTCTAACCATAAATGAAAAAGGACAAATGTAAGAACTCACAAATAGTGAGTTACTGATTCCTAATTAATCACTATAATGTCACGTATGATAAATTACTACAATCAGCATTACATTCGGAATAAAGCATTCACGAGAATAATAAGTATTGTTTTTTGGTTTTAATTTTCCAGCAGGCATTTCCCATTCGGACCGTTTCGGAGCCAGCTTTCGGAGCCAGCTACCGTATGGGAATTTAAAATTCCGTTTGGGAGCTGGATACGAAACGGGCATTTTTTTACCGTTTCGGAGCCAACATCGTACCGTTTCGGAGCCAGCTACCGTGTGGGAATATAAAATCCTGTTTGGGAGCTGGACTGATATGAAATGCAGTTACCTCAATAGAGGACAAGCCCCACTGGCCATATTTGCCTTCTTAGTAGGTTAGGTTCGTTAGCTATCTTCAGATGCCCAAAGGGCAAACATACCAGAAATAGGAGCCCCGCAGAGCGTCCTCCTGGTATTTCTAGAGTTTTGACGGAGCCCCGCTCTGCGGGGCTCCTATTTCTGGTCGTACCTAACCTACCTACATTCTATAATAATAATATTATATGTATTAATTAATTACTGTATTAATTAATTAATTAACGTCTGGTCGATGTAACTGGTGACCGAAGAGCTGGCGGCTTTCTCGCGCAATGCATCAGCATTGCAATTCAGCGAGGAAATGCCGCCAGCATCCTCGGTACAATGCCTCGAGGGCCTTTTTAGGGTTCCGTAGCCAAAATGGCAAAAACGGAACCCTTATAGTTTCGTCATGTCCGTCTGTCCGTCTGTCCGTCTGTCCGTCTGTCCGTCTGTCCGTCTGTCCGTATGTCACAGGCATTTTACTCGAAAACTATACGGTGTATTTGAATAAAATTTTGAGGATAGGTGTATTTTGTTAGCCGCTACATAGTTTTGTAATTAAAATAACAAAAAAAAAATTTTTTAGGGGTGCACTCCATACATAAAACTAAAAGTCAAAAATTTTTTTTTCATTTTGACCCCCCGTGTGGCACATCAATGGATAGGCCTTTCAAAATAAATATAAGGTTTCTTAGCATTTTTTTTGATTAAGTGAATAGGGTCGGAGATAATCGCCCCGAAAGTCACTAAAATTCTGTCCCCCCCCCCTCTAATTTTTGAACGGTGTATTTTAAAAATATGGAAAAATTCATGGACATAGGGCTTATTAATTTCATTCACCGAAAATTATTTTGAACAAGATCGGTTCAGAGGTTTTCGAGATATTGCTGAAAAACTGCCTTAGCAAAGAAAAGGACGTAAGTGCCGTAAAATTTCTGTGACGATACGACCTTTTTAATAGGCACGGAACCCTTCGTTTTGCGTGGTCCGACACGCACTTGGCCGGTTTTTTAGATTTAACTTAGCTTTAATTTCAAAATTCAAAAAAAAAAAAATTCAAAATTATTTATTCGCTTTAACACGTAAGTATAAACAAAACAGAGATATCCGGCGGACCCCAAACTAGGCTGAGCCTGTATCTTGGGGCCCTAAAGTGCAAATATGTGAAACAGGTTTAGTAGATGAACATAGAAAGTATAGAAGCATTTTACAAGCAGAAATCTACAATACAATACGAGGCGACAATACAAGTGTGTGTGTGTGTGTGTGTGTGTGTGTGTGTGTGTGTGTGTGTGTGTGTGTGTGTGTGTGTGTGTGTGTGTGTGTGTGTGTGTGTGTGTGTGTGTGTGTGTGTGTATATGTATGTATGTGGAGTGTGTTGTATGTGTTAGCAGGCAAGGAGAAGGACCTCCGTGTCATGATATGATAGTTCCACTAACCACTTTTTAATAATCACCTTAACTTTACCTATTGCGTAGCGCTGAATGGCATGAGTTTGGCAGATATTATTATAGATGCGTAAATGCATATAGTCCGGAGAGCGCCTGGCAAGGGCTGATCTGTAATTTGGCAACGGAACTCTAAACTTACGCTTGCCCAGAAGTTGCCCATAAATTGGTAAATTTGTTATTACCGCATGAGCTCTAGCTACTGCTTTCAAAATATATAACCGCCTTACACTCAAAAGTTTTGTTAGTTAATGTTAATTATAATCTTGTATTTTTATTTCAATAAAATAAACATGTTATTACTGTTAGGTAAATACCAAATTCTCCATTATCCAGTACCACGGGTTACAAAAAATAATATTAGCCGTAGTCCCATTGACATAATGGAACCACGGCAAACATTATTTGCCGCAGTACCATTGTTGGTACAATCTGATGGTACCACGGTTAAGGAATGTTGGAAACGTCAGCTTCGCATTCCAACTCCCGAACGGGATTTTAAATTCCCGAACGATAGCTGGCTCCGAATGCTGGCTCCGAAATGGTAAAAAAATGTCCGTTTCGTATCCAGCTCCCAAACGGGATTTTAAATTCCCATACGTACGGTAGCTGGCTCCGAAACGGTCCGAAGGGGGCATTTCTTGTGCAATGATAATTGAATTAATCATACAAATAAATAATGACTAGAAGTTTCACGATTGCCCGACCTAACCGCGTTTTTGGTAACCAATAGGTACCCAAAACTCAGGACACTCTGCATCGCGTTACCGCTTCTCTATTACTTGACCATGCGAGTACATACTGACTATCAATATGTATTTAAGATGACCGACCATCTATCAAGTTCCTCCCATGCCTCATTCAAAATTAATCGCCGACCTTTTCCCAGCCAGGGTCACTATCAAGAGCCAACAGGTCAATGCTGCCAAATAAAGATTGAAACGAAAACTTGGTCGTCGTATCGAACTGTTACGAAAACAAGAGTTTTAATACGGAGACATTTACGTAACATGCTTCGGCAACCGTATAACTTTGCTAGAATAAGCTTCTATACCTAGCGATAAAACTAGCCCCGAGCCTATTTGCTTTTCGGCAAAATTACATAGTATGATGGGCCTGAAGTACAGTGGTTTTGTCTGACGATTGCGGGTTGATCATAGGTATTACAATTTCTGAGAAAGTAAACATGGTATTGTAGAACGCACCCACGACGATGAAAATAGCAAAACTTGTCCACGTTGTACGGCTATATAGTATATACTTACTTATATAAATATCTGGTAAGTTTATATTATAACCTTACCGTAATTTAAAATTAAAATTATGTTATTGTTACAAGTAGGTATGTAGATATGCTATGTTGATAATCGGGGTATAAACATATTAACGAAAAAGCTGTATCTAAAAATGTTATGGAACACGAGTGTTTAATATCCCGAATAAAATTATGAGCCTAAGAGCAACAAGCGCCTAGTCACGAGCAAGTGGGTTGAAAAGAAACGATAACAATGAGAAGATATTCTATGTAAATTTATGAAAAATAAAATGAAACTTCATAAACAACACACGTATAAACATTATATTTCGCCAAACTCGCTGATGACAGCCTGAAGATCGGATTCTTGACTGGGTGTGAGCTCCGTACGTGAATGACCGTATCGTACTTTGCCAACCGTTGGGAACTCCACCTTCGGTAACACCGGTTCTGGTATGAGAAGTTTCACGGTGTGTTCTCCTGCGAACGTTTCAAAATGTCTGTTCCGGCATTTGCCGTGAACAGTTTCAGTTTCTTTATTGGTAAATATCAATTTACAGATCATACTTAATAGATTTGCAACAGAATGTCTTATTAATAATATATCTACACAAAAGTATACAATTATAAATTGGACAGAACAATACATAACAAAATTCGGAAGCAATATCTAGGTACAATTTACCATTAAAATTAACATTTAAGATGATGGTCAATCAGTCAATTTTCTCCCTGTAAAAACTCATCCACACTGTAACATGCTTGAGTTGATTTGAGTTTTTTTGTAAATATCCTGTCACTTTTTGATGATATTATGTGGCTCGGAACCATATTATAAATTTTGTGGCCAATGATACTGAGTGACTTTCGGCACTTGGCTAGTCGCTGTATAGGAGCGAGCAGCAAGGGCCTTCTACGGTTATTTCCTTCACGGCTAGAGTTCGTCTTGTACTGTGCGAGATTTGACCTAACATATCCGCACGCTCTGTCAATATAAGCGTGTAAATCTAATACGAGCAAAGAAATAAACCAGACGTAGGGCTTAGCAGCGTTATCATTAATTAACGGGACTTGTTAAGTTAAACTTAACTGAAGACCTGTAATTTTTTTTTTTAATTTCCGAGCAGCAATGTAACGCAAACATGTAATCCACGAAGCTGTCCAAAAATAATTCTTGGTGGTCAGTGATATTAATTATTTACAAACTGTTAGCTAACTGCTTGCTTGTTGATAAATACTGATATGCACCAGTCTGAGGGGTGGTGGAATACATGGAAACGTAAGAGGGAGACCTTTGCCCAGCAGTGGCTACTCTTAAATAAAATAAATAAATATTTAACTGCACAAAAAAATCACATATTCATAATGTTGTGTGGTCATTTAAGTAGACTACACCACTAGATTATGTAAGTTATTGAATTATTGAATAACTAGCTTCTGCCCGCGACTTCGTACGCGTATAAATTATGGATGACATGATATTCTTATGTTTCACCATACGATACCTACTACACTGATAAATTAGATTATTACGATTTCATTTCTATAAATTATGCGTGTAACAGTTCAAATCCTCATAAACTTTGTCGTCAATAATATTTAGTTATAATGATTTACTTAATCTTTATTGCAAACGAAGTACCTAAGTACTTATAGTAGAAGAAAAATTACCAAAACCGGAATTTAAATATAAGATTTCATAATTGAAACAAATGGACCGAGGGCGAGACCCCAAAGATACTCTATATCTCCGGGTGTCTTGTCAAACTACCCCTGAGAGCCAAAGTCCTGAAGGTAAACGGGGAGGCAAGCGAGGCCGAAGGCTGAGCTTTTCGTAGGAATGAAAGGCCCAACGTACCCTTATAGATAGCGCTCCATATGCGAGCCAGAGCATCGAAGGCCCGAGGGCGAGACTCCATGGATACTTACTATCCACAGGTGTCTTGCAAGCGAAACATGAGCCTTAAGTCCCAAAGTTGAGGGGTGAGGCAAGCGAGCCCGAAGGCCGAGCTTTTCGTATGAATGAAAGGCCCAACCAAACCAACCCTTCACGAACACTAACTAAACCCAGGTGTCTTGCAAGCGAAACCGGAGACCAATGTCCCGAGCGAGAGAAGTCAGAAGAAGAGCGGTTGAGATATCAAACATTTTTGGTTATTATAGATAGTCTTTAGCCATCTAGCACTCATTTTCATCCCGTGGTTTTTCACGTTTTATCTATATT
The DNA here is from genome assembly GCA_932294315.1 of Epinotia nisella. Classification (NCBI taxonomy): domain Eukaryota; kingdom Metazoa; phylum Arthropoda; class Insecta; order Lepidoptera; family Tortricidae; genus Epinotia; species Epinotia nisella. The sequence continues at coordinate 14,019,529 of OW028673.1, read as the reverse complement.
TTTTTATAATGTTTGAATGGAGTTCTTTTTACTTTCCAGTCAAGTGTATGTTTATCAATTTTCAAGCTCATGGATAGGAGGAGTTCCCATACAAAGTTTTGCCCCATTTTTTACCCCCTTTGAACTAATTTTTATCATTTTTACAGCCTATGACCTGGCCAGGGATTTTCTCGACCGATTAAGTAAAAGTTGCATCAAAATCCTCTATTCACTAAGCTTCTCTGCGTTTTTTGAAAAATATACATTTTCAAAAACGCAGACACAAGAAAATTAAAACTACAAAAAGTGCATGCTGCTGGGTTTGAACTCGGGGACACCGACTCCATAAGCTATGGGTCAAACCACTGGACTAACTATCAGTTGTAAGAACACGATGAATTTTCGAATATATTGACGACATGTTACCATGGTAATGATACTGTTATAACCCCGCTCTTGCAACATTATATAGTTTCTAGTCGCCTCAGAACCTATTTTTATCCCATATTTTTCACGTTTTATCTATACATTGCTAAAAGTTTGAATGGGGTCGTTTTTACTTTCCAGTCAAGTTTATGGTTACCAATTTTCAAGTCTGTAGCTCGTACATTCAAGGAGTTCCCATACAAAGTTCAACCCCATTTTCTACCCCCTTTGAACCCTAATCTTTAAGATTTTTGTAGCTTAAAACCTATCCGGGGATTCTCTCGACAGATTAATAAAGTTTGCATCAAAATCCGTTCAGCCGTTTCCACGTGATACTCTGACAAATAAACAGACAAACAGATAAACAGATAAACAGATAAACAGATAAACAGATAAACAGATAAACAGACAAAAATTCTAAAAACTGTTGGAACGTGTTCTGTTATCAATTCTAAGTATCCCCAGCCATTTTTTTTTCGTTTATCTTCCATGTACAGACTTTCGACCCTCTTCAGCTTTATTATATGTATAGATTAAGTATTTGTTTATCAACAAGCAATTGACATTATCTTGTGCCATTTTAATCAGTCACGATAACAATTAGTTGACAGTTTGATATTTAAAAAAAAGAGAAAATTATCTTAACGCGGAATTACACCTTCTTCAGAAAATCATTCCACTTAATTTAAATAACTATTATGAGTGCAATCTTGTTTATAAATATTTACAAAAAAGTTTGCACTCATAATAGTATTTTTTTTATTTGGTAACTGAATTTAAATTCGATTTACAATTATTAATTAAACTCTACAAAGTTAAACATGCATACATGTATACATATAGGCTATGTACTTAAATAGAGACAGTTAGATTGTTTATTGTTAAAACACATTAAATATACAATTTAAAACTAGATTTAAAATTAAAACTAACTTAAAAATAGCCTACCAAAAACTAAAAGTAACTATCTAAATTTGGACCCTTTGGCAGGGTACCCATCACGCAGGCAGCATTCCTGAGTTGAATTGCGATTGCAAGTCTTTGTGCGAGAAAGCTGCCCGCGCGAGGGTCACCTGTTGCCTCCCGCAAGCGTTTGCTGAGCGCCCCGTGAAGCCCACGCGCGCCCTTGCCCCACGAGCCGAGAGTCTCGACACCAAACGCAACGAACTCGTACTGGGCGCCGAGACAATCGTATTTGACCGCCTTTGCTCGTTCCCGTGCGTCCGCCGCCGCGCCGGCACGTCTGCTAGTCGAAGAGAGGTAGGACGCAGCCAACGTGTCAGCGCAAGTGGCGTCCCATACCAGCGCACGGCCCATCTTCCACGGAATCAACGGCATCCCGTCGGGGCGCTTACCATCGCTCCGCACGATCTGGGGCTCCAGAGCGGCGGGAACATTGGCACTGACGAGCGCCCTTCTAAGGATGTCGTTGAGAGCGGCGTGGCGAGACAGGCGGCCGGCGCCTGAGGAACAGGCATACATGGTTTTAAAATGTACCAAACTTTTTGGTAAAATTACGTTTATTTTATTTCAACTATGATTTGACAGTGTCAGTCACAAGTTACAAATCAGTCCGGTAGTGCTCCGGAATTAATGGACATGATTTTAATTTATGGTGAAGCACATCAAAACGGCAGAAGAGCATTTAAAGTGAGAGCAACTCCCAAATCGTAGAGTGCCAAGTAGCGCTCGAGTGATCGTAAACGCGTTACAGTGAGTTCGTGACGGTTTGCCCGTGACAGGGAGCGTGGAGGGAGCAGCTGTTAATTCCCATTACTGGTCACGCGTAAATCACCATGATATGAGAGAAACAAACACAGTACCAGTTTTTTTTTTTTGACCTGACTGTTGATATAATAGACGGACCCAAAATAGCTGTCGAACTGCATGGTTGGAGAGTATCCAGGGGTAACTCTCCGGCACGACCACGCGGGGGATATAACACTGGAATACTCTAGGAGTTTGCGCTCCAGTGAGATTGGTTGAACGGTTTCAACCGAATCTGATGTGTGAGTGCTGATGAACTACTAGGATTTGCTGGTTCTGGTTCGCTGTACCAGTATCGTTGGGCCGTAAATGTGTGGGCCGCAATACACGGCAACCGGATCATATGATCCATTTTCATCGACGGTAACCTGAATGCGGACAAATTCATCCAGCTTATCAACGGGCCATTAGCGTAATACGTGAATATGCAGCATGTTCACGTATTACGCTAATGGTCTGAAGAAGATCGACGGGAAACATGGTTGCAGCTAGATGGTATCCGAGAGATGGAAAAAGGAAAAAAACCGGAGAAGTGCGAGTTCAACTCGCGTGGTGAGGGTTCCGTAAAGTATTGAGAATTTTCCAGTTACTTTGAATACTCAAACTTCTATATAGGTTTTCCTGTAATCTTTAGGCAAGGAACTATTTTCCATATTTTTTTCAGAATTTTAAGCCTAGTAGTTTCGGAGATAATGGGGGGGGGGGATGGTCAATTTTCGTCTTTTTTCCTAAATTCCTTCAAATCTGTTTTTGCTAAAATTATAAAAAAAATATCTGAGATGCTTACAACAACCCCCTTTCATTTGATATGTCACAAAATACAGTTTTCGAAACTTTTTTTTTAATTTTCCAATTTACCCCCCAAAAGTGGCTCCTTTGTTCAGAATTCATTAGTTTACTTTACGCGTCCATCTTTGGGTCACCAATTTACAAATGTGTGCCAAATTTCAACTCAATCGGTCCAGTACTTTCGGAGCAAATCGGCTGTGACAGACGGACAGACAGACGCACGAGTGATCCTATAAGGGTTTTTTTTCCTTTTGAGGAACGGAACCCTAAAAAGGGAGACAGAAGAAAAGATGGGAAGATATAACCGGAGCCATGTGGAGAAGAGAAGCTCTGGATAGAGTCAGATGGAGGACTCTGGGGGAGGCCTATGCCAAAGGCAACCTGTACTTAATCAGTAATTAGTAACGAGCGCTCCTCGTTGTCGATAATAACACAAGATGAACTGAATAAATTTTAAGCTGAGAGGTTTTTTTGCTGGTAATACATATTATAAAAATAATTCATTTTTATTACTTTAATGGACCGTGTGATATTTATCTGTGAGACTGCGACTGTAACCGATGAATAGTAGATTGTATGACAAGGGACTAAAATAAGCCATATTACCACGAGATGGATATTTTCCCGAGCGAAGCGAGGGAAAATAATTCGAGGGGTAATATGGCGTTTAGACCCGAGTTATACACTCTACTTTTCACTTCGACTGCGAGAAAATAGTAAAACAAAGATTATCCATCCACAATCAATAACAAATTTCACTGCGAAGAGATTGTTCAATTTTACGTGAGGCGTTTTCTTTTTTAATGATTTGGAATTACGGACTAAAAAACACCTGATGTTGGATTGGTCGATTTTAATGTGTAGCTGTATTCTGGTTGGTTGATAGCAAAGAGAAATGTTTTTTGAAAGAGTTGTGATTGGTGAATTTAAATGATTTGGAATTAGGGACTAAAAAACACCTGATGTTTGATTGGTTGATTTTAATATGTAGCTGTAGGTATTCTGGTTGGTTGATAGCAAAGATAAATGTTTTTGAAAGAGTTGTGATTGGTGGATTTAATATGGTGAAGTGTTTTGATTGGTCAAATTAAATGTGTGTAAATCATAAATATGTATACATATTTTCCCTAGGGGCTAAATGTACTACTTTAGCCCCGCTTATTAAGCCTAATATGACACACTTTTCGAGCATGAGATGTGAAAAATTACTTATACATTTATAAATTATTCGTAATCACCTGTTGTTTTCACATGTGCAATTGCGCTAGTATGTTGTGTAGGTATGTGTATGTAGCACGAATAAAGCTATTTCCACTTTATTAAATCGATCTGAAATGTATCAAAAACTATCTACTTATTTGAATGGATTATCACGCATAATACTACAAAATAAAACTTTGTCAATTTCTTTCAAGCGCCGAACGAAACAGCCGAATTAGTAATCCTTACCATGCCAAACGTAACCATTCTCGAAGAGTGTAATCTCATTTTCTCGTGCGCTTGAGTCATAATTGTGTCTCTTACACGAAGGCGTGGTTTTGAAAAATTGAGGTATCCCCTTAATGTTTAAATAGGGTAATAAATGGTACTGATAACTCCACGGGGATATAGAAACTCGCACAATTTGCCACGAGTATAAATACAAACGTATCGTCGTCATGAGGCAAATAAATGGCGAAATCATTAACATAAATCGTGAACTGACGTATTGAAATGATATGTGAATTATGATTCATGCGCTCCCTCACTAAGCGACGACATATATTGACACATAGTTATGAGCGCCACGCACAGATATTAAGATGGATTGGAACGAAATTGTTAGTTGAAAAAATATTCTATAGTTGAGTCTCTCGTCCCTATTATTGTTTGATTGCCTATCGAGGAGATCCACAGGGCAGCCGGGTTTTGCCCTGGTTATAAGCCATCAGGTAGTGTTTTTGAAAGCCAGGGTGCCAAACTTGAAAAAACCATCTTAACCTCAAGAGCCCGCGCCAGGCGGGGCTCACTCCGCAATTTCGTTCATCGCTACAAGTACATGCCGGTGACCCTCTCTGATGGGGTTTTTTCAGTGGCTGCCACGCCACGCTGTGCATCGGATCGCACGCGCACACACTTACGTAAATAACTATATCGCAAGTGAACGTGCCGCACTCGTCTGTTTGTGTTTGCATTGTTTCTGTGAAAATGAATAAAAAGGGACCTAAAAGATATTGCATCGCAGCGGGTTGCAAAAACCATGATAAAAATTGGGATCTCGCGTTTTTCTTTCTTCCGGCACGCCCGAAGGATGCCGAAAGGTAAGAAAGTGAACATAATATATAATAAGTAGTTACTGAATAATAATAAAAGATATATTATAGTGAGGTGTATCTACTTCCATATATAACACTGTATGAATCAAGTAATACTCAGAACAAATTTTATTTGGTTTAAGTATGTAGGTAAATTTGAATTGATTATTTGCTGATAGGTATATGTGAATTTAAATTCTAGTATAGTAAAGTATACCTACTTACTGAAACAACAACTTCGCCTGTAAAGTTGCATGGTAACGTAACGCATTCCTTGCATTATTTTATTTTATTATACATATTAAATGTTTAAAAATAAAGCAACAAGATTTTGCATTACTGTGGGTTGCAGCAAAGCCAATAAAATGTAGCCTGGCGGTCTTGGTGCCCAAATTGTGAATTGGAATTCGTCCAAATTGTGAGATTTATAATTTTAGAGATAAAGATTTAAACAACGAATTAATGTACTGCCCTCTTAATGAAAAGTGCAATAACTTCGTTCGAAATGTTATTCAAATGTCTAATTGATTCTAATTCAAATAAAGTAAACAATTGAATAATATACTGAACAGAGTTATTGCTGTTATCGTAAGCACGGCAGTGTATATAATGTATGAAGAATATACATTTATTGCTCTCTACTTGAATGCAAGAAATAAATAGGCAATACATTATTATTTTATTTTTAGTCGTTGACAGCCCTCGCTTTCGGCGACGCGGCGAGTGAGACAATTAATTTTCACCGGCGCTGGAGTCGACGACGTCAGAGCCGCCATAAATCATAAGTTTTTGCTCAGAAAAAAGCGGCTTTTGTAAAGATCAAAGGAGTGTACCTTCTGTACTTGAACTATTATCTATTCTGTGCCCGCGCTAAGGATTTTTACCCGACGCGTCACAAAGGAGGGTAATATGTTTACCAGTCTATGTTTGTTTGTCCCTTCGTGGCACTCTAGAGATCAAACGCGTGGGTCATTTTTAATGAATCGAACGTATTGACGTACTACGATTTGTTTTAATCTTGCGGGTGTCACTGAAACGGAAGACAAGACAGTACCTTATCAAAATTCAAAATGGCAATCACCAGATTCCATATTGTAAAAAAGAATATAGATGCTGGCGGCGCGTGAAAATTCTCGATGGGCAACCCGGAACATATAAAGTAATGAAAGAGGTTAGAGTATATAACTATAGGCTTGCCTAGAAAAATAATTTTTAGGCAAGCCGGTGGGAATCGGCTTGTATGGGCGCTCCGCGACTTTGAATAACAAGGGTCTAAAATGAGCCATTCAAAGTTCACTTGGTGCTTCAGTTGCATCGTTGTTTTTAGCATTGACCATACTCCACAGTGATTTCGTGGAAAGCTGATCAAAATAATTAAGAAATACACTTTCGGTGTTGCAATCCACGTGCTTTTTATTTTTCCAAACTATAACATTTTGGTATGGCTTTAAATAGCTTGCACAAGATTTCACCGGCAATTTTTTTTCTAGAAGATCTTTCGCTCTTTGTTCCATTCTTGAATTCGGCGTACCTAAGTTGTAATTCATCTTCTATATATCTTCGTTGTAACCCATCCACAATGAATAATAGATTTCACGGTGAAAATACGAGTATATATTTCAATTTAGTGCCAATCTTTTTTTAATTCAAAGCGTTGCACAAGCTATTTAAGGCGCGTCTACACGTCCGAGCGTGACGGACTGTATACGGGACATGAGCTAGCTATGATAGAGCGAGACAAGAAAATATTGTATCTTATAGTTTATTTATGTACCGTATGCAGTCTGCTGCGCTCGGATAGCTATATTAAGCTATAGCTGTATTCTAATTGGTTGATACCAAACCCAATTTTTTTCTAGGAGGTAAATTAGTTGAACAGTAGGTACCTATACCTAAAAAGGAACCCAACGTTCCGATTGAATGTCGATATGTATTGTGATTGGTGGATTTAATATGATGAAGTATTTTGATTGGACGAATAAAAATATTTTTCATAAATATGTTTTCATATTTTCCCTAGGGGCTAAATTTACTACTTTAGCCCCACTTGATAAAATAGAAACACTTTTCGAGCATGAGTAAGAAAAAAAAGTCGACGAGTATGTCAAGTTGGGTATTGTTGAATAGGTATTTCAAAATCGTTATTCATCATCATCATCATCATCACAGCCTATATACGTCCCTCATGGATGAGAGGGAACGGGCAGTAGTCCCCACCAAATCGTTATTCGATTTCCATAATCATTTTTAGGGTTCCGTACTCAACAAGGAACCCTTATAGTTTCGCCATGTCCGTCCGTCTGTCTGTCTGTCTGTCTGTCCGTCTTCGGCTTAGCTCAGTAACCCTTACAACTAGAAAACTGCAATTTGGCGTGGGTATATAAACCAATCACGTTGACAAAACAGTAGAATAAAATCCTGTAAAAAAAATTGTTTAGATGTACATGTAAATTGGTGATGTATTTTTTTTTCTCGTTAAATCTATAGTGTGGGGTATCGTTGGATAGCTTGTTCAAAAATAATATGGGTTTACTTATTAAAATTATATATTATTTTTCAACTTTTATTGAAAGTAAAAACAAGATTATGATTAACATTAACTAAGATGAATTAAACTTAGTTATTCAACTTAGTTATGCGTTTGCGAGATAATGGGATTTAAAGCCCTTATTTTCGAGTCATTTCGAGTTACTTTATGTAGTATCTAATATTTACGATTATTTACGAGGGTAAGCTATAATAAAAACCCCAAAAGCCCCTTTTAAGTCCGCATTCTGTGACAGACGGGCAACTACGGAACCCTACCATGCGCGTGGCCCGACACGCATTTTATTTTTTTTTTAGTTTAAAAAACTGTCTAGGGTTTATATAACGATATAAAGGTGGCTTAACAACAACTTTCGCTTAAATATGTAAAACCTTAACTTACAGTCTAAACGACTTGAGGGATTTAGGTATAAGAGGTGTCGTTGGATTCCTTATAATCGTGGGAGTGACATAGGTTTACAAATTTTTATAATATTTGAAAAATACAGTTTGGGTTTTATAAAAAATCTTGTGATTCTACAATAAACATATAATACATAAATCGACGAAAGTCAAAGTGAAGTAATACATTATTACATTTCTGTTTCACTACTTGTATGCTCAAAAGTAGTAAATAGTCTGCGAAAAAAGTTGGTCGAGCGTTTATTACGGCAGTCATTCAAATTATTGGAACCTTAATGGCCTCCACAAACTGCAGCTTTAGCGGTCGTACGTACTATGCACCGGGGGAAATAGTGCGGTATACTCGTTTATTTTTAAGTTTCTAAGTAGGTAATTGATTGTTTTTATCTCACGGATGCGGGTTGGTCATGTTGTATTAGTAGGAGAAGATGTACTTACAAGAACATTGTTTGTGTGTAGCGTGCGCTAATTCAGTAATTTTCCGCACTATAAGCTCATAGAGGCCACGAGTGGTACATGTACCCACACAATCAAGGTGAAGTTAAGTATTAGGGTAGGGTACATATTAAAAACCCTTTCCGATACCCTACAAATAGGATTTATGCAGAAGTACAATTTCTATCGGTCCGTCAGCTCTTCGTTCACAAATCACAAATTAATACGGAGTCGAACAACTTCTGAAGGGCCATAAGGACTGGGTTTCCACCCGCTCTCGGAGTTCGGCTTTTATTCCGTCTTCAAAATAAACACATCTAACTGACCATCAGTAGACCTTATTAACATTGACATAAGGCCCTAGCCACTTACGAAATTCTGAAATATGCGGCACTCGAGCCAGAATAGCGCTTTGAAACATTAACATTGAAAAGTATTGACATGAAGGTAGCCGCTGATACAAGTCATTATGTCGGTCGGGTTGTTATCAGTGCGGTTGGCGCCTAGGACCAGCGGGTCCATCACGTAACGCATTGTACGCGCGTCAGGTAGATCTAAATGTCACTTTTTATATGGAAAAATTACAGTTAAATTGTCCTAACGCGGGTTCGAAACGTTACGTGATTACCCCTCTGACAACACGAATTGAATCAGTCACCTTGTCAGTCCCTAGATGAGTTATTTATTATAAAGTAAATAAGTTATTAATATACCAAGATATTTTTCTAGCAGGAACAACATTTGTTTAGTGCTTGCCACAATAAAAATATCGACAATACTGCTATCGATAAGTACGTACATACAACCACAGACATATATTGGCTATCTACCTAGACGCCGCGTGCACCTACACTGTAACCATATACAGAGACACAGATTTTTTTTGGGACCAAAAATGGGTTTGGGAAAAACTACATGTTGTGACATTCTGCGTCGATTTTAAAGACACTTTCGGTGTGTGTGTGTGTGTGTGTGTGTGTGTGTGTGTGTGTGTGTGTGTGTGTGTGTGTGTGTGCGCGACAGGTACAGTGGCCAAAAAGGTTGCTGCATATTTGTATTTATTTACCTCTATGACGTTGAAGTGGTACTTATCGATAACAGGACTGTCGATGTTTTTATTTTGTCAATCACTTACAAAGTCGTTCGTGCTAGAAAAATATCTAGGTATAGTTATTAATATTGTTACTTATTGTATATAGTAACGGGATCCTAAATTATAAAAAAGCGTACATAGTCGTAATGTACGTGGTATCTTCTTCCAGTTAGTCATTTACAATTGCTAACTAGTGAACTTCAGTTTCGTTCTTCGGGCTCGTTTAAAATGTAAATTTGTGGGACTTAACAAGTTAACTTTGGATTCGAAGGGTTCACGATTACGGGAATTATTTTTTGATTTATCTTTTGGAGTTAGGCACACTTTGCCTTCTGTCCCTGAATACAAAGAGTCTGGATAAATTTTACATTAAGTAATTTAGTGCTAAATATATTTCTACATTTACATAAGTTACGTCGTTAAAATATCGTTTTTAGGGTTCCGTAGCCAAAATGGCAAAAACGGAACCCTTATAGTTTCGTCATGTCCGTCTGTCCGTCTGTCCGTCTGTCCGTCTGTCCGTCTGTCCGTCTGTCCGTATGTCACAGGCATTTTACTCGAAAACTATAAGGTGTATTTGAATAAAATTTTGAGGATAGGTGTATTTTGTTAGCCGCTACATAGTTTTGTAATTAAAAGGACAAAAAAAAATTTTTTTAGGGGTGCACTCCATACATAAAACTAAAAGTCAAAAAATTTTTTTTCATTGTGACCCCCCGTGTGGCACATCAATCGATAGGCCTTTCAAAATAAATATAAGGTTTCTTTGCATTTTTTTTGATTAAGTGAATAGGGTCAGAGATAATCGCCCCGAAAGTCACTAAAATTCTGTCCCCCCCCTCTAATTTTTGAACGGTGTATTTTAAAAATATGGAAAAATTCATGGACATAGGGCTTATTAATTTCATTCACCGAAAATTGTTTTGAACAAGATCGGTTCAGAGGTTTTCGAGATATTGCTGAAAAACTGCCTTCCTCAAAGAAAAGGACGTAAGTGCCGTAAAATTTCTGTGACGATACGACCTTTTTAATAGGCACGGAACCCTTCGTTTTGCGTGGTCCGACACGCATTTGGCCGGTTTTTTAGATATTAAGGTTGGTCGGAGTATCAGATGGTTTAATTCTATTCAAGAATAACAAAACCACGTACACTTTGTATTAATGGGTTTAGTAGTTCTTTAACTTGAGGTCACAATAACCTGACAAATACAACGCTGTAGCTACATCAATATTCATTGTACAGGGTGTGGCAGATATAATTTTTTCTCAATCAATTTAAAAAACTAAGCGGTACAGAACAAAATAATTTATTACAATCAAACGTCCAATGCGGATTAAGTTTTTAATAATGACTGTTTCTAAAGTTGAACACACTGTTGTACGCACGCACGCCTGAAACTTTGCTTAAGTTTTTTGTAAAACGCAGTGCGGAAATCACGTTTACTTGAAATCGGATTTAACTTTAAGTATTGTGAGGAGTGGACTAAGGCAACAACGCAAACGCTGCCAATTAGAGAGACGCTCCATCACCTGCCTCACCCGCGGCAACAGTCCCACATACCCATATGGTCCGACTGCCAGCTACAAAGCCCGGAGCCCTTCAGTATTCATTCGGAGTGGAGGAAGCAGTGGCAGGAACAGTGGGGCCCCTAACATCGACCCCATTAGAATTCCAACGGGCTTTAACGAACACCGCAAGATCTGGGTCACTCTAAACCGCATCCGGGCGCTGGGCGCTGCAATCACAGCCCACATAAGTGGGGCTTATCACCAACAGCTGACTGTGACTGTGGTGCGTCAACACAAACTATCCACCACATTGTTGAGGAATGCCCCAGAAGACAATTCAAGGAAGGTATGCAGGACCTATTGGCGCAGACCCCTGCAGTAAGGGACTGGCTACTCAATTTAGACATTAAATTGTAATTCTTAATTTATTTATTTTTTCCATACTTGTATGTATTGTTAAACTTGTATTTCCTAACTAGAATTGTAAGCCATACGATATAATAATAATAAAACTTTAAGTATTCACATCCAATTTTTTTCGACGTAATCTTTCAAAGTTGTCTTTAAAAAACGCCATATGCATTGAGATAATAAGATTTCTTGACGGCCAGGGGTCGAGACGAGGATTTGGGATTTTTCAATAATGCCCCGACTGTAATCAATGATGGTTCCACTGCGTGCAAAGTGGCATCATCTTATTGAAACTATGTGTTTCGATTTAAAACAGAGTCACCATGAACATGTTGTCTAAAAACATAACCATCCTCTCCTTCGGCAGTCAGGTAAAAATGATAAACTCTTTAAGCATTCTCTTTCAAAATCTATGACAACCCGCTACCAACGCTAGGAGAAAAAAATAAGCTCAATTAATGAACTTCTCTAAAATGATTATGAGTAGATGCCATTTAGGTACTAAATTTCAGTAGGTGACTTTAAATAAATAAATAAATATTAGAGGACAATCCTATACAATTCGACCTAGTCCCATAGTAAGCTCAATAAGGCTTGTGTTACTTTAATCATAGCGTATAAGCATGATTGTCCTTCTTCCACCGCACAGCCTATACCTACGTCAAAGTCACAGGGAGCTGAACATTTGTCACTTTAACGTAATGTTAAACAACCACACGAAGTTGTCAAATAGGTGAAGGCGACAAGGGAACAAGGTGTTCAGCTACTTACAAGTTCGACTGTACTTAGGTTTATTAGAGTGAGTCCACATCAGCGGCGGAGCGCCCATGCCAGCCGATTGGCTGGATTTCTTTGATTGACTAAAATTTATTTTTAGGCAAGCCTATGGATATACTTGCTCTAAACTCTTTCATAACTTTTTTGTTCCGGGTTGCCCATCGAAAATTTTCACGCGCCGCCACTGGAGGCCAATTCTTAATTTTCAATCAATTTATTATCATTTGACGTGCTAACTTTTTATTTTAATAAGTAAAACATACAATTGTAAGGGTTATTAACTGTAACAATAAAAATTATATCTAAACATAAAAAAACATTAAGCTAGCCTAAAATAAATAAATATAATTTGTAATAAAACTAAAAGTCATATTCTAAAATGGGCCCCTGTGGCAGGGTACCGAGGACGCTGGCAGCATTTCCTCGCTGAATAGCAATGCTTATTATCATTTTAAAGCTAGGTTAAGGAAAACAAAAAGATATTAAAAATTTAAAGTTTTATTATAGGTGACAACCCTGCCGCTATAAAGTTACTATTTACATTTGCACATGACACATGTCATTCACTATCAGCTTGCTAGGGTTGAAACAGGTGGATTTTTGGACTAAAGTTAAACAAGCTTTATCTCGTAAACGGTTAAGAATATTAACATAGTTTATTAGAAAAAATAAAGCTCTTACGGTGAACAATTCCCCTTTTTTGTACAAACTCCTAATTCTGTTCCACGCTGTATATTACGATGAGAGAGAAACACGTCACAAGATTTTAGGCACTAAAACGAGCATACATTAATGATACAGAACTGGTAAAGCGAGATAAGGTCCATTTTCGCCAGAAAAGGTATTTTCACTAATACATACTATACCTGTACAGACTTCCCTGTTTGACCACGGATTGCAAAAAAATACACAGTTGGTTATTTCAAAAGAGGTATTAATATCTATTTCAAAAGAAACACATAAGTACTGCTGTGTTAAAGACGTAAACACAAGCAAAAAAAATCCTTCATCATCATCAGCCTATATACGTCCCATTGTTGGGCACAGGCCTCCTCTCATGAATGACAGGAAAAAAATCCTTAAAACCATATAAAAATGTTCTGAAGTTTGTGGTTATAAGAAAAGCGTTTGCATTGAAATGGCTTTGCGTCATTTCAGAGAAAAATATGAGAAAGGACCCTGTATAGCTAAACCTGGAAACAATCACAATTCGTTCAACTTTATCGGACGAATGAAGTTCAAATACCATATTATGCTGCAACTTTGCACGGAAATTTTAGTTTTTTAAGAATATCTCTCAAAGGATAGGTACATACAACATACGTTGTATTGTATATGCCGTTATATGTACTGATATCCTAATTTGGACCTAACTCCACATGTTTTATTGTGTGTAATGCCTTAAAAGCTCTTTATTTGGCTTCCAGAAGCCGTCAAAGTTGTAGGCAAAGTTGAGGCCAAAAACCGCAACGTTTCATAGATGAATTTAAGGAAACTCCTTTGAGCTATTTCATAACGGATGTCGATATCAAAATGTTAATTTAACCTATGTACTTTTTCTCGCATGTAGGCAAAGTTATGCAGGGTTCTATAGCAATTCCATTTTTTCCCATACAACTTTTTGAGCACAGTCAGGGTTGTGCCAAAAAGAAAACCAATAATATATATTTCTTTCTATAGCAGCATGTTCATTTAAACCCGAGTAGGTACCTAGTTAGGAAGACTACACACGAAATAAAAACCGCAAATTACTTCATCATCATCATCATTATCAGCCTGTAATCGGCCACTGCTGAGCATAAGCCTTTCTTCGAGTACGCCACTTATGCCTATCCCGTGCTAGTCTCATCCAGATATGACCTGCGGTCTTTTTACGTCGTCAAGCCATTGAGCTGGTGGCTCTTTCCTGTAAGTGGCCACCAATCCGTTAACGTTTTCGTCCACCTACCGTCACGCTGCCTGGCAATATGTCCTGCCCAATTCCATTTGAGTTTAGTTATGACTTCCCCGACGTCACGCATCTTAGTGCGACGTCAGATCTTAATATTTCTCACTCGGTCTTGTAGCTTAATGCCGAGCATGGCGCGCTCCATGGCTCTCTGTGCTACCCGTACTTTATGCACAGCCTCCTTTGTGAGCGTCCATGTCTCGGCACCATACGTCATTGTGGGCAGGACACACTGATTATAGAGACGAGTCTTCAAGCATTGTGGAACGTCAACGGATTTGAAGATGTCGTCTAACTTGTTGGATGCCAATTCTCCTGGAGATTTCTTTGTGTTGATCTCCTTGTCAAAGAATAGAATATGACCAAGATAAACGTACTGCTCGACCATCTCCAGCGACTCATTTCCAACCGTTATAGTTGAATTCGAGTCACTGGAAACGCTCGCCATAACCTTAGTCTTGGACATATTCATCCTGAGACCCACCTGCAAGGAAGCATTGTAAAGGTCTTGGATCATATTTTCGAGCTCATCCAGGGTCTCGGCAAACAAAACAATGTCGTCGGCGAATCTCAAGTTACTTGTGACATCTTAATTTTTTTAAATAATATCATTTATTTTCTAGAGTAAATACAAGATGATTAACATTAACTAAATTAAATTAAAACTAAGTTAAATCTAATATATTATTAGATAAGGGGAAAAAATTTGTACTAATAGCATCTCAAACCTTTTTTTTTTATTTCGTAATCGAGTAAGTACAACCCTAACCCTAGGCAATGTTGTAGCAGAAATGTTTGGAAAAACCTTTTCAACACTGTTTTGCGCCATCACATTTACAAGAAAACACATTGAAAACAATGAAACAACTAGATAAATTGACTTGCCATATAATTTCGAATATATTCACTGTAAAATCAAAAGTTTTGACGACATCAAACAAACAATCATCAACCATCTTACCTTGTTCGAGGATGGTTGGAAAATGGTCAGTGTTGCCGCAAAAACATATATTGAAATGAGTTGCCAGTTAAATGGAGCTTTTACTACCATTATCGCAACTAAGAAATAAATAGTAATTTGGGAGATAATCTAAGTTTTTAAAATAGGCAATGTGTGCAACATTGCAGAAGCAATGTTGCACACATTACTAGTTGGCAAAGTTGCAGAAGATTACGGTACATCGTAAGTGATTTATCTTAAAATTTGTGATTATTTATTTTTTCCTAAGTGTAAATAGACACTCCTTATACAGAACGCTAAAGCTACAGTAAGAACAATTAAGCAACAGATAGATAACACGGTCATCAAATAAGTCCTTTCTGTTTAAGTTTGAATACAAACCGCGAAATTTTGTTCACATAATTGAGTGCACGAATAATCGCAAGAATGAGATCAACGGATTTCTGTCCACAAAGCGGTCACTGCGGTTGAAAAATGGCAAACATCGATTCGTCGGGCAAGTCTTTTGTTTTCGAGATAAATCCCAACGAACGAATTACGAACACTTGAATGTTCATACTTCGAACAATCTAGTTATCCTTACGTTAACCACATGAGACGAACCTCTGGGAAATACATGGATGTAGTCTCGGTAGACTCCTGAAAATATGGAACTTAGTAACAATCTTGTCATTAGTAATGTTAATGTTAGAAGTTCTTTGGCGAGTTTCTGCTCAATATTTTTGTAAGCCATACCATACCAACCAACCCCTTGTTAAATAAAAACTCGTAGTAATGCTATCTACCAATTTTTGAAAGAAGCAAAGTACCTATTAAGCTAGGATGTAAATTGTACCTAATCTCCAAATCTTACCTACTTTTCCAAAATCCATCAAAATATATGTAGAATGGAGGGTGGACATAGCTATATAATTATCCTATCTCAATATGCCACAGGCGGAGCCGCGGGTACAGCTTGTAAGTAATAATTGAGCGAGCGAGCGAAGCGAACGAAGTTCTATTCTTCAGCTTGGCCCGAAAATTGTCCAGTATCATTTCTCAACCGATTCTCGTGAAATTTTGTGAGCAGGTTCGTTAATATTTTTTTTATGTTTAGCCAATTTTTCGAAATTAGGTTTATGGTGGTTAGGTTTGTGGTGTAAAATAAATTAGGGTTTGATTAATTAAGGTCTTCCAAATCATATGCATTTTCGTTTTAATTGTTTAGTAGGTACCTATAGGATATGCTATGCGAAGTTTCTAATTGCTTTTCCTTATACTGTTAGTTTTGTTTCCGTATACTGATAGTATTGACTGAGAAACTTTTTATTGGAAAATCCTCTATATTCGATAAATGAGTATTATGACATTACCAATTAGATTTATTATTTTGAGTATTGACATCTGAATTGTACCTAATATTGTAAATATTGTTTGATGTAGTTTATTTCTAGTTTATTGTCGACCCGAAAGGTGATCTTATTCCATAACTCATTTTGTAATTGGTTGACATAATGCTTGTATTGTTATGTGATATGAATGCTTGTATTGATAAAACAATGTCATAATTATCATATATGTGTATATATGATAATTATGACATTGTTTTATATCTGACGATCACAATATAAATTACTAAAAATTGACTATGTGTAATTTTAAGTGCAATTGTATGTTGTGAAAATAAATAAATCTAAATCTAATCTATTGTTTCCTTATACTGATAGTTTGGTTTCCTTATATTGATGATGTAAATTGTAAGACCCGCGGATTCTGTTCGTAATTTTATCTGAGCTAATATAACGATGTAAAATTAGGAATACAATGTCCCATGCAGTTATTTCGGGCTGTGTATGTCATAAACTGCTAAACTCTTATGCTAAAAGCGAAGAATTCACTAAATGTGTGCGTGTGCGAAATCGCCTAAGTATGTTATACCTGGTCATTTTAGTAACGACTCTTCTCCCTCGTTTCAGATAACGACCTTATCACAGAGGAAATAAATATAAAGTGATACAGTGAAACGAATTTTGTAATGGAGTGTGGGTGTGGTTCGTGCTACCGGAAGATAAATACAAAACGCTAAAAGGTACAAGTTTCCAAGTAGGTAGACAGTTCCATTTTAGGCTTTAACGGAACGGAGCTGCGTTTCAGAAAATGCCACACTCATTTGATGTCTGAATTTTACGATATATTATTGTACTTCGCAGAGCTCAATTGTATCCTTAGCTCAACTCAAATGTATAGCTCCGTATGTTTACCTATTTAATTAATCGGGTTGGGAATTTATGCGAATTAAATAACCAAATTACAAGTTTAGTGCCAACAGGGAATTTACGTCGCGGTCCTTTGGTGCCGTTTGTATAATTTAAAAAGTCAAGTGAGTACGTCTGACTAGTTTATGGAATATCATATCATTGTGTATTTTACCGCTCGTCACTCGTAGCTCGCACAAATTGCTCGCAGACTCTTGGCACAAACTGTCGCGCGGTTCAGTCGGCCTCATTAGTAGCTGAACACCTAACTAAGCTCGTTCCCGGTCACTCATTTGATGAATGGCAGTTTAACATGCCGTTTAATGCGACACGGTGCTAAAGTGTTAAGCCCCTTGTGAGGACGATAGTACCTACTCGTACCTATACCTGCCAGACGCAAAAATACGGTCATTAAACCATTGACTATTTACCGTTATGTAATGTCAACGCATATTCAATTTAGCTTGTATTCAGTTGGAATTATTAGTCTCTACATATTCCAACTTTTTAGCGAATAAAAAAGACTATTCTAGTGTGTTTGACATGACATATTGCTAATCAAGGATTCAGTTAGCATATCTATCCAATAAACCACGGCCATCACGGCGGCTCTCGGCTTGGTGCTTATGTGATTTACCGCGCGTGCTCGCTCCCATCATTCCTCGTCGAAAGAGCGCGCGCAATACATCTCATAAGTTAAGGTTATTTATTTATTTATTTAAATACATCCACATCACATATATTCCAGCAATGACTTAAATTAATAGAGTCGGTTGTAAAGGGTTAGTAAGATTAGTAGGATATGCGACAGTTAAGGAGGACAATAGCATTGACTAATTAGGGAGTACATAGCGGTAACAAAGCGTTAATTACAAATTATTTTTCATTGCGATTCTACTTTGTTAAACTACTAAACTATACAAATAAACATTTTTTACATTTTTTTTATGTAACATTATTAAAAATTGTTTTACGAAAAATACAAAAATTAACAAAATTTATGAAATACATTTAATGAAATCATGAACTATGTCAGTAAAATAATAATGAACAAATTAATGAAATTATATACACACAGACATTACAAACTAAGCGGAACAAAACAATAATTATTTTGGGTATAAATCTCCTTGGATTGAAATTTAGGCAGATTGTCATGGAAAATGTCGAGGCAATGCGTTTTGCTCGTGACGGCATTATAGCTAGCTCAAATACGCAACAAGGGCGACTGCAAACCAAGGTTCTTTCTTGTTCCCGGAACTGAAAAGGGTTTTGCTATAGGTCGCAAAGGATACAATACAATACAATAGTACATTGTTTAACGAGGGGCGTAAGTGAAATATTGCTAACGAGAGTCTATCAAAAGCCCGACGCCGAAGGCGGAGGGTTTTTGATGACTTGAGTTTGCAATATTCTTACGCCCGTGTTATACACAATGTTTTTCATCACAGTTGCGAGGAAATAAATAACTACAAAAGACAGAAAAATCTAAGTTTCATACAGCCGCACCAATCAAAAATTGACAACCGATCAGTGCTAGTGGAGCGCGCAGCTCAATATTTCAACCAATCACAGAGCAGTATTCTTGCGGGGCGGGGCGACATGACCAACTAGATTTTTTTATTCAACCAATCACAGAGCAGAATTCTTGTGGCCCACGACCAACGAGATTTGCTTAACCAATCAGATCACACACAAACTCATAATATTCGGCTATTTTAAAAATGCACCGTGTTTATACATACGCCTTGTTGCGAGGTACATCTTAATCGGGATAAGCATATAAATATAACGCACGAGTGTCGTAATGCTATAACTCACGCGTGTTTAATATCCTGGATTATTAGCCAAACGGCGACGTTATAAGAGGCAAGTTACGAGCAAGTGTGATGAAAATAGAGAAACAATACAATAACATTTAGGTACAGGTAGAGAACAGGCGGTCTTATCGCTGAAGAGCGTTCTCTTCCAGACAACCTTTGGGTATCGGAGAAAGAGATAAAACTAGATTTAGAGAAACAGTAGGTGGTGCAGAGATTATTATTAATCAAAAATCAAAATAATTATAAAAATAAACGCACATAAATACCTCTATATATAAACATACATACACAATCATACATTAAACAAATAACACAAATTCAAATATATGATACACTAGCTTTTGCCTGCGACTTCGTCCGCGCGGAACTCGTTTATATCGTAACTCCATACAAACTCCCCCCCTTTTCACTCCCTTCATCATCATCATCATATCAGCCGAAAGACGTCTACTGCTGGACATAGGCCTCCCCTAGAGAGTTTCACTCCCTTCGATAATTAATTTTGGGATAAAAACTATCCTTTGTCCTTCTTCGGAATTCAAAGTATCTCTGCACCAAATTTCATCTCAATCAGTTCAGCGGTTTTAGCGTGAAAAGGTAATAATAATAATAAATAAAATAATAAAAATTATTTATTCAGTCACATAAAGGTTTTACAATAATCAGTTTATGGTACCTCTTTTTAAGTATAAAATACCTGTGCTAAGAGGCACCGCTCTTCCATAGTTGTTATTGGACATGTGGAGAAGGTAACAGACAGACAGTTTTACTTTCGCATTTATAATATTAGTATGGAATGTTTGAAACGAAAAGGGCTTCCTTATGGCTGAGTTACATGATTTTATAGATAAGCTTTTTCCAAAATTAATGGGTGGGGCAAGACGGAACCCTCGGTGCGCGAATCAGACTCGCACTTGACCGGTTTTATTACAAACATTGACTCCGCCGCCAACTTGGTGTTTCTGTGGCCTGGCCTCGGCGGTCAATAGTAAACTTGTCATTAGCTGTTAAAGTTACTATTGACCGCCGCCGCAGGCCGCGCCAGTGTGTTGCAGGCATTAAACCTCTCACAGACTGGCGCGGCCTGGCCGCGGCGTTCAATAGTAAACTTGTTATTAGCTGTCAAATTTATTATACTATTGACCGCCACCGCAGGCCGCGCCAGTGTGGTTCCGGCCTCAAGCTTCCCACTTGTCATTAGCTGTCAAATTTACTATTGACCACCACCGTAGGCTGCTCCAGTGTACTACAAACGGGCGCAATTTGTCACACCAACTTGCAATAGTTGGAAAGAGACAGCCATTCACTCTTAACCAGTCTAACTATAGCAAGTCGTTGTGACAAATTGATATGCCTTTGAAAGTGAGCACTTGGCTGTTTGTAGTAATTTATCTTAGTCAACAGTAAAAGGTAAAAAAGTTCCTTCACTCCTGTATATAAATAACTCATCCTTGTATAGGAATATCAAAGCCTTATATAATTTTTAGTCTTTAAATAATACAAAACTGGTAGAGAATGCCTGATGGCATTAAGTCCGCCAATTGTACAAATTGTATTTGTATATTTGTGCAATAAAGTTTAAATAAATAAACAAAAAAACTTTAATATAATATATATTATACTACTGTTTCCTGGTCTTTCGCTTATCTTCTACGTTTTCGATCTATCCGTAATTTTAATCCCGTTCCTCATACTTTGGCTGAACGCGCAGAGCGCCATGCTATAAAAAAAAAACAAATTCGTGTTACTCATATTGTTCAAATTTGTTGATACATTTATTGAAATTACGCCTGAATACGAAATTTGCGCATATAAGTTCTCATATTAGAATATATTTATTTTTTATGCTTGTTCTTTTGGTATACGTTTCGTAAATATCTATCGTAGTCCGGTTATAAATTATTAATAGTTAAAAGACAAAGCAAATCTGCCATTTTGACGTTTATGACAGCTTACAGATGTGGCGGCGATATATATATTAGAAAAAGAAAAGAAAAATTTAAAGAGGTCAATTATTTCAGAAAATTAAATAACTGTCGAAGTCGCGTAAAATCTATCCTAAGCGGAAGCCAGAATAATAATGTACCTATAAAAAATGTTTCATGTTTTTCCGTTCATGGGAATCTGAGATCATTCGTGACAGAACAATGTCTGAAATGATACTGGCTGATTCTTTTTTTAATTTAGAGATTTATTATAAGTGGAGATAATCAGTCAGCCAAAAAATACAATCAGGGTTAGGGGAGAGACAAATAATGTTCTTTAAGAAGGGATTTGAGGTTGCCGATAGATTTTGCTTGTCTGATGTCAAGAGGGAGAGAGTTCCACAGTCGGATAGAATTAATAGTGAACGAACTATTGTAAAATTTGGTAGACGACGAAGGCACAGTTAATAGCAAATTGTTAGAACATCTAACAAAATTTAAAAAACTAAAACGTTTTTGAGATAGCGGGGGGTTGCAGGGTTAAAAAGGATATTATACAGAAGTGAAATAATGTGAGTTACGGCGATAACGGATAGGGAGCCACTTGAGTTTAGAACGTAAACTAGAAACATGGTCATATTTGCGTAACCCAAATATGAACCGAATACAGACATTTTGGAGACGCTCAAGCTTATTAAGTTGTTCCTCAGAAAGGTCGAGATAGGATACATCAGCATAATCAAGAATAGAAAGAAGTAACAGTAGGTAGAAAATTACGAAGCCGCCTGAGAGACCCCACTGCAGATTATTGCTGCCAATAACAATGACTTGGGTCTTCGCTGGGTTCACAATCAGACTATATCGTTGACTCCATTTGAGAATGCGTACCAAGTCATCATTAGTTCTCTCTAAGGGAGATCACCGAGCACGGACTGTGTATGAATCTGAAGATAATTATTAGATACGGATAATGAAACTCGTTCGACCAAGTTGCTGCATTTCAGGTTAGAATATATCACACCGTTTTTTCACTCGGGTGCCATAAGAGTCGTCTATGTAATAAAAAACGTTTAAGTGTGTTGTGGAGGTGGTCTAGCACCCCTGTGGTAGAATTCAACAATTGCCAGAAGTGGCACTGAAACGTAGATTTTATATCTATTAACTGTTTTGGGAATACAGGTAGAACTCTGGGTCAAAGGAAGGCTTTTGATCTAAGGGAAACTTCTTGGCAGAGTTACAATGTAAAGTCTTGCTATGAAATATATTTGAGAAAAAATGTTTTCCTTCCTTTATTTAATTACGTTTCCTATGAACGCCAATAACTTTACGTAGTATATATAGCACCTTATCTTTTTCTTCTAAGAAGTATAGCACCTACTTATAATAGGCTTCGATTAATTATTCGCTTTGTAATTAGTTGTTCCTCTAATTTATTAATGCGCCATCATAAATTAAGATTGATATTGTTTTCGTAGATTTCATCATCTTTATCAAATACAATACGTTATAAGATGCGAAAGAGGCTCTTGATTTATCACTATCTTATAAATGGCTTGTTTTCGCAAAAGACACGCCATAACAAAGTATTTCGTTTACGTCGCGCCGGGTTTCGCCACTCGCCCTACAAAATTCAGTCGAAGGAAAACAGCTATAATTTATGTATGTTGAGACGGCATAGGGATCTAAGGCTACACTAGAGAGAGATGGATAGCAAGCGCTTCGGTTACTTGGTTGGTTGACGCATCTTTGCACAAATTATTTGATATTCCTAATGGTTGCCCACAAATTTGACCTTTTCTTGTAGATCATAAATATACGAGTATATACATTTTCCATTAGAGGAGGTCCTGAGTCCAAATCCCGATGTGGGCATTATTTTATTTGTGTGATGAGCACAAATATTTGTTCCTGATTTGTGGATGTTTTCCATGTACCTATTTAAGTATTTATTTATATATATAAGTATGTGTATCGTCGTCTAGTACAAGCTTTGCTTAGTTTGAGACTAGGTCGATTTGTGTGAGATTGTACGCAAATATTATTATTATTTATTGGTTTGCTTTGCTTTTCTTTCCAAGTGTAGGTAATTAACCGACTTCAATAGAAAGGAGGAGGTTCTCAAATCGGTTGTATTTTTTCAAATGTTTGTTACTTCAAAAGTCCGTCATTTATGAACCTATTCGTACAATTATTTTTTTTATTTTAAAGTATATGATTTCAGGTTCATCCCACTATAATAATATTAAAATACTAAAAATATTTATTCATCCACAATTGACAACATTTAATTTTTTCATAGCGGCTCAAACTAAAAACCATTCAGAGATTTGGGCTTGCTGAGTAAATATAAAAAATAATGGATTTTTATATTCGCTAGTTCTTGAGAAAACTGAAAATTACTTTGAAGAAGCCATTTAAAGGCTGAATGTGGATATTCCATAACTGTGTTTATGAATCTTCTAAGAAAAAAAATAATGTGACATTGACACTTATTTGACTCCTATATTGTCATTGTCAATGTTAAAAGTCACTGTCACAGACACAGCATGCTATTTACTTTTTAATTCAATAAATTGACCACAGTACTAATCTTATTCATACTCTAAATGTACTTATGAACTTTTCGAACGCGGTAGTTTAAAACACCCAAATTAAGGGGGTTTAACTTAAAATAAAATGAAAATAAACAATACGTGTCTCTTAATGCCTAAACAAAATTAAGGAGTCAGAAAAATGAAAATTTCAACAGTTGTGTTAAGAGGCACCGCTGTTCTTTAATTAGTAGGTACAATACAATTGTATACGGGATGGGCCCTGTAACAGGAGCAAAAAATGTAACGGTAGATTATTAAGCTTGTGAGCAATTCCTAAGTGGTTTTCATTGAAAAAAAATAATATTTTAATTGAGAAAATAAGACATAAAAAATCAAGAGATAGAAATGTACAGCTCAATCAGTATAACAATCTTTGACGTTTTCTGTTTCAATTTAACATAGAACTAGTAGGTACCTAAAATAACTACGTATGAATAAAAATAAAATAAGTGCATGTGTGTTAATGTTGGAAAGTATGAGTTTGTGTACATTTTGCAATTTTAAAATAGGTATTCTATTTTATGATAACTTTTCAGTTTCAATCAGTTTGTTCATTGTTATCAAAACTTCAGTTGGATGTTGGGAACCATGAGGAATTGAGGGAACTCCTCAAATATAGAAGGCACGCATGTAGTAATTTTCTATTATAACTAGTGTATTTGTACCCGGAAATCACAAATTTGGTGAAGTGGAACTGATGATGAAGACCACAGATGACTTATGGAACTCGTACTTAAAACTGTAAAAGTACGTTACTGATTCTGATATGTTGAAATGGCAACTAATGAAGTCCTATGATGCGTCCTATGATATGAATGTCAAGTGTGCCAAATCGACGGAACTCCTCAAATATCATCGGCCCACATACAGTGATTTGGTTTTCGTCTGTAATAATCAACGTATTTACTCTCGGAAAGCAGTCCATGTGGTAAAATCGAAAGCAAATGTGGAAATGTTAATTTGGCTTGGCGAAGTGCTAAATTGAAGTCGGTTATAACTTTGTTTTTAAAGTAAATTATTTTACTTCCATATTCGCGGGCATTTGGCCAAACGAATATGGAAGGCATTGTTTATTTGATAAAACCTACGAATCTAGAGCTAGGAATTTGAGAAACTATTCTGCGTGTATTCATAATAACGGCCATTTGCAGGAGAATATTAGTAAGCAGACGAATGTTAAGGGTTTTGAGACTGGTGTGCAGAGTTGCGGGGTATAACTCCTGTGAATGAAATTATGATTGGGATAGTCTTTACGGTATTCACTCTCCATTAGGGTTTTAATTCTATTGACAGTGGGACATCGGTGTGGGTGGAATCTAGGCTATGGGTATTCGGTATGGCTATGTCGATAAGGTATAGGTACATTTTTGCTATTTTTTCGAAAATGCAATGTCAGGTCTATTGTAATGTACTGTGTTGTCAGTGATGATGTTCTGTCCCAGTAAAGTTTGTATTCAGGTGATTATAAAATAATCTGAGGGATATATTTATAGTATAGGGTCCTGTCTTAAATTACCTGATGTTTAAATGCGAGATATTGGTGGATGACGGCTGCAACTTGGTTATGTCGTTGCTTGTAGTCTGTCAGAGATAATTATGTAGATCGGCACGCTCCTGTGCTGTATGGTCTCTGCGGCAGCGTGGCAACGCCGACAAAGGTCTCTGGGTAAATTAACGTCTGTGGGTTAATAAACGGATAATATATTTTCTGTAGTTTCTGGTGTCTATTATTTGGTCTTGAATGGCGATTATAAATCCTTATGTCTCAGGGAATAACTACCACTTTTGAGCCACATTAGTATTAGTATTTTTTATTTAAAAAACATTTAAAACTGTTAGTAGGAAAGAGATTATAGTTACCTATTATTAAATTTCCTTAGGTGGATTGAATGTTCTGGAGAAGATAATAATACCCTGAAAAATTTGTTCTAGCTTTATAATGAAGCGCTAATGGCTTAGCAACGCTGGCCGTGTTGAGTGTTTCCGCGCTTTGGAAGGCACGTTAAAGGAAGTAGATAACTACGTCGTTTTTGAAACGATAAGACTCTTAAATGAGATGGTGGTTAAGTCTGAAATAGATATATGTTATCGTTTGAAAATAATTAACAATCTAAACCATCCAGTTTCTCATAGAACATTAAATAATACTATGCCAAAAGAAGATCTTAAAATGACGCTGTTTTCAACTTGAAATTAGCTTAGGTCAGATAGCAGTCGCTTCCGCAAAAACTAGTCCCTACGCTAATTACTTCGAATTAGTTAGCAAGCGGGCTCTGGGCTCCTTAAAGATGCAACCGCTAGTAAATAACGCGTTATTAGTTAACACTTAACACATTCATGCCAAGAACTCATTAAGCGGGTTGTCTTCTCATGACGAGTTTTCGCTACAACGCCTAAAATCACACTAGCAGCTACGCTGGTAGCGCTACGAGAAGGATGGACATAGAATGTGTTAATATCGAATTAGTAATAGGGTGTTGTTACATAACCTCTTGTTTCTATTTTTTATTCCGTTTACAGGTAGTCCGTGTCTGAGGAACGGAATAATATGTAAACAGCGAGAGCGGGCGACAAGTGACTCGGTGCCGCAGCCCGCCGTCCGGCAGCCGCCATGGGCAAGAAGAACTCCAAACTCAAACAGGACACCATCGACCGTCTGACGACCGCCACATATTGTAAGTCATTTGACGCTTTCCTATATTACATAAATGATACGCAATATGTCAAATACGGCATTTACCTACAGTAGCTTAACGTCATTATTTCGAATTTCGTTATTCAAAAAGTTACGATGAAGAAACTTAATTTATCCACAACTATCCACAAAAAACCTCACCTACTACATTTTCTTGCAACTATTTTGAATCTTTCAGCGGAAACCTACCTACTCATCGAAATTTTTAGGTGTTCTTCACTTCTTCTTCTTAAAATGTATTTAAATGATTTATATTTCTTTGTTCACTAATTAGTTAATAAGATAGATTTTTATGGTATCTAAGCGAGTTGAAGAGCCGCGCAGGATGAATTAGGCGCGATGCGCATCTAGCGGGCCACAGTGCGCCGCATTCACAAGTGAAAATCGATTTGTCAACAATGCCTCAGGTGTTACTCAGTGCACCGCTAGAATAATAGGGACGTGGACCGAGCCGTCGTTAGCTGCTAACTGGATATTATTATCGACAAATTTCGCCACGGGATACATTTTAATTTCAAGTTTCCAACGTGAGTTTTCAGTCTCGATGAGCATACGGAATTCGAGTCAGGCTGCTCATTCGGGTACTTACTTTATTCTTATGCAAATCTCTGTAGTGTGTCTAATATTGAGCTTTTTTAAATTACTTAATATTTCAGCTAATTAGGTCTGCTAATAACTTAACTGGAAAGTCATATAAATCTAAAAACCATGAATGTGTTTCGAAAAGAGAAAGTGAGGAAATTATGTCACGAGCTTCCCAAATTGCATGTATATGGTCACCTATTTACTTTGAAGCGTTTAGATCATTCAATTCGAGTTTCAGTTGTTGTAAGTACTTTGTTCCCATCTTTTACCGACCTACGACGGAAAATAATCGCCATACGTTGATGATGAACGAGCCTTGTCTACCAAAGTAGCTTTTGATGTCTGGTCACCGTGGTGGAGCTTTTTATAACAATTAACGTTTAATTGTGATAAATCGGTGTGGTGTCTAAGTAAGAGGTCGCGTGACCACGCTCCGCCACCGCACCACTAAGTTATGAAGTGGGAGCCACGCCTCTCGCTACGTAATTCAGTAATCGCGAGCAAACCATTACGGACTCCCACGAAAATAGCTCAGGGTAAAATGTAATAGCACCATTCATTTATTTTCTTCAATACTACTTACATACAACACCACTTACATATTATTTATTTATTCGATCATAAGAAATGTAACACTACAGCAAATGCCAAAGCGTTACAAAGATTTGATACTACATAAAGCTAATTACTTAATATCTAAATTAGAACTAGGGTACAGGATATCTGTCTTATTATGGTAGCTGTGGGCTTGTTTTAATATTTTATGAACACAATGGCAGATATTAATGCTGGTGACTGTACCACCAATATGTTATTGAAATTCAACAGCCATGTGGCCTGTGGCCAATAGCCGCGCACTTTTGTTGAAGCAGGGTTGAATGCTTTATCAATGCGCATGTTGGTATACACCTGTGACTTAAAATACCGCAATACAGTGGGATTGAACACCACCATGTACTAAAGGATGATATTCAACGTTGCTTCAACGCAATTCAGAAACTTTTATGTAAAATAGTAATGAAAATTTTCGATCAGTACGTCCAAGAAAAGCTGTTGACGATATTATTCTCTTGTGATGCTTCCACACAAAACTCCTATTACATATACAGCCTTGGTCAAAAGTGTTGAGCACATGGGTTTTTCATAAAAAACCAAACTTTAAAAGGTGCATTTATATATTTTATAATAGAAAGTTGTGTATCTCTCGGAAAAAAAATCGTCACATTTATTGACGTTAAGGGAAATTCCGTGAAAAAAATATACAATTAAGCCTTTATTGTAAAACCCGACTTTTTCTAGCTTCAGTTTTCACATGCAAATAGCGATTTCAAAATAATATATATTAATGATTTGCAGATGGACAAACACTTATTATATTTTACGTCTTCGTGTATTTATGAAATTGAAAAATAATACTTTATCCATAAGTTACGAAGGAAAATTTGGGGTGCTCAATACTTTTGGCCAAGACTGTAGTTTCATTTAGTATGACTACCTAATATATCCATTTTTTGAGTTTGATTAGTTACTTAGACAAGTAACTACTACAGCCATACTGCTAAAAAAACTAAGGCCACTTGCGCATTTGTCAGCGAGAATTCGTAAGGCCTGAATCACACTAGCGCGTTCTGCAGTTGCGGTCAATAGTAAATTTGACAGCTAATGACAAGTTTACTATTGACCGCCGCGGCCAGGCCGCGCTAGTGTGATTCAGGCCTTATCAGTAAACTGTCAGCGTCATCTGTCAGTCAAGTTTACAAACTGTTTAATGTGCGCCTGCATTTAAATGAGTGCTTCCTGAATGTAGCGGAATGCATAGAAGTGTCAATAATAACGCGCAATAAAGGAGATGACAGAGGGACTTACTACTCAGAGAATGAAATTCTGACAGACATATTGACAAGTAAAGAAACCAGAGTGCTCTCGGTAAAGTACAAAACACCGCATACCCTTTCCGCCCTGCCAAATGCGGAAGTGCTTATACTCCTTTGCGCGACACATTGTCAGTCCACTGGGGTATAGGCCACCCAATAAAGACCAAAAGCTGCCTATCAGGGGAAAAAACTCGTGTAAAAGCGAATTTTGGCATAGTTGTAGGGAATAGTGTTTTAAACGACATACTAAAAGTGCTGATGGGTGGGGGTGAAGCTAGTTAGTTAGTTTTACCGGGCATTTTCCGCAAATCGACATCCAACGTGCCTATTTTGCGTGAAAGGATTAGACCGGTTTCCTCACGATGTTTTCCTTCACCGAAAAGCTAACGATAAATATTTCGTACATAAGTTTCGAAAAACTCATTGGTACGAGCCGGGGTTCGAACCCACGACCGCCGCTTGACAGCCGCATGCCTGAACCACTGGGGGTGAAGCTAACGGGCGGAGGGGGGTGTAAAGGTCCCTTTTTTTAGTTTTCTGTAAATAACTCGTAAACTGTGGCCTAAAGCAAAAAATGTTCTGAAACACAAGTAATCTACGGAAAATTCTCTACAAAATAAATATCTACATTTTTCCACTGGGATAAATAATTTAAGCTCTTTATTTAGGTTCATTTCCATTTGCTTCAAAATATTCAATATAAATAAAATAAAAAAGACAAAGAATTATGAAATTAAATCTATATAATTACTTCCGGTTGGAAAGTTTGTTGGATTCTTGAATAAAGCATCTTAGAATAACGTTTTAGAATGAAATAAACACAAAAAACGCTATTATAAATTAATGTTTTTCGAAACCGTGTTTTGCCTGGAGTACTGCTCCAGTGTCTGCGGTGTATGCTCCGGCTCATGCACTAACGTAGCTCCCATCGAAGTCACCGTTGACGACGATGATTATGACGATATTCTAGATTTAGAAGATAATAAGAAAAAAATATTGTTAGGAATATATATACCATACTTAAATAAATGTCTTTATTTCTTTATTGTCCATCTTCTTCCTTCCATATCTCATGAAATATGTATCCCAGTGGAAAAATGTAGATATCTATTTTGTAGAAAATTTGATGTAGATTACTTGTGTTTCAGAACATTTTTTGCTATAGGCCACAGTTTACGAGTTATTTACGAAAAACTAAAAAAAGGGACCTTTACACCCCCCTCCGCCCATTAGCTTAGTAGGTACGTGGTTTAAAGTACCATTCCCTACAACTATGCCAAAATTCGCTTTTACACGAGTTTTTTCCCCTGAGTTTGTTTCGTTGGGTGGGCTAGTAGGCCAAAACAGCCTTTGTGTGATACAACAAAACATTAGTTGGTAAATGTGTCACTGCTTACTCAACTTGAAACATTTATGGCGCGTATTTGGAGCGATTTTAAAACCTTCTATTATGTTTGAGTCAACTACACCTTAGTGTAGTTGACGAGTCATTGCTCTAAATAACAGTTTTCCCTTAGGAAAACTGTTATTCAGAGCAATGACTCGTATAGTTGCAGTATCCAAGAGGCAAAATAGGTGGCTCAGGGTAATATTTGAGCTCCCGAAGTGTTGTGTAACCGCCCTGTGTAACCCAAACTGAGCCAACTTGGACTGAAGCGGAAATAGAAAAATGTATGATGAGGCAGCCGATTCAAACAGCGATTGCCTGAATTATATAATGAAATGCTGCTTCAATCGGTTGCCTCGCGACAAATATTTTTTCACCCCTCCGCTTATTTCCACCCCAGTCCAAGTTGGCTCAGTTCGGGTTGCACAGGGCGGTTCCACAACACGTCTGGGTCTCAAATACCGCGAGCCATCCGGTTGCCTCTTGGATACTGCAACTGCGCGTCATTCCTTTAAATATGTATCTTGTTACACACGTAGCCGCCAATTAATTAGTTCATTTATAAACTACAAAAATAGTAGATTATATGACAAGGGGCTAAAAATAAGCCATATGACCACGAGATGGTTCTTTTATTATTTAGAGAGATAATATGGCTTTTAGACCAGAGTTATACACTCTACTTTTCAGTTCGACTGCGAGAAAATAGTAAAAACAAAGATTATCCATCCACAATCAATAAATAATAAATCCACGGAGAAAAGATTGTTCAATTTGGCGACATGTTTTTTTTAATAAACTGCTTTGACACAGATACATAATATTGACACTACGAATAAACGCCTCTGACGGTCAATATTTAACTGCGTCCAAACGAGCGCGGTGGACAGCATACGGGGTAAGATAAAGCGAGATAGTCAGCAGTCTATCCTGCTCAATCTCATAGCTTATGCCATGTATGCAGTCAACCACGTTTGAACGCGGCTATTGACGGTCAGAGGCGTTTATTTTTTTAATGATTGTGAATTAGGAACTAAAAAACACCTGATGTTTGAAATGAATTGTATTTTCTGATTGGTCGATTTTAATATTAGCTGTAATCTGGTTAGTTGATAGCAAATACAAATGTTTTTGGAAAGAGTTGTGATTATTGAATTTAATACGGTAAAGTGTTATGATTGGTCAAATTAAATGTTTTAATAATCATAAATATGTATTCATATTTTCCCTAGGGGCTAAATGCACTACTTTAGCCCCGCTTGCTAAGCCTAGTATGACACACTTTTCGAGCATGAGAAGTGAAAAATATAGTTATTTATTTTGATGGTACGAAATAGATTGCTTTATAGGCATACTCGTACAACTCCCCAACTGAGATTTATTCTCGATCAAGCTCTGATCTCATTTGAATTTAAACCATCCATCATGCTCATTTATTTCCAATAAAGTGCGGAATAAAGCTCGCAGAAGCTTGATCCTTCTTCTGAAGTAATTGCAGTGTTCGCCAATAGGTAAAAGCGACGAAGTTGGTTTTATAGCGAAGTTAAGTGTGGAAGTTGGGAGAGCGGCGGCGCCGTTTGGACTGTAGCGAGTTGATGTTGGCCCCACACTCGGTCCCCGAGCCACACCTCTTGCGATCTCATTTTCTTAAAAGAATTTGTTGACATGACACAAATAATATGACCAATATGTGAGTATGCATTTATCGTACATCATATTTTTCACATATGTTAATTCCCTGCATGCGAACGCGGATCTGCGATACAGGAAATCATTAGAAAAATATAAAAACCTGCCAAGTGCGAGTCGGACTCGTACACGAAGGGTTCGGTACCATTATCTATAAAAATTAGCAAAAAAATCACATTTATTGTATGGGACCCCCTTAAATATTTATTCTGTTTTTTGTATTTGTTGTTATAGCGGCAAAAGAAATACATCATCTGTGAAAATTTCAACTGTCTAACTATCACGGTTCATGAGACAGCCTGGTAACAGACAGACAGACAGACGGACGTACAGCGAAGTCTTAGTAGTAGGGTTCCGTTTTTACTTTTTGGGTACGGAACCCTTAAAAGAAGAAAGCGGCACATGAGACGTTAAACGTGTATAGAATACATATATGTTAGAATTATCAAGCAGATCTAAATTTATTTAAATACTATATAATCATATACTTATTATGATTAAAACAATACAAATGAAGAGTGTGCGAGTCGTTTTAGAAACAACTGTGAAATTGCTTTTAAGTAATCGAATGGACGTTCAGCTCGCACTGAGATTTCTGTGATTTGAGTTTCTTTAGAAACTCCGCGTTGATTAAACCTAGGACGTGACAATGTACATTGTACGTGCGTTCAGCCACGCTATTGTTTAGTCAGGCGGAGCGGTCGCACACCGGGCTACGCGCAGGTCTACGCGCGTGTCACACACGCGCGTAGACCTGCGCGTAACCCGTTGTGACAGAGGGGTGCTATGCACGTCTACGCTTACGTGCACACGCAGTAGGTGTGGCTCGGACTTTACTGCCAATAATCGCTACTTACAATACGGCTACGGCTTAGGTTTCTCCAGTACACAATTAATCATTCATAAATTCTGACTTTCAGTACAGCTTGATATGGAATCTTATTCCGTTATTATCAGCAACTGCATCAAATCTGAAGTCCAGTTGTTATAGTCGATAACCACAAGCACGGGTATTTTACGACCAAACGCTGAAACGGACCGAAACATTGAACTATCGAGTAGGTACCTACTTCAATTTAACTAATATTGTTGAGAAGTTTAACTTAAACTACCCTCATGCTATCTTAGCCGATTATTGGAATGTCAACTGATTTTGCTGTTCACTTGAAAGTAGGTACCTATTAATTAGTACATTTGACTTTGTTGCTTTGCCGAACATGAGTCTGATGTTCATTACGTAAATGAGAAACATCACATTAAAACAAAGGAAGGCAGATTTAAAATAAGTAATACTAATAAATCCACAGATAAAGTCACGTATTAAATGTCAAGACCGTGCTTTAAACGACATTGCGCGAAAACACTTATCCTGAAGAAGAACGAAACATTACAACACGAAAGAGTACGAAACATGTCGCCTGTCGTAATATTTAATGCGTGAGTTTAACCGTGGATTAATTAGTAGTATTTTAGACGTGTAACACGAAAGTTTAAATTAGGAGAAGGCAGATTTAAGAAAATAAAATAAAACAGCGAGTGCGTCGTCTCGGGGCGTCCTAGTTAATCGCAAGTCTCAATCATTACACGGCGTAGTATGCCTACAGCGCGGAAGAGATCAGCCGGGGCGGATATGGCGCGTAGCTCATCTTCTATTGTCTACGTAGTTTCGTCCCATGTAATCGACTCGCACGTCCTAGAACAATAAGCTTGTAGACGGTACAACGTGCTCGCTACGTGTCTAGGCCTCTAAACACAAAGAAGGCTTTCTCGGTGCTTGTTTACAAACCAAGCTTACTTGTACAGCGCGCAATGCGCAACGTATGTACATACAGGATGGGTAGGCAGATATACTTAGTTGTGGAAAATAATGGTTGGGCTTTTTTGAACCTACACGGCGTTCAAACTAGATAGTGACAAAACTCTGCATTCCTATTTATTTATTTGAGAATCACATTCCATTAAACTGTGAGAACAATGCGGTCCGACTGCAGGCACCTCTAAATTAAAAGAAAATTTCACATTTTTCATGCCATTTTAAGTTTCTTTTGTCTTGTGTGTTCTATAAATGCAGTGCTTTTGACAGATAAGTACCTAAAAGCGTTATTCAAAACATTGTAAAAGGGCAAATAAGAAGGATACTGAGTACCTACAGTTTCCTACCTATATCGAAGATCGCTTTTAATGTTGTGTAACAGCAGTTTGTAGAAAACGGGACGGCTAGAATCTGTTACCAAAACTAAAATGTAAATAAAAATCGCAAAATATCTAATTATTATTAGATAATTAGAATGTCGATGTCGTATATACGAAGCACCCTAAAAGCCCGTGGCGTTGTAAACTTGTGACGTAGTTCTGAAAATATACTTTAGTGAAGCTTATTTTTAGCCAGGTGAGTAAGTGAGGTGAGGCGCGGCAACATTCATTGGGTCAGCGCGTGTTGGGAGTGGGAAATGCCAACACTTTGGGGGAGGAAACGGCCGCTAGCACGCGGCAGTGCCCGCCGCCGACCGCGTCCCCGCGCTAGCGAAGCGATGCGATACCGGCCGTCACACTGCCTCATGGTTTTTGGTTGACGGTGTCGAGAGTCACTTGAAATAAGTAATATCTCACACAAGAAAGCGCACAATAGTTATTTACGATACAAGTGCAGCAAATAGGAAATTCGCAACGAGTGGCGATAAATTAAAACACGACGGAAGGGAGTGTTTTAAATCGACACGAGTTGCGCATTACCTATTCGCACGTGTATCGTACAACGTTTTACAGTACATATGGCTCTTTAAAGTTTCAACATATGCACGGAAAGTGCTCATTTCCGCACTAGTGCGGGAAAGTAACACCATGTGTACCTACTGTAAAATATCTATCACGCTCTAACGGTTCTACAATTCTACAGATATGGGGTCGTGATAGGTTTTTATGCGAACATTGTTGTGATTGCACTGCTATACCACTCACCACCTGTCTTGACTAACCTCTACCTACTCTCATCTGTCGATTGTAGACCCTGAGATTTGTAAGGATTACGCAAAATCGGTGGTCAGATTTAATCCATAGGCGACCTACCTACTTTGTGAATACCTGACTAGTTAAAATGATCGCGTTTATGTCCGATATAAAGCATTTGTCCCTCACTAGCGAATTTATATAGGGAGACCATGCTAGCAAGTCAGACCAGTTGACAGTGTAGCTTTTTGTCGTACTGGTTGAATTTGACTGACAGTCACAAACAATAATGTCACACATTTATTAATGAGATTTCAAGTAGCATAATTTAACTGTGCCCTACTTAACGACTCGACGGGCTTGTCATTCAAATAGAGAATTCTTGATCCAACGACCAATAACTACCACGGAACATTAATACCTATGGCTGTCAATGGAAACGGACAACTTCGGCCTTAGATGTTATCTTTATTGATAACTTAATATCGGATGCATGCCAGGACAATAAAGCATATTCATGCTTTTATTGGACGCCAACCTGTGGCAGGCGCGCGGTGCACGAGGTATTTCCTACCTTTATTACGTAACGGCCCGGCTCCTTGTCTGACATTGTAATCCGCACCACAATTCCACGGTAGACATTTACAAGGGAATTTGATGCGCGCATGGCATGGTGACACCTGTCTTTAAACAAGTTAAAGGTATTACGTTTATATATTAATAAAACTAACTGTACCTACCTGCGCCTTCGTTTTCATAGGAATGTGGTGACGATAAACGTACTTCATCTCTAGGACATAGGAGCGCACGTGCAGTTCAAATTTAACCTAATAAGTAGTTAAAAGTTTAGCCGATGTTTGTAGCAATAGATCAAAGATAATATGTAGAAGGTCACGGGTTATGGTTATAATGCGATGTTCGTATATCACAAAAAACCAGCACGTAACCAGACATGGATTCACTCCAAAATATTCAAGTTAACGCAAAAGTAGTGGAAACGACACGGTCATTCAGAAATAAAAATCATGAGAGTCATAAAATCTACATGAAAATATCCTAAGATAT
The DNA here is from genome assembly GCA_932294315.1 of Epinotia nisella. Lineage (NCBI taxonomy): Eukaryota > Metazoa > Arthropoda > Insecta > Lepidoptera > Tortricidae > Epinotia > Epinotia nisella. The sequence goes on along the minus strand of OW028673.1, from coordinate 13,983,374 downwards.
TGAAACACAATCATAAGCATTTTAATGAATCGTGCCTTCTATAAATAAAAGTTGAGTATCTACGTGTGCATGTCCACGCGTGTAATGCCCCCCACCCTGTCACAATAGGGTCGTTCATACAACATATTCATTTGTTTTGTAATATAGCTCGTGGTCGGGGCGGCCGTGCCATTGTCACAATTTTTGACAACAAAGCCGAGGCCTTCGCTTGGTGGCGTCACGCCACATTGATTTCTACGCCACTCTCCACGGCGGCCCGACGCCGCCGCGTCTGCCGCATCTAATAATATATAATGGACAAGTAAACCTTTCATTCGTCTCGACGATTAACCTTCTCCTAAGATGTATATCAAGTATTGCTTTCTGGACTTTGTAATAACTGTAATAGGTAGGTAGTTATAAATAATAAAATAAATAATAAATAAATTTAAGGGACAATCTTACACAAATCGCACTAGCCCCATAGTAAGCTCAATAAGGCTTGTGTTATGGGCGCTAGGCGACGATATATTTAATAGGTATAAATACTTAAAGATCGAAAACATCCAAGACTCAGAAACAAATATACAAATATTCATGTTCATCACACAAATATTTGCCCTTACCGGGATTCTAACCCAATTCAGCTTCGTAGGCAGCGTCACTACCCACTAGGCTAACCGGTCGTCAATGTTATATTTTGTATGAATATGTATTTCATGCAGAGCACGTTCCTGAATAGAGGATCCTTATTATATGGTAACATACACTACTCCATTAGCTACAGAAACCAGACAAATTTCGTTCACGATTGCATAAATCATTACATGTTATAAAATAATAGTACATTGTTTATCGAGGGGCGTAAGTGGAATATTGCAAACAAGAGACTGACTTGAGTTTGCAATATTCTTACGCCCGTGTTATACACAATGTTTTTCATCACATTTTCGAGGAAATAAATAACTACAAAATACAGAAAAATCTAAGTTTCATATACAACCGCACCAATCAAAAATTGACAACTTCACTTCCAGATCAGTGCTAGTGGAGCGCGCAGCTTCAATATTTCAACCAATCACAGAGCAGTATTCTTGCGGCGCGTGGCCGACTAGATTTTTTTCTCAACCAATCACACAGCAGAGCTGATTTGAGCTTTAGGGACTACAAACTCGCCATAACTCCCACGGGAACAATTTAGGACATTGTCCTTCTGTATACAGGCATGGAATATCACCATTTACGAGTAAGTGTGATGAAAAATCTTAAATGCATGGGGATGGAAACTCATTGATACCTCAGCCAAAAGTTAATAGCTAGTTTACCAGCGAACAGGCCGGAAAAAAGACGTAGAACAATGGAATAATAAAGTCGTTTATATGTATAAGTAATTCATATTGCAATGTAGAGACGTGCACCTTGTACCTGTAAATTGTTTTTTAATACAGTTGCTCAAAAAGTGCTACTTTACGTAGCTGTTTAGCGTGCGGAAAGTTGGTTTTCGCGCACTAGTGCTTTTCATTTTTCCTCGTACAAATTGTACCATTCATTATTATGTCAATAAAAAATAAATGAGATAGAACTGTATTAAACTGTATTTAAACTGTATTAAACATCATTTTCTTCAACTGTATTACAATGATGTTACAGAATGAATAATATAAAAGTTTCGAACTTTACTTCTTGTTTTTCTTATTTTTTCGCAACTGTATTAAAAAACGTCGTTCGATACACGTGCGGAAATGTCATTCTTCACTCGTCCCAAGTTTTGCCACTCGCCTACGGCTCGTAGCAAGATATCTCGGTACTCGTGACGTAATGACATACTTTCCGCACTATAGTATCGAAATGTACTATTACAGTACACATGGTGTTACTTTCCCGCACTAGTGCGGAAATGAGCACTTTCCGTGCATATGTTGAAACTTTAAAGAGCCATATGTACTGTAAAACGTTGTACGATACACGTGCGAATAGGTAATTCGCAACTCGTGTCGATTTAAAACACTCCCTTCGGTCGTGTTTTAATTTATCACCACTCGTTGCGAATTTCCTATTTTCTGCACTTGTATCGTAAATAACTATTATAGATCAAGAAAATATACTTCTGTCTATGACAAAACACCCAAGATTATGTGAGTGATTACCTGATCCACAACTTTGTATCCTACCTACGTAGTTATTTTTATTTTGATTAATTTGACCATAGATTTTTGGGGTGGTTTCCTACAGTCCTATGTAAATGTATGTAAAACTGTACTGTCCGAATGCACCCCGCCACTGCTTAAATGCTAACACTGTTATTATTTCAATATTTTATTGTGAAGGATGTACAACAGGAGACTAAAAATAAAGATGTAGATGAATGTCCTGTGTTGATAGACGTGGTGAACAAAGCTACCCCACATGTGGGGTTCTTTGTACAATATCCATATTTTAGGTAAACTAATAGCTCGGCTTTGTCAGTTTGTATTAAAGCCAGATAATTGACTTATTCCATAATTAATTAACTTTATTCATGTCAATAAACTACAATAAAATAATATAATAAACTTAAAGATAACTTAAGCGTAGTCAAAAAGTCCCCCTCGTTTGGCAATATTAATTTAAATTGCAGCAATAACATGAGCTATTTTCATAAAATGCCCTCCTGATCCTGATCCACTGTTCCAACAGGGTTGACTCACTGTTTACCCTCCTAAGTGGGTCAATTTCCACTTTTTACAAAAATGAATATAATTCGATATGTATCAGATATGAATCAAAGACTTCTTAAAATACATAAAATGTAGCTTAATATCTAATATTTCTTTAGTCCGAGTTCGACATCAATAGCTTGGATTAGATAGTAGAATAGAGACTCAGAAAACCTGACCCACTGGTAGCACAATGACACTAGATATCGATTATGTCACACCATATATTTTACTTTATCATAAATAAACACTTAATTACGCAATCAAACATTATTAGGCTCACAGTGTAGGAAAACTTTACTGCGGGCAAACCGGTGCTTTAGTGGCGCCACTATACATACCTGCAGTTGTAGACCTGTCAGTCAAGTAAACAAATTATCTAGTAATCCTTAAAATATATGTATGTACTTTGAATGACAATATACAGTTAGCCCATTGAAAGTACGGAGTCAGTATGTATCCAACTATGTATTTACCTACCTCTATAGTGTGTTCTCATCTCAACCCTAGTCTGTAAAGAAACGTGGCTGTCTCGCTGAGCCGCATAAAAGTAGCTATTTTACGACCGCATTTGCTATGTAAATATACGCAAACGAAATTAATATACGGGTTTATAAAACCATATTTAACATAACGTGGCAGTTATGTGTAGGTTATTGCTATTGTGAGGCATACTTAATAATAATACATATTTTTACACCTTCATTGTTCATTTAGTGGTGGACGATGCGGTGATGCGTTATCATAGAGAAAGATGATCCTACTGCGAGGTCGTTGCGAGTAGGTACCTTTTCCACTAACAACTACCACGCATTTGTGAGTTTACTACTCTGCGGTAACTGTTTTATTATTTTCGAGAGCAACCTGTGTTGTGTAATATCCCGCCTGACCGAAGAATGAGGTAACCATCTTCTGGCCGTCGCTTCGCTTCGCTTTATGGGAACACCCACAGAGCAGACTGTTTCTTATTTCCGGAGCATAGCAGACAGGTTTGCTTTTATCTTACTTATTACCTTGGTGACAGTGTTAGCTCACAATGTATGATCAATATGAAATACAGTCAAGGAATGAAAATGGTTCGTGATATTTGGATCTTAATGGCATTTAAATAAAGTCGAAAGAGGTAAACTTTTTAATTACTCGTCTAAACCTGTGACGTTGTGTGGAGTAAAGTTAAGAATTCATTTTTTTTTTCAAAAAAAAACTTCAGCGTCACACCGACCTATAAAATAACTACAACTTAGAATACATTCTATGACCTTATTACTTAGACATAAGGTTAAAAAGTGTATACATGTTTATGATGCTGACTGTACTAGGGAATGCAACTGGTTTTGACCAAAACCGAAGAAACCGGTTATAAACGATTAATTCAGATAAAGTTTATTTCAAAAAATTCAAATTCAAAATATTTAATACGGACAACGTGGTCCATAGTTTGTTAGTAATTACAGTATAATATAAGCCTAGGGTTAGTATTTATGAAATAAAATAAAATAATTTAAAAAAGGGTTTCAGAATTTTGTAAAACTGGTTACGGTTATTTTCTTTACTTAAATTATTAAAAATAAATTAAGTTTTTACATTATTTCTGTGATTTTGACAAATAATTGTAGATTTGGGGGTAAATTATTAGATATTTGCTTTAAAAAGGCGAAAGCAAGCTAAGTAGAGTCTAGAGCTTTGACTCTAGGGTTGCCTATACAGTGCAATTCGAACTACGTTTTTGCTTTTTTTATAAACAAGAGCGTGTATTTGGGTTGCTACATTTTGTTAGAATGGTCTAGTAGTTCTTTTCTGGTATTTAACCGAAAACAGACAATGTCTATAGTAATGATTAATTACCGATCAACAATGTTATTAGGTATTGAGATTATTTGTCAATTTCGTTTTTATGTTCGTCAACATCACATCTGATTATTTTATTCACCCAAATTGTAATTAACAATAGGTATCTATAAATTTATATTTCAAGAAATCAACTTTTGTAAATAAATATTTAAATCATGCTATACAAGTAACTTATTGGGTTTGGCGCGGGACGACGGCAAGAGGCCAGACGGTATGACCCTAGTGCCTTGGAAACTGCAATGGCCCCTTATTTGGGACGCCACATCATGCGTTGACTGACACCCTGGCGCCGTCCCACCTTAGTACTACATCTTTCACAGCAGGCGGGGCAGCTGCAGCGGCCGAGGCAGCAAAATGCCGCAAATAAATCGCCTCACAGCATGTTTTTGCGGCTTTTGCTGTCGAAACACTCGGAATGTGGAGCCCAGGCTCTCACCAATTATTTGGCCAACTGTCAAAAAAATTGGTCAAAGTATCCAGAGACCTCAGGGCTGGCTCGTTCCTTGCTCAACGGATCCGCATATATGCTAGCTATCCAAAGGGGGAACGCAGCCAGTCTTATGGGAACCCTTCCGCTGGGATCCGACGATATTTAATTTTTATTTTCTTATATTTAGGGTACTTTAGTCTATTGGAGTCTGTCCTTCTTTTATCTTATAATAAGTTCCCATTGTAAAATATTGTTTATCACGGTACAATAAAATCAATCCAAAATTTTAAAAAAACTAGTTAAATTAGTTAATTACTATCGCTGCTTAGTGCAACAACCTCCTGTATATTACAAATATGTCAAAGGTAAGAATTTGGTTATATTATTGCAATTACTTATAGAAGTTTTAAATAGACAACATATACCGACATCACTAATTGTTAATCAAAAGTGTAAATAAAAGAACATGATTTAAAAATATATTTAAACTAGCTTTTGCCCGCGGCTTCGCCCGCGTACTAAAAGTAATTTTAACCGTCTACAAAAAAGGTGCATCTCAGTTTGACCCGTATGTTTCAATTGAATTGCAATTTGGCACAAATACTTTCAAGAATTTTCATGTCTACAATGTTAAATTTCAAAATCGAAACCATTTTCATAATTAACGTCCAAAAAAACCATAAAAACGACAGCCATGTTGATATTTAGACATTTCAACCCCATCGCACCCCAACAGGGGAGATGGTATTACATGTCCGCCACTTTGGATTTTAAAATCGTTGTTTTCGTAATGAGCGACCAGCGACCCGATAAACCATAGAAATAATACCCATGTTGATTATCAGACATTGTCACCACATTTTCCCCTTTTAGGGGTTGAATTCTCAAAAAACCTGAAACATAATATTTACTCATTTATCGCTGGGAATACTCCTGTGAAGTTTCGAATGAAATACTCTTACTAAATTTGTTTCCCCATACAAACACTTTGGACCCCCATTTCACCCACTTAGGGGGTTAATTTTGAAAAATCCTTTCTTAGTGCACCCCTAGACCTAGGAACAGCGGTTTGGGCTGTGCGGTGATATGTCAGTCAGTCAGTCAGCCAGTTTCTTCTTTTATTTAATTATCGTCTCTACATAGACTCTACATATCGACTACCTATCGACTCTAGATAACGACTCTACATATCAACTTTACAAATCGACTCTACATATCAACTTTACAAAATCGACTCTACATATCGACTCTACATATCGACTCTACATATCGACTCTACATATCGACTCTACAAATCGACTCTACATATCGACTCTACATAACGACTCTACATATCGACTCTACATATCGACTCTACATATTAAGATAGATGTCCACAATATTAAATTTCAAAATCGACGCCATTTTCGTAATTACGTCCATAAAAACCATAAAAACGACACCCATATAGATATTTAGACATTTCAACCCCAGCTCACCCCAACAGGGGAGATGGTATTTTACGTCAGCCACGTTGGATTTGAAAAATAAACCATAGAAACGATACCTATGTTAAATTATTTTATTATTCGTTTGTATCATAGAACCTGTAGGTACTAATTTTGCGGAGTCTTACACAAATTTCCATCCCCTATTTTAGGGGCTGGGGGAAAATTTACAAAAAAAAGGTAGGTATTTTTCGTTGGTAACAGAGTCTGTGTACCGATTTTTAGCTTTCTACCTTGAAAATTGCGGAATGCTCCATACAAACTTCCACCCCCCATTTTAGGGAAGTGGGGGGTTAGAAAGAGAAAAAAAGTAGCCTATGTCACTCTCCATCCCTTCAACTATCTCCACTTAAAAAATCACGTCAATTCGTCGCCCCGTTTTGCCGTGAAAGACGGACAAACAAACAAACAAACAAACAAACAAACAAACAAACACACACACTTTCCCATTTATAATATTGAGTATATATACTAGTATAAGTATATATATAGTATATATATGGATATGGATTTTCCCCATATAATATATCTTAATATACCTATATCACTATCTTAAACGGATAATGTTGCGTTGGGTATATTATCGCGTATGTACCTAAAACTATTTAATGTTATACAATCTGTAATTTAAATGAGATTTTTTTTTCTTAAAATGAAATATTATACTTACCTTCATGAAACTTTTTATTAATTTTGCATTTCGCTGTTGAACTTGCTATCAGTACTAGATTAGGTTGTTTTAATATAAGGTAAATATCCTCCACTTGATACTCATATACATACTTATTACATGAGCATATAACGAAACCGGCCGCAATTGCGCAGAATATGCAAATTTAGAGTAAATACCTTTTATAATGGTAAAATAAAACGTTCGTTACGGCATTTAACTACACAAATGAATGCAGTTACATCTAATTCCATGGATATCCATACGCGCACTTATAACATACACAAGAATATTTCCTCGGATGATGCCTCCTCCTATTCCCTAGTCCTATTCTCCCGCTCGAGCCGAAGCATTTTTTAAACATCATCATCATATCAGCCGAAAGACGTCCACTGCAGGACATAGGCCTCTACCCCAAAGAGTGCCACAATGACCGGTTCATTTTTCGGGTTCCGTACCCAACGGGTAAAAACGGGACCCTATTACTAAGACTTCGCTGTCCGTCTGTCTGTCACCAGGCTGTATCTCAAGAACCGTTATAGCTAGAGAGTTGAAATTTTCACAGATTATGTATTTCTGTTACCGCTATAACAACAAATACTAAAAAACTGGCCAAGTGCGAGTCGGACTGGGGCTCCCATACAATATAGTCTTCCTAATTTTATTTCGTAAGACACTCGTACTAATCAAGTGTAGCTAGTCCAGTGGCGGGGCTCCTATACAAGCCGATTCCCACCAGCTTGTCTACTTTTTAGGTAAGCCTGTAGTTATATATACTCTACACTATTTAATAACTTTTTTGTTCCGGGTTACCCATCCAAAAAAATTACGCGCCGCTACTGGTAGGTTGACTACTTAGGTAAATTAAGTGGAATATAATGTGTGATAGTGTTCGATTACCTACTTACCTAATCGAAGCGCATTAGAGTAGCTTGGGATGATTTAATAAGGTCATCAGTGGCCAGCGAGCGTCACGTGTGCGTAATAGATGACCTTACTCCTGCAAAATCTTTCATAACCCACAATAACGTTCGCTAATTACAGTTCAAAGAATCAGTACTTTTGCGCCGAATACAACTGTCTAATGTCATACATGATTGTATGAGAGATGTGCCCGTTGGTTTCAGAACGACAGAGTTTGAAGGCTATCCCTGTGTAATTACTGGGTCATAGGTCATTAAGCTAGCCGTTCGTTAGCTCGCTCTTGCACGCGACCTTACGGGTTTCGTAATTTGAATTTAGTTATCTGAATGGAACGCGAGTATGCGAAATCTATAATATGCAAATTGCTGTATAAATTTGTCAATTATAATGCAAATGAAAGCCGGACGTCTAATAATAAAGATTGCAGATCTGTATAAAAAGTTACTGGCCGTGTAATAAAGCCCCTATGTTCATGGTAATAGGATGTGCGTATGTTTCACTAGTATAATTACATAATTTTTCGTTATTAGTGAATATAGTATCTAGCATGTTGAACGGTGCTAAACAAGGAAATCTTCTTAAAGTTTGTTTCTAGATTAGCCGGCAATAAGCAAATTACGAAACACTGTATTTTCCCCATTGCGCAAGATGACTTCATACATATTGAACATTTATATCATCATGCAATTGTTTGTTGTGGATAGTAAAGGATCTATCTGTACGTGCCCACTTTCGCTGGTCGCGGCAGCACGTGCGGCCGGGGCTGTTTCTTACAATGCTTCAACTCGCCTCAGGCGAACCAGTGTACGTAAGAACTCCGATAACGCGTTGTTATTAAAGATCCTGGCGTCAAGATATTCTAGAGGTGAGCAGTGAGGTGAGGTGAATCGAGTAAAGAATATCGGTTGCGTGCGAGCACGTCCTGCGCATGCGCCCGGCTCGTCATCTCCTATTTACATGCCCAAATGTAACTAGAATTAGGAGAAATCGCGTGACGCCTGCAGTAACTTTAATGCGTCTCTGCAAGTGAACATTTTATGCCAGCTAATTTTTTTTTAATAATAAGTACGTCGGTAATTATAATATCAAAGTAATTTTGAGACCTAACTTTGAAAGTTTGAATGCATTAATCTCTAGAAATATTTGATCTATAATACTTAGTTATTTGTGCAACAAGAGAGCAAAGTTTTTTTTTGCTGGGAGTGCTGATTTTGAGTTTGCTGAGTCCTGAGGAAGCGAAAGATTCTAAAATTGAATCACGAGCGTAGCGAGGCGGTCGTATTTTGATTAATTTGCTTAAATGCTAACACAGTTATTATTTGTAGATTTCATTGTGAAGTATGTACAAAAGGAGAATAGAAAGAAAGTAGTAGATGAATGTTCTGTGATGATAGCAGTGGCGAACGAAGCTGCCCCGCATGTGCAGTGCAGTGCTTTCGTACAATATTTTAGGAAAACTATCATTTATAACTCGGCTTTGTCAATTTGCATAAAAACCAGATGAATATTCAACAATGTTTTTAGATGATATTAAAAACAATCTCACTGCTTTTCCGTGAAAGAGGTGATAAAATTAAGACAAAGGTACGGTAAACTCATTATTAGCGTCTACATTGAGATTTAGAATTAATCTACATAAATACTTAGATTCCCAATAGTAAGTTTGAGGAAAGATGCCAAAACTAGGTATTTGATTTCTCTGAGGTAAAATGGAAAAGTTCTGGCAAGGACATTTTAAAAATGAATAATAAAAACAAAACAGTATGCTTACTTTTGGCACTGGAATACAATACTAGTCGATATATTTATTAAAATAATTAACAGAATAAAATAAACAACAACTGTTAACTGTTTTGTTACGCAGCGTTCCGTATTATGCCATATTGAATACATGATTGAATCCCCGATAGGTACTATTGTTTTTAACAAGCTGCGGCTGCAGCGTGTGTGGGACTCTTCACGATACGAGCATAGGTACTACAGTAATTTACAGTAAAACAAAGCTTATACAGATTTTTGTTCTCTTATAAATAAAGCAAAAAGAAATTCACTTTTGTCATGCTGCCCACAAAAATACAATTGTATTGGGAATGTCAGGTTATTTTGAACTATTAAGTATTACTACTTATGTCGTTTGCTCTGATCTAACTTGAATGCCTTCATTTATATACCCGTAGTCGGCCATGAACATTAAAAATCCCAGAGGTCATATATTTTTTCAGTTAAAAACGTAATCGCTTGCTGTTTGTTTGTTTTTACGTATAATTTATTGAAAATATATATTCTACGCTAAAATAATACTACCTATACACTGCTTTAATATGACAATAAGTGACGATATTTCCTTAAATCAACTATACATTCCAAGATAGGTGATAAAGAGCAACGCGGGAGCACATTTGTCTGAATAACAAACTGGCTTTCAAATAAGTGTAGTAAAGTACCTTAAATTATTGACATCTATCATTTAAGTACCTAGTTAATGGGTTAGTTTGTAATAAAACTACATTTTGAATTCAACATGTCGACTCCCGTGTAAGACGAACGTCTTACCGGACGATCACATGTCAAGGCCCTGGATATTAGGGCTTGCGGATTTTACTCCAGGCAAAATACTGTTTCGAAAAACATTAATTTATAATAGCGTTTTTTTTGTTTATTTCATTCTAAAACGTTATTCTAAGATGCTTTATTCAAGAATCCAACAAACTTTCCACCCGGAAGTAATTATATAGATTTAAATTAAACATTCATTGTCTTTTTTATTTTATTTATATTGAATATTATAAAGCAAAGGTAAATTAACCTAAGTAAAGATAAAAAAAATATTAGTATTTATCCGGACTTTTTAGGAGCTAGTTAAATATTTTTTTTTGATGTCTGATTTTTTGTTGGATTTTGCCTCTAGGTAACTATTTCAGTGATAATATATCCGTTACATTAAAAAAATTAGCTATTATAAATTATTTCCAAATTTGTCATTTTTTCCATACAAGTTGTCGGTTCATTGCCTGCCTGGACTATTTTTATAAATATAGACCTCAATGAAATAGTAGGTACATTACTTTTTGTCGAATTGGACAACAAAAATGAGCTTAAACTTATTTCAGTTGTATAAATGTAAGTAATAGTACATTACCTACTTAGGCGGCAAAACAAAGAATGTCTCAGATGGCAGTTATTTGACGCTTGACCCGAAGGCAAGGTATGACGTAAAGGTTCTAACAAGCCAGTTCTCGGTCTATTTTGTCTTAACTTAAAAACCGAAGCCATTCAGCGGCGAGATTTCAGTTCTTATATTGATATAGATCTAATACAATATAGGAACAAACTTTTCCATGAAATTTCTTGAGAAGACACCCTGAACAGGATTGTAAAGTCGTGTGTCTGTAAGCAATTAATAATTCCGAAGCTTTGTTGCACTGGGCAGCTAAGACAATAGCCAGGTGAAGTAGACTCGAACAAAGCCCTTTGGTTCTCCTGAGAACCGAGCGCAAAGTGATGTTTTTTGCAAGCGATAACTTATTCACGAACAATGGCACGTATTCATATAATGGCTCTGAGATGGTCAGTCAATTATAACTCCAGAATTCAATCGAGTAAGAATATATTAGCCTTTTACTTAAATTAAACTTAAGTACAGGTTATTAGGTAATCTCTAGTACCCAATGATGTAATATAAAAAAGAGGTAGATATGTTGTCTATAGTAATTCCGTGTTTAAAAATGGCCACCAAATCTGACAGCTAACGTTTCCATAGACGACTCGAAACTGAGGCAAGTTGGTGCTATTGACTCAATTTTAGTGTGCCATTTTTGGAGCGCTTATAACTTATCTACCTCTTTTTATATTACATCAGTGTATGTATGTATGTACCTATGTACTATGTACTCGTACATATTTTGGAACCTACATTCAAAAAGTATGACTTAGGTATTTTTCTAATATCCCTAAGGGTAACAGTGTACTAAAAGTAAAGTATGATTAAGGTATTCAGTCAAGCGATGGATGATTCTCTCACGCTACATTTGCTGAATTTACATTATACTCTTACTCGTAAAAACCTTGCAAAATATAAATGTATATTAGCTTACATTTTTTACTTTATTCCATGGTAATATTAGCCTGAGCAAGATACGGTCGCGCTATATATGAAAAAAACAACAATACGTATATAGATATCAGCATTATATTCACGTCTAAAATTTGGTATTGGTAATTGGACTAAGTATTCTTGTATAATCCACCTACATTTAATACAGCGACGGTAAAAAATAATGAAAGTAATATATATATATAAATTTCGTAAAAATCAGACGAAAATGGTATACATTTTCTTTTCTTTACAACAAAAAAAAACCGTATCTTGCATCAAGATTTTTCGAAAAACCCAACTGCTTTTGTGCAAATATTACGAGTATAGCCTATGTCACTCCCACGATAAGAGGAATCCAACGATACCTCATACGTCGAAATCCATCAAACGGTTTAGGCTGCAGGGCGTGTCAAAGAATAAGACATACACACATACACACATACAATACACATAATATACTACTTCGTTACTACATGTCACACACAAGTTTAAATACAAACATCATACTGTGTGCAAGATTACGTCATTTTTATGTCATCCGCACTTTTTGTCCGATCCCTGCTGATGAGTTAACACGTCACTTTTCGAACGAGCGTTATGACAATTCATCTGTATTTTTCCCACACCAAAAGTGACATTTAGATTTACAATGCGTTACGTAGGTAATCGCATTTCAACATAAGTATTTAGAGGTATTTTTAATGGTATTTTTGCAAATAAGTAAGTGATTTTAGGACCATTTCGTTACAATTTACTTCACCAAAATGATCGTCACGTTTAAATTTAATTTATAGGACGAACAAGGAAATTCTGTCTCACTATTAGGGTATTATAACGACGTACAGTCAACATCAAAAGAAACTGATGAAATAGGGTCCCAGAATAATATATACAATAAATTAAGTCACATGTTACTGACTATTGCAGTTTATCAGAAGTAAATTAACTCGTAATGTGACATAAGTAAGTAATCACCATTATTTCGAATTTTGAAAACTAAGTGACATGCCATTCAAACAGTTAAAATCATTGTTGAGTGTTTCAAATTAAAGTGATTATCTTTAAAATACGGGTTTTTAGGACATTTCGGAGTACATGTTAGATGTTCGGTTAATCTCGGTTATATTCGTCAGACCAAACATGCGAAGCGACTAGTACTATCTCGTGTCCGCCAAGATTTGAAATAAGTTTTTATTACATCAGCTTGATTTTTGGAAATATTTTTAATAAATCCTTTTTTTGCCGAGCTTTCATTGGAACAATTTGAAATTTTGTCGTTCTTTTGTTAGTCACTTTTGACGCTGCGGTAGAAATGTCATTTTATATTCATTGGGTATAAAGTGAAGATAATTTCGAGTGCGTACCTAATGCTTATTATCATCTATCTATACATATAATAAAGCTGAAGAGGGTCGAAAGTCTGTACATGGAAGATAAACGAAAAAAAGTTGGCTGAGGATACTTAGAATTGATAACAGAACACGTTCCAACAGTTTTTAGAATTTTTGTCTGTTTATCTGTTTGTCTGTTTATTTGACAGAGCATCACGTGAAAACGGCTAAACGGATTTTGATCCAAACTTTACTAATCTGTCGAGAGAATCCCCGGCCAGGTTTAAAACTATAAAAATCTTAAAAATTAGGGTTCAAAGGGGGTAGAAAATGGGGTTGAACTTTGTATGAGGACTCCTTGAATGCACGAGCTACAGACTTGAAAATTGGTAACCATAAACTTGACTGGAAAGTAAAAACGACCCCATTCAAACTTTTAGCAATGTATAGATAAAACGTGAAAAATATGGGATGAAAATAGGTTCTGAGGCGACTAGAAACTATATAATGTTGCAAGAGCGGGGTTATAACAGTATCATTACCATGGTAACATGTCGTCAAGATATTCGAAAATTCATCGTGTTCTTAGAACTGATAGTTAGTCCAGTGGTTTGACCCATAGCTTACGGAGTTGGTGTCCCCGAGTTCAAACCCAGCGATTGGAATGCACTTTTTGTAGTTTTAATTTTCTGTGATACATTTTCAAAAACGCAGAGAAGCTTAGTGAATAGAGGATTTTGATGCAACTTTTACTTAATCGGTCGAAAAAATCCCCGGCCAGGTCATAGGCTGTAAAAATGATAAATATTAGTTCAAAGGGGGTAAAAAATGGGGCTATACTTTGTATGGGAAGTCGTCAAATCCATGAGCTAAAGACTTGAAAATTGATGAGCATACACTTGACTGGAAAAAAAAAGAACTCCATTCAAACATTATAAAAAATATAGATAAAACGTGAAAGAAAACGGGATGAAAAAAAGTGCTAGATGGCTAAAGACTACATATAATAACCAAAACCGGCCAAGTGCGTGTCGGACCACGCAAAACGAAGGGTTCCGTGCCTATTAAAAAGGTCGTATCGTCACAGAAATTTTACGGCACTTACGTCCTTTTCTTTGAGGAAGGCAGTTTTTCAGCAATATCTCGAAAATCTCTGAACCGATCTTGTTCAAAATAATTTTCGGTGAATGAAATTAATAAGCCCTATGTCCATGAATTTTTCCATATTTTTAAAATACACCGTTCAAAAATTAGAGGGGGGGGGGGACAGAATTTTAGTGACTTTCGGGGCGATTATCTCCGGCTCTATTCACTTAATCAAAAAAAATTCTAAGAAACCTTATATTTATTTTGAAAGGCCTATCGATTGATGTGCCACACGGGGGGTCACAATGAAAAAAAATGTTTTGACTTTTAGTTTTATGTATGGAGTGCACCCCTAAAAAATTTTTTTTTTGTCAATTTAATTACAAAACTATGTAGCGGCTAACAAAATACACCTTTCCTCAAAATTTTATTCAAATACACCTTATAGTTTTCGAGTAAAATGCCTGTGACATACGGACAGACGGACAGACGGACAGACGGACAGACGGACAGACGGACAGACGGACAGACGGACAGACGGACAGACGGACATGACGAAACTATAAGGGTTCCGTTTTTGCCATTTTGGCTACGGAACCCTAAAAATGGTTGATATCTCAACCGATAGTAGCTGTTAGACATAAGAGACCTAATTATTTTGGAAACTCAGTCGCTGACAACGTCGCTGTTGGTTTTGATATTAAAATCCAGCAACCTTGATCTCCGTCTTCCTATATAATTGCTATGAATTCAAAGGTCATCTAAAGATGTATGATAGGTTGAGTTTAATACTTACGTCGAATTATGATAGTTCACCAACGTCAAGAGATGTGGGTATAAAATTTGGACACAACGGCATTCCGCGGAAAATTAAGTAGGTACCAATTTTTTTATGTATAAAACTTCAGCGTACGTGACATTCAGAAATATTGTTATGAATACTCGGGTATAGTGAGCGTCCGCATGAGAGCGCTCTCTGAAGCGATGTATTGGGT
The DNA here is from genome assembly GCA_932294315.1 of Epinotia nisella. Classification (NCBI taxonomy): domain Eukaryota; kingdom Metazoa; phylum Arthropoda; class Insecta; order Lepidoptera; family Tortricidae; genus Epinotia; species Epinotia nisella. The sequence goes on along the minus strand of OW028673.1, from coordinate 13,967,829 downwards.
CTTTCATTCATACGAAAAGCTTGGCCTTCGGGCTCGCTTGCCTCTCCACTCACCTTCGGGACTTTGGAACTCAGATTTCGCTTTCAAGACACTTGGAGATAGTGTGCGTCAGTCCTCGGGCTCGCATATGAAGCGTTCTCTAAAACTGTTCTTTGGGCCTATCATTCCAACAAAAAGCCCGGCCTTTGGTCTCGCTTGCCTTGCCGCTCTACTTCTGACTTCTCTCGCTCGGGACTTTTGGTCTCCGGTTTCGATTGCAAGACACCTGGGGTTAGTTAGTGTCCGTGAAGGCTCGCCCTCGGGCCTTCGGCCCTCGGGCTCGCATTGAGAGCGCTCTCTGAAGGGTTGGTTTGGGCCTTTCATTCCCACGAAAAGCTCGCTATCGGGCCTTTGGCCCTCGGGCTCGCATAGAGAGCGCTCTCTGAAGGGTTGGTTTGGGCCTTTCATTCATACGAAAAGCTCGGCCTTCGGGCTCGCTTGCCTCACCCCTCACCTTTGGGACTTAAGGCTCATGTTTCGCTTGCAAGACACCTGTGGATAGTAAGTATCCATGGAGTCTCGCCCTCGGGCCTTCGATGCTCTGGCTCGCATATGGAGCGCTATCTATAGGGGTACGTTGGGCTTTTCATTCCTACGGAAACCTCAGCCTTTGGCCTCGCTTGCCTCCCCGTTTACCTTCGGGACTTTGGCTCTCAGGGGTAGTTTGACAAGACATCCGGAGATATAGAGTATCTTTGGGGTCTCGCTTTCGGGCCATTTGTTTCAATTATGAAATCTTATACGTATTTAAATTCCGGTTTTGGTAATTTTTCTTCTACTATAAGTACTTAGGTACTTCGTTTGCAATAAAGATTAAGTAAATCAATATAATTAAATATTATTGACGACAAAGTTTATGAGGATTTGAACTGTTACACGCATACTTTATAGAAATGAAATCGTAATAATCTAATTTATCAGTGTAGTAGGTATCGTAAGGTGAAACATAAGAATATCATGTCATCCATAATTTATACGCGTACGAAGTCGCGGGCAGAAGCTAGTTTAGAATATAAATGATAAAGAAAATTTAAAATAAACGCAATAAGCAACACAAATGGAGTACACTCATCATATCTCTGATCACGAAAGACATCGCATTGTCGCCTTACATGAAGATGGTTTACCAGTTGCTGAGATCATGCGTCGTACAGGTGTTACCAGAAACACAGTAAAGTTATGGATAACGCGATGGGAATCGCATGGCAATGTGAGTGTTACTCGGAGAACTGGTCGTCCTCGGTGCACTACAGATTTACAAAATAAAAGAATTGTGCGTCAATTTCAAGCCAATGGATTCATGCGTGTTAGGAATGTTGCACTCGAGGTAAATGTGTCTACATCCACGATCCGTCGGCGGTTAGAAGATGCAGGATTGCATTATCGTCATCCGGCACGAAAACTGAAACTTACACAGCGACACAAAGATGAACGATTACAGATTATGACACGTGGGAGTCGTTTCGAGGAAGCGACCATTGCGAAAACATGGTGCGATCAAAATGGGAAGCCGGCTCCAAGATATTATATATAGATAATGATGGCGGACATACACGTTATTAAGTACTTAAATGTTATTTTTGTTACATTATTTACTAAGTGTAAAGTATTGTATTTAGTTAAATAGAAGTTTTTTTTTCAGCGAGTTACACTACTAAATAATAAATGGGTCTAAAATAATTGAATTTTTATTTAATTATATTAAAAACCCTTCTTAAAAACGAAATGGGTAATCCAAGTAAATGTAACCCGAGTCACGATTTTATCGCGTATTTTTTGTTAGTAATGCCGGTTTCATTATTCGTATATTCTCTAATTAAAATTAATGTTTACTTAGACCAGGTTGACATGTAAATTTGCACAATGAATATTAAGGATAGGTACGCAATAAAATCAGGACTCGCGTTACTCAAAACAGCTGGAGAGTCGTGAAAAAAATCGAATTTTCTGATAAGTGCTATAGTCAAGTGTAAATAATGGATGCATTAATATACTCGTACTCAATAATAATTACGTCTCAGTGCTCTTTATGCGGTTGAAATAAAAACTTCGTTACATCTATGTAAGGATATATTCGATACATATTGTTGCATTTGACTGTATGTACGTCATTCTGGTGCTTAGGATGTTGTAAGACTGTCTTAAATTCTTTATTAAAGTATCTAGTATAGTTAAGAGTAAAAGTAAGTTATCACTTTTGTACCTTATTCCATTGTGATAAGGTGAAAAACGATAACCTATTTTTGCTCTTGACTGCAGACGTAATTATGACATCGTGTATCATTATTTCGATTTGAAATATTGATTTGTCACTTCGTTTCTCTGTCTCGATGTTGTTATGATCATTTTCTTTTGACTAATTAAAACTTCAGTTAAAACTGGCACTTTGGTATAACTTGTTATATCTGGGGCCTTATGCTAGAAGATGTTTTGAAATGTTGATTTTGATCACTGACTTTTGACGTTGACTGTACCTACCCCTAAAGCTGCCAGCTCGGTAAACAGACGTCCCAGATTACCGTGTATCGAGCGAGTTGGCCGACCTCGCTCAATAACATGCCAGAACGTAAGTTTTTTCGGCATCATGCCAATGTCGAATGGCATTTTCTTGCAGAAATAGGGAGTATGTTAAGGTTGACCTCTATTTGATACAATCACTAGGTATTTCATTGTGCTATTTCACAGTCAATGTCAAAGAGAAATAGTGTCTCCCTCCCATTTGGTACCTTTAGGAGTTGTTTTGAATAGGCATTAGGTATAGGTGCTGCGCAGTGTTTTCATTTAGCAGTGTAGTGTTTCCCATCTTGCAGCATCCAGGCCTTCATTGATTTTAAATCAGCAAATTTTCATACGGCTGTTCCATTCAACAGGTCGCTTACTGCATATCAAAATAATTGCTATAGTGCGCCTACTGCAAGGCGCGTGAAAATTACAAGCTGGCATATCTATCTATTATTTATTTTGAGACCAAATGCAGTGAAGAGAAAAATGTACCTTAGCCACTACACGTCTACGCACCAGAGCAACAACTATGAAAATCTAAATTAAAAGTTCCGACATCGCCGTCTGTAACGCGTTTAGTAGGTATCAGTGGCGGCGCGTGAAAATTTTCGATTGGCAACCCGGAATAAAAAAAGTTATGAAAAGTTATGAAAAGCCGGTGGGAATCGGCTTGTATGGGCGCTCCGCCACTGATAGGTATTACAGGGGCTGTACTGTATCCGACACAAAATATTGAATTTGTGCAAGCTTGTTCTAACACATTACATATAAAATTAATTACTTGGATCAAGAAATAAAATATGAAGACCGCCAATATCATGGAAGAAGCAGACATCTACGCACAGAAAAAAATATTAAGTACTTGAATCAAGAAATAAATTAGGAAGTCCGTCAATATCTTGAATCAACTAAACAGATATCCTCTGGAATTAAGATGATTCTCTCGAACCAACAGGAAAAAATCTTGGTCAAGATAATTTCGTATCATACGAAATCATTTACCATCTTCCTAATTAATTTATTGGTTCAAGAATACTTACCTCGCATCAAGTGTGTTTTTTATTCTGTGTAGAATTAAGATGGTTCTCTCGAACTAGGAAAATCTCGGCTCAAGATAATTTCGCTTCATTAACTAAACATCTTCATAATTAATGTTTTCCAGAATATGGATCTTGAAAGAAGTATGTATTTTTATCTGTGTTGGCTTTGCGCGCGTCGATGAGCAGAGCCCGAATACTAAGTCTTCTTGCAACCTTACTTACCCATAGCAACGCCTCCAACACTTGATATTTTATACCTGTTGCCAGCTAGCTGATGATTGATGGATCTACAAGCTCTATTGGTTGCCTCTTAATCCATATAATGGACCGTATAAGTAACGTAATTTTAAGGCTGGGTATTATTAAGATCAGAGGGTATATTTATGTCTGGGTATATTCATATCAAACGAGCGCGTGAAATACATTGAAATGCGATCAGGACGTGAAAGAAATTAACCGAAGTTATAGGATAAGTATATTAAACTAGTTTTGCCTGCGAATTTGCGTTCTATTTGATTCAACTTATTCATTGCACTCCTATACGAACGTCCACCCCTTCTTTCCTACCTCTATCATAATCCTTCTCTGGGAGGCAGTCTACATACCTTCCACTAGCGTGAAAAAAAACAGACAGAAACAGGATATTTGCGCTCTTCAACTTAATGTATTTACTGAATGTGATGGTGGGGCTTTACTTAACGTTGCGTGTTCGCTTTGCGTGGTTGCCTCTCTTTCATTTGCCGTAGGAAGGAAAAAGATGCGACACGAATATTTGAGCAAATACCGCCAAGCATAACGTTTCAGAACAAACTCGTGCACATCCATTAACAAACCGATTTCAATTCAATAGTTAAGTCGAATAGAGCCCTAAGTTTATAGTAAGTATACGTATCTACCTACTAGTTTTCTAATAAAATAATTTAATGGTTATTTTTCGAACAATACAATCATTCGTTCAGCCTGTAAATTAGGTACCTACCTCACATTAAAAAGCTAAACTAAAATCGGGTTGCATTATTATTATGTGTAGGTATGTAAAACTGGCTGTTATGGAATGCCCGGACACGCTGTGTCGAAATCATTCGTATTAAATCCATATTCGAAAACGAACGTAATATTGAATCCCATAAAAATTTAATGGACCGTGGGTGTGAAGATGCAGACAGGTTATGTAAGCCCAGCGACGTCTACTAAATTATAACGAAAGTAAATGTAATTACACGTATGGTCCATTAAGGGGACCATTAACGAGAGCGGCGAGCGCGGGCTGCGCTGCGCCGCGCAAGCCGGCCGCTGCGCTCGCGCCGCGCGCTGTACCGGCTCGAAGAACCACTTGACTCCGCTTCGTTACACTGTGTTGCGCAACTCCATATAACTTAACCACTGTGATTGTTCACAATTTATATATAATGTTCGGACTAATCATACCGGTCGAGAACGAGAAAGGAATCCAGCGCGCCATCGGAGCTGATGCAGTCTCGTCAAGGCAACCTTTCACGACTACTTTCGGCAATGACGTAATTACCGTTCAAACGACTGTTCCTCACTAGGTATCGAAAGAAAACGAGTAATGCATTACACTTTTTTATTATAAAAATAAAAATGCTATATTTACATACAAAACGTAACAGTAACACTGTGCACTAATAACAAGTTGACGATGAGATGCGATGAGACAATACTGTGTCTTGTTGCGTTGGTGGTCTCACACTCGAACGCGGGGGTGTCTATGTACAAAGCGTTCGGTAGCTAGTTAGCGGCAGGCAATTCATCACTTATTTTAAATGTAATTCGAAACACCATTGATCATAAAAATTGCACTTGTACTTGGTATAAATAAATAGGATGTTTGAACGGCCTACCACTCCTATTTTATTCTACGTTTAATGAAGGGGGCCAGCTACGTGTCCGGGAGGACCATATTGAGAGCTGGTAGCACCACCTTGACCACCATGACCGCCGTCGGATCCGCTGTCATCCCCTCCGCTGGTGCCAAAATCAGCGCCGATGTCAGCACCGCCGTGACCGCTGCCGCCGCCGATACCAGCGTCACCGCCGGAGATCGCGATGCTGCCTAAGTCACCTCCGCTGATTCCACCGCCAATGGCACCACCGCCGATAGCGCCACCACCGATAGCGCCAGATTCCTTCTGGGTCTGGTACTTGATGAAGTAAACTTCTGGTTTTGAGGGCTGGGTTGGGGCGGCGGTGGGGATGACGATGTCGGGCTGGTCTTCGGGTTTCTTCACCAACACGTAAACGAGGGTCTTCTCTTCGTTCTGAGGCTGTACAGGAATGATGGGGGCGGTGGGGGTAGGAGGAGTCGGAGCCTTGATGAAGATGATTTTGTAGTGTTTCTGGGGAGGAGCCACCTGGGAAATCCTGGGAGCGTGGTGTTCAACGGGCTCTGGGGGAGGAACGTGTACGTAGATATGTTTTTGGACCAAAGGAGCACCAGAGTAACCGCCGGCGTAGCCACCCCCAAAGCCAGAGTCACCGCCAAAGGAACCACCGCCAATGCTGCCGCCTCCAAGAGAGTGTCCTCCAGAAGAGTGCCCGCCACCGAACGACAGGCCTCCGGAGTGACCGCCCAGAGAAATTCCGCCGGAATGTCCTCCCAGGGAGATCCCACCACTGGAATGTCCACCCAGAGAGATACCTCCGCCGGAATGTCCTCCTAGGGAAGGAGCCCCGTAGCTGACGGGCGGCGACGAGTATTTAGGGCCGGGGGCGGAGTAGCTGTAGCCGACTGGCGGCTCGGGCCGCCCGTACGCCAGCGCCACGCAGGCGAGTACCTATAACAAGACACACGATCGTAAACATTGCGAACAGTTTGGCTAATTGCGTAATCTAGGTCACATTTTAAAGGTAAAAGTAATGAACGGTTTTTTTTGACATTGTATCAGATTAAGTCGATGCAATCGTGAGCAACTTGAACGACAAGCGATGCCTGTAATTACCGGCGACCCAGTGACATAGGTATTGCATCAGATTGTAATTAATCCTGTGTTAATTCTCTACTTATTATATACTTGTTTCCACCCATCTCCTCATTCTTAACCCTAACCGGTGATGATTTTGATGTATTGATCTACGAATATGAGCTAGTGCATGCATTATTTTTCGATAAAAAATATCCACCACTCAGATAAAATTAACTAGATACGACGCTTTCTTTCTGTGGTGGAACCACTTCCTATTTTTTAATGTGCTATGGGATTAACAGCAGTGCATTAGGTAAACATTCGCGAAGCATTTCATGAATAATTAATAATGTTTCACAATTATTTTAAACGAAATATGTTGTAGTGGGTAAAATGTGTAAGACACATTGTTATAATCATTTCAGAACACACGAATACTAATAGATTGCTGCATGTAGGCAATGTGGATGTTACAATTAGCGGCGTCGTTTCATGCAAATCCCCGTGACGGAGATCGCACCCGGCGCGGCGCGGCCAACGATCGGGTGTTTTCCACGGCTCGATTATTACATTCACTGTATGGCTCGAAATTACTAAAGAATCGAAACCTTCTTTGTTCATTAGGGAACGTACTTAGCATTGTTCGAAATTAAGTAATTAATGTTTCAGGATCCTTTGATTTATTAACACATAAAAAAACCATTAAAAAATTCAAAAGTTTACACATCTACAGAAATGTTTTACCGCTGATGATTGTTTAAGAGCTTTGAATTTAAGCATTTTTGTTAATTATTGTATAGTCGCCATCAGATATATCAGAGCGGCGAAAGCGCTCACAAATATCTGAACACGTCTCTAATGCCTCGACAATAGCGACGTGTTCAGATATTTGTGAGCGCTTTCGCCGCTCCGATATATCTGATGGCGACTGTATAAGTATGTAAAAGCAGAACTACCCCATTTTTTCTAGACCTATTTAAAAGCACTATTTTACAAATCGTACCTATATACGAATACCTACCTATCCATATACAGGGTGGCACTTTACTGATGATCTTTGCTAAAAGTATAGTGTTATCTCATTTATTTTCTACCAATTTATTACCATTTCAAAGCTAGGTTAAGTAAAATAAAAAGAATAACAATTTAACATTTTATTATAGGTGACAACCCTGCCGCTATAAAGTTCTATTTATATTTACACATGACACATATTGTCATTCACTATTAATTTGCTAGGGTTGAAACACGCGGATTTTTGCACTAAAGTTTAACGAGATTTAAATCGTAAACGGTAAAGAATATTAACATAGTTTATTGGGAAAAAAATAAAGCTCTTATTAACAATTCCCCGTTTTTGTAAAAACTCTTCATTCTGTTCCAAGCTATATATATTATTTATATCTGTAGGTAATTAGTGCCTAGTTCACTTTAAATCGAGCAGTTAGTCTAAAAATTAAATTAAATTAAGTAAGCGGTTAATGGTGTTAAATCGCAAGTGCCAGATAGTAAATGTGTGAAAATTTTAATTTATGGTCTGCTCAAGGTATTTATAAAAAATAACTGCAAATTCTCTTACCACAAAAACGCGCATATTGTGCGTGGTGGACCGATGGACGATAAAGTAAATAAACCCTTAGCTGCTGTGTCGAGTGACCCCTTCAAATGGAACACTACACTTGTGGAGATGTTCCCGTTGCGGTGTTCTCAAGTTAACTGATGACATTCGGCTTGCCGACCCGCTCTTAAATACCGAAGTGCTCATCTCGTCAGAATACTCCATCCCTCCGAACATTTCACTCCGTAAGGTGCAACTATCGTCATTATTTAACATGTATACGGTCCTTTCTTTTCGACGAGGTCTACAGCTTGCGCGGTGCGCATTCCGTACGCCGCCACAGCCGCCGCAGCGTGTGCCCCACGCCCGCTCACACATGCTGCTGATAACCGGCCACATGGCGGAACCGACGGTTTTACTGACAACTTGAGTTATATCGTTTGCACGGAGGCGAATATTACAAGTAATTCAGCGCACCCTCGTTCGTCGGGTCGCGTGCTCAGGTGCTCTTAAACAAACCCCTCCAGTGAATCGCGTCGCAAATCAAACCATTTTAAAGGGCTGAGAAATGCTCGTTTAATGGACTATGAATGCGACGTTCAAATCGAATCAGTTACATAATAAATTTAACGCAATATCTGATATTGGACATGAATAACAAGTCGTCTGTGATTTATTAGTTGCTTTAATATTATTTCACGTATTACAGTGAGCACTCTGCCGTAGGTATGCTATTCAAATCACAAAATTTTAAGTTTTATCAATTAACATCGCAATCAATACATAATTTAGATCTATTGCATACAATATCAGTGCCTCTGCTTGTTGTGAGTCAAAGCACCTAGGTAGCGAAGATGTATAAATCCAACTATCGCCTACTACTACTGTATAGTATTGAACGGGCTACCCGGTAAGAAAATTGGCCGCCGTTAAAATAGACGGTAGTGTCGGTAAAGGATAAAGTCAAGTTCTAAATATTAAAGTTCGTGCATATTTAACGCGGCGGCTTCCTGCAACTTCCCCAGACGCTTTTAGAATCTAGGCACAAAAATTCAACGGATGTTTTTGGTTATCTACAGGTACTTAGTGTATTTAGGAGTTTTTCAAAAAAAGTGTACATGAACAATTTTTTTTTCAGAATTCGATTTTTTTGGGTTTTTCTTACTCAGAATCGTTGATACTATCGATCCTTATACAAGAGAAAATATGTCCCAGATTTTACTATGTAATTTTTTTCTTCCAGCGCCATATAAATAACAAAAAAACTGCATACAAAAATGTGACTATCTGGAATGGAATATTTTGGACACCTTTTTCTTGTATGAGGATCGATAGGTAGTATCAACGATTCTGAGTAAGGAAAACCCAAAAAAAACGAATACGCTCATTTTTATCTCGTGGACTTAATTAGTAGACATACATATATTCGCAATTAAATCTAAATAGTTTGGTTTGGCGTAGTTATAAATTCGTATAAACTTATAAACCACACAATGTTAAAACAGCTACCAAATTGATAAAGAATAGTATTACAAGTTTCTATCAAATATTTCATTTTCGGTACAAGCTTTTATTGTCGATTGTACTGTTTTACACAGTGATCATCAACTACTCGTTGAGAGGGCCCCATAGGCTCAACCACGACGGGTTTATCCTATGCAGTTTATAAGCACCTTCAGTCTCCATTGCATCTTCAGACCAGCTTGATGGTACCATAATGTGGCTTTGTCATCTGACTTACATAAGTGTACAAAATTTCAACTCTGTTGGACTACGAGAAGTTGGTCAAATTTGACTTCCAATAGTTGAAGACAACTATCAACACAAATAGGGTAGGTGGGTAGAGTGTAGTATTAGGTACTCTCGAGGTGGTCCCATTTTCACCAAGTCAGGATCAAATGATGGGATCCCAGCGAAATTCAGGACAACCCTCAAATTGTATGGGCACGTGCGTAGTTATTTCGGTATTTTCTATTATAACTCGTCTATTTACCCCCGGAAATTGCAAGTTTGGTGAAGTGGGACTGATGATGAAGATGAACGAGACTAGTGTCTGGACAAAATCTAAATGCTCTATACTGACTATCATGGTTTCGCTGCAACCAACAAAACCCTTGTAAATAATTGCAGGGCAACGGTGGTGCCCTGGAGGATGGGTCGCCCTTGGTATGGGACGCTAAGTGTGTAGACACATTAGCTCCTACCCATCTTCCGGGCACCAGAATCAATGCCGGCTGCATCCTCCGCCGAAGACCTCAAAAGCCGCAAGTATGCCTCCCTAGGGAGTGGTTACTTATTTGAGGCGTTTGGGGTCGAAACACGGGACCATGGGCTCCAAGCGCGCGCCAACTATATAAGGATTTGTCGGCGCGCCTAATAGACACCAGCGGTGACCAGAGGGCTGGCTATATTTTGATCAAAGAGTGAGCATTGCCATCTAAAAAAAAAACCAAATGGCCAAATTTTTTATCTTTAAGTTTTAATTTATAGTTTTTTTTGTCTTTGTAGGTTAAATTGTTGTTTAATTGTTTGTATTTATAAAGTTTAAATTAATTCTAACACTAATTACAGGGAATAAATAAATAGGATTACATTGCACATTGGATTACTTAATATTTGATTTAAAGGCGTGTAGCTATATATTACTTCCGGTGAATTTTGATTTACTTACTTAAAACCGTTACGGACGCCTCTATTTATTGTTGAACTGGTAAAGTTGCCAAGTTAAAATAACGAGGTCAGCGTTACTTGCCCCTTTTGCACTGTAGGCATATGAGAGCCTGAAGGCAAGCCTCTTGCTTTTACTGCATAATGCTAATTACATTAAGAAATGGTTTACTACAATGCCCATTTGGGCATTTTGGGTATTTAAGTGTAATGATTAATTAAGTGCAGTTGAACTTGTCATACAGAGAGTAGTTATCATAGTAACTGAATTCAGCAAGCAAATATAATTTGATGTTTCAATGCGGCAAGTATTCAAATAACTAAGTATTTTTCGCGTCATAGCGTTGTTACACATTTTAATGCGGTAATATATAATTATTACAGCTATTAATTAACTTTGGTAGAAGTCAGAGGTACACAAGTAAGTACCGAAAACCGTCTTCTTGAAAACATATTTATTCGTTTTGTACCTACGGATGGTGGACTAAGTTGAAGCAGTTGACATTTGTTAAAACACAATATCACCCTCACATCACACTTACATCTTCTTAACACCTGCAGGTCGATCACGTAACGCATTGTACGTATGTTAGGTAGAACTAAATGTCACTTTTTATATGGAAAAATGTCAGTTAAATTGTCCCAACGCGCGTTCGAAACGTTACGTGATTACCCCCCTGAGCTAGCACTTCTCATCGTAAGACGTTGGGTGGTGGCCACAAAATGTATTATTACTCCAAAAGAAAGAAGGCAAAGAAATATGACTAAAATGTCATTCAGATATCTCAAAAAATCACGAAGCCACAACCGTTTTAATTTGCTTGTTAGAGAGAGACAACGCTCGGGGATCGGAACGTCACGGCACTCGAGCGTCAATCGTTTCATTTCATATGAAGGTGCGTTTTGCGGAAAAAGGACAGAATATATGTTTATAAATACTATATAAATATAAATACTTTATTGTACACTAGACACAGGTAAAAATACAGACAAAAAATAGGTTAAATCGGTACAAAGGTGAACTTATTCCTGTAAGGGATCTATTCCAGTTAACCTTTGTGCAATTGAGTGCAAACACACACACACATACACACACACACACGCACACACGCACACACGCACGCACGCACGCACGCACGCACGCACGCGCGCACGCACGCACACACACACACACACACACACACGTTTTAGAATATTTTGTTTTAATAACATTGTTGAGAGTACCTACTTAAAATACCTAGTACTTAAAATTCTAATGTCTATTTATATTGTTGCCAGTAGCCGTTAAATACCTATATTAAGTTAACTGTTGTACCCATATCCCCCACGGGACAGGCAATGCCTAGTGTGGGGGTCAGCATAATTGTAATGGGCTATGTTTCTAAGAAATAAACTATTTGAATTTTTTGTATAATTATAATATTTTATGATTTTTGAAATATTTTCATTTAAACATTTCCCCGTATTAAATCCACCAGTCACAACTGTTAAAAAAATTTGTATTTGCTATAGTAAGTGCCATTTAAGGTTGCGATAGCGGTCATTGACCACCCCTCACCACTAAAATGTAATTATCAATAACGACAGTTGTTTATGTTCCTCAAAGTAAGCATTTCTTGTTATCGCTGCAATACAGTGGTACCGGCAAGCTTGCTACGTAAGGCCGAGCAGGAGTGGCAAACCTTAATATTTGCACCATAATTAATACAGTTGGGATTTTATTAGTACTCTTTCATAGAATAGCAAAACAAGAAAGTGAAGTATTTGAAAGACTTTAATTTATTCATTGTTTAACTTTTAAAGGCGTAGAACATACAAAAGTGAAACGGTAACGGCGGTGAATTCGTGAATGCCCCAGATTGTAGGTGTTTGTGGCCCGAACCGAAGGAGAGGGACATAAATATGCGATATGGGGCTTTACGAAAAACCGCTCGTGGTTTGTCTTAAGTTTTACTTCTTGCTTTGTCTAGGAAGTGACATTTTCTCCTCGGGAAAGCGGCCAGAAAATCCCACTCACGGCCTAGGGTGACGCAAAAAAATTAACGCCTCTGACCGTCTATGGCCGCGTCCAAACGTTCAAGCGTGTTGACTGCATACTTGGCATAAGCTATGAGATTGAGCGGGATAGACTGTTGCTGCTGGCTTTATCTTAATTAAATATTGACACTATATATATATATATATATATAAAATCATGCTGCCAAATTGAACAATCTTTTCTCCGTGGAATTTATTATTGATTGTGGATGGATAACAATTTTCCCTAACAAGCTCGTTGCGATATGGCTTATTTTAGACCGATTATTAATACATATATGTACTACAAGCAAGTACAAATAATATAAAAATACTATACCTAAACCTGTACCTATATCTGTATAGTATTTTTAGAGCCACAACTTTTTCAACTTCTCTTTGAGTGAGGCCACAGATTGGGACCGGAGACGGGGACTGACTAAAGGACAAGGGCAAGCCGTTCCACAACTACACCCCCTCCCCCCCCCCCCACCAGTTTTAGGGGGCTAAAACTTAATACCCCCTCTTAAAACTTTAGACACTTATACCTTTGTGATTATTTAATCCCCTGCTTTACTTGTTTCGCCATTTGACAATATTTTTAATCCTTTTTGAGAAAATTCAACATTATTGGTTATTTTATTTGGAGTCAATCAACTTATTGTAATACCATTTCTAAATAAAATCTGGGACGAGGATAAAGTATCAAATCACACCCACCTAAATATACTCACTAAACCACGCTACAAAGTTTGTTTCAAACCTTCGTATATACTCGGTCGCAAAAGTTTGAGGTTTATTCTAAATTTGTTGGTATGGCGAGTGGATTAGAGTGACCCATCTGTGCCCCGAATCTTTACGACGAATCGAAATGGCTCCAAACTTATGGCATGACCTCGTCAATATACTTATTTAATAATGGCTGACAAGGGATTTCCAAATTCGTATAAAAACTAAACTCAAAGATTCAGTGAGTAGTTTATTTACACCTAGCAAAGATATTATGCTCGATGTTATTAAATAAAGATTAAATACTTTGTCGCACGACTTCAGTATAAACGAGTTAAGTCCCCAGACGCCAAATGCAATCACTAACACAAAATGCAGGTTAAGGCTGCCACGAGCAGAGGGCGAGGAGTTTAGTTGCATTAGACCGCTACTCTGGAAGCAAATATCCTTTAAATTCTATTTCCTTCCTGAAAAAGACGTATCGTTGCCGTCGAAGCAATATAATTTTCCTGTTTGGAAAGTTCCATCTATGGTTGGTAGAGAGGTATGTAGGGTGTTCCTTCCCTTGAGTGGGAAATATAACGTCAATGAATGAGGGGCGGTATTCTACTTACAAAATGACTAGGTAACGTGTCCGTCCCCTGCCTTATGTCTCTGTCATTATCTATTTGAAGGTGGGAAATATTTTGTTACGATTTCGTGGTTGGTCCCATGGGAAAAGTTGTTCAGTATGACCATCTTATTCGCTTTTGGTCTTCTTGCTCCTCGACCCCTAAATCACCTACTTATCCCAAAGCTAAAAGCGGCTAAATACATGAAATATCATATAATAGACAATCTTTCTCATATGAAGGCGTTATTGTTATAATTGCAGGTATATAGAGTTAAGACCGGGGTTATAAATAAATATATATATATATCGTGGGACAATTCACACCAATTGATCTAGTCCCAAACTAGGCAAAGCCTGTACTATGTGTACTGGACAACGGATAAACATACTTATATAGATAAATACATACTTAAATAGATATTAAACATCCAAGACTCGAGAACAAACATTCGTATTCGTCATACAAATATCTGCCCCGACCAGGGATCGAACCCGGGACCTCAAGCTTCATAGTCAGGTTCTCTAGCCACTAGGCTATTCGGTCGTGGTAGGTAGATATAAGCTCGTCAGTTTACCGAGTTTATTAGAAGCCTCGTAATGAGTAGAGCTGACTGACGGAGACGGAGGAAGGCGAGGTAAGAGAAGTCGGCGGGGAGCGGGAACTACAAACGCGAAATAATTGAAACAGAGAATACTTATTCATAATATTAACGTCATATTACGCGCTTGGCATAATAAATCACCACACGACATCGTGGTAATACTTCAAACAACGAATGACAAAGTTCGCTTTTCAATATGGAGCTCATTCCTAAGCACTACAGTGGAAATCAAAGATGTCACAATTATACGACCTACTTACTTATGATCTTTCATTTCATCCGATGCCGTTTTATGCCGCCTTTAGGTCTATGGGAGAAACAGGAAATGAAAATCAGCTGTGTGCGTATTTGGCCCGTGTTAGGGAATGCAATCTCGTGAGATCTCGTCCATATTGTACGATACTGAGTCTCGTATAACGGCAGTAAACTCAGTCGGCAATAAAAGCTTGAACCAAAAATGAAGTTTTTGACAGAAACTAAAACATACATACATTAAAACCTGACGGTTAAATAAAACTTATTAAAAAAATGTTATGTTATATTTTGATATAAAACGGATATTATAAACCACTACATGCAGTTTTTATTTTTATTTCACATGTTGATAATCATTAAATGGAATTCAAAGCATTTCCATACGTTTTCAGTGGAAACCGTCCATTCTTGGGCAAGACTGACTTTGTGGTCTCTCGAGATCTCGACTAGGTCTGAAGCCTCGCTTCCCTAGCCCGGGTCCTTGATTAGTTGGGCTTTGAACTCAAGGTCTAACGGTGAGATGACGATGACTCGACTAATTATAGGCTTATCATCGTGGAAGCCCTGGCCACACTCGTGGAATACACAATGGATTCCAATTCAACACCCTTCTCGAGAAGACCCCCAGCTAGCTCATTTCAAAATAACTTCAACGCGTATGTGTACAAGTGTCTAATAGGTTTGTAATCTCTTGAAATGTACAAGTAAGACGGTCGTAGAAATGGTTACAATGTGACCTTGAACTATGCAGAGTTCGGGCTGCGAGCAATCGGCCTCGCGTCCATCAACGAACGCGCGATATACTTGCTCGTAAACGGTATCATAACACGCAGCGCAGGCATACAGAACTGTTACATATTGCGTCCACGATTACTATAATTGTATTGCTCGCTTATCTATCGCTCCCGGGGCACCGTGTATATTATTAGGTACTAATATAATAAAGAGGAAAAACTTGTGAGATTGTAAGTTAATATGTTAGTATGTTTTTATGTAAGGATTAATATCCGTGATTACCGAACCGACTTCAAAAATTCTTTCACCTGTGTTTTGAATGGACTTTCTGGATGGACATATAGTTTATCCCACCTGTTTTCTTGGGTACTTTGCAAGACGCGGGTGAAGTGACGCGGGCAGCCAGTACAATATTATGTTGCAATATATACAGGACCATCCTAGTTAAGGCACATCTACCTACCTATTATGTAAAATACGCTGCACAATGTTAACACTAGCAATAAGATTTTAAATAAATGAATCGTAACTTATTTACCACCCACGGGACAATGGTATATTTTTAGAACCGCCTCAAATCCCTTTCATATGATACCACACACGAAAGGTTTCTGAAAAAATATTTTTTTTTCATACAAAAATAAATGTCTCGGCACTCTCCTAAGGGATTTCTTTTTACAAACTGCGGGTCAAAAATTTTGTTTTGATCACTAGTATGCGTGTGCCAAACGGCTAAACTGTACATCAATTTGTAGTTTTTTTAATCGTACGGCTACCACTAATAGAGGTGGCACTGGACTTAAAACATGTAGCCAACTCGGTGTCTCCGTTTCAAATTCACGGGACCAAATTCGATCATTTGGTAGAAGTGTGTGGGGATATAGATCCAACACGTAGAGTGCTAATGGAGACGACGTTTAATGTGATGTATACTGTGCTTTAAATAATAATTTCGTAAACACCAATAGGCACACTTCATTTAACTGATTCTTATGAAAATTTAGCTATTTAAAATACAATAGAAAGCAGGTGTGATTTAAAAATTCAACCTATGCGGACTTTATACATAGATAGACTTAGCATAGCACCACTGACCACTGAGAACTCCGAGTGCCAGCCAACCTGATGTCCGTGGCTCTATGCGTAGTCATTTACTTTTCGCTTTATATATATTTTATATTATTATTAAGTTTTATAGTGAAAACTGCAGCGTTATAAGTGTAGTATAATAGTAGTATTGACTTTCCCTACGAGTATCGCAGCTGCCGGCAACAAATTCCATGTACTTATTCGCATCGTCAATTAACTGTTTAAAATTGTTAAAACTGTTTTCTTTCACTCTTGTGAGAGAGATGCAGGCTGCTTCTATTGTCTCTGCCTGCTGTGTTCTAGTACAATATGGCTTACCTACTACTTACTAGATTACGACTCAAAAATCATTGCCCTCCCTTCTAAATAGTTTGGTAAAGAAGAAAAAGCACTGATACATCGGCGCGCAAGTTGACTTACACCTGACGTATTCTTTATTAGTTGAAATGATTTTTTTGATTTTGAATACAACCCAGTGCCACGATTCTTTTATTACCTTATATTAGCTTAAGCCATCAATTACTTGTTCTCCAATGCTTAATGAAATCTTTCGTATAATAATGAGCGCTACTCCCCTTTATTGTCTCACTGGAGAACGGACCTTATGGTAATCAGGAGTGATTTAGATACGTGTAGCTGATTAAAAAGATAATTTTCCCTCGCAAGCTTCACGTTATCGCTTGGAGGTCGTCGTTACCCAATCAAGATGTATAAGGTTTAGAAGCCGCGAACCTTGGCGTGACCTTTCCTAAACATTCACCCACTACTCACGCCTTAATGAAAAGACGTAAAAATAAACGTTATTTACACTTCCCTGATTACCACAATTTTGCTTTGGCTTTTCGCCAATTGTATAGTCAATTGCTGGATTTGCTGGCGAGCTAACACACACACTATTTTGACCGTAAGCAGTGTTCATGTTCAACGAGGCATAGTTCATAGGACTTCGGTCTATTTCCGCAAACATCTTGCTGTTCTGATTCCATAATTTCTCTCTCATCATATGGTGGAAAATTGACTTGAATGATCTCGATATGACGACTTGACGTCATCTAAGGCTTGTTCACGAAAAAAAGTAGCCATCGAAAACTAAGTTTCAACTATCACCCAGTTGGTCTAGGTAGTTCAAACCGCAATTAAATAGTAGATCTACGATTTAACTTTTTTCAGTTTCGTAACGGCAATTACCCGTATAAAATGGATGGGTAATTATCGTTACGAAACTGAAAAAAGTTAAATCGTAGATTAGATTAAAAGACTAACTATGTACAAATTTTTTTTCTTTCCACCCATAGGTATTCCTACAGTACTCACCTAATTAACAATATGTACATACCTACCTACCACCTATGATTTCATTATAGTACGTATCAGTGAAAAAGCTGATATACCTAGTAGGTAAGTACCTCCTGTTACTTAGAAAACACGGAAAATTCATATTTTTGTTGAATTTTACGAAACGCTCCATAATCGTTAATATTAATCTGCATCAATCATTCCTTTCTTCGACGCTTGATATTCTTCCTCCGAGTCAAAATTGGATACTTTTCGAAATAAATACGCAGCTGACTGACGTCGGCTTACGGGATAAAATATCCGAATAGTACCTACATTAATTTTCATTCAAACATTTGCATTTAAAATAAACGTTAGGTACCTACTATAAATACAATAGAAAACGTATCCGTTTGACCGGTGCCTATTTACCTTGTTAAAATTGTCATCGCTAATGCGACTGTACGAATATCTAAGCATTGCTGCATTTTTAAAGCGTTTACAGGTTATTGATAATGATGTTTACCTACCCTAGAATACTTTTTATCACAGCCGCGCAAATAACATTCACTTATTTATTGATTGGGCTTTGATTACAATTATGTAAAACAGTATACTTAGGGATAAGGTAACGTAAGTAAAACTAAAAAGAAGCGGGTTGTGTCGGAGATACAACCGTTAATTAAGTTTAAGTGGATACTTCTTTGTTGGCTATGGAACCCTAATAAAAAAACCGGCTAAGTGCGAGTCTGACCGGTATAACTAATCGGCATTATAATAAAGGTCCCTGTCCTAAATTGGTCCCATGGATTTGCGATTGATATCAATCTAAAGGGAAAATCTACTTAGATAAGCATTTTAAAGGAATTGTTAAATTCAAAGTGTTCTGATTATTTAAAGGAATCTGCTATTATGGTGTACCCGTAAAATATATAACTGAATTAATTCACTAAAATCTGTATAAGTACAGATAAATCGGTATAATGGCAACATTGACTGACGTTGCTCATTTGACTCGCGATAGATTGAAAATGGCGGTCATTCCAGCATTATTTTCATGTCCGCCACATAAACTAAATAATATTTTGTGATTAACAACTAATGGCAAATAAAGAAAACAATTATTTGAAATCAGATTAGGCTTCTCTTCAAAAAGTTATTCCGGAAGTCACGTGATACATTTCGAACTCCTCGTGCCTCGAGGGCCTTTGCCAGAGTCGGAAAGCGTATAAATAAACTATGTAATAAATAATTAAACCATTTATTAAAACAAATAATTTACTTTAAAAACAAAATTTAAACCGACTTCAATTCGTACTCCGCCAAGCCACATAGGTAGGTGCATAAAAAAAATCATATTTCCTTTCCAATTTACCACATGAACTGCTTTCCGCCTTCCGACAGCAAATGCGTTGATTATTACAGAAAAAAATCCAAGCTATATGTGGGTTGATAATATTTGAGGAGTTCCGTTGATTCCTCAAGGATGTCAGAATCTTTGACGTACACATCCTTGAGGAGTTCCATAAGTCATATGTGGTCTTCATCATCAGTTCCACTTCACCAAAATTGCGAATTCCGAGGGTAAATACACAAGTTATAATAGAATCTACCTTAAATTACTACACGCGTGCCTATAAAATTTGAGGGTTGCCCTCGATTTCCCTTGGATCCCATCATCAGATCCTGACTTCTGCTCACCTGAATAACTTAGAATACTTTTTATCACAGCCGCGCAAATAACATTCACTTATTTATTGATTGGGCTTTGATTACAATTATACCTTACTTAAAAAAGGTAAAGGAACATTTCAGCACGGCGCAGCAGTTGGTACAGACGGCACCAACTTCCTATCGAAGAAGTGGGAAAAATAGTTCATGTTCACTAGACAATGTGATGTATAAATAAAAAAATACGCCAACAAAAACTTCACGTGGAATAGGGGAATTATACTTAAGCGATTATGTAAAACAGTATACTTAGTTAAGAAATAATACGAACTATAAAATTTCAAAAAATATCCTCCAATTCCTAACCGTTGAGGAGTTGTACCTTCCATCATCACTGACATGAAGTGATGACTAACAGACGCAAATACCTAAGTAGCTTTAGAAAATACATGAAACATGTAATACGTGCTTGTAAAAATTGAGGGTTGCCCTCGATTTCCCTGCGATCCCATCATCAGATCCTAACTTGGTGAAAATGGGACTATCTCAGGAGTATACATTTTCGAATAAAAAGAGAGTTTTCAAAAACGATTCACAATTGACGGAGAAATATGCGAACATACAGAATAGTTTTATAAGTAATTGTAACGGTATATAAATATTGTATTATTATATTATTATTATTATATCGAGCCCGTTATGTCCCACTGCTGAGCAAAGGCCTCCTCCCTCTGTTTCCATTCATCGCGGTCTTGAGCAATATCTGACCAGTCTTTTAAAAAGGAGTCCAAGTTATCCCGCCATCGCCGACGAGGTCTACCGCGTCTCCGTTTTGAGTTTTGTGGCTTCCACTCCGCGGTCCCTTTGGCCCACAGCTCATTCGGCATGCGGTAGACGTGACCAGCCAAGTCCCACTTTAACTTGGCCGCCTTCCGAGCTACATCCTCTATTTGGGTCTTGGAGCGCAGCGTGGTGTTCCGGATGCGATCCATTAACTTTACACCTAATATGCTGCGCTCCATAGCTCGCCGGCAAACCCCGAGTTTGGACTTCTGCGCTTCCCTCAAAGACGAAGTCTGTGCACCGTAGGTGAGAACTGGAAGTATGCACATATCCATGGCCTACGTTTAAGTGAAAGAGGTAGGTCACCCTTCATTAGGTGTTTCATGGACCATTCCAGCTCCTCCAGGCGTTTTCGGTCCGTCTATCGACCTCTTTCTCTTGTCGCGCCTGGAAAGAATAAATATTGTATTATAATTAATAAATAAATATTAAAGAGTTACGTTAAGTAAATATATATATACAGTGGAACATATAACTTCCATTTTTTTTAAGTCGATTATTAAAACGTGACTCTCTCGCCAAGATGGCGACCACCGAGCTCGGGACTAGCAATGCACAACACAAGTTGCAGAACATTCTAAATATCAGGGAAGTTCTCAGATTTTTCCGGAAACTTACATGAGAATTTAAAAATAAGTTTCCTTTAGAAAGTTTTGCTGGGATTTTTTAATGGATGTATCATTAATTAGATGTATAGTCTTTTATTCTTTAAGCAGGCCAATGAAACACACAGACGGGATGATAAGCTTTTTTATTTTAATATATGGTGTCCGCATCAAAGTTAGGATTGATATATTTTATAAAAAAATATAAAATGCAATCACAGGAGAAATAATCCTGAGCCGTTATTTCAACATTCTTACTTGTTACGATAATCGTATATTTATAAGCATTATAAACATGTTCTTTTGTCTCGGGTGAAGGAATCAAATAACTTAAAAACTACATTTTGGGTTAGCAGTAACTTATCATGAGCATACCTCGAACAAATCATGCGGATGACGTCAAACCACTCATAGGATGATTTCAAAAAGTATTTTCATAAACAGTTATTACTTATCAATTATCAACCTGTTTAATAAAACCGAGCAATCGAGTAGTGCGATTGTCATTGATACAGCGAAATAGATTTGTATGTAATCACTTGACCCGCTTATCCAATTTCAAAAATTCCTTCGTTTGAGTGTCGTTCTGGATAGTTATAGGCTATATTTAATCTCGTGGGTTTGCCTGCGCTCTTTGCAATACGCGGGCGGAGCCGCGCCGGCAGCTAATTGGTAAATAAAGAAGGATGCACTACACAAGTGTAATCACTAATCACTGTACATTCATTTCAGAATCGACTTAACAGTTTAAATACAATAGGATCCCAAACGAGGGAACGTATGACAGCAAGAAGACCAAGTAAAAGTTAGTAGATAAATGATTGAATTGCGGCTCTCTGAAGTGGTTGAGTTTATAATATTAAAGCGGTATCTCGCGCTCAACGTAACGTAATTTAGCTGGGAACCGCGTTGTCTATGGGTCTACTTTATTACGCAAAGGGGAGGATTAATAAAACGGGCGACGTTCTCTCCTGATACTGGGCTAATCGGAGATAAAAGCCACTTTTATAGCTTGTCCCCAGACTGGAACAATGGAATGGACCATAGATTATCAGTCTGCACCTTTTTGAATGTAAATAAGTCTCTGTCAAAAATTTCATTTTTGGTACAAGCTTTTATTGCCGACTGTACGTTTCTGTATACCGTCATCAATTACTCATTGAGACGATTCTAACGAGCCCAGATTCAACGGGCTTACGTCGGTTAAGTACTGAATTCCCATGACCACCTGCTGCCTCCATCATCAGATCTGCTCGATAATATTGAAGTGTCATCCAAACGATACCTTTACCAAACATTTCAGCTCAATCGGTTGAAGATATCTGCGCACGCAGCATTGGACGCGGCGTTTAAAATTAGCTAATCCTGTTTTCTGATCGATTGGTCGATTCTAATATCTAGCTGTATTCTGGTTCATATCAGCCGAAAGACGTCCACTGCTGGACATAGGCTTGCCCTAGAGAGTGCCAAATTGACCGGTCCTGCGCCACCCGCATCCAGTGGACTCCCGCGACCTTTACCAGGTCATCAGTCCACCTTGTGGGGGGCCTACCCACGCCGCGCCTTCCGGTACGTGGTCGCCACTCGAGAACCTTTCCGCCCCAACGGTCATCGGTTCTACGTGCAATATTCCGCTTAGTTGATATCAAATACAAATCTTTTTGAAAGAGTTGTGATTGGTGGATTTCATACGGTGGAGTGTTTTGATTGGTCAAATTAAATGTTTTAAAAATCATAAATGTACTACTTTAGCCTCGCTTGCTAAGCCTAATATGACACACTTTTCAAACATGAGAGGTGAAAAAATAATTAAAGGGTTCTTTACGTTAACAGGTTTGATTTATTCATATTTGTATGATATTATTATAACGCAATCTTTGGCAATCAGATCTCTACGAAATATCTTCTACACGGGTATGTATGGGTACCATGCAATATCTTAAAAATCCAAATTTGCATATGTAACGATGTGCTAATCGGAATTTGAGTCATGGCGTTAAATCAAGGTGTACTCGTAACATCGGGCTCCTAAACATTAGTTGCGCAGGGTCAAGGGCAGGCCGTGGCGTACACAGCAATGCATGTTACTAATATGTCTTCTGTAAAATTCAACGAACTGCGGGTTTTCACACTTTTGTCTTTCACGTGCCAGTTTATGATTAAACACTTATCTACTAAACGCTACACATATTTGTTTTTCTACCTGGGCGAGCTTTGCTCCGTGTTTTTATAATGCTTTAAGAGGAACATGTAGTTTCCCGGAAATTTGGTCCCAGCTTTGTAAACCTCATCGAAATCGTTAGAGCCGTTTTTCAGAACCCCTAACTAAATAAATGTATGAATATTGCGCGTCTATTAATTAGTCTACACACTACTACAATGTTGTTGTTGTAGACTCTACAACAACAACATTGTAGTAGTGCTTAGATCTTACAAGCTTACATAACCGCCTACATATTCACGAGAAAGGATCGATTTTACAAAGGCCACGCGACGATTTAGTGGTTGCCATACGAACCATAAATCACAATCCTAAATCGTAAATTTCGACTCATCAAACCGCCTAAACACATTCAGTGCGAAAATAGGCAAGACAGTGTGTGGATGCAAAAGCAGTGTACAGCCCGCGGGCTACTTTCCTGTACTGGAAGACATTTTCGTTTCAGTGCGTAACGGGTTCACCTTCGAACTTACACCCCTCGCCCTCCCAGCCGCACTGGATGCGCTCGAACGAAATCAAGCATGTATTGAAGTAGATACTGCCAACGAAATAGTATATGTTGTGTTGTGCTGTCGCACGAAGTATGTAACACTTTTATATTGCTGATAAACGCATTTAAATTTAATTAATAATATATTCGCGATAATCTTCTACGAACCGTTATATTTATTCCGAAACAAAACACGGTTGTCCTCGTAAGGCTTGTAGACGACTGTGTACTTACTTACTTGCATAAAAATAAGTACAGTAACGGAAATGTATTCACGAACCTTTTTCGCTCTTCTTACTATGACAATAAGACATAATAAGGTACGTGAATACATTTCCCTTACTGTACTTACATAATTAAATAAGTGGAAACCGCCCAAGACTCTAAAACAAATATTCGTGTCATAGCATAAATTTGGCCTTTTTTAGCTGTAAAATTATTTAATCGTTTCTAACTACAGTATACCTACCTAGATCTAAATTCTAAATTATATAAAATACGTAAAAAGCTATGAACTCTACGAGTGTCGATATTCGTGCTAGTGGAACTATATAATAATCCTTAATTCGTCGTTTATTGTCGTGCTGTCCAATGGTATTGTTAAGACTATACTCGTACAGGTATTGCCATTCTTATTACAAAATGAAGAAGGACTGAAAGCAAAATCCCGATGCGTGTGATGTAGGTACAAATACTTATCTCTTTCACGTTGTTGCTTGATATATGTATGTGTACCTATTGTAAGAATTTTATTGTACATACACAATAAGGTTAAAATACAAACATGATATAGGTATAAGATTAAATTAGGTACAAAGGCGAACTTATCCCTATAAGGTTTCTCTTCCAGCTAACCTTTGAGCAACTGAGTAGAAAGAGATAGACAAACTTACACCGTGTACAATAACAAATAGAACAAACCAAGAACACACTGAAATCTATAATAATAGCTAAATTAAAAAGTGTACAAATACTATAAACATATACATTATATATACAATAGTCATAGTATAGTATTCCGTATAGTCAATATATACATTATACAGAGTGGGCCCTGTAACGGGGGCAAAAAATTTAACGGTAGATTATTAAGCTATGCTAAATTTGTGTGATGAGCACGAATATTTGTTCCCGAGTCATGGATGTTTTCTATGTATTTTAATATGTATTTATCTATATAAGTATGTTTATCGTCGTCTAGTACCCATAGTACAAGCTTTGCTTAGTTTGGGACTAGGTCGATTTGTGTAAGATTGTCCGCAAAATATTTATATTTATTATATACATATATATATATATATAAATAAATAAAGTATTCAACCTATTCAAGTCGTTTGAAAGCCTCAACTTCTTCAAATTTCGCTTGAGTGATGCAACAGTCTGGGACTGTCTTAGCGACAAGGGCAACTCATTCCACAGCTACACAGTGCCGTAAAAGATTTTGAATATGTGCGAGACGGCACCGCAAGGTTAGCACTCGACCGCAAGCGATGGATGACCACTGTCATCGGCCATATTACTAAAACGCTCTGTAAGGTGGAGGGAACGCGGGATTGAACAGTACGTTAAAAAGTAACGGCAGAATATATGCACGTCTCTGCGCCGGCGAATTGGCAGCCACCGAAGCGGGGAACGGAAGTTGGAGACGTGATCAAACTTGCTGAGACCAAATACATGTCTGATGCATACATTTTGCAAGCTCTCCAGCTTACCAAGCAGCTCCTCCTTGAGATCCAGAAACGCAATGTCACCAGAAGAGGAAGCAAAAGAGACTGAGCAAGAGTCAACTTGGTACGAAGAGGAAGGAAATTCTGCAGATATCTCAGTGAGAGGAGTGATCCAAAAAAATTTGGCTCACCTCTAATCGCTGATGTCAATTTAGAGTTAGTTTTTTTCTTATGAAAACCGCGTAAATAATTATTTTAATACTTGTGTGAGGAAGGTTTACTGGAGCTCTTAAGTTAGCTCTGTGTTATAATGGTGGACGAAAAAAACGAAACTCAGAGAACAACTTCTTAATGACCATGTTAGTTTGGTTGCCATGTATATAAAATGTTGACATCACCCACTCTCAAAAGCTACCAAAGGCGTTCTACAGAGGAAGCTCTATGAGTTTGGTCGCATTTTGCCTCATTTATAAAATTGGCTTTGGCTTTCTGCAAACTGTGGTCTGCATAATAATAAGATACGAAAGCCCGAGAGTACATCACGATTCATTTAATTTATTAACCACTAAGCTGTAAATATCGGTGTCGGTGTGATAACTGTGTAATAACTAACAATGTAATAAAGTAATAATGCTAATGGTATAACGTTTTATATCTCTAATTTGGATGTTCATTTTTGCTAAGGTTCACTTCATTATTACCAACCTTCCCTCAGGCATAATTATCAAGACTGTTCCAATTGACGATATCACTATCAACTAGACACATCTAGACACGGGAAAGCGTGTCCCGCCAAGTTAAAAGCCAAAAGGAACTGGCGATGCAGCAGCCGTGTGTTATGTAGTAGGTATACATGTATGAATAAAATAGTAAATAAAGAGGCCTCAAGAATACAACTTTGTACCCTTTGGCATCGAGACCCTCGGTCCGTGGGGTCCCAGTGCGCATAAGTTATTTGCAGAAATCGCGAAACGTCTGGTTGATGCATATAGTATATATAGTTTTTTTTTAATAGTCGTGTATATCAGAATTATTATAAAAAATATGAGAATGTTTAAAAAAAGTGAATCCGAGGGCGGAAGAGTTAAAGGAAAGGGAAGATGGAGAAATAAATTTGTTTTTCTTGCTCTTTAAGGCTTATGTTAAATTGCTCGGAAATATTGCGCACCATATTGTTTAGGTTGTTAAGATTTGCGTAATTCGTCGATAGTGTGAAAGAAGAAAATAATGTATTCATTTGGAAGTTATTAACATATAATAACAAAAATTGAGAAAAACATTCGTCTTACGGGCTTCAATAATAATTCAAAATCAATGAGTCCTTCATCGGTAACCTAACCATTTGGGATGTCTGCGACTAAATGCGAGTATATTTGCTAATTGTTTTGCAATCAATATTAAGTAATCTTCAATAACCTTTGTCGCCTAATGTGCAACCGAATGCACAAATTTAAACCTTTTATAAAACATTCATATGTATTTGCTGTGCAAAACGGTATGTTACCCAAATACCCATGCTGCCAACTAAGTACAGTAGAACCCGCTACGATCATGTTCAATACGATTTCCCGCGTACTGCGCCATTTTACGCTGGTTACTGTCATTTGACGCATGCTTTCAAACATTTTATCTCGGTTAATTCGATTCTCAGTCCCGCTTAATACGCCATCTGTAAACCAACCCACCCTGCATCTTCATACAATGTTACCCACTTATATATGTATGTGGACGAAAACTTGGAAACTAACCGTGCCGCAACCGTCGCCCACATTATCCTGACATGCCCTGCGGGCCTAAGAACCATCTTAAGTGATAAAATGGCAACCATGTAACGCCCGCTGCGCTGGTGGCAGAATACCGGGCAAAGCACCTCGGACCGCCAGGCTCACTACCAGAGGTCGTCGTCAACATGAAAGCTAATCTAACAGCAAAGACACTTGTATGGAAAAAGATAAATTTAAATACATAATTTCTATAAAAAAGCACGGATATGACGGGGGGGCGAAAATTCAAGTTAGTACTTAAAAGTCTAGTCAGTAGGCCAAAAGGGGTATCATATGAAAGGGCTTAAATTTCCCATTCTATAACAGTTTTTCTTTTTTTTTCTACAGTGGAAAACTTTAGATTTATAAAGGAAAATGTTGAAAAAAACACCATTCCCCTCGCTTATATCCGAAGTATAAGCGAAAAATTTTAAAATAATATATTATGATTAATATTAACGTAAATATTACCGGAAAAGTATAACTATCTATTTTTATTCTTCAAAATTCATTTGTTAATTAAGTTTGTAATTGAATACTTCTGTGTTTAATTTTTTCCCGTCAAATTCGTATGAAATAAATAAATATCGTGGGACAATTCACACCAATTGATCTAGTCCCTAACTAGGCAAAGCCTGTACTATGGGTACTAGACAACGGATAAACATACTTACATAGATAAATACATACTTCAATAGATGTTAAACATCCAAGACTCGAGAACAAACATTCGTATTCATCATACAAATATCTGCCCCGACCGGGGATCGAACCCGGGGACCTCAAGCTTCATAGTCAGGTTCTCTAACCACTAGGCTATTCGGTCGTCAAAGTTTTCTGAAAAAACCTTCTAGCAAATACAAAAAGAATTATGGAAATTAATTTACTTGATAAAAAATTATCGCTGAACAACCAACATATGTACATACCGAGTTCCTTGGTCGCGCAAATAACAAAATGCACCGATAAATGGCGCTGTAGGTAGGTACTTATGACATGACTTAATTACACTATTCGTTGTTAAGATTTTTCCAAAATTAATGGGCGGGGCAAAACGGGTATGTTGTATGAAATTTTGTACGGAACCGTCGGTGCGCGAGTCAGCCTCGCACTTGGCCGGTTTTTATTGTTTTACAACTCACGCTAATTGGGTACACATTTTTTTAAAGTGCCCTATATAATATACAAAATATAAAATCATTTAAAACCAACTTTATGATAATTGTTGCGCCGTTTATATTGAACACCGTACCCAATGGTCGTTTTCAATAAAGTATTATTAGATTATTACCTTATTATCATTTACATTACAAAAAAAAACGTTAATAAATAGAAAAAGCCTATATCATTTAAATATTAGAATTGAGAATAAATAATGAAGTAGGTGGGCGTGGCTGCGAGATGAACGAGTATAACATATGCCCCGGCCGCCACTACCAACGTCATTATGCTAAAGCAATACATCTCTTCGCTCTGTTTGTAACAATGCTATGTTGTGATGAAACGAGATATATGCATATTTCGGTAAACGCATTATTTTCTACGTTTTTGTAAAAGGAAAGAATATCCAATGCTGCAGTGTGGTCCCAACGCGGTCAGTGCGTACGCAAATCTCCGCAGATTTGAGCGCCGAGGCTAGCATATATGTCGCCGCGACGCGAGACGATAAAATCTACCCCCCCCCCCCCCCTATCTCCGAAAGTACTAGGCTTAAAATTCTGAAAAAAGTATGGAAAATAGTTCCTTGCCTGAAGATTACAGAAAAACCTATAAGAAGTTTGAGTATTCAAGGTAACGGGAAAATTCTCAATATTTTTATGTATTATATACGGAACCCTAACTACGCTTTTTGAACTCGCACTAATCCGGTTTTTTTTTCATTTGACAGCGTTTCAGTGAAAGCGTGCACTCTAAATTGTTAAAATGGAGAACGAACAGTATCGGTCTTTAATTCGATTCCTGTTTTTGAAAGGAAAAACGAGTGATGAAACAAAAATAAGAATGAATGCGGTTTACCGTGACTGCGCTCGTTCTATGACAACCATTAGATATTCTATTTAAGGGTAATGAATGCAATAATAATATTAAATATTGGTTTACGCAATAAGCGGGAGAGAACAACCGGAACTTCGGAGCAGTGTTTGGCCGTGTTCAAACGTAACCCGTAGGTGCGTCGTTTCGTGACCGTAGAAGAAATGTGGGTTTATCACTACACCCCGGAAGTTAAAGAACAGTCGAAGCGCGTTTTACCGGGCGAACCTGCTCCAAAGAAATCAAAAACTGTCCCATCGTTCAAGGAAAAACGATAACAGGGCAGTACTAAGCCAATGAATTGGATGTATTTAACGCTGTGTTACAAACTGTTGCTTCACTTACATACATGTTTTTTTTCGCTCGCATTTATATATTTTTTGGGAATCATTTCCACGTAAGTTGCATTACTTTTATTATGACATTTATTTTACAGAAATACATGTACTTGAATATTGACGAATAACCTAAAAGTAACCGTCCTAAATAGCAAAATCCAAAAATTGCGAATTTATAGGTAGTTTACTTAAATTAGCTAAGTATATGGTTTTAATATTGTGTATAGTATGAACATGTTGCGCTGTTGGTTTTTCATGTATATAAATAAAATGAATTAATTAATTATGGTATAGGTAGGTAATAATAAACTATAAAGATGTAGAGGCATCTTTTATCATAAGGCTACCTTATTACTTAATGCCAGCCGACTCATAATGCATGGTGTCTACTCATAGCATTCATTAGATGCGACCAATTTGTGATTCAGATAGTAAATGTCCTAAGTATATAAGTCAGTAACAGTCAGAGCCATGATTTCATTCGTCTTAATTGACGGAAGAAGCTTTTGTTTCATGACTCATTTTGATTTTGATAAAAAGCAGATATATGTTACTTATGTACGTGAAGATATCCTTATGACATGCCGAGGACGTCAATAAATATAAATAAATATTAGGGGACCATCTTACACAAATCGAACTAGCCCCCATTGTACGCCCAAAAATACTTATGTCATGGGTACCTAATATAGATATAAATAAGACTCAGAAACAAATATCGGAAATAAATAGCTCACCACACAAATATTTACCGGTCGGTATTCGAACCCAGGATGGTTTTATTTTGTCACATAGAATCCGAAGTCCTAAGAGCGGTGAAGTTGTCCGAAATCGGGAGCCCGTTGCAGATGAAATGTCAAACCTGTCACCTTTCAATTCAGTAGGTGGGTGGAAAGCAAAAAAATTGTACATACGACGACGAGCTTTTTTAATCTTATCACCGATTTAACTTTTTTCAATTTCGTAACGACTGTTACGAAACTGAATAAAGTTGTCTGAAAAAGTTAAGTCGTAGATTAATAGATTTAAAAGCTCTTAACTATGTACAATTTCTTTGCTTTCCTCCCAGGTACATTTTATAAACTTTATGTCAAAAAAAGATATTTTTGGTAGGTCCACGCTTATATTGCAAAAACATCAACTACTTATTGAGAGGATTCTAATGAGCCCAAACACAGTGGCCTTATCTTATGTAATTGACGAGTTCTTACGGCCGCATTCCGTCTCCATCATCAGACCAGCTTTATGGTACCATAATGTAGCAGCAGTGTCACCCGACTTTCACAAGTGTACACACAATTTCAACTCAATTGGACTTCGGGATGTTGGTCAAATGATGCCTTATGAGATTTGACCCGAACAAACATACTCGTACATTGCAAGTTAAATATGAAGTAGTTTGTAAAAATCAAACGAGTGACCTGTTATCTGCGGGGATCATAGAGTTAAAAAGATGGCAGTAATATTAAAGTAAGTGAAAGGAATTAATTCAATCCGTGTTCGATCACCCGAGTGCGGATGCCACGCCGGTTACATGGCCGTGTATCGAGTGCACCCAATCTACTTCATCTCTAAGACACGTTCCTTTCGATATTGCATGGAATTTAAACCAAGCTTGGATAATGGTTCTGAATTTTCATTTTCGTTCTAAAAGCAAACATAAAAAAACAAATGCTCGCTTCGTTTAGAATTTGACTTGCATTCCATTTAACCATTTACTTCTTTCTATAGAAACCTGGGAGTCAGGTGGATATTTTATATGCATTTGAATTTACCAAAATCATTCCCGTGCTTGTAATAAAAACTAGTTAGCATCATCCATATGAATTTAATTTACGCCATCATTTGTAATGGTTTAAGAATTATTAGAAGGCAATAATTATATATCTGGGAGATTAGGGAAGGTCAAATGAGTGCTCTGGGAGTCTTCTAAATACATGTTTAATAAACTAAAAAACTGCTTTGTAGACAAACAATACAAGGGATTGCTTATTACATTACATACATGTAGGTAAGCAAACCTGAATATTTCTATAAAAGATTCACAACTAATTGCAGT
The DNA here is from genome assembly GCA_932294315.1 of Epinotia nisella. Taxonomy (NCBI): domain Eukaryota; kingdom Metazoa; phylum Arthropoda; class Insecta; order Lepidoptera; family Tortricidae; genus Epinotia; species Epinotia nisella. The sequence continues at coordinate 13,936,097 of OW028673.1, read as the reverse complement.
AACACTAGATAGGCTTCTAAAAACGTCTTCTATTTTGTATCAGTACATTTTCCACAGTTTATTAACTTTTCTATTTTTATCAGATGATACAGAAATTTCTGGTTTTGTGGGTTTTACAAAAGCTGCAGATGAATGAAATCTTGGAAGTACTAAAGCAGTGCTTTTCAGAGAGATTGGTCCGTTCTGCGGAATTGGTTCTTTACAATTCACAACATTAGTCGTCAGCTCACTTTTAGCAATTTTTTAACAAATTATATCACATTCGATAATGTTCACATTCACAGTCCTCATTTTAACGTCTGTACTGAATAAAGAATGTTATGAATTGCTGTTGTGAAGAATTGCGTTTGTGCACGATTGTGAATAGGAAGTAGACTACTAAGTAGACTTCCTATTCCCGTATTTACTATTTACCCGTTTCTTCCCAAAAAGGTGAGTATAAACTTCTTGTAAAGCGTTTTTGCAAAATATAATGAAACTGTTTAAGTCATAGTCATACAGGAATGTGAAAACTTTGTTTTCATTGAGATCATCTTACTTGGTTACTTGCTAAATATGCAAACCTTTGCTGTGTTCACAACCTGGATTAATTTATTCGTCGTATGCTCTAGTTAGATCACCTCAACTCAGAAGAAAAAAACGCAAGGATTATCGGATTCATCTCCTAGTCAATTTTAGGACATTATATGGCGCGGCTTGTGTTGGCGTGCGGTAGGAAAACAGAGTAGATAGAATAGAGAGACTTATCTGGGTTGATGGCATTTTAAGCAAATATGTATCAAAATAACCGTCTCAACCAGACAACTGATAAACATCAATTGACCTGGGGGGTATCACGTAACGTTCCGAACGCGCGTCTGAAAGTTAAATCTCAATCAAACTGTCATTTTTCCATATAAAATTGACGTTTAAATCTTACAGACGTTCGTAAGAAAAGTTACGTGATCGACCCACTGGTCAGACGCGGCGAAATATTCGTTCGGCGCAGCTCACAGGCAGCATGATTCCTACCGACGTCGCTACCTGCCAGTTAAATCTGATCCTATTGGTTGTTGGACTTACTAGCACAAATAATTAAACGGCGAATTAATTGGTGACCTCTCTAATGTAAAACACAAATTGGTCAATACTATTATTATTAACTAAGTACCACCTCTGCATGCGATAGATATAAATACTTAAATACATATAAAACATCCGAGACTCAGAAACAAATGTTCATGCTCATCACACAAATATTTGCTCTTACCGGGATTCGAACCCAGGACCTTCAGCTTTGTAGGCATTGTCAATACTCTAATACTAGAGTTCTTTCTTTATTTGGTTGTAAACCCAAGCATCTTACGCATTTACTCAAAATAACACAATATGTCGTAATTATGGTCAGCTATCTTATACACATATTTAGACTTTACATTACATCTAATAATAATTTTTAACATGCATGTAAAATGTAATATACGGTCTCCTGCGATACAGGCAAAGCCTAGTGCAGGGACTGGTACTTATAATATACTACGTGTAAACATGTTTGCTAAATAAATGTCTTATGTCTTACATACTACATAAAATCCTTTTTTAGAGTTTTCTTGCATAGGTATTTCAATATTTTTCTTATATTCTGTTTAAATTTATAGTTACTATTCTGATAGTGGCTCCCATTTTAATTTTATCTAATTGCGGAAAGAAACAGGTACATGTTTGTGTGATTTTGAATTTAAAAATATTATCTCGTGAACTATGCGTCATGCATAATGAATATTTTATAATGACAAAAGTTGTTAATAAAGCTTTGAACGTTTCAAAAAAAAAAGTCAGCATCAAAATGTTACTTTTTGAAAAAGTCCAATCGAAATAGTTTTTACCCACCAATTGGGTATAGATACGGGTATTTACCGGGTGCATTTACCCGGTATTTACCCACCCCTACCCATATATGACATGCTTTTGTGTACAAATGAGGACTGTGAAGTATAAAGAATGTGCTGAATTGCTGTTGTAAAGGATTACAAATAGGAAGAAACACTTATATGACAAACACATTATTATATTTGCACCTCACCAATTCGGAAAAGCTTACTTTATCGCTCAAAATCTGCACCCAAAACTTCATTTTATCCGCTAGCGTGAAACGTGATTTTGAATTTCGAACGAAACGCTCTATCGCGAGATCCAACTTTTTTGTGTAAATTGAATGAGAGATCATTATCATGCGTTCAGGAACTTATTGTGTTTTACTAATAGTTTTTTTTTGGATTAGATTTAGTTAATAATACTTATTCATGCTTAATTACGTATGATATAATAACATTAAGACTCACTTATAGAAGTACAATACCTACGAATAAATAATTTTAAAAAGTAAATTTCCTTTTTTTGTGCAAATAAAGTTTAAAAAGTTAATTTAAGAAAGTTTTGTTTTGTTCTAAGGCCGCAAAAAAATCAAAATAATGGAAGTTATTCGATTTCAAAGCAGAAGGCATACATTCATTATATAAATTTTAATGATATGCGTATTTGACCCTTACTTTACCCGTGAGTACACGCCATACCTACTCTGACTTTTTAATGTATGCGTGGAGACTATATAAAGAAGAACAATGTTGCGGTGTTACATTATATAATTATTAAATGCGTTGATTTGGATGAGATAGATGTAAACAACCATTTATTGAAAATGAGTTTAAGTTCCATATTACTTGGATTACATTTACAATTTTCCTCGCGGTGGTGAGGTTAAACGTTTTTCACGTCACAGTTTGGCGAGTTTATATAAAAAATATAAAATGTAATTTCTTTTTTCTTAAATAAAAAAAAAAAAAAAAAAAGTTGTGTGTTTCGCTCCACAGCAAAAGTTGTTTGGCGTCTCGTGCCTTGAGAGCCTCGTTGTGCTTAGGGTTGTTGAGAAGAGTAGAACTTTTGCGTATTGCATAGCCGTAGGCTAATTACCTAAAAGAGTCTCTACTTGTTGCCAAATTATTTATAATTCTTCAGCAAATACTCTCTGAGTTTTTCTTATCCAAATTAAATCTCAATACATCAGGAACGCGTTTCAGAATTGAGCACCTAATAAATACTCAATTCAGAAATGATCAAATAGTCCACAAAATTATTTTATTTAATTATAAAATGTCTGCTAGTGGCACATACGTAATTAACGTGTCATTACCCGCTTTTAAATGTTGATGTCTAAACAACACTCGTGTTACCACATAGTATTTGGTGGTGCGTACTATTGTCACTATTAATGATAAATCAATACGTCAATAAGTAACGACCAATCATAGCGGATGGACCAAGCATATTCGTCGGAGGTAAGTAGTGCGAGGCTTGAAGAGGCTCTCCAGCGTAACATTGAGATGGAAGTGGAATAACGCAACCGGCCACCTTGTTCCATCGAGGTTAAGTATCTTAAATTCTTTAGAAGTCTACGGAAACCAATGCGTTCACTGCATTATCCATTTTTTTTTTCAATTAGTCTGTCATGGTCAAATCTACCATCTACCGCAATACAAAATGTACATAGATAAGTAATCTTACTTTTGCTCTCTCAATAGTTGTATAGGCTGTAGTATTAATGTTTTTTACGTCACCCTAGGCCGTAAGTTGGGATTTTATTAGTACTACTAGACTAGTAAGACTACCATTGGTTGGCCACACGGTCATTTAGAACTTGTTTTATTATGTGCTGACTTGAAGCGTTTTAAGTTATAAGCAGGTAAAGCCGTGATTCACCGGCAGAGTGACTAGAGAGTGGTCACCTTGAGTCATAAATCAAAGAGCTTCGAAAACGTAACTAATAACAGAACAATGTTTTTGATTTACAACTGCCTAGTCCCAACAAAATTCTTTCGTGATTTCTAACCGCTATGCATGTAAAAGATGAGAAAGATAAAGATTTAATGTGTTTTCATTATTGCGCTGAGGCATTGTGACGTGTGCGTTAGAAATAACTATGACGTCGTAGGTACATACTTTACTTACGAAACATAGAAGTAAATTAGCACATGGTAATTTTGTCGGTAAAAGTAACAGGCTGTAAATATCCGTGAGCCAGTAATGTTACTTGCACCTTCTTTGTTACTTATGACTTAATTACATTTAGCAGCTGAAAATCCTGAAATGTACTCATTTCAGTCAACATTTATTGTTGTCGCGTTGGTGTGTATTTTGTAAGACTGAAAAACCAATAGTAAGTAAGGTTAATTGTTGTGGCAGGTATAGACCAAGTCGCAAATCAACCACATGTGCAAAAACGCTCGTTTGTATGTCGGTATACAGTCGCCGTCAATGTACGTGTATTGGAATTGACGTTTTAAATGTCAATTCCAAACATTGTTTGTTTACATAGTTAGCAAGTTCCATTGACGGCGACTTTACATGTTTGGTTGAAATCCATCACTAGGAAAAATAGCAATCATATTTCCAGCAGATAATATGTCAATCTGGACGTCAATTCAATACGACTATATTTCACTTGCCTTATTAACTCTTAAATAAATCTGGCAAGTCAATATTCAAAAATGGTATAATTTTTAAACTTATTTTTCCGATCTAATACTATGTATTAGTTCTTTTCCCTAGCCTTGCGTGTTTGTTTAAAATACTGGGTATACTTAAGGTTTCATATACTTTAAAACTAACTTCCTTGAAGTGGATAAGTACGCACATATACAAACTTTAAGTTTAGACTAGGCTAAGCAACAGATTATCTTCGTTAACTAAGCAAACAAAGAGCGAGCATTCCATTTAAAGTTGTTTAAGTACTGTTCGGCCGTCACGTGTCTCGGGTTGCAGTCGTTTAAATTTGGAGGTATTTTATTGTTCTTCACTTCTGATCTCAATAGCATTACGTGCATTTCGCTCACTTCACACACACTGTGTTCCCGTATGCAAAACGAGTGAAAAAAATACGGAAAAATATAAATGCGATTGGAATGTGAAAGAGATCGGCCCAACTGAGACCATGGCGGCGCTTGTACTAGCTTTGTTAGCGCATAATGCGATCGTACCAAAGCTGGCAGACGATTTTGCGAACTTCTACACGCAAACTTGTTGAGTGTTAAGCATAAAAAATTATTTAATATTTGTTAAGTCTTGGTCGCTTTCGAGTGTTGCCCGATACAATGTTTAATATTCAATAATATTCATATGAGGTATCAATATTGATCAGGAGGTCGTTAATTACAAGAAAACACATAAGACGCTATAGTTTCGTAACCGAATTGGACAATGGCGTGGCGTACACATATAGAGATACGAAAAAATGTACCATGCTGCGGAAAAGAGACCGTATGATAGAATTATTTAACAGGAAGCTAACCACCCGGCAATTTTTTTAAGTTTTCTCTTTTTTTTAACCATCATGTTATTCGTATTCTTCGGCTCTTGTTTAATATAATTTCTCAAACATTACATTTAGAGACAATCCTGGCGCTTTTATAAACGTTGAGCCAAGTAATTGATTATTTCGTAATTTCGTTTAGGCCTGCCGTCATTCGTAGGATTCCGATTCCGTTCGGTTATCGCGCGTTTGATCTTCGGTCAGTGTATGACGCGGAGGAAATTGCTGTTCATCTGGCAAGCACCGATTTGAGTTACTGCCCGCCTTTTCGTTACACAACGCTCTTTGGTACTCAACAATTGATGAAGTACTCATTTGCGAATACATATGTGGATTTATGACTTGCTTATGTTAATCAGAATATGATATGTATGAGATAAATATTTATAAGAAAATTCAAATTAGATATAATAAACAAAATTAAGATATAAGAAAAAGATAAATCTCATATTATAAAGAAGAAAAGTATGTGAGATTGTAGCTTTGTTAAGTTTGTTTGTAGGGGATAACCTATCCAGAGAGAAGCAATGTGGTTATCCGATTTCATAAAATTCTTTCAGCTATGAAGAATGGGCTGTCTGGACGGACATAATCTTTAATTTATCTCGAGGGTTTGCCTGCGTTCTTTGCACTATTCATTATATAAAATACCTAACACATGGATATGCCAATTTAAACTGTAGGTACCGGCCACGAGCGGATAAAACACATCAAATAAAGAAATAGCGAAACTTACAAGTTTTATAACTTAAGACTGAGTCAAGACGAGGATGTTGCCTATCGGGATATAGAACGATAAAGAGGCCCACACTGCCGTGTCAAGCCTATCTCATGTATCTCAAAAAGCATAGTTTTGAGAAAACGCCGTTTGAAGTTTTTTTTGTACAGTATTTAGCCATGATTACTATGGAAAAACAGAGTTACATGAGTTACGTGACAGGCTCGTATAAGGAATTGGTAAGTTAAATTAAAAAAAACTGAGTATGTAGGTCGATAAAGGCATGGAAAATAAACAGATTTAGACCTGTTACGCGTAACTCATGTATCTCTCGATAGGATTGACACGGCAGCACACTGGTCATCACGTGGCATTCGTCAGTGATACTTACTGACACGATAATCGAGTCAACGGATCAATGCACAAAGAAACTGTACCTACTCGTCTGTGAGCCAATTTAAGTATAATATGGGCGTGATTCGTGACGAACTATCAACTTAAACGTTTAAAAACACAATTAATGTAACAAAAAGGTAAATTTTGTGAATCGCCGCCCTAGTGTGATGAATACGCATGCGAACTCACCTTTAAGTGGGTGACAGACTGACGAGCTATAAAATCGTGAATTTAGAAGTCGCGAACTTACTCAAATTCAAACGTGTTGGATCTTCGACAAACGTACTCGGCAATTTGAAAGTACGCGTACTTAGACTGACACACAGGCGAGTAAAGTCTTAGAGTCTTTCAATATCATGTTCATTTGTGATTGACATTTTGATACCAGTTGCTTGTTTCGTTGACTGTACCACTCGGAAGAATTTACGAGAAATATTTACAAAAAAAAACGATACAATCGCCGTGTGGTAGGTATTATTATAATTCTCCTTAAGCCTGAGTGGAATAAAAACTTAGTTTGATATTAGTTAGGCGGTAAGCGTCAAGCTTGTTTGGACTAATTACTTTGTTTGGAAACTCACAACTTCTCTCTTTCTGTTTGGACCAGCGGAGGGGGGGAAGGGACTGTCTGTCACAAAGTCATTATAAAAAAGGGCGGATAAGAGGGGGGGCAAAAATTCAAAGTCTAGTTAGTAGGCCAAGTGGGGTATCATATGAAAGGGCTTGAATTATGCATTCTAAAACAGTTTTGCTTTTTTTTCTACAATGGTAAAATTTTGATTTATAAAGAAAAATGTTGAAAAAAATACCATTCCCCTCCTTATCTCCGAAGTTAACCAAGCGAAAAACTTTAAAATAATATATATGATTAATATTAACGTGAATATTACCGGAAAAGTATAACGAGCCCTCTATCTAGCGTATTTTTTTTTATTCTTCAAAAATCATATGTTAATTTTGTTTGTAATTTAATACTTCTGTGTTTCATTTTTTTCCTTCAAATTCGTATGAAAGTGTTCTGAAAGTAGGTACCTTCTAGCAAATAAAAAAAGGAATTATCGAAATTAATTCACTTTATACAGAATTATCGCTGAAAAACCAACATACAGTAAGGGAAATGTATTAACGTACCACCGTAGTTTGAGTGAGTCCCAAAGTGCAAGTAGTGCTTTAGTTAGACGATCATCAAATTGTATGGCGATGGAGAATTTCATTTAGATTAGAAATGAGAAAATTCATTCCATTGTAAAAAAAAAACAAACGCATTCCCGTATTCATAAACGTCACTATGTGTACAGTACTCACGAGCGAACCGGTGCTGTAAAACCCTTACCTTAGTAAATTTTAAGTTTCGAACAGAATTTCTGAATACGGACGTTAGTATTCTTTTTACAAAGTTTTTACAGAATAAAGCTAAATAAAACCAGAATTGGCATAAAAAACTACATGAGCAAAATTAGCTTTGGGCACTTGGGATTCCCATACTCACTGTATGGAAAAAGTTTTCTTTGATTTCTGGGCATTTTAGTAGTCAAACCTTAGTCGGTCCCAAAGAGTATTTTGATCCTTAATAGAAATGGGATCGAATGGCATTAAAAAAAATCGTCAAAATTGATGATTTTCTCGCTGACTGTACTTTTTTTCAAAAATCCGTGAATGTAGATTGCCATCACTTAAAAAGTTAGGAATGAAATCCTAATGCCATTTTTGCGTGGCGGCAAGGGATCTAGTAGCTGCCCTTACTGCCCCGTTTTAACTTTCCACCCTGTATGTTATGGCGATTGACGACCGGATAGCCTAGTGGGTAGTGACGCTGCCTATGAATCTGAAGGTCCTGGGTTCGAATCCCGGTAAGGGCAAATATTTGTGTGATGAGCATGAATATTTGTTTCCGAGTCTCGAATCGTCGTCTAGTATTTATAACACAAGCCTTATTGCTCAATTGCCTTGCTTACCATGGGGCTAGTTCGATTTGTGTAAGATTGTCCCCTAAATATTTATTTTTCTATACATATTATAAAATTCTTGCGTTACTGACCGATTCACTGACAGCGCACAGCCTAAACCGCTAAAGATATAGTACGTGGACGTATACTAAGAAAGCATTTTTCGAAATTTAACCCTTCAGGTGGTGAAATAGGGGTTGAACCTGAACCGTTGTGTGGAAATCGTTCATTTGGAAAGTTCTAGACTTGCATCTTTGTATGAACGTTTCTTACTAAAGAGCAAAACAAATAATTTAGTGTTATTATAAAAATTCATCCCCGGGTTAAAAAAGAGTTGAAAGTTGAAATGGGAAACATGTCGTTTTTATAGTTAGACGTTTAAAACTTCGGTTACAAGCTCCTTATGTACAGTCAAAAACATTGATAAGGGCATTTTTTCTAATTCATCCCTTGAAGGGGTTAAGATGGGGGTTGAAAGTTTACATAAGTAATGTGTGATTTTTTTAATGACAAACTGTGGCTGGAAGCATGAAAGCAGGACAACAGATTTCTTTTATAAGATGTAGATATAGGTATCCAGAAGTATACATTTTTAAACTTGCCCCCTAAAGGGTGAAATAGGAGTTGTACCGAGAAGACGTTCATTTAAAAACTTAGAAATATGAAAGTTCGTATATGACGACGAAGGGTTATTCATAGGGGAAGTAAGTAGTAGGAGGCCGTTGCTGGCCTATTAATCATTGCATAAATTACACTTACTACGCAGGCGAAGCGGCGAGCAAAAGCTTGTTTATATATATACTTTATATTTAAATTTAGAGCCCTCGTCAGTTAGACTGAATTTACTAAACTGATTGTATTCAAGCGTATTGGATAAGTACACAATTTCATTAGATTCTCATGACTTAAAACACATAGGTAATAAGCGGGAAGCTGACTTTGCATTCATCCAATACGTCCAGTTACGTGATCGTTAACTTTGTGTAGTAATGTTATGTTGAGAAACAGAATCACATTACTTATCGGCTCAGCCCGAGCTCGGACAGAGAGGAGAGAAATTTCATATTATTGCATGTCTGCGGCTAAAATAAAATAAAATGTTTATAGATGGGTAATGTAATGCGCGCTATTTTATGTGTGAAGGGGAGTCAGAGGAGATCGTATTATCGTATACCACACCACGTCAATTGATGATAATTGAACCTGTGTAAATAACGTTACATTTTCGGAGGCATAGAAAAGGCAATTACTTAATAAAATGTTAATTATTATACGTACTACCAGAAAGTTATATAGGTACTTCATGATTTAAGAGTTGGGTGTCAATAAAATAGGCCCATAGAAGATTCAAAGTGGTAGCATTATTAAAAGAAAGGCAAATGGAACTATACAGATAAACGAGTGTGTAATTGTTTATTGAGTAAAGTAAAAATTATTTTCAATGTTTATTGAGTAATGGTTGAAAAGTAATGTTTAGTATCAGGCTGGAATTATTTTGGCACATAAAAATATATATAATAGTTCTAAGATAATAATGTCAATTTGAGTTTGCAAAAAACAACATAACTAGAAGCACACGTAACAGCCCACATTATTACTTGATCGATTGAAGCGAGTAAGATATGTAGTGTTAACCAATAGGGTAAGTGCGGTCATTTAGTCTGAGAGTGAAAGTAGAATTGCCACATGCTGTCAGTTTTTGGTCCGGAACGACGTGCAGCATCAGGTTAATGACGACTTCTGTTTGGTTTAGATTATCTGCCAGATAAATTGCCAAGCTACTTTAAAAAGCTGTACCGTACCTACTTCGATCGAAGTGAGCGTACCTTAGTATGTAAATGCAATCAATACTATATACACCTACATTTTCCATCAAGTTCTTAATTATTGTTTTAATAATAGATTTTCATGCAGCTTTTACACCGTTTTCAATCTACATTATGCACACTATACGTTTGTTTATCAATTATAAACAGCTAAGACGAACGGTTGAGCTTCAGGAGGGCAAATATACTTAGAGACACGAAAATACGGTAGCATTTTACAATATAAAGGTAGCTTACTGTATTTTAGGTAACAGTAGAAAGAAGAAGAAGAAGAAAATAAGTTTATTCATGACGTTTTAAAACTTAGGCTAATACATAGGAGAAGAAACAGTAGTGAACATTTTAAATCGTCATTGAAATGGCCTCCACTCAGCTTTATGTCAAGGTACCTTGTGAGTACTTTGACGCTGGTCTTTCGTGGATACCCTTCCAAGAGAACGCTCCAAAAACGCGGCAAACATAACTTTTAGTAACATAAATTAGCTAAATGATAAATAACATTAGACATGGTTTGAGATCATATTATACACTAAAACTCATGCAATATACAAGCTCAAAAAAGAAATTATAGACTTACATAATATTTTGAGTGGATTATATTATTATTAAAATTAATTATTACAAAATAATTACAAAAAGTAACATCAAAATATTGTAGACGCATCATGTAATAAAAGAAATCTGTGAAAATTTTAAACATGTCATTGAATCTGTGAAAATCGGCAAACATTTTTTGATATCCCCCCTTGAAAAATCCCCTTGTTCCCCGTAGATAACCAAGCTATTTAACCGGGTTAGGTAGGAAGAAAAGTGACTAAAACCAAATTAAATAACGGTTTTCTACAAACAAAAATAAAATCCCATTTGATAACCGAGTTAGCTTTCATTGCCATAGTACAAGCTTTGCTTAGTTTGAGACTAGGTTGATCTGTGTAAGACTGTCCGAACATATTTATTTATTTATTTTAGCTAGGAAGAATTATTTTTCGTCGTACTAAGCCAGTTATCAAAGGGTTATATACGGGGAGCAAGAACGACAAGCGTGATAAATTACTAACCAAAATACAGATAGAATAGAGTACCTTTTTTGAAGTTTGATAAGATGTCATAAGAATCATAAGATAGACACTCGTAATGACTACCTAGTCATGCTCTAACGGCAGAACGACAGAATCGTGAGCTATCAACTTTTCTGTAGCGAAAATCTTTCGTATCGAAGTGTTTTCGTTCGATTCGTCAAAAAAATTTGCATCAATGACTGCTTGCGCCAAATAATACCTACTAAACCTACGGATCAAAGATATCAAATCATTTAGCGTTTCATTAGGTCAGTTTCGTTAGGATGAGGAGGAGGTGTATTGCAATGTAAATTACAATTAACAGTGGTTGTTTTTTAAGCTTTTGCTACTGACACAACGTTTTCGAATATACCTAATGCTTAAAGAGACCGGTTTAGCTTAGTAATCTGCCTACGAAGCGAACGGTCATGTGTTCCAATCACGATAAGGGCAAATATTTGTGTGATAAGCATGAATGTTAGTTTGTGAGTCTTAGATGTTTTTCATTATATTTCAACTATTTATAACTATTAAATACTAGCTTCTGCCTGCGACTTTGTCCGCGTGGAACTCGTTTATATCGTAGCTCCATATAAACTTTCACCCCCATTTCACCCCTTTAGGGAATGATTTCCGATATAAAAACTATTTGTCCTTCCCCGGGACTCGAACTATATCTATACAAAATTTCATCTAAAAAGGTTCAGCGGTTTAAACGTGAAGAGGTAATAGACAGACAGACAGACAGACAGACATACTTTCTCATTTATAATATTAGTATGGATTTATCTTTTTAGGACGCAAACTCCAAGTAACATTATTGTTGTACTACCTAGATCTTCAGGTGCGGAGTACAGATACTTCTTACTGTCATAATATTTGATTTAATATTGCTATATTGCGCCTATGTTAATAACAAGTAACGTTTAGTACTGGACACTAATTTACTGACTAGACTTAATTTTGTACACGCTGTACGTATTTCTTCGAATCTGTAAACTATCATTAAATCGCTAAGCCGGATTTAAGAAAAAATATTGAACGAAAAATGTACGTGTCGTGTATAGGTACAAAATCGTTCTACAAAACGTGTTGATTTATATACATACTCGTACCTTATACTTAATACACTTTGCAAATTCCTGCGCAGATGGTGAGCGTCCAAAAATTGGATACATACAAGTAACATAGGTATCTCGAAAACCTCTGAACCGATCTTGTTCAAAACAATTTTCGGTGAATGAAATTAATAAGCCCTATGTCCATGAATTTTTCCATATTTTTAAAATACACCATTCAAAAATTAGAGGGGGGGGACAGAATTTTAGTGACTTTCGGGGCGATTATCTCCGACTCTATTCACTTAATCAAAAAAAATGCTAAGAAACTTTATATTTATTTTGAAAGGCCTATCGATTGATGTGCCACACGGGGGGTCACAATGAAAAAAATTTTTTGACTTAGTTTTATGTATGGAGTGCACCACTAAAAAAAATTTTTTTTAGTCATTTTATTACAAAACTATGTAGCGGCTAACAAAATACACCTATCCTCAAAATTGTATTCAAATACACCTTATAGTTTTTGAGTAAAATGCCTGTGACATACGGACAGACGGACATACGGACAGACGGACAGACGGACAGACGGACAGACGGACATGACGAAACTATAAGGGTTCCGTTTTTGGCTACGGAACCCTAAAAAGATTTTATTGGCTGTTTTACGACTGTGGCAAGTGCGCTGTATAATTTATACATAATTAAAATAAGCAACTACTAGTATAGACGTAGTTAAAAAGCGGCTTATTCAGTACTTAGGCATTACTGCATTGCTGGTGAAGGCAGTACATCCGTGTGTCTGATTAGGCGAAAATTTTAGTAGGTAACTCACCTTTCATGTCACGGCATCACGTCTGCTCAACTCTTATGAATCTGGGGCACGTCGTACATACATATGCGCTTTTTAGAGGTCGAGATACTAAGCATTGTAGGTAGACCAGAGATTTTCCTAATCGGCCACTTTTGAAATGGTGCTTATGTGTGCATTGGCCACAGCTGTGTGTTAATCATACATTAAAGTAATAATATTAAACTTTGGAGTAAGTACTAAATGCATGTGTACAAAAAATGTAATCCTTTCGAACGTTTTACTTTGAGAAGATGATTCACTGTGTCGTCAAGGTTCAGGCTAAAAGGCTTAATTCAAGACAAGCCATTTTAAATCAGTCTTAAATGGAGATATAGCATTAGCACTGGATCTACGGTGTAAGGAGGATGAAATGCACGTGAAAGGTCAACATTGTGCCGCGCTTACATTAATTTGCGATGCTATTGTTGCCACAAATTTCATTGGCAGAACATGATCTATGTAAGCTCCTAAATTACCGGTATTAACTAATATTAGGTAGCATTACACAATTAACGGACGTGAGCAAACTGACATACACTGACTGTTATACATAATATAGAACGTAATTAAAGGCCATATGGCATAACAATTGAGATGCATCAAATGGTTATCTAGGCACATTTTTAGGGAATCAGTTATGTGTTAACTTGGACATTCAATCAGTTATATGATCCATATTGTACATAAAGAAAATTCACTTTCACAATTCCGTAAAATGTTGTATGATGTGTGTCTACACGTGAGGATAGGTATTTCCCAACTCGTGTCGATCAAAAACACTGATGGTCGTGTTTTTGGTCATCATCACTCATTGGGAATTACCTACTTTCCGCACCTGTATCATAAATAATAACAATTTCTTGAGGGAAAGCGCCGTCATGACTGTCAGCTGCCAGTGAATTCAAAATGGAGGAATTGCTTTGTCTTTTACCTATTAATAATTTCGATCGGGTCTACGATAGACCTTCACAAACTCATACGATATAATAAAGCATTAAAAAAGAATCGATTCTAATATGGAAACTTATATTCGCATATTTCGTACTAAAGCGTAATTTCAATACATGTATAATAGGCAATCGTTCTTCTGGTTATCGAGTTTCGGGAATACGTTAATGTGGGAGACCAAACCAGCGACATTTCAAAAGTATGGTAAACAGAGCATATGGATTATAAGAATTCGGTGAACCGTTTTCGGACCAGTGTTTTTCGAAGCTTTGATAGGTTACCCACGAAACGCATACCAAATGATAAAGCATAAAAATAGAATCGATTCTGATATGAGAACGTATATGCGAACAATATAAGTAGGTAACACCAATCTGTATTTTTTTTCACTTCTCATGTTCGAACAGTGTGTCATATTAGGCTTAGCAAGCAGGGCTAAAGTACTACATTTAGGTCCTAGGGAAAATATGTATTATTAAAACATTTAATTTGACCAATCATAAAACTTCACCGCATTAAATCCAGTAATCACAACTAATTCACAAACATTAAAAAAATTAACGCCTTTGACCGTCAATAGCCGCGTTCAAACGATCAAGCGTGGTTAACTACATACATGGCATAAGCTATGAGATTGAGCTGGATAGACTGCTGTCTATCTCGGTCTATGCCGGAAAATAACCACCTCGTGGTAGTGTGGCTTATTTTAGCCCCTTGTCATACAATCATCTATTATATGGCATCGTACTCTTGGCGCTTTCTGCCAAAGTTCGGAACGAAAGAAAATAGTTACGGATAGATCGAAAATTTGGAAGACAAGGGAAAGACCAGGAAATGGTAGTATAATATACATTAAAGTATGATATGATTTATATACAAAAAAAATATATACCTAAGGCTTTATATATATACAAGGATGAGTCATTTATATACATGAGTGAAGGAATAGATACAGGAAAGGGAACTGTAATAGTTACCTACCTATTTGTTATACAAGGGTGCAAAGTTGTATTTTACCCGCAAGTGTGGAATTGAAACACGAGTAAGCGAAAGGATTCTATAGTTGAATCACGAGCGATGCGAGTGGTTCTAAAATAGAATCCTTAGCGACACACGAGAAGTAAAATACATTTGCACCCGTGTGTAACACAAAACTTTTCACCTCACTGTAGCGAGGAAAGTGCAACATGCAAAACGACTTTATTTCATTTAAATAATAATATATTATTATATATTTATTAAATTTTAATTTTTAACAGGTATAATAACGGTAAGTAATATCAAGTAAAATAGTGGTCAAGTGCGAGTCGGATTTTAGTTTTCCCATACATTTTGAGACCCAGCGCCTGATGAAGGAAACAAGCAATTGGCAACACGCAATGGGAGCCCCCTTAAATATTTATTTTATTCTGTTTTTTAGTATTTGTTGTTATAGCGGTAACAGAAATACATCATCTGTGAAAATTTTGTATCATGAGCGTTATACGTTTTGTTATCTGTCAAAAGCTACTTAAACACGCTCCAAGGTCAAATTAATTTCCCCACTAGTGGATAAAATGATTTACTTTAAAGGATAAAAGACGCCATTCCGAGGCAGTGAGGGGAAATAGTTATTTTTGGGACAAGTGTGGAAAGTAAGTAATTCCCAACTCGTGTCGATCAAAAACACTCCCTAACGGTCGTGTTTTTGATCATCGTCACTCTTTGGGAATTACCTATCCGCACGTGTATAATACAACATTTTACAATGCATCATGCAAGGAAATAATAGTACATTGCATACCTAGGGCGGTGAATTCGTGAATTCCCCAGATCGCAGGTGTTTGTGGCCCGAACAAATATGCGATCTGGGGCTTTACGAATTACCGCCCGTGGTTTGACTAAAGTTTTACGTCTTGCCTTGGCCAGGAAGTGAGTTTTTCTCCTCGCGTAGCGGGCAGAAAATCCCACTTACGGCCTAGGGTGACGTAAAGATATATAAAAGGCGAAATTTTAACTGTCATGACATGTTATACTCGCACGTGTGTGTGAATATTGGCCCAAAATCCATTCTCGCATGGCCGCGCGGGCATAAACGAGTTCCCGTGTTTATGTTGAACCATATTAACCCTTTCAAGGCCAGTGACTCAACATATGAGTCATGCCTCTACGTGCGATTTCCGCTACAGAGCGGAAAAACGCTGCTACGCGCTACGGCGTAGCACATGTAGCGATGCGTGGCCTCGAATGGGTTAAGGCGCACATTCAGAGCAAGTGCATTGTGTAAAGGTGGTTTTAAATTGGGTAACTAGGTATTTACGTTTTGTATTTAGCGTACTCATTTATCCAGAGTTATTAGGTACCTAGGCGTTTTTTTAATAAAATAAAAAGATTCTTTATTTAGATACCTAATCTAACGCCGAATTAAAAAAAATGATTTTTGTTCTTTAAAATAGTGTTAATGAAAGTAATCTGTTTAGTGGGTGTATTAAGATCGTACCTACAGACTATTAAGCTAAAGCTGCCGCGCATATCTGCCGCGCAAGGTAAGTACAGAGAACGAAAGTAAACATTTAAACGATTCGGGGTAAATCTAAAACCATTGTCCACACCCGTCGACCGCTCACTGGTTCGGAATACAGAAGCGTGTGTTTTTTTCCGGATATTGATTTAGCTATCCTGCAGTGGAGGACTGCGATTCAATTAAAAAAATATAAAAGTAGTATAATATTAGAATACACGTAAGATCACAACGCGACTGCTTTTATGTACCTACTTACAACGCCGATGGTTGTTGTCATAGATGTCATACTGTGTAGATAAATATGAAAATTAAACACTTAATAAGGAATCAATAGAGCTTTCAACGTTGCCTTCTGGCTTTTACTCTTATTTTTGCACATCTAAAATAACTGTTTCCAAGTTCCACATCATTAAAATCTGTAGGTAAGTCATAAAATTAATTGACGAGATAGGTCAACTGCCCTGCTAGCATAACTTAATTCTCGACACTACTCGCGCGCGAGATAGACGTCCGTCACTTTCTGATTAATGCTGTCAAAAAGTGACAGATAGTCTATCACGCGCGCGAGTAGAATAGAGAGTCAAGTTATGCTAGCAGGGCTGAAGTTCTAGTGGTTAATATCCGGTAAAAATGGCTTTCTCAATAAGACGTGGTTAGAAGGGTATTTTCATGGAAATGAGTGCGAGTATTCGTCTATTGAGCAGAGCATATTGACCGCGGTGGGATTACGGGCTCTCAGGGACATTACCTTTGCTTGAAGCTGTTTACAGGGAAATATAATATTATATTTGTGTATAACACCGCTATGTTGGAGCGACTCGGATCGATAAAATGGATTGTTTTATAGGTACACTTGTTGTACAGTCAAGGACTTTAATTGTTGAGCCATTTAGGTGTCAACTAATTTTGGTTTTCTATGAAGCTATAACGTGAGCTCTAAATGGCTCAACAATTAAAATCCGTGACTGTACAAGCGCAAGAAAGAATATTTTTTCTAATCGATTACTATTTCAAAAATATATCGTTAGCAACCAAAAGTCGAGCTGACGATTTTTTTTTTAATAGTAATCGATTTGAAAACATTCACTTCTGCATTGTTTATTTCACGCTAAAAACAAGTAACTGCCTACTTAGATATAAGTACCTATCTAAGTAGACAGTTACTATCTATCTGTCTATGTGTTTGTCTGTTTAGGTATATAATTACTTATCCAAAATAGTAATACCATTGATAGTTAAGTACCTACAATCGAATTATCTTCTATTCTATTATATTCTATTCTAACTCATAATAAGCCGAACACCTAAGTACTTTGTTGCTTTTAACCCACCACTTCTCTTCCGAAGCACTGTTTGACATGATGCCCCTGGCTGCTTTCCACCACCGCCGCTCGCCGTCGGCAGGTCGTTCATCCTCACACCTTATAGAACCTAAATGGCTAGAGGTACGGAACGGTTTCAGAGGGATATTTATTATCCTCCCTCGAACGCACCCGGTTTTGGAGTTTTGAGCTCACTTCTGACTGCTGAGGTTTTCCCGAGGCTCTACACTGTCTACAGTATGGGATTCTTCGCGAAAGAAGTGTACCTAAAGGTACATTTTTGTAGGGCCACCAACGGGCACGTGATACTCCTGGAGTTGCAAGCGTTCATATAAGTTACGGTGACCGCTTACCATCAGGCGGGTCGTACGCTTGTTTGCCAGCGACCTGGTATTTAATAAAATAGACCTGTGTAATAGTACATTATTGCCGTGGCCGGGAAGGAGGCAATTGCAGGCTGAGTATTTGTTTAATTATAATACGAAGCCTGCAATTGCCATTCCGGCTAAGGCTAATATAGTGCTTTTCTCAAAAATGGGGGAATAAATGAAATAAAATAAAATAAAATAGCCTTTATTTCTACCGTAACATGCTTACATTTTTCCATGCCTGCTTAATTAATTCTTTCATTATAATATTGATTAAATAATTCATTAGTTATTACATTAATTGATTCATATTAATAAATTATAAATATTCGATTTTATCATGCAATTTTTGATTACCCAAAAATGGGGGAATAATAAACTTTAAATATGTTGCACTACGTGAAAATATTTTTTTAAACCGAATCGCAAGTGTATTTTTCCACCGAAAAACGCAAACTATTTGAGACAAAACATCGCATTTTCAACAGAAAAATACGAGTTGAATTGGCTGAATACGACCTGTGCCGTCTTTTATATGCCGGTTTGGTACTCGACAAATAAAGGAATTTATATGTAACATTCCAGGCGGCCTGCAATGTTTTTTATTTTTTAATTTTGATCTGACCTGAAACTATACACTTTACCTTCCAATATGTAGCGACTAATGTACATTTTGCGGGCCATTTTTGAGAAAAACAATTTACAATGGCAGTTTAAAAAGCATTTGCAATATGCCTGACGTTAAAGCGATACGACACAGAAGTGTTCCCCTTAATACGAGTTTAACTTGCAGCAAACAGTGCCTAGTCTATATTAATGTGTAGGTAGATAGATACTAATATTATTAAGACGAAAAGTCTGTGAAATTGTAGCTTTGTAAGTTTGTATTTATTTATTATTTTTATTATATATTTATTTATTAAGAAATAAGTAATATAACAGCATGTATACTATTACAGAGTCCCACACAACCGTTTGCACGGTTTGCCTGTAGGCTCGAGCAGTCTCTACTCTCTTCTATTTATATTAAGAATCTACAAGGGTAATCTCCATCTATGGAACCACAGGACGGACAGGACTTTCAAAATTATTCATCCGTGTGTAGAATGGACTGGATGAACATAAGCTCTGTTTTATCCAGCAGGTTTGCAATACCACAGAATAAATAATAGTACCGGTACCGACTACGTAAGTACAGAAGATTCTCTGTTAACAAATCCCCTGTTTAGGTATGCCGAACGAGCCTAAACGTGGCCATCCCTTTCTGTCGCACCAACTCGCTGCCATAGAACGCGTGCGTGCCGTAGCAGCGCGAACATACCCCCTGGGGCCGGTAGGCGGGCATGTACCTACTGGTAGCGGCGCGACCAACTCACGGGGTACCCTGGCAATACGCAAAAAATATAGCCTACTAGCTGCCCGCGTGGCTTCTCCCGCGTATTGCAAAGAACGCAGGCAAACCTGCGGGGAAAAATATAGCCTATAACCATCCCAAAAGTCCATTCTACACGCTGGTGTAAGAATTTTTGAAATCGAATAAGCGGTTCCGGAGATTACTCAATACATAGGTACTAACAAACTTACAAAGTTAAAATCTACAATCTTCTAAAGCTACAATCTCACAGACTTTTCCTCTTTATGACTATTTCTTGTTGTTATTCTGTCCCGTTAGCCAGGAAACACAATGACAGGGTTTCTTAGAAAAAACCGGCTTTCTTCTTCTTAGAAAGGTTCCGTACCATTATCTATAAAAACGGCAAAAAAAATCACGTCTGTTGTATGGGAGCCCCAGTCCGACTCGCACTTGGCCGATTTTTTAGTATTTGTTGTTATAGCGGCAACAGAAATACATAATCTGTGAAAATTTCAACTCTCTAGCTATCACGGTTCTTGAGATACAGCCTGGTGACAGACAGACGGACGGACGGACAGCGAAGTCTTAGTAATAGGGTTCCGTTTTTACCCGTTGGGTACGGAACCCTAAAAATTGTTACAATTTGGACTTCAAACATGCTTAATAGATGGGGGCATACAAAAAGGGGTTGAACGTGACAAGAAAACCCCACATTTGGTAAATTTAAACCCATAAAATAGCAGTTTTAAAAAGTGACCCAGGAGACGTAACCATGGCAACTAGTGATAGAAAAAAGTTGATTCACCCAGATAACCAACCATCCAGAAAGTCTATTCTTGAAATCGGATAAGAAGCGGTCCCGAAGTACCCATAACATACAAACTTACATTTTACAAAGCTACAATCTCACAGACTTTTCCTCGTTTTAGTATTAGTATAGATCAGTATAGTTATTAGTATCTACAGGGTTGCTAGGCGTACTATATGTTGGCTCCGCGTACTTTATAATATACAAAGCACATAAAGTACACTAAAATACTATATTTTTATCATAAATTCCTAATTCATAACTTATACCTAAAGTATGGTTTACGAAAATTACAAAATAGTTTCCGAACGCTACTAAAACATGAAAGTTTTTATTTTCTACTACAAATAATGAAATAATTATTTTATTTTTTCTGTTTACTTTATTTATGAGACCTTTAAACCACCCATAGCCCGACAAGCTGCTATTTGACCCTGAGATAGTGTCGCTGTATACAGCATAATAATATATGGCAATAATGTGCATACGTCATGTATAGTCGGGTTCGGGACAGTGTGTATTGGCTTTCTGTTGTTTGTCCAAGTACCAATTCGATATTTAAATATTCTGCAAATTGTGACTCCGAAGACTCTGACTCTGATGTGTCGCTTTCAAATCCGCCGACCGCAATTATATAGAACGTTACATCTGGGATTTGACTAAAGGACCTTTTTCCTTTTTCGTCCAACATTTTTATTACTATATATTAATAATAAAAAAATAAAAAATATTACTATATTAATTATAATAAATCCAACCAAACTAACCAGTTCAATCAATACCTACAACCGCACTATGTCAGTATACCGGTCATGCCAACAATCAATTTCACGACACTGTTTAGAGAAATACTAGACAATCCGGCATTGTTTTTTTGCTGTAAATATTCAATTATATTTTCAAAAAAGCTTTGTGACATCGCTATTATTTTTATTATTTTTTAACAATCCAGTGTTTCGTCTTCTTTGCTGTTTGGTGACATTCGATGACTGTTATTTAGACTACTCCTTGCCAGTAAAAGAACTTAGTTCCATAAAAAATCCGCAACATGGCTAATAGGGTCAAAAGGAAACTTGTCAGGCAACTATATTTGTCAAAAAAAACCTGACATAACTGACAGGTGACAGGATTGACACCTTATTTCCTGAGGAATGGCTTGGGGGACGACTTAAAATAAAAATAGCATGTAAGTTTTGACTTCATCTGCCCTCTGTTGGGAACTGCGAAAACTAAAGTTTTCGGACGGGCCGCTTCTTTGTCGTGACGTAGTTAGCTCACCAGTCTCTCAACACTCCGCTCTTAATTTATTTCTAGTTGATTAAAGTTTGCTCGACAATTCACAGATGGCTCTCGCGTTTCGGAAATTCGTATTAACCAAATGATTTTTTCAACAGATTTCCAACAATAAACTGTATTCTTTTAAATCTCATAATTTAGTATTTGTTTTCGGTTTTGGAAACTATTTTTGTAGATATAAAATGATATGAATTCTTGTCAGACCTGCGATCGAAAGAACTCTTTAAATATAGGTACATGTAATCATGTATTAAATATTAACGATTATTTACTAGTGTTCAATTATTTTTTTACGGGGTTTATATACATACCCCGCCCGCGACTTCGTGTGCGTGGACCCGGGATAAAAACTATCCTAAAAGAGAATTATAGCCTATTAAATGATATCAATTAGAATTTTGGTCAAGTGCGAGTCGGATTGTTGTTTTTCCATACATTTTGAGACCCAGCGCCTGATGAAGGCAACGAGCAATTTGGCCTCCATACAAAGTTTCAACCCCTTTGTCGTCCCTAAAAGGAATGAAATTTGACATAAATTATAGCATATGTCCTATTCTGATATTAGGTACATAACTGGAAAGTTTCATATGAATTCGTCCAGTAGTTTTTGAAATTAAGTGGAACATCCATACATCCAAACTTTCACGTTTATAATATTAGTAGGATGATAGATTTTGCCTGTGGCTTCATCCTCGTAGACTCGTTAAACCCATTAAGGAATGTTTGATTTTAGATTACCATAGGTTACGCGTAGTATTAATTATCGTACTCCCGTAAAGACCCGCTACTTTACACTCCACCGTGATATACGTTTCCGTCAAAAAACATTGGTACAAGCCTGAACGTCCTCAACTACTCGTTGATATCTTGAGATCATCAGATCAGCTCGATGGTAGGTTCCATAATATTGAATTGTCATCCAAACTATATTTAAACCCAAAATTTCAGCTCAATCTCAAAATTGAGTTGCAATATTCCACCCGAACAAACATACTAGTTAATACATTGTAAGTTAATGTAAAGCTTGTAAAAAAGTTACGTACTTATTTTATACGTTTCATTTATTATATTTGAAGGGATAGAGCAAGAAAGAAGAGTACCTATGGATTATCCTTATATCAAAAAGCAATGTATAGATTAGCCTAAAGAAATAATAATGATTTATTTACAATTAAATTCGCGGTTAAATAAAAAAAGTTATTTATGTGTTATAAATGTTATAATGTTTTTAATGACATTGCCATAAGAGCGCGTTCACTTATCAGTCCGGTATCGGTGTGGAATCCGACAACATTCTAAGTAAGTTAAGGACAGTCACATTGTTATTTTTTCGAAGATGACTTAGTTTCGTCCCGAATTGCTCTAAAGTGGAAACCCACCGTTTTCCGGAAAAGGCTAAAAATAAAAGGTTGTGGATTAAAGCTATGGGGAAGATTTTAGCCTCAGAACTGTATATGGTTTCCGTATAAAGTTAGGTACCATTGATCTTCTGTCCCTCTCTCTCTCTCATCGTATGGAATCTAGAAGAGCGCCATCTACAATTAGCTTTCACCGGCCTACCCCGTTCACAAACAAGTGCAACTGGCCACCCCGGCGCACGCACAGCGATCACGCGCAGCACACAGAAAGAAGATTACACTACGTACAGCACTCAAATAAACGATATCATCCGATAGCCGATATCGCTCGCCGCCAGGCTAGCGATATCGGCAGGATATCAGACTGGTTATTGTGAAGTGTCTCCGATATCGTTACCGGATCCTACACCGATACTCGTAGTTACGGGATAGGTCAGTTGGTCGATCACGTAACGCATTGTACGCGCGTCGGGTAGATCTAAATGTCAATTTTATATGGAAAAATGACAGTTGGATCTACCAAACGCGCGTTCGGAACGTTACGTGATTACACCCTGAACACGCTCTTAGTCGACATTTACCAGTCAACCATTAGGTGGTCTATGTTCTAATTGACAGCAAACTGTATATTTGAGTTGAGATGAGACTTATTGTACCCCGCCGCTAAAAAAGTCAATCTTGACACTTGTTTTTAGTGATGTGACATGTTCGAATATTTTGTCGATAAAAATTGTATCAAGGATGGGTTGGGTGCAGTTTGTTCAGATCTAACTACATTGATTTTTTTTGTACGTATTGATGTACAAATGCATAGTTAATTTATTAATTGAATAATGTTTAAAACGACTACTTATAAAACTGAGTCAAGTTTGAACTATAGAAAATTGCTAAATAAAATCTCATTGATGTGTACCTAATAATACAATAAAATAAGAAATTATAAACAAACACATATATTAGGTATCATAGACACAATCGCTAGACATAAGAACTTTTTTGTAACATACTCTATATTGTGTCTGTGATATTGTTGCGTCGCACTATTCTATCACACGCATCAAAAAAGTATAGCATGGTTTTCCTAGTATCGAAATTGTCAATATCTAGAAGCTTTATGGTTGTGCTATATCTCAGAATTGACTTCTTAGCGGCGGAAGACTATAGTAAATATTATATAAATAAATATACCTAATTACTTTTACAATTTATATGTTTTATTTTTATTAACAAACCTGTAGGTACATATCATAGACAATATTTTGGTTATACGAACTCTGAAGCGGGAATCGATATATTGTCTATGGTAATATTGCCACTCACTATTCTGTCATTGCGCACGCAACATGTAATTTTTTTTTTCATATGTCAATTTATTCAGAAACTTCATAGTTGTGCGATGTGTCAGGACTCAGGATTAACTTCATAGCGGCGGGGCACAGTAGTACTTAAGGACCCATGAGAGGCCAGACAATAGCTTCGCTTCTTTTCCGTTTTCTCGTGATGTTCACGAACTTAGTAACGTCTTTGCTCTTTATACCGGTAACTGTGCGGTTGCTATTTATAATCCATATCTGATCGTTATTCTCTTTCATGGCGTGATCGACCCGTACATCTCGCCGGGTTACGAAGTATACTTCGGGCATACTAGGTGCCCTGGAATCGTTTGTTGTACTGTCGTTGAAAACCATGTATACAACCAAAGGTTCGGTGTCTCCCGAGCGTAGTTTGATGTTCGGAGGTGCTGTGACGACGATGATCTTGAACTTTTCCAGTGGGTGGGCAACGGGCACGTTAATGAAGTGCGAAAACTTTGTAAAAGAATTGGCATGTTTACAGTCTGTCACGTTAGACAACATTGATTTGGCGGGTTGGATGGTGAAATCAGGCTTTGCGTTCTTGCTTACCGGAAGCGACATGTTTAACCGCTCTTGGCCAGCTCTTGTGCTGCGATCGGGGATCAGCTTAAAGAAGAGAGCGCTAAATGAATCCAATAGATTGCTTCGGCCAAAAAGAGATTTTCTCTTATAGTTATCGACACTAATTGATGCGGTCTGTGTTACAATAATAACATACGCCATTGCCAGAATTAAACTTTTTGCCTGAAATAAGATGTAGTGAACTTGACACCCAGGTTGAAAAAAAATCGTAACTTTAGAAAACGCAAGGTTTGTTCCTTTAAGTAAGCAAATTTTATTTGAAGATTTTCTTTAAATAGGTTGGTATGACGCGGTTTTCTAACGTACACTAATACAAATAGTCTCGAGGGTATGGATTGATACAATATTTAAATATATTCATATATATATAGGCATTCAATAGATCGAATGAGTAAAATTACTTAGGGTTATACACAAGGCACGCGGCTATACTTACAGTTTCCATCTAGTCTAATCAATAGCCTGTGTCACTTAGAGTTTGTGGGATCTATTTTCATTTCCGATCGCACTACTTTCCACTCGAAGCCACTTGAAGACTGACGGGTCAGCTCGCACTCGGCAGGTGCCTACTGAATAAACCAAAACATTCTGATCGAGGATGTTTATAATTTTCAATTCAAGTGCATCGCTAGCTACTACTTTTATTACGGAAGTATTGAATTTGAGAAGGTTCAGTGAGCCTTGACTTTTTGAAAAAGTTTAATAGCTACCTAGTAAGTTCAAAATTATACGCGCACACTCGACATGTTAATATTAAGCTTATCATGCACCTAGAGTCCACACGTAGCTAAAGACTTGTAACAATATAAATGACATGTTCCTCGTTTTGCTCGTCACCGCCAACGTGCGTAAATTGGAATAATTCTTTCATTATTAATGTTCCTAAAGCGGTAGGTTAAGGCTTTCTACGTCTCGAATGAAGTTACATACGCAACACAAATCCGCTAGGCGGCCACAATCTGTGTAGGCGGCGCAGCGTTATCGTAATTCTCCCTCTTTGTCTG